>JAVMKO010000005.1:28713632-33513632 GCA_032164245.1 Sternotherus odoratus | reverse complement strand
AGTGCATTTTTTGTTTGAAATTCCTCTCTTACCAAGCAGAAGTGCATCTTCCTCTAACTATTCAGCTCTTACAGGTCAGAAACTGGTTGCTCAGCTAGAGTGAATGATCCTGTATCAAACAATGATCAGAAAAGTCTCACAGTTGAGTTATGATGCAGTGGCAAATAAGCTACATTAGATGCCTGAATATGGGCATTGAGTGACTAGTAACATAATATAGAAAATATTGAAGATACACTAGTGCTTACTGCTGGAGTGTTTAAGTTTAGGCCATCACCAGTTCAGTTTTCCCTGCTCATACTGCATTCTGTTCTTTTCTTGTCTAGCAATGCATGTCTCCCAAACAGAGAGAGAGAGAGACAAGTTGGATGTTGTATCTCATGAGGATATATGGGATATAGTAGTTGCATACACATTTATTGCTGACTCTCACTGAATACGTTCTCCTGTGTCCTCCCAGTTCTATTTCGTGCCTTCTGAATCTAGTTTAACTTCATAGCAAAGGTGAGTTACCAGATTTCTGTTAGCTGTTTGCAGTAGACAAGCATTTTAAAGAATATCAAGGAAGCCTGTGGCTAGTACCTACTTTTAGATATCATTTTATTTACAATGCTAAGGGATGTTTTATACTTGCTCTAATAAAGTGGATCCACATTCTTCGCTTCTGTGTGTTCACAATTTGCCAGTATCCTAGAATTTAAAAAGTGATGCAATGGAATAAGGTGTTTGTGATGTCAGAACTTGAAAATGACCATTGAAGCTCCTGCCAAATGGCATTGAATGCTGTTGTCAAGTGTTGTCTATAAGCAGAATTGGGAGAACACTGAAATATTATTTTGATGAGTATGTAAATTTTTAAATAAGCTTGCTCCAGACCCCATTATTTTTATTTTCCATTAATATTTTATCAAGTGAGTATGCTGTATGTCCAAACAGCAAATTATAAAATAATATTACAGAATAGTCATGCAACAGGAACTCTGAATTTTTAAACTGCAGTATTTGAATCTGATTTCTGATTTAAGAGTCCCAGTAAGGGAGAGAAACCTGCCATGAAATAAAGATATGGAATATAATGAACTGCTTATAAATGAGCTATTGACCAAGAATTATTAAACGAGCAATTTTGTGCAACATATTTAAGAAAATCATCTTCTTATGGACAGTTTGCAAACAGAAGCAAAATTTGCTGAATCAGCTATTTGCAATGAGGATGTGCTTGGGTTCTCATTTTGTTTTGCTTTTATCACCATCATTTAGATTCTCTTTGGTCCAAAATGACACACAATTCTTCGTATAATGATAGGGCTCTCTATTAGAAATAAATGAGTGCCATTATTTCTAGCTGTATATTACATAGGTGCCATTAGGTGCCATAGCAACATAATGCTAATATCTAAGGCCTTATCGAAACACAAATGTTGTACTGATTTGACTATACCTACCTCCATAAAACCCTCTAGTGCGGTGATTCTCAACCTATTAACCATTGTGGGCTGCAAATGCAGCTCGTTACGTGGGCTGCATCCACACAATATATATTACTATCGGTATGGCCCTGAGTATGTCACATGAGCTGCAGCTGTGTGCTGATTGGACCGTGGGTTGAGAACCACTGCTGTAGAGTGTAGGAAGTTATACTGATATAAAGGTGCCAGGATAAATTGTACCCTGTATGCTACAGAGACTGTACCAGTGTAATACTACAGTGAAAATAAATCTCTCTCACATACCCCTGCTACCACTCCAGCCAAAATAGTTTTATATCCATACAGAATCTGTGTGTAGACCTGGTCTAAAATGTACACTGATGACAGGTAATTAGAGTAATCGCTGTAATTATATTTGAAGTTCAGCAAAAGTCTCATGGCCTTGTAATTATTTCTGTATACACCATTTTATGAAGTGAACTTCTCCCAAAATGTAGGGCCAGCACGTAAAATCCATAGAGAACATTTACAAGTTAATACAATGAATAATTAAGGATTTTTATACTTCTGTGACTTATTCAAAATTTGTAGATCTGTGACTTTATGAATTTGTTTTCCATTTTGGCCTTTTATGGAGAATATTGTGAGATTGTATAAATCCTGTGAATTCACGCTCTTGGATCCACAAAGAGTGGCGAAAACCCAGAGACAGTCACAACTTACTTTTCTTCCCATTGGAATTCCAAAAATTAAACAACAACAACAAACCAGGATTGGCCAACCCGTGGCCCCGGAGCTGCATATGGCTCTTCAGAAAGGCTGGAGCTACAGGTGCCAACTTTCCACTGTTCAACCTCAGGCCCTTACCCCAAGGCCCCTGCCCCATAGCCTGCTGCACCCTTGCTTCTCCCCCCTCCATCCCAGAGCCTCCTGTACACAGCTGATCACGGCAGGCAGGAGGCACAGGGAGGGGGAGGTGCTGATCAGCAGGGCTGCTGGCGGGCAGAAGGTGCTGGGGCTGGCGGGGAGGAGGGAGCTGATGGGGGCTGTTGTATTACTGAGGCTCTTTAGCAATGTACATTGGTAAATTCTGGCTCCTTTTGGCCCCCCCCTGACTCAAACAAACCAACCCTACACTGCTCTGATCCAGTACTGTCATTTAGCTAATGGCAGTGAGTTCCCAGTTATTGTTAACTGCATGTAGGGATTCCATTGTAGGGATTGGATGTCTTGACATTTTGAATAAGACACGGGGTATGTTTTGTTTGTCTCTAATTTTGTAATCTGTGCTGTTGTGAGGTTTCATACAAGGTCTAGTTTGCTTCTCCAATGAATATTTAAATATTAGGAGAAAGAAATTACTTCATCTTACCCTTGTTGTCACACGTCAAAATGAAACTGCAGGACATTTGATTACACAGCTAGACTAGATGGATGATGATGCTCTATCCATGTGATTCAGCGTGTGTTGGCCTTCAGGGCATTCTCACTTATTTTCCTAGGCTTTTACAAGAGGGAACAGGAAGTGTGGAATTGGACTCTGAGGGTTTGTCTACAATGTGATTTAAAAAACCTGTGGCACAGAGTCTCCGAGGCTAGGTCAGTCTGGGAGGAGGGAGAGTCTCCGAGTGCAGGCTTTTCTATTTTTGTCCCCATAAGCCCAAGTCGGCTGACCTGAGCCAGATGTGTCCATGCCACAGATCTTTTATTGCAGTGTTAACATATCCTTAGGCATTGGCTGCATAGTGAAGAATAAAAGCTATTAGTCCTGTGAGGGCTGGTCTTCAGGGCTGGATCGGCTGAAGATACGCAACTTCAGCTACTTTAACGTAGCTGAAGTTGGCATATGTACAGCTGACTTACCTGCCGTCCTCATGGCGGCGGCAGTCGGCTGCGCACTCCACCATCGACTCCAGCTTGCACCTTGCGTCAAGCTGAAGTTACCGGAGTCGACGGGGGGGCCATGGGCGATCGATTTCTCGCATCTTAACCAGAAGCGAGAAATTGATCGCTAAAAGAGCAATGGCTACCCACCGTAGTGAAGACCTACGCTGAGATTCACTGGTTGGGGAAGATTTTGTGATTGATGTGATATTAATCTGTGTTTTTATCTGAACAAACAGAGAGTACAGGATAAGCATATATACTTGCACATCTATTTATATGTATTACAGTGTGAAGTTAATAAGCCAGTACTTGGTATTATCCACACGTTTTTTATGAAAAGCACATTGTCTCATGCAAAATTTGAAGAGATGGTTCACAATGTTATTATAACAAACGTTTTCTTGGCATTAGCAATCCAGAGAGAGCCATATTTATTAATTAATAAATTAGATGTTCAAATGCTGGAGGTTTAGTGCTCTGAAAAATTAGCTGTCATTTAAACACAGCTTACAGAAAATCCCTTTTCTGGGTTGAATCCAGCATGATAATACAGCTGCTGCTCATTTCTGATAAAATGTGTGTGGGTGGTTACACTATAGTAGTCTCCAGAGCCACCCCTTCTGATAATGCCTCCAGTCATTATTCTTACACCCACACATGTTCTCTAGTTCCATGCACAGTAAATTAAGGGTCTGATACTATGAAGATCTGTGAAATAGGTTTGCGTGTGTGTCATGTTGTGTTAAGGGAAAGGATTTTGAATTAAAGCAGATACACATTTATACCGTTTTTCTCATGTTTCCAACTGTGAGAGACAGGCTCCTTGGCAAAGGGGTCCCCTTTTCTTTGTAAACAACTCACCTCAGTAAACACAGGTCTTGCAGAATATTTATCCATAAAGAGTTAGTTATTTCTAGAAACCTTGTAACTTGTCAAGCTTCATAATCATGGCGAGATGTATGTATGGGTAACGTATAAGGAATAGCAGAAGTAACAGAGTCCTGTGGCACCTTAAAGACTAACTAAAGTATTGAAGCATAAGCTGTTGTGGGCTAATACCCACTTCGTCGGATGCAAGCAGTTTGTTAGTCTTTAAGGTGCCATAGGACTCTTACTTCTGCTATTCCAGACTAACACGGCTACCTCTCTGATTCTTGATATAAGGAATAATATATTTATAGTGAAAATATGCTTTATGGACTTGGAGTAGAAGTTTAGTCACCAGGGGATGATACGTCTCAGTGGCGCACCATTGAAGCAGGAGGGATTTGTCACCCCGCTCTAATTAACTAGTGATGTAATGCAAGGCTTTGTAGTCTATCTGTGCCCCATCCCAAGACTTTCAATGGAAAATCATCACAGACAACTGCAATAATTAAAGCTAGTTGGAGGTGAAAAAGTAACATTACAACAGGCAATCATTCTGCCTATGGATAAAGACAAAAGACACAGAGTAGGGAAAGGTGCTCTGTATGCTTTCACTGAGGAGACGTCTCGGGGAGCAAGGATGTTATCATGAAAAATTGTGTCCTGGTTCCTATGAAACCAGCCAGCTCTGCGACAGCTGGAACTTTGGGAGAAAATCTACTTGATTAAATGGGAAAAGGTAACTATTCATAAACATAGATTTAGGGGTGAATTTTATGATTTTGTTTGATATTGTAACCTTTTGTTTCCACCACACTCTTGTTTCTAATTAACTCTCCAGTATTTCTTAAATAAACCTATCTTTGTTTTATTATAAGTACTGACGTGCTGTGTGGTTTTTTTGTTTTTTTTTTACAGGAACAGTGATTTAAGGTAAAACTAGTACACTGCTCCTTTGGGGGCAGAGGATCTGGTATTTTTGTGAGTAGCTAGTGTTGGGCTGGAAATCATGGGGAATGATCCAAAGGGACTCGGGCACTAGAGTGCACCTGTAGTTAACCTACAAAGTGAAGACAGGGCTGGCATAGCCCAGAGGACAGTGCTTGAGTGGCTAGCAGGCTGGTGGCATTAGAGAGCTAATACCTAGTCACATGCCATGGCTACCTCCCTCTGGAGGCAGGGGTAACAAGGTGACTCATTGTCCTGGGTACCCTGAGAACAGTCACAAAATGAAAAAGCTTATTTGAATTACTGTAATGCATAGGAATTCTAGTCATGGACCAGGACCCCATTGCATTTGGTTTAAATGCTCATATCAGACTTTAGAGAGACACAACGGGTAAGGTAATATCTTTCATTGGACCAAAGATATTACCTCACCCACCTTGTGTCTGTAATATCCTGGCACCAAAATGTCTACAACAATACTGCACAATGCCAAGACTTGTCTATTTTCTGTACAGTGCACGGATTTATAATCTGTTCAGACTAAGTTAACTTGTATTACCTTGAAGGAAAATTTTCTTTTTAAGAGATGTGATGGAACAAAGATGATACATAATTTTTCACAATGAAATGCTCAATAGTCTTCAAAAATTACCACGTCCTGTTGTGAAAATATCATTTACTTCCCCAGGCATTTAGATACCAATCTGATAAGGAACTTTATAGAAACCTAGATACAATATGATTGTTCAGATATGTGGGGTTTTTGTCTGGGTTTTAAGGAGATCAAGATGCATTGTATTTGCACTCTGTCCATTGCAGTGTAGCACAGTGGTACTGAATTAAATTTAAGAGGAGAAACTCTAATGGCAAGTTAAAAGTATGATATGAAAGGAATCCTACTCATACCTGCTGTGAGTACTGCAAACTACTTTTGACACTGTTTAACAGGGTTTTTTTTGGTTATCCACTCTTACTCTTCCTACTAAAATTTGCTTCACAGCTCTATTTTAGCATATTAATTGCAGAATATAGTATGGTAACTATTAGTGAGGGGTTTTTTTGGTCACATTGATTCTTGTTTATCATTGATTCAAAATTGTTTACAATTTAAAACTACACTATGATTTTCCATTCATGTAATTATATGATGGTAAAAGTAAGGAAGTGCCTAGCTGCTTATATAATGCTGTTTGAAAGACATTAAGGGTTTCTGTTCATTTATTTAGGTTCTTGGGAACCTATTGCCAAAAGGCACATTTTGCAGTTGTAGAAGAGACTATCCCTACATGATTCTGTCTCACAGCCTGTATGAAATGTACATTTTAGAAATATTGTTTACATTATCATTTTTGTGTCACAAATCTTGTGTTTTTATCAGCACAACTGCTTTGTCACATAAAACTGAATACTGTGGAATAAACAGTCTGAAAAGTCAGATATTGAGAAGATTTTTTACATGCTTCTCTGAAGTTGTAGCCATACTTTGTGAACCAACCTGAAAAGGTTGCCATTCTGAATTACAAATGATTGAATAGCTGATTAATCATTGCTTTTTATAAGCTTCCTACCTCCTCCCTCTCCCCCCACTATCTTCATCAAACATTTGATTTAGGGATCATGTTCTAAATCTATTTCATAATCCTGCATGAGACCATAGACAATGTGACCAATAGAGCTACAGTAGACTCTCGATTATCCAGGATTGGATTAAACAGGATGTGGATTAAACAGGATGTAAAAAAAAATAAAAATGTGCAACTCGTAGGGCTGGCTCTGGCTTTGCTACCGCCCCAAGCACACACACAAAAACCCTCCACCAGAGCGCAGGGCAGCCAGTAAACCAACACCCCCTCCCCCCGGTGCAGGATGGCTGGGGAACCAACCACCACTCCCCATATTTCCTATGGATGGTGATTATCCGGGATTTTATTAACCAGAATTATTTTTTTCCCTATCCTCCTGGATAATCGAGAGTCTACTGTATTTGAACATGTTTGAGAGAAAGGTGTCCCATCTGCCAATGGGACATCAAAGAGAAAATGTCAGCAGGCAGACAGAGAGAGAGAGATGAAAGTCAGTTTTATCCAATGTTTGCAGACTTTGATTTTATTAAATTACCCACCTTTCACATTTAATATATGAAAAGTAACATTTTGGTGAATTTTTATGACCTATTGTTACACCATTTAAGAGCTTAGTTTACATATAGAGAACCAGATTTTAAAAGAATAAAGATACTATACAAACAGAATCTCTACCTTTTCTATCAAAACCAAAACTATACAAATATTGCAAGCCCCAAATACACTCATTCTCAGTGCTAGTATTTAGTTGCTAATCCTTTGTAACGTGGGGACGATGGCTTAAATCGATAAGCCTTGACGAAAATGCAGTGTGTGACACAATGTGGGTCTGGGGCCTTAGTCAATCTCTGAGAAGAAACTTGCTTTTCTGAGAGCAACTTACTTCAGTAAAATGTGTGTACCAATTATGTATTTTAGTCTGTATACAATCTGTATTACCTACAGCTTTTGATATTTTGGGATATGATACCATTATAGATTTTTAATTCGAAAAGTGAACTGGTACTGTCCAACTGAAAAACTGTTGTCTGATAAAACAAACCAACTCACCAGTAAAGATTTTCATAGAACTCTAGATCTCAGTGCCTTGAGTATTGGTCCAGCACATTTCCTAACTTGCATATTGGCAGAAGTTTTGCAAGGCTTGATATTAAATATAAATGGAGATATACCAATCTCCTAGAACTGGAAAGACCTTGAAGGTCATCGAGTCCAGTCCCCTGCCTACACTAGCAGGATCGAGTACTGTCCCCTGACAGATTTGTTTGCCCCAGATCCCTAAATGGCCCCCTCAAGGATTGAACTGACAACCCTGGGTTTAGCAGGCCAATGCTCAAACCACTGAGCTATCCCTCCCCCACTATTAGGCAAGTGTTGGTAGAATGTTAAGTACCATAACTGATAAAGGTATTAGAGGATTGGCCCGAAATAAATCTGATGAGGTTCAACAAGGACAAGTGCAGAATCCTGCACTTAGGATGCAAGAATCCCATGCACTGCTACAGACTAGGGACTGAATGGCTAGGCAGCAGTTCTGCAGAAAAGGACCTAGGGGTTACAGTGGATGAGAAGCCGGATATGAGTCAACAGTGTGCCCTTGTTGCCAAGAAGGCTAATAGCATTTTGGGCTGTATAAGTAGGGGCATTGCCAGCAGATCGAGGGATGTGATCGTTCCCCTCTATTCAGCGTTGGTGAGGCCTCATCTAGAGTAATGTGTCCAGTTTTGGGCACCACACTACAAGAAAGATGTGGATAAATTGGAAAGAGTCCAGCGGAGAGCAACAAAAATGACTAGGGGGCTGGAGCACATGAGTTATGAGAAGAGGCTGAGGGAACTGGGATTGTTTAGTCTGCAGAAGAGAAGAATGAGGGGGCATTTGACAGCTGCTTTCAACTTCCTGAAAGGAGGTTCCAAAGAGGATGGATCTAGACTGTTCTCAGTGGTAGCAGATGACAGAACGAGAAGTAATAGTCTCAAGTTGCAGAGGGGTAGGATTAGGTTGGATATTAAGAAAAACGTTTTCACTAGGAGGGTGGTGAAGCACTGGAATAGGTTACCTAGGGCGGTGGTGGAATCTCCTTCCTTAGAGGTTTTTAAGGTCAGGCTTGGCAAAGCCCTGGCTGGGATGATTTAGTTGGGGATTGATTCTGCTTTGAGTAGGGGGTTGGACTAGTGACCTCCTGAGGTCCCTTCCAACCCTGATAATCTATGATTCTATTAAAAATCATACTTTGATATTTTCACCAGGGACCTTATACTGGGTTATATCACGGATACATTATAATTTAAAAGAAAATGGTCCTGTGTTTAAAAAATACTTTATCTTTACCTATGTAAAGAATTCAAGGCCGAAAGTGTTGGCTAAAAAACAGTTTTGTCCCATCAAAATGACTTGCGCAAAATGACTCAGCAGATCTAAACACTTCCATCCGATGAAAGAGAAGAAATAACAAGAATTTTGAAGTATCAGCCTGTTTTCTTTTAAACACATTTTTCTTGGTTATATACAAGATTTATACCCCCCAACGAAAGCTTTTTCATTCTCAGACCAGCTCCTTCTATTTTTATTTTTATTTTATTTTATAGGTAGTATGCTGAATGTGGCTTATTGAACCATCATTTTTCATAATTATTTTCATGATGGGATGAAACTTTAAAAGAATTGTTAGGGGAAAATCCTTTATACTAATACCCATATATGTTACAGAAGTAACACTACAAATATTTCTGATTTACATTTTAGTTTTATAATATTCTTCCCTCTTCACTTTTTTGTGTCTTTTTTAGATTGCCACTAAATTCAGAGTACTTCATCTACTCTGGTATATTTTTATTGCCCATGCTACAAGAGACAACTAATGGTTATCACTAGGATAACAAAAGATTCAATACAAATTGTAACAGGAAATGATATTCAGGCTGAAAACAGCCTTACTTGATCTTAAATTTGCCAATAAATCATATATAGTAACCTGAAAATTCTATAACTCAAATGTGGCTATGAAATTATCTTTCTGGTACTCTTGTTAGCATAGTATAGTATATATTACAAATGACTCCTTTGGTTTAAAATTACCGTATATACTCGAGTATAGGCTGACTCGAATATAAGCCGATGCACCTAATTTTAGCACAAAAAGCGGGAAAAGTTATTGACTCGAGTATAAGCCGAGGTTCCCCCTGCCGAGGTTCCCCCTGCCGAGTTCCCCCTGCCGAGGTTCCCCCTTCCCCGCCGCGGGCGGGCTGCCGAGGTTCCCCCCTGCCGAGGTTCCCCCTGCCGAGGTTCCCCCTTCCCCGCCGCGGGCGGGCTGCCGAGGTTCCCTCCTCCCCGCCGGACCAAAAAAAAAATGTGCGCCCCGGTTCCTCCCCTCCCCGCCGGACAAAAAAAAAAAAAAAAAAAGCCTCGCTCTCCCGTCCCCGCCGCGCGGGCGGGCTGCCGGGAGCGTCCCGGTTCCCCCCTCCCCGCCGCGGGCGGGCTCCCGGCAGGGACAGGACGGGTCGCGCCCGCAATGGCCGGGGCTCCCCCCGTGACAGGCCGCGGCACGGAGCCGCCGGGCCCAACCGCCCCGGGATCCTCCCGAGCCAGCCCTGCTACCGCGCAGCGGGGGCCGTTCCCCTCCCCCCCCCGAGCCCGCCGCCCGGGCCGGGCCCTGCACTCACCCCTCCCCGGGGGGGGAACGGCCCCCGCTGCGCGGTAGCAGGGCTGGCTCGGGAGGATCCCGGGGCGGTTGGGCCCGGCGGCTCCGTGCCGCGGCCTGTCACAGGGGGAGCCCCGGCCATTGCGGGCGCGACCCGTCCTGTCCCTGCCGGGAGCCCGCCCGCGGCGGGGAGGGGGGAACCGGGACGCTCCCGGCAGCCCGCCCGCGCGGTGGGGACGGGAGAGCGAGGCTTTTTTTTTTTTTTTTTTTTTTTACCGGGTTGACTCGAGTATAAGCCGAGGAGGCTTTTTTCAGCCCAAAAAGTGGGCTGAAAAACTCGGCTTATACTCGAGTATATACGGTATATTATACCTAATAATAGCAAATATTGATAAATACTCATAATGTCAATCCTTATATCTCCATGCAAAACATTGCTTTAACATGTATGAATTCTGGCAAAATGATGTAAACTGCTGAAAAAGGCTCTCTTTTCCAGTAATAGGTGTCATATAAACAAATGGAATAATAAGATTGCTTGAACATTCTAGATTATATAATTTAACATATTGTTCAGTTTCTACCTGTTATTAAAGTGTGTAGTCTTTTTGATGCCGCAACATCTGGCTTCTTCATCTACAAAAAGATGACAAATTGCCCATCTTTATAGGTACCCACCCTTTATCTATGGATGCACATATGGGCATGGACTACTCATATGAATATTTTCAAGAGCCAACCTATTATTGTAAACTGAAATAATTAAGAGGACAGACTTTTAACTTTAACATGTGGCTTCATGCATTTTCTACAAGTAACAAAGTCCCAGGAGGGTCTGTAAATGGATTGATACCCTATTTTAAAAAGAAGAAATCACAAGCATAATTTTTAGAGTGCATTTTCATTTATTAGTATTATAATTATTAGTTTCCTAAAATAGCTATTTACATTTTTGAAGGGGGAATAAGTGCCAGAGAAGAAACCATATGTGGCTTATATTTGGCTTATCAAATACTACAATACAGTAACCTCTTAAATTCCAGTGTCATTCTTGAGCACTTTCACATTGTTATAATATTGCACTTAGAGTATTTTAATAAATACATAAAGGGTGGTTGGGGAAAGAAAGGATGTAATTTCTCATCTAAAAAGACACTTGCAATAAAACACAACCTTTTGTTGTATTTGCTTTCCAATAATCTTCACACTGTAAATGTATACATTAGAATTGATGGAAAATTGCCAAACTATAAAAAAAGTGTATGCATGAGTGTGTGTGGGAAATAGGCTGAAATGTTTCCCCAATTTTTTTGATTAGTCTTAATCTCTACCAACTCCCTGCATTCAGCACCTATAAAGATGGTATCAGAAGAGATCTACTGAGCTACCAGCTTGTCTGCTGATGATCAGGTGCAATGTTTTTCTTTTTTCATACATTCATAGATTCCATGACCAGAAAGGGGGACAATTGTGTTCATCCAATCTAACTTCCTGGACAACAAAGGACATAGATTTTCAAAATAATTTCTAGAAAATATCTTTTTTTAAAAAACATCCAATCTTCATTTAAATATTTTCACTGGTGAAAAATCCACCATGATCCTTGGATGGTCACCACACATTTAAGTGCTCCCAGTCCTTGATCATGGAATCCTAGATTAAGTTTGGAAGAGACCTCAGGAGGTGATCTAGTCCAACCCCACCTAAATCATCCCAGCCAGAGCTTTGTCAAGCCTGACCTTATAAACCTCCAAGGAAGGAGATTCCACAACCTCTCTATATTGTGAGCTTTTAATTAAATGTGATTTATTCAGTGACACACATGCAATGTTTGACTGTGCCATTGAGAAAGTACATAGTCTAGTTACAAAATCTGATGCGCAGGTGTTGTTTACTTCCTTTTTTTTAAAAAAAATAGCATGTTAATACAAGAGAGTGTTTGAGAAATTAGGGACCAGATTTAATTTTTTTCTGATGCCTTTTGGCACTCTGGCAATGCAAAGGAACTAGAAAATGGCCAGATCTCCACAGCTGAGAATTCCTTGTCTGTGCATGGTGGGGAGAGGAAAGACATGTATCGTCCCCTTGTATAGAGTATGTATCCCACAGCCCAGCATATGGGGCTGTGAGATGCCAGAGTATGTAATTTAGCTACAGCACTACCAGTGTCACCATTTTAAAAAAAGTCAATATTTACCAACTTGTTACCCTGTAGTATCTAAGATATAACACTGCATTCTTTTAGAAATAACGGTGATAACTGTAGTGTCTATTAGGAGATGTTGACTTTTTTTAAATGGTCACCACTGTATCAAATTACTACATTGAATATGACTTTATATATGTCATGAGACTGTATCAGTTCAGTTCTTTTCTGCATTTACGTAGCAGGGCTCCTTTTGACAAATGTAACCTTGTACCCATGTTCTGATATTTAGTTCTTCTATATCCATTATTGATGTACACATCTAAGAATATATGTATACTAGCAGAAATACCCGGCGTTGCTTGGGGTATTTGTAATTGGAAACTGGGATGTAAAAAGACTACAATGTTTTTTATTAATACAAATTTTGTTCAGAAGTCTTATTTTGTCTAATTAACTTCATTCTCTTGCATTTAGATGTGCTTTCTCCGATACATTTTAGCTTTTTACGCGGCATAACGAATAGGGTATTTTAAAGAAAAAAACCAGTGTATTTAATTTTGTTTGTGCTACACAACACTAAGCTCTCTGGTTATCTGTATTATTACATCATAACTATGTCACAGACAACAGCATGTGTTAACCTGCAGCCCAGATGATGTGAGCTGTGTAGTTGATGTTAATGAGCTTTAAAGAATTTCACCCCTAGGGGGTGTAAGAGGTGAGATTTTAAAATTTTTCGATTCTTACCCTGATTAGGACCCTAAAGCCTATAACTGTACCAAATTTCAAGTATCTAGCTGAAACGGTGTGGAAGTAGTAAGGGAACATACATACATTTACACACATACACCATTTGACATATATATATACTAGCGAAAATACCCGGCGTTGCTCGGGTCTGTTGGAGGTGGGGAGGGGGCAGAGAGCTGAGCGAGGGGTCCGTTGGAGGGGGGAGGGGGCAGAGAGCAAACCTGACACCCCTACCTCACCTCCCCGACCAACCCCGACACCCCCACCTCACCCCTCGACCAACCCCAACTCACATTTTCACCCCCACCCAAACCCAACACCCCCTGACCAACACCCACACCTCACCCCCCGTAGACCATACCTGACACACCCACCTCGCTTCCCCAACCCAACCAAACCCGACACCCTTACCTACCACCACAAACCCGACACCCCACCTCACCCCCTGACCAAACCCGACACCCCCACCTCACCCCCCGACCAAACCCGACACCCCCACCTCACTTACCCTCTGACCAAACCCAACTCGGGTCCGTCGGAGGTGGGGAGGGGTCAGAGAGCTGAGCAAATGCGGGGTCTGTTGGAGGGGGTATTATGATATCATAACTATGTCACAGAGAACAACAGCTGCCCAGCTGATGTGAATGGGCTTTAAAGAATTTCACCCCTGGGGGGCGTCAGAGGTGAGATTTGAAAAATTTTCGACTCTTACGGTCATTAGGACCCTAAGACCTCTAACTGTACCAAATTTAAAGTCTCTAGCTCAAACGGTGTGGAAGGAGTAAGCGCACATACATACTTACACGCATACATACACCATTTGACTTTTATATATATAGATATACTAGCGAAAATACCCGGCATTGCTCGGGTCAGTCGGAGGTGGGGAGGGGGCAGAGAGCTGAGCGAGTGCGGGGTCCGTTGGAGGGGGCAGAGAGCAAACCTGACACCCCCACCTCACCCCTCCCAACCAAACCCGACACCCCACCTACCACCACAAACAAACCCGACACCCACACCTCACTTACCCCTCGGCCAACCCCGACCCCCCTCCTCACCCTCCCAACCAAACCCAACACCCCCACCTTACCCCCCCACCAAACCCAACATCCCCTGACCAACCCCAATACCCACACCTCACCCCTCACCCACCCCAACACCTTCCCACCCCCCCAGACCAAACCCAACACCCCCAGCTCACTTACCCCCCAACCAAACCTGACACCCCCACCTCACCCCCCCGACCAAACCCGACACCCCCACCTCACTTACCCTCCGACCAAACCCAACTCGGGTCCGTCGGAGGTGGGGAGGGGGCAGAGAGCTGAGCGAGTGCGGGGTCTGTTGGAGGGGGGAGGGGGCAGAGAGCTGAGCGAGTGTGGGGTCCGTTGGAGGGGGGAGGGGGCAGAGAGCTGAGCGAGTGTGGGGTCCGTTGGAGGGGGGAGGGGGCAGAGAGCTGAGCGAGTGCGGGGTCCGTTGGAGGGGGGAGGGGGCAGAGAGCTGAGCGAGTGTGGGGTCCGTTGGAGGGGGGAGGGGGCAGAGAGCTGAGCGAGTGCGGGGTCCGTTGGAGGGGGGAGGGGCAGAGAACTGAGCGAGTGCGGGGTCCATTGGAGGGGGTATTATGACATCATAACTATGTCACAGAGAACAGCAGCTGCCCAGCTGATGTGATTGGCCTTTAAAGAATTTCACCCCTGGGGGGCGTCAGAGGTGAGATTTGAAATTTTTTTGACTCTTACCCTGATTAGGACCCTAAGACCTCTAACTGTACCAAATTTCAAGTCTCTAGCTCAAACGGTGTGGAAGGAATAAGCGCACGTCCATACACGCATACACCATTTGACTTTTATATATATAGATATAGATAGATTAGCAGTGATTGGTTTGGAGGACAGTGGCAGGGTTGGGAAACTTTTTGGCCTGAGGGCCACATAGGGGTTTCAAAACTGTATGGAAGGCCAGGTAGGGAAGGCTGTGCCTCCCCAACAGCCTGCCCCCCACCTCCTATCTGCCCCTCCCACTTCTCGCCTCCTGAATGCCCCCCTCAGAACTTCCAACCCATCCAACCCCTCCTGCTTTTTGTCTTCTGACCACCCCCTCCCGGGAACCCCCTGCTCCTAACTCCCATCTGGGACCCCACTCCTTATCCAACTCCCTGTGCTCCCTGTCCCCTGACTGCCCTGCTCCCTATCCACACCCCTGCCTCTGACAGCTCCCCCAGCATTCCCATGCCTATCCAACCCCACCCCAGAACCTCTGCCCCATCCAACTATCCCCTGCTCCCTGTCCCCTGATTGCCCCCCCCAAAACTCCCTGCCCCTTATCCAAGCCCCCGTTCCGTGCCCGCTTACCATGCTACTCAGAACAGCATATTTGGCAGATGTGCTGCCTGGATGGAGCCAGCCCCACTGTTGCACTACCTGAGGGAGGAGGGACAACGGGGAGGGGCCGGGGGTAGTCTCCCTGGCCGGGAACTCAGGGCCATCCCATGGGCTGGATGTGGTCCATGGGGCATAGTTTGCCCACCTCTGGCATTGGGTCAGGCATAAAATACCAGACAATGCCAGAAAAGCAGCCAACACAAGAACAAGATGAGCACCTAAAATAGGAAACAGTTACTGGACATTAAAGGATCAAGAGATTAAATCTAAATGGGATTGAGGCTAATCTGCAGACCTTATATCAACATTTCAAGTGGGACACTGCCAATCCTGCCAATCCCTGTGGAGCCTTCCCTGCTGCACTGCTGGCTCCAGTGCTTTGCCTGAGGAATCTGTGCCAGGCTCAGCCCCTACTGCCAGCCCATCCCGTCCAGGTGCAATGTCACTCCTCATTCCTGAGCACCCCTGCAGCCGCTGATCATGCCCAGAAGCAGCTGAAACCACTGCCCTCCTTAGCTCAGTACCTGCCAATGGCAAGCACTGGTCATAATGTGCATACAGCTACTGAAAGTGGGAAATGCCTTACTTCAGTTAGGACAAGGAGTTTTGGGGGTCATCATGTTTACATGGCAAAAAAGTAATGTGTACTGTACAGTGTCTTTTTGTTGGTTTCAGCATTCACATAGCTCATAGCTGGATTAACAAGTTAATGTAAAGTAGACTATTATAGGTGATGTTTTTCTTCTTTTCCAGTTTTAGACCTTTTGAGCCTGACAAGACCCAGTGTAGCACAGCTGAGATTTGTAAAGGTGTTGTGTGCCCACAAAGGGGTAGAATTTTATATTTGTATTAAAGGTCATAATGTAGTATGTACCTAATGTATTCCAGAACAGTCCTTCTGACTAATTATTGTCACCCTTTGTTTTAGGATAAATTGTATTATAAAAGATGAGGTCTTGTTTTCTGTATACATTATAAACTTCCCTCTAGTCATTTCTTTGTTTTAAGGTTTAGTGAGTAAAACGACAGGATCTTGTATTGTGTCTACGTTAATTAGTTGAGAGCCTGAACCCCAATGTGAATTTTTAGTTATAATATTTAACTAGGCTTGATTTACAATGTATTCTGCTCAATATCAAATACTGCTGTTTGTATACCTCTGAAGGTCTCTGTAAAAGACTGTGTAAATGAGGAATGCATGCATCAGGAAAAGATAAGGTATGAAGGCCATTGTTAAAGTCAGATGGTCAAGAAAAGAGGAGAGAAGAGACTTTAAAACAATAAAAAACATCAGTTGTATCCGATACTAAACATGTTAGCAGCATTGACGATCTCAGAGGTGAGGCAGGCATCCCTGAAAGCAAAACAACAAATAGAAGATAACAATGGGAAGTCTGACAATAACCATCAAACGATGAAGTGGAAAACCCCAAGATTAACATCACTTAAGGACTAATTATTACAGGGTGACATTGCAAAATGCATGGACTCAAATGGGAATTTACAACTATAAAGATGGGGTGTTTTGCCATGAAACTCTGGATTCAGTCCTGCAAAGCCTCGGAGCATCAGATTGTGACCGACAGAGCCCAACTCCTCACTTGTGCTTAATCTACCTGGCCATTCGATTGACTCGAGCTACAGACTGGTAGCTATAAAGACCGTCTGCAGGAATTGTGTGTTGTGTAATTGAACGCATATGCGAACTGCCGTATTCTCAGTAAATATGGAATGCTTCCTTTTCCCCTATAAAAGATCTTGTGTGCTTTGTATAGCATAACAGAGTTTGGCACCTAACTCTTACAAACACCTTTGAAAATCCCTGTCTGCATCTTTGGTGACTCATTCTGTATTTTTCCAGGTGGAACCTGTAATGGGATCCACTTGTATTTTGGCCATCTCTCCTTGAAATCTAAAGAAATACTGCTTTACTGTGTGTCCATATTTTGGATTTGAATTAAGCTTTCCTACATAAATCATTAAAAGTAGTAGTTTTGCAATATGTTCTGTCAGAAACTAGTTAACAACTTGTGCATATTTTCAAATAATTATCAGTTAGAGTCACCTCTCTGGTGCACATTTTCCCTCCATCTACTATTCCCTAAATTCGCCACATGTATATCCAGTCTAGTGTATTTATTCTCTTCTCATTCACCCTCCCAGTAGTTTGTGCATCAGAGGAGGGAGGAGGTAACATGCTGAATCTTGGGCCTTGCAGATGGGGTCTCAGTCAGAAAACTCGGTATGGAGCCAAAATTAGACCAGAGCCTAGCAACCAGGGCAGCATATAGGCCCTTTAATTGTAATGATTAGTTAAGGTTGCACATTGTACTAAAAGTGCGTGTATTTTAAAACCATTGTAATGGTAATTCTTGATGAGTGCTTCTTTTCTTATCCTGCACTGTGTCCAGGTTTGTGTAATTGTTACGGGCCTGCCATTTAGCAGTAAGTAAATGTTGCACCTTATTGTAAATAACTGCAAGTTTATTTGGTAGAATGTTTCCTCCCCTTTTGGTCTTTCACACCTGGTTTAGTATAGAGTGAGAAAACTAGGTCTTGGTGCAGAGGTGACATGATTTCATTGTGGTTATCAAAAATGTCAGCTGAACTTATTCTGAATGTAGCCTTTTTTTTTTCTAGCAACACGGTAATTTCATGAATTGCAACCAGTGTTTTGAATACAAATGTGTCACATGCTGGGTAGGAGTACTTAATATGGTCAAAAAGAGCTGTGTGAGTACACTGCAGTGTCACAGTCCTTTGCTCCAACTACTACAAAGATCTTCAGGTGCTCTAAGTATTGAAGCAATTGACTGATTTTAGGAAGTCCTTGCCTGAAATTTTGTATTTTCAGTTCATTCTTTTAACTATCATATTTAGTTTGAACATTTGCACAATCATTTCCTGCCTGTTTCTCCCTAAAAATGGCTTCTTAACATTAAAGGACAAACTGTTAATTTAAACATAATGTTAAAATACAGCATAGCCTTGATCCCTCGTTCTTGTGGGATGTTAAGGACACCAAAACTTCTGATGGGTGCCCTTTGGTGCTGAGTTTCTTCTAGACCCAAAGATAAATTAAATAAAAATATAATCATTCCAAGTCCTTTGCTATAGCTGGTTCAAATTCAGTTAGATTCTTTCCTGATGTGATATCAGACCCAAGGTCTATATTTTTATTGAAACCAACAAATACTCTGCATTTGTGACAGGAAAATGTAGAACCCCCATTGGTGTCAGTGATTTGTGTGTAGTTTTGAGGAATGGACCCTTTATGTTACTCTCAAACAATTTTGTTGCTCTTAGGCCCATTTCGGCTTCAGTGGAATAATGCCATTACAACACCAATTCACATTCTAATGCTTCTGCCTACACCTTAAGTCCTTAAAACTTGAATATTAGAAGTAATAAAGATATTAAAGATTTAAAATGATATTGTCCATCACTGTCATAATATGCTTTCAACCTTAATACATTTTTTTTCTGGGAGTGTACACTTAGTGATAGGCCTCCATTTTCCCCTGAACCCTCAGACTTCACTACTTTGAGACTGGGTCCCTGGCTTTAACATAACGTTTGGTACTATTAGCAGGCTCAAATGAGTTAGACCTCCATTGGAAACTTCTCATCTTGGGAGCTCTGTAGCCAGCAGAGTTTGCAGTGATCAAACAAGTCATCAATCAGGCCGAATACAGTGTTCAGGGATATTACCATTTTAGCTCAAAGAAAACCCTAAACACACAGCTTTTCCCATACCTGCCAGCTTCCTTTTCTGGGTTAGGAAGATCCATCTTTGCACTGGCATGCAAGGTAGACTCCTACCTGCAGCTAGCCTCCCTGGTCCTGCCCATCCATTCCAGAGTGGATTCCTCCCTTCTCTTGGGTGAGGAATTTTCTTATTCCAGTCTCTTGACACATTAGTCCTTTGTGTCCTGTTGCAGTTGTGCTGTTTTCACATGCACATTCCTCCCCTTCTTGGTTTTAGGTAGCAGGAGGAGTTGTAGTTAGACACATAATGGTCAGTCTATAGCTAACAAGTCCCCTTGACCAGCAGCAGTTAGAAATTTATAGTGTGATCATTGTTCTCCATTGTATTTCCAAGGTAGCTCTCTTCACTTTTTGGTAGTTCTCAATAGTTCATTTATACCAACCTAGACAAATCTGTGTGTCCCACATCCAGTGAGTTTTTTGGGAAAGATGTCTCAGGAAAGAAGTTAATCTCTTGAAACCAAATAGGTTACAATATAAAAGTGGTTGGGTAAAATAACTCTAATAGTTTTAATAGAAATAAAACAGAAATTTCCCATGTTCTCCACAATCACATAGGTTCATTATTTAATATACCATATAGTCTGGTTAGTCTTTCAGCAAGAAAGTATTCTGTGTGTATTTTCCAGGGGAGGGTTCAGTGGGGTGAGGGGATCATTATGTTTCTGTAGTTTTGAAAAGAATAGCAATATTTTTGGAGTGAGAGTGCACATTGGTCTAGGGATTTCTAAAATTTATCCTATAAAAATCCATGACCATAATCCAAGTTCTCCTATCAGAATGCCAAATGCACAGTCTTTATTAATCCTGAAAATTACTTTTATAGTCTCTCTGGGACCTTGATATGATTCAGACATAAATTCACAGCTCTTTCAGCAACTATTGAAATCCTCTCCAAATTAACCTTCAGTTACCTCAATTTTCTGGAATAACTTCAGCAATTATCAATAGAAAAAGATCACCCTCTTTGGAGCACTAAACCTGGAATCCCAACCAAAATAGTGACTGTAATAGTGAAAGATTGTTAGAGGGCTGAGGACAGTACAGATATGTTCATATTTTTAAAAAAAATCAAGTAGAAGGGAAAAAAGTAAAATGATTTCCTCCCCTTGGAACAGGGCAACTCACGATGTAACCAAGGTAATTAACTCAGTGCTTTCATGTAGCTTTTCAAAGCTACAGGATTGCCAATGCCAATTGTTCAAAAATCATGAGTCAGGCTTATCAAAAATCACAAGATTGGTTTTAAAATAATGAGATTATATAAAAATAATATATTCTTTTTATTTGCCTTCTGCTTTTTGAGCCTTTATGAGTCACATTTTGAAACTTTCTCCATAGCCATGAGGGCTAGAAAGTTACTTTTTCTTTAAGAATAAAGGCTGAAATCCTCACATATCCCTTTGACTCCAGGAGCTGGGTCTTTAAGGAAAACAATACTTATGAAATTTATGACAAAATCATGAGACTTGGCAACATAGCTGTTAGCTATGGAAGTCTAGGATTTCATGACTGAAACTTATTTCAGATAATGTATTTCCCTGAAACCTTTTCATTGTGGTAATACTAACATCACAGATGCTTGGAGAAATATAACATGCCAACTAGATATACTGCTAAGTCAAAAGGCAAAATATACATCATTCATCATGGGTTGCACCCATAGCCTGAAACTCCTAACCTCTGGCATATTTCAATACTCCATCTTAAAAAAAAAGATTTTCTAATTTTAGTTTGAGAAATTATAGATTCATTAGTACTCTCTAAAGTGAAAATACTTTAAACCCAATAATTATAATCTTCAAAGCTCTTTACAAATGTTAGTCGTGATTGAGTCTCACAATTCTCTGTTCCTGATGTGACAGATCGCCTTCTTGCCCCCACTCCAAACACAGGCGGGAGACTCTTCTTTGGCTCCAAACAGTGCTCTTTATTTACAGTGCAGCTTGTGCAGACCCCACCACCTACTATAAACAGCTCTACAGCTTAGCTTAGCTTAGCTTAGTTTAGCTCCTTCTCTCTATATACCACCCCCCGGGCTTCCTGCCTAGCGGGCTTTTATCCTCCTGAGGAGGCTGCCAGGTGCAACCCATAAGGCTGATTACTCTGCAGCCCAGGTGGCTGATTAGGCTTCTCTGCAGGGAGGTTAGCAGAGGGTTTATTCTCCCTCTTAAAGGGGCGGCAGGCTGGGTCAGGCCCACCCTGCCACCCTGAAGAAATAAGTAGGTAATATTTCTATTGTGCTGACAAGAAACTGAGGGAGGGTGACTTTGCCTTGCCCAAAGCCACAATCAGAAATAGTTTTTAGAAGGTCCTAGTGTAACTGGGGCAAGGATCCCAAGGATACCAGAACCTCTTGGAGACAATTTTGGATTAAAAGTTCATTGTTTTGTAAACTGGAGCAGAGAAAATTCACAGGTGGTTGGAGAACTATGCAAACCCAGGTTGAACATCTTCACACTGCCAAAGTATCTGTCCTCTCATCTCAAGTCTCTGTACCTCCAGTGCTTTGGGTTAAATTCTGACTAGATGGTCATATCCAGGTATGTTTTGTTGGGTAGTACACCTGCACATCACCCAACTATATGCCCATGCATTCATAGAAAAGCTAACCATTTGCAGCTGTTTTCTGGAGTCTCAGTGGCATTTTCCCTTTTTTGTTGCCTCTTGTGGCATTGGAGTTTGCCGGGTAGCTGGTCCCCTACTTTTAGAGGGAACTATCAAATAGGACCAGTGCTCTTCTGTAACAGAATTATTGTGGTCTAGTAGTCTGCAAAGAGATTTTAAGTTTTTCCTAAAGCAAATCATACCACAATGTAGATTTTCCCTGAAGGGAAGGTGTTGCCATGCAAAGCTGAGTTGAATTCTATAGCAGGATTTCTCAACCTTTTTCTTTCTCAGGCCCTACCAATAAGCTATAAAAACTCCATGGTCCACCTGTGTCACCACAACTGGTTTTCTGCATATAAAAGTAGGGCTGGCATTAGAGGATAGCAAATAGGACAATGGCTTGGGACCCCACACCACAGCAGGCCCCACAAAATTAAGTTGCGAAGTTTTAAGGCTTCAACTTCAGCCCCAGGTGGCAGAGCTTAGGACCCCGGGCTTCAGTTTTTCACAGCTTGGCTTTGGCTTTCTGCCCTGAGCTCTAGTGAGTCTAACGCTGGCCCTGCTTGGTGGACCCCCTGAAACCTGCTGTGGTCCCTTGGGGGCCCTGGACCTTTGAGAGCTACTGTACTTTAGGGCCCAGGAAGCCTGTTTGCTCCTTGTTTTAACAGGATGCACAGGGGGAGGGCCATCCATCCAATAGGAGAAAGGCTATAAAAGAAGCTTTAGTCACACTTAGTTTTGGAGATATGCATGTACGAATTAAATTATCAAACCACTTTTCTGTGGTGCACATTTTTGATTGTATGCAAATAGGGAGGATAGAAGGCTGGTTGCTTGTAGGGCAAAGGAACTTTGCGTGCATTGTTCAAGAAGTAAAATTAACAGAATACAGTTAACTTGCTCTTATCCTACCAATAATGTTTGAAAAGTCACCATTAATTAAAACACCATTCATTAAACCATTTATGCAGCCTTCATTTCACCTTAGTAAAATTTGTTTGTATGATATTAATGGCAAATCATGGTCTTTGTTTTATCTCTAATATAAGAAGGTCTAGGCATGTTGAGCACAATGAACATACTGTGGATTCATGTGAAATATATGTGAAGTTTTTAGCTTTCATGTCTGAATGGGCTAGCTGCTTTGACCGCATACCTGCAAATGCATTCATGATAGACAGCAGGAAGGCTCCCGCATTTACTTGTTGACCCTTATCTGTCAGGTTTGTCTTCAGGATATGTTGTATGGCATATTGTTGTTTTAGACTTTGAGGATAATATCTTCACTTTGGATATATTTTCCCCGATCTGTTGCTCACTTCATTTATTTAAATAACTCTGATTCCCGACAGCTTCTGTAAAAGACAATGTGAAGGTTAGAAAGTTACCTAGAATAAACAAGATTTACAACATAACCATAACATGCATAAGACCCTAAGTGGTTCAGGAGTTACTAACTGGAAGACATTTGATATACCCCACCCCCCGCCTTTCACAATTTCCGTAATTCAAAAAGAAACATATGCCGAAATGCTATATAAGAGAATGTTTATTAAATGTTTCAATGTTGTGAAATTGTTACAACTTAATCTTGGGTGTGACTTAGGGTATGTTATAACAAGTGAGCCTATGAGAGGGGTAATCCAGTATTCAGGCAATACCTGAAGTCAGAAAATGATTTTTAGTAACTTTCGTTGCTAATAAAAGTGACCCCTGTGTTTGATGGTGCTGATAGCTTTGTTTTGCATGTCTAAGTTCTGAATTCTGTCAATAATGTTTCTATTGATGGAATGATTTATTTGGAAATTATTTTGATGCTGTTGTCTTTTGGAAGAAGCACAGTATTCAGTGTTTTCTTCAGAAATTATGTGGATTAGATCTGAAACTTTTGTCAGTGATGGTTTGGCAGTTTTGGTGTAGGTAATTATTTGGAAATTCAGATGTATATCAAGAGTGAATGCAAATTACATCGGTATGAGATCCAGGACTTAAAATTTTCAATCCTGGATTGAAATTCAATCCTGGCAGTAAAGTACAGTTGGACCAAAATGTAATGCTTGAGAATTCTCAGGACTTTTAAGTGCATGCCACATAGCATTAGACAGCTGAAGTATAGGTAATATTTCATGTTGGACCAGACAGTTAGCAAGATGTTAGATCATAAAGCATTCTGATTCTAAGCTTGTTTTAATCCTATCATTTTCATTTATGACATGGTTTAGTGATTAGTACCTAGAGAACTCCTAGGGATAGAAATCAGTTATGTAGATGTTTATCATCTGAGATCTTGAAACCCAGCTTTTAAATGACAGACATTAATCCTAATCATAGTGATTTTTGATATAGTGGCAGCTAAAATTATGTCAAAGTGTGTGTGTGTGTGTGGGGGGGGGAAGTAAGATGATAAGAATAACATGGTTTTAAATTCTGCTTTCTCCTTATCTACCAGGGCAGGAAACAGTTTCATTAGACCAATATAAATGCTTTTAGATCCAGTAAACATTTTTGTAAGCACTGTTTTTTTAAATCCCTCCTCTCATGACTGTCCCTCCACAGGCACTGTACATCCTCCACATCTACCCAGTGGCAAGCTCAGTCATGTTATACTACAAACCCTCAATACTAGTGTAGATCTTGTCTTTATCTATCTGCTGTTTTGCTTTGCGTGGGGCTGGGCTGTTGACTTACGGACTTCTACATTATTGACAGGTCTTGTTTGTATTGTTTTGAATTTATTCAGGAACCAGTGGGAAGCACACTTTCAATACTGAATTGTCTCTATTGATAAGATAGATCAGACAGGAACTTCCCAAATATTCTTAGAGTGTGAAAAAGATGGCTTACAAGTTTTAACTATTTTGATTTCTTCAAATAATGTCAGTTTCAATGTAAAATGAAATTGTGCCATAAGGAACAGAGTTAATTAATTTCTTGTCTATTGTTCAGGCTAATTGATCCATTGTGCACACAATGACTATTAGCATTCACAAGTGACAAGTTTGCATATGGAAAAATTAGATTTTTTCCCCTTCCAGAACAAAAGCACAGGCATTTTGAAAATTAACCCATGAAATTTCAACCTCTTGTTTTCTTTCATTTTAAAAATCATTCTTCAACTCATGTACAAAATGTTATGACTATGCCTAAGCAACTTAACAGATATTGCTGAAATGAGGAGAGGTCAATGTTAATTAATTCATTTTCACTGCTGCTTGTAGCAAAGGAGTATATATTTAAGTTGGAAATCTTAAGGGTCTATCATTACTGTTTTGTGTTCAACCCATTAATTATGCTTAATTTTAGAAAACCAGAGGAGAGTAAATTTAGTTTTGTAATCTGTATATAATTTTTTGGACATATGGAGGCTTCAGTCTGACTTTATTCTTTGTTTTATTCTGTATCAAAATATGTAGTATTTAAAATTAGTCACATTCCATTTTGTGAGTTTACATGCAGGATAAGGGTTGAGAATGCTTTACTTAATTCCAAAATTAATAGCCTTTTTCTTCTAGAATTTGTGTATATCTTTTTTTTGCTTCCTCTTCATTTCTATCTCCTGCCCATATTTTTAGTGGGACACAGGACAGAATGGAAATTTACTATCTAGCTCCTTGAAAATGAGCACCAGTCGCAATCACTTTGACAGTTTCCTCTTCCAGGCATTGCTCCAAAGTAGCTGAAGGGCAAGGTCAACTTTGTTTTGTTATGATTCCCATTTCAAGCAGCAACATCTTTGTTCTAGGATCTCCATTTAACGAATGTGATAGATTAACTATATAAATTAATCAAATCCTTACTAGAAAAGGGAAAGATGCTGACACTGATCTTAAAAGCAACCTATCTCATTTTAATTTGTTTCTTCACTAAACTAATTCTGTTGAGTCTAGTGAGATGCTCTACAGTAAATTAAAAAAAATCATCATAAGGGTTTGATTCTGCATTGAATGACCTCTCCATATTGGGGAGATGGTATGTTAAAAATGGCATACTTGCTGAGGGCTCCTTCACAAGCTATTTGTTTACACTTCATCTAGTGACAACATGTTAAATATAAATATATCCCAAAACACTAACAATGGTCCTAAAATCACAATTAATCATTACTGCAGGAAATAAATAAGCACAAGAAAGTAAAAAATTGAAATTTTGACTACTCTTTGTCACTCTTTTTCCATCTTTACTGTTAGATAACCCCTTGCTGTGGTGGCTAGGATCCAGTTATGTTAATCAGTCTCTTCAGAAAACAGTTTATGACAACTAACCTTGCTACAAGTGCCAGAAGGCTGTTCTGGCCTTTTTTTAAAAAAATTATAGATTCTCCTAATGAGGTTGGAATTTGATTGAAGGCATATCCAATAATGGCCAGTGAAGTTCAGAGTGATGTTTTATTCAGTGGTACTGGATGTACTTGTTTCCAAAACTGCCAGACTGATTATTACTAACACACATTTAATTGCATATAATTGTGAACTTTCAGTTTTGCCATTAAGCAAATACAAAACCAAAAAAAGATACTTCTGTGCTAAAAAGAAAATATATAGTGCAATTAGACCAAAATGCTGCTACTTCATGAAAAATTGTAGAGAAATTTGGGAAAAGGTTTGTATTGGTGCATCTATGTTAAAATTCATGAACATTTGTGATCACTCAGAAAATTTACTTGAAATAATGACATTCTGTAAAACATGTAGGGACATCCAACTCTGAGGCTCACTTCCTAATCTCCCCCTTGAAATGAAATATCCCAAATCTTACTTTCTGTTTACTATTACTACATTTAATTTAATTTATATAGTGTCAGTTGCTTTGGCAGTGCAGTTGCATTAGACAATCTGATTTCAATAGTTTGAGTAGCAATTTTAATTGTAAAGGTCAGAGAGATATTAGAATAATTTGCTTTCATTTTTCAAATGAAATATTTGGTAAAGAATCAGAATTCAAATACTACAAAATTAATATTGAGGGAAAATGTATGCTAACTGCAATTGCTTCAATTGATTTAATGGTTTACTATCTATACTCTAAGGCAAATGAAATCACTTGATAATTATTTAACTTAATTATCAGAAAGCTTTTATTTTAAATTTCGTCAGCTCTCCCACAAGCCCAAACAGATCTGATTGTTGAAGAATAATATAATATCCCTACTCCATAGCAATTGTGGTAAACCCAGGGCTGGAAGGTTGTGGTGAGAGGGGAAACTGCAGGCTAAATTAGGTCCAGCTGAGCAAGACTGCCGCAGCCAGAAGCAGGGCCAGCTGAGACCGGTTAAGGAGGCAGCCAGAGCCCTTTAAAGAGACTTCTCCCCAGAGAGGGGTGTGGGAGTGAGGAGTGTGTTTGGAGGCAGTAGGAGTTAGAAGTGTGAGTTTTGTGAAAGCAGAAGGAGGTAAAGGCGAGTGAGAGGCAGATACAGAGAGGCTGCCAGCAGGCAGGGAGGCAGGAAAGAGCCCCTCCCAGGAGGGAGCTAGCCCTCCCTAACCGGTGAGAAGCCAAACCCAACCAGGGGGAACTGCCCAGAGGACTGGAGCCTGGGGTGCCCGGGGGCCCCCCTTGCCACACAATCTTTTAATTTAATTGAACTGATAATTCAGACATATAACAAGAATTTTTTTATGCTTAGTTCTGGAATGTTTATTGGTAAATCTAATCATTTCTGAATTGTTCTCTTAACAAGGATGTCTTTTTTAGATCTGAAGAGAGAACCAAAAATATCGTAATTGTCTTTTTTTAAAAAGAAATTTAGCAAAACCATTGTACCAAAACCCATCTAGTCAGATTTTTCATTTGTAACACTAAAATAATTAAATTCAAATTCAAATTTGATATTATAAAATAAATGTAGAGAAAGTCCTGCAGTATTTGGGCTGGCAAACTACAGTCAGTGAAATAGTTTGACTTGACTAATTTTTTCTCTATACACAAAATCCTAATCCCTGTCTTTTGATTTGGTAAACCTAGACGTCTAATATTGCAGGATCAAATCTGATTTTCTAATATAGCATTTCAGTTATGTACTCCATTGATTATTTGAATAAATTAGGCTTCTGGCTGTTTTTTTCCCCTTCTATCTCATTGTCTCTACTCTTCTCTCCACAATCTTATCCATATCAGCTAAATGTGTTTATATGTTGTTGGTGTCGCACTTCCTTGAATATGTATTTTATTATATGTCAGTTTTTGATATTTGTGTAATAATAGTGCCTAGGAGCCCCAGTCATGGATCAGAGCATCATTGTGCTATGGTACTTCACAAACATATAGCAAAAAAAAAAAAAGAAAAAGAAAAGGACCATGCCGCAAGAGGAAGCAGTCTTCTTGTCTACTCCTTACATTAAGATTAATTTTCCAGGTGTCTTTCGCCAATAGCTGAAATATGAATATCTTTTTATATTTCTCCTTGGGTATAGTCAGGCTGCTTTAGAGCTTGTACCTAGAGTTGGGCTACTTTTTTTCCCCACACAAAACCTTTTTTCACCAAAAAAGTGCAGATTTGGATTGACTGAAACAATTCATAGATTCAGGTCAGTTTCAGCAAATTGTTTTGGTTTGTGGGAGAAAAAAGAAAGCATTCAGAAGTATTGGACTGTTCCATATTGCCATTTTTCACACTCAACATTTTCATTCTTTGTTTTGGAAATATGTTTCAAAAATTTTGTTGATGTTTTTTAAAAAATTAAACATTAAAAAACAACTTTGAAATTGCAATATAACATTTTTGGTCAACCTGAAACTAAACTATTTTCAACATTTTGAGTTGCTGGACATTTTGAAAAAATTTCATTTCATGCTGATCAGAAATAATTTTTGTCTTGACCTGCACCCACCCAAATATTTAGTTATTTGGACAACCCTCCTTGTACTTCTCCAGTCCTCGCTGTGTCTGCTTGTCATTTTAGTCAATTTTCAAACATTTTACTAATTATTTCTATTAAATGTTCTAATGTTCTCTTTGGTCACTTTTTTCTTTCCAATATAATTTTAAATAAATATGTATTATTTTAAATAAAACTGGACTTCAAGCCAAGAACCTCTGAGTATGGTACATTATTATTTTGGACTCATTAGGGATATTTCTCAAGTTTAAATTAATAGTGCAGATCATTCTGTATCACAGTTGCCTTTGGCTCAGACTTGTATGTTTAGCTACATATTTTACCTCTGTATCTTTTAAGATGTATTTTCTCTTTCTTGCTTTCTCCATCTTGATGCTAATATTCTGTTTTTTGAAAACATGTTGCCTCACTAGTATCATTTCATCCCACACCAACTCATACTTATTTTGCCAGGGAGAATCTTACATTCTTATTCTGCTTTTCTGCATTCTCACTAGCATGATCTGATACTGAGGTACTTTGAGGAAACACTTCTTTATGACAAAATTTGTTCTTTTGTTTGGTTTTTCTGATTGATTTTGGGGGAAAAATTGCATGACTGGTCAGCCCCACTGCCAACATTTTGGCTCAATAGAGTGCTGCTAACAGTTAGTGAGGCTGCTCTCAATAGCTGCACATTTATGTAAGAAACTTAGAGCTTAGAACTTGGATCTCAGTCCCACCACATTAAAAGTTTTTCTTCTTATGTATAGATTGTATTAAAATAGGAACTCAAAGTAGGAACAAAGGTGGGTCTTCTAGAGACCTTACTCATATTAATTATGGAACATTAATTTCAACTATACTACTTACTTACTTATGCCGGACAGCATTTAAACATCTGTGTCACATATTCAGCTTGTCAAGTCTACATGATTTACATGTTCACCCTAGCTAATGTTCAGTATTATTCTCCAACTGGAACTTGTTTGACAATAAATATTTTAGCTCATATCCATCCCATGTGTGACATCATTTAAGTAAATGATTTTGCAGTTGGGATGGTGTTGACTAGGCATGTTTAAGCTATCTGTATGGAAGAGGAAGAGCTACTGCTGCATGTAACTGCTTTATAATGGAGAAATGTAGCAGGGTGCTGGCCAGAAACTGCTGAGCCAGCAGCCCCTGCTCCCTCCAAACACAGCAGGAAAAAGCCTCTGCTAGCACCTTCCCTAGCAGGGAAGGTAATTAGCCAGCAGGGTGTGGCCCTGGGCTGAAGAGGGCTTATGAAACCCACCTGGCAGCCTCCCAGGCAAGGTATAAAGCCTGGCAGAAAGGAAGTCGGGGGGGGGGGGGGGGGGGGACAGGAAATACAGTTGGAGAAGGTGGCTGTGCCTAGCTAGCTGCTAAAGCTAGCTGTTCCCCCAGGGCAGCCAGGCCCAGAGACTGGTTTGTACTCTTGTAAATAGGTGGTGGGTTTTGCACTAAAGGGAAATAAGGGACACTGTTGATAGCCATAGAGGGCTCCTGCCTGATTTTTGAAGAGGGTGAGCAAGAGGCCCGCTTACAAGAAAAATAAACCATTATGCTATAAATAATCTTTAGTGAGACCTCATAGGTGTTGGGATTCCGTCTGCAAGAAATCACTGATTTAATCTGACCTATTATCGTGAATACTACTTGAATAATTCCTGCACAATCTTTGCTCGGTTATTTTTGTTCTATTTTGCAGAATTAGGGCACAAGGCAGAACTTCCTGGTTATAACATTTAAAGAAAGTTAGCTTTGTCATTACAACAGAAATGTTTGAAATCTACAGATATTTCAAGATGTGCAGATGGGCTGTAAACATGAATATTTAAACTCAGATTTTTCTTTATGATATGTGGCCTGCTAATTATCGGTATTTTATAGAAGGCATCTGCTTCTAACATATTTAGCCAATCCTAATTGGAACTCTGGTTAGTTCTCATTTTTCATAATCTACTTTCTATGCTGGAAGGAAAAAAAAAGACATTTATTAGAACTTGGGAAAAGATTGGGACATATGTTATCAATGTCTATTTAAATAGAAATGTTCTAACTAGTGGGCTTGAAATAAATCTCTTCATACCCTGAAAGTGTCAGCAAAATTGGCTCGCTGCTAAGCATATTGCCGTCTTGTTTATCTGAATTATGCATATACTTTACATCATAATGGAGTTATACTTTAGAGCCAATTCCAAAACAACCAAGAACATTGCTGAGAGTTTTAATGGAAGTTCATTCATCACATATGGGATTTAAAATACAGTAATCTTGCATAACAAATTATTCTAGTAAGTCGGGAAGAAGCTAGGGTAAGGGATGCCAGAGAAAGAAGACATTGGGATCGGAATGGTAGGGAGCCAGAGATGGGTCTTCAGAGAATGTAAATCCTCTGCAAAGATCCAGTTGTCACAGATCTTGCTGGGCTGCCCATGTTGGCTTATCTCCTGGGTGTTGACTAAGAGTCTGTTATCTCTTCATGGAAATGAAGCCTGCAGCCCACCTGTAGGCTGTCAGGTCTTTCACTGACCTTCAAATACCCCAGTAGCTTTCCCAGAATCCCATTGAAGGTGAGAGCCTTCTTGTTTCTTCTCAGGAGGTACCTAGTAGATGTAGAGTATAACATGGATGGACACTTCACCCAGCATTCTACAGTGCTATTTCTCTTTACTTAATCACATGAGAAATACACATGAGGAATACAGAGGAATACATATAATACAGAGAAATATTTCTCTGTATTTCTCTGTATACAGAAATACAGAGAAATACAGAGATCTGGTTGAGAGGAAAAGTGCAAAAAGAGCAGTTTCCAAATACAAAGGTCATATGTTGAACCCAGAACAGAAAAAGGTGACTGATAATTTGCTGATAGGAACTCAGGACTGTGTTCTTTCTTCCCTTTAATATCTTAAAGGGAAGACTAATATTTCTACCCCAAGTCTATGTTTGCAAGGAAGGTTTTATTACCATTTATTGCCTTGAAATTGTGGAAGTAATAATCAATGAAAGACAGAATGGTTGAATTCAGAATTCTTTCAGTTTTTAACTTGCCCTCCCATTCAGCTTGACCATGTTTCTAGCACACTTTGGATTAGTTTGGTCAAAACTTTATAATAGAATGTGATGAAAAATAAAATTGATAAAAGTACCACCTCTAAAAGGAAATAAGAGAAAATGCTAGGCCTTGCTCTTTAGTAGATTAGGGTCTCAGTTCCTTTGTTTATTATTTACAGATTTGCAGGCTTTTCATTTTGGAAAATGTGTGTCTGTTTATGTATAAATATATGTAAATCTATCTATATAAAAGTCAAATGGTGTATGCGTGCGTGCGTGTATGTACATTCCCTTACTCCTTCCAGACCGTTTGAGCTAGAGACTTGAAATTTGGTACAGTTATAGGCTTTAGGGTCCTAATCAGGGTAAGAATTGAAATTTTTTTTAAATCTCACCTCTGACGCCCCCTAGGGGTGAAATTCTTTAAAGCCCATTCACATCAGCTGGCAGCAGGTTAACACCTGCTGTTCTCTGACCCTGAGAGCCAGAGTCAGACACCTGGAGGCTGGTTCACCTCCCCCCTCCTCTCTTCTCGTTGAAGAGAGAGAGAGAGACAGACGTCGTTCCTCAGCTTATACCCTGAGCTGATCCTTTTATTTACCCCCTCTCCCTCCTCTCTTCCCAGCCTGGAAGCAGAGGAAACCTTAAGGGAAATAAACCAAACGTTTTATAACTAAAAGATTTAATAAAGAAAAGAGCATAGAACATAGGCACAGTACAGCTTACAATTTAGAGTTCTCTAACTCCTCATCTGAAATGGACAGACACACCCCAATAGGTACAGACTTTATGCAAAATCAAAATATTACTCACAGTTAGCTAAGTAGGAATATAAGAAGGAAAGTCGAGTCATCTCCACAGCTAGAGATGAGCTCCCGGACCCTTGCCCATGTTGCATGGCAAGCCCAAACTGAAACTAAACTCTAAACTCCCTCCCTCCCTCATGGCAGAGAAGCTCTTTTGTCACTTGTTCTCAGGTAACATTAACCCTCTCCAGCACTTTACACTTATGACAGGAGTCGACGGGCACCGCGGGTATTTGATTTCTCGTGTCTGAATGAGACATGAGAATTCGATCACTAAAACAGTGATAGCTACCTGCCGATCCGGGAGGTAGTGAAGACCGACCCCAAGTGGTAACCAAGGCTGGTGGAAGTCAAAGTGTGGTTGATATGGGGGTCAGGCTGCAGCTATACAAAGACACTCAGCGTGTTACATGCATGCTAGAAGGCTGTTTGTGAGTGGCCCACATGGGAGCTACAGCAGCAAAGCATTGCGAGGCACCTGAGTTGCAAGGCAGGGATGACACAATCCCTAACTGGTTTGGATTGCACCCCGGAATGTTATACTATGTCTGCCTATGACTAATGAGTTTCATCTGCAGTGTCAAAATTAGTTAATACAATTTTGATTTACAAAAAATATTTTGACTTGATATTCTTTTTTAATTAATTTTTGTGAAATAACACTTTCTTATTTTTCCTCTCATAATTTAATAGCATCCAAACAAACTTTTTGTAAAATTTTGATTCCTGGTGGGGAAAAACTTTGCATACCATGATATTTTCCCCAGACTTTATAGTTTTTTTAAATTTAATTTAATCATAAATCGTACAAGTTTGGAGTTATATTAAAATGTATATATAAGCAGGTGGGCACTCACCCGGTGGTGCCTCCTGCTGGTCGTCTAGGGAATTAGCCTTTCCAGCCTCTGGAACGCCCTCTGCCGGGGGGATGTCCCGCGTCTGCTCTGGTTCGATCCTAGGCTTCCCAGCTCAGGTAGCTAGCACACAGTCTCTGAGCAGGCTGGCTCTGGCCTGGGCTTCCTCGCACAGGCAGCCAGTCAATATACAGTCTGTAAGTAGGCTGGCTCGGGCCTGGGCTTCCTAGCTCAGGCAGCCAGTGAATAACAGTCTAGGAATAGGCTGGCTCTAGCCTGGGCTTCCTAGCTCAGGTAGCCAGCAAATAAACAGTCTACTCACGGTCTTTGTCCGGCATCAGGGGCCCAGTCCATCTCGGGCTCCTCGGGGTACGTGGCAGCCGGCACTCCAGGCCAGTCGACTTCCGCAGCGTGGTCGGGGCTGCCACTCCGGTCGGCGTCCCCGCGGGGTGGCAACCAGTCGGGCGGTGTCCTCCTCTCCCGCTCCGGTCCAACCCCCTCTCAGCTGCCGGGCCGGCCTCTTGTACTTCCGGGTCCAGCCCTGTACTTCCGGGGAGGGGGGCGGGGCCGCCTCGGCTCCACCCTCCACGGTGTGTCTCCAGCTCCCTCGCCCTCCCACTCGGAGGGGGACCACCCGGGCCCACTACAGTATAACTAACTAGCAAAAAGAATATGCCACTATGATTGAAATAATGCCATTAAAAATGAATGCTACCACGGGATAATATGCTCTTGCTGATACACACACTTCAAGACCTGAGTAAATAATAAATGGTAAGGCAAAGGAGAGATGTTTACTTTTTATAGCAGGTGATGCTGCTCTGACAATGTTATGTTAAATGACTTTCATACAGTTAGATCAAAGGACTGATGGAACATATATAATCATTTAAAGATGAAGTGGGCTATAGCCCACAAAAGCTTATGCTGAAATAAACTGGTTAGTTTCTAAGGTGCTACAAAGTCTTCCTCATTTTATCTATGGATACAGACTAACACAGCTGCTAATCTTAAATCATTTAAAGATGGATGCTTGTGTCATATAGTAATACTTACTCACTGTATCATCATTGAGTGGCTTCATTCTCTCTTAGCGATATTTCTCTGTAGTGAAGTAGACATCTGCTATCCATGGAAATACAACTAAAATAGTGTATGAAGCTGTACGTGTATGAGTATGATTTCTTTGTTTTATTTATAACTAGCATAAGTGCCCGGCGTTGCTCGGGTCAGTCGGAGGTGGGGAGGGGGCAGACAGTTGACACCCCCTGACCAACCCCAACACCCACCCTTCACCCACCCTGACATCTTCCCACCCCCCCCGACCAACCCCAAGACCCCCCGGCTCACTTACCCCCCGACCAAACCCGACAACCCCACCTGACCCCCCAAAACAAACCCAACACCCCCACGTCACCCCCCGACCAAACCCGACACCCCCACCTCACTCCCTGAGCAAACCCGACACCCCCACCTCACCCCCCGACCGAACAGTGTATTTAATAATCTGTGTGCTACACAGTGCACCGTGAGCCGGGGGGGGGGGTGTCGGGTTTGGTCGGGGGGTCAGGTGGGGGTGTTGGGTTTGCTTGGGGGGGGTCAGGTGGGGTTGTCGGGTTTGGTCGGGGGGGTAAGTGAGCCGGGGGGTGTAGGGTTTGGTCTGGGGGGGTGGGAAGGTGTTGGGGTGGGTGAGGGGTGAGTGTTGCGGTTGGTCAGGGGGTGTTGCGGTTGGTGGGGGGTTGAGGTGGGGGTGTCAGGTTTGCTTGGGGGGATGAGGTAGGGGTGTCGGGTTCGGTCGGGGGTAAGTGAGCCGTGGGGGTGTCGGGTTTGGTCTGCGGGGGTGGGAAGGTGTCGTGGTGGGTGAGGGGTGAGGTGTGGGTGTTGGGGTTGGTCAGGGGGTGTTGTGGTTGGTGGGGGGGGGTGAGGTGGGGGTGTCGGGTTTGCTTGGGGGGGTGAGGTGGGAGTGTCGGTTTCGGTCGGGGGGTAAGTGAGCCGGGGGGTGTCAGGTTTGGTCTGGGGGTGTTGCGATTGGTGTGTGGGGGGGTGAGGTGGGGGTGTCAGGTTCGGTCGGGGGGTAAGTGAGCCAGGGGGTGTCGGGTTTGGTCTGGGGGGGTGGGAAGGTGTTGGGGTGGGTGAGGGGTGGGTGTTGGGGTTGGTCAGGGGGTGTTGCGGTTGGTGGGGGGGTGAGGTGGCGGTGTCGGGTTTGGTCGGGGGGTAAGTGAGCCGGGGGGGGTGTCGGGTTTGGTCTGGGCACCCACCCCAACACCTCCCCCCCCCCAGACCAAACCCAACACCCACACCACACCCCTCACCCCCCCGACACCTTCCCACCCCCCGAAGCAAACCCGAAACCCCCACCTCACCCCCCCGACCGAATCTGACACCCCCACCTCACTTACCGTCCCACCAAACCCAACTCAGATCCGTCGCAGGAGGGGAGGGGGCCCAGAGCCGAGGGATTCCAGGGACCTTCGCAGGTGGGGGGGGCACAGAGCTGATGTAGTCCGGGGTTCCGTTGGGGAGGTGGGAGGGGCAGAGAACTGAGGGATCTCCGGGGTTCCGTTGGGGAGGTGGGAGGGGCAGAGAACTGAGGGATCTCCGGGGTTCCGTTGGAGGAGGGAGGGGTGAGCTGAGCGAGTGAGGCGTCTGTTGGAGGGGGGTATTATGACATCATCACCACCTAACTGCCAAGCTGATGTGATTGGCCCTGAAAGACTTTCACCCCTGGGGGGCGTCAGAGGTGAGATCCGAAAATTTTTCGACCCTTACCAGCATCTAGACCCCAAGACCCCTCACTGTACCAAAATTCAAGTCTCTGGCTCAAACGGTGCGGGAGGACTTCGCAGTCATACGTACATACATACACTCATACATACACCACTTGACTTTTATATATATAGATTTTTTGTCAGCAAGTAAAAAATAACTATCTTGAAATATGGAATAGACTCTACCAGTATGCGTTATATTCTGCTGATATGTCATTATCTGCTCCATGAAACATTTAAATTTTGAAATGTTAAACTTTCAATATACTTTTAAAAACCCAACCTTGATTATCTTATTCAAGATGAGTGTAGATTTACTGTATTTTAAAACAAAATGTATTTATTTTATCAACTAAAGCATGCTATGATTTTAATCATTGCTACTTTGTTTTATTTGGTATTTTCTCTTTTTATCCAAAGTGAAACAAGAAATATTAACTACTGAAGAAATAAATGGACGTATTTAGTGCTTGCAAAATTCAAGACTAATGTTTATATGACTTGAACTGTTGCACAATGCAGGAAGACAGTCACATGCATCCGACGAAGTGGGTATTAGCCCACAAAAGCTTATGCTTCAATACTTGAGTTTTGGTGCCACAGGACTCTGTCACTTCTGCAATTCCAGACTAGCACGGCTACTGCTCTGATTCTAGTCTGTAGGTCAGGGGTAGGCAAAATTTTCGATCCGAGGGCCATATCGGGGTTCAAAATTGTGTGGAGGGCCAGGTAGGAAAGGCGGTGCCTCCCCAAACAGCCTGGCCCCGCCCCCTATCCAACCTCCACTTACTTCCCACCCCCTGACGGCCCCCTCTCAGAACTCCCAACCCATCCAACTCCTCCACTCCTTGTCCCCTGGTCGCCCTCTCCAGAGACCCCTTGCCTGTAACCACCCATCCAAGAACCTAAGGCCCCCTGCTCCTTGTCCCCTGGTCGCCCTCTCCAGAGACCCCTTGCCTGTAACCACCCACCCAAGAACCTAAGGCCCCCTGCTCCTTGTCCCCTGACTGCCCCCTCCAGAGATCCCCCTCTCCCTACTCACCCCCAGGACCCTGTTCCCTGATACCTATCGACACCTCCACCCCCATGACAGGCCCCCTGGGACTCCCACGTGCCATCCAACACTCCCCCCCTCCCCCGTTCTCCATCCCCTGACCGCCTCCCCCCCCCCAGACCCTCTGCCCCTTTAGCTAACCTGCCCAGCCCTCTTACCTCTCCCCTTCTTAGAATAGCATGTTTGGCCCAGAGCCAGACACGCGGCTGTGCTGATCTCCCAGAGCGTTCAGCGTGTGTGGCCGGGAGCTGGACGTGGTGTCGCACAGCCCCGCCCAATAGCGCTGCTCATGCTGCCCTCTGAGGCTGCGGGGCAGGGACACAGTGGAGGAGGAGCTGGAGCAGCCTCCCCAGCGTGGCCCACTGAGTCCGTACGGGAGGGGCCGGAGCAGCCTCCCTCGCGTGTCCTGCTGAGGCCGCGCAGGAAAGGGTCAGTGGGGAAGCAGCTTCTGCAGTGCAGCCGCTGAGGTGGCGGGGAGGGGGATAGTGGGGGAAGGGGACAGCGAGGGAAGGGCCAGAGCAGCCTCCCCAGCGGGACCTCGGGGACGGGTTAGGAGGAGCCCGTGGGCCGTAGTTTACCCACCCTTGCTGTAGGTTGTTACACTCCTGATTTGAAACATGTGATTGTCTAATCTTCATCTTCTGTTGCAGAGATGCTAGTATGATTTCAGATTGTTTAGTAGTTTGGATACCTGAAGAATAGGATTGAACAACTTGAAACTTGTTTTCAGTTACTAGAGACAACATTTGTACCTTGTTTCCAGAGCAGACAAGTCCGTAGTTGAAACCATAGCACTCCAATTTTTAACACTTCTGATATTTCATCACTCTGAAGAATAAGTGCATATTTACCTGAATGTGCTAGAATTTCTGTTTTAGGAAATGGAGAACATAATTTTTATTTAGTTATAAATCTGCTGTAATTTCAGTTTTAGGGCAGCTATCTGGTTAGTCTGAAATTGTGATGAAGAGAAATACTGTAGCAATCTTTTCAGGTTTGTTCATATTTGGATTTATGAGAGGTTAGGGTATTTCTTGTCTGTTAGTGTATTGATATACAGATGAATTCAGCCTTGCTTCCCATTATACACTAAGCAAAAATTATAGGACTCTTTGGGTTGTAGAAAACATGACAAGACTACCTCTATGCTACAAAACATGGATGTTCCTATTTTTGTGTTGAAGAGTGTGTTAGCAGTACACCTGGTTGGAAAATGGAAAAACAATTTCATTGTAAGTTTCAGAATTGTTTTCAGTTCCCTGGGTTCAAAATGGACCCATTGTTCTTTTTTCCATTCCCCACCCCAAATTATCTCTGATTTCTTTACATTTCTATTTGTATATTTTTCATTGTTTAAGTATTTTCCTTTCATCCATCTTTGTCATTTCTCTTGTCCCTCTTTTTTCCCAGTCATTTTGAAAACTGACAACTTATGTTTATTTTGAAAAAAGGCTGCTTCTTTATGTGACTAGCATTTCTAGTAACAGAAAGAATATGTCCATCTTTTAAACAATTTTTCATGTTTCCAAGGCATGATTTCTACCGTGGCATTTGTGGGAGATATGAGGATATTTCATGGAACTGTTAGAAAACCAGATTAATTATTAGTAGTAGCTGACAATAGATAATGTTCCAGGAAAACTAGATAATGATCAGGAAAACCCTGATCAGAGCCTCATTGTCCCTGTCAAGATGGCTCCTCCCCCAAGAAGTTTACAGTCTAAGTAGTTTTGTTGACTCAGATTCAGCATCATATAGGGAAGCTCAATATAGTTTGTCTTGCACAGTTAGGAAGTTGGATGGATATTTTATTGAATAGGGGTCTCCAGAAGCCCAAATCCTACAGTCCTTACCCAGTAAGAACTGGTGGAAAATTTGACTGATTAAGGTCTGTAGTACCTAAGCCCTCACACTTTTCAGTTTAAGCTAAGTGATTAATTTTCCCATTTTATAGGTGATTAAACTTAACCATGGAGAGTAAAGACATGTCGGTGGAAAAATTAGGTCTAGAATAATTTCACATTGCTTTGGTACTGTGTTGGAACAGATATGTTGGGTAATAGCCGCAGAAATAGTAGAAATTTTCAGTTTTGAAAAACCAGTCTCTTTTTGTCTGATTCGTAATGTGTTTTTAATGTTTATCTAAGTGCAGTATGTCACAGAAGCAAGCTATTTTTCTACTGAATTTGCTATTCCCTTTGAACAAAATGGAGAAATGACAGGAAAAAGCTCTTACCATAATGTTTAGAGCCACTTCACTGAACGTCCATTATGTTTATGAAAAAAGAATTGCTTTGGTTGTTTTTCTGCATTTGGTATTACATTATTTCTAGCTGTTTATTATCCATATGCTAGGAAAAACTGATAATGGAAGATATAAGTAGGAAAGGAATAAAATGGTATTCATATTTATGATGTTTTGCGCTGGCCTATTTTTTTGCTTTTTGTTTGTTAAATGTGAAAAGCTAATTGATATATTATCTAGTTCTTTTATTCCTCACTATTTGTATTCTCTTTTTCTTTCTTCCAGTGGCCTTTTTACTGCAGTTTTTTGGTTATTTTTGTAACCTATTCTTTCCTGGGAAATATTAAGATTTGCCCAACAGTTCTGAAAGCATATTTGTTAAATACCTAAGAAGAAGAAATTAGGAGTTACTGAACACCTAATTGTAGACCAGTAATCAAAAACTACCTGCTACTGTTCCAGGAGAGTTCTGTATCTCGATCACACAATATCTCCATGGACACCCTTCCCAAGTCACAGGTCAGAACCTGCACTTCTCTCAGAGTAGAACTCTGCAGTTCACCCCACTGGTAGACTGGATCACCAGGCTACTGCATTCCCTATTTACCAGAACCATATTGCCTTCAGTAGGTCTAGCTGGGTTTGGCTTCTACCATATGTTTCGCTTCATTGGCTGTAACCAGCTGTCACGGAGTGCCTGGGCGATGGTCTGGAACTTGCTCCCTATGAAGCCAATTGGGACGCCGAGGGAAAATGTCCACTCTCCGTACACAGCCTGTCTTCAAGGCAAGGAGCTCAGAGATCCCCGTTTACACCTTCCTGGGTTTGACCTCTGAGCATTCAGCACCTTCTGCTCCTTCATGTGCTTCCCCCAGCGAGCCCGTCCGGGTGGGGTCCTGAGGGAGCCCGTGGATTCTGCACCCCACTCTACAGTCAGATGTGACTCTTAGCCAGCTACTAAAGCAGAGGTTTATTTGATGACCTGTACTTGGTCTAGCACAGACCATGCAGTGAGCGTGACCCCTCAGCTTGATCCATTTTGGGGGCCAGAGAGCTAGGCCAGCTTGCCTGGAGCTCCCTGCCTCTTCCCTGCCTGACTCCAGCTGGCTTCAGACTGAGACTTCCTCATCCGCCTCTCCCCTGCATTCCTTTATTTGTCTCCTTCACGGCAGGAGGTCAGCTGACCTCTCTCCAACAGGTTCAGAGGTAGAGAGGTGGGGGGGGAAGGGTCAGGGCGTTGCTTTGCATCAAGAAATGCATAGAGGAAACTGAGGCACACACCCAGTATTCCTACTCCATCACACCAGCTGATAAAATGCCATGAGAGAGTACAGTTCAAAATTTATTGTCCATAGGAATTTTAAAAGAAGAGAGACAACTGTTACAAATAACAGAAGCCTATATGAATATTGTCTTACTTGATGCTTGGCTGCTGGAAGCTTAGGTAGGATTCCACTTAGCCCTGGTGCCCCAGCATGTGGAGACCAGGACAGTCTGCTTCTGTGCAGATCCTTTGTCTCCCTCTCCCTAGCCTAGAGCAATGGTTCCCAAACTTTGTATTGACATGACCCCAGTGTGATGAAGTATTTCCTGCCATTTTGAAGAGCAAAACTTGAAGTTACATGGTGTAGAGCAAAATGATATTCTCCACACAGTAGGGATTGCTGCCACCCCAAATGGGGTTGTGACCACTTTTGGAACTGCTGCCCTAAAGGTTTAGCTTTTTAGCTCTTTTCAAGCTCTTTTTTTAAATATCTGGTCTAAAAACTCTGCCTGCTGTTGAGAACATGTTGGGGGTGAATCTTCAAAAGGATTGACACTTTCATTGTGTGTCAAGTGTCAGAGACTGGTGCTAACTATACTTATTGTATACCTTTCTGTAGTACTAGAGATCCATACACCTGAGTTCACTCTTCAATGACCTAGGACCCAATAACCACCAAAACCATAGAGATATTGGTATTCATTTTTTAGTAACATTGTACATAAATCCCACTTTCTTCAGACCTCCTTTCTAGCAAATCTATTTAATACTATCAGTAACTTCAAGTATTTGAGCAAACATTTGATTCACAGTATATCTCAAAATAATATGGGCATTATCTTAGTCCAGGTCCTCCTGCATTCACAGATAGTCCAAGACATCCAGTAGAGAATCTCCAGCCCCACAAAGTGATTCTCATTGGTTTTTTAAAAAAGTCTGTGCTCCTGCTGTACATTTCAGGATGGTATCCTAGATTGTCTAGAGTAAAATGACCCTACTTTTATCACAGAATTAAAACAAACAACAATAATATCTCCTGGAATTAGTTTATATTTACTAAGACTAATGGCTATAAGAACCTAACTTGGGGAAGAATTGGTAACACTCATGATAAAACTTGTAGAGGGGTAAAGGGATGGAAACGCTGAGTGAGGCTATTCTTGCAGAGTTCCTCCTGAATCATTTAATTATTTGGACACTTTTTTGCTGTCCTCAAGGTTCAACTCCCAAATCCAGCAAGTGCTTGAATGCTCTGCATTGCAATACTGTGCTTCCTTACTGTTTTGGGTTCCCCTGATTGATTGCCATCTGGGCCCAGTGCTACTTCTGCTAGCTGATGGCACAGAGCTTATACGTTTAAGGGGTGTTCCCTGTAAAGAGGGGACCAATGGCAAATGTAATAAAGCCTGAGGAGGTATTAATTTCTCTGAAGAATTCCCATGGAGCAGGTGGGGAGAACACAACAGCCTCATGTTCTCCTTCATCAGGTCACTGGAGGTTCTTGGATCATTTTTGTTAAAGTAGGGAAAACGCTGTTCTCTTGTTCAGATAAGACTGACCTGATTCAGGTGAATGTGACCGTGTCCTCCTCCATCCGGAAGCTGAAGTATCCCAGGAGAGGAGTGTGAGAAGGGGATGATCTCACTCCATTCAGTCTGTAGGATGACCTGTATAAATAACTGCTTTTAGAGCTTGTCTATACATGGAGCTGTTCAGGAGTGTTCCAGAATAAGTGTTCAAATGTGGATCTATTCAAGAATAGCTACTGTACTTTAAATTTCCACCCTAACTTAATTAAAAAAAATTCAAGTATAGACAAGCCATGACTCTCTTCTCAAAGTCATACATGTAATCATATTTTTGTTCTGTTGCTGTCCACTCAGCAGGTGTGTGTGTGTGTGTTGGAAAACTTGGCCCACCAACTTCAAATTTTATATCCATATTTGCAAGGGCTCTTGACAATTTACTTGGTTAAGCAGATGGAGTGTATATGTAAAACTCAGCCACTCTTACTTACCATGATGCTCTACTAGTTTCTTCATTCATATTTTCATCCATCCTGTATGATAGTGAGGTTAATAACTAGCTCACTCCTTGAGCAAACATTAGAGAAAATTATTTTATATAATATACATATGTAACCCTTCTGTCCATTGGAGTTGGCAGCCACAAGTATCCAGGAGTTCCATTCCAAGGCACAATACAAAACCGGCTTGAGCCCACACCCAGTGACCTGGAACAACCATATACCACTCTTCTTGGCGCCTCTAAGAGGCAATACTTCCCCTCTCGCAAGCATAGAGTCTGAGTGTACCAAAACCCTTTTAATAACAGAGAGAAACAATGTGGCATTATATTGGGGAAATACCACAACCAGGATTCATAACCCAAACCATGAACCAGAATCCGCCCCCCACAAACACACACACACACAAGCAAATGGGCTGTGTCCTTCACCTTTGGTTCTTGAGTCCCACAAGGACCCCAGTCACCCAAGGTCTCAAAAGTCCAATAGTCCAAAAGTCTCTGGAGGGTTCAAAAGTTCATTAGCAGAGTTTTACCTCCCCGCCTGGGTGGAAATGGGTGTGTCTATGCAAATAACATCAGCTGAAGTTATTTTCCACAGTTCACCACAATTCCTGCAATTCCCCACCAGATGTCAGGGTGGAGCTCATCCTGACACTGCTTACACATGCATGCTGAAGATGTGGGGAGAGAAAGGAACTGCAACAGACCAAACTGTTCTTTAATCAGCAGTTTACTCCCTGCGGTTTGCCTAATTCACGCCTATGACATTCACAGAGTCACTGTAATAATGTGTGTAAGAGGTTGAAGCAACGTGCTTTAAAATACTTACATTTAATTGCTCAGTAAGCTTAAACAACAATGCTTCTCCAGCTATGACATTTGTACAGTGTATGTTTACCCCCACATACACCTTTCTTCATACAAAATGATATGCTTTTGTTTTACTATATTTTAATATTTCTTCTGTAGTTTCTATTGGTTTGTTTGAATTACTGTGGCACTTATAAAGTTGTTTGACACAGTCTGCATGATTGGCATTATTTCCACAACTTTCACTTCATGGTTCTTATAAAAAATAATATATTGACAGAAAGTTAGATGGGGACAGCAGAGAGGTTGCTTTGGTTAAATTAAGAAGCATTCCATTTAATGCAAAGTAAAGAAGGGAAGTTACAATTTAGGTACATGCAACCTGTGTAGAAACATCTGTTCCCATGAATTATTTCTGGGTAATAGAAATGATCCCATCTCTTAGGGGTGTGTGATCTGCCACATAATAATATCTGATCCAACAGGTAGCATTTTCAATGTATTGTATTGTGTTCTGCAGTCTTGCAACACCAGGACACAATGTGAAGTTGGGACCCAATTTTATGTCATGACATAAACATTTTAGTTTGGATGTCTCCCATGTGTTTTTGTGTTCTTTGTGAAAATCACCATCATCCCCATTCAAAGACCAGAAAATAGAGTACCATGGCATTCCTGGCCTGTATCTCCAAGCTGATAGCCTTCCTGGTCCCTTTTTGTGCTTCCTGTGCCATTCCCACATGCCTGCCTGGGTCTTATAAACCTCACATCTATGCCTCTTCACCCCTGGCTCAGGGCTGAAGTTAGTATAGTACAGTCTGAAATCAGCAACAGATTAGTTTTATATTTTACATGTTAACATCTTTAAAAGATATTACAGGGTTAGGAGAGGTTCAGAGAATGGTACAAAAATGATCAAGGGCCTGGAAAAAACACATATGAAGTAAGATTCAAATAGTAGGGCTGTTTCTCTTAGAAAGAAAAGAGGGCACATGAATGTATATAAAATAATGAATGTTATTGAGAAGGTAGATTTGGAATGTCTGTTCTCCTCTCTCATAACATAAGAGCAAGGGAACATTCAGTTAAGTTAAAAGGTGGCTAATTTACAAAAGGAAATATTTTATTCACAGCAAGAAGACTGTGAAACTCACTGCCACAGCAATTGACACCAAGAACTAACCACGTTCAAAAAGGGATTGGACACTTATATGGATAGCAAGAATATCCAGAGTTTTAACAGTTAATTCTAATGAAAACATTGGAAATGATTCTGAATCTTATGTTTTAGGGTTTAAGCCAATTACTGAGACCTGATGGTGGGGAGGGGAATTATCCCTTTCTGAGGGGCTTTTACACTTTCCCCAGAAGCATCCAGTGCTGGCCATTATCTGTGACAGTATATTGGATTAGATGGACCATGGGTATGATCCCATATGGCAATTCCTACATTCCTATTGATAATTTCAATGTTGCTTTGTATACTCTTTAAAAACAATTCTTTGTATTTTAGTTATCCTGCCCCCTCCCCATTCTGATAAATCCTAAAAGGCATTTTTATGAACTTCAAAACGAAATTGGAACACCCTTTTCAGACAAGTTGTTTGGAAATCAGATGAGCCAAGAAAAAGTCTTAAAAATATGAATAAGGACTTTTTTTTGTACTGCTTCAAAACTTTTTTTCCTAAACGTTAACAATTTTTCCCAGACCAAACCAAAAAGCACCCATTTTCCAGGGAAGAGATGCCATATACAAAGAGTTCATGGCTTCTTTTAGGGAGCATAGGAGCAGGAGGGGAGGTTTAAATATTGGATTTGTGATGGGAAGCTAGTTTCATAGGTGCTGACTTTGTGGGTGGTCTGGGGCTGGAGGACCCACAGGAAAAAATAGTGGGTGCTCAGCACCCACCTGGACCCTGCCAGTCAGCTCCTCCCCATTCCCTCTCCAGCACCTGCCAGTGATCAGCTGTTCAGCAGCAGGCAGGAGGTGTTGGGGCAGAGGGAGATGAGTAAGGATAGTAAAAGGTGGAGCGAGTGTGGGGCATGCCCAGTGGACGGGGTAAAATGGGGTGGGAAGGGGCAGCGTGGGAAGAGGTAGAGCTGGGGTGGAGTGGGGGTGGGGCGTGGGGCGTGGGGCGTGGGACAGAGTCAGGGTTGAGCACCCTAAGGAAAACCAGAAAATTGGCGCCTCTGGCTATTTTATAACAGAGAAGCCAATAATGTCAAGGGTGTGGTCTGGTGGTGATGGAGAAATTTAATATTTATTTGATTTTCACTTCTAGAGGGGCTGATCCTGCAAGATGTGCATGCTGGGTGTATTCATCTGCTGTCATGTGTGGTTCATTCTAGTCTGTAAAAAGCAATATACACTATTAGAAGACGTGTGTCTAGCAAACAAAAGAGAAAATCTGCCATAGGCTGGAGTTTGTTAGATTAATCTTTCTAAAGATTTTATAAATTACTTTCATCCCTGGGACTTAGCAACTTAAAGTATTTATCGGTACTCTGGAATCCTGAGAAGGAGGCAGGGCCTCAACCAGAAGAGGCGTGGCCTCTATCAGAAGAGGTGGTGCCTTTAAATCCGCAGGCCCTTTAAATCAGGATTTAAAGGGCTGGGGGCTAGAGCTGTGGTAACATGGGAGCCCAGAGCTCCCATATTCACTTGGGGGAGGCAAAGGGGGGACAGCAGGTGGGACCAGGGTGGTGACCCGTCCCCAAACATTGGTGGAGACCCTCAATATTGCTGAAGCCATGAGCCCATATAACTCGCTGCTGCTGCTTGTTGCTATGCTGTACCAGGGTGTACCATCTTTCTTTCACCTCTGCTAAGTCCATAAAGACATTGAAGTTGCAGGAGATAAGTAGTAATACATTTGCTTTTTAAGTGCTGGTAACTTGGCAGAACTCAGGAAAAAATTACAACAATTGTTAAGCAATATACTGCATAGCTGTTCGTATGACTTGCTGATGCCTGCATACAATATATTTAAATTTCAGCAAATTGTGATCAGTTTCTTAATTTTTTGTTTAGGCAAGTTATATTCAGATGACCAGTTCAGAAGCTGACCTCCTTATCTCGCCCTATACATAAACACAACATCCAAAGTCTGAATGGTTAGAATAGGCATCCTAGTACATGAAAATCTAAAAGAAAATTTAATGACATGGCTGAATGCAAGAATGAGCCATAGCACTAAATAAAGGGCACATCTTAAAATATAGCACAGGAGTATGTGAGGGAAGTTGAAAACATGGCCTTATTCTTATGAAAGTGTAGGCTTATAGTTTCTGAAAGACCAATGAGATTACTCCCAAGCAAATGTATGTTGTGTGTTTGTGGCACAATAGATACATTGCTTACCTCAAGGAGGGGAACAAATCTTCTATCTCAGTAACCATCCATCTAGAACAATGATTTTTTCTCAAGCCTGTACAAAGTGTTGGTGGTTCAGTAGTTTGGGGACAGAGTTTTCTTTGGTAGATGAACAGATTACATTTGAAATTTGTGCAGTGGGTGTTCAGTACATTTCCACTTCACTTAGTGGAACAATGGGATTCCATAGATAAGCTGTGCTCTCAAATTCTGACCTCTTGAAATCACTGAGAGTTGTTAGTTTGTCAGAGAGAAGATATTTCCAAAAATATTTGGTAAAAGTTAAAAAAAAATGTAAATAATAATACTCTGATGTATTTCATTAACAGGAATTTCTAATGACGTTACGACTCCTAGCATAATTTCTATATAAAAATAGACTGTATAGTTTTCAGTTCTAGTACTTTTGCTTGGTTTATTTTGAATCAGTTTTATTATTCTCATGCAATAAAAAGTTATTAAAATAATAATAAAGTGTGTTCCAGAATGATGCACTGTTGGTAGGAAATTCAAGACCCCATCTGAAACATTATCCTTAACATGTCCTATTTAGCTTGTTGTTATTCAGTATGTCAAACTACTCTGATTCCTGAGGATTCTTGATAAAGAACCATAATACTTATAATACTATGCACTTTTATCCTGTATTTATTTGTATGGATTATGGGTATATTGGTATGCCTAGGAACCCAAATAATAGGCCAGGGTCACCTCGTGCTAGGTGCTGTACAAGTGCAGACTTAAAAGATTGTCCTTTCCTCCAAAGAATTTAGAATTTTAAGTGTCCAATTTGAGAACTCAATACTCATGACAATCATCAATTAATCTAGTGTCCATCACCTCTGTGATGTAGGTAAATCTTGTTAGCCCCATTTTACAGAATGAGAAAAGGGCAGAAAAATTTAGCCCCAGTTTTGAAAATAAAGCCCCTTAAATTTGGGTACTGCAATTTCTGGGTGCCCATTTTCAGACACCTAGGGCAGCGGTGCACCAACTTTTCCAGTCATGCCCCTCTTACCGTTAATATAATCTGTTTGTGCCCCCCTCCATTACTGCACAGTGAAGGCTTTCTTAGCAGTGGAGCTTGGGCTGAAGGTGGAATTGTGGATGGGAAGGAGCTGGGCTGTAGGCAGAGCTGGGCTGTGGGCAAAGAGGGAATGAAGGCATAGCTGATCTAGGGGTGGATAAGAGAGTAGAGCTGAGGCAGGGGGCAGAGTTGGTCTGGAGGTGGAGCAGAACTGGGGTTGAATGAGGTTGGGGATGGGGCAGAGCGGAGCTGGAAAGGTCTCGCTCCATCGCTCTCCCCCATGGGGGCTGACCCAAGCTTGGAGGCAGAGGAGGACTGGGGGCTGAACTGAGTTAGGAGAGGAATGAGGTTGGGGGCGCAGCTGGTGTGGGCACAAAGTGGGACTGGAAGCAATGGTGCTTCCTCTCTGATACTGACTGTTAGCCAAATGGCCATTGTACTTTATGAAAATACAACTATATATTCATATATTGTTACTTTTAATTTTGGGTATCCTAAATATCCAATGAAAGAACTAGAAACATCAGCTCTCCCTGAAACTAGGGTGTTGGGAATGAGAGAAAAACCCAATAGCTGTTTGTCAGAACTGAAAGAAAAGAGAACTAATAACAGGGTGTGCCAAATAACTGTTACAACCTATTGTATCCTTTTTGATGTACCGGTCTGGCAGTATTTAATCTAAATGTTCAGTTGGGAGATGGTCCTGCTGGGGAACATTAAAGTTTCTGCTGAGTCACTAAAGCAGGTGGCTTATCACCACCTTGCCTGAATGCAAGGAAGGTGGGGGAGGTTCTGTTACAGTTCCAGAGTGACCTGAACCTTTGACTCCCTCACTTAGTGTCTATGGGCACTCTTTCCAGGTGACAGGTTTTCCAGCTCCTGTACTTCTCTTAGGGTGAAATTGCATGATTGCTTCCTCCCTTCCTCCCCACACCTGTACTCTTTGGCTGGGTCATCAGGTTACAGTATCTGTGATTATTAAGGTTTCAGAGTGTAGCCGTGTTAGTCTGTATCAGCAAAAACAATGAGGAGTCCTTGTGGCACCTTAGGATATGCCTACATTATGAAATTAGGTTGGTTTTATAGAAGTCGATTTTTAGGAAGCAATTTTATGTACTCAGTTGTGTGTGTCCACATTAAGCACAATAAATCGTCGGAATGCATCCTCAATACCGTGGCTAGCATTGACTCGTGGAGCAGTGAACTGTGGGTAGCTATCCCACTGTTCCTGCCATCTCCGCAGCCGATTAGAATTCTAGGTTAAGCTCCCAAAGCCTGATGGGGCAAAAACATTGTTGCGGGTGGTTTTGGGTACATGTCGTCAGTCTTCCCTCCTTTCCTCCCTCCAGGAAAGCAACGGCAGATAATCATTTCGTGCCTTTTTTCCTGGGTTACCCGTGCAGATGAAATAGCACTGCAAGCGTGAAGCCTGCTCAGATCACCACCACTTGCTGCTTGTGTGAGAATTGTAAACACCTCACACATTATCCTGCAGTATGTGCAGAACCTGGTGAGGCAGCGATGCCAGCGCAATTATGATAGTGATGAGGAAATGGACACAGACTTCCCTGTAAGAACGGGATGTGGCAATTGGGACATCATGGCAGCAATGGGGCAGGTTCATACAGTGGAACACCGATTCTGGGCCCGGCAAACAAGCACAGATGGGTGGGACCACATAGTGTTGCAGGTATTGAATGATTCCCAGTGGCTGTGAAACTTTCTCAAGTGTAAGGCCTCTTTCATGGAACTTTGTGAGTTGTTTTCCCATGTCCTGAAATGCAAGAATACCAAGATGAGAGCAGCGCTGACAGTTGAGGAACCAGTGGTGATAGCCTTGTGGAAGTTTGCAATGCCTGACTGCTACCGGTCAGTTGGGAATCAGTTTGGAGTGGGCAATCTGCTATGGGGACCAGTGAGGTCAATTTTAATGCTAATTCCTCACCAGAGAGGAGTACAGAAGTTGATTTTAAGAGCCCTTTAAGTTGACAAAACATGGTTGGTTGTATCAACACATTGGGTTTAAAATTGACCTAACACAGCTAAATTTGACCTAACCGCATAGTGAAAGCCAGTGTAGAGTGTAGTGTAGAGACTAACAAATTTATTTGGGCATAAGATTTTGTGGAGTGTAACTCACTTCATCAGAGGCATAGAGTGAAAACTGCAGAGGGCAGATATAGATATACATCACATGAAAAATGGGAGTTGCCTTACCAAATGGGGGGTCAGTGCTAAGGAGGCCAGTTCACTCAGGGTGGATGTGGCCCATTCCCAACAGTTGACAAGAAGGTCTGAGTATCAACAGAAGGAAAATTACTTTTTGTAGTGATCCAGCAACTCCCAATCTTTATTCAGGCCTGATTTGATGGTGTCCAGTTTACAAATTAATTCCAGCTCTTCAGTTTCTCACTGAAGTCTATTTTTGAAGTTTTTGTTGTTGAAGAATGGCCACTTTTAAGTCTGTTATTAATTGTTCAGGGAGACTGAAGTGCTCTCCTACTGGTTTTTGAATGTTACATTTTTTGAGGTCTGATTTGTGTCCATTTATTCTTTTGTGTAGAGACTGTCTGATTTGGCCAATGTACATGGAACAGGGGCATTGCTAGCACATGATGGCATATATCACATTGCTAGATGTGCAGGTGAACAAGCCCCTGATGGGTGTGGCTGATGTGTTAGGTCCTATGATGCAGTCCCTTGAATAGATATGTGGACAGAGTTGGCAATGGGGTTTGTTGCATGGATTGGTTTCTCGGTTAGTGTTTCTATTGTGTGGTGTGTGCTTGCTGGTGAATATTTGCTTCAGGTTGGTGGGCTGTCTGTAAACAAGGACTGACCTGTTTCCCAAGGTTATTAACTGTGTCCTCAGCAGGTCTAGCTGGGTCTTGGCCTTTGCTTACTCTTCACTCCAGGAGCCTGTGGCCAGTATGAAAAATGAAGTAACAAAAAACAGTTGCTTGAAAACAAACTACACCGGACCCTCGCTAGAACGTGGGGTTCTGGATCCACAAGCAGTGATGTGTTATAGCGGGGACCCACGTTACCATGGATACCGATTAAGGTAATTACATTTGGCTGCAACCACGCCATATGTGAATCTGCGCTATAGTGATGTGGGTTATAGTGAGGGTCTGGTATATTATATATTTGTCCATAGCAAGACAGGAGGAAAAAGTTTAGCACAATAAAAAGCCTATACTCTCACTATGTTACTGAAACTTTAGCCTTTCCTTACAAGTTTAGGTAGGGCTCTTCTCCAATTTATCCCAGGTATTTCCCCAAGTATTGGGGCTGGATGAGGCCTCAACAACCTTGTAGCTGCTGCCGCTGCCTCTCATTTGACCCTTAGTCAGTGTTCTTCTGACTGAGTTTACAGGCTGTCTTTTATCTATAACGAAGTCTGTTTGTCCTGGGACCCTCAGACCTGTTCCATCTGGTTTATACATCTTAGCAGGAGGATGGAGATGATAAGCTTCCAGCAGTGGATTTCCTGTATTATCCATGTTAGCAGTAGCAATCAAATTTGCATCATATAAAACCTTAAATCTTTAGCCCTGCATGTTTCAAACAGCATTATAGTAATCTATATAGAGAGAGAGGTTCACACATTACTCATTTAAAAAATAATAATATTTTTTTTTGTGAGTTGATCATCCGGAGACAGGAACCCTAAGAAGTAACCATACTTGGAGAAAAGTATGGCGCTGAAGGTTTTTATGTTTTTGCTCGTTTCTGAATAAACAGAACCAAACTGCAGGGAATGGGTGAATTTGGACGTTGCATACTGTGCAGACTCTGTTTGAAAGCAGGTTGGGGGGTAATGCCTGTTCACAAGTGAAGATGCTTCAAAGTGGTTAAACATATCTACTATATGGTCTCATTCTTCAGATCTGTTGAGTTATTGATACAAAAGCCGCACAGCTCTGTCTGCTCAGAGTTCAATACATTAGTGCTCTACATATAAGGATGGGGCTGGTCCAAAGCATTTTGCTGCTCTTGGCATACCTCAGTACATTTTCCTCCTCCGGGTTCCAGCCATCTTTTCCTCCTGCATGTATTTTAATACTATTTTATTATTTACTCAGTATTGCTAAATCCCAGCTGTTTAAAAATCATGAGACAAGTTCCCCCCAGATCATGAGATTTCTTTAAATAAATAAAAAGTTTCTATTCACTTTTGGTTTTTGAGCATTTGAGGTACCATAGGGTCATGTTTTGAAACTTTTCTGTGCAATCTAAGAGCTAGAAACTTTTATTTTAAAAAACAAAAACTGAGGTTCCCACATAATCACAGAATTCCAGGGAGTTGGGTCTATAAGAAAATATCAAATATGGTGAGATGTGTGATTAACTTAAGAATTGGCAATACTGTAGGTTACATAACTTATCATTAGCATTTCTCTCGCTCTTTCATTTGTAATAGATATTCCTCTTCTTTTTTCTCTTCCTATCAGTCACTCTACTACATATCTTGATTGCTTATCTGTCTCCATTTTCTACTGTTTTCCCCACTAACTTATGTTTTATATTGTAAAAGATTTCCATATTCCCAACCCACTTCTTTCCTTTTCTTCTTTTTTCTGAGTTTTCTTTTTTGTCTCTCATTTCCTCTGTCAGTTTTTCCAAGGGTTCTTGTCTCAGATCCCCACCATCTGCTCCCTCCCTCACACATAGTCCTCATTGTCTCTTCTCTAGTCCCAAACATACACTGCTGCTTCCTGTGATGATTATCCCTGCATACTCCACGTACAAGGCACCGCCCAGCCTTTAAGGATATTCACTCTTTGCAAAAATTAGCATGGTCATCATTTCTCTTGGCACTGATTTCCTGGCAACCTCATGGATGAAACATTGGTGGCTTATACATAAGCTGTATAGGCAAAGCATTATGGGGAAAATGCAGTGTTAGAACTGTGGAAATAACAAAATAGTTTTAGAGCATAAAAAAAAGAAAATGTTAGAAGTGCAGCTGAAGATATATGGTGCGATCTCTTGTAAGTGCATGTGAAATTCTTGTGTATCTGTGTAGTTACTGGCTTTCTTCATACTGTACAGTACTTGTTATTCATTACAAAAATAATTGTGTTAGCTGTTTCCTTCCACTGAAGTCGTTCATTAATTTATAAGTGCTAATCATCCGTGGTGAAAAAAGCTGGGAACTGACCATCTGTTTGATTAAATCTGCCAAGTAGCTCAAGTTTCTTGGTTACAAAGCATGTTTAGATTAGGAAATACATTTAATATCTGCTCATTAGCCTAAAGAACATCTTTAGTCTGGATGCCATGATTTAATGTATATTATTTGTTCTTGAGACAGGATAAGATATGGAATAAAATACAGTGGGTCATCAGATGCCTGAATGATTTAAAAAATGACTGTATCTGGTAAGTAGAATAAGCAAAACTGAAACAAGAGCCTAATGCAGCGATGGGCAAACTATGGCCCGCAGGCTACATCCGCCCCACAGGACCATCCCATCCACCCCACGGGACCATCCCTTCCGGCCCCCTGCCAGGGAGACTGCTCCTGGCCCCTTCCTCCCCTCCCCCAGAGCCACGCTCTGGCCGGGGGAGGGCTGCACACTCCCACGGGGCAGCGTGTCTGGCTCCGCACAGAACCAAACATGCTTCTGGGAACTTCATGATAAGAGGTCCAGGGGGTTGGATAAGGGGCAGAGGCAGTCAGGGGACAGGGAGCAGGGTCGGTTGGATAGGGGATGGGGTCCCGGGATGGTGGTTAGGGGATGGGGTCTCTGGAGGGAGTGGTCAGGGAGCAGGGGGTTGGATGGGGTGTGGGAGTTCTGGGGGTCTGTCAAGGGGTGGAGGGGTGTGGATAGGGGTCAGGAGACAGAGAGCAAGGAGGGTTGGGTGAGGGCACTACTGGGGGGCAGTTAGGGTGAGGGGTCTCTGGAAGGGACGGTCGGGGGACAAGGAGTGGGCGGGGTTGGATGGGTTGGGAGTTCTGAGGGGGAAGTCGGGGGGGGGAGTGGGAGGGGCCGGATAGGGGGCAGGAGCAGGCTGTTTGGGGAGGCACAGCCTTCCCTACCCAGCCCTCCATATAATTTTGCAACCCCGATGTGGCCCTCAGGCCAAAATGATTGCCCACCCCTGGCCTAATGCAAACTAGGGTAGTTGTCTGTAATGATTAAGAAATCTCTCTTTTTTTTATTAAAAAATATTTTTAAAATAGCCATTTTGAAACATGCAAATTAAACACACAACTTATCCATAAAACTCTGTGCTCCCTTTGCAGTGACATCACTTTCCTCCACCCATTTTCTCCAACACCTATTTACAGCGTTCTGTCTTAATCTTTGTGCAGGGACTCTACAATGTTCAGCACACGGGCAATTTTGATTAGGGTATTTGTCGGCTAAGATTTATACAAATAACCATAACTTGCTTTTCTCAGCTGTGGGTGATCAGAACTGCCATCAACAGAGTGGTTAATAAATATTCAAATATGAAAATGCCATCTATTTTAAGGATTGTGTGAACTTTCTTACCCTCACCATTTCCAATGACAGTTAATAAAAATAATTTGTACTTGTAACTTCTGCCTGAAGTTCTGAAAGAACTTTGCAAACATGAATAATTTAGACCCATTTTGCTTAGGAGTAAACCGTGAGACAGGGTGATTATGCAAAAGATACATGCTAAATCAGTGACAGGGTTATATGTGGAAACCAGGAGTCCTTATTCTCTTCCCATTCTATTGATTAAAGTACACTAACTCTTACGCCGGGGCTGATATAACCACTTTTTTTTTTCTTGGGTACTGAACCCGTATTGCTAAACCTAAGCTTTCAAAAATAGATTGAATCACCCTCAAAATCATAAGATTTTAAAAAATAAAATACATTTTGTTTTCCTTCTGTGTTTGGAACCTTTATGGTGTACTGGGGTGAGTTTTAAAGTTTTTCTCCATAACTGCAAGGACTATAAACTTTTTTGTTTGTTTTAATGAAAATTTAGATTCTCCCTTTAACATGACCCCAGGATTTGGGACTTTAAGAACCCCAGATTGTGTAAAACTTGTTGCCAAACTCACAATATTGTCATGCTGCTGAAGATTTTTTTTCATTATGGTTTTAGTCATTTTGGGACTGATTTTCAAAGGCCCTGAACACCTGCAGATCTCATTGACTTCAACTGGAGTTCAGCACTTCCCAAAGTTAGACTAAACATTGCTAATGCACAGATTATATCAATATCTTACGGCGACCCAAGGTACTCATGTTTTTATGCATTAGCAATTTGGCTGAGGAGATGGTGATGCCAATTTAAATTATCTTTTTCAAATTTCCATTGAAATTTAAAGGAAAGCAGAGTTGTCTATGTTTATTATAAAGTGTTAAAATATGTAAATGATGCATACAATTTTTCTTTGTCTTAAACAAGAGTAGAGACTAGTTTAACAAACTGCCCAAGAGCAAGATATACCCTTCATGCAAAATTCTAGGTGATTACTTGTTCAGGCAATTGAATTGCCAGATTACCTGCATATGTCTGTATGGTGTCATAAAATATTATGCACAATATTTTGTTAACAGGTCAAGAAAATATTCTGTTAGCATTAAATTAAAAACTGATTTAGGATAATACTCTAATTATCATTTCTGATCTGGACATCTGATAATATATATGCTCTCTTTCCAGTACTAACCTGCTTGCATTCTTTATGAGAATGCTAATAGCATTTTGGCAGTCAATCAGAGGGACTTATGGTGGTTGTACAGCAGGGGTAGGTAACCTATGGCATGGGTGCCAAAGGTGGCACGCGAGCTGATTTTCAGTGCACTCTCACTGACCGGGTCCTGGCCACTGGTCCGAGGGGCTCTGTGTTTTAATTTTAAGTGAAGCATTTTAAACATTTTAAAAACCTTATTTACTTTATATACAAAAATAGTTTCGTTATATATTATAGACTTATAGAAAGAGACCTTCTTAAAAATGTTAACATGTATTACTGGGACGCGAAACCTTAAATTAGAGTGAATAAATGAAGGCTAGGCACATCACTTCTCAAGGGTTACTGATCCCTGTTGTACAGTCATTTATGTATTATTTCTATTCATTAGAATTAATATTAATCGTTGATTTCACTTTTAATATATGGGACAGTCTTCAGCTGTATGGGTATTTAAAAGCTGTTTTGTTAATCTCATGTAACCATGTGACAGTATAGACCACAGGGATTAAAGCCATATGTTCACATGGGTTCTTTTTGTCTTTAATACCTAGTACAATGTGTAAAGAATATCACAAAAAGAAAAGTATTGGAAAAAAGAGAACCAGTTGCAGAGAACCACAATCAGAAGAACCAGTTGCATATACAGGAAACAAACAATTTCACATCTTGAGCAGTAATCCATAGTGTTTAAATTTAAACTTTCATAATATTTTTAAAAGAAATATTGGATCTGGTGCTTAGTAGAAAAACCAGGGATATGTGGTATTCCTATGTCAAGTACAGTACAGGAGAAACTCCAAATTTGCCAACTAAAATAATATAATGACTGGCCTGGATTAACACTTCACCATTATTTCGAAAGAAAACCCACATAATTATTCTGATTCAGTCCAGTCTCTGGAGCAATTAGTAGTTAATGTGTTAAAAGTGAGTCTACTGGGTTTACATATGAATTTTTATCTGTTCATACTTGTGATGAGGTAGGCTCATTTCATTTCATGGGTTAAAATCTGAGAACCAAAGGCAATGTATGATTTAATCCCAACAAGATAACTCAAAATATTACTATATAATAGTATTGATATGTCACGGAGTCACTGGGCAATGCTCTGGTACTACTCTATATGAAGCTGAACAGAACTCTGGTGTAGCCTCCTCACTCACTTTCATTGGGCTGGGGCACAGGGTTAGGGAGTGAGGGCTCGGGTTGGGGTTGCAGGCTTTGGGGTGGGGCTGAGAGATATGGGGTGTAGGAGGGGATTCTGGGGAGTGCGGAAGTGGGCTCGGGGCTGGGGCAGAGAGTCAGGGTGTAGGAGGGCATGTGGGCTCCAGAAGGGAGTTAGGAGGTGGGAAGGGGTTCCAACCTGGGGCAGGTGGGGGCGATAAAGGGGGGGTTCAGGCTCTGGCCTGGCAGCACTTACCTCAGGCAACTCCCAGTTGGCGGTACAGCAAGGCAGGCTCCCTCCCTGTCCTGACTCTGTGCTGCTCCTGGAAGCGGTCAGCATGTCGGGCCTCTAGGTGGAGGTTCCTGGCCAATGGGAGCTGTGGCGACGGTGCTGAGGAAGTGGGCACTACAAGGAGCTTCCCTGATCTCCCCTGCATCTAGGTGCTGCAGGGACATGTGGCCGCTTCTAGGGAACCTCCCTTCCTTAGCCCAGCTGCGCTGCCAGCCAGACATAGCTGACTGGAATCTCCAGGGTTCCTTTTTGACCTAGCGTTCTGGTCAAAACTGGACACCTGGCAACCCTACCCATGATTAAAATGTAGCCCTAGCCATAGATATCAGATAAAGGACCATCAGAAGAAATTGCTCATGTCTTTCCTATGTTCATACAGGTCCAGTCCTGCACTTTCTGGTGAAGGGTACTCTGGCTTCAGAACCCATGCAATGTGACTTTTATCAAGGAGTAGAATTTGTGGAGGCTTTGCGGTAGCTGTGCACTCTGTGTGCCCCAGAACTCAGCTCTCTGTCATGCTGTGTGCAGGAGAAGTTAAGGATAAGGAACGGAAGTACTGTAGGGTTCACAATGACATGGAGCATCTTGTTCCTCTGTTGACCCTAAAGTAATACTATAAGGCTTCCATAAAGATGCTCCCCCAGTACTTGGTATGCTTAGGAGAGGTGCTCTTTCTTCCTACCCCATGGAGAATGCCAGCTTTCAGCAGAGTTTCTCTGGATGGGTGGTAGGTAGAAGACTCACCCCATACATAAATAGGGATAAAGTCTGCAAGATTGGAACAAATAATATACGCTGTACTGGGTCTAATAATACAAAGCAAGTTTTGTTTTGCAAGAAAGAAACTTCTGTAAGAAAGCATGACCCAATAAATCACCTTATACAGATATTTTTCTTTCTCTTTTCTTATGAAAATGTGCTTCTATTCTCATACTTGCTGGCATGTTAACTCAAAAGATAAACTGACATTAACGTCTTAAAATTATCTTTTTCAAAAATCAGTTGTATCCTCAGAGAATAAGTATATGACTTGAACTTCTGATTACTTCAAACTGTGAACTGATTGATTTTCTTTTATGAGCTAATGAGTAATGTCTTCGGTCTGATCTTTGAGTCAGAGTGACTAACTTGACAGGGCTTATAAGCATCCTCAAAATATCCACATTTCTCTTTATTAGCTTTGTTTTACTAAATCTCTCTAAAGAAATGAATGGAAAACATTACATTTGCATGTGATTATCCATTGCCCTGTTTGTAGAGATTTCATTATGCAAGTCTAAAATCTTTACTCAAAAATCTATCTTCATTTTGTTAGAAGTCACTTAGGCTTCAACAAAAACTTTTTCATTGTGTAAAATAATATAAGCATTTAAATGTTAATATGTCGTACAAAGTACAGAATTACAAAAAGTACAAAAACAAGCTGATCTCTTCCATTTCTTCATCTATTATCAGAACACTTTGTGTGCTACATCATAATTATGTTCTTTCAATGTTCTTTGCATTGTGAAGTCAGACCAAGGGCTGAGGAATCCATCCATTTTTTGTTATCAGTGGAAAAATTGTGTTGGATTTAACATGATTAAGGAGAAGTATGGTGAGGTTGGTGAAAACCAGTTATTTCAAAGTAGGAGGCAATGAATAATGCCTATTGTTTCTTGAATTGTTTGACTATTAGGGCATTTTTCTAAACATTTGAAGAATAAAGATTTCACCAGTCTCAAGAAATTTACTTTCCTTTGCCCTTTATTGTTCCTGGGGGAGTGAAACTCATTAGTTTGAAATCAGAGCCTGATTTTTCAAATTGAAATCTTCCTCATTCGTGAATATAAAAAGAATAAGTATTATAGAAATGAACAGGAATTGAGCATAATAGAAATAGATAGATTTGCAGCCCTAGTCTTTGATAAGGATGATTCCCAGCTCTTGCTCTGAAAAAGGAGTATTTCTCTAACATACCAAAAATGCTATAAAGTAGTAATTTAGAAGTTCTGACGGTCTACATACCGAAGAGAAAGGAATGCAATGTTCCGCCTCATTATTGATCATTACCACTGCAGCTAAAGGCTAAGCAGAGTAAGTTACAATATAGCATAATGAAAACAATCATGTCTCTCATTTGAATGTTCTTCACTGTATTGTTATGCACATTTTTTCTGTTTTAAATTTTGACATAAAGAGTCAAATTTTGCTTGTTTGACACTGATTGTTATGAGACTAACTGATTTAACAAAAGGCAGAATTTGGCCCTTGGTCTGAGGCACTTGAGCAAATTAGACGCTGGTTTAATCAGGGGATTACTGGGACCAGGCTGTCCTTGGTCAGCTGTCCTTTGCTCCCCAATTCTACATAGTCTGCTGTATCCTGTCTGGATTTGTTGACTCCATATTTCTGGTTGTGGAGGTAGATGATTGAGACAGTAGAAGGTAAGGGAGGGAAGCTGAGGAAAAGGCTGTTCTTTAGGTTTTTAGGTAGATATTTTGGGATTTTGAAGATCTACAAGGCCAGTTCCTGTTGGGGGAGCCTCTGATTTATATCTTACTGTGTATGTTTCTAAAAAAAAGTTTTGTAGTATGCATAGGATTTGGGATGGGCACAGTTAATAAAAGTGAAAAAAATATGGTTGTAAACTGGTTGGTTTGTGCTTAGGGCTGTTCTGGGGTTTCTGTGCATTGTCTGGTCATGTCAGTTTGTTATAACCATATTTCAGCTTTATGATGCATATGAACATGTGGAGTTCTTCTTTCAGTATACTGGGTAAAGGGTCTGGTCCAGATGGAGAGTTCTATTTTAAGTATTCCCTGTTAAATACAAGTTTGATCAATTGGTGGCATCTAGCTGTGATAAAAGGCAAATGATTATTTTTGAGCATCATTCTGTGTGACTTGAAAATTGCTTTTACTAATGACATAGCATTGTCCAGGACAGCAGGCCCTCTAATTAATCAGAGTATACTGGACAATAATTTCAGCAATGAACAGTTTAATGCTGGAAATACATGCTGGTATAGCAAAGATATCTTGCTGTTTTGATTCTATACCTTTTATGGTTTTGCTAATACTAACTATTTTGCTAATACTAATTAATTCATTACATCAGATAAGAGAATGTAATGAGGTGAAACCTAATTTCAGTGTGTTTATGGTCAATGGAGGCTGTATGAGTTATCACCTACAACGTAAATGCTAGGATTCTGGTTTACAAGACTGCCTCTGGCTCTCATGCATCAGTGCCCACTCAGGGGATTCCAGTATGCAGTCATTTGTAAGGCATTACTGTGGTGCTCCTGCAGGACACAAGACATCTAAGAAACAGAATGATTAGAGGAACTTGCTACCCCAGCCATGTGCCTGAGTCACACTAAATGATTTCCCTGTAATTCATTTACCATTGAATATTCGCCTCATAGTCTCTTCTCTCAACAATTTTTCAAACATAAACTTATTCCCAGGATTTTTTTACACTGTATTTAACATATTTGCATATTTTTCTACTTACAACATATGGGAATATTTCAAATTGTAGCATCCAAGTGTCAGAAGCTTATATATCTTGGTAAGCATATCCTGAATTATGGAATGTGCTAGGCACTTTTACCCAAGTTGAACTCCAGATCAGTTCACACTAGAAATAAGCCTGAAGCAAAGCTTTAACCACCCCAAATTCACTCCAAATATGATCTTTGCAGCTGATCTCTCTTTCAAACATTCTAGTATGAAGAGAAAAAAATGCCTGTTAGTTCATCTATGGTTAAGGTTCAGCTGCGACCTTAAATTGAAACATGATGGCCAAGTGTTTTAAATATCAAACAGTGCAGTAACTTGCAAGTTTCTGTCTCATGCATTATTCTTATGTATGTTCCCAAATTAATAAAAGTAAATATTAAAGATCTTCTTGTGTATAGAGACATGGTTTAAAAACTCAAAATCAAACGAATAAAAATCCCTATTGCTTCTGATATTTTATGTGATTAAAATATCTTATCGTTTAAAGATTAAATTTTGCAGGTATGTATATAAGATAATTTGTTATTAATTTTATATAGCCTTGGTCACTGACAACTTGGCATTTTAAAAAATATCAGACTGTCCAAATATTAAATTATAAGCTTCAGAAAAGGAATATTCAATTTTAGGTTTGACTGGAGTATGAGAGTCATCCTGCCAAATCTCTCTTGGAAGAAGCTCTTATGAAAGGGAAACAACATAGGAGAGTGTGGTGCTTTTGAATATAAACATGATGTGTATGGATGAGATAACTGCTCAGCAAGTCATGACATGAACTCAGAGTGCACTGGGGAAATAAACAGATTTTCAGATCCCAAAGGTAAGATACTGTTGAGATGTTTGAAACTTACTGCTCAACAATGGAACGTTTAATCCAGTTCTCATGTCATGGGCAGCCGATATGCTGTGTAAGTAAATAGGGCATTGTGGGTCTGCTCGGGACACTGGAAAGGCAGATCAGTAGCAGTTTGAAATAACTTGTAAGTGAAGGATGAAGGAAACTGAGAATCCAGTATACCGTATTTTTCGTCTTATAGGACGCTCCGTCCTATAAGACGCCCCCTCATTTTTAAATAAAAAATCCGGGAAAAAAAAAAAAAAAAAAAAAAAAAGCGCCTCGCTCTCCCGTCCCCGCCGCGCGGGCGGGCTGCCGAGGTTCCCCCCTCCCCGCCGCGGGCGGGCTGCCGGGGTTCCCCCCTCCCCGCCGGACCAAAAAAAAAAAAAAAAAAAAAGCGCCGACTCGCTCTCCCCGCCGCGCGGGCGGGCTGCCGGGAGCGTCCCGGTTCGCCCCTCCCCGCCGCGGGCGGGCTGCCGGGAGCGTCCCGGTTCGCCCCTCCCCGCCGCGGGCGGGCTGCCGGGAGCGCGCCCGCGGCGGGGAGGGGGGAACCGGGACTCTCCCGGCAGCCCGCCCGCGCGGCGGGGACGGGAGAGCGAGTCGGCGCTTTTTTTTTTTTTTTTTTTTTTTTTTTTGTCCGGCGGGGAGGGGGGAACCTCGGCAGCCCGCCCGCGGCGGGGAGGGGGGAACCTCGGCAGCCCGCCCGCGCGGCGGGGACGGGAGAGCGAGGCGCTTTTTTTTTTTTTTTTTTTTTTTTTTTTTGCATTCGCCCTATAAGACGCACCGACTTTTTCCCCCCCGTTTTGGGGAAGAAAAAGTGCGTCTTATAGGGCGAAAAATACGGTACCTATTGCAATAATCAGCATGTGAAGCTAAACTGTAGTAATGCATTTTAAATATATAATTATTAGTAATAATGTAGAAGTGATAGGTATGGTTCAGGCCAGTCAAGTTAGCATAAGGGATAAAAGTGATCAGACCAGAGAGGAGAAGACCAGGGTTACCTCACAAATTATACCCCTACTGCTTGCAGAGATTAGCAAAGAAAGGCAGTACATCCTGCTATTGTCTGTCTGTCTTTGCTGACGAGACCTCTGTGCAATAGGATCCGCTTTTAAGGAGGGTTTTCAGGTAGCTGGTTAGGTTGTGGGGACCTTTGTCACAAGGCTCTGCTGGAGCTCTGCCGCCAGGTGCCAGGGTCACAGCCAGAGCAACCCAATGGTGCAAGCCCTTGGAGAGTACCAGGATCTCCAAGCAAACTGCTCTAGTCTTCCACTGATCCCCAAGGGATCTTCTGGGCTTGGACTGGGTCTCACAGTCTAAGCGGGTAAACCAGGGGTGGGGAACCTCTGGCCCGAGGGCCTTATACGGCCCGCCAAAGCATTCCATCCGGCCCGCACGCGTCCCTGGCTGGCGGCTCCCCGAGGTGCTTCCCGGCTCCTTCGGCGAAGAGGCTGGGAAGTGCCTTGGGGAGCCGCCGGCCAGGGATGTGCGTGGGCCGCCAGGCCGGGGGACTGGGCTTCGGGGGGGGGGGGGGGCGGGGGAGGAGCGGCCCCTGAATGACATTGTAAATCTTCAAATGGCCCTTGGCAGGAAAAAGGTTCCCCACCCCTGCACCCAAATTAAACTGCAAGGGGCATCTTCCAGCAGATTTCCTCCTCCTCTGTCCAAAGGGGCAATAAGAGTATACGTTAACCTCTAGCAACGATCATCTTTTTAATGGTGACCACTGTAATTCTTGGAGAACAAAGTCTTATTACAAGCCCTGAGAGAAAGCAGTATGTACTAGAGTTCTACATATCAGTTTCAATTTCAAAATTCCTATTGATTTGAGTAGTTGCTACATACTAAGAATTATGTCTATCTTTGAGTAGAGAAACAATGGAGCAGACAGAAAGAGCTAGGTCAAGATATTTCACTGAGTTTATTAGTCAGTATTTTAAAAATTCTCAGTTTATAAGTAGCATTAAAGAAGTGTGAATCTGAAGTCTTTTCTTACCAAATTATTCCCCTTTCACTGTGTGGGTATGGGTGCATGCTCTCTTGACTGTGGTGGAGTTGCTTATGAGGGGTGGTTGACTGTATTGGTCTCTGCTCAAAAGAAGCATGGAAGCATTGTTTTGGGGAAAGTGGGGGTGGGAGAATCATCATGGCAGTGAGAATCTGTTCTAGGTACAGAAAGAAAGATTTTAAGTGATTGCAGGTAATGAGGTATAAAAGTCAGAATTGGTTACAAAGAAATAAAAGGTAAAATGCAAACTAATACCTAAATTAACAAGCTAAGTGAATTCAACATGAAAGTGTCTCTGGCTCTAATTTGCACCCATACCACTTTGTCTGAGATCAGAACACAACTCACAAGCTAAGCAGGCTTAGGCTAAGTCACTATTTTAGAGAGTATGCCTCGATGAAAGACCTAGTTACTGCAAGAAGTGATGGTGCTAATTCAGTAGCGGGCACTTCCCTTCTACATCAGTGCTGAACCAATGCTTCAGGCAGGTGTTAGAGGTACTGCGTTGCTGGGGAGTGCTGTATTTTGTGAGATAGTTTTCTTCACTTCCATTCCTTAACTATTAGTTAATATTGTTGTACATTGTTAAATAGTCACATACATTAGTCTCACATGTGGCTGCATTTTGTAGGGTGAAGTTGTTTCTGATACATGTATATTTTGCAAATATGGAAACCTTGATTTTTCTGAGCAGTGTTATTCAAGTCACAGCTATTAATCTGTTTGGTATTCTAGGCAGTTTGTTCTTTTACTTTACTTTGAAAATCTGATCACTGCATACAAGTGTGAATTTTCAAGATTAAAATGAGAAATTAAGGTATGTATAATAAAGCCACAAGGTGGAATGAGCAGCCCTATGAAAATAGCTGTTTCTAAGTAGTGTCTTTTTTTTTAATTTATGAATTGGAGGATAGGGCAAAAGACTTGCTCTCCTTGGAGATGTTCGATAAATATTTCAAAGCAAGAAGAAAAATGTGCTTAAAAAGGAAAAAATCTCAGTCACAGAAAACAGCCAAAGAAAGAATTAGCTTTTGCAAATTTACACAGGAAGTTCTAGAATCCTTTACAGATTATTCTGTTAACAAGTACTAATGCCGTTAGTTCATTAATGTTGGTGATCACATTGCATCAACCCAAAGTGAGTCACGAAGAGGAAATAATTAGGCCTGTTTTAATTAAAAGGAAATCCATCGAGTGTTAAACATGCATGAATAAATTAGGTGATGACATCTGAGAATAATTTACAATATTTTATACAACAAAATATTCTCATAAAAGCACGTTTTCTATACATTCATTGTATGTCAGTATTAAAAATGTAGCTGAGAGGCAGTAAGGCACATAAAACAGGATTTTTTTTCTAGAATGCTATACTTACTCCTGGGAGGAAAGGAAAACTTCATCAAATTCCAGTACAAAAATAGTAAAGAAGTAAGATAAAGCTCTTGTTTGTGTTGATTCAGTTACCTTGATAAAAGCAAATACAAGCTTCAGGTAAGCATCTGATTGGAAATTCTGTTTTCGAGCATATATCCAATTATTATTTTTCAGAAATTAATATTTTAGCTTTACAGGTTTTAAACTGTCCGCTGTAGGAGAGTGAATGACTCGGGATAGATAATCTTATATGAAACTTTTCTCCTCTAGGTTGCCAGTTCAAATTCAGATCAGAGATGATGAAAAATCGTTATTGACATTTGTTCAGGTTTTTTTGAGAAATGAGGTTGTGTCCCAATCCAGATAGCAATGCATTACATTCAACATTGACATTAATTGGCAACTTGTCCAGGATTCGTAGCAAAACTGTACCTGTCCTGTAGATAGACAATTTCAGGATCCAGGCTTGCCAGTCAGAACCCTTTTGCAAACACTAAATAAAATAGATTTTAATATACCCACTACTTGTATCTACCAGCCGAGACCCACTAGAATCTTTTTGTTTCAAATCTGCTGCTGCAGCCCTTGATCTTCTCTGTGTTAAAAAACTGTAAAAATAAGTTATATGAGTCCATGTTTATTTGCACATGAAAATTATCATGTAAATGAAGATATTTGTACAATTTCAGAGACTGGTTTCAATCTAACTGAAAATGGTCTTTATGTGCGGATTTTTTGTTTGTTTGTTTCTTGGCAGGGCTTTGAGTGATCCTTGAGAATCTCTAGATAGCTCCCAAATTCTACATAATCATCCACTTTTTTATTAAAAATAATGTTTATGTATTTTTTTCTGCAAAGTGAAAATATCTTAGAGCAGTATCAATGCCACCAACCAATCCAAGAGTTTTTAATCATTCAGAAAAATATAAAAGTTTTTAATAAATTTACAGAATTGGATTCAACTTAAAAAAAATAAAGCACAACCAGCGACATTACATGTTTGTCTACACAGTGAGTTACCACGCAGCAAACCAGGGTGTGTATCTATCTATACCACACCAGCTTGCAATGCGGTAACTTGCCATAAAGACAAAACCCTTGTTAAATGAAAATTTACAGTTCTTGCTAGGGCTGTTCATTAATCACAGTCAACTCATGCACGCGATTAACTTAAAAAAGTTAATTGCAATTAATCACCATTTTTATTGCACTGTTAAACAATGGAATACCAATTGAAATTTATTAAATATTTTTCTATGTTTTTCTACATTTTTAAATCCATTGATTTCAGTTACAACACAGAATACAAAGTGTACAGTGCTCATTTTGTATTATTATTTTTGATTACAAATATTTGCACTCTAAAAATTACAAACAAAAGAAATAGGATTTTTTCAATTCACCTCATACAAGTACTGTAGTGCAGCGGGAAAAAGTCTTTTTAAAAAAAGCTAAAATCCCTCTGAAAATCCATTTAGAAACCGGATAGATTGTCATTGTGTTGCCAAGTAACTCTAGACTTTGTAGAAGGATATGCATGGCCACTGAGATCATATAGTCAAGCAAAAGGCTATGTTTGCACTACACCACCAGGCCAGGCATCATATAAGATGTGTAGCTACCTGGCACAGTGAAAAGCAGGTTGCATCCACACTGAGCTGTGTAGCTACATGTCTCTGCCTCTGGCAGGGGAGAGGCTGTGGGGAAAGGCTTCAGCAGCCTTTCTTGTAGCTAGGAAAGGCTCTGGCAGGGGAGAGGCTGTGGGGAAAGGCTTCAGCAGCCTTTGTTGTAGCTAGGGGCTGGTCCCCACCTCGGCTTAACGTCGACTTTAGCGACATTAAGTCGACATAAACCTGTACCCGTCCTCACACAGACGCCATTTGCGTCGATTTAAAGGGCCCTCAAAATCGACTTATGTACTCCTCCCTAACGAGAGGAGTAGCGCTGAAATCGACCTCTCTGGGTCGATTGTGAACTAGTGAGGACACATGGGACGTTATTGGCCTCCAGAGGCTGTCCCACAATGTTCCATTCTGACCGCTCTGCACTGCCTCACTGCTCCACTGTGACTGCTCTGGACAGCACTCTCAACGTGCTGCTCTGGCCAGGTAGATAGGAAAAGACCCGGGAACATTTGAATAGCATTTCCTGTTTGGTCAGCATGGCCAGCTCACCTGCACAGCTCAGTCGTCATTCAGAGAAATCAGCAGCACAAGCCACCATGCAGACCTCAGCATCACAAGACGCCATGCAGAGCTCAGCAGCGCAGGAGACCAGCCAGAGGAAAAGAGCTCCAGCATGGTCCAATCGTGAGGTGTTGGATCTGATCGCTATCTGGGGAGAGGAATCTGTGATGTTGGAACTCTGTAACAACAAACGGAATGCCAACACGTTTGCCAGGGTCTCCAAGGCCATGCTAGAAAGGGGCCACAACAGGGACGCCCAACAGTGCCGCGTGAAAATTAAGGAGCTGAGGCAAGCGTTCCAGAAAGCCAAGGAGGCAAATGGATGCTCAGGGGGCGCACCGCGGACATGCCGGTTCTACAATGAACTGAATCAGATAATGGGGGGCGCCCCCACCACCATCGCACCGGTCTGTGTGGACTCCACCCATGGGATAATCATCAGGCCTGAGGAGGATTCGGATGAGGAGGCCGATGAGGAGGAGGGAAATATCACGGAGCAGCAGGAGGCCAGCGGAGAAACACTTTTAGCAGACAGCCAGGAGCTGTTTATCACCCTGGAGCCAGCACCCCCACAACCCTCCCAAGGGCGTACCCCAGCCGGCGAAGGAACTTCTGGTGAGTGTGCTTTTTTAAGGGATTAGATGACTCATGATTTTTAAAGGAAGCATTTATTAATGATTAACTTGCCCTAAGGACTTGGCGTGCATTCATTGCTGGTCCCTTTTTACTCAAACAGTTTGTCAATATACTCCGGTATTGAGCGGAAATCCTCTATGGACATTTCCATGAAACTTTCGAGGAGGTAGCGATAAACCTTCTGCAACAGATTTCTGGGGAGAGCCACCTTATCTGGCCCCCCGTGATAGGAGACCATCCCACGCCACGAAATTAGTAAATAGTCTGGTATCATTGTGTAGCACAACATTGTGGCAAATGGACCAGGACTTTGTAATGATTCCAGCAACATGCGTTCTCTATCTCTCTGAGAAATTCTAAGAGTGATGTCATTCATGGTTGCCTGTTTGAAATATGGACTGCAATTAGTAGGGAGACAGCGAGCGAGACAGCCCGTAGCGAGAGCAGGCAGGGGTTTTGAGCCTGCAAGCGCACACCCCCTCCCCCCGCCAGCGCCCCTCCCCTCAGCCAGCCCGTAGCGAGAGGAGGCAGGGGTTTTGACCCTGCAAGCGGCTGCTTCCCCAGCCAGCCCGTAGCCAGAAATTTTTGGTTTTGTTTTGCATTTCGCGGTTCACTGGGAGCCACATGGTGGGGGGAGGAGGGATCCACATGGTGGGGGGGAAGGGGATGGGGTTACTCTGGAATATCCGAGCGCTGCTGTAAAGAGTATGGCTTAGCTTACCATGGCCGGCTGCATGGTGATTTCAGTAGCTGTTTTGTGCTGAGGCTGTCTCGTGTGTGAGATGCTTCTGTGACTTTTGTGTGAGCCATCCAGTCACTTTTAGGTGCGGAATATGACCTTGTACAGAAATCATATCAGGCCTGTGAATACTGTGGTTGTGATCCGAGAATGTATCTGTCTCATAACCTTGTACCTTTCTTTCTTTGCCCACAACAGCTGCACATTTATCTCTGAATCCTCCCTCCTGCCCCTCACGCCGGCTATCGCAGATACGAAAGCGTAAAAAGAAAACGCGTGATGACACATTTAACGAACTACTGCAGAACTCTCGCGCTGAGGCCACTTGGCACAGTGAATGGAGGGAAAGATTGCTCCAGTCAAGGCAGGAATCAAGAGCTGTAGCAGAAAAGCGTGAAGAAATGTGGCTGGAGCGCGAAGAAAGACGAAAGGAGCGCGAAGAAAGGTGGATGGATGCTTTGCTCCGGATAATGGAAGATCAAAGCGACATGCTCCGGTGTCTGGTGGAGCTCCAGCAGGACCAAAGATCGCCTCTACAGTCTCTGTCTAACCACCTCCCCTCCTCCCCAAGTCCTATAGCTTCCCCACCCAAACGCGGGGTGAGAACCCGGGGGGGGGGGGGAAGCTCTGGGGACCGACCCACTCTACCCCACAAGCCAGCACAAGCAGCAGCAGGATGAGTTTATGTAAAAACTTTTAAAAGCTGCTGTGTCTTGCCCCCCACCTCCTCTCCCCTCTTCCCCCTCTTCCTCTCCCCGCTCCTCCACCACTGCGACTGCTGGTTTCCCTCCTCACCCACCCCTTCTGGGCTACTTTGCCAGTGATCCCCTGTATTTGTGTTTGTGATGAAGCAATAAAGAAACCATGATTTTTAAAACAGTAAATTTATTTCCTCTGCAAGCATCGGGAGGGGGGAGGGAAAGAGGGTGCAAGGACGGAAAACTTAGGGCTGAGCAGAGCAAGGGAGCGGGTTGTCAAACGCCATCTTGGGCACTCATAAAACTGGTTTTCAAGGCGTCCCTGAGGTGCAGCGCCTCATGCTGCGCTCTTCTACTTTCCCTGCTGTTTGGCTGCTGGTAAGCAGCGGACAGGAAATTTGCCTCTGCCTCCCAGCCCGCCATAAACGTTTCCCCCTTGCTCTCACAGAGATTGTGGAGCACAGAGCAAGCAGCAATAACAATGGGGATATTTCTGTCGCTGATGTCTGAGCGAATCAGTAATGAACGCAATTGCCCCTTGATTCGGCCAAATGCACACACTACTGCCATTCTGCACTTGCTCAGCCTGTAGCTGAACAGCTCCTGACCTCTGTCCAGGGCTCCTGTGTAGGGCTTCATAAGCAGGGGCATTAGGAGGTAGGCTGGGTCCCCAATGATAACGATCGGCATTTCTACTCCTCCCCCCCCCCCCCCATGGAAATTTTCTGTTCGGGGAAGAAAATCCCTTGCTGCAGCTGTCTAAAAATCCTAGAATTCCTGAAAACACAAGCGTCATGAAGCTTTCCCGGCCATCCCACGTACAGGTCGGTGAAACGTCCCTTGTGGTCAACCAGTGCTTGCATGACCATAGAATAATATCCCTTCTGGTTTCTGTGCTCTGTGGCCTCATTGTCCGGTGCCAGGATAGGGATATGAGTCCCATCTATAGCCCCACCACAGTTAGGGAATCCCATGGCGGCAAAACCATCTATTGTAGCTTGCAGGTTTCCAAGGTTTATAACCCTGGGTAGCAGCAGCTCGACGATTGCCCTGCTTACTTGCATCACAGCAGACCCCACTGTAGATTTACCCACCCCAAACTGATTCAAGGCTGACCGGTAGCTGTCTGGCGTTGCAAGCTTCCAGAGGGCTATCGCCACTCGCTCCTGAACTGTGAGGGCCGCTCTCATTTTGGTATTCTTGCGCCGGAGGGCCGGGGAAAGCAAGTCACAAAGTTCCATGAACATGCCCTTACGCATGCAAAAGTTTCTGAGCCACTGGGAGTCATCCCAGACCCACAGCACTATGCGATCCCACCAGTCAGTGCTTGTTTCCCTGGCCCAGAATCGGCGTTGCATGGCATGAGCTTGCTCCATTGCCACCAAATTTGCCAGATTGTCAGTCGCCCTACTTCCAAAAATGTCAGTGTCCCCGTCGTCCCTGCTGTGCACGTCCAGATCCATCTCCTCATCACTGTCGTCAAGTTCCAGAAAGCGCAGTTTTCTCCAGGTCGCATTCCTCTGCAGACGGTGCAGCATAAAATTCACAACAACGCGCGAGGTCTTCACAACGGCCAGTACTGCAGCGGTGGTATCAGTGGGCTCCATGCTTGCAGGCTATGGCGTTAGCGCAGAGCGGAGAAAGGGCGTGAATAATGGGATGCCTACCCACAGTGCACTGCTCGAAATGGGGTCGGCGGCACGAAAAAGGGCGCGAAATTATGAAATTCCTACCCATAGTGCAGCACTCGAAATGGTGCCTGCTGGGGACTCTGGGAACTGTGGGATAGGTACCCACAGTGCAACGCTCGCTATGTCGACGCTTGCAACAGTTGTGTGGACAGACACTGCTGACTTGCTGTGCTTTGTGGGGATGCACAAAATCGACTCTATACAGTCTGCTTTAAAAAATCGACTTAAAGGAAATCGACCTACTGCTGTAGTGAAGACATACCCTAGGAAAGGCTCTGGCAGGGGAGAGGCAGTGTGGAGGGCTCTGGCAGCTCTCTGCTGCCTCTCTCTGTCAGAGCCTTTTCCCGTTGCTCTGAGTTTTTTCCAGCAGTGTGGGAAGGCTCCACAGCAGCGAGGTGACGGAGCCTTTTCCCATTGTCTGGCCACTGATGGTGCAGTGGTTCTCTGACTTTGGTACTGGTGACCCCTTTCACATAGCAAGCCTCTGAGTGCAAACCGCTTATAAATGAAACACTTTAAAATATATTTAATGCCATTATAAATGCTGGGGGCAAAGCAGCGTTTGGGGTGGGGGCTGACAGCTCACGACCCCCCCACGTAATAACCCCCAGTTTGAGAACATCCATGCTGGAGTCTTTCCCTGCAGCAGTGGGTGGTTCCAGCAGCGGGAAGCTGGCAGAGCCTTTCCTGCAGGAGGAGCTTCTCCTCTGCAGGAGTCTTTCCCTCCTGTCTTCCCATGGCTAGAGACTTTCTCCACTACCAGAATCCTCCTTTGTGGTGGAGAGAGACTTCAGCAGCTGGGAGGTATCGAGACACAACATTGCTAAAAATAGCCGTGTAGACAAGGAGACACGGTAGGGTGAGTAAAGAGTCTTGTAGGGCAGTGGTCCCCAACCTTTTGATTGCCGCGGACCGGTCAACGTGGCCGAGTCAAAGCTTGCGGCCCGGTGACAATTTTTTTTTCACTCTCTGCGGCGGACTGTTGTATGTCCGCCGAAAAGCCGCAGAATTTATTTGATCAGCTTCACTTCTACAATTCGCCGCAGCAGAGTGCTGCGTGTCCGCCGAAAAGCCGCCGGAAGCAGGAACAGAACGCAATCCGGGAAGCCACCGGATGCGGAAGCGAAGGCGGCCCGGAGGGGAATGGTAGCAAAGGCGCCGCGGCCCGGTACCGGTCCGCGGACCGGGGGTTGGGGACCACTGTTGTAGGGTATGTATTTGGGTACATATCTGTAGGCTTCAGGCATATCTTTACTCGCCTAAGCAGTGCCTCTCGGTCTACTCTATGCCATGCTAGGGAACATCCTACGGTTGTCACGTGTCTAGTTTTTGAACGGCATGCCTGGTTGAAAAGGGAGCCTGGTGGCTCTGGTCAGGATCGCTGACTGGGCCATTAAAAATCCAGTTGGCCGCTTGCAGCAGGGCTAAGGCAGACTCGTGCAGCTCCTGGAAGCATCTGGCTAAGGCTCGCTCCTAGGCGCAGAGGCGGCCACAGGGACTCCACGGTCTTCCCCCACCCCAAGCGCTGGATCCGCAGCTCCTGTTGGCCGGGAACCACTACTTTTATAGCTAAGCTAGATTTTAAATTATATATTTTATTTTTACATTCCCTTTTAAATTATAGGTTCAATTAATACTAATTCATCTCAATCTTTATTATATGCAGTGCTTTTGAAGCTGTTTTGGCCCCAGGATATTATAGAGACAAGGTGTGTGAGGTAATTTACTTGCTGAGGTATGACCACTACTCTCAGGGCTTGTCTTCACAAGGCTGCTCCGGGATCGATCTTCTGGCGATCGATTTATTGCGTCTCACTAAGACACGATAAATCGATCACCCACGGCTCCCCCGTCGACTCCGGAACTCCAGCTTGCCGGGAGGCGCAAGCTGGAGTCGACGGTAGCGCGCCGCCGCCTGCCGCCGCAGTGGGGACGGGCAGTAAGTCGGCGGCAGATACGCAAACTTCAGCTACGTGAATGTATCTGCCATTGATCTCCCCCCCCACCCCCCACCCCCCCCAGTGAGGACAAGCCCTCAGAAATGTCTTAATCATAAAGGTCTCTGAGGACAACTTAATACTGTAGATACGCAAACTTCAGCTACGTGAATGTATCTGCCGTTGATCTCCCCCCCACCCCCCCCAGTGAGGACAAGCCCTCAGAAATGTCTTAATCATAAAGGTCTCTGAGGACAACTTAATACTGTACTTGCATCACAAATAATGGTGAAAATTAAAGCAAGTTTCAAAGTCATAGCATGTCATACTCATAATATTTTAATTGGAAAAATAAAACACAAGCAGCTAAGTACTAAGTACTACTAACAGATGTCTCAAATCTTTAACACAATTCAGTAATTCCATTCAGTTCTTCATTGGCTGACGTCATGTGGCAGCATTACTAAATTTAAAAATATTTTTAATTTTTTTGAGAGTCAGTAAAATTAAAACTTTTTTTTCTAATTAAAGACATGAAGAATATTATGTTTTGTGAATCACTTTTTGGGCATGAATGAGACTAGTTTGGTTGGTTTTCAGCATACATGCAAACCCAGTATGTGCACATGCAAATTACCGGTCAGATGAGGAGCTGTATGTGCAACTCTCTTTTTATATGCAATTCCAGTAATTGCAGGTGCCGATTAGGCACATAGTTGTATGTAGTTATTCATGCACAAATTTCTGAAAATCAGGCTCTTTGCCTCATGGTGTAAACTGATTACATTAAAAATTAGGCTCACAAGGTCTTTATAAATATTAAGGAAAAATACCTTACAGCCATTCCTCTCTCCTGTCAGATAAATAAATGTTAATATCCCCCTTGGTAGACAAAGAAAACAATACAAAGAGAGATTAACTTGTCCAGACTCTCACAGGAAGTCTCCAGTGTAGGCAGGAATAGACGTTTGACTCCAAATCTTGTGCTTTCGCTACAAGGTCATCCTTCCTCCCCAGTTAGAATGATTGTGGAATAGTGAAAGAAAGTGCAGGGGAAGCCTCTTGGGGAGAAAAAAAGGTATTAGACATAGCCTCTTAGCCCCTATTGAGAGAGAGAGGAGCCCACAGGAAAACTATGCCCATTGAATATACAGAGCCAAGATATAAAGATGGCAGGAACATCACTATTTGGATTAACAATCCCTGGGGAACAGAGGAAATGGGATGGTTGGAAACTCCCTTCCCCTCTCCCAGTAGCTATTAATATTAATTTGAAAATAATTCCATGTAGCACATTTCCGGATAAAATGAAGGCTTTTTGGCATTAGGGATTCAGTCAACACTTGGTGGTGTGTGCTTTCTGGTTAATATCCTTCCAAGTTCTCCATTTTCATCTTCTTTCTTCCCTTAAGTTCTCCCCTCTGGGTCGCCTCTGAATTCTATCCCTCCCTCTCTGCCCCCTCCTGTGACAGTTCTGCTGGTCTCTGAGGAGCTTTAACTGCTTCCCATGTATCTGATCCCTTCTGTGCTGATTGATGGAGGCCCAGAGCAGGGAGAAACAGGTAAGAGAAGCAGCCTCTGAAGGGCAATTACAAGAGGTAGTCCGGCTAATGTTAGGTCAGGGGTCCTTCTCAGTTCTGTCTCACAGAAAAGAGGCAGCTCAGTGGAATATGGGACAGGGGGAAAAAAGGACAGTCTTAGTCAAATCAAGACAGTGAGTATCCTTTTTGCTGGACGCTCCCTTCCTCATGACTGAACAGATTTCTAATATAGATTAAGTAAAAAAGTAAAATAAAACAAACCTTCAATCAGGATTTAATAGTCTGCCATTCTCCTGAGGAAGACCTGCCAGCCTGTTGTGCAATCCAATCCCCATTTTGTTCCATGAGAAGGCAGAATAACCTCACAGCAGTTCAGAGGAATTTCTGTAGGGAGTGAAGTATTTTCTATGTATAGTAACAGCACTGCACAGAAAGTCCAGAAGAGAGCTGAGAGAATTCTTTTATTCAGCCATGATTAACAAAATACCTTCATCATGTTGCATTCCTCCATACCAATAATTAGGTGGTAAAAATAAATCCTGTGCTCCTAGGATAGCAGACTGCATAAATTTACTGCAATTCAACAAGAGTTAGAGGGAGATACAATTCCCAATATGTTTAATCTCTGCTGTGCATTAAAAAGAATGAGAAAAAATATTTAAGATCAGAATACCAGACTTGCTTGGCAATGCTATTTTCCTAGGGGATTTTTATTTTTCCAGATTTCAAAATACATTATATAAATGTGTACTGTGTGCATGTATGTCCATAGAGCTATCCACATACCCTAGTAGTACTATAAATACTTCTACTGGATCCTGGTTTCATTCTTCCTTTTAGAATATGATATCTAATTACTGATATATTTTAGTCATCATGAATATGTTTTTACTGAGAAAAAAGTACTGAATGTCTTTATTTTTGATCAATCTTTTCTGTGCTCTATTTACACAATTTAAAACTTGAAATACAGAGCATGAGTAAATGTTTCCCAAAATAGAAATCTGAAAAAAATATGGCAGTCTGTGGCTCTTGACCTGTGTTGAGTGGCTGGGGCATTATTAGTAGAAAAGTTTTTTTCTGCAGTTGACGGTTCCTTAGTTTGTTTCTAAAAATAATACTACTTAGTATTTGATCCTAATAAAATAGAGGCTTAGTCATTGCTTACTCACATCTCTGGCAGCTCTATATTAAAAATTATAGAAATGATACAATTAGATATTTACTCTGACACTTTCAAAATCCTGTACAGGGGTTTTGCTGTGACATTTGGCAGAAATCATCTGGTTTGTAAAACTCTGTGCCACAGAAAGGTATGAGGATTGAGATGTGTTTTAATATGCAAGAATATAAACCATCTCTTCTTTATTTCATCAGAACCTTACTGTGATTTTTTTTTGTTTGGGTGGAACTTCATATTTTTTACTATAATGTATAGTCAATGGTTGATCTGGTCAACCTTTTCTAAACTTTGTAACAAAGAGATCAAACTGGGGAGTTCTCACACTCACACCTGGAATGCTGTCTTGGATTGCCCTCAAAACACATAGAAAGAAGGAAGAGGGCAGAATACATGGTAGAAATAGCAAAGCTGATGAAAATAGTTTTAATTGGAGACATCATGAACCATCAAAGCTGTAATATCATAATATGCCTTTTTACAGTGGCTTATTTTATTTTTATGTTTTAAATTCCTTTGAAGCGGTAGTGTCACAGGGGTGTTGCCATGTAGTCCTAGAGCTCCAAGCATCCCTCCTGGCTATACCAAGTGGAACTAAAAGGTGCATATGACTGTTAGGATAAAAACCTATTATAAAGCTGGACATAAATTATGCTAAGAAAAACAATGGAAAATCATTAGCAGATAAAATGTCATATTGCTTATGGAGCAAAAGATATATCTAGTGCAGGGGTCGGCAACATTTCAGAAGTAGTGTGCCGAGTCTTCATTTATTCTCTGTAATTTAAGGTTTTGCGTTCCAGTAATACATTTTAATGTTTTTAGGACTCTTTCTATAAGTCTATAACATATAATTAATCTATTGTTGTATATAAAGTAAATAAGGTTTTTAAAATGTTTAAGAAGCTTCATTTAAAATTAAATTAAAATACAGAGCCCCCCAGAGCAGTGGCCAGGACCCCGGGCAGTGTGAGTGCCACTGAAAATCAGCTTGCATGCTGCCTTTGGCATGCATGCCATAGGTTGTCTACCCCTGATCTAGGGCATCACCTGTTTTTGCAGATGTGTAGGATGTTCCATCTGCAAAGGGCAAAATGAAATGATTGATTAAAACATATTACTGAACTCATGTTAAGCTTTGTTGGTAAATAGGCTGAGCCACAATGATTCTTTGTAAGTATAGCTGGAAACTTAAAATGTATTAGAAGTATAATGGAACCTATGATTCAATATGCAGCTATCTAGACCACTAACCACAAGGTTGACATATGGTGGTGATTGGATAATGGTAGGAATGCAAGTGAACCAGGTGAGTGCCCTAGCCGCCAAGCTATTGGTTGTTCTGGGGTGATCTGCGTCTCTCTCATTTTGTTCAGAAATTCCATGCAGCATCTGTGTTGGCTGGAAATCAAACAGATTCTGATTGCTGTTAAATTGTATAGTGGGACAAAAAAAAAGTTGAAAACCAATTCTGAGTGTTTTTTAGGCCATAGAATAAACTTTTGCTACATTATTTAACTTATTAATTATGCTCATATTACAGAGTAAGTCTCATGAAGATCTGTAAACAAAACTTATTATTCATATTTATAATTTGCACAAGGGAGATCAAAATTATTAACTGTGTTTCTTAAGGAGTATAACTTTTACAGCAAAACAGTAGATAAAACATTACAACTAAAATGCATTAAGTTACCATAAAATAAGGGTCAGAAAAATGTACCTTCCTAAATAGCTACCTGGAGCCATGAATGTTGCAATTAATATTTTTAGACACTATATACAATTTTTAAATCAGTACATAAAAAAAAAAAACTATGAACATTTAAGCAGATACTAAGGTCTGGTCTACACTGGGGGGTAGTGTAGCTGAAGTCGGCGTATCTTAGGTCAGCTTACCTGGCTGTCCACACAGCGTCGAGTTGACCACTGCCGCTCCCCCATCGACTCCACTTCCCCTCTTGCTGAGATGGAGTACAGGAGTTGAAGGGAGAGTGCGGTTGGGGATCTAGGATCTACACTTAGACATGATAATCCCCGATAGATAGATCACTGCTTGCCGATCTGGCGGGTAGTGTAGATGTACCCTTTAAGTAGTGTTAGAAAATGATGTCTTATGAGGCAGCAAATAGTTAAAGAATAATAACAATTTTCCAATGTGAAATAATAAATTGTTAGTTTTGCAGATTCTGAGTGTTTTCAGTGACAATTATTTTAATGCTTGCTCCCCCCCCCCCAAAAAAAAACAACCACATTCATCATATATGACCTGTAGCTTGATGAAGAAGTGCAAATATATTGCTTGTATATCCTTGTCTACAAACTTATTTTGTGTGGATAAAGAAAAAACTCCCTTTGCTTGGGAAGCAGGGCTAAAATCATGGAAATAAAAATTGCATGGATTTTATATGCACGTTTTAAAATTCTGTTCTCTGTGGACATGGTAAAGAAAAGTAGTGTGTTCTTTATTCCACCAGGTTGCCTCATTCTTATTTGAAAGTAGAAATTTTGGTATAAGGAATGAAAGATGAGAGAGACATTCTGTGTTATAGAGTTACAGAGCTTACTGTTAAAATGTCCACATTTTACAAGCAGATTCTGAGATTTCTCAGAATCACCTTGCATTAAGAAATACAGTGGCATCTCAGGCAAAGGCTTGCATTTTAGTGATGTCCACCAATGCAGTAGAAATTAATATATAGCCACTGTGAGCTGGCTGCAAATCAAACAAATTTTGAAAGCACATGCCAGCAGTAGATAAGGCAGTTCTTTTGCTGCATGACTTTCTTCAGTCTATGGAATAAATATGGGGCTACATTACTTAACACGTTAATTGTCATTATTCACATTTTTCACAGGGCCAGTCTAGAAATACTGCATTTGCAAATTCTTAAGTATCCTGTTTGGGGACCTCAATAGGACATAGGAATTTCTGTGGTATTTCAGAGCCTAGTTTTAACAGGAAATGTTAGTTTGCCATTTATGTGATATGATCCTGGTTCAGGAAAGCACGTAAACCATTGCTTAGGTGCTCTCTTGTGTCTGGACTTGCATATGCTTAATTATGATTAGTAAGTTTAACTTCTTTAATACCTCTTTTTCCAAAGTAGGGTCAATAGAATGGGGCACAAAGAGGTGCCTTTTTCCAGTAGTCTATGGTTAGGGAGGAAGACCTAGTGTTCATGAAAAGAGATAGGAACAAGACCATAGGTTAGTTATGTGCATGCAGACACACACACATTCATTGCAAAGAACACATATATAACAAATCCAATTAACCTAATTAGAGATTAAATCTAAAGAAGAATATAACGTAAAGGTAGATCTGAGCCTCATGCTGTTATAGAATGGCTCACAGTAGGTTGCCTATTCTTGTGCCCATGTTCCCAATGAGGGCTTGCCATTTGTTCTTTAGTTCAAATATCGTATTAATTGTGCAGAGAGAGAACACTTTCTCCTGAGGTGCAAAACATGAGGTAAAGCTCCTAATAGTATTGTCATTAAAACAGTTCTCCATTATTTATCTGCCTACCACTTCCATTTTGCATAGAGCCACAGCCCATTCCTCCGAGCAGAAATCATTCCAGTAAGAGTTCATTAGAAGGGCTTTTATGTTGTTAAAGTGCCATTAATTATTTTTCTCCTTGATCCCATTTATTAAAGCCATATCTACACTACAGGCCTTACAGCGGCACAGCTGTACCGATACAGCTGCGCCACTGTACGTTCCCCCATGGAGCTGCTCTATACCAGCTCTATGCCACAGAGCTCTCCTGCTGGGATAATTAAACCACCCACCCCCAAAGAGCAGCAGTAGCTATGTCAGCAGGAGAGCATCTCCCGCCAGCACAGCATTGTCCATACTGGCAGTTTTGTCGGTGAAACTTATGTTGGTCAGGGAGGTATTTTTTCACACCCCTGACCAACATAAGTTTTACTGACAAAAGTGCTAGTGTATACATAGCATTAGTATAAAGTATTATTGAGGGTGGATCATTGGTGAATAGCATCTCCCCAGATCACTATGAATACTCAGTTGCAGGAGAGGGAAAACAAAACAGTAAACATTTATTATTGCATGCTAACATTCATGTCTATAGGCTAATTTATAAAAATATAAATAAGCAGGAGACCAAGGAAATACAAGTTATCACGGCAGTGTACCTCACCTGCAGAAAGGACGTGCCTTATTTGCGAGTATTCTGTCTTCCCCATCCTCTGAATTTTATTCCCTCTGGTAATTCTTTCCACACCCTCTTGCCCCAACAACAATTTTGACTGCCCTGTGACTGGAGATTAAAAATGAAACAACTTCTTCTGTTCCCCTGAAACACACCATTTCCTCGATGTTCTTTCTGCTGATCCAAACCATTTTCTCTTTCCTCCCATAGCTATCTCCTGTTAGTGCTGGCTGACTCTCATAGTACTGCACTTGGCAGAGCCTGTAAGAGGAAGAAAAGATACTGCAGCAAAATGACAGAATAAAAATAACCAAGTGTAATAAGTTCTTAATTTTAATGGATAGGATTAAATGTGCTTTAATGGTGAGATCAGACATTTTCATAGCCCCAGCCCTTTCTGACAATTGTATTTTCTGTTGAATAAAACTGTCCCTCTTGCTCCCTTCGCTATTTTTTTCAGTGGTTGCAGCTATGTGTGATCCTACCAGGTTCTAATTGTGAACCTGTTGCATGATGCAGCAGCTTTAAAACAACTGTCTTATCCCCAGTATGTGAAGCTGATTTAAGTTGCAATATGGAGTAACATCAATAATGTGATGTTACTTAATATGGGGTGACAGATCAGCAGTTGTGCTAATTTTAAATCAGAAATCTAGGGCTATTATTTGGGTGGCATGTTGCCAATTGGAGAGTAAGGTCATTTTCTACCTGCGATTATGAAGATAACTAGGGAGGAGTGTGTAGCAAACATTCTGCTTCAAAGCTTTTGCAGACAGTAAATCAGGTCAGGTGATACATTAGCTTCATGAGTAGAGCTGTCCCATCTGTCATCCCAGCCTACTGAAAAACATTTTTTTTCTCAAAAAAAATATATATAACATTGTGTATACCATATATTTTCTGAATTGTTTGTTAACCATTAAAGGCTATAGGCTGACAAATAGTTTCAAGTCCATAATCTTACAACAAAGTAACAAGTGAGAAAAGCCACAATACTGCAAATGTAAATATGTTAACCTGTTTCCCTCATCTATTTGAACACATTTTGGTTTATATTGTAGGCCTTGTGTCTCCCGTCTGGATCTTTGCTCATGCTCTTTACTCTACATCGTTATGATGTAGGGTCCATGTTGTCTATGTAATCAGTATGTACTATTTCTGACCTATATGACATCTCCAGCAGTGTCATTCAGGAGTCAGCAATGTTTTTTTTTAAATTTCAGTTTTCCCCCCGGGCTTCATCTACCTCCCAATATAATCAAATGGGAATTTTGCCATCAAATTCACTGGGATCTGGAACAAGACACACATGTGCAAAATAGCTAGAGGAAAAGGAATTTGAAATGGATCACAGGATATTGAGGGTAGCAAAAATCTTAACTAATAAAATGGGAAAAACCATGAAAATGAAGACAAAAGAAGGAAACGAGTGTGGTGTGTGCGTGTGTGTGTGTGTGTGAGAGAGAGAGATCGAGATACACACACCCCTACACTGTAGGAGATGAGGATTCACAGACTTGCTAGGCAAAGTTGTGGTACAGACTATACATTGGAATCTCCCCTACTGGTTAAGTCTTAAAATGGAATTGCTTTGTTGAAAGTAAAATGTCTGACCCTGCAAGGTACTGATAACTTCCAGTGTTAAGCTGAGCACGTTCGGGGAGTGAAGGCTCCAAGTGCCTTGAAGGATCAAACCCTAAAGTTGCTTTTCCTAGGGTATTTTTTTTATGGTTAATCACAACTGCAGGTCCATTTTAAATTCACATATTAGTTATACCTGACATTTCCCATACAGTTACCTGTTAAAGTTAGGAAGTTTAGTTTAGGACACCTTCCAGGCTGCACATGCAGCCACCCACTCATCTCAATGGGGAGGGTGGGAAGAGGAAGTTGATTGGACCTGCAGTGTGATGGACAGCCCAGAAAGAGAGACGTGGGAGAATTAACAGCTGGGCTTCTCCTTCTCCAAGGGTTCTCTGCCTGTCATTAACTAGACAGTGAGAAAGTGGAACTGATTGGCCTCTTCCTCTTCCCCTCTCATTAATTTAAACCTTTGCCTGCGTCTTCTGAAACCTATCACTTTCTTTAGCTAGTAGAGTGTGCCTCTCTGGGAGAAGGGGAGACTTTGCAGACCGAGGTCCCCCTGTTGGTACCCTCTGTCTCCCTCACAGAGAGTGGAGGGGAGAAATTTCAGAACAGTGAACCGAATCCTACAGGTAGACTGAGGAGAGTCCACCCTAAAGTATGGGTTGTTAGGTGGGAACCCTCCAACTTCCACACTAGACCCGTTTAAATGCCTGGTACATGAGAGTTGCCTGAGACAGTGCAGATAGCTCTGGATAATAGTCTCCATTTTTAAGTGTATAAATTTGTGGCCTGCCACTTAAATCCATCCCTCTGGCTGTTTTCATTCACCTGCATGTCCTGATCGATGGATTTATTTACATTTTTTCACAAATACATTTTTATAGAATATTTCTTTGACTTTCTTATATGAAATGTAAATATTTTATGTGTAATATATTTTCAGTGATGCAAAAATAATATTTGAATTGGAAAGCAATATCAGTATATAATTAGTGCTTTCTTTCTGACTAGGCCAAGAGTTTCCTTCTTCTAATTCCAGTGTAGAGGTATGAAGTTTATTAAAAATAAACATCAAAGCATTTGATTCCAAATTTCTAAAATATTTCACTAAATAGCTGCACATGATAAAGGTGTTGGTGCAAAAGAATGGCAATTGCTAAATGCCATTATTGATTAACTGTTGGCTTAGAGTTTTAATGCTTCCTCGATCTGTAAAAGTACTTTAGATTGTTTTGTAGTGAATTTACAGAAGACATTTTTGTTACTTATATCAGTGGGAAAATCTCTTCCTTTTTGTAACTGAATTACTCGTTTTTGATTCCTAATTACCATTGGAGTAAACCACATAAAAATAAGTAGTGCTATTTGTTCATATTTTGTTGTAGAAATTCATTCATGAAGCCATGATATAATTTTGCCCTAGCAGCAAAAACAAAGCTTTCATCTAATTTTGCTGTCTCTTTTCTAAAAGACAGATTCCCTTAAGATGATTACTTGTTTATTTAGTCCGTAAATGGTTCAATTATGGGCCCAGGTTTTAGCATGGTAGACCTGTTTAACATCTGAATATCAGTGATATTAGATTTCAAAAGGAAAGTAAGAAAGTGATCTACAGTAAAAAGCTACTGGTTGATTAAAGGGTAAATCTACAGTACTTTGTGCTTCATGAAATCTTCTGCAGTATGCAAATTCAAACCATAAAGGGAAAGAAAAAAAAGCACTGCATGTTTTTTTCATACTGTGTTATTTGTATATCAGAAAGCATACCCCATCTCTCAAAAATATTGTTGAAGTCTGGTTCAAATCAGCAAAAGCAAGAAGCATAGGCACATGCCTTATACCTAGCTGGGCAAAATGGCCTGAACTACTTCAACAGTAGTATATGTTTGGCTAGGAACTGTCATCTATTTTTATGAATCAGAGAGGTAGCCGTGTTAGTCTGGAATAGCAGAGGAGTCCTGTGGCACCTTAAAGACTAACTAAAGTATTGAAGCATAAGCTTTCATGGGCTAATACCCACTTTGTCAGATGCAAGCAGTGGAAGTGTCCGGGGCAGGTATAGATAAGTAGGCAAGAACCAGGTAGGAGGTAACAAGGTTAGTCCAATCAGCCTGAACCAGCTTGTTATCTCAAATGAGGGAGGGTGGGGTATTCCTCTAGCAGCTGAAATGGAGGTGTGAACTCAGAGAGAGGAGAAGCTGTTTTTGTAATTCACAAGCCATTCAAGATTTTTGTTCAATCCCAGATTGATTGTGTCAAATTTGCAAATGAATTGCAGCTCTGCAGTTTCTCTTTGCAGTCTGGTCTTGAAGTTTTTTTGCTGCAATATGGTGACTTTTAAATCTGTAATTGTCCAGGCAGGTTGAAGTGTTCTCTTACAGGTTTTTGTATATTGCCATTCCTGATATCTGATTTGTGTCCATTTATCCTTTTTCGTAGGGACTGTCCAGTTTGGCCGATGTACATAGCAGAGGGACATTGGTGGCATATAATGGCATATGTGACATTGGTAGATGTGCAGGTGAATGAACCAGTGTGGTGTGGCTGATCTGGTTAGGTCCTGTGATGGTGTTGCTGGTGTAGATATGTGGGCAAAGTTGGCATTGAGGTTTGTTGCATGGATTGGTTCCTGAGTTGGAGTTATGGTGCGGTGTGCTGTTGCTGGTGAGAATCTGTTTAAGTTTGGCGGGTTGTCTGTGTGCCAGGACTGGCCTTCCTCCCAAGGCCTGTGAAAGGCAGGGATTATTGTCCAGGATGGGTTGTAGATCACTGATGATGCGTTGAAGAGGTTTTAACTGAGGACTGTAGGGGCTGGTCCTCACTGGGGGGGATCGACGGCAAATACGCAACTCCAGCTACGTGAGTCACGTAGCTGAAGTTTGCGTATCTGCCACCGACTTACCTCTCATCCCCACGGCGGCGGCAGTCGGCGGCGCGCTCCCCCGTCGACTCCAGCTTGCGCCTCCCGGCGAGCTGGAGTTCCGGAGTTGACGGGGGAGCTCCGGGCGATCGATTTATCGCGTCTTAACAAGACGCGATAAATCGATCGCCAGAAGATCGATCCCGCGCTGCGTGAGTGAAGACCAGCCCTAGGTGATGGCCAGTAGTGTTCTGTTGTTTCCTTTGTATTATGTCTGTAATATGGGTGAACTGCAAGCAAGCTGTTGGATTGCAGAATCAATCTTATCTCTGTGTCCCTTAGTATATTTGAATAGGATAAGATTAAATATGCATTATTGATTTTATAAGATATTGGAGAACCACATGTTTAAGGTGCCAATTTAAGAGGGAAAATATGCCTGTTATATGTGCAAACATTAAATGTCTGATAAGTACACTAATGAAAGTATTGACATGTGAAAAAGGATGAAATACCAGATAAGGAAAATGTATTTTAGCAGGTCTTTGAAAAGCTGGTCTTTACTGTGGGTGCAATAACTGAAATTATGACTTGCAACCATAACTGAAACTAAAAGGCAACATTATTTAAAACAGGATTAGTATATAGATAGATGTAATCCTTGTCAGTGATTTTACTCAGGTTGCTTTTTATTGCATATCTATCTTTGTTTGTTGAACTAATTATATGTATTTTACAGCTAATGTACACTCATATTTATAGGAACATGCAACTTAAATGTAGAGGGAAAATGTAGGAATTAATATTTTTCTATTTTTATAAAAAAAGTTATTGAAGATGTGCATGACAGACTTTCTGACGATTTCACTACTTTATGTTCAGCTGATTTCACTGGAAAGTTTCCTCTCTTGTATTTTTAACACATCCACTTACCATTTCTCATATATAATAAATGGCTAGCTAATCCATTACCTCATATTTTCAAGGATCAGGACAAAGCTATTAAAAAAATATACAACTGATCTAAATATACTCTCTCCATTTTCCTAGAACACACTCTAATAATCATAGTTCTACTAAGTCATCTTTTAGGTTATTTTTTTTAACAATGCAAAAGAGGAATAGAAGTGATTAATTTAATGTAGGAAATCCAGACATGTTCTACAGACATCAGGAAACTTGATTTGTTAAATGAAATGCATCTCAATTAATTAATTATAATTAATTCTAGATTTTGAAGTTCAACTTTTTTTTGAAGTTAAGTTTAATGAGAGGGATTCCCCACTGAGCAAACTGAACACATTACATAATCATACAGTTAATGTAATGCAAATTATGCATTTTTCATCAGACCCTCTCCTGTTGGTTGTAAAAGTCCCGGAGGTTTGCATGGAAAAGAGAAGCTTTTCTCTTGCCAGTCAGATGCTTCATTCACAAGTGAAATCATAATGATTAGGGCCTTACCAAATTCATGGCCATGAAAAATGCATCATGGACTGTAAAATCTGGTCTCCCCTGTGAAATCTGTTTTTTTTTAATTGTTACCCTATACTATACAGATTTCATGGTGGAGTTCAGCGTTTCTCAAACTGGGGTTCCCAACCCAAAAGAGAGCTGTGAGGGGATACTGTAGGGGGTTGTGATATTGCCACCCTTACTTCTATGCTGCCTTCAGAACGGGGTGGCTGGAGAGCAGTGGCTGTTGACCAGGTGCCCAGCTTTGAAGGCAGCGCCACATCAGCAGCAGCGCAGAAGTAAGGGTTGCAATACTATACCATGCCATCCTTACTTCTGCGCTTCTGCCTTCAGAGTTTGGTCAGGACCCCTGCAGTTACAACACTATGAAATTTCAGATTTAAATACCCGAAATCATGAAATTTATGATTTTTTAAATCCTATGACCTTGAAATGGGCCAAAATGGAGGAGATACGGAGAGACTCTGTTCCTTCCCAGCTCCAGTTTGGGGGCTGTTGCCGCAGGAGAGAGAGGGCATATCCATTACATTAGAGAGGTAAGACTACTGATATTAAAATATGAGTTGTGTGCTTCTATTTGTAGAACAAAAAATTAATATTAAGTTGTGTTTTATATAGCACTTCTATCCAAAGCGCTTTACAATAGTTAGCCAATGGTACAAACAACACTTGGAAAGCTCATTACGTGGTCCACTGAGACCCTGCTCAGTTTTCAAGTGGCCCAAGAAAAAAAAAGTTTGAGAACCACTGCCCTAGAGGATTCATTTGCAAATCAGGCACTTTTTCTATAGGCTCTGTACAAAGATCTAAGAATGAGGGGATAAAAAACCAAAAAGAACCAGAGACGCTAATGTTGAAGAAAGCAATTACAGCAGGGGATACTGTAATTAATCCTACACAGAATTGTTTACCTTTTTTTATTGCTTATTTGTCATATGTTTTGGTTACTTGACTGTATTTGAAAAAAGATGCTGAGAAACAGTGCAGTGTACCTGGACCTATGTGGGACCAGCCTGGTTCTCCCTCACCCCCAAATTACTCACCATTGCTACCATTCACCATTGCTACCACCAGTGCAGCTTCAGTGAAGCTAGAAAATCAGTGAAGCTAGAAAGTCTGGCTACAGAAATGCGATAGATGCTTTTCATCAGCAGTGTTTAGTTTCTCAGGAAAATTTGTAACTCCTAGCTCAGGGCTCCCACAGCTGCCAGAAGCATCAGGCCCAGCTGTAGATCTGCTAAAGACTATAGGGTTTGGGGTCAAAACTGAGGCATATTCCACTGGGAGTGGGGTGGGGCAAACTCTAACTCAAGGTAGTGAGGTGACGTTATCAACTAAAGTGTGAGCTATGATGGGAAGGCGAGTTCAGCACCTGCATAGATTTGGTAGGATGGCCAGTTTGTATTGGAGGTTCATAGCACAGTAATGCCCTAGGGGAACTCACTGAGTTTCACCATAGCAGCCAGTGCTAAGCAGTAAACTCCTATTCCCCAGCTGTCACTGTCTGAGAGCATTCCACATCCACCAGTTAAAAATATTTAATATTACTCCCCCCACTGAAGGAGCGTGACGCTCAGCAGCATTATGCGTCAGCAGCAACAGCAGTGATTGTGATGGGCAGCAGGTGCGCTCAGCTGCACACTTGGATAAAAAATGAGCAGGGCACAGCATGGTGTTGGCAGCAGGATTTGAGAATATACCATATGCATGTGTACTTCCCAGACAGAGCTGAGGTGCTTACAGAGGAGAAGCAGAGAAAACTAAACCCAAGCTAAGTTTGGTTTTGAATTTGTATGCCTGCCTGTCCATTGCTTTTGCTGTCCTTCATCCAGCACTAAGCACTAAACATCAGACTGAGACCTCCCCTATTACTCCTGTGCCAAAACAGAATGTGATATTTTAGACAGAGACCTTTTAGTAGTTTTTATAGGGACCGTGAGATTTTTTTTCCTTCTCCAGAAAACACTAATAGGGGAATAGCAAGGGACAGCAAGAAGTGCCTGAAATGTGATAGCAAATTGGTTGTCTGATAAGCCATATGAGTGTTGTTATTACTTTTAATTATGTTTATTAGGATCCCATTGTGCTTAGGCACTGAACAAACAGAGACTAGTAGATGGTTTCTACCCTGAAGTGCTTATAGTCCAAATCAGGGGTCTCAAACTCAAATGACCATGAGGGCAGCATGAGAACTAGTGCACTGACCCGAGGGCCACATCACTGGCACGCCCCTCATCGCTGCCCTCGGCCCCGCCCCCACTCCACCCCTTCCATGAGGTCCCGCCCCTGCCCTGCCTCCTCCTCTGAGCACGCATCTCCCAGCTGCCTCCTGGAAAGCGCAAGGCACCGCCAACAGCTCTTGGGCAAACAAAGCAAGAGCAATATAGGAAGTCCAGAGCTGGAAACACAAGCAAACAATCTAATTTAACAAGAAATTACCAGCCTCAGATGATTCAAGCATTTTTCAAATATAATATGCTGATAAATCTGACAGAAATTTCAGCCCATCTCAGCCTAATATCAATTATAATTTTATAAAGTCTCCCTCTCCCAAACTGATCCTCATAACCCTGTTCCCCATCCCCACTTACCCCCATAACCCAGCCCCCTGTTCCCCAAATCTCCCCCCACCCATGCTTACTGCTCAGGGGTGAAAGTAAATTAACTTTCTTACCGGTACGGGGGCTTGGCTGGGGCCATCTCTGACCCCCGGAAGGGGTGTGGCCTCGGGCAGAAGGGGAGGGGTCAGAGCCAGCCCCAGCCCCAGCCCCAGCCCCAGCCCAGCCACTGTACCGGTAAGGGGCCTCCCCCCCTCCAGGGGCTGTTTAAAGGGCCTAGGGCGGTAGCAGGCTCTTTAAATAGCTCTCGGAGCCCCGCCGCTGCTTCCTTAAGGTTCCGGCAACAGGGCTCCCATCCCCGTGGAGCCCTGTTGCCGGAGCCCTGGGGAGGCTGCAGTGGGGCTCCGAGAGCTATTTAAAGAGCCCGGTGCAGGCCCTTTAAACTGCTGTGGGAGCCTGGGGGAGGCTGTGGCGGGGCTCCGGTGGCAGTTTAAAGCGCCCGGGCAGTAGCGGTGCACCGGGCTCTTTAAATAGCTCTCGGAGGCCCACCACAGCCTCCTCCGCGGGGACAGGAGCCCTGTTGCCAGAACCTTAAGAAAGCGGCGGCGGGGCTCTGAGAGCTATTTAAAGAGCCCGGTGTGCCGCTATAGCCCCGGGCCCTTTACACTGCCGCCGGAGCCCCACCGCAGCCTCCCCTGGGCTCCCGCAGCAGTTTAAATAGCGGCTCCCGCTCTGGCAACAGTTTAAAGGGTCTGGGGCTCCAGCCGCTGCTGGGAGCCCCAGGCCATTTAAATTGCGCCAGGGGAAGCCGATCCGCCCTGGTACAGCGCATCGGCTCTTGCTGGTACGCCGTACTTTCACCTCTGTTACTGCTCCTGGCCGCCTCTGCAGAGGGCTCCTGGGAAGCGCCACCCCAGCTCATTCATTGACGCTGCAGCAGCAGCCCAGCCAGGCAGCAGAGAAGCTTCCGCTTCTGGCCCCTCCCTCCCAGAAACTGCTATGGGGGGGGGGGCACCAAGGAGCTTCGTGGGCCGCAGGGAAGGGCTTTGTGGGCTGCATGTGGCCCCCGGGCCGCATGTTTGAGACCCCTGGTCTAAATAGACAAGACAGATGCAGTGCAGGGAAGGGGTAGGATACACGAGTGTAGCGACCTATGTGATGGTGGCAAAAACAGTTTGTTGCAAGTGGGTCTGGGTGGGGAGATGGCTGGGTTTTACCTAAGAGGGGATTTGCTGATGGGAAGGTAGGAAGGGGGAAAGGGCAGAGAAGAGTGTGAAATGAAGCTGAGAGGTTTGGAGCAAACAGCCAATCAGCACAGGGCAGTGAAAATCTAATAGAAACTGTAGAAAGTTCTCTTAAATATACTACTTGAGTGGTTTCTACTTTTTCTGGTGGGGTTTCTGGCTGGATCCTCTCTACAGTTTTTTTTCAAAGGTCCCATGAAGACTAGGTAAGGAGGCACCACTTGGATCTTAGTGCCCTCAATATGTGTGGGTGGGTCTCCTCTGCACAATGGTGGCCTGACTGGGTCCCATTTTACCCTCTCTTTCCCTCCCCCCAACCCAAATCCCTGCTTTGTCTGCTTCTTCTCCTACTGGCAGAAGTCTCTAGCTGGTTCTTCTCCACAGTTATTCTCCAAGGCCACATGTGCTAAATGAATACCTTGCTGACTACTTAATCCCTCTGATTGGTTGGAATACTCTCTTGAGGTTGGGTTGCTTTTCAGAAAAATTCTGCTGCACGTGTCCTGTACTTCTGTTTTGGATTATGGTAAATGCTATATTTCACCAACTGTGTTGCTTTTCCCTCATTGCAGAAGCAAGTGGAAGTTTAAAATATGTTTACTTTAATAAATTGAGGTAGCTATATTTCATGATTTTTGCACATTAGTGTTGCTAAAATATTCCCTTTATTTGACAGCTAGTACCACAAAATTGTGTAATTATGCAATTATCAAGAGAGTACTTAAAGCCGTGAAAATGTGCTGTCTCAGAACAAGAAAAAATGTATTAAGGAAGAATACAATTGAGTCAATATGGAGAAAGGGACCTATTTTATAAACTGTTTTACTGCATTAAATTTATTTTCAGGTTACATAACATAGAACAGTGGATTCAAGGTGTTTTTAGAACACTTGCTATTTAATACCTGGCAACCTGATTTTCAGACTGTGCCTCCACTTTGGTAGGGACAGTTTTATCTTGCAATAAATTGCTATGATTAGTATGAATAAGTGGTGGGTCATTTAAAAATGTGTTTATAAGAGCTTATTTAAACATGTCAAGAATCAGAGAGGTAGCTGTGTTAGTCTGGAATAGCAGAGGTAACAAAGTCCTGTGGCACCTTAAAGACACTTCCACTGCTTGCATCCAACGAAGTGGGTATTAGCCCACGAAAGCTTATGCTCCAATACTTTATAGTTAGTCTTTAAGGTGCCACAGGACTTTGTTACCTCTGCTATTTGAACATGGGCTTTCTAGTTTAGTTTTAAAAGATTTCTATTTTTAAATCTTTTTATTGATGATTGGAATTAGCATTGCTACTTTTAGGATGTGAGTCCCAGATGGAGGAGACACATTCATACTATCTCTGATAGCAAAGGTAACACAAGCAGCAGAAGGGGCTAGTCTCATTAAATATGTGCCTATGGTTTTGGACATGTCCGTACTTGGAGTGGCCAGTCCCTCCTGCTGATCACACTGCCTGTGGCTACATTCTATTTTTAGCATGTGAGTTTGATCTGAGCTAGTGTGAGTCGGTCTCCTTGATCTGGAAATCACACACCCCAGCTCCAAGTGTAGACGTACTCTTAGAAAGTATTTCTTCTTCGTGTACCTGCCCTTACTTTAAATCTTCTAGTGGGGAGGAAAAACCCAGTAAGGTTGACAAAGGCATATGGGTACATATGATACAATGTCCAACTCAAGGAACTTGTGGGGAGATGCTGACTCACTCAGACATTAAATCAAGTGGGTCTCTGTCTAGTTCTGGGAAAGACAAAAGCTGAGTAGCTCTCGAAAGAAGAATTATAAGTTTGAATTTCTTAGGTTAATAATACTTAAATTTGGGATAATTACAACATCTTTGCAATATATTTTATTCTCAATTACTGATATGTCCTCTGTTACTTCATTTTGAAAATAGACTGGGGATTGGCCTTGGGTTTTTTAATACAAAATTTAATACATGAACACTAAATAAGAAACTAAAAGAGACTGTTAGCATGTGATAGTTGAATGATTTGAAGATATGAAGTGTTAACGAATGATTTTTCAGAAGCACCTAGGAGCACAAGTTCCATCAGCCTCCTTAAGCACATTTTTGAAAATTCTACCCTCAACCTTAAATCAATTTTCCGTTTTTTATGGCCAGATTCACTACTACATTCTGGCTGCCTTATGCCATTCTGGAGTAGCACCCAGCAGCTAGAGCATTCTGACTAATTCGATTTTCAGGGTTGCTTGTAACATTTCCATGTAAACTGTTTTCAATGTAAAACTGACTCTTCAATTAAACGTAATTTTTCACTAAAAGTGTTTACTTTCGACAGAAAAATGAATCCCTGAAAACTAAAATATTTCAATTTGGATATGTGCTTGCTGTGCCTCTTGGGAGCTGTAGTTCAGTTGCTCATTTCCCCATTCTGCTCTGTGGCTAGACTCCATTGTTGGAGTGCATCTCCCTTTATACACCACAAACGGGCTCCCATGATGCACTGGTCTCTCCTCTTGGCAATGGGAGGCAGTTACACCATAGGAGATGTCGTTCAACCAGCAAGCCCAGCCTGTAGAGGAGAATGGGAGCATGAGCCACCTGAACAACTCCTCCCATAAGGCACCATACATTATGGGATTTAGCCAGAATATTTCAGTATTTGAATTTTTGCTGTAGAAAAACTGTTTTTTCATTTTCCATCACAGGGATGGGATATTTTCCAACTAGCTCAGATTCCCCTTCCTCCTGCCTGCCAAATAACTCCCACCTCTTGCACTGCATATTTCCTTCCATGCCAGTCTTGTTTCCCCATCTCTTTTGCACCTTCTGTGTTCCCCTTTATGTATGTGTGCGTGGACACCTCCCCCCCCCCAGTTTCCTCATCTCCTGTTTTCTTTATTGTATATGGTTAACGCAAGGAGTAGCTTTTGAAAAGAAATATTTAGGATTCAGGGACATTTTGCAGCTATGAAAAATAATGGCAAAGTTTATTTTTCAGCAGAGGTTGATGCATAAAATTTTCACCTTCAAAGCAGCCACTGAGAATTGCATTTTTTTCCAAAATGGCCACCATTTCCCATTGTTCTCCATGAGAGGGAAGTCAAGCTGTCCATAAAGAAGTTGGTATGCCCCATTCTTGTAAGGAGGTAGAGAGGAAAACACTTAAGGCTTGTCTACACAGTGCATTACTCCATACCAATAGGGTGTAATTATAGTCTGCAATGGTGTGTAATAAACTGGCCTGTGTGGATCTTGCTGACGTGCACTACAAGTTCCCTAGTGTGTGCTGATGTAGTTCTGGTACAAACAGTACTATGTTAATGCTCACTAGGGAACTTTTAATTCATGCCAGCAGGGTCCACAAGGGCTAGTTAGTGAACAACACAGTAGCATGAACTAGTATTGACACCCCTCTACTGTGGACTAATGAAACATGCAGACAAGTTACTGGTACCTTTGAGAACAATGGGAGATGGCAAAATCTGTTTTACAAAATGGAAGTTCTCCATGGAATTGTCTATATAAATTTTTTCTGTAACCACTGTGGACAGAGAAACTTTGTCATGGAGGATAATTTGGATAAAATGGTAATTAATCCTTTAAAAAAACCCTAATTTACAAGACTTCAGTGAATTTTAACAACTTAAGAGTTTGAAGAGTCTGTGTTACTCCATTATTGAGATAATAGGGAAGAAAAGGGTTTGTCACCAGATGCTAAATTTCTTAACGGATCCATTTTTAATTAACTCTAACTTTTAAACCCACTAATGCATTTACTGTATATCCCAGAAAGATCATTCTGTATTCAGAGAGTGTGTGTTTTAATTTTGCAGAAGATGTACTATATTTTCATATCTATAAGTAAAAGATTGAATCCTTGTTTTAAGTGCAAAATTCAACTTAACTTTTAATGACAGTGACGAAACTGGAGCTTCCATAAAAATGCATTCCTCCAAAAACTTAACTTTGACTAAAATTGTTTTTAAAATCAATAATAACTCATGCATCTAAAAATGTACGTTGACTAAATTTATTTATGAAAACAAAACAAAAAAAAGCAATTTGTACATTTTATACTTAATTCAGCAGTTTGTGACAGATTTCCCACTTCTACCTTATTTGTCAGACATAAAGGAAATGAACCCATTGTCACTTTCAATCTGTACTTCACCAACATGCTATTGTTAAATTAAGTTTGGATTTTTTTCTAAAAGATCTTCTCTAGGAATTATTTTGGGGAAGTTCTGTGGTATACAGGAGGTCAGACTAGATGATCACAATGAGCCCTTCTGGCCTTGGAATATCTGACTCTATATGCAGCTCCTGAATGGAGTTCTTGTAAGTGAGACTTGCCAGCTGGAACTCTACCTATTGAATGAATGGGGATTAGCTGGAGAGGGCCAATGTCTTTGGTACCATGTAGCTTACATTTAAGTTAGTGCAGAAAAATAAAAGAATGTATCTTTTGGGAAGCCTTTTTATGTGTCATTGATGTTATTTTTAACCAGGGCAGAGGCAGTTCTGTTAAAAATTCTGACTTGCATGAACATAGCAGCATCACATAACCTGAGGCATACAATCATGGCTGAGAATGTTTTTAAAATTATAATTATAATGCTTCTGGAAACTGAGGATAATGGAAGGATACTAATGCCTTTAAAAGAGAAAACAGTATCATAATTTGTGCCTTTAAGGAAATAGGAGAGAATAAAATGCAAAACCTCTTAGAAAACACATAAAAGAGATGCAGTAGAAAGAGTATATTCTATTAGTTTGAAGAAGATTAATAAGAATACACTAGTACACCAAAAAGAAGGTAAATGAAATGAAGAGTTAAACAGCTATGGATAATTATTTAAATAAATAAGGGATTTAGGCAAAGGGAAAAGATGTGGACCTAGCTGCTGCTGTTCTAAAATGGCATATTAAATTGTATGCACAATATATTTAAGACTCTGTGATGCTAATAGGGATAGAAGGAGAGTAATAATCAGATTGCTAATACTAATCTATACAATGAACTACTCAAGGTATCACTAGGGAAACTTTCCCTCTGACCTATCTCCTGTAATGACTGAGGGCTAGTAGGCAGCTATACATTTCTTACCTTCAGACATTCTCTGTAAAGTACAGATACACTATTTTTCTCATGAGCTGTTGCAACTGCAAAGCTAGTAGCAATACTCTGTGAGCATTTTAGGTTATGTCTATGCTGCAATTAAAAACCTGCAACTGGTGCATGCTAGCTGACGTGGTACTGTTTAATTGTGGTGCAGATGTTCAGGCTGGAGCCTGGGCTCTAGGACCCTGTGAGATGGAAGGATCCCAGAGCTTGGGCTGCAGCCCGAGCGGCTAAACCGCATTTACACAGCCACTTAGCCCAAACCCAGGAGCCTAAGTCACCTGGCACTGGCGCCGTCATGAGTGTTTAATTGCAGTGTAGACCTATCTTTATGTTTTTGTGACTGGGCTGTTGGCATATTTCACATTCAGTTGCTGTCCATGGTGGCTTTAAGTAGAAGATGTCTGCAGACGTTGTCTGATTGCTGAAGAGGCATGTAATCCCAGCCTCATTCAGAGCTACAGCAGCAAATCTAATAGTTTCATGCTGTGGTCCACATCTTAATAGATGGTGGGCTAACTTCCTTACCATTCGCTGTCTTGAGGACCACCTCCCTTTCTATTCATGACAACAGCTTTATGGCAACTATGTCAATTGCTTACATGGGAAACTGATTATACAATTCTGGTTCAAATAAGATGTTTCCCCCTTGTAAAAATGCAGACACTAATTTTGCTCTTCATTTCAATCTCCCCTTGTATCTCTGCTGCTGCTTCTCAACTGGAAAAAAAGTGAGCACCACTCTTAGTCATCTCTTTGTAGACCACAAGTTAGGAACCTCTGCCCTCAGTAGAAGTGAACTGAGTACAAGGCCAATATATCCTCATAAGCATCTCCTGAAGAAAAAAACTAGTGTTTCCTGGCTCCTCTTCTCAGTTCCAGCTCCACTGGAAGCTTCAGGTCCTCTAGCACTTATTTTCCTTTTTAATACAAAGAAAAGAAAACAATTATGTGACACTGTAACAGGGTGCTGGCCAGAAAGTGCCGAGTCAGCCCCTGTTCCCTCTTAGCTCAGCTAGCAAAGCTTCTGCTAGCAGCTCTCATAGCTAGGGGAGGTAATTAGCTGGCAGGGCATGGCCCCGGAGTGAGTGGGGCTTAATTGAACCACCTGGCAGCCTCCCAGGCCAGGGTATAAAACCTGGCAGGCAGGAAGAAAGTTGGGGGGGGGGGAGAGAAAGGAATAGGGCAGAACAGAACCTGACTGTTCCTAGCTGGCTGTGGGAGCCCAGCTGTCCCCTAAGGCAGCCAAGCCAGGGCAATTGCTGTATATAGAACTGTATATAGGTGGTGGTGGGTTTGCACAAAAGGGAAATAAAAGGACACTGTTGTTGGCACCAAGGGGTTCCTGGCTCATTTTTGGAGAGAGCGAGCAGTGGCCCGCTTACAGACACATTCACTTCTTTTTGAAATTTGTTAGGATATCAAATATTACCTTAGCTATTGCCATCTGTCAGATACTAAACCCAAAGAATGAAACAAGGAAACCATTTAGTTAAAATTAAGAATTTGTTTTAATATAAGTAACTCTATTGTATAAAGCAGTATGAAATAGACAGTTGAGCTAATGCTTTATCTGTGTTATTTCATAGTTTGCAGCATAAACATTTTAGATCACTGTGCCACATTAGCTGTAATCAAACTAACTATAATCAAAATTTGATAATTTTGAGACTATTATTTCCGTATGCTTAGAACAGAAAAAGTATGAATCTGGAATTCTCTCTCTCTTTGCCCATCACCCCCCAGCCGGGGTATGGGCCACCAACTGGTGTTGGTGTTTCAGTAGCAATTGGTTCCCTTATGGGGTGGAGTTGGAATTAATAGTTTATAAATAGATATCATTCAGTGACACTAATTAAATACTATTGATAACTTTCCTAACTATCCTTACAGTTAGTTACCAGAGACAGGGCCGGTGTAACCACTAGGCAAATTAGGCGGCCGCCTAAGGCGCCAAGATTTGGGGGTGCTAAAAAGCGGCGCCTGAAATTTTTTTACCCTATTGCTGGAAAACAAATGAATAAATAAAAGAGAAACGTCGTTGAATGTGCATTTTAAATTGTCGTTCTCTCGTACATTGCAGCTATAGCCTATGCCAGCTCTGCATTGTTGGCACAAGCGTACTGCTTCACTACAGTACAAAGTGGCAATGATGTCATTTTTCTTGTCACGTGCAGCCGTTACCCATTCTGATAGGCTGTTTATAATGCTAAGTTTACTAGTTTTTGGAGGTTGTTGACTGAAGCTAACTATTTTTGTTGAGTTGTTTCAGATCTAAGACTCTGGCAAGTACTGCTGAATCATTTCGCTAATACTTTGTGTCAATTGTGTGTGTGTGTAAGTATTTGAGTGTATATGTTTATGTGCAAATATGCGTATGTGGGTTGCTGAAATTTGTCACATTGATATTGTCAGTTATTGTTGTATGATGGAGTATCCACCATTCTAATTTTATAAATTTTATTAAATAACAATAGTTGGACATTCTAAAGGTAGAATAAAATGTAGCAGATTTTGATATGAGAGAATGAAGGAAGGAAGTATACATGACTAAAAAGGGTGTATTTTTGAAAGTTTATAATAAGTGATGCTCCGGGGTGAGGGGATGAGGAGGGAGGTGCAAGGTGGAAGTTTCGCTGAGGGCGCAAAATGTTCTTGCACGGTCCCTGACTGGAGAGTTGTCAATATCCAAGTTGGACTTTACAAAACACTAGGTTTTAAGCACTCACTGGAAGAAGCCAGCAGCACTTATCCAGGTAGGTACTCTCAGTACAGTGCCAGCTGCTCCTCAGACAGAACACTGCTGTGTGGATCATTAAGATAGACACTACAGTACTATCCAATTTAGGAAATGTTTTGGGGCTCTGTCAAAGTGACAGCTCAGTTTCTCCAGGGATTGTAGTTACTAGGAATGAGATTCCATCAATAGCTGAAGCCTGTGTATCTGCAGTCTTGTATTCTCCAAGTTATATTCTTTTATCAGTTGCCTGATGTCATGTTTTTTGCATTTAGGTTTTATTTTTCATCTGTTTTTCTTGTTCTTGAGCTTTGGGTTTTGTCAGCAAGGCTTACTTGAGCAGCTTTTGCATTTACAAAGGTTTAAATCATGAGTAAGGTCCAATTCTGCCACCTTTTCTTACTGTGAGTAATGCCTAAATCACAGTAAGTAGTCTCATTGATTTCATGGAGATTTCAGTGAGAAGATAGTACTCAGCCAGAGTAAGGGCTTCCTCCTATCACTCTAAAGTCCATTGAGTTTTTGCTATTGACTTCAATAGCCACAGGCTCTAAGTGAGAATCTGGCCCAGGAAAAATAAAACTACAGTAAATACGGAGATCGTTGAACATACTTTGTGGGCATCAATGTATAGAAATGCTTTTAGTAAAACTTAAATATACAATTGGGCAAATAACTGACTTTTAGGTTAGTTGGCAATTTCAAAAAGTAAAAAAATAACATTTGGGATAGAACTAAAAATGAAAATTTTCATCAGTGAATCAAACATAACATTTTGTTTAGATCTATGATTTTTTAAACTTAAAAATTTAAAGCAAATTTTGAAACTAAAAGTTGTTTTCAGCCAAAAAGTAAAAATGTTTCATTTCAAGAAAGTCAAAACAAAATGGTTCAGTTTTTTGGATGCTCCTGCTCCCCTTAAATCCCGAATTCAGTGAAATTGACACAAATTCACAAAACACGTCAGTGTCACTGAATCTGTATTTATCCTAAAATAAGTTTCAGATGAAAAATTTTGACCAGCTCTACTCAAATATTGTAGCTTTAATTGGATCGGTGTCTTTGTCAGATACTTCTGCCTTTAGGTGCATTGGCTAAACATAAGTAGCCAAGAGAACTGCAGATATGTTGGCTTGGTCTGTACTTTCTCTTATTAACTTTTAAATATCTAGTGTATGTGAATGTATCAGCTGTATCCAGTGATTCCACTCCGTAGAGTGATATTTTAAATGTTGTCAGAAAGGACATTTACAACCTTTGTTTTCTATTTGACATTGGGCATAGACAGTGGTTTTCTGTCAGGTGCCAACAACTTAAAACAGTTGGGCAACAGAGTAGTTTGATTCTCTTTTGTAACCCACAACTAGCGAGAGCTCCCATGGTCAGAGCTAGTTATTTTACCATGTTAGAAAACAAGTCATACTGAATGAGGTAATAAAGTCAACAAGCATTTCTTATTGAGTTCAGCTCTAAGGGCCTCATGCTGATTATTAGAACTTCAAGATATTTCTGTGAGGTTGCCTTATATCCTCCCGCTGAGTGTCGTTTATTGTTTACTCAATGTCTTATCTTTTCACTTGTTAAATGCACAGACAGCTCTTTGGAGGGATTTAATTTCCTAGGCATTTTACAAGTAATTCTAAGCACAATCATGCAGATGTCTCCATTCTCTGCATAAGCTTTTGGCACAGGCAGGTGGAATAATATCTCTCCCCTCCCCATAAATGCATATGTGGGTTCATGCGTGTGCACGTGCATACACATACAAACACCTTGTGTATGTATATGTATATCAGATCAGCTGCAGAAAAAAACATTTTGCTTACTGTAATGCCTGCTAAAATATAAGAAAGTAACATACTATTGCTGTTACCATGTAATCAACACATCTCAAAAGTGACTGATGATGTAACTTATCCTCATGGGATAGCCATCTGCCTCAAGAGCCAAATTTTATATCAGACTCCTAAGCAGCATGATTTCAATCTGTGGAGACATTATTTTGAAAAGAAAAGGATTAGATTAGATAAGTCTTTGTAAAATAGACAGTCGGAAGACGACAAATATAGTTAGTTGCATTAAGCTGCTATCCACTGAGATCTCTTTTTGGCAGAGTTTGTAAATATTATACAGTATCAGAAGATATGTAGGGAGAACTATTTTCAAGTAATTATTCAAGGTCTGCAGTATCATTTCCATGCTCAAAGAATTCAAAATGTTTCCTATTAAGGGCTAATTTCTCCGCTGTTATGAATGTTTACAGTTCCATTGCCTTCAGTGGAGTTATACTAATTTACATCAATAGTACAGCCCTACATGTACAATAAGAATTTAATTAAGTGCCTGATTTGCTTACCAGTTTACTTGTTAACCTCTTTCAACAACAAAATTAGCTGGAGAAACTTGTAAATTGATGTATGGGATAATGACTGATTCTAAAAGATTACCCCCTTCATAAAATAGCTTAAAATGTGGCATCTAAATGGCTAATGAAATGCCTTTCTTGCATTGCACGCCAATCCCGAAAATATTTAACCTTACAGTACTAAAAATTGAGCATGTGCAAAATGTTTGTAGAATCCCTGGCCTTGGTGTCTAGTGTAAGTAGGTCAGGAATTATCAGTCAGTTTGCCCCCTCTCAACCTTGTTCAACTAAGACAAGTGAATATTTTTCTTTGAAGATGTAATGAAAGCTTTTTTGAAAGCAATACCTAGAGCTTTGTGAAATGTTTGCAACAAAATTGGAAACCACATAAAAACAGTAGTCTCAGCCCAGGTTAATTGAAAGTTCATTAGTATCCATTATTCCTGCACATCATAGTCCCAATCCTGCATTTAGACCCACACAGGTGGGCACTGTCACACATGTGCAACTACATTGAAGTAAGTGGGGCTTTGTGTGGGCTTAAGGATCTGTCCTCACATATCCAATCCTATTTAATAATCGGCTAGGGAAGTTTGTGAGAGGCCGTCATGCGCAGTAGAGATGGCCCTGACGAACGGCATGCTGGGGGTTGTAGTTCGGAGGCACAAAATGGCCGCTGCACGTGCCCGCTTGAGCGATCCTCACTCACACGGAGCTAGAGCACCAAGGAGCAGTTATACATAAAAAGTTAGCTGGGCTGTCGGGCGCATGACGAGGAGTTGAGGGGGGAGGGAGCTGAGTAGGGGGGGGAAGCTGAGCGGGGGGGGGAGCTGAGCGAGGGGGGGGTCATTGCTGGGCGAGGGGGGGCCTTGGAGGGGGGAGGTGGCTGGGCGAGGGATGGGGGAGGGGGCTGGGTGGCGGGGGGGGGGGGGCGCGAGCCCTTACGGTTGGCTCATGTACACGGGCTTTTACACTAGTTGCTAAATAAATTGCTAACTTAGGAAACTTAGGAAATAAATGCCTTAATAAATAATTACTGGAGTTTGATGCCCTTCATTAAATAAACTCAACACCCTTATGAGAATTGGCTTTTACTTCCCTTTTCCATTGTCTGGAATCAATGGATTGTATTATTTTTGTGTAGGCTGGACAAGAGGAACTCCGTTCATGAATGTCTCCTGGTTGAGGTTATGCTTTCAACCTACATAGCTGAATGGCTGTCTAGAGATGGTAAAGGAAGAATGAGTGCTTGTTTCTGCACTTAACACTTCTTTAGAGGGGAAAAATCAACTGGAGTTTATATAAACGGTGTAGGGGCTAGTGTCACTGAAACGGCTGCTCTAACAATAGGTTTTTTCCCACTGTTAGCTTTAACTAATGAGTGTCCATGGGGATGTACTCTACTGCAGTGCAACTCAAAGTGGTCCATGAACTGGTGCCGGTCTGCGAGCCATCGGCTGCCAGTCCATGGCAAGTTTCCAGGAAAGAAAGAAAGGAGATCATAGTATAATTTAAAAATTGCACCACATTCCACCAAGAATAATTATCAATTGATAAAGTTGACAATATTAAATAATAATATGTTTTCAGAAGCACATATTATAATATTGATAATTACACCATATCGGTATAACATGTTTTGCATGAGACGTGTGAGGGTGCGCCTACCCCACTCCTTTGCATATAAAGACCCCACCCCTGGTCTTTGGTACCGATCCCTGGCACACTGGAAAAAATTGCTGATCCGCCACATCAGACAGTTTGAGGAGCACTGCTACTGTACAGATCATGTACTGTATGACGGAGCCACATGTGGAGCTGCAACACAAAGCCTCAACAGCCTCAGGTAAGCAGGCTGAATTGGAGACTTAAGAAACCTTTACATGGTGTGAGTGGAAAGCAAGACCTTTTTAAAAACACCTTTTGTCTTCAGAAGCTGCAAGCAGGCCTAAGTAAGGACTACTTAGGATGAGGATTATGGATCTGAAATCAACAGAGGAGGGTGTGGGTGTTTGCACATACCTCCTTTTTGAGCACAGTTGTGTAATAAAATAGGATAATCTGTGATTTTACATCACAGATGGTGATCTTTTAATTTTTCCCCATATAAATTCCTTGAGTTCAGACTAAGACCATTTTAATGGAGACTCCCAAGAGTCCCAAGTAACAACTGATGTTTAGTTGCTTTTACATTGTTCCATAGTTGTCTAATTCTTCTCTCATAGTACATTTGTCACAGGTTATTGGAAGTTCTTGACTCTAAAATCTAAGGGTTTTTTTATTTGCTTTTTTCGGAAGGGAGTCCTACCGGCACTGAAGTGCTGCTGTGGTACTCACTTGTGCAACTGCTCTCCTCTGCAAATATCTGTGGGGAAAGGGTGGGCCACTGTTTATTGGGAAGATGTTGATAAGGTTTTGGACAACTCGTAGTATATGAACATGTTTTATAGAGAGGTGTGTGTGTGTGTGTAGCTAAAATTTTCAGATCTGACTAGAGATTTTCGTTGTTTTGGTTTTTGGGTAGCCAACTTGAACCACCTTAAGGGTCTGATTTTTAGAAAGTGCTGACCATCCACTGTCTTAAAATCAGACCGCTGTTAAGGTGCCTCAAGTTGGGCACCAAAAATATAGACATGCAAAGTCATTAATCACTTTTGAAAATCTTGGTGAGTGTGTGTGTGTGTGATAATTTATATGTATCAACATTTGTATACTTAGCCAGGATTTTGTGACAATTCCACTGCAAGTTAAAGAAATTATACTATTAGAAAATAATAGAATTAGCTCCTGTTTGGAAATAGGAAACGACTATAATTTGACTAGCTGTACAAATGCTACTCAGAAACACACAGTTGAGATCTTTGTGTGACAATGTATGAAATAATGTTATATTTTAAAGAAACCTCAGTGTGCTCATAGAAACAAATATTTAACTATATTTATACCTACTGTTTTTGAATAGTCTTAAATTATTCTTTCCAGCACAGTACGTGCATCAGGGGACAAGTTCTGCTTTCAGTTGTAATGGTGAAATGACAACTGACTCTGTTAGGATTGCACAGGTGTAAATGAAAGAGAAATTTGCCTGAGTGTGTAAGCACATTCATGTATGTGGATTGTAACATAGAATTATCTTTTTTTTAAAAAAGGAAGTAAGACTAAAAGTAATACTGAAGGCCTAACTTCAAACAAAACAGCAAGATTCTGAGTAAAGGTTGTCCTCTTAGTCCTTAAGTAATACTGTTGGGCCTAGATATTATATTAACTTATTATTTCCATGGAAAATGTACTGTGTGGCATACGACTCAAAATTTCTTTGATTCTTTCAATTTAAATCAGGTTCTTTCCTAAATGATTTGTACTGTAACGTTATGAAAATAAAGGACATTTAAAAAGTAGACATAAAAGAATAAAGATTGAGGATAAAGACCACATTTGGCAGAACACAGCGTGTGTGTGATTCAACATAGTTTGCACAATAAGTGAAAATTCTTGATGTTGGATATTCTAAATTAATTGTCTCAGCCTTGAATTCCTTTCATCAGTTTTTCTTTTTAATTCTTACATTATCCTTTCAGCACAGTGTATCTTGACACTCAGTCTGCATCGTTCTCTAAAATATGTAACCCTTTGGGTTTTTTAACTACCGACCTCACTGCAGACTCTCACGCAGTGCCACCTTTACTGAGTTGTTTCTAATTAAGAACAATGTTGCAGCAAAATGATGACTATAAGCTTTAAATCACATACAGAAGAACAACTGTGAGGGCAGGAAGACTGTTCATGAATCACTGGATTTCACAAGCAATTAACTGACTTGAAATGGGCTCTGAGAGGCAGTTCTTCATGTCCACTCCCACCAGGGGTGTGTGTGTGTGTGTCACGTGCACGCCAGCTGGAAGATTTTCCCTTAGCAGTGTCCTCCATGTCGCCCAATATAGGGCCCTGCCAACACCTCACCCCCTCAGTTCCTTCTTACTGCTGGTGACAGCTAGCTGGAACTTTGCTCGGTCTTGCAGCAAGCGCTCTAGCAGTGTCTTTTAGCATTAGTGTATATAGTTCTGATATTGTTCATACTTGTTGTTATAGTTGATAGTTAGTTAGTTGGGGGGTTTCCCCCCAACAACATTCTCTGCCCTCCTGGGGTATGCCCAGATCCCCAGGGTTTAAACTCTGTGGAAATTGTGACAAGTTGATGCCTAAGGCCTGGTCTGTATTACACTGTAAAGTCGAATTTATCCACATTAAATCGATCCTTCCACTGCCATTTAGGTTGACCTAAAAGAGTCTTTAAATCAATTTCCAAATGCCTGACTGACAAGGGGACTAGCGCTAAAATCAATGTTTCCAGGTCAAACTAGCGTTAGTGAGGATGCAATTCGACGTTACCGGCCTCCAGGAGTTATCCCATAGTGCTGCAGTGTGACCGCTCTGGACAGCGCTCTCAACACGGATGCACTGGGCAGTTAGACAGGAAGAGCCCCGGGAACTTTTGAATCTCACTTCCTCTTTGGCCAGCGTGGCGAGATCTCCTGCACAGCTCACTATGCAGAGCCCACCAGCAGAGTAGTCCATGCAGTCCCAGAATTGAAAAAGGGCCCCAGCATGAACCGCAAGGGAGGTGCTAGATTTGATCGCCGTGTGAGGAGACGAATCCGTGCTGGCAGAACTGCGATCCAAAAAAAGAAATGTCAATATGTATGCCAAAGTCTCCAAGGGACTGACAGAGAGAGGCCACAACAGTGCCGTGTTAAAATTAAGGAGTTGAGGCAAGACTATCAGAAAACCAAAGAAGCCAACGGACTCTCTGGGTCACAGTTCAAGACATGCTGCTTCTACACCAAGCTGCATGCCATTCTAGTGGGGTGCGCCACAACTATTCCCACCCGTGTCTGGAGACTCCACTGATGTGGTGATTGTCAGCATGGCAGAGGATATGCTGGACGAGGAAGATGAGGTGGACGAGGAAGATGAGGTGGAGGAGGACTATGATGGTGAGGAGTCTATGGAACAGGCAAGTGGAGACACCTATCTCCCCAAGAGCCAGGAGCTGTTCATCACCCTGGAGCCGGTAACTTCCCAACCCTCCCAGGACGGTATCCTGGATGGGGAAGGCATACAAGGCAGCTCTGGTGAGTGTCCCTTGGTCAATAGAGTGCTCGCTTGACAAGCTATTTTCTTTATTATGATTATTGTGCCCTGAGGGCTTGGGGTGCAAGAGTGTCTCTATCTTTAAAGAAATCCTCCGAGCAGCTCCCTGAGGTTTTTTTGGGGGGGGAGGGGGCAGGAGGAGGCGGGTTTTAATCTGGATAGCCAGAAGCATCTGGGACCGTTTGCCCATGCATTCTCTGACTGTGATGGGGGAGTGGGGCACAGATGCCGTGCTGTAACCATCTGGCTAGCAGGGATCTTCCCTGATGCCAGCCAGTCGCTGGTGGGGTGGGGTGCAACTCTCATCACAGAGAACTTCTTTATTTTCTGGGTTTTTTTTAAAAAAAATACCATTCTCCCTTTTTTTCATCTGACAGCTGAAACTGTTTCCAGATTCCCCCTCTCATCCGCATTCCACTGGCACGCATAGATAAGGCGGTGAAAAAAATGCACACAGGATGAGATGTTCATGGAGCTCATGCACTCTTCCTGCACAGAGAGAGCAGAGCTTCCGGCTTGGAGACAGTCAGTGCTAGACTTCCGGAAAGCGGTAACTGAGTGTGTGGAAAGAAGGGATGAGCAGGAGCAGAGAAGGAACGAAAGGGAACAACAGAGGGACGAGAGAGAGGAGAGAAGGCAGGAAGCACTGTTTCGTCTTCTGGCGGAGCAAACCGACATGCTCCGGCGTCTGGTGGAGCTGCAGGAAAGGCAGCTGGAGCAAAGACTGCCACTGAGGCACCTCTGTAACCGTGTCCCCTCCTCCCCATGTTCCCTAGCCTCATAGCCTGCACTCCGAAGAACACGGGGGGCAGGGTCCGGCACCCTGAGGACTGCCCAAGCACCGGAGAGGTGGCACTACCAAACTTATGATTTGTTCTGCCTAACCTCCCACTCACCCCTTCCAGTGCTACATTTGTATCAATCCCCCCATTTCTGTGACCCCTTAATAAAGAATGCATGGTTTTCAAACATCACTGACTGTATTATTGCTCAGCAAGCAATGAGGAGGGAATGTGGGAGGGTGGGTGCCTGAAAGTTCAGTGCAGGGGAGCAGGAGAAAGGAAAAGGACACGTAGAAATAAAAAAAAATTAAACCATTTTCCTGAGCAAGGAGGTGGGTTTTCAGGATGCATAAACAAAGAGCACAAGTGGGAACAAAGTAAAATCTCACACTGTAGCCTGCCCAGTCATGAAAGTAGTTGTCAAGGATTCTCTGATGTGCGCCGCATCAGGAGATGCCCTTCTAACTGCCATGGTGTCTGGCTGCACGTAATCAGCGGCCAGGCTGTCTGCCTCAACCTCCCACCCCACCATAAACGCCTCTCCCTTGCGCTCACAGATACTGTGGAACACGCAGAAAGCTGCAATAACAATGGGAATATTTGTGGCACTGAGATCTGAACAGATCAGTAAGCTGTGCCAGCATCCATTGAGACGACCAAAAGCACATTCTACCACCATTCTGCATTTTCTCACTCTGTAGTTGAACAGCTCCTTACTGCTATCCAGGTCACCTCTGTATGGCGTCATGAGACAGGGCATTAATGGGTAGGCCGGGTCCCCAAGGGTAACAATCAGCATTTCAACATCCCCAACAGTAATTTTTTATCTGGGAAGAAAATCCCTTCCTGCAGCTGTTTGAAAAGACTAGAGTTCTTAAAGACACGAGCGTCATGAACCATGCCCGGCCAACCCACATTGATGTTGGTGAAACGTCCCATGTGATCAACACACGCTTGTAGGATCATGGAAAAATACCCCTTTTGGTTTATGTACTCGCAGCACTGGTGGTCTGGTGCCAGGTTAGGGATATGTGTTCCATCTATAGCACTGCCACAGTTAGGGAACCCCATTGCTGCAAAGCCATCCACTACGAGCTTCACATTTCTCAGAGTCACTACCCTTGACAGCATCAGTTCAATGATTGCGTTTGCCATTTGCATCACTGCAACCCCCACTGTAGATTTACCCACTCTGAACTGATTGCCAACTGACCAGTAGCTGTCTGGCATGGCAAAATTCCATATCGCCACTCACTTTTGAACTGTGAGGGCTGATCACATCTTGGGATTCTGGCAGTTCAGGACGGGAAAGCAAGTCACACAGTTCCATAAAGGTGCCCTCATGCATGCGAAAGTTTCTGAGCCACTGGGAATCATCCCAGACCTGCAGCACTATGCGGTCCCACCAGTCCGTGCTAGTTTCCTGGGCCCAGATTCACCATTCCATTGCATGTGCCTGCCCCGTTGCCACCAGGATCCATAAGCTGCTGGTGACACTGCATTTGGGGAAGCCTGTGTCCATGTCCTTCTCACTCTCATGACCACCCTGCCTTCACGTTCTCACATAGGTTTTCCCTTTCTGCATACATTGCATGATAATTCGCAAGCTGTTTACAATACCCGTAACTGCTGCAATAAGCTGAGCAGGCTCCATGCCCGCACTACTATGGCGTCTGCACAGGCAGTCCAGGGAAAAGGGCAGAGTTGGTAGCGGAAGCGTTCAACTAAGGAAGAAAGGAGAAAGATGAGAGAAGAGATGTCACTTGGCAGGAGAAGAGATGCCACTCAGCGGGAGCTGTAGAAGCCGCCACAACTAAGGTACTTTTTACGAGTCCTTGGAGCATATCAGGGTAGCAGCTGCAGGGTGAGTTGTGCTGATGACAACGGAATAGATATTCTGGACAAACAACGGGAGGACCTTCGAGGTAGACTCCTCTGGGCAATCCATGGAAAAGGGCAGAGCTGGCAGCAGAAGCATTTGAATTAGGAAGAAAGTAGAAAGACGAGAGAAGAGATGAGAAGAGAAGAGATGCCACTCGGCCACCAGACTTCACGTCTTTTCAGGAGTGCCTGGAGCATGGAAGGATAGCAGGTAATTTGACGTAGTTTCAGGATTGCCTGGAGTACAGTAGAATAGCAGGTGACTTGACGTAGTTTCAGGATTGCCTGGAGTACAATAGGATAGCAGGCGGCTTGAGAGCAGAGTTCTAGCAGGAGCAGTGGCTGGCTGACCATTCTGGAAGTCCGTCCAACTTTTTGTGACTGTGGCAGACAGGATGAAGGGTCTCTCTGTCTTTTCTCAATGTAGCTCTTCATGGATCACATCCTGCATTCGAGAGTGTTATGACCTGGCAATCACTCCATCAATTACAGCCTACTCTGCGTGGGTCCAGGCCTCTTCAGTGGTATACCTGGTACAAGTCCCCACTCAGGAAATCTCCTGGGACGCTCTATGGTCCTCAATACATAGGTTCATGGTGCACTATGCAATTATTCAAGTGACCAGAGACAATGCGGCCTTTGGACGAGCTGTGCTCCAATCTGTGGATGACTCTGACCTCACCGCCTGAACTTTGGCTTGTGAGTCACCTGGTTGGAATGGACATGAACAATCACTCGAAGAAGAAAAAATGGTTACTTACTTTCTTATATCTGTTGTTCTTCGAGATATGTTGTTCATGTCCATTCCAATACCCACCCTCCTACCCCTCTGTCAGAGTAGCCGGCAAGAAGGAACTGAGGGGGTGAGGGGTCAGCAGGACTGTATATTGGGTGATATGGAGGTGCCACTCCCGGGGGCACCCAGGCCTATCCTACGGACACTGCTAAGGGAAAATCTTCCGGCTGGCGTGCAAGCGGCGCACACACACCTGGTTGTAATGGACATGAACAACACATCTTGAAGAACAGTTACAAGAAAGTAAGTAACCAGGTTTTTTTGCATCTAAACCATGCTGTTTCCCAGCTTGAGATGGTTATTCTGTCAGCATTTTGTATGTCAGATATATTTGAAGGAATTCATCTATTCAAAGACATTGCAGCCTTTTATGGTTGTGCAACTAAAGTGCAAATTAATAAAGTTTTATATTTAATCTTCAAAATGAAATCAAGGGATGAAGATATTTGGCTAATATTCTAGGTTAGGGATCACTGAGACAATACATTACACTGTATACAGGAAGTGTGGAAAATTGTGTCTCCTTAAGCAGTCTTTTAACATTTAGAATAATTTGATCTTTTAAAAAAATGTTTGCAACTTACAAGAAATATGTCACAATCAGATTTTTCTTTGTAGCCAGTACCTCTCACAAAAAAAGAAACATTAACACTTTCATGTGAAATGAACAATTTTAATTTAGGCCACGTCTACACTACCCGCCGGATTGGTGGCTAGTGATTGATCCCCTAGCGCTCTCACTGTCGACTCCGGAACTCCACCGCCGCAAGAGGCGTAAGCGGAGTCGACGAGGGAGCGGCAGCGGTCAACTCGCTGCTGTGAGGACACTGAGGTAAGTCGACCTAAGGTACGTCTACTTCAGCTATGCTATTTGCATAGCTGAAGTTGCGTATATTAGGTCGATTCCCCCCTCTCCTGCCCTCCCCTAGTGTAGACCTGCCCTTACTGAGGCAAATTGTTTAGTAATACTTTTTTAAAAAATCAGACACACATGAATGAGAATAACATTTTCAGTTACAAGGGCTTTCAACCCACTTCATCCACATTTCTTTATCTCTACTCCTCCATTCTCTTCAGTATTGTATGACTGTCTGCATGCATTTTGGATGGGATGCCACTTTTCTCTGGAGCAGGGCTGGAAGCAGTATATAGGCACATAAGGAATCTTATAGGGCTCCAAACTTTTAATAACTGTGTGGCAGAAGGGGCAGACATCTGCTGATTTTTCCTTTGACAACAGAATCCCTAGAACTAGTCCTTCTTCAAAGTGGTAAGTATAGATTTCTGTGGGGGAAAGGATATCAACCTGCAGAGATCGGCAAAGTGTTTTGGTATGTAAGCCCTACTTTTCTGTTCCTATGAAGATATGTTCAAGTTTCCTAATAGTTGAACAATGAGTACAGAGAGTAACAAGAAGACACTTTGTATCGGTGTGGTCATGTACCCAGAGATTCATGTATTCCAGGCATTCAGACCCCCCCCCCCCCCCAAATAATGAGGTTGGCTTAAACATCATGAGATTTTTACAAAATACATTCTGGTTTCATTTTATTTATCTTTTGTATTTTGACCTTTTAGAGTTCATCCTTTCAAACTTTTCTTGAACTGTGAGGGATAGAATTTTTTTAAAATATGAAAGTGGGAATTCTCACATAATCATTTGTCTCTAGGAGTTGGACTTTAAGAAAAGCACTGAACTATTGTGAGACTCGCATGTGCTGGCAATGACATACCTGTCCCTTTCATATTAAAATCATTCTATGTGAAGTATAAGGTGAAAGCTACCGACATTAAAATGGTATACATTAGAACTTTGTTCATTTTTCCAAAATAATACTTGTTTTTTTAAAATGATAAAAATATACAAAAATGAAAATAACCAAATAACTTTGCAATACTCAAATCTGTATGGGATATTTTCCATCACAAACAGCTACATGGTTATTTTTAGGCAACTGACACTTCCTTGTTGCTTATCTGGTATTATTTTGGTTATAGACCTTGTAACACAGTCTTAAATTGGGGGGCAGTCAGAGGTGTCTGTCTTTTGCAGGTAAGGGTTGTCTAAGTCTGTGGGTTTTTAAAAATTTTTTTGATGGTCCTTCCCTGGAGGTTTTTTGCAATCAGCATCTGGTGTATAACTCAAAAAATACATAAAATTTTGTTTTACTGTGACAACTGGTGAATATATCTTATCTGAGAGCTTAGTAACAAGACACCAAAAATCTAGATGTTAGCTTTTCATCTCCCTTGTTGAGTTTTAGTTTGAAACATTAATTTCTCCCCTTTCATCTGTATCCCAGATTCTCTTGTGCTAAGTACAGTGTTTCTTCTTTTCCATTCCCAGCTAGTAAGGGTTGTTCTGCTACTAATAAATGTGCTATTAAAGATTAATGTTCTCAAAAGACCACAATATTAATTGGGAGACCTAAAAGAATCACAGAGGGATCCTTGAGCATGGTTCCTATTGCATATCCAGTTTTTCATTTGGTTTGAGTTCATAATCCTGCCCCAATAATCTTGTTCCTCTGGGCACTGCAGATCTTTGTTAAAGAAATATGTATCATTTAGTTGTACTAATTATTCACAGACTCTTGAAAATACAGTAAAACCTCCATTTAACGGACTAATTCGGGCGAGGGGGTGTCCGTTAAATGAAAAAGTCCGTTATTTAATAATAATAAAAAAAACCCGAGCTGTCAGAGCAGCAGCCCGACCGCCACAGGGTCGGGGCGGCAGCTCCGCAGCCCGCCCGCTGCCGGGACCCGGGTGGCAGCCGGGAGCCATCAACCAGCCGGCCCGGGTCCCGGCTGCTGGGACCCAGGCGGCAGCCGGGACCCGGCAGCCAGCCCTCCCGCTGCTGGGAGCCGGGCGGCAGCCGGGACCCGGCAGCCAGTCAGCCCGCCCGCAGGCGGGAGCCGGCAGCCAGCCCGCCCGCTTGCAGGATTCGGGCGGCAGCTGGGAGCCGGCAGCCCGCCCGCTGGCGGGACTCGGGCGAGAGCCGGGAGCCGGCAGGCCGCCCGCAGGCGGGAGCCGGCAGCCAGCCCACCCGCTGGCGGGACTCGGGCGGGACCTGGGAGCTGGCAGCCCACCCGCTAGCGGGAGCCGGGCGGGAGCCGGCAGCCAGCCTGCGCGCAGGTGGGACCCGGGCGGGAGCCGGCAGCCAGCCTGCGCGCAGGCGGGACTCGGGCGGGAGCCGGCAGCCAGCCCACCCGCTGGTGGGACTCGGGCGGCAGCTGGGAGCAGGCAGCCAGCCCGCGACAAATGGATTTCGGATGCATCAGACTTGCTTAGAAATTTTGTCCGTTAAATCGAGGTCCGTTAAATCGAGGTCCGTTAAATCGAGGGTTTACTGTATAATGAGATTCTAGCTGCAGAATTCAGTGCACTCTCTTGTCTGGGCACCAATTGAAGCCATTTCTGGGTACCTGTAGAAAGTCTACTGAATATTAAAGGAATCTCTGTATCAGACCCAAATTCATGAAGGCCCACAGGATACAGTTGCTCTTGCCATTCAGTTACCAACCAATATCCCATAATATATAGATAAATGATACAGCAACAGGTGGTAGCAAGTAATGCTCACATTCCCAAATGTAGTTTTTGTACACGGAATAATCAAAAATTTGCACAGTGCCACATATAGCAATGAATAGTTTGAGAAATTAAATGGCTGCCACTTTAATATAGAGCTCACATGTATCTGAGATGCCAGAAGTAAAACCAGTCTTACTGGTGATCTGCAAGACCCAATTCTGCCATATCCACAGTATGAGACCCTGGAATGTAATGTCTTCTTCCATGAGCTCTGAGACCAAGGCACACAAATGATTTGACCAATGACCAACAGCAATTTATTTTGACAGAGCCAGAAATAGAATAATACTGGTTTAGTATTTTACATGTTAAAAGCTTTGCATGTAATTTGTTAGTTTTGACAATCCCCTGTAAAGTATTGTAATCGTGATTTTTATAGTGAGAGAAACCTGCACACAAGGAATCAGTCACCTTGTCCTGGGTCACACAGCCATTAGTGGTTGGGATTTAATCTCAAGGGTTCCTCAACTGGAATCGGATTACTTATCCCACTAGATCACAGTACTTGTAAAACCCAGATCTGCCGATCTCCTGCCTTTTGCCCTATTCACTGACCCACCTTTCCAGTATAGGTCTCTTATTGCCTCTGTAGTGCAATCATGAATTCATAGAGCAGAAAACTGCAGTATTGGCTATATGGTTGCTTACAATTAAGTGGGAGGTTCAGACAGCATTTTTTCAGCAATCTGTTTTTTCTGAATAAAAAGACAGGAACTGCAAGTTAAAATAGGCTGAGTAATTGTTTTCTTTTATCTGGCCTGAAGATTGATTCACTACGAAAAATGGGTTGAGAGATGGAGATCAGAGTTTATCCCATGAACCTTTTAGAGCTATTTTTTTCTTTTCCTCCCTTTTCCTTGTCTTTTTTTCGATTTATTACTAAATGTCACTCTGCATGCTGACAGGACTTGTCCTCACCACCAATGAAGGAAATCGCCACCACTGTCACCCACTAAATTGAGCTGATATATGAAATTTAATTGAAAGGGCTCCTTTTAAATGTACTCAGCATCTGATAATGCCAACTTTTTATGGAGCTATCTCTGCTACATTGAAAAAAAATAGTTGTGCTCAACCTCTTTGCTCGCATGCCAAAAAAAAAAAATCTAGTAAACATTTTAAACTATTGACCTTCTGTTCTCTGCAGTTGTATTTCTATTCGATAGAATCTTGATGCCTGATGTGTAAGGATATGATATGATCACGGAAATCACAAATTGTGTGACTTTACCAGACCTCACTCACTTCTTCTGCTTCAGCTGCGAGTGGCTGGGGCCAGAGCCAAGGCTGTGCCCCGCCTCCCAACCAAGGCTGCGACTGGGGCGGGAGCCAGGGCTTTATAATCCCCAACCCCCCGCCCATTTCCCATGGTGGCAGCCGGGGCTGTGCTAATGGGGTTTGGGCTGTCAGTCCCCCCGATGGCGCTCCAACTGTCATTTCTCCCCTCCCCCACTCCTTCCCCAGTTATTTTTAGTAAAAGTCACAGACAGGTCATGGTTCCTGTGAATTTTTGTTTATTGCCCATGGCCTGTCCATGACTTTTACCATGACAAAATCTTTACCTTACTATGTCAGAATTAGCGTATTAGAAAAACTGACCATGCATTGACAGCATGTATTATTTTAGAGATGATGATCTTAAATGAGTTAGAGAGTCAGATTTTATGGAAGACCTTGAACTAATTTACCTTTGCATGTATTCCAACTACAAGGATGTTTTCTGAAGATATGATATGATAATTAAAACCTTGGTAATAGCAGGCAGTTGTTGAAAGCCATGAAACATATTTGCTGGAGGCACCTTTGCTCCAAACTAATGAAATTCTTTGTACTTAGGTTTATGAAAAATGATTAGAAATTGCTAGTGACTTGTATCCCGGCATAGCATACAAGTGGTTGAAATTTGCAAGCACAAATTTGCTGCACAAAATTGAACTTTGTTGCTCCCCAGACTGCTTCCCTCTGTGTCTTCTATTTTCCTACATCCAAAATCACCTTTGCACCATTTTGACTTCTGTCTCCATTCTCCCTGTTATGGGGAGGAGCGACGTTAATATGGATTTGTTGCTTGATTTGTTTTTTAGGAGTGGCCTGTACTGCTAGATGGTTACCCTTTCTTTCCAGACTTGGACTTTCCAACCGTCCTCTAGTTCCCTACTTATCTCTCACCTCATATCAGGTCCACACAGACCTGATATGAATGCCCAAGGTGTAACAGTGGCAGACCTCAGTTGTTTGTCTGCCACTATTACACCTTGGGCATCCATGTCAGGTCTGTGTGGACGTTGAAAAAGGTGTGCAGTGGGTGCATGCAGAATTCAGATCCATTGCAGTTTGAATCTACCTGTGCCAGGTAGGGGGAATCTAATTCTCCCAGTGTAAATGTTAGAGATCAGAAGTCCAGGAAAATACAATGAAACCTGTACCTGAAGCCACCCTTCCTAAACAACCTTCTGTCTTAAAAGACCACATAAATATATTGAATATAATTCTGCTGCACCTTTATTAGAAGAATAAGGACCAGATGTTATTGGTCTTTTGAGAGGTTGCTCAAGGCAGATTTCACTGTAATAGCTTTTCACCTCAAATCAGTGTTATCATGGAGTATATTATATAACAAATGGTTCTTGACTCTGCCTCATCAGTGTACTCCTTTGTAAAGAGAATGAGAGGGTTTTATAGAGTGAGTGAATTAATATAGAAGCATCAGTGTCAGGGGCCACTTGATATGTTATGCAACCCAGTGTGCATATGATACAATTTTTCAGTTTACGAGACAGAAATCTGTTGCTTGAGCATATAATGAAACAGTGAAGTACCATAAGTGATGGGGAAAGACAACACACAAATCATAAGTAATTGCACAAAATCGTTAGCAGGATTTTTTCTTTAATCTATAAGATTGCACTGCCAATTCAACAGGAATGAAAGGAAGAAAAATCAAAAGAGATAGCTAAACGAGAACACATGCAAGAAAAAAGAGAACAGAGAGAAGAGAACTGCAATGGGGAAAGGGAAGAGATGTAAAAAGTGAGATGGTAGGAATTGCAAGAGAGAAGACCACCCAGAGCCATTTTCAAAGAAGAAAAATCCAGAAAAAACATTGTGTACTGTATCATATGGTAGTTGTGGACATTCTCTAAGCACTTAGCCTCAGCCAGGATGGAGCTGCTTCACAGATACTGTTGCGGGAGTCACCACTACAGCAAGGGTGGGCAAGCTACGGCCTGGGGGCTGCATCCGGCCTTTCTGATGTTTTAATCTGGCTCTTGAGCTCCCCTCAGGGAGCAGGATGGTGACCTTGCCCCGCTCCATGTGTGCTCTGATTCCTGGAAGTAGTGGCATGTCCCCGCTCTGGCTCCTATGTGTAGGGGCAGCTGGGGGCTCCGCACGCTGCCAATGTGCCACCCCCGCAGTTCTCATTGGCTGGGAACCTTGATGAATGGGAGCTGCAGGGGTGACACTTGTGGACAGGGCAGCACACAGAGCCACCTGGACACGCCTCCATGTAGGAGCTGGAGGGGGGACATGCCACTGCTTCCAGGAGCTACTTGAGGTAACCGACGCCCAGATCCTGCACCCCTAACCCAGTCCCATGCCCCAACCCCCAGACCCAGCCCTGATCCCCCCCTCACCCACCGAACCTCTCGGTCCAACCCCCTAGCACTCTCCTGCAAATTGTGAGACTCACAAATGCCTGGCATTGCAAGGTATTTACATGCTGGATATGTTAAACATTCATATGCCCTTTCATGCTTCGGCCACCATTCCAGAGGACATGCTTCCATGCTGCTGATGCTTGTTTTAAAAAAATGCATCAATTCGTCACCATATTCCTTGATGGGAGAATTGTATGTCTCCTGCTCTGTTTTACCTGCATTCTGCATATATTTCGTGTTATAGCAGTCTCGGATGATGACCCAGCACATGTTTGTTTTAAGAACACTTTCACAGCAGATTTGACAAAACACATGTGAGATTTCTAAGAATAGCTACAGCACTCAACACAAGGTTTAAGAATCTGAAGTGCCCTCCAAAATCTGAAAGGGACGAGGTGTGGAGCACACTTTTAGAAGTCTTAAAAGACCAACACTCTGATGCAGAAACTACAGAGTTCAAACCACCAAAAAAGAAAATCAGCCTGCTGGTGGCCTCTGACTCAGATGATGAAAATGAACATGCATCAGTCTGCACTGCTTTGGATCGTTGTATAGCAGAACCCGTCGTCATGTCCTCTGGGGATGGTGGTTGAAGCATGAAGGGACATGGATAGCTGATGCTTACACTCGTTGCCCCCGGCAGCTTGGTTTTATATCATTTTTGTATCTGAAGCCTTTTTAAATGTGAAAGTTTCTAATGGATTTTATCAATTTATATTATTTCCCTGAAAAAATAATTTATCCATTTTCAAGGTGTACAATACAAGCCTCTCTTCTGCAGTTCAGATTCCTTCAAGGTGAGATCCCTTTACCAGCAATGTGCTATGATGTTCTTGGCCACTGGGGTCATGTTCTTATCGGCAGGGCCCCATCAGTAAGATGTTTGGGAGAAGATTTGGAAGGAATATTCGTGGTTCCTGAGCCAGTGGAAATGTCTTGATGCTTTTTATATATATATAATAATCACATATTTTTATTTGGAAAGTCCATCTTCTAGTACAGTAAAACCTCCATTTAACGGACTAATTCGGGCGAGGGGGTGTCTGTTAAATCAAAAAGTCCGTTATTTAATAAAACAAAAAATGAGCTGTTGGAGCAGCAGCCCGCCTGTTGCTGGGACCCGGGCGGCAGCCGGGAGCCGTCAGCCAGGCCGCCCGCTTGCGGGACTCGGGCGGGAGCCGGCAGCCCGCCCGCAGGCAGGAGCCAGGCGGGAACCGGCAGCCAGCCCACCCGCAGGCGGGACCCGGCAGCCAGCCCGTCCGCTTGCGGGACCCGGCAGCCAGCCCGCCTGCTGGCGGGACTTGGGCGGGAGCCGGGAGCTGGAAGCCCGCCTACTGGCGGGACTGGGGCGGGAGACAGCAGCCCGCCTGCAGCCGGGAGCCGGGCGGGAGCCGGGAGCCAGCAGCCAGCCCATGAGAAATGGATTTCAGATGCATCAGACTTGCTCAGAAATTTTGTCCGTTGCATCAGAAGTCCATTAAATCGAGGGTTTACTGTAAATCTAAATATTCTTATCCTGTGGCTCACATAATAACTAAATGAGAATGATGTGCACTGCCATATCAGATTGAACTTCTTGTCTAAATAGTCCGGTATTCCTTCTCTGACAATGGTCATTACCAGATCCAGCATTGCCATCTCTTGCAGTTTTGTTGTGATTTGGGCTATGTTTGGTATCATTTCATGAAGCCCTAATTCCTGGAGGGATGTGATTACATGTGATGAGAATCTCAGCTTTTTGTTTTGTTTTGTTTCTGGGATTCATGGTTGCAGAACAAAACTTGAAAATATGAATCCTAAAGGCTCAAAATCAAGAAAGTAAATAAAAGGAATCCAAAATATATTATTTTTAAAATCTCGTGGGTTTTTGGGGCCTGACTTATGATTAAGGCTAAGATTTTGTCACAGGTATTTTTGGTAAAAGTATTGGACAGGTCAAGGGCAATAAACAAAAATTCACGGCCCCATGACCTGTCCATGACTTGTACTATAAATAGCCATTACTAAATCTTGGGTGTTCTGGGAGCTCGGGGGGCACGCTGCTGTTCTGGAGGAGGTGGTGGGATGCTGGCTGGTGCTGGGGGGAGGCCCTGGGGGGCTCGCTTATGCTGGGGAATGTTGGGTGCCCACTCATGCTGTTGGGGCACTCTGGGGGGGCTCACTGGTGCTCAGGGCGGAGGGGACTCTGGGGTGCCTGCTGGCATTATGAGGGGGCTCTGGGGCACCTGCTGGTGCTTGAGATGGGGGGGGGGCAGTGCGGGACCGCCACCGCTGAGCAGCTTGGGCAGCCCTATGGTCAGTCATACCTACTGACCACAGAAGTCATGGAGGTCCTGTAAAGTCACAGAATCCGTGTCTTCCGTGATCTCCATAACAGACTCACAGCCTTGCTAATGCTATTTGAGCCTTTGGGGCAGCATCTGCAGATGCTTAGTGGAAGGTGCAAGGAACCCTCTAATGGACATTTATGGAATAACTAGGTCATAGGGAAAGCTTCTTCCTAGCCTCCATCACTTTGAGGTTGGTTTATACCCAGAAGCAGCTGGGATCATATCCTGTCAAAAAAGCCAATATTTTCAATCCTGTTTAATGTAACTGTGGGTGTTCTCATTATGCATGTAATTGAGGAATCCTTTTTGAATTCTATTAAGCTCTTGGCCTTACCATTTTATTGATATGCTCACAGAAAATCAGAGATACATAACTGTCCATTATTATCCATATCACATCATGTTGATCTAGGTTTTTTCAATTTTATTTTAAATGATAATTTCAATCATGTTACATGCAACTGAAGTGACGCTCACTGTTCTGTAAAACCACTCTCAACCCTGTGCCATATTTAAAGATAGGTACATTTTCTATCCTACCCACCAGTCCTTCTTTTGAATAGCTGGTTTTAGGAAAATATTGCTAAATGGGGGTCTCTGACTAAGTAAGGGTGGCTTCTAAACCAAGATATATGGTATGATGAGAGTGTTTGTACATGATGGAATTACTCTTGGCATGCAAGAAAATTCGCTTTTCATTTCTACAAACAGGCTGGGAATATTGAGAAGTTTATATTGCACAGTTTGTACAGTTAAGTTACTTGCACTAGTTTTACATTGATTGCTATGGAATTACTGCTGATTTATATTGCTGTAAGTTAGAGATGAATTGGGTCCTTGAAGTTTGCTGTGAGTGCAGTTTAGTGAGGTTCTGCTATATAATTCTTTCTGTTGTTTTTTCCCATGTTCTCTGGACAGTGAAGAGGAGGAGCTGCCTGGTCTCTAGATTGGTAATCTAGAGGAGTGTATGAATTGCATTCTGTGATGAGCACTTGGTATCAACTTGAAATATTGATTTTGTGGTATTAGTTGCTGAATGTGCTCTTAGATTTCTGTTAGAATTTGAAAGTCTCATTAGGGAATAAATGGAATATACTCATGAGACCCACTGCCATTAACACCTGACAGCCATTTTCTTCCTTTTGCTACATGGTACAGAGTGCAGATGAGTTGTGGTAAATCTGCAGAAATACTGTCAGAATGGGAGGATCTGCACTGGTATAGAAACATTCATCCTTTTCCTTCCATGCTTAGAGGGCTCTGTGCTCACTAAAGGTGCCATGCTGATACTCAGCTTATCTGTGGGCATAACCATGGGAGAAGCTGGGATCAGCTGCTCAGCATGGCAAACTCACTGTTATATTTCTTGTAATTTATGCATTCTGTGGCTGGGATTTGCTGTAACTCCTACACCACAGAGAGGGGATAAGCATGTGGGAAAGATGGTGTTACAGCCCCGTCAAACTCCCCTTGCTGGACGCTCACCAGGCTGCTGTGTTTGGACTCACATGCTGGGGAGTACTAATAGGCTTCTCTTAGGGCTGGTCTTCACTTGGGGGGGGGGGGAATCTACTGAAGATATGCAACTTCAGCTGATTTATCTTAATGAGACGCAAGAAATCGATCGCTAAAAGAGCGATCTCTACCCGCCAATCCGGCGGGTAGTGAAGACCTACCCTTAGTCACTGGGTAGGCTGCAGCCTCTCTGGCACACTTCCTGGGCACAGACTGTATTTGTGCTACCCATTCAGGAAGTTATACCCTACAGCCTAGCTGCCTTGGGCCCCCAGGACCAATGCTAACTCTCTCTCCCCCACGCCCATGACACCCTAGTAATTTAGGTATACCTCTTCTCAGAGCCCTACACTTGTGGATATTCCAGTTTAATGTTTAACATTTGAGGGACACATGATAGTTGAAGTAAATAGGCCCAAACTTTGTAAAAAGGCATCTAAAACAATCACTCTTTACTTTAGACAGATTCAGATCAAGGCAAAAGAATAAACCCCTCTATGCCATTCACTGCCTCAGTTTCCTCACCACTTCTGAGCATTCTTTGGGATTTAGATTACTGTCCTGGACCAGAGTTCCAGGTTCTCTCTGTGACATCACTACTCCCAGTCAGAAATCTCTTATTATGGAGGCTTCTCTTATTATAATTATGGAGTCTCCTTTCTGACCCCTGCACCTAGCTTCATGTAGCTTTGGCTGGTCCACAGTCAACAGGTGTCCTCTTGAGCGGGGAAACAAGGGAATGGCTGGGAGCATTCTCCACCCTGATTTCAGGTGTGCTGAGGCTCCGTGAGAGCGGGGCAGGTGGGGGAGGGGCCGGGAGCAGCCTTCCCCGCTGGGAGCTCAGGTGTGCTGAGGCTCTGGGAGAGCAGGGGAGAGGCCGGGAGCAGCTTCCTGCACAAGGAGCTCAGGTGGGCCGGTCAGGACGGTCCCGTGGGCCGGATGTGGCCTGTGGGCCATAGTTTGCCCACCCCTGATTTAGCTCTTTCTAAGACTTGGAAATTAAGTGGTTTTGCTTAAGCTCTGAGTTGGTTCCTCGGTGCCTGGGAATTGTTTGAACTAAATAGCATTGTTCTGGTGTACCCAGTCTTGTGGGGTTAGCAGTTTTTCAACAAATCCATGGACCTCAAATTTTGCCAACCCAACATCACAAATGTAGCCAAGTGAGGGAGGGGTTCTTTTGGCATATATAAGCTTGCATCCATATTTTAATTTATGAAAGACTGTGTTACTGGGTGAACTGTCAAGCCTTTCTTGAATAAATTTGGTTTTAATATAGAATACAATGGGGAAACCTCTCAGAAATAAAATATTAACATATTTTAGCCCTTCCTCTTTTCTTAGACACTTTGACAAAGAAAGTCAATAGGGAAATTTATAACAACTCTTGTAAGTTCTAATATCCTCCTGTTAGTATAGTAGTTAATAAATGTGTATGATTTAATGCAAACCACTGTAACCACTTTAAAACTTATTTTAAATAATTGGAAAATATTTTTTTAAATGAGTAGTTGAAATGGTTACTTATATTTGCAGATATAAAAAAGTGGACACAGTAGGTAATTATTAACTAAGTGATCTCATGCTTTACTACTATTCAAATAATGTAAAACTGATTAAATTGGCATATATTGTAATGGGTGCCTCTGCTGTTTGGTGTCTGTTATGTAACTGATCATTTACTACTTTTTATCCTGTAATAAATTATATTTTGCATTTATTTGTTGTGGGCACAGTATTATGAATTTTGACTCCATGCAAATATAATGAAATATTACTTTTCAATGGACTAAATTTGAAACAAAAATGATTGCAAATGTAGTTTTTTTATACCTGAATTAAATATTTTGTATTTGTAACAATGTATTTATATTTTCTGTAATTTCAAGTCTATAGTAGCAGAATTCTAATATTTATAAATACAGTAGCTAGTATTAAATAGAACAACAATTAGGGCTCAAATTCAGAATGTGCCTCTTTTGTTTTGAATATGCATTGTTGCAGTTTAAAATAACACAAATCACCAGTATTAAATCTTTCGGTTATTTTGAGTTTTTCCGTTGTTTCTTTGACATTTTAGTAACTGTTGTAAACTGATATTTTTTCATAAATAAAATCCATTGAACTCTGGAAACTGTTAGTTTGTCTGCAATAAAATCTTAACCAGCAGGTGGCAATCATTGATCAAAATATGCTAAGCCTGAATTTTAACTGGGCTTGTTCAATTTCATCCGTAAAGCCTAAAAATCTCCATAATTATTTTATATGGATCCATCATTACAATCAAATAACATACATTGTTGCTTTTTCTTTTTCTTTTTGAACAAAGCAGGCAAAGAGATTAAAACTGCAAACATTTTCAGGTTCTTTTTGGGTATAAGTGCTAATAAACTGGGAAAGTAGACAGCATTTCAAATATGTCTGTAAAAATAAGCAAGGATAGACATAAATTTATTAAAATCTGCATCCACCAGATTTGCAGTTGTCTAAATCCAGCTCTGCTTACTCCCTAAATATGAAGAAAAATGTTCCCATTCTCTGCTGGTTAGCCCATATTATTGCAATGCATCATTACAAAATGCTTAGAGCTGACAGCCAGAAATGTGTGGAAGAGAGATTCATGAATTATCTAAAAATAATAGTGTGCATTCTGACAACAAAAGCTGTGCTTAGAAGGAAGCCAAAATTGTGAGACTAATGAAGTAAAATGACTAAACAAGAATGACTGTGGGCCTGATCCTCTGAAATCCTGAGTACCTTCCACTCCTATTGATTTCAGAGTATGCTGAGGGCACTGAACACTGCAGGAATGGCTCTTTAATTAGAGAGGGTGGTTGCTATACCAAGACCATGGATGGTCTGGGCCTGGTCTCATTTTATCTGAACCACAAACATTTGGGTTTTCAGTGTAGGGCATTTCTTATAAAGTCCTGTTGTTTGTGTAGTTCCGCAGGTGTGCATGGCACTTTACAGGGAAATATTGGCCCAATCCAGTCTCTTGAACTGTTTACAATCTGAGGACCAGAGTGGGACCTCCTGTTGGTCATCTGGGAATTAGCTCTTTTCCAACTCTGGAGTGCCCTCTGCAGCTGGTGGCTCACCTGACTTAGGCCCCATGTCCCTCTCAGACCCTGGCACCCCTTTCCCTGGGATTCTGCCCTCTGGCAGAGCCCCTCTGTCTCTGGGTTCTGCCCACTGCAGTGACCCACACTCTGGGTCTCCCCTCCCAGGGAATTCCCAACCCCCTAAGAAGACATATCCTCAGAGTCTTATTTACATTAGGTGTAGAAGCCCATAGACACTGCATGTGTCTGACAATGATTTAAGGGTGTGTTTTTTCAGTGACGTCAGTTAAAACAAGAAAGAAAGAAAAAAATAAAAATGGAAAACATTGATATTACTGATAATTTAGTCTGTCCCAATACCAGTGCAGAATTATTCCCTTGTATATATTTGCTAATGCTGTGCATTAAAGTACGTTTTAAAAAAAGCTTTAAAACCGCATTATCATGTCAAATATTTTCAAAATGTGATTTGAATAAAAAAGTGGGTGACATACTGAAGTCTGTTTAATGTACGTGTCAAGTAAAATAAATGCAATATTTTGCTAGAGAGAGAGCATTTTTTTCATTTTCTAAACGCAGATGGTGGTGGTGATAATTACTGCATTTATCTCAAAGGACCCAAAAGCACTGTGTATATGCTATGCACCACCCCTAAGACCAAATCCTGCAAACACTTAGGCACATTCTCAATGTTATGATTGTAATAATAATATTCTCTAACATTGTCAGTAGTAACCCTGTTGGCTTCAACTAGCTCTGAGGTGTGCAGTGGCACACACCACTCTTCAAAATAGTGGGGGGGAGTGTATGCTAATAAAGTATTCATACAACTTGTTTAAAGACATTGGAAGTAAAAAAAATGAAATTCTAGGTCTGTATTTAGTAACAGTTAACTAGATTTGGAAATTACTTTCTTCAGCTGATATACATTTATTTCTACAGAAGAGGGCAGCAAAAACTTAGGACAGCATCTACTGTACTTCATTGCATCCTACTTTCACAAAGACACTGCCAGCTATACTAACCCTACTAAGGTCCCCAAACTGATGAGTTAGTACAAACCATGATTTCTACGAAGAGAAGTATGAAGAGAAAAGGATCAGCACAAGATAGTCTTCAGTTTAAGGTTATTAAATATATAGTTCTTCAGTTACAGCAGCACAATAGAAAAATGAAGTAAATTTTGATAGGCAAGGATTGTTTCATACCATATGTTTTTACATTGCCTAACATAATGGAGCATTGGTCTCACTGTGGCCTCTAGGGCCTGTTGTAATACAAATAATTAATAATAGAACAGTGAGAGGTTCAAAACATATCGGGGGAACTCGATGATGTCAGGTATTGGTAATGGGGTATGTATAGATATCCTTTCACCTCTGAGTCATTCTTGCAAATCTTGCACCTTTGCATTGCCCAAAGGAGAGAATTTCAGTCTCAAATCTGCAGAAAAATATATAAAAAGGAAAACAATTCCATGTGTATGTGTAAATTTTGCAATATTTCGTCAGTTGTGTCAGACATTATGCACAGGGCATATTAGAACAAAATCATTTTGGAAGTGACTTTTACTTAGATTGTTGTAAAATCTTTGTGGCTTGAACTATCCTTTTGTTCGGTGTTTGTATAGAGCATAGCACCATAGGGGCTCCTAGCCACTACTGCAATAACAATAATTAATTTAACATGAGGTCAATTCCTAAAGTCCTTAGTGAGGACTTTCTTTGATTCAAGTAGGGAACTCAGAATTTGGCCCATGATTAGGATTATGCATATATCAAAAACTTTGGGTTAATATTATGAGTAAAATGAAAGGAATCTTGAAAATAGTGTGTAAAACTATTCCTGCCATTCATGTGTTTGATGATGTGCCCACTACATTAAACCTATTGAGATCACAAAACATGGTTACAATTAGTGTTAATAATTATGAGCAAGTTCTATGTTTAAGAGGCTGAAGGGTTCCCTTCACTGCGGCAGGGTACAAAGTAGAAGAGGATGGCGTGGTCTCATGGTACTAAATAAAGGTGATACACTTGATGACAGATGGAATCATTTTACTGGTTTCATGGATAAAAAGTCATAAAATGATAAAATACAGATGAAAGAGCTGTTCAGTCATCTAGCACTTAGTACTCCTCTGTTACTGTTCAGTGGGAGCTTTGCCTTTGACTTTAATGGAGCATGACATCCATCTAGCAATGAAAGTGTCTTTCCTACTTTTTCTGTTGTTTTTGTGAAGTTTAGTCCCCTGAGATGGGGCTTCTACCACATCTCTTGTGAGACTATACCACAGTCCAACTTACTTAATTGCCTGGACAAGTGCAGGTCCTCTTTTAACATAATGCTTATGAGAAATTAATTACATAAATGTGCTAATTCATTCTTGTAAGCATCAAGGGAGAAGTCCATCCTGTTTATCCCTGTCCTCTACCCTTTATATATTGCTTGTTGTCTTGGATCCTATCTGGTACCTGGTTCTCTGTGGGCATATTCCTGAAGATGTCTGTGTGAGCATGAGGGTCATCCTACACTGAGCCATTTGTAGGGATGGGCCCTCAGATTGTAAACACCTCGTGGTAGGGAGTGTATCATTTATGTGAACAGTGGTAATACATTGGTGGTGTTCCTGGAAATCAAATAATTTCCAATATGTGTGCACCACGTTTGTTGATTTCCTTGGGCATTGCACAGGTATATCTGAGGGCAAAACTTAAACCTGTGTGGTGATTGATGCTTTTTTTAGTATAATGAGAATTCTGAAAGCAGTTTCTTAAATTATCTATACAGGTACAATAAAAGTACCAGACCAAGTCAAGAAGTAAAGTGATGTGTATTGCATAATTTCTGAATAAAGAACTCTACATATCTACAGCTATCAGCTGAGACCTCCCATCTTTAAAGAACAATCCTGCAAATTACACTTTCCAACACACCACATTTGTCATTCATCATCTAGGGCCCTTGAATTACCTTATTGAATAATACAGCATATTAATGATGCAGCACTCATAGGAGCTCTAAGTTCATGGATCAAACAGGAGATATCAATACACAAAAGTACATCCTTTTAGACAAACTTAAAATGTAAAAACTTAAATGAATTGCCTGTACCTCACCATTTTTCACTGGTGGATTTTTTCTTCTTCTTTTGTGTACTTTCTATTTTGGCTGCTTGGCCCTGGATTTATTAGACCTTTTGGCAACATTTACAATTGTAGTATTTCATAATTTTGTCTTGTATATTTGGCTTGATATTTTTCTGCATTAAAGTTGTGATTTAAAAAAAATTATAATAAAGCGTTGCAAATGCTTTTATGAGCCTCTCCACTGAAAAGTGTAAAAGTTGTTAGTTTTAATGAGTCAAACACACTTAGAAAAGGTTGTAATATGTAGCATCAGGCATGAGGTCTTCTAGTGGTGAGGGAATGGACGCTTAAAGAAATACTTTCATTTATCATTTTTGCAGAAAAACAGAAATTACAGAATGACTATAAAACTTGTAAAGGAATAATAGGCTAATGGTAAATATTACATAATCTGAGGTGTGGGATTTTGAGACATTAACAGGAAGGCAGGCTGTTTGGTCATGAAAGAACACTTGTTTCACCTTACAAAACATCCCTTGAAAAAATATTGTGACACTTGCAGCATCCTGTGCACTCCTGTGCCCAGTTCTTCATACATATTAAGAAAGTAGGTGGACAAGATTAGCAACCCAGACCACAGGACAAAAAGCAAAAAGCAATAAAAGTACTTTTGTAGATTGTATATTTCGGTGCCAAAGTAGATTTGAGATCTACAAAGATGGAACACTGAAGATGGTGAGGTAGGTGAAAAGGAAGCTTTCTAGGTTGCTGCAGGGGCAAAAATGGCTCAGTGTGAGCAGTCTAGAATCTAGGTGCTATGGCTAGTCCAGCTCCCACTTCAACTCACATCTGCCTCTCCCTTCCCCTAGCACACTCCCTATACTAGGACTTGTAAGAGGGCTCTGTATAAATCTGGCCCCGGGGCTCCCTTCCTCAGCAGCACTTCTTCTGTCCTCCCCCCCCCCTCTGAGATTTTAGTCAGGGGTATTTATAGTATAAATTATGAACAGGTCCTTGGCTGTGAATTCTTGTTTATTGCCCATGACCTGTCCATGACTTTTACTAAAAATACCTGTGACTAAATCCTGGCCTTAATTATAAATACCATAAAAATGTACAGTACAGCTTTTCTAAAACTTTATATTTAGAGGATAGAATGTAGGTCTCAGTATGTTTTGTTGGTGATTCTGACTGTCTGCCTTTTCCTCAAAAGTCAGTGGCTGTATACTTCCAGTGTTTGGAATTCAAGTGCAGGATGTGAGCAGATTCTGTAGTTCCCACGGGACTGGAAAGTCCTCTGGTGAAAGTTGGGACAACGTGGTACTGTAGAAAAAACTAGTACAGACTGTCAATTGATTCTAGCTGGTATAGAAGGCACAGTATAACTAGCTAAAATAAAGATATAGCCAAATAAAATGCTGACAAAATTTTCACTATTTTTACTAATCATCCTATAATATGGAATAAATAACATATTAATGAAGTTTGCAGAGGATACTGACTAGAATTGTAAATACCAGGCAGGATAGAAAAGTTATAATAAAAAGGGGCTGAGGGAGTGATTAGAAACATAAGTAGAACATTTTTTGAGACAGAGAATTAACTAGAAAAATGCAAGATAATACAGGAGAATAATCCAAAACATACACATTTAATGGGAGGAAGAAACCTATGATATAGTGATGGTGAAAGAAAGGGTGTGAGAATGGCCAGCAAATCAAACATGAGTTTGCAATAGAGCATAGCCTCAAACAAGGCCAGAAAATGCAAATATGGGTTACACAGAGGACAATGGTCCCCTTGGCTACAGCTCTGTGAAACCACATTTGGAATATCCTATTCATGCAGGCATCTTACTATCAGAAAAATATTGACAACATGGAAGGCATTCAGAGTAAAACAACAAAACTGGGTAGCAGGCAGGAGGGGCAAATTTATGAGGAATGATTAAAACAGCTGAACACACATTGGTAGCCAAGTGCGATCAAGACAATACTCTGCAGCTACACTAAGCCCTGGTCCCCACTAGGGCTTAAAGTCGACTTTAGCAAGCTAAAGTCTATTTAAGCCTGTACCCGTCCTCACATGCATGCCCTTAAAGTCGATTTAAAGAGAGCTTAAAATCGACTTCTGTACTCCTCCCTAACGAGAGGAGTAGCTGGGGGTGGGGGGGTCCAGCGCGGGGCTGCTCGGGCGGGCGGGGGGGGGGGGCACAGAGCTGCTCGGACTGGGGCTGGTCCCCTGGGCAGCGTGCCTGGCTGCCCTGAAAGGTGGTGACAGCTGGGGACTCCCGGCACTGTGGGATACCTACCCACAGTGCAACACTCCCTATGTCGACCCCTGCAAAAGTTTAAGGACAGACACTGTCGAGTTGCTGTCCTTTGTGGGGATGCACTAAGTCGATTTTCTAAAGTCTACTTTAGAAAATTGACTTAAGGGAAATCGACCTACTGCTGTAGTGAAGACATACCCTAAGGAAACAGAGTTCATTAGCAGACCCCCTTCCCCCCCAAAAAAGGACTACAACAAGGCCTAATGGGATAGATTAGGAAAGAGAGAAAATGGGAGTTGAATTAAGTAAAAAAAATAAATTCTTGACAGAGCTTTCTCTTACCCTGTTGATTATAATTCCCCAAGCCTCATCACTTGGAATATTTTAAACTATACTGAACAAAAAGACTAGTGCTAAAGAAAGAAGTCCTGTATGGACAAGGAAATGTGCTAGAAGCTATTTAATACAATTAAATCTACCCCAGCAGTTATACAGCTGCCTGGGCAGGAGAATCCTCTCTAGACAAGTGTCTGCTCTGTCCCTATTTAGTTCTTCAGCCATCACCTGGATTTGGGGGACATGATCAGCCATCACCTGGTATGCTGAGGTATGTGAATAGTGCCAGACCTCACCCTTTCTTGGAGATCAGTACAATCAGTCTAATCACTTTGGGGAGGAGTGCAGTGTGGTTATAGAAACATAGGTCTGGAAGGAATCTCAAGGTGACATCACTGAGGCAGCTTAAGTATATGATGAGTGGGAGCTTCAGTTTTTTCATAGTTTTTCAAGGGACACCTCTTTTCTGCTCCTACTCATAGAAATAGAAAATACCTTATTTTTTCCATCCCTCTGCCAGTGGAGGATTGTTTCCTACTTCAATTTATTAGTGTTCCATTGAATCTAGTTTTAGGTGTCCCAAGTGATGGGGCTTTCACCCTTTCCCTTGAAAAACTATTATGCAACCTAATATTCTCAGATAAATCAGAGATGAAAAAAACCAGTTAGAATCATAGATTTGTCATTGTGATACATTATAGTTTTATATGTTGTCTGGAATGAGCAATCATGAAATAATACCTATGGTTTTTTCGTGGAACTTAGTTTTCTTGCCAGTAATGCTATTTCCATATGTTCAGGTGGACAAGGTTGGTGTAAAGACAGCTGAGACGGTGATTACAGGTTGTACACATGAAGGGAAGAACAAGGTATATTTTACTGGGAGAGCCATCTGGATGCAAAGGAATGTTGACCATGGTTGGATAACTGTAAGCAGTGTAGCAGCTGTCCTAAAAGCTACGTCCCTGACAAATGAAGCACATGCCAAAAAAAAAAAAAAAGTCTAGGATGTGCTTCTCTGATAACCTTGTGGAAAGATACTAGTGTTTTTTATGTGTAACTTTTTTTCCTCAAAAGGCTAGGATATGACACAGAATGAGGAGGTGTAGTTAGTCATGTGCTGTCATACACACGAGTTCAGAAAATAATGTTACGTGTGTTATTAACAAGAAATTTCACTGGGTGTTTCCATGAGGTATCAAACCACATGGTGAATCACTGGAAAGAATAACCTGTATGTCTCCTTGTTGTTATGTACCTTCAATTGAATAGGACCTTCACTTTTTTTTTTTGCTAAATTGCTCATTAACAACTGTTATGACTGAAATGTGAGCTATGGGATCTGTTAAAATAATCCATGTTACTCAGTACAGAGCCAGTAGTGTAGTATTGCTATTCAAATTTACAAGATCCCGGTGATAGACATCATCAATCTAATCAGTTCTGTCTCAATAGGTTAAAACTCTTGCATAATCCAGTATAACTTATTTCTGGAAATGGTGTCCTACCACTTACATTATAGCAGTCAACTATCTTTCAAAAAGCCATTCTTATATTAAGTTATTTTTGACAGTATTGGAAATTCATAAGGGTTTGACAGTAATGCAAAATGCTGAATGGAATAGGTGTTCAAACGGTAATCACATAATGTGACCAGCCAGCCCTGGATGTGATTTCCTTTAAAATGTTCTCCATGGTAAGTTGCAAATCCATGGTATTTGAGATCATGCATTGAGAATATCCCTGTTTTCTTTGATAGCTGTTTTAATTTTTCTAGAAAGCAAATATGCTTCTGTGGCAGGGCAAGGGTAAAACCCCTTGAATGCCCTGCCTCTGAGTTAAACCCTGCTTCCTGGCAGGAGGCCCAGGGGCAGGGGCTGGTAGTATCTGGCAGGAGAGCCCAGCTGGAAGCCCTAATGAGCGGAGCTAGCATGGGGCTGATTGAGCACAGCTGAGGCAGGAAGCTGACCGGGCTAGAAAAACCCTGACTCATGGTTAGAAAGAGGAAGGCCAGGTAGGGAATGGGAGACTGGAGCTCTGTCTCCTGGCTGCAAGTAAGGTGCCTAGGGGGGCTGCAAGCCCAGGAACCAAGACAGTGGGGTAACTGTCAGGGGATTGGGGGAGCACTGTTTGTCACTGGAAAGCCATGCACAAGGACTGTAAATAAAGAACACTTGGGTGAAACCCTGAGGAATGGTGTAAAGTCCTTTATTTAGAGCAGAGAGAACACAGGACGGGCCCAGACCCTGTGACAGCTTCCAAAATATTTAATCTGTAAAACATTTCTAAATCATAGAATTCAAATATTAGCTAAAATAGTGACATGAAATGTGAATTACACATCTTAGATCAAATGAAAGAGGACCATAGTGAAAGTAGTTCTTATTCACACATGCTCACATTGAAGTGAGTAAGACTCCTCACATGAGAAAGGGCTTTTTGTACAGGGTCCCACTTAACTTCCAGGTACTAAAACTCAGACTTTAAGGTCAGAAGGGACCGTCATGATCATCTAGTCTGACTTTCTGCACATTGCAGGGCACAGAACCTCACCAGTCCACTCCTGGAATGGGCCCATAACTCTGACAGAGTTACTGAAGTCCTCAAATCGTGACAGTGCTGTCGTCGCCTGCTCGCCTTCTTTTGCATGTTCAGCATAAACTCCACAACAATGTGCGAGGTGTTTACAATGGCCATAACTGCAGCGGTGATCTGAGCAGGCTCCATGCTTGCACTGCTATGGCGTCAGCACAGGCAATCTATGGAAAAGGGCCCAAAATGATTGTCTGACATTGCTTTCACTGAGGGAGGGACACCGCAAGGTGTGTGGGAACTGTGGGATAGCTACCCACAGTGCACCACTTGGAGTGGTGTTGCTTACCACGGTACTGTGGACGAACGCTGCCGACTTAATGTGCTTACTGGGGATACACACACTCGACTTTATACAATCTGTTTCCAAAAATTGTCTTCAAGATAATCGGCTTAATTTCGTAGTGTAGACATACCCTAAGTCGCCTATGTGAGATGATTGCTCGTCCAGCTTGGTCTGCAATGCTCACATTTCAGTTTTTTCCCCTGGCTTGGAATGCAGGCTTAAGATAGTTTCAGCAGCTTTGACTTAAGGTGATTTTAAGTCCCCTCCACATTCAGATCCTTGAGTTCTTCAGTCCAGTCCATTTCTCCGCTAATTCTCTTAACTATTTGAAGTTTGTCCTTTTGAAATCAAGGACCCTCATTACAGGTCTGTTTTTGTTCATTTTTCCATTTACAGAATTAAACCCTTATACTGTAAACTGTTCGGGACAGGGGCCATGTCTTCCTCTATGATCTGTGCAGTGCTCTGCAGTTGTTGGTACTAAACAAATAAAAACATATTCCAGACAAAAACTAGAAAAGCTAACCATGGTTCTGTGTTTTGGAAACTACCTCACCTCTGTTTTTTCTCAGACATATTTTTTCTAAGTGACCTATACTCTAGGTTGATAAATGTTGATAAATGTAATGTAAAAAATGAGATTAGTCAGAAAACCTGTTACTAAAAAGAATGCATGTAGAGTTGGAACAAGTAAATAAACTTAATAAAGAAGCACAGAAAGAGTGCACTGAAGTCCCCAACAGCCTTAGGTGGTATTATTATTTATTACTATTAATACTATTGTATTATTTTAGCACCCCATTGCATTAGGCACTGTACCATCACAGAACAAAAAGAGCTCTTGTCCCAAAGAACTTACAGTCTAAGACAAGAAATAACAGTTGGATGCAGACAGACCAGTGCAGGAGACTATAAGGAAGCAATGAGTTGTTAGTAGTTAGCAAGGTTGAAGAGGGTTAGATTTTCTGAATCACTCAACATTGGCTTAACTTTTTCCCCACTGAAGTCAGCGACCAGTGTCTTAATTTGGGGCCAGTAGTACAATAATGAGGACTTCTGAAAATCTCACCCTAATAATTTTGAGCCTCATTTATGCATTGTACATGTGTAACTTCATGCACAGCAGTGGACTCAAAGGGACTACTCACACGCACAATGTTAAATTTGAGCATAAAGTTTTCAGTTTTAGGTCCTTAAACTATATTTTTTAAAGTTATACTTATGCCCAGAGATCTATTGTTTTCTATACGGAATGGATGTTAAAATATAGAGCATGTCTTTCCAAGACCTCTGCGACTTAGACTTCAGTCTTAAATTAGTTTAAAAATCTAAACATTGATGATATGTGCAACCTTCTCATTCATTATTATTAATTAGCTAATATAAGGTGACTTGCAGTTACTGGAGACTGGACTATTGTGGCCTGCAAAACTGACTCCGGAAAACACATGTATCTTCATATTGTCCCTTTTTTTCCCCCCAGAAGGGAACCCTGCTTTTCTTCTGTTTACTTTAGTTTGGGTTTGTAATAAGGGCCGGTTTTCATGCTTTCTTTATCTATGAGGGATGTTTTGTGATATGATAAGGTGCTATAGAAGTGTATATTCTTGTTTTCATAATTTGGAGATTCAATCTAATATCCCTGTGTTGAAGGAAAAACATTGCAGGGCTTTGTTATTTATTCAGGTGGTGTTTGCAGTGTTGTTGTTGTAGCCATGTTGGTCCCAGCATATATTAGAGCAGGGGTGGGGAATCCCCGGCCCGCGGGCCATATACGGCCCACCAAATCATTCCGTCTGGCCCGCAGGCGGGTCTCGAAAATCTGCGGGTCGGACCAACGTGGTAGTGGGAGTGCGCAGGCACGGTGCTGCCCCAGAGCGTCTCCCTGAGGGCTGGGGGCGCGTCACTCCACCTTGCCCTCCCAGGAGTCGCATCCGGAGCAGCGGGACCCAGCGGACACCCCACGTAGGCCCGGGCGGGGCAGGGCGCGGGCGGCGGGAAACTGGCCGGGGGGGGGGGGGGGAGGCTGGATGAATGGAGCGGGCGAGCCAGCGGGCTGCAGTGGAGGGAGGGCCGGGCCCTGCACGCCGGAAGTGAACGGCTGGGGAGAGCCCGGCATGGCGGGGCTGGGGCTGAGTCAGGCACTGGGGTGTGGGGAGAAGACGCGCTGCAGCCGCCGGCCAGGTATACTTTGCCCAGAATACTTATGGACGTGGTCAGTAATGTTTTGGTCTGTTGTAAGCACTTATACTTGAAATTTCCATTTTCACTGTGGAATTTAATTTTGACTTCATCAGCACAACTGACTCAAGGAGCAAAAGACTGAAAAGTACGGCCACGTTTACTCCGCGCTCAGTGAAGGGGCCAGGAAGCACCTGGGGGAGCCGCTGGCGCCGCGCAGCCACCATTAGCCGGGCGGTGAAAGGAGGAGCAACGGGGAGTCGACGGTCAAGGGGGTGTGGGGGTGGAGGCTGGGCTGGGGGGCAGGCAAGGGGGTGGTGGTGGGGGAGGCCAGGCTGGGTGGGCGGGGAGGGGGGCAGGAGACTAGGCTGGATGGGGTGGGCGAGGCGTGGGTGCGGGAGGGAAGGAGGTTTGGTGGGGGGGAGGCTGGGCTGGGCGGGTCAGGCATGGGGGGCAGGAGGCTGGGTTGGGAGGGGGAGGGGGGAAGAGGTTAGGTTCGGTGGGATGGGCTGGGCCAGGCAGGGGTGAGGGAGGAAAGGTGGTTAGATGGGGGGAGGCTGGGCGGGGGTAAAGGAAGATCACCCCCTATACCCAGGCTGACAGCGGAAGCTGATTGGGGCAGGCGGCAGGACCCCGGCTGGCAAGGGGCCAGTGGGGGAAACCCCAAAGCAGTGCAGGGCTAAGCACTCCGCCTGCCACTGCTTTGGGGTTTCCCCCGCTGGCCAAAAGGTTCCCCACCCTTGTATTAGAGATACGGTAGGTGGGGTAATATGTTTTATTGGACCAACTTCTGTTGGTGAGACAGACAAGCTTTTGAGCTTACCTAGAGCTCACCTGAAGAAGAGCTCTGTGTGAACTTGAAAGCGTGTATCATTCATGAAAAGAAGTTGGTCTGAAAAAATGTTACCTTACCCACCTTCTCTCTATTATTTATTCAGCATATTTTAAAATTTGCACTACTTCATTTATTGCTGTTGCCAAAGTTGCATAGCTAGTACTGAGTTCACATTCAGAGGCTTCTCTGAAAACTAATTGCAGAGTTGTGTGATTTTAAATAAGTGAGAATTTACCCAGTTTATGAAATGTGTAAATATTTTTGTTCATTTTCAGAAGATCCTGTATGTAAGTGCTGACGCTGACAACTTCAGTAGAGAACATTAATATTTATACCTGCCCATTTCCGGTACATTGAGTTCTGGCAAGCAACTGTTTATACAGTTAATTTAATAGAGAAAGAAAAAAGTATCCGTCATTCTTCTCCCCTACACACTTGTGCATTACACTATCAACACTGAGCTGCTATTTTTTACTTTCCTCTAATGCAGTATGTTTTGACAGCTAACAATACTCTTTAAAAAAAAAATACCCGGTCTAGAAATCCTAGCGTTGGTCTCACCTTATCTTCCATGGAAATGTGTCATTAGCTCCAATGGAGAGATTCACACTCTTCCAACAGTGATAAGACTATGGGAATTTCCAACTGTACTTAAGCGAAACGTTGTAAATAAATCACCACCACCATAGTATGAGCTAATTATTTCCACCCCCTTTTTTTACTACAAGAACATAAAATTAATAAATGTCTTAAGAAATGTGCAGTCATGTCACTTATGTTACCATGCTGGGAATAATTAAGGTAGGGTGGTACTGCATTTTCTGGGAATTGAGGGGTACAGTTAAATTTGAATTAGGTCTTAGTGCACAGCCAATAAACACATTAAAAATTGCCCAGTGTTTAGTCATCTGATACTAGGGATCCATAACTGTAATGTATGTTTCAGTGAGATTCAGAGCAGACTCTTTCAGTGTACAGTAAAATGTTGAGTGTGTGTATGTATGACATATTGCAGTTTTTAATGCTACTATAGAATTAAGTCACTTTAAGTATTTCCAGTTCCATCGTGTTTAACATTTGTTGTCAGGCTCCAGATGGCATCACTTAGCACTTACTGTTACTGTTTATTTTCAAAGCTGAAGTCATTTGTTGAAATGTGAATCATGCCAGAGATCAGTGGTTTAATGATTGCCTCATCCAACGGATGTTTAAAAAGAAAAGGTGAATCTAATGGACAATATTTAACCTAAATTGAGATGTAGAACATGTGCCAATATATAAAATAGATCCCAGTCAGCTAGAGAAATAAATGACTCCTGCTGGTTCTTTGAAGGATGAACTTTTAAAGAAATGATTTTATGAACTTTTATTTCCATTTCCTCAGCCATGGAATTAATCAGTTCTTGGCATTTGTTAGAGAAAACAATGTGAAACTGGAGATATCTTTAAATGGTCTTTTGAAACTTATTCATAAAGCTGAATCGTGTTATAAACTTATATTTCACTATGCCAAAAGGCAGCCTTGTTATAACATTAATTTCTGGAACCAACGTAGTTCTATTTAAATTAAAATCATTTTACACTGTATCACATATCATATTTACCTCATCCATTACTGTAGTGAAAATAAAACATAGAACCCCTTCCTGTTCCTAATGAAATAAACAAGGGTTTTGCAATTGGAGTCTGTGGAGCAGGAATAGGCTTGTTTGCATTTTGTAAAAACTAAGTCCCTAATTTTCTAATGGGAACCTGTCTGGACGATTAAGCTACACACTGCTGTACACCTAAGACCTTTTTCTGAGGAGCTGTGCACCTGTGGCTACGCTCCGCATCTTTGAAAATCAGGCTTTTTGTTCCAATATGTACCTGTTATGGGGTTTTTTCCAGACCTTATAGGTTCCTTGGATTTGCTGTCATCTTCTGGATGATACAGTACATTGACAACCTGAGTTTGCTTTGCTACTGTATTAAACTGGTCTGAATTAGCTTTGGTGCATTTTATTGGGAGGTAATTCATTTCAGTGTACAGTGCAAAAGACAATGAAGCATATAAAGACTTGGGATTCACGGACCCAGAATGCTTGAACAGCCGAAGAGTTTGATCTTTGTTTAGAGTCAATTCTTGAGGCAGAGTTGTTCCTTGAGAGTCAGGGGATTGGTGTTGAACTGAGTCATTGCTATTTGACCATCTTATTTCAGGACTTGTGTTATTTGCTTTATTTATACACACATACATTTGGAATATAGCCATACTCTGCCTTTCTTATTTTGCCTCCACTGGAAACTAACCTGAAAGGCCCTATATAACTGCTTCCACTCAGCAGAGGGGCAACACTGGTATCAAACAAGACACTGATGTAGGAAGAAGGAGGAACAGTATTCTAGTGTTGGAACATGCCTTTGGTTTTCTTACTTTAAGAGCTATGAATATGAAATTCTAATTGGAATCCAAGACATAAAGTTTTTGAAATAACTATATAGGCTATTAATACTTTATAATAGAAGAGTGTTGAGGATGCCAATTTGAAGTAAAATCCTCTTCCAAAAATATCTGCTAAAAAGCTAAATAGACAAAAACAAATACAGAGGAACATGTTGTCAAAATATGTTGGTCCTGTTTTGTCTGTAGTAGAATATACATATATTTGTGGTAGGGTAGGTTGATGTGATAGTGTTGTAAATTGGTCACTGAGATATTCATTGAGTGCCACGACTAGGGTCATTACTGAAAGTTCATTTAAAAGGCAGATCACAACTCTTTGACCTTTTGAGCAAGATTTTGCAGAGTTTGTCCTAGAATAGGCTTTTGAGTGAACTGAGAAAATATGGATTGACATGATTCATTGTAGGACCCTTGTTTGCATAAAAGTAAATGGGATTTTGCCATTGTCTGAGTACCGTAACTGGAAAGAAAGAGAAGGATGTGAGGTGTGGGTATGTAAAATAGACCAATGTGTAATAATCTATTATGTATATATATTTATAATATACAGAAAATCATAAGAAAACTAAACCTGGCTACTGGTTATTGTTACATGTCCTTTCACAAGTACACTAATGTGTATGTATTACGGTATATAACTTTGTGATATTTTTCTTTTTCCAGGGTCAAGTGCTTTCGTGGGAAAAAAATCCATGGGGAATATGACATCAAAGTTGAACAGGTAACTAAAGTATTTACTCTAGATGTTACAAATATTTATTTATCATTTTGTATATAGTCCCTTGAAAATTCAGAGAGTGTACATGGGTTAAACATCATGTGAATTTGCTAGCTTTTCTTTTATTAAATTTCTTAAGCAATGCCAAAAGCTTCATGAAAATTTTACTACTGTGAGTTATGAATGTGGCAAGACCAAACTTATTTAAATGGAGGGGTACTTTTGAGGGGGCCTTAAGTGCCCACCCCCCATTAACTGTTCTAATGTCCTTGTGGTGGTGGCATGGCACATTAGAATCCAGTGTCATGATTCTGGTCCCTTCATTGCTGTACCTGATCATCCCAATCCTTACTATGGCCCTGGGATGCAGCCTTAGGAGACTGCAATAAAAGTTTCAAGTATTCATTTTCATCTTAATGCAGCTCTTACTACAGTATCATCATAGCTTTGCATAGTGGTAAAAATATGAAATGATCAGAAGGGTTAGCTACAGACAACTGATTTCCCAAAGGATGAGTGGGACTAAATGTTGGCTTTTTCTGGTTCACGCTATTGCCTTCTTATTTTTAAAATGTACATGTACCCCGGTTGCAGTTTTAGCACTTCTAAAACATGGGATAAAGCCATATATATCTGGAGTGCCTTAGAGGATATATACAGATTTCACTTGAATTGGATTTCTGAAAAGGGCAATAAACACATTCTTTGGGTGCTTTTACTGACTGTTTACGAAAGGGACTGTAGCCATGAATATTTTCCATATTTTCTTTCACTTAAAAGGAATTGTTTTGTCTCTGGAATATTTGAATAAGGCCTGAGAGAACAAAACATCACGAACCAGATCCTCAGCAAGTGTAAATCCAACATAGCTCTACTGACTTGAATGTAACCACATTGCTTTATGCCAGCTGAGGATCTGATTTTTTTACTCATTTTTAACTCAGAAGCATGGAAAGTCTTGTGTGGATCGGTAGGAGTATGGTTGGAGTTAGGGAAAAGGGAGGCATATTATCTGGACCTAAAATATAGTTCAGAAATGCATCCAATCCTATAGTTCATGTCACACAAGTGGTACTCATGAGGAGTAGAGTTGCTAACTTTCTGATTGCAGAAAACTGAACACACTTGCCCCACCTCCCACTCCCTCCTCCCCCCGGGCGGCGGGTGACGGGGGGGGGGGGCGGGCGGCAGGAGATCGGCGGGGCGGGGGAGCCTGCACGATCTGCGTACAGGGCCCCCAAATTCCTGTCGCCGGCCCTGGGGCAACCTCTGAGGCTCCTACACAGGGTTTACTCAAGCAAACTTCTATTGACTCCAGTTTTCAGTGAGCCTTCTGATGTGTTCTGTAGTGGTATCTGAGATAGCAAAGATGTCTTCATTTATCCAACCAACAGACTATAGGTAGCTGCATTTCAATTATTCTGCTGTGCAGTGTTATAGTAAAGAGCTGTGAGAGTCTATGTAGATGAAAGACTATACATAAATGAACAACATCCTGTCCTTTTATCTATCTATATATCTATATATAAAAGTCAAATGGTGTATGTGTGTGTGTGTATGCATGCGTGCGTGCGTGCATGTATGTATGCTGCCTTACTCCTTCCACATCGTTTGAGCTAGAGACTTGAAATTTGGTACAGTTCTAGGCGTTAGGGTCCTAATCAGGATAAGTGTCGAAAATTTTTCAAATCTCACCTCTGACGCCCCCTAGGGGTGAAATTCTTTAAAGCCAATTCACATCACCTGGGCAGCAGGTTAAAACCTGCTGTTCTCTGTGACATAGTTATGATGTCATAATACCCCCCTCCAACGGACCCCGCACTTGCTCAGCTCTCTCCCCCCTCCAACGGACCCAAGCAACGCTGAGACGTCTGAACAAAATTTGTATTAATAAAAAACATGGTAGTCTTTTTACATCCCAGTTTCCAATTACAAATACCCCGAGCAACGCCGGGTATTTTTGCTAGTTTCAAATATCTGAGGGATCACAGTGTCACTTTACCTCGCAAACAGTATGGAACTGAGTTATTGTCCATTGTGGTAAACCCAGGGCTGGAAGGTTGTGGTGAGAGGGGAAACTGCAGGTTAAATTAGGTCCAGCTGAGCAAGGCTGCCGCAGCCAGAAGCAGTGCCAGCTGAGACCAGTTAAGGAGGCAGTCAGAGCCCTTTAAAGAGACTTCTCCCCAGAGAGGGGTGTGGGAGTGAGGAGTGTGTTTGGTGGCAGTAGGAGTTAGAAGAGTGAGTTTTGTGAAAGCAGAAGGAGGTAAAGGAGAGTGAGAGGCAGATACAGAGAGGCTGCCAGCAGGCAGGGAGGCAGGAAAGAGCCCCTCCCAGAAGGGAGTTAGCCCTCCCTAACCGGCAAGAAGCCAAACCCAACCAGGGGGAACTGCCCAGAGGACTGGAGCCTGGGGTGCCCGGGGGGGGGGGGGAGGCCTTGCGACACCATGTAAATGTCATGTTTCTAGTGTGAGAAAATATCTCTCTAAGAGAAATTCTGTATTTGTGACTCATGACTGAATAGGGCGGTGCATAGGATCCTTGAAGTGGAACCTCTTTAGAAGAAGAATAAATGCACATAATACAGAAAAAGTGTGTATATGTAGGGACATTGATACACATGCAGGTGCTGTAAGCAGGTGCTCTGTTTACGTATGTTATTTGCCTCTAATTCATAGTTTGGTGATATGGTTTCTGGAAAACATAGGCTATAACTTTAAGTAGTCTCTCTATTAATTTTCCACTGATATACCACACAGAGCAAAAATAAATATCATCCCTTTGATACAGAGATGAAGAAGGAAATATGTTCATCCTGTGTATGAGCCCCAAATAGGCCCTTACCATAGATATATGCATGCTGTAGACCTTTTTTTTTTGTTTAATATGTTAGAATTGTGGGAAACTCGTGATGATGTATATGTGCTAGACTATTTAAGGTGAAAAGTATTTTTTTTCAGTGCTAGACACAACATTGGCAATTAAACGCTAATGTTTAAAATAAAGAAAAGGAAGTTAGTTAAAATGTGGGTAAAATAAAAGCAGGTTGACTTATCTGAGTCTTTTTTCATAGGCACAATTTTCAGAGATCAACTTGATAGCCCATGCTGAGGGCAGTTATGCCATAGACATCCAAGCATTCCGTAATGGCACCAAGGTTGTCAGGTAAGTTTAAAAAAAACAAAAGAAGATCTGAATAAAGTATAAGAAGGTGTAATCCTTGAAGGGAAGAATTAACTGGAATTCCTTAGTAAAAAGCTTGAGTGAGAGGAGATACCTTTCTCTGTAGCTGTACTTGCCCACCATGTGGTACCCCTGCTACAAGGAATTCTAATTCATGAGACATGCCGCAAATTCTCTGGGGTCAACATCAAGAAAAAAAGAAAGCTGGCAGTGTGACAAAATCTAATTGTGGCCCTTGTGCGTGAGCAAATATAACAGTGAGCTTACAAAGGATCTCTTCAGTAAATTGTTACCATTTTTATTTGTGTGGCAACCTAATGGAATTGCCATGATAGTGTAGAACTAGAACTACCTAGCACTGAAAACTTCAGTTTATCTCCCGTTTTTTTTAAACATTCCTTCTTGTCCCCATACATCAATTATTAGATTTGTTGACACTATACTGAGGTGAATTCCACATGGGGGCCAGTGCAGGATCAGGACCTAAATGAAAACAGATCGTCTATTGTAATATGTGCATGCCAGTGTACCTGTATAAATATTTTCTTTCTGTTTTGAAGATGATTGAAACATCACTGGTCAGTCACAAATACTATATTATTGTGAATTTTTCCCTGTGGAGTTTGAATAGTATCATAAAGGAAAAAAGGCTTTCCATATTGAAAGCTAGTATGAACTTCCCACTTACCCCAGGAGGAATCTTTTTTTCATTTGGAAGCCTTTCGGGGCTGGGACTGTGTCATCTGAAAAGCTCTTATCCTACCACAAGAACTACTGTAGTGAAAATAATGATTGGTTTACTATGTTTATCCTTTTAAATTTTATTAAAACATATAACTATGTTTCTACTTACATCCTTTGTCATAAATAAGTGAAAAATCATGCAACTCCTGTGGCAGTCTTTTGGTTAACTGTATCTCACCCTTTTTTTGAAACGCTACTGTCTGAAGCCTATTAAATATTTGGACCCATGTAGATCATTTAGAATCATAGAACCATAGGGCTAGAAGGGCCAGGGCCATCTAATCTAACCCTCTGCCAAAATGCAAGATTTGTTGAGTCTAAACCATCCAAGACAGATGGCTATCCAGACTCTTTTTGAAAACCTCCAGTGAAGGAGCTTCCATGACTTCCGTCTGTTCCATTATCCTACTGTGCTTACAGTTAGGAAGCTTTTTCTGAGATTGAATCTAAATCTGCTATCCTGTAGTTTGAACCCATTGCTTCTTCTCCTGTCCTCTGTGGCAAGAGAAAACCATTTTTCTTCATCTTTTTTATAGCAGCCTATAGGAATGCAGAGGTACACTGAAGAGTGTTCTTTAAATGTTCACTTGACAAGAAACCTCATTTAAGCCACTTTTAGTGCACTGGTAAGATAACAGGATGTGCACCATATACCTTTGTGTGCCCTAAGTCAACCTCTTAGAAGATAGACACAGGAAGAGCTCCACTTTCAGGTGAAACAGTGGCCCATTAAAGTCAATGACAAAAATTCCCATTGACTTCAGTGGAGTGAGGACTTCACTTGTAATATATACAATGAGATTTAATAGCAGTTTTAAATATTTAAGGAGTATCTCCTCTTACTCAAGTTTCTGAATATTCAGATGAGAAAACTTATGTTTTGGTAGTACTTGTGAACGTGATTCAAGGGGAACTTTTAGAATAGATTTGCAGAGCAAAATGTCACTTTCTGGACAAAATCACATATTTTTATGTATTTTCCTAAGAGAGAAACTTTCCATTTTGTAGGGTTTACCAGGAAGATTTTTTTAAATATGCAAAAGCTGCCTTTCGTTTTCACAAAAAAGGGGGGGAAATTCTGGAAAAAATGGAACAACATTTGTCACATAACATTGAGATTTTGGAGTTTGGGAGGGTTTGTGCTAGTGGTGAGCATTGTGCACACACCTGTATATGTGTGTATACAGTCGTGTGTAGACTTTCTGTCCAGTATCAATTACAGAACTCTAACTCACTCTTTTTATTATTATTATCAGAGTGCACAAACATCTTACATTCCTTCCTTTAAATCTCATGCACCAGAGTCTTCAACTGAGAGGATGTGGGGTGGAGGGGAGATTTAGCATCAGTTCAGAGAGCTTACTTTTTAAAGGGGCACTTCCTATTCTTTTCCTTTGTCTAAGTGCACAGTACACTCTTGAGATGATGTGTAATCCCTCAATGGTCTTCCCCTTTCTGTAAGAAAAAGGTGCAGTCTCTCTCTTGCCCTGAGTGGTCTGCAAATATAGAGGAGGAGGATCAATAATCCTTCAAGTGTTTTTACCCATACTGTGCCAGTAAATTGAATTTCCTTACATGACACACACTTCAGTGCACTTGACATTCCCCACTGAAACCTAGATCACACGTTCTCAGATCTATGCTATAAATAGCCTAAGGATAACTTGATAAAAACAAGAATTAACTTACCAGTTTGTAGTCCAGTCTACAATGCCGTTTCATCTAACTACTAATCTTTGTAATGTTGCTTCAGACAAGTTATGCGGTACACTTGGAAAACAGTGCAAGTGCCGAGCTGCTTTCAGGCTGGGAATATTGAGTCATCTTAAGAGATCTGAATGTGCAGTTGCCATTGATTTTTAACAGGAATCAGGGGTTCAAATCCTTTAAATAGTTTTGAAAAATGAAGCCCTAGGATATTGCCTACATTTATTACAGGCATGCTTTGTAGCATAAAAAGATGTAATTATAGTTGAGTACAGGAACTCCTCACTTAACGTTGTAGTTATGTTCCTGAAAGCGAATGTTCCTTTAAGCGAATCCAATTTCCCCATAAGAATTAATGTAAATAGGGGGGTTAGGTTCCAGGGATTTTTTTTTGCCGTACAGTACAGTACTATTGTTGGGAGGTTCCCCCGCCTTACCCCACACAGGCACAGCCCACTGGCACTGCAGACAATGAGGCAGGCAAGGAGGCTGAAGGTGCTGTAGGCTAGGAGAAGCATGTTGTACAGCAGCAGCTTCCCCTACTCTGCAAGCACCAGGGGTGGGGAGGCTCAACCTGCAGCCCACCCACTCCACCTCTTCCCTCAAGTCCCCACCCTTGACGTGCCTCTTCTCTCCCCCCCCCCCCCCCCCCACATCCCTCTTTACTTCACAGGCTGCTTCCTCACGCCTCCCTCTCCTCCCTCCTAGACTCATCAAGCCAGCTGATTTCCTTGGACAGGAGGCAGGGGAGGGAGGGGAAGCCTGCGCGCCGAGTCCTTGCTCCTACCCCCTGCATCCTAAGCCCCGCAAGCCAGCTGATTGCTCTGGCAGAAGAGGGGGTAGGAGCAAGGACTCAGTGCTCAGGCTTCCCCTCTCTCCTCCAGCTCCTGCCCATGGCAATCAGCTGGTTTGCAGTGTTCAAGGGACAGGGGAGGGAGAGGGAGCCTGCGCGTGGAGTCCCCGCTCCTACCCCCTGCCTCCTAAATGCCGCAAGCCATCTGATTATTGCGGCTGGCAGGAGGGAGGAAGGGAAAAGCCCTGATCTGCAGCATCTGCCGGGCGGGGGGGGGGGGGGGGACGACGACACTGTGGGGTGGGGGAACGTATCTAATTCTGCTTGACTGATGTGGCAGTGATTTACATAAAATACCCATTGAAATTATTTAGAAATACTACCCACATGTTTTAAAAGATAAATATTGGGACATTGGTAGGAATTGTATGAGGGAAAAAAGCTGTGCATTTCTTTAACTTTTGAAGTTTTTTTAAAACAATGCATCTCTGAGATACAAAGGGTAAAAACAGAAGCTAAAATACTGCTGTAATGGAGCCTTCTCACTGCTCCTTCAGAAGACTGCTTCAAAGTGCAAATACCAGTCTCCTTTTATTTGCAGTTTCAATGCCCACCACCATCTATTTACAGTTTGTTGACCCAACTCCCTGTGGGACAGCTAGCTTCCCCAGCCAGCATGGGTCTACAGCCACACGCTCCTCCCTTTCCTGTCCTGTCCTGTCCTGTCCTGTCCCGGCTCCGGCTCCAGCTCCGGCTCCTCCTCCTCCTCCTCCTCCTCCCTCTCCCCCTCCCCCTGCCCCTGCCCCTGCCCCTGCCCCCAGCTTCCTTCCTGCCAGCTTTATATAGCCTCCTCGCTACTAAGGCCCACAGGTGCTTCTCCTCAAGCCATTAGGCATGGCACACTCAGCCAGCCCCAATTAATCCCTCTTAATTGGTGCTCAGCTAGCAGGGGCCTGGCTCAGGACCTCCTGGCCAGCACCCTGTTATAACTGCAAATCCTGCATGTATATATAAAGCACATGGTATATAGTATATCATATATTAGAGTGAAGTGTCAATGTACTACTGTGCATCTGAAGGGAGTATCTAGCATACGTTTTTGAATCTGTAAGAATGCCAGCTGGACTCCTGTCTGAGGCTGTCTACACTTTGTGTTAGGGGTGTGATTCCTCTGTTCACTTATGCACACTTTTGCCTGCTCTCATCAGTCTGGCATGAATATAAATAGCAGTGCAGCTGCAGTAGCACAGGTAGCAGCAGTGGAGACATGGCTTAAGTGGTTTCAGGTGGGTTTGTGCTCAGCATGGCTAAACCATGCCTCTTCTGCTGCTGCCCATGCTACCATGTCTACACTACTATTTATGTGGGCACTAGCATGATGAGAGTTAGTGAGACTGTATAGACATGACCAATTGAATCAGTGTAGATGTAGCCTGAAATTCCTCTTTAGCTTTTATCCTTCATACAAGGATATGATACCATTGGTAGTCATGACTTCTCTAATAGCAAGAAACTGAACAGAAATGCAAGAAAGCTGTAGCTCAAAAAAAACAATGTTCACTTGGTTTTGTACTTCAGCCAATAACAATCTTTTTTTTCCGACCTTCAACTTATTATCTCTCTTGTAAAAGCCATTTTAATTCATCTACCACTCTCCAACAGCTCCTACAACTTTCCCTTTTAAGGTTCTCTTTTATCAGAGAAAGTAATTTGATCATTGCCTAATAGTTTTATATATCTTTTTTTCTTTAGATCATTCAGACCAGATTTTGTTCTTGTTCGACAACATTCATTCAGTATGACTGAGAACGAAGACTTCCGCAACTTAATCATTGGAATGCATTATGCTGGTATCCCCAGCATCAACTCCCTAGAGTCGATCTATAATTTTTGCGACAAACCTTGGGTGGTAAGTGATACATTCATCCTAAAGCTTTGAATGTAGATTCCTGGTGACAAAAATTAAGTGGTTATTTTCTTTTGAGTTCCTAATTGTGGTAATTTCAGTTCCGAGCCATCAAGCCATCAAAAATCTGTCACTTGACAGATCTGGACTTGATGATCTTTCAAGATCTGGACTTGATGATCTTTCAAGGTCTTTCCAGTTCTAGGAGATAGGTATATCTCCATTTATTTATTTATTTTATTTATTTAAAAGTCACTCCTCAGAGTGGCTGACCTGCAGTGAAAAGGATAGGAAGTAAACAGGCTACATTTCTGCATGTCACATTATGAATGAGCCAGTTTAGGAGGAGTAAAGACTGAGAAAATATTCAAAATAACCAAATAAAGGTGAGGAAACTGGCTGAATGCCCACATGCTGCTAATATCCTCCTTCAGTTGAGGAGGATGTGTTTATTCACAGCTTCTTCTGGGAAAAGTGAGTTAAGAATTTTTTTCATACTTGTGGTTTTTAACATAATCTAAGCTAACTTCTTAACCATTGTTTTCCTTCTACTTCTGAATGATTTTTAGGCAGTGCTCTAGCAAGGAAATATGAAGCTATTAGCTTCCTTGTTTTGAAAGCTCTTTTCATAATCTTGTAAATACTAACGAGGAGTCAGATTTTGCCCTCAGTTACACCTAGGGCAATTGCTGGGGTCACTAGTTCTTGTATACAAACCAGATCTGTCCAGACTTACACTTATCCAGGCTTGTCAGATCCTCGAAGGTTCTCTTTGTTTTATAAACACATAGGGGATAAAAGAGACCGTGGTTCTCTTTTTGGTGCAGCACAGTCAGAGCAGCACCTACAGAGCTAATTGTTCGGTAGTAATATTGCGTTAAAATATATTGTTGTAAAAGGCTTATTTGAGATTGAAGCATAAGAAGATTACGTATGGTGCAATTACTTTCCTTTTCATGGTAGAGTCAATGGCCCACTAGCTAATAAAACTTTCAAGACTACTGTGGGTTATAAATAGCAAGTGATTCACAAGTTTTTCCTCTGAAATAGGAGGAGGAAACATACACCTGATAACATATTTTTTCCATTGATGGAAAGTTTTCCTCTAGTCCTCTTAACTGCCCCCACTATTTTTATTTTAACATTTTCTAAGAAAGGCCCGCCAAAGAAAAATGACCAGCCATTACTGTACACAGCACACAGCTAATTTTATAACACTTTATGTTGTGATAAACCAAAGCAGGTGCCCAATAATTGAGAGGTTATTTACATTGCTGCACATGTTATTTTAGTACATCTATTATTTTCTGCTCTGTGTGGCATTTCTTAATGCTTTGATTCATCTTATGCAATAAAGCTGGGCAATGAGACAAAATCAGTGGCATTTATGTGCAATAATGGTGTAATAAAATGTTAATGAATAATATCACATTGTAATCTCCTCCTAGTGCTGTTAAAGCTATGTGGGGTTTGAAATATGTAGGTATGCAGTGAGCTTGGCAAGGCAGGGGAAAGCTTTTGTAAGCACAGTATCCTGGACTTTCAGATGACTCTGTTCTTCCTCCCAACAAAGGGAAAAGATTTCCGTTTCTCATAGCTGATCTTGTCATATGTAATAAATCAGCAGGGAGCTTTTGCTCAAATGTGTCTGATCATGTCCATAACCGCTGGGAATTATTTGAACCTTTATCCTAATGAATTTCAAATACTATGTTAAAGCAAATGTAAGGTTGCACGTTTTGAAACTAAAAAATCTCAGGTTTCACAGAGGTAACCGTGTTAGTCTGTATCAGCAAAAACAATGAGGAGTCCTTGTGGCACCTTAGAGACTAACACATTTATTTGGGCATAAGCTTTCATGGACTAGAACCCACATCATCAGATGCCTGGAATAGAAAATACAGGAACAGGTATAAATACATGAAAATATGGGAGTTGCCTTACCAAGTGTGAGGCCAGTCTAAGGAGACAATTCATTTAACAGCAGGATACCAAGAGACGAAAAATAACTTTTGTAGTGGTAATGAGAGTGGCTCATTTCAAACAGTTAACAAGAAGGTGTGAATAACAGTAGGGGAAAATTAGTATCAGGGAAATTAGGTTTAGCTTTTTTAATGACCCAACCACTCCCAGTCTTGATTCAGGCCTAATTTGATGGTGTCCAGTTTGCAAATTAATTCCACTTCTGCGGTTTCACATTGGAGTCTGTTTTCGAAGGTTTTTTGGTTGAAGAATTGCCACTTTTAGGTCTGTTATTGAGTAACCAAGAAGACTGAAGTGTTCTCCTAGTTTTTGAATGTTATGATTCCTGATGTCAGATTTATGTCCATTTGTTCTTTTGCAAAGAGACTGTCTGGTTTGGCCAATGTATATGGCAGAGGGACATTGCTGGCACATAATGGCATATATCACATTGGTAGATATGCAGATGAATGAGCCCCTGTTGGTGTGGCTGATGTGGTTAGGTCCTATAATGGTGTCCCTTGAATAGATATGTGGACAGAGTTGGCAACGGGGTTTGTTGCAGGGTTTGGTTCCCCGGCTGGTGTTTTGTTGTGTAGTTGCTGGTGAGTATTTCCTTCAGGTTAGTGGGCTGTCTGTAAGTGAGGACTGGCCTGTCTCCTGAGGTCTGTGAGAGATCATCCTTCAAGATAAGTTGTAGACCCTTGATGATGTGCTGGAGAGGTTTTAGTTGGGGGCTGTAGGTGACAGCTAGTGGCGTTCTGTTAGTTTTTTTGTTGGGCCTGTGCTGTAGAAGACGACTCTGGGTACCCTTTTGGCTGTGTCAGTCTGTTTCTTCACTTCACCAGGTGGGTATTGTAGTTTTAGGAATGCTTGATAGAGATCCTGTAGATGTTAGTGTCTGTCTGAGGGATTGGAGCAAATGCAGTTGTATCTTAGAGCTTGGCTGTAGACAATGGATCATATAATGTGGTCTGGATGAAAGCTGGAGGCATGTAGGCAAGTATAGTGGTCAGTATAGTGGTTTCCAGTATAGGATGGTGGTTATGTAACCATCACTTACTAGCACAGTAGAGTTTGGGAAGTGGACTTCTTGTGTTGACTGGTCCAGGCTGAGTTTGATGGTGGGGTGGAAATTGTTGAAATCCTGGTGGAATTCCTCAAGGGGCTCCTTCCCATGGGTCCAGATGATGAAGATATTATCAATGTAGTGCAAGTAGAGTAGGGGTGTTTGGGGACGGGACCTAAGGAAGCTCTCATTTAGCCAAAAATGTTGGCATACTGTAGGGCCATGTGGGTACCGATAGCATTTCCACTGCCTCAAAGGTATAAATTGTCCCCAAATCTGAAATATTTGTGGATGAGGATAAAGTCACAAAGTTCAGCCATCAGGTTTGGTGTGATAGTATTGGGGATGCTATTCCTGATGGCTTGTAGTTGATCTTTGTGTGGAATGTTGGTGTAGAGGACTTCTACATCCATAGTGGCTAGGATGGTGTTTTCTGAAAGATCACCAAAGGATTGTAGTTTTCTCAGGAAATCAGTGGTGTCTCAAAGATAGCTGGGAGTGCTGGTAGCATAGGGCCTGAGGAGAGAGTCTACATAGCCAGTAATTCCGCTGTCAGGGTGCCATGCCTGAGATGATTGGGTGTCCAGGATTCCCAGGTTTATCGATTTTGGGTAGCAGATAGAATACCCCTGGTTGGGGCAGCAGGGGTGTATCATTGTAGATTTGTTCCTATACTTCTTTTGGGAGTTTCTCATGCAGATGTTGTAGTTTCTTTTGTAATCCTCAGTGGATCAGAGGGTAATGGCCTGTAGAATGTGGTGTTAGAGAGCTGTCTAGCAGCCTCTCATTCATATTCCTCCCTTGGTATCCTGCTGTTTATTGAATTTTTCATTAGACTGGCCTCACACTTGGTAAGGCAACTCCTATCTTTTCATGTATTTATGCTTGGTCCTGTATTTTCCACTCTATGCATCAGATGAAATGGGTTCTAGCCCACAGAAGTGTATGCCCATATAAATGTGTTAGTCTCTGAGGTGCTCCTTGTTGTTGTTTTTTAAAAGATCTCAGTCATGTTGCACATGCTGCTTGTTTAATAGTGTGCCTATTACAAGACAAATAATAAAGCTACAGAAACCATGACATATTTAGTCTGAGTCACTTCAGGCATTTGATATACAGAGTTTTCAAACATTGTCATAACATTGAGGTAGCGACACAGTAGGTAATAATGAGATGGCACTTCTCTTCTAAATCCCATTTTTTTATTCTCAAAAAATTACCTTTTTGGCTCAAGGTTCCCATACTAGTCTCAGCCCAGAAATAAATCCTTTTAGAAAAATGACATGAAAATATTTTTCAGCTGATTTTTTACTTTTATTTGACTGTGGAGGAGATTTTTTTCCCCTTTCTACATGCTGATAACCAAAAGACGTCTGTGTTTTAAATTTTGAAACCTGGTTTGTACATGGCCCACAGTAATGCCTTTTGACTTCTCTCAGAGATTACCATTTAGAAATAAGTAAGTTAATGATATTTAAAAGGTCAGACTGATCACGTATATTCAGCTAGTTTCCTTATCTTAATCATCTACTATAGGCTGCTGCTGAAAAGCTGTTTTCACTAAAAAGCATGACTGAGGGGAAGATGTGAACCTATGGACATTTCTGTACATGTAGTTTGTATGCTATCTAAAAGTGTGGATGGTTTATATGAGCATAGCTCAGTGCTCTTGTCCTGCATCAGTTACCCTCCTTAACTTCCTCTCCATTCCTTATGTAGATGATACTCTATATCTATGCTGATGTGCGTTACAGTGCACCTGCAGAATCACTTCTACAAGCAGAAGACTAATACGAGCTGTTTAGGATTTTGGAAATGCTTTTACTTTAGAGAAGGATCTGTGCACCCACAAACACCCCCTTTTGTTAGGACCATAGACACGCACTTTAGTTAAACTTTCATACTGACTCAGTTAAACCATCCACAAGATGCATGAGTGGTATTTTGTTCTTTTAGCCTTCTGCCTTAATATCCAGCTTGTAGATTTACAGCATTGAGTAAGGAAATAAGAGTAAAAGCTAGAACTAATCTAAAAATTAAATGAAAGGGGAGAGCGCTGCTATTTGGAGTAGAAGTTGTACATCTATCATCAAGAACATTTTTCTTCTTAAATTCTTGCCCTTCCCATTTGTCTTACATACTAGATTAAAGGTGATAATGTAAAGTACATTCTGATCATTTGGATTACATTATTTTTAATCTTAATTTATAGTAAACACTATTCTATATCTAAATGTGTGTGTTCAATAGTGACAACTGCAGATGCAAACGGAGTGCATTTTTGCAAGTGTAATTGCATATATACCATTATGTAAGGATGACCTTACCATGTACTATATATATACACCCTCTGTATTGCTCCATTAGGAAAGACCTTCAGGACAATTAACTTGCTAATATGGGTGAGCGAGCAATCTTATGAAAATTATAGAAAAATTATATAAAAGTTCAAAAGTTGAATATAAAATTATAAACCAGATGTCCAGGTCCAGCCATCAGTCACAGTCTTCATTAACAATTGATGGGAAATACTCAGCCTGCCCGAGCAAACCCTGAGGTAATTTATTTAGCCAAAAGTGGTTTATAATGGGGTCTGGAAACACCCAGTGACTGATAACAGGATACAGACAGTGTAGTCTAAATCTGGCACAGGTTGATAGGGTCTGGTGGCTGGTTGGTCCAGGGGAAATCACTCAATTGTCAGAGTGCAGTTTCTAATGAACCACACAAAACTTCCATCACAATTGCCTTTAATTGCTACCCTTGTTGATAGTGCTAATAGACAAGCAAAAAACTTAATATAATTGGGGGGCAAAAATACCCTCTGAGCCGTAAAGGTTGTCATTCAAAAATCTTGAGTTTATGCACCTTGATGGAGCAGTATAGGAGATGCTAGTACTGCTGATAACCTTAATTTCCCTGTTCTGGACATTGAAAGAAATTCAATTAAGAGACTTCTTTGGTCACTAGTGCTGTCAGTCTGGCACTGTTCATTAGCCTTAAATTGATTTCAGAACAGAAGTGAAAATAAAGAAACTAACCAGGCTGAAAACTGTGCAGTTGACAGTCTAACTTGGATTCAGCCTATTAGATAAAAAATGGAGACACTTTCCCTGGGGTGCATCTTGAATGGGATAACACCAAATTGGCCGGAAAGCACAATAATTGTAATCCCAAATAAGGAGGCACACACCCTTCCTGAGAATCAAAGTATTTTCCTAGCCTGACAGAAGTTAACAGATTTCCATGCTTTCTGACTGGAATGTGACGTTCAATTTGGAGCCATTTATTTCTGTTGCTGTTGTCTGGCTTGCTCTAGAAGATGAAAAGGGCCCCTTCCTCTGTCAAAACCGTCCTCTTTACTTATGAAGGATTTATATTCTTGATATAGTCTGATTGCATCGGATGACTGTCCAGGAATGAATTGTTGGTGAAATCCCTACGGTATAGATTCCTTTGCAGTGGCCAGAACTTTATTGCAAAACTCTTAGTAGATGATATTGTTATGAATATTTGATTTTGAGCCATAAGAGATGTTGTCAAGGCTGATACCCCACTCTGGCACTTTGAGGAAGGATGAGGCCCGCAAGGATTCTAAAAATTAGTACTGGCCACTCCTGGCTTGTATTAAACTCTCAAGGTTACATCTTCTCTCTGACCTTAGATGAGTAGATGTTGACACCGCCCAAATGCAAAAAAATCCCCTTTGAACCCAGGAAGCCACACTTGGGAATTCCATCCTGTGGGGTACCCTCAAGCCCTTTCACACCCACCCACACACCAGGAAGAGCTGAAAAAGAAAACAAAGGAAATCAGCTGTTGCCACAAGCTAATTAAACAACATACACTAACCTCCTAGGACACAAAAAACACAATCCTGTTCTTTAAAAAGATAAATTTTATTAAAAACAAGATGAAAGAAAATACATCTGGAACTTTGAAGATCCGGGAGAGATTGCCTGCTTCTCCCCTGGGCAGCCTTTATATATGGCTGAACCTGGCCCTATTGGCCGCCTCCTGCTCAGCCCTGATTGGCTCCTGACAGGCCCTTTCCGATTGGCTGCCAGTCCGCCCAGCCGCTCTGGCCTGCTTTAGCCCAATCTCTCATCGGGGATCCCACAGTATCTCTCCTTTCCACAAATTCAAAGTATCTTTGTCTATCAGAGATATGCTGGCCGCCACTTCCCGCAGCTCCCATTGTCCAGGAATGGTGAACCACAGCCACTGGGAGCTGCGGGTGGCCATGCAAATGTAAACAAACTGTCTGGCAACCTGCCAGTGGATTACCCTGATAGTCTGCAGGTTGCCCACCCCTGATCTAGCTGAACCAATCTACCATCCTATCTATGACATTATAGCCAACTTGTTCAATTTTGGACTGAGAAAGCTGGTATTTCTCCGATTTAATGCACAGTAATACATTTTCTGAGATGTTCATTATTGTTGATACTGGTCTGGCCATGAGAAAACAGGAGTTAATGGAAACTGTGACAAATCTCTGAAGTGACTCTATGCTTCACAATATAATCAAGATGAATTACAACTCCAGGGAGCCATGCCAGATCAGATGTCTCATTATCTGGAAGCTGCAGTCAGCCCAAAGGACAACCTCTTGAATCTGAACAGACCTTCATAAGTGATAATGGCTGTTAGCCCTACTCTTGAGTTCTAACATCATTTGCAAATATTGCTGGCATAGATCCAACTTTGTAAAGCCATGGAGTCATCAGAGTGATCTGTTATCTGGTCAGCCCCACTGCATGCAATTGGTCCCAGTGCAGTAAAATTATACAAAATTAACAACTGGTGGAGTTAGTAGAATGCAAACCTCTGAGATGGTTAGATGGGAATGCTAGTTTTAATATCCTTAGCCCCTGTGCCACTGCAAATCAGGATAATTATGTATGTCCTTACAAGCATTTAATTTGTCAAACCTTGGCTTTCTAACACTAATTATATGCTTTGCAGCAGCTGGATTGCCACTTTGGTTTCAGACAAAAGGGATGAAAATTTTAACAATGAAAAAAATTAAGGAACTGTTGTGGTTGTGTGGTCCACACTTATAAACTTTCCAGAGAAAAGGAACATCTGTACATATTATAGTAGGTATAATCCTACAATGGCTGTTCTGTTTTCTTTACAGTGAAGGTAAAATATGGCAGCTCCTCTGGTTGTTGTCAATTACATTCTGCCCTTTGATGGTGTTTCTTCCGAAAAGCTATGTATGAATGGCTGGTGCTGGAAAAATGTCTTGGGTCTGTTGATAAATTAATTACACATTCATCCCTCTGGAAGGAATGACATAGACTACAACATAATAGCAAGCCCTACAATAAATGCATTAGAGTAGATCTTAATTAGCAGCTGCTAGGCAGGCAGGTTCTGGCAATAAATATTGGATTTAGCTTAAGATGCTGAATTGAAGTGTCCATGCAAATGGAAACCTATGTAGTATGTCATCCCACTGCATAATTATAGTGTTATGGAAGATGATCTCACCTTTTATGGCTGTCCCCTAAAAACTCTGGAAACCCTGGTTACTACAGGTCGTTACTATGTACCAATAATTATTTCGGCTTTCAGAGTTTCTTCTTGGTCACCGTAGTGGGGTGGCTGCCCCACACCTGGGTTAACAGGGCTGTGGCTGGGGGCAAGCAGCTCCCAGGCTGATTGGGCATAGCAGCCACAGCTGTGGCTGGGTCAATTAGGGCCCAGCTGGCCCTTATAAGAGGGCTGCGAGCTAGGGGTAGACAGTCTCCTCTAGCTGTGGAGGAAGACGGGCCTGGCTGCTGGGGAGCTAGAGAAGGTACCTGGAGTGGAGCAGGGCTGGGAGAAGACCAGAGGAACTGGGGAGTTCCGGCCTGGAACCCCCCCAGGCTGCCGGCTTAGTAGAAGACCAAAAAGGGTCCTGGAGTTGCAGGGGGCAGCCCACAGGTAGGTAGAGGATCCAAACCTCTCTTGCCTGTGAAGACTGGCTCTTATGCTGCAGTCTGCCCCAGGGAGTTGGGGCTTAATGATGACTTGCAGTAGCCCAGACTGAGGCAAGGTGGGGATTAGAGGGTTGCGGGTTCCCGAGGGAGGGGAGACCCAGAGGCAGAGTTTGGCAATACTGCCGGGGGGGGGGGGCAGCACCCTAGATTAAAGAGGACACCAGGATCCAGAAGGGACATGGGGCCAGCGGCAAGCAGGACATCGGCCTACAGAGGGTGCTCCGATACTGGGAACACTAATTCCCTGGACAACCAGCAGGAGGCATTGCAGGGGTGAGTTGCTGCTCCACTGCGGTCATATAAGCACTGCCAAAAGTGGGAGAAATGTCCCAGTTACCACTTTCAAGATATTCTAATGAAAAAAGAACTGATATTATGTGAATGTGCAGAACTAATGCAGTGTCTCATCCTCTCAAATCTCCACATTGTCTGTATTTGGTCTCTGAGTAATGTGTATGTTTGCACTCACAAGTAAGAAATGTTCTCTGACTTTTTATTGCAAGACAATGAAATGAGCACAATTAATTTCACAGGCTAAAGTCCTTGTAAATGGCCATTAGTTACATTGTTCAGTTAGAAAATGGAATAGAGTACGTGACTGACATAAGATGAGTTATGAGCACAGTTATAGATCAGATTTAATATAAATTCATTTCGCAGAGTCAAAAACATGAGGATTGTGATAATGATATCTGCTATCTACTTCACCAAAATATTAAATTAGAAAAAAAGATACCATTCGTGGTCAACAATTGGAAAAGAATAGAATTAAAACTCAGAATGCAACTACATCAACATTATTTTTTTAAGGCAACAGGAAGCCGAAAGCTCTTGGCATTATATGTGTAGAGACCCAGCTGGGAATCAAGCTTGTACAAAAATACCTGTAAAGACCAGTACAGCTTCATTTGCTTCCTTGCAGGAAGTTATTGTTACTAACCTTCTTAAATGTCAAGAAAGCTCTTAGGATCACTGTTAGGGCAAAACTTATTTCCTTCCAGCCTTGTAATTCATCTGAAATCTGAAATCCTAGCTGATGAAACATGCTTTAATTTCCAAGGAAGTGCTGGTTGTGGCTTTTACTTTTGCCATAATTGTATCCCCCCCATTAAAAGAGATGTTTACTACTGAGAGAAATTTTGCAACGCTCATGTGGTTCTCTCCTCATCTTTGCAAGTAGGTGGCCATGCACCCTGTTAACAAGTTTGTTGACACGTTTTTTTCTTTCATTGCTCTTATTGCCAAGCTTGCTTAACTCAGTGTCTCCATGTGTCACATTTTGCCCTGCATCTCTGCAGAGCATTTTCTCTTCTCTGCTTTTATATCTCTTCCCACTGAGCACTCTCTAATCCCATATCTTTCTCTTTTCATGGCCTATTTTAAGGGCTTTTTATTTCCTTTGTGTTATGTTATAGTATTTTCCCTCTTTCTGGATGCATCACTATTCAAAGTTTTCTCTCTCATGCCTTTTTCTATTGAAAGATCTGTACTCTGATAATCTAAGCAGCAGGTTGGCACGAAAGTGGGAGGCACTCTGCAGGGAGAGAATTGAGTTGTGTTCATTCCAGCTTCCTGCTGACCTCCATTGTTGAAGCTATGCTAAATAGGCAGAACTCAACCATACAGATAAGTTTCAATCTTGTGTCATCTATTGGATGATGTAAAGCATAGCTTAAAAATGACTGGAGGAAAAAAGCATTTTTAAAACTCTATACTGAAAATTTGCTTTTATCATGGACTTTTCATTCCTATAATGAAATCCATAAAACACAAATTCTTTACCAGAGATCCATCGGCGTTTATGGAGAATTCTGTGCTCAGCTCTCGTTAACAAAAACAGGAATTGTGCATCAACTCAAAACAGAATCTGGCTGGCAGTTGTACCTGTATATATATGCCAGCAAATCTTCATTAGAGAAGAGCAAGGGTAGAAAATGTCTACCCTAATTCTGCCTTCCATTCAAACCTGAGAAAGATGAGCCTCTCTTGAAGCTCTCCACAACTAAAACTTGAGAGTGATTTCAGGGCAGGGCAATCAGGTCTTTTATTACCTAAGATCTTGACCCAGCACTGAGTTCTGTACATTTACTGACCCTTTCATACTGGGAGGAATAATCTTGGTGAGGGAGCTGGGAGTCAGATTGGAGGGAGCCAGAATGGGAAACCACATTAATCCTGCCAAAGCTGGGGTTTTTTGGTGGCCATTTGGTTACATTTTGGGGAGCAGCTATAGCAAGACCAGCTCCCCTTGACTCACCATCAGCAACACCTGGAATCAAAGGGTCCACCTTATCCCTCCTCATGCAGTAAAGCACTTGTCTCTACATTCCAAGGTGTAGCCACATATGATGTTGTGCCATCATAATGTTTTAATTAGCATAGCGGTTAATAAATGTAACAATGTAAGAATACATTGATTCTTTTAAAATTGCTGTGTGGATTTAGTGCTGGTGAAAGATGTTACATTTAAAGCCCCATGGCATGCAGTCCTCTTAATTTACAGGGCAGCAGCAGGACAAGTTTCCCACATGTGCTATCCTGTCAGCATGTCTGAACCCTGATCTAAGGGAAACTTTCTCTTGGGATAAAAGATATATTTTAGGTTCTAGGGCCAGTGCAGTTTTTGGCCTCTCTATACCGTCTACCAGTTAGGGAAAAGCATGGTGGTTGGTTTGTGTTGTAGGCACTGAAAATAAGACCTACCAAACTCATCTTATATAGGGCATTATGAAGCATCATTTAGGTGGGAACTGTTTTTAATCCCTGCTGGGCGTAAACATATACCGGTGACCTACAGATGAAAGGGATCTGTAGTTCAGTAGTAATGTTATATTACAAAGTCCTATAGAAGGCTATTACATACCAAAAAGATGTTAAAAACAAGTTAAGATTATAAAATCAAGCAGCAAAAATTAGGAAATACGAGAATTAAGGTTATCATTCATCTTTAAATCTTTCCTCTTGTGTGATTGCAATATGATACAGTCTTTATGTACATCATCATCATATGCTAATTTTAATTCTAGGACTTTTCAGATCCATAGTCAATGTCTGAATCCAGGACTCCTTCTGCTTGATCTAAAGAATATTGGGTATCAGGACTTCTGGGTTCTGTGTTTGACCCCAGGAGAAGTATTGTCTAATGGTTAGAACACTGGTTACAGAAGACTTGGCCAAGCAAATAGATTTGGCACATTCATTTCATTCTCACAGGCAGTGACCTTGTGCAACTTCTGAAGTTATCTTATTTGTAAAATGGGTGAAAGATGTTTGCCTGCTTTTATGGTAGGGGTATAAGGCATTGGTGTCAGTAATGGGGTTGTGAACTGTACATGGTCTCTTGGCTGCCTGCTGTGCATATCTTCCTCTAGCTAAATTGCTTTTTTCTTTGTGGCGTGTCTCTCTCTTTTTCTCTCAGGGTTTGGCTAAGCAAGGACTGAAGGAATTGACACTATAAGAGGCATGAAAAGTGCTGAAGAAATTTGGGACTTTCCCACAGTTTCGCTTCTCTCTTAACAGATTCCATTGTATTTGTTTCCAGACTTTGTGGTGTGTTTTGCCAGTTCACTTCTGGGGCCATTATATGCTATTTTTCCTTTTGCATTATGTAAAATCGTTAGGTTTCATTGCTTAAAACAATATTAACCAGTGAGTCCAGACCCTGATTTTGTTAGGATTTTAGGAAACCCTAGATATTGGTTTAAATAGATAGCCAGGAGCATTGTTACATTCAATATAACAGTATTTTTCTCTTTGCTTTTGTTTACTTTGATAGTTCTAGCTGAACCTACTGTTGCAACCAAAGAGGAAATAAGACTGGTTTGGATATTTTGAACCTTCTTTACAACCAATTTCATATCTCTGAAATATTTAGTGTTATTTTGAGACTCACTGAAAACACTTGGGATCTTAAAACTGAAAATGCAACTGCTGACAATTAATTTACTTTAGTGCTGAAGTGGATTGCTCTTCTGTTTCCTTTGTTTGACAGAGGATTTCGGTTCTTTGGCTCTATGGACTTGAAACACAATATTATTGTCATAAAATATTATCTGTGTTTTGATTACTGTCTCTTGAAGCTGGAGGCAGCACACTATGTACCCAGTTTTCTTGATCACTTGTTGGAGTCTATGAAACCATTTAATATCATAAGAATCATTCAATGCAGATTAGAGTCTTTTTCTGTTGTGTTGATTTTTGTAGCAAGTAGTTGTCAGTCTCTGCCTCATTCTTTGCACTGTGGAACAGCAATGGGAACTCTGACATCCATCTGCAGCTTCCGTTATATTCAGCAATCCCAGTGGCAGAAAACTTAGCTGAACTATTAAAAGTATTAACTCCTGCAAAAAACAAAACAAATCACTGTATTTGAATAATGCTATGGCTGAGACATCCTATATAATAAAAGACTAGAGAAGTGTGTGTGAAGCTGTCATGCGCAGTAGAGACGGCCCAGACGAACGGCATGCTGGGAGGTGTAGTTCGGCAGCACAACATGGCTGCCGTGCGTGCACCGCTGAGAGGGAAGCAGGGTCTGGATCAGGGACTCGGGCAGGAGGGTGGCTGGGCGCAGGAGGCGCGGGCAGGGGCGGGGCGTTGGGCTGGCGGGGCGGAGGCGCCCGGGCATGGCCCGGCCAGCTGTGCCCAGCAGAGAGCCGAGCGAGGGGGAGGAGGCAGAGAGCCGAGCAAGAGAGAGGGGGGGAGGGGGCAGAGAGCTGGGAGGGGCAGAGAGGCAGAGAGCTGAGCGAGGGGGGGGGGAGAGAGCTGAGCGAGTTGGGGGGGAGCATGAGCCGTTACTGTTGGCCCGTGTACACGGGCTTTTACACTAGTACAACTATAAAAGCCTGGAACTGTCAAGCTATGATTGACATTCATTTGTTGCTTTTATCTATTATACCATAGGATAGATAGTGTTACAGTTTACAACATCCTATAAGTACTAAATTGACATTGCCTGTTGGTTTCAGACCCCTGCAAGTTAAGCATAGACTTTGACTTTGCTTGCATTTGCAAATTCAATAGTAAAAAATAATCTGTGCAGCAAGTCCCTCATTGAGGTATTATATATATGAGTTGAGACAATAGATTTTATTGTCTCAAATTTATTCTTTGTACATGTACCTAGACATGGGCATCGTGTGCATTTTAAGTAAATGGCAATAAATAAACATTGTATAATTATAACTTTAGATGGGTGTAAAATGAGCAATTCCTTCATATAATTGAACTTCCTCAGTCTTATGTGTATAAGTACAAAGTAAGGCCCTGATCTTAGAAACAGCTTCATACACGCAGACTTCTGCTTCCATTGACTAAAAGGGGGCTCCACATTAGTGCAGGAGCATGACTGCATGGAACAGTTTGCAGAATCAGGATGTGAATTTCCTCTCAAGCCACGTGCACTCTTTGCATAACCAGAAGTAGCCTAGAATTCCTCCTTCCCTGTAAAGGGTTAAGACTTACCTGTAAGAGGACCTGGGGGCACCTGACCAATGGGGAGGGAAGCTTCTGTCTGTGTGCTTTGTCTGAGTCTCAAGTTCGCTTTTGGGGATTTCAAAAGGAGCCAGAGTATTAGTACTGCAAGTATTAGTACATGAAATTAGTAAATTGTTACTTAATTGGTGTCACAGAGACTTGGAGGGATCAATCTCATGACTGGAATATTGGTTCAGAGGGGTATAGCTTGTTCAGGAAGGACAGGCACAATAAAAATGGAGGAGGTGTTTTATATATCAGGAATATATATACTTGTTCTGAAGTCAGAAGAGGGTGAGAGGCAGACCAGTTGAAAGTCTCTGGGTGAAGATAAATGGGGTAGAAAATAGAGGTGACATCATGGTAAAGGTCTACTATAGACCACCAAATCATGAAGAGGAGGTGCGTGAAGTATTTGGCATATCCAAACCCAAGATCTGGTAGTAAGCGGGGACTTGAACTACCCACGCATCTATTGGGAAAGTAATATGGCAATACAGAAAATTTCCAATACATTTTTGGAATGTAGTAGGAGCAACTTTTTGTTTCTGAACATGGAGGACATTACTAGGGGGCAATCATTTTAGACTTGTTTCTGACCAAAAGGAAGGAATTTGTAGTGAAACTGAAGGTGGAAGGCAATTTGTATGAAAGTGATCATGACATTATACATTTCATGATTCTAAAGAAAAGCAGGAGAGCAGCAAAATAGGGACAATGGACTTAAAAAAAAAGCAGACTTCAACAAACTCAGAGAATTGGTAGATAAAGTCCTGTGGGAGGAAAATCTAAGTGAAGGAGGAGTTCAGAAGAGCTATCACTTTCTCGTGGAGCTAATATTTAAAGGCCCAACTGCAAACTATCCTGATGAGAAGGAAAGATAGGAAGAATGTTAAGAGACCAGTGTGGCTCCATCAGGAGATCTTTAATGACCTAGAAAAAGTAGAAACATGGACAAATTACTAAGGAGGAGTACAAAAGAAAAGCACAAGCATGTAGGAAGAAAATCAGAAAGGCTAAAGCACAGAATGAGGTACACCTAGCAAGGGAGATCAAAGGCAAAAAGAAGAGGTTCTTTAGATATGTTATGAGCAAGAGAAAGGCAAAGATAATTGGGGAAAGAGCATTAACTGATTACATCAAGAAGGCTGGAGGTGCTTAATAACGATTTTAGCTTAGTTAAAAGAGTTAATTGTGACCAGGTGCTCAATATTAACAATATTAACAAGGGCATGGAAAGCAAGTCAAAATAGAGTGAGAACAGGTTAGAGAATATTTAGATAAGTTATATGTATGTAGGGCCTCATAACATTCATCCTAGGGTACTTAAGGAACTAGCTGAAGCAATCTCAGAACTGTTAACAGTTATCATCAAGAACTCACAAAGGATGAGTGAGGTCCCAGAGGAGTGGAGAAGAATTTGTGGCCACCTAGGAGATCATGTTGTCACTATGATGTATTCTGTGGCCAGTTGGAATTTCAAAGCAGCAGTAGGGGCAAAACTTAGATCCTCCTGCTCAAAAAGTACAGGCCTCTATCAAATGAGATAAAGGAAAATCTCTGCTAGTTGTTAGAAAGATAGAATTGGTGGTGCACAGTTCAGGCATTCTGATTTTTTCCAGCAGAGAATAATGGTGCCGATACACACTAGCAAGTTTATTACATATAAGTCTCTCTTTTAAGAATGCAGGAAGAAATTTATCTTTGAAGTACACAATAATATATACCGTATTTTTCGCCCTATAAGACGCACTTTTTCTTCCCCAAAACAGGGGGGAAAAAGTTGGTGCGTCTTATAGGGCGAATGTGCACCCCGGTTTCCCCCTCCCCGCCGCGGGCGGGCTGCCGGGAGTGTCCCGGTTCCCCCCTCCCCGCCGCGGGCGGGCTGCCGGGAGCGCTCCCGGCAGCCCGCCCGCAGCGGGGAGGGGGGAACCGGGACGCTCCCGGCAGCCCGCCCGCGCGGCGGGGACGGGAGAGCGGCGCGCTCCCAGCAGCCCACCGCGCGGCGGGGACGGGAGAGCGGCGCGAAAAAAGCGGCGCTTTTTGTGTGGTGGTGGTTTTTTTTTTTTTTTCCCCCCCGGCTTTTTTATTTAAAAACTCGGGGGCGTCTTATACGCCGGAGCGTCCTATAGGACGAAAAATACGGTAGTTCCACCAAGATGCTAGGACTATAAACTTCTAATCATTAGAGATAGCCAGTCTGGAGTAACTGACTTCAATATCATACTTAAATTACCCCCTGCCATCCCGCTACCCCCCAAAAAAAACCCACACTCTGCTCGTTTAGCATTACTTTTAGCCTTTCACTGGTACATACCTGTAATTAAGTGCACCCTAATAGAATGTAAATAGTAAGCAAGGTCATTACCCAACTCTTTGTGATGCTGACACAAAGTGAATTTTATTACCGTTGGCCGTCTGCCTGCAGTACAGTATGTGCAGTCAAATTTTCAGTGTCCTCTTTGCTTTGTAACAAAACCCCATGAGCCTTTTATATTAAATCAAAGAGCTCTCTGGCTAAATGTTTCCTATTATCTGCGTGTTACATTGTTGGAAAAGTAGTGCAGTTGGCCATCCACAGCTCTCTCTCAGAGAGAAAAATCTATAGACAAAGATGAAAGAGACATTGCAAAAATGGTATAAAGCCACAAGAATTTTTTTAAGAAAACCTTGAAAGTCCTAAATATATTTAGTATTGACTTTCTCATCCCTGTCGCAGCTGAAAAGGACAAAGACTCAGTCTTTAAAAATGAAGAGGAAACTCAACTAAAATTAGAACCAAAAAACCATGAACTTTTTTCTTTTCTAAGAAGTTGAAAATTCTCCTGGTGAAATATGAAAGCCTATGGATTTTTTTTTAAGATAATGGTTAAAATACCCCAGTGTTTTTGGCATCCATTTTTAATACTTAACTTTATTTTTTATTTAAATAACATATGTCTACTTATGTCTTGCACTTCATGTAAGTCCTGTCACTGAAGACATTTAACAGTAGACTAGACAATTAAGAATGCACTACTAGACAACCATGTGGGAGAATGTGCTGCACCATCTTAAACTGTGGTATAAGAGCCACAATGCCAATGCACAGCAGGATTCTCCTGGGGGCACTGTTCTACCTTGAGTCACAATGTCTTCAGGAGCTGCCACTTGTATTGTGCACATCTGCACTGCCGCCAGTATGAATCTATGTTTTTGAAACCATGGGGGCTACTCCAGTGCTTGCAGTTAAGTATATTCCTTGTATTTTTGCAGGGTTGGAGACAAAAAAAAGACCTATAAACCCAAAGATAGGGTCTGTTTATAAACTTTGAATGCTCCTCTGGATTTGGATTTTGCCCATCCTCAGACGTGATTTTGTTTGAGTTTGAACACGTCCTTTAATGGTAGAATTTTTTTAAAAAAATTACATATTAAAAAATTGTTACATTGCCACTTTTTAAAAATAGTGTTATGACTATAATTTATGCACAATATCTAGTTCCTTGTCCCCAGGTTCTCTTAACTTTAAAATACTTAACAAAATGTAATCACACCATAACATCAGGGGTATTCTGAAAACAAAATATGATATAATTTGCGAAGGTTTTTCGAAGAGAAATGGAAGTAAGGCAATATTTAGAAATAAATCTGAGAGTTTGGTTTAGGCATCTCTCTCTCTCCTGTATCCTGTTTTAGTCCTTATTTTGTTTGATGTAGAGACTTAGACCAATATTATCCTTGCTGAAAAGAAATGTTTTCTGTACTGCACTTTGTTTCAATGTTGAGTATGGCGCATTATATACATCAGACTTATTTTTCTCTAAATTCACTTCTTGCTTTCATCTTGAATTCTAATTATATTTAATTACTTAAAACATGGTACAGATTTTCCATTTTCTTTAGGTATTTGATCTTTTGACTGTTTGCTAACCACTATAGTGAAATACAATAAACTGATCATCCCTTATTGAGAGGGTTTTATTTAAACAAATTTGTTTAAATAAATGGTTTTTAATCTGGGAGCACCATGCTTTCTGTTTATTCTGAAACAGCAGGTGGAATCCAAGAGTCATGTGCCTGATAGGTAGAATTTATTGTGATTTCTAATTCAGGGGCTTCAGAGTTTTGTGATTGGAATAGGATTAAATCAGGCCCATCTGAACCAATTAGCCTTCAGTGCACTTGTGCCGCCCAACCCTGGGGGGAAAAATAAAACCAAAATTGAGTGGTGCTGCAACCCCTCCTTGCTCTAGGTTGCAATGCATACACTCATATCTTGTCCTGGGGGCGAGTTGTTGATGGGCTATGGAGTGACTGGGAGTCTGTGGGGTTGCAAGCCAGTGGAGAATGTTGGGGGCGTGAGGTTGGGGGGCTGTGGTCAGTGAGTCTAAGATGCTGGGGGTTGTGACAAGCAGCATGTTTGTCAGGGTGGCTGTCAGGGTAAACGGACTCTGGTGGTGGATTGTTGAGATATATGTGGAGTGGAAGGGGCATTCAGGGGTATGTGTATGGAATGGGGTGGAAGGGGCCCTTGAGGGTATGCGTGTTGAGGAGGGAGAGAGGGACATTCTGGGGTCTATGTGGGTGGGCTATATATGGGGGAGGGGTGCTCTAAGGAAGGTGGAAAGCCCCCAATTTCTTTACTGCATGAGGATCCAACGTTCTTTAATCTGAGACTGGGATAAATAATAAACTGTCAGGAATCTACCTGTAAGCTTCTCTGGTTTTGTATTCTGCATAACATTTCCTTTCCCTCGGTTATAACTTCATATTATATGTTATGCAACTAGTTGGACAAAGTGAGTGAGGTATCAGCTTCTGTTGGTGAGAGAGACAAGCTTTCGAGCTGACACACAGCTCTGCTTCACGTCTGTGTAGCTTGAAAGCTTATCTCTAATAAAATATATTACCTTAGACACCTTATCTTTCTACTATTCTGGGACTGACACAGCTACAGCAATGCTGCATATGTCCAACTAGTTAGCATTTATTCATCTTTTGCTGAAAGCTACTCAGTGTTAAGGCATTTTCCGTGGGTCTTACAAAGTTAAACATGTTTATGAAAAACAAGAGCTAAATAAACACCACTAAATTAATCAAATCCTTTGTGCCAGTTGTAAATCCAACACACAGCTTTCCTTGGCCTTATTTCCCTTCTACAGTTTTCAGTATGACCTGAGCTCTAACCTGCTTTAACAGAGAAGGTATTTGATCAAACTACATTATAGTACAGAGTTTTTTGCTCTTCATTTTTATTTTATTTTTTTACCAGCAAATGTGCTATTCATACTGTTGTGTTAATTTGTTTATGTCCGAGGCTGGCATATTAACAATTAAATACATCACAGGCATCTACATGCTAAAAGCTTTGGAGTCTCAAAACAATAATGAGTCTTTTTTTTGAGCAAGAACTCTTCTTGCTCCCTACAAACCTTACTTGCTTAGCTGTAATGTCAAGTGGTTTTGTTTTTTAAACTGTTATAATACAGCCCCCAAATATTTCTGAGTACAGTAAAACCTCGATTTAATGGACTTCGGATGCAACAGACAAAATTTCTGATCCATATCAGACCGCGACCCCTCCCTGCTGCGGCCCCGGTCCCCTTCCCTGGCGGCTGTCTGCTGGCTCCCAGCTGCCGCCATGGTCCCGGGAGCAGGCGGGATGGCTTCCGGCTGCCGCCCGGGTCCCAGCCGCTGGCAGGCTGGCTGCCGGCTCCTGCCCGGGTCCCGCCAGCGGGCTCCCGGGTCCTGCCCAAGTCCCGCCAGTGGGCGGGCTGGCTGCCAGCTCCTGCCCGAGTCCCGCCAGCGGGCGGGCTGGCTGCCGGCTCATGGGTCCCGCCCGAGTCCCGGCAGCGGGCGGGCTGACTGCCATGTCCCGGCTGCCGCCCGGGTCCTGGCAGCGGGCGGGCTGCGGAGCTGCCGCCCCGACCCTGTGGCGGGCAGGCTGCTGCTCCGACAGCTCGTTTTTTAATTTTTATTAAATAACGGACTTTTTGATTTAACGGACACCCCCTCGCCCGAATTAGTCCGTTAAATGGAGGTTTTACTGTAGTATATATTTAATATGGAATTCCTCTTCATTATCTGTCCAAAGCTACTGAATAGTGTTGCTTTGCACTGTTAGTTACTGCAGTCCAAACAAGAGGTGACTGCATTTCTGTGTTGGATAAAGTATTGCATACAATGCACATAACACTTATTCTGTTAAATAATTGGGATCTTTCTTGACTAAAGATATTGAAAGGATGGTATTGTGGTTAAGACACAGGACGAGGCACTAGGAAATTAAAATTTTATTCTTTGCTCTTCTACTGACTTGCTGTGTAATCTTGGGAAATCACTTAGTGCCTCTGTTTCCCCTTCTTGCAAAATGCCCTATTAACTTCACAACGGTTCTGGGATGCTTAATTGATAATTATGAAGTAGTTCAAGATTTTGAGATGGAAGGTGCTACAGAAATGTAACATATATATAATTATCACAGAATACACTTAAGATATGTCAAGTATAAGATAACTTAAGCCATTAGCTTAATGTATGTTATCTGTATATATGCTATGGAATGATTAACTGTTATATATGCATTCATTAGAACATAGAAAGAACCAGTCTGGTTGAATTTAAAGCAACATAACATACATAATGTTTGATCTTGAGTTTTTGAAATGTACAAATTAAGATGCAGGAAGACAATTTGGAATTCATATAATCAGAATTTGGTTTTTGTCCTTCAGCATTGTTAATTTCTTTGTTTTCCTTTACAGTTTGCCCAGCTGGTGTCCATCTCCAAAACTCTGGGTGTGGAGAAGTTCCCTCTAATTGAACAAACATTCTACCCAAATCACAAGGAAATGGTAGGTGCAAACAGTAACATTAAAAGCCAATTACTGTATGGATAGAACTGGAGCTATAATCACCCGTGATTCATTCATTCACTGTCTATTTTTTAAAAAATGTCCTTTTGGAAATTTCCAGTGGCATAATACTGGGTGACCTCTTGAAAGTGTCTTAGTGGTAATTGAAAGGTTACTGCCTTCAACAGTTTTTTCTATTGGCATTTGTTTCGCTCCAAACATTTTTGTACAAATAAAATGAGAAGTAACAAAATTCAAAAAAAAAAAAAAAAAACAACCTTTGAGATAGATTAACAGGTTCTAGCAAACAAAAGCATATAAATGCTAATGTGCAGGGAATACTTCATGGAAGTGTTGCCAGTCTAGCCCTGTGTGATGCATCTCCGAATATGCGCTATCTTTACTGGTGATGAGTAAGGCTGTGTGAAGTGTTTGCATGGAACCGTAAACCCATCTAAAATCAGTTTGTTTCAGTAACTCTTATCTTCATGCACCTGAGCTGATGCTGTTCACAATTCCCAGATTTTCTGCTCACTCAACAAATGCTCAGACCTCAGCCAGGGCCCCCACATACTACATACCTTTTGAGGCAATTCTCCAAAGGTTCCACAAATCTGGGGTCTTTCAGAGGCCCATGTGGCTGCTTCCTTGAGCGTCATCTTTGGGGAATCGCCAAATAAGGGCTACTACTTCTCTTAATCCATGAATTTCTGGTGGCAGAAGGTTCCTAGCGAGCCACACACACACCACATGGCACCAGGTGCAGATAACAATCCTGTTCCTAATGCCAGCTTCCGATCTGTTAAACAAACTGCCGAGGCCCCATAATCCCCAATTTAGTAGTCTCAGTAGCTAAGCAACCAAGTTAAGGAGGACAAATGTCGTAATATCTGGGTAACACTGGGAGTTCCCTAGATCACTCACCAGGAATTTTGGGGTAGCTCTGCAGGCAGCTCAGGTCACAGTCAGCTGGGAGCAGGAGCAGATGAGTTTCACTCCCTCCCTTTTATGGGGGAGGGGAGCAGATGCTTTCTGCCTCCATATGAAGACCCACGTATGTGTTGGGATTCCCTCTAAGACCTCTTTTTCCATTCAGCTTCCAAATAACTCAGTTTGACTCCCGCCTTTGTCACTCAGGTGTCTCTGTTTGGCATACAGCACTGCTACGCTGAATTGATCAGACTCAAACGTAGGGGGGAGTGATGCAGGGTACATCACAGCTTCAAAGTTGCACACAAACCTCCCTTTATGTACATTACACATCTGATTGCATTTACTATACATTGCATCACACATTTTTGGATTCGCTTGGATACTTTTCAGGAACCAAACCCTGTGCAGCATCCACTGTCCATGCACTGTCCTTGCTTCAACTTCCTCTTTATCTCATCTCTACATTCCTAATTTCTTTTGTCCCTTGTATCTAGTTCATAGTAAATTGTTCCCTGCATGTTCTCCCTCTTATCTTAGTTGGCTCAAACATTCTGTCTTCTTAGCCTGCTCACCTGTTTTTTTGGCGATTCAGGTTTATGTAGAACATCCAACCTACTAGCAAACCTGCAGGACAAGGTTTTCCACCCATATTTAGACCCTGCAGGATCCACATGACTCTCACAGGCTTAGTCATATCTTACAGCCTTCTTTGAATTGTTCTTTTGTTATTGTTTCTAAATGTAGATTTTTCCATAGCTATACTTGTCTAGAGGAGAGGCATCAGAGCTGGAGAGCTATTTGCCTGGAACAAAGTTGCAGTGAGGGACAAAGCAGTCTCAAACATTACTGCTGCAATGCCATAATTTGAACATTAGCAATCAGCAGTCAATGATAGGTCATTGAACCAGGATTGTGTAGCTCCATTTGACACTATATTACCCTGGATAAAATCCTGCCTGACCCTATTCAAATTAATGGTAAAACTTCCACTGATTTCAGTTGACTACAGTTTCGTCCACAGTCCCATCTCCCTCTCTGGTCACTTCAGGGCAACTGGGCAGAATGAGACTATCATTCTACTCTTGTCTTCTCAGCTTTTGCGAGGGAGGCAAAATTCCTATACCTTTTTATGGCTGCCTGGTGCAGAGTCCTGGCTTTTATGGACTATTAGTTTAGCACTCCCATCCTTTCTTCTATCCCATGTGAAACTTCAAGTGAGAGGAGCTTCAATAATAGTCACATAGCTGATGTGAAAGGTGAACAGGAGCTCACCAGGAAGAAAGTTACTGATCTAGAACAGTGAATCTCAAGCAGTCCAAACCCCCAAGGATCTTTTGAGAATAGGGAGGACCTTCCCTAACATGAGTGTTGATGCATTTGGTAGCCAAGCCCAAAACTTTGTCATTTCTCCAATTTTTGAAAAGTGAAACATGAGAAATGAACAAGCGTCCTTTGTTTTGGGGATTAAGTCATTATAGACAGAGAATAAGAATCACACCTTTTAAAATCATTTTCCTTTTCACATGCTAGATACTGTACATTTTGTTAGGGTACTGGAGATGGCCAAGAACAAAACTGGTCAGTATTGACTTTCATGTGATTAATTTGTGCTCTTTTAATTATTTTTCTAGCCTATAAAAAGCCTATTTTTGCTTGTACATCTGCTAACTAGAAGTTACAACAATGGAGAATAAAATATCCCATTGCTCAGTCTCAAGAATTGGTTGAGGTTTCAGTTAATCTGCTTGTACCTCGCATATAATGCCCTGCAGAAAGGCCACCATCTTCCCAACTTCCACAGCTGGCTGCTATCTTAAAGCATAGATTGAATTCAGATCCTGAAGTTGAAATGAAAACTTGGAAAGCTATTAATGTGTGTTGCCGGGGTGCTTATCTCGTTGCCGGTAGAAACGAGGCTTCACACAGGTGGCTAGATGGAAAGTGGTGAGTTTATTGAAAGGTGCGGCATTACCGTGCTGGGGGCTTCCGGTCAGCACTGCCGCGATACAGAAGGTCTGACACACCCAGGCGATGTCCAGAGAAGAAACCCAAAGAAGAAGCCCAAGCCATAAAGGTGTGTCAGCACAGATATACCCATACTCATTTGCATCTCATACATATTCATCTCATTAATAGCAAGCAGCAAGCTGATTGGTTACACGCTGTTCAGCACTTGTTGATTATGCAGCCCTGCCTCAGTTTCCCCATCTAGTTTCCCACGCATTCATTCTCACACAGATGGGGTAAACACTCACACAGCTGGGACTGTTCCCAAACACACAGCAAGATAACAAAAACAAGGTCAGTCTCAGATTAATACCATTACGCCCTCTCCTGGAGTTGACTCAGAAGCGTAACTACGCCCCCTAGTGGTTGCCCGTCGCAATTTTTTCCAGTCTCCTAACAATGTGTATTTATTTGTGAGTGCATAAAATATTGTTTGACAGATGATGGGATTATTAACATATTGCAAGATGCATTTGAGAGTTGTTTCTTGTCCTGTTACCTATCTCGATCCTACACAACAATAGTTAGTGATTGAGCAAGGAGGTTATTTTTCCTTTTGTTGAACTTTTGATTGCAAAAGGCTTGCCTGAGTTTGTGGAGTGTTGACAATTTCCTGTATAATTAATATTATTTTGCAGACAACTATTCTTTGTCTCTGTATTGGATTGTCATGTATATTTCAAATGTGCTACAGTGTCTGAGAAAAGTTAGATGTAGATTTGTTTGTTTGTTTTTCCCTCTGGGGGATGTTTTGGAAAGTCTGGCTCAGAAAAAATATGCTAGTAGCTTTTCTTGGAATTTCTGTGCAGAGATGTAAAACGATCCAGTGGGGGCGGGGGGGGGGGAGTTTTCTCAGTAGATGAGCTGAAGCCATATTGGAGTAATGAATGCTTATTTAAACGTTATTAATATCCAACTTGGTTTGAGATTGCTTTTACCTCTACAGAAAATTTCTCATTTTTAAAGGAGGTCTTTTTCTTCTCTCGCTGTACATCCTGGTCCTGTTTCTCCCCCAGGCATAAATTAGAACTTGTTTTCTCCAATTTAAAACTGTATATCTTGGGATAAGAGGGTATTCCAAAACTCTGAGAACAGGAGATTTTAAACTCAGCAGGCTTGATCTACTGTTATGCTTCTATTTCTTTTGCTTCTTTCATACTCTAGTGATCATTTGTGCCTGGCTCTCTTGTACTGTTTTTCCAAGGGCAATAAAAGGTAAGTAAACAAAGATAGCATTCTCCGATGCAAGCTTGGGAGCTGCTTTAATGGAAAGCTTTTTGGAACAGGGACATTTCACTAAAAAAGTGATTAAAACCTTACAAAAGGTGCTTTCTGAACTCATCATAGCTTGGGTCACAGGTTGGCAGCTTTCCTTTCAGGAATTAGTTTTCTTTTTTCACTACATTTCTGCCCCCTTACATTCTCCCATGGAAAAAGTGCCCTGTTCAGGCATATTTGTAGGACACATTGATAACTTTTAATTGGAATGATTTTAAGAACAGGAAGACACTATTTAGCTATTCATAATGATTTCAGCAATAACCTTTGATTTGTTTTCATTTTTTCCCCTTTCACAGCCTCTTTTCTCTTATGTTTTTCCAACTGTGAATGTGAGTCAGATGAGTTGCATTCAAATCAAGACCAAATGATTTAGCAGCTGTATTTCATCCTTGACCTTCAATGTAACGAACACACCTACACTCAAGATTTAGGAACTGAAAAGGGGTCATTCTCTTTTTAAAAATTTGTTGGTTGTAATACATGAATGCTAAAACAGTAAAAATCTTAATATGAAAATATGGAAAACTATGCCATAGGTGATTTTTTTTCCCCTACATTCCTTGTCAATACTGAATCTCAGTAAAATAAGTACTCATTTGGAAGTATCCTTTTAAAGCTCTACCTCCCCTCTTTATTGTTATTAGAAAGACAGATTCTGTGTTCTCCAAATTGGAATCTCTAGTCAGATTTAAATTCAAACAGAAATCAGACTCAACAGACACTAGTTTTGAAACACCTTATATTGGATAGTTTATGGCAAATCAATTGTAAAATGTTTGATAAACTAAATATAGAAAACTGATATTTCATATAGTAAAATTCATACTTGAGTTTTGATTGATATATAAATCATATATAAATATTGAAGAAAAAACGTACAATATAGGATGAAAGAAGGCAAAGTGTTGTACGTTCATTGAGTTTAAGGCCTGCTTACTTTATCATTTTAAAATAGAAACAGAAGTACAATAAACAAGTTACAAAGCAGAAAATATCCATTTACTACATAGTGCTGTTCAAAATACACCATTACAATGAATTTGAAAACAAATACCCAACTGTACATGTGCTGTAGACTAAATTAGCCATGTGTTTGATAGAAAATGTGTATGACAATAAAGCTATTGCAGCTTCGTCTAGGAATTGATTTGATATGACAGAAGACAATGAGTTCTAGTTAACTACATATACCTATAAAGTATATTCAAATATATGCACTGCACTAGCAGTAAATCACACTACCAAAAATTGTATCTGCAGTTCATTTTTGTTTTTGGAAAAAGCATAGCTTTCACAGCCTATAATTTTTTAAATAATCATAATAAAAAAATCTATGGATAAAATTAGTTTTGCAAACTGCATTTTTAGAGCAGAATACTGGCTGGGTTTTATGTTTATCAGAAGAAATTAATAGTATTTTATTACATTACCATACTTTAAAACAGCAAAGTTGGTCTAAAATAAAATAAAGGGTGGAATGTAGATTATTAAGTAATAGTGGTGACCTACTCTTACAAGAAATAATGCTTTCTGTCCCCAGAGGCTGTATTTACTACTGTGTTTTGTTGGAACTGAAACAACACGCTTTTCTTGAATTATTACAGCCCCATTAATATTTAATGCATTTTATATAGATTATGGACAAAATGTTCTGTGTACTGCAATAACTACACAACACTACTTTCTATTTTATTGTAAAGCAACAAGTACAAGCAAATTCAGATGATAGGCAGAAGCTCTGATCTTATCCCATCTTTTGCTCCTAAGAAAGTGCAGTGTTAATGGTACTGGCATGTAGGATCCTTCATTTTTTGGTGTGCTGTGCTAAATTAAGTTTTTCAGCCTTAGTGCTAAATATTCTTCCTTTTATGTGCCTAAATAAGATATTGGAGGTTTCTAACATAGGTATTTTTGTTTGTTGGTGATGAGTTGTTTTATTTATTTTTATAGTTTCATTTATTTTACAGTCATCCCAAAAAGAGATGATGATTTTCATTCAAGTACCAGTATAGGAGAACCAACAAGACAGATACCCTCCTCCCCCCCAACTTGATGTGTTGCATAAATATGTAAATACTTAGCAAAAATTTTAAGTGTAGTATTTGTTATGTTATCACAGTAGCATCTTCAAACTTGTTATTGTCTATTGTGTAAACGTAGATTCACATGATTGAAAAATATATATTAATGCGATAGGGGCATCAACAGAGACAATAAACTACAGAGTGTCATGAAAACACATAGTTAATACAAGTATGTATTGCTTTCCCGTTGTAATAGACATGTGTGCCTTGCTTTGAGTTGAATGGAACTACTGATGAGCATAAATTTAAGCATGTGTGTAAGTTTTTGTAGGATTGCAGTCTTACAGCTGCATGGCAAACGGGAGTGGCGCCAGCTTTTTTGCCTAGGCAGCAAAGAAGAAAAAAGGGCAGAGAAGCTGCCGAATTCCCGCTGCTGTTGAGCTGCTGCAATTCGCTGCCCCTCAAGGGCTGCTGCCCTAGCCGGTCGCCTAGGTTACCTATTGGCTAGCACTGGCCCTGGTGGCAAACTAAGTATAGACACAACTCAGAAAGTAGGATTCTTAACCCCATAAACTATAACAATTCCAAAGACCATTTACTCCATTACTGTATCATGATGTTGCATTCAGTAAGTTCCAAAGCTCTGGAATCCATTCATATAAAATAATAATAATCAAACCTGAACTATTCTAGAGGTTCAAAGTCATTAATCTATTGATCTTAGTTCTCATATGGCAGCTCCCTTTGCATTAATTCTTCATGGTGAAATTCAAAAACACAATGAGGAGCAGAGTATTTTTGAGGTGGTTCTGACCTGACCATATTTAGGAGATATTGGAAATGTCAGAACAGAGTCCTTATCGCATGAGGATTCCTACTCAGTTTCTCAAACCCAGAGGTTCATTAGATGTGGATAATTATTCTCAACTTTGATGCCAAACTTTTGAAGTTTGCCATCCCTTATTAATTTACGTCTTTAAACTTAAAAACGTATAGAAATGTATTCATGGTCTGTATTGTGTTTTCAAATATTAAAATCTTGCCTTTTTTTCCTCTAACCTCCAAAAAGATAATACTTTTCTGGTACATTTTTGCAAGTTCCCAAATTCATTATCACAAAGTGAAAGTGACTACCCAAAAATGGTAGATTTTGTATTGAAATCTGAAGAATTAAAAATCATCAAATAATATTTTGGGGATTTCTTAAAGCATTCTCAGGATAAAAATGAGGCTTATAACAGTAGGGAAATATGATAATGACATGGTCACACATGTACAGAGGCTTTTTCAGGTGCCATTGCTACACTGACAATGTTCATGCTTTAGTTTTCCTGTAAATCTAACTAGTCTAAGGATGTATATTGTCATAATTTTTCTGTTGGTGTAATATCTAACTTTCTCTTTACACTATGTGCCAATCCATTGGATCAGTGAATTGGATAGGCATTTGTGATTATCATAGATATATATTTAACCTCATTACTAACAAATGTTATAATACACGGTTAAGAAATAGGACATTTAAGTAACATACAAAAAAGAAAAGAACAAGTGTTTAATCACGAAAATGTTTAACTTGTTTCAACAAATCTTTTACAGCACACTGTTATAATACTTTACATATACACTGTACAATAATTATTTTTTTATCAGAAAGCTTCCATACAGAAAAAAATAGCTGTATGAAACATTCTTCATGTATCAGAAAACTGTTTTGGACTGAAACACAGGGTTTTCTTAATCTGCTAGGTAATTGGAGTAGGGGGCAAAAATCTGATCATTCTTTTGTTCTTCTACATTCATATTGGTAAAAAGGAAAGTTGTTATGCCTCTGAGAACACAGAGGACCATTCTCAACTAAAGCCTCTGTATGCAAAGCAGAGCTTTATAAGCTACCTCCAAGAGAGTTGTTCCTCTTCTTGCCTGGGTGCCAATTTTACAAACCTTGTACTTGTACAGCACAATTTGTTTTTGTTTCTAAGCAACAGATACATAAGATGTTGGCGTTTGAAAGCTGTGAGCCTGCAACGTTTGATGGAATTAGCCTCCCAGGCTTTTTAGGAAGTAATCATTTTAAGGTTCGCTGATGTCAGTAAACTCTTTCTCTGGAGGAGGACCACCTCGGTACCAGCTGCAAGAGCCATCGCTTCGCTTGATACAGGCATAATGCTTGGCCTGGTGCCCATACAGCTTCCTTTCTATCAGCCAGTCTGTCCAGAGACACTCATTTGGTGTAGTGATTGAGCAGGGCACCATATAGCAGGTAGTAATCTAAATGTGAAATGTGAAGTTAGTTCAACGTACTCATCAAAATTCCCATTAGAATGACATTGCTCATTTGCTTCACACTTTTTCAGCATGTGAAAGTTTATTCACAATATCTGTACTGATCTTGGAATAAGTAGATATGTGGAAATCAAATAATTTATAAAATACTAGCGAAAATACCCGGCGTTGCTCGGGTCAGTCGGAGGTGGGGAGGGGGCAGACAGCTGAGCGAGTGCGGGGTCCGTTGGATGGGGGCAGAGAGCAAACCTGACACCCCCACCTTACCCCCCCGACCAAACCCGACACCCCCACCTCACTTACCCCTCGACCAACCCCGACCCCCCTCCTCACCCCCCCAACCAAACCCAACACCCCCACCAAACCCAACACCCCCTGACCAACCCCAACACCTCACCCCTCACCCACCCAGACACCTTCCCACCCCCCCAGACCAAACCGAACACCCCCGGCTCACTTACCCCCCAACCAAACCCGACACCCCCACCTCACCCTCCTGACCAAACCCGACACCCTCACCTCACCCCCCCAACCAAACCCGACACCCCTATCTCACTTACCCTCCGACCAAACCCAACTCGGGTCCATCGGAGGTGGGGAGGGGGCAGAGAGCTGAGTGATTCTGGGGTCCGTCGGAGGTGGGGAGGGGGCAGAGAGCTGAGGGATTCCAGGGTCCGTTGGAGGGGGGAGGGGCAGAGAGCTGAGCGAGTGCGGTGTCTGTTGGAGGGGGTATTATGACATCAGAACTATGTCACAGAGAACAGCAGTTGCCCAGCTGATGTGATTGCCCTTTAAAGAATTTCACCCCTGGGGGGCGTCAGAGATGAGATTTGAAAAATTTTCGACTCTTACGGTCATTAGGACCCCAAGACCTCTAACTGTACCAAATTTCAAGTCTCTAGCTCAAACGGTGTGGAAGGAGTAAGCATACATCCGCGCATACATGCACGCATACACCATTTGACTTTTATATATAGAGATTGTGCATAAGAGAGTGTTTTTGCAATTCCCACCAAGAAAAAAATTCGATTTCATTTTAGGATTGAGCCTTGAACATATTGTCCAGTCACTGTTATTGCCGATTTCTATACTTACTTTGCAGCCACAGCCCATTTGGTACCTCTGGTTAAGACTCTTCTTTTGAGACAAGGATAGATCATCCCATTGTTCAATGTAATTGCATAAATGGATGAGAACTTTACCGTCATTTAATATTTGGCCTATATGGGGGGAAATAACAAAAATAAAGTATGTGAACCAGAGTGTAATGTAAACCCTGGTCTACATTGTGAGAAAACTATAAAGTTTTATGCTAATAGTTCCAAATAAGTTAGATTTGACGTATTTTCAGTAACTGTTGTTTAAATTGCAAGTACAACAGCTCAGCTTAACTATTTTGCTGTTACACGCAGATTGAAAAATGTTAATATCATTTGTTAAAAGATGCTGATGGTCTGCCAACAAGGAACATGAAAACAGTACTATGTGAGACTAGAATTCAAAATCATTTTACTAACATCTGGCAGTAATTAAGGACCCTATCCTGCAAACACATTTGGCATGTAAGTAATCCAATTGAACTCAGTGGGACCACTCACATGTGGAATTGTTTGCAGAATTAAGGATTAATTTAGTAATAGGACAAAATAATGGACTGAGTCCTGCTAGCGAAAGGCCAGCCTTTGTAATGGAAATTGCTATTTACATAATAAAATTGACCTCTTTTGTTAAAGTACTATGAGATCTACTGCTGAAAGATGAAAAGTACTATATGTAGAACCTTACACGGATACAAAATGTGTATCCACATCCGATTCACAATCTGCAAAAATGATTCATGGATATCCGCATCTGCGGATATAGGTATCTGCGAATATAAAGTGGGTATCACATTTGCAGGGCTCTAAATATTTAAAACCAAGGTGGTATTATCATAATATTACTCTGTAGATTGTCATGTTAGTGTCCATAAATTATTAATTTACAATATTAATTCTATATTTGGTACAAAGTTAAGTAGATAAACCATTAAACAGTGTTGTTGTTATAAGGATTTTAAATGTTACGATTTGTTTGTATTTTACCTGTGAGGAGATATTGCTTCTTGTTGTTCGCGTCTAGTTTCACTCCACAGAGAGATGAATCAAAAGGAGTATAGACATACTGAACATCTTTCAGTTTTTCAAACCCCTTAAACATCTGAAATTTTCCCCCCCAAAAATGAAAAGAATGTGTTATTGCACCAAGAATTTTATTTGGAAACAAAAATATTATTTGAATCGGCCAAAACTTTAGAGTAGATGAACGATATTTGAACAAAATTTTGAACCTCAGCAGCTCCCATGGGCAGTGACTGAAACAATAGCTTGATGTCTCTCTTTGAAATAGGGATGAGCTCAATCTGTGAAGTCTGAATCTATATCAGAACTTCAAAACCTTCCCTACCATTCAGAGTGTTCAGATCTGAGGTTTGGCCCAATCTATAATTTAAAATGAAATTTATTCCATTGATCTTAGATAAAAGGCAAGAGAATTATGTCTGCATTTTATAGAATTACAGATTTTAAAAGAGGTAACAAAGTCCTGTGGCACCTTAAAGACTAACTATAAAGTTTTGAAGCATAAGCTTTCGTGGGCTAATACCCACTTCGTCGGATGCTCCGACAAAGTGGGTATTAGCCCATGAAAGCTTATGCTTCAAAACTTTATAGTTAGTCTTTAAGGTGCCACACCCGACGAAGTGGGTATTAGCCCACGAAAGCTTATGCTTCAAAACTTTATAGTTAGTCTTTAAGGTGCCACAGGACTTTGTTACCTCTGCTATTCCAGACTAACACGGCTACCTCTGAGATTTTAAAAGGTGCACTCTTCAGTGGGGGTTTCATAGACCCTCAAACCATTCAGATTTTTAAAATGTAAAAGACTCTTCATTGGCATCTAACATTTAAGGAGCAATGAAAGAATTCAGCCACACTTCAGATACCAAGCCATTTTAAAAAGCACATTACAGTGTTGACCCACCAGAGATGCAAGTTGATCTAATTGTATTCATTTGGACAAATGTTGTCTTTGTTACCCTGACATCTGGTGGTGAGTTGTGGCAAGTTGTGGAAAAGAACTTCAGGGGCTGATCTCATTTGCATAGGCACACCCACCCCACCTAGATGGTCACTTTGGCTGCTGTGGGATCCCCAGTTTCTCTGTTATTAGGGCAGGAAGAATAAATTGTTGTTATTCTGATTATGTGAATCAAGGACAGTGGAACTGTACTTGGCCTTTTTTATGATGGAGGGGCTTGGCAACAACTAAGTAATACTTGGTAGGCAAGGGACATGGGTTCCAAAAGACAGTGAATTGAGAGAGGCTGGGGACAGGTATTTGTACCTAATGGTATGGGCTTCTTCTGAGGGTCCTAAATGCCAATTGCACACCCTCCTCTCTCCACTGTGTAATAGCAGAGCTAATTTTGATTCCATTAGGAGTCTGATTACAGATTGCAGAGCTGAATTCACTTTGGGCCAATGATGTGCCAGCACTGAGACTCCCCCACTCTGAGCTGAGGTCACGGAGTGCTGCCTAAAGTAGTAGGGGGCGTGAAGATCTATTGGTGAGCGGCTAGCAGAGAGGAGTGGCTCGCAGGATGGCTACCAGAGAGGAGCAGCCGGTGGAGAGGAGAGGCTCACAGGACAGCTATTGTAGAGGAGCAGCTGGTGGAGAGGAGTAGCTTATGGTGAAGGCTGCAGCAGAACCCCATGGAGAAGTTGGGCAGTTGGCCATTGGAGCACGTAAGGCGCCCCTTTACCTCCCTCCCGCCAGCCCCCATTTCCACGCAGGCTGGGGGGAGTAAAACTCTGCAGATGAACTTTTGAACTCTGGGGCTGCATTCATCAGGGACAGAGACTTTGGAGTTTGACTTTTGGGTTGCTGGACTCAAGAACCGAAGTGAAAGGACAAGGCCCAATTTGCTTGGGGTGGGTCTCTTGCTCATGGTTCGTGTTATGAATCCTGTTTGTGGTGTTTCCCCAAAATAATGCTGCATTGTTTCTCTCTGTTATTAAAATACTTTTGCTACACTCAGACTCTGTGCTTGCAAGAGGGGAAGTATTGACTCTTAGAGGCACCGGGGTGGTGGTAGTGGTATATATTTGTCCCAGGTCACTGGGTGGGGACTTGAGCTGGTTTTGCATTGTGTTATTGGGATGGAACCCCTAGATACTGAACCTGGTCCTTGTTGCTCCCAACTCTGATGGGCAGAAGGGTTATATCCGTTATCTTCAGTGGATGCTGCCTGGATATATTCAGGGCCAGAACTTGGCCTGCTGTGATTCTGGTCTAAGAATAATTGGAGTTTTGCCTTCATAAGGAGTATGGGAACAGACCTTAGAGTTTATAGTCTGCATCACTCAACTGAAATGGGAAGTTTAAGTAGCAAAGCCCATGCAATACTAGATATGCAGCATGCTGTCCAAATAGCACTTCCACACTCAGTTCTGAAATACATTTTTAACACAATGCTTGCAAAACAAGTCCAATTATAACCAAGCATGAGAGGCGCTAATCAATCTCAGAATGCCTTTCATCACCTACAATATGGTATAAATTAAACCCCACCACAGAGGAGGCCCCTTTTGTTTACATCATGCTGTGGTGACAGTTGCAAGGTTCACAGCTACCAAGTGCAGTTGGCATTACTGAAAAAAAAAAAGGTCATACTCAAATTCTTCATAAGGGATTTAAATACTGTATGGGACTTGCAAATATATTGTAAATGTGTTGGTTTTCTAAAGCCTCTTGATTAAAGAATGATAAAAAGCCAAGAATTAACAGTTGCCATTGGATCTCTGATGTAAAACATCAGATGCCAATCTGAAATACTTTGTACAAGAAATAAACACCCAGGATAAAAAAAAGTGTTCTATCTCTAATGCAAAAAGCCACCCATGCAAACAAAATAAAGATGCCCAAAATTATTAAATCACAACTTGTGTCATTTATTTATATTTCTGTTAGCTAATTTGACTTAATTTTGTTTAAGCCTGCAAATCTTGTTCTGATATCCATGATCATCTCTGGGTGGCCATAGGAAGCAGCAAAGACACTGCTTCAAACATTGAGCCTGAATTTCAGAATGTTGAGTCCTTACAGCTCATGTTGAAGTCAATGGAAGCTGTAAGGGCTCAGCACCTCTGAAAATTAGGCCACTGATTCTAAAAGTAATACAACCATTGCATTGCTTGGGGTGTATTCTCTACGTCTACACAGCAAAAGCAAAAAGATCCCTGAGGCAATGAGTCTCAGAGCCCAGGTCACCTGACTTGGGCTCGAGCTGAAGGGCTAAAAATATCACTGTAGACATTTGGGCTCTGGATGAGCCTGGGCTCCAAGACCCTCTCCCCTTGCTGAATTTCAGAGCCATGGCTACAGTCCGAACTTCAGCTTTTGACTTTGCAGAGTGAGCCTTAGTCAGTTGACCTAGACTCTGAGATTTACTGTTGTGGGATTATTTTTTTATTTGCTGTGTAGACATACCCTTATGATATAGTGCTTCCCTTCAGTGCTGAGCTAGCTTGAGTCCTGTCCATGAAGAAAAAAACTAACTCTAATGTGGTGGTGCTTTGAATTTGAGATGCTGATCCATTATGGGGTATAGCCTACAGCCTAACAGGTTTCAGAGTGGTGGCTGTGTTAGTCTGTATCAGCAAAAAGAATGAGGAATACTTGTTGCACCTTAAAGACTAACAACTTTATTACTAACATAATCAAGATATGCTGCTAATCTAATAATTTTTGCAACTCTAGTGTTATTTTATCGTGTGGTAGCTTTCATTTGAGGTAATCTAACTCAAACACAGATAATTCAGCTCACTTTGGCAGTGAAGACATTTCCACAGATACTTATATGGAAGTTTAGCCAATGATTTTTTTTAAATGATTTGGATTATGTTAAAGAAGGGCTTCAGATCTATCCCAATAAATAACTTCCACTATACGTGGTGCACTGGGGATTTTTAAAACATACAAAAATGGCCTGGTGCCATGCCACGCTGTGACCCACTTAGATCTCTGGTTTTAGTTGGATCACTTTTCTAGATAGGAGACATCCAAGGAAGTCCTAAGGACTATAGACAGTGGTACCGGTGATTCAATGGGTGGAACTCTTATCTCTGTAGGCAGGGACTAGGCTGATATTAGAAAACACTGTGTACTGGTAAATGTTGTCTCACTGAGATATATAACTGAGGCGATGGTCACTTGTAGTCATTTAAAGATCTCATGGGACTTTTCTTAAGGGTATGAGTGCTAGCCTCCATGTCCTGATTAAATTCTGTTGTGGTAATTGCTTTCTATCTGCTATATTCTCCAGGCATTTTCAGTTGGATACGGCATTGTTCTTCCTTTTCTGAACTGTTGTGCAGCGTTACTGTTCTTTGTTTAAACACTTGCTGTATTTTTCGCTAAATGTAGCTGCATTTCTCTAGCAGTATATCTCCCAGTTTTTCATTTGTGCCCGAAATTCAGCCCTGGAATAGAACTGTATTCATGTGTACTAAAAATGAATTTTCTCTGTATACCAGTTTAGATTTGTAAAGTGTTGTGGTTTCCTGTGGGATGGTATTGTTTATATGGGCTTCATTCTACCACTCTTATACTTAGCAGTGTCCAGATACACAAGCAGGCCCTTTAAAAGTAGTAGAACTACTTAAATTATGTACCTTGCTATGCAAGAATGGGTGGCAAAATCAAGACTTATTAGTTATATCATAAAAGCAAATATTATCTACTAATACATCACTTGCTATCCTTTAGTGTTAGTGCAATGCTCTAAATATTTTTCCAGTTAAAGAAAAGAATAGCTACTGGAAAAATTACTATCTTACTTAAGTTTAAACACCTCCCAGTAAATATAAAATAAGAGTACAAAGTGTCAGTACTTCTTTGTACTATGTAATGTAAACTGCTTGTGAGACTAGCAGTAAAACTGTGTTGCTGCTGGTTACAAAACATTTTTACTTGTGCTAATATTTAATGCCCTAAATCATGAACATTTTGACACTGTTTCTTTAAATCTTTTAGACTGTCTTCTCTGCAGTGGGAGGGAGAAATACTTTTAACATAAAAATGAACACAACAAAAAATGGTTACTCACTTACTTGTAACTGTTGTTCTTTGAGATGTGTTGCTGTATCTGTTCCAATTAGGTAGGTGCATGCTGCATGCATAGTTTGTCAGAAAGTTTTCCCTTAGCAGCTCCCGTCAGGTCAGCTGTGGTGCCCCCTGGAGTAGTGCCTTAATGGTACCGAGTATATGCTCCTGCAAACCTGGCCCCTTCTCAGTTTCTTCTTGCCAACTACTCCGACAGATGGGTTGGAGGATGGGCATTGGAATGGATATGAGCAACACATCTCAAAGAACAACAGTTACAAGAAGGTGAGTGACCGTTTTTTCTTCTTCGAGTGCTTGCTCATATTGATTCCAATTAGGTGACTCCCTAGCTGGTGGGGCCAGAGTTATGAAATTGCTGATTGGAGCACCGTTCTGCCAAAAGTTGCATCATCTCTGGTGTGCTGAATGATGGCGTAATGAGAGGTGAAGGTATGTATCAAGGACCAAGTTGCTGCCCTGCAGATTTCTTGGATCAGGACCTGGGCCAGGGATGTCACTAATGAGGCCTGCACCCTTGTGGAGTGTGCTGTAAGTGCCAGGCTGGTATCTCAGCCAGCTTGTAGCACATATGGATGCAGATGTGATCCAGGAAGATATTCTTGGAGAGGAGACCGCAAATCTTTTCATCTGGTCTGCTACCACTACAGACAACTGGTTTGACTTTTTGAATGACTTAGGAGGGACTTTGTACAAATGAAATGAAAAACTGTGTGTTCTATGTAGAAGACCAGTGTCCAACTAACATCCAGAGTGCATCCTCTGCTCGCAGCTACTGGCATGGGGCTTAAGATAAAAAAAACAGAAGGAATATGTTTTGGTTGGTATGGAAAGATGACACCACCTTCAGAAGAAAAGCTGGATCAGGCCTAAGTTGCACTTTATCCTTATGGAAAACCATATAAGGTGGGTCAGAGGTGAGGGCCTTTAACTCAGAAACCCTCCTTGCTAATGTAATGGCGACCAGGAAGTCTACCTTCCACGACAGGTAGAGGAGGGAGTAAGTCACCAGCAGGTCAAATGGGGGGCCTATTAGAGGGAGAGGACCAGGTTAAGATTCCACGCAGGAACAGGCTGTCTATTCTTGGGGTATACCCATTCCAGCCCCTTGAGGAACATCCTACCATGTGGTTGGCAAATACGGAGTGTCCAAGTGCTCCCAGGTAGAAGGCCAAGTTAGCAGGCGATTCCTTCGCACATCATCTGAGGGTCGAGCCAGCATTGGAGGGACTCAAGAATGTGTTCTAGGACCTTCACCACTGAGTTCTGTCGTGCCCCAGGCAGTAGGCAGATGCAAGCCACACTTACAGGGGTCTGAGCCTCAGTCTGGCATGCCGGGCCACATAAGTGTAAGCTGCCATCTGGCCAAGGAGACTCAGGCATCCCCTTGCAGTAGTGGTTGGGTACTTCCTGAGGCCTTGAATAAATAATATTTGACATCATCTGGAAACGGGGTTTCCGGTAAAAATACACTTGCCTGTACCAAGTCCAGCACCATTCCGATGAACTCTGTTATTTTGGTCAGTGATAAGGTTGACTTCGCCACATTGAGGAGTAGGCCCAATCTTTCGAAAGCAGATCTAAGTGGACCTGAGATTCCACCTGCTCTCTGGTGCGCCTCTTGAGCAGCCAGTTGTTTAGGTATGGGTATACCTGCACTTGTCTCCTTGGGAGGAAGACTGCTACGACAGTCATGCATTTGGTGAACACTTAAGGGGCCATCAATAGACCAAATGGGAGGACCATGAACTGATAATGTTTGAGGTCAAAATCACAACCCGTAAGAATCATCGGTGCACCGGCTGAATGGCTATGTGAAAGTATGTGTCTTTCATGTTGAGGGCAGTGTACCAGTCTCCTGGATCCAGGGAAGGGATAATTGTGCTCAGAGAGACCATGCGGAACTTCAACTTCACCATAAGTGAAGTGGGATAGATGAATCATACAACAAGGGTAAGGATCCAGTGTCTTGGCGGTGTGCCGTCCTCAAGCGTCCCTTCAAAAGGTCTACTTAGAGCCCATCAAAGGCAGGCAATGACCAATACCAATGGCCGTCACTGGTGGTAAAAAGGAACTGAGGAGTTGTTGGATTGGCAGGGGCATATATTCAGTGCCCTGAAGGTGCTACTCCAGGGGGCTCTACAGCTAACCCAGCTGACCCAGTGGGAGCTTCTCGGGGAAAATTTTTCAATAACTGTGCACTCGGTGTGCACACACCTAATCAATATGCACAATCACTTGAAGTAGGAATAATTGTTTTGAGAGGAATAGCTTAACAAAGTCCCTCCTATACTAAAAGTACTAAACAAGCCCCCTGGGTAACATAAATGTAGGTGGAAGATGAGGAGAAACATTTTGCTTAGTTTGTACAGTTGCAGCCATATGTAAAATTTCACCACTAATGGGATCTATGAGAGTGATCAATTTAGCCATGGAATGCAAGACTTAAGGGCTTGAATGGACGTCAGTAAAGCTGATGCTATAAGTTCAGCTTTACTATCTTTCACATAATAGACTGTGTGACTAAAGCAACTGAGGAAAGATTAAAAGAATGGAATAAGTTTAGCATGGCTAAATTATTAGCATGGCTAGATTATTTTCTACAAGTATCTGAAGGTTGTAGACACTGAGCGTATGTCTCCACAGCATTTTGGAGCATGTGGGAGCAAACCCTCCAGCTCGGTGTCGACAAATTTGGATTAGTAGGTATCATGGTAGCACTCTAATAATAGCTGTGTAGACAGTGCTCTGAAATTGTGGCTCAGACCAGAGCTTGGGCTCTGAAGTTCACTCCCACCTCTCTAGGCTCCAGAGCCCCAGCCTTAGCTTCAGCTCCAAAGAACTGTCTATACAGCTATTTTTAGAAAGCTTGCATCTGTACTCTCCAAAATGCTGTGTAGATATCCCCCAAAGGGGGGAGAGATTGTTTGGGAATGTCCAAAGGGATGTATCCTGGTCTAGTGGCACAAAAATGTTCAGCAGGAAATTTAAAGATTAAGGAATATTTCATAGATTTATAGGTTTTAAGGTGAGAAAGGGATCATTAAATCATCTAGTCTGGCCTCCTGGGTAACATAGGTTGGGTATTGTAAAGTGAAGTCTGGTCTATTGGGCCTAGATCCTGCAAACACATGTTGACCTTTAAGTATGTGAGATGTTCTAACAACTACGGAAAACTCTGTCCAAAATAGTCAGAGATCCTTAATTACCTGAGTGGCCAAGATCTTAAAATATGGCACTACAAAGCTGGTGGAAAGAGTACTACATACTGAATCAATAACCCTACTTTCTAAGTAGCATCTTCCATCCAAATAGTAACCAGTTCTGAGTTTACAAAGATGGTGAAAACTGATGAGATCATAATGCAAGGCAGTATAGCCGCAAGTCATCAAATGTATAGGAGATCCCAGAGAGAAGCATTGTCAGTGTGGAAGAAGGAGAATTTTAGGAAAAATTTGAATATTTTAATTTTTTGACATAACTTGTTTGAACACTTACCGTATATACTCGAGTATAGGCCGACCCGAATATAAGCCGATGCACCTAATTTTAGCACAAAAAGCTGGAAAAGTTATTGACTCGAGTATAAGCCGAGTCCCCCCTGCCGAGGTTCCCCCTGCCGAGTTCCCCCTGCCGAGGTTCCCCCTTCCCCGCCGCGGGTGGGCTGCCGAGGTTCCCCCCTGCCGAGGTTCCCCCTGCCGAGTTCCCCCTGCCGAGGTTCCCCCTTCCCCGCCGCGGGCGGGCTGCCGAGGTTCCCTCCTCCCCGCCGGACCAAAAAAAAAATGTGCGCCCCGGTTCCTCCCCTCCCCGCCGGACAAAAAAAAAAAAAAAAAAAAAAGCCTCGCTCTCCCATCCCCGCCGCGCGGGCGGGCTGCCGGGAGCGTCCCGGTTCCCCCCTCCCCGCCGCGGGCGGGCTCCCGGCAGGGACAGGACGGGTCGCGCCCGCAATGGCCGGGGCTCCCCCCGTGACAGGCCGCGGCACGGAGCCGCCGGGCCCAACCGCCCCGGGATCCTCCCGAGCCAGCCCTGCTACCGCACAGCGGGGGCCGTTCCCCCCCCCCCCCCGAGCCCGCCGCCCGGGCCGGGCCCTGCACTCACCCCTCCCCGGGGGGGGAGCGGCCCCCGCTGCGCGGTAGCAGGGCTGGCTCGGGAGGATCCCGGGGCGGTTGGGCCCGGCGGCTCCGTGCCGCGGCCTGTCACGGGGGGAGCCCCGGCCATTGCGGGCGCGACCCGTCCTGTCCCTGCCGGGAGCCCGCCCGCGGCGGGGAGGGGGGAACCGGGACGCTCCCGGCAGCCCGCCCGCGCGGCGGGGACGGGAGAGCGAGGCTTTTTTTTTTTTTTTTTTTTTTTACCGGGTTGACTCGAGTATAAGCCGAGGAGGCTTTTTTCAGCCCAAAAAGTGGGCTGAAAAACTCGGCTTATACTCGAGTATATACGGTAGATTGTCTTTTTTAAACATGTCATATGTTGGAAAAATACAGGAAGCGAGGTAATTAAAAACTATTGCTTTGATAAAGTTCTTCTAATTAGGTCTCAGTTACTCAAGGGACTGAGATTTACAACTGAATTACAGTTAAAATAGATCTGACTGACTAATTCTGGTTGAGTTAAGTAGTGCTTATTGAGGCAGCCAGTACCCGACCTGAGTCTTTACCAGACCTTTATGCAAAGTACTACATTAATCCACAACTCTCTCTGCCCATCACCCCCCAGGCGGGGTATGGGCCACCAACCACAGAGCACTCCATCTCTGTTGTTGGTGTTTCGGTAGCAAGATGGTTCCCTGTGGGGTGGAGTTGCTAGCCCCACGCCCATGTTAAGCCTACAGCACCTGGTACTCCTAGGAGGTCTCCCATCCAAGTACTAGCCAGGCCCAACCCTGCTTAGCTTCCGAGATCAGACGGGATCGGGCGCGTGCAGGGTGGTTTAGCCATATCCAAGCCACAGCTACTCCTGTTGATTTTCTTGTGAGTAAAGGTGGCGGAATCTGCCCCCCTGCATGGTAATGATTTATATCAATAATCTATAACCCATGTATTCCCTACCCCCCTTAGTTACCCCTCCCCCCCTTTTTTTCTTTCCACCCTATAACTGGAGAGGCGTTAATGAGCCCCATCACCTTGAATGGTCCCTTGAAATATCTGTTAACTACTTACGTTAAACAATCTGTTCCATCTTGTATTTAGCTGTGACACCCGGGGGACATTTCTCAGACCTGAAGAACAGCTCTGTGTAAACTCAAAAGCTTGTTTCTCTCACCAACAATAGCTGGTCCAATAAAAGATACTACCTCACCCACCTTGTCTCTCTAATAATACTTTGAACATAACAGATTAGGTAACTTCTTATCAGACTTAGAGAGGAAGCAAGTGCAAAGATGGTTTTATAACTGTTTGTTAAAAATAGCATATTGAATTTAATATCTGTTCCATAAAACATGCAGTTCTGCTCAATCTCATGTTGGCTATTATACTTGGGAGTATAGGACTGCATCACTTCAAACAAAAACTCTACTCACCCTCGCTAATAAATATTGTAATAAACAGTTTGGCTCTAACCCAGCTTGAACAACCAGATGTTCCAGGGTGGAGGCCTGAGATTCAGATCTTAGTTCAAGTCTAGCCAGAAGGTAGAAATTGTGAACTCTTTCCCTGCTGCATCAACTTGTAGCACCATTACAACATTTATTAAAAAATAAACAGTAGTGTGCTTATTCCTAACTGACTTTCCCCACTCAGGGCCTAGTTCAGAACCCATTGAAGTTAAATGAAAAACTCTTATTGACTTCAGTGCTTTTGATTGGGTCCTCTAATTATCAAACATTTTTGGGAAATTAGAAAAGGCCCCAACAGTGTAAGACTGGATTTCAGAAATTTCACAGTGTGCCACCAAAGAAGAACTGGATTGTAGATTGAGAAATAATGACAAAATGTATAAAATAGAATTGGGCCCAATCCAAATAGTTATTTGTGTGTGTATGACTACTCACTTGCTTAAGTGTTTGCATGGGAATGTGCTTTGTAAAATCAAAGTCCTGTTAGATGTAATAGGAATCTCTATAACGTACGTATGTGAATAAAGAAGATTTAAAAATCAGCTAGTATCCTCTTGAGAAGATGGCAAGCATGGTGGTGATGGTTGTTTTAAAATGTATTCAGAGAGAATTTGGTCTTAGAAATCAATAGATAAGCTACTATATAAATTCTTAACAATAGCTACAGTTTGTTTCTTCTCTGTTGAGGATATTAAGATACACTTGTTTACCATAGATGCTTGTACTCCCTTCCTAAGTGAACCCAGATATATAAAGAAAAACATATCTGGATTGTGTCATAAATTACATCACTTTTGAACTTCAGTCATAAATTCTAAAATAATTAAGAACTTTTTTTCAAAAATACATGTCACTCCTTAGTCATAATGACTAGAGCTGGATGAGCCATGGGTAGTGAGCAATTTATTTATCTTATCTATCCCTTTCTGCTAGTGAATATTTGATTGACTTGAAATTATTTAAAAGATGTTTCTTGTAAACATCTGTCAGTTCACAAATTGTCCACTAAGGGTATTAATAATTTGAAGTTGGAACTGTCTTATTAAACACACACTGTAGATCACATTCATATTTTCCTAATGGGGGTGGGTAATTAGAATCAAGTTTCTGCTACAAATACTTGTAAACATGAATGACATAGTTTGCATTCAGCGTTGAACATTTCTGCTAGCAAATTTGTTTGTAAGCACAGTGGTGTGAAGTTGTGATCAATAGAGCAGTTACTAGTGGGACACATGGCAATATACAAAAACCTGTAGGAGAACACCTCAGTCTCCCTGGACACACAATTACAGATTTAAAGGTCATCATCTTGCAGCAAAAAAACTTCAGGATAAGACTGCAAAGAGAAACTGCAGAGCTGCAATTCATTTGCAAATTTGATACCATCAATTTAGGATTGAACAAAGACTATGAATGGCTTGCTAATTACAAAAGCAGTTTCTCTTCTCTCACTGTTCACACCTCCAATTCAGCTGCTAGAAGAATTCCTCATTCTCCCTGATTAGAGATAACAAGCTGGTTCAGCCTGATTGGACTAACCTTGCATGATGTCAAGAATCAGAGAGGTAGCCGTGTTAGTCTGGAATAGCAGAGGTAACAAAGAGTCCTGTGGCACCTTAAAGACTAACTATAAAGTATAGAAGCATAAGCTTTTGTGGGCTAATACCCACTTCGTCGGATGCAAGCAGTGGAAGTGTCACTGCTTGCATCCGACAAAGTGGGTATTAGCCTACGAAAGCTTATGCTTCTATACTTTATAGTTAGTCTTTAAGGTGCCACAGGACTCTTTGTTACCTGGACTAACCTTGTTATCTCCTACCTGGTTCTTGCCTACTTATTCATAACTGCCCCTGGATACTTCCACTGCATGCATCTGATGAAGTGGGTATTAGCCCACAAAAGCATATGCTTCAAGACTTCAGTTAGTCTTTAAGGTGCCACAGGACTCTGTCACTTCTGCAATTCCAGACTTACATGGCTACCTGTCTGATTCTGGATCCATTGTTTTAGCTGCTTCTCCTTGTTTACAGCTAATGTTGAGCAGAGGTTAGAATTTCCATTGCATAGGAAATTCTGATGTTTCAACATTTGTTTTTATCCTGAAAAGGGGCACAAAGTTGAAACTTTGAAATTTTTCACAGAATGGAAATTCCCTCAAAAAAATAAAAAATCAGTTCATAGCTGTGAAACATTTTGTTTTACCATTTTTATAAAAATAAAGCATTTCAGGATTCCTGATATTGAAATGTTTCTTTTCAGTTTGTTGAAATGCTTCTTTTTGAATCATTGCGTATCCCTTTGGTGCATTGCCTTATGGGAGCTGTAGTTCCAGTCCCTATGTTCTCCTGTGTGCCAGTCTGCATCTCCCATAATGCATGCAGACTCTGTACCATTCAGCTCAAACAGAAGAAATCACAATATTGCCTTAGGGGATATGTAATTCTCCAGGGGAACCTGATCCCTGGGAAAGAATGGGGGTTGGATCTATAACTCCTATAAGGAGTTGCGGTACTCCGCTCTGCTCTCCAAGCCACTACAGCTAGGGTGACCAGATCACAGGAGCAGAATATCAGGACACACTGGGGCCCCGCCCACAGTCCACCCCTGCTCCTCCCAGACTCCACCCCCACCCTGCCCCAGGTCCTGTCCCCCTTCCCCTGGGGCACAGGACACCCCCCCCCCACACACACACAGCTCCTCCGCGGGTCAGGGGCACCAGCCCCCACCCAGCTCCAGGCACAGCCCCACCGCGGGTCAGGGGCACCAAGACCCCCCCACCCCTCCGATCTGGGCACAGACCTCCGGGCATGGGTCGGGGGCAGCGGGTTCGGCTGCAGGCACAGCTCCACCACCAAGCCCCCCCCCAATCTGGGCAGAGCCCCGCTGTGGGTCGGGGGCACCAGTCCTCCCCCCCAGCTCTGCGCACTGCACAGCCCCTCCCCCCAGCTCCAGGAACCCCCTCCGCTGATCGGGTTGAACCCCCCCCTCTGAAACCACGGGCTGGGGACCCAGGGCCTTGGCTCCCCGCAGCCCTCCCCCCCCCCCCGATTACCTGGCTTTTCCGGTCTGGCTCCTAGGGTCAGCGGGGGACCCTGCACTCCACGTGCTACGCCGGCCATAAGCACTGGCTCCAGCTGCCATTGGCTGAAAGCTGGGGGGAGGGGGGGTTGTGCCCGCAGCTCCCATTGGCCACGATGGAGCCAGGGCTTGTGGTGGGTGGAGCAGGGACTTGCCGCTCCTGTGCTTAGGAGCCGCAGGGTCCTACTGCCTCCCCTTTCCTGGGAGCAGCCCCGAGCCAAAATATCGGGACAAATGGCCTCCCGGCCATACCTCGGTCGGGACGCGGGACAAACAACTAAATATCGGGACAGTCCCGATTTTATCGGGAAGTCTGGTCACCCTAACTACAGCAGACATGAAGACCTGCAGGGGTTTACTCTGAAATGCCCTGGCTAACAGGATTCTGGCCAGGTGGACCAGGATTAATAGTCTGGGCTATTGGGCAACTGGTCTAAGAGAAGGTCATTCCAAAAATAAACTTGCAGCCACTAAGTCTTTCAGTTGTCCCAGTTTATCTTGTGCCACTGGGCACCTCTGCCACTACCCAGTGTACTTCGCTGCTTAGCCAGTTTGGGTGGTCTTGTGGTCACAAACACGCACCAGGCTATTTTACACCAAGCTGTGTGTTTATTCTTTTCTTACATAATAACACAGTCTACTGCAGGTTTACAGCCTTCACTGCTCAGCCCAGGCTCATCCTCTGAGCTTTGCTTCTGAGGCCCACTGAGATCCTCCTTGCTTCGTGTTCCTTCCATTCATATCCTCCCAATTACATCATTAACCCAGTGATTAGCACTCAGGTGTTCATAATCTCTCAACAGAACATATATAATTGGCTTCAATTAAGCCTTCCCCCTTTCCAGTGCTGCAGCAAACTCAGTGACCAGTGTGCTACTAACAATACCCTGTTATGACTGCTCTATTCAGGGAGAGCACAGCTAACCTAAATCTGAGGAAGGGGCTACAAAAGATTCCCCCAAAATTGTTAATCCCAAGCAGTCTTCACCAGCTGACCCTGGCTGGAGGGTGTCCCATCATGCAGTCAAAATTCAAACAAACCTTGAAAAGTTTCCTTTTGTGTTACTGTTGCATTGTAGAGTGTTCATACATTACTGATCATCCAAACCGAACTGATCCTCCTGACAGGTGAACTGCTCTGGTTGTTTGAGAGCTTCAAAGATATTGTATCAACATTGAGGCACTGAGCAACTGTGGTAACTGCCGTGGTATCTCTTTGCTCTCTGTGGCTGGAAAGATTCTTGCACGGATCTTCCTAAACCAATCCCTGACTGAAATCATTAACACAGAATCTGTCTCTACAAAGAAATCAGACTGTAATAGTGACAAAGAGTCCTGTGGCACCTTAAAGACTAACTAATGTATTAAAGTCTGTAATGCTCACATTGCAGTACAGGTGTGAATCATGGACCTGTTATCAACAGTACATTAAAAAGTTTGGCAGTTTCAATTTATGACACCTATGACAATTGCTGGGCATCAAATGGAAGGACTGGGTTTCCAACAGAAGTACCGGTGAAAGCTGGTTTGTTCAGCATCAAGGTTCATTTGATCGGTTCCCTGTTGAGATGGACTGGACATGTAATTCATATGCCTGAGACTGGTTTAAGAAAACAAGTCTGTATTTCTAGTTAAGTTCCAGCAATTGTAAGTGTGGAGGGCAGATGAAACACTGCAAAGACACCCTGAAACAAAATCTGCACAAAAAGAACATTTCTGACTTAACCTCTGAGCAACTGGCAATTGATCAAACTGCATGGTGCCATGCCATAAGGGCAGGTGTCCACGACTTTGAGAAGAATTGCATTGAGCAACTAGAAACACATTGCCAGGCAGCTCAATCAGTGTGACTAGGTAAATGGCTCTAAACATTGCAGTGCAGTAAACATTGTTCTTCCTGAACTGGTCTATGGAGTTGTGCACAGACCCATTAGTACAAACTGTGATTGTCAGTATTGTCCTGGAAATCAAAGTGATTATCATCACCATTAAGGTTGTTGCCTGCTGGTATCTGTACCTCCACCACCAGTTTGAGCAGATCAGTTCCTGTGCTCCCTCTGTATGTATTTGTCATGTTTGCTTTTCCAAAAATAGATTCTGGAAGAGACTAGTAGTAACAAATTTTTAAAAGTGTGGTCACCCATTTCTGTGGTCACCCTTTTTACTGCGACTCACCAAAAAGAAAAATAGTGTCTTTTTCTTTAAAGTGAAGGGTTCAGCGTACAGTTTTTTTGTTCAGGCTTTAGCCAAATCATGGTCTTATTGACATCAATGAGTTTGTCAATGACTCCATTGAGACCAGGATTTATCCATGTAAAAGTGCATTAATGGATGTATCCTGTAAGTAGAGCTGGACAAACAGTAGGAAAAACTTCTTTGTGAATATTTCCCCCAGGTTTGAATCACTTTTTCTTTGCTTTTCTTAGGACAGTCATACAGGTGAGATTTTGTGGAAATATCTGGGGGGGGGAAGGGGGGAGAGAAGGGGAAGGTGTGCTAATTTTTCTGCTAATACCACTGTTCAAATGTGATCAAGGGTTTTTGCTATTCCTGCTATAAGTGCCTGCCTATTTGTAAGTTTTGCGTCTTCCACTCAGAAAGTAGAAATACTGCCCTGACACTTAGGTAACTAAACATACACCTCAGGCAGAAAGTAATCAAAGATGCATAATTAATAGTTGTCAAATAATCCATAGGTTAAAATATGTTTACATACAGTATTCATCAAACAATTACGAATAACAAATACATTTATCAAAATCAGCCTGTTGGCAAATAATTCATGAATAGAAAAAAGGAATGGTGGGCCAACCAGATCCTACTCCCAATTCATGGGAAATTTGTCATTGACAGCATGAGCTGGTTCATGCCCTGGCACATTCGTCATCAATATTGAATGTCAAAATAACCAAGTGATTCCATGTACCTTTATTTGTTTGATTTCATACCGGATCATTTTGTGAGTGTCAAGAGGGTCATCACTGGCAGGAACCACCTTTTCACTGGATATTTTTGCACGAATCACTGCAAGGGGGGGAAAAAAAGGTTTTATTTGCAAAGAAGAATATGCCTGACCTTTCCATCAGTACTATGTTACAATTATTTTAATAAATGGAAAAAATGTAACAGATTGCTGTGTTTTTCTATTGGATATTAGAAAGTGATCAATAGCATTTATTCTTTGTTAGCACAAGATTGTTCAAGACTGAGTTAACACCTGAAAAGAAAAAAGGGTACAGGGCATAACCTGCCATTTAAATGCTACATCATTTTCAACAAGCCAAAAGATATTGTTTTGAAATTTTCTCGCATAGATTTCAGGCCAGGTTTTCAAAAGGGTTCAGTACCCAGCAGCTCCCAATGGCCCACTTCATTTTGGTGCCTATGTAGGAATTGGTAGCTGCTCGGCTCTTTTGAAAATCTCTGTTGAGACACACATTAGCTTAAATGAGAACTGTTTGTCTAAATCCACTAGTGAGCTTTGAAAAATCTGCAGGCCTGATTCAGCTCCCATTGACTTCAGCGGTTTTTGCACTGGGTCCCAGAAAAACAGAGTAGCAATGAAATGGACCACAGTAAGCGTTCAGTAAGACAGAATATGAATATCTTGTAGAAAATTAGAAAGAGAGAAGAAGATAAGGTCAGGCATCGAAGTTACATCTCTTGTAATGGCAAGTAGCTGCACCTCAATAGCTATTTCTCAAATTCCATGTGTAACTTTTGTTAAACAGTCTAAATGAGTTACTTCTAGTATTGCCCTTAGTGATATTTTCCCTGTTTAAGCTGTTTGGTGCAGAGGAAAAATTATTTATTTCAGTCTTTATCATCAAGAAAGAAACATTCAGCTAATGTGTACTATAAATAATCAGTCAGTATGTGAATGAGCCTAATGGGACGAGAACTTCTCAAAGCATGGCGTCTGGCTCCACAGGGGTGTTAATGCTACTCTCCCCTCAGTGTTGCTGCAGCAGGTACAATCCTCCTTTCGAGCTTGCAGTAGGGGGATTTTGCTTATAGTGTTTATTATGTTCCACTCTTGCTCATTTGTCTTTTCCTCACAGAATGTCTCATTTTCCTATTTGTTATTGGGAACAGTATAGTCCCTTGCAGTAAACTCCTGTGTTATCCCAAACCTCTTAAAATGCTCCAGGCAGGCTTTGGGATGCCATTCTAATCAACCAGACATATAACACAGAAACTGAAATATCTTTCTGATTGTTAGTTAAAAGTGTGTCTTTTCCCCCCATCTAACCAGATTTCCTAAAAATATTATGTGAAAGAGTGGAATATTAGGCACAGAGTATTAGTATGTCTACACTACGGCAGCACAGCTGCATCGCTGTGGCTATACCGCTGTGCTGTAGACACGTGCTACAGCACTGGAAGGTTGTTTCTGTCACTGTAGTAAATCCACCCCCTCAAGAGGCGGTAGGTAGGTTGACAGAATGCTACATCCCAGGTTGGCTTAACTATGCTTCTCACCCCTGAGTGATGTAGGCAGGTTGACCTAAATTTTAGGTGTAGACCAGGCCTAATCCTATGTTAAGAATAATACACTGGGGGCAAAATCTTACACTTTGTGCTTTTACCCACAAAATAAGTATTTAGGGTATTAATTTGTCCCCAACTCTGGCTGGCCATGGTCCCATATGCCCTTTGCAGGTTATTCCTGTGATAAGGAAAAGTAATTTGTATGGAGAGGCAATGAATGGATCCTAGCAGTCAGAAGATATGGGCATTCCAAAGCACAGATCACAGCCACAGCTCTAAGCCCCATGTTTATGACCTCTTCCATAGGTGGAGCAGTCAGTGATGGATCTGTGAAGTGGTGTGTCTGCATGTGTAGTGGGGAATGAATGGAGGAGTTGTTTGCTACAGACTTCCTGTCCTGGTTGTGCCATTTGGGGCATTCATGTTAGAAGCCAGAATTTGTCCTTCAGTACTTACTAACTGTGGAAACAGCTTTCAGACACCTTTCATGGTTCTATTTGTTCATTGTTTTATTTTTAGCATTGAAAGAGGAAAAATAATCCCAAGTATATATATAAAATAATGGGATCTAATTTAGCTGTTACTGTTTAAGAAAGAGATCTTGGAGTCATTGTGGATAGTTCTCTGAAAATATCTGTTCAATGTGCAGTGGCGTCAAAAAAGCTAACAATTTTAGGAACCATTAGGAAAGGTATAGATAAGACAGAAAATATCATAATGTCACTATAGAAAGCTATAGAACACCCACACCTTGAATAATGCATGCAGTTCTGGTCACCCATCTCAAAAAAGATATATTAGAGTTGCAGTGGGTGAAGAGAAGGGCAACAAGAATGGTTAAGGTTATGGAATAGTATCCATATGAGAGATTAAAAAGATTGGGACTATTCATTCATTTTAGAAAAGAGACAGCTGTGGGGAGGAGGCTATGACAGAGGGCTATCAAATCAGGAATAAAATGGAGACTGTGAATAGGAAAGTGTTATTTACTCGTTCACATAACACAAGAGCTAGAGGTCACCCAAAGATATTAAAGAGTAGGAAGTTTAAAACAAACAAAAGGAAGCAAAGATGTGAAAGCCTATAATAAGAACCAGGTTGTTTTCTTTAGAGCAATATAGAGGTCAGCCTCAGCTAATGACAGGCAATTTTCATTTCCTGCTTATTTGCAGAGAAAAATGGATGCGTAAATCAACACAATACATGTGGCTACAGTTTCTGAGCATTAATCTTTGCATGGAGTGGTACAGTGCTCCTAGATCCTAGAAGGGAGCATAGTAGGCTTAGAAAATGAGCTGGATGGAAAGGAAGGGGTTATTCACGTGTAAGTAGCAAATTCCATGGTTCAACTTCTTCTAAACTGTAGACCAGAAATCATCTACAAATGAGTTATGCACCCATTTATTAACATAGATTTTAACTACTTTAATATACTTTCACATAAAAAGTACTGTAGATGGTTTATTAATTCTTACTGTGATTGTGGAAAATGTCTAAATCAGAATTAGGTTTAGGCGTCCTCGCTAACACTGCTTATTAAAAAAAAAAGATATCACATAAAAGAGCTCACTGGATATAAAGGAGGGCACTAGGGGGCTGCAACTGAGGATAGCTCCATAATTCTTAAATAACACACACTATTTTTGTATGTAATAAACTTTTGGTAAAGATACATTCGCCTTTGCATCTCCTGTGGGAATAGAAGTTTTTTTAAAATTATGTGTTAAGCTATACTTGTTACACACACACACACAATAATTGTCTGAAAAGGGGCCCCTGGATTTATATGTGGCAGGAAGTGCAACTTTTTTCTATCATTAACCCATTAATTTGGGTGTTAAAGTTAAGGGAAAAACTGAGTTTATGTTTAGTGGTGTGGTGGTTTTTTAGTTTTTAGAGAAAGAATCTTGCCTTTTAACTTATGATGCTGAAGGGAGTCTCACTTGAGGTTTTAAGAGGAATAAATGATACATATTAAAGAAAGTCTGGGACTTGAGTGAGTAGTTTTTCTTTACTTTTCTGTACTATTGCTCTCTTCGAGTCTGATTCAAACACACACACAAAAATGTGTCTGGCCCTTCCAGTTCTTCCTGTTTTTCTTTTTTTCTTTCCTTTAAATTAATTTTTTCAATGAGTGTCGTCTAGCTGTCTGGTAAAACCTCTTATTCATGCAGTTACTTCTGTTTTTAACCACAAGCACTTCCTGGTTTAGCATTCTTTGGCTTATGCAATCTGTGGCAAATTACTCCCATGATATTGATGGGTCCTGCGCTTTCTCTTCTTGTAGGGGAATTCAGGGAGCCTTTTTCTTGCCTCTGAACAGGGTATTAACTGTCCCACAAGTATCCTAGAGGGGAGAAGGGGAGAGGGAGGGACCCGGGCCCACCCTCTACTCCGGGTCCCAGCCCAGGGGCCCTGAGGATAGCAGTAAACTACTGGGATTAGCTACTCCTTCCCCTGGACTATTTCCCTCTCGGACTATTTCCCTCTCCAACTCTTCAGCTTGTGGGGGGCTTCCTGCCCTCTCTCTACACAAGCTAGGTGTTCCTTTACTTAAGGTCTGGGTCTTTCTTAGCTCACCGCAGCACTTCTTCAAACTCTCTCTGCTCCAACTCCTCCAAACTCTCTCTGCTGCAACTTCTCCAACCTGCTCTCTGCTCCAATGCCTCCAAACTGCTCTCTGCTCCAACGCCTCCAAACTCCTTCCAAACACCCACACCTGTCTGCCTGAGGCAGGGGTTTTTATTAAGGCCTTAATTGACAGCAGGTGCTCCTAATTAACCTGCTGTCTGCTTCCCTAGTCTACAGGGAGCCACGCCCTAATGAACCTGGAGCTGATATATCTCCCCTCAAACACTCTGCCACAGCTCCCTGACCTTCCTCTATCACAAATCCTACTTCTCCACTCATGGTGCAGAAGGAGATTATAACATGTGATTCCCCCATGTCTGTAGTTCTTTTTAAAAAGTGTCTTCAACTTCAGAACTTCGGACTTGACTTCTCATCTTCTCCACATACCTTGAAACAGTCACTATTTGCAGTTGCTACTGTGTTATTTTATCACTTTCCCTGCCATATAGTGACTGGTTCCTTATGAAGAATCTAGGTATGTGAATGTATTTGAAGTTAGTACAAAAGGACTATACACAATCTACCTAAAGCTCCTTCTGCCTTCTGATATACGTTCTGATGTACGTTCTTTCCTATCTTGCCACTGTAGAAATAGTACTTAGCACTTTTCATAGTAAGTGCTATATAAACAGCAAGCTTCATAACAGTCCTATAAAATAAAATATTCTTATCCACACTTTATAGATGGGGATACTGAGATGAAAAGTGGCTGAAATGCTCCAGCCCCATACATGGAGTCAGCTGAGGCATTAAAATTGGAAGTCAGAAGTTCCTGGGCCCCAGACTTGTGCTTGGTTCACTAGGATCTTACTGTGAGGTAGTGTTGACGTGTGGTGTTAAATAGCACCACATTCCACCTTGGAGAAGAATGAATTTGACTTGTGTGTGAAATGTTTTCCATATGGTTTTTAAATCAGTTTGTGATATTTTAGGATGAATGTTGCTATTTTTAGGTAAATGTTAAGAATATTTGTATTCCTTCTTTCCCAAATATTAATGAAAATCTCTGACCATGCTGCTTCTACTCCATGCTTCCCTTATTACCTCACAAGACAAGAAAAAAATCATACTTCCGTAAAAGTCTGAGTTCTAATATGCTATTTATAAAATACTAAATATCTTTTTACTAACTTTAAGTAGTTAACTTTTGACTCTCTTATGGATGTTCTGTGAAGACTCAACCCCCAGCCCGATCCCCCCTCCTGCACTCTGAACCCCTTGGTTCCATCCTAGAGCATTCTCCTGCACCCCAAAGCCTCATCTACCACAGAGCCTGCACTCCCAGCTGAAGCCCTCACTCCATCCTGCACCGACACCCCCAATTTCATGAGTATTCATGGATTGCCATACAATTTCCATACCCAGATATGGCTCTTGGACCAAAACGTTTGCCCACCCCTTCTATAGTGCATCAGACCAATGATCCATCTAGCCCGCAGACGGCCAATGTCAGGTGCTTTTCCCCCTTTAATCAAGTCTTTTCACAGCTGAAAAGTCCCACTCTTTTTAGTCTTGCCTTACATGGAAGCGGTTCCATACCCTTAAATCAGTATTGTTTGTCCTCTGTACTTTTTCCTATTCCTATCTTGTCTGAGATAAGATAATAAGATCTGCACACAGTATTCAAGGTGTAGGTGTACTATGGATTTATAAAGTGGTGGATTAATATAGTGGCATTATGATATTTTCTGTCTTATTATATATCCATTTTCTAATGGGTCCTAATATTCTGTTAGCTTTTTTAACTGCCGCTGCACATTGAGTGGATGGTCTCAGAGAACTATCCATAATGACTCAAAGCTCTTTCTTGAGTGGTAGGATCTAAATTAGCTGTTATCTTTTTTATGTATAGTTAGGATTATATTTATCAGTGTGCATTACTTTGCATTTATCAACATTGAATTTCATCTGCCATTTTGATCCCAATCATCCATTGGCATTGACTGACAGTGCCTCCATTAACCCCTTGGTTGCTGGGCCAGCACATACATGACAAAACTATATTAGTCCTTCAAAAGAGGAAACTGAGTTGGACATTGTGCAGATTAACTTGGTTATTGCTAAGAAATTGCAGGAAGGGAAAAATGGCCCTCTGTTGTTCCTCCTAGTTAATTGAGAATTTCAATAAGTGACATGTGTTTGAACTTAGTAAAGTTTCTTTTCCAAAACTGGTTCATTTACAGCGACAATGTAATCAAGAACACATACATCCAGACTGGTCAGTATGTCTATATATTTCCAGTTGCTGTTGCTTTTAGATGTTGATCCCCCAAATTACATCTGGCAGTGACAACAGTTTTTAATTAATACTTTGTGGTTGTCACACTTACTTCCATTTAAACCTCTTCCTATTCTCTGCTGGTCTGATAGCAATTAATTTCTGGCAAGTTCCCATCTGGGTAGGCAGCTTTGGAAATAAATTGATACAATTCAAATCTTCTGTGTTTGTACAGTCTTGATATTAATAGACCATAGGTGAACAAAATAACTGTTCTCTCTCTCTCTCTCGTTTTCAGTGTTCTCTCCCATAACGTATAGTTATCTATTAACTGAAAAGGCAGTTAACTAAAGGGGTGATCCAGTAATATAACACTTACAAACTTATGAACTAGACAGAATCAGAGAGTAGCATGAACTAGACAGGTGATTTAAAAAAGGATTGCCAACAGCTCCAACAACCAGTGTAGTGAGAAATCTAGCATTTGAATTACAAATGTTCAGCTTATTTAAATGCTGTAACTGGCTAAAACCATTATATCCACATTGTACAAATATAACCACAGGCTTGTGTAGTGCAGTGACATACAGCCATGTGGAGCACTAACTTTTACATTAGTTTATTAAGGATTTCTATTGGTTTATTCTGTACTTTGCTGGTGCTGACATAAAATAACTAATGAAGAAGAAGATTTTCAAAGGCACAAAGGGCTGCTAGGTACCTAACTCCCATTTGTGGATTGGAAAATCTCTCTCTTACAAACTGCTTAATGAAGTCAAGAAGGTTGTCATGTATGCAGGAGAAATTAAACTGGAATACAAGATGGTTTAGTTCAGAATTCTCCTAACTCATGTTGAATGGTTTCCAGTACACGGAAGAATATTCCATAGTCTCTTCTTCCCAGTTTGTAGAAAGGCATTTTGAAGAGCTGTAGAAGTATCTGTCCTGTGATAATAGAGCAATCTAAGCATTGGTTAATTGAAACTGTAATAATAAGGGCTTTCCTCCATAAAGTGGTACAGATTATCTATTCCAGTTTCTTCTTAGCTATTAATTTATTTGAACTACAGAGTCAAGAGTCGTTACAGTGATGAATGGAATCCCATTCAAAACATTGGCTTTGCTAATTATGCAAATTGTATAGTTAATTCTTCCAGTGATAAAATAGATTAATATATCAGAGTTTAGACAGCACAAAACCTGATTTTAATGAGTTCCAGTGCTTCAGAAACAATAACAGAGTTGCTGAACAGGACAGTAAGGTCTTCTAAGTGAAGGTTTCTGAACCATTTCTTGTGCACATAGGGAGCAAGTCCTGCCTATATATCCTTCTAGAGGCACAGAGGACCATAGATGAGGCAGAACCACCGCAATTCTGCTAGACTGTTCTCAGTGGTAGCAGATGACAGAACAAGGAGTAATGGTCCCAAGTGGCAGTGGGGGAGGTTTAGATTGGATATTAGGAAAAACTTTTTCACTAGGAGGGTGGTGAAGCACTGGAGTGGGTTACCTAGGGAGGCGGTGGAATCTCCTTCTCTGGAGGTTTTTAAGATCAGTCTTGACAAAGCCCTGCCTGGGATGACTTATTTGGGGATTGGTCTTGCTTTGAGCAGGGGGTTGGACTAGTGACTTCCTGAGGTCCCTTCTAACCCTGATATTCTATGATTCTATGAAAATGAGCGATTTGTTCAGAAATGTCCGAATCATAAGATTCTTTTTTAGAAAACACTTTCTTTGAATTTCTGGGCTCTGTCTGGGACAAGAATTAGAAATACCAACATATAAGGAAAAAGTTCGTTGTCATTAAAAATTTCAACACATGATTTGTAGGCTCCAGAGAGGTAGTTCTCGTAAGTTTTAGCTAACTATCTAGATTTTTTGATACTTAACTAACAGAACTCAAAATATGAATATTTTGAGGTTCACTCATCACTAAGTTTAAACAGCCTTTGCCTAATAGAATTGCAAAAATGTATTTCACTAAACCATTTTTCTCCAGTATGATGCTAGTTGTTACTACTATTTCTATTGCAAGAATTGAGCACCGTCCAATATTGGGGTCCCATTGTACAAGGTGTTGTGTATATACACATAGTAAGAGGCAATTCTACCACAAAGAACTTGCAATCTAAGAAGATCAAAGATACATTTAGGGAGGGAAAGTGAGATGCAAATTACAAAGGGTGATGGATCCATCAATAGTTCCATTTTTATTTTTTTGCCTTACAACAGGTAGCAAAGAGAGAGTTGTATATGTATATTAATATGTATATTGTATACATTTTATGTACGCATTAAGGGCTAGATTTTCAAACAAAGCACAGTGCACATATTGAGATAATATCTAGCCATTCCATTTAGGTTTCTAAATAAGAGCTGAATACTATTGATAATTTGTCTCTACATATTTCTTTCTCTCCACATATCTGTCGCCTCAACTAAGCCATTGTTAATAGGCCAGTTTATTGCAGAAGTCAGGAAAGAAGTGGTTCTTGGGGAGGGTTTTGAATTTTGAAGGATGACAGATAAGAGTCCTATGGACAGGTTGAAGAGAGCATTCTGGCATAAGAGACAGCATGGAAGGAAGCATCTGAATACATTTGTAGGAGAAGCACACAAGGCTGTCATTATTGTAAGAGTGGAAGGGGTGATATTGTATGAGACAAAAGCAGATAAATTGAATGGTACATCAGTATGAAGAGCCTTGAAATCTAATGAACTTATAGACTATTATTCAGCAGTGGGGAAATAAATTAAAATTAAATGTAATGCCATGTGTACAAAAATGTAGTTAAGAGTCTGTCAGTACTTCCATTATAAATCCCTCAACTCTTGTATTGATCTACCCTTACCTTCATGAAAAATGTGTTTCACTGTGTCCAGATGAGAAACATGACATTTGAATTCTGAGCCAGAAGTGACCTTTTTCCTGTAATTCTTAGATTAGTTTGGCAATTCTTATATGAAGAGAATTAAAATACAAGATGAAATTATATACTCATATATTTGAAAATAAATGGCTATGAATGTTAAAATGAAAGATATTCAGCTCTAATAATAGACATTTAAACTAAGTATATTCTAGTGGTAATGTAACAAATTGGATTGTATCACAATCATATACCTGTACACCCATTGTTTTCACTTTCAGTTCAATGGGAACAGTGTAATTTTCATACAATTCAAAAAACAATCTTTGTCACTTATTTAAAACTATTCAGTACTTTGGAAAGGAATAAATTGTCTCTTCTGACTACACAATCAAGATCCTTAATCAGCATTTATACATCAGCTCCATCTTACTTGCACAGCTGCAGAATACATTTTTCAAATCTTAATGGCCTCTAGTATTCTCAGAGACTGCGCATCCATCTTTATTCTAGATCCTTCTAGATCCTTAGTTTTTGTTTCAGTCTACTGAAGCTTATCTCAGAAATATAGCTGCCTTTCATGGAAGTCACAGTAGCTTAAAAGGCATCCAACTTCTAAATATATTTCTGTATGCCTGTCATAAGTATGGAGGGTGCCTTGCCTGGGTTGGGCTATGTTATCTAATACAGTGTGCCTTGCCTGGGTGGGGGCTAGGTTGTCTGAGACGGGTGACGTGGGAGTTTCCCTGCCATGGGGGAGGGAGGAGCCTCAAGCCCATGAAGACGGGAGGAGCAAAACAGTCAGTTCCATCTTGGCTGGTCTCCAGGGAGGAGGCCAGGGCCAGAGAGCTCCATCTTGGCTGGTCTCCAGGGAGGAGGTCAGGGCCAGGAGAGTTCCATCTTGGCTGCACATGAGGCAGGAAGCTTGCCAAGGTAGCTGGCAAGGGTTCTAGACCATCTTTGGCTATAAAGATGGCTCTACCTTTTTCTGATACTTCTACTTAGCTAATGTGAGTATAACCATTTGATTCTTCTATTAAGCCATGCCTTTTGGGGTGTTCTTTCCTTTTCAGAACAAAGTGGGGAACCCCAAATGTAAAGTGTCTGTATCTCTGCTTTAACCTTTTTCTTTATTAAATTTTCTAGTTATAAAACCGTCTAGTTTATTTTCCTTAAGGTTTTTCTCTCTTCATAGGGAAGAGAGGAGGTAGGGGGAAGTGCATAGCCCCCAGGTATCTGACTTGGTTTCCAGGGAGGAAGACAGAGTCAGGGTTAAGGGAAGTCTGCCTTCAGCTGGGGAGGGTGAAGGGCAGCAGTTTTCAAGTGTCTGGCTCTCAGGTACAGAGAAACAGAGGGTGAAGGAAAGCAGCCTTCAGGTATCTGACTTTGAAACCCAGGGAGGGGGACAAAGTTGGGGTGGGGAAGATCGGGGGCCCCTCCAAGGTTTTGGAAGTATACTCGATTGGTGGCAGCGATTGGTAACCCCAAAAACCCTAACTGGCAAAGTGGGGGTGTCTTGGGGTGGAGGACTTGTTGGTCTGGCATAGAAGAGGCCCAGCCTTTGTACTCAGGAGCATAGAGGCTAGGGGTAACCCCCTCTTACAATGCCCTTCAGAATAAATCATATAGTTCTGGGAAGACTGTAATCACAATATTGATTATTGACAAGTCAAAGGAAGGCAGCCTTCCTGAATGGCTGCCAACAGCAGGGGCCCTGTTCATGTGGCATTGATATTCCAGAAACTTGGAATCACTTGAGATACCAAAAAAAATAGGTTTTGGTCTCCTAAACTCTAAAAATTTTATTCATTCCCTCCCCCCCTTCTTCAGTTCATTGCTGATATATAGTTATCATGAAAACTATGTCTCCCCTACTGAAATTGATTAATTTTAAAGTTGTTTTATATTTATGCCGTATTTTCTGAACAGAAGTAGACTTGGGAGCAGAACACAATGTTAAATTGCTAGAATGATTGAGTGAAATAATGTAGCTCATCTGAAGTCAAGCAATCGCTTGGCATACAGAAATATGTTGGGTTAGAGAAGTTTAAACAATCTTATCTGAGTTAATTACAGTTTAATTGTAATTAAATTGAAGAACAACATAGATTTTATCATATTAAATAAATATTCTAATTCCCTCTTGTTTCATGAAGATCAACAACAAATTAATCTGCTGATTCTGAAATTGCGTAAGTGGCTTAACATTAGAAGCAAAGCAGCTTGTTAAGTATCTGTACAATAAGAACAGGTTGATGCTGCAAAGATAGTCTGAATTTGACCAGTAGTCTGTATTCTAGTTTTAGCTCTATATTGGTAGGTGTAATCTATGGGTGGAGGAGTACCATTGCCAGGACCTGGAAATACATGCACAAACACGTGAACCATGCATTCATTGAAATTCTGTTCAGCAGAAGGAATGAAAATCCAAATCTCTAGTTTGGAGTTTAAGCCGTTCCAGGTTCTGTGGAAATTTCAAGTATATATCAGACTGTAAACTATAATGTGTTTCCAGAATGTGCAGATGTAGTTAATCAGAGTGACTATATAAAACTGCTCCTCTGCTGGTGTATGATAGCATAATAGAATAGTTTGCTGTTTTTTCCCCTTTATCAGAAGATTAGAGTGTGCTCATTTTCCCTCTTCTCTTAAGAATATATTTTTCATCTCAAGAAGAGGTAATAAAATTCTTTCTACCTTTCCTTAGGAATGATGCATGTTTTCAATGGGTTACTTTTCCTAATTAATTGTGTACACTGAAATAAAACTGACAATTGAACTATGACAGTTGACATCACCTGAAAATCTGGCCCCCTGTTATTAAGGACACATCCTGTGAGTTAACTGTATATAGTACACCTATAAAAGAGAGATTTTCTTTTTCTTCAGTGTCACATTGAAAGATTAATAACAAAATACTGTTGATTTATGTGAAGTCTGTTGAATTACTTTTAATAGATATATTGGAAGGAATTACATCTAGACCACCACCACACAACATTCTACGGAAGCAAGAACACTACTAAGCCAAGAATTAATGTATGCAATGTAGTTGTAGCCTTGTCCCAGAATATTAGAGAGACAGAAGTTGGTCCAATAAAAGATATTACATCACCCACCTTGTTCCCCCCCCCCCAAGAATTAATGTCCGTTAACAAACATGAAAGCCAAAGCAAAGTGGGATTCTCTTTAGTCTTCACTCCTAGTATTAAAATAACAAAGGGAGGGAATTGTTAGCATCCTAGTACTGTCTACTTCCTTATTAATAGCTAGTATAGCCAGATCCAGTAACTCCTATTATCCACTGATAGGAGAATGGAGCCCCTCAGGATTCTAGTAATGATGTTTTTGACAGTGTCCTAGTTCTACTCTCAGGGGGAATCAGTGCAAAGGATCAAATGTATGAGAAGGAAGAGAAGAGATTAAGCCAAGAAAAGAAAAGAACTTTGTATTTTGTCCCTTCTTATGCCCCAAGGACTGCTTTATATTGGATTCCTAACTTTCAAAGTAGTTTGTTTAGTTTATAAGCAAGTACAGTTCAGAGTTCCTCCCAGTCAATGCCAATTTAAATCAAACATTTATCTCTAACTGGCCAAGAATTCAAATGCAGGCAACTAGAATGCAAAATAACTAAAGCTGACAAGCAGAACTGGCTTCATCTACCATATTCACACATACCCTGTTTCCCCGAAAGTAAGACATCCCCCGAAAATAAGACGTACTTCCAGTTTTGCCTCTCGCTGTAATATAATGTAATGTAATTTTGGGAGCAAAAATTAATATAAGACACTGTCTTATTTTCGGGGAAACACGGTACAAGCTATGTTAAAGTAATGCCAGGGGTCTGACATAAATGCCTTGAAATCCAAACTGAGGATCAAACTCCATCTTTACTGCACCATTTACACCTAGATACCGTAAGGTGGGGTCCAGCAGTGAGTGATTCTACATAATATTATCCCAATCCTGCAAATTCTTACTCTTCTGAATATCACTCCTCCCTCTTGTAAGTAATTCTATGGAAGCTATTGGGACAACTCAGGGAGTAAAGGTTTGGACATTAGCGCTCCATATTTGCTGTGTTATGAAAGGACAATATTAGTAGTAAAAATGTTATTCTAAACTCTCAGAAGCCGTTTCAGTGCATGCAGACTAGCCACTTTCAAAGTTGACTTTTCATTTATTTGCCTATGGTTGTTTTAAGCTTTGCCTTTTACCAGTGAAGAAGTCCTAAGAAACCAATAAATTACTTTTTCACATGTTTATATAATCTATTCATATAATTACTAAATAGCCACACTAAAGTGTATAAAGAGTAAAAATTGTCAGGAATTTTCAAATGAAGAAGAGAAAAGCAACAGCATTCAGAATCACAGAGCACAACAGCAGCATCATAACCTTGGTTCAGGCCCAAAGATATCTGTAATTCTGCCAACACAGAAGACACTAGAATTATCCAAGATCCAAATGTAAGCATTAGAAGGAAATCTTTCAAAGCTTGGTGTCTCATCCAAAGAGGAAGAAAAAGGGAGGTATACTGGGACTTGTTTAGGCAGATTAAATTAGAAACATTTTCTCTATTAAAATAAAACAAAACAGAGTTTAAAAATACTTAATCTCTGCTTTTCCAGATACTAAAATATTTCCCTGCATAGATGGTGGGTTAGATAACATTTCATTTTTGATGAGACTGAAGACTTTGTTTTGTTTTTGCATCATTTAATTTTTATATGTTCTACTTTCCTTGTGGTAACTACCCAATTATTTCACATTTGAATGATTTGAAAGCTCTGCCTTAAGTTAACAGAAGACAGGAAAATAAAGGCTTCCATACACATACACAAATCCATACACATACATGCAGATTTGTGTGTGCAAGATGAGCAGTTGTTCACCTAACAGCAAATAGAATCTCTGTGCATGCAAATATTGTAGTTAATTGTGGAAATTTTTCATGTTGCAGACATTTTCACACAACAATCCTGCAAGTGCATATTATTCAAGTAAGGGACCATTTATTTACTTCTTTTTAATGGAACAAAGTTGTGAAGTCTAAAATCTTGGGGTCAATACTCTAAGGCTTATTTTAGTTCAATATTTTACCCTCATCCTGAAATTCATCTCATGTCTCCCAAAGCAAGAATGGTAACACTGTTTAAATTCCAATTTCTTTATTCATGCCAAGGAACTTGAATCCCCAAACCCAGGGAAATGGGATTATTTGTGATTGCAAATTCCCATTTACACAGTTCTCCATCCTCCTCCTCTGCTTGCCTGCCTGCAGAAAAGATTCTTAAAATGCTAGTCCTACTTCACAGATGTTCCTTTACGATGGTCTAGACTCTACCTTACATTTTTCTAAAAATGGCTTATTTTAGGGTGGCCTCAATTATCAGCCCAACTTGAGACACCTAGAAGTTAATTTTCATTTGTGCGGAGTACCTCCATTTCCTATTGATTTCACTTAACGTTATGGGCACATAGGAAAATTAGGCTCTATGTGTCCCAATGTGGGATATTAAAATTAATTTAGACTTTTGAGACTTTCAACATAAATGTTATGAATCTACAGCAATTTTGCAAGAGAATCTCACTTTCTGGTTATTATACTGTTCTTCAGCTGCTAGGAAAAGAAAAATGCTATGAACATCCACGTCTGCAGTTCAGCTTCTAACATTTCAACACACCAGGTAACTACTCTTTTATTTCACATCATTCCATATTTTCAAAAATTTTAAATAGCAATAATGACCTGTAAGTTGGCATCGCCTGTCAGTTAGTTGACTAGCTGAGTTTAAAGGCCCCTCAGCTTCACCATGAGCCTTCAAATCTTCCAGCTAGTCATTAACAGCAAAGAAATACCCTCCCAATTAGTAATTATTGATTACTAAGTCTGATGGTCATCATCACCATAAAGGCTGAAAAACAGTTACTCTGTATTCTTCTTTGGAAAACTACAGAAAGGAATTAAATCTCTTTGAATGCTAATTACATGCAATATTTTAGTATTCTAAAATTTTCTAGGGCTATCATCCATTTTAACTCATGAGTTTTTGTAAACTATATTTATATCCACTATACATTGTTTCTATTATCTTTCATAGATATGATGTAGACATTGCAGTTCAAATAAAATAAGGTACTGCATCTTTAATTCAGTGGAGTTGCTCTCAGTTTATACTGATATAATAGATCACAATTTAGGTATAGTCTGTAATGGATTCATGGCTACAGGCATTTGTAGGAAAAGGTAGAGGCTGTGTCTGCATCATGTACTGAGTGCATATACCCAACTTTTGTCAAAATATTTAATAACTTCATGGTCACAGTAGATCCAAGATTATTTCTGTATTCCCAGATAGTATCAATGACCCAAAGTGTTTTCTGCAGCCAGTGAGGACACTACAACCATTTTTCTCTATTGAGGACTTCTCAGTTATCATGCAGATCTTTCTTATTTCCAAGCTTCAATACAGCAATTGACTCTACATAGGGCTCATCTTGAAGTGTGTGCAGAAGCTCTAAATCATCCTTTGTGATTCTTGTGGGAAAGAAACATAGAATTTGTACTCAAGTCTCGGAACATACATCCTGTTCTCTTCGGGGTACATAGCAAGATACTATTGAATGATCTTTAAACACCTGAATAGCCTGAGATGTGGTTTATAGAGCACATACTTATCAATTTATATATCACTAAATCAATTAAAGTCTGTGGGGAAGCAGTTTCATCGCAAAATGAAGTATGAAGACTTCAGCTGGGATTTTCAAAACTGTTCATTGTTGGCCTCATTCTGTTCCTGTTGAAGCCAAATGGAATTAAATGGGAGCGAAATTAGGCTACTGCTGAGACTTCAGAAAACCTCACTCTTCATGTCCAGTAGGATGGCTTTTTGATTGAGAATCCTCCATTGTTAGAATTCACCCTGCTTGGGAACCTAATAGAGCCAGAATCAAGCAACATTCAGTGCAAGGTGCAAGAGGTATTTTATTATTTAGGATGTAATTGTTTATTTTCTTCTTGTTTATTGTTTGAATATTCTTTAAAGTTAGCGGTTACCCCAGTGACAAAAGCTTATAGCAATCAGAAAAATAATTAGCCAAGCTGAATAGATATATGGAACATCACAAATGAAACCCAGTGACCTCGTAACCTTTAAGTCCATAAACACAGGTCTCTATCAGCTGGGAGAAAGGAGAATTTCACATTAGCTTTAGTAACAGTAGACTTGTACCCTTTGGAAGGCAGCCTCTTGAGGATAATATCAACACATTTAGTTGCTTAATGCTGCATCCCCAAGGAGTGGGACTAAAGCGGTTAGCATTCAATGACTATTATGTTGCATTTACAAATCTAATCCTTAGAAATTAAAATGTATCATCTGGATTCAGGGAATTCCAAATGGAATTTAGAAAGAGAGGAACTTCAAAACACTAGCAGGGCTAAAACCAAGAGAAAATTCTACTGTGACACTAAACTCTAAACCTAAGATGACCTCCAGAGGTCCCTTCCAACTCTAATATTCTATGATTCTGTGATTCTAAGATGAACTCCAAATACATTACCAAGAAAACATGGACAGGTGTATGAGAAAAGAATAAAATAAAAAGGGAGGAATGTACACCTCAAACATTAGAAGGAGCCCAGAGAAGCTTTAATTTAGGTCTAGCAAATAGGAACCAATATGTAAGGAATTTGGGGGTCACAAACTAATGGACACCACAATCACCAATTTGAACCACAAAATTGTGGCATTAGAGGGAGAACCCTAGGACCTTTAGCTCCTACAGGAAGGCCTGTACCCCTAGAGGTAAGGGAATGATTTATAGTAGAAATCTCTGTAGACTATAGCTGCAAGAGAAAAAAGATAGCAACCATATTTGAACAGATTTGGCATGCGGACCAGTAGAAGGCACCACAATGATGCCAGCTATTACAAATTTACACTGGTGAGTCAGTAGTACAAAGACCTTTCTGTTACAGTTTATAATTAGAAAAGAGCAACAGCACCATTCTTTTTTTATTCAAGAGTCTTTTGACTAGTAAAAAGTATTGTATTCCAAAGAGTCGCCTTATTAAACACATTGATATGTTCTAGTTCAGTATAGCTAATGCCAAAGATAATTTGCATCACCATTCAGCATGGCTGTTCTAATTGTATTACATAACACTTGGTTGTTGTTGTTTTTTACTATGCTAGTACTTTGCACACATGTAGTTAGAAAATGTTTTATATCATTTTGTAAAGTTCTAAAGCACTTCTCCTCTCTCGAATTTACCAAGATGCAGTCTTGCCTGTACAACTTTCAGGCATGTGTTTAACTTAGGGATTTTGTGAGTACTTGTGTTTTTTAGAGTGGGAAGGAGAAACTACCAGTGTTATGGGGGGAGTTTATCTAGTCTGAACCCAGATTAATCTATTTTTATCAAGTCTGACCCCAGGTTAAATTATTTTTTGTAGATAGCAGAATAATATGAAATTTCTGTGGATCAAGGCTTTACATGTATATTTTTATAAACTTTCAAGTGGAAACAGGGAAAGATTTTGATTTTTTAAAAAGCAGATGTGTACCGTACTCTTTAACTTAAATAAATATTATAGAAAAATAACTTCCTAATGTTGTTCAAGGTCAGTTTTACTTTTCTGCAATGTTTTTACAGCTGCTACTGATGTTAAAGAAATATTTCTCTCTGCTTCACAAGCCACAAATACCACATCATTTAATCAGTGATGAACATCTGTCCAATTTCAGCTGAAGAATAACATTACTCTATGCAACAGCATATATCCTTTTATTATAGATTTCCATTCATAACTACACATCCATTCCTTTGGAATCCAGGAGGGGCTGTGGTTATGGAGAAACACTACCTTTTATAGAACAAGCAAGATGAGAATTTAAATCAGAGTCTAGTACAGGGGTGGGCAAACGTTTTGGCCCGAGGGCCACATCTGGGTATGGAAATGGTATGGCAGGCCATGAATGCTCATGAAGTTGGAAGGTGGGGGGTAGGGGGAATGATGGCTGCAGCTGTGGGTGCAGGCTCTGGGTTGGGCTGGGCATGAGGGGTTGAGGGTGCAAGAGTGTGCTCTGGGATGGGACTGAGGGGTTTGTACAGTGGGAGGTGGATCGGGGCTTGGGCAGGGGGTTGGAGCATGGGAGGAGGTCAGGGTGCGGGCTCTGGGGGGCGCTTACCTCAAGCAGCTCCTAGGGTATGTCTTCACTACAGGACTAGGTCGATTTCCTTTAATTCGATTTTCTAAATTCGATTTTAGAAAATCGAATCAGTGTGTCCCCACCAGGACAGCAGGTCGACAGTGGTCGACACGGTCTGTCCTAGAACTTTTGCAGGGGTCGACGTAGCCCGCATTGCACTTTGGGTAGGTAGCCCACAGTGCAATGCGTGCCAGACCCCCCCCCCAAGCAGCCCCACGGCCCCCCCCCGCCCGCCTGAAGAGCCCCCCCGCCGGGCCCCCCCCGCCCGCCCGAGGGGGGGGGAGCCGGCACGGGGCTGCTTTAGTGAGCGGGTCAGCTGCCTAGTCAATTTCACCTGAAATTGACCAAGCAGCTGACCCCCTCGCTCAAGCAGCCCCGCGTGGCTCTCCCCCCCCCCCCCCCTCGGGCGGGCGGGGGAGGGGGGTCCGGCGGGGGGGCTGTTCAGGTGGGCGGGGCTGCTCGGAGGTCAGAGGCTTAACTTCAGATGCCTCTTCACTTACTCACAATAGACATAGAGAAGTCGATTTTAGCCTTACTTCTCTCGTCAGGCAGGTGTTACAAATTCGATTTTCAGGGCCCTTTAAATCGACTTTAAGGGCATGTATGTAAAGACAGGTACACATTTAATTCGACCTAACGTCGTTAAGGTCGAATTAAAGTGGTAGTGAAGACATGCCCCTAGAAGCAGCAGCATGTCCCTCTTTCGGGTCCTACACGGAGGTGCAGCCAGGTGGCTGTATGTGCTGCCCCGTCTGCAGGTGCCACCCCTGCAGCTCCCATTGGCTGTGGTTAATGGGGGCTGCAGGGACAGCAACTGGGGCAGGGGCAGTGTCTGGACCGCACTGGCCGCCCCTGTGCATAGGAGCTGGAGAGGGGACATGCCGCTGCTTCTGGAAGCCACACTGAGCGGGGCAAGCCCCCAACCCCGCTCCCTGGCAGAAGCTTGAGAGCCAGATTAAAACATCTGGAGGGCCAGATGTGGTCCCCGGGCTGTAGTTTGCCCACCCCTGGTCTAGTAGGTTGAAGAATTTGCTGGTACCTCATATATCTTGTTTTTATATAAGTTTAGTCCTTAAATTTTAAAGCTTGCATTCTGCTTTCCACACCATTTATGTGTAGAACTAGTGTAAAAGCCCGTGGACACGGGCCAACAGTAAACCCCCCCCGCGCAGCCCCCCCCCACTCCAAGGGCCCCCCCGCTCACTCCCCCCCACTCCAAGGGGCCCCCCGCTCAGCCTCCCCTCCAAGCCCCCTCCCCCCCCCTCGCTCAGCTCGCTGCCCCCTCTCCCCCTCGCTCGGCTCGCTGCCCCCTCTCCCCCTCGCTCGGCTCGCTGCCCCCTCTTCCCCCCCTCCCCCTCGCTTGGCTCGCTGCCGCCTCCCCCCCACCCCCTCGCTCGGCTCGCTGCCGCCTCCCCCCCTCCCCTCGCTCGGCTCGCTGCCGCCTCTCCCCCTCCCCCTCGCTCGGCTCGCTGCCTCCTCCCCCGCCTCCCCCTCGCTTGGCTCTCTGCTGGGCACAGCTGGCCGGGCCGTACGCGGGCACCTCCACCCCGCCGGCCCAGCGCCCCCTTCCCGTGCCCCGCCCAGCCAGAGCTCCCTGCCCGTGCCTCCTGCACCCAGCCACCCTCCTGCCCACGCTCCCCAGCCTCTGATCCAGACCCTGCTTCCCTCGTGGCGGGACACGCGCGGCAGCCATGTTGTGCTGCCGAACTACACCTCCCAGCATGCCGTTCGTCTGGGCCGTATCTACTGCGCATGACTGCTTCACACACACTTCCCTAGTCTTCTATAATATAGGATGTTTAGATAAATCATGATTTATAGTTCCATAATACTGCAATACATGCTTTGTTTACAAATATAACTGATTTCCTGAATGTTTCCGATCCCCCTTCATTTAAAATGTACCTAATAATAAGTCACTGCTCTGGAGTTCATTTTAAATCTGTAAACCAGTTTTGTTCGTCTCATAATTGATTTTACTACATGATGCAACTAGCTCTGATACTGACTAAAACCAAATATTTTACAGTTGGTACCGTCTTTTCCAAGTAAAATAAGTGCAACTTGAACTCAGTGCTTGAACAGAGAACATAAGAACAGCCATACTGGGTCAGACTAATGGTCCACCTAGACTGGTATCCTGTCTTCCGACAGTGGCTAATGCCAGGTGCTTCAGAGAAAATGAACAGATCAGGTAATCATCAAGTGATCTATTCTCTGTTGCCCATTCCCAGGTTCTGGCAAACAGAGGCTAGGTATACTTCAGAGTGTGGTTTTGCATCCCTGCCCATCCTGCCTAATAGCCATTGAAGGACCTATCCTCCATGAATTTATCTAGTTCTTTTTTGAACCCTGTGAGTCTTGATCTTCACAATGTCCTCTAGCAAAGAATACCACAGATTGACTGTGCATTGAATGAATGTCTGGTTTCCAAAGGACACTCTCTAGTAGATAGGAAGTTATTTCTTCTTCTTTCCCTGCAAACTACATGCTAGTGTTGGTGCTCTGAAATTTTTACAACTTTACTTTTCAGTTCAGAAAAGCAAATTAAAAATTGGCCACCAAAACTAAAGTTGGAGGAATTTTTAGGCAGTACCATTCTCAAAATGTTTGTTTGTATCTAAGAACCTGAAGCAGCTGTGGCTTCATCCTGCTGATTTTATTCAAGTGAACAGTTCGTATTGACGAGAATAGTTTCAATTACTTCACTCTTTACTCACACAAATAGTTCCGCCGACCTTTTGAATCAGTGGCACTACCTGTGAGAAGAAAGACAGAGTAGCAGGATTGGGCCCCATATTTTTAGGTATAAAGAATGAGGAGTTGTGAGAGCAGTAGCCACTCTGAACATAGGGATTGAGAACTAATCAAAGTGGAGAGGTTTGTATAATAATCATGAACCAGATATGGACCTCCCTAGATCTACATGTGCAGGAAACCTACCATCTTGCACATGGAAGGCGCATTTAGACACCTGCCCACCCCATACACTCCCACCCAAGGGTCAGTGCAAGGAGAAGGAGTTTAGACCAGATGGTCCATGAAGAGAAGTGTGTATCCAGTGGGAAGGCTGTATGTGGATACTTATTGCTGTCCACACAAAACTTCTCTGGAAAAGAAATACAGCCCTAGTCTATATTAGCTTTGTTGCAGAGGCCCCCACCTCCCCGCCCCTCAATTATCTCTTCCCCTCATTTAACTGATCCCAAGGTGGTAAGGGGAATCCTGGCAGACTGACTCAATTGGAGCCTGTCAGGTTTGCCTCCCCACTCTGAACTCTAGGGTACAGATGTGGGGACCCGCATGGGAAAAAAAAGAAATACCCCCCCAAGCTTATTTTACCAGCTTAGGTTAACACTTTTCCCCCAGAACACAGACTTCTCCTATGTCTGGACTTGGTACCACTGTTACCACCAATTTAAGCCCACAAAACAATGTGTTTGAGTAAATTGGAACCCTTCCTTTAATCCCCCCAAAACTATTCCCTTTACCTGGGAGAGGCTTGAGAAATAAAGAAAAAAATCCCTCACTTTTCTGTGAGACTTGCCGATCGAAAGCCAGGATCTATCCAATGGAAACGAGCAGAGTCTTAAAAGAAAGATTTTAATTAAAGAAAAAAAAAAGAAGGAATGTACAGAAATCAATAGAAAAAACCCACTTGCATCACACAGCATCACTGATCCCTCCCTGGGAATTCTTCCTCTGCTAAAGCTTAACAGTATCAGAAACACCGTGGATCAATTATCAAGTGATACAGTTCAAGCATATAATTCACTTACTACTGAACTTGACTTGTTAGAAGATTATAGATAGGTAGAGTAAAGACATAGGTCTGGTTCATCCCATAGCCGGAGCGAACAGAGCGAGAGCGATAAACCGAAACTAAAAACTCTCTTTGTCTCCGAGGTTGATTAGCATCTCCGGTTCGTCATCCCCTCTCAGGTTACCTTCAGATTAGCCCTTTACCGGTAAAAAGTAATTCTAGGCTACTTTATACTTATGACAGAGCCCTACGCTCCTCCCTACAATTTAGGGTAAATTCACCACATTTGGGGCAGGGCCTCCAGGCAAAACCTGGCCCATCGATTTTCAATTCCACTTGCAATTAGTAGCTATTACAGCTCATGTGAATACCATGGCCCAGAACCTGCAAACACTTAAGTATATGCTTAACTTTGTCTACATCTGTAATCCTATTGAAGAGAATGGGACTATTCACCTGGCTTAAATGTTTGCAGGATCAGCCCTTTAGTAAATTCATCCACAGTGTTCTCAGAAAGACTATATGAGCTGTAGTATCTAGAAACCATAAGGTGAATTAAGAGTAGAGTGGAGGTGCACAGTATATTAACAACATTTAATTCATTTCCCTAGTTTTTTCTCCAAAGTGAGCTCCACACTTTAAGAAAAATGTGAACAAATTGGAGAATCCAGAGTAGAGTAACCAAACTGATAAAAGGTGTAGAAAATGGGAGCTATGAGGAATGATTGAAAGAATTGGGCCTATTTAGAGAAAACTGATGGGGGGACATTGCCTTTTTAATATGTAAAAGACTGTAATAAAGAAGATAGTGATCAGTTGTCCTCCATGTCCACTGAGGGTAGCACAAAAAGTAATTGGCTAATGTGCAGCAAAGGAAATGTAAGTTAGATATTAGGAAAATCTTTCTAACTATAATAATAACTAAGCACTGGAACAGATTATTGAGGGAGGAGGTTGTGGAATCCTACAGGTTTTTAAGAACAGGTTAGACAGATATCTGTCAGGAATGGTCAAGGTTTACTTGGTTCTGCCTCAGGTCAAGGGTAAACTTGATGCCCTCATGAAGTCCCTTTCATTTCTACATTTCTGCAATTCTGTAAATTACATCTAGTCAAAATATATCTGTTTTTTTTCTCAAGAGCTGTTTTCCAAATTGAAAGTGTTCACATGAATGTATTTAATTACAAAACTGAACATTTTTGTAATCACTTGACAAAATGTTGGTGGGGATGATAAAATCAAAAGAAACAGAATGGTGAAATTTTTCACATCAACATAGTGAAAGTTACCTCGGCCATGTCTATTCACCACATCTCTAGGCAGAGATTAATTTCAAAACTTAGTTTTTGTGGGTTTAAGTCAAATATTTACTGTTACATTTAGATGTGATAGAATTTAGTATAGTGTGACTTTTTTTGCATTGCCAGATCTCAATGGACTTACAAGAATTTTAACCGGCCCAAAGTGCTGCTGAGCTTCAGCCATGAGGCTTCCTTTATAGTTTGAGACATGTCACTCTTCATTAAATCAATGCAACTGGTGTTTGAGATTACAAATTTGTGCCCAATATCTGTCATCTCTGTTACAATGTGGTTCCAGTTGCTCAAGTACAAAATATTGTTTCCATAGAAACAAAGAAAAGTGTTTAATCCAGAAAGAATCCAGGTAACTTCAAAGATGGAGAACCCTACACTCAATAGGTAGCAGTGCAGGGTATTTATCTATTTACCAAAACACTAATTCTACTTATACTGCCTGCCTCAGTGAGTTAAGTTCACCAGAAGAATGACATAAAGAACAATTTTCAGGATGTTAGTATTTATAAAAAGTTATTTTAACTTAACACATAATTAGAATGTCAAAAATGTACTTTTTGTATAGGAGTCGTTGAGTGTGGTTGTTTTCTATATGAAAATCTGTTAAAAATGGGTACCAGAGATGAAATTCTGGCCCCACTCAACAGCAAAACTCCCACTGAATTATCAGAGAAATTTTCTTAGTATAAGCTTGAAATCTGTGCTTCTCAGATCCCATTCATTTGAGGAAGTGGCAAAGAGTCCTGTGGCACCTTAAAGACTAACTAAAGTATTGAAAATAAAACGAGGAAGCACCTTAGAGACTAACCAGTTTATCTCAGCATAAGCTTTCGTGGGCTATAGCTCACTTAATCGGATGCATAGAATGAAACAGAAGTAAGATGCATTTATACACAAAGAAAGAAAGAGAGAAAGAGAAAGTTGTACATAGCAGAGCGATGTGCAGGTGAATGAGCCTCTAATGGTGTGGCTGATGTGATGGTGTGGCTGAGGTTCATTCACCTGCACATCGACCATGCCCCTCTGCTATGTACATTGGCCAAACTGGCCAGTCTCTACGCAAAAGAATAAATGGACACAAATATGACATGAGGAATCATAACATTCAAAAACCAGTAGAACACTTCAACCTTCCTGGCCATTCCATTAAAGACTTGATGGTGTCAGTTTTGAAACAGAAAAACTTTCAAACAGACTCCAACGAGAAACTGAGGAACTGGAAATAATTTTCAAATCGGACACAATAAACCAAGGGCTTAACAGAATTTGTGAATGGTTCTCTCATTACACTAATTGATTGCATTTCCCTTGTTAATTTACCTTCAATAGGTGTTAAATCCTGCCTGACAGATATCCATTTCAAAAGGTATTTTTTTCTCCTACTGATAATGGCCCATCTAAATTTAACAGCCTCTTAGAATTGGTATGCTAATGAACAACTTTTCTTTCTTTCTTTCTTTCTTTCTTTCTTTCTTTCTTTCTTTCTTTCTTTCTTTCTTTCTTTCTTTCTTTCTTTCTTTCTTTCTTTCTTTCTGTGTGTATAAATGCATCTTACTTCTGTTCCATTCTATGCATCCGATGAAGTGAGCTATAGCCCACGAAAGCTTATGCTGAAATAAACCGGTTAGTCTCTAAGATGGTACAAAGTCTTCCTCATTTTAATTATGGATACAGACTAACACAGCTGCTAATCTTAAAGTATTGAAGCATACGCTTTCGTGGGCTAATACCCACTTTGTTGGATGCATGCAGTGGAAGAAATCAGTACAGCACCATGGGGATATTTTGCACATTACTGTTTAGCTAAATTGAAGCCATTCTGAATCTTTCCAGGCATTTCTGAACCCATGAAGCTAACCTTCAATATAAACCATTTGAGTTTTCATCAATAGAATAATAATAACTTTTGCACAATTAGATGCTTAGCATTACTGATTAATTATTCCTCACAACCCCATGAAGTAAAAGCTCTCCTGAGAGGTGCTGTTCACTCTCAAAGAGATGAAGGCATTCAGCACCCTGCTTTCCTGCTGAAGTGAACAGGGGGGTAAAACTTCTCAGCAGCTCACAGCTAGTACCCAGTACTTTAGGTCTTGAGAGGCTGAAAAGTTAAGCAATTAGACCAAGGCCACACACAAAGTCAGTGGCAGAGCTGTCATTATAACTCATGAGTTCCTGGCTGATAGCCTTGTGCTGAATCCACTAACCCATCACACTCCCCCTCTTGGTACATACAACACTGATGCATTTTAAATTCTCTCTCTCTTTTTGTCATCCTCTCACATGTGACAGGATCAGAGGGTACCTCGCACTCTGTATTTGTCAGAAAGTCTATGCTTTTCATCAAGTTATTCAGGCTATTTGGTAGCTATGGGTGTTTAGAAAAGGACAGCCTAAAGCCCTAACAACACCCTGACAGGAAAAGAAAAAATGTTGCACCACTAATCTCATGGACAAAAGTCATAGTGCAAAGTGCTTGGCCCAGACTTAATTAATTTCTCTATTTGTTTCTTTTTGGGGATCCAACATGAATGTTCAGGTATCTGAGTAGCCTCATACATTCAGTTAGTGGCCGAAATAAGCTCTATTGATTTAACCCTCCCCCCAAATCATAAATGACCTCAGAGGAAAAGGAATTGTAGTTGAAATATAGTTTAATAACTTCAATAGATGTACTAGATTGTGCTGTATAAAACAGGAGAGCTCAAGGCATTGCCTCAGTTTTCAGACTCAGGTAAAATTTACAGGTATTGCATTGTTTGTTTACTTGGAGTAACTGAGATACACTGTTTTGCATGTGGGAAAATGCTTCTCAATTCTGCAAGAGTTTTAAAGTCTTAATCCTCACATCAAAAGGATCAATCCAGTTCCCATTGAAGTTGAGTTAAACACCCATTACTTTCAATGGGTGAAGGAGCCAAAGCCTAAGCTTTTGGTTTTTTTTTAAATATTTGGAGTTCTGAAAATGTTAAAATCAAACAAAAATCTAAATTTAAGATATCATCTTATTCACTAGAAAAGTGGTGCTAGGGAAAGCAGAGGTTTAGGATATGCTGGTTTGGGGCAAAAAGTATAACTGTGTGAGTGAGTGAGAGTGGAATAGGTTTTCTGATCCTCCAGGACTTTCCTGAAGTCTCCAAGAATTAAAAACTAATCTTTAAAGATTGTCGTGTGATGAAACCTCCAGAATATATCCAACCAAAATTGCAACCCTAGAGTGGAGATGAAATATAAGGTGATCCTGATTCTACAATCCACCCAATAGTGGAGAGGTGTGGTTACAAGGAGTCAGTTGTTGCTCCCTGATTCAGATCTGCCTGGCCTGGGTGCAAATTAATGCTGCAGGAGGACAGCCCTAATTTATGCTACGAGAGGATCTGGTGTACCAGAGCACTGTTCCCTCTCCCCTCCTGGTCCCAACGCCCCTAGAAAACCCCCAATAAACTTCCTCCTTCCCCTTTTGCTTTGGGGTTGCAGGGAAGACTGCTGGGGCAGAGGAGCTACCTCAGCTAGATATGTCAGTAGAGAGTTCCCCTATATGGGGGATTTCTCTCCACTGGTGGTCTTCAGTCACTTTAAGATCACTTTGCATTGCCTATACGATGCAGTGTGACTCATAGCATGCTAAAGAATCCAACTCTATGTTTATAGCAAGTATGATATGTACATGTGAACATTTATTCTGTATAACTATGCCTTCCGGCAGCATAAATAAATGCCACTTAATAGCATTAATATTAAACACAGGGCCCCATCATATAGCCCTCCCTCATGTGAATGGCCCAGTTGACTTCAGTAGAATTGTTTGTGTGAGTTAAGGCTTGAGGATGAAGTCCAAAGATACTTGTAAATGTTATTTTTGTAATTTTATTTTCTGTCTCCATTAGTTATAGATAAAGAGTGACTTAGAGAGTAGCTGAAATCTATCTTTTATAAAATGTATTTGGAGAAACCCTCCAAACTCTTGAACTTTGTAATTTGCCTTATTCTAAAGGAATACTGTATGTAATGAGTATCTCAGGTTTCTTCTCTACTGTCAAATTCAGCAAAACCTCAAGTTATCAATACATCAGACAAACAGTTTGATAATTTTCAGATACAATAAGAGTAACTGATATTTCTGTCTACACCTCAAATTACCCCCATCTGTAATGTTTGGTGTAGGTACTTCAATAAAAAGATTGCTTAACAAAGTCAGATTAAAAAACAATTTAACTGATGGCCACAAACAGAGCTTAGAGTTTGTCATGGCTACAAAGATTTTTCTGTCAGTGTATAAAAGCAATTAATCAGTATGCAGAAGGTATTGCCTATCCCATAGATATGCTAATTTTGTGACACTTTGGAAACTCATGTTCTACATTTACTGTTCACACTGGATTAAAGTTAACCATCCACAGCTTCAGCTGATGAATTGAAGACTGCAAAATGTCAAATTTCTTATCCCTATGTTGTCTAATTTTGAGATCTTTGGGGATTTTTTTTCTATATGTTAATTACTGTGTGAATCACGGTAATCTTGTCAGGGCACAGTGAAGTTTAGCAGAGAATTCTGTGATCAGTTTTTCTATCAAAAACTTTAAAAGGCCATCAGATGCCTGCTAAATTATTTGTTCCAAAATTACCAAAAATACATTTAAGACAAATTATATTGTAGAACATCACAGATCAACTAAATTCAACACATTTAGCATATATTTTTTTTTACAGAGCACTGTGGCTGCCAGTTGTATCTACAGTATTTACATAAATAATGCACATATTATTCATATGATATATATTATATAATTTTTATACTATGTAATAAATGTGAACAGTAGTAATAGTAGTGAACATATTCCTCCCCACTTGCTTTAATTTGAGAGCTAATATAGAAGCTGTTTTTATAAAGAAAAGGCACTAAATTTACTTCAGTAGTTTCAACAATTTGTAGTCCATAACATTTACTGAAAAAGCAAGGAAAAAGGAACAGCAACTACCAAATACAAGATCAAATGCATTTTCTTCGATACCTGTCTCTTTAAATGAGATCTTCCAATAATTTTGTTTTGAAAACCTTTTAGAGAATAAACTGCTTTGTTAAATGTTTCCCCCTAGAGAGTTGTACAGAAAAATAGCACAGCAGTTAATTTAGCTACAATTGCTTTTTTTACCACAATGTTAAAATTGTATAGCTGTTATGACTCACCTAAAGCAGAATCACAGATTAGCTCCTGTGGATGTGCAGGGGCACAGCTGCATGCCTCTACCAGCTCCTGAATTCTGAGAGTGAAAAGAAGCACTGAAGACAACAAGGTACTGTGTACAGGATTCATGCTGCCTTCAACACGGCTATCTGGCCAACTAAAAAAAAAAAGTCTTTTAGTGTTGATTTTATATCTAAACTTTCTCTGTGCAGATAATTTCAATAGATTAGATGGTTTAGAAAAGCCCTCTAATGCTCAGTCTGAGTATACGCTTATGTTAACAGACTTCTAATTTCCCTGACATAGGACCCTCTTATTTATGGCCCTGTTACTTACAAGTAACTCCGCCTTCCTTTAAGGAAAAAGCACATCATTGGTGAAAATATTGTGACAGGTTTATTATTCCAAAAGCAAGTTTACCTTACTGGGTTGCATCATAATGTTGTTATTATGAGTCAGTGTGACTATTAATAATCAAAAGCTTTTTAAAAACATCAGTTTCTGCAGTGATTTTATGATCTTTTGCAGATTGTAGATTAAACTAATAAATTAATATTGTGAATTTCACACCATTTTTAATTTAAAAAGTAAATAGTTCCTCCACCTTCCCTGTCATGACCAAAGCAAACAATGTATCTAAAAGCAATGCTAACATCCTTTTTTAAAGCCAGATTTCATTTGCATTCCATGATCTTTCCCCTGCCCCTCTCTACATTTCCTTGAAATGATTTGACTGTTTGCAGGCTGCACAGAACTTCATTCATGAAGAGGAAATGTTTCAATGCCTTGTTTGTGAGCCCTGAACAATTGGTAACTACATGAAATACGGGATAAAAATCCAGGCTGCAATAAAAGCCATTTTGCTACTTCATCATACATTTAATTTGAAATAATGATTTACAAAAATTCCAGTGATATATGTTCAAGGTGAAGCTTTTATTTATTAGTATTCTGAAGTCCCCATGTTATGTGTCCTATTCAAATGAAATGCCATTTCCACGTGCTCTGGCTATAAAGTCTGTGAGCTTCTGTGACTCAACATGCACAGAGCATAGCTAGTTCTGATTCAAGAATCCAAAAGCTAATACTCTTCCTCAATTGCAGATCTCTTACTCCTATAATCATCTTCACATTTGCATAGCTTGTACACATAAATCCCATCTGCGCTTATATGACAGGTGTCTCATAAGGATAGCAAGATGAGATCTGAGCAGGGAGGACTGTGGTGTATGCCCATTTGAGAAAGGTTTACATATAGGCTGATGTTAGGTGTGTCTACCCTGTAATGTAACCCCAGGGTTAGTAAAACTCGAGTTAGCTGACACAGCTGTACATCCAGATTGTTGAACGCTGGGTTCCAGCTTAGGGCTCTAGCATCTATATTGCATTAGACGTTGTACTAACAAAGAATAAAAATACTGTCCTTGCCCCAAAGAGCTTACAATCTATGGCTTGTCTGTGTGGCAAGTTACTGCAGGGCAAGCCAGGATCTGCACTCCGGGACTTTCACTGTTCTATAGCAATGTCCACATGGAACATTACGTCATGGCTAGCTGGTGCACTGTAGACTCACACCTTGGCTTGCTGCACAGACCACCCCTACGTATAAGACAAGAGCCAACACATGGATACGGATACAAAGATTGCGGAGTACAAGGAAACAATATTGGTCAATATGATGGGCAGTGGCATCAGCAATCATGAGCCCAATCATTTTTTGGTAGGCATCAGAGAAAAGGAGTGTTTTGAAGGATGATAATGCATTAGTTTTGTAGGTGTTACTCTGAACTCGCTTTCTTTTTGGTGGTTCTTTATTACACCCAAGTTTGAGATCAAATTTTCATATCAATCTGCCCCATGCATACACAAACTACAATCCTTATTCACAGCCTCATGTGTGCCAGTAGTCTTCTGCATGCTAGGCATGGGGAAAATCAACAGCAGTTCCTCAAAATGCCATGCCCCGTTCTCACTTCAATCATACCTTTCTTACTTCACATTATGTTTCTTTGCTTCTCATGCACTTGCAGCACTGATGGCCACCTCTTTCTGATTAGCTGTAATGTCTCAGAATCCCTCCACCTCTTCTTCAATTTGAGACCAAAAAAATTTAGTAATGCATGTCCCTGGCAAGAATTTTTAAATAAAACCTTCTCATCGCTGTAGTGTCTACACTGAAGCGCAACAGCGGTGCAGCTGTAGCAGCATTTTAAGAGTAAAGTAGAGCTAACTACAGAAATGTAAACATGACAAAAGTAAATGTTATGTTTTATCAAATCTTGAGCTATATTCTACAGAAGTATGGTAGTTGTGTAAGCACAGTAAAATACATTTTTTGTTATAATCTGCATTAATACTGCCTGAAGTCACTCCAGGCTCCAATCCAATTAGACTTTTAAGAGAGTCTTTCAAAGCCATCTGCACACAGGTGGAACATTTAAAGTGTGGTTATGGTTAGAAAAATGTATTGACTATAATGATGGATATTACTTAGCAAATGTGCTTTTTCTGCATTCTGACATATCTATCTACTTTACTGACAAAAATAAGTGTCTATTTTTTACTGTTAGGAGAGGCAATAGCACTGTGTGAAGATGAGCTGGATTCTTTTCTGTCCCACACATCATCAAGTGAATTAACAACTAAGTTCCAATTTCAGAATCTTTTTAGTAGCAATGATGTGCAGCTTCAGTCCCAGATCCTAGGGTGAGTTTGCAGTGTGGGCAGTTAGAAGTGGACTACAGAGTTCACATCCAGAGCTGAATTTCCCCAGCATTGTAGGATGTTGGGATCCTGGGGTTTGGTTTATCTCTATTGCTACTGGAATTTATAAACTGAACAAATCTGATGGAAAGTCACTGAAATAAAAAAAGCCTTTCAAAGCCAATAAATATTTGTATACCTTTCCCTTTCAGACTATGGACTGTTGGGATTTTGTGGTTCCCAGTAAGTAAGAGGCCAGGCAGATATTTTATTCAATTCAATTCGATTTGATTTGATACAATGTGCACAGGGGAGGAGAGCCCCTGCTAACAAGAAGCAGCCAGAGTCTCTGTAGCCAGAAGCCCCTCCACTTCACTCCACTGCCTGCCAGGAGTAATGGCTACTTAAATATGCTTAAAAATAGCATCAAAGTTGACAGATAAGGCAACTTCCTGCAATATCTTTGGGAATCTTACTGTATTAAATTTATGTATCATTGTAAGCCATTGATTCTATGTAATTTCATGGGGTGACCAAAGCTTCTTCGTGAACTAAGAGGTAACTAGGCAAATACACTCAAGTGGTAACATTGTTAGAGAAATGCCACAACATGGAGATGCTCACATATACTAGTTCAAACTGGATTATCCAGAGACAGCACACAAAGAAAGGGCTTTTGGATAACTAGCCTTATTTTAAGCTGACTCAGGCCCTTCTTTCTGATTCAGAAAAGCAACAGGATCTTCTGTCCAGTGAGAGGGGTTGGAAGGACTTAGGCTGACTGAAGCCCCATAAGACTGATGGGTGTGACTGTGTTAAGTTTTGGACATGTGTACTGGAACTTTTAAAAAAATGTTTGCTCTGTAATGCTTTCACTTTAAGAATAAATGTGCTTGCTTATAAAGAGTTGTGTGGTAACATGTGACTGTTGGCAATTACAGCTGTTCACAGTCTTTGAGGAGAAAGGAAAGCTCAGATGCTGGCCTTTCTAGGCAATCTAACTTGTGTAGGCAAGGAACTATGCAGCCTGGAAATGGTCAGGAGAGGGAGAGATGCATGTCTCTACGCAAGAGAGGAAGAGCTGGGAGCCTAAAACGGGGGCCCTCAAGAGAACAGAGGGGAGGAATACAGGTGCAGTTGACCTGAACAGTGAATTATTCCATCATGGTCACAGAAATGTTTGAGGAATCAAAAAATAATTGGTATTCCACACAGGAGGCTCTTCAGTGCCTTGTGAGGGATACTAACATAGGACTCTTGCCAGCTCCTTTAATTTTGCTGTTTAAGTGGGTTATAACTAACAGCAATATGCTGACTTGCTCTTACTGGCAGCTGAATATTGTTCTCACATATCCGTCATCCACACTTTTACAGGACTGAGCCCTTTGTTTTTATCTTGCAGTGATGTTTACTAAACCCAAATAAGCTAGGGAAAATACATCTTCTGTCTAATTGTTTATTGACTTAGAACTCTCCTTGCCTTTTTCTGGGAAAGAGGAAAATGAACAAACAGCCAGCTTGATTTTTTCATTTTTTAAATTTCCTTTTTCCAAAGTAAGCAGGGCAAAATTAGATTTAGGCCGATGCATGCTCCACAAAAAATACTGTATGGAACTAAAGTAGCTGAATGAACTTTCAGTGGGCATTTTTGGAAAGACAAATATTTAACACTGAACGTAGTAAGTCATGTTTATAAAACATATTTACTATTTGTGTTGCTATTTTTTTTCTCCCTCTGATTTCCTATTATGGCATATGATTCGGTTCTGAGGACCTGAAAGCTGTCCCTTCCCATTTCCACTCTCAAAATTGCCTGATCTGTCACCTTCTTGCAGGAGAGTGTCAAAGCGGAGGGTCTGTACATAATCTGACATCTGTCTGTAATTGTGTTAAATTATTTTTTACTTTTAGAATTAAAATTAAAATTTGTTGAAAAGAAAATCCTTTGTTATGTAACTCCTACGCATTCTTTCAAGATTAAAGAAAGAACATAAGAATTTTTAGAGCACGTCCATTTGTGGATCTTAAAGTGCTCTACAAATGAGCTTGACTGAAATCAGTAGAGTTCCACTGGTGAAAACCAGGCATTATACAGTAGTGAATCAGATCCATAAACTTCAAGATTCACTGAGAGGGATAAATTGTGTTCCCTATTTTACAGATGGGAAAAGAGAGGCAGTTGCTCAGCTACATCAATAACAGACTCAGTATAGAAACCTGGATAGGAAAGATAGAAAGAAAGGTTAAGGCCAACATTGTCAGATCCTCTAAAGAATGCTTAGAAGTTACATAATAAAGGATTTTCTTTTTAGCAAATATAATTTTAAGTGGCCTGATATTTCAAAGGTCCTGAGCACCCACTGCTGCAGTTAAAGTTTGGATGTTTTTCCCTTAGAGAGGAGTTTGTATATGAGAGGAGGACTAGGCTCATTAAGTGCTAAGTTTTATTTTTATTGTCTGAGTAGCAATGAGAGGAATACTTTGAATCTGGTTTCCTAATACTTTGCTTCTGAGATGTTTCCCTAATATTTGAAGACAAAGAAATACCAAGTAGGTACCTAGAAAAATAAAATGATTGCAAACATTTAAGCAGAACATAAGTCCACTCTGGAAAGAAAAATACCACTATATAGCTAATGGAGTTGGGGAGAGACAGACACATTATTAAAAGCATCAAAGCGTCTTCAGACAGGATATTACAGTCACATTTTAAGCCTACATATGTTGCAGTATTTCCATTACAGATGTAATCACTTCTAATATTTAATCCCTCCTTCTTTCTTGTCCTTAAACCTTTCAGTGGTGCAGTTAACCAAGAATGGTTAGACTTCCAAAACTTGGACAGGTGGCCAGTCTGCCAAGAGATTTTTAAGTATTATTGCTATACTCATTAAGATTCATGTCAAACATGAATGAACTCCCAGTCTGAATAATAACCTTTGATAATAACCATTCCATTTGTCAGGTCATCTATATAAATAAAATTCAAATGGTGTATGTATGTATGTATGTATGAACGTAAGCTTACTCCTTCCACACCGTTTGAGCTAGAGACTTGAAATTTGGTACAGTTAGAAGTCTTGGGGTCCTAATGACCGTAAGGGTTGAAAAATTTTCAAATCTCACCTCTGACGCCCCCCAGGGGTGAAATTCTTTAAAGGCCAATCACATCAGCTGGGCAGCTGCTGTTCTCTGTGACATAGTTCTGATGTCATAATACCCCCTCCAACAGACACCGCACTCGCTCAGCTCTCTGCCCCCCCCTCCAACGGAACCCCGGAATCCCTCAGCTCTCTGCCCCCTCCCCCCTCCAACGGAACCCCGGAATCCCTCAGCTCTCTGCCCCCTCCCCACCTGCGACGGACCCGGGTTGGGTTTGGTCGGAGGGTAAGTGAGGTGGGGGTGTCGGGTTTGGTCGGGGGGTGAGGTGGGGGTGTTGGGTTTGGTCGGGGGGGGGTGAGGTGGGGGTGTTGGGTTTGGTCGGGGGGGTGGGAAGGTGTCTGGGTGGGTGAGGGGTGAGGTGTGGGGGTTGGGGTTGGTCAGGGGGTGTTGGGTTTGGTGGGGGGGTAAGGTGGGGGTGTTGGGTTTGGTGGGGGGTAAGGTGGGGGTGTTGGGTTTGGTGGGGGGTAAGGTGGGGGTGTTGGGTTTGGTTGGGGGGGTGAGGAGGGGGGTCGGGGTTGGTCAAGGGGTAAGTGAGGTGTGGGTGTCGGGTTTGTTTGTGGTGGTAGGTAGGGGTGTCGGGTTTGGTTGGGGGTGGAAAGTGAGGTGGGTGTGTCAGGTTTGGTCTACGGGGGGGTGAGGTGTGGGTGTTGGTCAGGGGGTGTTGGGGTTGGTCGAGGGGTAAGTGAGGTGGGGGTGTCGGGTTTGGTCGGGGGGGTGAGGTGGGGGTGTCAGGTTTGCTCTCTGCCCCCATCCAACGGACCCCGCACTCGCTCAGCTGTCTGCCCCCTCCCCACCTCCGACTGACCCGAGCAACGCCGGGTATTTTCGCTAGTTAAATATATTAATGTATTTCTTGATACTAACATATGACAGAAATCATTAAAATGTGTCATATCAGTGAAAGCAACTTTCATACTAAATGCTCTTCTAGCTGAAAGTTAAAGGAATTTTGACTTCAGTTATCTAGATTTAAAAGGATTCCTCCTCATAGACTTTTGTATTCTTTCATCTGAAGAACATAATATAGTTTCTACTCCCTCAGAAAACATGTCTACAGGTTCACAGATCAAAGCAAAACCAGACATGAACCATAAGACTCACTTTGAGTTCAGGGGCTTTTGAAATGAAACTCCAAATTTATTATAAAATAATATTGTGAGAAGTTTAAAACACTGAAAAGAAAGAATGTATATTCTTTAGTGTGTGTGCACCTTTTGTTTTTATCAGGTGCAATTAGAAGAGTTTATAATTTTGCATTATTTGACATTATTTTGCATTAGCAAAGTTAGTAGTATACTGGCAAATATCTCTACAGTAGATCATCTACATTGATGTTATGCAAGCTTCTATAAATTCAGTAACAACCACAGCCATATTGGTGATTGCAATAATATTTATTATTGACCCCATTCAGCATATTCAGACATGCTGTTTTATGTAGAAAATCATATTAGATATTTGAGGCAAAATAAAAATATTTATTCAGCTACCCTGTTTTCTACCCAAAATGCTATTTTATCAGTGTTTTTAGTATTTGATCTATAAATATAATTAATAATAAATACAAAATTATCCTTTTACTGATTTAACCATTTAAAACCTAGTGGATTAGTACTCCTCACAGATGTGAGGGTTCATGCAAGCAGATTCCATTGCAATATCGATGTTATTTATGTTTACCTTGGCTGAAAGCTTGTGTGTACTTTGCAACTGTAGTGTGTAATTTGCAGCTTTTTATATTTTGATGACAGTTTGAAGCAGACAATTGCTATTTGAAAGTCCACAAGGTGTACTTGATCTCTTCATTGTGTTTAGTTCATTGTCGGATTGCATATCCCATTTTATATATTTAATTTGTCTAATTTCTTTAACAAGATTATGTCTAGAGCTGGTCAAAACTAGTAAGGATTGGCTAAAAATAATTCGATTTGTATTCCAAAATTTTAATGACAATTTTCTGGTTTGTCAATGCAATTTCTTTTCCAATATCTGTTTTTTAAATTAAAAAATCAGAACACTTTTTTTCCATAAAAACATTTTGGAAAAAAGATTATTAATGCAAACAATTAACAAATTGAATTAAAATTTTCCACCAGCTCTCTTGATGACACAGCCTTCCAAAGAGAAGCTCCACTCACATTTGGTAGAGCAGTTTTTAAAATATTTTCCTTCAAAATAAACAAAATATAACTAAAATCACAGAAAGCTCATGAAGATAACTGGTTTCTGTGCTAGCATGGTCTTACCATGCCTGCTGTTTACCCATCTGTGTGAGCAGTTCAGAGAGCTCCTGTGGTGTCAAGGATAGAAGTCAAAATGGAAGGGAACAGGTGGAGAAGTTAAATCCCATATGTATCATAATTGTAACAGAAAATTGACAGGTTTTTTTTACCCCTTGGAACAATGATTTCTCCCCACAGTTGGAGCCAATCAGTGGTGGTGCAAGGCACTTTGTAGATTTGGGCAGGTAGCTCCCATGCAGGGAGTGAGATCTGTGGGGATTAGGGAATGTAGGGGCAGCAATAAGGGGAAATAGTTCTCAGTACTACCTATATGGCATAGTCGACAGCAGGCACATCAGCATCACATAGCTAACACTCATGCTACTATAGCAAGCCTGCACAACATGCAGCTCGGGGGCCACATGCGCCCACACGGGCTCACTGTGCGGGCGCTGAGTAGGGGCGGGGCAAGCCAAGCGGTGGGGTGGGGGGAAACGGATGGGGGCGGGGCTTTTTGGCCCGCAGCTGGTTTTTTTGCAGTAGTATGGCCCTCGCTGCTTTCAAAGTCGCGCAGGCCTGTTCTACAGTGATCAGAACAACCCAAAATGTCTTGTGGTAACTTAATTTTGAAACCTTCCTTGATCTCTGTTTTCCTTCAGCTGTAGCCTTTGTGTTTTGATTACCTTTGCTACCCGCCTTCCACTCCCCTCTATTTCTGTTGAGCTATGGCATGTCATTTGAAATCCTGGTATCAGACTCCAGTGTTAAAGGAATCCTGCTCCTTTTAAAGATGCTAGTTCATTTTTGTAAGGCAAAGGCTTTTATTTTTAATTGTTGTTTTTGTTCCTGTGGTCCACAAAGGATTCCACAGCTGTGGAATCATGGGAAAATTTGTGGTCCTGTTAATTGCAGGGGTGCCATTTGTATTGCTGTAGTCAAAGGTCTGCCAGCATTTCCATTATAAACCCCATTGCAGTGGCTTATGGCTCAACCATAAAAATCAGTTGCTGCCTTACAATGTCCACTTACAAAGGCAGTGATTTGTTTGGGTGGGCAGTGGGGAGAAATTTAACTGTTTTTAAAACATGAAGGTAATGAATAAATAACTAAAATTTAGGATATGTGCTACTTTGTATTCCCATAATTCACAGCCTATTTTTAAAACTAAAACATAGCCAGCCATCAGTTCATAATATGTATGTATATGCATGCTTTTGGCTAGTTGGTAACAAGGCTAATTAAAAACCTGATAAGGTATTGGAGATGCATTTAATTGTAGATTACTTAGACTGAAGTTCTCTAAAGAAACAATTTTATGTTTGTTAGATCAAAGATCAATTCTTGAAATGGTTATTAAAAATGGATTCAAGTGAAAGAATTCCAAAGACATGATTATTTATTGATGTCTGCAGTACCATTCTGAAGTGTGAAGGTGCTTTGCAGAAATACAAACAATATTTACACAGAAATCACCCATCACTGAAATATGGCCATGAAAAAACAGTTTCTTGCTGGAAGTGATAGAAAAATTGTGTGTGGTCACTATGGAATTTAAGTAGGCGGAATACTGTCATCCATACAGATATTTTAATTAAAATACCAAAAACAACACCTCTTAATCTCATGAGATGTGCTATAGGAGCTTTAAAGGCCACAACCACTTAGGTCAGAGGTTCTCAAAGTGGGGGTCGTGGCCCCCTGGGGGGTCGCCGAGCGATTCCCGAGGGGTCACGAGTCCCTGTGGCCACCGTGAAGCCGCCGAATTATTTCCGAATTCGGCGGCTTTTCGGCGGACACACCCACTTTCCCGATTCTTGGCCGAAACACTTGCAAAAGTGGAAGCAATCCCTTCAGCCGAGAGTCGGGAGCGATTGGAACGTCCTTTGAAAAGCCGCAGAATTAGGCTGACCATATGTACCGTTTTGAACGGGACAGTCCCGTTTTCTTCATATTTTCCAACCGTCCCGTCTTTTTTAAATAAATATCAATTTTGTCCTGTTTTGGGGGGGAAAAAACGGAACGTGGCTTATTTCAGAGGCCCACGGCCGGGTCCCGCCTCCTCCCGCAGCCCTTCAGTCTCTTCCCCTCACGGCCCCAGCACCCCCTGGCACTCAGCCTTCGGAGGGATGAGCGCTAGGACCCAGGGGAGCCTGGCAGTCCAGGAAGCCGCTAGCCGCCCCCGAGAGTTGTCAGCGAGAAGCAGCGGGAGAAGGAACCAACCACCCCAGCGGCCACGGGAGACCTGTAAGCACCTGCCGCCGCTGTGCCCCGGTCCGGCGCGGTCCCTCGCCGGGCGGAGCTCCAGGCCCCAAGCAGAGGGAGGGGGACACTGCACAGGTTGCAAAGCAGGAGCAGGGTTCCCCGCCCGGGGTGCCCCAGCTTTCCGCCTCGCTGCTGGGACGTGCGGCGGGCTCTGCACATGTGTCGGGGTGACCCAGTGTCGTTCTGGGCCCCCGCTCGCCCTCCCTGGGCTGGGGCTGCTCCAGGCCGGCCAGGCTCCCACCCCGGCAGTCACCGCAGCATCCCCCCCACAACTCCCTGCCCCGAGTCCCGCCCCCTCAGTCACCGCAGCCCCCTCTGCTCTGCCCCCTCCCAATTCCCGTGTAGCCCCCTCCAGTTCATTTACAATCACCACCCTGCCCTCATGCATGGCTTGGGTTTATCCTATTATAACTGTTGATTTAGAAACCTATAGTTAGAGCTGTGCAGCCCCCTGGCCAGGACGCAGTTCCACCATGTCAAGGACCTGATGTCAGCCAGTTAGAGGAACAATACTGGGATAAGCACCTTGATCTGGCTAGAACTGCACCCATACTAGGGCATTGCACTGATTTAACTATGCCCCTCTAGCTGGGCTAAATCTGTGACCCAGCCTTCAAACTGCATCATCCCTGCTGCCCTGCCATCTTACCAGGCTCTGTCCTCGCCTGCCTCTCCAGCCTCATTCCTTGTGTCTTTGCCCCTTCTCCTCTGTCTCCCACCTATGCATGGACTGACCTCCCCATGCCAGCCCCCACTTCAGCCCCTACCTAATGGCTCACTTTTCCTTCGGTGTCCCGCACCTGCTCACATTCAGCTTAGACACCAGCACCCTTGTAACTGCCCCTGCACCACGGGACTTTCTCTGTCGCTCTGAGCTCATGGGCGGGGTCGGGCTTAGGCTGCAAATCCTGAGCCTGTTAGCTAGGCTCAGCTCTGAATGGCTGAGGCTCGCCCTCTGCAGGGTGCCAGTGTGTGTGTCGGGCAGGAAGAAGGTGCAGGCACTGCCTGTGCGCAGCATGGTCTGGGCTCTCAGGATCACAGCTTCAGTCTGCAATCCTGTTAAGGGCCACACAGCTTGTTGGCAGCTCATGTACAAGCTGTCCCTGCAGTGCAGAATCCAGTTCCAATACAGTCACCGCTCACTCCTGTCCTGCTGCCCGGAGCTGCCTCCAGGCCAGGAGGGAGCAGCATGAGATAGACAGCCCCAGGGAAAGGACTTGGGGACCACAGTTTGTGATGGGTTGTATTCAAGGATGGGGCAGTACCAGGAGCTGTGCGTTCTTCTGGGGAAAGAGAGGCAGCAAGGCAAGGCGTGAGGCAGTCTGAGAAGCTGCAGCAGGGAGCTAACCGGGAGGGAGAGAGGGTGAGCTGAGCACTTGTCCAGCAGTGAAGAGTTTGCCTTCAGGAGTACAAGAATGTGTTTGTCAGTGTGGTCAGAGAAGGGGCTTGGAACTAGGACCAGGGGTAAGTCACTACCTATGTCTGTGCCTCAGTTTCCCCCTCTGCAAAATGAGATTCCTGGGGTTCTTCAGTAGGCTGGATTGTGAGACTGAAGTCATTGCTTCCAAAGCTTGCTGAGACCCTCATCCAGAAGGTACTGTAGGAAGCAATGCATGATTATTGCCACTTCCCCTTTGTAGTGTGGACTTCGTTATGCTGTACAAAAATCAGGAGATCTGATCCCTGCCGTAACAAGTGGGTGGAACAAACAGGAGGGAGGGGGAGCGGAGGTAGTGATCAAAGGAAGCGGGTCTCTAGCCTAGCACTGCTCACAGGTAGATGGCTGCAAAGCTCGCCCTTGTGACTGACAGGAACAAAACACAAGGCCAGGCTTTACTATGGTGCTGATATTAATGATGCATTGCGGAGCAATTCATCTTCCAGGGCAGCTGTCAGCATGGCTTGTTGGAGGGATCCTGCGCTGCTTCCCGGCCGCGATGGATCATGAGGGTGAGGCTCTCAGTGTGGAATAATCCAGGGTTTTAGGGACATCATTGGGTAGGAAACAGCAAGTAACCCCCTTCTGCTGGCTCAGTTTCAATGCAAGCCCATCCAGCCCCTGTGTCCTTGTCCTTCTACACCAGGGGTGGGGAACCTTTTTTATCCATTTCCAATTGTTCACGGGCCGCAAGTTGACCGCCAAGACCGAGTTCTCTAAAAAACGGCAATCGCCAATCGAATTCTCTAAAAAAACCGCCAACCGTCGGCGGGCCGCGGGTTGTGTATCACTTGTAAAATAACCCCATCCTGTTTTTGCCATCCCAATGTCCCGTTTTTGTCACAAGGAAATATGGTCAGCCTACGCAGAATGTGAAAATAATCAATTCAGCGGCTTTTCGGCGGACACACAAGGGTCGCGCCGAGAAGCTGCAAGTAAAAAAAGGGTCGTGGTTCTCACAAGTTTGAGAACCACTGACTTAGGTGCTCTTAGTGCATCTCTGCTGATGAACAGAGCCTTCAGCTGTATGGTGCTCCCTTGCATCATGCTGGGGTGTTTACTCAATCAGGACCCCATTCAGCAAAACACAAACACACGCAGAAGTCCCATTGAAGTTAGAGAAACTTCAGAATGTGCTTAAAACTATTCACTTACTTACATTTTTATTGAATAAGGATCTATTTGAGCATGCAACCAAGGGTTTCAGGACTAGAAGGGTGATTTATTACCTGCTAATTAAAACCCACTTCCTGATGCACCAGAATTTATTCCTCCAAAGTGTTCCCACGTGGTACAAAGGAGAAAGTGTCTAGGTCCCCTGTAACCATCCAAATACCCATCATAAGCTAAATGTTAAGTATGTACTGGGAGTACTTTACTGTACTGGGGTTTTAATCAGCTGTGGGGAGTTTTATTCCTGTTTTTTTGTAACTTTGAAGCTAAGCCTAGAGGGGAATCTTCTGATTTAAATCTTTTTATTTGTCCTGTAAAATTACCTTCCATCCTGATTTTACTGATTCTTTTACTTAAAAAAAAAATTATTCTTTTAAGAACTGGAATGGTTTTCAATGGCCTAAAGACCCAGGGAGGTTGAACTGTGTTCCCTTTGTAACCAATTGGTTAGTATATTATACTCAAGCCTCCCCAGGAAAGGGGGTGAAGGGGTTTGTGGGGATATTTTGGGGAAATAGTGGTCCTTTTCCTGAATCTTTGTCTAAATCACTTGGTAGTGGCAGCAAAACCGTCCAAGGACAAGGAAAGGATTTGTACCTTGGGGAAGTTTTTAACCTAAGCTGGTAGAAATAAGTTTAGGGGGTTTTCATGTGAGTCCCCACAACTATACCCCAGAATTCAGTGCGGGGAGGGAAACTGACAGGCTCTCACAGACTTTAAGGTTAGAAGTGACGGTTGTGATCATTTAGTCTGACCTCCTGCACATTGCAGGCCAGAGAACCTCAAACACCTGCTCAGTCTGTCATTGCCAGGTGAGAGAGCTCTTATGTCTCCTAAGGCCATCTTTTATCCTAGTCTCACCTCTCCGTCCATTGTTTTACTCTTGCAAACCCATGCTGAGTTTACAGAGATTCCTATTGATAGGTGTCATTTGTTCAGTCATTGGGGTTCCCCTTGGTTTTCTGGATCCTCCACCGATGTGGTTTAGTTTCAGCCAGTCCTTAATGACTTATTCATACCACCCCAACCAGATACATGATACAAACCATTCACATCTCCTCCTCTGCCCCAGGGTAGCATTTAGTCCTTCTATACTCATTAGGCTGGAATCCTAGGTCACGTAAGTCACTTGCATGCGTATCATTCATAAAAATATTACAGAAAATTCCCATTTGATTACAGGGGGGGGGGGGAATAGATTTTTTTATATTGATAATTTTGGAGAGGGGCCCCAAACGTGGTTTCAAATATTTTGACCAGCTGTCATACTAAGTGTTGATGTTATGTTGTTTTGTTTAGTTCAGTTCTCAAATACTGCAAGACCAGATAAAATTGTTAGTAGTAGAAAATGTATAGCATTGTTCATTTTTTATAGGCCTCTTCTATGCCCTTTGATAGACTAAACAGGAGGCCAACAGTCTCAGGTTTTTTAGAATTTTTTATTACAGTATCACCTGTTTTTTCAGAGAACACATCTCATTCTCATTGTGACTTGTTTTTTCTTAACGCTACACACACAAAAAGCATGCCTTGTTTGCATACAAAGTTTCTTCACGCACCTACATGGTCATTTGAAAATACTTAAATTAGAAGCCAAACTATCTGTTTATCAACTATTTGGGTGTGTAAACGGGCACATTTAGATTTGAAAAGAAGGCTCTTAATGACCAAACTTGTTCCTAATAGTAAGTAAAGTCTATTGTTCCTTGTGACATCATTAGAAAAAGTAGCAAGTGTGTGTTTTTGTGCTGCTTAATTTTCACTCCCTGTTATGTAACAATGGCCAGAATCTGCCTAAATGTTGCATTTACAGTATATTTACAGTGTTTTAACATCTTTCTGCAATTAAAATGAACTACTCTGTTGAAAACCAATTCTTTTATAAAAGATATTTATTTTATAAAAGATATTACATTACTATTTTAATTCAGTGGAATGACCAATTACATTACTGGGAATAAAAATGTGTGATTAACGTTTAATTGGCTGTTTCTACCAAAAGACTGCTGATGTGAAATACTATTCAGATGTGTTAGGCTTAAATGTATTGCCATTGTCATCAGGATTATACTGATAGTATAAAACAACTTGGCTATGCATAGGATGTTTTAAAATTCTTAAGGTGCCTGTTGTTTTTTCCAGAATACTGCCAATTCTATTTTAGCTCTGTTTATGAAGTGTTCCTACCTTTCCACATTGGTTGCATCTTTTATTCCTTACTCCCAGATAGCAGAGGACAATAGGCTGTCACTATCTAAAACATGAGATGCACAAAATGTCTTCTTTGGTTAAAAATAATCCAAATTGTACATATTTTCTATTACTCCATTGTAGTTGTTGTTTAATCGAATATACGCATTTGCTTGCTTCCTGCCCTGCCCAGGAATTTAAATTCAGAGAGGATGCATACTCTAGGTTTTAGAGCAGAGAATTTGGAGGAACCAACAAACTAGGGTTGTGTGTTCTCAGCTCTGTGACTGACTTACTGCATGAAGAGTATGAAGTCATAATTGCTGTATTCAAAGATAGTTATCCCATTCAGGCTCACAAGAATCTCATAATGAAATTGAAATCCCAGCTGCAAATGGAGCTTGCAGCAGCAGAGGCCAGATTTCAAGGAAGAAACATTAGCTAGCTACCTTGTTGGCTTGTGTCAAAATGCCTCCCTGCAGTACACTATTTATTTTAAACTTGGCCATTCTCAACAGAAGACACACAGGATTGCACAAGAAATTCCAAACTTCTATCATAAACCTTAAGGCCTTCAGTTCATGTTTTCTTTGTATTATCATGGTCAACATTTGCTTTGGGGGGAAAAGGTAAATAAAAAAGAAACTCTATTATGCAACTTCCTACAAAAACAACTGTAGGGGGTTTTGTTGTTTGTTTGTTTGTTTTTTAGGAATATAGAAAAATCAGTCAGAGCAGCATTGACTCAAATGTGTTATTGAGGAGCAATACTGATTGCAAAGATTGCAATTCTTACAGATCTACTAAGCTGCTCAACAAAGCTCCTAAGGATTTTATAAAGAATAAAATTTGTGATTGGGTTACAACTGTAGTTATTAAAGGTTCCAACTATACTGTAAAAAGAGATGCCTAAAATTCCCTATTAAATTCTAAAAGCTGTTAGTGTGGATTTAAGAAGACTTGATTTAATCATGGATTTCTACATAAAAGTGCATTCTTTTTGGTTGTTATAACCTTAATACATTTTATAATAATGTATTATATAATAATTATATAATAATTCTTCACAACTCAGAGATAGATACAAGTTTCATTTTAAAAGGTACACAGTATACATTTTTAAATGATTTATTTTGAAAACTTTTCAGATTAGTTTTACAGCTATATGAGAAAATGAATGATTGGTTATTTCATTTACCAAAGATAACTGAAGCAGATATTTATGAAGTCATTTGGAGGTAACTATCTCCAATTCAACAGGTTAATCATTAATATTTGGAGGATTTTCTTGGCATGCTGTATTAGGAGAAGAACATCACAGAAAGATATTTAAATTGTTTTATTTAAGTAAAACAACAATGTTATGTGTTCTGGATTTTTTTTTCTTCAACCACAAACATAATATTTTAACAAAACAACCATGTGAATTTTTGAATTTAGTTAAACATTCAAGTTTTTTAAAATCAGGTTTGTTTTTGTTAAAATTGTTTTTAACTAAAATAGTTAAATGAAATATATTTTTAAAAAAAGAAAAATTAAATCAACTATTTCTTCCAGGTCAACATGAGAAACTTAAAATATTGGCTTCTGCAGATAACTCAGTGTCTTCACGTTCATTTTCCTGTTTGTTCATAATCTGGAAAAGAAAAACAAGCTTTTCTGTTTTTTCAGGTCACAGTTTCTCAATTTGGAATGAATTAGTCCAAAGGAAGAAAATATTCTTTCCATACCGGCAGAAGAAGTGACTGTTGTTAAAAGTGAGATTATCACTTCAACAGTCTGAATCCAAGTGCTTAGGTGACTTGCACCAGTTCACTGGTGTGACTTTCTTTAAAACATCATCAGCAAACATATATTTCTTGAATGGTTCACCCTTAGCTCTGAAGGTTATTATTGTTGGCATTATGGAGGGATGATTACTGGATGTCCGTGAAATAGCCAACTTCCCTTCTTCTGTAGTCAAGGTTTGATCCTGGTACCGAGTATTGAGAATATTTTCAAGAAAATGAGCTTGAGATAGTGCTTATCCCATTCATTTTTAATGCTTGTAATTTAATTATGTCATTGCATAATCTCTTTTTAATTAATATCCTTCGTTTGATAGGCTCTGAGGAGATATATGTCTTCTCTTTTCCTCCCCTCACACACACACACACGGATGCAGAGCATGGTAAGAACCGGCTTTGGTGATGGAGCACTGAAATCCATGACAAATGAAGTGCCCTCTTTAACAAAGAGGATTTGGCTCATATATTCTTCTGCTTTGAGATCACTGTCCTTATGAACACCAAAAATTACCTGGCTTGCCAATCAAATATATAATGGGAATTCCAGGTTGTAACCCTGGGGTATCAAGTTAGAAATTCAAATTAGAGGTACAGAGGGTGCCATTAAAAAGCCAATATCCACCCTCCCAGCTATCTGTAGTCACCTGTTGAATCTGAAAATAGCTGGTATCAGTGGAAGGTACTTTGTTTTTCAGCATCTCTCCAAATCAAGTTCTAATTAGAGAGTGGCAAATGTTTTTAATTCTACATGCTAAAGGTCTTCTCTGAGTTGGAATCCTAAACTGAGTTAGAATATTGTGGGTGTATCTATATGATTTTTTTTTCTCAGCAGTGCTTTGCAATAAATTAAGTTTCGAACTTTTTCAGATAATTTTTTTTTATCTTCTGAAATTGAATCAAAAGAAAGATGATGCTTTTGCAAGCGCCAGTTTGACAGATTAAGATATGCAGGCAAGTTTAAACCAGGATGAAAATTCTAATAAATCCTGAACAGCTACTTTAGAAGAAGTTATTTTCATGAATATTAAAATGTTCATGACTTCAATGGTCAATTAAATTAATATTGTTTTTCTTTTCTTCACCTCTTAGTTAACACTGCCTACATTTCCTGTTGTCGTGAAGATTGGACATGCTCACTCAGGCATGGGAAAGGTGAAAGTGCTATTTATATTTACATATATATGCTAGGGGTTTTCTAGTTCTAGTCTACATTTTAATTGTCTAAATATTAAAATATATAAACTTCTCCACAGTAGGTGTTAAAACTTGTGATCTGGCCAAATTCCAACTCAGAGTCCTGATTCTGCTAAGCCTTACTTGGGTCCCTATTTGGGACATAGCAGATGCTTACATCCCCAGACAGCTTAAATTCTGACCTTAAAAGATGGACTTAAGCACATGCTCAAATGCTTTCCTGAATCAGGGCCTTCAGCTTCCTAAATTCCCACAGTAGTTTCAACTGGATGCAGTATTTTTCTTCATTTCCTGTCCTGTGGAGTTGCAACACACTCGTTGCATTCAATCCAGAGGCAATTGAATTTCACTGGTGGGTGATGCAATTTCTATATCACTTACATCTCACAATGATGGTTTGAGTGTATGGCTCAATTATGCCCACTGATGTCAGTTCCCACTGATATCAATGGTTGCAGGTTCTCATTTGGTAGACATTTCCCAAGTGCTAACAGATCTTCCGATGAAAAAGGATTGAACAAGGGAAAAGTGTCATCAAATGACACTTATCCCCTTGGATTTCCAAAAGTTCTTTGAATGAAATATCAGCCATTGAATAGTAGCAAATTAATTTTTGTCATTTAAAATATTTTAGTCAATAAATATGCAATCGTTGCATTTCAGATTTGTTAAGGAAATGATTTAATTTCCTTGATATTTAACATTTTGCATAGCTGTGAGCCTCCTGTATACCTGAAACCTCACCTACTACAAAAATTATGGACACAAACAGAAATAGCTCATGATGGAACAAGGTAATTGCTTAAACATCCTTACTAGGAGTTGATTGGTTTAAGTAACCAATCTCTTTTTTTTTTTAAGAGGTCTATAAATATGCTTGAATTTTAAAAATAAAACCAGGAGGTTTTTTTATCTTCTCCACATTTTTACTTTACCACCCTGGATATTCTTACTCTGTGGATTTGGGGAAAGTTTATGGACTTCTCTTTATATGAGGGTTTTTTAATCTTAGTCACTCCATTATTCCTCCTCTCCCACCTACCTTGGTTCTTTGATGGGATTTTTTCTACACCATCTAACTTTTTCCATATATTCTTAATTTTTATACCATAGGGGCCAAATACTGTTCTTATATATATATAAAGTGACTTCCACTTACATGTTTATACCATAACATTTTGTCAATACTTTGTCATTAGTACATTGCATCTTTCTATAGAGTTGCTAGAAAAAGACTTAGGAAAAATCTTCCTTTCAATTCTTCAAAATTTTCTCATGCTCTGGAATAGGGGAAAGTGAATGGTAAAAATTAAGTTTTATTGTGAACTCACAATTTAAACTATTGACAGGAGGAGCAGTTGGGAATGAGATTTTACAGATTTAGTTAAATTATAATCTCTTTACTTTCATCCATTTTGCAGATCAGAATCTTAATAAAAAGGCGTTTAAATAATACTTGTAAATTCAGCCTGGTGAATAAGAAGTGTCATTCCTGTGGAAATCTGTGGGCCAAATACATTGCAGAATTTAGTATAATAGACGTGCCAGGTACATAGTACCTGCATCCCATAACAGTTGCTGTGAGGGAATGTCACCCATATTTGTGCATTATCTACTGAATGCCAAATCAGTGCAGTATCATTTTTCCACTTATATATATTTTCTGACCAGCTTATACAGATTCCTAACAATCACCAATGAATTTGGCCTATAAAGTGTTCCAGTTTGTTGGATAAAATTTTCATTTCAATCCAAAAGTTGATGGAAATGGCTAAAGTTGTGATCATATAATTGGGCTGTTTTGACATCAAAGCTACTACAGTCCAGGCACTTATAGTTAACATTGAGCAATTCCCATTGAGTCAGTGGTGAAATTGCCATAGATTTCAGTTGGAGCAGGATATGGCCCACTGTGCAAGTTCCTGCACTCACATTCTTGTGATATGCATGGTTATACCTTGAAAAACCAAGGACTCATCCTTCGAGATACTGAGCTCTTTTTGTCAGATGATGAATGCCCTCAGCTTTTATTGAGCTTCAGTTCAGTTCAGAACCCTTAAGACCTTGGAGCACTGGTTAATGACTATCAAAGCATTTTTAAAACAAGGTTGATGTAAAGTTTGTGTACACCTAACACATGCTTTTGCACACATTCAGTTTTCACATTACTCCTCAAAATCTTCATTAGTATGCCTGTCACCTTATTTAAAAGTACAACTCAGATACTAAATACTCAATAGGTGTATTTACTTATCTCAACATTAAATATGAAGTCTTATAAGCAACCATTTGTGTTTGGGTTCTAATGAAGATGCCTGAAGGCCAGAACAGCTGAACCATATTGGATTAAGACTATAGAACTCAGTCCTTTAACAAACATTTCCCAGGTGTATTGCAACATAATGGTATAAACAGGCTCCAAAATTCATGGGCAGATAATGCAATTAAGTTTTTCTTGTTTGGTTTGGTTGGTTTTTTGTATTCCTTTCCTTCCTTCCTCTTATTATAACTGATCCATCCCACATAGAAGTACTGTTCACTGCATCCTTAAAACTAAAATGTCAAAATGCTACAATAAAATACCTATAAAGAACTATTCCTAGAGATTGTTCATGTGACGTAAAAATAAAGGCTGGTTTTCACTACCCGCCGGATCGGCGGTAGCGATCGATCTGTTGGCGATCGATTTCTCGTGTGTGGTGAAGACGCAAGAAATCGATCGCTCGCGGCGCCCCTCTTGACTCTGGATCTCCAGCTTGCTGGGAGGCGCAAGCTGGAGTCGACGGGGGAGTGCACCACCGCCTGCCACTGCCAAGAGGACGGCAGGTAAGTCTGCTGCAGATACGCAAACTTCAGCTACGTGATTCACGTGAAGTTGCGTATCTGCCGTCGATACCCCCCTAGTGAAGACCAGCCCTAAACATCAGTGTTTTAAAAGGATTTTCAACAAACAGAATGTAATGTCGATACTTGATAATTGCCTTCTATAACAGTGAAGGTTAAATTTCTGGCTAGAAATTACACAACTTATTGCAGGAATATTTTTGCCATATTCTAGTTTTGACAACTACAGCTTTTTTTAGAGATCAGATAAATTGCCCGTTCTTTGTTTTGTAAGTTGACACTATAAAAAGTACCGTATATACTCGAGTATAGGCCGACCCGAATATAAGCCGATGCACCTAATTTTAGCACAAAAACTGGTAAAAGTTATTGACTCGAGTATAAGCCGAGTCCCCCCTGCCGAGGTTCCCCCTGCCGAGGTTCCCCCTTCCCCGCCGCGGGCGGGCTGCCGAGGTTCCCCCCTGCCGAGGTTCCCCCTTCCCCGCCGCGGGCGGGCTGCCGAGGTTCCCCCTTCCCCGCCGCGGGCGGGCTGCCGAGGTTCCCCCCTGCCGAGGTTCCCCCTTCCCCGCCGCGGGCGGGCTGCCGAGGTTCCCTCCTCCCCGCCGGACCAAAAAAAAAAATGTGCGCCCCGGTTCCTCCCCTCCCCGCCGGACAAAAAAAAAAAAAAAAAAGCCTCGCTCTCCCGTCCCCGCCGCGCGGGCGGGCTGCCGGGAGCGTCCCGGTTCCCCCCTCCCCGCCGCGGGCGGGCTCCCGGCAGGGACTGGACGGGTCGCGCCCGCAATGGCCGGGGCTCCCCCCGTGACAGGCCGCGGCACGGAGCCGCCGGACCCAACCGCCCCGGGATCCTCCCGAGCCAGCCCTGCTACCGCGCAGCGGGGGCCGTTCCCCCCCCCCCCAGCCCGCCGCCCGGGCCGGGCCCTGCACTCACCCCTCCCCGGGGGGGGAACGGCCCCCGCTGCGCGGTAGCAGGGCTGGCTCGGGAGGATCCCGGGGCGGTTGGGTCCGGCGGCTCCGTGCCGCGGCCTGTCACGGGGGGAGCCCCGGCCATTGCGGGCGCGACCCGTCCTGTCCCTGCCGGGAGCCCGCCCGCGGCAGGGAGGGGGGAACCGGGACGCTCCCGGCAGCCCGCCCGCGCGGCGGGGACGGGAGAGCGAGGCTTTTTTTTTTTTTTTTTTTTTTTTACCGGGTTGTCTCGAGTATAAGCCGAGGAGGCTTTTTTCAGCCCAAAAAGTGGGCTGAAAATCTCGGCTTATATTCGAGTATATACGGTAATATTTCTCACAGGAGTCATTTGCAATTGCATTTTACAGTACATGCTTAACTATTGTTCTTGTTGTTTTTCTCTTCCTTGTACTGTTTGTGTTATAACAACAGGTTAAGGTAGACAACCACTACGATTTTCAGGACATAGCCAGTGTGGTAGCACTTACCCAAACCTACGCCACCACTGAACCCTTCATTGACTCCAAATACGACATCAGGATCCAAAAGATAGGCAGCAACTACAAAGCCTACATGTGAGCCAAAAATTATCTCCTTTCATTTTCTAATTTCAATATTTACAAAGTAGCACCAAAGTTCACTTGATTGAAGTCTAATTCCTTAAATAGTCCTAAAGGTATTTAAAAATTTGTTGATGGACGTTTTCAATCATTTCAAAAGCTTTTAAAAAGTTAAAATATCTCAGCTGTTTCATGTTTATATTAATAATGCATTTTTTGAACTCTGTTACAGAAATAACAATGGAAATGCTCTGAGACAATAAAATAAATAAATTCTGATATTTCAAATGGAAAGCATACAGAGGTTATAAAAATGGAAATTAAAAGGGGTCTTGTGTAGAAGGAAAAATTGACTTTACTTTAAATGGTTTAAAGGATGGCAAAGTGCATTCTAATTATTTGTTGGAGGAGTGATGGGAAGGAAGGAATTAGACACATGCTTAAGACATTCCAGAATAATTACCTACAACTCTCATGTGGGCCAACTCTTTCCTAGCAATTTCTCAAAATAGTTTCAGGGAACCAACAACAGGAAGCGGGGTCTGATTGTTTTATAGGTGACTTTTTAAATCCCTTCAGCAACAAGACCCAATTTTATTATTAAAAAGCTTTGAGACAACTTTAGGTCATTTTTATTCACAGAGAGACCTGAATGTATAAGTCTTAACTAATGGCACAGAATATTTCATTCTAACCGCACCTGAAGTAACTGAGGCCCCAGTCCTGCAATGACCTTTAGACAGATGTACATAGAGCTCTTCTGGTGTCAGTAGGGCTTGGAGTGGGTCCTCACAGCTCTGTCTTTTCAGGGGTCACTGCAGGATCAAGATATAAATTTGTTACTCATAATGCAGTTATTGATGCAATAGATACAATATATATAATATCCACCTAAAGAGTTCCATATTTTAGGAAAAGTGACAGAATTCCTGTACGCTAAATGGTTTTATTTATTGCTATATTTGAGCTAAAGTACAGCCTAACTCCTAATTTTTATTGGGCTCCAATCAAACCAGAAACACTGAGATCAACACATCTCTACCATTTGTTTCAGAAAATGCTGTATTAATACACATAGTATGGACTTATGCAAGAATACAAAAACACAGGGAAAAGAAACAAATAGCAAATGAACTTCTGTAGCAGAAAATATTCACTGGGACCAAGGCTGGGTCTCTTGGAAATCCTTCCCGAAGATAATTCTTACAATAAATTTTCAGCAAAATGTCCATAAAGTGCTTTAAGCATGTTTGCGAAATTTTCAGCCACAGTTACCAGTTTTAAGGTAGATGCTTAAGAATTTGAAAACAGCCGTAGCCCTATATGAAAAAATGATTGTACCCATCGGACCTCCTCGTCAATATCTTTCAAATATTGGCTCTGAAGAAGCACACTTTTAGCAGTAAGGTACAATTGCTGAATGTTTATGACAAACATGCCTGCAGGACCATCAGAAGCAGAGTCCATATGGGCAGTCTGATAGTTCAATAGTACAAGGTGGTGAGCTGCTCCTTCTTTGAGGTGTTGCACCTCATCAACAGTGAAGTTGATTTGAGTTTACAGAACTCTGGGCTTCACAGCACTGTGCCCTACATTTGTTGCGTTGACCGCAGACCAAAATTCTCTTAAGAGTCTCGGTCATGCTATTTATTACATTTAACTTTTTTTTTTACCTGAAAATGCAAATAGGAAAACAGACCTCAAAAACTGAATTAAAATGGTGATATATTCCTCAAACTTCTTTTAAAATCTCCATTTCTCCAATAGAAGGAATTGTGTCTGAACACTGTGACCTTAGCTGTTATTCCCCTAGATTCTTATGAAGAAATATTGATCTATTGTTATATACTCTAAAGTTTAGAGTATATAACAATAGAAAAGCAACATGAAAAACAGGCAATTTACCAAATCACTGTACAATACCTCATATGCATTCACATAAGTTTTGTCAGTAGTAACTTGTTCTACAGCTGGTTCTCATTTTCTGCTATGACACAAACAGAGTACTTAAAGAGCTACCACAGAAAATACCAGCAGAACATTTGTTTTTGTAGTTTAAAAAGTGTTATTAAGAGCTTCTGTGTTGTAATTCTGTGGGAAATTGTGGTATAAACCGGATCCATGACTCACAAAAAAAGGGATGTTTAACATTTGTCAGTGGAGATTATAGCCAAAATGCAATGTTGGATCACTCCAGATACCACAGCTCCTCAAAAGATTTCATGACACATACACAACTACCAGTACAGGATTCATTACATGTGACCTCAAGGAAATATAATTAAAAAGGGTGAAGCACAATGAAAACATACACATATGTACAAAAGTACCAACTGATCTTAAATCCCCACTCTCTTTCCAAAAGCAACACACATTGAATCCATAATTCTCTGACCAAAACAACAACAAAACTAATGTGTAGTGTCCACATCAGTCTAAAGTAGTAACCAGTGCTGTAGTATCAAAACACCACATCGGCATTGCAAGTACAGTGTATGGTAATTTATGCACCTTTTCATAGAGAGAAGTCAAAATAGAAGTGCAAGTGTTTTTTCATCAAACTGGAGGGGGGCCAGAAACCTTTTATATTTGAGCTAGTAGAAAGTGTTATATTAACCTCAAATTCTTTGTTTCTTTTAAGACATTTGCATCTCTTCAAACTTCACAAAGATGGATATGAGCTGAAAATATATGATAGGCACAAATGTAATGCACTCTAATGTGCTAGGACAGGGGTAGGTAACTTATGGCACACATGCCAAAGACGGCACGTGAGCTGATTTCAGTGACACTCACACTGCCCAGGTCCTGGCAACCCTTCTGGGGGGCTCTGCATTGTAATATAATTTTAAATGAAGCTTCTTAAACATTTTCAAAACCTTATTTACTTTACATACAATAATAGTTTAGTTATATATTATAGACTTATAGAAAGAGACCTTCTAAAAACATTAAAATGTATTACTGGCACGCGAAACCTTAAATTAGAGTGAATAAATGTATAGACTTGGCACACCACTTCTGAAAGGTTGCTGACCCCTGTGCTAGGACTTAATTCCCTGATTAATACATAATTAGTACATCTGTTTATCCAATTAATATATTTTAAAATCTTTTACTCTGTGGATTGATACCTCTTCCTAAGCTCATAATTAGGTTTATAGAAAGATGGAGACAAGCCTATTGCCACTGCAATTCACTTCTCATAAATTACAGGTGTTGCTGTTCTTTTGCCAGCAGGAAACAAGAGGTCATAATTTAGACAGTTTGTATCCTTTGCTCATTTCTAATACAGTCTTTACAGTTACAGGATGCATTCCTCTTCTCTGTACTATTCATCATCATTAGTTAAAAAAGCCAAAATGTTTTAAAAGGTACTCATTTATAAAATGTAGTGTTGATGATGACCTATTATAGACATCAAAAGAGAGATGGTAAATGATAACTTTTGTTAATGAGCTTTAAAACGACATCATTAGAAACAGAAGATAAATTAAATTACATTACATTAGAGAAGGGTCCAGAATCAGGGCATGAAGCTAGATCCAAATTTCACAGATAGAGTCTATCTTGATTAGGGTCAAACTGGAACAATTACTCTAAATAGTCCTGAACCTTGGAGTGGTTCAAAATATACATCTGAATATCACTGTTAGGGCCTAACTCTAAAATTGGCTAAAATGAAAGTTTGGGATGGATTTGATATCTGGATCTGAAGCTTTCTTTTTCTCCTGTTATTTGCTGTGGATTTAGAATTACTGTAGTTCACAATGTTAGTGCATCCATACTCACCACTGGTAGCTGCAATTTTGTAATAGTCTGTTACTAATATCACCACTAAACAACAGTTGTCACAACAGTTATGAAAGTGAACAGGCAACAAGACATGGGGAACTGCCATTATCACTCTTTATAAAATGATGTTTTACGGAGACTTATGTTATCAGTTGAATTCTTGACAGTGTGGACATTATATTGTAAGCAGCAGGAGGAGAGAAACAGAGGTAACCATTGGTATCATATTTGTGTGAAAATAAGAGCAACTTAAGAAAGATTGTGAAGATATCTGCTCAGTTTACTGCCAATAAATGTAAGTGTGCAATAGGTTCTTGGTTAATATTGTGTCTGCAATTTTTTTTCTCTCAGGAGGACTTCCATATCTGGAAACTGGAAGACAAACACTGGCTCTGCAATGCTGGAACAAATTGCAATGTCAGATAGGTAACTGCAGCCTTGTGTATGGACTAATTAAAAATTTAAATAATTTTCATTTTAAATTATGTTTAAAAAATTCCGATGGCTGATCCTAGTGTAATTAGTGTTCACTGAAGGTCCAAGAGTTCCTTTTGAAAAATTCATTGAAATAATAAGGGCCAAGGTTTTCCAAATAGTGGGTACCTTAAAGGTAAGTTCCCACATCCTTATTTAGATTCCTAAATCTAAATCCATGCTCTCACCTTCAAGCCAATCAGGATTCTATTCAGGCATTTCACCACCACAGCATTAGTCCACTAGTAATTTCTTCTGGTGCATTTCTCCTCTTCTTCCCAGCAGATTTCTCCTCCTGGTATATTGTACTTTTCCTCTCCTGCATTCATCCATATATTTTCTTTATCTTAGGCTAAGTTTCTTTTCCTGTGCCACCAAACAGGCTGGTCTTAATTTCGGCCACACAAAGCATTTTCTTCTTTGTAGCCCTGCTGAATGTCATATTCTTTCCCTCTTGAGACCTCTACACTACATTGAGTTTCTTCTCAGCTGCAGGGATGTACTGAGGCCTCTCCCATTATGCCAGTCCAGGTGTTTATAGGCTCACCACTGCTTCCTTCTTCTACCCAACAAATGGATATTTCCTGCAGCCCTATAAGCTCTTTCTTCCGTGCCATACCAGTTTGAGCTTAGCCCCAGTACTCTGACATTGCTCACTTTTGTATGTTCCTCCGCTGTGCGTAGGCCTCTGTCCTCTGAATACAGAGCTCTGGAGCCGTACTGCAGCTGTGAGATTTTTCTTTTTTCTACTTCTGTAACTGTTGCTATTGTTTGAAGATAAACAAATTATGTGCAGTAAAAATGTCCTGTCCTTGTTTTCATTATGCTAAAGGATCTTCATTTTTTTTGTAGAGTGGTTAAGTGGCGAAAAGGTAAAATAAAATTTCTTTTTCCCTTCAGTTTCTCTGAATCTAGAAGCTACACTCACTCATTCCCACTTGTGAATTGACAGGCACAGGAGAGCCAGCCTTTTCTATAAGGGTGAAAACAAATGAGATGAGGAATGAAACTCCCTGATGTTCAGCCCCTGCCCCCCTTCCATCCAGACCAAGGGTGGGCAAACTACAGCCTCAGAGGCCGCATCTAGCCCTTCAGATATTTTAATCCGGTCCTTAAGCTCCTGCTGGGGAGCAGGGTCCGGGGCTTGCCCTGCTCCATGCATGATGGGACTCCGTGTGGCTCCTGAAAGCAGCAGCATGCTCCCCTTCCATCTCCTAAGCAGAGGGGCAGCCAGGGGGCTCCGCATGCTGCCCCTGCCCCAAGCGCTGCCCCTGAAGTTCCCATTGGCTGGCAACTGCGGCGAATGGAACCTGCAGAGGTAGCGCCTGCAGATGGGGCAGTGCGCAGAGCCACCTGGGCATGCCTCTGCATAGGAGCCAGAGAGAGTACATGCCATTGCTTCCAGGGGCTGCTTGAGTAAGTGCCGCCTGGAGCCTGCACCCCTGACCCTCTCCCGCACCCCAACATCCTGCCTCAGCCCTGATCCCCATCATACCTGCTGAATCCCTTGGTCCCAGCCTGGAGCACTCTCCTGTACCCCAGGGCCTTCACTTCTCCTCCCACCCACCCCCCCAACCCAGAGCCCCCTCTCACACCAGAGGTGCATTGCTGGCTGCCATTGGCCAAACTGGACAGTCTCTATGTAAAAGAATAAATGGATACAAATCTGACATCAGGAATCATAACATTCAAAAACCCATAGGAGAACACTTAAATATTTCCGGTCACGCAATAACAGTCCTAAAAGTGGCAAGTCTTCAACAAAAAAACTTCAAAAACAGACTCCAATGTTAAACTGCAGAACTGGAATTAATTTGCAAACTGGACACCATCAGATTAGGCCTGAACAAAGACTGAGAGTGGTTGGGTCATTACAAAACCTAAACCTAATTTCCCCAATAATAATTTTCCCCTACTGTTACTCACACCTTCTTGTCAACTTCTGAAATGGGCCACTTTCATTACCACTTTGAAAGTTATTATTCCTCCCTTGGTATCCTGCTGTTAAGTGAATTGTCTCATTAGACTGATTTCACACTTGTTAAGGCAACTCCCATCCTTTCATTTATTTATACCTGTATTTTCCACTCCATACATCTGATGAAGTGGGTTCTAGCCCACAAAAGCTTATGCCCAAATAAATTTGTTAGTCTCTAAGATGCCACAAGGACTTGTTGTTATTGCTGATACAGACTAAGGCCTTGTCTTCACGAGGCTGCTCCGGGATCGATCTTCTGGCGATCGATTTTTTGCATCTCGTTAAGACGCGATAAATCGATCGCCCGCGGCTCCCCCGTCAACTCCAGAACTCCAGCTTGCCAGAAGGCGCAAGCTGGAGTCGACGGGGGAGCGCGCCGCCGACTGCCACCGCCGTGGGGATGGGCGGTAAGTCAGTGGCAGATACGCAAGCTTCAGCTACGTGATTCACATAGCTGAAGTTGCGTATCTGCCGTCGATCCCTTCCCCCGCTCCCCAGTGAGGACAAGCCCTTACACGGCTATCATTCTAAAAAAAAGTGTGTTTACGCATATTAGCTATCCCACTATAAAAAACATAGTGGAGATTAGGCACTTTTATATTACTGTGCAGTAAACTAGTCACCCCCAGGGGAAAGGGAGGGGATGGAAGTATAGCTACCTTAAAGTAAACACTAGAAGTATTTTTTTCTATTTAGTTATTTCTCTGTAAAATTTAATCACACATTAGTTATTGCACTATAAAAATATACATTTGTGCCAGCAAAGACAAAGCTTGAGAGTAAAACAAAAATCCTTTCCCAAAAGCCAGTAGCAGGACAATGAACATCTACACCACACATATATACATGCGTATATGCATTTTTTGTGCATTCACGCTGAAATGCCTGCACCAGTGCAAGAAGCAGTGAACTCTGTCTGCCAAGATTTAAGGGGATTTGAAAACACTCAGAATTATTAAGGGTTTGAACTAATTTCCTGAGATTTACATAAAATACTTGTCATGATTTGGCGTTGTCTGAATTTTTGTAGCTCCTCGGATTGGCAACAGAAATCCCAGTCCACATCCTGGAGACAGAGTTAAAAAAAAATCAGTCTGTTGAAAGAATGAAAAGAGAATGTGTAGCACACATGTGCTCTTTGCAGCTGTACATGTTCTCATTGACCCTTCCATTTCAGACAGGCCCCTCTCACTAAACTAGAGGGCTCATCTCCCTTTCCACACCAAATGTTCCGTAAACGTGTCACAGGGAACATTATCTTTTAGTTTTGGGCATCCTCTATTGGACACTGCAAACTGTATCAGTTCTGGGAAAACTAGGACTGCGGCCTTTGGTCAAACCTACCAGGTAGCAAATTCTTCCGCCGAAGATCCCTCCTAATACCTGTAGCTCAGTGTTTTATTGGCAAAGGATGGAAATAACAGCCTTGCAAATCAAGCTTTGTGTTTCCCATTTTTTGTTAAACATACCTAGGCATTTTACAGCAAAAAAAAAAAATATGAACAAGTGGACACTATCAGTATAGTCAGTGAATCTACAGCTCTTGAAATTGAGAAGCATCCAAACATCACTACTTTCAGACAAAATGATTTTGCTCAAAGGAGAAACAGGAAAATTAATTTCATTGCAAAATGTTCCCAATAGGTTTTTTTAAAAAAAAGTTGTACAAATTTCCAAGTACAGCATTCTGCCTAAAGAGAAACTTTTCTACTGGAAAAGACTTGTAATAAAAAAATATTCAAAATGTGCACTAAGAAGTTTGATTGTAGAGGATATGATTACTTAAGGTGTGTGAATAAAAGTTTTCCCTCACAGCACAGCCTCTCCCTTCCATTTGATCTTACAGTAAAATCTGAATCCTGTGTTTATTACATCAGGATTTTTGCAGTGGAAATTACTGTGATGTGGTAAATTGATCTTTATGGCTAAAGGCTGAACCAAAAAAGAGGAGGAGATGAGCTGTAAAGGCAACAGCTCTCATTTAAACTCTTGTATTCAACCATTAGCTTACATGGAAAGAAAAAAAATGTGAATCGTAAATGTCTTTACTTTATTTTAAAAATTGAGCTCATCAGCCTCTGAATTAGGACAGCTGTAAGTAACATCAAACTCTATACATTATTTCAAGATTTGTTCAATAGCAGCTGTGTTAGTCTGTATCTGTAAAGAAAGCGAGGAATACTTATAGTACCTTAGAGACTAACCAGTTTATTTCAGCACTAGTGTAACAGCCCGTGTACACGGGCCAAAGTGCTTCATTCCTGACTGGCCCCGTTCTTGAGCCCCTGCATTCATGGGGGGAGAGAGCAGCACGGCCCCTGTGCTCCTACCGCCATTTTTGTTCCCGTGTTGTGATCAGGAAAAGTTCATGTGACACTAATAAGAATAAAATTCCATTTTCTGGCAGAAACGACGGTTTTGGTTTTGTGATGGTTTGGGAAGCGTAGCCTGAATTATAACCCTGGGGCAGAGGGGCATGCCAGAGTCCTGACTCTATGAGTTTGACAGCGGGGTACTGGGGCCCATGCTGGGACAGGATTCCCACCTCTCTGGTTACTCTGTGGCTTATGCTTCCGGTGCTGGAAGATGTCAAAAGCTCCATCCAGGCTTCTCCTGGCCGCATCCTACAGCCTTAGGCTGGGCTCAGGAGAAGAAACTGAACTTTGAGTGAGTTGGGAACCAAGTTCCAAGGCTCCAACTCCTTCCCCTCCAGACGCCTGGTGGCCATTTTGTGCCGCTGAACTACAACTCCCAGCAGGCTGTTTGTCTGGGCCATCTCTACGGCTCGCTGCGGCGCACGTGCGGTGGCCATTTTGTGCCACCGAACTACAACTCCCAGCATGCCATTTGTCCGGGCTGTGTCTACTGCACATGATGGCTTCAGACAAACATCCTCTGGCCTTTTATTATATAGGATAAGTTTTCGTGGGCTATAGCCCACTTCATCGGATACATAGAATGGAAGAGAAGTAAGATGCATTTATACACACAGAAAGAAGAAAAAAAAGTTGTACATTAGCATACCAGTTCTAAGAGGCTGTTAAATCTGGATGGGCCATTATCAGTAGGAGAAAAAAATGCCTTTTGAAATGGATTTCTGTGTCTGCACGAGATAGCAAGTGTTGAAGGTAAATTAACTAGGGAAATACAATCAATTAGAAAGCGAGGAATACTTGTAGCACAATTGATTGCATTTAATTTACCTTCAACACTTGCTAGCTCATGCAGACACAGAAATCCATTTAAAAAGGTATTTTTTTTCTCCTGCTGATAATGGCCCATCCAGATTTAACAGCCTCTTAGAATTGGTATGCTAATGTACAACTTTTTTTTTCTTTCTGTGTGTATAAATGCATCTTACTTCTGTTCCATTCTATGCATCCGATGAAGTGGGCAATAGCCCACGAAAGCTTATGCTGAAATAAACTGGTTAGTCTCTAAGGTGCTACAAGTATTCCTCGCTTTCTTTATTTCAAGACTGTATCATCAGGCACTATGGCCCATGTTCAGATAGGCTTTCTGTTAACAAAAGTTCTCGATACCACAGCTGCCATCTTTTATCCTATAGGCCAACCTCTGTCCTTGAGCATGTGCACGTAACTCCCATTGTCTTTATCTAACTCTGCATGCTTATAACTGAAGGCACAGTACAGCTATGTGTGCACTGGGATTTTATGATTCCCGCCAAACACTATCCATTCTGTCCATGCCCCACCCTAACAATTGCTTCATATTTTTTTTCTGGCAAGAAAGTTCCACTTTGACTCAGTCACTGGTCAGTTATCTGGCCCCTCTACAGAGGTGAGCACAGGATGGATAGACCATTCTTGCATTGAGAACTTTGAGTCACTCCTTAATGTAAAGATGTTCTGTCCAACCCAATCAACGTGTATTGGAAACATCCATCCTGTTTTTTTCTCTGAGGTTATAAATAAAATTAATGCAAGAGGTAATGTGCTTAAGAGTCTAAACTTACCATATTACACTATCTAAAATATTTGAGGTAAGGAACACAAAATCAATATAACACTCCATATACAAAAGTATTATAAAATGTAATAGTTTAATTGGCGTTAAATCAAAACAGTTCCAGAAATGTTATTCCAAAAAATGACAGAATTTAGCACATAATTATATTCTTTCTATAGCTTTTTTGAAACATCTTTTAAAATTCTATTGGATGATCCAAAAATGTATATAAATGCTATGATATATAGTTGAATTCTACATAGGGCACCATACTACTACACTTTACTTGGTGCCTCTACATTGTCCATTCTCATTGTGTTAGTTTATTGTTAAATGATTTCTTCATAACCTGCCACTGACCATGTTGAATACATTTATGGACTATAAAATATTGAAGATTAAGACCCCTCCCTTGTTTCAGAACAGATATTAGTTTTCCTGATCTAATAGTAAGAATAGCCAGAATTAAGAAGCAGCCCAGCCAGTGTCAGGCAACAGTTATATAATAACGTATTTGGAGCTCTGCTCATGTACACAGATTTAGAGTGGCCTCAGTTGCCTACCTCACTTTAGTTTCTTGGCACCACTCCAGCAGCAGAGAAGGTTCAGAATCTGTCTAGATCTCGCCAGCTGATAATTTGGCTTTTTGGGGAGTCCATGGCTGGCGTAGAGCCAGTATAAATAGCTGCACCACCCTTTCCTGTCCTGAGCATAAACAGCATATGAAAGACAGAAGGACCATGGCTGGAATGCTACTGAGCTCCAGCTACTCTCAGATGGATGATACGTTAGGGGCAGGTACCAGCATTCATGGTTTCGATCAGCCTTAAGGGTATTCGAAACCATGTTGGCCCAGCATATCACCAGCTCAAGAAATAGGGAGCTAGCTCCTCCTCTGTGACACCACAACACTGTGCCTACTGGACACTGGGCTAGTATTTCTAAGACACTGCTATAGTAAATGAAAATTCAGTAAAGCTGACAGACTCAGGAGAAGGCTCAATTTAAAGCAGCTGTCTAGCTAACAAACTATCCAATTAGGCCTGTAATGAGGACTTGATTTTTATAGTGATGGGAACTATTTTTTCCACACAACAGGTACAAGCTCTGGGTTGACACTTGTTCTGAAATGTTTGGAGGTTTGGATATCTGTGCTGTCAAAGCTGTACATGGCAAGGATGGAAAGGATTATATTTTTGAGGTAAGATATGCCATACTTGTCAATATATGCATTTCCTTGTTAAGAGACCTGAGTAAAACTACATATGATTCAGACTTCCGAGTCAGGTAGTTTGCATTTCAGAGGATGTAGTATATTTAACAATGTTTAAGTCATAATGCAAGACCACATATCCAAGTTAGGGACTCAGTTTGCTGGAAAATATAACCATATCGTAGAGTAATATTTTTAGTGTCTGAGGAAATGTACACACAGTACAAACAAAACCAACTGGAGATGTCATATTTTCCCAACTCTTAAACTTTCCTTCCTAAATGGGCTCACCAACATTACTTTGGAGTAAGATTTTTGGACAGCACTATTCAAAGAGAACCCCAACAAAAGTATAGCTTTACACAGAAAGGGAAATTAAGAACATTGTTTTCACTGTGTGCCTTTTTATCAGCCTAAAATGCAATTTTCAGGTCTGATACCGCATGAACTATCAATGCTAAAAGACACTGCTATCTGCACCAAACATACTCCTGTTTATAGAAAAAAATTCTAATCAACAGTAGTGGGTCTACTTAAGGGCCATTTAAAAATATAATACATAACAGACACTGCACTGAAATTACAGAACTGATAGAAGTATGGTAATTCTTTGCTACTTTACAGAGTCAGCTGAATCGTTTTGGAAATGGTGACACATTCATCAGCACAGATTGTTAAAAGTTGTATTATCCATTGAGATGTAGAATTGCTCCAGAAGTTCAGATTCATGACATATGTAACATCCATGATTTCCTATAACCATGTAGTGATTGCTATTAAAAGGTCAACATTTACCACACAGTTGTTCTGAGATTCTACTTTAGGATAGGGGAAAACTTGTGGTGTCTCAGATATGGTTTGGTAACAGTGGGTAAATGCTGACTTTTTAAATGTCAAACTGTATAAACACACTTGCACCCAGTACGGTAAGATGATACAAATGCTGACTTTTAAAAATAGTAGACCACCGCACAATGCGCACACACAGTGTAGGAAAAAAACATAAGTACACTTAAGTCAAATTCAGATGCAATGCTAGGACCCCTTCAACAAACACATCTTCTCAGACAGGAGGACTGGGTCCTTTGTAAATACACACATTCTGTCTAGACTGCATCTCAAACTGGGGGTCGGGACCCCTCAGGAGGTTGTGAGCTGTCAGCTTCAACCCCAAACCATGCTTTTCCTCCAGCATTTATAATTATGTTAAATATATAAAAATGTGTTTTTAATTTATAAAGAGGGGGGTCGCACTCAGAAGCTTGCTGTATGAAAGGGGTCAACAGTACAAAAGTTTGAGAACAACTGTTCTAGGCAGATACCCTCCGTATAATACAAGGTTCATGATTTGGGACATACATAAGCAGAAATTCACAATATCAGGGTATCCATGGTACTTAGGTACTATGTGCATGACCTCTTGACTTATGCTGAAAACCAACTCTAACATTATTATAATTGTATGTCTTATGAAAATAACACTAGGTTTGGCCTCTGGAAGCTGATTACCCAATTTCATATTGCCCATCGCTTTTCATTTTATATGCTGTTATCTTTAATCATATTCCCCTGGTAATTTAGCCAGTCTGTTTTGTGCTGTGGATGGTCATTTCAGATTTTCATGATCTAAAGCTCTGCGTCTTTTCAGTCCTCTAAAATCTTTAAGCAATAGACAGTACCAGAATCAGATACAAAGTGCTGACACCATATTATGTCTCATGAACTTAATGTTCTAGCTGTACTTTTAAAGCACCTTTTCTAAAGAGATCCATTTTTTATGATTTAGTCCAGTGCATGCTCACTGTATGTAAGTGTTATTTCTCTGATATTTTATACAGGTCTAGAGAAGGCTAAGCTATTCTTCATTATTCTGAAATAGATTTCTTTTATACAAGTAGGTGAATTGATTATGGTTCTCCTGTTGTTTGGCACATTTTCCATAACAACCAGCTAATTATTTGCATTTAAAAGCCTCCTAACTGGGCATGTAATATTACTAGCATACTTATTATGTACCAAGGATGTGAGTGATCATAAATAATATTGAAATTTTTTTGAAATACACTGAATTTATAAAGACAGAAATATGTTGTAAGTGCTAAGCAACACTGAAGCAAATTTGCAGGCACTTGGCATTTTGGAGTAAGAAATAAGTCTTATTATGAAAAAGAAGAATCTACAGATCCTCATCTTCAAATATTAGCCTCTTTCAGAGTTTTTCCTCATGGGGTTTCATGTTTTGCTTTGACATTTTTATAAATGGTTTTCAATATCTTTGCCTATCAACAATTACAGTTTAAAATACAGATTTCTAGATATGTTAAGTTTCTCTGGGTTAGGTCAAACTTCTCACCAACAGCACCTCCTTCTCTCCATGCAGACAGACAGGCACTCCTTTTTTAACCAACCCTCCAGGAGGATTTTTCCCCTGGCTTGAAATGTGCTGCTTGCTGAGACCAATACAATTATTATTCCTTAGCACTTACTCAGTAGAAAAGATTAACATTGGAGCAGCTCCTATTCCTTCCTTATATCATTGATCCAGATGGCATCAATTAATGTTTTGGGACTGGTTGGCTAACAATAGTGGTATCTCCAGTTGTTCTCTGGCAGTGGTGGCCTTGACTGCCACTGGTGTTGCAGGACTATACTGCCTCTGTCATGCTACACCCCCACACCCACCCCCTTCTTCAAGGCTCCTCACAGAGAATATGGATTGTTTGTTTTGCGGCCCTTTGCAAGTGAAACACCCGCTCTTCCATCAGCTCAAAAATGCTATTTTCTGGGTTTGGCAGTCACTTCTGCCTCTCCCTCAGCATCTGTACAAACAATATTCTATTAGAAGCATTATTCCCTGTGGTTACGGAGATCTGTCCCCAGAATAAAAAATGCTGAATTTCTGTCCTATCTCAGGAGCAGGCTCTCTCTTTGGAAGAGGCTGATGTAACCACTAATTAAGAGTGGACAGAAAATCATTCCAGCTATCTCTGGGTGCCTAAATCAGTTAATCTCTGCAGATGCACTCATCTACTTTGCCATATCCTGACACACTTAGGGCAGGCCTACACTACCCACCAGATTGTCAGATAGCAATTGATCTTTCGGGGGTCAATTTATCGTGTCTAGTCTAGACGTGATAAATCGATCCCAAGCACTCTCCCGTCGACTCTGGTACTCCACTGCCACAAGAGGCATAGGTGGAGTAAATGGGAGAGCGGCTGCAGTCAACTCAGCGCTGTGAAGAGACCACGGTAAGTTGACCTAAATACATTGATTTCAGCTATGCTACTCCCGTAGCTAAAGCTGTGTATCTTAGGTCGACCCCCTGCCAGTATAGACCAGGGCTTAGTAGTGATACTCTTCAAAAGCTGGTATGTACTCCTATATCTGTGACTCAGCATTACAGCTAGTAAAATTTTGGGAAAATTTGATTTATTTTCCAGTGAAAATTATCAAAATTTGGTGATTAAAATGTGGAGAGAAGTTTGGCAAAACTTCCTCAAATCTTCTTTACCAACAATTTTCTCAAATTAAAAAAAAAAAAAAACATTTTGATGAAAAGTACCTTTTTTTAGTTTTGAGCAAGCTCTATTACAGCATCCATTTTTGAAGGACGTGTGTGTTCCCATTGTGTTTTGCATGCATTCTCTGGAAAAACATTTAGATCTAAAAGTCTGAGGCCAGAAATGACAGTAAGTTGAAACAATATTTTATACTCAAAATTTCTCATAAACTGGAAATCCAAAAAAATTTTAGTTGCGGAAACATTGACACATAGTGTTTCTGAAACTAGCTATGCTCCCCCAAGACCAGCTACAAATTGTAATTGACATTTTTGTAAGGTTCACTGCCACTCTTAGTACCAATTTCAGTCAGCAGCTGCCAGGTTTTGCAGCTGCAATGTGGACTGCTCTTATACCAGAGGCCTAGGGCTTCCAGAATCTCAGGGCTGGGCTACAGTAGGCGGGGGGGTCGACCTAAGATATGCAACTGCAAGATATGCAATTGCGTAGCTGAAGTCGGAGTATCTTAGGCCAACATACCTGGCTGTCCCCACGACGGTGAGTTGACCGTAGTCACTCCTCGGTCGACTCCGCTTCCTCCTCTGGCTGAGATGGAGTTCTAGAGTCAGTGGAGAGCGCGTGTGGGGATCGATTTATCGTGTCTAGATGAGATGTGATAAATTGATCCCTGATACATCAAACACCATCCGCTGATCTGGCTACCTGCTCACCTGCGGGGGGGGGGGGGGGGGGGCGGGCTTCCCTGGAGCCAAAGACCCTTCTGACTTCTTTGACAGGGTAACTGGTTTGATGATAGAGGGAATGTGGTTGACTTCATCAGGGCTTTCGACACAGTCCCACATGACATCCTGATAAATAAGCTGGAGAAATGTGGGCTTGGCAGAACTACCATTAATTGTATATCTAATTGGTTAAACAGCCACAAACAAAGAATAACTATTAATAGAATGATGTTAGTTTGGTGGAGGTTGTAGAAGCTCCTTCACTGGAGGTTTTCAAAAGGAGGCAGAATAGCCATCTGTCTTAGATGGTTTAAACACAAATCCCATGTATTGACGGGGGGTTAGACTAGATGACCTTTGCAGTCACTTCTAATCCTATGATTCTAAATCCATCAGAGGACCTCCTTGCTCCACAGCAGGGAGGGTAGAAGTCCTGAGAATGCCAGTTCGAGTCACACAGCTGTGGACATGGGACTCACAAGGCTTTCAGTTTCTAGCTCCATGGCAGGGAACATGGAAGCCCTGACGTGGTGGGGCTGTAACTGGAGCAAGGGACTCAGGCGGTCCACATGATGGGGCTTCCCTAGAGCCACGGGCCCTAAAAGCCCGGACTCCCCAGCAGTTTGCCAGGCAGGCTGTCAAGGAACCAGCTAAGTCCAATGGAAACTTGCCTGTGATTTGATTAAAGTTCATCACACCCAACTCCCTTTCACAAGATATTTCAAGTTCAACAAACTGGCATTTTCTTGATACTCTGATTATGATCCGTACTATTCTCTTACATACGGGGGTCTTTTTGAGCAGGCATTCTTTGCCTAACTGTTAAAAGTTCTCTAGAACATTCCTACATTTTGGGGGGGGGGGGGAAGCTACATCTTTACCATGTTGCAATCATTCCTTTTTGTGGCTACTGATATTTCTGATGAATTCTAGCTAGCTTTTCCAGCAGAAAGGTATAATTCTGAATACCTGTGGCAACCCATGTGCTAGGGACAGAATAGTATTCTACAAACTGTTGTATTTAAGAAGTAGCTGCCTATGTGCTAGCCAAAAGGAAGCCTTGACAGATTTACTTTTATACTGCAAAAAACTGTGTCTGTAAAGTCAAAGTCCTATTAGAGTGTTATAAAGCTAATTAATGAATCACTTAGCTAGAATATTTGGTTGTCAGGTTTATCAGCAGGAAAGCCAAGTAATTATTCTGTGCAGTTATCAGAGCTGTTCATTTAGTTTCTGTTCTTTTTCACCTCAGTTTGAATATTCAGCTGCCATCACCATTACACCAAAGACATGCTATAGAAATATGAACGAATTTTAAGAATTCAACATTTAGCTTTAACTGTCTCACAAGTTCATACTAATAAAACATCAAATTAATGTCCATTTACAGGGTTCAACTTCTTTTCATACTTAAAATATAATAGATAGAATGACAAATGTGAAAAAAAAATGCTTCCCTAGTTTTAACACAGCTGCACAGCAGCAAGAGTTGATACTTTGGACCTGCTTTGCATTGCAGAATACTAGTGAGTGCCATCTCTCCACAGTTTCATTCTTGGAAAACCAAAACTGGAAAAGGCTACACAAGATGCACTTATAATGGTGGTACAAGAACCTGAATTAGTTAGAATCCTTTACATTCGCCCCCGGCAGAGGCATCCTTCTGATTTGTATTTAATACTGAATTGGTTTGTGGAGTTTTACTGATACTTACCCTAAAATCAGTGTACAGGACCTTCTTCCCTCCAGAAACCAGCTTTCTACCTGTAGATCTATAAACCATAGGCTTTGATAACCTTTCAGATTTCATTCAGAATATTTTTGGCAGCTTTAAGCAGGTAAGAATCTTATGGCTTTTCTACATAGGAGTTGGTGAGGAATAGCTGTGCACTTTAAATTCATGCTCTAGTTTATATCACACTAATTTCCCCATGTAGACATGATCTTAAAAACTGATAAATTCATTATAAGTTTAATCATCTGTAAAATGGATAGGATACCTACCTCCTTTATAAAGAGCTTTGAGACCTGTTGATGAAAAGCAGCATATAGGATCTAGCTGTTACTATATATAACTCACATTAGATAGAGGTTTGTATTTTACAAGTGTTAACTTTTTAATTTGAAACAGATTTTTAAAGATGTTCTCCCAGGTGCCAATAAATTTACTTACAAGTTTAGTGAGTTTGCTCTTTGGAGCACAGACATGGAAAAAGTACAGTATCCTAATGCAGTGATGGATCATTGATCTTTTACAGATTTCATACAAAAATGATAGAGATTCCTTGCTCAGGATGGCCCCTGGAGTGCAAGCTAACATAAAGGGAAGAAACTAAGGTCATAATCCTATTGGCCCATGAAGGAAAGCGGGCTGCATAATTTAAGGAACAATGAATCTTATATACTCAGGACCTGAGGGAGGAATTGCGCCCATAGGGAAATACATCTCTGCACCATCCCAAGCACGCTGCAGATTAAGGACACAATCTGGCCCTGAAAAGATGGTCCCTAAATATAATACCAAATCCACTATTCCCTCATTCCTGTCACGTTATCATGGGATTGCATCTGTCAAAATGGTTTCAAATATGGATAATCAGGCAGCAAGATATTCTTAGGTTCACTTAAAATATTTTAAAACAAATTTCAAATTATCTACTTTTAGTAAATACCAAAACCAATAAAATTTAGAATTATTTACATTTTATCTAAAAGACAAACAATATTTAAGATATTGTTTTTACAATGTAGTTTGCCTCAGTTCACCATTTATATCCCAAGATGCAACAGAGTATGGCCATTGTGAATCAGTGTAACAGTGAAAATTAAATAAATCTTTTAAAATCTAGTGTCTGTTATGCAGTTGTGGTCAAAGAAATAGAGTAAGCATGGCTGATACAACAGATTCTTTGGTTAGCTGGCTGGACTAATGGTTTCCTGGTAGCTCACCACTTTTCTAATTTCAAACACATCAACCAACCACAGTGCAATAGTTGGATTATTCCCCTTCTGTTTCCCATGTGGTTTCTTTGCCACACTACACATTCCAAAAGACTGTATTCACCAGTGGTGGGCTTCTTTTTTCATTAACTTCTTGTTGTATTTTTAGATAAAGATACAACAAACATATGTTATGTAGTAAAATAAATACAGTCACTGCAAACCATTATTAGCTAGTGAACTAGAAATCCACAGGGTCCAGTAACTATTTCACATGATTTATTGATATGGGTCTAATTACATCATATCATAAGTACTTATTTTATGCCCCCAACTGGCTATATGTCAGCAGTTGGGAAAGTTGTGGAAAATGCTCCCTATATTCAGTACCCTCAGCAATGTTGGCTATAGTAGGGCAATATATCAATTAATGCATCAGGACACAAACAGCCAAAAGACAGTGCTATATGTAGTACCTGTGTAAAATGTAACTTGGAAAAAACAGCTAAGCAGCAGCTGCTAGAACCACCATTCAGTTTAAAATATGTTCAGCCTTTTTAAGACTATATTTAGTCTTTTTTACAACAATGCAGAGCTTTTAACTGGCATTTCATTGGTAGAATTCTAAGTCACTTGCTGTTGTACTGGAAAGCTTTAGGGGTACAGCCTAGCTGTATTTTTCTCCCATGGGCACTGAGATTATGCTCAGTTATTTTTCTAATTTAGTTGATATTGCTCCAAACTCAGTACATAGTACTGGAAAAATAAGGCCTACAACTCTTAATATCAGAATATAATGTAAGGAATACTGAATGGTATTCCTGTACATGGTACATCAGTTCTTCTTTCCTGAACCCCCATCAGATTCAGAAAATCTCACTGGGTAAATCATTAAATAGAGAGAGTCACAAGACTCTGTGGGTGCTCCAGCCCTTGAGCACCCATGGGAAAAAAATTAGTGGGTGCTTAGCATCCATTGCCAGCCAGCTTCCCCTGCCCCCATCCCATCGACTGGCAGCCCAACCACTCAACTCCTACCTCTCCTTCCCAGGACCTCCTGCCTTCCACAATCAGCTGTTCCAGGGTGGGCAGGAAGAGCAGGGGCAATGTGTGCTCAGGGGAGAGGACAGAACTGGGTGGGAAGAGGCGGGGTAGGAGTTGGAAGAAGGGGTGAAGTAGGGGTTGAGCTCCTCTGGGGCAAGGAGGAAACCAGTGCCTGTGGTCACAAGTTTAACATGGCCTGCAATTAACAGATCAAAAATGATCTAGCAGTAATTTGCAGGCCTAAATTAGGTAGTTAGGCATCTAAATGTATAAACCTGTGGCATATAACTGCACCCACAATTTTCTATCAGAATTGCATAGCAGCAGCAAAAATCCAATTGCTGTATTGTTTGAAACCTGGCCAAAAATCAGGAGCAAATATTACACTTTATCATCTACCATGGAATGATATCAGTTGATGCCATAGTTTAGCTCAGTAAAAGAAACAATATCTAGCTGTGAAACTTATTTGCCCAGTTGATCAAGACTTTCCCTTATTCAGAAATCTCTGACACCATATTGCAGACTAGTTTGTGCTATAGGAAATTTTGGATTTTCAGGAGGCCAAGATTAATCTTTTAAAGGTAAATATGTCTGTAGATGTACCTGAGAAACCACATCTGTCTGTGAGTATTCACGTTTCCCAGCCAAGTGTCAGCTAAATGTTCACTATAGGACTGGAAGTTAAACAGAGTGAATCCTGCGGTCTACAAATGGCCTTTCAAATTGCGATTTTTCCAACAGGCTTCTGGTGAAATAAGGTTCAATACCTTAACCATCAGAGTTGCACCACAATCAGTAAAGTGTACTGAACAGTACATAGAGCAATTTAATTTTGATTTTAAAATCCACTGAAGTTTGCCAGAGATTGTTCAAGAAACAATTAGATCATCAGTTACCTTAAGCAGAAAACTATTAGGATTGCATCTGTTGATAATGAAGTTGGAAGGTTTTTACTTTTGTCTCTAGTTCTAATTCAGCAGAGGTCAAAAATAACTGAAACCCATTACCAGTGGAAGGGTAATTGGTAGCCTGTGTAAAATAGGTTAGCAATCTTGGTTCAGGTCCTAGTGAGCAAGTTCCTATCCCTTCACAGATTATAGAGCCAGAAGGGACCATAATCTAGGCCATAGGACTTTTCTGAATTGATTCCTATTTGAACTAGAGCATAGAAACAAAAAGCATCTGATCTTGATTTAAAAGTTTCCAGTGATGGAGAATGCATCTGAAGTATATAATGATTAACTGTTCTATCACCTCAGTCTACGTGTCCTTTTATAGCTGTAGGTTATTAACATTATCACTCCAAATATTATACTTCCACTGGCTGACTTCCTTTTACATATTAATTCATACTTTTGATATGCAATAGCTTTGATAATAATAAACAAACTGATTAATAGAGCTGGACACATCATTCACTGTATATAATTTATTAATGAATTTCCCCTCTTGGTTCACCAATTATCTGCAAACTTACAGTTTTCTCAAATGCACTTATTGTTTGTATTTATATCCTAAATAATTTCCACACAGATTTTTGGTTTATAGAACATGCATGAGTTTTTGAAATTTAAATTGCAGCTGTGGCCATTTGTTTTGGTAGGATATAGAAATCAGCTGCTTGGTTTCTGTTCCTGATTGTATAAACGTAACTCCTAGAATCAGGATTCCAGTGCAGATAGTCAAGTCTGTGCACTCAAAATTCATTTAAATTCACTTTCTCTGGCTATTCTTTAGCATTTACTGTTTCTGTGACCATTTCTGCCAGTAGACTCACTACACCAGGGAATGACTAAACTTTTTCCTAGCAGTAACTAACTCTTAGTAGTGAGGCCATCTCTCCTGAATCACTATCCCTATTGATCTCACAGTCATGCTTAGATTTCTAATCCTTCCTGAGGCTGCTACTGTAGTAGCCTGTAGAAACAGCCACACACAAACAACCTAAAATTCTGTCAATGCCTCCATTCTTCTCAAAATCAGGCCATCTCCACCCCATCACACAAGCTATTCCCCTTACCTCCTACTCAGCCTAAATTACTGTCCTTAAACTATTAGTTTACTGTGAAATAAATTGTTCTTCTCATACTTAAAATCTCACCTTCACAGTTAAAATAACCCCCACATTCATAATCAGTACCTCCCAAAATCAAACCCAGTTCTGCTTACTCTACTTATGTCCCAAGAATATTTACACTATTTTCCCTCACCAACAGGCAATTCAAAACAACTTCCTTTCTCCATAGTCAGTCAATTTTCAGATCTCATTCTATCACTGCTCCCTAGTCCAATTAAATTCCACTTATCCCCACTGAACCTCATTTCTCCTCTCCCCCTTCTCTTTTAGTCAATTCCACCCCTTCTCCCACAATACACAAACTCTATCATTCTTTTCTCCTTCCCTATTCCATAAACAATTAGTCCTTCATGCGCCCTAGGCCCCTCTTGCATACCTCCATCTCTGCTTTCTTTCCTCCCATATCCACCTCAGGATTCCCACAATCTCCTTCTCCTGCACCACCCCAGAATGCAGGGTCCACACTCCTGCCTCTTCTTTATCTCCACCTCTTCTTTCTCATGGCCCAACTTAGCATGGCTCTTCACATGATTCTCTTGTTGGCAGCTCTTGCTGCTCCCTCACTGAAAGCAGATTTTTTAATGTTCCTCCATTATTCACGATGACTCCGCAGAACATGAGTCTATTGACATCTGCAAAAGTAACACATTACACTTTATAAACTACAGATGTCTTTTTCTGTGAAACATTTTTTATGAACACCCCAAGGCTTTAAATAGTAGCTGTATGAGGTAGTGAAGAAATACTTGGATCTGTGTTTAAATATTATTTTAAAAACCACTACATATTGCAAGCAAACTAGTTATAAACAGGATGTTCTGTGTGTGTTTAAACTTTGTCATTCCCTCTAATGTGGAGGAATTGTCTGGATATTTCTGTTAGTCATTAAGTTTTAAACATTTTAGAGAATATTATATAGAGCATCTTAATTCTTAAAGTACATTTGTATAGAACATCACTTGGCCCACATAAGTCGTATTAACTATTTTATTAGGAAGAAAAATATACTGTGTTCTCTACAGATACCTTCTGTGAATGATTACTTGCTTCTTAGCTCGAGTGTGCCAGAATTACTCTCACACTTCAGGGGGTTTTTAAGCCTTGAAGGCAGCAATAGTAAGGCAGAGCAGAACCCAGTCTCTCTACTATGCGTCATATGCCACCCAATGTAGGAGATGAATGCTGCTCTCTGGACATTCCCTTCCAGTCAGTTCCCTGCAGGAGACAGCTCTTCTTCCATTCCTGTCTCCCAGATTCTAGGAAAGCTCTCTGCGTGACATTTGCCATCTCTTACTTTCCAGTCAGGTCTCATACACATATTAAATTATTGGGGCTTTTGGCTCACGTGTGTGTTTCCCTCATCTCTTCAGTGCTCACTCTGGTACTCCAGCATCCCTGATCTTGCTGGCTGTGTCCTTTTTCTGATGCTTTGATCCCTTTTTGACAGTTTGTTCTCAGCACACAGGTGTCAAGTCTGTTGGGCCCTCAGGGCATTACAGCTGTACACTTCTCTTGACTCAGCACTTGTTTGGCTGTTCATTCAGCGATTCCTTTGACATACCAGATCTATTTATTTTCCACTATTACTTTAAGTATGTCATCTAATGAGAAATGCCTTTCAACAGCTTCAGTCCCATCTATGTTGCAGAACAATGTCCAAGACACATGGCCATGTTTGTTATGTTGTCTGCTTTGAAGTCAGCCTCAATGTGCTGTGGTGCCAGCTATACTTACATCTCTCTCTCTCTTTGCCCATCACCCCCCCGCCAGGGTATGGGCCACCAACTGGTGTTGGTGTTTCAGTAGCAATTGGTTCCCTTACAGGGTGGAGTTGCTAGCCCCACGCCCATGTTAAGCCTACAGCACCTGGTATTCCCAGGAGGTCTCCCGTCCAAGTACTAGCCAGGCCCGACCCTGCTTAGCTTCCGAGATCAGATGGGATCAGGCGTGTTCAGGGTGGTTTAGCCGTATTATACTTACATATGTCACCTGAAACATGGAAGAAATATAGAGAGTTTGTCCAAACCTTCTTTGAGTACACAGCATGGAAGCACCTATAACTCTGGTCAGAGGCCAGCCAGGAGTGCTTCAAAGGGCAAACTCTTGAAGCTACAGTTGGCCAAGAGTGATGAAGGCCACTATTCAGAGCTATTACTGTCTGGGTGGATGCAGATCTACCTCTTCCCCATCAAGCCCAGCAGGGTGTCTTCACTAATCCTGGACAGTTAACAGTGAAGCTGAGGGCCCCTTAGATTTTCAGTGCCTCAATTTGTTCAGGGATTTGGCACTGATGTCCAGCTCACTGCCTGGAGCGAAACCATTTCACAAGACATTGAGGCATTAGGAAAATGCCTAGCAGTTCCACAACAATACCTTTGTTGAAGCCCCAACCCCAACTGACCTCCCAATTTGCATTCATGCTCTTGGTGTGAAATATGAGGTGGCAGTTGCAGACCTCTACTAAATGATCAATTGCTCCCTCCATAAGACTGTCACAAAATCAACCGTACCAGCTTTGTGGCAATCCTCTCATCCTGCATTGGTGGAGTTTGGGTGTTTCAGAACAGTCAGCACTTTTTGTGTTGAGGCCATTGCTCACACCAGGCCCTTGACATCAGCACTCCCAGCATCTCCTAAGGAGAGCAACAATGTCTGCAGGGAGTATGATGATGTGTCATTCAGGACTCTAGATGGACGTGACCATGTATACCATGTAGTCATTTACACCCATCCAGTAGACTAACACCGCACCCAGATACAGATAGTGATAATTTTGCACCGGTAAAAAAACCAGGGTTCAATATATTTAAATAGTTTGTACAATAGTGTACATGATTAAACTTGTATTTCAAGCTATAAAACAAAGGAATGTTAACTAAGATTAAACCTAATTTTGAATTTTAAAAAAACTTAAATGTTCAGTGGAGGCTCAGGTGGCGGGGGAGGGGGGGTTCATTAATGAAAATGTTCATGATGAAGAGTTGACTTAGGACTTGATAGTGGTTCAGAAAGAGCTACTATGCTCCATTATGTAAAAAACAATTTTTTTACAAAATGTCAGTAGACAAAGATTTAAATGAGAGAGACACTGTGGGTGAGGTAATAGCTTTTATTGGACCAAATTCTGTTAGTGAAAAGAGACAAGCTGTTGGGCTACACCAAGCTAGAGATTGTAGTGGATTTGATGTTTGTTAAGGATTTCACAGTTTGTTTTTTTTTCTTGAAGCAATTAAGGTAATCACCAAGTATATGGTTTTCTCCTTGGGTTGGGAGGGATGTTCAGTCAGATGATTCTTTTTTCTTATGACTGTCTGTGGGGACTTGGTAGTTGTGGGTGGTATCATCTTTGTTGTGAAATAATTCTTTGAGGCAGAGGCAGCAAAATAATTCTTCTAGTATGTTAGTATGGTATCTGGTTCTGTGGTGGGGAAATTCAGACCCTTGGGGAGTACAACTAATTCAGCTCCAGTTAAGGGTAGTCTTGATAAGTTGATGATGTGGTGGAGATCTGTAGTGTCTACAACACACTTTTCAAGATCCAGGATCCTTCAAAAGCCTCTCACAACATATGGTGTGATTCATCCAGCTATCAAATGCCCCAACAACAATTACGCTGGCAAAACCAGATAGACAATTGGTACACTCTCAAATGTACTCACACAGAAAAGCAATAAAAGACTAGAACACCCTCTTAATCTGGGAGTGCATACTTGCCACAAAATGATCACTCTATATTTGTCCTGTCCATCTTCATCCTCAAAGGAAACCTGTACGTCACCTTCAAAAGATTAGCCTGGTGCCTGACACTAAAAATCACAGACTAAGAGCTCGTCTTCACTTAGAACACTGCAGCAGTGCACACTACCTACACCAACAGGAGGGCTTCTCGCATCGGTGTGTAGGTAATCCACCTCCCTGAGAAGTGGTAGCTATCTCAACAGGAGAATTCTCCATCAGTCTAGTGCTGTCTACACCAGGGCTTATGTTGATTTAATTGCATCATTCCTCTTTACAACAATCTGCAACCTGGTATCTCTCCTTTCTCCTGTGACTGCAGAGGTATTAATTTCCCACTTCATCTTGAATGGTCTCTTGCAACATGATATGAATTTATGCTTAACATTCTGTTCAATCTTGCATTTAGCTGTGACACTCTCATTACCTTTCCCAGACTTGAAGGAGAGCTCTGTGTGGTTCAAAAGCTTGTCTTTTTCACCAACAGTAAAAGATATTACCTCACCCACCATGTGTCTCTGATGTTCTGGGACCAATATGGCTACAACAAAACTGCAGACACAGGTTTATATGACAGAGTAATAGCTCCTGAGCTTCAAAGTCTCTTAGGTTAAAAAAAAAAAAAAAAAAGCACTTTTAGAACTATCCAGGCTCTCCAACATTGTGGTGAACAAGAGTTTTGGGGGTTTTTTTACTGACAAAAAGTATAGGAATACTTTAAGGGATTTTTTCTTTGGATAATTCAACCATCTGGCTGAAAACCACAAAAGCCAAATAAATTTTAAGGCAAGTTGGCAGAACTCCAGTGAATTAAAGATAGTTTCCAAGTTATTGCCTATGGTTTTTTGGTTGTTGAAGATTTCCACACCAGATTTTCTGCCTCCCCTCCTGGGAGTGCTTCCCTCTAAAGCTCATTCTGTTTAATTTAGGATGCCAGCTGAATTTTTGTCCCAACTTTGAAAGTTGGTTGGGTTTGGGGATTTTTTGTTTGTTTGTTTTTTAAGTAGCAGTTCGGGGGAGGGTGGGGGAGCTGTCTGAGGCCCATTGAAGCCTATGGAAAGAATCCCATTGACTGCAAAAGACCTTGGATCAGGCCATAGATAGGAATTGATTTAGCCACTGTCATTTCAGTGTCATTTTAACAGCAGCATAACTGTCATAATCCAAAACTAAAATCCCTCTAAAAAGTTACAAATCTATTATAGGCAGAAGTTTGCTAATAACCTGCCATATTCCTAATATTAGGATGTGTGTAAAAATCTTTCATTTTAAAAAAGGAAAAACCTTTTTAACCACTTTGAAAAAGAAAGAGATTTTTCTGTATTTTTACAAGGAAGAGCTATATATGATAAATACAAGATTCAGAGACAGTGTTGTCTAGTGATATTCTCTTTATGGGAAGGACTTTAATTGAACTGTATCTTCCATCTGAACACCACAAAGTAATTTATAAATATTAATTGCAATTACTCCCCAACACCCAGAGAGGTACATGTTATTTCCATTTTACATATAGGCAAACTGAGGCACAGCTCGGTTAAATTATTTACTCAACAGGACCAAGGTCTCCAGACTCCTATTTCTCCCCCTTATGCATAAGACCCATATTTTCCCTTGTGTTCTGATGAGCAAAATTAAAATGTCTATATAGAAAGTGTCTTGTAAATCCCCTTGCATACCAGCTGTGTAAAAGTTAACTAATTAAGAACCAGAACCTCTTTAGGTTCCAATCTTGACTGCCAGTCTCCAACTTTCTGGCCCAAATTCATTCCTGCTACAACTTCGATGTTGATGGACTTACACCAAGGGTAGATTTGTCCCTTTTTCTCTTTCCCTATCCATGAAATGTGGGGACTACTTTCTGGTCTGGTTGGGGAATGCTGAGATTAATATAGTTATTATCTAATGCAGTTTTTAAAATTATTATAATTATTTGTTGATAAAACTATTAGGAAACTTAAGTACATAACTCAAAAGGAGGGGGCATCATTTTCAAGTGACTACTGATTTTGGGTGCTCAACTTGTAGAGCACATTAAAGGGAACTGATTGCCAGAAAGTGCTGCACATCCATCCTCTGAAAATCAGGCTCCTTTTAAAGGTGCCTCACAGTGGGCATCCAGAAGTTCAGGAATTCAGTCACTAGTCATTTCTGACCAAGATTTTCAAATGTTTTGTGCATGCCTAGTAACCTTCCCACCTCAAAGAAGATGATTGTTAACCCAGAGGAAATAACTTTAAAGGGGCATTTAGGTGCTACTCCAGTGCAGCTATAAATAATGATAGTGTTCAAGTGATAACTTGCTGAGAATGAAGGTTGATGCCTGTAATTATTAATATGATACTGAATGGAAGCCCAGATTTTAACAAACATTCCTAAGGGCCCTTATTCTCCACTCTGTTACATCCAGTTTTATACAGCAGGAGAGAGTTGGGTACTAAGTTTTAAAACGGTGTATACACTAGTATTTTGAGGCTTGTCTCACAGAATTGAAACTCCAAGTTTAATGTAGTTACTCCTCATCTGCTCCAGGGTAAGTGATAGCAAAATCAAGCAGTTGATTTAGTTGACTGTCTGTTACTTTCTCTGGCAAAAATCAGAACATGCAGTTCTTGCATGTAGCTTTCCCTCAAGGACACTGTGTGCTAGGAAATAACCTCAAGAATAAACTGTGTTAAAATAAATATAGTAATCTGTTTTCCTTATTTCTCCAGTTATAATTTATCCACTTATGCATCACAGGAATGTTACAAGGAGGTTTGAAAAGTATACAGTATGTACCACTTCAAAAGTATTAATGTGAAAAATATATAAAACTTATAGTGCAAAACTTGAGTGCAAATATCATCTATTTCTGCAATACCATTGATGTGGCCCTAGAGAAGAACACCATTCATGCTTTCTTTAGAAAACTTTGCTTGTTTAATTTGGGTTTGTTTTTGCAAGCCTGTGAACTCAGAGGAAGATTTTTGATGGTTGCGGCTTCCTTGAGACTTTGTAGCCCTGAAGATCCTAAATCAATAATTTGTAGCATCTTAATTATAAATAACCAGTGCTACTCTCTACCTAATTTGGGGGTGGAGTGCGTAGGGGGAGAGAATACAGGTATTTTTACAAAGTGACAGTCTCCTGTTTCTTATTAATATGATTAGATTTAATATTTTGGACAGTCTCATTCACAAGATTTTTTAACAGCATCTAATCAATTTGAAAATTCCCAAGCCACCAAAAGTTCTTTAAAAGGTAATCTGTTATTAGCATCTGTATTGTATGAAATAGCAGCTGGATAGCATACTTATAAAACATTGTTACACTGAACGCAGTAAGTTCATTTAGGTCCAAATCTTTCCTTGAGCATCCACCATCAGTGTCTGAGGTTGACACTAGGAGAGATATGGGGGAGGAATCTTTTCGACCTTAGATGCAGAGCTGCTTCACTTATGCTAATTCAGGCTGCTGGACTGGGAGTGTCACTGCCGATACTCTAGTCCACTTCTTCCAAAAATGGCAAAGGACCAGAAGCTCATACAATGTAGGTCCTCTGGCTTTCCCCCCCCCCTCCCATCTGGTCCATGTGCCACCCTTAATCACCAAGTGTGCTGCCACAAGGTGAGTACTCACAGGAGTTGGGTTCCATATAGGATTCATAATCTCAACTTCCTCCCTTGTGCAGCTGAATTGCAATGATTCCGCAGTGGGGAAGCTTTTCACACCTGCAAAGTGGACGGCAGGATTCACCCCTTAGGAAGAACACATCAGGTACAAATAGGATAAAAAGTGCATTTGTGGAAATACTTTAGTCTACAAACCCCTACAACATCTGCACAACATACACAGCACTTTTCAAAAATAACCCTATTAATAATAATGGCATCATATGGCTTTGTTTCAGATTTGTACATTAACCAGTAAGGACTATGGGATCAAATCTAACAGAAAAGCCAGGAAATTCAAGTTTTGACTCCCTAGACATATACCATTAAGGGGATAGGGTATGAGCCACGCAAACCATGCAGGGGAAAGAGCCCTTAAAACATTTAATAACCCAGAATTCACAGGGAAATATCTCAGATTTCAAGCCCTCCTTAGGGAAGCCTCATGCCTCTTTATAATCCTTAGTACATGCAGTGGTGTAGTTCCCTCAGGAACCATGTTCCCGTGGAGTGCCCACACATGGCATTCCCAAGAAATGTCAACATGCAGTCACATGGGAATATTGCCTTGGGATTGGGAAGGGATGCTGCCATACAGAATGGCATTCCCCAGCTATGAATGGGCTCAAAACCAGCCCACATACAGCACAGAAACTCAAACTCAGATCATACATCATCATGGAGTGGCTTCCAGTCTCCAGGAAGGAGATGATGATACTTAAGCTCAATTCCCTTTCCTCTCACAAAAATTGGACCATTTCTACATATTTTTCTCCTTTTTGCAGAACAAACTCGGTGGATGGCCTGACATTTACAGACACACACATGGAGTGGGTTTGCTGCAATGCTACATTCCCTAGCTAATCAGATGTTTATATTATAGGTTATGGACTGTGCAATGCCTTTGATTGGTGAACATCAGGTTGAAGATAGGCAACTTATAACTGATCTTGTTGTAAGCAAAATGAACCAAATGTTGTCCAAAACACCTATACCATCTCCTCAGAGACCCACTGCCACTCAACAGCCTCAGGTAAGAAACTTCTATTTTCTAAATACACAATAGGATAATATGTAATAGGGATGTCAAGCAATTAAAAAAAATGTGATTAATTGCACAATTAAAAAAATTGTGATTAATCATGTTAAACAATTATAGAATACTATTTATTTCAATATTTGTTGATGTTTTCTACATTTTCAAATATTTTGATTTCAATTACAACATAGAATACAACGTGTAAAGTGCTCACTTTATATTTATCTTTTATTACAAATATTTGCACTGTAAAAAACCAAAAGAAACAGCATTTTTCAATTCTCTCATTACAAGTATTGTAGTGCAATCTCTTTATTATGAAAGTTGAACTTATGGGAGGTAATGCCCACTTCTTGTTTACAATGTCACCCGAAAGTCAGAAAAGAGGGTAACATGGCACTGTTGTAGTCGGCATCGCAAGATATTTATGTGCCTGATGCACTAAAGATTCATATGTCCCTTCATTCTTCAACCACCGTTCCACAGGACATGTGTCCATGCTTATGATGGATTCTGCTTGATAACAATCCGAAGCAGAACGGACCGATGCATGTTCATTTTCATCATCTGAGTCCGATGCCACCCGTATATGGCGGATTTTCTTTTTTGGTGATTCAAGTTCTTTAGTTTCTGCATCAGAGTGTTGCTCTTTTAAGACTTCTGAAAGCATGTGCCACATCTTGTCCCTCTCAGATTTTGGAAGGCACTTCAGATTCTTAAACCTCGGGTAAAGAGCTATTCAAATTTCACATTGGTTACTTCTTTGCATTTTATCAAATCTGCATTGAAAGCGTTCTTAAAATGAACAATACATGCTAGGTCATCATCCAAGACTGCTATAACATGAAATATATGACAGAATGTGAGTAAAACAGAGCAGGAGACATACAATTCTTCCCCAAGGAGTTCAGTCACAAATTTAACTAATGCATTATTTTTTTAACAAGCATCATCAGCATGGAAGCATGTCCTCTGGAATGGTGGCCGAAGTATGAAGGGGCATACAAATGTTTAGCATATCTGGCACATAAATACCTTCCAATGCCAGCTACAAAAGTGCCATGAGAATGTCTGTTCTCACATTTAGGTGACACTATATATAAGAAGCAAGCAGCATTATCTTCTGTAAATGTAAACAAACTCGTTTGTCTTCACGATTGGCTGAACAAGAAGTAGGACTGAGTGGACTTGTAGAGTCTAAAGTTTTACATTGTTTTGTTTTTGAGTGCAGTTATGAAAAAAATTGTACATTTGTAAATTGCACTTTCACGATAAGAATGTACTACAGTACTTGTATGAGGTGAATTGAAAAATAGTATTTATTTGATCATTTTATACTGCAAGCATTTGTAATGAAAAATAATAAAATAAAGTGAGCACTGTACACTTTGTATTCTATGCTGTAACTGAAATCAATATATTTGAAAATGTAGAAAAACATCCAAAAATATTTAATACATTTAAATTGGTATTCTATTACTAACAGTACAAATAAAGCTGTGATTAATCATGATTAATTTTTTTAATCATGTGAATTTAACACTGATTAATCAACAGCCCTAATATGTAAGTTTAAGGTCAATATTTCACTTGCAGTAAAGGATTTGGCTAGAGAAGATACATACAGCCACAAGGATTCAAAAATGTCTCATTGAAGGCATCCAGCAAGAAATTTTAGAAGGCATTGTGAAAGCAACAATTAACCTGTGTAGATCATAAGTATTCTGGGGCTGTAGTTCTAGTGCAGGGTTGTAGCTATTTAAGTATCCTGATAGCTCTGGATTTGGTATTATTCAGCTGAGTTGTCATTAGAGAAAATAGGGTTCTTATTATGTGGTAATAGGTCATATTCATGTAAAAATATCATGGAGATAATAAACTTATAAGGCACTGCCCTTAGACAGCTTTTTGCTTTATTTGAAGATGGAAGCAAGAGTGCCTGATAAAAATGTGTGTTATTGCAGAAGATTTTATTGACATCTATTGACTACAATGTGTAAAAACTAAATGACATGATCATGTGATCAATTTAATATGATGCAAACCAGGAGAATAAATAGTGATTTCAAAACTGGACTGCACCTGAAGTATATTTACTGTTTCAGTAAGCAGTTGTCTGGACTGAATTGTTAATTTACAGTGTTATAAGAAGGATGGAAATGCATTCAATTTGTCATACATTGTCTAATGCTTTCAGGACAGGAGTTTCTGAGTTCTGATCCTGGCTGTGCTACAGACCTGTTTTGTGACCTTGGTTAAGTCTCCTATCTTCTGTGGGCTAGATCCGCAAAAGGGACTTAGACTCAGCATTGCATCACCTGACTTTCGGCACTCAGCCACTTAATGGAATCCATAGTCCTGAGTCAGGTGCCTAGCAGGTGGCAGTCCTGGATTCAAATCCCTGCTTCACATCAGGCAGTGTAGGGATTTGAACCTGGGTCCACTGCATCCTGGGTCAGTGCTTTAACCACTGGGCTAAGGGTTTTAAAGTGGGAGCAGCATTTTGTGTGGTTCCTAATCCAGGTATACACTGAGCATGGCTACTGGATTGGGTCCTGCAGGCAAGAAAGGCAGCCAGGCCAATTCTCAGTTTGACTGGGGGTTTAGTGTGAGCTTAGTGCTCAGGTGTCAGAACTTAGGCATCTGCGTTTATGCCCAGAAACAGACATTTAGGCACCTGCAGGATTAGGTGGCAGTTGAGCAAGGGATTTAAGGATCCACATTTTGGATCCTTAAGTGAGGCCCTTGAAGTGACAGGCACCTAAATTGCTTTGTTGATCTAGTCCTCTGCATCCCCATGTCGCTATCTATTAAAATGAGGATGCTACTTGCTTAACTCTTGAGAGTGTAGCGAGGATTAATTCATATTTGTGCTATGCTTTGAAGATGCAACATGCTACATAAATGCCAAATATTATTCCTTCTGAGCTCATAGGTGATGGTCAATGGGAATGATCCTGGCAATGGTTAAGCAGCAGCAAATTCAGTTGAGATCAGTGGGTGGTTTAGGTACTCAGCACTTCTCAATATCAGGCCTAAATGAACAGTTGAGAACAAGACTGTCTAAGTATACTGATAGGACCAATGGTGATTGTTTAAGCAATAAAATGGACTCAGACTGCAGGTTAGGAGTTACCAACCCTAACTGAAAAGTCTATTTTTAATTCTGAATAGGCCCCACATCAGGTAAACAGCTTTGTGGTACATCTCAAGTAAACCATGTCTTGAGGGAGAGTGACTAATTTGCTCTTCAAATATATCATCATACTTTGTTTAAAAATAAAAACCCACCATCATCCCACATAAAGAAGTGGTGTAGCATCTATTTATATTATAGCTGCTAGAAACTGAGCACAAAATTGTTTTAACCACATACAATGAATTTCCATCCACCATGACTCAAGCCCAATTGTAAAGGGCACGTAAAAAAAAAGTCACACAGTAAAAAAATCACGTTAGTAGCAAACATGCTTTCTTTCAGGACCAGCAAACTAACCATATATTAAAACACAACAGGCTAATTGAGAAGCATAGCCCAAAGCACCAAAGAGAGATGTAAAATTGGCAGAATAAATTTAAAAAGTGTTTGTCAGATAGGCTTCTTCCCCCTCCCCTTGAAAATTGAATATTAAGTGCTCTCACTGACTGAAAATCTGGTATACCAGTTAGGCCCTTGTGCCTAGATTTCAGAGAGGCCCAAGGTGTGGGAATGTTTGTGTAAGTGATTGCTACTGCCATGTAAGCAAATTGGTTGCTTTGTACTCAAATTGGATATGTTCCTATATGTACATACAATTTCACACTCAAAAATAGGTTCCAAATGAGCATACCCCACAAGCCTCTTTTTATAGAAATCTGATTCTTAATGCTCTTGCTACAATAATTAATGTAATTGATTAGATGCATGCACTAAGATCTTTGTTGCAGGACGTGGAATTTTCCATTTTTGTTCCTGTCAACTATGTTGGTGACAATTCCCCACCCCCAGGGAAAGCTTCCACTGTGCACAGATGCAAGAACCCTAAGATTTATGAAAGGCCTCGCTGAAATAGTTTGTGCTCAGAATTATCGTGAAACCTATGGCTGGTTGAAAAGTTCTATCCAAACTTTATTTCAACGGAAAGTTGTTGTCAACTAATAATTTTTTTATTATTTTTAAAGGGTCTGTTTTCTTTGAAATTTTCAAAAATGTAAATTGGACAGGAGGCACAAACATTTTTTAAAAACTTCTGTCTATGGTTTTTAAATACAAAGTCAAATTTTCCACTGCGAATTTCAGTGAAGGCAAAGAAAAATTTCATTTTCAATTAAAGTTTCTGCAAGAAAAAAAAAATTCTGACCAACTCTACTGATAACAGTCTTCTAATTTCCTCCTTTTTCCTCCTGCTCTTAGAATTGTCTCAGCTGAACACTTGATTTCCTTGGGGTTTTTCTAGATTTGTATGAGCTAGCCAGACAGGGAATTGTTGCATCTTCTGGAGAATTTTGAGTCAGCAGATGCACAGGGATGTCATGACTGAAAAGTTCATTCTTGTAAATCCCCATCTGCTGGCAGAAAGGATCTTGTACTCAAACACCTGGACTGGCAGAACTAGACTCTGTACATGATTATTTGAACAGTTCTCCAAGATAACTGTAGTGGTTCTGAGATTGCTTCAGCTGGTTCCTTAAGTACTCTAGGATGAATTTCATCAGACTCTGCCAAATTGAATATATCTAAGTTATCTAAATATTCTTTAACCTGTCCTTACCCTATTTTGGTTTGCATTTGTCCCCTCTTGTTAATATTAGTTGTGTTGCGTATGTGGTCACAATTACCTTTTTGGTAAGGAATGAAGCAAAACATTAATAAAAGCATTAAAGTCACCTCAGTTTTTTTGATGTCATCAGTTACTAAACTCTCCTTCCCCAGTAAATAGAGGGCCTACACTTTCTTTTCCTCTTCTCTTACTCCTAATATGAACTTCTTTTTATTGCCTTTTATGTCCCTTGCTAGGTGTAACTTCATTTTGTGCCTTAGCCTTTCTGATTTTATTCCTACATGCTTGTGTTTGTTTATTTGTTTTATTCATCCTTAGCAATTTGTCCATGTTTCCACTTCTTTAGGATTCCTTTTTTATGAAAAATTTATCAGTTTAAATTTATTTAGATCAGTTCTGAATCAAAGATAAATGATACAAAAAGTAGTAGTAATGCAAACCCCATAACTATTATATGATAATAAGACAAAGAACACTTGTGGCATCTTACAGACTAACTAGTTTATTTCAGCATAAGCTTTCGTGGGCTATACCCCACTTCATCGGATGCATAGAATGGAACAGAAGTAAGATGTATTTATATACACAGAAAGCCAAAAAAAAAAGTTATACATTACCATACCAATTCTAAGAGGCAACCACACAACAAAAACACTAACCCAGGCACCTATCCTTGTAACAAAGCCTGATGCCAACTCTGTCCACATATTCATTCAACTGACACCATCATAGGACGTAATCACATCAGCCACACCATCAGAGGCTCATTCCGCTGCACATTTACCAATCTGTTATATGCCATCATGTGCCAGCAATGCCCCTCTGCTATGTACATTGGCCAAACCAGACAGTCTCGACGCAAAAGAATAAATAGACAGAAATCTGACATCAGGAATCATAGCATTCAAAAATCAGTAGGAGAACACTTCAACATCCCTGGCCATTCTATTAAAGACTTGAAGATGTCAATTTTAAAACAGCAAAACTTCCAAAACAGACTCCAACGAGAAGCTGAGGAACTGGAATTAATTTGCAAAGTAGACACTATCAAACAAGGCTTAAACAGGGACTATGAGTGGCTTTTTCATTACGCTAATTCAGCGGTTCTCAAACTTTTTGAGACCGAGACCCCTTTTCCGGCTGGGTGGGCGCAGCGCGACCCCTCCAGTCCCCGCCAGGGGCGGGCTGCCGGGGGCGCGCCGGCCTCCCGTCCCCGCTGCGGGCAGGCTGCCGGGTGCGCCCCGGTCCCCTCTCCCTGCTGCGGGAAGGCTGCCGGGTGCGCCCTGGTCCCCCCTCCTCACCGCGGGCGGGCAGCCGGCTTCACGCCAGCCCCCCGGCCCCGCCGCGAGGTGCAGCGGCAGGAGCTCGTGACCCCCCGGGGGGGGTCACGACCCCCAGTTTGAGAAACCCTGCACTAATTGAATGCATTTCCCTGTTAAGTTCCCTTCAAAGATTCTTATCACCTGTAAGACAAAAATCCACTACAAAAGGTCTTTTCCTCCTGCTGATAATGGCCCATCCAAGTCAAACATCCTCTTAGAATTGGTATGGTAATGTACAACTTTTTCTTTTTTCTTTTTTTTTTGGCTTTCTGTGTATATAAATACATCTTACTTCTGTTCCATTCTATGCATCCGATGAAGTGGGCTATAGCCCACGAAAGCTTATGCTGAAATAAACTAGTTAGGCTGTAAGGTGCCACAAGTGTTCTTCGTCTTATTTACGGATACAGACTAACACGGCTGCTAATCTTAAACCTATTATATGATAATGAGTTATGATAAAATTAAGGTTATGATAAACAAGGTCAACGTTGGCAGATCTTCTACAAAAAGCCTTCAACCATTAGACCTACTGCAGCATCCAGACTGTAGTCACAACTACTGAGTATCTCCACAGCCAAGGGAAACCATTGCTTTTTTCTCCACCCTCTGGTACCTGAGTTTTTAGCCTTTAGGCATTAAGAACTTATTTTTCTGCCTCTTCAGTGGAAGGAAAGCCTACCAAATAAGTATACAAATTAAAGGCCAAGTTAAATTGTTCTACAGGAGTAACAGACAACACTGATACTGGTACTCAAACTGTAGAAGTCTGGCTAAACTAGACCAAAACTGTCTAGAGTAATTATATCCAGAGTAGTAAACAGCAATAATAATAATCACAGAGGGAGGACAAAGGAAACCTAGACCATCCCTGACAGGTTTTTGTCCAGTCTGTTTTTTACAACCTACTGTAATGGGGAATCTGGCATTAAGAAGTTTGGTTAAAATCATTGTTTACTTCTCTAAAATAATGATGTACCATCTATAAAGAAACCCTGTGCTGTATATATAACATTTAAAGTTAAGAGCAGAATTCTGCGGTGCAGTGCAGCTGCTTTGCATTGAACAGCTGGCAGTCTAAAGCTGGTACAAGCAGAAGTGGGAAGATCACTCCAGATTTAGGTGCATCTTCTGGTGACACAGAGCCACCATAAGAAGGCTTCTCAATATTCCTCTGATCCCTAGCTGATGGGATGTTGAGGTTGTTGGCCACTAGCACAACTCAGTTCAGCCTTCAGGCTGTTCTAAATTATGCCAGAGTACTCACCTGTCATGGTTCACCCATGATCAAAGAAGCAAAGGCCTCCTTAGCTGCATTATGGGCTCCTCAGCCATAGCTCGGGATTTGGTCCAAGCTGTTCCAATGTGCTTCAGTGACAAGAGTCTGAATATGGTTCTTCTGTTTGCCTCTTTAACAGAGTATTTATATTTTTGAAATCTTACATCAGGATACATCATAATATGACTCAATGGAACTTGTCAAAAACCTTAGGCTGTAGTTTAGGTATGCTCAATATATTTTCTGTGGGCTACATTAGTAAATGTCATATGTCTCTTCTCTGTTGAATTTCTTAAACATGAAAGTTTGCATGCACTTTGTGAGCTACCACTCAGTAAAAACAAGTGGGAGTAAATACCTACACAAAGTGCAAGTTGATGGAGAATTAGTATCTGGGCCTGCGTTCTTTAAAAGATGTAGCATACAGTGAGTAAAGTTTTCTTTCCATTAAAATTTGCTTGACATACTCCTGCCCCAAAAGCAAGTGAATTAGAAACAGGGGCATATGCTTTCCAGGTTTGTAGGTCAGCAAACAATCTAGAGTTTTTGCTAGAAGCCCAGTAAGAAACAGTGGGGGGGGAGCTATGCCCCCTCCAAATGTTTATAAATGATGGAAACCTTTCTTTTTATTTTTAAAGACTAGTAGTCATCCCTCTGCTGTACTACAGCACCTTTTAGTTATTTAAGTTATAGTGACATCTTGTGGTAGTTTTTCATGAGGGTCAGATGTTATTTACTGTTTAATGTACAAGTAAAAATTGGTAAATCACACAAAAATGATATTATGGTAAACATTAAATTAAGTGTCTGGTGTACATACACTATTACTAAATAATGAAAATGCTACTTATACAAAGGTTCTAAACATACTCACTTTTTCAAAGTATTTAATTTACCTTTGATCTGCTAGTTATTCTACAAGCACTCAGATGAAGGGAGAAAACTTGATTTAAATCAGCCTTTCAGTGACACTATTTTAACTGTGTTCGCTTTGTGGGTCAACATAAAAAAAGAAGCCTTCTTTTCAGATCCCAGGCCCAGTTTGCACTATTAAGAATGGGAACATCTTTGTGCTTGCCAACTAAGCAAACTTGATATGGAAAAAACGCATTTTGCTCTGCATGGGTGGACTCACTGCACCGGCACAGAGCTGCAGTGAAGTCAAGTCTCTGCCTTCATGAAGCTCAGTGCAGGATCAGGGCCTAAATACGAAACCCCAGACTGTACTTTTTTAGTAAGTCGTTTGTCAGTAGAACCACATGTTAATATAAAATATATATAGCTAGTGGCGGACTGCTATTTTCAGGTTTACATTTCAGAATACCTATTTGGCTGTGATTACAGAAATCCATCCACTTCTACAAGAGGAGGGCAATAAAGCTTAATAGCATCCTTAAGTTTTGCACATTGGAACTATTTCACATCCCTCTGTTCTGAACTATAGGCTAAGAAACAGTACTGATTTTGTAGCTGCATATCTGAGACATTGAGGCTGTTGGACATTAAGCATAGAAGTCTGACACATGCTTTACCTCTGGCAAGGCACTTATGAAAAAAAGCCCATCCGTCCCACTTGATAATCAGCCATTCTTCATCATTTTGTGGGGGAGGATAAAGAGGTGTTTAGACCTCTGATCGGTATAATAATTCATAATCTTTTCTAATGGGAAATATGTTGAAGTCACAGCCTAGATAATAAGTCTGAACATTTCTGTACACAAATCTACTGTGGGTATATTTTCAACTATGAAATATTGCTTATTTTAGCTAGCTATTTCTTCCTCTGGCAGGGCAGCTAGACTCAAACTGGGGAAAAGGAGCAGTCTACTTCCATTCACTGCTTAAATCTTTCCTTCGGCACTGCTGTAAGAAACAACAGTGGAATTACCAACAGAATGGCTTCATTTTCTGATAGCAGAGGGTCCGTGTTTGTCTGACCCTTGCTGTGTAGGAATCTGATTCTCAGTCAGGTCTATGAAGTCAGTCTTCTGTATCCTTAGAAACACTTGAGGCGCTAATATTGCAAATTAAAGTTAAGTTTTCCAGAACATTCAATCAGTTTCTTTCATCATTGCTGTCTGTGAGACAACCTTGCACCTGAACTCTCACTAAGACCACCAAAGATGGCTACAGAATTACACAAATATCCCAGTAGAGCTTATTTTAAAAAAGGAAAAAAAGTACTTGATGTGGCTCAGTCCAAATGTTAAAAACTATATTCCATTGATAAAATGCAGTGTATGTTTTATCCCAAGCATTTTAACTTGGCTTGACATTTAGCTACTCTATTTAAAATATTGAAAATAATAAGTTTATATGCAAAAATAAAAACCCAACATCTTGGGCTTTGGCACCATTTAAAAAGAGTGGATATGGTCATACAGAAGTGAGTTAGCATACAGGCATATTGATGGTAGTTCAAATATTACTCTATTTTTATGGATATAATTTTGTCATGGTAACATTATGCATAATTTATGGCACAGACCTGGTAAAAAAATTACATGGATCCTGCTGTGGTGCATTAAGTTTGTTAGCTCACTTTGAACTAGACACAAGTAAGCTAACAAACTGTTAATCCACAGCAGCAAATCAAAACAAACTAATGAATGGTTAATGCATGGCCACAGACTCCCTATGGCAAACTCCGCTGTTCTGAGACAGAAGTGATCTTTCACTATCCAATTTAAATCAACAGGTTCCGTGACAGCTGTGACCACCATGACAGAATTATATCATTATCTGTTTTAAAACATCCATTGGGATGCTACACCAGCAGACAGAGTAATTGTTAAGTGACGCAGTGGAAAGTATTGCCCAACTCTTCCGCTTATTTATTTATGGTCACTGACAAACAGGAACTAATGAAGATGCAGCCTGCTGAGTGATATCTATATAAACACTTCTTGTGGCTAGCTGAGAGTGTATCAGTTACTTTAGGGCAAGCAACTGATAAATGCTTCATATCCACAGCCCAATAAGACATAGATAGTGTATAACAACCTCTCAGTGTTGCATAAAAAGTGCCTTGTACTAAAAGATTTTAAATGCCTATTTTTTTAACATGGTGATACTTAGTTCTATGGGCTGCATTGGGCAAATCTTGAGGATCTTATTCAGGCAAACTTCCATTGACATCAATGTAAGTTTGTCCAAATAAACACAGAATAGAATCTGAGCAAGAATCTAGGTACATGGCCTAATATTATTTATCACTGGATAATTTATTGTATGTTAATCATTACAATGGTTCTTGGAACTATGAATAAAATAATTAGTAAATTTCATAATCATAAACAAAGCCCAGTGGTTCCTGCAAAAAGGGAGGTCAAAGCTAAATGATATGGGGGGAAAGGACTCGTTCTCAAAACATTCCTCGCAGCACACCCTCAGAGACAGTCCTACAGGCAAGGTCATACTCCCGAGAAGGCTCTGCCGTCAACCCGGCAGACAAGCCTCAGTACAGAAGTAGAGCAAGTAGAATAATTTCAATTGCTTTGCCAATAGTCTTGAAGCTAGTATTATTTCAGTAACTAAGCAGAAACAAAATGCTAAATGAAATTGATGGGCAAATATAAAATGTTATAATTAACAATAGATGCTTTCCCCGGGTTCCTTTAAGTGTAATAAATATAATTTTCACTTTCTGTTCTCACTCACTCAGCATATATTGGTAGATTTTCCATCCCTTTGAGTTCAGTTTTGCAGGATGGCCTTCTCTCTCCTTTTAGCTCTGTCTGTTCAAACAGATGCTGCTTTTTAAAAGACCTGAAACTGTTTAAGCTGTTGTTCTCACGAATACAGCAAATGGGTGTGTTCATTAAAGGACAATGAACCTAAAATAGATGTTTGTACTCAATAGTCTTTGAGCTATCATTCTTTAGCACAGTCTCATATTCAGATGCCTTGTATTTCTGTCACTCCTCTCTCTCTCTCTCTCTCTCTCTCTCACACACACACACACACACACACACACACACACACACACACACACACACACATATTGCAATTAAACTCGGGTTTGGTTGTATGTGTCTGTGTATTATTAGAGAGGAAGGGTGAGTGAGGTAATATATTTTAATGGACCAACTTCTGTTGGTAAAAGAAACAAGATTTCAAACTTACACAGAGCTCTTCAGCTCTTTGTATTATTCTCAGCTTCTGTATTACCTTAATACACAAGAGGGAGCTCTTTCCCATTACATAGCCTACATTCCTTCACTATCTATGGGGAATAATTCTTTGACTTGGAGAGACTTGCTTACAGGCCTACTGTGCAATTATACTTTTAATGTCCCCTTTTCATAAACAGTACTACAAATATGTCTGTCTGAAGCAAGAGCCACAATAAACTAGAAAACAGCATTACTTTCCTTCAGGACTCCTTGATAAAAATGGAGAGCAACCATCCCAGGTCTAGGGATGACAGCTCTTCATAATGAATTAATTCTTCCTAAACATTCAATATGCTTCTCAGCTGAGGCTTGAGCCTGCTTTTTATAATTTATTTGTATTTTTTTAGGGGAGCTATGTTTAACAGAAGCAACTCCACATGAGCATGTTTGTCTTTAACACTGTTCTAAAATCTAATCAGATTTGGATTTTTGGAAATAAAACCCTTTCCAATTTGTGCTCCTAGATAACAGCCCTGCAAAAAACTAAACAGCAATTATTTTTAAATTACATCAGAAGCAGGAAGTCTACCAAACAATCAGTCAGGCCACTGGATGATCAAGGTACCTAAGAAGCACTCAGAAAAGGCAAGCCGGTTCTGGTCACCACATCTCAAAAAAGATACATTAGAACTAGAAAAAGTAGAGAAGGCCAACAAAAACTATTTGGTTATGGAGCAGCTTCCATATGAGGAGAGCTTTAAAAGACGTGAACTGTTCAGCTTGGAAAATAAATGAAAGCATAGAAGTCTATAAAATCATGAATGGTTTAGAGAAAGTGAAAAGGGAAGTGTTATTTACTCCTTCTCATGACTAATAATACATGAACCAGGGATCACCTAATGAAATGAATAGCATGTTTAAAACCGAACAAAAGGAAGTATTTCTTCACACAATTCCCAGTCAACCTGTGGAACTTGTTTCCAGGGATGTTGTGAAGGCCAAAATGTAACTCGGTTCAAAAAAGAATTAGCTAAATTGATGGAGGATAGGTCCATCAATGGCTATTAGCCAAGATGGTCAGGCATGCAGTCCCTAAACTTGAAAGCCAGAAACTAGGAGTGGACAACAGGAAATGGATCACTGAATAAATTGTCCTCTTATGTTCATTCTCTCTGAAGCATCTGGCACTGGTGGAAGACAGGGATAGGGGGCTAGATGGACCATTGGTCTGATGCAATATGGTCATTCTTATGGTCAAAGCTTTTACATTTCATAAGAACCAAATGATTTCATTCATTTCTCATACAGTTATAGACAGGTAACTGGAAGAGATTGTTTAGTAGCAACAATAGCTGATCTACATTTTTACAACTCATGAATTCATCTTGACGATCTCAAGAAACAGCTCCACTGGGAGGAGGGAGGAATTAATGAAAATGCAACATGTATAAAATCATGATGTGTCAGTCTCACTGGTAACTGATAACAATGCTTCTTACAATAAGAATCTGATTCTGTAGCAAGGCCTGTTCCAACATGTCACCGTGCTTATCTGTTTCCTAGAACTAGTTCTCTTTTGTGGAGACCTTTAATAAAACCACAGCACAAGGGTGCAACCCTGCTTGGCTGTTCTAGAGAGTCTCTTCCATCCACATTTCCCTTCAGAGCAGCAGGCAGGATTTCACACTGACATTAAAAACTGCTAGACTGTAGAAGCCAGCTACCTTCACCAGTGGCATGCAACGAATAGGCTCTGGAACATACTCAGCTACCCACTCCCCTTTTTATACAATGCTTTGTGCAACTTCAAGAGGCAAGATGAAAGTGGCTTTTTTGAGTAGTAAGGTGCCCTACCACCTGCAATGTAACTGAATAAGGCAGGCCTCTTTATATTTAATTTACTCTTAAACTACCAAAGTGTGATGCAGCCCTATTTTCTTTCGAATGTGGAGACACCTATTAAAAGTTTGTCATTGCATCAAATAAGCCTACTTTACATGTTCCAATGCTGGTTTTCAAATCCTTCTAACTCAGCCAAATCAATTTTCACTGGGATACAGCATAACATCTCTATTGCCCAAGGGCTATTTCCCTGCCAAATTATAGTCTTCTGCACTCACCCACTTTGACACTAGCCAGACAATCCCAGTCACAAATACATATAAGTATGATACTTTTATATATAGAATATGATAGATGAAGCATTATCACAATCTAATCCTAATCCATGGAGTCACAGGGGACAGTGCTTTGGAGGCCAGCCAGTCCCAATTTACACCTCTGCCCCCTAAAATTCTAGGGAATTTATTTCAAGCAAAAAGCATCTCTAAGTTTCTGTGGAGTGGGAGAACGTGGTACAGAGGCAGCATTCCACCCTTGCGGACCAATGGGATTAGCTTTTTTAATATATATCATTATCTAGCTAATGCACCTCTCATTACATACACAGCTAGGCTGTCACTAGCTTAGAGAGGGCTTTCTTGGGTCAAGCTTAGTGATTTTTATAAATACATAAAACAAATCAATTATTTAAAAAGTGGAGATTCCACAAATAGGCAATTCAAGATGTGATGCTTTTAGTAACATTATAATTCTCCAGTCCTTTGGGTATTCAGTTTTCAATTTAAGTACAGGAAAAGTAATCAGACATGATATGAGAGTTTTAGTCCACGGGAATTGGCATATGGCTCCAAAGGGCATTTATTACCACCTTAATTACTTCACTTCTGAGGTATTCATAGCCATATCAAGCACTGTACAGACTGTACACTGTACACACACTCTCTCATTAGATATTAGACCAGCCATTTTCTCTCTTTGCCCCTAGGCATCCAAGCAATGGGCTGTTTTGAGACATTTTACATAAATTATCTGGAATTCCATAGCCCTGGTTCCAGACAGGTCTGGACTAATTATTGGACGGGTTTGACACCCAAAAGTTTGATGTACAAAATCTTGTTTGTACTTAGAGAAATAAACTGGCAACAGATTTAGCTTCTAGCCTGGTGGGCAAGTATATGAATAGTAGGAGAGAAGACTAGATCTTCAAGACAGGTCTCCTCCCTGTGGGTTTCTGCTCAGAGGAATTCTATTTTCCACAAGGAGTTAGAATACTAACAGTTGCATTAGCAGCACATCACCTTAGAAAGGTGAGAAGTAACAGGCTGTAGTTGATTTGCCAGCACCTGCAATTTTAAGAGAAGCTTAGATTTTATTAGAAGTACTGGCTCAAGAAAGCAACCAAGTATGGAATTAGAAGACTGTGGATTCCCAGCCTATTTTTAATATCAAAGGCTCTGTGTGAGAGAGAAGCAGGCTTCTGAAAGGGAACAGATTACTGCAGTTCACTGATAACCCCAAGAGTCAAATTTCTCAGGTTAGGAATATGAAGTGAATTAGGCCTTGGGGGTCAGCCTGGGTGGGTTGGCAAACATAATGTAGCCATGTGGTTGGCCCGGAGAGTCCCAAGCACCAGGTGATATTTAGTGAAGAAAGGAAGTGTGGGTGGAAGAACCAGAACAGCTGCAGTCAGTGAATAGAGTGAAGCAATTATAACATCAGTAGAAAAGTATGCAGGGGCTCTGAAACTTCAGAACCACCAAGGTAGGGCATGCATTAGGAAACTTGGGTGAGGGGAAAATGCTAGCAAGTTTTCTGGAAAGCTTCATTTAAGATAAAGGCATTTCCTCGTAGATGTGGAGATATATAGGGAGGTAGACTGCAGAAATACTGGTGTTGGGGTGACAAGGGAGTTGGATATGATCTGTGATTAAACCAAAGACCCTGACAACATGCAAACAAATTGCAACCCTACTTTAGCCTCCAGGTATGGAGGTGACTAATGACCTACAGATATTCTGTTTAGAATTCATAGCTAGTGTTACATGTTAAATCACCAGCTCTCATTATCTTTTCTTGTAATAAACAAGTGGATTGTCCTTATACACACAACCCTTTATTTTAGGCTAAAAAATAAATAAATCCATCTCCCTCTCGGCTTTCTTCTGCCAGTGTATGAGCAGACAGTGCTCCTCTTCCCCCTGTTTAACCCTCTCCCCCATGCATCTCCCTCTCTCTCCCTAAAAGAAGACTAATACCAGCAGGCATGTCTAACATTTGTTTGTATTTCAGTTCTCTAACAGGAATTACATGATTGGTTTCATTCAGTCCTCCATAAACTACTACTGGAGGCCTGTGCCCATAGAACTCCACAGATAGGGGGATGTAAACCCCAGAGATCCCCGCCTCGAGGGCATAGACTGGGGAATAGTCTTCTCCGTTGCAGTATTATGTCCTGCTTCCACAGGAACTGCACCATCCATTTGGGGTTTTTGCATATGGGGAGGAGGCAGGTAACAATCTCCTACTAATGACTCTGACCCATTTGCGATCCAGGAGTTTTAAAGTGATCTCCCTAAGTGTGGGGTGGTCCCTGTTTCACCTGGTGAAACTCTCCTCTCCTTCCCAATCCCTGTATTAATGTTTATAGAAAACTGTATTATTAGATCAACTCCTCTTGTGACAAGCAGATTTTGGCCCATTCATACTATCCATTGATTTTCAACGCCCCCCCCCCCCTTCTTATCTTGAAGTTTGTAATACTGAACAATTAGAGTCAGATCTGACATGTCCCCTTTTATTTATGCAGCTAAAGCAGACATAAAGCAACTTTGTACAGCTGCTTAGGATAGAATACTGTTGCCTTGCAACACATAAAAATTACAGTTTCTAGCTTCCCAGGGAATTCCAATCATTAGTGGTAAAATGTATTTTCAATTTTAAGATCAAACACAAATCTTTTTGAAGAAAAGTAAGTTTTGCAAGGATTGTATGTATGTTTTTTCCTCTCTAGGCAGAAGGCAATAATTTCTTAATTATTCTTAAATAAAATAAAGCACAGCTATTTTGTCCAGAGATTTAACATATTATATTTTGAAACATATTAGCGATGGACCCAAGACAACGCTTGGATCCAGAGCAGGAGTGAGCAAAATTTGGCCTGCGGGCCACATCCGGCTCACGGGCCAGTCCTGCCCGGCCCCTGAGCTCCCGGCTGGGAGGCTCCCCCCAGACCCTCCACTGCATTCACCGCTCCCCCCCAGAGCCTTAGCTCACTGTGCGAGCAGCGCTCTCTGGGTGGAGCGGTGTGCTCCTGTGCAGAGCCGCCCAGAACGTGGGGGGAAGTGGGGCAATTTGTCCCAGGCCTCAGGCCCCCCATGAGAATACATGTTTCTATAGTATTGCAACTTTATTTTATGGAAGGGGCCCCCGAAATTGCTTTGCCCCAAGCCCCTTGAATCCTCTGGGCGGCACTGCTCCTATGGATCAGTGTGGCAGCATGTCTGGCTCTGGCCAGGCGGCTGCCGCCAGACGCACTGCTTTGAGCGGTATGGTAAGAGGGCCAGGGATGAGGTGCCGGATAAGGGGCTGAAGGGTCGGTGGGGGCGGGGGCCAGGTTGTTTGGGTAGACACAGCCTTCCCTACCTGGACCTATGCACAGTTTTACAACTCTGATGTGGCCCTCAGGCCAAAAAGTTTGCCCACCCCGATCCAGAGCCTAATGTTCCCAGAGGGTGTTCTGCTCCAAAGCTTTTGTTCAGGGCCATCTCTTCCTCTGGACAAGAATACGCTGAATGTAATACTGCCAAATACATATCCTATTTTGAAAAGTTAACTATTACATATAATGAAGTAATCTTTTTTTCCATTATGCTTGTGATTCCCTCTTTCATTTCAGTTAATGAAACAGCTAAAACTATAGTCAGTGTCACTTTGATACTCCAGCACCAGCAAAATTCCACTGTGTTAATTCTGAACTGCAGGGGAATGTCCTTGGGTTGTAACTAAAAATGGCTAAGTTCTTTCCTAACTTACATTCAGGTAACTATTGAAGTCCCCTTAGTATCTCATTGAATACACAGATGTAACACAGGGCAAAATTTTGCCCACTGGGCACAATCCTGTATTCATTAATTTCTGTGGGAGCAGGAGTGAACTCACTTCATGCAGAAATTAAGTCAAAACATTAATTCGTGAGCTCAAAAATACAGGGAAAGGAATGAGGAAGGAAAAAGAGTTTTAAAATCTTAATTGAACGGGGCTCACATGAGCTACAGTGAAGTTTTGGGAAGGCAATCTTTGGAAGAAAAGACTTTCCTGCTCATGTTATATAGTGGTAACCTAATGCTGAAAAGGGAGAAGCTTGGGATTTTTTTAAATTACCCCAAAGCTGAGTTCTTGTATGCCAGGATTCATGCATCATGACCAGCAATAACTAAAGTAGACTTGATTTTACCCGGAGAAAACTGAAGAGCATATTTTAAACCCCTAACTAAATGGAGAGCTTTCAGTGGAAACATAGGGAGACTGTGTAACTGTGCGGCTCTATTTTTACGTCTCTTCTTTTTTTGAATTTATCTTCCAGAGTGGATCACTTAAGGAACCAGAGCCAAACAAAATCCCACCTCAACGACCACCACCTCAAGGTTGTTTACAGTATATTCTCGACTGTAATGGCGTTGCAGTAGGAGCAAAACAAGTCCAGGCTACTTAAATAATTGACAATAAAAGCAGGGGTTAAAGCCAAAAACCAACCTTAAAAGCAAACATACCAGTTTATGTGCAGTTTTTGCATTGTTTCAGTGCTGACCTGGACTGTGTTTTTTCTATGCAGTGTCAACCATATTGTCTGGGTGTTTACCTGTTCATGTCTGTGCTTGTAATGCTTACCTATGTTTCTCTGTATAACTTGTGATTTCAGGGCTGTTGTCAACAGTGTACAAAGAATTGTGCCTCTACAGAGTCCAGTGCGACTGTATATTATGGATGGTTCGACAGTATTTTTTAAGTATTATATATTGTGGGGGTAAACAACAACCCAGGTTCAGATTTAAATACTTTTGCTTAACTTTGTGAGTGTGTGTGTGTGATATTCGTAAATTTTTTTTGCATGACTAACATCAATAGTGATTCAGATAGGTATTCTAAAAGATATAATTTAATATATTTGTTGATTGAGGCTTTTTTTAAATCATTTTATAAAGTTTGTTAATATTTGAATTTTATTTATAGGTAAGATGTAGAACTCTAGTGTTTCAGTGATTCCATAAAACAAGAGACTTCTTTCCAGGAACATTTAAATATCCTGTATTTTACATACTGGTGTTCATATTTTTAATCAATTCTGCATTAAATTATTAGCACAAAGCTATGTAAATCGGCCACCTATGTGCAATATCTCAGTGAAAATGTGAGTATTTAATGTATCTCAGTTCAATTAAGTAGTTTCTTTTGTTGTGGTTCTGAATTAGTCATCTGTGGTTTCTACAAAAACCTAAGACAGATGTTACCCCAAAATTCTTTACCTAGCTAAAAAGGTTAAACTAATTTCAAGGTGTTTGGTGGGAAGTGTCTGCAGGTTACTGAGCCCTCTAAAATGTCTTGGTGGCTAAATATCAGAACCTCAGCTGGTATCATTCTACATACAGTCAGACCCCGCAATACCACGATGATCGGGATCCAAAAATACCCGATCGCGGTAACCGCAGGGTCACACTAATGCGGGGTCGCGCCACATCAAAGTGCCACGCGCTGCCGCCATCGGGAGTCCCGCACGCTCCGCGTTATAAGCGGATTTGCGCTACAGCGGGGCACGGTATTGCGGGGTTCCACAGACTTCAATAGAGCTGGGTTGATTTAAACCAGCTAAGGCTCTGTCCCATTAACTGTAACATGAAACAAATAATTTACTTCATCATCTCAGTGCCACTATTTTCACTCAAATATCAGGATATACATTAAATTAATCCCAGAATTAACCACAAAACAGGGCCTTATCTTTATTCATAACTCAAAATGCAAAAAAGACCTAAGATATTTGACTTTTGCCAGACTTTCTGTAGCCATAATTGCTTATGACTTTCACATAACCTGTTTACTCTTCAATATCACAAGCAATATCCAGGCAGGCCATTGAACTGTTATAAGAGATCTAGCCTAAGAACACAAACTGCACTATTCTAGCATACTGTAACACTTAGTTGTAAGCAAGGCACAACACTGTATTTTGTCATTTAGACAAAGGCAAATAGTAGTCACTAGCTTAATACAAATAAGATTGTTTTCCTTTAAAAAAATTATGTTCTATTTTTAATTTTCCCTACAAACACTGCAAAAAAACCCAACAACAACAAAAAAAACTCAGCATTGTGAGCTTTATTAATTGTAAAAGCAGGCTGGCAAGATGAGAGTTTATATATGCATTATTAGCTATTTAAATGTTAATGGTGAATGCTATTGTTTACCTCCTATCAGTAAATTATATGAAATTTTGCTTTAGTGATCTATGTTTTTCTGGTCAGTGATCTTTCTGATGATGACATTGGCTATTTTTGTTGTGTATGGAGAAAATACACTTAAGATCAGGTTCACAAATTCTTACCTTCAGTTATCGTAGATGAGAAAAAAGCATACTGCCCTGGGGTGAAGAAATGAATCTGTTAATCGAGTGATTTTTATTTAAAGCGGTGGGTGTTGTTTTGCATGAAGTAGTGTGAGTAATCACAAGTGCTTTTCATGTGACATTTGTGAGTTGTATGTGCGGAGTGCAAAGAAAAGATTTGCATTTCAGGTAGAACTTCAGCTTGTTGACTGTAAAAATTAGAGGGGCACATACCTATTATTTCATACCACAGAGAAGCAGCAAGTCAAAATGTCTCTGCATGCAAGCATGCTTAGGTGCAAGTTTGTGAGTAACAGGGAACAGATGTTTACAGTGTAGGATTAATGTTCAGATTTTGTTTATTTCTTTATTTGGTAAAAGTTTCTTCATGATTGTTGCCTTTTTGTACAACCCAGCTGCAAGAAAGTGAGCAAATGCTGGAAGTGTGACTGCAGTATATCTTTTGTGTGAAATATCTTGTACAGCTTAATGTGCAATAAAAGAAAGTTACATCTGTCTTCAGTGTAAAGTTTCTGGCATTCAAGCCACTATGTGTAAGTGGGAGGAGGAGGGGAATACTTGTTTTCCAGTACTGAGTGAAGAGAGGCAAAAAAGTAAATGAGGATCGTTAAGATGTTGCAAGACTGTTACCACTTTTGAGGTTTCCTAAAAAAGTCATAAAAATTTACAAAACGGAGTCTCACTTCCTAGTATTAAGTAGATGCTCCTTACCTTTCTACAACACAAAATATTGAATAATGCTAGTTGTTGCAAACTTTTTGAAGCATGAGTATGTTCTGTTCTTCCATGCACACAATCTTATACAGTAAGTGGAAAACCAGCCATGACTATTTGTCTATTTAAAAAGAAAGCCAATGGCATATTGTGCTGATACAATTTCTTCCAGATATAGAAGTGTTTTCTTTTCTGAGGACTAAAAAGAGGACATGAGATCTTACACAGACATTAAATCTCTTTGTAAGAGGACTTAAATTCTGACATTTTCAAAACAGCTAGATCAGTAGGCTTGTTTAATGTTCATGGTCCATTCTGTACAGATCCTGATGAAAAATTCTTTAATCAAATCTATCAAAAACTTTTGCCTCTGTCCCTGCCTCCCTTTTGTTCAGATGTGCTATATGAGCTATGTGACATGTGAGGGTAATGATTCTGCTGTAACTGCTAATTCATCAAAAGCCTCCCATTGAAAACCACATGTAGACACCTGACACTACATAAAGTGCAGTGCCTGCTAACTGAGATCTGAGTACATTTTCAGTCAGGAAGCCTCAAAACCAACAGTCTGATGATACAGCATCTTTTCAAAAGCCTGCTGATTAGTTCTGTCATGGATTTCACAATTTAGGTTTCTGCCTCATGTGCTATTCCCATATTTTTTATAATGTTGTGCTATTTGCCAGCTCATAGTCTAGTCAGTAAAAGCAAAAATTCAGACTCTTTGGTCACTAAGAATAAATTAATGATGATTTTTTTCAGGTCTCTGTATTCTGTTCTTAGATATTTCACTACAAAATCTAATAAATTACCAGAAGTCTCCAGTCAGAGTCATTTTAAAATTATTGTACTGCTGTGAATGGAATAATATAAGCAACTATGGAGATAATTTTAAAGCTTTGACTCCTTAACAGTACTGTAATAACATCACATAAAAACAATAGATGAATCAGCTGCACTGGTGAACTATCAGAATATTCTGCTGTAGCTAAACCTCTCACCGAACAAAGCCAAATTTATCCAAGGGATGTTTGGCTAATTGGGTCTCATAGTAATTTTAAGGCTGGAGAGGAAAGGCACTATAAGGAATGTATTAATGTATCAGTTGTGGTAATACTGACTGTACCAAGTTGGTGGTCCACATTAGCAGAATATTGTCTCAACCCAGAATTTGACAGATTCCAGGATTATTTTTTAAGTGTTGGATATAAAATACGTTCTTTGATACTGTAACATTATGAAGTTTTTCTTGTACTGAACTTAGGGGGCCCAGTACAACCCCAAGGAACGCAATCACAAAGCCAGGAGCCATTGCAACCACAGCGCATGTTCCCCCCGGGGCAGTCAGCAAAGCCCTCAACTTCCCAGCCACCGCGTCCACCTGGCCCTACAACTCAACAACCACGTGCCCAGGGTCAAGGTATTTCCAGTGCCGGGTTATCAATGGAAGTGGAGCCGGAGCCACAACCTGCTCCACAACAGAAACCTCCGTCTCATCCACAGCTTAAGTAAGATATTTGTTTCTTTCTCTCCCCTGCCATATAATTGTATTTTGTTTCCATACTAGTAGCTTAGGTGCCTGTGTAATATATAGTAGCAAACCAGAACATGTGCTTTTGACTGTAAAAAGTCATACCCACATCCTAAATGCTGTAAAAGCAGAATATCATATAATACTTGCACATTTCAGCACAAACTAGGGTTGGTTTGAAGAAGCATCATCCTCTCATTTTTTTCTCCTTCTTCATATCATTGACTCATGATTTGCATACATTGTGAGTAGAGCTGCACAGAAAAAGGAAGTCTTATCTGTTTAAACTTTTAACCTTGCAATCACTCAGACAGCAAAAGATTTCAGTTTCAAAAGGGCTATATGAAAATAATCCAAATTAACATGCTACACAGATGCAATAGTTAGTAAGATGGGCTTTTTTGCAATACTGGTTCTTTCCAGTTCTACACTGCTTCTTGAACACACAGTACAGATAACTCAAACAAACCATCTCCCTTGTATACTGCAGTTAAAATACAAGTACAATAAAACCTCCATTTAACGGACTAATTTGGGTGGGGGGGTGTCCGTTAAATCAAAAAGTCCGTTATTTAATAAAAAAAAATGAGCTGTTGGAGCAGCAGCCCGCCCGCCACAGGGTCGGGGTGGCACCTCCGCAGCCCGCCCGCTGCCTGGACCCGGGCGGCAGCCAGCCCGCCAGCAGCTGGGACCGGGGCAGCAGCTGGGAGCCGGCAGCCAGCCGCCTGCGAAGGGGACCGGGGCCGCAGCCGGGAGGGGTCGCGGTCTGATATGGATCAGAAATTTTGTCCGTTGCATCCGAAGTCCGTTAAATCGAGGTCCGTTAAATCGAGGTTTTACTGTACCAGTACAATAAATGGTGTGAAGTGAACACAAAGAAGGATCTTTGGGTTCCACACCTCACAGTAGGAGGATACTCCAGCCCAACAGTGAACAGCAAGTGGCATAGTATGCAATTGCTGCTATTTCCAGCCAACCCCACACTGCCACTGATGGATCTTCTGTCCCACTGATCTCCCTCCTCACAGCTTGACCCAAGGGAAGGGGAGAAGAAAATAGCAGCAGCAAGGAGTCTTGTTCTTCCAACGCTTGCAGTATGCATGACACACACATGCTGATAGCAGGAATGGATGGGATGTCCTAACATTCCAATGGCTCTTCCGATATTATATATTCCGATTGTTTATCCATTTAAGACACTATTAAGAAACTAGATCAATGTTTTTATTATATGAGAGACCAGTTCCCTTTTTCTAGCCACTAATATGCTAAAAGTAATGTGAACAAATCTCCCCTCCCTATCTAAAATCAGACTTTGCTAAGAATCTCCCCCACAACGAGTGCTCGTGAGTTGGACTTGTTAAGCACATGAGGCTCAGTGGGGGCAATAGTGACCCAAAAAAATGGGACACGTGTGGCTGTTTCTGGAAGAATCTTGTTTCTCTGTCCCATAGGACATTGTATGTTACTATTCTTGTTCTATGATCTTATGTTCTGGGATAAATTAATCCATTCTTTGTGTACGCAAGAGAATGTGAATGACAATTTTCCTTATCCCAAATGGATGAATACAGAAACTGTCTAAAACCCAAGATTTTCCTGACATTCTTTTTAAATAGTTATTATATACACATGATTTTCTAACCCTCCCCATTAATTTGTATCTCTGCTTCCAATTTACATCTAAATAGATTTATAGTTTTATTTTCCAAGATACATCCAGTTTTCTCTCATCAAATATAACTTTTAAAAGGCAATTAGTTTTTTTGTTGGTAACATTTCAAAACTGGAGATATAGTGTGGCATTAGCAGCCCTGTCAGGGGTAAAATTAGTTTATGCAACTTTCCAAGAAGCAACTTTACTCCAAACAGATTTTAGTACATAAATAAAATGCCTTGCCTTTGGGATTAACTGTACTGTAGATATTTTGCCTGTGCGTGCTTTGTAGTCACCCACAAACTGTTGCCTAACATGTGCATGCAGGTTATTAATCTCTGAATAAATATTTAATTAGGCCATTTATTTTGTGTTACTAATCAAGTCAATTGCTGATTCGCCTCTCTCACTCCACCTTTCATTAGTGCAAACACAAATGTTTATCAGTCATTAATCCATCTATAACAGCGGTTCTCAAACTTTTGAGAACCACGACCCTTTCTTCTTTTCCTCGGCGGCGCGGCAGACCCTTGTATGTCCGCCGAGAAGCCGCCGAATTGAATACTTCCGCATTCGGCTGCTATTTTCGGCGGACATGCCGAGTGCTTCCGAGAGCACTCGGTATGTCCACCGAAAAGCCGCCAAATGTGGAACTAATCAATTTGACAGCTTTTCGGCGGCAGCAGGAGCTGGCGACCCCCCCTGGGAGCGCTTGGCAACAGCCCCACCAGGGGATCGCAACCCCCAGTTTGAGAAACCCCGATCTATAATGTATTAAAAGCCTGAAATGCACGCAGCACTGCTTGTTGTAAAGGTGGATAAGTTGCAAGCCACAGAGTATGAGCCAATGTGAGCTAGAGAAGTGTGTTGCTGCTGTATCGCAGCCAGATCTCAATTTCCTACTGAATTCTATTTGAGATCTGATAAGATAAACACTTCAAGAGTTCATTTCATTCCCCAAAAGTTAATTATTATTACTAATTAAGCAATGAATACTTTTTTGAAAATCTTAAAAATTTAGTGTATTATAGATAGATTAGATTAGATAGATAGCGTGGCTTGTTTAGCCTAACCAAAAGAAGGCTGAGGGGAGATATGATTGCTCTCTATAAATCTACCAGAGGGATAAATACGAGGGACGGAGAGGAATTATTTAAGCTCTGTACCAATGTGGCCACAAGAACATGGATATAAATTGGCCATCAGGAAGTTTAGACTTGAAATTAGACATAGGTTTCTAAGCATTAGAGTGAAGTTCTGGAACAGCCTTCCAAGGGAAGCAGTGAGGGAAAAAGACCTATCTGGCTTCAAGGTTAAGCTTGATAAGTTTATGGGAGAAGATGGTATGATGGGATAGGCTAATTTTAGCAATTAATTGATCTTTGCTTATTATTAGTAAATATGCCCAATGGCCTGTGATGGGATGTTAGATTGGGTGGAATCTGAGTTATTATAAAGAAGTCTTTCCTGTCTGGCTGGTGAGTCTTGCCCACATGCTCAGGGTTTAGCTGATCGTCATATTTCGGGTTGTGAAGGAATTTTCTTCCAGGGCACATTGGCAGAAGCCCTGGGGGGGGGGGGTTCGCCTTCTTCTGCAGCATAGAGCATGGTTCACTTGCTGGAGGATTCTCTGGACCTTGAAGTCTTTAAACCATGATTTGAACACTTCAGTAGCTCAGACATAGGTTAGGGGTTTATTACAGGAGTGTGTGGGTGAGATTTTGTGGACTGCATTGTGCAGAAGTTCAGAGTAGATGATCATAATGATCCCTTTTGACCTTAGAGTCTATGAGATAGATTAGATTAGATGATACAATGTTTTGCTTACATTTAAGCCATCCTTTAAAAAAGTTATTCCACTTGAAGTTCTATGAACTGGACACAGTTTTAAACTTCAAACTTTATCCTTCATGTATGCTAAAGTATATTTTATTCATTTTCACAGAGACTTATGCTATAGTTAATGTTAACACTACCAAAAAAAAGACAGCATAAAATAGAACTTCAGAGTTACGAAGACCTCAAAAATAGAGGTTGTTCAGAACTCTAAACAATTGGTAATTCTGCACAAAACATTATGGTTGTTCTTTCAAACACTTACAACTGAACATTGACTTAATACTGCTTTGAAACTTTACTATGCAGAGGGAAAAGGCTGCTTTTAACGCTCTTAATTGAAATAAAACAACCACAAAAGTTTCCTTACCTTGTCAAAAAAAAAATCTCTTTAATCTTGTTACTAGTTTATATTTAACATAGTTCTATACTATATTTGCTCTCTTTTTTTTTCTTTTGTATGTGCTTCTCCTTGATTGCATACTTCTGGTTCCAAATTAAGTGTGTAGTTGACCACTCAGTTCATACCTCTGGTGTTCGTAACTCTGAGGTTATACTTTAGCTAGGCTAATTGCTTGCAGTAAATACACAAGCAGTGACAGATTGTTGGGGTTTTTTTAAATCAAGTGCATTCACAAAATAAAAGTTTCATTAAGGGTGTAGTGTAGCTGGGATAAATCGATCCCCGAGCACGTTCCCCATCAACTTCTGTACACCACCTCGGCAAGAGGCAGAAGTGGAGTTGATGGAGGGAGCAGCAGCAGTCGACTCGCCGCCGTATGGACGGCCAGGTAAATTGACCTAAATTGACAATTCGTGTAGATGAAGTTGTGTATCTTAGGTTGACCCTCCCGCACAGTGTAGACCAGGCCTAAATCATATTTAAGAATTAATCATCCAATAAATCATCAGAAGAGATTACAATTTTAGGGCTCAATTCTTCAAATGTACTGACATGCCTCTTCTCCTTGTGTCAATAAATGTTTGCAGCCTTAAGGAATATAATTGTACCTTATTGATACTCATCTTGAATTCAAGTTTCCCTACCTTTGAATTTGACTTAATAGGCCCAATTCTTCTTTACTCCACTTTTATGCACTAGGAGCTACTGAAATTAATGGGATTACTGTTGGGGGGAAATAAAATGTAAAACAGAGGGGAATCAGGCTCAATATTCCTCTCGTTCCTATTTTATTGGTGATTTAGTATCCTTTCGATTCATACAATAATAAAAGCTGTTTTGTTATTAAGCAACCTGTTCTATTAAGTATAAGTGGTATAGCCTACTTCTCAAACTAAAATAAAGAGAGAAAGTGCTGCATTCATCAGTTCTATGTGCTGTACTTGTCTCTGGTTGGCCATCTTTGTTTGAACATGTAAGTTGCTTTCCATCCCATAAATGCTACTCCTTTTCACATAGCATATGGTTTGAATGGATATAGTATATGTACATATGGAAGCTGACTAACAATGTGAACATACCAATCATGTTGCTTTTGTCTTGCAGCAAATCACAGTCTTTGACAAATGCCTTCAGTTTCACAGAATCATCCTTCTTTCGATCATCTGTGAATGAGGATGAAGCAAAAGCAGAAACCATCCGAAACTTGAGGAAGTCCTTTGCTAGCCTTTTTTCTGATTAACCATTTGAAGATCAGTTTCATTCAGTTGCATATGGCATATAGATTAGCACCTACAGTGAATATTATTTCATATTTATATCCCCGTGATCCATCCTCCATTACTGATCCAAGCAATATGTTAATCTTTTAAAATGTCTATGATGAGATACAATTCAGGAACACTGTATAAAATCTAATTTGAGAGGAAAAGCTATATTAGTAGTACAAAATGCTTAATTTTATGGTCCTTGTCAATTGTAACATTGTGGCCTTACTATGACTGCACTATATCATCCTATTGGATATTCCTTCGTGGAATTGTTGTAATAAAGCATTGTGTTATGGGTTTCCCCTTGTTTTACCCATCTCCAGTGCTTTGCAATGCATGTTTATGTTATGAGTTAATGTTCTGTACTGCAAGGATATACGGTAGTCTTAACCTGATTTGTTCTTGCCTCAGATTGTTATGAGGCAATTCACATCGGTGTTTCCTGTTGTCAAGCCACTTTACTGTTGTGAGAAAGTAAAGCAGTTTTCTTCCTCCTTTGACAACCTTTCCATCAACCAACTATAGAGTTCTGATATATTTGCTGAGAGTTACCACTAAGCTAAGATAGTGATGTCATAAATAGAGTATATGTATGTACTATTGTATCCTTATATGTCTACTGAACATTTATTTCCTATTGTTAATTTAATAGTGATCTCTCAGTTGTAAAGTAGCATGCATGACCTAATAAGATTACCAATATTTTTGTGTACCCCTTCTAATAAATGCAAAGCCCTGTGCTTGGTAAAGAGAAGCTTTAAAGAAGACTGATTTCAGCAATTTGGTGTACCATGTTTTGACTTCGGTTGTCCATGTACATTTGTAAAATATTTGGATACCTAGGTCATTGGCATCAGAAACTAACATGCCAAATTATCAGTTAACCATGAACCAAGAGAAACATAATGTGGTAAAATTATAACTCACAAGAATAGAGCTTAGTTTTTCTAAGAGCTTATGCATATTGAAAATATTGCTCTGACTTGCTATAACAGAAGTGGTCCTACATATTGGGATAACAGCAGCATTTTTAAATGTTCAAGTCAATCTGAAGCAGATTAATTCATGTCTAGATGAGCACTAGTCTAAATTAACACTGTGCTCCTCTCTAAAACAAGTTGCATACAACAGAGTGTTCCCTAGCAGGGAACATTTGTGTTTCCTTTCCCATGTTTGTCCTGATGTCATGTTAACAGTTAAGAAGGGAAGTAAGTGGCAGATGGTTTCCTTTTTTCCCTGAAAAAAAATGTACTAGCATCCAGATCCTCAAGTTCCTATTTTTTCACAATCATACACCACCAGGGTTAGAATCAGCCAAAAGATTTAGACAGATTTAGATATGCCTGGCCAAAGGTACATCCCATCCCCACCATAACCCCACCCTGGCTCACCATGCACATATTTAGGGAACTGAAGTTATAATTCTAGAGTTATAAAGTTATAATAAGGTATAGGGTTTTATATAAAAGTAAAGTAACACCAGATCCTATCTAGCTCTTTGCTTACTTGAGAGTACTTGAGAGTAGAAGAAAGAGGGACAACTGCAATGGTAAGTTTGACTAGTCTGGGTACAGTGTGTGTTATACTCAGAGCTCTCTGCAGCTTCATAGGCCAAAAACTCACCAGTAAGATGCTCTATACTTGTTAGCAAAGATTATTAGTTACCACACTGACTCTTAGTGTATACCAGCATCTTCCTAAGAGTTACATTTGGCCTTAGGGTCATTGGCTATTAAATTATTAATGAAAAGAAGGGCTCCTTAAAAATTACAGATCTGAAGCGTGTTCTAACATCTACTGTTAAATGTACAGGGAAAGCAATAAATACAGGATTTTTAGGGGGTGGGGTTTTTTTTAATCTTTTTTTTTCATTCACTCTCCACATCACCCTCAAATGAAGGCAGCAGCTAAAATCTACTTAAATAGATTTGTTCTAGACCTCAATTAGTATTACCCAGTGATGTGGTTTCACATCAGATCTGTTCTAGACTTAGAAAAAACATAATACAAGTGTGAATTAAAAAACAGAAAAAAACCCATATATGCATCAGCTACATCCTCCAAATGCCAGAAACGTAACAGATGTGGTGCTTCCTGACGTCATACAGCTGAGGGACCATTGTCAGGCCCAAGTCAGGTAGGCAGCAGGTAAAGAAAATGGGAGTGTGTCTGCTAAGCTGCAGAGAAAGAATAGTGAAAAGACTTTAAAATATATAATCAAAATTTAAACCTAGTATTTGTCCAGTATCCAAAATGTGACAGGCACTTACGCAAAGATGACCAACAAAGAAACTAGATATATTTACAGGCAGTTAAGGGGTTTAAGTAAGTAAATTTCTCAATTACAAAAGTATCCATTGTAAAGTTAGGAAACAAATGTATAAGAGTTCTCAATTGCCTCAAAACAGTGATTATTTTGTTCTTACTTTGTGTAGTAGTTGAAAAGGAAAATTTACAAGCTACTAGGATTTTGCTATTGCTTTGCCATAGTCTTGTGTAAAAACGAAGCTCATTTACTTGAAAGCATTTATTGATTCTATAACAGAGTTTAGAGGCTTGAGTTTTATTAGCTCTCTGCATTTGTACCTCCTACCAACCTAAAATAACAATTTATGAAGTGTACATAAAGCACAGATTTGGCCTCCCATGTTATTGAGATTGTCAGCAGATCTAAGCCTCTAACAATACTGGTGAGTAACCCTGTTTGGAGCTTGGTAATGAGATGAGATATGGAGCCATGTATCTCTAATTCACTAAAGTTTTTACTTATAAAAAAGGTGTTATTGGTCAGCTGTTTATTCATCAATGTAAAATGATTTGGTGATCTTAATACATACAGCAGCTGTTCACATCAAGGTTGACACCCAATTTGGATTCTCAGCTAAGGACTGACTGGCTATGAAAAGCTGAACTACCATGTGCCCTTCAGTTCAATGTTGAAAATGTCAGTGGAAAAGTTTGCACCACTTCTGCTAATATACTAGCTAGTGTGAATGTATAGCACTGCCTTTTACTGGATTGAATGGCAGACCTGATAAAGTGTCTTGTGATCATCTTCTTGTAGCAGCAACAGCACTCTAAGAATAGAACCCCTAATACTAGGAGAGTGGCTATTTTCCTTTACCTCAAGGGGCATGCACTTTTGGAAGCAGAAACCCTCTAGTTCTTTACCTTTTCCTGTGGGTCATGAATTCTGTGTACTAGTTCTGTGGCTAAGTAGATGGCTCCAATTTCCTTGCTACTTGTCAGGCACCTTTTTTCACCACAGAGCTGCTAATTTTAATTAGCCAAATCAAATATAACACCTACAACATTGCCTTTATTTTGTACTTATTGGACTAAGCACCATTCATTATGCTGCAGTAGTACCAGTTATATAGTACTTTATGAAACACTTTAAATTTTTTGTACTCAATCTAAAAATAAAATTACTAAAGCAATTAATCGCTGCTACATACAAAAGTAGTCATTAAGCATAATTTGGCATTATGCATAATTAGCAAGTGTCTAGTTTCAAAAAAGTGTACATGTAGTACAATATGCATTACAGAGCTCATTAGGTCAGGCCTCACCTTTCTGCTTGAGGCAAAGTTTCACACTCGCATATAAAATTCCCTGCCATGCTGTACTTGAATAAAACCAATTTCCCCACAGGCTTTGTTTTACTTTCTGGAAAAAATAGTGAAACAATCAACTCTGCGCAGTGTATCCTCCCACATAGAGTACGTACCACATCACCACTCCACAGTGTAAAAAAATTTTTTATATCTCTGACTGTACCAATTCATTTCACATGCAAGCTGATACATGCCTATGCTCTAGATGTAGAGTTTCAAGTTTAAGAGATTTTGTTTTATAAAGCTATCTGTAAAACCCTCTAAACCAGACAAAACCAAAAAAACTAATGGTGTTAGTCGTTTATAAAATCAGTTCAGTCACTTACCATATTGTCCTGCAAGTCTTACCTCACTAAACAGCTTGAGCTTTGAATTCAGATGCAAGGTGCCAGCTCCAATTTAAAGACCCAGGTACCCAATAAGTTGCTATCTAGGTTTGTACAGTGGCACCCATCACAGTAGTATCAAAGCGACAGTAAGCCAGCAGTTGCACAACACTGAGGCACCTGTGCAAACTACCCAAGAACTCTAGGGATGCAACTAATTTGAATAAAATTTGTAATGGAGCCAAATGCAGATATGGTCATTTTTACCATGGAGTTTTTGAAGACAGTTGGTCCCAATATTCAGTGCTCCATCTTACTCCAAGTGGCAGTCCTTATCACCTTTCACAAACAAACACAACACAAAATCTTATAGTAGCATTTATAAAAAAAAATTCTGCCGATTGGAATGGACCTACTTCTTCACAGTTAAGTTCTGAGCCACTGCAATGTATTTAAGCGGTTTTATAATAATATAATTAAGTACCAGGAAAACAGATTAACTTTGATGGAGTCATTTCTCTCTCTCTCTCTCTCTCCAATAAAGATAGTGAACATAGTGTAAAAGCGTTTTTCAAAGGTACATATTATTCTCCCCCTCCCTAAAAAAAAGGAAATACTTCTTGTGGCGTCCTTCCAGCCAATTCTGTCTCAATGAATGGTCACACAAAATAGAAAAAGCCTTATAAAGACCAGTTAGAAAAAGTTGCAGGAGCAGATTTTGATCCTGGGTATCAGTTAACTTCTGAACAAAACAAAACAAAAAAAAAGACACAGCCCTCCAGAAGTGATTACTAATTAGACCATATTATAAAATAGACATTTGCTATGTTATTCTAAAAAGAGCAATGAGTTTTGAGTTATGGAATGCTAACATATGTTTCCAACACAGAAACTTTATTATACTTGATTAATTTTTTTAACTAGCCAAAACTTTTTCTAAAGAAGATAACATGAAACTTTGGGTCAAGTTTTTCAGAGGTGGGTGCCTAAAAATTTGGCTTCTAAATCCTTATTTAATTACCTAAAAAGTGACCAGATTTTTAAAACTGCTGCACACTTTCTTCTGGTCTATGCTTCCCCCTAAAATTGTTCAAACTCATGATGCTAAACTATATTTGAAGCCAGGGAAAGATTAGATTAGCCTCTCTCTAGTTAAAATACTAAGAATTTTTATTTACTAATTCTTATTTTGCTTAGAAGGCTCCTCAGCAACATCTCGCTAAAAAAGAAAAAGAAAAAAAGATGACCAAAGAATCAAGTATTTTAACTAAAATAAGCAGTGAGGAAGTTCAGACGGATTAACTCCCCATCCTGCCTTGAGATTGCCCATTAATAAGCGGGAAATGCTCTCTTCCAGGGATTATGATGCACATGTTGTAATAGACTATCTAGATTTAGAAAGTGGAGCAAAAACATTTCTATGAGAAATGTAAAACATCAGCAAGTAAGTTAAAAATACTGCAACAAATTAAAACCTATTACAAGACTTTGAAGTATAATGTATAAAAATGTAAACGGGGACTCCTTTTTTAAACATACAGTAGAACCTCAGAGTTATGAACACCTCAGGAATGGAGGTTGTTCATAACTGAACAAAATATTATGGTTCTTTCAAAAGTTTACAACTGAAAATTGACTTACTACAGCTTTGATACTTTACTATGCGAAAGAAAAATGCTGCTTTCCCTTTTATTTAGTAGCTTATGTTTAATATAGTACTGTACTGTATTTGCTTTTGGGGGGGGGCGGGGTCTCTGCTGTTGCCTGACTGCATACTTCTGGTTCCAAATTAGGTGTGTGGGTAACTGGTCAGTTTGTAACTCTGACGTTCATAACTCTGAGATTCTACTGCATAGATTCTGTTTGATTTGGGCATTTCAAATTCTCCTCCAGAAGCACCATATCTGATACAGAACTGCAGGTTCTTAGTTATTTTATTTGGTATTATTACAGGTGTATACTTTGACACTGATCACATTGACACTCCACGCCATTTGCAAAAAAATCCTGATTTTTAAAAAACTATTTCATTTGTGTCTTAAAGTGTATGTAATGCTCTATTAAGAGAGATTTCATTCTTCCTTGATGAACAGTGAAAATATATCTGGATTTAAAAGCCTAGAGTAAAGAACTGAATTTTAGATCAGAAAAATAATGCGTTTACTGTAGATACCTAGATAGATACACATAGACATCAATCTGAAATGTAAAAAGTGCCCACTAGTTATGGGTGCCTAACTCGAAACATCCAAGGCCTGATTTTCAGGGCTGCTGGGCACTGGCAGCATCATTCACTTCTGCTGGCATTGTGCGTGATCAGTATCATAGGGTATGTCTACACTTACCGTGAATCGATGCTGTGGCAATCAATTCACCCAAGGTCGATGTAGTGGGTCTAGTGAAGATCCGCTTAATCAACCGCAGATCACTCTCCCATCAACTCCAGTACTCCTCTGAAATGAGAAGCATAAGGTAAGTCAATGGGAGCATTTCTCCTGTTGACCCAGCACAGTAAATACTGCAATAAGTCGACCTAAGCTATGTTGATGCCAACTACATTATTCACATAGCGGGAGTTGCGTAACTTAGGTCGACTTAACCCCTTAGTTTAGACCTGCCCTGAGAATCATAGAAATGTAGGACTGGAAATCCTTAAGAAGGCATCAAGTCCCAGTCCCCTGTGCTGTTGAAGGACCAAGTAAACTTAGATAATTCCTGACAGATGTTTGTTCAACTTGTTTCTAAAAGCTTTTCATCATGTGAACTCCACAACCTCCCTTGGAAGCCTATTCCAGAGTTTACCTCTCCTTATAGTTACAAAGCTTTTCCTAATATCTAACCTAAATCTTCCTTGCTGCAGATTAAGCCCATTAATTCTTGTCCTACCTTCAGTGAACTTGGAGTACAATTGATCACTGTCCTCTTTATAACAGCCCTTAACATTGGAAGACTTATCAGGTCGCCCCTTGGTCTTCTTTACTGAAGACTAAATATGCCCAATTTTTTCAACCTTTCCTCACAGATCAGGTTTTCTAAACCTGTACTGCATCATTTTTGTTGCTCTTCTCTGGACTCTTTCCAATTTGTCCACACGCTTCCTCAATTGTGATGCCCAGAATTAGAGAAAGTACTCCAGGTGGGGGACAAAGTGATAATTACACAAGGACAAAGGGACAATTACCTCCTATATCTGACATACAACACTCCTGTTAAGAAACTCCAAAATCATAATATTTTTTGCAGCTGCACATTGACAACTCATATTCAATTTGAGGTCCACTATAATCCCCAGATCCTTTTCAGCAGTGCTACCACCTAGGTAGTTATTCTCTATTGTGTAGTTGGGTATTTGAGTTTTCTTTCCTACGTTAAGTACTTTGCATTTATCTTTATTGAATTTCATCTTGTTGAATTCAGACCAATTCTCCAATTTCCCAAGGTCATTTGAATTTTAAACCTATTCTCCAAAGTGCTTGAAATCCCTCCCCACTTGGCGTCAGCTGCAAATTTTGTAAGTATACACTCTACTCCATTATTCAAGTCATTAATGAAAATCCTGAATAGCACCAGACCCATGACTGACCCCTGCAGGATCCCACTAGATACATATCTCTAATTTGTCAGCAAACCACTGATATCTTTGGTAAAAATAAAAGGCTCTACATGTTTTAAGTTGGACACCTGACAAGCAAAATTGATGAACTTGAAAATGTTCACCTCTACATTCACAGATACACAGAGGGTACACACTGCAAAGAAGCACTAAGTGGTCCTACAGAGAAGATTTCATTCTACACCTCACATCAATTAAAGGAGTGGAGGTTTCCAAAACATAGTCAGAAATTAATTACAGTAAAGTGTGCCTAACTGAAGAGACTGAATGGTAGGAAAGTGACCTATTTGAGAGACTTGTAGTAAATAGTAAAAATGTGAATCATAGAATATCAGGTTTGGAAGGAACCTCAGAAGATCATGTAGTCCCACCCCCTATTAAATCACCCAACTGATTTTTGCCCTATGTCCATAAATGGCCCCCTGAAGGACCGAGCTTACAACCCTGGGTTTAGTAGAGCAATGCTCAAACCACTGAGCTATCCCTCACCGCTTTGAATGGGAGTGAAGACCTGACTGTGTCATGTTCTTTTCTCAGTTTGTTTCTTAAATGCAAATGAAGGTGTGAGTGGTAGGACTTACAAAAATTAAAGAATCTGATTTGCATGGAGTGAACTTGCGGAAGAGTCATCTTGCAGGTTTAAAAATGTAAGTCAAGTCAGACAAGTACACAAGGAAGTATCCATTCATGTGGATAAGAACAGTTGTTGAAAATACTGCAAGCAGCACAAACATTGACTGCTCTAAGAGACCTTTTAAAGTTGACTATAACCATACTATATACTCCATTCACAAAAAACGGGGGGGGGGAGGGGAAGTATGGGTAAATACAGTGAAACCTCGATATAACGGACTAATTCGGGCGAGGGGGTGTCCGTTAAAACCGAAAGTCCGTTATTTAATAATTTTTTAAAATTATTAAATAACGGACGTTCGGGTGACAACGGACACCCCCTCGCCCGAATTAGTCCGTTATATGGAGTGAGTCAGCCCGCCCACCCGGCTCCCCGCTGCGGGGAGCCGGGCGGGGGGGTTGACAGCTCCCGCCGGGCTTCCCGCTGGGGGGAGCCGAGCGGGAGCTCTCAAAGCCCCCGCCCGGCTTCCCACTGCGGGGAGCCCAGCGGGGGCTCTCAAACGCCCCCCCCGCCCGGCTCCCCCTTGCGGGGAGCCGGGCGGGGGGGGTTGACAGCTCCCGCTCGGCTCCCCCCAGCGGGAAGCCGGCCGGGAGCTGTCAAACCCCCCGCCCGGCTTCCCGCTACGGGGAGCCGAGCGGGAGCTCTCAAAGCCCCCGCCCGGCTTCCCACTGCGGGGAGCCCAGCGTGGGCTCTCAAACGCCCCCCCCCCCCCGCCCGGCTCCCCGTTGCGGGGAGCCGGGCGGGGGGGGGTTGACAGCTCCCGCTCGGCTCCCCCCAGCGGGAAGCCGGCCGGGAGCTGTCAAACCCCCCGCCCGGCTTCCCGCTGCGGGGAGCCGAGCGGGGGCTCTCAAACGCCCCCCCCCCCGCCCGGCTCCCCATTGCGGGGTGCCGGGCGGGGGGGGGGGGGGTTTGACAGCTCCCGCCTGGCTTCCCGCTGGGGGGAGCCGGGCGGGAGCTCTCAACCCCCGCCTGGCTCCCCGCAGCGGGGAGCCCGGCGGGAACTGTCAGCCCACCCGCCCGGCTCCCCGTTGCGGGGAGCCGGGCGGGGGGGGCGGAGGGGGGGGTTTGACAGCTCCCGCCGGGGTCCCCGCTGCGGGGAGCCGGGCGGGAGCTGTCAACCCAGCGCAGCCCCCATTAACGGATTTCGGATGCATCGGAAATTTTGTCCGTTGCATCCGAAGTCCGTTAAATCGGGGTCCGTTAAATTGAGGGTTTACTGTACTGACCTTTTTTTTAATGTGAGCATGGCTTTTTGGAGGTCTAATGCAGATTTGGTGATTTGAAGCCCTTTTTTTCAAAAAGATGGGGCCATTTCATTCTTGTGTACTTGAAGAGAGTGACTTGAAGAGAGTTTCAGCAGTTAGATCTGGCCGAAGATTTACATGATCATATTAGTTCAGCTCTTTCTTTTTGAATACTGTACACTACTATAATTGATAAGATACTGTGTTTAGAATTAAAGTTGTGGTACGTTCTAACAAGAGCTAGGAAATTCACAAAACTCACATGGCTCATGTATGCTGACATATAGCCTATCATCATGCCTTTGCAAAATGGGTTTTGACATGAAAGCAGGTAGACTTGGTGGTTTTGATCTTTGATATTTTGTGTTTATGTGAACTGAGAACTTCAGGCAGGTCTTACTGAATTATGTGGTGCAAAGGGAGGAGAGTACAGTGGTGAAACTGAGGGTGAGAACGAGCAAGTGTTTGTATAATGTCCACCCACCATAGAAAGTTTGGCAAGCATCCCACAACCATACCTGTGACTCCCAATCCTGCTCCATTAAGATCAATGGGAGTTTTGCCCATTAACATCAACTGCAGCAGGAACATGCCAGCTATTTTTTCAGGCATTAATCGTATACACACACACACACACACACACACACACACACACACACACACACACACACACACACACACACACACACACAAAGTGAAAAGTCCTTTTTTATGTTGACAAGCACACACACACACACACACACACACACACACACACACACACACACACACACACACACACAAAGTGAAAAGTCCTTTTTATGTTGACAAGAATTGCCCGAAGCTGACAACTCATTTGCTAAGGTATGGTCTGTTCTTTTTAGAGATTTACTGTATAGATTTATCACAGTGATGATTATATAAATACCTACAGAGGGACTTTTCAAACTGCAGATTATTGACTTGATTATTTCAATCCTCACTCAGCATTTCCTGACTTTTGTTAATTCAAGCCAAACTTTCATAGTCTTTACTTTGTGTGCAAGATTTTTTCATTAGCGAAACTACATTAGCAATAATGGCATGAAAACAGTATCTCTGTACTCTATTATATGGCACAGTATGTAAAACTTACTGTGCATATTCTCTCCATGATGTGGTCTTTTTGAGGGGGAAGGTTTGCAAAAAAAATAAAAGGACACGGCTCCTGTGCTAAGCATAACAACCTCCCGCAACACTCTCTCCACTTCTTACACACAAACTCCTCCTGCTGACCATGCTGCCATATCAATGCATAACACAAAAATGCTCCTACACTGAAAAGCCACAGAAGATCTATCAACTTCAAAAAACAAGGGATGTGGGAGAACTCCAAACAAAGCTGAAGTACCAGATACACCAGTCTTAGCCTTAAGCACCTCATCCTTCCATGAAAGCAATGACAGTAAGTCACTAACTTAAATGGGTCGACAATTAGGTCCTATGTTACTACAGAAAACTGGTAATTAATCAGTATTGCTTTGATTATGATCAGCATTAACTTGCTCTCAGCTTCAGATGCAAGTGGGAAGAGTTATGCGCTGCATCTCATACTTCAACTTGCAGAAGTTAGCAAATATTTACATGCACCATGTTCTACCATGTTATGTATTATTCCCCCTCAAGCCCAACAAATTTTAAACATCTTTTCAACGGTGGTTCCTAGCCATACCCATCTCTGCTAACTAAAAACATATTTTTCGTCCATGGCTTAATGGTATTGTAATGAAAACCTGGGATTTTGGAGGGGTACTGTAACTTTAAGGCCTCTGCCTCACCTGCTCAGGGAATGTCCCTGAATCCTTTGAGCCAGGATCAAGAAAACATTCTTCTGAGGCTTTGTTTCAACTAAAGTGAAAAGTTTATCTAAGCTATGCAATTTGAGTTACATAACTAGCGTAACTCAAATTGGGGTAGCTTAGATCTACTTACCACAGTCAACAGGAGACACCCTTCCATCAACTCCCCTTATTCTTCGCGATCAGGTGGAGTATAGGAGTTGACCGGAGAGTGATCAGTGGTTGATTTAGTGTGTCTTCACTAGACCTACTAAATCAACCGCTGATGCATTGATTGCTGCAGCGTCAATCCTCCAGTAAGAAAAGGCAAGCCCTGAGACAAAGTGGGTGAGGTAGTATCTTTTATTGGACCAGCTTTTGTTGGTGAGAGACAAGCTTTTGACTTATGCCATCTCCCTCCTTCTCCCCCACCCCTACCACAGCAGGGGTGTTAATGGACTACTTCACCTTGAATGGTCCCTTGAAATGTGTTAGCTACTTATGCTAACCAATCTGTTCCACCTCGTATTTAGCTGTGGCACTCTGGGTATGTCTGCACTGCAGTTAAAAACCCACAGCTGGACTGTGCCAGCTGACTTGGGCTGTGGGACTGTTATCTGCTGTGTAGACATCCAAGCTCAGGATAAAGCCTGTAATGAAGTTAAACAGCCCTGCAGCCTGAGTCCTAGTCAGCTGGCACAGGCCAGCCACAAGTGTCTAATTGCAATGTAAACATATCCTCTCCGTACATTTCCCAAACCTGAAGCTCTCTGTAAGCTGAAAAGCTTGTCTCTCTCGTAGAATCATAGAATATTAGGGTTGGAAGGGAAGTCATCAGAAGTTGGTCCAATAAAAGATACTACCTCAACCACCTTGTCTCTAATATTCTGGGACCAACAGGGCTACAACGACACTACATAAAGCATTCTTCTGGTTTTTATGCAGAGCCTGGGCTGTTGATAGGTGAATGTCGCAGCATTATACTTATTAATTTATATAACTTTGTTCAGTAGTACATTTTTGAAGATCATAGCATTTTCCACTCCGGTTTACTACAAAGGAAAAAAATGTGTTGATTCTGGGCAATATGAGGTTACCTAAGCTCCATGGCAAGAACATTGCCGCTGCTCTTCAGGATGTTAGTACAAGTTCTGAACTGATCTACCCACTTTTGGAATAATTATACATTTCAATATGACATATTTTAGCTTTAATATTTTATATTAATCTTTTGCTGTGTAACATTACATGTCTTCAGAGTACACGAAAGGGAAGAGTAGAGGAGTGTTTTTCTTTTCTGTGGGGAAATCAAAAAGACACCTCAAGTAGCAAAATTCCTCACAACTTTACATTTATGCCATGCCTTTCATCCAACAGGATCCTAAAGTATTTTACCAACTTCACTTAATGTATACACTATGCACAGGGATTATTTTATATACCAGTTAAATGCAAGCACCTCTTGGGAGGAAGGCAGCAGCAATATGAGTATATTGTTTAGAATACAACCGAACAAGTTAGAATTTGTCAGGACACAAGCATTAAATACTTTACTCTCAAATTCAAACTCAATGAGGCCAAATTATGCCCTCGGCGACCTTCTGCAAAGCCCTTATCTTCAGTGGATTTAAACAAGCTTAACTCTCTGCAACTTAAAAAGCAATTCTGATTATGCCCAAGAAGGAACAGAATCCAGTTCCCTTTTCACCTGCATTGGCTCTGCACAGCTAACAGGAGAAAAAAAGCATTAAATATTTATTGTTACTAAAATCAGCAGATATGACTCAAATACACACAAGAGGGCAGAACTGTTGGGCAAGACAATGTAAATTGGCACTGTTTATTTTTCAGGGCAGAACCACACTATTAAAATGGGATTGTATTGCCCTTACCGTAACTCCTTCAGAGCCATTGCAGTCCATCTTATTGATTAGAATTAGAATTTAAAAAAATTAAGCTCCTCTTTTCTTGGCTATCAATGCATGGATGAAATTAGTTAGAACAGAGAGTACTTTAAAGGAAGGAAAGTTTCTACTACACAGACCTGCCAAGAATTATACTCTGTCCTGACCTATAATAGACCTGCTGCTCCATTCTCAACACTCCTGATGCTCACAAAACAGCTGTTACGGTCCTGCCCTGCAAAACAAATCCTATTCCATCAAGAAGCCTTCCTTGGACAGACTGGGCAACCACACCAATACCCTGTGAACTCATCAGATGAGGTGACACAACATTACTGATTAAAACAGTACAAAGGCAACCAACCAACACTTTTCCAGTTTTCACCTAAACATGAATTTGAACAAAACTGACAAGCCAGAATACTAATGCAATGCACCCTCAATCTTCCTACATGTCTGTGTATATGCTGTGGCTACAATTCTCCGGGTACAATACGGCATACCCTCTAAATGTGTCAGGCACCAAGTCAATGTACCAGAAAAATTTAACATATTTAAGTTGTGGTGGAAGGGCTGTGGCTGTATGCAATGGAACATACTCACCCTATACAATGAAATTAAGAACATAATGTTTTCAGATGCCTTCCTGCAAAATGCCAAGTCCACATTAGAACAAACAGCTCTTCGGTTTTGGGGGTTTAATTTTTTAAAAAAAAACACTAGGACCTTAAAATGGAAATATGTGCAAAGATTGCTAGAAACTACTGATGCTTTTTGTACTTAACTTACACACAAATCAAGAGGCTAGCTGAAACTGCATGGCAAGTTCAAGCTTGAGTCAATTTTTACAACCAGCATATAGCTCCAGAAACACAAATAATAATGGAAAGACTGGCACAGCCTTAAAGGAATATCAGCAAGTGGGAAAGGTATGCACATGACTTACTATAACTGTTAAAATCAAGCAGGAAGTGTAATCCAGGTTCTTAAATTACAGTTAAAAAAAAAAACAAAAAAAACTTTCCAACCAAAGATCCCCCATCAGCAAAGCAAGCCATGACCTGCACTCATGTTTATCTAAACTCCCTTACAAATAATCACATAACTCATTTCTATTTAATACTAGACTTTTTAAAGGCACCACCTTAAGACACCTTAACATATTGTATTAGGTCCCCCTGAAACAGGACCCAGTCCTGTGCTACTAAAATCAATGGGTGTTTTTGTCACTGTCTGATTCTGCTCTAATTGTAGTCTTCACATTCTTAGAACTGTGCACATTACATTAATTACACTGATCACAAACAAGCAAATAAAATGCACCCACATTGTTTTTTAAATCAGTGCCACCAAAGACAAACTTTACTATTTGCTAAAATGAAAAGGAAGCAATCTTATGGCAAGATATGGCAATTCATATTTTTCAGGATATTCACAATGAAACATACAAAGAAATCTCTTTTTAGGCTAGTCCCTCTATTTATAAATACATAAAATCTTGTTATAAAGAACTGAATATGAAGAATAGCCATTCCCCCCCCCCCTTGAGTGTTGATTATAGACATTTAGTAACTACCAGTAAGAGTTCAGTGTACAATCAGCAGTGTTTTCTCTAAACTATTTTGAAGTATAAATGCAGTGGTCATACTTTCCCCATACTTACATCAGTATTTTTCTCACAGTAAGTTTATCTACAGCAAAACTGATACATTTATTATTTTACAGGAGTCACACTTAGAAAAATTACACTACAAAAGATATTTGAAATTTAAAAACTGGATCACGTATGGCTAGATTTGCCAACTAGAATGAAGATCTTTTGCTTTGTTCAATCATTGTATATTCACTAATAGACATTCAGAACTTTGGGCTACAGTTCCTTCAACATGTCTTCCTCCACTTAAAGCAGCAAATTTACTTCAAATGTGTCAAGAAGCTCTTTCTGCCTACATAATGCTATGGCAACAAGGTGAAATGCATAAGAAAGGCGAGAACAGCCCCAGAAGTTAGTCCCCTAGTTGCTTTAAGATTTAAACCTATATTAATGCCTAAATGGTGTGAATAGACAAAAAATGTGAAAAGTATACGGGGGGGTTAGATCTAAGGCAATGATACTCCAACTGAGGGTTGTGATCTGCAAGTGGCTCTTTAATGTGTCTTCTGCAGCTCTTTACAGCACCTGATATTAAAACACACTGATTTAATTATTAACCAATCAGGATGTGTTTACTATGTTATTAGCCAATTAAGTTAATAACTTATTTGCTGAGAATAATGTACTACATAGTCATGAAACAATCTGGCTTTTTGGGGTAATTGCTAATTTAGCTCCTGAACCACTACTAAGGTCTGAGTATCACTGGTCTAAGGTATCAACTGTCCCTTACCAAACCCACTGAAAGAAGAGGCGTGCCTGTAATTACCAAAGATCTTCCGGTGATAAAGGAGGAATTGCATCAACTCTTGGCTGAAAGCATCAGAATGATTCAGCATTTCAGAAATAATTATTACATTCACTTTCCAGTTAGCTAATGATGAACTTTTATTAATGAGCTTTCTTTTCAAATAAAATAAGCAAAGAAATAGTTATTGGTACAACTCCTAAACATCTGACTATTATCTATTTGCCGGGGGGGGGAGAGGGGGGGAGAGGTAAGGGACACCACAAAAGTCACTGATAATATCCCTTCTCCTTTTTTAATACAATAAGTAGGTGAAGAAGGTGTTTTATTTCAGTATCTAAGATTCTTCCACATTTAAACCAGTCTGGTAATCTCATGGTTAGCACAATATATGGCATCAGGATCCAAGTTTCGGATGAAGATGTGATTATACAGGTAAGGTTCATGGAAATTCCTTGTTTCTCAATTAGTGTTGCCCTCCATGATCTTGGCTCTCTTAATGCAACATTTCATCCATTTTAAACACAGTCAGACTACACATTTAAAATAAACCAGAACATTTCAGGAAGTTCTATTTTTAATCAGTTGTTTAAATTGGAGCTTTGCTGTAGTACTGCATCAAATACTAAACCTTATTTCTAAATACCCACCTTCTCCCCTGTTCCAGGTCCAGTTCTCAGAACTGAATATTTGCTTTTGCTAAAGGGAAGAGCTGTTCTTAAGTTATCATGATCCACTTGCAAAGAGTTATGGGAAACTTTTACTCCAATTTTGTTTCCCCAAGACTTTGCATCTCTTAATTTTTTTGTATTCAGAGTTGATAGCCAAACCTGACAAACTTCACCTGGCTTGGGGTTGAAACTACACAAATCAGAGTCCTGGCTTGCTAGAACCACAAAGTCTGGCTTGACTGTTTGCTGTATAGCCACGGACCAAATGAAAATGGTGACACTCTATCCACAATCTCCAGGAGGAATTACTAGCGGCTTATGCTGAACTGATGAGCAGTAAAACATTTAAAGTTGATAACTGTGAATCCTAATGACAACATGTAACATCCAACTGAGGGAAGTTTACACTTGAGTTCTTTCCAGCTTTTCACCTTTAGACTCAAAGCAATACTCAATTCAATTCACATTTGGAAAGTTTTTGGGGGTTTTTTGTTTTTTACAAAAGCTTGTAGTCAGCATAAACTCTGTAGAAAATGTGGGGGCCATGATACAAGTGCTGTTATGACATATTGCCATGTACCAGCTCAATCCATCTCCCACAGGATTTGTCCATTTCTAGTGTAAACCCAACTGAATACTACAACTTACCATTGTGCAAAATATTACAAGGCTTCTAAAGCAAACGGCATGAATTACATACTCCATGTAGCCAACCTCTGTCGCTGAGTCATAGACCCAGCCAAAAGCCCCCCAGAAAAAATAAATGGGCTGACTGTAGCAGACTGATTAGGAGCATGATATTGACAACTCTATCCTAAAACAACTTTCCCTGTATTTCTTGCATTTTGCCAGGACATGATACTTGTAGCAAGTGTGCCATGTCCTCGTGTGTGCATTTCAATTTGAATATAAATACTAGGGATTTAGCTGTGTTTGTCTTTGGCAATCCTGCCCTTTACCAGACAGGAAGTGGTATGTGACACTGAGTCACCACACTGCACCCTGCTCAGTCTAGTGTCTAATCAAGGCTGATGCAACTATGGCAGCACTCCCTGATTGACAAACCCAACCCATTGCACCTATTCATTTTTTCCCTACTCTCTGGGGTTTAAAAATTACCTCCCTGCACCAGCAAAGGAAGTAATCATATAAATGTATTTAAACAAGATAGTGAAATGTGATACCACAGACCTAAACTGTGTATAAACTACCTGATGATGCAAGCAATGACAGATCCTGATCTACACACAGGGTGTAAACTGGTTTCTAGAAACTAGAAAAACCTACAGGCTATATTTCCAGTAAGTCCTGTTCTTGGAAAAATAAACCAAAAACCCCCTAACAAGTACAAACGTACACAAAAGAATTAAAAAAGCATGCAGATATTTCCGGTCCAATGCTTAATTTTAAGCATTGTTTCATTTCAGTTGCTAGCAACAGCATCTCTACTCACATCTCCTAGAATAGAGGAATGCCTACTTTTCAGGTCACATTTATCATACTTCAATTTTTAAAAAGGATTAAAAAGTCCTACTTTCTTAAATTCCCACAAGCTGAAACTTCCCTCTTATCAGGTTCAATAAATAGGGCCTTACTAAATTTACAGTCCATTTTGGTACATAGGATTTTTAAAATTGTAAATTTCAACTATTTATATCTGAAATTTCATGGTGTTGTAACTGTAGGGGTCCTGACACAAAAAGAGGGGTAGGGAGTGGTTGCAAGGTTATTGTTATGGGGAGGTTGTGGTTGCTGCTGCTGGCAGCGGCACTACCTTCAGAGGTAGGCAGCTGAAGGGCAATGGCTACTGACCAGGAACCCGGCTCTGAAGGCAGAGCCTCTGTCAGCAGCAGCACAGAAGTAAGGGTGGCATGGTGACACGTTTTTTTCATGGTTGTGAATTTGGAAGGGCCCTATCAATAAAGTTGAATTATGTGATGAAATAACGAAGTAAGGAAAGAGTGATTTAGGTATCCAACTTATACAGTACACTTCTTGGTGCATTCTCCCATTTCCATCATATAATCTAGGAAATGGACCTTTTGGTAACTGTTTCAGTTAAAGGTCCCCTTGAGCTAGTGTTGAAAATGGTTTAACGATACAAATGGTCAAAAAACCCTATTTCTGAAAAAAGTTGCTATCAATTTTTTTCTGGGATTTTTTTGGGTCAAAAAATTTGAAATCTTTTGGTTTTTAGAAAGTAAAATGTGGTTTGGTTTGTTTTTTGACAAAACTAAGACAATTCCATAAAAAAATGAAAATAACAGAGGATAAACAGAGCTGGGTGAAAAGTGTATAACACATTCAGATAGTGTCATTTAGATGAGCTTCCTTCAATAGCGCTGAAAACTGTTTTCTAGCCATTAAATCCATTTCCATCACTGTTAGCAAAACCTGGTCAGTTTCACAGAACTGACTCACTTTGAGGGATAGCTTTGTTTGTAAAATATTGGTATTAATCATAAGGCAGGTTGCGTAAGTACTACATGTTTATAACTACCTAATCCACCAGGAATCCAATATATTCATTAGCTAATTATATTCACTTTCAAACAAGAATGAGACTCAGGTGTGTAATGTCAGAAATAAGAATCAGAAAAGGCTACAAACCTCCTATACTAACTGTTGCTGTTCTCCATACTAGCTACAGTTTTAGAAATTGTACATGCCTTATTATTGTCATATTTCCACTTGATTATTGTTTCTTCCTTTCAGAAAATATACTCATGGGACAAGACACTAAAGTTTGCACACACAAAAACTGTATTCTATTAAATTGGTGAAAGTTTCTAAGCAAAAGATGGTAAATAGTTTACAGGCCTCTTCTTTCTTGTCTGAAGTATTTGTCAGTCTTAGTTGCTAAAGTCATTAAGTATACATTCTCAGAAAAAGTTATTTTACTGCAAAATCCTGAAAGGCAGGTACTGCTAGCTATACAATAATGCTGCTTTACAAGAAAAGTATAGATGAATTGAGTACATACCAGAATGCTAATGTACCTGTTCCACTGCTAAGGTTAGTCACAAAGGACCAAATGTTGGTCCCCATGTACAGCTGTTTGTGGGGAGTTCCACATGTATCAGGAGAATGGGATCCCCACCTCCCACCCACAGACTGCAGAACAGCATTGTAGCTGCTCCATAACCATTACTGAAACTTCAGTAGACTCTATATCTTGCTCCAGAGAGATGCTTTCCAGACATCCAAAGGGAATACACAATTCACATCATGTGCATTGTGAGACAGGAGGCTAAGTGCACGTGTCGTGTATGACTGAACTCTGATATATTCCTATGCATTAAGGAATCATTTCATTATTGTGCACAAAAAATGCACCCGGAAAGCCCATTTAAAGAAATCAGGTCTTCCGTTCCACTAGTACACCAGGTTAGAAGTCACTTTTCAAAATCCATAGCCACCTTTCCCTCACAGATATGCTATAACTCTACATTGGCCTTGCCTTCCTATATCCAATATCATATGCAGGAGAGAGACTGAGAATAAGGAGTACAGCACCAATAGAACCTGTCTGCTATAGATATCTTAAGGCACTGGAGCAGATGTCCCCATAACACAAGTAACCAAACAGCTGCTCCAAGTGGGAAAGTGGTTGTCAGACTTAAGACTTTTCCATCATTTAGAAGATCTCTGTCAGTTCAGCAGCACACAAGTTAAGTTAGCATTCAAAGGGTATGTCGATACTGCAACTTGAAAGCACATTTCCCAGTTCAGGTAGACAAGCACTAGCTCTGGGTTGAGCTGCCATGTTAAAAATAGTAGTGGCTGGGGGGTGGGAGGGTAGCACACAATTCAGGCTAGCTGCCTGCGTACAAACCTGGGTATGTGCTTGGGTGGCTAGCCTGCCCTGCCACCCATGCTACTCCCAGCTACACTGCTATGTCTAGTGCACTAGCTCAAGTGTGTCTGTCTGCCTATGCTAGGAAGCATACTCCCAATTGCAGTGTAGACATACCCTTAGGAATGCCCACTGAAAAAAATGGATCTGCACATATCCTAGACCCTGCATGCAGTGCTCTCTTGGGTTGGCTTGACTGTCTACGACGTCATTACACACATCTCCCAAGCACTGTCTTGAAATTTTATCCCATATGGCCAGCATCGGAGGAGACACTTCTATTTTATCTTTGTAAATATGGGAATCAAAAATTGTGAACCCAAAGGGCTCTCAAACTGTGTGTATACACAGGGATTTTTCTGTACTGTTATTTCTGAAAGTGGGATGGGAGGAAGGCTAAATCCAAGCCCCCTTTTTCAGAATTTTTGTGTGTGCAAAGCTCTTTTGCATAGGCAAATCTGATCATCATACTCTCCTTTATGCTATCAGTACATCTCTTAAGTCAGGGGTGGGGAACCTTTTTTGTGCCAAGGGCCATTTGGACATTTATAATGTCCTTTGCGGTCCGCTCCCCCTCCCCTCCTCCCGCAGGCCGCTCTCCCCCCCTCCCCCCCAGGAAGCCCAGGCTGGCAACGGGAGCTGAGACCCCAGCTGGCAAGGGGCCAGCGGGGGAAACCCCAAAGCAGTGGCAAGCGGAGTGCTTAGCCCTGCACTGCTTTGGGGTTTCCCCGCTGGCCCCTTGCCAGCCGGGGTCCTGACGCCTGCCCCAGTCAGCTCCCGCTGTCAGCCTGGGTGTAGGGGGTGATGTTGCTTTACCCCCGCCCAGCCTCCCATCTAACTTCTTTTCTTCCCCCACCCCTGCCTGGCCCGGCCCACCTCACCAAAGCTAACCTCCTCCCCCCTCCCAACCCAGCCTCCTGCCCCCCATGCCTGACCTACCCAGCCCAGCCTCCCCCCACCAAGCCTCCTTCCCTCCTGCGCCCACACCTCGCCCACCCCGGCCTCCCCCCCACACCCCATTGACCGTCGGCTCCCTGCGGTGCCGGCAGCCCCCCCCCCCCCCCCCAGGTTCGAGCCGCCCCCGCCTGGCGGCCCACGCACATCCCTGGCCGCCGGCTCCCCCAGGCGCTTGCCGGCCCCAGCGCGGAGCCACGCCCGCCTGCTGGCCGGAGCACAAAACCACCCCCCGCGCGTCCCTGGCCGGCGGCTCCCCCAGGTGCTTGCCGGCCCCAGCGCAGAGCCGCGCCCGCCTGCCAGCCAGAGCGCAGAGCCGCCCCCGCGCGTCCCTGGCCGGCGGCTCCCCAAGGCGCTTCCGGTCTCTTTGCCGAGCGCGGAGCCGCCCCGGGCCACCGGGGGGGGGGCGGCTCCGCGTTTGGCGAAGGGGCCGGGAAGCTCCTGGGGGAGCTGCCCCCGCCTGGCGGCCTGCACGCGTCCCTGGCCGGCGGCTCCCCCAGGTGCTTGCCGGCCCCAGCGCGGAGCCGCCCCCGCCTGCCGGCCGGAGCTCAGAGCCGCCCCAGTGCGTCCCTGGCTGGCGGCTCCCCGAGGCGCTTCCTGCCTCTTCGCCGAGCGCAGAGCCGCCCCGGGCTGCCGGGGGGGGGGGGGGCGGCTCCGCGTTCGGCGAAGGGGCCGGGAAGCGCCTGGGGGAGCCGCCGGCCAGGGATGCGCGCGGGCCGGATGGAATGCTTTGGCAGGCCGTATAAGGCCCGTGGGCCGGAGGTTCCCCACCCCTGTCTTAAGTACACAAACTTCACCAACACTATTGGTGAGACAGCTAAAATAGAAAAGGGACATGGTACTAGCTGTCCCATATTATGCAATATACATATGGAAAATATTTTCTAAATTAGTTTTTCTAAAAGAGGATGTGGCAGCCTGGTAGGGTAATTTGTCAGCCACATTCTTTCCCAGGTTCCCTACTTTTACACTGATCATTAAAAGAAGTGATGGTGTTACACCACCCGTTTAAATCACGTAGCCCAGCAACTGTGATCAGCGTGCCTCTGAGCATTACACTGGGCAAACATGTGACTGAATTCAAGATGGATCCAATCATGGTTTGTATGAAATTTGTTCCTCTAGATCAGTGGTTCTCAATATTTCCAGATTACTGTACCCCTTTCAGGAATCTGAATTGTATAAACAAGTCACTCTTGGTATGAAATTTTAGTTTGTACTGACTTGACCAGTACTTTTTATATAGCCTGTTGTAAAACTAGGCAAATATCTAGATGAGTTGTTATACCCTCAGGAAGACCTATGCATACCCCTGGGGTACATGTGCCCCTGGTTGAGAACCACTGCCCTAGATAGATTTTTGTCAGAGATGGATACTAAAGTTTTGCTCTGTGAACCTATGAATGTTCTTAGGTCACTTTTTAATACATTTTGAATTTAAACTGTATTCTCTGTAAAAGGGCACACTGTGGAGTGCTTGCAACTTACGACACTCTCTCTTTACTGAGTTACACAATGTTGAATAAAAATAATTTAGTTTTGAAATACAAACTCTCAGTGATTTAAGAACACCACACATGAGGTAAGTATAATGGTGTTATCTACTAGAAAGAAACTGGTTAGTCGCTAAGGTGCTACAAGTATTCCTCGCTTTCTTTACGGATACAGACTAACACGGCTGCTATTCTTGAACTTATTTACTATAGCTACTAGTTCCCCTTTAATGCTGGAGATAGAAGGAGGATTCCAATCTAAATGGACAAAATTTATTTGCCATGATGTTCTTTTTGAATAATTTTAAAGTGATGCTCAAGAAAATTGTAATGAAATGGCAAGGGTGTATATATCCCATTCTCTCTAATGAACAGGATCAGAACTCTTTACTTATACAGCATAGGCCTTTTACTTTTTAAAAACCCATGGAGATTCTCCTTTATTCAAGTAGTAGAGGCCTGCATTTTCAGATTAGGTGAATCGGTGTTCTTTCCCCACAGCCAAATGATCACAGTATGCATTATAATCAGGACCAAGTCTTAGGGAACCATAAATTTGTTATAGGTTTCTTTTTGAAGACCTTACTTTGGGTAATTAGGAATCCCAATATTGTTAAAACTGAACTGTAAAATCAAATGTACATCTGATCATCTGCACCATTTACCACTGCTTGCATCCGACGAAGTGGGTATTAGCCCACGAAAGCTTATGCTTCAATACTTTAGTTAGTCTTTAAGGTGCCACAGGACTCTTTGTTACATTACTACTTTGCATTTCATATAGCTTGGACCTTGAAACTAGACTTAGTTCCACCTGTTTACAGTCCATGGGATAGCATGCAGAGGCCAGGATCTGGCACCTACAGAGTTAACTCTCTGCTCATTACTTTTGGCTAGCACAAGTGGAAAGGAATGAAAATAACCCAGGATAATAATAAACTTATGATAATCATGAGCCCTGTAGAAAAAGCTCACAAAGAGGGAAGATTTGCAACTAGGAGGGAGACAATTCTCTACAAGGAGCAGTAAATTGTAGCCCAAGCATAGCCTAATTGGTATCTGTCTCCTCAAAGTCCATTAAGAGGTAGATGGGCATTGTTGTTGAAATCCGTTGAATGGAAAAATCCTACAACACATTTGGGAGAAAAACACTAGCAAGGAAACTTTTCCTGTTGGGTCTGTTTGGCTGACTTCACAACTTTACATTTAATTTCACTTTCTTGTTTACGTGCAATGGTTAGCACAATACTATTGCATCCGACGAAGTGGGTATTACCCCACGAAAGCTTATGCTTCAATACTTTAGTTAGTCTTTAAGGTGCCACAGGACTCTTTGTTACCTCCACAATACTATTGCAATTGGTTGCATAACATTGCAGCAACTTATTTTAAAAAAGTTAAACATTTCCATTGGTGGTTTTTATTTCTTAAATGTTTCTGTAAGACATACTTTAAAAGGATAAACAGCTCCATGTTGAGCCTAAAATACAGGAATAACTCTCTCTTGGGATGAGAGACAGTTCAATCAGCACGTGCCAGAGCAGCATGGGGATTAGCCTCAGCAAGAATTCCTGCCAATGATGTCATGTCTATTCTAACTGCAGACCCAGAGATGGGTTTTGTGGGCACCAAAGGCTTGTTAAGTGTCATAGTTTTGAAAAGTAAATCAGACATGCTACACAGATGCATAAAGTAATACATTAATCTCCCACATGTATAATGAAGACTGATGTAATCAGGAAATCCGATCACTAATGTTAGAGTGAAACACTTAATGTTTGATTCTTTCATCCTCAGTAACCCAGGCTCTTTTCCTGTTTCAATTTAAAGAAACAGGTATTGATTGTCCACAGTCTCATATCCAGATTAAAATACAAAATAGCAACTATGTTAAAACCATAGGTGCTCTCTGCCATCAACTAATATATGACAGTACAGTACCAGACTCCGTTTCTTATACATTTTCCCATACATTCATGTACAGAGATTAATGTAGTCACTGTATTTCAAACTCCTGCATTGTCAGAAGTAAAACTGAAACACTCAAACCAGAAAGTTGAAAGGCATTTTTAATCTTTGTCACATTAGGATTATGGAACCTGAGCAGCTCTTTTAGAAAGCATTGTAAGTGTTTGTACTTTAAAAACTGGATTAAGAAATCACTGCTATTCTTAAAACACATTTATCTCACACACAGAAATGTCAGCATATTTCTACTTCGAGCTGAGCCTTCAGCCAACCAGAATGAATTCCTGAGCACCACCCCCGCTCATTCTCTCATCCTCCCCTTCTCCAGAGAATCACTGCTTCTTGCCAATAGAGCATGACAAAATTCCCCGTGTGTTTTACCTGTGGTACATCTGTGGTACATCTGCCCTGCAGATAAACCATATAGTCACCTTGTTATGAGGTCCTTACTCATTTCAGACCCCAATTTACTTCCATTTCCAATCTCATTATTGCACTGTAACACTGGTACTAGAAATGCTTAATGGTACAGAAAGCTTTAGATTTGCAAAAGAAATGAATGCCACATTATTTCAAATAGCCTTAAAAGCAACTGGGAGTTGAAACGATGGTATCACAATCCCAGCTTTAGCTGTATACAGACGAGGAATGTGAGAACCTAGTAGTGCTGGGGATTTTGCCAAACCTCTACAATTTTTTTTAAAAGTTTTGGGCTTCACTAAACTTTTCTGCATTTTATGAAACATTTTTTTCCTGTAATTTAAATCCATTTGTTCTTCAGTAGAAGTTGTTTAATTTAAAAAACATGTCTTTGTAGCTAACTGGAAGCCTAAGTAATTTTCATCATAAAAGTGCAACCAAACATGAACAAAACTAACACCCATTTTTCTAAAAACAAAAGTTTATACGCTAGACTTCACAAAAGTAGTGCCAACATTGTAAATTTACTGTACTATGGATAGTTAGCCCATTCCAAATCAGCATCAGCATTGGGGGGGAAAAAACACATGATGCTTATTTTGTATGAGCTATTAACTTTTATTTTGAGACTTTTGGTGTTACCTTTTGTTCTGTGGAAGCTAGAAGCCTCAGTGATTGGTTGGCTTATGGATATTAGCCTGTCCCATCATCAGGAGTCTCTCCTTCCCCACCTCTCCCATATTTATCTTGAACAGTAAATTTCTCCCAGTTCTTCCCAACTTCCTTCAGCTCCTCACCGACTCTCTGCCCTATACAGTATGGGTGGAAGGGAACGATGGCCAGCTTGCACCAGTGTGGATCTCCTCCTCATCTCCTCTAGAGCAGTGATTCTCAACCTTTCCAGTTTCACCTCACTTAAACCACTTGGTTAAAAAATCAGACATAAAAATACAAAAATGTCATAACGCACTATTACTGAAAAATTGCCTTACTTTTTCATTTTTACCATATAATTATAAAACAAATGGATGGGAATATAAATATTGTACTTAAATTGCAGTGTGATAGTTGTCAATTTTTCACTTGTGAGCCTTGTCTGGAGCCTGAGCCCTGCTGTCCAGGGCTGAAGCATATAACTTGGCTTCACAGGGGGGAGAGAGAGAGGAGGAGTGGCCCTATAGCATGTGACTCCAGGCAATTGCCCTGCTTGCCACCTCCTAATGCTGGCCCTATATTTGCAACCCTCCCTCCCAAACCTGTATCATGACCACCCTCAGGACTGCAAGCCCCAGGCCAATAAACACTTATGTAGATAAGTTGAGTACCTCCTGGAACACCTCTGTATGCCCCCAGGGGTACACGTGCCCCTGGTTGAGAACCACTATTATAGAGGACACAGCTGCCTCAATGAGTTGTTCTCTGTTCTCCAGGCTCAAAGATTGTTGTTCACCTCTGCTCAAAGGCCAGGGATGCCATTCTTCCTCTCTCTCTATGTCCAACGTGAGAGGAAAAAGAAAAGTCTGGTAAGGTGCCACTGGACTCCTCATACGTGGATACAGACTAACATGGCTACCCTTCTGATAATAGGAAAAAGGAAAATGTCCCTGCTGGTTTCTTTGTCCCCAGGGTGTGAGAGAATCAGGGGAAAAGGTTGGGGGTGGGGGATCAGGTTTGATTAGGTCAGGCAGCATTTTAGCTAGGAGGGATAATGAACCCTGTGTGCTCCTGCTCACAATCCTCCATTTGCCTCCACACTTTGAAAATCTTTTCCCTAAATTTCTGTGACATTACTACCTGTTTTTCTCAGTCTAAAGATATTACTAGTAAACATTTGACACATTGTTGGTTTACATTAAGTGCAACTATTCATAGTGGAAGCTCATTGTAACCTTCTGCTCTTTTGGGTGTAGTCCCTTGTCATTCACTTAAGCAATATGAGATTGAGAATTATAACATGAATATTGTTCCCTTCGTTAGTGCTGCAAATACCTATACTACCAAAAATCCAAATACACTTATTTCCCTGAACCAAACAAGAAAAACAGTTTATGCTCCCTTCTCCCGGAAGCTATTTGAGCCAAAATATGCTCTTATACCCTTCTTGAACCTTTGCTCAGCCTTACCTATACCCTACCACTACTAAAGGAGGAAGTCATGATTTTTTTCTCTTGGCAACTTTTCTGGAGGTATGCTATTGTATTCCCAGAGTGCTCGTTCCCAAATCCTATTGTGAAAACAGTAGTAAACAGAACTCTTAGCTTCAGGATGCAAGGAACTGGGTCCAAGACTAAAGGCAGCTGCCAAGACTGGATGTGACCACTGCCCCCATTCAATTCTGGATGGTACAACTGAGTTCACCTTAGTTGCTAGATATAGAAAACTCTAATGAGGAGCAAGGAAGTGGTGATTCTCACAAATTACTGAGAAAGTGAATTACTGGGAAAAACAGCATCAGAAAGATACCAAAATTTTCTCTACATCAGCTATTTAGTCGTTATAGTAGTTACTGTTAAAGCTACTGGGTGAGATGCTCAGTTTGTCTAAATCAGCATAATGCCATGGACTCTACCAACTCATAGGCTCTGTGAGACCAAATTGATTAATCTGAGGTCTGAGACTCACTGCCACAAAGGTTTTTGTTCTTTTTGGTGGTTTTTGCAGAGGTGTAGATGTACCAGACTGAGACATCAAGAATGAGTCCAATTAGGAGCCAAAGTGTGTGGCTGAATGAAGCAGGAATCCCCTTCCCATGACTAGTAAGGTATCTTTAACATTTAAAAAATGTCAAAGGCCAAAAAAACACCTCCTCATAAGACTAGTAATAGATGTAGGGAAGGCTGGGGTTGGGAGTGGAATTTGGAGGATCATTTCAGGTGAAAACAGAGAGAGCTGTGCAAAGTACCCTTACAAAACTGGGCAAATACTCAATTTGTCTTTTTATAAGGCTCAGTTATGCAACTGCTTCTCTCACCTCATCAACTTCAGTCACTTTCTGGCTACCCATTTTGCCTTAGAACTAAGAGGCATGTTTTTTGCCTTAGAATCCCAAGGTGGTAGTTGGGATCACCAGCTGCTTTTTTGTTTGTGCAGTAAGCAAGCAAAAGATATGTTTTGGTTTTAAAGAGCAAGATGGTTTGCATCCCTCTCCATGACTCTATTTTGACTGAGGAACTGGAAGAACCTGTACAGCCTCCTGTGGACCTGAATAGTTCACAATGACTAATGTTTTCCCACACAGTCAATATCAGTTTGTGTAGCCAATGGCAATGAATAGAGCCATACCAAATTCATGATCCAGTTTGGTCAATTTCATGATCTTAGGATTTAAAAAATAGTAAATTTCATGATCTCAGCTATTTAAATCTGAAATGTCATGGTGGTGTAATTGTAGAGTCCTGACCTAAAATGGAGTTGTTGGTGTTGCAAGGTTATTGTAGTGGGAATTGCAGTACTACTACCCTTATTTCTGCGCTGCTGCAGGCAGTGGTTCTGCCTTCCAAGCTGGGCAGCTGGAGAGCAGCAGCTGAAGGCAGAGCCACCAGCAGCACAGAAGTAAGGATGGCATGGTATGGAATCACCTCCCTTATTTCTGCACTGCTGCCTGCAGAGCTGGGCCCTCAGTCAACAGCCGCCTCTCCAGCCACCCAGCTCTAAAAGCAACAGCACATAAGTAAGGGAGGTATGGTATCATATTGCCACTCTTACTACTTCACTGCTGCTGATTTCCTGATTTCATGGGGTTGGGGAGACCAGATTTCAGTCTGTGACCCTATTTTCAAGGCCTTGAATTTGGTGGTGCCCTAGCAAAGTACTAGGGAAAAACTCTACTTAAGGACTATACAAAGTTTTGGGAAAGGAATAAGAAGTCATATAGTGTAAATTTAGCTTGTGACATAATACAGATAAATTAAGGTCTTGATGCGAACACTCACTCTATCTTTACTATGAGCGGGTCCGTTGTGGGACAATTCACAGTAGTAGAATTAAGGACATGCATAACTGTTTACATAATAAGGGCCTATGTCAACTAGCTCATGGCCCAGAGAAGCAAAGGCTTTAGTGTCATCTGTGCACATACCAAATTCCAAACTTCTGTTACTTTTCCTACATTGTGCCTAAAAACTAAAATGTTTTAAAAATGGGATTACTATAACATTCTTAATGCTATCCTAATTTAGGAGTGGCTAATATAATTTTCCTCAAAGTCTCAAAAATTCCATCCTGAGCAGCTGGCTATTTTAACTAAGGCAGTGACTTTTTGGAGAGTATCATCATGCAAATTCACAGGTTACTATGGAAGGTGTTTTAAAACTTAATTATAGCAAGGCCAATTAGCATATTCTTTAATAAAATAAGCCATGTAAAGAAATTATGTATCTATTCATTGCATACAGCACTGAATACATTATAGTATTTAACCATTACAGTAAACCCTCGATTTAACGGACCTCGATTTAACGGACTTCGGATGCAACGGACAAAATTTCTGAGCAAGTCTGATGCATTCCTGATCCATTTCTGGCTGGCTGGCTGCCGGCTCCCGGCTGCCGCCCGGGTCCAGGCAGCGGGCAGGCTGGCTGCCGGCTCCCAGCTGCCGCCCGGGTCCAGGCAGCGGGCGGGCTGGCTGCCGGCTCCCAGCTGCCGCCCAGGTCCAAGCAGCGGGCGGGCTGCAGAGCTGTCGCCCCGATCCTGTGGCGGGCGGGCTGCTGCTCCGACAGCTCATTTTTTTTATTATTAAATAACGGACTTTTTGATTTAACGGACACCCCCTCGCCCGAATTAGTCCGTTAAATGGAGGTTTTACTGTACTTCATACATCAAAGAAAACAATGAAATATGCCCACCTGAAGGAATGTGCAACACAGATCCTTCATTATCTTCCCATAACATGTCTCCATCCCATCCCAATTTCTCAGAAACAGGATAACATAACAGATCTGAGACCCAGAGTTCTTTCATCAAAACTACAGAAAACACATTTTTCGTATGAAAAAGAATAAAACCTGTTTAAAAGCCAATGCTAAAAAAAACACCTCTTCCTTAAAGCCCTCCGGTAGTTGGTCTTAGGCCACTTATGCTAAAACAATCATAAAATAAACCCATAAAAGCACATACCTTGGAACGTTCCCTTTCAAGGAGCAAAAAGCAGTTAAGGAATTGCATGATAGGAAGAAAATTGGCATATGGAAAAACAGTAAAATGTGAAGAAACGAAGGGTTGCCATAAATCAATAATATTCAAGCTAAAGAAGAGTTATCTGTGGGGCTAACACAGATCAGTGTGAACAGACTTTTTATATATTTGTATATTGTGGAAACAAGGGTCATCTAAACAATTAATCTTATGAACCATACACAGTGAAGGACTATGCAATCAGAGTTGAATTTAAGATTTGTTTCTACTTTAAATAGACAGGAATACTGTCATGCTCCCAGATCTCAGGGTCAGAATAGTTCAGTTAACTTGTTATAATTAGTGCCATACCAAACTTACTTCTAGCCACCTGGAGACAAACTATCACTGTCCATCCCCCTAGGTTAAGTGATCTTGAGGTTCATGCAGGGCATACTAGAGAAGTAAACTAGCACAGCTGGAAAATACAGTAGGGTGAACTCTGCTTTGGAAAAAACTACCAGCTAAAAAAAATGTTTTTAAGAGGACAGTTTCTCATTAGTGATGAATGCAGATTTAAAATAAGGTTTGTGAGCCTTAGAATCTGAATCGGTGAATGAATCAGACCAAAAGAAATCACACAGACATGATGATATACATGGAACTATTAAATAACAGAAAAAGGTGAAGCAAAAATGTTCTAGACTAATGGACCCAAGTCGGTTACTAACCAGGAAGCACTAGGGAAATTAGATGACTTTATGTGTGGAAAGGACTCTAGAAAAAGTGAACCTGGGGCTGTTTCATGTATACACAGGAAACTAAAGATGGAAAAGAGAGTGGAAGGAGTTTGGGGCCATATGTGAGAATAGAAGTATCCTAATTCTTTTTGTGGACCATTGAAAGAGCAAATGCTGAGGTAAAATTAGTTATTTTAATAATCTGATCCAGAGAAACAGAGTTGAGAGTATTAGCTCTTTTTTTGTATTTTTGCTAACTTGCCTGACATATGCTTCAACTAGTGAAGTTGACTTAGTAAACTGTTTTTGCCACAATGATCACAGTGAACTGTAAATTATGGAATAATCTCCTTCCCTCTAGATTACCAAAATCAAATTTGTGGTTTTAATTTTCAAGCCTCAGGGGATGACTTTTGTTAAGGTGTTGCCCTACTGAACAACACCTCAAATTGGATGAGCCAGTTTATTCTATCCAGTTTGCAACAATCAGATGTCTCTGAAGAATAAAGTTATTTGAGCTATAAAGTTTACAATATGATTCAACTGACATTTCTTTCCCATACAGCTTAATGATACCAAATCAGAAATCTTCACGCACACCTATGGTGGTGTTTCATACTCAATTGGTATTAATCTTCAACCAGTTTAAATGACCACCCGAGGTGCAAAACGATGGAGAATCAGGTCAGAACTGATTGTTATATTTCTTCTGGAAAAAGATATTATAGTTTTAAATACACTTAGTTAGCAAAATTGCCCTGATAAAAAATTGCCACACTGTAGTGAAGGCTGAATTTTCCATAATTTTTTTTACAGAAAATACACTAGTAAAGGAGCTACTGTAGCCAGACTTGTACTCTATAAATAAATTTGTGAATGTGAATACTTATTAAACAAATTTGATCTGAAGCAATTGACACCCAATAAATATGGGGCTCCCTTGTGCCATTTTTACAGAGGAAGCTTTTCAGAGAAAAGTTAAATGCTTTAAAATGTTTTGTAAACATTTTATTCATAATTTCCCACTTGAATCAAATTGTGTTCTGTTCCTGGTTTCCTTATTTTAGCAGACTGTGTTCCTCATCTGTGAGCTAATGGGTTAAGAAGCACTGTATTGTGCTCTATGCAAAGTCCACTCAGAGGAAAAGAAATGCATACAAATTTCATATTCAAAAATACACATCATGGGAGCACAAGTTAAAATTACTTCAGCTCTCTCATAACAACTGAAGGTTGGAAAGTTATTGTTCCACTGCTTATTCTTTAAAAACTGCACTTATCTATAAAATACATGGCATATCTCAATCCTGAGACAACACTGATAGTGATTTCACATCTGTATTCCCAAACTTGCTTCATTATTGATTACAGAATAATCCACATTGTGTGACGAAAACCCTACCACTTAAATTCACAGCATCCATCGATGTAGAAAGGAAAAGTGTTTCCTATATATAGATTCTCATAATACATATGTTACGTGTCCAAACTTCAATATTAAAAGATGGTATTTTCATATTAATCTTTTATGATCTTGCACAAATCCAAAATATGCTACTGATAAAGCATTTTAATGTTACATAGAATTGTAAGTTCTTTGGGATAGTGTGGCAGCATATCCCCCATGAGTCCTCTTGTGAGCCAAGGTGGCACAACGCAGAAGTAGCTCTGTCTCTTTCCCTTTTTAGTCCCAACAATAGCCCTGCATACCTTCTCTCAGGAACAACCTATCAGGTTGCTGCTCCTAGTCCAAAGAACATAAAACAAAAGGGTCTTCCACTGCTCTTGTGCTGCCCTTCCACCCCATGCACTTGGAGTGTTGGTCTTACAGATTTTCTCCCTGGAAGCTTGGCTCCAACCCAAGTCACAGATCCTCAAGTCTTCTTCCATCCAGCTCTCTCCCCGCAGTGTGGTTCTCTCCAGGTTGGAGCTTTCTTCCCAATCTTCCTCCAGGCTGTCTGAAAAATTACTGGGGTATGGAACAGCTTAGGGTTAGGGTTTGTGTGAGGAGATTAGAAAGATTGGGACTTTTCTGCTTGGAAAAAAAAAGACTAAGGGGAGGATATGATGGAGGACTATAAAATCAAGATAGGTATAAAGAAAGTAAATTAGGAAGTGTTATTTACTCCTCATAACACAAGAACCAGGGGTCACTAAATGAAATTAATAGGCAGCAGGTTTAAAACAAACAAAATAAAGTATAATAGTATGTCTTCACACAACCCACAGTCAATCTGTGGAACTCCTTGCCAGAGAATGTTGTGAAGGCCAGCACGGTAAGAGGGTTCAAAAAAGAACTGGATTATTTCATGGAGGATAGGTCCATCGAGAGCTATTAGCGAGGATGGGCAGGAATGGTGTCCCTAGCCTCTGTTTGCTAGAAACTGAGAATGGGTGACGGGATGGATCACTTGATGATTATCTGTTCTGCTCATTTCCTCTGAAGCACTTGGCATTGGCCACTACTTGAAGACAGGATACTGGGCTAAATGGCCTTTGGTCTGACCTAGTATGACTGTTCTTATGCCTGTGAGCTCACCTTTTCCCTTTAAAGCGACAGCCAGCAACTGGCAAATACTCTCTTTTTGCTCCCTATTCATACAGCACCTAGCACAATGGGATTCTAGTCTGAGTCAGGCTCATAGGCACCATGCCACCATACCAATAATATATACTACTATTACATGTGGAAAATTAGGATATTCTGGCTTTTTGAAGCACTAATATTACTATTTAAGTAGCAGCAACTGCATGCTAGGTGCATTACAGACAAGTGTGAAGTGCAGATCCCTGTGCTGCTGAACATACAATTAGTATCTGATGAGGATTAAAGTCCTAGAGTCCAGCAGCAACATCCCGCCAATCTTTTCTGCGTGAGTTTAACTTTATAAGTAACAAATAATTCCTTAGCAGTGAGTATTTGCATCCTAAATGAGAGAGAGAAGTATTTGGCTGCTTTGTTTTATTCCTGTTCCAATGTCATTTTTCCTCCATTCTGATCCAAACAGCTATTTAAATTAATCAGGATATCTGTGAATGTTTCCTAATGAAAAGTAAAGTCTCATCTATGACATTTTTTGTTATTACTTTACAGTTACATAATGAAATTATTGGAGCTTGAATTTTGTCTTCATGTAAAATATCACATAGGCCCTTCCAGAAGAGAGAATGTCATAACACAAAAGTGAGAAGTGGCTTCTGTATTCATAATGAGGGATTGCAAGCACACAGTGGGCAGAGCTCCTAACATACTTGAAAAATATTTAACTGGACAATAATGGAGCAATGCCAAATACTAAAAGTTACCAAAGATAATTTTAATTGTTGTAGATATAATGGTGTTCAATGACATCTGTTTTGGAACAAAAAAGTTATTTCCTGCAAATTATTGTAATATTTTTCTCCTAAAATAGCTCCTGAGTCACTGTTAAAGATACTTAGTATCTCCTAGTGGCTGGTGGAGACTGAAAACTGGCTAATAACTTTATTAAGAAAGGTGCTGAAGATATAATATAAAGGGATTATTTATTTCAAAATCCACAGAGAGCCAACCCATATGGGCAGCCGAGAGGTCAATGGGACTCTTGTGTGAGCAAAACATGAAGAATTTTATCTAATATCTATTTCAGACTGGCTATCCTGATCAAATTTTAATTTCTTGGACTGCAGTAAAACAAATTTTTGTACAGAATAAAAATGGTGATTGTTTACACAGCAAAATATGTAAGGTAAGAATATCTGTCTTTGATAAAGATTCAACCACAAAAATGAATAGAGAATGAGTGAACAATGGAAATTGACTCAGAAATTTGAGGCCTTACTGAATCTAAGGCAGGGATGGGCAAATGTTTTGGCCCAAAGGCCACATCTAGGTATGGAAATTGTATGGTGGGCCATGACTGCTCACGAAATTGTGGGTTGGGGTGTACGCTCCAGCTGAGAGTGCAGGCTCAGGTGGATCCAGAAATAAGGAGTTCTGGGTGTAGGGAGGGGCTCCAGGCTGGGGCAGGAGGTTGGGGATCAAGGGGATGAGGGCTCTAGCTGGGGATGTGGGCTCTGGGGTGGGGCTGGGGATGAGAGGTTTGGGGTGCAGGAGGGTGCCCTGGGGTGGGACTGAGGGGTTTAGAGAGTGGAAGGGGGATCAGGGCTGAGGCAGGGGGTTGGGGCATGGAAGGGCATGGAAGGGGTTCAGGGGTGCAGGCTCTGGGTGACACTTACCTCAAGCAGACCCCAGAAGCAGCAGCATGTCCCCCCACCAGCTCCTACATGTAGCATGCAAAGCCCCCTGGCTGCCCCTACACATAGGATCTGGAGAGGAGATATGCTGCTGCTTCTGGGAGCAGCACAGAGTGGGGCAAGCCCTTGACTCCGCACCCTGTCTGAAGTGCCGGAGCCAGGCAAACCCTAGACCCCTAGCGGGAACTCGAGGGTTGGATTAAAACGTCAGGAGGGCCGGATGTGGCTCCCAGGCTCCCACCCCTGATCTAAGGGCTTAGCATATGTATATATTTACATTGAAGTCAACCAAACCTTGTTTTTTGGGGCCCGAGCCTGTAAACTACCATGAATAGTCCCATGTTGGACTACTACGGTATGTGCATCGTGTGCATAACTGTTTGCAGTATCTGGGCTTCTGTGAGTTGGGATTTGCCTAGTTGAGTAAACGAGAACAGCTCATGTGACGACTGCCATTTTAGTGGACACACCATGGAGTCAACAAGGGACTTCCAGGGCTAAAAGCATGAACCTATTCTCCAACTCAACATAAAGACCTAAAGGTTTTTAGGTGCAGTTGTCAGACTCATAACCTCTGTGGACTGAGCATGAAAGATCTCAAACACACACATCACTGGCTTACACTTGCAGCAAAGTATGCTCACATTTTAATTTGATGCTTCTTTTCTTGTGATTCTCATTTTGTTTTAACTGTGGTACAATGCTCCAGAGTAATAGTACTGTATGTTATAAATGTAGGAGTTTTAGAACTATTATAATTCTTTTGCAGCTAATAGTACAAAGCATTCTGATTTTTCTTGGCTCATCTGCTGTTCTCCAAAATTTGGCAGGAGGTTAGAGGTTGAAAAATTAGGGACAACTACAGTACAAACTTTACAGACGCTAATTAAGTTATTTTGGTTGGGATAATTATTAAACATGTATGATCTGCTCAATGTTGCCTGTTCTGACTGCATAATAATTAAATTTTAGTGCATATAATTATGTAGAAGATCATTATAAACTAAAATATTAAAAAGTAAAGTTTTTTAAAAAGCTTACCTCAGTGTGAAAATCTATGGAGAGATTAAAGAAGTATTTTTGTTTTTAAAAAATTGACCTAAAATTTAGCTAAAAAGCTAACTGCAAGTGGAGATTTCAGCCATAGCCCTCCCCTCACTTTTTTTTTAACAGAATAACAAAGGCAAATATTTAATTGTCAGTATTTTTAGTATTTTTAAAACTCTTGGTAGTTTCTACCAGTCTTAGAAAGTGCAGTTGTGATATATCAGCCTGGGAGGCATGACACAATAACTGTAATGCTGAAAAACATAATCTTTCACGCCAAACTGTGCACCATCCCCATTTCAACACTTTCACTGGGATTATTAGGTTACAAATATATTTATAGAACTGCCATCTAGATGGACTACAGTATTTTTTCCATGCTAGGGCACATGGGAGATTAGAGTAAAACATGCAAAAGTTGGGATTTTAAAAATAGTATTTTTCATTAATTCTATCATAATGTATAAAAACTATAAAACAAGACAAAGATTACAGGAAATGGGAGCACCAAGAGACTTCAGAGCAGTCCTCCAAAACAAACAGTGAGTGAAAAAAAATTAAATTCTTCAACAATTAGCAGGGAGTAAATGTCATAAAACCATCTTCTTCGCACACTTACAAAGAGAACTCGATTTTTCTTTACAGATTCAAAATAACTTTTTTTTAAACAAAACCCCTTAAAAATTTGTGGGTCAAATCCTGTGAGTCTTAGTTGCTTGGAATGAATAGCATTTTAGATAATGCTAAGACTGAATAAGGAGCACCACCGTTTTGGCCCTTTCATTAAAATATCTTGTAATTATATATGAATTTCCATCAGAGGATATATGAGTATTTGTAGAATGCTTTTGACCTTACCCATTATAGAGCTATTTGCTGCATTTTACAGATGAGGAAAACGAGAGAGTTAAGTGACTTACTCAATTACCCACAGGAAGTTGGTGGCACAACCAGAAATAGAACCCAGATCTCTCAGCATCTAGTCCCATGCTTTAAACCAGTGATTCTCAGACCTCAGTGGTTCAGGAGCCAACTTATCGATCAACATTACCCAAAAGAACCACAGTGGCATGAATTCATTGTTTCATTTACTATAATGATTTATCTAGCTATCTATCTATAATTTTCAAGCAAATAAGTTAACAACTTAGTGCAAGCTGATAATTTAAGTAGTTAATAACATACTAAAGCATCTTGATTGGTTAATAACTTGGGTTAATAATTAAATTCCACAATGTTTTAATATCATGTGCTGCAAAGAGCCACAGGAGATACATTAAAGAGCTACTATCTGCCTTCTTGATGCTGGCACAGCACTAAGTTCAGGTTCCCGCAGTTATTTATTTAAGAATTCTAAACCTTTACAACTGTCAATGTGAATTTTAAAAAAAAAAATTTGTTGGTCAGCTCTAAAGATATGTATACTAAACACATATCATACCTATTTTTATTGCTTCTGCTGCTTCCATGATTACAGATTCCATAGTACAGGAATATTGGTAGTGTGGTCACTAAAGAGAAAATCTAGTTAGTCATAACAAGGACTAGAATCCCTTATAAATATTTTAAGGAAAAGTGCCCTATTCCATGAATTTATTATATCTTTATAAAGCTCTAATGCACATCAGATTTCCTTTTAATGGAAAAAAAATACAAAGAGTACATAAAAGTCAAAGAAGGAAAGATGAAGTAAATAAACTAGATGAAAACCCTTTTTACAAACATGTTATCTTCTATGCAGACAAAAAGTGAGCAATAAACCCAGATTACTTTAAAATATTCCATTATCCATTGTTAACACCAATAAACAGATGAATATGTCAAGTAAAAGGCTATCCCAGAAAGGCTTCATCATTATATTTTCTCTGGTGAGTACGAGCTTCCAACAGCAAGAAGCAATGTGGATACTATATTGTTATTGTAACAAATGCAGCCATACAGTAACTACTTGACATATTTCAAGTAACCCCCTTTACTTTAAGGTCAGCATATTTTCCATATTCAAAACAATTCTTTTGATCACTAGATTTATAGTTGGACTGCCAGAGTATAAGATTGTCCTCTAGATGCTGAAAGATTGGCTAGATAAATTTTACATCCTTTCCAGAATATAGAGGTTGATACACTGTGATTTGTGCTTTTAAACTTTTGTAATGTACCCAGAGACTCGGAGCATAAACACAATGGAAAAAATCTATATAACTAAATAATATTTACGAATATATTTATACTCCAATTCATATATTGGAGGTAGAATATTTACAAATAAAGGAAGAAGTATAAATCTTTCACTTTTATAAGATTTCAAAACTTTTTCAAACCAATTCTAGAAATCACTAGATCACAAGACACAAAACTTCATTATTACATATATAATTCTAAAACTAAGAAATAATATTCAAAGTGATTTCTGACCTAAAATCAAACTATAAAGACCTGGTTCAAGACCTGCATCCGATGAAGTGAGCTATAGCCCACGAAAACTTATGCTGAAATAAACTAGTTAGTCTCTAAGGTGCTACAAGTGTTCTTCACTTTCTTTATAAAGATCTGGCTAGTGAAGTCTAGTCCAAAGTTTATTTCAGTGGGACTACTTATTACATGTGGTACTATTCAGTGTAAAGATATCAAAATCTCCTTTTTAATTTAAATCAACAACTGATTTCAACCCAATAAAGAAAGAAATCACTCCCTCTTTCAACCATCTAATGGTATTACTGAAGTTGAATATGGACTGTAGTTCTCTTAAATAAAAATGGAAACCCTTCTATAAGGAATATCTTGCAGATATCTACAGCTTTTACATCCTACAATCTTTTGTCAACAGCAAACAAAGTAAAATAGATCTCTCTGAATGCTAGTTACCACCTAATTTCAAAATTAGCATTGATAACAATGTGTCTCTTCCTGCTGCCTTTGAAATTAATGGTATAACTAGGGTGACCAGATATTCCGATTTTATAGGGACAGTTCTGATTTGGGGTCTTTTTCTTATATAGGCTCCTATTACCCCCCACCTCCTGTCCCAATTTTTCACACTTGCTGTCTGGTCACTCTAGGTATAACTTTAGTGAGAACTGGGCCCAAAATGTCATTCTTTATATTATACCAGCATCTAGAAGCCACAATCTTTATATACACCTAGTATGAGACAGGCTCTGCCACCAACAATTATATAATCTAGACAAAACTGACAAAAAATGGAGGGGAACAGGGGCACTGCGAGATTAAATGACTCGTCCGTGATCATTACATTCTTAATATAAAGAATACAAAATATGCATATAAAGTATTAGCCTCCCAGTAGGAAGTGGCTGATCATACATTAGCAGCTTCCGCAAGTAAAATACCAAGCTTTTGATGGCAAACCACGCCACACAAATTAAAACTATAAATAAAGTTATTTTTTTACAATTAGGGTGATTAACCATTGCAAAAAATTACCCAAGGAACTGGTGGATTCTTCATCCCTTGATGTCTTGAAAACAAGACTGGATATCTTTCTGGAATCTATGCTCTAGTCAAACATAAGTTATTGAGCTCAATATAGCAGTAAGTAAGCGAAATTCTGTCGCATCTGTTGTAGAGGAGGTCAGACTAGATTCTGTTGGTCCCGTCTCAATTTAAAATCTATGAAACCATGAAACTGCATGCTTATAGAAAAAAACTAATTGCTCCCTGTAGTTACTAGGTGACAATGTTCTGAGTTCAGAACAGAAGCCAATGATAATAAGACAATGTTTTAAAGTGCTGGTACAAAGAATTAGTTTGTTCTAATGATGTAATACTTGTAACTGAATATTCTGAGAGCTCTGGTGGGTTGATTTCTCTGGAACCAGTCTGAACAGGAGTTGGATATGCCTGCAGTTTGCTCATGCAGTTGAACTAAACTCTGAAAGTTTGTTGTTTTTCTAAGTTGGTTGTATATTTATTAGGGCCCTACAGACATAGTTGAAAATACATATTCCTAATTATATGGGCATAAATGCCAATCCAATTTGAGCTGGGTTACTACTCTGTGTGCACAATTTAAAAGATGTGTATGCTAATGGCCAGATTTTCAAAAGAGTTCAGCTACTACTTGGGCAAAATGAAATGTCCAGATTTTCATAAGTGCTCAGCCTACCAGCTCCCATTGAGAACATGGTTAATTCTGCTGGTGACATGTCAGGCAAAGAAGCATAGAAACTGCTGGGTGCAGATCCCTTTAAAAAAATCTGGCCATTTCATTTAGATGCCCAAATAGAAGCTGAATTATTCTGAAAATGTGCCCCTTTATGATTTATGTAAGGTCACTCAGCAAGGTAACGTCAGAGGTCGGAGTGGAACTTGTGTGTCCTACCTCCCGCAATACTCTTTCTGCTTCACACACTGCCTCCTTTGGGAGTATATATCTGAAAAATAAAAAAAGCATAAACCATTACTTCATATATGATTTAACTACAGAACACCAGAGACTATTAATTCATGTAAATGCACCCATTTGTACAGTTACATACACAACTGCCCTTTCCCCATTTGTCTGCTTATTCAGTTGTAGCCTCATATCATAATCCTAGATTGTGAGCTCTCAGGTACAGGAACTGTTTTTATGTGTTGTTTCTATTGTGCCTAGCACAATGGCCTCTAACCCTTGAGGCCATTTGGCATTAATGCAGCATACAAAATAAAATAATACTATACAGAGGGAAAAGAAAAGAAAAATGAGATAAAACAAAATATTGCTAAATCACAGATTTCCAACCTAATCCCCCTATCAGAGAAGGACGCAGACTGACTGGAGGTGACAAAACCAAAAACTCCATGCAGTATTGGAAAGGGAAAGTGGTACTGCTTGGGCAGCCAGAAAACCTGCATTGTCAGAAAAGACTAGCAGAGTTCAGGTTTCAAACTCCAGGTCCGCATCACAACCTTTATGGGCCAAAATCTCTTTTCAATCACACATCTGTAATTTCACTAAGACTAACAGGGTTGCATGGACTTCGCCTCAAAGAATGGAGGTGGGGTGAGAGGAAAGAGAAGCCAATATGCCCTACATACTCTCTAGTCCATTGATTCTTAAAGTGGGGGTTACGAGCCCTCTGGGGGTCGCAACTCAGTTTTGCAGGGGTTGCGAGCCCCTGCTGCCTGCAGCCGGCCCAAACCCTGCCGCTGCCGCGGGCTGCTAGCATCCGACACCCCGGTGAGCTCAGTCCCGGTCCTGACAGACACCCACCCCCAGCTGGCTCCATGTGCCCCGTCTCCAGGCAGCCCCTGCCACAGGGGGCTGCTGGAACCTCCCCCCCAGCCTGGCACCTCCCATGGCAGGCTGCAGGCACCCCTCCCCCAGAGGGCTGCCAGCAGCCCCCCCAGCCCGACCCCTAAAGGGGGTCACACTTACAGGCCTGGTGTCCAAAAGGGGTCACCAATACAAAACGTTTGAGAACCACTGCTCCAGTCCCTGCGCACCACATTCCCCTCTCAGCCATCTCCTTCCCCATCCCTCTTTATGCCATATTCTCTTTTGTGTCCCGCACCCCATGCTCTGCCCGTCCCATGCCTTTGTCCACCCATCCCCCTCGGAGCCCCGTTTCCCGCCAAGGCTCCAGCGCCCGGGACCAATGGCCCTGACCCTCGCCGCGGGTCACGCGGGAGGCCCACGGCCCAGGGCAGCGGACAGCGCGGCCCGGCAGCAGCAGGGCGGGGAAGGCGGTGCCTGCCGAGCAGGGAGGCGGTGCCCGTCGGGAGGCCGGGCCGGGCGGGGGGAGTTTAGTCCACTAGAAGGGAACAGTTTCTCCTGCTGAGGCTTGACAGCGTCAGGTCAGTGTGTGAGCTGCTGCGGGGACCATCCCCCGGCGCGGCAGGGGGGGTCTCTGGGGGCAGGAAGGGGTTGTGGGGGGCAGGAACAGACGGGGTACTGCGTGCGTGGGGATCTAAGGGAGGGGGGGCTCTTTTGGCGTAGAGGTAGGCAGGGGGGCTGTACCCTGCCCGGGGGAGAGAGAAGGGACTGTGCCTGTGGGGGGTGTCCCCTAGCGCAGAAAGGAGGGCTATGCTCCGGGGGGATCTTTGGGGTGCCAGGCAGGACGCTGGGCGGGGGGGGGAGCAGAGGACTGTTGATGAAGGGGAGTCTTCATGGAGTGTGGGCATGGTGGCGAGGCTGAGAGTGCCAGGGTGGGGCTAGCGCCCATGGGGGCTCTGTGGGTAGGGCACTGTTCCCATAGGGGTTTGGGGAGGAATGAAGGACTGTGTTGATGGGAGCTCCAGGGTGAGCTGCGTCCATGAGGGGGGCATCTAGAGGCAGTGAAATACCCAGAAAGCTTTATGTATGGGTGGTCTATGGAGTTGGTAGCATAGGTAGGTGCTTGGTGCTGTGTTGCAGAGGTGGATTATTCTGGAGGGGGCTGGATCTCATGTGGGCTCTGTAAAGTGGTTTGGGGATAAGCAGAGGGACAGTGTTCATGGTTACTGTATGGGAATGGTGGAATACACATAGGGATGTATGTCCATTGGTGCTGCATGTGTGATATTAATGGAGATAGACAGTAAACTATGCCCATTGGTATTCTGTGATAGTTACAGGTGGCTATGTCCATTGGTACAACATGTGGAGAGGGGAGATGGCAAGGGAGTGTTACTCGCTTTGCTTGCCTGGTAATGAATGAAAAGCATCATTTTCTCTTTGACTTCTCAACCAAGAAAAGTCAGTGAGCCCTGAATTTAGTCATGCCACAGCAGAGATACTATGTTGAAATATAGAATATATGGGTGGCATGCCCCAGGTTTTCAGGAGCATTTTGTAATTTTCCTGGTGTCATTTCTCTCCAGGGTACTTGGCAGCTGAGGACTGCAAGATCCTGTAGTGTTGTAACTCTGAGGCAGTATATGCACTTGATACAATGCTGTGATAGTATATAACATTATATTATGACATTATACTGATATCTTTGTGTAGACTTTTGGAGTTAACTTAAATTAAAAGGATCAATTATAATTGTCCAGACATTTAAAAGTCAGACCGTAGACTGATAACTTTTGTTTCACCCACTTCCACCATCTCCAAAAGACTTGTTTGTCTGGAATATAGCACTTATGTTCTGTCTAGTAACCAATGTTCAAATATATACATTTCCCCTAGCAATCAGTATGTAATAGTATGCAAGGAGTAACTTTTTCAAGATGATGATAATAATACATTACTTGTGAGTTTAAAAGGGCCCAATGTGACCCCTGAGATACACTGGAACTTGTCTGACCTGCAGTACTGTCTTTTGCAAATTAGTCTTGTCTGTTGTACCCTGGTTGATATTAGAAACCCTGTGCGTGGTTATGTTGAACATTTTTAATCCCTCTAGGTCTCACTGAAGATTAATGTGAAAAATTACTTAGAGATTTAATTATGAGACTATGAAGAATCATTTTTAAACAATTCTGCACAATGTAAATATAGACTATTATCAGTGGGGGAGAAATTTGATCAAATGGTTAGATATGGATGTTGAAATTGGCAGTTAAATTTCAGAATTATATTTGGCAGGTATTCTTATAGGCGCTGCTATCAGATTTTAATCTACTTAGACATCAGTTTATTAAAATATTGCATTATTGGTTTATATATTTGTATATATTTCTGAGTAGTCCTAGTAGACAGCATCCACACCTGATCTGAAAAGTATATTGCCTTGTACCAGATATCACTGTATCATGAAAAGTTTGTCATAGTATGTTCTTTTCATAAATAATTATTCTCCTTCTCTGATTTAAGTATGTATTTTACATACTGATACCCGACAAACACCTATATGATGGTAAAGTTGATCAATATTATAGCTTCAGTTTTAACTTTTGCTTTATGAGACTGACATTGACATTACTGCTGAATCTGAGTTTTTTTCTACTTGACTTTTCTTTCAGTTCCTATAGATCAGTTCCTAAATTCAGGCCTAGTTCTGTCAATATAAATGTATTTCTATAGCAGTCGCTACTAGGCTAACTTTAACCAACAGTTTAATCAGTAAAGCCAGAAACAGTTTATAAGTAGAAGCAAAACTGTGTTGTGTACAACGCTAGGCAAATAATTCACAGGAAATCATTTACTTAATGATTTTTGCCTCTCTATGTTTTGGAATTGACTGAGAGCACCTTTTGATTTTTTCGGAATCGTTCACTATCCAAAAAAATTCAGAATAATTTCACTAGCTATTTCTTGTTCTGTAACTCGGTTGTCAGTAATTAGTTTTGAATATTTGGTATTTGAAATTTGAGTGATTTTAATTTCTTTTGATTGATACATAGGTCACAAGCTTTTCTTTCTGTTCCCGATTGTGGTGAGCATAAACCAAGCTTCCAATGCAGCTACTCACAATTGTAAATTTAAAATTCACCTTCTATGAAATTCTCCAATATTTGCTTAAATTTACTATTTCCACATATGTTTCTGTGCTAAAAAACTTTTCTAGAGTATTCATGGAAAGCAAGCAGGAAAAGCATTTGAACACTTTTTAAATTAACTAGGATAAAAATCTTAACAAATACTCGCAGAATTCTCCGAGCTAGTTTATTGGGGAGTCATGGGCAAAATGCTTTCCATTATATTTTCAAGCAGTTTATTTTGCTGTGTTGTTATGATGTACCCACTAATTTAATTTTTAAAGTCACTAATATACTTATTGAAAGCATATTGTTCCACAATGTAATATTATAAGTGATGATGAATTCTGATAAATCTTTATTTATTATGCTGATTTTTTTCTTTAATGGGAAGTACTTATTCTTCAGTCATTTTATTACAACAGTTCTGAATGTTTAAATTAATTTCTGTGTATTTTTTAAAAAGCAACAAGTCATTAAGTAGTAGAAGATCAATGTTGTGATTGGTTCTATTTAACTATACACCCAGAAATATCATTAAGGGAATTTATGCATGTGCTTCCTATTAACAAGACAATTCTTGAGGGCCTTACTCAATTTTCACTATGTTCTTACTCAAGAAAAATCCCTTTGGGTCCAATGGGGTTTTTTAAGACTGAATGGAAATTTACTTGGATCAACATTAATAAGAATCACAATAACAGGGTATTGATCTTGATTCCTGTACTGACTGATATGCCTTATTTTTCTTTAACTGACTGGGTTTTTTAATTGCTGTTTTTAAATATGAAGCATAGACCCTTAGACCAATTGTGCCCCTAGTCAGGTGCCAATAATAATATGGGCATCTATGAGATTTGTGCTACTGACAACACAAGTGTCTTCAAAGGGAGTGGAGGGGAATGGGGATGTGGTCCATTCTCAGCTGATAGGGGGTGAGGGGAAATGCACATGGTACCAATTTAAAGAGTTGCTGAGTTTCCCTTGCAGTAAATGGTCCTCCAGAGCCCCGGAATTCCTCCAGGGCTTCTGCTACAATGAAGTCCCCCTGCATACAACCCAAGTGCAGAGGCAATCTAGCCCTAAATCTAGTATTTTAACAACAGAGTATTTAGCAAAGAATTAGCTACATTTACAGCCTGATTTGCAGTCTTTGCATATGCAAGGTTTACATGAGAGTCAGGATTGGGCTCATAATCTTTATCTCCCCTCTTCTTCCAGTATGTTCCACAGCCCAGTTATTAACTGATTCCAAAATCCATTAAAAGAACTATACAAAACAATTATATCCTTCCCCAAATTAAAATTCTTGAAAGTGAACTACATAGTTATGATTATTAATTGTTTGTTACTTGAATTGCAGTAGTGCCTAATGGCCTGATCAAGGATCAGGGCCCATTGGGTGAGGCATTGTACACATATAGAGGAAAAGACAGTGCCTGTTCCAATGATCTTATGTTCTAAAACTCTGAGGAGAGAGCACTGTAGGGTGACCAGATAGCAAGTGTGAAATATTGGGACAGAGTGTGGGGGGGTAATAGATATCTATATAAGAAAAAGCCTCAAGTATCAGGACTGTCCTTATAAAATCAGGACATCTGATTACCCTAGAGCACTGATAGATACAAACAAACAGGGGGAACACAATGAAAATGGTGGGATCATTAATCAGAAACTTTGAGTTATGGATGATGCTTTCCCTATGTAGCATGTTTACTTTCGTTTGTTTCACTGGCATTGGCTATAATAGCAAAATAACTGCTGTTTAAACAAGGAAGATAAGCAGCTACCTCAAAATCCAGTTCACAAATTTCTGGAATCAATTAACAGGTGATGCTTTGTAGACATGCATAAGCCACCCTCTTCCCTCATGACTAAGCACATCACCTGCATGCCATGCAGTTTGCACATTCAGGACAAAGTCTATGAATTCAAGTCTATGAATCCCAAAGTCCCATCTAGCTGAACAACAAGCTACTAACTTGCTACTCTGCTGGTTGATAATTAGCAATTTTTAAAAACAAAGCTTAGGTACCCATGTGTATGTATGTTCAGGAACAAATATATGCTTTGAATATATTAGTACATACACATTCACGTACACTACGTATATATAGCTATTTCAGTATTATGGAATAACATCCTCCTGACTTCACCATATGTAGAAATGCTGCATATATAAACCTCTAGTTATCATTTGTATTAGTAATACTAAATAAGTAATAATTAATTGATTTAATGTGATTGCAATAATAATACCCCGAGAGTTTTAAATAAGAACATTGGGACAGTTTCTTTTAAAACCTCTAATGCAACAACATGAGACCTCAGTGTAAAAGCTATTAAACTGTCTGGAACTTTTTTTAAGGTAGAAATAGCATTGGAATTATTTCAGAATTTTGTACTTAACACTGTTTTACGGTTTAGTTTTTTATTTATTTATTTAACTTTAATAAAACAGAAATGTGGGTCAGAATTCATGGGGATAGATTACAATTTAAATCCCACAGCACGCCCCGTGCTGTAAATAAATATAGTCCAGGGTTCAAGAGAATGTGGAGGGGATGAGCTGGAGCAGGAGCTCACAGGAGGGATTTGAGGTAATTCACCAAAAGTGCCCCGGTGAAAAGTGCATGGTGCCTTATGCATTCCACAGTATATATGGTCAGCTCTGTTTGCTAGAGCAGAGGGTGAGCAGAAGGTGAATCCTCTCACCCTCATCATACCCTCTTCTTTTGGAGATGATATTGTTGTCACTGTTGTGGAGCAGTGGCATTGCTTCCTAGCTGTGTTTTGACTGGCTTTGGACCAGAAGAACAAGGTGAGAGAGGAATCTCCGTATGCCCTCTTCTCTCCCTTCCCCTTCTGTGTGTGGCCAGTGATAGATATCAGCTACACACTAGTTCACATAGAAGCATTTTGCAATTTCTATGAGCAGCATATCTGACACCTTCCCGCCACTCTGTAAGAAGTGTTTTATCCTATACACATTGGAAGGGACAAATGGTGGGATTTTCAAAAGCACTCAGTCACCTAACCCTGCTCCCACTGAATTAAATAGTTAATTTACTTCCATGGAAGTAGAATTAGACCAATACTAGGAGATGTTGGAAATCCAACCCAAAATAATTTTTAAGATGATCATATGCTGACATTCCAAGCAGAGAGGCATACACTTAACCTAATATGGGGTAGGCAAACTTTTTGGCCCAAAGGCCACATTGGGGTTGTGAAACTGCATGGAGGGCCGGGTAAAGAAGGCTGTGCCTCCCCAAACAGCCTGGTCCCCCACCCCTACCTGCCCCCTCCTACTTTCCACCCCCTGACTGCCCCCCTCCCAGAACCCCTGACCCATCCAACCCCCCTTCCCCCGCTCCCTGTCCCCTGACTGCCTCGTCCTCTATCCACATCCCTGACCCTGACAGGCATACTTCATCAGACGTATAGAGAGAAACATACAGTAGGAAGATAGGTAGGAGAGTAGATAGAGACAGAGAACATGAAAAGATGGGGGTTGCCATACCAATTCTAAGAGGCTAATTAATTATGGCGAGCTATTATCAGCAGGAGAAAAAAACTTTTTGTAGTAATAATCAGGATGGTCCATTTCAAACAGTTGACAAGAAGGTGTGAGTAACAGTAGGGGAAAATTAACATGGGGAAATAGATTTCAGTGTGTGAAATGACCAAGCCACTCCCAGTCTTTATTCAAGCCTAATTTCAAGGCATCCAGTTTGCAAATTAATTCCAGTTCGGCAGTTTCTCCCTGGAGTCTGTTTCTGAAGTTTTTGTTGTTGAAGAATTGCCACTTTTAGGTCGGTTACTTAGTGGCCAGAGAGATTGAAGTGTTCTCCCACTCGTTTTTGAATGTTATGATTCCTGATGTCAGATTTATGCCCATTTATTCTTTTGCGTAGAGACTGTCCAATTTGGCCAATGTACAATGGTAAAGGGACATTGCTGGCACATAACGGCATACATCACATTAGTAGATGTGCAGGCAGAGGTGAAAGTAAAAATAAGTTCTTACCGGTACGGGGTTGGATTGGCGCTGGCGCTGGCCCCCGGAAGGGACGGGGTCTCGGGAAGAAGGGGCAGGGCTAGAGGGGATCAGAGCTGGCACCAACCCAACCCCATACTGGTAAGTGCCCTCTTCCCTCCCCCCTCCCCCTACGTGGAGTAGTAGGGGCAGCTGGGGGATCCAGAAGCAGTATAAAGGGCCCAGGGCTCAGCTGCTGCTACCGTCCCTGGCCCTTTAAACCGCTACTAGAGCCCCGCTGCCTGCTATCAGGGCTCCAGCAGCGGGGCTCTGGGAGGTATTTAAAGGACCAGGCTGCAGAGGCAGCTGGAGCCCTGGGCCCTTTAAATACCCCCAGGAGCTCCCCCTGGCTATTTAAAGGGCCCGGGTTCCAGCTGCTTCTGCTGCCCCAGTCCTTAAAATAGCGACTGGAACCCGTTGCTCCCTCAGCTATTTAAAGGACGGGTGGTAGAAGCAGGGGAGCCCTGGGCCCTTTAGCCCCCAGAGCCCCAAGATAGGGGATTTTGGGGGCTATTTAAAGGCCCCGCAGCTCCCCTGCTTCTACCTCCCCGTCCTTTAAATAGCCACGGGAGCGGAAGGGTTCCCACGGCTATTTAAAGGACCGGGGCAGCAGAAGCAGCTGGAGGCCGGGCCCTTTAAATAGCCCCCAGAGCCCGTCAGCCTGTACTCCAGGGCTCCAGCAGGGGGGCTCTGGTGGCAATTTAAAGGGCCTGGGGCTCCAGCCACTGCTGGGAGCCCCAAGCCCTTTAAATTGCCTCCTGGGGAAGCTGGGCCGCCCCCGTATGGCGCACGGGCTCTTGCTGGTACACCGTACCAGTGCATACTGGCTTACTTTCACCTCTGTGTGCAGGTAAATGACCCCCTGATGGCATGGCTGATATGATTAGGTCCTATGACAGTGTCACTTGAATAGATATGTGGACAGAGTTGACACTGGGCTTTGTTGCAAGGATAGGCTCCTGGGTTGGTGTTTCTGTTGTGTGGTGTGTGGTTGCTGCTGAGTATTTGCTTCAGGGTTAGGGGGCTGTCTGTAAGCGAGGACTTGACTGTCTCCCAAGATCTGTGAGAGTGGGGGTTCATTCTTCAGGATAGGTTGTAGATCTTGGATGATGCACTGGAGCGGTTTTAGTTGGGAGCTGAAAGTGATGTCTCATGGCCTTCTGTTACTTTCTTTGTTGGGCCTGTCCTGTAGTAGGTGACTTCTGGGTACTCTTCTGGCACTGTCAATCTGTTTCTTCACTTCAGCAGGTGAGTATTGGAGTTTTAGGAAGGCTTAATAGAGGTCTTATAGGTGTTTGTCTCTGTCTGAGGGATTGGAGCAAATGTGGTTGTATCTTAGAGCTTGGCCGTAGACAATGGATCGTGTGATGTGTCCTGGATGGAAGCTGGAGGCATGTAGGTAAGTATAGCAGTCAGTAGGTTTCCGTATAGGGTGGTGTTTATGTGACCATTGCTTATTAGCACTGTAGTGTCTAGCAAGTGGATCGCTTGTGTGGATTAATCCAGGCTGAGGTTGATAATGGAATGGAAATTGTTGGAAACATGGTGGAATTCCTCAAGAGCTTCTTTTCCATGGGTCCAGATGATGAAGATGTCCTCAATGTAGCGCAAGTAGAGTAGGGGTGTTAGAGGACAAGAGCTAAGGAAGCATTGTTCTAATATTGGCTGCTTATGCTATAGTGCTTCATGGGGAAGAGAATTAGTTTTTTATGCAATTCAGCAGCTCTTTTGCGATAACAGCATGTGTCCCGTGTGGAATTAGGATGTCTTTCTTCTTTAGCATACATGTTGCTGTGACACATTACAGAATCCCTCCTCGCTAGCCCCCCATTATTGTTTAACAGAAAACCTCTACTTAATATTCCCCTACTTTCCCTCCACAAACACAACAATTCTGGACACATTATTTATTTTCCTTTAGGAGAATGAACTCTCACAACTGTCATGGAACAGGCACCTGGAGCGGGTAGGGATAGAGAGGAAGGTTGTATACTGAGTCCCTGGCCTTTCAGCTGAAAAGTACAATTTAATGATTTTGAAGGGAGACTCATATTCGCTTAAAATAGCCCTGACCAGAATTATAATCTGCTCTTAAACTACTTTATATGACATGTAATAACACTGCTTCCATAAAATAGTATTTTATTTCATAGCATAGTATTTTATTTCAGGTGCACAGTACATTATTTGTGTATTTATACATACCTTCTGAACATATTGGTCAGCACTTGTGTAAATACTATACCAGCTAACCATGAAATGAAATGTAATTCTGCTAGTTTTCAATTAGTATTTTATTGAGAGTTGCATTCTCAACATTTGTGTTTGAGAAGTACACACCATTTGACCTTTAGTTTGAAAATATATCTTATATTAAAAAGTAATATGGTTAATCCTCAATGGAATATTGCAGTATTTTTTCTCAACCTCCCTCCTCCCCGTGTAAATCTTAACATAGAAACACTATATATATATAACATTCTTCGTGGAAGTAAGAATAGAAAGGGATTCTAAACAAAATGAAATGTGTGTATGAAGGGGGGGAAATAATTAGTTTTTATATTGCAGGTTTGTTAGAAATTCCAGAAGTTTGATATACTTTTATATAAACATAGTGATCAATTATTCATTTTTAATCATTTTCAGTATTCGTTAGCTAGGATATTTTTATATCCCTGAGAAATAAATTCTCAACCACGGTAGTTTAAAACTGATATCAGAATATCCAAAGAGTCACATTTTGTTACTCCAAAAGAAGAGATATGAAAAGAAAAATGTTAATTATAGGCTTTAGCACTCAGAGTAGGATCTTTTAGTAGGGGTGGTCAGAAAAGCAGGTTTTACTACTTAAGAGCTGGTGGTTTGTGGTACTATCTAGTTGGAGAGCTTAAAGAAAATGCAACCGCTTCTATTTGTTACTACTCTTAAAGTGAACAATTTCCTATGATAGAACTAACTTTTAGGAACTGTCATTTTTGGTGTCCACAGTAAATAAAAGTGAAGTGCTTATACTTTAATCTTGAATACATTTCACTTACTTAGTGCTTGCTGTCACCTGCAGTGGTTTTCCAGCTGCTGGATTTTATGCTGGGAACTCAGTTCTTATTCTGTAGAAGCATTGTACAATATGTGTTACTAAATTGACTTATAACCATAACAAATAATTTCTAAGATAGAGGGCCAAATTCTGCCCTCCTTTACTTGTGTGCAATCCCATGGAATTCAAAGAACATGCATGGGTGTACCCGTGAGCAAAATTTTAGGATATGTCTATGTAGGGTGGCCAGATGTCCCGATTTTATAGAGACCGTCCTGATTTTTGGGTCTTTTTCTTATATAGGCTCCTATTACTCACCCTTCCCCCGTCCCAATTTTTCACACTTGCTGTCTGGTCACCCTACATCCGTGCTTCAGCAACACAGTTCTGACACTGCAGTTGTGCTGCTGTAGCACTGGAGTGTAAATACTTCCTACATCAACAGAAGGGTTTTCTCTGTCGATATAGGTACTCCATCCACATCAAGAGGCAATAGCTAGGTCTACAGAAGAATTCTCCTGTTCATCTAGCTGCATCAACAGAGGTGGATTGGTCCATCTATGTTACACAGGGCATGACATTTTTCACAGCCACGAGTGGTATACCTAGGTTGATCTAAGTTGGAGGTGTAGACCTGGCCTCAGAGACATGTGTTTTATAATCTTATGTAGAAGCATTTGCAGCAGAACCTCATTTATCTGCATTTCCATAAACTAGAAATCTGTGCGAAAATAGATTTGGGGATTTGCATCTTACTGAAGCCCAAATATGGGAAATTCTGAGGAAGGCTGGGGTATTGGCTCTCTGTAGGACGATGGGGGTTCACCACTTCCTCTCCTGGCCCCTCTCCGAGAGCTCATCTGTGCCCTGAAACAAGGCCTTTACAATTGGCTAATGGTGCTTGTGTTCCTCCATTGCTTCAAAAGTCACTAATTTGTAGTGGGTAAGTTTCCCACACTCAATTAGGGCTTGATTTAGGAAGAATTCTCCTGTTGACTTAGCACTGTCTACACTAGGACTTTAACTGTGTCAATCAGGTGTGTAGACTTTTCACACTCCTGAGCAACGTAGTTATACTGACCTAATTTCCTAGTGTAGACAAGGCCTTAGTGTAGTTTATTGAGAATTTACTGTAGTTCATGTTTTAGGTTTTTTCACAGAAGGTACTCATTTGCATCTACATTTAAGCATCTTCTACTTTCCAACTCAGTGATATGTTATGATATATATTTGTGATGATGGTTTAAGGAATATATATTTAGTAAAACATGTTTCAGTGCTTTATATACTTTAAATGTCTCCTATTGTCCTAACATAAAAAGAAGCAATATGTTTTGTTTTGTAATATGTTGCTCTGCCCATTTTGGCCATGTTTTTAGATTTTTGTCTTTAAAGCTTGCTTATACCAGTATTGAAAAGTATGGAAACATAAGTTCTCACTTTCATTTCAAGTAGTATGCTTTCCTTTTCAACCATGAGCATTAATCTTGCTTTTGAGATGATAAATTAAATAAACTATCAAGCCTTGTCTACAGCAGATGCCGTTTATACCAGAGCAATTTTGCGGGTATTGTTTATAACAGTTCCCTGAACAAAATAAGATAAAGGATTATTTTGCCAGTATAATGGCATCTACAGTAGGGCTTTTGCCTGAATAGCTATGTTAAAGGTTTGATTATTTTTTTCCGGACTCCTAACTGAAAAACATATGCTGGCAAAATTTTAAGTGTAGACTAGGCCTAAGAAACCAGGAGTTGTTACAATTAATTGTAGAGTATGTTTGAAGATTAATATTATAAAAGGTCAGTGACTTGTGACTCAGAATAGTAAGTGGCAATAAAACAAGGGGGAGTTACTTTAGTAAGGTGTCCTTACGCAATTTTCAGGACATTTCATTTAGTTTTCTGTAAAAATGACTAAAAGTATTTTTCTTTTATTATTATTATTATTTAGTATTAGTGCTGTCAACGCTATTACCAGAGCAAAAGTGTAACTTGCAAAACATTTATGGAAGCTTAATTAGTTCTCAGTTGTTTTACAATATTTGGATGTTGGGACTCATGAAAGAGAAAGAGGGTGTTACTGATATAAACAAATCCCATATGTGCTTCCTCTGCTTAATTCTTCTAATCCATCTCAGTTTTATGCAATACCTATGCTTTTACCATCTTGAGCCTTTTACAATATAAGATTGCCAGTTGCACTGAGCTGATTAGTGATATTTGTGATGAGAACAAAAATTCAGTGGCACCGTGAATGAGAGACCCTAAACTGTTTCTTGACAGTTTCCTGAGAATATGCCTATAGAAGTCAAAGATTTGTTCTTTGGGCCTGCCTTGTGATCATATATGCTAATTTACCAGTTGTTTGGGAATTGCAAATATGAATTACATTCAGACAATCTGGAGTATTTTGTTGCCTATAGTAGTCTACCCGTATAAAAAGTAGATGACTAATAGCAAAGGAATCACTGCAATGGTGTGGATTATATTCAGGTTAGAAAAGAGCTATCATGTTAGGACATAGCTTATGGCATCCATATCCCATTGTGGTCCACCAGCAATATGTTAAAAAATGTAACAAGTTTATTAATTTTTACATACATGTCCAGCAGGTTTGATTTTACTACTAATCAGAAAAATTCTATACTATAGAAAGCCTGAATAGAACTATAGTGCCAAGTCTCTTAATTCCTATAAGAAGCATCCATTTTTATAGACATAGCTTTTAGAATACTTTTTGTGGTAAATCAATACATTTAAAAAATCTAAATATTATCATCACAGGGAAAACATTCACAGGTGTTTCATAATTTATATACTTATTTATAAAACACACAAGTAAATTTCTATAATACTACATCATCAGTGTTCCCTATATGAAGCCATTACTACCATGCTCTGTCTAACACCATTTAAACTGTTTTGTGTATCACCATTCTCCTTTCACTTCTTGAAGTATATCCTGTTTGACGTAATTGCTGTCATTTTTTTTCGAATGGTTCCTGGTTTTGTTTAGGAATGCTGTTTTCAGTAGAATAAAGGAGTTACATAAGTCACATCATACCGCTGACTTATACATCATTCACTGTTTCCTCCTTAATGATGTAATACTGTGGTTGTGAAAGTCATGTGCACTTCTTTCCATTCACTTTTAGGTCACCAGAGAGCCAATTTTAAGTAGGTGAGAGATCAAATGAAGACTCAGAAAATTGCTCTGGGTAGATTATCAGCCTTGTTTAAAAAAATAATAAAACTGTTGTCATAAACAGTGTGTTCTACTGATTTTTACAAACATAAACATCCCCAGAGGAAAATTTGCACAGGATAGTTTGGAGAATTTTGCAAGGCTGTGACATGTTCTGTGGCTAATTTATTGTGGAATATTTACAGTATCTTTAATCTAAAATAAAGAATCAGAATATTTTGCATAATTGCTTTTTGCAATGGTGGATTAAGACAGGATCCTTGGGATCCAAGCCCAGGGTCCTGTGGAGGCCCAGTAAAGAAGAGAGTCTGAAGAAACCAAGAAAGAATTAGGGAAGGAAATCAGAGTCCCAAGAGGACTGTGAGGAAGAATTTGTGGGCGCATGATTATTTTAAAGAGCCTGAATTTTAAGTCTTAATTATCCCCTGTGGTGCTAGTTAAAGGAAAGGATTAATAAGGGGGAAATCTTTAAAAGTATAGACATTTGGTTAGGATCTGTTTCTTCAAGTATGAAATTCTTAGTTAAACCTGTTGATCTTGAAACCCTTCTATATCTGGCTTCCTTTGAGATTTTTGGCACTCCCTTGCTTAGCACATGCTCAAAGTGTCATAAGAACAGTCTTTTTGTAGTATTTTGGCATTCCTGCCAGTTTTGTTTTGTCCAAAAATGCTACAGGTTTTAAATCCAGTCCCATTTCTCATTACTCCTTCTGGAACTTGAATTGTCTGATGCTCAAAGATGATGCCAGGTCTTCTGTCACAAGGGACAGCAAAGAAGAAAGTGTATTTCAGTGAAGTCTGAGGTAAGGTTGCAGTGGTTCTCAAACTTTTGTAATGGTGACCCCTTTCACATAGCAAGCCTTTGAGTGCAACCCTCCTAATAAACTAAAAACACTTTTTATATGCAAGCAAAGGGGGTTTGGGATGGAGGCTGACAGATTGTGACCTCCCATGTAATAACCTTGAGAACCTCCTGAGGGGTCCCGACCCCCAGTTTGAGAACCCCTGGGTTAGGGTAACATATTAAAACTATTTATTATTAGTTAAACAGCACTGATGCTGCTGTATTCTAGCCTGACTGTATTCACTGATTTAGGCTCTGCAGTTGGTTCCCCTCTTTCTCTCCCACTTCCCAGAATCAACAGAAAAATATGGCACAGCATAGAGTCATGCAGCTTGTGTGGCAACCTTAAACTTCCTGCTGAAGCTTGACCCTTTAGCAGGAGGATGGCTGCTGACTGCCTGCCCTTTCTGTTAGTCACGGCTTTCTGCTGATGTGTTTGAGTGCAGAACAGAGTGGAGAAAGAGCTGAGATAGTGGGGAGTCAGCAGTCAGCCCCCTGGCCAGACCAGTTGTCAAAATTCTCCAAATGTTGTCCAAGTGGGTAAAAATAACCAAGCAGGGAGAACAGAACATTGATGAGGTGAACAGTGTCTACCTTCCTCTTCCCATGTCTACATTTGAGGGGAGATAGTTGAGTGGGAGGAAGAGGAAGAAAGAAACACGTGTGATGTGTGGCCAACACAGGCCACTAACCCACTAGCCTGAGAGGAAGAGACTAAGAGGAAAAACCATGAGTCACCCCAACACAAAGCGAGAGGCAAAGATTCAAGAAGAACGCCAGAGAAAGGCAGTGTTCCCTGAAGATGCAGGAGTGGAAATGGACCTATAACTCTCTTCTCACAGTGTGAGATGGGGGAATAGTGAACCTGCTAATTATCTCTATCATATGCTAAGTGGGACTAACTGGGCCTTTCCATAGGAGCTTGGGGAAGGGGATTATTTGGGGTAAGAGGATTGCAAGGCCTTAGTGATCTCGCCCCACTCTGGGCAGAGAGGCTACAATTCTGGATCCTTCTCTGCGGTGCTGCCCTGCCCGTGGGGGGCTCAGACAAGTTGCGGCAGCTCTAATGCACACAGCTATTGCTGCCTGCTCGTTTAAAGAACAACCCCACCTTCAAAATGGTACTTGGCTCACTCCCGTCTGGGAGTTGTAGTTTTACCTCCTTCCCCCCTCTCTCCCCCCCCCCCCAAGCAAGCTGGGGACTACAGCTCTCGGAATGCACAGCACACTGCTGTGTGATTCAGAGAGCTGAGATGGAGCCTGCAGGCTGGGTGATAGCTGCTCAGTTTTGTTGAATGTGTGCTGCAGAGCCCATCCATGCTGCAATCTGCAAAAATGGTCTGCGGATATTCACATCTGCTGATACCTGCGGATTTGCAGGCCTCTACTAAACAGTACTGTGGGGAAGAGTGTTACATAGGCAGAATTTGACTGACCCATTAGGACTTTTGCATCACTGTCTTCTTGAGCAGGGCATTGGACTAGATGACCTCCTGAAGTCCCTTCCAACACTGATATTTTATGATTCTATAATTCATTTTATGTATACCAATTTCACCTAGGCCATTTGAAGCTGCATAATCCCCTAAAAAGGAGTCAGTCTACTATTTAGTCTAGCTTGGATATTAGTGCTATATTCACATTGTTTGTTGTAGCTCATGAAGGCTTGGATACAAAGTGAGAGGGAAGATTACCCACAGGTTCCATGGTAGGTGCCACATCACATCATCTGCATACAGGAACTTGGCATGAGAGCCAGAGTTGTCCAGCTGCAGATGGAGTGCATAGTAGATGGACCACAAGTCTGTGTGTGTGTGATGATTTGTATGTTCTTGTGCTGTGGGACTTGGAAGAAACACTTCACTGCCAACCTCATTGTCATGTGATACATAAGTATGCAAAGGCTCCTTTTGGATTAGCTCTTTGAACACTGACCACATATTGTGAAATTAATGGAACTTGATAACTTGTGAATCTTTTCATTTAATGACTACCAGCAATGTATTCTGTGCTTTCCAAATATACATACAGGCATGTTGCGTCTTACGTGAGGGATAGGTTCAGCGATTACAGTGTAAAGCGGAAATTGCGTATAGCCAAAACCCATTGAGTTTAATGGCCTTTTTTTTTCTTTCACCCTTTTTTTGCCGATTGCGGAAAGCTGAAATCACGCATGTTAAATGTGCGTAAGGTGCAACTTGCCTTGCCTGGTGCTGGCAGCACTCTGGTCCCAACAGACAAAATGGTTCAGAGGTGTCTGATGAGGCTTCAGGTTAATGGTGATGAAAAAATGTTAGACAAATGGTCATTAAGGACTGTGGTAGGAAACATATTTTTTGGTGAGATTTGAAGAGGTGATGTAGAAGGCTGTTCACTTTTAGATTCTTTAAAAACTTTCAGAACTGTAAGCCGCCAATCCCTGTGGACAAGTGGGCTCCAGCCCATGTATCACGGTGCTGCAGCCAGGAAGTGGGGGGAAATTCTGTAAAAATTAAATTCTTTGGGTAAATTTTCAAAACCACATAGGTGATTTTAGGGGCTTTTGAAAAAAATTATTTCATACTAAACAAACAAACTCACAGTTATTGCTCTACTGCTCAAGACCCTCCTGAATTTGAGAAGTGTGGAATTTCTTCTTAAACTTCTCCCTGCCTAAGTCCAGGATGAGCAAGATCCACCGCAGTTCCAATAATAGCTTTAAAAATTATATTATTTATATATAATATCTGATATCTTGCAAGCACTAGGGACCAGATATGGAAGTTTTATATCTAACACTTGTAAGAGTCCAAGATAGCTTTTCTTTATGCAAAAAGCCGGTTATTTTAGGTCATTTTGGACAGCTTTGTGCCTTTTGAAAAATCACATCACTCAATAATTGCCTTTTTCTGTTTATTCCATCTAAAGCATCTGACACTGACCACTGTCGGCAAGATACTGGGATAGATGAACCATTGGTATGGCTCAATTTGGCTTTTCTTATGTTCTCACAGATTCCTGTAAATTTGGACTCATAGTAACTAAGGCACTTGGCTTTTCAGGTGGAGGAACATGCAATACATTTTTTAAAAAACACTATAAAAAGATTTCTAAAATACATTTTCTGTGACATGCATTCTTTATAGGCTATAAGATATGGTAAAAAATAATGATTTTTATCAAAACCCATTTGAAATGACCTACACAACTCACCCCTTACCGTAGTTATATATCTATTTCACACTCAGGTTGATAAAACCCTTATACCACATCACATCATCATGTTTTCCCTATATATGTTATAGACACATTATAGTCTGCAAAGTCATTTAGGATTCTTCGGCTCTCTCAATCTCTTTGTATATGTCAAGCATTATATCATATTTATATGTAACTAAATTTCCTGGTCACCTTTAAAGGAGAAATAAGATTTTGTTTGCTCTATAAAGAAAATTCCTTTTGACTTGAGTGAAAGTTCCCTATGCAATTAAAGTTATGAGCTGGATACACAAGGCCTGATAATAGATGGCACATATGCACAGTTTAAGGCTCTGATTCTCCATAGAGATCCGTGCAGGCTGACGTTTATGCGCACCGCTCTACACTCCCATTGTCTTCAGTGGGTCTACACACAACTGGATTCCATTGCACGACTGGGACCTATGTTTGGAATTTACAGTAAGAGCACAGGACATTTTTTTAACTACACAAGATTAACAAGAGCATTTCTAAAACCAATCAGATTTGTACAACCAGGAAAAAATAGCTAACTGAAGATTAAATTGTAAAAAGCATGAAAAATTAAGGCCTAAGATATTCAATAGTATGTATTTAAACAGCAAAGCAACTCCATTAGCAAAGAAAAGTTACTTCTGTGGTAAAGTTGATAAAGATACTTTATTTTGACTGTTAAAGCTCTTTCCACTGTGTTGCTATCGATTCTGTTAAGAGCAGAAAATACAAAATTTTGCAAAGACAAAACAAAGATAGGACAATGACCTGCTGTAAATAATGAAATAGATGAAGTGTCTGAGAACAAATATTTTGTCACAACATTTTAAAAGAATGCCTGTCATAGATATATGTAATGGGGATTATTGCTAAATATAGAGTATTACAAACTAGAGAGACAAACTCAGTTCAATGTGGAAATGTTAAAATATTAACTTCAATCGGCTGTCAAGCAACCTCAGGAGTAGAATTACTATAATGTGGAGTGAGCAAGATTCAGCTCTCCTTGTCTGGAAGGACAGTTCAACCTTTGATGTAGATTAGGAGAAGAAAATAGAGGAGGGAACCTACTGTATGAAAAATAAACAATTTAAACATAAAAAAATGCAATTTACAGGTTCCTAAATCCTTTGGCGTATGCTTATATTAGAATAAATATGTATGAAATAAAGTCCAAATAAATAACTTTTAAAATAAATCACTGCCATTTGTGACCATATTTTGATGATGTGGACATCACCAGGAACTCTATTAAGTCACTGTCTAATTATATGCAACATACACCTCAGTCATGGGCACAGCCAGTCTAAGCTGGATCTGAAAGAGTGATTTAGAGATGCAAGGTTCTGTAAATCACATTGCCAATCCCTAAATCATCACCAAGTAAATTTTTTTTCAGAGTGCTCCATGTTTTCTTATGAAAAACCTTAGTAAGAACAAGAATGAAGTTTTAGAAAAAGCTATGTTTATTGTGCAAGGTCTTGTCAAGACAAGTTCTAGAATTTGAATGGCTTCGAGTGTGGAAGAGAGAGACCATACGGCAAATAGCCTGTGTATTATCCCAGCTGCTGAAATGAGTGTTTTGTCTGAACATACAAAACAAAGCTAAGGAAAATGTATTGTATTTGTAATTGTTTTTAACCAGTCTGTTTAATACATTTTATGTTTGGTTAATATGGGTAAATGAAGTTATGGCTCGATCTTGAAAAACACTAAGTGCATTTTAGGAAGTGATGGACCTCTTCAGATGCCATTAAAGCATATGGGATTTCTGTCCTGAGTAAAAAGTTTGCAGGACTGGGCCTTGCATTAGTCAACATCGCTACATGAAACTGGAAGTATCTCATAAGAGAACCTTTTCCCTTTTTGATATGCTTAGCCTGATTTCTGGACCAGAAAGGCATAGAGCACTATCTCGACTTTTGGACATTAATCCATAATCTTTTGAGATTTACATTTTACTATACTTCAGCCACCATAATGACTCTAAACCATAAAATTTATAAAGCTTAAAATTTTTGCATAAAGCATAAAAAAGCTGGAGTATGTGGCCTGTGGGAGAGTAAGTACTGGGGTTAATTTATAACTTAAGCCAGTGTTTCCCAAATTTACAACATTTGCGTATCCCTTTTGAGACATTTGTCTTACCAGTGTACCCCTTCTCCAGCTAAAATAATTTGGGGGGTGGGGTGGTAGCCCCATTTTTATAGCACACTCCTAATTCGTTTCATTCTGGATTAAATGTTTATTAGAAATAAATACAAAATTATATTACATACAGTTGAAACAAATTTTAATAGAAATAATAGTTACATTAGATGTATGTATATTAGATGTCACTGAATGAGTTATATTGGTTGCAATGTAAACCTGTGTATATTTCTACTGTACAAGTGTACACCATTCTTCTATATTAAATTTTAGTGAATTGTTTTCTGCTGCTAAAAAAAACCCTATGATAAAGTTTAAAAAAAAAAATTCTTCCACATACCCCTTGAAACCCTTTCACGTTTTCACTTGATGAATCTATAAAAAGAAGAAAAGCTCTATAAGAAATAGGTTAACAGGAAAAAAGAAAAAGAAAAAAAAAGATAAAAGATATCTGAACTTGTTTGGTCCCAGTGATTTTATGACTAAGGAATTCAATTCAATTATAGGTGTGTTGGGAGTAGCGAATCACAATTCTGTAAATTACTAATGATACAGAAAGATCTTTATCATGTTCTGTATGTGTTCACATGCAAAGTTCAGTCCTGCCCTTTGTAAATAAACTCTTAGCACCTAGACTGTGCTCCTATGCAGAAACTCAATGTCACAACAATAGGAACAGAGATATAACTTGGGCTGGATCATTTTTCAAACATGCCGGCAGATGTACAATAGCCTTAGAAATTATGTTAGCCAACAGATGGCTTTTCCTTTCTGTGGGCTAGTGATTTTCAACTTTGGATTTAATTCATTTAATATTAGCATTTTCTAGAAACTGCAAAGAGGAGACAGAACCTTCTTAGAGGGTTGGTCCAAGACTGAGAAATGAACTCCCGCAGGAGCTAAGGACCATCATAAATCTCACCACCTTCCACTCCAAATGCAATGTGCATTTCTTTGACCTTGCTTTCTATAAACACACAGCAACAGGTATATTTATTTAATATTTTTTTTTAAAAAACCTATTAAAACAAAACACTCCATTGAACACATTTCTCCCTCTCTGGAGAGGATGAAAGAACAAACAACATATGACAGATGTGTAGTCACGGTGTTTAATGGACTATTGGGAGGCACTCAGATACTACATTCATGAGTGTGGAATAAAAATCTATATAGAATAGAACTAAGTTAAATTCAGGATACATATGACATCAGTGTACCATGGAAATGCATTAAGTGAATCACACAAGGCTGGATTTATTTAGCCTGTGTTGCATATTCTATTAGAGAATTTTAACCCACTAATTTGTGAAAGGAGGAGGGCTTTGCGTTGGGCTAGCAACCCACTATGTAAAAAACGAATGCTACAGAAACGTCAACCAAATCTTCAGCGAATGGAGAAGAATGGTTGGCACCTTATGCTCCACCAGGAGCGAAGAGGATAAGAAGAAGAAGAAGAATTTACATAATGACTCTTTATTTACCCCGGGGGGGCAGATTGGTCTCAGGTTGATTGCAAATTAACTCCTAGGGCCTGCAATCCAAACTGTTTTAAAGGCTGCCTGCTACTTGATTCTTAGAGCAGTAAATTATTATCTCTAAAAAGGAAGGGCAGTTTCTGGAAAAACAAATATAATTAGCCAAGAGACCCACAGTCCAACTGTAGTTACAAGAAAACTTTAAGGGACCAAGCCCTGCTTGCCCTAAACATGCAAGAAGTCAGTGGGACAACTCACATGACTAAAGAGAGAAGGATTTCACTCAAATAAGCAGTTTTGTGTAAATTCACATATTTTCTAATTATAACTTTCCCAATGATTCATAGGCTGCAGAATGGAGGGCCCACACAGGCCATCGCCTGACCACTTTTTGGCCATAATGGTGGGGCAGCTGGGTCAAATTTGTGTGAGTGATGTTGGGATCTGCTGCAGCAACACTGAGGAACCACAACCCTGTATGCAGGTTGCAACACTATTCACTCAAATTTGGATAGGGCAGGTGCAGCGGCTCATGGGCCAGCAACATGAGGCTGCTGGTAGTGGAGTGGAGGGGTCTGAGGGAAAGAGACAGACAGACTGACTCTCTCTCTCTCTCTAATGGCACTCTGCAGCCCCCATCAATTAGAGAGTCTCAGACCTTTGAGACAGACTGGGTTTCTCTAAACTTCTCTGAGGTGGGACTAGAGTTCTTCCATTCTTCTGTTAATTATAATGTTGCCACAATATTCAGCTATCATAGATATGAGTATATATAATAAATAAGATAAATGAGTATATATAATAAAGTATATATAATAAATACAGTGATCCATTAGCATGGAAGAACTGAGAGCATAAATAATGTCTAAGTGGCAAAGTCTTATGTTACAGAAAAAAAAGAGAGTGGTATGGGAGAACGTGGAGATGATAATAGCCACTCCAGACTAACGTCATAAAATGGGTTTTCAGACAGAACAATGAATATCAAAAGTATCTGACAACCAACAGCCTCAGCCCCGTGAATAGTAGGATCCCTGAAGCCTAGAAAGTTCATCAAAACTTAATGTCAGGCAATATAGGTACTTCAGTGCAAAAAAAAAAAAAAAAAAAAAAAGTGGGGGGTGGAGGAGAGGAGCGTTTAAAAGATTCAAGGAAATACCCTTGTCATGTTTCAGGGAAAGGAGGGGTTAGTTAACATACCGCATGACATTCCTCTTGACCTCCAAGAATGCTTTGGATGTCTCTCAAGACCACAATGTTGTCTGTTCTGTACAAATATATGAAAGTCCTCTTTCTGTAAGTTGCCACTGCTGTTTTCCTTATCTGTGAAGGAAGCACAGCAACTCCCACTGGGGACATTTCATGGTAACTTGATCTTAAAATAAGAAATCTAAGGGAAAGGTCGTATCCTAACAAGTTGTGCATACCTAAATTCCCATGGAGCTTCAAAATGATACTGAATGACTAGGGCACTTACAATTTTCCAACAATGTGTTATTGAACAGATTCCAGTGAGAGTCTTTAGCATGCCAGAACAATAAGTGAAATGAAGATATGATTGATTGACAGGACATAGCATCCGAGTCTGCCCTTATATTTATCTGGGCATCTCCCATTGATGATTTTGGGTTTTTATATTTAGAATTTCTGTCTTCCTCGTCCCTCTTCTTCAATGAAGATAATGGTCAGAAGCCCCTTTAGTTTTCTTCAAGTCTTGGTATAAGGCTGTTGAAGTCAATGGAAGATGTGTCTCTTTATCTGACAGAATAAAATGAGAAAGCCATTCTACAAGGCATTCTAGCATAAGTAATGGAATCAGCAGCAACTTTTCTTACTTTAACTGAGAGGATGCGTCTTGTAAGGAAGTTATTTATCATGTAACAAACTGGAAACAGCCTAACCAGGCCCGGCGACAGAAATTTTGGGGCCCAGTACTCTGATCGTTTGTGCCCCCCCCCCCCAGCCAGTCTCCCACCACCCGCGCCCTGCCCCGCCCGGGCCTACGTGGGATTGCCTTGCTGGTCAGGCATAGCGGGGGTGTCGTGTCATGGGGGTACCGGGTGCGTGTGGCCTGGCCCACCTCCCCCCCAGCCTATTCTCCTTCCCCCCCCTGCCTGACCCGGCCCACCCAACCTAATCTCCTCCCCCAGCCTAACCTCCTCCCCACTCCCACCCCAACCTCCTGCCCCCCATGCCTGACCCGCCCAGCTCAGCCTCCCCCCCCCCCGCCCCCACCAAACCGCCTTCCCTCCCCCACCCCTGCCTGGCCCGGCCCATCCCACCAAACCTAACCTCCTCCCACTCCCAACCCAGCCTCCTGCCCCCATGCCTGACCTGCCCAGCTCAGCCTCCCCCCCACCAAACCTCCTTCTCTCCCGCACCCACGCCTCGCCCACCCCATCCAGCCTACTCTCCTGCTCCCCGCCCGCCCAGCCTGGCCTCCCCACCCACCACCCGCTTGCCTGCCCCCCAGCCCAGCCATGCCGATGAATGAACCTCCCGAGCGCCCACAGGGGGTGAACTCACCGCAGAGCCCGCCCGCCCAAAGGCTCCCCCCCCCCGGAGCCGCCCCCGAGTGGGGCTGGGCCCCCTGCCCCCTTACCCTGGCGAGGCCGGCTCCCCTTCTCGGCGCCACCGTCAGCGCCGCACACCAGGGCTGCCGGGCGCGCTTCCCTGGGCCCGTTATGGAGTCTGCCATGCGGTGCGGGCGCTTGGCTACAGCGCTGGGGTGGCCACCCCGTGGGGGATTTCCACGGGGCCGGCCGCGCGCGCGCCGGGGCTCAGCAGAGCATCCCCTGTTTCTACCCCGCCTGCGCACTCCTGAGTCCATGGGGGCCCCCCTTAAGTCCGGGGCCCGGTACACCTGTCCCCCTAGTTCCCCCCCGTCGCCGGCCCTGAGCCTAACCCTTCCAATCAAATAGTTTCAATCATACTGTAAGAGGATCCTGCTTATAGCAAGATCTTGTTTATAGCACTTCTTTTGAAATGCATTTTCTTTTTCTCTACAGGCAGAGGTCCACAGTGACGGCAGGGCTGATCACCTCCTCGTATGTATCAAACTTTCTCCATGTGCTTCTGATTTAAGCATCTACCATGTATATTTCTCCTTTGTTTTATGAGTTGTATTAGTGTAGTGGTTCCTCATACATAACTGGTTGAAGTTCTTATAGAGAGGGCTGTTTATTTATTTTGTTTTTGGGTATACACCACCAATATGAATTTAAGACTTGCAAGATTCCTAGAGAGACTTTGTTTGCAACTGTGTGTATAAAACCTCCTTTTATGGTGCATTGTTTCTGTACTATCACAGATCTGAGAATAAGTACCAAACTAACTGTATCTTTCATAATTACCTTCTTTAATGACTTCAGTTGATTTAAAAGGCAATATTTACTTTTAAATTCTCATTGTTTGATATATTTTCTCTTCCTTTAAGTTTAACTCCAGCACAATGGGTTTAATAGTCCATTCTCCTGCACTCAATTCAGGTTAATTGGAAAAATTCAAGAGATGTGAGGTGAACTATATATCTTAGATGTAAGTTATTCCCTGAAAGGTATCTGAAGATATGGATTTCAGTTCTCTGAATGCCATGCACCATAGTTGCTGTAGTTGGTATCAATACATGTGTAGCCTTTTCTCACATCTGGTACTACACAGGAATGTTTTTGTCAAAGTGGTTAACCATTGGCTCACAACAGAGATTCAGTGGAAGAGGCTCATGACCTGCCTCTTATTAATGATCTGGAGGATGGCGTGGATTGCACCCTCAGCAAGTTTGCAGATGACACTAAACTGGGAGGGGTGGTAGATACACTGGAGGGTAGGGAAAGGATACAGAGGGGCTTAAACAAATTAGAGGATTGGGCCAAAAGAAATTTGATGCGATTCAACAAGGACAAGTCCTGCACTTAGGATGGAAGTATCCCATGCACTGCTACAGACTAGGGACTGAATGGCTAGGCAGCAGTTCTGCAGAAAAGGACCTAGGGGTTACAGTGGACGAGAAGCTGGACATGAGTCAACAGTGTGCCCTTGTTGCCAAGAAGGCTAATGGCATTTTGGGCTGTATAATTAGGGGCATTGCCAGCAGATCGAGGGACGTGATCGTTCCCCTCTATTAGACATTGGTTAGGCCTCATCTGGAGTACTGTGTCCAGTTTTGGGGCCCACGCTACAAGAAAGATGTGGAAAAATTGGAAAGAGTCCAGAGGAGGGCAACAAAAATTATTAGGGGTACATGACTTATGAGGAGAGGCTGAGGGAACTGGGATTGTTTAGTCTACAGAAGAGAAGACTGAGGGGGGATTTGATAGCTGCTTTCAACTACCTGAAAGGGGGGTTCCAAAGAGGATGGATCTAGACTGTTCTCGGTGGTACCTGATGACAGAACAAGGAGTAGTGGTCTCAAGTTGCAGTGGGAGAGGTTTAGGTTGGATATTAGGAAAAACTTTTTCACTAGGAGGGTGGTGAAGCACTGGAATGGGTTACCTAGGGCGGTGGTGGAATCTCCTTCCTTGGAGGTTTATAAGGTCAGGCTTGACAAAGCCGTGGCTAGGATGATTTAGTTGTGCTTAGTCCTGCTTTAAGCAGGGGGTTGGACTAGGTGACCTCCTGAGGTCCCTTCAAACTCTGATATTCTATGATTCTATGCCTGGCTGTCTTGGCCATCAGGGTTTAAATATGGTACGTCCTGGTATTGACCAAAAGATACATAAATCTCCTAAGCAATAAAAAAAAAACCTGGATGAAATCTCAGCCCCATTGAATTCAATGGGGATTTTGCCATTGACTTATGTGGAGCCAAGATATCACCCCAAGTGAATTATTGTCTTGTCTGAATAAGTGAACATATGAGATATAGCTGTGTAATGTAGTATATACTTCTGAACTATGTCCCAGACCCTATGCCAGTTTACATCAGTGGAAGACAATCCCATAGTTCAGATGTTCTCCGAATATGGGGAAGAGTATCGTGTTTACGGAACAATTTTACATGTTATTGCCTGCATGCCCTGCAAGTTGATCTAGTACAAACGAGGGGTGCCTGTATGAAGAGGGCAGGTGGATACATGAGAAGTGTCTTTTTGTGAACTGGGGAAGGCAGGAATCCCTGTTTAGCGGATCAGGGTTGTAAGTTTAGGATTAGGCCCCTTTCCATGTTCCCATTTTTAGGAGAAATATTTGAAGTAGTAAGTGAAGTTAAGCATGAGAGATGGACCAAAACCAGGTCCTAAATTCCAAACCTATTCCAGTTTGGATGGTGTGACATTATACCCAGGATACTCATAACTGTGAGCCTGACTGTGTTACCACTCTGGTTTAGCAAGAGTGAAAGCTTTGCTGCTACTAAATTGTGTGTCAGTTCCCTGACAGACCAGCCTGTCTGCCTTGCCAGCAAACTGTTCATGACTCTGCCAATCTAAACCTTGACTTGAAGATAATAAACAGCAAACTCCAATTGCTGAGTTCCCCAGAGATGTGTCTCTGAATTGTCCAGTTTCTCTCACTGTGACACACACACAAATAATCAAATTTGCTATCTCCAAAGAAACCGAACACCCACAAACCTGTTGGTTTAGCTGAGGACTCACACTCCATTTTAATACACAGCACTGAGGTGGTTTTGTAATAAAACAAGAATAAGTTTATTAACAAACAGAAATTTATGTGACACTAAGCAAGAATAAAAGAAATGTATAGTTACATAAACAAAACAAATACAGTAGACTCTTGATTATCCAGGATTGGATTAACCAGGATGTGGATTAACCAGGATGTCAAAAAAAATACGCGCAACTCGCGGCGCCAGCTCTGGCTTTGCTGCCGCCCCAAGCACACACACTAAAAACCCCCACCAGGGCGCAGGGTAGCCAGTGAACCAACACCCCCTCTCCCCGGCGTAGGGTGGCTGGTGAAGCAACCCTCACTCCCCATATTTCCTATGGATGGTGATTATCCAGGATTTTATTAACCAGAATTATTTTTTCCCCTATCATCCTGGATAATCGAGAGTCTACTGTACAATACATTCTACTGACTGAAATTTAATTTCAGCAAGTTACAATCTTTGTTTAAGCAGATTTCTCACTTACATCAAGTTTCTAGCAGCTTTTCCCTTTCAGGCCATGAAGATTCAGATTTCATAGGCTCAGAGCATGATGTACCCTGTCGTCCCCTCATCAAGGGATAATTAAAGGTCTTTTTGCTTCCCTTATATTGTTCAATGTCCATTTGCTCTGGTTCAAGAGCCAGGAAGGCTTCCTGAGGTGGATTTTCTGTTCCCGGCATTATTGTTAAACTGTTTGCGGGAGACATTCCTTTGTCTAGGGCATGCTAGATTCATGCACTGCCTCCCAAACACATATTTTCAGCGACCATCTATAACTCTTTGTATAGAAAACATACATACATCACACAATTATTTTTGGGACCAGCATGTCACTAGTTTATATATGGTACCTGACATGATACCTTTGTGATATATATAGTGATAACAGTATGTTGGGTGACAGCCCTTATGTGAGTCATGGTATGGTGTGCCCTCTACCATTTGGTTTTGACGGCCTCTCAGGGTCACAGATGGTGGGGTAAAGTGACCAATTCTGTCCTTGCTCATACTGTGCTCCTGGTTTTGTTCTACACTACGCCCAATCCATCTTGTCTGCGGTCAACTCAACTACAGCAAAAAGTCTGTTCTTGTGGAATTTCTATGTGTGAATTGAGGTAATACAATTAGACCAGATATACTGGCCTTACTACCCAAAGGACAGGATGTGAGGGGTTGGGGAGGCAGCCTGCTTCTAAAGACCCAATTTTGGATTTGAGATACTTCAGAATAGTTTAATTTGGAGTTTTACGTGTGAAAAGAATGGAATAGGTGTCTTATTCCTGAATTTAGCTCTACATTACAGTATATTGCATTGTTGTCATCCAGAGGTCTGTTATGAATTAATTTTTTGCTATAATCTCAAATCTTCTATATATATAAAAGTCAAATGGTGTATGCATGCGTGTATGCGTGTATGTATGTGCACTTACTCCTTCCACACCGTTTGAGCTAGAGACTTGAAATTTAGTACAGTTAGAGTTCTTAGGGTCCTAATCAGGGTAAGAGTCGAAAATTTTTCAAATCTCACCTCTGACGCCCCCCAGGGGTGAAATTATTTAAAGCCCATTCACATCAGTTGGGCAGTTGCTGTTCTCTGTGACATAGTTATGATGTCATAATACCCCCTCCAACGGACCCTGCATTCGCTTAGCTCTCTGCCCCTCCCCCCTCCAACGGACCCCGCACTCGCTCAGCTCTCTGCCCCCTCCCCCCTCCATCGGACCTCGCACTCGCTCAGCTCTCTGCCCCCTCCCCACCTCCGACGGACCCGAGTTGGGTTTGGTCGGAGGGTAAGTGAGGTGGGGGTGTCGGGTTTGGTCGGGGGGGTGAGGTGGGGGTGTCGGGTTTGGTCGGGGGGTAAGTGAGCCGGGGGGGGTCGGGTTTGGTCTGGGGCGGGTGGGAAGGTGTCGGGGTGGGTGAGGTGTGGGTGTTGGGGTTGGTCAGGGGGTGTTGGGTTTGGTGGGGGGGTAAGGTGGGGGTGTTGGGTTTGTTTGGGGAGGTAAGGAGCGGGGTCGGGGTTGGTCGAGGGGTAAGTGAGGTGTGGGTGTTGGGTTTGTTTGTGGTGGTAGGTAGGGGTGTCGGGTTTGGTTGGGGGGGAAAGTGAGGTGGGTGTGTCAGGTTTGGTCTGCGGGGGGTGAGGTGTGGGTGTTGGTCAGGGGGTGTTGGGGTTGGTAGGGGGTGATGTGGGGGTGTTGGGTTTGGGTTGAGGGGTGAAAATGTGAGTCGGGGTTGGTCAAAAACTAAGTGAGGTGGGGGTGTCGGGTTTGGTCGGGGGGGTGAGGTGGGGGTGTCAGGTTTGCTCTCTGCCCCCTCCCCCCTCCAACGGACCCCGCACTCGCTCAGCTCTCTGCCCCCTCCCCACCTCTGACGGACCCGAGCAACTCTGGGTATTTTCGCTAGTGTAAATATATTGTAATCTGATAATGGTTCTTTGAGTAAAATTTAGTCTTGTTAGAGTTGAGTCATTTGCATTGTGATTTTGGTTCAAATTAATCTGAAATTTGCAAATGATTCATTTATTTATTTTTTTAAGTTGGGAATAACTACAGGAGCAAAGAGGGCGGAAAATCTGTTTTTGAACTATTTCAGAAAAGTAAAAAGCCACAGTAATTCATCTCACCAGTGTAATGTAGTAATACTTCCCACCAACCACATGATATTTAGCTGTTCAGAGGCATGCTTCAGGGGTTACAAAAAGTCACAATAAAAACTTTTAGTTCCTCATATGGTACTTGCTTACCTAGAAAATAAATCCAGTTGTAAAATTACTGAAGCATGACAATGCAATTTGTTGCATACTTAGCTATAAGAATTCTGCCAAAATGAACTGAGGAAAATGATTTAAAACTACAGCATTTTAGCACCTAAGGATTTCAGACTATCTGGACCACATTCCAATTTGTAGTTAGAATTTAAACAATATAGAAGTTACAAATTTACCAACATTGTTATTTAATTATTCAAATAAAGAATGTATATTGATATTAATTGTGATTAAATCTAGAAAATGTTAGTGTGCTTTTTTTCTATATGCAGACTTACCCTCTTTTAGTAAACTTTCTTGAAAAACATGAAAATATGATTAAGCTTTTTATTGGTATAAATATGTATAGGCAGGCATACATATTTATCTCAAAATGTGCTTTATATAATTCCATTTATCATGGCAGATTCAGCTAAAAGATCTGTTGTTATATATCTTATTGGATGACTTAGAAAAGGAATTTTTAATGCAATTTTAAATACAGCAGAGGCAAGGAGATGACAAGAGTACATAATACAGGGAAGGGAACTGAAATTTACCCAATCTGTTTCTTTCTCTCCTTTTATTGCTCTAAAATTCAGTGTAACAACTCTGTTTACACCATTGTAGTTAATGTTGTATCACCACTTAATCATTAATTCCTAATCTCATGGAGTTAGAATTTGACTATAACGCTTTTCACTGAACTGAAATCTGGCAAATAAAGTCAAAGCCAGTAGGCAAATACTTGTTTGTATCTTTAAAGAAAACAGAAGAAACTTAATGTGGACTAGTACCTTTTGGATATTATCTAAGAAATCTAAGTAAGGAAGATGGATGGTTCAAGAACCTGGTAATAGAATATGTATCTTTTTACCTCAGGGCCACTGATACAAATGCGGACAGGCTGCTAGTGACAGTTATTAACCTTAACAGCTGTTTGAATCACTATGTGAAAAGTTAGTGTTGTGTCCTATTCCTATTGGCAGGTATCCACCTCTCATTTATGGCTTTGGAGAGTTCCCTGATGAAAATGGACATGGTGACTGAACTGTCCTGCAGAGTTTTTTTTATCCAAGGTTAGGGTTGAGGGACATTTGAAAGTCCCTACAATATTTATATACACAATACAAAGAATCATTGGAATGTATTTTATGCACACATGCCAACTCTCCTGAATTAATTGTGAAAGATGCGATTTTGAAGTAAAATTAAGTCTGACTCATGATCTTGTGATACAACGAAATGTCAGATTTTTTTTTCCAGCTGTGGCTGAAAACAAAAATCCTGACATTTGAGAGTTGTAAACCGAGATCATGATAATAATTTTACTTGGAAATCGTTGTCAGCCCCAGACAGCCAGGGCTCCTGCTGTCAACCCCCCTAGGCGGACAGTGGGAGCCCTGGTTGCCCAGGGAGGACAGCCAGCTTTGTCCTGCCAGGGCTCCCGCCCTCAGCCAGCCCCGGGTGGCTAGGGCTGACATCAGGAGTCACAGCCACCTGGAGATGACAGTGGGAGCCCTTCTTCACAGGGCCCCTGAGGAGAGGCTCCTGCTGTCAGCCACGGGTGGCTGGGGCTTCTGCGGTCAGCCAGATATGTGAATTGAGAGCACTTTAAAGGCTCAGAGACCGGAAGGAAAATAAAGAGAACTCACATTTCATTTTGAAAAAATCCTCATGATTTTTAAGCCAATCTCTTGATTTTGCAGGGGTCTGACTCATGATTTTCCAATGGCAAGGATTAGCAACATGGTTTATGTTAGATTTAGACTCATGCAGGTTCTTTAATTATAGCTGAAAACAAAGGAATTTACAAAATATGTTAAATACATGACATAAATTGCACATTCTAAGCTTGCAATGGTTAGTAAACTGGCCTATTTTGTTCTTGGGTATTAAAATTCCAAATTTTCCATTGTGCTGAAAATTTACATCACTGTGATTCTAGAAGCTGATTGACAGAGAATATTAAGCAGTTTCCATCATTGTTTAACAGAGCTGATTATTCAATCCCTATGCAGGATAAAACTTCCATTACCTTCAGTGGGAGATTTGTCCTGGATAGGGACTGCATCGGGGCTCAGGATCCCCTGTAGTTAATATCTGAAGAACATTATATGCAATCTTTCAAATGCTGGACTCTATTTTTGTGTCTACAAATTGTGGGTGCAACCAAATGAAGCAACAGAACTGAAGGTACAAAAACAGTCTGGTTACAGCCAGACTGATAATATTATTTTTAAAAAATTCTACTTCCTGGCTGCAATTTAAGCCCATTGCTTCTTGTCCTAGCCTCAGAGGTTAAAAACAACAATTTTTCTGCCACCTCCTTGTAACAACCTTTTATGTACTTGATGTATTGTCACTTTGTGCTCTCTCCTGACAGCATCTAAATAGACCTGCAGTCATACAGCACTCTCCATCTAGTAAACTCGGATCATTCCTCCTTAGTATCCACTGTGCTCCTGCATTCTAGTATTAAAAAATAACCCCCCTTTCCCCTCAAAGAGAACCATCCCTTATAAACAAATTTTACTTGGAAATGGCTGTCAGCCCCAGACAGCTGGGGCTCCTGCTCTGTAGCTGGAAAGATAATGGAGCAAATAATTAAGCAATCAATTTGAAAACACTTAGAACATAGTAAGGTGATAAATAAGAGTCAGCATGGATTTCTCAAGAACTAATCATGTCAAACCAACCTGATAACTTTCTTTGATAGGGTAACAAGCCTTGTGGATGGGGGGGAAGAGGTAGATGTGATATATCTTGACTTTAGTAAGGCTTTTGATACTGTCTCATGTGACCTCATAACAAACTAGGGAAATACAACCTAGATGGAACTACTATAAGGTGGGTGCATAACTGGTTGGAAAACCATCCCCAGAGAATAGTTATCATTGGTTCACAGTCATACTGGAAGGGTATAATGATTGGGGTCCTACAGAGATAGGTTCTGGGTCCAGTTCTGTTCAATATAGTCATCAGTTATTTAGATAATGGCACAGAGAGTATGCTTATAAAGTTTGTGGACAATACCAATCTCGGAGGGATTGCAAGTGCTTTGAAAGATAGGATTAAAATTCAAAATGATCTGGACAAACTGAAGAAATGGTCTGAAGTAAATAGGATGAAATTCAATAAGGACAAATACAAAGTACTCCACTTAGGAAGGAACATGCACACATACAAAATGGGAAATGACTGCCTAGGAAGGAGTACTGTGGAAAGTGATCTGGGGGTCATAGTGGATCACAAGCTAACTATGAGTCAACAGTGTGATGCTGTTGCAAAAAAGCAAACATCATTCTGGGATGTATTAGCAGGAGTATTGAAAGCAAGACATGAGAAATAATTCTGCCACTCTACTTCATGCTGATTAGATCTCAGCTGGAGTATTATGTGCAGTTCAGGGCACCACATTTCAGGAAAGATGTGGACAAATTGGAGAAAGTCCAGAGAATAGCAACAAAAATGAGTAAAGGTCTAGAACAGTGGTTCCCAACCTTTTTTTGGCCATGCCCCACCTAAGCATCTCTAAAATCCTGATGACCAAGTGATATGAAAAAATAGCAAATAAAGCAAATAGCAAAATAACAATAACAAATAGCAAATAAAGTATATGAGGCCCCTAGAACCATAAGAAATGCAAAAAATTCAGTTAACTCATTCTTGAATTGCCCCCCTTAAAAATCAAATTGCCCCCCTGTGGGGCGTGTGCCCCACGTTGGGAACCACCGGTCTAGAAAATATGACCTGTGAGGGATGATTGAAAAAACTGGGTTTGCCTAGTCTGGAAAGGAGAAGAGAAGACTGAGAGGGACATGATAACAGCTTTCAAGTACATAAAAGGTTGTTACAAGGAGGAGGGAGAAAAATTGTTGTTCTTAACCTCGGAGGATAGGACAAGAAGCAATGGGCTTCAATTGCAGCAAGGGCGGTTTAGGTTGGACATTCGGAAAAACTTCCTAACTGTCAGAGTGGTTAAGCACTAGAATAAATTGCCAAGGGAGGTGGTAGAATCTCCACCATTGGGAATTTTCCAGAGCAGGTTGGACAAAAGCCTGTCAGGGATGGTCTAGATAATACTTAGTCCTGCCATGAGTTCAAGGGATTTGACCAGATGACCTTTCCAGGTCCCTTCCTGTTCTATAATACTATGCTTCTGTGGTGTTTAGAAGGTTAGAAAGAATTTAATATATTTCCACTGAATATATAAGAGTAAAAGAATGATGATGCTTGGAACAATGATCTTCAAAGCACTTCATTTAGACATTACTTGTTTTTGCATGTAGATTTTTTTTTTCAAAAGTGCAGTAGTATGAAAAGAGATTGGTTTATCTCTGAAAACTGGATAAGCAGGTTATATATTTCTTGATTTGTTCACATGAAAAAGTAACTTCGTTATTGAAAGAAAAATAAAAAGGTAAATTTTGCTTTTAAAGTACATCAGATTATGGCTGCACAAGGAGTTTTAGTTTTATTAACATGTTACTTTAGAATGATGAATATCTGAATTGCACATTTAGGTACTATGGGAAAATGCTGTAAACCCTTATAGTTGCTGACATTCCAAAAGTTTGCACATATGTAGGTGAGTGTAGAATTTGACTGTACATGAAAATTTAATTTATGAAGCATTAACAGTATAAATTAATACAAAATACAAATTAAAGAAGGATGCATTGATTTTGTCCAAAATAGAAAAACTAAAATGTATTCCCATTTTGATGTGTGGGATTTGCCCATCTCTTCCCATCATAGAACAGACATTAGTTCTGCCCTAATGTCATCGAGACATATGTTTTGTGCCTCCACTCAGTCCCTGGGTGCATCACCAACCCCAGTTCTTCCGAAGTTAAGCTCTGTTGGAAGCGCTGTGGATAGAGAATCCTGACTATGGCTGCCAATAGGGCCCGCCTTAAATGGGATGTGATACCCTAGGTGAGGTGAGGACTGTGCAAAATTTAATGCATGCAGTGGATTGTCTTTTGCTTTTGGAAGAGGGGAATGATGCATATTTACCCCTTCCATCACTATTTATGGCCCTCTCGTTTCCTAGTTCCATTGTGCTTATCAAAATAGGTAGGTACTTCAGCTTTTCTTATACATATTCAAGTAAATATTTAATTTTTAAGAATTTTTGGAGATGGCTTCTTTTTGTTGAAACCAATTCATTTTGATATGTCAGAAGCACTTTTATGAATAACCTAAAATATACTGTAACTGCCAGGAAAGACCTTAAAAATGGGCTTTAATTCAAGGAATGAGCTTCAACTCATGTTGCAGTTGTTGCTTCTCCCCCTGTGAGATTATTCAGTGTTCAATCATGGGAGGGAACTGCATCTATGATATTAGTGATTTACCCTGTTAAAGTCATATTCCTTATTAGCTCATTTCTTGGAAACATTATTTAAGATGCCTGTCCTATGACTATTAAGAACCTATTATTTGATAAAGTATCTGTTTGAGAATATAGTAGACTCTTGATTATCCAGGATGATCGGGAAAAACTTAATCCTGGTTAATAAAATCCTGGATAATCAAGAGTCTACTGTGGGGCCCTCGGGGGAGGGGGTGGTGCGCCAGCCGCCCTGTGCAGGGGAGGAGGGGTGCGCCGGCTTCCCTACGGTTGCGGGGGGGGGTGGTGTCCCACCTCCTGCACCAGTCAGCTCCCGCTGCTAGCCTGGGTGTAGGAAGCCCAGGCTGGCAGCAGGAGCTGAGACCCTGGCTGGCAGGAGCCTGCGGGGAAACTCTAAAGTGGCAGCGGGCTGAGCGCTCAGCCTGCCGCCGCTTAGGGGTTTCCCCCAGGCTCCTGCCAGCCGGGGTCTCAGCCCGCTGCCAGCCTGGGCTTCCTATACCCAGGCTAGCAGTGGACTGAGACCCCCGGCTGGCAAGGATCCAGCGGGGGAAACCCCAAAGCAGCGGCAGGCTGAGCGCTCAGCCTGCCATCGCTTTGGGGCTTCCCCTGCAGGCTCCTGCCAGCTGGGGTCCTGCTGCCTGCCCCAGTCAGCTCTCGCTGCTAGCCTGGGTGTAGGAAGTCCAGGCTGGCAGTGGGAGCTGAGATCCCTGCGGGCAAGAGCCTGTGGGGAAAGTCTAAAGCGACAGCGGGCTGAGAAACGGCAGCGGGCTGAGCGCTCAGCCCGCTGCCTCTTTAGAGTTTCCCCCCATGCTCTTGTCAGCCGGGGTCTCAGCTCCTGCTGCCAGCCTGGGCTTCCTACATCCAGGCTAGCAGCGGACTGAGACCCCGGTTCGCAAAGGGCCAGTGGGGAAAACCCCAAAGTAGTGGCAAGCTAAGCGCTCAGCCCGCCGCCATTTTAGGGCTTTCCCTGCCTAACTCTGTTTTAGATGTCCTGGTTAATCCGCATCCCGGTTAATCCGAGCCCGGATAATCGGGAGTCTACTGTAATAAGATCCATTTATTCTTACAAAAGGCCTTTTGGCTTTTTAAAAAGTGGAGGGTTTTGATAATATATTCAGGACAATCTATGGAAAAAGTAACCAGAGTTGGAAGACTGACTCTATTGAAGTGACTTGCCATTGGCTTCAGTGGAGCCAAGACTTTACCCCAGAAGTTTATTTCCTCCATTAGAGAAAACCTTTATACTATGAAAGATCACTTCTAATGTAGTTATTTACATAGCATGCTGTATAATATAAAACATTCAGATTTAGGAGAACCATATTTTAAAAAAACTTAGAAAACTGTATACTGTAAACATTATAATAAACAACATTTAAAAATGAAGTACTAAGTTTAAGATCAGGTTTGTGTCCCATATCTTCTTGGAGTTCAACCACCCAGAGATCATTGCCAGATTGGGGATTTAGTTGATAATTAACGAGCAAGCATATTTTTTACAGAACAAAGGCCTATGATTTTGTTTATTAAAAGACACTGAGGTTGTCCTCATTTAACTTTAAAAAAACAAGAGAGTGTAGCTTTTTCTTGAAAATAATCTCATTTTTCACCTTAATGTTCTCACATCACCACTGCAGTGATGCATTCTTAAAACTTTGGTAGGATTGCAAACAAGCATGTGGCAACAGAGGGCTTGACTAGGCTGACCATATGTCCCGTTTTGAACGGGACAGTCCCGTTTTTTACATATTTTCTGACCGTCCCGTCTTTTTAATAAAAATATCAAATTTGTCCCATTTTTCGTAAAAAAAACGGGACGCGGCTTATTTCAGGGACCCACGGCCGGGTCCCACCTCCTCCCGCAGCCCTTCAGTCCCTTCCCCTCCCCGGCCTGCTCCCCCCTCCCCTCCGCCACAGCTGCTGCAGAGCCCGCGCGGCGCGATTGGCTGGACCTCCCCCACGTGTCATGTGCCCACAGCTGAGCAGCGCGATTGGCTGGACCGCCCTCACGTGTCGCGTGCCTGCAGCTGAGCAGCGGCGCGATTGGCTGGGCCGCCCCCATGTGTCGCGCGAGCCGGTTACAGCAGAGCCCGGCACAACGGCAGAGTGGAGCTCCTGGCCGGGCAGGGGCTGCCTGGTGCCTCACTCCCCCCCCCTCCCCACGTGGAGGAAACGCTGAGCCCAGCGTAGGTAGGGGCTGGGGAGGGGAGCTGCTGGCTGGGCAGGGGCTGTCTGGTGCCTCGCTCCCCCCGCCCCCGCCCCCCACGTGGAGGAAACGCGGAGCCCAGCGCAGGTGGTGGCTGGGGAGGGGGGCGCAGCAGTGGGGCCTGCAGGGGTGGGATGAGCTGGGGGGTCATGGGGGAGGTGGGAGGCTGTGGGGGGGGGCTGTGTTTTGAGGCCATTGGGGGGGGTCTGGGGGGTGTATTGGTTGCTAGTGGGGGGGCTATGGGGAGAGGTTGTGTAGGGAAGGCTGTGGGGGTGTAAGGGTCTGGGGGGTTGGTAGTGGGATGGTGTTGGGGGGCCTGGAGGTGGTTATGTGAGGGTTGGGTATTGGTGACTTTATGGATATGGGGGGGGGGGCGTTGTAGAGGTTATATTTGGGGTCTGAAGGGAGTTATAACCCCGTCCCGTTTTTGCCATCCCAATGTCCTGTTTTTGTCACAAGGAAATATGGTCAGCCTAGGCTTCACCAGTGTTCATATTATAATAAGCTATGTCTTAGCCCCTGTACAAACTTACTAGATATGTCACACACAATTTTTTCATAGACTGTAACAGTTCTGTATCTCAGGTGAATGTAGTATAGGTAACTGGCTAAATAGATTAATTTCAAAGTTGTGAATCTGTTTTATCAAGGATTATGTTTCAGTTCAATGCTATTATCTTATTGGGTACTGGAAGTGGATGAAATTTTGCATAGAAAAGAGTGAGTTTGTGGGGAACCTAATTTCTTATATATATTCCAAAATACCTGCAGTTTAGCAATAAGGGCCTGTAACGGGGTCGGTCACTCACCCCCGCGGCGCCTCCCGCTGGTCGTCTGGGGAATCAGCTCCTTCAGCGTCCAGAGCGCCCTCCGCAGGTTGATGCCCCGCTCCTTTGCTGGCCCCGTGTCCCTCCCGGACCCCGGTGCCCTCCAACTGTGGGTGCTGCAACCCTGCAGTACCCCCTTTGGTGTGAGGGTCTCCCCTCCCAGGGGAACCCTCTACCCCCTATCCCCACCTCGCCTCAGAGTGTGCCACTGTCAGTCACCACTTGCCCCCGCTCACTGGGGCGGACTGCAGTATCATGGCTTCTCATCACAGGCAAGGAGGGTTGGCCTGCTGCTGCTATCTCCAGCCCTAGGCTGCCCCCTGCAACCCTGGTAGTCCTGGGTCGGACCTGTGTATCAGGCCCGGAGGCCTGGGGCTCGTGGCTAGAGCCCACCCAGCTCCTTCTGCCCTGCCCCAGCTCTGCCCTAACCCAGGTACCTGGCTTCAGCTCCCTCAGTCAGGCCTGTCTCCATCTGACTGCAGAGGAGACTGCTTCTGCCTCTCAGCCTCCCAGCCCTTATATCCTGGCTGGGAGTGTTTGGGGCGTGGCCGCCCAGCTGGGCCTCATGCCCAATCAGGCCTGAAAAGCCTGCTGGCTCCCAGCTTCAAACCCCCTTCCTGGGCTTTCCCAAGCCCCTTCTGGTAGGGGGCGGGTGGTCACCCCGCCACAGGGCCCGATACAGGAATGCATGCATATCCAGGAAGGGCATTTAAGCATGTGCTTAATTTTAAGTATGTGTTTAAATTCCATTGAAGTCAGTGGAACTTAAGTATATACACATTGAACCCTCACTATAACCTGAGTTACCATAGCGTGAGTTCACATACAGCATGGTCATTGCCAGGGATCCCAAATTTAAATATGGCAACTCCTCCCCCACTTTAACGCATCTCCCACATTAGCGCAGGACCGCGCATGGATCCTGAACCATGGGCTATATCTAGGGTCCAGTGTACTTCAAAGTTAAGAATGTGATTAAATGCTTTCTTTAGTTGGGGGCCTAAGTGCTCAATCCATTTCCACTGAAGTCAAAAGTCTTTCTATTGACTTGAGCAGGATTTTCATTAGTTCCTTAACCACTGCTACTCATAGGCGCCAACTCCATAGGTGCTCCGGGGCTTGAACACCCATGGGGAAAAATTGGTGGGTACAGAGCACCCACTGGCAGCTCCCCGCCCTACCCCCCACCCACCTCTGCCTTCTCCTCTGAATGCACCGCCAGCGCCTGCTTCTCTCCTCTCCCTCCCAGCAATTGTGGTGCAAAACAGCTGTTTTGCATGGCTGGGAGAGAGGGGGGAAGAGAGGGAACGCAGTGCACTCAAGGGAGGAGGCGGGGCCAGAGCGGGGATTTGGGGAAGGGATCCAATGGGGCAGGGAGGGGGTGGAGTTGGGGTGGGGACAGGGGGAGCGCAAGCACCCACAGGCACTGGGGGAAGTTGGCGCCTATGCTGCTACAAATTAGTAATATTTAGATATGCAGATGAAATTTCGGTTTACAAATATTAAATGCATGGCATGTACTAGATATTATAAACCTGATTTATAATGTACATCTTATGTTTTTCATTCTATGATGAGGTCTACATTTCATCATAAACTTTATTAATCCCAGTAATGTTCTCTCTTGGTAATCATGTACTTTCTATAGAGAAATGCAAAACAAAAATTTGTTAAATCATAATACAAAGATGTATCAAAGGGACAGTGGTCAAATTCTGCCCAAAATATAGGTGTTATTTTTAACAACTTTTACAAAACTTAAGATCAACAGGGGAAAAAAATCAACAGAATCACTCTAGAGAAAAAAATTTCCTCTTCAGTATTTCTAGGGCCCTACCAAATTCACCATCCATTTTGGTCAATTTCACAATCATAGATTTTTATATATCATAAACTTCATGATTTCAGCTATGTAAATTTGAAATCTCACGGTGTTTTAATTGTAGGGGTCCAGACCCAAAAAGGAGTTGTGGGGGGATTGCAAGGTTAGTGTAGGGTGGTGGTCGCGGTACTGCTATCCTTATTTATGTGCTGCTGCTGGAGGTGGCGCTGCCGTTAGAACTGGCCAGCTGGAGAGTGGTGGCTGCTGGCTGGGAGCCCAACTCTGAAGGCTGCTGCATAGATGTAAGGATGGCATTGTATGGTATTGCCACCCTTACTTCTCTGCTGCTGCCTGCAGAGTTGGGCCCTCAGTCAGCAGCCGCCACTCTTTTAACTCCCAGACCTGAAGGCAGCAGCACAGAAGTAAGAGTGGCATGGTATGGTATTGCCACCCTACTTGTGCTGCTGCTGGCAGAGTGCTGCCTTCAGAGCTGGGCACCTGGCCTACAGTGATCGCTCTCAGGCAGCCTAGCTCTCAAGGCAGTTCAGAAGTAGGGGTAGCTGGCAATACTGCAACCCTCCTAAAATAACCTTGTGACTTCCCTGCAACTCCCTTTTGGGTCAGGACCCCCAATTTGAGAAACTCTGGTGTGTCCCATGAAATCTGCATAGTAGAGGGTAAAAGCATGCAAAAGACCAGATTTCACAGGAGGAGACCAGATTTCATGGTGTGTGACACATTTTTCATGGCTGTGAATTTAGTAAGGCCCTAAGTATTTGCAATACATTTCAGCTCTTTTAGTGGTCAGAAACTGATGGTGAAATCATTAATTAAAAACTGACCATAATAAAAGTGAAATGGACTATCTGTTTTCATTGTTCAAGCCAATAGAAAACCAAAAAATTCAACATGCCGTATAATTAGTGAAAAGTAAGTGTTTTTTGGTACCTCACTTGTAATAATCTAAAGTGTAGAGCCCATTCCTGCTCTTGCTGATGGAAGTTTCGCAGTGACTGCAATGGAAGCAGGGTATGGTCTGTGTTTTGTACCATGATAGGAAATCTGATTTTTAATATCACTTAATTATTAAATTTATATTGTCCTTTTTGTAACAAAATAGAATAGGCTTCTTATGATTTATTCCAGTTCTTAGGTCTACAAGGAAGGATATATTTTAGAGTATTCCCTTTAGTCACCTCATTTAGTATAATAGAAATCCAAAAACAAAGGATTTGGAACTTGTTCATGTTCTCAAATATTAGGTCATTTAATAGCTAAGAAACTGAAGAAAGAACCAACCATTTAGTGTAGATTTAAGACTTCACAAATATGAAGTTTTCATATTATATGGATATCGTGTAGCTAGAGAACTTTTACTAGACCTTGGAGAAATATAAATACTGCCAGCTACCAAATTTGTATTGAGTCTTTGGGCCAAGTGCAATTCTGAAAATTAAAATAATTTTTATGTATCTAGACCATAAAGATTTGCAATGTAATATGTAGTATAAAATGTTGGCATATTTTAAAATTAGCAACTCATTGCAATTTTATTAGACTACTTATGTGACACTAGGAGGCCTACTCAAAATTTAGTAGCTTGGCACAGTTAGCTATTGCTCCTTGCCAAAGAGAGGACAAAAATCTCCAATAAGAAGCCAGCTTTTCAGATTACAAAACTGTCCGTGACTCAATGCCAGCCGATGAGTATCTTTATGTAAATAATAATGATTCATAGAGAGTAACGCCTAAATTGTACATCATGAGATATAATTTCACTATCGTTGAATGCAACATGGATGGTTTTATAGAGGAGTGATTTTTTTAATTGTTTTATTTTTTGCTGGATAAACTGGATTAAATCAACCAAAAGCAACATAATTCAGTTTTGTGCCTTGATCACGCTGTGTTAGGAATGGTAGGAATATCTACAAACATTCTTTGCCCCTCATGATTCCCTTCTTTTGATATTCCCTTCCATGTTGTTTATGATCAGACAGTAGTGGGATGCATCTTATTGTATCGATTCTGCTTTTTAATTTTGTTAACAGCATAGTGAATTACCAATGGTTTTAATTTTTAGTGTGAGGTTTTTTAGGGCTTTAGAGTGAAGAGCACTGGAACAAAATCTTAATAGAATTAGTTTTGCTTTTAGTTCATAACACTCTTCACACAGAATTAAATAACAGCTGCCCACAACAGAAAACAATTTAACACAGTGTTCAGTCTTCTGTTCAGGTAGCTACAATGGCAAATTGTGTTAGTTTGGAGGGCTCCTTCCCAAAGACCTAACATCTGGGTCATTGGTGAGACAGCGTGGTAAGATAATATATTATTTGTACCTCTCAGTGTCCTGTCAAATTTATGAATAATAGTAGAACACTGTCATTTCTATTGCAGTCTGCTTTCAACTATTAGGAGCAGGATATCACGTCATTTTCAGCCTTGCAGTAATGTCCTCTAAAACTTTTGTTAAAGTGTTGTTCTTCTACTTACAATAAAACTGATTTTAAAACTATACAATAATCCTTCCAAGCACATCAACCTGTTTCTAGTGTATGAATCAATATCTCTTCTACAACCATCCTGCATTTTCCTGTCTTCTCTGCTTCTATCACCTCTGTTTTATGCATATCCTTGTAAGTAGTAATCCTTACATATCCTAAATAATGAAACATACTTGAGGTCTCAGCAGTATCTACTCCGTTTCAGAATACAACAAAAATGATTAAATGCAGTATCTGAAATAGTTTTGTAAAGTTCTAGCATACCTGCATAACCCCGGAGTAGTGTAAATGAGAATCCCACCCATTTCTCATTCTGTGTAGGCTTTACAACCAGAGCATAGACAATAAATTTTAATCATATATTTTTTTCCAGAACAGGCTTTTTCTTTCAATTCAGTTCTTTATTACACTACCCAGTGCATACTAAAGATTACAAAAGGGTCAATGGATAGTACTTTTAGTGCTTGCTGCTTATGATCACTTAGTTGTGTGGGTCAAATATTACTTTACAAAAAACATTTCCTAGTGATGCTGATGTCATGGTATCTTGTTTATATGTATCTGGAAGCACTTGATTGTTAGGACAGATTGGAAGTGATATCTTTGATGTTTTTAAAGGTAGGAAGGAATTTCACACCTTTCTGAGTGCCTCTTATCTCCAGGTAAAGAATGTGTTAGTTAAGGGAAGTGCCAGTTAGAACCTGCCAGACCTGCCTTGACATTAAATGATTTGTAAAACTTGCTTTCTTCTTGTAATATGCAAATTTTTGATTAAACCCTGTCCTTTTTTTAAGGCAAGTGGAGTAATGGATAATGGGATGTTGTTGGCTGCATCTGTTGTGCACTTTAGAACCATCCTGCAGGGCTCAGGGTGGGCCACTGCAATGCCCTTCTGGGTGCTCTTTATTCTTGTTTTGAGTAGGAGTAGTTTGCTTCCTCCTGCTGCTGTTGATTAGTACATACTTCTGTAGCAGCATGCATGCCTGCAGCCCATGAGGGGCTTGGTATGCCCCTTCATTCACAGTCAAAACCTTCCTAGGGAAATGGTTTGCAGTCTTGTGTGTTAGTGAGTGGAACAGCTTCTAGGCACTATCTTACCCTTTTTTTTCTATAAACGTATTTGATTTGGGAAGTTCACTGTCTTATGGATCTGGGGGTAGAAATTATTTGGGTACAATTCTTGTACCAAACTTCTTAAGATCTTTGTAGGGTTGCCAGATGTCCGGTTTTCGACTGGAACACCTGGTCAAAAAGGGACCCTGGCGGCTCTGACCAGGCTGTTAAAAGTACACTTGGCGGGGCTGTCAGGCTCCCTACCTGGCTCCGCATGGCGCCCCAAAGTGGTGACATGTCCCTCTGGCTCTGAGTGCAGGAGCGGCCAGTGGGCTCCATTTGCTGCCCCCACCCTGTGCGCCGGCTCTGCAGCTCCAACTGGTCAGGAACCACAGCCAGTGGGAGATGTGGGGCGGTGCCTGTGTGCAGAGGCAGCACGGTGCAGAGCTGTCTGGCCACCCTTATGCCTAGGAGCCGAAGGACATGTCACCACTTCCAGGAGCCCAAAGTAAGTGCTGCCCAGAGCCCATACTCCAACTCCCTTCACCAGCCCAGAGCCATACCTCAACCTCCTACACCCCAAACCCCTTATCCCAAGCCCCACCCCAGAGCCTGCATCCCAACCCCCTGACCCAGCCTGGAACCCCCTCCTGCACCCAGAACCACTCATTTCTGGACCTACCACAGAGCTCACACTCCCTGCTGGAGCCCTCACCCCCTTCTGTACCCCAACCTTCTGCCCCAGCCCAGTGAAAATGACCGAGTGAGTGAGGGTGGGGAAGAGCGAATGGAGTGAGTGAGAGCAGGACCTTGAAGAAGGGGCGGGGGCATGGCCTTGGGAAGGGGGCAGAGCAGGGCAAGAGTGTTCAGTTTTGTGTGATTAGAAAGTTAGTAACTCTATGGGCTTGTCTTCACTACAACGGGGAGGGATTGATCTTTTGGTGATCAATTTATCGCGTCTCGTCAAGGTGCAATAAATCGATCGCCAATGGCACCCCCGTCAACTCCGGAACTCCAGCTCATCAAAAGGTGCAAACTGGAGTCGACGGGGGGGCGCGCTGCTGCCGCCATGAGGACGGCAGGTAAGTTGGCTCCATGAGGACGGCAGGTAAGTTGGCTGTAGATATGCCGAATTCAGCTACGTTATTAACATATGAATTTGCGTATCTACAGCCGATCCCCCCCCACCCCCCCCAGTGAAGACCAGCCCTATATGTTGCATTACTTCCCTACATAAACATGTGACAGGGTTATCTGGTCTAGAAGTGCAAAAAGTATTATGTCTTCCTTAGTTTTACGTGGAATGTTTATTTCTCTTTTCAAGGTACCTGCATTGCATCTTTTGGTACTACCAGCTAGCTTTCAAAAAACACTGTCTTTCCAGACTACTTCACTCAAAGTGTATAATTAAAATGATTTGTTAGGTTGGAGGCATACTGCTCAGCACCTTGTAGGATCAAGTCCTATAAGAGGATAGAATATGATCTTTTCTCAGGATTTTGTGTTTGGTGTTGGAGTTGAAATCAGCTATGCTGAAGTCATTTATACTAGGATTTGCTAGGGAACGTTGTATGCATTTTGTTGAGTTGGTTGTGCAAGTAAATTAAAAAGTAAAACCAATCCTTTATTTCTCCTTTTCTCGTCACAATTAGCTTTAGTTCTAATTTCCCTAATACTTGAAAACACTCCTAAATTCTGACTTGTGTGTTGTTCGGTGACCTCACTTTTTAGTCTTTTAAATATTTTATTATTTAAGAACACACACTTGATGATAAAAATGGCAAGCCCACTGTAGACAAAAAAACAGTGCATCTTACAAGGTGCATGCTGAGGTGGTTTCATCACTACTCAGTACACAGTTCCAGAGGAGCGATGTTAAAAGGCAATACTGAAGTCTCAGGAAAGCATTTGAGATTGTAGTGCAGAAAAGTTGGTGACCCGTGCTTTAACTTAAGCAAAACTAATTTCCACCACAATCATAGCAGTTCCTAACTTGTAATTTGCTGGCTGAAAGACTTCTTTAAATTACCATTTTGAATGCCTATAAATCTATCTCTATATATAAAAGTTAAATGGTGTATGCGTGTATGTATGCGTGTATGTATTTGCGCTTACTCCTCCCACACCGTTTGAGCTAGAGACTTGAAATTTGGTACAGTTATAGGTCTTGGGGTCCTAATCAGGGTAAGAGTCGAAATTTTTTCAAATCTCACCTCTGACGCCCCCCAGGGGTGAAATTCTTTAAAGGCCAATCACATCAGCTGGGCAGCTGCTGTCCTCTGTGACATAGTTATGATGTCATAATACCCCCTCCAACGGACCCCGCACTCGCTCAGCTCTCTGCCCCCTCCCCACCTCCGACGGACCCGAGTTGGGTTTGGTCGGAGGGTAAGTGAGGTGGGGGTGTCGGGTTTGGTCGGGGGGTGAGGTAGGGGTGTCGGGTTTGGTCAGGGGGGTGAGGTGGGGGTGTCGGGTTTGGTCGGGGGGTAAGTGAGCCGGGGGTGTTGGGTTTGGTCTGGGGGGGTGGGAAGGTGTCGGGGTTGGTCAGGGGGTGTTGGGTTTGGTGGGGGGGGGGGTAAGGTGGGGGGGTTGGGTTTGTTTGGGGGGGTGAGAAGGGGGGTCGGGGTTGGTCGAGGGGTAAGTGAGGTGTTGGTGTCAAGTTTGTGGTGGTAGATAGGAGTGTCGGGTTTGGTTGGGGGGAAAGTGAGGTGGGTGTCTCAGGTTTGGTCTATGGGGGGTGAGGTGTGGGTGTTGGTCAGGGGGTGTTGGGTTTGGGTGGGGGGGTGAAAATGTGAGTTGGGGTTGGTCGAGGGCTAAGTGAGGTGGGGGTGTCGGGTTTGGTCAGGGGGGTGAGGTGGGGGTGTCAGGTTTGCTCCCTGCCCCCTCCCCCCTCCAACGGACCCCGCACTCCCTCAGCTCTCTGCCCCCTCCCCACCTCCGCCGGACCCGAGCAACGCCGGGTATTTTCGCTAGTATAATATAATTCAGTACATACTTCTTCAATGTAAATTACACTCAGTATCTCCCATCTACTTTACTAAAACTATTAACAGGGTGCATGAATCCAAAAACAGATTCCCTTCTCTCTCATACACCTGCTTACACATCCAGGAGTCACTCTAAAAACCTATTATGAGATTTTGAAAGTACTCTTTACAACTTTTCACTTTTAATTTGATCTTCTAGGGCAGCTTGAACGTTACTGAACTTTACAAAGAAAATGTCTTTCTTCAGTGATTTTGTGAAACATTGATATTCATGGAGCACTAGCCCAAGAGGTCTCTTTTTGGTATACATTCTTGTTTGTGTAACAGTACCATTGATGGTGTCAGCAGAGTTCTAGATTGGTTTATTAGTTATATTGTGCTCCCTCTACTGACACTGCAGCAACAAAGCACAAAATAGTAATGGTCCTTTATTGTGGAGTCTTTTAGTCTCGGCTTTAGAATGGCAAATTATTAGAATGAAAAGGAATCAAGATTGCATGCAGTAGTTGCTTTAAAATTATAGCTTAAAATACTTCATGTTCCATTTATTGTTCAAGATATATAAAAAATGTGTAATTTGCTATTTCCCAAACTAAAGGCCTTTATTTCCTGTACAAATATTACGTTATAGATAAAGCCTGCTATGCTGATAAGAGGTAGCAATGAATAACATTATACATCACTATTATTATTAGTGTTATGATAGTTTCTAGAGGCCCTGAACAAGTTCACAACCCAGTTGTACTAGGCACTGTACAAATGCATGGTGTGAGACAGTCCCTGGCCAAAGAGTGTGCAGTCTAAATAGACAAGACAAATAATAGAAAAACAGTGATATTCTTATCCCTGTTTTACAGATGGGTAAATGAAACCCATACTAAATAGTGGTATCACCATTTTGTAGATGCAGAAAGGCAAAGTAACTTTCTCAAGGCCATACAGTGACTCAGCAGAAAAAATATGATTATAACACAAGACCACCTGATTCCCAAGTGTGTAAGCATTTCTCCAGACTACAGTACCTTGTGTCAGACTGCCAATTTTCACCAGTTCTGAATACTCATTAAAGGGTAAGAATGACTGGCTCGCTTATAAAGAAAGAGGAACCATTTAAACTGTAATTCCCTACATATGTCAAATGATTTTACTGAGCATCTGATCCTGCTCCTATTGAAGTCATTGGCAGAACTTCCATTAAATTCTGTGGAGTGCTGCTTGTTCATTTACTTTGTAAAATATATATTAGGTATATGAAGTGAAATGTAAGCTGCTACATGAAATATATTTCAGTTAAAAGTTACAACTATGTTAATTTAATCAATATACCGGTATGTATATGTGTATGTCTGTGTATTTATATATAATTATCTATATATACAGCCAGCTAGTTTTTAATATACTCTTTGCAAGTCCCAGAGGTTTTTTATATTTTTCCTCTTCTGTTTTCGTGTAACCTGTATTAGGATAGGATGTTCTGGCTACTTCATTAAACAGCCCTAGGGTCACATTTTGATAGCTTTGTCTATTTGGAAAGAGTATGTGTAGAATGCAGTGCAACAAGCTTTTCAGGTTAACAGAGAGCAAGTATTGTTTATACTAGTAAGGAGTAGTTTGTGATCCAAGATGTTTTTCATACCTTGGTAATCTCTTATTTTATATCTTGAATTTACTGTTGGCTTAATATAGAAAAACTGTATTGAATTGCCCTCCTAAGAAATTTTAAACTGATTTTATTTGTGGTTCCTGTTGAATGGAATTTCTTAGAGTGAGTGAATGACTGCTTTCCTCAGTCACACCAAATCAACTATAGATGGTCATTCAGGCTGCTCCTAATGTTAGAGACTGACAGCTCAATCAAGAAAATGTCAGATGAGTCCATCTGCCTCATTTTACTTCCTGGTGTATAAATTAGATACTTCATAGCACTTTCCCTTTGCTTCTAGTCTTTATTATGATTTAATGTATGAACATTTTCATTTGTCTTTGTGCAAGTAGTATTGCCTATGCTACCACTTTATGGAGCCCTGTGCTCGTGAGAACAAATTTCTACAAATCAAAATTTGCAGGGTGGAGTGGAAGTTCTTCACCACTTAATGACAAATATTCCTGTTGCCTGGAGAGCGACACAAGATTCTGTGAGCTTTATGACAGTGCCCCAGAATTCCAGAGGATCTGACAGATAAAGATGTCCTCAAGTCATTGTTGGTTGATGGAAAATGACTCAGAGCCATTAAAAAGACTGCAGTAAAACCCCTTTTAATGTATTTTTATTGGAAAAAAATTAAGACCAAAAAGTAAGAAAAATTAAATACAGTTATGTGTCTTCATAAATTAATTGTCAAACATAAATATCAGATAGTACTAACAAACATTTTGGAGTTCAGTGGTCATATAAATATGAGGTTGACATTATCACTCGTGTAATTTTTGTTCAGTTTACCATTAATAGTAAACCTTAGAGATGGAACAAAAGTCCATTGGTAGAATTCACCTTGTTTCTAATGTTCATATGTGTAACGATAATTTTACTGAAATAAACTGAGTATCCTTGTACTTAGTCATCGGGCAATTAAAATAACGACCGAACAGTGATAAGCTCCCGTGTGTGAACAGGATTCTCCATTTTCAAACATGATGAACAACTCACAGCTGCTTGGATTTTGAGATAAAATAATGAGTAAATCTGAAACAGTGAATAATTCTGAAATGCTTTTAACGATTCTGTCTCTGGGGTCATCAGAGCTTAGCTATTTTTTATTTTCATAACACTTTAATAGATGTGGTTCTAATACAAAAACAGCCATTCAGGGCACAAAACAAAATGCCTCCTGTGATAGATTTGAAGCCTGAGATATTTATGCCTTACAGCATATTTTATACCAGTGCACTGACGACTCATTTAGCTGCTTTTAACTTTTTGAGATAGATAACATTGCATTTTTTCACCCAAAAAGTCACAAATCAGCATATGTGCATAATGGTAAAGGGGTCAATTGTGGCTAATTACACAGCCATGCAGTGGGAGGATAATGTAAAGAGCTGCTCCCAGTTCCTTATCAAGCCTGAAAAAAGGCCATCCAAAATGGTAGCTTGTGCACTTGGGAAAGTGCAGGGATTGCAACCAAGATGGTCTTCAGGAAACAACCTTCTGGAAAGGGTATGGCGTGGAGACAGGCAAAAATAGGCAGAAGCCACCACTCCATCCCCTCCCCAGTACACTGGCCAATAGAACTGGCTGACCGTATTGTTGGAGGGTATGCTGCATCCATTAAAGGTTTGTAGTAGTTTGTTCTCTCCCCTGAGCAAAGGGAAGGTCAGGGACTCATACTGCCTTCCCGAAATAAATGCTTTCTGGCTGTGGATAACTGCAACAGTTAACCTCATGAACCCTTGCACACTTGATCTGACAGAAATAGAAACTGCATTTCTGCAGGTACTATGCAAGCAAATTAGGCTAAGTCAGTGGCTTGGTCATTTGAACTAATGGTGTGAGCAAAATTAGCTGTGTTCAGTGGAAGGAGAAGAATAAGAAATGTAGAGCCAAACCCTTTTTAATATGATTTGCTTATGTGAGGAGTTCCACCAATTTCAGATAAGTATCAGACCCATAGATCTAACTGGCAGTCTCTGGACATATTGTATATGATACAATTACTGTACACCAGAGTAATCAATATGGCCCTCTGAGGCAACTGTAATGTAGAAAATACATATAGAGATGCATATTGGTATGGTTTAGTGAAACCTCCTAGTTGTTTGAAGAAATCTTGACTACAGAACATGTTTTATTTACCTACAAAGGGTGTGGCATTTACAGGCCCCTTTGTGTGTAACTGTCCAATAATCCAAGGTTTTACTGCCTTGATGTACCAAAAATCAGAGTGGTAAAAAAAGAATTGCTACCTATAGTAGCCAATCCTTGCACCCACTATTCATTTCCTTCCCTGGTTCTTGATGTACAAACAATTCCTTCTATATAATCTTGAAGTTTTTATTTCTCCTCCTTCCAACACACAGAGAAAATTTTGTGTTACAAACAAAAACAAAATTAAAGAAACAAATAGTCAGAAAAGACCAGCATGTGTGGAGCTCACACCTTTACATTAAATGATCATTGTACTCAGGGAAAATGGATGCCTGCATTTTTTAACTTGCATTGCTTACCTTACAAGTTAATAAAACAAGCAGAAGTTAATAGTTCAGGGCTAGAAACAATGTTTTGTTATGAAGGTGCTCTGATAATATCAGCAGACTGTATTAGGAATATGCTGACTATCCCATCCTGGCTTCTACCTGCAGATAGAAGGAAAATACCTATTTTCCCGAGGTTTTTCCCCTCTCTCTTATTAGCTATGAATATTAAGGATAATGCTAAACACTTTTGTTTCTCAAGTAACACATGTTCTAGCTAAGAAATGTTAGGGTCTTTTAAGCTTTCTGTCAAAAATGTTTCTCATTTATTTGTCTACAAGTTTCCACTCCAGAATTTATAGGGGCCTGATCCTACAGCCTTTACATGCACGTAATTCCTTTGAAACCAAAGGGAGTTTTCTGTGCATAAGTTCTCATAAACAGAAAGAAAGCATATTCCTTTTCCCTGAGCTTCTTTTGTCTAGGGTGACCAGATGTCACGTTTTTAAAGGGACAGTCCTATATTTAAACCCTCCTGAAGGTGTCCTGACCTTTTCTTTAAAAATTGTTCATATCTTTTTATACAAATAAAAGTATTATTTTTATTTGTATAAAAAGATATGAACAATTTTTGTGCATATTCATAGGAAATAGGCATATTGTCCTGTATTCTCTGTCTCCCCTCTCATCAGTACTGGCAGGTCCTGCTGCTAGTCAGATCCCTGCTCAACAACTGTCTGCCCACCAGTGGTGAGTGGGGCGGGTCAAGTGGCCGACAATCAGGGCTGGCTCTACCCTTTTTGCCACCCCAAACAAACAAACAAAAAAAACAGCCGGAGTGCCACAGCCGAAGCAAAAAACCCCATCCAGAGCGCCACCACCAGAGCAAAAAACAAAAAAAGTCCGGAGTAAGTCTGCCGCCCGGAGAATGGACGGAATGCCGACAATGGGGATAGGCGTTCTAGGCTGGTGGTGGGCAAAGCTGCAGTGCGTCGGGCTGGCTGCTTCCCCTGCTCGTCCACCAATGCAGCCCCCGCTGTATGCTGACTCTTGGCCACCAGAGCCCTGCCCTCCGTCCCATTTACGGAGGGCTCTGGCTGTGAGCTGCGGTGGCTAATGATTGCAGGTAGGTGCCAGGCAGTGGCCAGTTACATGTCACCTCTGCTGCCCGCGCATCGGCCATTTACGTGTTCCTGCTCTTGCTGTTCTCTCCCTGTTTTGCCCCATCACCCCTCGGAGCCCTTCTGCTCCTCCATATCTCCCCACAGCGGGGCACGTCCCACTCCCAGCACTGTGCGGAGAGCCAACCTCTAGTAGTCGAAGAACTCAGCTCATCAACAGCCTGGCTGTCAGGCTCCTTCCTTCCCCCAGTGCCTCTGGCTGGGCTGACCCAAGACCCTCCAGCCCAGTGTACTGGCCAGGAGGAGCTGAGTCCTGCATGTGCCAAATCCTCACACAGAGGTGGCATGGGGAAGCCTCTCTGCCTGGAGTGGTGGGGCAGGAAGCGATTTCCAGCTTGTTCGTGCCCCAACTCTGCAGCCTCCACAGCACCCTCTTCACACACAGCCTGCCCTGGGTCCTGCTCCTAGGGAGTGCAGGGCTGCTTTGTCCCCTAGGCTCCCTCCCCTGCTGAGCCACCTCTCTGGCCTGGTACAGTGAAGCCTCTGCAGTCGGGTTCCCTGGAGCCTTAATGTTTAACCCCTTCCTGCCCATGCTGTAGCCAGAGGACAGGAGGAGGCTGGGTTAGGTCAGTGGCCAGCAGCAGCCTGAAGGTGTTAGATGCCTTTTGACAGTGTGGGCAGGAAGGGACAGGAGCTGCTTCCAGCCACGGGTCATCCCTTCCCCATCTCTTCCTCCCCTGCAGCTGGAAGCAGCTCCCGTCCCTTCCCTCCTGCACAGTGCTGAAAGGCTGCTGCTATCCACGTTCTGATGTGAACCCTGACAGACATCTGGGGACAGGGAGCATGTGACCTTGCGTGTGTGTGTGCCCCCCCCCCCAACGTGTTGCCTTGAGAAGGCATGGAAACAGGTACCAGGAGAGGTGGGTTCCATCCCGGGGCCCAGGCAGGGAGGGTCTGGTTGGTCAGTTACCTCTGGTGTGTGAAAGCGGTGTACCGGAGTGTGTGTGTGTGTGTGTGTGTCACCCCTCGCTGTGTAAATCCTAAAGCCTTAAAGATAAGACGGTAAATAGAATCCAGCTCACAGTGTTTCTTTTTTAACAGGAGCTCAGTCAACTTGATGTTAATTTGAAAGTTTGTACTGCACAGTTCTGATTTGATTGACGTTGAACTTTCTTGAACACGAGTAATTTTACCAGGTGTCCCATATTCAGCATAGAGAAATATGGTCACACTGGTTTGGACCTTTCCTTGAAGAGGTGGGAGAAGCCATCCTCACCGATTAAGAAACACTGTACTAAGACCAGTCAGTGGATAATCATCTGCATTTTTCAACATAGTAATAAGTTTGCATTGGTAGTCATATATCATGAATCCATGTGACTCTCATTCTTCATATTCATGCAGGATGAGAAATTTTACACACACAAAGAAAACTAAAGAAGCAATTCAGGGGGCATGAATGCAGTACCTTCAGTCCTGAAATATTTGTACATCTCATGTATTTATTTGATTTTTTTTGAAAGAGCAGCCTCTTTCCTGAACCATATATGCTTTTTGGTCTATGAACCCTAGAGCTGTTTATAAGAATAAGGAGTATTCTCCTATTGAGATATCAAAATGTGACAAAAAGGAAATGGCACACAGGCCAGGATTGTCATCAAACACAGAAGCTGGTCTGTTTTGGTAGCACATGTGGTCTTACTTTGAGAATGGTCACATTCATAAAACTAAATCCTTGTCTTGCTTGCCTAAATTCAGGAGATGCCCATGTACTATGTTACAGCATGAAAATATAGCTACTGTTAAATTTGATTAGCTTGTAGCAATTTGCAAACTGAAGTTCTTTAGCTTGAAAGTATTATGTAGTTCCCCCTCAAAAGTGTGAATATTTTTACATTGCTTATGAATGATTAATGGAGACTTTGGAGTTTATTTTAATCCCTTCTGTTGAACACCAACCTCAACCATGCATGCAGCGTATTCCCTGATTCATGTGATGCACTTAAGCATATCCTTATTTTTAAGAACATACATAAGCTTATCTCTGTTCAGCAAATCTCTTACATTTGTGCTTAATTTTAAGCATGTGCTTAAATCCCATTAATTTTAGGCATGTGCTTAAGTCTCATCTTCAGTGCTTAAGTACTTTGCTGAATAGAGAGGGACTTAGCAGGCAGCTGAATTTAAGCATGTGTAGAACCCTATCAAATTTACATCCATGAAAAACATGTCATGGATCGTGAAATCTGGTCGCCCCCATGAAATCTGTATCGTATAAGGTAAAAGTACACAAAAGAACAGATTTCACAGGGAGATTAGTGTTTCTCAAACTGGGGCTCCCGACCAAAAAGAAGGTTGTGGAGGGGTGTCATGAGGTTATTTTAGGGGGATTGTATATGATTTAGGATTTTAGGGGGATTGTATAAAGATTTAGGGGATTGTACACTTACTTCTGTGCTGCCTTCAGAGCTGGGTGGCGGCTGCCGCCAAGCATCCAGCTCTGAAGGCAGCACCCCATCAGCAGCAGCGCAGAAGTAAGGATGGCAATGCCATACTATGACACTGTTACTTCTACATTGCTGCCTTCAGAATTGAGTCATGATCCCTACCATTAAAACATGGTGACATTTCAGATTTGAATATCTGAAATAACAAAATTTACAGTTTTTAAGATCCTATGAACCTGAAATTGATCAACATGGACTGTGAATTTGGGAGGACCCTAAGCACGTGTTAAGGGTTTTTTGAGGCGGGCAGGAATGATTAAAGGAATGGATTTATAACTAAGAAAAAATGTCAGGTAGCCAAATGAACAAGTGGTCATTCTTTTCATTGGACTATTTTTACACTTTTATTTGGAAATCTGTGTAACTAAAATGAAGATAGAATGCCCCAATTAATCTGAAGATAGATTTCCATGTATAGATCCTGTACACACTGAAAGAGTACATTTTAGTTGGGAACCATTTAGAACCAATTAAACATTTTGACAACCAGAACTATATTTTCAGAAGGGTTTTCTGACTTGGAGAAATTAGTCAGAAATTCTTTGTTTACCATTGGCACAATCCTGCTTTCACTGAGACTAACATCAGGGTCCATATATCTATCCCATGCAGTTTGTAAGACTTTGGGGGAAGGAATTGGGGAAACTGCTAAGAAGTTGCCCAAGTACTTCGTCCTGGAACCCCTATTGTTAGAAGGGCACTTCTTTCTTCATCAGTTACTCTTACACCATCTGCCCTCTCATCTAATGTTTAGGAGTAAGAAGCATAAACATACTGTCAGTACTTACTGTACAGGAAGGCAAACAGGTGGTTCTGTGAGACCTGCACATCTAGCAGCCTTCACCAACAAGAATGACAATCTGTGAAACACATATTGTCTCCTCTAAATTGAAGCGCGGCACCCAGGGTACCCATTTTGTAACAACAGCCTTTTTGGCAGCATGACAGAGTTGTATTAGTTGGCTCTAAGTAAACCAAGTCAGTCAAGGTCATATTACATAAAAGTTTAAAGTCTGTATACTTTAATGGGTCTCAAGTCCAATGAAATACCCATGCTCACTACTTTATTGTAGTTTCATAATCACTAGAATTTTAATCTAAAAATCTTTTTATAACTCACTAAAAAGTAGAGATAGGGCCCAATGTAAAAAATTCAGATTGGAATTCTAACTTATTTGGAATTCAGAGGTGTTCAAATCAAGGAATTTGGTTCAGCACATGATGGGAAGAGGATAAACTGCAGGTTTTTGGACTGAGAACTAAATATCACTTTGTTTGGAGCTTATACACATTTAGACTTTTAATTTGGGCCTTTCTTATTAAAACTTAAAAGAAAATATGGAGACCAAGAAACATAGTGGGATATGGAAACTCATAAACAATTTTTTTCAAGCCATGGTTGTGAGGATATAGGGTAAAATTTTCAAAGTGCCTTCAGTGAGACTTAATCACTTAGATGTTTTTGAACACTTCCCGCCTGCTGTTTGTACTATCGTATTGACAGCACCTGTATTTTTCATAACATAAACTTATATATTTTTAAATGGTTAGGATTTTTAGATGCTCAAACCTGGCAGAATACTTAGTAAATCAATTTAGAGCCTGAAAAGTTAGAAATTAACCCATGCAGATCAAAACCACCATAACTCAGCTCCCATGTAGATTGGCATAAATCAACAGTAACTCCACCAAAGTCAATGAATTTACATTGGTGTAAAAAATGGTGAAAGATGAGACTCCTGTCCCATGTTCCTTTAAACTAGCAATATCCATTTTTGTAAAAACTTGAAGGCCTCCACATGGTATAAATATTTTTTTAAAATATGAAAGCAGGATGTGCATCATTTAGCTATTCTTAATAATATAAAGTAAGTAATTATTTTATGCACCTTGTATGTATCTGTGTGTAGATTATTCACCTAACAATAACATGAATTATGTGAACCTACTGAGTTCCCATTGGATGGAGAAGCAGCAGTTTTTAAATGTCTGTTTCTTTCTTTTTTTCTTTTCAGGGATTACAATGGTTGACACAGAAATGCCGTTTTGGCCCATTAATTTTGGAATTAGCCCAGTAGATCTGTCTGCCATGGAAGATCACTCCCATTCCTTCGACATAAAGCCCTTTCCAACTGTTGATTTTTCTAGTATTTCTTCACCACACTATGAAGATATTTCTCTTGCAAGAACTGACCAGACAGCCATTGATTACAAATATGATATCAAGTTCCAGGAATGCCAAAGTATGCAGTTTCTTTTCACTTTTCAGGTTGTCTGAATTTGAATTGTTTAAATCTCTGGGAAGTGTACCCTCCACAAAAGATTTTTTAGAATTTGTTTCAGAACCTCCCTCTCTCCCAGATACCCTTGGAGTAAAATATCCTTGAAGCTTTATTAAAAAGCAAGCAAATTAGATGTCCTACATCTTATAAATTGGCTAGCATTTTCTAGCATATTACATAATATGCTAAGAACACCCACTGAATCCCAAACTGTCTTACAGAGTCATGGATTTGGAGCTTGTCTACATTAGAGACATTTGCCACAGTATGACTACAAAGATATTTCTAATGTAGACAGACCCTTGGAGTTTTGTAAGCATTCCCTTTGTATCGTTACATATAAACAAAGCAGCCCCTAGCATCATAATTATGAATAAAATCCCAAATGAAAAATTTCCCATCCAGAAGGGAGGAGACTGGTCCCTAAGGACATGGTTACCCCGCTCCTACTGACAATCACACCACTGATCTTTTAGGCCAATGGGCCAGGCAAACGTTCATTGACTTCCCTGAGAGAACTTTAGGATTTGGCCCCATGTGATACTCTAAAATGATGTCAGAATGATTTACTACTTTATCAACAACAGTCAGAGTTCCTGATTTATAAATGTTTGTCTCTTTTGTTTATAAGGTGAGTTGGAAATCTGTCATAAAAACTGTATAAAAAACTACTTATGGTCATGTGCCTCCTGTCAGTAATTATTCATCAAGTGGCAAATCCTGCCCTAAGTGTGCAAGTCTGGAAAGCCCTTGGCAGCAGAACTGGTATGGTCCTACTGTGTGCACTGGGGGGCAAGATTTGGAGGAGTCTTCAAAAGGAGGGTGCCCATCTGTGCAGCACAGGGACGTGCACCCCAAAGGATCTTTGCACAGCAACATACAGGGGTGTTTTGAAGGAGGGACTAGAAGATATGTCAATGTGCATGTTCTCTAGTTCATCTCTCCACACATATACCCATTAGCCTCTCTCCACTTCCTCTGAAGGACCTGCTAGAGAACCAGAAACTACTCCAGCCAATATGCTGTCTCTCTGAAACCTAGGGTTGGACTCTTGCCCTTTTACCCCTCTCTCCCCCTTCCCATCAAAGTCACTATGGCATGGCACTAGAGACTGAATTCATCCCTAGAGATTTTACATAACAGGAACAGTAAACACACAAAGTAAAGTGCAAAAGTAACAGTAGGCATTAGTCTGCTCCATGCAGGGAGAGGAAAAGGGTACTTGTTTTACTTTTGTGGGAAACAATTGATATCTTTTTTTGTACAATACCAGCAAGTAAAGGCTTACCCCCACAGTGAGCAGAAGCTAGCGGATATGATATGCCTGTGCACAACATAGACATTCATTGTCACTAAAGCACACAAGACAAGACGCAGGCCAAATGGAATCTCATATATAAGGCTTCATGCAGAGATACATCATCACAAAGATGATTGTTTATTGGATTAGAAGAATTGGAAATATACCATTATGAGAAGATTATCCCAGCCTTGGTAACTCTTAGGAAAGAAAGTAATAGTAGTTTCTGCCTCCAGTTCATAGCTGTATAACACACTTAGCTTGATGAATATGAGCCTAATCCATACAGCATATACTGGGTTTGCCACTGAAAAGGAAGCTTTTGCTTTATTGTTATATTATCTTTATTGCTTTTTGTTCTGCTTCCCTATTCTTGGAATGTAATATTGTTATGAGTTTATAATCTAGTACGGTCAACACTTCTTTTTTATGTCCAACTCTATAGGTTGATGAAGAGTTGCTATATTTGTATTCACTGAACTTTTTTAGAATGATAAAGGGCACAAATTATCCAACTGAGTAGCTCACATGAGAAGGTTTTTTTGACTTTGTTAGGGATTCCAATCCCTGCCTCCCAGAGCTACTGCTGCCCTAGACTAGTAGGCAGTACACACACTCTTTACAGAATGAGGAAGATTCATGGAGGGTAACTATGTCAGGGAATAAATATGAAGTCCCCACTATGGAGGGCAATGATGTCCCCAACCTCAACCAATTCTGAACTACCAATCTGAAGAATGAATCAATAGCCCCCTTTCTGCACCAGACCCTGCCGTCTTCAAGATTGTTTAGTTTCATTCACAATCTACTAGATGGCTGCTTGTGGCTTGTAGCCTTTAAGGAGCTAATAATATATAATGTTTACCATTATTTAACGGACAGAACATTTTTGGTCCTGTTTACTGTGGTTGTTAGTTATAATGAAAGTATTGGTCCCTATTTTTTGAAATCTTATTGTACCTTTTAAAACGGATGATAAATTAATATTTTAAAATTTCTTACATATGCAGGTGCAATCAAAATGGAGCCTCCTTCCCCACCTTATTTTCCAGAAAAAGTTCACTTGTACAATAAACCTCCTGAAGAGACCTCCAATTCTCTCATGGCTATAGAATGCAGAGTATGTGGGGACAAGGCTTCTGGATTTCATTATGGCGTGCATGCATGTGAAGGTTGTAAGGTGGGTTGTCCCAATAGTGTTTGCCTGAAATAAGAACATTATATCATTTCCACGTTCTCATTTTTTGACTGCTGCCAAGTATTCATGGTTGGTCACCTTAGCTGTGCTGCTGAATGTCCTTATAAAAAGAATTCCATTCTACTGATTTTAATAAAATATTAATAGACAGCAGCACTATCCAGATATGCTGAAGGTCCAGGTGGCAATGGAATACACATATATGGTGTCAATTAGAATAGTTCTAACACTGAATGGGTATAGAATAGTAGTTTCACCATTGTTCTGCCTTTTCTCCAGGAATGAAACTGTATATTTTCTGTCCTAATTAATGTAAGTTTGGCTAACTCAGTAATGTCCTCTTTAGTTTTAACCCAGCTATTTCTCTGACCCTGACAGATGGTACATCATTTTATTCCTCCAGGATTTCTCCTGTGATTATCACTAACGTCAGTTAACATGTGGATTAGCTGTGAACTCTGCATGAATTCTCAGAAATAGGGAGCCTTTCCCAAATGTCCTCTGAATCCAACATTTCTCAGTTAGCTCTCCCATGCATTTGGTCTTTGCTCTAGGAGCAGAGGTTTTGTTTGGCTGGTTTGATTTTTTGTTTAGCAAACCTGGATAGGTGTTTTTAAATGATTTTATTAGGTTTTTCATACAGTACAAGAAGAATCCACATTATGAAACCAGCACTGAGTGATGAAAGGAGGTGGTGGGGAGGAAAAGGAGAAACATTGTTTAAATAATAGCTAAAATGTGATATACAAACCCCAGTATGGAAACAAGTGTCCTTTGCAATCATACCTTTTTATGTGTCCACACAAATATGCATGAAAACATATGAACAGCCATATTGGGTCAGACCAAAGGTCCATCTAGCCCAGTATCCTGTATTCTGACAGTGGCCAATGCCAGGTACCTCAGAGGGAATAAGCAGAACAGGTAATCATAAAGTGATTCATCCCTTGTTGCATATTCCCAACTTCTGCCAAACAGAGGATAGGGACACAATCCCTGCCCATCCTGGTTAATAGCCATTGATAGGCCTATTCCTCTATGAATTGATCTAGTTCTTTTTTGAACCCTATTATAGTCTTGTGACTTCACAACATCGTCTAGCAAGGAGTTCCACAGGTTGACACTGCGTTGTGTGAAAAATACTTTCTTTTGTTTGTTTTGAACCTGCTGCATATTCATTTCATATGGTGGCCCCTAGTTCTTGTGTTCTAAGGAGTAAATAACACTTCCTTATTTACTTTCTCCACACTGGACATGATTTTATCATATCCCCGCTTAGTTATCTCTTTTCCAAGCTGAAAAGTCCCAATCTTATTAATCTCTCCTCAGAGAGCAGCCGTTCCATACCCCTAATCATTTTTGTTGCCCTTTTCTGAACCTTTTCCAATTCCAATATATCTTTTTTGAGATGGGGCAACCACATCTGCACGCAGTATTCCAGATGTGGGTGTACCGTGGATTTATATAGAGGCAATAGGATATTTTCTGTCTTATTATCTATCCCTTTCTTAATGATTCCCAACATTCTGTTTGCTTTTTTGACTGCTGCTGCACATTGAGTGGATGTTTTCAGAGAACTATACACAGTGACTCCAAGATCTCTTTCTTGAGTGGTAACAGCTAATTTAGACCCCCATCGTTTTATATGTATAGTTGGCATTGTTTTCCAAAGTGCATTACTTTAAATTTATCAACATTGAACTTCAGCTGCCATTTTGTTGCCCAGTCGCCCAGTTTTGAGAGATCCATTTGTAGCTCTTCGCAGTCAGCCTGGGACCTAACTATCTTGAGTAGTTTTGTATCATCTGGAAATTTTGCCACCTCACTGTTTACCCTTTTCCAGATCATTTATGAATATGTTAAATAGGACTGGGCCCAGTACAGACTCCTCGGAGACACCACTATTTACCTCTCTCCATTCTGAAAACTGACTATTTATTGCTACCCTTCATTTCCTATCTTTTAACTAGTTACTAATCCATGAAAGAACCTTCTCTATTATCCCATGACTACTTACTTTGCTTAGGAGCCTTTAGTGAGGGCCCTTGTAAAAGGCTTTCTGAAAATCTAAATACATTATATCCACTGGATCCCTCTTGTGCACATGCTTGTTTACCCCCTCAAAGAATTCTAGTAGACTGGTGAGGCATGATTTCCCTTTACAAAAAACATGTTGACTCTTCCCTAACAAATTATGTTAATCTATGTATCTGACAATTTTGTTCTTTACTATAGTTTCAAATAGTTTTTCCGGTATGGAAGTCAGGCTTACCAGCCTGTAATTGCCGGGATCATCTCTGGAGCCATTTTTAAAAACTGGCGTCATATTAGCTATCCCCCAGTCATGTGGTACATAAGATGATTTAAATGATATGTTACAGGCTTTAGTTAGTAGTCCTGCAATTTCACATTTGAGTTACTTAAGAACTCTTGGGTGAATACCATCTGGTCCTGATGACATATTATTATTTAGTTTATCAATTTGTTCCAACACCTCCTCTAATGACTCCTCAATCTGGGACAGTTCCTCAGATTTGTTACCTAAAAAGAATGTCTCAGGTTTTGGAATATCTCTCATATCCTCAGCCATGAAGACCGATGCAAAGAATTCATTAACTTTCTCCACTATGTCCTTATCGTCCTTGAGTGCTCCTTTAGCGTCCTGATCATCCAGAGGCCCCACTGGTTGTTTATCAGGCCTCCTGCTTCTGATGTACTTAAAAAAAAATTGCTATTACTTTTTTAATCTTTGGCTGGCTGTACTTCAAATTCTTTTTAGCCTTCCTAATTATATTTTTACACTTCATTTGCCAGAGTTTATGCTCCTTTCTATTTTCCTCACTAGGATTTAACTTCCACTTTTATAAGGATGCCTTTTTGCCTCTCATTGCTTCTTTTACTTTGTTGTTTAGCCATGGTGGCTCTTTTTTGGTTCTCTTACTATGTTTTTTAATTTGTGGTATACATTTAAATTGATCCTCTATTATGGTGTCTTTAAAAAGTTTCCATGCAGCTTGTAGGGATTTTACTTTTGGTACTGTACCTTTTAATTTCTTTTTAACTAACCACCTCATTTTTGAGTAGTTCCCCTTTCTGAAATTAAATGCTACAGTGTTGGGCTGCTGTGGTGTTTTCCCCGCCACAAGGATGTTAAATTTAATTATATTATGGTCACTATTACCAAGCAGTCCATCTATATTTACCTCTTGGACCTGATCCTGTGCTCCACTTAGGACTAAATCAAGAATTGTCTTTCCTCATGTGGGTTCCAGGACTAGTTGCTCCAAGAAGCAGTGATTTAAGGTATCAATAAACTTTATCTCTCCATCCCTTCATGAGGTGATACCCTGTTTCCCCGAAAGTAAGACATCCCCCGAAAATAAGACGTACTTCCAGTTTTGCCTCTCGCTGTAATATAATGTAATGTAATTTTGGGAGCAAAAATTAATATAAGACACTGTCTTATTTTCGGGGAAACACGGTATGTACCCAGTCAATATGGGGATAGTTGAAATCCCCCAATATTATTGAGTTTTTTATTTTAATAACCTCTCTAATGTCCCTGAGTATTTCACAGTCACTATCACCATCCTTGTCAGGTGGTTGATAATATACCCCTATGCTACATTCTTATTATTCGAGCATGGAATTACTATCAATAGAGATTCTATGCAAAATTATATGGATCACAAAGGATACATGAATATGGCCTTGTGAGACTCTGAAGAATCACTCAATAAAATATAGGATCTGTGTTCTGTTTAAAGGCGCACTGTCATGTTAAAATTATTTATTTAAAACAAATTGCCCTTCATATATTACAAACAGAACTTGATATTAAAATTGGAAGGATTTAAAATCTAGTTTAATTTTTGTTATTTATGCAATTGATTTATTTTTCAAATTTTTCTCAGTTTGGTCAATGAAAAAGATTGGGTCCCAATCCTGCTATCATTGAAGTCACTCATAAAATTTGAATTTATTCTAATGGAAATAAGATCAGGCACTTATCCAATTTAATTTTTTAGTGAATCTCTAGGCAATTTCACATTCAGTCTGTATTATTCTGATTTGCATTTTATACCCTTTGCACAGTTGTAAATGGCTACACAAGATTGATGGGTATTGGTGAATCAGGCCCTATGACTTTAACTCCCTTTCAAAGTACACAACGATCCCAGCTATGGTTAGAGTATACAAGACCTATAGGATAAGTGAATGCTGTAAGGCTACACTATCCTCAGTAATAGGGGATTACAGAGGCACAGACCTGCTCTGGTGATAAACAAAAATTCAAAGGATTAAATTGTGAATCTGCAAGAAATCCCCTGTAATTGATTACTTATGGCCACAGTGAAATATATAAATAAGAAGTCAGCATAGTGCTTACAACTGAACTGTGAGAAAAACTAGCTGTAACAAGGAAGGAACTGTAATAAACTTGAACATGCCTTATTAAAATAAAGTGCATGTGAGTGATCTGAGAATACAATTCTAAACCATGAGATATGACCAGGAGTTTAATTATCGGCAAATATTGCACATGCTATGTGGGTTTAGCCAAAAACAATCCTAGTCTAATCCAGCAAGTACAATAATCTGTTAAGAAATACACCGTCTTTGGACTGTCCTATTGCTACAATGCAATGGGATTTTTAAAAAAATCATACAAGTGCATTCACTGGATATTATTTACATTGTTCCTAACCAGCAAAAAACCTTCATCTATATGTCGAATTTAGAATAGATACTAAAATCTAAACAACCATATAAACCTAAATATTTTTTCTGCTTGTGTTTCAACCCCTATAGGGTTTCAAGTAATAAAAAAGTGTTCTGAAAAGACATGATTATGAATTTCCATAATGAGCAGCAAAAATTTGTCTCTTTACAGGGCTACATTATACTTTGCAGTAGTTATTCTGGCTATCACACCAATTTTAGAATTTGTAGGTGCTTGTAAATTTTGAAGACCTGTAAATTCAAAACAATAACAGCAAACTGAACATTTCAGACATAAACAGATCCTGGAAATAAATATTACAAAAATAGTTTAGCAATAAAAACAGCCAAAGAAATAGAATAAATGGAGGAAAATAAATATTCTGTAAGTACATGGGCCTCCAACAGTAAAAAAGATTTGAAGATAATGAAGAATCAGAATTATATAGAGAAAATAACTAAACCAACAACTATCCCAGAATCTTATGATTTGCTTGGATGGGAATGATTTTCTTGAAGTAAAGAATGGAAAGATGGAAATTAAATTCTAATGTACTTAATAGAGAAGTATGAGTCTGTGTGAGGCATAAGCAGCCATGGCTTGTGAAGTCCAGTTTTTCATGCAATAAAAAGAACTAAGAACTGTGGAAATAAAGACAGAAAATAAATGATGCAAAAGTAGAATGTCTTTTTTCATGAAATACTTTATAATGAGGCACCAAAAGCAGTTCTTTAAACTGGAGAGTGTGCAACCCATCCAGATGCATTTGCTTAACATTTTTTTTAAACTCCTGGATTCAGAGGGTGGATTGGGGTTGCTATGATCCATAGAATTTTTCTTACAGCTGGTAATGAGTTCTGATATGAGTTTTGAAAACGTAGAGAACCTTAAAAATATATATATATTTAAATATATATATAAAGTTAGTCTTTAAGGTGCCACAGGACTCTTTGTCACTTCTTAAAATGGGAAAGTTCTAACACACATTCTAAAACAAAGGTAGCTACAGTATGTTCAGTGTAGTGGACTCTGCCTTTCAAATGAGGCAGCGGCACTGGAAGATATTTTAGACCAGGGGTAGGCAAGCTATGGCATGTATGCCAAAGGCAGCATGCAAGCTGATTTTCTGTGGCATTCACAGGTCCTGGTCACCGGTCTAGGGGGCTCTGCATTTTAATTTAATTTTAAATAAAGCTTCTTAAACTTTTTTAAAACCTTATTTACTTTACATACAACAACAGTTCAGTTATATATTATAGACTTTTAGGAACAGTCCATCTAAAAACGTTAAAATGTATTACTGGCACGCGAAACCTTAAATTAGAGTGAATAAATGAAGACTCGGCACACTACTTCTGAAAGGTTGCCGACCCCTGGTTTAGACTGATCCTTTTCCATGCCTTTATTTTTATTGCAGGGTTTCTTTCGAAGAACAATCAGGTTAAAGCTAATCTATGACAGATGTGATCTGAATTGTCGCATTCATAAGAAAAGCAGGAATAAATGTCAGTATTGCAGATTTCAGAAATGCCTTGCAGTCGGCATGTCGCATAATGGTAAGTACATGAATTGTCAACACATACTGAAAAATATCACATTTGATCTTAAAAAAATAATAAATTAGATTATTATTTATTATTTGTACTTCTAGAGGCCCCAGCCACATTGTGATAGGTGATACTACAAAAGCATATAATAGAATCTCAGAGTTACAAACACCAGAGTTACGAACTGACTGGTCAACTACACACGTCATTTGGAACTGGAGGTATGCAATCAGGCAACAACAGAGACCAAAAAAACAGTAAATACAATACAGTACTGTGTTAAACATAAATTACTAAAAAGATAAAGGAAAAGTTTAAAAAAAGATTTGACAAAGAAATAAACTTTTCCTGTGTTTTTTTCATTTAAATTAAGATGGTTAAAAGCAGCATTTTTCTTCTGCATAATAAAGTTTCAAAATGCTGTGAAGTTAATGTTCAGCTGTACATTTTTGAAAGAACAACCAAAGTTCAGAGTTATGAACATTTCAGAGTTATGAACAGCTTCCTTTCCCAAGGTGTTTGTAATTCTGAGAGTCTACTGTTTTACAAAGAGGTCCCTTCCCTGAAGAGCTTGCAGTCTAATTACAGGACTAGAGACAACAGGGTTGTTAATAGGGGGAGATCTGCAATGATCAGTAATATGATAACTGTTTTTATATCCTCCATCATTTGTGGCCTTAACAAATTAATGAAGCATTTTTTTATTCTTCATGTAATTACCAGTAGTGCAATTGTTTACTTTTCTTTGCTTCACTGTACTTCCTGTCTAAATTTTACTGTATACCATAACGAACGAGCCTTTTGCATTTAAGGCCCAAACCAGTGAGGATTCACTTTAATTCTGGAAAATGTATTCTGTGGATTGTGAAACTTACCAAAAGTGTGTAAATAATAATAATTTCAATTTGCTGCAAAGCGCACCTATCCAGGTTTGGTACCATTAATGATAATAAAGTCTCCTCACACTAGAACATTAGATGTACATAATTGTAAACCAAGTGGTCACACTACTGGCCCTCCCCAATTTTCCTCTTTCTTTCTGGTATGTGTAGAGCTGGCTCTGTTGTTTGGAAGGAGTATGGAATTCCTTTGCACACCCATTATAGAGCTGCCCTCCCACCACCTAGTAGGACTGCGGCAGTTCCTGAGCTTTGAGAGCTATCTTTGGCCTCTCCATCACCCATAGGCAAATTTAATAGTAAATGTGAATCCCAAACGGCATTTCCTTTTTGTATACCCTCTGGTGTATAATATACATTATAAAGAAGTGTATATTTTACAGTTGGACCCCTTACTCAATGTAAGCAGATAGCACTAAAATCCTAGCATAGTATGATACTATTCTGCGGCACAGGAAAATCTAGAAGGTCCCTGTGAACTTTAAAGTCAATATCTAAATTCCGATGAAAATACTTATTTCAGAATCTTTGAAGGGAGAAAGCCATATGAAGATTCTTTACTCTTTTTTCTTGGCAAAGCCAAGTAAAAACAGGAATTAAATGTCATAACACAGAGACTTATGTAATTCTAAGAGTAAAGAATTGCAAACATGACTGGGAAAATAATTTCTCTGTGTTTTTTTAGGACTTTCATTATTCTCAGTATAAAAAAATTAGTGTACTGTTCCCAAGAGGAAAGCTTAACTGTGGTTTCTGAAGTTAATACAGTGAATTCAGTGAATACATTGGTATGGGAAATGTTTTCCTAATGGAAAATTATGGTTTTCAAGTTTCTGGGATGCAACAGTAACTCTTAAAAATAAATCTCATTTTGAAAATACTTTTGTGGGTATTTTTATAGTAATTTTACCATGTTCTCGGGGTGGGGAGGCACTATTATTATTTTCAAGACCTGTGCCAGATACTCTTGTAGATGAGGGATATGGCTTCCACTGATGTCAGAGTGAGCCACGTGCATGTCCAAGGGAGAATTTTGCCAATAATGTATATTTTCAGGCACTCGGGTCATCTTAAGTGATATCTTTTCCTATTTTCTAGGCACAATATCTTTATATTGCTCAGTGTCAGAAGGTCCCCTTGCCATGTATAAATTAAAAAATAGATTTGACAATAAAAGATTAAATTTGTGCCTTTAAAGACAAAGCCTTATGTTGTGAGAACATACAGAAATGCAAAACTGGACTGGAAGCCACCACAGACACTGGGCCAAATTCTGATCTCTTTTGCAGCCGTGTATACAAGACTAATGCCAGTGAATTTCTCTGGATTTTATACCCATGTAGAATGCGACTCATTGGGTCTGAAAGTTCCACGTCATGAAGATATATAGCATTGAGATGTTAGTGCAAAATAGATAAATAGCTCACTTTCAGGAGGGGGGATCCTAACCACATTTTTTCACATTTTGTACCATTTGAGTGGAGGTTAAAAAAGTATTCTCATGCTTTCGATGTTGTTTTCCTTTCCTTCTCCATCCATAATCACTAGACACTGTTTAACCCACAGTTGCTCATCTTATATTATGTATCTCTCATCAGAGATTCCCATAATTTCAACCAGAAGCTTGCTTAAATTTTCTTTCTCACTGAAATTACAATTTACACAAAGTCACCTCCTGTAGAGAGAAAAGGCGCACATGTGGCAACCTCTTTTGTAAAGTACTATCTAGTGGCAGGGGAGGATGCGTTTTGTAGCTTTGTCCAGAGAAACAGAATAAAAAATAATTTATCTTGATGTGGCATTTTACGCTCATTACTATTGATGCTATGTCACTGATATTATTATAATAGTTTAGACTACACATTGTAAATTGAGAATATTTTGTAGCAAAACTTTCTAACTGTATGTTGTTACCAAAATGTGCAGCAATTTACTGCAGGAAAAATGCATTTTGAGGTTCTGGGGACAGATCCTTTGTTTAATTATCCTGGATTATAATTTCACCAGTATTCCTTACTTAAATTAATTGTGTCTTTATATGTACTTGTGATTTATAGGGACACTTTAAAAGTGGACCTTGTGAATGGTCTCATTTGAAAGGTCCATTGTGTTCATATTTATCAATCCATGCTGCATCCACAAATTTAGAAGAAAAAAGAATACTGTGGTGATAAGCAGCTATATAAATCCCAAAGATAGAAAGAGCTCAACCATAAGTGAAAACCATAAGTGCCAGCTTGTGCTCACAGTAAAGTCAATAAGACTTTAGCCATTGACTCCATTGGAACAGGTTTAGATCCTAACTGGTACATACAAATTCCTATAGTAGCAGGAATATTCTTTGTACTCTCGTTTGTTAAACCAATGTGTATGTGGTCTGATAGGGTGATGGGCATTCAGGCCGATAGGAGATAGCTCCTGTCCACTGTCTTGAGTAACTGGTTAGTTTATACACGTTCTGTTAGGAGAAGATAGTCCTGGTTTGTTTAATGTTAGCCTAACAACACTATATGTTAGGAATTGGCTTTGTTGTTTGTTGTATTTAATTGTGTTCTGAATGTAGCATGCATGAGTTTGAGGGAAAATGTGAACAGTAATATTCCCATCAAAAGTCTGACTGACAAGATTCTGTATCAGGGTGGTAGCCGTGTTAGTCTGGAATAGCAGAGTTAACAAAGTCCTGTGGCACCTTAAAGACTAACTATAAAGTTTTGAAGCATGAGCTTTCGTGGGCTAATACCCACTTCGTCGGATGCAGGCAGTAGAAGTGTTCACATACAGGCAGTTATAGAAAAGTAGGTAAGAGCCAGGGGGGAGGTGAAAAGGTTAGTCCAATTAAGCTGAGCCAGCTTGTTATCTCCGATCAGGGAGTGTGGATTATTCGTCTAGCATTTGAATGGGGTGTGTGGACATGGAGAGATGAGAAACAATGTCTGTAATGAGCCAACCATTGTAGATCCCGGTTCAATCCCAAAGTGTGTGAGCTGAATTTGCAAATGAATTGAAGCTTCATTACAGACATTGTTTCTCATCTCTCCATGTCCACACACCCCATTCAAATGCTAGACGAATAATCCACACTCCCTGATCGGAGATAACAAGCTGGCTCAGCTTAATTGGACTAACCTTTTCACCTCCCCCCTGGCTCTTACCTACTTTTCTATAACTGCCTGTATGTGAACACTTCTACTGCCTGCATCCGACGAAGTGGGTATTAGCCCACGAAAGCTCATGCTTCAAAACTTTATAGTTAGTCTTTAAGGTGCCACAGGACTTTGTTAACTCTAAGATTCTGTATGTTAATTTTGTTTCAAAGAAACAAATACTAGCCTACCCTAGCCTTTTAGTAAATTATCATTTGTTGGATAATTCTATGGTATGTTCAGCTGTACTGTTTTCATTTAGAAAATAGGAATTACAATTAATCATATCTTTAAAAAAAGATATTTAATATTTGCAGTCAAGCTGACAATACGAAACCCGAGCCCTTCCTTCTTCAAAATATTATTTGAAAATAAATATCAAATTATATACAGCTTCCCTCATGTGTCATTTGATATGTTTTTCTCCTATGCTACTGGAATTTAACTCTATATTAAATTATACATAAATATATTCACATTCATGAAATCATAGGGGCACTGAAAAATGGATTGATCAGCAGAGAGACACAGTCTCCCTTATAGTACTTTTTCTTGTGATTTTTATGCAAACAGACTTTATAAAACTTTGATAAAGCATTACTCCTTGACCAGTTCACAATCAATCACGCTAGCCCAAGATTTCCAATTTATGAAAATAGTGACCATTTCTGATGCAACTTCATTTTCCACAAGGCTTTTTGGGATATCTTTGTAAATTATACATTTTTGAAAGAAGCAGAAACCAAACAAATTAAACTTGGAAGTTGCAAAGAAAATATTTTAAATACAAATAGCAATTTAAAAACTAAAAATAATACTGCAGCACTTTTCATTCACAGCTCTCAAAAGAGATCTTAAAATATCATTATTCCAAGCAAAAGAAATAAATAAAACGTAAAAGAATTCATCTACTTAAAACAATTAACTGTAAATAAAATCAAAGTGAACTCCTGTGCTACCTATGGACATATCCCTAGGCTAAAGGCAAACACTTGTCCATTTCTGTTAGGCCTGGTCCCCACTAGGGCTTAAAGTAGACTTTAGCAAGCTAAAGTCGATTTAAGCCTGTACCCGTCCTCACATGCATGCCCTTAAAGTCGATTTAAAGAGAGCTTAAAATCGACTTCTGTACTCCTCCCTAATGAGAGTAGTAGCTGAAATCGACCTCTCTCTGGGTCCATTGTGATCTAGTGAGGATGCAGGTGACATTAAGCCTCCGACCTTCCGAGCAGCCCCGCGGACCCCCCCCGCCCGCCCGAGCAGCCCCACACCGGACCCCCCACGCCCGCCCGAGCAGCTCCGCGAACCCCCCCACCCGCCCGAGCAGCCCCGTGCTGGACCCCCCGCCTGCCCGAGCGGGGGGAGCCGGCACGGGGCTGCTTGGGCGGGCGGGGGGGTCCGGCGCAGGGCTGCTCGGGGGGCTGCTCGGGTGGGCGGGGGGGGTCCAGCGCGGGGCTGCTCAGACTGGGGCTGGTCCCCTGGGGAGCGTGCCTGGCTGCCCCGAAAGGTGGTGCCAGCTGGGGACTCCCGGAACTGTGGGATGCCTACCCACAATGCAACACTCCCTATGTCGACCCCTGCAAAAGTTTAAGGACAGACACTGTCGAGTTGCTGTCCTTTGTGGGGATGCACTAAGTCGATTTTCTAAAGTCTACTTTAGAAAATCGACTTAAGGGAAATCGACCTACTGCTGTAGTGAAGACATACCCTTAGTGTAGTACCAGGATTTAAAGTAAGGTGTAGACACTTCCCAGAGCCAAACTGGTTTCCATTTGTTGGAGAAACATAGCCATAAATATATTTAAATACCCTCATTCCATCAACAGTTTTACCTCAGCAACTTTTTCATCCCAGGGTTCTGCTAGTTTATTACATATTTTTGCTGGGAAAAATAAACACAATATAAATTGTTCATGACTTTACCAAAGTGAAATACCAATAGGCATGTGTTTTAAGTTTTCAGCAGAGAGCTGGCAGCATTACACAGTGATGTTATTTTGCAATGAAAATGACTAATATAAGGCTCGGTCCTACAAACACATACATGAGTAATATCATTAACTTTTATGGGACAACCTGCAAGACAAACTACAACTCACAGGGGTCAAGGTTTGCAGGTTTCCATATTTAAAAACACTATAGTATTGCTGTGCTTTAATTTTCTATTGAAAAACCAACAGCAGGCTCCTTTTGTGAAGCATCTGTACCGACAGGTTCTGTGCAGTGACAGATTGTTATGTGAGAAAGCTGCCATACATTTTCAAATAAAAATTGTGCCATACTGATTTGTATTAATGTTCCTGAACCAATGAACATTAAACAATTCACCAGTATTGGAATTTCTAGCAAGGTTCTTATTTCTAGTCTGGTTTCTTTTTTAGTCTTAAAATAGTATTATTAGTCTTAACAATAGTATTATATGTACAACTTAGTGCCAGTTATCCTCTCATGGAAAATCAGTCTCCATTTTGAAATGATCCTAATATTTCAATTAAGTTTTTGTTTGCTTGTTAGTTTGTTTGTTTTTTTGTTTAAAGAGCTATATTAATTTCTTCCTAGCATACTCGTAAACTGACTATAGCTTTGAGACACTGCTCAGTCAGCTTGGATGTGGAGCATGAGAGAGTTTTACTTGCATAAAATTTAAAAAAATGTCCTTAGGAGCTATAATTTATGTTGACTTTTAATCTCAGAATATATGTACACATCCTTAAGTGAGCTACAAACAAAGGCCTATCTACATACAACAGAGTGCAAATTTTAGACACTATAAAGGGACGAACTACCCAAAGTATAAGCAGGGTAAATATTGCTTGGTCTTATCAAAATACCTGTGTTACGCAACTCTACTTTAATAAAGTAGCTTTCACTAGTCTGGATAGACCATAAAATGTAAGATCAAATAAGTGACTTTCAGTTGAGATTTGGTGTAAAAACTTTGACATTGAGGGATTATCTAGTGACAAAAATAAAACTAAATACTATTGTTTAAAATCTTGGAGAAGGATATGAAAATTTTAGAGCTAAGTGAATATTTAATGTTGCAAAGGGAAGTATTATAGTGTCAATTTTTCTTCTCCCTTTGTATAAAAATAGTCTGTATGAAAGGACAACTTTTGCAAGTGAGATTTCAAAATCAGGAGTGTGATCCTGCAAACCCTGACTCCTGAGAATAGTGTAATTGTAACTAATGGGTCTACTTTTGTAAGTGAGGGATGGGGCCTCACTATTTGTATTCAGTCGAGCTATATTTCTTAGTCACGCTTTATTGCCATTATTTTTTAAAGGCAATAGCATGCTTCAGGAAGTGAGTTTGTAGCATTTATATCTGATATTCTCAGATTGTTAAAGGTATCGTGTGCCTTGTTATGAATGTATTATATACATAACAGCAATATAGCTTAGGAACAAGGGAAGTACCATAACAGAACAGACAGTTTGTCCATCTACTCTGGTATTCTGTTTTCAGTGGTGATCAGCACCTATCCTGGATAGAAAGGTGAAATACCCTCTCAGGTCCTGTTCTTGTGAGTTGCTGAGTATCTCCCATGCTAATACTCCCACTGAATTCCTCTCCTATTCATGTCTCAAGAGGCAGTCCCCACTTTTCAGAATTGGGCTCTAAGTGCATCCAGCCAGTGGCACCACTTGCACTCAGTTACTACAGTGCTGAACACATTATGAATATCAATATCCATATCCTGAAGCATGAGTTTCTAACAGTAGATATTTTGTATATGTGATTAATGCTACAGCTATTACACACACCACTACTGATTTAAACAAATGTACTAATCGCTTCTCGGCTTTATAGCCCAGAAAGCATTATCTATTTTGTTATTTCTGATTTCCCTTTGCATCCAAGATTCTTAATTTTAACACTAATGTATCTCTTATTTTGCTTTTGGGAGTTAGAAAATGTCCGTTAGTAACCGGCCATACGTCATTTAAGCTGTATCATCAATTTATAAATCCTTCTTTAAAAGAGAGGTAAAGGGCAGGGAAAGTTAAACTTGTTGGCAAAAGCCCTAAAAAGATACCACAGCATTGCAAGACTCTTCTTTGACATGGTGAGGCTCTTGCAAAATGAGCAAATATGTTTTTAAAATGGAGAAATTAATCATAAAACATAATCCTACTAATTGTCAGAAGTCTGACACTATTTAAAGCCTGTAACCTGGCTTATTAAAGGACAAAGTAGACTTTAATGAAAATGTGAATTTCATAGCCACTAATCACTTTGGTTCCCTGTTCAAAATGTACAGTGGAACCTCAGAGTTATGAACTGATTGGTCAGTCACACACATCATTTGGAACCGGAATTACGCAATCAAGCAGCAGCAGAGACCAAAAAAAAAAAAAAAAAGCAAATACAGTATATTACTGTGTTAAACGTAAATTACAGGGGGGGGGAGAGGAAAAGTTTTTAAAAAGATTTGACAAGATAAAGAAACTGTTTCCATGTTCATTTCATTTAAATTAAGTTGGTTAAAAGCAGCATTTTTCTTCTACTTAGTTAAGTTTCAAAGCGCTGTGAAGTCAATGCTCAGTTGTGAACTTTTGAAAGAACAACCCATAAAATTTTGTTCAGAGTTACGAACATTTCAGAGTTATGAACAACCTCCATTCCTATGGTATTTGCAACTCTGAGGTTCTACTGTATTTTATTCACTTTTCATAAGCCTTTCCTGCCCCTAGCAAGAGTCTTAAATGTCATGTTGGGTTTGGTTTTCCCTATGACCATTTTTATGAAGTTCTATTGTATAATATACCTTGTGTATAAAGGCTATCTGTATTATGTACACAGTATTACACTTTACCTGTAATATAATTATACTAATTGGACCCTTTTTATTAAATGCATTGACATCTTTGTTGTACATATAAACAACTCATCATTTCTGGTCAGTGATTAACAGCAAAGCTGTCCTTAAATAGCCAGAAAAACAACATTTCTTATAAAACCTCAGAATATACAACCTCAACATGTAAAGTACTGACTGTGTTACAAAGCTCAAAAATGAGGAATACAAGGAAAATCATAGTGTGGGAAACTTTAAATGATTCAGGATAAACTACTCTAGCATACTTTCCGTTAAAAAAAAAAGCAAACAGGATGTTAGGAATCATTTTAAAAGGGATAGAGAATAAGACGGAGAATATCTTATTGCCCTTATATAAATTCATGGTACGCCCACTTCTTGAATATTGCATACAGATGTGGTCTCCTCATCTCAAAAAATATATACTGGCATTATAAAAGGTTCAGAGAAGTGCATATAAAATGATTAGGGGTTTGGAATGGGTCCTATATGAGGAGAGATTAAAAAGGCTAGGACTTTTCAGCTTTGAAAAGAGACTAAAGGGGGATATGATAGAGGTATATAAAATTATGATAAAATGGATAAGGAAAAGTTATTTACTTGTTCCCATAATATAAGAACTAGGGACCACCAAATGAAATTAATAGGCACCAGGTTTAAAATAAATAACAGGAAGTTCTTCACACAGTGCACAGTCAACCGGTGGAACTCCTTGCCTGAGGAGGTTGTGAAGGCTGGAACTATAACAGGGTTTAAAAGAGAACTGTATAAATTAATGGAGGTTAAGTCCATTAATGTCTATTAGCCAGGATGGGTAAGGAATGGTGTGCCTAGCCTCCGTTTGACAGAGAGTGATGATGGATGGCAGGAGAGAGACCACTTGATCATTACCTGTTAGGTTCACTCTCTCTTTGGCACCTGGCATTGGCCACTGTTGGTAGACAGGATACTGGGGTGGATGGACCTTTGGTCTGACTCAGTATGGCCATTCTTATGTTATTAACCTCAGTTTTATCATTTCTGATATAAATAACTTATAATGACAAATAAGAGTTTCAAGATTTCTTGATACACAAATGTTATCGGCAGGATCTAGTTCAATTATAAAACCAAAGGTCCTGCTTTTAATTACAAGTATTTATTTAAGCACTTTGGACTGAATTTGTCTCTGGTATTGTCTCCATTGATTTCAATATTCCAGTGATTTTAGTGGATTTTCACTATATATGAATCTAAATTCTTTTAGTTTTATAAGTAATTTTTTTCTATTACTTGTCTTTACTGTCCTTCCAATGTGCTCCTAGTCTCTTCCGATGAAATTCACTTGTCAGTAGAAGGCCCGTGCAAACCTTTCCTGGTATAGAGGCCTCACGTTTCCCCTTCTCATGTGAGTATGGGATGGTACAGTCACACAGAAGGGGCTTTGTTATTCCTAGGCCTGATCCAAAGCCCATAGAAATCAACAGACTCACTTTGACTTCCATGGACCTTGGATCAAGCCCTCTGCATTGAGAAGATGGGCTCCAGGCCAACTCTAAATGTGACAGAAAACAAGATGTCTGTTTGGGGCCAGGTGAGGCAAGAAGACATTGGATACATTCTTATTCCGTTTATAGTACCTGGTGGGTGCTGATCAGGGATGAAGGGGGGGGGGGGGAGGGCAGCAGCCCAACGACTACAGTAAAGTCTGTCCCTAGATTGATAAAAGATATATTTTGTTCCCACAACCATCATGCAGGATACCAATCCCAAACCTAAGTACACATTCTTTTATGCAGGATTCAGGCATTTCACTCTGACAGAACTGTGATAATCTCTTTGAGCCGTCATTCACCCTGTGTCATTCAGATTCATGTATGGTACTTTTTTTCTTTAAATCTTTTACAATCTGGGATTTTAGAGAAAGCTTTTCCTAAACTATAAGAAATCAAGAGGATTGGCAATGAAGTGTCACTGGAAACTGTTGCTAGTAGCTGACTACGTCCATTTACTATCCTGTGGGGGAAAAAAAGACGGTAATGTGGACTCCAGTCCAAAACAAATATAAATTGGCAATTATTCAGATGTTTCCATATGAAGAAATTGTAGGCAAGGGACATATTCAGGAAAAAGTCTAAATATAGAATGTATTAAATGTTCCCTAATGACCTGCTAGGTTCCCTTCCATTCTGATTTTATTCTGAAATGTGAACTCAGGGAACACCCGCAGAGATATGAGAGATGCAGCATGTTTCTCTTGGTGAGAGAGGTTAGTGCAAGAGAACTGTGATGGAAATATGAGAGCAAACAAGCTACCTCTAGCAGTCATGAAGTGAGAATCACTCAGTGATACAGGTGCTAAATGGCTTTCATACGCTTTTGTGTCATCAAAGATTATTTTGAATTTTATGAAAGTGCTATTTCTGGCCCAACAACACCAGTGTAAAAAGGAGTATTCCATGTTTTCTCATAACAGGAAAGAGGCAGGCATAATCCAAAGGAAGTGTCCCCCGTTTAGCCATTTGGAAGAACTAAGCTAACAATATTTTTACCTTTCAAGGGAGAAAACATTGACAATTGGAAAATCTTTATTTATAGGATTGTTGTTGTTGGTTTTTTTGTTTGTTTGTTTGTTTTTACCTGTTCCTAAACCAACACCACAAACTTTTTTCCTTGGATTTTTTTCGGTGGTCTTTTTCACTTTGATGCTTTTTTCACTTTGAGGGTCATATAGATTTAATTCCATTTACTGAAATCTATATATTGTAAAAATAGTTTGTTAGGAAAGTTCTCTTATTGGCAAGAATCAGAGAGGTAGCCGTGTTAGTCTGGAATAGCAGAGGTAACAAAGTCCTGTGGCACCTTAAAGACTAACTATAAAGTTTTGAAGCATAAGCTTTCGTGGGCTAATACCCACTTTGTCGGATGCAAGCAGTGGAAGTGTCCAGAGGCAGGTATAGAAAAGTAGGCAAGAACAAGGTGGGAGGTAAAAAGGTTAGTCCAATTAGGCTGAACCAGCTTGTTATCTCCGATCAGGGAGGGTGGGTTATTCTTCTAGCATTTGAATGGGGTGTGTGAACATGGAGAGAGGAGAAGCTATTTTTGTAATTAGCAAGCCATTGTAGGTCTTTGTTCAATCCGAGATTGTTTGTGTTGAATTTGCAAATGAATTGTAGCTCTGCAGTTTCCCTTTGCAGTCTGGACTTGAAGTTTTTTTGCTGCAATATGGTGACTTTTAAATCTGTAATTGTGTGTCCAGGCAGGTTGAAGTGTTCTCCTACAGGTTTTTGTATATTGCCATTCCTAATATCTGATTTGTGTGCATTTATCCTTTTTCGTAGGGACTGTCCAGTTTGGCCGATGTACATAGCAGAGGGACACTGGTGGCATATAATGGCATATATGACATTGGTTGATGTGCAGGTGAATGAACCAGTGATGGTATGGTTGATCTGGTTAGGTCCTGTGATGGTGTTGCTGGTGTAGATATGTGGGCAGAGTTGGCATCGAGGTTTGTTGCATGGATTGGTTCCTGAGTTGGAGTTATTGTGGTGCAGTGTGCTGTTGCTGGTGAGAATTTGTTTAAGGTTGGCAGGTTGTCTGTGTGCCAGGACTGGCCTTCCTCCCAAGGCCTGTGAAAGTGAGGGATTATTGTCCAGGATGGGTTGTAGGTCACTGATGATGCGTTGCAGAGGTTTTAACTGAGGACTGTAGGTGATGGCCAGTGGTGTTCTGTTGTTTTCTTTCTTGGGCTTGTCTTGCAGCAGCAGGCTTCTGAGTACACAGATATTCACTAATTGATTCTCACAACACTCTGTGAACTAAGTATTCCCTTTTTGTCTAAAATCATACAATGAGTGAACCAGGATTAGAACTCAGGACTTCCTGACTTTTAATCCTGCACTCAGTCCAGCAGACAACACTGTCTTTACTTAAAGACTCTCCAATGTTTATCCTCCTGAGTTGGGATTAATCAGACTCACCTAGTCTGACTGCCAGTGCCAGATGAGTCAAAAAAATAGCTCTTCATTTTCATGCAGGCTCCTAGAACCTGACACCTTTTCACAGGGGCATCCTAGCTGACTCTATGGTTATCCAGATAGTTTCCTCCTTTAGTTTTGTTCTTCTGACAATTCTCTGAACCCTTTCAACTGCTTGTCTACTCTATTGGGTGAAATCATTTTCCTGCCACTTATCTAAGCACTCTGAATGAAAATGAAACTCTGGAATACTCATTATGAAAGGTGACAGAAAATATTATTTTACAAATATATTTGTGTTTCGGTGCAGTTGTGACTAATGTAACAATTTGTCTTCTTCAGCTATCAGGTTTGGGCGAATGCCACAAGCTGAGAAGGAGAAGCTCTTGGCAGAGATTTCCAGCGATATCGACCAGTTAAACCCAGAGTCGGCTGATCTTCGAGCCCTTGCCAAGAACTTGTATGACTCATACATAAAGTCCTTCCCTCTGACCAAAGCCAAGGCGAGGGCGATCTTGACAGGAAAAACGACAGACAAATCAGTTAGTTTTCTGTTTTTTTTTTTTTTTAAGTAAATGATTTACCACATTGACAACACACTAAAAAAAACCAACCCTTTGCTGTTGGCAGTTACATATTTCAAGATGTGTCTGAAACACAGGAAATGTTTTTAGATAGGATAAGTAAACATAATTTGAAAAATCTCCAAGTTCACCTAGTAAAATACTTGAAATCAGTACAAGAATTTGAAGGTCGTCTTAACCTTTTTGTACTACTTGATCCATTCTTCCTATTTCCCCTGTCCTCCACCACAGTTTATCATACACATTATCTCTGTCTATTTGTTAGAGGATAAGCTGCAGTACTATTGCAAGCATACATACAGTTGAGTAGTGTATTACCAGTACCCGCTGTGAACCCAAGATATGTTCTAAACCCATGTATTTAAATGATAATAGTCATACCCTCCTTCGCATCCTGCTTCATAAGTGTTGAATGATTCACGGAACCAGCACTGTCACCCACTCCAAATATACTGCTAGTTCCTAAGATATAATGATGAGTTCCTGCATTTACGTTAATTATCGTGTTAGTTCAGTATCCTGTGGTGCTAGAACTTAAATTTTAAGGAAACACATTATAGGAAAATCTGTGTAAGTTAGTAATAAATGTATATGTATTTGTGGGTTCCCTTGAAAAATGCAACATGTAAAGATCTTTTTAATTATACAGCAATATCTCTGTAAATCAGTATAAAAGTATGCATCTGTGACATCCTATTAAACACAGTGCAATTTTGTATTATCATCATTCAACTACACGGGATAAAAACTTTTCCAAAAATAACAGTTATTAGTATTGATGTGTTTCCTTAAACTGAGTATCAGGGAGTTTGTTAAGTTAGGATCACACTGATGCCAATTGATTTGCTTTTCTTTGATACTTTCTAAGGCAGGAAAGAATTTCACACTCTTTGTTTGCTACTAAATTGTTGTCTTTACTGCAAAGTTAACTCCAGGTATAACTTGAGGAAAAAAATACCTTTTGAAATGTATATCTGTCAGGCAGGATTTAACACCTATTGAAGGTAAATTAACAAGGAAAATGCAATCAGTTAGTGTAATGAGAGAACCATTCGTAAATTCTGTTAAACCCTTGGTTTATTGTGTCCCATTTGAAAATTAATTCCAGTTCCTCAGTTTCTGGTTGGAGTCTGTTTTGGAAGTTTTTCTGTTTCAAAACTGACACCATTCAGTCTTACATGAATTGATTGCATTTCCCTTGTTAATTTACCTTCAATAGGTGTTAAATCCTGCCTGACAGATATCCATTTCAAAAGGTATTTTTTTTCTCCTACTGATAATGGCCCATTTAAAATTTAACAGCCTCTTAGAATTGGTATGCTAATGAACAACTTTCTTTCTTTCTTTCTTTCTTTCTTTCTTTCTTTCTTTCTTTCTTTCTTTCTTTCTTTCTTTGTGTATAAATGCATCTTACTTCTGTTCCATTCTATGCATCCAATGAAGTGAGCTATAGCCCACGAAAGCTTTAGTCTCTAAGGTGCTACAAAGTCTTCCTCGTTTTATTTAAGAATTTTTAGTGCCACATATGAATATGTGTAACAACAGTGCAGACATAGCAGCCCGAGTGTTATTTTGCAATATGCCCACTCTCTCTCAAGCTAATCTAACTCAAAAGCAATAACTTGAGTGTAAATAACTCTGCAGTTAAGAAATACCCTAAATTTGCAAAAGAGTCAGTGAGAACAGTTATAATCTGACCTGCCTTGGTATTAATATGCTTAGTAGAAATTTCGCTTCTATGCATATATCTTTTTTGGGAAGTGAACTGTTCTATGGATCTGTATTTAGGCTTTGAATCAAATCCATAGAAATCAGTCAGGTATAGAATAATAATCAAAATGGGCATTGCCAAGTTGCCCCTTACACTTTAAGAAGCTTTGCATGCATATTTTATGAATAATTATAAGCAATAGAGGTGTGTGAATCACTGACAACAAAATTAAGAGTCTCAAAGTTTGCCAAGTTTTTGCACTGTAATGTGAATTTAAAAATTCTCCTCTTTTCACAAAATTAGTGCACTAAAGTGGGCCTATTATGAAACCCAAATCTTTTCATTAGGCACACACATGAAATAGTCACTTCATGTTGGTTTGCATCAAAATGTTAATAGCCATTGATCTGTGCCGTGTGACATTGGTATTACTTTTGCTCTCCCTGACCTACGTCACATGACTGAGATAAAAAAAGATGTCTTTTACGAAGACATGTGTGCCTCACCTTTCTTGCACAGATTATAGCATGTACAAAATATCAGTTGCATATGAGTAAGTGAAATTATGTTAGCAATAATTTCACTAACAATATTTTGCTGTTTTTACAGCCCTAATAATATCACATTCCATTTGCTGTATTTACTTGCCTTTGAGGTCTAATTAGCCAACTGCAGTGCCTCTAGAAGATAGATATTGGAATATGGCAGAAAAGAGGGAGGTGCTGTAGAGTCTATTTAGAGCTGGCCTTTCCAACAGGAGATCAGCATCTGGCAAGAAGAAAACAGTTGCTATGCTAGGGATATTCTGGTTCTGAATGGGGTACCATATGTACAGTGATTATTCCAGGCAGGGGTTGGACTGTAGAATAGAAGTTGTGCATATGCCACATTTCTCCATGTGTATATGTGGTATTTAATTCCTTTCATCCTAGAGAATCCCAGCCCTGCTGCTTCACTCTGCAGCTGCTCTCTCTGCCTCTCTTTCAGCTCCCTCTTAAGCTTCTCACTGATTTGCAATGAACAGGAAAGCAGTTGTTAGAAGGTAGGGTGACCAGACATCAAATGTGAAAAATTGGGATGGGGTGGAGGGTCATAAGAGCCTATATAAGAAAAAGACCCAAAAATCGGGACTGTCCCTATAAAATTGGGACATCTGGTCACCATAGTAGAAGGAGCAGTGAGAAATGGAGGGAAAAGTACACCAGCAGTTCTAGATTGCTGCTTTTCAGGCATAAGAGTAGCTCATGTAGGTAAAGGACAATACTAAAAGAGAAGCAGTTTTTCCTCAACCTCTCCATATCCTGAACAGAGGGCAGAGAAGCACAGCGGTAGTTTCTTTGTGTCTCATGTCCCATGCTTTGGGCATGGCAGGAGAATTCAACTGGAGGACAGGCCACCCAATTTCTCTTTCATGGAGAGAAAGTTCTGACCTGAGAAGCTCCACCACTTGTAGCAGTGCAATTTGTTTTTAATTAGGAAGTAGAGTAGCTTTCCTGATTGCATTTTCTCTTATCCCATGTGTGCAACTGTATTCATCAACAATGGATAAGGATGTTGTCCAGATCTTTCTGCTAAAATAACCAGTAGTGAAACATTTAAGAGTGTCAGCATTTAAACTGTTATGTTTCATAGTCAATGCCTCATTGAGAAAAAGGGGAAATTCAGACCTTTCTCAAAGCCTAATTCTTATCTCTGTTTTAAACTCAGTGCAGTTACTCCTAATTCACACACCAGTGTGTCTGAGATCAGAAATAAGTTTTTACTTATTTATGTCTACTTTAGACATAATAAATCGATCCCCAAGCAGGTTCCCTGCCGACTCCTGTACTCCACTGACGCAAGAGGTGGAAGTGGAGTCGATGGGGGAGCGGCAGTGATCGACTTGCCACCATGCAGCCAGGTAAGTCGCCCTAAAATAAGCCGACTTCAGCTGAAGTTGCCTATCTTAGGTCGACCCATGGCCGGCTCTGGCTTTTTTGCTGCCCCAAGCACCAAGAGCACAACTGCCCAAGCAAAAAAATATTAAAAAGCACCAAGCACATGCTTTCTTTGCTGGTGCCTAGAGCCAGACCTGGGTCAAACCCCCTCCCCAGTGTATTCCAGGCTAAAGACTACTGCATCGGTCTTCAATAGGGTTATCAACCCTTCAGGATTGTTCTGGAGTCTCCAGGAATTAAAGATTAATCTTTAATTAAAGATTATGTCATATGATGAAACCTCCAGGAATACATCCAAAACTGGCAACCCTAGTCCAGAACTAGAAGGTTTTCTTCCTGAGCAGTAGGGAAAAGTAAGTAAGGAAGAGAGATGATTGTTTTGTATAAGAGTTCAGAGCTCACTGCTCATATGTTTGTGGCAGTTTAATTAGCTGACTCAAGAGCAAGAGAGGTCTGCCAGGTTATAGTAGCTAACATCTAAACCATCAGAGCAGAATCAAACTTAATTGTATTGTTTTTGTCTTTTTTTAATGCATAGTTGCCTCATAAAAGGAATCTTTATACTTTTTTAAAAAAACTGGTCTCATTCTTCCATGTTAAACTCTGTAACCCAGTTTCTGACCTTAGTTACTCTATTGTATGTAACAGATTTTGACTCTAAATTGTATGAGTTTATGTACTAAGAATCCCACCGGCTGTTCTCACACACTTAAACTGATGCAATTAGAGTCAATATTAAACCAAGCAACTGTCTGCATTATCTAATGTGTTCATGCTGATTGGACCTCTAAACAGCACTGACTGAGGCTCTCATCCTGCAAATACTTATGCACACAAATAATTTTATGTATATGAGTAGTCACATCAGGTCAATAGTAAAACTCACTGGCATAAAATAAAGTTATTCACATAAAACTGTTGGCAGCATTGAGACCTAAAGACCCAGCATGCTCTGGGCCCAGTGTAAAATTTGGGCAGGAGTTTTTAGGGATGAACTCTTCAATTGTTCCAAAGTTGTGGTAGGACATCACATTCACAATTTCCATTCTGAGAAATACTCCAAATGTGTGTGAGATCTGAATGAACTGTACTGATATGCTTTGTTGGCTGGTTAATTAATAACTGTCTGGACTTTGGAAGTGACTTGGCAATGCCTGAATGTTATGCTGATGAAATGCTCATGCAATGTATATAGTGTACCGTCACATGATGTTCTATTTAAACCAATCACAAGACTAGAGTCTGTCATAAAACAATACATAAATAGACAAACCCCTATATAATTGCTACCACTTTTCAGGCTATGTTTACATACCTCTGGAAGAGTGGATGCACTCAGTCAGTAAATAATAATTAAAACTTTTATATTATTTGTACTGTAACGGACTTTGTGCTATGGAACATCAAACTGTTTACTATGGGCACAGTTTAAATTTATACCTTTTTTAATTGCAGTAGCATCTGCATCACCTGAAAATGACTGGATATGCCAAGGTAGTGTGTGCTTAGTGCTAAGGTACTAAGTAACAAGTCCTCTTCTGGAATGTACAGTGCTCACCAGCCATGGCAAAATAAGCTTCAGGTTACAGAGTTCATTTGAGCCTTTAAATTGCATATTTTCTTGGCTATTGTCAACTCTTTTTGTTTTTCATTCTGTAATTATGAGTGGGCTGGGCCCCATTGAAGTATTGTTATCAGCTTAGCAGAAGAGTAACAGATGTTATCCATGATGCTTTTCTCAAGTTTGGTGCTGGAGGAGCAACTAGGAATCTCTAGGAAGAATGAAAGAGAGTGACCCAGCAGTACTTAAAGTAGATGTTTAGTAGGCTACCCTCATGGAGTTATTATTCCATCCAGTTATGTATATGAAAAATATTCCCCTGTTGCCAGGACTGGAAGAACATGTGCAATTAGTCTTGAGACACATATATCCTTGTCTTACTATGTGTTTTCACATATCTTGAAATTTAAAAGATAGTGTCATAGTACTGTAAGAAAACAACTAGTGATATATCTTACATGGTCTTGTATTTTGACTGAAAGGAATGGCCTGTTGCTAGATTTGCCAGCTGGTCACTTTCATAATGGCAGAGCCAGTTTCATTTTAGGCCTTGATTACATAAGAAAATTGTGCTAATTTAACTAAATTGGTTTAAAAACTGATTTAATTAATTTGGTGCAACTCTCTTATTTGAATACTTTTGTTTCAGTTTTAAGAATGCCTCATATCAGTTTAGCTTAACTAGACTTCTAACTGATTTAATTAAATTGAAACAATGTTCTTATGGAGACAACCCCTTACTGGTGGATTGTATGAGCAGGGACCCCATCTACTACTAATAGCTTTGAAATTGATTATAAGTCTTTGCAGCCAAATTACAAGACGTTAAGTCTTTAAGAATCAGTGCCAATGTAAAGCTGGCCCATAGGAAATATCTGAATCTGGTCAGAATCTGATCTATAGAAAATAACTTGTTGCATTTGGAAGATAAAGATATTTGTTGTAGTAATGATGGATATAGGACTTATGTAACCAGATGGGATGCTTGGTGTGCTCATTTACCATGCCAGTACCTGGAATTTTCAGGTATCATACTTCTATTTCGTAGCTCGAACCTGAGATCCAGGAACAAAGCAAAGAGGAATGATGGACTTGTAGATAGCATTGTAAATTATTTTGCAGGAATGGCATTGCAAAGAGGTTAAAATCTTCATTTTTGTAAGTCTTGTCAAATAATAGGATTTTCTTGTGCTGACTTTAAATATTAAAAAAGACTAGTCAAAGATAATAACAAATACATTCCACAGAGAGACTGCACAGTTTCCAAGACTGATATCTAAAGGTCTGGTTCCAAATAAAATACTTACAAAGGTATTAAAAGTTTTTGCCCCCAGACTTTCATATATTCTTTGTATATTTTAGAGTAATCTGGATTGCTTGGTAAGCAGGGCACAACCAGACAGTATGCATTTTAATATAATTAAATATAAATGCATACATTTAGAAATAAAGAATGTAGGCCATATATAAAGGATGGGGTTCATAGGGAATTATCAGTTCAACATAGGCTCCCAGTGTAACACTGTCATCAAAATGGCTAATGCAATCCTTGGATGCATAAACAGGGAGTCTCATATAGGAGTAGAGAGGTTATTTTACCCCTGTATTTGGCACTGGTGCAATCCCTGCTGGAATACCATGTCTAGTTCTAGTGTCCTCAGTTCAAGAAGGATGTTGGTACATTGGAGAGGGTTCAAAAAAGAGCCACAGGAATGATTAAAGGTTTAGAAAACATGCCTTATAGTGATAGACTCAAGGGGCTCAATCTATTTAGTTTAACGAAGAAAAGGTTAAGAAGTGACTTGATTACAGTCTATAAGTATCTATATGGGGAACAAATATTTTAATAATGAGCTCTTCAATCTAGCAGAGAAAAATATAACATGATCCAATGACTGGAAGTTGAACCTCGACAAATTCAGACTGGAAATAAGCTGTACATTTTTAACAGTGAGGATAATTAACCATTGGATTCTCAATCAATGGCAATTTTCTAATAAGATTGGATATTTTTTCTAAAAGATATGGTCTTTGGGGGAATTAAGTTGGGGAAGTTCTATGGCCTGTGTTACACAGAAGGTCAGGCTAGGTGATCACAGTGGTTCCTTCTGGCCTTGGAATCTCTGACCTATGAATTTTGTATGTCTGGTGCCAAAAGGCAAATCAAAGACTTAAACAGAAACTATGGTATATGTAGAATTGAGGCAGAAAAGTAAATGCCAAAGGGAAATATGTAGCATCTTGTGGTTATTTATTATTTTATTTTGCTTTAATAAGGGGATCAAACATTCACAGCTAAATACGTAGGTCTTAGGTTGAAGAAATATTTCTGCAGCTGCAACACAATAGAGTGGTACTAAAGATAGCTGATATCTTACAATGAAGTGAGCTATAGCTCACGAAAGGGTATGCTGAAATAAACTAGTTCGTCTCTAAGGTGCTACAAGTATTCCTGGCTTTCTTTACGGATACAGACTAACACGGCTGCTATTCTTGAACCTGTCTTTACAAATTGTAACTCTCTCTTATCCACATCTCCTTCTCCCCTCTCAAATGTAACATTGTGGTTTTCCACTCAATTTCACAATTAAACAATTAGAATTCTATGTTTCTTAGAAGCAGAATATGATCCAATTGTTGGCGCATGTTTAAATTACTTTTTTGAGAGTAGTAACATAGGGCCTGATCCAGAGCTCATTGAAGTCAATGGGTTGAATACATGCAGGCTAAAAAGCATGTTAGAAATTATACCTCTCTGTCTTTCTTACTTCAGTTGAGGTGAATAACAGATAATTACTTATGTGTGGGAAAATGGAGGGAAGAAAGAGTGAATTGTTGGGGTGGGGGAGAGAGACAAATATTACCAAATTATTTGGGAGGATGCATTCTTTGTTTTTTCCAAATAAACTAATACAAGCCTGGATAAATGATGCATGCACTTTATTTAAATAATTTGGCCACAAGGATAGAGATTCCTAAGATAAATTTGTAGTATTCACTTGTCCCCTTCTTTTAATAGATCTTGTCATTGGGCCTCACATCTGTTTATTCTGAAATAGATTGTTTCCAGATCATAGAAAAATAATTTTCCTGGCATTAGTTTTGCTAATTTGTTTTCAAATTGACTTATTCTAGTTGGGTATTTTTAACAGGCAGACTCATTTTTGTGACCTGAATTCACTTTATTCTAGTTACAGCATACTATTTTTTGCATCAAGACTTTTTTTCTCATTAACAAATTACTTGGGTTTAAAAAACTCACAAGTCCTATATATATTAGTGTAACAGAGGATGCCATTTACAAGATCGTAAGGTAAAACAGTTTCAATTATTTGTAACACTTACTAGGACTTATATTTAACAATGAGCAGAAAAGCATATGAAGTAATATAAATGTGAATATATTGTGTCTATCTATAGAAAAAGTATTTTACCTACATAACTACAAATTAAATATTTATCGGTAATATATTATTGGATGTAAACTATTAAAATACATGTTAAAGAGATAATCCTTTATTAACAAACTTTCTGAACTTTGAATTCTTATAATAAAACACTCATGAAACTAAGAGGAGACAAAAATATTAACAGACACTCTTTAGGAGAGAAAATCAGTTCTGTATTTTAAAAGAAATTGCTTTCCTTGAATTATTTAAAAATTACCCTCTCCAAATCCCCAAACTCCCGGAAGTGGGTTCCCAGCAAATGTAGGAAATCTGTGGGAATTGCTTGCCCTTTCTGCAAACTGTTTTTAATGCTGGAAGAAAGTTTACTTCAGTGGATTTATTTGGATTTTAACCCAAAAAACTACTAGGTATATTGATGTGTATTTACACATCCCATGCCAACTTTCATGGGTTTTTTAACAATGGTTTATGCCTTTATAGTCTTTCAGTAGGATACTGTATGTAGGAAGGACACATGAAACTCAATCCCATTTTTACTTTTATTTTTAGCCATTCGTTATTTACGACATGAACTCCTTAATGATGGGTGAAGATCAGATCAATTGCAAAAATGTGACACCCCTGCAGGAGCAGAACAAAGAGGTGGCAATTCGCATCTTCCAGCGGTGTCAGTTTCGCTCGGTGGAGGCAGTGCAGGAGATCACGGAATTTGCCAAAAGCATTCCAGGTTTTGTGAACCTTGACCTGAACGACCAAGTAACTCTCCTGAAATATGGTGTCCACGAGATCATATATACGTTGCTGGCCTCACTGATGAATAAAGATGGAGTTCTCATATCCAATGGACAAGGATTCATGACACGGGAGTTTCTGAAGAGCCTGAGAAAACCTTTTTGTAACTTTATGGAGCCCAAATTTGAGTTTGCTGTGAAGTTCAATGCACTGGAACTAGATGATAGTGACCTGGCAATATTTATAGCTGTCATTATACTCAGCGGAGGTAAGCACTGCCTTATTTAATACACAATTTTATATAATAGGGTTGCTACTTTTAACTCCTGTGTAAATAGGACAAGGGATCACTACTAAGAGATCAAGACCAGATTGCTTAAATATAGCCTTTGATCAGCTCTCTACTGACTTGATATTCCTTACCTTCCTTCAGTCTCAGTCAGAAACTGGCAATGTAAATGTGCTGTTGTTACTGATTGAGTGGGACATGCCTGTTGAGTCAGCAATATTTTTCATCTTTAAAAAATTAAATCAGAACTGTCTTACTTAAAACAGGAAGGGTGGGAATCTTACCAGCAAAACCATTTAAAAGTTACCCTGCAGTAGTAAGAATTCTTTTATACATACAATTAGCTTGTGCAGCCTCTTAATTTTATATTAATAGCTTGGATTCAATAAGAATTTCAAATGAATAAATACTGAGCATTTTATTCTCAGGAATGTAAGGTTATTTGAATTCAGTCAATGATATTGACCCACATAGGGTTTTGTTCACCTTAAAAAGAAAAAAAAACTAATGAGTTACTGAAGAAAGTGAGAGCCTATTAACACTAGGAAAAAAACATGCCCTCATGATCTGTTCAACCTTTTCTATGCTGCCAGGCTAATAGCAATGGCTATGCTTGGTGGACAGAATGGGTACAGAAGTTAAGGCATCAACGTCTGTGCAATATCTTCAACTTTATGCCAAAGAGGACAGTGAATTTTCACTCTTTAGAAGAAGCAATTGGTATCGCCTGCCTTTTTCTAATGCTGTCACACGTCTGGTATTCTGTGGATCAGTTTTCAGACAGCTGTCCAAAGCAGCACTCTTTCCATAGAAAACCAGATACATCAAGCCTACACTGTAGGCCAGATTCAGCTCTTCAATGCTGGTGCAGCCCCACTGACTTCAGTGGTGATGCACAACGGTAACACGAATGAGAATTTGGCCCAGCTGGCCTGTATGCTCATTCTCAGTTCTGCACCAGAGATGTCATGGCAGATCTATGCATGTTTCTGAATTCAGGTCTGCAACACAGCAAAGTAGAGTGTTTTTTCTTGAAATTATCTTTAAACATAAACAGCATATGCTAACCTACAAAAATTGTTTGGTGTATGTTATGTATGATATACCATACATCACATTTAAATTAATGTATAATTTACTTTATGGCATTGTGTTTCATTCATGGAAAATATCACATGTTCTATTAGACTAGCCACTTCAAAGAAGTACAACTTTTCTCAGAAGATCTTTGCTTGAGCAAGACTTTCAAACAAATGGATCTCTAAGGACTTTGAATTAACCCAATAAAGCAGAATATGATATGAGTACATTTTTGGTTGCTGGGGGGATGGAATTATACAAGCTTAAAAACACACTCCAGAAAGTGAGACAATAAAGTCTGCGTTTTCTGATATTATAGAAAAGTTAACAGATGAGAAACAGGCCTTTAAAAGCTCTCCCATTTCTAATTGAAAAAAGAGAACTCATAATCTGTAGCTGCAAAACTGGGTCTGCTAACCTTCAGTGGTGTTTGTTTTGCATTAGAGAAAACAAGTATGAAGTAAGTCATCTTACATTTTGGATCCCAGGAGGATAAGAAATGTTAACTTCTGTGAACCGGATTAATCAACCAATAATAATTTTTCTTATATGAATAATCTGAAAACTGAGATTCATTAACCACTTTTCAAATTTAATTACCGTATTTTTCGCCATATAGGACGCTCCGGCGTATAAGACGCCCCCGAGTTTTTAAATAAAAAAGCCGGACACAAAAAAAAAAAAAAAAAAAAACAACCACCACACACAAAAAGCGCCTCGCTCTCCCGTCCCCGCCGCGCGGGCGGGCTGCTGGGAGCGCGCCGCTCTCCCGTCCCCGCCGCGTGGGCGGGCGCTCCCAGGGGCCCCGGGGCCCGAGCTGCTCCCGTTCCCCGCCGGCCCCAACACATGCGGGTGGGCTCGGGGGGGAAGCGCCGCCCCGCCCCGCCCGCCGGGCCACCTGCAGCCGCCCCAGCTGCAGCTGCCCGGTGAGTTTAATATATTCGGTGTATAAGACGCCCCCCCCTAATTTTGAGGCTATTTTTGGGGGTTAAAAAGGCGTCTTATACGCCGAAATATACGGTAATTAATTTTAATTAGTTCAGAATCTCACCCAGTTACTGTACATAAAAATTCTATAGTTTTCTGATATGAAAACAGATTTCTGAAGGTGATATCCTTCTACCTGCTTTCAAGAGTTTTTTAAAATAAGAACGACGATGTTTTGAAAAAGTTCATCCCTTATCCAAGACAATGACAACGTGCTTCCTACTTGGGGATGTCCTCTAGTCTACAGAGTCAAATTGTACCACTAACAAACTAATTTTTATAATCTGTATTCCAGCTATAGTTTATATTAATATGATCTGTGGGAGTACATGAACAACAGTGTTCCTTCTTTGTAGTAGGTAATTTAATACAGACAGGTCTGATGAAGTATGGAAGTGAAACCCTGCTCTTTTGGATGCTGTTGCTGATGTTTCAGTGGGAAGTTAGACTACCAAAATATTGAAGAATCAGGCCAGTGTCACCTGAAAATATGAGTTATAAAAGCACTACACTTTTATTCTGAGGCCACTGACTCAAAGAAATGTTAAAGCCATCTCAAAAAGTCTTTTGGGTATATGTTTCAATATCACAGAAAGGGGGAAAAAATCTAATGACTGCTCTCAGAAACTTACAGAAACACTACAGCCAAATGCTTTGCTTCTGTGTAAGTGATTCTGTCATAGTCTAGGGAAATATTGTTGGATCTACTGTCTCCTTAAGTGGTACCTCTAACAATGTTTAAAAAGAAAAAGAAAGCTGGAGATATTTCTATCTGAAACATTACTCAGAAAAAATTCTGTTTGTGAAATGAAATCATTTGGAATTTATCACAGTTTCTCTAAAATTTATAAATTGCTTGAGATTGAAACAGTAGCATTTATGGCCTATTTTACAAGGCAAAATGCCCACATCGAAATGAGAGCTGTGACAAATTAACTATAATGGCAACAAATTAAAAATAATCCCACCTCCACAGTCACCCACTTGAATTCTAGCTGAGCCATTCAAAGCACAGTGAGCCAGCCCATTCCGTTTCAATCACTTTAAATGTTGCACTGGGCTCATTATTATAATGCTAAACAGCTGTTCTTAATGTGCCATTGTACATTTTGCTTAATAAGAATACTGAAAATGTTTAATTCAGGCAAAAAAATATTACATAAAAAAATGCTGATGAGACAGAGTTGCTGTTCATGGGCAACAGAATAATCCACATTTCTTAAGAGACATTTTTATCACATTGTTAGCAATGTAAAAATTTCATCAGAGCATTTATTTTAGTTTCTGTAATTTTGAGAAATGCATTCTGGTAAAATGAGATTTAGAAAAATGTTTTCAGCAAAAAAATTTTTCCCTTCCTGTCATCACCTGCCATCTAACCCCACATACTCCTAGAGGCAGATCCTCAGCTTCTGTGAATGATCACAGATCCAGTGAAATCAATGCTGAAGGTTGCCCCAACCTCTTGCAGGCCATTAAAAGGAAGAACTCTAGGATAATAGATGTATTTGCTGTTCTGTGACACCCAAGCAACCCTGGCCTCAATAGGTAAATGTTTGTGCTATTTAACAGTAATATTAAATGAGAAACATTCCAAGAAACTGAGCAGTGTGTTCAAAAGAAGCCCTTGAAACAGGAGATCTGAGAGGGAGAAGCATGAAGGCTCTATAAGATTTTCAGGAGTTCCATAGAGAAAAGGACTGTTTCTTAATGCAGTATTTCCTTTCTTTAAAAAAAAAAAATCCTATAAATAAGCTTGTGAATAGTGCCATATTGATATCCCTGGAGACCTTGATCTGCAGAACAGCTATGGCCCTGGGTATGCAGGCTTCCCCCTACAGTCCTGCTAATGTCCTGCAACACTGACCTAGAAGGGCTACCTTTAGGGGGAGAGAATAGTTCAGGCTTTATACCCATTCAGTCTTTAAAGTGGCTGTCAACAAAGGCAGATTTAAGACACCTTTTCTCTAGGAAGAGTATTGCAACTATATGCTCATTTCTAGGACCCTACCAAATTCACTGTCCATTTTGTTACATTTCATAGTGATAGGATTTGAAAAATCCTAAATGTCATGATTTCAGCTATTTAAATCTGAAATTTCAGATTGCTGTAATTGTAAGAAGTCCTCACCCAAAAAGGAGTTGTGGGGTGGGGGCCACCAGGTAATTGTAGTGGGGGTTGTGGTACTACTACCCTTACTTCTGTGCTGCTGCTGGCAGGGTCACTACCTTCAGAGTTAGGCAACTGGAGAGCGGCAACTGCTGGCTGGGAGCCCAGTTCTGAAGCCAGAGCCACTGCCAGCAGCAGCACAGAAGTAAGGGTGGCATGGTAGGGTATTGCTACCCTTGCTTCTGTGCTTCTGCCTGCAGAGCTGGGCCCTCAGTCAGCAGCCACCACTCTCTGGCCACCCAGCTCTGAAGGCAATGCAGAAGTAAGGATGGAAATACCACAACACCCCTAAAATAACTTTGCAATCCCTCCCACAAGCCCCTTTTGGGTCAGGACCCCTAATTTGAGAAAAACTGGTCTTCTCTGTGAAATCTGCATAGTATAAAGTAAAAGCACACAAATACCAGATTTCACAGTTTGTGATGCACTTTTCATGGCCGTGAATTAGGTAGAGCCCTACTCATTTCATAGGCAATCATTATAATTCAAGTTGGAAGGCCACTTGCTTGGATTCATATCAAAACAGAAAAGTCCCACATATAAACATTTATGATGGGGAAATGATGCTTGAAAAACAAAAAATTTTGCATCAAAATGAAAAGAAATCTCATTGTTTAATAGGAGGTATCAAAGTAATGCAAGTAGACTGAAAGGGAAATATTAGGCTTCAAATGTGGTCTGTTTCAGGCCCATTTCTGAATTAATTTGAAAGCACACTTTTTCTCCCCACTAGTATACCTTCCTTCCTATAAAGTTTGTAATTGATAAGATTACTGGAAAAGAGACAAAAGTCTGTTAATGGAGGCTGCAAGGGAACCTCTGTGAGAGGAAGGCCTAAGGGGAAGAAAGAAAGAAAGGGTTTTTTTCTATTATTCCTGGTCCTCTTTTTAAGCGTGTAAGACTTCTAACTGTGTACTTTACTTTGGATTGGATTGGTAGAAAGGAGTGTCTCATTTTACAAACTAGCACACTGGTGAAGGCAATTCTAAGCCTATCCCCTCCAAATATTTGTAAATCGTTGTTTAATTAAGCTAAAATTAACTGAATTTATTCTCCTCTGTGTCTCATTTACTTCTCTGTTGTGGTTTCCTGGTGTTTTTTTAGTGTTGCCAAAATACCTGTTAAAGAGCTTGAGGTATCTTTAAAATTCTATAGAGCTGAGTGTGGCTGTGGTATGACATTTCTGTGAAACTTTATTTCACTGATCAAGATTTCATGCTGGTTGCATATAGAAAGAATGAAAATTTGTTTGATTGGCTGTTTATCCCATTATGTCTATCTTTTTCTTTGTTCAGGTATGTTTGAGTTTATAAAATACTTCTCCAAATAGAACTAAAGAACTCTTTTATGTGGGGATAAATGTAAAGTAATGCACATTGGAAAAAATAACCCCAACTAGACATACAATCTGATTGGGGCTAATTTAGCTACAGCTAATCAAGAAAAAGATTTTGGAGTCATCATGGATAGTTATCAGAAGACATCCACGTAGTGTGCAGCGGCAGTCAAAAAAGCAAACAGTATGTTAGGAATCATTAAAAAAGGATAGAGAATAAGATGGAGAATATCTTATTGCCCTTATATAAATCCATGGTGCACCCACATATTAAATACTACATACAGATGTGGTCTCCTCATCTCAAAAAGGATATACAGTCATTAGAAAAGGTTCAGAGAAGGGCAACTAAAATGATTAGGGGTTTGAAAGAGGTCCTATATGAGGAGAGATTAAAGAGGCTAGGACTTTTCAGCTTGGAAAAGAGAAGATTATAGGGGAATATGATCATGAATGGTGTGGAGAAAGTGAATAAGGAAAAGTTATTTACTTCTTCCCATAATATAAGAACTAGGGGCCACCAAATGAAATTAATGGGCAGCAGGTTTAAAACAAATAACAGGAAGTTCTTCTTCACACAGCACAGTCAACCCGTGGAACTCCTTGCCTGAGGCGGTTGTGAAGTACTATAACCTAGTACTATAACAGGGTTTAAAAGAGAACTGGATAAATTCATGGAGGTAAAGTCCATTAATGGCTATTAGCCATGTTGGGTAAGAAATGGTGTCCCTAGGCTCTGTTTGTCAGAGAGTGGTGATGGATGGCAGGAGAGAGATCACTTGATCATTACCTGTTATGTTCACTCACTCTGGGCCAGATGGCAGGGCCGCCAACAGGATGGCACAAAAGGGGCAGCGACATTAAAGCGCTGCCACGGAAAAGGACCCTCCCCCCCAGGCCACCAACAGCGTGGGGAGCGCAAAAGGGGTGCTACCCTAGGGCCGGCAATTTAAATCTTACCTCAGCCCCGCCCTTCTGCCTGAGGCCCAACCTACTTTCACCTCGGACATGTCTCAGGAGAAAGGGATGCTAGACGTTTTGGAGAATGTAAACCTTCTTTAGTCTTAATTCACTCCTGCTTATAAATTTAGTAAATTTGTTCACAAAGTGTCTGAGACAGAATAAATAGGGAACCCACTGGGTCATTTTTGCATAGTCATTCCTCTGACTACATGTGGTCCCAAGCCCTCCAGAATTGTCCTGCAGTTTCCAGGAATCAAAGATTAATCTTTAAAGATTATGTCATGTGATGAATACGTCCAACCAAAATTGACAACCCTAGTCCAAGCAATAAGTCTGGTTCTAGATCCCAACTCCACCACTTAATAGACCACAAATTTGGGAGAATGTTTGGATCTGGGAATTTGGTCTGTCCTGTTGTAAAAAGGTCTAGCTACAAAGTTTGAACCGAGATCCAGACTCTGTCAGTCTGAGAGCATTTGGACCCGGGATTTTGGTTCAGGCCTATTTCTGCTTCTCACTTATCGGATCTCCTACTGTATGTTTTGGAGCAGTTCATGAGCCCTGAGTAGCTGTCCTTTGTTAACTGTTGTATTAAATCATTTGACTACAATATGAAAAATTTGAGGTTTCATCACTGAATATTACCAAAGATTTTAGCATTGACCGTTATAAAAATTATCCTTGTAGTAATCATGAATCATGTTAGAACAATGAAACACTTCCCAATCAGACCAACAACTGCAGATAACTACTGTGGGCTTTGAACCAAAATCCTGATGAGTGCACTGCATGTTACAGACTGGTACGTAAAACCCAAACTGCTCAGTCATATCTGCCTCTGCAGCAGAAATAATACTAGAAAAAAAGTGTTCAATCAGCCATTATGTCTCTATGTATATTATCATATTATGATTTCAGAATGAGTATTTATCATATTATGATTTCGGAATGAGTATTTAAACTCTAAATGACCTTGACTAATGATGGTTGTTATTGACATAAAATGTAATGTGATTTGTCATGTTATCATAAAACACAAAGACATGTAGATGGACATTTTGTAAGCGAAGAATAACAACAAATATAGTTAATTTTAAGGACATTCAAGACTGAAAGAGACTTTCAATTATGTAAAACCTATTTTTTGTCTAAGAAAAAGTGAAGTATCACTTTAAACGGATACAGACAGGTAATTTAGACCCAAAATGTGGGGGTTGTTTTGAAATAAAATGTGCTACAGATCTCAGAACAATTTTAATTAACTTTTTTTCAATAATTGAAGACTTGATTTGAATTTAAACATTTTCCTGCAGTGTTTCCAAACCAAATGAAATAGCCTTGTACTAATGAATAAGAATCAGAAAGCAAAACTAACCAATGCTGGCTTCCATGTCAATGTTGTTCCTGCCCATAGCTTTGCTTCTCATTTCTATCTACCCCCCTCTAACTATCTATGGTGGCAGAAGCACCAGTGTGCACAGCACTATATAGGCGGGAGATGCTCTCCAACTGACATAGCTACCACCACTTGTTGAGCTGGTTTTATTATGTCAACTGGAGAGATCTCTCCAGTAGGCATAACGCAGCTACACAAGTACTCTTACAGTGGCACCACTGAATTGGTACAGTGGTGCCTCTGCAAGCATGTATGTGTAGGCATAGCCTTAGTTTGTACTGACGTTCCTAGTGGTTTTTATGTAGCCTGTTGTAAAACTAGGCAAATACTTAGATGAGTTGATGTACCCCCTGGAAGACCTCTGCGTACCCTGAGGGTTACCCAGATCCCTGGCTGAGAACTACTGATCTATGCTCTTCCCAAGGCTCCCAACTAAAGACCCTATATGTATTTCCCACTCTTGTATCTTCTTCCATAGTGCCACCTCTGCCTGGAGCTCCCTCTCTTTGTTCCCTTAATGACCTCCCTTCCCATACTGATCCTTACACAAAAAAAACACATCTTCTTCTACCCCAGTGAGTGTGGTTAACTTTAAGCTGTGCAGGTATTGCTTGCAGCTTCAACCTATGTGGCTCATAGGTTTGAACAGTATTGTCTTGTGTCTGATCTAAATAAGCTTCTTGAGACAGAGATGGTGTTATCCTCTGTTTGTAGAAGAGCATAGCACACAAAATAATGGCTCACATCCTGAAGTCCTTACTCAGGCAAAATCTGTATTGCCTTCAATAGGGCTTTTCCTTCCTCGGGATCTGGCTTATTGAAAAGTAACATTTTATGATCCGATAGGCCTTTGCCATCTCCAGCTTCACTGATCCTAGTTCCAGTGCTTCATTATAAAGCCATTAGGCTGGGTTTTATAAAGGAGCCTAAGGAAGCAGGCACTTAACTCCCACTGAACTTCAGTGGAATTGGAATGTCTAATTCACTTTGGCTCCTTTGTAAATCCCAGCCTAGAAGCTGACATTCTGGATTTGCGTCAGAGGCTCTGCAAGTCAGATTTGGGGACTGTGACATTTGCCTTGATTTGGGTTTTATGTCTGAAAAACTCACACCTTGATAATTCCCAGCATTAAGACAGACAGAGGGGAAATGGAGGCTAATCCCAAGGGAAATAGAAGCTATGGTCCTCATGCTTGTTTAACTTGTATTTTGCTGTGCACGGAGTCATATCCAGTTGGTTCAGTGTTCTTCTTCAGCAAGGCAGTGAAATTTAAAACTATAGCATCCCAAAAAAACAAAATTATTAACAGCTTTAAAATATCCAGTTGGGAGGTTTATGAAAGATTGATATGAGCAAATGTATACTGTACCAACTTTAATGTACCCAGGTAGTCTGAAAATAAGTCTTGATAATTTATCCAAAGTCTGGTAGGTAGTTTTAAAAACAAATCTTGATGATATTTCCAAAGTCCTCTAGGAAATCAATAAGAAGGTATTGTTCATTTGCAGGTGGTTTTTCTGTTTGCAGATATTTTCACCACAAGATATTTTTGGTTATAAAAAAGTATAATATTGCCAGTAAACTGGTATATGTTTGTATAAGTGACCTCTGCCAGGCAAACACATGCTAATAATTAAATCAGGATTCATAGTTTTGCAACAAAGGAAGACATTCTTTTAAAATGTACTAAAACATTTGGGATAATGATTTCTGGGGAAAGATTACTATTGTGTGCAGTACACTGAGTGAAGAGGAATAGCTAGTTTCTAGAATATCCATGCCAATAAATCTGACTTCCTCTACATAAATAAATATTTTTGCTGCTGTTTAAGTAATGATTTTCTCTCTTTATGATTTTGTGATTGTTCTGTTCAATATATACTTGTAAATATTAGAAATGAGCTTGAGACAAAACCCCAAATCCAAGTGCTCCTGAACTTCAAAGCTCAGATTTTGATCTGTAGCTGCATCACACTAACATTCTGTTTGAGAAGAACTGGAATGACATATCAAACACTGCTCTTACATGGGAGAGATGGTTGCACTGTGATGAAACTGTTTTCTCCTCTCCATATCCATCAAAATAACAAGCCACTAGTTTTGGTAACTGAATCCAAGTTTGTTCTGCAGAGCAGTAACCATAGGACTACTAATATAGCCCTTTATAATGTGCAGGCCTGATTCTCCATTGGACTAAGGTCCTTTTAGGTCACCCTGGTAAAATAAAAGGGGCAAAGATGACCCCTAGACTATATGCACTGTAAAGGAATCTCCGCATCTGGCATAGAGCTAGTTTAAGGCTTATACACTGACCCTGCTCCCAGTCCATCTTCAAAGTGACAGCCCAGAGACAAAGAGGAAACAGCCAGAGTACAGTGCAGTCCAACTATTTTCTGCTTCTCAGAGCCTATAGTTTCTTGGCTTGTCTGCGCTTGGCATTTCTAATCATTGGTGTAGCTATAGCTGCCCTGGTGCAAACCCCTAGTGTAGACACATTATATCTGTGTAAACCACAGTTTATGCTATGCTTCTTACCCTGGGTTCAGAATGCACCAGTACAAGTGGAGTTTCATAGCAGTGTGATGCATCTCCTGTAAGGATTTGCACTGGGGGAAGCTACATCAGTTGTATTTGTGGTGTCTAAAAACCTCAGTCTAGACAAGGCCTAAAATATGGCAACATTGGAAAAGCAAAGAGAAAATGAAGTGAGATTCCTGTAAAGCTAGTGTTGAGTTAATCTGGTGACTGGAATACTTCACCTATCAACACCAACTTCTGTCAGGCAATAATACCAGCTAGTGCTTTCCATCAGTAGTGCTTTATAAAGGAGGTAAGCATCATTATCCCCATTTTACAGATGGGGAAATTGACACAGAGCAGTGACATAACTTGCCCAAGATTACCCTACAGACCAGTGGCCAAGCTGGGAATAGAATCAGTCTCCTGAGTCCCAGTGTAGTACTTTATCCATTATGACACACATTCTACAGAGTACCTAATAGTAATGAATGTAGAACCCACCCACCCTCCTTTCCACACTGGACAGGTCTCCATACAGAAGAAAATACCCCCATTATGCCCAGATGTATACACTGTTTTTTTATTGATCGACTTGTAAAACTAATCTGTTGGCTAAGCAGTGAAATTATTAACTTCTGCTTTGTCTTGGGCACATGTAGGTCATACCCAATGTAAAATGGATTTACTTAGTTACATATTAGCAACCTAAGCAATAACAAGTCATTGACAATCACTATCAAATGCGACAATTTAGTGCAATTACAACCATGTTCGGCTATTTCTTTAATTTCTGTGGCCATAGAATCAAATTTTTTATTACACGAAGGCCATGAGTCATGTTAAATAATAATAGCCACCACGTAATAAAAGGAGCTGGAGGAGGGGGCGTTAACAGAACAAATATTGCTCTTAAAGATTTAATCTTTCTGTCAAATGGTTTCATGTGAAATAAGACCTAAGCAAAATTATTTTTAAAGAACAAGACAGATCATGATAACGGTGAGTCTGAAAGCAGCATTGCCCCACAATGGAATGCTATTACTAAACAAAATATCATGTATTCAAGTATTCCAGCCCAGATGGACATGGCCTATTGGAAGGGAAAAGGGAAAATTGGTGTCAGTATTAAAAGCCTGAAACAAAAAGAAGGGCCAGATTCTCCAGTTCCATGTGGTTCTTTTGCATAGTTCATGTGCTGAAAGGGTTCGAATTCTGGTTGTAAATGTCTAAATCCAAGTTTTTATATTACCTTCATCATCAAAGGAAAAAGCATTTGCAGATTTTAAAGAGGTATCAAGCACTAGTGGATCCAGTTAACTGTATGTTGATGTCCATTGACAAATTACCCAGTGGAGACTTGGATGTCCTTCAAGTGTATCTTATTTACTTCCTTCAACAAGGGAATCTGGTGTAGAACATGCATTGCAGTGTATTACATACATACCTCTATATCTGTAACTAACCAATGCTTGTACCCTTTCTAAGACTATATTTCCTTGTGAATGTGCTAATAAAAGGCTGAGTCTGTTTAAAAAAAACATAGGAAATCATCAAACATCATTCAAAAAGTGGCACTTTTAGATAGTGTGTTGGAGAAACCTTTGAGAAAGTGAATGACTGAAGTGTTCTTCTCCAAACCAGAATTACTATTTTATTCACTAGTTCTTTCCCCCACAATTATTTTTCCTAGATCGTCCCGGTTTGCTGAATGTGAAGCCCATTGAAGATATACAAGACAATTTGCTTCAAGCTTTGGAGCTCCAGCTAAAGCTGAATCACCCAGAATCATCACAGCTGTTTGCAAAATTACTTCAGAAAATGACGGACCTCAGACAGATTGTAACAGAACATGTGCAGCTGTTGCAAATAATAAAGAAAACGGAGACAGATATGAGTCTTCATCCACTCCTACAAGAAATCTACAAAGACTTGTATTAATGACCTCAAAAATTCTAATCCGCTGACATAATGTACGTTCTTCAAATTGCACTATTTCTTTGAGGGAAAACATTACATACCTAAGAAATTACTGTGAAATACCATTTTAAAAAGAGAGAAAGCTTTAGTATAGTAGATGTATTTTATGCATATTGTTTATAAAACCACATTTACAATTTACTTTTAATATTAAAAATGTCTATATCATGAAATTGTTGGCAGTATTTTCAGAATTAATTTTTTAACTATCTTATTTCTTAAACAAAATTGCTTGTCCAATATGTTTAAAACTGCATTGAAGTTGGTTAACTGTGCAGATAAATTTTCAACTTAAAAATAAAAGTCATCTTCCTCAAACATATCTAGAGGAAATCCAAGATACTACATCTGGTTCTATAAGTGAAACTCAAAAGTAAAGTTAGCAACAAAAACAATGATTGAATCTCAGGTTATTGGAATTCTTCATGAGAACTCAAAAGACTAGAGTTATACATACTGGGCCTGTTTACATCTGGACCCACTTTAAGACTCTTACACTGCCATCTCCAAACGTAAGTGACATCAGGAAACCACAAGCTGTTTACAACATTTTTAGGAACAAGAAGCCTTTTTAATTAACTTAGCAGTCTATGCTATGCAACTGGGGCTGAGACCTATTTCACATTATGCACCACCATCATATTCAGCTCAAAGTGCTATGTAAAATAGAAATAAAGTGACTTTTATGAACATCAGGCAGTGTTTGGCTTTGTTCTTCAAGTCATAAACCCACAATATAATCTCCCACTGTGTTAGTTTGTCTTTCAGATATCAGTGTTTCTTGCTGGGAACATGCAAGTTTTGAGCTGTTCATTACTCATTCATATTGTTGTGTGTTGTCCCCAACATTTTAGGTAAGAATACTCTGAGAACTAAATTCAGAGGCTAGTTTGATTGAATCTAAAGGAAGCCTTCTGTTAATACTCTCAGCATTGAATTCACACTCTCTTAGAGTCAGGCCCAAGAATCAACATACGCCCATAGTGCCATTTGTGACACTGGTCCATGAGGGAGTCAAGTTGATGTAAGTCACACTGAGGGGCCAAAAGAGAGGGATGTTGCAAAAAGAGCAACTAACAGGAAGGTATGTGGTAAAATAGGGAGTTGACACCAAGTCAGAATCCCTTATTGTTTTTATTTAAATATCACAAAGTATGCCTTAAACTTAGTGAGCCAAGTGCAGAGGTAATGTGTAAGTGGATCAGGAGGGGAAATAAGTTTGTGTGTGAGTCTTCAGAGTCTAGGCCAGCTCTTTACTCATGAGTGCGTTTATTAATGTCATGACTGTTCATGTTATGGGAATGAATAATCCAACTAAAAGGAAAAGAGTATTCTACTCGCTGACAAAGAATTTTCTGAGTATAATCTATTTATAGGAAACACACTTGAAGAAAAATTATGATAAATACCTGACTACATCTTGGACTCAGCGACCATATCTCTCTCCAGGTCAATCTAATAGAAGAGCAGGGTAGCTCTTCTCTTTTATTGTTTCAGTACAATTTATAAATACAGAGGGCAAATATATTTTAATTTAGACGTTCTTGAAAAGTAAACTTCTCATCTTGGCCGATGCATATGCTCCCAATCACAGGCAAGCTTTTTTAAATCAGTTTTTTAGTGACTTGGGAAGTTTTATGGAAGGGAATATAATTCTAGGGGGGACTTTAACAAGGTGCTTAATTCCGTTTTGGATCAATTGTATATACACAGAGGTATTGGGGAGGAGCAAGAAAATGAGGATCTGGGGGATGTCTGATGGGAAATGAATCAGGATGTCAGTTACTATACATAGTATTCTGCTACTCATGGATCTTATTCCAGGCTTGATATGATTTTCATTTCTAGAGTTTTAGCTAATATGGTCAAAAAAGCTAATCTGGCAGTTATAACTTGGTTGGATCATTCCACTGCAAGATTGGGACTCAGCAGACAAACAAAGGGCCTGTTGGTTGAATAGAGCTTTGTTGTATCACCCCCTTATAACCATAAACTGGAGGAAAAGAACAGTACAATATAGAATAAGATGATATGAGGGTTCTCTGAGATGCTGAAAAAGCAGTACAGTAAAACCTCCATTTAACGGACTAATTCGGGCGAGGGGGTGTCCGTTAAATCAAAAAGTCCGTTATTTAATCATAAAAAAAACCCCGAGCTGTCGGAGCAGCAGCCCGCCCGCCACAGGGTCGGGGCGGCAGCTACGCAGCCCGCCCGTTGCTGGGACCCAGGCGGCAGCCGGGAGCCATCAGCCAGTCCGCCCGGGTCTCTGCTGCTGGGACCCAGGCGGCAGCCGGGAGCCGTCAGCCAGCCCGCCCGGGTCCCGGCTGCTAGGAGCCGTCAGCCAGCCTGCCCGAGTCCCGGCTGCTGGGACCCGGGCGGCAGCCGGGAACCGTCAGCCCGCCCGCTGGCGGGACTCGGGCGGGACCCGGCAGCCAGCCAGCACGCCCGCAGGCGGGAGCCGGGCGGGAGCCGGCAGCCAGCCCGCGAGAAATGGATTTCGGATGCATCAGACTTGCTCAGAAATTTTGTCCGTTGCATCCGAAGTCCGTTAAATCGAGGTCCGTTAAATCGAGGGTTTACTGTAGTGAAGGGAATACCTATACATAAAACATCATACCTCAAAAAGATGAGAGCTCTTGAAGAAGATACTTTAGTTAAATAACTTTCTCTTCTGGAAGAAAACATAAATCTACAGGATCGAAAAGAGTGTATAAGAAAATAATGGAAATTAGGGGAAAGATTAAACTATTACAAACAGGTAAGGCTGAGCAAACATTTAGCTATATTAATCAAAAATATTATGAAAAGGGCAATAAAGCTAATAGGCTTTTAGCCAGAAAGTTAAAACAGAAACAGGATACATGAACCATCCTTTTGAGTAGAAATAAAAAGGGATATTTAGTAAGTGGGCATCAGACAGATTTCTGAAACGTTTACTAACTTTTTTCTATACTTTGTATACTTCAGAACATCCAAATCCTGAATTTATAAATAGATATTTGAGAAGTATAAAAATCCTCAGGTCTCAGAGGATGATGTGGCAGATCTTGATAGGCAAATTACTGGAGAGGAAGCTGAAGATATAGTTAAGAAGTTAAAATCCAAGAAAGCTCCAGGTCCCACAGGTTTTCTGGGGGGGTATTATAGAGCTCTGAATGAGTGTTGGTCCCTATTTTAACTGAATTGTTTCAAGGCATATTACAGAGGAATGAGATTCCAAATCCATGAAAAGAGGCGAAAATTTTAATCATTCTGAAAGAAAGAAAAGACGCTGCCACTTGTGTATCATACAGAGTATTCACATTAATGAAATAGGTAACATTTAAGCCAAGGTGCTAGCAAACAGATTAAGTGTCATCTTGCCCAGATGTGTTCACCCGGACCAATCTGGATTCACTGTTGGCAGGCATCTATCTGATAATATCAGACGAACTCTGAATTATATCTATAATGTTAATTCTAGCGGTTCTTCCTGTGTGCTGCTTTCTTTGGATACCGAGAAAGCCTTTAACTAGCTGGAGTGGGAGTACCTCCGAGAGATTTTGGAAAGGTTTGGTTTTGAAAATCAGTTTTTATAGGGGCATATTGGTCCTCTATACTCATCCTTGAGCATCTATTTTAGTTAATAGTCATCAATCCCCTCCTTTTAATTTGTCTTAGAGTATGAAATAGGATTGGCCATTATTCCCCCTGCTGTTTTTTTGGTAATGAAACCATAAGAAATAGCCCCTTGGTAAAAGTATTCAAAATGTCTTGTGACTTAGACCACAAATAGCTGTATGCGCTGACAATGTCTTATTAGACCTACAGGATCCAGAAGACTTATTAAAAATTATTTGAATTTGGGCAGGTATCAGGGTTCCAAATAAATTATGTCAAGAATCAGAGCAGTAGCCGTGTTAGTCTGGAATTGCAGAAGTGACAAAGAGTCCTGTGGCACCTTAAAGACTAACTAAAGTATTGAAGCATAAGCTTTCGTGGGCTGATGCATCCGACGAAGTTGGTATTAGCCCACAAAAGCTTATGCTTCAGTACTTAGTCTTTAAGGTGCCACAGGACTCTTTGTCTCTTCTGAAATAAATTATGATCAATTTTAAATTTTAGGAATTAAAATTCCTGAAAGGGTCAAAACAACCTGTTGTCAACTACATAAATTTAAATGGGTAAAGGATCTTTAACATATTTAGGAATAAGTATTGTGGAGAAACATAACAAATCTCTTAAAGGCAAATTACCCTCCAACATGGAGTAAAATAATAAAAGTATGAATGGAACAAATATTAAATTTCTGGGTGAGGTAGGGTAGCCTTGGTAAAGATGAAAGTCCTCCTAAAGGTGTTTTTGTTTCAGTGCAACCCTACTGGTATCGCTGATATGGCATTAAAAACATGGCAGAATGAGCTATTAAAAATTCATATTGAAAACATAAAAAAACAAAGGGTGAATTCTAAAGTTCTGCATAGGCCTATAAAAGCAGGGTGAATTAGCTTTCCCTAATTAGCTTTATTACTATTATTATAATTTTATTTTATCATGCATCACAATTAAAATATGTGATCAATTGGGCTAAAAATAGACCAAACACTCAGTAAAATTCAAACCAGACTGGAGCCCAAATTTAGTTATTCATAGTAATTGTTGGGTTAAAAAGAAATGTACCTCACCAAAATAATTCATCCAGATCACCTTAGCAGCTTTGGGCAAATTTTCCCGTTGATGAGGCCCTCTCTCGTAGCTCATTTCATTAATAATTAGAATTTTATCCCTAGGAATCATCAAAGTGACTATTCATTCTGGGTAAGAGCTGAGTTTACTCAGTTCGGACAGGTATTCCTGGTTTTGGATTTGAATCATGCCAAGATATATGTAATAATGTAAATAATTTCAAGATCCCATATTTTCAGTATTTACAAGTCAAACATTTTATTGTGAAATCTGAGTATACTTCTAACCATATTTGAGGAGTTGACCCAGGAGTAAGCTGGAACAACTTCTAAGGGCTTGTCTTCACTACAAGGGCAAGTTGACCTAAATTATGCTACTCCAGCTATGTGAATAACATAGCGGGATTTGACATAGCTTAAGTTGACTTACCCCACTGCCTTCACTGCTTAGCATCGATGGGGGACACTCGCTGGTTGACTCTTCTTGGAGAGCTAGATTACCGGGGTCGACTGGAAAGCGTTCTGCTGTCGATTTAGCAGGTCTTTACTAGACCCGCTAAATTGATCCCTGCTGCATTGATTGCAGCAGCCTCAATCTCTCTGTAGTGAAGACCAGCCCTGACATCTATATAATTTTGATTGAAAAATATGTTGATAAGCAAACAACCCAGATGAAAAGATAGGAGAAGGATCTGAACAAAGAAATTAATCTAGATGAGTGAGTCTGTATAAAGGGAAGGGAATATGCATTTTCAATTTTTGTACTTCATAAATATTTTTTTTAAATTATAAATTACTTTATAAATGGCATTGGACTCCAGTTAAGAGCCATCATATTTTTGCTAATCCAGAGGTGCTCTGTTGGAGGGGTTGCAGGGAAAGAGGGCATACTTGCATAAGAGGTGTTTGAGTCCAAGAAATTAGACAATTTGAGGAGAAAATTATTAGAGTCATCTTATGAAAAAATGCTGTCTTCCTAAAGATCACCAGACCTGCTTATTTAATGCTTCAGTAAAGGTTCTCCATTTTAAATAGAACAACAAATACATTTTATTTTTTATTGTTAGCAGCTGAACTATGTCTTGCACATTACTGGGAAAATGTGACCCCCTCCTCCGATGGAATTGTAGTATAGTAAAATACAGACTGTTGGTGTAAGCAAGGGAAATGTTTTCACACCAAACATATGAGCGGTTCTCAAACTTTTATACTTGTGACCTCTTTCATATAAGGCACTGAGTGCCACCCTCCCCTTTTATACATTAAAAACACTTTTTTATATATTTAACACCATTATAAATGCTGGAGGCAAAGCAGGGTTTGAAGTGGAGGCTGACAGCTCACAATCCTCCCCCCCCCCCCCATGTAAGAACATAAGAATGGCCTTACTCAGCCAGATCAAAGGTCCAGCTATCCCAGAATCTTGTCTTCCGAGAGTGGCCAGTGCCAGGTGCCCCAAAGGGAATGAACAGAACAGGTAATCATCAAGTGATCCATCCCCTGACATGCAATCCCAGCTTCTGGCAAATAGAGGCTAGTCCCAACCCCCAATTTAAGAACCCCTGAAATATATACACAAAAGAAGTCTCAAAAAGAGGATAGATATTTAGAAATTTGGTCACTCTTTCTAGCGTACTCAGAAGAGGAGGTCTTCGCAGCCACCAAAACAGAATCTTTAACTATGTTCTTTGAATATTAACCTGATCCTGATCAAGTAACGTACAATGTAGTATGTTAATGTTTTATTGTAACTTGGCCTTGCTAAAAAAAAAATTTTTTAAACAAAATCTAAGCCAGATCTTCAGCTGGAATGAATTAGCAGTACTTCAGATCTTTCCTCTAAAACTCTAAACTGGTATAATTTACATGATGAAGGGGCTACAAGAATTCTTCTTCAGGGGCTTGTTTGTGTCCATTCCAATCAGATGTTTGTGTGTGCACATTCATGTTGGCGGGAAGACTTTTCCCCTAGCAGCATCTGTCGGGTCAGCCTGGTCAGCCCCTGAATCACGCCTCCATTGCTGACCCACCAGCCCCTCAGTTCCTTCTTACCACCATTGATGGTGTCTGGAACTTCCCTAGCTCTTTCTTAGCAAGTTCGTCCTTTATCTAGTCGTATATAGTTAGTTTGTTAGAGTTGTTAGTATCTTAATGTAGAGTTTGTTGCGGGTTCCTCCACACACACACTCAGGCTCTCTGGAACTGTGGAATGCCACGGTCCCCGGGCTTTAAGAACTGTGTGGCCTGCGCAAAGCAGAAGCCTAAGATTGATCTGCACTAGTCTTGGTTATGGTGCCTTGGGGAGACCCATCACAAAGATTGTTATAAGATCTGCCAGGAGTTCTGTCCAAGGACTCGTAAAGAAAGGGAACAGCCTCTCAAGGTGATCTCATGGAGGTAACACTACACTCCCACTCCAACTCGGGCTCTGGGTACCCAACCCCAAGTGTGTCATCTTTTACACAGAGCACCCTGGCGCCGTCATTGAGTCAGGCACCGAGAAAGGACTCCTCTCGAGATGTTCGGCACTGACATGGCTCATTGTGGGGCCTGTCTAATAGTAGGCACCATTCCCACTCACTGGTGCCTCAAAAGAAGAAAAAGATGGCCAGTCGTTCACCTCCGACTTAGCCAAGAGAAGTGAGACCCCAGGTGGGCCACTCCTGCTGGGGCCATGTCAACTCCTACCCAAGTGAGGCAGTTGAGTCTGTTGCACAAATTCTGCTCGTTCCCTTGGAGGCCTCTCCAATCACCATCCAAGAACAGGCAAAAGACTCAAGGTAACCTGAACAAAAAGGTTTATTTGTGCACAAATAGGGGATCAGAGGAATACAGTTCCAAAGTCTGAAAGCCCACGAACACAGGGTGGGCAAAACATATATACAAGGTTCGAATATGCAAACAACCAATACAATCAAAGGGAGTCACAGCTTCATACAGCTAATAATCAGATGCCACATACATAGCTTGTATACAGATTCAAACAGTGTCATGGCTACCGGCCGTTAGCCCACAGCACTCACTGATACACAAGCATGGCAGTGTAAAGGGGTGGTAGGGCCCCCTGCTGGCCGGGAGGGAGATAACCCCTGGCAAGAGCCGGAAGGCGCAGAGCCGGGCCCTGTTAAGCCCCGCCCCCGGAAGGTCAGGGGCCAACCCGGAAGTAGAAAAGCCCTGCCTCAGAGCTCAGTTGGGAGGCAGACACTGGGGAGACCAGACGCTCCGGGGCGGGCTCCGGCCCGAGAGCTGCCGAGCCAGCCGCTTCCCCGCTATTGGGAGCAGCCGCCAGCGTTGCCGCCTGCCAGGTACCCCGGGGAGCCGCTGAGCCAGCCGCCAGCCCGCTACTGGGAGGAACTACCGAGGCTGCCGTCCGCCCACTACCCGGAGGAGCCGCTGGACCTGCCGTCCGCCCGCGACTGGGAGGAACTGCCGAGGCTGCCGTCCGCCCACTACCCGGAGGAGCCGCTGGACCTGCCATCCGCCCGCGACTGGGAGGAACTGCCGAGGCTGCCGTCCGCCCACTACCCGGAGGAACCGCTGGACCTGCCGTCCGCCTACTACCCAGAGGAGCCACCAACAGACTCAGCCTGCTATCCGGAGGAGGACTTGCCCGACCTGCCGCCCGATAGTGACCCTGAGGAGCCCATGAACCTGGGGCCTTCGGAGGACCCAGAGACGGCCCAGGTACCCTGGGAGGGGGAGTGGGGAAGTAGCCCGGGGGAAGGCCTGGAGCCAATGTCAGTGTGTTGCGGTCAGGATCCCCACTGACTGCAGCGAGCCTTCCGCTGCTAGGGCCCTGGGCTGGGGCACAGTGGAAGTGGGTGGGCCTGCGCCCCCCCCTGCCACCCCATTGGTGGGTGGCAGTCTTCCCCCTCACACCAATACCTGATCTACCGGCTCCTGAACTATTGTTCAGCCCCTGCTTAAGGGCCTGGACCCCCTGACCCATTATACTCGTTGTTGTTCACCCTGACTCAGGGCCCAGACTCATTGGACAGTGCTCGGCCCTGCCTGAGGGCCTGAGCCCCTAGCCATTGAACAGTGCTCGGCCCTGCCTGAGGGCCTGAGCCCCTAGCCATTGGACAGTGCTCGGCCCTGCCTGAGGGCCTGAGCCCCTCACTATTGGACAGTGCTCGGCCCTGCCTGAGGGCCTGAGCCCCTCACTATTGGACAGTGCTCGGCCCTGCCTGAGGGCCTGAGCCCCTCACTATTGGACAGTGCTCGGCCCTGCCTGAGGGCCTGAGCCCTAACGTGGACCCACTGCGGCTCCCGCCTGGCACGAAGGTGGGAGTTAGGACCCTGCGGCCCCGCTAATTCCCCTTAGGGCCGCACGGTCGCGTAGGGGAGGGTAGGACTTGCCCGCCGGACCGGCGGAAGGGGGCGGAGCCCCAGTTACCTACCCTTACAGGCAGATATTGTTGCAAAGTTAAAGGTTAATGAGATGCATGATAGAAACTGACAGCTCCTACCTGCAGTCTCAGTCCCAGATTATGGCTGCATGCTCACCCTGCTGACAGACTCCATTTTGAAAGCAAACACTCCATTATGTAATACACATTACATCACCATTAACCCAACAGTTGCCACAAGGATAACGCATCTTATACAATGTACAGTTAAGCTCCTGTTAAGCTCCTATTTCTATAGCAGTTAACTAGAAACAGGCAGCGAACATTACAGAGCAAGTAATCAACAAATACCATTTTTACATTTGTACTACAAGTCTGGCCCTGCCTCGGTCACCAACCTACATAGCAGCTACAGCTCCCATCGACACTGAAAACATATCAGGCTGCTTAGGACCTCTTTCATCTTATGGCCCCACTCTGCCTGCCAAGGGGGAGGAACCCCCAATGCTAGCAGACCTGCCCTGGCCTCCGGTGCAGTCCAAGGGGAAGCCAGTTACGATGTAGAGGAGTTCCCCTTCACCCCATCCCTCAGTGCCTACCTGCTTGGACAGAGATCCTACCTGCTCCCCGAGCTCTCGAAGTTCGAGACACCAAAGATTGGCTCCTCCATGGTCTTCAGTGTCAGAGACCTCGGGGTCAGAGTCTGACTCCTATCGCTCTGAATGGAGCAGAAGTCGCAGATCAAAGTCCAAGAGAGACAGGAGATAACCCCATGCATGGCTCTGCAGTGGCAGAACCCACTTCAGTGGCCCTTCTGGACCCCTTGGGCCTCTCACCAAGGACAGGGAGGAATCCAGAGACCCCCGCTCTCAACCCAAGCCTTGGAATTTGTCCCACAGTCGAGGTTTCAAGCCCGCAACAACATGATCCAGGGAATCATGCAGTTTCCCACCACTACCATGAGAAACTGCCTGAAAGCTTCTCAGGCACATGGCAGCCTGTAAGTACATGGTATGACATGCCAGGGTCAGGCTCTGGCCACTCCAGTCATGGCTATCAACCAGCCTGGGGCAGCTTGGGACAGGATTGTGACCCTGCCTCACCTTGATTTGCTCCGGTGGTGGACCACCACCCAGCAGGTGTGCTTAGGGGTCCCTTTTGCTTCTCCACCGCCATCCCTGTGCTTGGTGACAGACATGTCACACTGGGCTGGGAAGCTCATTTGGGGAATCGCAGGACTAAAAGCCTCTGGTCGCAGGCAAATCTATGCCTCCACATCCATGTCAGAGAGCTTAGAGTGGTGCGCCTAACATGTCAGACAATCCGCCCTTTCCTAACCAGACAATGTGTATTAGTCACGACGGACAATACGACTGAAATATTGTATATCCACAAACAGGGGTGCACGCTCCTCTCCCCTGTGCCAGGAAGCCCTCATGTTCTAGGACTGCTGTATAGAACATTTAATACACCTGCAAGCATCGTACCTCCCCGGAGTACAGAGTGAGCTGGCAGAATGAGCTCCGGCCCCACCCTGCTTTTCTCTCGAAAGTAGTCTCGCAATTCCATATCAACCAGGACATCTTCCTTCTGGTTTTCTACCCTAAATCTCATTCTAGCAACAGGGAACAGAAACTCCATTCTCTGGATGTCCACAGGGTGCTGGCTTTTAAGTCAAGAGAACAAAACCATTCAGGAAGTCGGTACAGTTGTTCATGGCAGTAGCTGGCAGGATGAAAGGTCAGCCGATTTCATCCCAATGCATTTTGTCATGGTTTGTGTCCTATATCTGTGAGTGCTACGACCTGGCATGTGTTCCCCCACCTCTGGTCATGGGGCACTCTACCAGGGCACAGGCTTCATCTCTACGGTGTTCCCGGCTCAGGTTCTCTCCAAAGAAATCTGCAGAGTGGCGACGTAGTCTTCCATACACACTTTCGCTGCATTACATGATCACCCGACAGGCCAAAGATGATGAGGCCTTTGGAAGAGCAGTATTCCAATCACTGGACAGCTCAGACCCCACCTCCTAAATTTGGCTTTGGAGTCACCCAATTGGAATGGACATGAACAAGCACTTGAAGAATTAAAAATGGTTATTCACGTCTTGTAACTGTTATTCTTTGAGATGTGGTGTTCATGTTCACTCCAATACCTACCCTCCTTCCCCTCTGTTGGAGTAGCTGGCAAGAAGGAACTGAAGGAGTGGTGGATCCGCAGGGCTCTATATTTGGCACCATGGAGGCGCGACTCCAGGGGGTGCCTGGGCTGAGCCAATGGATGCTGCTAGGAGAAACATCTTCTAGCCAACATGCACATGCACACATCTGATTGGAATGGACAGGAATAACACATCTCGAAGAACAACAGTTAAGAGAAGTGAGTAACCATTTTTAGAGCAGATTAGAGCTCCTTAAGTCATGGCCCAATTTTGAAAATACTTTCTACCAGCCCCAGTGCTTACTAATGTGGCAGCTATGGAACTATAGCTAGTAGTAAGAATTATGTCCATCAGGGAGTGTTTACAGAATTGGATCCCTAGGCTTGTAAATTTGGCCCTGAGAGTTAAAATTCATCAATGAGATTGTAAAGTCAGTATGAGGCATTGATTAGCTTTGATCTCCACAACTGACAACAAGATCTGGTGATTTAAATGTGACTGCCCTAAATCAAATGGAATATTGCAAGGGGGTTTATGATGGCAGTGCTTAAAGGTTCCCTGCACTCTCCACACCAGGAACATGGTGTTTGCTGAGCAGCAGGTTCTAATGGGAATTATATGTTCACCAATTTGTGGTTGTTAAAATTCAAAGGAGTTGTGATGAGATGTCCATCCCACACAAGATCTGAATGGGTGAAGATGGCTAGGAGGGACAATTAACTGCCTAAACTGCGGTTGGAAGAGGAGCCAGAGAGCAGAGATTAATTAGACATGGCTCAGCTGGACAGGAACAGGTGAGGTCTGTACAAAGCCCAGGAGCTCAAAGCAGCTAGGGGCAGCAGTTTGCAGGTAGCCTGTGGTTACTCCCTGGAGAAGGGAGTTTGGGCCAACAAACCCAGAGAAAGGTGGAGAGCGAGAGAGGTGGGAAAGGTTCAGGAGAAAAGCAGCAAGGTATGGAGTAGAGCAGGTCTTGGCTGCCTAGGAGAGGGCCTCTGAGCTACAACTTGGATTAGAAGGTGAGCACTGGAGGAGTGCCACAGACAAAGCAGTGAAGGGAAGATGCCATTTGTATAGCGGGCCTTGGATACCTCTGGAAGGGGAGACATGCAGAGTGACCTGGACAGAGGGCCAAGTCATGAAGAAGGAATATCTGGAGCAGGGCTGGCGACAGAAATTTTGGGGCCCCCTACTCTGATCATTTGGGGGCCCCCCAGACCAGCCGGCGCTCCCCCACCAGCTGACAGCGGCTGGCGGCAGTGTGGGGTCCTGCGGGAGCGCGAGCCCGGGAGCGGCGCGAGCCGCCCTTGCTGCTCTCTCCCCCCCTCCCCCGTGCACCCTTTTCCCCCCCCCCCGGACCTGCGCTAGACAGTGCAGGGGCTGCACGATGCCACGTCCGGCGGGGGAAGCCCTACCTTGCTGCGGAGCCTCCCCGCCCTGGCCCTCTTTGCAGGCGGTGGTGCGCCACTGCCGCCGGCCGGGCTCACTGCTCCTGCTGGGGACACACGCGCTCGTCCGCTCCGGAGGAGAGCCGCGCCGCCTCCCCGCCCCTTCCCCGCTCTCCAGGCCCAGCGACAACGGGGGGCGACTACGGGTACAGCTGTGTACCGGGCCCCAGACTTAAGGAGGCCCCCCTTAAGTCCGGGGCCCGGTACAGCTGTACCCGTAGTACCCCCCTGTCGCCGGCCCTGATCTGGAGTTGCAGAGAATGCAAGAGGATGATAGGAGAGCGCAAAGCCCTGCCAAAATTAATTCCCAGAGGCACCACAAGGAGATGGCAGTAGTGGTGAGTTAACCCTGTCACTGGAATGTTCTTTTTTTTTTTTTGTAATTGTTTTTCATTGGATGTTTGCCATTTGAAATTTACCTTGTATCACTGTAGTGGGGAAACCCCTATTTGATCCAAGAATTCATCCCCTCCTGTAGGAGGACATCACATATTAACTGATACAACAGTGGATCTCAGCTAAACGGCCTCAGACTATATACTTCCTATAGATAATGACGCACAGTACAAATTATGGATCTGAAACTGCATTTTTTGTGCAATCCAGCCTGACGTCAAAAGGAGTTAGTGGTGTCCGAGTAATGCAAGATCAGTTCTGACATAAAGAACAACTCTAGGGCAAGTACATTAATAGGCAAAACTGAAACACTATCTGAAAAAAACAGTGGAAGAGATGCATTGAAAACAAAATTAAGATCATGGCTTTGTTACAGGAAAAACAATTGTGTAACCAAAAGCACATTAACTCGCACAGTTTCATTTTACTTTATTGCAAATTGGAATGTTTAAGGAAAGTAGTAGTTTACCAGTGGCACTGTGTGAGTAGTTCAGTGTAATATGGACATAGAGTACATACATTTTATAGTTGTCCACAAAGTTTTTTTCAAGCAGTGGGTCAAATTAATGTCTATGTTAATTATTAGCCATGAAAATGTTCTGATTCTAAACAGTTATGTCATGATTAGGAAACTTTGCCTAAAATACTTTTCTACAGGGATAGGTCTTATGGGAAAAGTGTTCATTTAATGGACAACGGCTATATACTAATTGAGAATAAATGACTGTATTGAGGATATGAAAATGTTTTCTCAAAAAATATTTTCTCTTGTGAATTATCCTTATAATTTTAAATATTTTCTGTTGGGGGGGAGGGTTATATATTAAAGATAACAAACTTACTAACTGGAGTTATTAAGTATGGTGTGATATATTCAGAATTTCTAAGACTTTGGTGAGTGAGAATCTCCCAAAATATAAATTAACAATTTGCTTTTTGATCTTGGAGCTATGAAAAACATTTTGCAATTCACAATTAGAAACAATCAGCTGACATATGCTTTGCTTCTTAAGGAACTTTACCATGGTTTTGAATTTTTCTCTCCTCCTTAATGATCTGTCCAACATATTGTGGCACCTTCAGATTTGATGTGGGAGGATGAGCTTCCATTACTTTCCCATGGATTCTAAAACTACTGAACTGATATTCTGTCTCCTATGTTACCCTCACCTACTTCTTCAGAGAAGAAAACAGGGATCATGCAGTGAAAAGGCAATGGGGCTACTCACATAAATAAGGCTACTTAAGTGATAAAGGCTTGCAGGAACTGGTTCTGAATTTATGCACAATCAATAACTATCTGTCTAATGTGTTCCTCACCTTTATATCAAGCAAAAATATCAATGTTTTAAACTTTAAAGATCCATATACTCTGGGAAAATAAACTCTGTGGGTAATGTTCATCACCAGCAATTTCTCTAGTAACCACTATTGAAAATTACCTAAATTGATGATGTAAGACAAGACAGACAAAGAGTGGAAAGGGAAAACAGAAGAATGAAGTGAATTGGCTAAGGTCACACAGCAGGTCTGTGGTACCACCAGAAACTGAACAAAGGTCCCAGATCAGTGCCCTAGCCACTTGACCATGCTGCTCCTTACGGACTTGTAGTTTAGTATTTTATAGTCCTGTCTTTCAGTACATGAATTTAATCACATTTGATTACACAAAAGCTTTCTGAAAGCATAAATCCTGACTCTGGCCAAAAAACAGAGCATTTGAATTGATCTGTTCCCAAAATATAAATAGTGCCTTCAGTTCACAACCTCCTTCCATAACACAATCTTTATACTGTGCCCTGTACAAAATCACTCACTAGAAATAAATTAGTGTATAAATATAACCACTGCCCTGAGATTTTGAAGACAGAACTCTGTGGGTCCTCTCCTTCAGCCTATGCTCAGTGTAATGGTGTATGTGCCTTCAGGAGTAGGTCCTTTGAGACATTTATTAATTAATTTGCTTTATTAGACTCAGAAACAACTAACATTAATTCTGAATTCTGAATCAAGGCAAGCTTCTAAGTGTGATTTTGCTAGCTGAGCATAACTGTCAATTGTGCTTTTAATGAAGACAGCAAGTGGTAGGACAGAAAGAGAGGCTGCCCCAGCTATGAATGAGAATAGCCATGTTATAGAGGCAAGAACACAGTATAACAACTTTCTTTTTTAATTATTTAAGATCCCTTACTGTGCTGGAAATGGGCAGCATTTTCCTACCAGTGTTTCTTGGCCAAGGGGAGTATCATTAAATTAAATCATTAATATACTGAATGCAGTTACCCAACAAGGCTCTCAGCTCTGTGGAAACAAGAGAAAATTGTACTCTCTAGAGGCAGGGGAGGGAAGGAGAACTAAGCAGCATCATTGGTTCTCACACTGGGAAGAGCTGGCAGGGCAGTAGAGGATCTTGTCCTGCTTGCTGCAATGATGATTAAAGCATTCTGTTGTGTCAGCATATCTTTCGTTTGTTAGTGCTAAATCTCAACTGGCCATATCCTGCCAGATTTGCAAGTGAAGCCTGCCAAGCCATCTCAACAAAAATGCAGCTTTAAATATTATAAATGATGCTGCATTTTGCTGTAGAAATATTTCCTGAAAAGGCTGTTCCAAAACATCCTCTACTGGGAGGAGAAAAGGGAAGCCTGGGAGAGGGGGGAAGGGATGAGAGGGGGTGACTTTTCACTAACTTTTCTTTTTTAGAGAGATTCATTTAATGGTATTTTATTAGACCGGGTAGAGGTGGAGAGAATTATTCTACTGTTGTTGGTGGGGGTTTTTCCACAATGACTGTAAAACATTGCTGTGGTGATTTTATGCAAAAGATTTGGCAACTGTAATTTTTTGGGGGGGTCTGCATTTATTTAATAAAATATTGCTGTCAGGGACTTTGTAATTCATCACAGAGCAAAAACTCTCCCATACACGTCTGATAGCTGGCAGAGAGGCTTAAATGAGAAATCACAGTTGTGCCCTGGACGTGGTGTTCAGAGCCATTATTCAGATTAGGATTAGGCTAACATTTGGGTTCAAGGCCAAAACAAGGAGAGGATCTGGATCCGTAGTTGATAGCACCAAAATGTTATGAGTTGTTCATCCAAGACTTCAGTCAAATCTCTCAAGATCAACTATTCTTCTGAAATTTCTCCTGCTGGAGCTCTTGCCTTTTATGGATCTGACCCAGATCCAAAACCATAGAGGCTAATTTAAAGATAAGATTCCAAATATACACACGCATGTGCACACACACACACACAGAAATTTAAAAATGTTCACATTAGATGTTCCAATTCTGTCCCCATCTCTATGGGAGAGTCCTCTCTGTAAGAACAGTCCCATTGCCTCACTAAATTCCTCACAGTTCCATTTTTAAAAAACTAGAATTAATAAAATATAATCAGAAACTGATCCAAAGTTGGGCCTAATCCTGCAATTCTCACTGGGGCAGAATTCACCTTGAAGTCATTTGGGGTTGCATGAAAGGCAGGTGCAGTACCCCTGGACTGGCAAACTGGAGTAGTGATCCCAGTCTTTTAGAAAGGAGACCAGAGAGTGTGTTCCCAACTACAGGGGGATTACCCTTCTCCATCTCCCAGACAAAGCCTATGCCGGGATGCTGAAGAGGAGGTTATGCCCATTAGTAAAACTTCAGATTCAGAAGGAACCATGTAGATTCCGTCCTGGCCGTGGAACAATGGACCAGCTCTTGGCTCTCTCACAGATATTCGAGGGGCTGAGGAAGTTTGATAACCTGCTTTAACTTTGTTCGGTAGACCTGGAGAAAGCATATGACTGTGTTCCACAAGATGTCTTGTGAGAAGTGCTGTGGGAGTATGAGATGCTGCAGTCGCTTTTGTGTGCTATCTCGTCCCTCTATTCCTGGAGTGACAGTTGAGTTCATATTCTTGGCATTAAGTCATGTTTGTGTAAGGTGGGCATTAGACCCCACTAGGAATGTGTCTTGTCCCCACTGCTGTACATGATTTTCAAGGACAGGATATCAAAGCACAGCCAAACTGTGGAGTGCATTTGATAAAGGGACTCAGAGGTAGCATCTCCACTGTTTGCATCTGATTTTGTCCTTGCTTCTTCAGACTGTGATCTCCAAAGCTCACTTGAATGTTTCACTGCTGAATGTGAAGAAGTTGGGATGAGAATCAGCCCCTCCAAATCAGAGGTCATGGTCCTTGCCTGGAAGAAAGTAGACTGTTCTCTGCAGATGATGCGGGGAGCAGCTGCCATTAGTGGATGTATCTAGGCGTCTTGTTCACTAGTGGTGGTAAGAGGGAGAAGGAGATTGACTGGCAGATTGGTGTTGTGGCAGCAGTGATGTGGGCACTGACCTGTGGTGGTGAAGCAGGAGCTGAGTTCTCGAACGAAGTTCTCAGTTCACAGGTCAAGCTACACCCCCATCTTTGCCTATGGTCATGAACTTTGGGTAATGACCGAAAGGACGAGATCGCAGGTACAAGCGGTAAAAATGAGGTTTCTCCACAGGGCAGGTGGTCTTACTCTCAGAGACAGGGTGAAGGGCTAGGTATAGGACAGGTATAGGACAGGTATAGGAGAGCCTCAGAATAGAGTCATTACTCCTCCCGAGCAAGAGGAACCAGCTGAGGTTTGGGCCCCTGATAAATAGGACACTATCAAATTCATGGCCATGAAAAACACATCACAAACTGTAAAATCTGGTCTCCCGCTATGAAATCTGGTCTTGTGTGTGCTTTTACCCTATACTATTCAGATTTCACAGGGGGTACCAACGTTTCTCAAATTGGGAGTCCTGACCCAAAAGGGAGCTGCAGGGGGGTCACAAAGTTATTTTAGGGGGGTTGCGGTATTGACGCCCTTACTTCTGTGCTGCCTTCAGAGCTGGGTGGCTGGAGAGCAGTGGCTGTTGGTTGGACATCCAGCTCTGAAGGTAGAACCCCACCAGCAGCAGCACAGAAGTAGGGGCAGCAATACAATACCAGGCCACTCTTACATCTGCGCTGCTGCCTTCAGAGCTGGGCAGCTGCTGACTGAGGGCCCAGCTCTGCGGACAGCAGTGCAGAAGTAAAAGTGACGATACCATACCATGCCATTCTTACTTCTGCGCAGCTGCTGGCAGAGACGGGCTCTTGGACAGTCCACAAGTAATGTTTGCAGTACCTTAACACCCCCCCTCCCCATAACCTTGCCGCCTCCCCACAACTCCTTTTTGGGTCAGAATCCCCGCAATTAAATTTCAGATTTAAACAGCTGAAATCATGAAACTTACAATTTTTAAAAAATCCTATGACCATGAAATTGACAAAAATAGACTGTGAATTTGGTAGGATCCTACTGCTAAGCATGCCCCCTGGGAGGCTTCTTTTGGAACTCTACTTGGCATGTCCCACTGGGAGGAAGCCCCGAGGGCGATCCAGGACATGCTGGAAGGATTATATCTGGCTGGCCTGGGAACACTGGGGAATCCCCCAGGAGGAGCTGGAGCCTGTTGTGGAGGAAAGGGAGGTCTGGTTCTCCCTGCTCTCCATGATGCCCCCTGCCTCACCAGGAAAAGTGACATAAAGGAAAACGAAGAAGTCAATTGGAGTCTTGCTTGAGTGCAGATTCCATTCTATCCACTGGATAGAAGCAAAGCCCAATTCTAATCAAAAGAAGTTCATGACATTATTTAATTAAAACACCTTTTCATAATCTAAATGATACATAAATTGTAGTTTTTCCTCTTTCTCTGGATCTCTCATTTTCTATGATTTACAACAGCAATTCTCTGCTCTTTAGGTTGATAGCTGGGCAATTGAACAATAACTAAATGTGTTCTTATAGGCAAGATATTATTGTAAGCAAGTTTCTTTGCACCTATCTGTATAATTTTAAGTTTTTGGTTCAGCCTGTTTGCATACATAGTTTTGACTAAAAGCATGAGGTATTTGTAGTCTCTGCATTTTAACTATAGAATGTAAACATGGCTAATAAAATGTGCTCTACAGAAAACCTTGGACTTGCAGTGCACTTTTCCTTTTCAAGAACATCTTAAAGAGTACAACTTTGTCACACAGAATCCTAGAACTATTGGGTTAGAAGGGACCGCAAAGGTCATCTAGTCTAACCCCCTGCCAAGATGCAGGATTTGTTGTGTCTAAACCATCCAAGACAGATGGCTATCCAGACTCCTTTTGAAAACTTCCAGTGAAGGAGCTTCCACAACCTCCCAAGGCAGTCTGTTTCATTGTCCTACTGTTCTTACAGTTAGGATGTTTTTTCCTGAGATTTAGTCTAAATTTGCTATGCTGTAGTTTGAACCCACTGCCTTTTGTTCTGCCCTCTATGGCAAGAGAACAACTTTCCTCCATGTTTTTATGACAACATTTCAAGTATTTGAAGATTGCTATCATGTCCCCCTTAATCGCTTCTTGTTCAAACTAAACATTCCTGGTTCCTTCAGCCTTTGCTCATATGACTTACATTTGATCTTTGATCATCTTTGTCAATCATCTCTGTATCCTTTCCAGTTTCTCTATATCTTTTCTATACACTGGTGACCAAAATTGGACACAGTACTCCAGCTGAGGCCTAACCAGTGCTGAGTAGAGCAGTACTATCACTTCCCATGACTTGCATGTTATGCCTCTCTTAATGCAACCTAAAATTGCATTTCCGATTTTTTTTTTCTTTTCTTTTTCGCAACAGCATTGTATTGGTGGCACATCCTGAGGTTGTGATCCACCACAACTTCCAGAACTCTCTCAGCTGTGTTGTTACCAAGCCAGTTATCCCCCATTCTGTATTTGTGCATTTGGTTTTTCTTAAGTGTAGCACCTTACATTTGTCTTTGTTGAATTTCATTTTTTTTTTATGTAGCCCAGTTCTCCGATTTATCAAGATCCCTCTAATGGTAACTCTGTTTTCTGGGGGTGTTGCCAACACCCCTAGCTTTGTGTCATCTGCAAATTTTATCAGTATGATTTATCAGTATATGCAGCTCAGTAATAAAGATGTTAAACAACACTGGACCCAGAACAGATCCCAGTGGAACCCCACTTGAAACCTCCTTATTTGGAGAAAACAGTCCCTGAAGTGGCATTAAATATAAAATCCGAACTGGACCCTCAATCTGCTGTAGATGTTTCCTCATTGCAAAACCCACTATGCAGTTTAATACATGTTAACACTTCTGGCTGTCAGGAAAAGCCCAGTAATTGAACAGTAGGGTAATGCAGGTCAGTATTACTTGGAAGAGCTGTCTGTGTGAAAGCTTTCCGAACACAACTTGCTGTGTGCTCAGTTCTGCTGCCCCATGTTGAGAGTAATCCCACTTTCCATGAGTAATCCCACTGAAATCAATGAGGGCTCCTTGTGGAATAAGGCACTGCATAGCATGCGGGCAACTGAATCAGGAGCACTATGAACAATGGAATGAGTCTCATTTTCTTGACCAGTACCACTCTCCTCTACGTATTTTGTTTTAAAGAAACAATTCTCGGGTTAGTCTTCTTGTGCATAATGTGGAATGAGTTTGGAGTGAAAATCTAGACTCTTGTTTTAGCAGAAGCATTATTTGATTTTCATGTTTGATTTTCTTGCATTCATGTGTATTAATGCCAAAACTACGCTAGTGGCCAAAATCCTACTCCTTTTGCATATGTAAAAGGCCTCACAGCAGGCAATGGCACTACTCGCAGACAGCCACATTCTGCCATCTTTACTCACAGCAAGTAGTACCCAAAATAAGCAGGATTTAGCTTTAAGGTTAAGTTATTTTGTGCAACTGGCTCCAAATAGCTCAGACCCTTTGCAATAATAATCATCATCACAACAAGTATGTGGCAATTTTCTTTATAAATCAAAAATATTTTAAAAAACTAATATTTGTTCAAAATTCAAACACAGCACTATCAGAGCCACAGCAAAGTAGTCCGCCGCAACACGAGTTCCATAACTAGACCAATATGAAAACTCTTCCACCACTGAGCTGGGTGAAACCTGACCAGGTTTCACTGACTGACCAGCTTCTTACCCCCTCAGGGAGCAGCCACTCAACCTCTACATACAGGAAGCTGAAGCTGTGTTACAAGAGTATAGCTCAAAGGAAAGGAGAAGAGAAGCAGGGCCCCTAGAGCAGCGGCCAGATTATTTTTGCTATCAGGGAGTGTGTTTGTCTGTCTGGTGTCCCCAGATCAACTGCAGTTATCTGCTGCCAGAAAGGAGTAGCTATATAAAGTGCCAGCTCCTGGTGCAGACTGGAGGACAGCTGGTTCCTGCTACTGCATCCCAGTTTCTTTTTCATTGTCCCCCAGTTCCTGCATCCTGCCTGCACCCTGGCTGGGTGTTTCTGTCTTTCTCATAGTTATGGTAGTTTGGTGGGCAGCCAAAAAGCTGAGGATACAAGTTATAATAGCATTTCCTTCCCCCAGAAGCCTTTGTGGCAGGGGAAGGGAGCAGGGCAGACCTAGATGTTCCTGCCCTCTGGTGCTATCCTGAGGTCAGTGGGGATCACAGAAAATTTGTGGGATAAGGGACAAAAGGCCATGCAAATTCTATCAGGAGGTAAACCTTCCCCCCAAAAGCTATGATTTGGAAGAAACTAAGTGGGAACTTCAGGGAACTTCCTAGCCCCATAAGGGTTTCTCTCACTAAGAGTGTGAGCAGATGGCCAAGAAAGATTTTCAAAGATGGGTACCTACATTTAGGCTCATAAATGCATATTTAGAAAACTAAATAGGAGGGCTGATTTTCAAAATGTCTGAGCATTCAGCAGCTCCCACTGACTTGATGTAGATAAGCTCCTAACTCTATATTTAGGTGCCCATCTTTAGTTTTTGAAAATCTTGAGCAATCTGTGTCTGAGATAGCATTGTGACGGCAGTGTGTCTAGGAGACACTTTGAACAAATATTCTCCTCTACATTCTAAACAAGCCTTAAATAAATAAGTAGAAAACAGAGTTATTACCCAATCTGTAAAAAATAAGAAATTCCTAAGTACCCTACAGATTTTTGGAAAAGTATCCTGTGCACACTTTTTTTTTTCCAGAAAAATTACAACAACAACAAAATGAATAACTCCCAAGTTACAGATCAGACAGAGTTTCTTAAGAGGGTTTTTGTGCTTGTTATTACACAAATGCAATTCCCATTGCCAAGAGTAATCTAATGTATTCTTGGCATGCTCAGGAAGTCTTAAATCATGCTACGCTGGGTACATTCTGTGTGAAGTACAGAAGAAGCAAATTTCACTTTGAGATCAGAATTTTAAAGGTTTTCTTACACACCGTGAGTCTAATCCCAGTTATTTTATAAAGAAGGCCTCCCTTGAGCTGAACGGGTTTTTGCCTGTACAGGAACTACAAGATTGGCCACAGTGTCTGTTGTATAATTGGGACTGTATCTTGTGATCTTCTTAGAAACTGCCCACCTGCATGTTGGTACTGTTGCTGTAATTTTACATGACTAATTGCGCAACAGATTAAGCCTCCAACATGTTTTATTGCACTTATTAATCTCTCTTTCAAATGTGGTTTCAATGATAAAATCTCAACCTTTTAATTGCCCTTTTATAAAAGGAAACGGGCACTGACCACTCTCCAGTCTCTCCCTTCTCGAGATCATGGCTTTATGACTACACTGATGATCCAGTCAGTAATGAAGGTTTGTTTTATGAGGTAGCAATGCTTTGCATGTTATATAGCATCTATTGTGCAAGGACTTCAACACACTTTCAACAGTTGGTATCATTTATAACTATTTTACAGATAGGGAAACTGAGTCCGAGAAAAATTAAGAAACCTGCATAAATTCACACAAATTCACCCCCAGAGGCATAGTGAAAATCCAGTTCTTCTGTCTTCCAGTCCCCTGTTCTAACACTAAGACGATGCCATAGCATTAGCACCCTGCAAATCATTTATTTTTGCCATCAGATCAATGGAACTTCAGTGCAGTCTGTTATTTTAAAAAACAAAATTCCACTGTATGGCAAAAATCCACAGTTAACAACAACAAAAAATCCACAGATGTGTCCTCCGACCACTTAGGTGCTGCCTAATGCACTAAGTACAGGGGGCAAAACACACCTTTGGTACTGCCTTAGATAGTAGGTACTTCTCTACTGAACACTAGCACTTAAAAGAATGGCTTTGTTGCAAGGGTGCAGTCTAATGAAGCAGAGTGACTAAAGCAGAATGCAAAAATAAAATGGGTAATGTCTTTAAATAATCGTATTTTTATAGTACTGCTTTTACAGGGCATTGTACTGGTTACATCCCACCTAAGCCCTATTTTGAAGGTTGATGGCAGGGCTTAAACTCACAAAGAGTATTTCCTGGAGGTCCCCCTCCCCCAACATGCTATGAAACTCTGGGGAAGGGATTCCACTCTGGACAGTTCTGGCTGAATTTAAACCCTGCTTGATGGCGGTGCATGGGCCTTGTGCTGACCCTGTGCACCAAGGTGACTTTCACTGGTTTTGACTAAAACAGCTGAACGGACAAAGCATTACAGTGGAATCTTGAGCAGTTATGTCAGAGAACTGCACACATTCAAAAGAAGCATTCTCCAAAGATTCAGGGATATCTTTTCCTCCTTGACAGACACTAATGGCAGTTACATATGTGTAGTGAAGAGAGATTATGCCCCTTACTGAATGGGTTTACACCTTTAGCGCAGCATACAGGTTATATGTATACATATGATCCATTTATATAAATCAATGGAGTTTGCAGATATGTCTCCAGTATGTCTGTTTGAACTGGCTTCCCCAGTTGTGTCTGTCAAGTCACTGAGTTACCCTGATTCAGAAAGTAGCAAAGCATGTTTTTCACTGGGTTAGTGAGCCAACTGTTTCCCTAAAAGTCTTTCTTCAATAAAGATCCCACCTGATCTTGGGCCAAATCCTGATCCTAGCAGCACCAACAGCACTGAGCTCTCAGTAGCTATGTGGCCAAGGATAAAAGAGAGACCCCTGAGGTGGCCATAGGGCTCCTGTGCAGCTACCACACATGTGATCCTGCCCCACATGACCATCACACATGGTGATCATGCTCTTTGGGATGATGCCACTAACCTCTGGGGCCTTAGTAAATTGAGAGTAGGGACAAAGGGTTGACATATTCCCTTTCCCCAGTGCAGGTTCAGGATTCCCGTCAGCAGGAAAACCCTCTTTCCCCACCATTTGCATATCAGGTTGACAGTAAAACAGGGTTAGGATCTGGACTCTTGTACTGATACTGTTGTACTCCTCTGGTGGTGACATCTCGGGCAAATCTATTTCAACACTGGCTGGCAATGCATATTCCAAATCTAGAGAACACAACAGACACTGCAGTGCTCCTTTGAAAGACATTTTGAAACCAGACAATTGTATAAGTCTGTCTCTCCCACTCCAATAGACTCTGACGCTAATCAGTCTCTAGTGCATACAGAGTCTGCTGTTCCCAAGAATTACTGGGGAGCGAGGACGCAATGTTCTCCAGTTTCTGAAAAAGCCGGAGGAAAATATAAAAAGTCCTCAAAAGCCGCAGATTGGTTTTATAACATTGTTTGCCTTCTACAAAAGTAATAGATATTAGAGAGAATGTTATTTTTTTATATTTCAGGAATGAACGGTTAAAATAAATACTGAAAGTTTAACGATTGCGGAAAGAATAGCACTGAATGATTGTAAAGTAAAAAGACAGCTTGCTTATCCATGAATATTTAAGTGATCTTAGAAAGAGGAATGCATGCATTAAAGCAGTAAGTCACAGCATTTTTAGATAGTCTCCCTTGTCTTATGATGGATTGTTAGATTGGCCACTTTGCTCTGTTCACACTAGGCCATACCTGTCTTTTATTCCTGAGTTTGCATATACATAACCCAAGCTAACTTATTGTTGCTATTTGTCCACCCCTACTGATTGACTCCATATAGGGGCAGGCAGGGGTTACACATGTACCTATTTTCCCCCAGTAATGTAACTAAATCTAAAGGTGCCATTATATGTAGAAAATAATATTGAATAGATACAAAAGCCTGGAATATCTGGTGTCATTTCTCACTCTCCTTTCTACTTCTCCTAGCTTCTTCTGTTTTCCTTTTCATCTTTTGCATCTTCAAAGTTTCTTAAAAACAAACAAAAAAGACCGTGTCTTATGTGCTGCAGTGAAAAACGGAGGCACCCCAAATTAGATGCCTCTTTTGAAGCATCTAGATGCCTTCCCCAGAGAAATTGCAGGTTTCTCTCCTCCCAATATCCTACCCTCACTGGCTTGGGAAATGCCCCAGCCCAAAATCTGTGATAATTTCACAGGGCTAAAGACATAAGTCATTGACTTTTTCATAGTGCCATTGACACAAAGTGTTTCTGAAGGGTTTGGAGGTTTGCCCTAATGGGCAATAGGAATGTTTGCTCAGTTCTGCAAAATGCGGAACACCTCCTGGCAAGTGTCATGTGCCATCAAGATGCATAGAAGTTACTTGGTGTTAGAAAGCGTGCAGTGTGTTTCAGAAAATACTCAATCATAGGATCAGGCTCTGAGAGACGATCTTAGGTTGATAGTCCATAGGAGTCTATCTGGAAATCATCAGAGAAAAATTCAACTCATGTTTTTAATGCACATATGATGTCATGAGATTTTTATGTTGTATTTGGATCATGCTGCAGTCAGTGTCTGGATGCCTATTGGAAGTATATCTGATATTCTTTGGACTGGGACTCTAACAAGATCAGGTTTTCTTCTGAGATTTCCAGTACATCCTGGCTCCAGCAAAGTTAGAAATACATAAGAACCGACTTTTCAATAGTATCTTGATACTACCACAAAGGCAAGCAAAGAAAAGGAAAAAAGACAAATTATACTCAGCTAAATTATTCTCAAGATTCAATTCAGATCTGAAAGTAGATTCAGCATTTGCCATTCCATCTAGTGGTCCATCTAGTCTGGGAACCTGTATCTCAAAATACCACATGCTTTATTGCTATTGTTTCCAAACTGGGAGGCACCAAGAGCTGGCTGATCACATGTTGCTGGCACTCCTCATTGTTTCCAGCTGATAGCTATATTTTAAAATTAAATATAACACTACATTAAATACTTTCCTAGTATTTCTTTTCCAAATAAGCAACTGTTGTGGTTGTCCCAGGGATAATATGCAATCAGGGCTGGAAGGAGAAGAGGTGATTGCAAATCATGAGTGGGTAAGGAGGTGATTGGTGTGATTGAGAATGGGTGTATGTCTGCAAAGCAATATCTCTGGTAAGGCGTGGTCCACATTATTAAAAAGTTTGGGAAATGCTGCTTTAGCAGAAGGCACAAAACGGTCTCAGTACACCCACACAATTGTGCAATATGTATCTCAGAAGGCCTGACCCCATCATGTAATCAGCTGCAACCCTGAAGCATGAGGACTGGTAGCCTTGTAACTTTATCCTCCTTAAAGTAACTACCAGTGCTATACTTAGTCTTATAATTTAATTAGTTAATTACTGTAAAGGACCTTAGAAAGGCAAAGTGATATTTTATATTTGTTAGGTGTTATTATCAAAAGCCTGTTGAAAGAAAACATACTAAACGGTTTTCCTCACCAATGTACTGCAATAATGAGAGCCACACCTGACTTATGTTTCATTAAAATGTGTTTCCTTTTATCTAGTTTAAATGTATTGGAGGTTTTCCTAATTAACTGGCAATAACATTTTCAGACCTGGGACTGCTCCTGAAACCTGCAAAACCCAGCTTTTGAGCCAACACACTAACTCCATGATTAACTGCCCATTTGAATGTGAAAGTTACTGATTTTCTAATAAAAAGGAGAGGCTTTTCAGGTGCAAGGGTGCCCCAACATTTTTACAGCAGAATCTGTTGACCTCAGGTCTGAATGTTTAGCCCCAAATATCCACTTGTTCTTGTATAATGGGACAGGGGAAATAGGACTGTACAAAAGCTCTCTTGTACAAGAGTCATTGTTTTATGTACTACTTACCATCTTTCTCCTTATTTCCCCTTCACTCTTTTATTTCCACAGTGAAGGAGTTAACATTGTTTTGCTCCCTCTTTTTCTGGAAGCCTCTGACCTCTACATCTCTAATCACTTCCAGTGCCTTCTCTCAACCTTTTCTATTCCTGCTCTGTCTTTCTAAATTTTTAGAAGTTGAACACAAGTATTAATTTTGGATATCAGATTAAATACATCCTTCCCTTGAATCCTGTGTTTTACCAGGTTTTCTGCCTCTCTTTCATGTCTGTTACAGTTACAAAGCATGTGATTAAAACATAAAATGGATTTATTTAGCAGAGGCTAAAGACTTGAACCTATTAGGTTTTCTTTGCTTGCTAGACAAAGAGCCAGATGAAATTCAACCCTTCATAAGAAAAGAAAGAAAACAGTGGTAAAATAAAAAAATCAATATTCTGAATATGTGCAATTTGAAATTTCATCATGAAGCAAATCAAGGAGCTGTGTATTTGTCTGTTTTTCAGTTGGGTCAAATTATTTTCCCCCACACTATGCTAGTTCAAACATATATAAATAGCCAATTACTGAAGTTAGACACCTATCTAATAGTCAGTCCCATGCGATGACTCTCAGAAAATAGTGACGTTTCATTAATGGTCCCACATTGCCCCGGGGTCTCTCAGAATTTACTAAGACTACACACCATTTGCCAAACAGTAATAGAAAAAATCAGAAAAAAATAAAATATGATGCTAATTTCCTGCCATAGACTAACCTTTTAATATGTCCAAAGCAAAAAAGGATTATAAACAACATTTTACTCTGTTCTGTCACTTGATTGATGAACTGTTTAAGTAATTTTCACTAAATGTATTTAAAACATATTTTTCTCTGCTGCAATGTGTTCTTGAATTTCTTCTCTGGGAACTTGTGTTCAAAGAGCTTTGCAAAGCATGAGTGCTACAGCTGAGTTAGCAAAATTCCTTGGCTTGCTTGTGTAGGATTGGGCATATAGACAAAATACTGGCGTGACAAACAGTAAGCACAATAGTACTGTTTGAGTTCCTGCCAAATTGATACCCGTATTTTGCCACAAGATGATAATGAAATTATGAACTTATCAGCAAGAGAACTTTGCACCTCACATGCTGTACTGGTGCCTGATTATTATTCCAGCTGCCGCCCACTTGGGAGTATAAAATTGGGTAAATGTATAATTCTGGCTGCATCAAACCAGGCAATTTGGCACTACATTGAAGAAGCTGGACATAAAGATTCAGAAACTGATTAACTGAGTGAATGCAGCATTGAAATAAATAGCAAGAAATGAGCAGAATTGGCCTCTTCTGTGCTTCTGACTGCATGACACAGGTATATATTTAACTAAGGTCAGCAATGGTCCAGTGCCTAGCCCAGGCCAGGCCATACAGCAGTGTGAGGAGTGGGCTTTACACAGCAATAATATACAAAAATGACAGCAGTTTCCAAATGGTGGAATATAAACTTCCATCCATTATGTGCAAGATTATGCCACCTGCACTCATTTTGAATGGTATCTTGCTCCAGAAATAGTTCTACTGAAAACAATGAGACTACTTGCAAAGCAAGGTACTGCTCAGAGGTTATGTTTACATGTGGGTATTTTCCCACCAGTTAATTAACCTGAGGTACTTATTACCTCTCTAAAAGCTAGTCTGGATTTCCCTCTCTCCCCTGCAGAAGTATTTGGTCCAGACTACACAGATTTCTAGTTTCTTCCCGCCATCTTGAAATTGGATGATCATCCACAGCATGTCTAAAGCATTGAACCTCCACCCTTAGCTTTTTAGCTTCATTCAGCAATTCCAAATCCTACATGTGGCTCTTGCAGGCACCCCATTGAATCGGTCTGGTCTGAGACATGGCAACACGGGTGCTGGAACTAGGAATGCTGGGAGCACTCCCTGGCTTGAAGTGGTTTCCATCATGTGCAGGGTTTACTGGTGTTTTTCTGCACCCCCACAGTCAGAGGCAGTAGTAAGGAGTAGTTTTGTGCTGTTCCCTCCTGCAATTAGTGTGGGGCATGAGTGGGTGGGAGTATTTTTCACATCTCCTTTTCCCACAAATTAATCATCCAGGATGCTAGTGGGGGACAGTGGTCCTGCTTGTCTTCAGACAGCAACTAATTAAGGCAACAGCTGTAGTGACACCTGAGGAGGGGTAGCATGCTACCAGTGTGAACAGTGGAGGGTTGATGTGCCAGCCACCAGTGAGAATTAAGAGGAGCTGCACAGCTAGTCTAGGAGAGCCAGATCTGTGAAAAGACAGGGTTGCAATGCCATCCTTGCATTTCTGAGCTCTTTATATGGTGGGACTAAAGGATTATGAGTGGAGAGATGGGCACAAAATGTTGCTGAGTGAGTGCTCATTGGGTTGAGCCCTCTATCTCTCAGTGTTTTGTGGCTGCATCAGATCATGAAATGCCTTTCCAGCTCTCAATGGCTGAGTACCATTGGTCAAAGGCTCTTGCCACCTGTCACCAGGCTGTACAGAGCCCATGCTGTCCCATCTGCTAATGAGTTAACAGGGAGATAAGATACTGCCTTCTCTGGGGCTGACTGGTGGTCCTGTAACAGCTGGGGAGATTAAAAAAAAAGGGAGTGATGGTTTCCAGAGAGGCTGAGGAACTACTGTGAACAGGAGCCTTTGGGAATGGACTGGTGGAAAGCTGCCCAGGTTCTGCCTCTACCTCCAGAATAAGAGGCTCAAGGAGTATGAGTCTGGAAAACAGCCTACAAGAGAGGCCTGGTAGGAAGCAGTCCAGGGAAGCAGTAAGGGATTGGAAGAACTCACTCCAGCTGTTTCACATGGGATCCTTGGACTGGAACCCAGAGGAGTGGGTGGGTCTGGGTTCCTTTACCAACCCCAGCAGCGGGGTTAGGAAAGCCTGAAGAATAAACAGGTCTGAACTGCAAGAAGCCAGAGCCTTTGTTAGGGTTTCTGGCCTCCTAACTCAAATTGGGGCTGGCTGTGTATGCCATACCTAATTGCTAGAAAAGAAGCACCTGTGTGCCTTATTAGCTGGGGGGCTATGCAGGCAGGCAGGAAGGAAGTGAGTGAATAAGTTGGGGGGGAGTGAAAGGAAAGGGAGGAGCCAAAGGCCGTGTATCCCTGCTGGCTGCGTTGGAACAGACTGTAACTAGAAGGGGGAAGGAGCTGACACTGAAAATAAAAATCACGTGGGAGTACACTCAGAAAGGGCTGAATTGTTGTGAGGGCAAGTGAACATCTTGTTACAGGGTGCCAGTGTCTGAAAATAACCCTGGATACCATTCTATTCCTGGAAGTGAAGGCCATAGCTCATTTCAGGAACTTCTGCTGCTTTTCCTTATGCAGCAATGCCCCCACTCATCTGATGTCTCTCATGTAATTCCTGACACATCAGTGCCAGCCGCCTTTCCCATACCTGCTTCTCAGTCATACACCAAAGATTTCAGGGATCTCCTCAGTGTTTTTCTTAAGTGTACTCAGCCACCCATCAGTAAACTCAGCACAATCTCTCGCTGCAGGTGGGGAACAGGAATATTTCAGGCTGGATGTCTGGGAAACTGCTGTGTAATTCCCATTAAAATATGCAGGAATTGTATTCCTTATTCCCTGTGCCCAATACAGAAAGTAAAAGTCTTCTACACAGTGACCGTATTATTCTGGGTATCTGACAAACGGGCTTCATTACAGATTGTGAATACGTAACTCAGAATTCGACAATAATTTAGGATATGAAGTAACCTCCTGCTTTTTTTAAAAAAATGGCACCCCTACAAGTTTTAATGGGTGTGTTCAACAGGCTGTGCCATGGATTTCCTGTAGCACATTTCTCTTCAAATAATTTCTGGAAAGAATGGCTGGATTTCTGGCATATTAGGGGTTTTGTTTTATTTATTTTTTCCTGTTTAATACATACAAAGAGATTCTTGTGTTTGTGAAAGGAGACAAATTAACATCTCAGGAGACTGAAGACTGTTTATAGGTAGGGCCCTACCAAATTCATTGCCATGAAAAACATTTCATGGATCGTGAAATGTGGGCTCCCCAATGAAATCTGTCTATTCTAGGGGGTTGAAGTATTGCCACCCTTACTTCAATGCTGCCTTCAGAGCTGGGTGGCCAGACAGCAGCAGCTGCTGGCTGGGTGCCCAGCTCTGAAGGCAGTGCTGCTGCCAGCAGCAGGGCAGAAGTACGGGTGGCAATATCATGACCGCCCTATAATAACCTTGCAATGCCCCCATAACCTCCCTTTGGAATGGGACTCCCCAAGGTTACAACACTATGAAATTTCAGATTTAAATAGCAGAAACAGTGAAGGTTCAGATTTTTTTAAAATCCTCTGATCATGAAATTTAGCAAAATGAACCAGGAATTTGGTAGGGTCCTATTTATAGGATGTGCACTAATTTAGTGCCTGTGTCAACTCAGTCCTTGGTCACTCTACTGAGTTCATAAATATGGGTGCTTCTAATTCCACTTGGATCAGGAACCTTTCCATTAGGAGCAGGACGAGACCAACTCATTCCATATAGGTCACTGAACAGTGTGAGAAACCTCCTGCCACACTTCAGTGCCTTTGTGCTACTTAATAACCTTTGTCAATATATATGAAGTTTACTGCAAAGTGGAATGCAAAATTTTTCAGGGTCACGTAACACTCATGTACTATAAAAGCAGGAATAATGCTTGATTTGTGATGCAGTGTTCCATAGCGTTAATGCTAGAGTGTTTTCCATTAATTAAAATTATTCTTGGATTATTGTCATTTAATACTATCTTATTTATTGGGTCAAATTCAGCTTTGGTATAAATGGACTTGACTCCAGTTGACTTCAGTAGGCCCATCCGACTTTGATGGGAATTTTGCCCCTTTATACTAGGTCTGAGCTGGGTCTCTTCTCATTATGGGTGGAGGTAGTGATTAGCACATTAGCTGGCGCTAACTAAAGAGTAATTTTATATTATGCAGATCATTTTTCTGGAAACTTTTAAACTTTCACAAGAGGAGAAATGGAATACTTTACTTGTTTGTGCAATCATCTGTTTGTACTCAATTGTCTTTGCTGCCAATTAAAGTAACATGAACCCAACCCAAGATATGTGGCAATAGGTGCAGATGGCAGAATATGAATTTCATTCAAAATAAGTGAGAGAACAAAATGGCGTCTCTCTCTCTCTCCTTTACATTTCACTGAGGTTAAAATCGATCACACATTCATAGGGAGGCTGTAATTCCACATTGATACACATAAACAGGAATCACTGACCCCAACCACATACAGGGCTATATCCTTTTGTAATATGACCCGTGTCATGTAGCTGAGACCCAGAAATAAAGATGGTCTTTGACCAGTGTTCCTGTATGTCAACCCTATATTGCTAACATCGTGATGACTCTTGGCACCATTTAGTGTTGCAGTGTGACATCTTCTTGCAGAATCAGTATGCAGTAAGAGGAAGAGGCCAAAAGAAGAGATGTACCCAGAATAAGTTTGTCTCTATGCAACCCCATTCCCAGGCAAATAAAAGTAAGTGTGTGTGTGGCTTATAGAGGAACGTTCCTTGTGCTCCCCTCTCTCATTTCTGTCAGTGTCATCATTTAGTCGTAACTAAGATAGTCTATACTGATGCAAAAGCAAATAAAAATGGGAGGTGCAGAGGGAAGGGGCACATCCCTGGAAAACTTTGAAATAGCCAAGGCCATTTTAGAAGACTGTTTCAAAAACAGATTTTGCATTAAAATATGCATTTATAGCTCTCTACCAAGAGTGGGAGAAGAAAACGGAGTGGGGTGGGTCTCTCTTTTTTTTCCCCCCTGTCTCCCTTGGGAGGAGGGGGTAAGCTGTATTGAGGAACAGATCTATAGGTAGAGAAGGTGGACTGGCTACTCCTGCTTGGAATTCTTCTCCCATCAGGTGCTATAGCTCTATCTACTGTCAGGATGGCTGGAAGTCCCAGATTGGCCTGAGAATCTCCACAACCAGACTCAAGAAGCTTCATCTTCAGAGTCCTCTTCTGTGTGCATCTTGCCTAGAAGGAGATAGTCTGGGGATGCAGTGCTCCCTCAGGCAGGGCCGGTGCAACCACTCGGCGAACTAGGCAGCTGCCTAGGAAGCCAAGTGGTTGGGGACGCCAAAAAACATGCTCAGGGAGGCGGTGAAGCCGAGGTGAGCTGGAGTAGGGGGTGCGGGGAGGGCTGCCCTAAGCAAGTAATGGGGGGGCAGGGATGAGGCGCATGGGAACTGCTCCCCACCCCAGCTCACCTCTGCTCCACCTCCTCCCCTGAGCACACCACCTATGCTTGCTGCACCAAACAGCTGATTGGCGCCACAAGCCTGGGAGATGGGAGAAGTGGAGCAGCAACGGAGTGCTCAGGGGAGGAGGCAGAATGGAGATGAGCTGGCCTGGGGAGCTGCCGCAGGGCTCCCTGGGGAAGTGGGGGCGCAAGGTGGAAACTTCACCTAGGGCGCAAAATATCCTTGCACCGGCCCTGCCCCCAGGCCAAGTAGATGCAGTAGAAGGTTTGTGCCAGTGCTGTTGCTTTACTTTAACTCCTGATTTCCAAGATGTGTAAATTGGTAATGACAGGAAAAGAAGCCCCCAAATGCTTTAATTTCTTTGTATTACAGTTACATTAATTCCCACAATAATTAGGCTGCTATTTAACTTACACACACACACACACACACATATCATATAGGATTAATTTAGCTGCAAAAATATGAAGCCTGTCTACATTCCCACCCACCCTCAGACCACAAACCCCAGTGGCAATTAAAATATGCAGATTACAGATTATTTCCCTGAGGTCAGGGGAAAGCTGGAGACAGATGTTTCAGACCATCTTGCTGCTAAGAATGCTGCTGCCCTCTTAGACTCTGACAAAATAAAATATCATCCAAGGGGAAAGTCGGTTTTGCTATGTTTTGAAACTCAATGTTGAGGCAACATGACCCTGAAGTACTGCAATAGGGCTGAATTTGATAAAGTCAACAGAAGTTTAACCTCACCTCGGGGCCAGACAAACCAGACTATGCTAAATTGTTAGCAGATGAGTGAGGGTAACTCCAAACATGGGGATACATGTTTGGGATTCGTTTGCCCTGTGTGTTCCACTTATTGTCTTCCAGATTATGGGGAGTGAAATATGATTATCAGATGGATCAGACTAAAATGTTACTTCCTGATGACTCAGCTGAATGGACCACACCTTTTATGGGATGGTGATGCTATGTTTTGGAGATATAACTTGGAATAATGCACTCAAATTAAGAAAAGGAAAGTGTAGGCTAAATATTAAGGAAAACTAAGTGACCAAGGACCATGACTGAGAAACAGTGTCCCATGGGAAGTTCCATTTCTTGGGACTTTTAAAGTGAGATGAAACAAAACACTAGAAATGTATTGTAAGGAACAATCCTGCATGGATTGATGCTCTAACAGATCTTTTCCACGGCCCTCTTCTATGAATAATGAATCAGTGTTAGGGAGAACTGTGCTGCTTTAGGGGTAAACTGAAGACTCTGGCCACTGTTTTTCACTGAAAGAACTCCTGGCATTTTGCATAAGAATTGGGGTATTAACCTAGTGCCTTGGCCAATTTCAAAGTCTGTAACTATGTTTTGCTTACTTTGGTGTTCTTTCCACTTAGTGAAGCTATGCTTCCTTCCCCCTGGAAAACCTCTTGTGTTATGTTGGCAGTATGGATTGACTACTGCAGAAAAGTCACCTGTATCCTGAGCTGATTGCAGTTAAATAGTAGGTTACTGATCCCACTGACTTCCATGGAATTGCACAGATGTAACCAGGAGCAGAATATGGACTGATTGTTGCAGCATCAAAATACTGTATATCACAGTAATGCATAAATGACATCGTAGCCTTTGTTCAATGGCATTAGGCAGATAGCAGTAACGTATCTTTAAGGGCAGCTAGCTAGTGCTTGATCACCTCCTTTTTGTTTTGGCTATAGAATGATGAGATACAGTAGTCTGCTGATGTCTTATGAAATATGTCTACATCTGTTACCTCTTCTCTCATGAGACATCCAATGCTGAAAATGTCTTGTACAAATGAAAGATAAATCATACCCATCAAAAACATTCTGCAAATCATATTCAGCATCTTGAATGTTAGGTGTCCTGTTGTTCAAGTAGCTTGTTATTTTGTATCTTAGCTAGCGGGGTATGTACATTTAAATTATTTAACATTGATGTGAGGTGACAAAGACTAAACAGTTGAGCTTTCCTTGAATTGCTGATATGCAGAATAAACACGGGGAGATTATTTACATGGATATTTTGGCAGGAGTCTAAATTACAATGATTAACTCTGAATTCCTCCTGATCCTGAAACTAATCTTAAAAAACATGACCTGCATGTAACAGTAATAATGTCGCTCCTGGTTCATGAGTGTCTGTTTTATACTTTATAGTAGCTGCCATTACATATGCTTAAGGGGTTACTCTGTATATCAGTTTAAAGGCTGCATTCATGTAAGGGTAGTGTAGCAGAGGAGCAGGTCTGTGACTGCAATCCGATGGCTACCCACTTTGCGTGCAGTAATGCAACAGTGGCTAAAGATCATGTCAACAGCCTGGGGATGAAGATTTTCTTCCAGTGGACCTAGTATACATCTCAGCCACACAGCCTGGCAGTGGCTACTCGAGCTGGTGCTAGAATAAGAATTAGCTTCTTAACAGTGAGTTCAAACTCACTAAAATCCTGGTCCTGCCTCAGCACACACAATAATATTTGATCATTTCGGTGTCTGCATGTGTTTGGAGGGAAGAATAATGGGCTTGGTAATAACATAGTGTAATTCTTATACCTTCCTCTGGAGCTTCTGGCACTGACTACTACTGAAGGCAGGATACTGCATTAGATGGACCCCAGATCCAATCCACTCTGGCAATTGCTACATTCCTTTTGCATATTAGTGAATATTTATACTTCAGTCATACATTTACTATAATTTACAGATTTTGTGCACAAAGATTTTGATTAACAGGAGATGTACTTTCATCTGTTCTCTTGGTCTCATCTGGCTCAATATCAGTTCAGCTTTTAAGATCAGAAATGCTGGCAAATGGAAGGCACAAGCCTGGTATTAGCTTTGAATGAACACCTCACATATTTCAGTTGCTGTGATGATTAGCCAGATGTGTAAATAAGTAAAGGTCAATAGACCCTCATGGCTCCTGTCTTACCATCTGTCACAGAGTGTACTGGATTTCTGGAGGTGAGTGAACAGTTAAAGTCTGTTCTTACAAACAGTTCTCCCTGGCTCTTTTCAGTTTATTGTAACCTGTATGTTGAAAAGTCTGGGGCTGGGGATTGGTTTATTTCCTTGTGACTATGTTAAGAAACAAAAGAAAAATAATTGTTCATGCACATTTCTAAAAGGCAGATCATTTACCAAAACGACCACACCAGTTCTTTCTCAAGTGAACACGTAATTTGGAAATATTTTCAAAAGCCTGTTGTTTACCTGAGAGACCAAAATATCCCATATGAAGTAAAATGAGGTTTATGAAGCTATTAAATTAAAATGTGCATAACATATATTTAATGGGCTGGAAAAGTAAATTTACATTTCAACAGATGCTGTTCTTCTTAGGAATCCATATTTTTCCTGTTATTCCACAATTGATTTTAAAACTCTTATTGGGGAAATAAAGATCCTTCAGTAACAGGGCCTTTCCTCAATGGCTTCCAAAACACTTTACAAAGGTGGATAAATAACATTTTCCACATCTGTAAAATGGGGATACTGAGGTACAGAGTTGCAGTGACTTAGCCAAGGTCATATGCTGAGTCAGTGGGAGGGCACAAACAGAATTCAGATGTTTTTATTCCTAGTCCAGAACCCTGTCTGTTAGATTATGGTGCCTATAAATAATAAACTGGAAAGGTGTCAAGCATGTGGCATCCTTGAGAAAGTCCATGGGGGAATGTGTTGACCTTGCATAACCGCCAGTTGCTGTTTTACTTATTCCAAGCATCCAAATTCAACCACAAATCATTTGTTTAAAATTTGCAATGTTGGCTCAAGAGAATCATGCACCCACTGCAAGAATTGATGCAATCTGTCTGAAATCTTGCAAAGGGTTGTGTTAATAGTTTGTAATCCCAGGACTTCCCATTAATACACATTATTGACATCGGTTATCATGTGATAACCATGCCATTAATACGTGTTGTAACAGCTCATTTCTCAGACTCTTAAGGTCTGCCAGTGGGTACCAGGTCATTTAAGGTCATGCTACCAAGCCACGCATTAACACACAGGAATGCTCCCTTCTTTTGGACAATATTTTCTTTTAATCCCACCTGATTTATATCTGGTCATTTCAAATGAGCTGCTGATTGCTAAATAAATGAATCACAGTTTTATGAATTCATTTTAATACTTAAATCACAGAACAATACTACAGCTTTCAGAGTGTACTTTTATTAGCTGATCATACATAGAGGGCATAACCCTGTTTCTAGCAGCTCCTGAAAGCTGTTTCCCATATTAACCTTTTTTTGGGTGTCACATAATCAGCAACACGAGACTTCATTTGAGTAGTAGCTGTGTTAGTTTGTATCAGAAAAAAGAATGAGACATACTTGTGGCACCTTAGAGACTAACATTTATTTGAGCATAAACTTTCATGGGCTAAAACCCACTTCATCAGATGCATGGAATAGAAAATTACAGTAGGAAGATGTATATAAAGTCCCATGCAGTCCCTGCCGCTTTTCATGTTCTCTCTCTCTCTCTAGAGAGAGAGAGAACATGAAAAGATGCAGGGACTGCATGGAACTTTATAGGAAATAAATAATTTAATTATTTAACTGTCTGCATATTTTTAATGTTTGCAATTACAATAGGTGCCTATTTTTTAAATATATTGAGCTAACTCTTCCTTCCAGTTACCTCAGTGGAACCCTATTATACTCAGTGGGGCTGGATTATTATTAAAGGATTGAATTTGATCTAATGATCACAGACACTTGGCCAGACCCTTAGCTGGTGTATATCAGCCATCACTAGAGCTATGGAAAAATATAGTAGTTGAGGATCTGGCCTTTTGAATTTAAATTGAAATTTTTTTAAGAGTGTAACCCTTCTGCCCATCGGAGTTAGCAGCAACAAGGGCCGGGTTCAGTATCCAGGGGTTCCATTCCAATGACACAATACAAAACCGGCTCGAGCCCCCACCCAGTGACCTGGGACAACCATATACCACCCTTCTGGGCGCCTCTAAGAAGCAATACTTCCCCTCTCGCAAGCACAGAGTCTGAGTGTACCAAAACCCTTTTAATGACAGAGAGAAACACTGTGGCATTATATTGGGGAAACACCACAACCAGGATTCATAACCCAAACCATGAACCAGAAACCACCCCCCCCACACACAAACACACACACACACAAGCAAATGGGCTGTGTCCTTCACCTTTGGTTCTTGAGTCCCACAAGCCCCCAGTCACCCAAGGTCCAAAAAGTCCAACAGCCCAAAAGTCTCTGGAGGATTCAAAAGTTCATTAGCAGAGTTTTACCTCCCCACCTGGGTGGAAATGGGGGGGGGCAGGTTAAGGGGCACCTTACGTGGTCAGAGGCCGACTGCCCCGCCTCTCCATGGGGTTCTGCTGCAGTCCTCACCATGAGCCGTTCCGTCAGCTGCCCAGGAACTGCTCTGGTTCACCAGTCGCTCTGCTCTGTCAGCTGCTGCACATCGCCAGCCACTCCGCTAGCGGTCACCCAAACTGCTCCGCTCTGTCTGCTGCTGCTCGCCAGCCACTCCGCTAGCAGTCATCCAAACTGAACTGCTCTGTCCGCTGCTGCTGATCACCAGCCACTCCGCTGGCAGTCAGTCAAACTGGTCCACTCCGTCAGCTGCTCAGCCATACAATTTCAGTGCCCCCCCCCACTTAACACAGTGCTTGATGCTCTCAGTTCTCAAGTGATTTCAGCTTATAGTAGGGGGACCTTAGTGCAGATGCCCTACAGGGCCTAAAGTGAGTTCAGCTTAGCAGACTGAACCTAGACTCCTAATGGAATCAAACATTAGCTCTGACATTCCACAGTGGAGAGAGAGAGAGAGGGAGAGGGAGAGGGAGAGGGGGAGGGGGAGAGAGGGAGAGGGAGAGAGGGAGAGAGAGAGAGAGAGACATGGTGCAATAGGCTTTTGTGGGGCCCTCACGAAAAGATATGGAACCCTATCCATTGCCTCTCTCAATTCAGTGGGTTTTGGAACCCCTACCCCTTGGCCAGTGAGTGCTACCAAGATGATGGTGAGTCCTTCATCATGACAAAGGCCAAGTACATGTCCCAGTCCCTCATTCACGTAATTAGGTTAGCAACATTTTATCATTCCCACCCCAATAACAGAGAACCTGGGGATCCCACAGCAGCTGAAGTGACTATTTGGGCTGCTGTGAGCTCAGACTAGGCACGGTGGGTGTGTCTATGCAAATAACATAAGCTGAATTTATTTTCCACAGTTCACCGCAATTCCTGCAATTCCCCACCAGATGTCAGGGTGGAGCTCATCCTGACACTGCTTACAAGAGTATTTCTATTATCTAAACCAAGGTTCTTCAGCTCTTCCTACACTTGTGTGCTCTAAACCCAAGAACAAATTGCTACTTAAAAATGCGTTTCTCTAAGCTTTACAGTTTACCATCATAAAAATAGTGAGCACATGGTATGAAGTTGTTCTTGGCAGCATAGATGGTGTTTTAATGGACATTAATCATGTTGAGAGCCAGAGTGTAATAGTTTATTATTTAATAATAAAGGAACATGCAGAAGGAATACTGTACTGAAGCTCTTTGATGCGAGAATTTTGATGAGCATAAATTCAAGTGTATCTTAACATTTTTATTCTCGTTCCATCAGATCGTATGAAATGCATTTGTACCAAACCTTTGTGCCTCACGGTTTGTTTTCTAGCCATCAAACTATTTTCACTTTAAAGACTAAAGGAAGGATGCAAACAACGATCCTCCAGATTTTTAATATACTTTCAATCAACTCTGAAAAGTGCCAATGCAAAAAAAGATGGGGGGAAGCATTCTGAGGCTCCCTGTTTATTGTCTGAGTGATTTTCTTAATAAGGAACTAACTCTGCAAACATTTATGCAGATTGTGACAGATCGCCTTCTCACCCCTCTTCAGGAACAGGCAGGAAACCCTTCTTTGGCTCCAACAGTGCTCTTTATTTCACAGTGCAAGGCCCCACCACCAATATACACAGCTTTATACAGTTCAGCTCTTCAGCTTACAGCTCTACAGCTTACAGTTCTACACAGCTCTATATAGCTCAGCTCTACACACAGCTCTACAGCTCTAAACACAGCTCTACAGCTTACAGCTCTTTCTCTCACTCCACACTACCATACCACCACCCTGGGCTTCCTTCCTGGCAGGCTTATATCCCCCTGAGGAGGCTGCCAGGTGCAACCCATCCAGGCTGATTGCCCTGGAGCCCAGATGGCTGATTAGGCTTTCTGCAAGGGAGGTTTGCAGAGGGCTTTTCTCCCTCTTAAAGGGGCGGCAGGCTGGGTCAAGCCCACCCTGCCACAAGATGCATAGCTTTAGTCACATATGTAGTAACAATGAGTTGGGTGTGGCTTCTTGTCAGAAGTGCATTAGTGTTTGCAGGATCTAAAAATGCTCCATTTACAATAATAATAATAAAAATTCTAATTGGCATCCCAGCAGATTCAACCTGTATTCTGAATTCCAAGGTAGGACCTTTCCATCTTGCACATTGTCACAAGTTCTAAAGATTCTGGAAGCCAAATCAATTCCTTAAGTATATCCACACAACACCCTTATCTTCAGGATATGCCTTCAATGACCTCTGTGCAAACTTGTTGCTTTCAGTGGGTTTGTGCAGATGTAGCTGATTGGCACTTAGTAAACAACTCTGTTGCACAGGACGGAATGGAATCTGTGCATGTGTTGGCTCTACAGGGAGAGCAGGAGTGAAAGGCAATAGATAAACATTCTGACTACCATCAGTAGATATGACTCTGAATAGACACAAGGGACAGATCTGTTGGGTAAAAAGGTGCCACTTTTGCGCCACCACATTCCAGAGAATGGCTGTGGTTTAAGATCTATAGATCTGGACTAAAATAATGCAGCCAGGGATCTCCAGGTACTTCTCAAAAAGTAATTTAGCCTCCCAACATTCCTATGAGATAGCCAGTGTGATAGATGTGTAGCTGCTCTGTAGTAGTTTATGAATACTGAGTGGTGTTGTGGTTATTGGGAATGTTCACTGCATGAATATGTGGGTTTAGTACTAGAGGGTTTGTCAGGAAAAACAAGCAAGAAGGAAAATGACTCAAAATATGCCACCCCTCCATAAATACTATGGGGGGTGAGACACGTCAGTGCTAGACGAGAAAAGAAATGGAAATGTAAGAAGATCAAAAGGACTATTGCAGTTTTAAAAGTGACTCTCTCAAGAGAGCAGGAGATTATTGTTAAACATGTTCAGAGAAAAGCTGACACAGACACTCACTGGGATGTCTAAAGAAGATAGTCCTGCCTAGGTTATTATCAGGGAATGGCAGGCCATAGGTAAGAGAGACGTGACTGTAAGCTATTTTGTTGTTTTAAAAACGTTATGCTTTTCTCCTACTGTGAGAATAAACAAGACTTTGATTTTAAAAAAGGTGCCTCTCTATATACACCATTGGTCTCAGACTCCCACAGACACAGAACATAAAGTGCCAAACCCAATCGTTCCTGTTGGGTAAAAACAGTTGACACAAGGGTACTGTCTAAAGGTGGGAGAGCTGCAGAATTCCACTCTGGGAGAGGTAAGGGCACAAAGCCTGGCAGCTGTGGGGGGTTATTCAAAGAGACCAGGAAGGTAAGAAAAGTGTAGCTAGGCCTGTGACTGAGAGCTATTAGGCTCATTTAGAAATGGGTAAACTGAGGCATAAATTAATAGATTTCTCCCCTCTGCCTTCCTCCAAAAGGTTCTGCGAGTAAGTGATAGTCGTTCCCCTGTTCTAACCAATATTATTCCTCTAGTAACTGCAACTAAACCTCTAACCATTGTAATTCAAAACATACACTGACATTTTGGGATTTGAATTAAGAATTTACAAAATTTTTGTTTCTATTAATCAGTAAACAAGAGCTCCCTTAAATCCTCAATGTATTTAGCCCTCATTCCTCCTTTGGAGCTGCCTTTTCCTTTAAGCCTCAGTAAATTGTTTCCCAGCATATAAAACAGAGTTTTACAATAGCATATACTAATGTTTACTGTTGCGTATCATGCATATAAAATGGTTTTAATGTGTAACCATTTAATTCCTTTTGGCAAGATGAATTTGTGGTGATAGAGATATTTTTGTAAATAATACACTTATTCAGCACTTGAGTCAGAGCAGGGTATAAAAGAAAATGGCATGTGAAGTAAACTTGTTTTTGCTGTACAGTAAGGTGCACTGACTGTAAATAGATTTTTTTTATTCTGAATTTAAAGGTGAATTCAAAGACTTTTTACTTGAGTTCAGTGGTCTGTGTTTCTTCCACAGTAGCAAATGACAACTACATGTCCTGCATGTCATTAGGTGTTTGTTAGGTCATTAGGTGTTACATGGGGAAACGAGTAAGTGATTTCAACTCCTTTTTTTTTTTCATAAATTGCATGGATTTGTCTCATAAATCTACAATTATATTCAGTTAGTTTAGGAACTCCTACAGTTTCTACAATATACCTTTACCTTTAAATAAATTGATTACTATCATGTTATGTATTTGCAGTACTTAATGCCCAAAGACTCAAAAAGGATTGAGGCTCCATTACACATTTGAAAACATGGTCCCTTTCCTGACGAGGATATAATCTAAACTAAAGCCATGTGTATGCTAGGCATGCTTTACATATATACTATTACTGGCAAAGGACTCCTGTGTGGATGTAGTTACACTGACAAAGCAGTGCTTTGTAGCAGGATAGCAAAATGACGCCACAATGACTGAAACAAGGTACAGTAGACTCTCGATTATCCAGGATTGGATTAACCAGAATATGGATTAACCAGGATGTCAAAAAAAAATATGTGCAACTCGTAGGGCTGGCTCTGGCTTTACTGCTGCCCCAAGCACACACACAAAAAACCCCTACTAGGGCACAGGGCAGCCAGTGAACCAACACCCCCTCCCCCCGGTGCAGGGTGGCTGGGGAACCAACCCCCTCTCCCCATATTTCCTATGGATGGTGATTATCCGGGATTTTATTAACCAGAATTATTTTTTCCCTATCATCCTGGATAATCGAGAGTCTACTGTATAGTGTTAAAAGCACAGTTTTAGTGATGTAACTGTCTCGGGGTTTCTCTCAGCTTGGTTATGTCAGCCAGGGATCGTCCCACATAGCTATGCCAGCAGGTGTCTAGTTTAGACTAGCCTGATGCAACAAATAGGTGCTGCCCTCATTCACCCCCTCCAATTGTTTTGTAACAGTGGGAGCTTTGCATATTAGCTATATAACAATCAGCATATTTAAGTCAGAAAAAGTTTTTAAAAAATAAACCAGAAATTAGTTATCAGTCATCCTTGCTGGTCATCGACCTAGCCATTCTCAATTGTCAATTTATCATCAGAATCCTGCTAGAAGTGAGTTTTGGGGAGGGATTTGAAGTAGTAGCCGTATTGATTCATTTGGGGAGGATGTTCCATGCGTAAAGGGTAGCATGGAAAAGAGAATAAAGATGCTTGTGGGAGACATGGACAAGTGGATGATGGAGGTCAGCACTGCTGGTGGAATGGAAGGCAATGCAATAGGATCCAGAGTTTTGGTAAGTAGAGGGTGGGCTAAATTGTGGCTATAAGGACAAGAAATTTGTATCTCTTCAGTGAAGAAGGAGAAGCAGGGTGCTATGGTCATTACAATGGGTCAGGAAAACAATCTTATCAGCTATGTTTTGATTGGACCTGAGGATGGCAAGATGAGTGTCAGGAAGGCCAGAGGGAGCTTGTAGTGGTCAAGTCTGGGGATGATAAAGGCGTGATGTCCTTGCATGATTGTGGTCCACTGACTGTAATGGAAACCCCCATATATAAGAGTAGAGTTTCGCTTTAGGGTTGCAATTATGTCCTGAAAGCCACATGCACATGCAACTGAAAGTGGAATAAATGTGCCATAGAGACTTTTGACTACTAGGATATTATCCCCCGCACAGTTAATTGGGAAGGTGGGGGAGAAAGACTATATTGTTCTACCAGAATATTATCATCCCCCCACACAGTTATTCGAGCGGGGGGGGGGGCGGGAGAGGGAAGAGAGACAGACATTAGATTACATGTAAATCTGTCCATGCTATCCAAAATAGGCATAATTTGACAGGAAGTTTTATCCCACTGTTCCAGTTATTCTAATATAGTTGTGTGAAACAAGGATATCTGGAGCAAATTTAGCAAGTGTAAGTGTTCCAGAATTTTCCGCTGTAAACAATATATACATGAGTCTCCTCAGAGGCATATTTATCAGAAAGCTATGTAATTCCATGTGACTTTACAAACCTTTCAGCTAAGTTCCAGATGCATATACCAGCCCCCAGAAACATTTTGCAGATTTGAGAGCAGATTTGTAGGACTTGGCGTGTGTGAACCAATTAATGGTGTACTGATTCACAGATGTCGTTTTTCCATCTGTGACAAGTTCTAGGTGATCTTCATTTAATAAGCAATCCAAGATGTGAATGTTTCAGAACAGAATGGAAATGATTTATATAAAATGTTAGATATTGAAAAAAATGATCTACTATATTTTAAATCAGTAAATTATACAGCTAGGGTTGTTATTTTTGTTGCTTGCTATTGTCAGTAAAATGGCAGGGTTGGGAGCAAGCATTATGAACTATACACATGTATAATTAGATGTGGCAGAATTTGAATTTTTTTAATAATTTCAACAGCTAATATTTATGTTAACTTTTTTTTAGTTAATGATTTTTTTCAGTGTTCATAGTTGAGGGATACTATGGAGGATCAGATACTTGGGGGGTTGGACTATAACTATTTCTCAGTATCTACTGCCGTTATTCAAAAAATTAAAACTTTATAGCTTAAAACACAAATTGTCAACATCATTGTCAAAATATACAAAGTAAATATCCTTAAATTATAATAAGGTCTATCTGTAAATTTCTATGACTATTGTCAGTTTGTGTGTATATGATGAAATTGACATTTACCAATAAAAACCTAGTTCTCCCAAGCCTATGTATAATCTTGCAGGGACATGCTAAATCTTGTAGGAACATTCTGTTTATATTGTATTTACTCTAATACAGATCTGAAAGACAGTACAAATAACCAGCAGTCACATGGCTGTTAATCAGATTCTTCCTTTGTGACATGACATCTAATCAGATCATTAATCAGCACAGTAGATTTCATAACACAGTGTATTGCAGTGACTGGACTGTCAGCATTCAAATGCAGCACCACACACTGTTTGACTGAATGCCTCTGTTTTAAATGTATGCAGGAAGGGTCTGAACAAGAGAACTGTAGCTTGGTATAATTTTATCCTGTGTGAGAATAAGATTGCAAAAACACAATCTCAGAATGACACAGCCTTCAGGAATGCAGCAGCATTTATTAGTCAGGTGCACTGGGGTATGCCAGCCTTGGAAAGGGTTAACAGTTCGGAAAGCTGTCATTTTCAAATTGAAATACATCCTCTGAGATTTGGAGCACCTCTGAATGAGTGTGCTGCTTAAAAAAGGCCCTGGACTATAGCTTTACAAATTTCTCCCAAGTCCTGTCTCTACCACCTTCTTTGGATACCAGTGCAAGGGTCTCTTCCATGGCTTCAGAAAGGAGGAGGGACAGGATTTGCCTCATAGTTCAGATATAAACCTACTTTTGAGTTATTTTCTTTTGTTTTTTAAACAAAGAACATAAAATCTAAACATTTTAAAGTCTCATCTGGACTACAGTTACAATCATGTCAGGGAACCCAGTTACCACCTGTGTGTGTTCTAATCATGTTAAAATACGATCAAAGCATGTTATAACCATATTAAGAGAACCAGGCTACTTATCATGACTTGGTCTGGCCTTCAGTGGCAAAACCATCCCATTTTTTAACATGGTTAGGACAATCCTCTACCGCGTCTGGCATTGTACGGAGACCAGGCCTAAATAGATGTAAGTACTACTGAGACAAGACAGGTGAGGTCATGTCATTTATTGAACCAACTTCTGGTGGTAAGAGAGAGACGCTTTCAAGCTTACAGGGCGCTCTTCTTCAGTCCTGAAGTTGGTCCAATAAAAGATTCTCACCCACCCTGCCTCGCTAATATCCTGGGACCAACATGGCTACTACAACACTGCATACAACAATGTAATGGATTGCTGTAAAAAATGTAAAACTCTTTGAAAGCCACTTGCCTTCCTTCCCAGCTTTCCTGGAGGACCCTAGTACAGCTGGCCACAACCGCTAGAGGAAGCCCATGTGTATAAAGACACAGAATCAGAAAGCAGCCCACCACCACCAAGCTTCACTTCTCTGCTCTTGTGACATTCGGCTCAGTTGCAAAAACACACCAAATCTAGTCCTATGGATTCACTAGTGGGCACTCCCCAGGCACGAACAACATCCAACTCTCTGCTGAGTAGAGCTGAGCCACCAGGGGAGGGAGATGCCCAGGAGGCACAGGAGGGAACAAAAGAGGATTTAAAAATCTTAGTTTAAAAAAAGACCAGAGTGGTAATGAGATCATGGGAGATAAAGTAGGGTTGTGAGTTCAATCCTTGAGGGGGCCATTTAGGGATCTGGGGCAAAAGAAATCTGTCAGGGGACAGTACTCGATCCTGCTAGTGTAGGCAGGGGACTGGACTCGATGACCTTCAAGGTCTTTCCAGTTCTAGGAGATTGGTATATCTCCATTTATTTTTTTTTATTTTAAGTAGCAATGATGAAGAAACAGGAGTGGGTAGGAGGCCCAGCCACCAATCCATTATAAGGGTACTTCCACTGGTTTATGAGAGGCAGTTGTTTGCCTTTGCCTGCTCATAAATTTATTTAAAATAAAGAATATTTCCTAGTATAGGCCATGGTGTATGGTTTTTTTCTGATAAAATTAAATTTTGAAAAAAGCAAGAGGAATCTTAAGCTGCTGACATGTAAAACTTAACAAAGGAGCTGCAAACCTTTTCCTGTTATTAAATAAACGGAAAGTAAATATTACAAATTGGGACATTTTTCATAAGAGGATGTTTTTTTTTAAGGCAATGTACTTTTGGCAGCAAATTAATTTTTGCTTTATTTCAGTTTAAAAAATGTGATGATTTAGGGATTTATCCTGATCTGGTTATTATTCCATCCTATAGAAAGTTAACACACGTGATCCTAGAGCAGTATTTAGGATAAATCTTAAATCCACACATATTTCAGAAGTATATGGACCCTGATTCAGGAGTCCCATCACAGTCAACAGAATTATTCATGTGCTTAAAGTTTAAGTGCCTTGATGAATCAGGCCATGATGAGGTTATGTGGGGTAACATCCACTTGTCATCTCGTATGGTGAAAACACACAGACAAACTTTATGATTTAAAAAATGTCCTTATTCTGACCCTCTATTATAAAGCAGGCAAAAGGCATGGGGGCAAATTCAACCTTGGACTAAGTGAGTACAACTACGGTGGGAGTTATAGCCTGAATTTGGTCCCATCAGCTCAGTGTTACAATGCTCGGGTGCATATCATCCTCTGATGCCTATTTTATCTTTACATTTAATAAAATGGCAAACGCAAAGCAAACCAAAAGGGGAACAGTAATTGAAAATGAAGTTTTCAGTTCTAGGTTTAGCCTATGAATGCATCCCAGGATGGACTGTAATCTGAAATCATTACTACACTTTCAAATCTTTGGGATGGGCCAGTATTTGAAGTAAGCTGGTGGCCTTAGTCCAGTTCTGAGGTGCCCCTATGATGGGGTATGCCAGCCCGCATTGGTGAGGCAAGGATTAAAGAGCTGCTGTGCCATGGCTACTCGCCTCCGCTGGGCACGCTCCCAGAGGAGAGAGCATTTAAAAGGAAAGGGCGCCACTCAATCTGAACTGACTGAGGAGGAGAGCAATCAAGTGCAGTTCCCTCATGCCGGGAAGTTGCCAGGACAGAGACTCATAGCCAAGCTGCTGGAAGCCCACTGTGTAGTAGCGGAGGATGGCAATTTACTATGGCCAGCAGAAGAGACACTGTAGATGGATCAGAGGGGAACACAGGAGGGAACCCAAGTCCAACCAAGGATGACATTGGAGGGACTGGAACAAGGGTAGGAAGTAACCCAGGGAGTGCTTGGGGGTATCAGGCCCTGAGACGTGTAAGGGTTACTGTTTAGAAGAGCCCTGGGTTGAAACCCAGTGGAGTAGAGTGGACCCAGGTTCCCTTATTCCCCTTCACCAGTAAGCAACACTACCCCCAAACTATAGCCACTAGGCCAAGCAGCCTTTGGACTCTTGAAGTGGGCAGCATTATCCTGAATCACGGCTTCTGAGCAAGGCGTCCTCTGGACTCTCACCAGGGAGCCACATTACCCTGAACTGTAACTGCCAGGTAAATTGACCCTTGGACTCTTACCATGAGCCGTTATGTCTTGGAGTGTCGCCATTAGGCAGTACTGCCAGCCTGAATCACACAGCCAAACCCCAACAGCCCCAATCACAAAAACATCACCACAGAGGATGTTAATGGGTACCCATGTTAGCAGTATGACTAGATAGGCCTAGGACTTAATGGGAGTATTACTAACTTGTCAAATCCTGATCTATGATGAGGCAAATCAGCAGTTTTGGAGCAACTTTACTGCCAGAGAGGTCAGATTAGATGATCACAATGGTCCCTTCTGACCTTGGAATCTATTAATCTATGCTTGTTCTGCAGATAAATAGAAGATCTGTCACCTTTCATGAGCTCTAAATACATTATTTTGGCAGGAGATGGGAACATGCTTTAAAAGGGAGTGTAAATGTTGTAATTTTCACTCCCCTTAAGGCCCCTTTGCACTGCTAGAACAAAGAAAAGGGGCCTCAGTAGAAATGAGAATCAGACCCAAAAACGTGAGCATGTAGGCCCAATTTTAGAATTGTGAATGCAAAAGCATGTGTGCTCAATTACCATGATTACATGCATGCTAGTATAATTGTTCTTCCCATTACCAATCAGTCAAATGACCAGCCAAATGTTACACACCAATATTAGAAGCTAGCTGCGATGACTGAAGTATGTGCTTAACCATTGTGCCTGAGAGTTCTAAAAATCTGTGCCAGCATCGTGGAAATGTGCTCACTGAAATGAATGCAAACAGAACTATATTTGGAAAAATTAGAGGCCAAACTGAAGCCATTTTGTAAATTTAGCACCAAAATTAAAATTTCCAATTTCCCACTATTTTTTTCTTGCTCTTTTAATACTGTATTTGTGCCAACTGATGGAGAATCATAAAAGTGTGTATATAATCAGTGAGTTAGTATTAGGCAATGGCTCTCAACCTTTCCAGACTACTATATCCCTTTCAGGAGTGTGATTTCTCTTGCGTACCCCCAAGTTTCACCTCACTTAAAGTACTTGCTTACAAAATCAGACATAAAAATACATAGCACACTATTACTGAAAAATTGCTTTTTTTTATTTTTACCATATAATTATAAAATAAATCCATTGGAATATAAATATTATACTTACATTTCAGTGTATAATATATATAGCAGTATAAACAAGTCACTGTCTGTATGAAATTTTAGTTTGTATTGACGTTGCTAGTACTTTTTATGTAGTCTGTGGTAAAACTAAGCGAATATCTAGATGAGTTGATGTACCTGCTGGAAGACCTCTGCATACCTCCCAGGAGTATGCATACCCCTGGTTGAGAACCACTGATATTAGGTACTTGAAGAGTCTGTCAGTCAAAAAGTTTCTTTTTATGAGCCCAAATTTACAAATAGAATAAAAATGGAGTTATTTTGGGGGCTGTTGTGTCAAATCATGTACAATTTGACACCAAAAGCCTGACAGACCCATTTGTGAAAAAAGAAACAGTAAGCTGAAAAATTCTGTTTACTTTTTTCAATAGACTACAAAAGTTCTACATGCTCTGCAGGAGACTGCTGTGTTCTTTTTAAGGTGTTATAGCTGAAATTTGCTGAAATGTGGACATCTAGTGGATGAAACTAATTATTACACTCACCCTTGTTCTTGGAGAGAGGATAAAAAAGTTAAATGGAAATGTATGGGTTGCCTTGCTGATGATCTGGGTTTGATTGTTGGTTCTGGTCTCCTGCTCACTAGACCAGCAAAAAATTGGATGACTGAAGGCAACACCTTCCATTTGGGGAACTAATGAAGGAGACACACTAAATGATCTACAAAGGGATGAGTTTATTCCTCTGTCAAAAAGAGAGTGGATCTGACACTGGGCCTCTAGTGCAGGCCATCCTCTGCAGTGCCAGGTGCCCTCAACTCCTTTTGATATAAAAGGACTTGAGACCACTTAGAAACATGTGGGTTTGGGCCTTAAGTGTGTTTGAATGAGAAGGGGAATGAGAACTCAGTGATCTAACAGGAAAACTGCTACTCATGAAAATTAAAGTTTACACGTTTGTATAATGCTGTGTAATGTAGATAGATGGCTACTATACAGGTGAAAACATCATTGTGTATGCATCATAATGGTTATGTTAATATCATGGGATGCCAATGAGAGTTCTGCATGTTGATGGGAGGCAGTGAATGATCCTTAAGAGTTCCTCACCTATGTGCTGCAATATCTGGGAACACAAGGCTATTGCCAAGTCTGAAATAAATTCTGTAATTACACATTCATTTTTGATACACCCTATTCTAATACTATTCACCTCATGTTCCTTCATTTTGAGGACTCTAGGATTTCTCATATTGTGGGATTTCTCACAAGGTTGACACTTGGCCGATATATGACTGGCTTCTCTCCTCGTTTTTTTTTTTTTCTCTTGTGAAAACCAGTTGAAGCTAAGCAGCAGCCAACTTTGATTTATGTCTTTAATAAACTAAATTCAGATACCACATATTAATGAAAGTTAAAAGTATTCCCTAGATGTTTTTTAAAGTTTCCAAAAACAGTCCCCTATCTCAGTCAAAGTTAATGTAACCAGAATTTCCATGGGAATTTCTGTCAGTTCAGGGTAGTTGGAACTGGCTAATGTAAATAACCACAACCCCGCCTCCACCCACTGACTATATTGCCTGATAATAGAGGGCTGAGTTTTTATTTGAAAAGGTGTGTTAAAGAACTATGACATTTTGGTGTGGACTAGAGCTAATATTTGATAAAAGAACTTTGAGATGAGTTTGTGGAAGCTAGAGACGAAACTAAACTTCAGGTTGTTATTAAACTAAATGTTGTGGAATCTTAGAAGTTTTTCTTTTGTATGCTATCCAAAATGAACTAAAAACTCTACTGGAATACATTGTTAGCTTATAATGTTATGACTCACATCCTTTTGAGAAAAAGGAAATGCTAAATGTGCAAATAGTTTTACAGAAGTTTATACCAGGCTGTTTCTATTTCTTCTAATAAGCCCTAAGAATGTGAAATAGTTACCTGAGGGTATATGCTTCTCCTGATTTAAAGGTAACTTGCAGCAGAGTTGCACATGGGAATTCTGAAGCCAATGGGTACACCTTTGATATATGCTTATTTTCATATTACCACAAATATGCCAAACCCGGGGGAGGAGGGGAATGCATAAATTGGGCTTGATTTTGGCTTAATTGGCTTATGAGTTGCTTGTTGGCTAGTTTTGGGCTTGTAGCTTTTTTTTTTTCCATTGGCTCCCAGCAAGCAGGGGGAGTCAGTGGTGCACAGAGGGCCCACCACAGTCCCAAACATGCCTGGGCAATCTGGTCACAGGGTGTTGGGGTTCTTAGGGATTGGCTTGTTTTAGCATTGTTTTAAAGTAGGATTAGTTTGATTTTTGGCTTATTGTGAAAGTCAGAGTGCTTATTTACTGCATGAGTGTTGGGAACTGTGTACTGCTACCCAGAATGCTGCTGTTTGCAGATAAGGCTGATGGCTGAGGGTGGAGAATGAACAAAAAGGTTCCACATGTTTCTGGGTAAACAGTTGCTTTCTATGTACTATGGAAGAAATGAACAAACTATTTTTTGGTTTTAGCCTATCTGATAAGGGAATCATGTGCATAGGTTTAAGATTAGCAGCCGTGTTAATCTGTATCTGTAAATAAGACAAGGAAGACTCTGTAGCACCTTAAAGACTAACCAGCTTATTTCAGCATAAGCTTTAATGTTCATAGTAGCTTAACTAAACTGTGCAGAGGTAACAGAGTCCTGTGGCACCTTAAAGACGAACTATAAAGAATAGAAGCATAAGCTTTTGTGGGCTAATACCCACTTCGTCGGATGCAAGCAGTGGAAGTGTCCAGGGGCAGGTATAGAAAAGTAGGCAAAAACCAGGTAGGAGGTAACAAGGTTAGTCCAATTAGGCTGAACCAGCTTGTTATCTCAAATCAGGGAGGGTGGGTTATTCTTCTAGCAGCTGAATAGGGGGTGTGAACTCAGAGAGAGGAGACGCTGTTTTTGTAATTAGCAAGCCATTCATAACCCCTATTCAGTCCTGTATTGATTGTGTCAAATTTGCAAATGAATTGCAGCTCTGCAGTTTCTCTTTGCAGTCTGGTCTTGAAGTTTTTTTGCTGCAATATGGTGACTTTTAAATCTGTAATTGTGTGTCCAGGCAGGTTGAAGGTGTTCTCCTACAGGTTTTTGTATATTGCCATTCCTGATGTCTGATTTGTGTCCATTTATCCTTTTTCGTAGGGACCGTCCAGTTTGGCCGATGTACATAGCAGAGGGACATTGGTGGCATATAATGGCATATATGACATTGGTAGATGTGCAGGTGAATGAACCAGCAATGGTGTACCTGATCTGGTTAGGTCCTGTGATGGTGTTGCTGGTGTAGATATGTGGGCAGAGTTGGCATTGAGGTTTGTTGCATGGATTGGTTCCTGAGTTGGAGTTATGGTGCAGTGTGCTGTTGCTGGTGAGAATCTGCTTCAGGTTGGCGGGTTGTCTGTGTGCCAGGACTGGCCTGCCTCCCAAGGCCTGTGAGAGTGAGGGATTATTGTCCAGGATGGGTTGTAGGTCACTGATGATAAATTGGAGAGGTTTTAACTGAGGACTGTAGGTGATGGCCAGTGGTGTTCTGTTGTTTTCTTTCTTGGGCTTGTCTTGCAGCAGCAGGCTTCTGGGTATACGTCTGGCTCTCTTGATCTGTATCCTTATTTCCTTGTGCGGGTATTGTAGTTTTGAGAGAGCCTGGTGAAGATCTTGTAGGTGTTGGTCTCTGTCCGAGGGGTTGGAGCAAATACGATTGTACCTCAGTGCTTGGCTGTAGACAATGGATTGTGTGGTATGTCCGGGATGGAAGCTGGTGACATGGAGGTAGGCATAGCTGTTGGTAGGTTTTCGGTATAGGGTGGTGTTGATGTGGCCGTCATTAATTTGCTCCGTGGTGTCTAGGAAGTGGACTTCCTGTGTAGACTGGTCCAGACTGAGATGGATGGTGGGGTGGAAGCTGTTGAAATCATGTTGGAATTCTTCCAGAGTTTCTTTCCCATGGGTCCAGATGATGAAGATGTCATCAATGTAGCGTAGATAGAGAAGGGGTGTGAGTGGACGAGAGTTGAGGAAGCGTTGTTCCAGGTCCGCCATAAAGATGTTGGCATACTGTGGGGCCATGCGGGTGCCCATAGCAGTGCCACTGGTCTGGAGGTATATATTGTCACCGAATTTGAAATAATTGTGTGTGAGGATAAAGTCACAGAGCTCAGCAACCACTTGTGCTGTGGCATCATCGGGGATACTATTCCTGGACACACAATTACAGATTTAAAAGTCACCATACTGCAGCAAAAAAACTTCAAGACCAGACTGCAAAGAGAAACTGCAGAGCTGCAATTCATTTGCAAATTTGACACAATCAATACAGGACTGAATAGGGATTATGAATGGCTTGCTAATTACAAAAACAGCTTCTCCTCTCTCTGAGTTCACACCCCCTATTCAGCTGCTAGAAGAATAACCCACCCTCCCCGATTTGAGATAACAAGCTGGTTCAGCCTAATTGGACTAACCTTGTTACCTCCTACCTGGTTCTTGCCTACTTTTCTATACCTGCCCCTGGACACTTCCACTGCTTGCATCCGACGAAGTGGGTATTAGCCCACGAAAGCTCATGCTTCAAAACTTTATAGTTAGTCTTTAAGGTGCCACAGGACTCTGTTACCTCTGCTATTCCAGACTAACACGGCTACCTCTCTGATTCTAAACTGTGCAGAATATCTGAAGTGGGTCTCCACAGAAGGAAGCAATTGTGTAGAAACGTCACTGGATGAGCTTTTTTATGTGCTTTTATCCGCAAGTTATTTCTCTTGTGCCAGCCATTGAGGTGTTACCACAACAACGCTTATCAATCAGCCACGTCCCGCGTGGGCGTGCGGAGGCGATACATACAATGCCGCCTCGCCTCGCCTTTCCCGCGCGAACGCTGCTCCGCCGGCCTCGGGCGGGGTTTCAGTCACAGACCCGCGCGCGGTAGTGGCCGCCAGGGGGCGACCCCCCTCAGAGCCAGGTTCTGTGGGGGCTGGGCCGAAGGGCGAGAGATGTGGGGTCCCCCAAACTGTGGGGCGGGCCGACGAAGGCTCCTTCTCCCCCTCTCACTTGGCAGCGCCCGGCCCGCTGGGCGCGGCCCATTTGTAATGTGGGGGCGATCGATCGGCCTGCCCCTCACCTTCCTCTGGGCCCAAAGCCAGCCAAATGCACATGCGCGGAAGCTAGCTCTAACTACTTCCGGGCCACGCCCCCACCAATGGGTGCGCGCGCGACAAGAAGCAGGAGGCTGGGCTTAAGTCTAGGAGGTCACGTGGTTCCCTCGTATCTCTAGCCAGTTTGGTTTGCGACGCTGTCGCTGTTTTACGGCGCCGTGGTTGCTGTGGTAACGGAAGGGCGCCTGGTCTGGAAGAACCGGTTATTGTAGCCGGTGAGGCCCTCGTTGAGGAGCCCGTGACACGGCCCAGGCACCGGCATAGGAGGGCCAGCGAGAGTCGTCCCGCGCCTCAGAGTAGGTGTATGGCCCGTACGCATGGCGTACCCAGGGCAGAACATCACGCCTGGGGCCTCCCTTGGTCGCGCTCCGCTAGGAGGGGGGAGTCCCCCCCGCCCCCCGCTATGCCGCGCTCTGTGGAGAGGAGACACCCCCCACCCCCCACCCCCCACGACCGCCTGATGCCTGTACGCGCAGCATAGTGATGCTGCTGATGTCCCAGCGTCACAGTGACTGGACCTGGCACTGACCTGGCCTCTGCTTTCGTTATTTGCGTGCTGCCATAAACACACCCTGTGACAGGGGGGGAAGGCATTGCCCGCTTCCCACAGCCTGGCACAGGGTGCTGCGGCGTACGCCTGTGCAAAACAGATGTTAAAAGTGTGGTGGGAGTGGAGAAGTCTGATGTGGCTGTGATTTTTACATCCACTTTGCACAGGCCTAAGTTATACAGGGTGCCCAAGAGCAGAGAATAAGGCAGGGTGTGTTAGAAATGTTATCTAGCTGGTTATTTGGTTTACTGATCACACAAAGGAGGAACACAGCCCTTTTAAAAATGTTTGGCTATGCCTTCCCTTCCTTTTGGTCATGTGTGCTATACTCTTGATGGGTTTGTGGCAGTAGGCATGTCTTTAATAATAGTCAACATAGAAATGCCCTCCCTATTGTCTGTTTTACAGAAGTGTATTGAGATACAGACAACAGCCTCTGACTTGCCTCCAATTACATTGTTGATTGCCCATTTGTCAGATTTTTGAAGAGTACTGTTGTGCTATTTCCTACACGCTTACTTATACATGGAAGGAGCTGCTGTTAAAAAAAAATCTGCAAAGCACCACAGTGTTCTTTTTTAAAAGCTCTTTAAAATCTTTCCACCACTGTTATGATGTCTACAAAACACTTAACAATAGTTAAGTAGTATGCTGGGACTGAAGCTCATTATAACTGTCTTACTGTTACCTGGTCTGTTGTATCCAACTGTTGTCTCTCCTCTTAAACTTGTAAACTCTTCAGCAGGGACTGTGTCTTTGCTATATGTTTGTACAAGGAATAGCACGATGGGACCCTGGCCTTTAGGTCCAACTGCAATATAAAAAATGAGAATAACTTGTTAAAGAAATATTTCTCAATGTATAGTCTAGTGATTAGAGAATGGGAATCGAGAGACCTGAGTTTTATTGCTGATTTACAATGCAGCGAATGATGTCCAGGTATGTAAAATAAACCAGCTTCTAAACTATTAAAAATGTCTTTTTCTGTTCTTTGTCTTTACATTCTCATTGTATAGGGAAAGGTTACGATTGGGAAATGACAGAAGCAGTTTTCCATGCCCCAAGAAGGAAAAGAAGAGTGTTTGAGTCATATGATTCTCCATTCCCTATTCCTGCCTCCCAGGAAGACATCAGTGGGAAGGATTTCAAGATATACCAGGCTGAAATTATTAACAACAATGTAATTGTGAGGAACCCCAAAGACATAGAACAGTTGTATAGCAAGGTGACATTCTGTGTTTGAATTCTCTGTTCAGTGCATGCTATTTGTGGTATCACTAATGTTCTCTGTTCACAACATTCTCTAGCGTACTTTGATCTGTGTTCCATATGAAATTTATAAGCCTTTTATTCCTAATCTGACAAATATATTTTAGAGTAAAATGGTAAGAAAGTTATAATGGTAAGAAAGTCAGAAGTCCTAAAACTAGCAATAAAGGTAGCTATTTATTCATGATGCCCAATAATAATAACAGCAATAATAAGGTCACTAATAAGGTAATAGAATATAATATGGTCAAGAGGATTTATAGTAATTAGTACTGCATTTGACTGAATATCATGCAAGAACTTGCCTGTTCTTGGAATCTCACTTAGTCATCAGTATAAAAATAATATATTCTACAAATTATTAATAGCACCTTGATTTAAAAAGCTATTAAAGTTTTATGCTTATGCAATTGTTTAGGATTAATAAAGAAAACATTTTTAATCTCTAAATTCTACCTGCCTAATGCTGGATTAATTATTAGATGTTAAGTAACAAACCTTAGTTAGATCAGTCAGGAAACTTAAATTGGTGCAGAATGCAGTGGCCTGGCCATTAAGTGGCCGCACATGTCACAGGTACTCTGTGATATGCTGTGAATATCTTTTGGTTTCTGAATTGAATTTAAGGTGGTGAGTTTGATTCATAAATTGTTTGGCACCTCACTACTTGAAAGATCGCCTCTATCCTTGTGTCATACTACCACAGATAAAATTGGCAATGGCACTCAAGCTGACTACTTCTCAATTTTAAAGAGAGGAGACTGGTAGTAGTGCCTTATCTCTGAAGGGACCCTAAGTGTTGCAACAGACTTTCACTCCTGTTCTGAAATAGCTCATATCTATTGGCCTTTGCAGCATACTGCAAGACATTTATTTACATGGGTTGCTGCAGAGGTGGGTCTCTCGAGAGAATTCACATGCTTTGGGGTGAGTGAATTTGGTGTTAGATGGTTGATTTAATTGTGTTTTTGTAATTTATGATAGGGGCATCTAGATCTTTGGATATATATATATATATTCCTTTTTATTTTTTGTATCAATAATTCTGACCAACTTTTTTTCCCCCTGCACCTGAAGGGTTATTTTGGAAAAGGTATTCTTTCGAGAAGCAGACCAGAATACAATGTTTCAGACCCTTTATTGGTTGCTAAGTGGCAAGGTAAATCATACTACTTTCCACTCTCTTGACAGTTTTAGTAATATCAACTTGGTTTGTCCTAATTATTAATTGCAGATCCATGCATGTAGATCGTTGCATTACCAAAACACTTGTAAATAACATTTTCTCTTTTAATGCAGATTCCAAGATAGACATGCCAGTACTCTCATCAAAAAAGTAAGTGCAACTTTCCTACTTTATCCTAAGTTTGTACACTAACAGTCCATTCTGCTTTTAGCCCAATGGTTCCCAAATTGGCTTGTAAAAAGGCTGATTCACATAGTTTTGTTTCTCTCTCTTGTTTCCAGTTCCTAAATCACATTGAAGACAGATAAAATATTAGATCACATTCCTAATATTGTTTTTTCCATGTAAGCTATTGAGAGTTTTGCTTGAGTAACTGATTCATGATTATGTGAACATAGAAGGAAATCTTTATACTACTTCAACAAAAATGGGGGACTGTTCTGGGACAGGCTGTTTTTAATAGTTTTCCTATTTGCTTATTAGGTTCATTCACAGTGGGCAGAAACAGTCTTTAACACTTAACACATTTTAATGTTTTACATAAAATTTTAATCTGACATAGCGTGATCTTTTTCCCGAGTTTACCTGCATGATGACTTCTGATTTAGCACTTTTGTTTGTTATGAAGGAAGTAAGTTACGGAATTGAGCACCCTAAGATACTGATGTATATTGATTTGAAACTGAAATTCTGCAAAGATCTGGAGCCTCTGTTTGTAGCTGAGAACTAGTTCTGGACATATTTTGGCACTGGTCTTCAGTGTTTTATTATCAGCTATTTAAATTAGCATCCTTAATTTCTACTGTTAGTTTCCAGTATAACATATGAAGAATGTGAACACTGTTTATATGAAGTCTTCACTGCAGTAATTGGCAATCATATACCAATATATACTGATCCTGAAGTCCTTTCATAGGCAATACTTCCTTTAAGATTTGGTAGAGTGAATATGAACAATACTCTACTCTAGAATTTTCCACTTCTTGTTTTTCCATACCCCAGGTACCAGTGTCATCTAGAATGGGCTAAAAGCCTTATGCAAGAACAAGGACTCGATGACTGCTCCTTTAACAAACTTCTTGAAAATTATACTAAACCATTTGATCTGCCTTTCATAAAAGGGAAAGGAGAAGTTGCACAAAATGATGAATCTTATGGCAGAATGGCTGCAGAAATGCAAAATGTAGAAGATGGAATGAAACTTTTAAGAGATTCTCCCATAAATAATGGAGATTCACCAGCACCAAATGTTAAATGTCATAACATGAATGTAGACTGCAAGAAAGCTTGTTTGGAAGGTGATTCAGCTCACGATGATCGACTAGCCAACTATGGCTCTGAGAAACTATATACATTGGACACTAAAGCTATAGTTAAAGTACATTGCCAAAAACACGATGCTTTTATTGTGCACTGTGGCTGCAAGACCAAAGACTATACTAATCAAGTATTTCATGACTTGGTCAAAGGGAAAGAATATGTTTATGAGTATGTGTTGGTGCAGGAAGAAGAAAGCAAATTGTGTCATGAAGATGAAGCATCAAATGATAAATCAAATGTAAGCTGAGCAAGTTGTCTTTTTCATGGGTAACTTATTTTATTTTGCTAAATATAGTAAAAGTGTGGTCTCTTCACAATTCAGTATTGTCAATTTAAATGTTCATCTATATAGCAGATTAATCACTAATAAATGTTTAATGAAAAGTTAAGGTGGAATCTAAGATGTTTGAAAAAATGTCTTGAATGCAACACACATGTATTTCCTTTTTCTTTGCTTCTTTATAATTGTATTTTTATACTTTTAGCTAATCAAAAGGGAAAAATTAGTATGTAGAAGAAATCCATTTAGGATTTTTGAATATTTGCAACTCAGTCTGGAGGAGGTATGTTTAAATATTGTGAAACTTTTTTCTTCTAACATCAGAACAAAGCACTAATCTATTCAATAAATACGTCTTTCATAAAGAATTATCTGTTTTTTAAAATCCAAAACGTTTACACTGTTTTTGGTAAATTTACTAATAATTTTAATGATCTGTAGATTACATGGACATAGTGAAAGACATTCACGGGTCCAGTCCTGCAGACTTTACACATGTGAATAATTCCATTTACCTGAGATGGGCTAATCACATGAGTAAGGGCTGTAGGAACGGATCTGTAATTTTCACGTAAATCCTGTATCCAGTCTTTCTTCCAAATTTCTGTACACACTGCTTTTAATTAGAATACAATGTCTGGATAGGCTGCTCTCCTGTGAGTAAAATTCTGATGATGCTGGTTTATCTTTAAAGTTACAGTGACATATTTCAAAGGTGATTCTGTGGGAATTCCTCTCTTTCGGTGGCTTTCAAATTTCTCTTATGGGATACAGTAATTCTGGAGTTTGTTGTAACATATAAATCTTAAAACTACAGGTCTTCATGTGATACAGACAGAATATTTTAACTTTCTCTTTTTATGTTTTTAGGCATTTTTCTTGGTCTATGCTCTAGGATGTTTGAGTATTTATTATAATGAGGTAAGATGTTACATTGGGTTATTTGCGACTTTTGCTCTGAAACATGCAAAATACTATTGAGTTGGATATAGATCACTGTCTCACACTTCCAACTACTATGACAGAATCTCATGCTGCTAATCTCAAAGGCAGCTACTAGAGTAATCTCAAAGGCAGCAACCCCAAGTAGAGGGGTTTGGAAATTTTCTCTAGTTGTGTTTCTATTATTTATGTAGATATAAGAATATTGTTCATAAACTTTGTATTTAGCAAGAAAAAGCAGATAAACAGATTCCTTCTACTAAATCCACACACAAACTTTCTTCCACAGAAGAAATACAAGAGGAAAGGGATCTGTTGGAAGAAGTATGTAGAGGAATGTCCCTTCCTTTCGTGAAAAAGTTTTTGCTTTGAATTGTAACCACTATCTTTCATAACAAACAATAGCTTTTATTTCTCTTTACATATATCATCGGTGTAGGGTTCTCGCTCTCGAGTCCTGAGCTACCAACATGCGATGTAGCAGAATTCTGCTAGCTAGGTTGTTTGTGGTTTTGGTGATGGTGTTGTTTTTTGGTATTGATTGGTAAACCCCTATTGAAGCAGACTTCTATTGCAGACAATGGACTCCCATAGTGCTAGTATCTAAAGTATAGTCTTTTTGAAACAGGATTATAATGTTTGGTACAGGCATGTTGCATTTTACCTGCATTTAAGTTGCGTGATTTCCGCTTTATGCGGTCATCTGAGGGGGGGAGCAGCAAAGGAAAACTAAAAATATAAAAACTTTCTTTAGGGCAGGCGATTTTGCCCGCCATTGAAGTCAATGGGGTTTCGGCTATACACAGTTTCCACTTTACGCAGAAACTGCGGAACTAAACCCTCGCGTAAAATATGACATGCCTATACTTGAATGTAATATTCAACTAAAGACACAGTTTTATGTGCAACATTTCCTGAGTATTTCCCTATAAGTAAGAGCAGCAGGTTGTAATCTTAGTGTAATAATACTAATGCCTTTGGTTATGATTTTTAGGAACCTTTAACTATTTTGAAGCTATGGGAAGTTTTTAGTGAAGTGCAACCTGATTTTAGAACTACATACATGGCGTATCACTACTTCCGGAGTAAGGGATGGGTCCCCAAAGTAGGACTGAAGTATGGAACCGATCTCTGTGAGTAGTTTCCTTTCAAAAATGGAATAGTTTGCAACTTAATCTTAAGCTTGACACTGGGGCTGTACAAGCAGTGTAGATCTCCACAGTTCCTGTGGGGAAGATGACTCCACGCTGGTTAGGCTATAGTCTAGCAGATAAAGCATTAATGCAGGCAGGGGTGGGCTTTGGCAGGGGTGGGCAAACTACAGCCTATGGGCCCTTCCTGATCAGCCCTTGAGCTCCTGGCCGGGGAACCTGCTCCGGGAGCTTGTTGAAAGGGTTCAGCCTCACTCCTCTGATTCTGTAATAGCTTGTTTATGTAATGGGTATGGTTGTTAGTTATTTATAAGGGTTCTGATCTCTGATACTGAGATTCAAAATTGGGAGTTCATGTTTCTCTGACTAATACAGTATTTCTTGTTGCAGTGCTGTATCGAAAAGGTCCCCCCTTTTATCATGCAAGGTTTGGCATTCACTTTTATATTCTGAATATAAAACACTTACTCTGCAATTGACTACTGTGATTTAATTTCTTTTTTTGTTTCAAATGAATGAATACAATTTTCTTTCTCCACCCTCTTTTTACTGCGATATATTTTTCCTAATTAAAAGTATGGTTTTCCTGTCTTGTACCTTCTACACCCAAAACAAATGTTTCTAACTAGGAAGATTAGTCATTCATGATAAGCAAATATTTTGAATCAACATGTCATTTTACTAGAAGCCGAAAACAAGAAGTTTGAGAGTGAGTTCATATAAGAATATAATTGAAAACTTCAGAATGCCTCCCTGAGCATCTCTGGATGTCATATGTACTGTTGAAAGAAGAGAAGCAGGATGGTGGGGTGAGGTAGGAGCAGTGGGGAGAGGAACCATCATTCACTGCATCCACCATTTACCTTCTCCATCTAGTGCTTAATTTGTAATGAAAGAGGTAATGGGGCTCAAGCAATTAGGTGCCAGGACTCAAGCAATTTTTTTACTTTCATAACTGACATGGCAAATCCAGAGGTGCAAGGTCTATGAAGCGCCAAGCCTAGAGGTGCCAGGCTCAGTCCTGGCAAGGCCTGGCATAAATTAAGCACTGCATCCACCACTTCCTCCTTGTCCAGTAGAAACAGATGCAGGTCTTATGGCTTGTCTGCAGCCTACAGGTTTGTTGTTCATCTCTGACAGTCACAATAGCCAAATATTATCAGCCTACAGTTTTTAAATTATAGGATTTTTAAGTTACAGTAATTTTCTCTTTGAAAACTATTCTTTGGGTTTATTTTCCAGTTACTCAGTCATTGCTGAACTGGTTAATGACAACTTTGAAGGGTCACTGCGCAGACCGCTCAACTGGATGTCTTTGTCTGGCTTGAACAGAACAACAATGAATGTTTCTAAGGTAACAACATAAGATACTGATTCTGCATCTAGAAATAGTTTAAACTGATAAATGTAATAGTTTAGCTTGGAGATTTTTTGTAGAAAAACAACACTGGACTTGGATCAGAATTTGGGTTCTGAGCACATTTAAGCTGGGGCAGGAGCACACTGTTGTGGTGTTTTGAATACATCCTTTCCTGGACAATAGTTGAGGCAATGTTGATAGGTTCTAAGGCAGGGGTGGGCAAACTACGGCCCGTGGGCCAGATCTGGCCCGCAAGACCGTCCAGTCTGGCCCCCGGGGAGGCTGCCCCCGGCCCCTCCGTCAGAGCCGCGCTGGCACCGCTGCAGGGCCAGGGCTGTGCGCTCGCCCCTCCCCCGGAGTGGCAATGAGCAGGTATGGTAAGGAGGGGGATTCTGGGGTGGTGGTTGAGGGGGCTCTGGAGGGGGCAGTCAGGGAGTGGGGTGGGGGGGTGGTTAGGGGCGGAAGGGTGGATAGGGGGACAGGGAGCAGGGGAATTGGGTAGGGGGTTGGGTCCTGGGAGGTGATTAGGGGTCTCTGGAAGAGGCAGTCAGGGGACAAGGGGGGAGGGGGGGGTTGGATGGACCAGGGATTCTCAGGGGGCGGGAAGGGGCCGGATTGGGGGCGGGGCCTTCCCTTCCCGGCCCTCCATATAGTTTTTCAAACCTGATGTGGTCCTCGGACCAAAATGTTTGCCCACCCCTGTTCTAAGGGATTCACATTCAGGTCTCCTTCGTTGTAGTAAGAGGGTCACATTTGTGCAGGCTCTTTGAAAGTTATGGGAAGGGAAACAAAGGGATGGAGAAGTGCTGGAGTGACATTCCTTTGCAGCTCAGCATTCCCAAACTTCCTTCCACCTCCACTCACCTACCAAAATAGGAAAGTATTTTGGACGGCAAACTTCTAAAAGGTTACCAATTCTGTATGACCTGTCTATATAGATAATTCTACTATGCCAGTTACCGGGGTATCCAGGTATCACATGAGTGGTAATGTCTGCCTCAAGGCAGATACACAAATGGGTGTGTTCTCTCCTCAGTGTATATATATATATCTAGTTCCCATTAGCAAGCCTTATACAAGTGTATATATCTCTTTATTTGCCTAAGAGATGAGATCTGTTGTTCAGACTAAACACCTGAGATTCTAATTTAAAACCTGTTTCAAAAAATGAATTGAAGCATGTACATTTGTCTCATATAAGAAATATTTATATATTTATTTGTCAACAGGAACTTATGATATGCTACTTGATTAAACCGTGTGATATGACTGAGAGAGAAATGTCGTCACCAGACTGTCTAAAAAGAATTAAAGTTCAAGTAAGTTGTGCTCTGAATTATTTCTTCATCTTTGCTAGCTGAGCAATCCTTTGAGGCAGTTGAAGACTCCAGCTCTCTAGCATAGCAGCACACTTCAATTTTTCTTTCTTTCTGGCATGTTTCAAATTGTGGAAAGCACAAGGCATTGATGTTGAGCATCCTAGATTCTTTTGCACCTGAGAGTTGGTAGAAATTCATTGGAGTGCAGGCCTAGCACAGAGGTAGCTGGTCCCAAAGTTAATCTTTATATTTAAGTTGGGGGCATCAAGAATTGCTGCTGTCGAGTTATGATTGGCATGACAGGAAGGAAGGGAGGGAGCTTTTTTTATTATTTTTGCTATTGTAATAGCCCATGTTTCTATTTCAGGAACTGATTGTAAATCGTTGGGTCTCTTCCCGAGAGCGCAGTGAACAATATGAACTATAATAAGATGGACCAAGAAATCCAGTGTTAAAGAAGTAAATATTATAAACAAATTAGTTTGAGAAAAGTCTAATCTTTAAATGGCAGTCTAATCTTAAAATGCGCCATATTCCTGTTTAAAATATTCTGACTGCATGTCTCAATGCTGTTTAAAATAGTACAGAATATGTAATATGCGGTGTACTATCAGAAAAAGTTGTACGGAAAAACATAATTGATAACTCTATTTGTCCATGTGAAAAAAATTAAAGTAATCTCTTCCCAATCCAACATGCATTGATATTCCTATAGAACTTCTAAACATGTTGCTATCAAAGCTAACTGCACTGCATTGACAGCTAACAGTATCTATATGTATAAAAGTCAAATGGTGTATGCGTGTATGTATGCATGTATGTATGTTCCCTTACTCCTTCCACACCGTTTGAGCTAGAGACTTGAAATTTGGTACAGTTAGAGGCCTTAGGGTCCTAATCAGGGTAAGAGTCGAAAAATTTTCAAATCTCACCTCTGACGCCCCCCAGGGGTGAAATTCTTTAAAGGCCAATCACATCAGCTGGGCAGCTGCTGTTCTCTGTGACATAGTTATGATGCAATAATACCCCCCTCCAACGGACCCCGCACTCGCTCAGCTCTCTGCCCCCTCCCCCCTCCAACAGACCCGAGTTGGGTTTGGTCGGAGAGTAAGTGAGGTAGGGGTGTCGGGTTTGGTCGGGGGGGTGAGGTGGGGGTGTTGGGTTTGGTCTGGGGGGGTGGGAAGGTGTCGGGCTGGGTGGGGGGCGAGGTGGGGGTGTTGGGGTTGGTCAGGGGGTTTTGGGGTTGGTGGGGGGGTAAGGTGGGGTGTTGGGTTTGGTTGGGGGGGTGAGGAGGGGGGTCGGGGTTGGTCGAGGGGTAAGTGAGGTGTGGGTGTCGGGTTTGTTTGTGGTGGTAGGTAGGGGTGTCGGGTTTGGTTGGGGGGGAATGTGAGGTGAGTGTGTCAGGTTTGGTCTACGGGGGGTGAGGTGGTGTTGGTCAGGGGGTGTTGGGGTTGGTAGGGGGTGAGGTGGGGGTGTTGGGTTTGGGTAGGGGGGTGAAAATGTGAGTCGGGGTTGGTCGAGGGGTAAGTGAGGTGGGGGTGTCGGGTTTGGTCGGGGGGGTGAGGTGTGGATGTCAGGTTTGCTCTCTGCCCCCTCCCCCCTCCAAAGGACCCCACACTCGCTCAGCTCTCTGCCCACTCCCCACCTCCGATGGACCCGAGCAACTCCGGGTATTTTTGCTAGTAATCTATATATATGAGTCAAATGGTGTATGCGTACGTGCGTGTATGTACGTTCCCTTACTCCTTCCACACCGTTTGAGCTAGAGACTTGATATTTGGTACAGTTATAGGCTTTAGGGTCCTAATCAGGGTAAGAATCGAAAAAATTTCAAATCTCACCTCTGACGCCCCCTGGGGTGAAATTCTTTAAACCCCATTAACATCAGCTGGGCAGCTGCTGTTCTCTGTGACATAGTTATGATGTAATAATACCCCCCCTCCAACGGACCCCGCACACGCTCAGCTCTCTGCCTTCTCCCCCCCTCCAACGCCCCCCCCACTCGCTCAGCTCTCTCCCCCCTCAGGTAAGAATTGAAAATTTTTAAAGTCTCCCCCCCCTCCCCCACTCCAACGGGCCCTCCACTCGCTCAGCTCTTTCCCCCCTCAGGTAAGAATCGAAAATTTTTAAAATCTCACCCCCCTCCCCCACTCCAACGGCCCCCGCACTCGCTCAGCTCTCTTCCTCCCCCCATTCCCCCCATCCCCCCAACGGACCCGAGCAATGCTGGGTATTTGTGCTAGTATGTAATAAATCCACATGCACTTAGGACTTCACACTGGTCACTAGACTACATGCTATCGCCATTTTGTGCCTCACAGCCACTACATAAACTCTTATCTCCCTGCTCTGAAAGCACAAGCCTTTGCTGATTTAATTAAATCTCTGTTAGCATTATTATCAGGGAGAGGAAGGATGGCCTACTATTTAGGGCACTAGTTCAGGATTTGGGAGACCAGGATACAGGTCCCAGACTTTCTGTGTGATGTTAGGCATGTCACATAGTCTCACTGTGCCCCAATAAAATGGGTATAACAACACTTCTCTACTCCAAAGGGGTGTTGTGAGGATAACTACAGTGAAGACTGAGACACTCAGATACTATTGTAATGGGGCAGCCAAATAAGTACCTCACATAAACAGTATAAAGCCTATATGACACACATTGCAGTTTTGATTATTCCCAGTAGAAGGAACAGGAGAGAGATGATACCCAAGTTCATTGGTATGGTTAGTAATCTAAAATCTAGTTTAATTTTTACTTAGGTTGAAATTTCTCAAAGCACAGCTGAAATTCAAATTATTGCTGTATTTAGCATAGCTAGAACTGTGAGTACTGGGCAGCTTGCTACTTTTACGCTTGTCACTGTGATTTGGCATTAGAAGTATTCCATAATGTGAAATATCATGAAGGTAAATTATCACAAGTGTCCTCCTTGGTAATCCTACAGGTGTCATTAGTCATAAAGAAGATAACCTGGGTAGCCAATTGAACTGGTTTTAGTGGCTGTTGCTTTACACACTGTGACATATTCTTTTCTACACTGTTTCTACTCAGCACAGCAGATGGGATCCCTGACTCTTTGGCCAGTTCTACCCTGACCTCAGCAGAAGCAAGAGTTGCTCTAAACTCTGCCAGCTGGTAATGGTCCTCGAGGAATCATCTGCCAGCAGGGGATAGAAACATGGTGTAATCCAGCCTTATCTTTTTCTGTTTCAGCAGTGTAGCAATATAAAGCACCATTTCATTGTAGATGACATTATGTATAAAATTGAGAAAAGGAAAATATTCTAATGTTTGTGTTTTTCCCTCTGTAGTATCTGTACTGTAATTGGAAATGTTGTGGCTAGATAATGGACTCTCTCTTCAAGCTGAATGTCAAGGTATTTTATAGAAAGTAGAGATCATGGTATTTATTTTAAAGAGCAGACCATACTTAATATTTTCAATGCTATTATACCAAATGATTTCCTTTAGAAATGCATAACTAGGGAGACCCAAACTTGCCATATATTTATTTTCATCAATAAAGTATATTCCGATTGGTAAAAGCACAGAAGGTCCTTGTTCTGAACCAATTCACCCTTGAGCAGAAACACATCTCAAAGCCCCTGCACTATTTAATCCTTATTTTGAGAGTTCAAATGGAACTTTAGTACAGAGGATTTGTGCTTCCCCTCTGAATAGGGGTGAAGTTCACCCTAATGAGAACTTCTCATGCAGTGTTAAGATTTTTCATTTTTGGAGTGCTTGATGTTAAATACAATTTTAAAATATAGCAAACCGTGGCAGAAGGCATTTATGGCATTAAGAAATAAAGGGAACTGTGTGATGTAAGAACTTCAAGAATACTGTTGGTTTTTATACTTTTTATACAAAGGTATAATTTAGAGGTGGGACAAAATTAAGAACCATGTGTTAGAACTCTGGAGAAAATAGAACCTGGATTCATACTAGCTCTGGCTGAGCTTTTGCAAAAACTACTAAGAGAAATGGGGCTGAACTCTGTTACGCTGATGTCTATCTGGATTGACTCCATTGAAGTTCTTCAGGGTTTAGAACAGTAAAAGCTAACAGAAGTTGGCCCATACCAGGTCAGTGCCTGACTGCAGAAACAATCTGTAAAACTGCTGTTCAGTCTTCTCAAATCATTTAATTTCTTTTTGTGGGACATTCTGATGAATCCACTGCTACTTATGGACACAACACCCTGTAAAATCTGTTGGCTAGTATAAAATGTTTCTGGTAAAGTACTGAATAGTTCTAGATACTTTACTGGAAAATAGCCCTTCTAGAGAGAGAGAGAGGAGTATAGTTTTACTCCAGCTATTTATTTTTGCAAGGGTAGTAAAAATATGGAGGTGCAATGTAGCATTTATGATAGTACAGTAAAACCTCGATATAACGGACTAATTCAGGCGAGGGGGTGTCCGTTAAAGCCGAAAGTCCATTATTTAATAATTTTTTAAAATTATTAAATAACAGGACTTTCGGCTTTAACGGACACCCCCTCGCCCGAATTAGTCCGTTATATCGAGGTTTTACTTATCACGGCAGCCGTGAGTCAGCCCACCAGGGTCCCGGTTGCTGGGACCCGGGCGGGAGCTGTCAACCCGCCCGCCCGGGTCCCGGCTGCTGGGACCCGGGTGGGAGCTGTTAACCCGCCCGACCGGGTCCCCGGCTGCTGGGATCCGGGCGGGAGCTGTCAGCCCGCCTGCCCGGGTCCCCGCTGCTGGGACCCGGGCGGGCGGGCTGACAGCTCCCGCCTGGGTCCCAGCAGCCGGGGACCCGGGCGGGCGGGCTGCTAGCTGCCGCCCAGGTTGTAGCAGCCGGGCGGCAGCCGGGTCCCAACAGCCGGGCGGGCTGACAGCTCCCGCCCGAGTCCCAACAGCCGGGGACCTGGGCGGGCGGACTGCTAGCTGCCGCCCGGGTCCGAGCAGCCGGGCGGCAGCCGTGTCCCAGCAGCCGGGCGGGCTGACAGCTCCTTCCCGGGTCCCAGCAGCCAGGACACGGGCGGGCTGGCTGACTGCTCCCGCCCGGGTCCCAGCAGCCGGGACCCGGGCGGGCTGGCAGCGGGGAGCCGGCAGGCAGCCCGCCCGCTGCCTGGATCGGGGAGGCAGCGGGGAGCCAGCAGCCAGCCTGCACGCTCCCGGGACCCTCCAGGCAGCCTGCCTGCTGCCGGGGGCTAGGCGGCAGCCCGTCCCCAGCTCAAACCCCGGCGGAGCCCTCGACAAACGGATTTCAGATACATCAGACTTTCTTACAAATTTTGTCCGTTGCATCCGAAGTCCGTTAAATCGAGGTCCGTTAAATCGAGGTTTTACTGTACTTTCAGTTTACAAGGAACTGAAGGAACACTGCCATGCATTGGTAAAGTTAAAACTTACTCACTTTCTACCTTAGCTCAGGCATTTGAGTATCTGCATATTGCAAATGAGAAGGACAGTGTATGTGACCAGTAATTGCAGTGCTTTCTTAATTCCAGCAGTGTTTTAGTGGAGAATAGTGAATAAGTGTCAGCATTGGTTTTTTGTCACAAACTTTGTTTTTCTGACCTTGGTCAAAAGGTAATCTACATTTTGTTATTTTAATTTACAACACTTACATTGTCTACTATAAATCATGACTGCAAACATACAACTTTTAGGATGATATAGCAAACAGGAACATATATAATTTCCCAGGTGATAGTGCTCAAGAAAGTTAGTTAGTTACAGAGTGCAAAATTTTAAAACTCCCAGTACACTCATACAAGTCTGTGCCTTCTTGTGTCATGTTAATGTCTTGTAAGAGATGTATGAAAGGGATGATCCTTTCTCAGACATAGAGTCCTACTGTTAGTTTTCAAATATTGCAGGAAGGCATGTCTGGTATATAGAGGGAGAACTGAAGCTTGAACCCAAAGCTATCCTGTTTATGGATCTGTTTTCATTCCATTGCATGCTTGGTTTAATGTAAAAATTTGTCCTCTTCAGAATTGTTCTTTTTTTTTAAATCAGGGCTGTCACCAATGTAGAAATATTTTTGTGCTACCTCCTGGTAGACAGTGATGTACCTGGAAGCTTTCCTTGTCTGTGGTATCACAAATCTTTCAGTGAATTCACTTTTACTCATTGGCTGCTTACCTTGTGCAGCCAAGACACCATTAATAAATGCCAGTGCATAGGTATAACAATTGTGCAGGTGTTCATCATACCTATGAAACAGATAACCAGGTTAATGAGACAAACTAGTTCTTTAATTAGTGTGTGTAAATGGGAGATAATTATTTTATTGGCTGAAATAAAGAACCATAAAGCTTCTAAAAATGCTAAAATTCTCTTAATGTTAGAACTTAAATGCACCTATAATAAGGATTGTCCCTCTGATGCTCTCAGATGCTGGAAAATTGTGGGCTTAAAAAAAAAAGTACAGATTCTAAGCTCTAGAGCAGCATTTCTCAAATGTGGCCACATACGTCCACTGGGGGCTTTTCATGCAGCCACAGCCCTCTCCGTGGTGTTGGGGGGCAGTGCTCCCTTCCTCCCCCCACACTTTCCTCCCCCGCCAATGATGCCTGACCACATCACCGATAAAGCTCTTGTCGGCCATCATCCTCAATGGAAGCTAAAAAGAGAATGAAGCATTCTATGCCGAATAGGATGGTTTTCTACAAAGTCTGCTGACGTCTTTCCTTATTAATTAGCACAAGAACGACTTTGCAAACTAGCTGGAACTGCTGGAGATAAGCCTGATAGTATATTTTTTCCATTTCTTACTATTGATATGAATCGGAGTAGCAGCCCGGTTAGTCTATAGCTGTAAAAAAAAACAGCAGTACTTGTGGAACCTTAGGGCTGGTCTCCACTAGGGGGGGAAATAGACTGTAGATATACAATTTCGTAGCTGAAATCGGCGTCTCTACAGCCGACTTACCTCCCGTCCTCACGGCGGGCGGCGGCGTGGTCCCCCGTCGACTCCAGCTTGCGCCTCTTGCCGAGCTGGACTTCCAGAGTCGACGGGTGAGCTGCTGGCGATCGATTTATCGCGTCTTAACGAGACGCGATAAATCGATCGCCAAAAAATCGATGCTTCCCTGCTGTAGTGAGGACAAGCCCTTAGAGACTAACAAATTTATTTCCGCATAAGCTTTCATAGGTTATAGCCCACTTCATCGGATGCATAGAATGGAACACACAGTAGGTAAGATATATATTCACATAGAAAATATGTAAAGATGGAAGTAGCCATACCAATTCTAAGAGGCTATTTAATTTAGATGGGTTATTATCAACAGGAGAAAAATAACCTTTGTAGTGATAATCAAGATCGTCCATATCAGATAGTTGACAAGAAGGTGTGAGGATACTTAACATGGGGAAATAGATTCAATTAGTATAATGACCCAGCCATTCCCAGTCTCTGTTTAATCCTAATTTGATTATAGGTCCAATTTTCAAATTAATTCCAGTTCAGCAGCTTCTCATTGGAGTCTGTTTTTGTGGTACATCATCTGGATGTACATTGTGGATGAAAGCCTGACCCCACTGAAGTCAATGGCAGAACTCCCATAGACTTCAGTAAAGTCAGGATTTCACCCAGTAGATCAAAAGGTAGCTAGAGGGTTGAATCCCACAACCAGTGATTCTTTGACTACAGAACTGGGAAAAGTCAGTGATTCTCTTTCTATGGCCATCCATACATTCTTCAGGAGCCATGACTTGGTGATGAGAACATTATCAGTAGTGCACAAACTCCCATTGCTAAAGAATTGACCTTAAAACACTCTAGAGCAGGGGTGGGCAAACTATGGCATGTGAGCTAATTTTGCCTGAGCTCCCGGCTGGGGAGGCTACCCCCGACCCCTCCCCTGCTGTCCCCTCACCTCTGCCTTCCTGGGATCAGCCCTGGACAGCGCTGCAGCGGTGTGGCTTGGGGGGGGGGAGAGGGGGGGCGTTTGAGCTGCTGTGTTGCTCACCCCTACTCTAGAGGTTCTGCATTCCACCAGTGTTGTTTGTTACTTCAATAATTACCTCAAAATACCCTTTTCTGCTAACAAAAGTATCTATTTTTCAAATGATGGTGTTGTAGGAAGGGGTTATGGCTCCTGTATGACTGGAAAAATCAATCTCAGCTGTGAACCACAAGTTTAGGAGAATCCAAAGTTGAATATCCCAGTTCATCATTCTTTAGCAGATAGATGTACCAGAATAGTAATTATTAAATTACATACCTGTGAAAAAACCAGGCCTCTCCAGTAGAGAATTCTTCTAGGTACTTATCCCATTGTTTAAGCAATCCATACATGTCTGGCTGGATTAGTGGGATACTAATGCATTGCTCCCAACCAAGTTCAACTCTATGAATGCCTGTTTCATTGTAATTATACACCAATCCTGAAAACATAAGCAGCCGACTGTCAGCAAGGGAGGAGAATCAGAAATAAAAGTCCACTGTTATAAGATGAGACAGCTAGTAACAACAATGTTGCTTTTCCTAATGGATTATTCATGACAGTACAGTAATTACTACAGCCTGAAGACCACTGTTTCCCCCCTAAAACATCATATTATGACATGTCTAATCTTGATCATGAAATAGTTTGCATTTTTATATTGTAATTTCACTTTTATTTTTCCACTGACTTTAACTAATGCAATTTGATCCAAAACTTAGATTTTTGAAAAATAACCTTTTGTAAAACCTAAACCCAAAAGGTTTTCTTTAAACTCCAGATGAAACAGATTTTCTTTTGAAATAAATAGTTGTTCCTCTACCATGTTTGCAACCCTAATATGGCAGCATGGTGCTAGTACATGAGAACCTGAGAATGAAATTATCCAGAAAGAGACTAGATGAGAAAAAATACAAAAAGTAAATAGCATTGACACTGAGAAATTAGATTTTTAAAATTATATAATTTTAATAATCAGAAGGATTATTATGGCATGTGGGCAATATTTATTTTTAAAAATTTCTAATCTAATTGTTTTAAGATTAGTATGTGCTTAAAAATCAGCAAAAACAATTCAGCATACTTAATCTCATTAAAAGGACATAGTACATAGTGGGCTGCCTAGTTAGTTCTTTGTGCTAGAGATGGACAAAATGGGGCTGTGCTTGGTTTTGAACGTGAGTTCCATTTTTGTCTGTATTTTGTTCCAAAATTTGTGGGGCCAGGGGAGGAAAATGATAAATGGTTCTGGTTTGGGGTCATCTCTGCTCTGCACTGAAATGTCAAGACCCGGGGTTCTAAAATGGGTGGTTGGAACCTCTCAGGGGGTTGTGAAGTTATTACATGGAGGGGAGGGTCACGCTCCAGCATTTATAATAGTGTTAAATATTTAAAAAGTGCTTTTCATTTATAAGGAAGGTTGCACTCAGAGGCTTTCTGTGTGAAAGGGGGTTACCAGTACAAAAGTCTGTGAACCACTGGTCAAGACAGAATCCTGTATTCAAATTCTCAGTCTTGATGAAATCCTAATGCCATTAAAGTCGATGGTAAAACTTCCATTCACTTCAGTAGGGTCAGGATTTCATTGTAGGTCTCTTGTAGTAAAGGTGAAGAGCTTTTTTTAACAGCAAGCCACATATATCACCATAGCAGTTCAGAATTGACTGGCTCAAAAATGAGTGCCATTTAGCCCTCAGCCAGTAAAACTACTTTAGCCCCAAATGGGTGCCGGGGGGTAGAGAGGAGTAAAGCCAAATATTAAATATACAGTGCAAATCCTAGTAAGGTCCTGGAGATACACAACATTTTTTAAAATAAGATGAATTACAAAGTCCATATTACCATTAGTATTGGTTATTCCAACATGGAGATCAGAGCTTCCATCATACTCTCTGAAAGAAAAATGGGAATGTTTTCATGAGTTAAAATGTTGTTTTTTTGAGGTATTTCTTGGCTTTAGATCTGGTACAAAAACATTTCTACCACTTTCTCCTTCTGGACTATTAAAAATAACCTGAAAAGGCTCTTTTCTCTTTTGGTATTTTGGATCCCAACTAAAACCAGGATGTGGACAAGCACATGGAAATGAACAAACACCACCATGAAAAACAGACACATGTTTTCATTTGCAGAGAAGGGTCAGGTTTTGTACAAAGGTTTTATTTTACCCAAACAAGTTCACTCATCTCTGATTAGGACAAAACAGGATGGACTGACTTAAATAATAGTCATTTTTTACTTGTGATTTGTGTCAGGCTACATTTAGATGGAAATTCAAATTAAATTAAAAATGAACAAAAACAGCATTTTAAATTTGTTTTTAACATTTTACTAGTTAAATAAAACTACCTTAAATATGCTGGATACATAAGAAATAAAGTGATTTATTAAACCAAGGAAAGATATCTGTAATGAGTGAATTGAACTGATAATTTCTGGCTACCATGTCCTTTAAGATTTTAGAACTATTAGGGGAGTGGCAGATACTACCAATTTGGTATGTTGTGGAGGGGTCAAGTGATGCCATTATTATAGATTTGGGATTGTTTAAATGACATCTTCAAAATATTTGCATTCGTTTGTGTTAGTTCATGGCTCTATATATTATTTCAAGTCATAAAATTGGATTTTTTTGTGACCTCAAAGCACCGCAACCACAATTTAAAGGGTAAAACAAAATATAATAATACATTTGCACAGGTATCATTGAAATGTAAAAGTGTTGGTGACATTTCTAATCAACATCATTATCATCAGCTTCATCATCATTATGATCTCAAGTGTGGATGGGTTACCACAGTCTTGATTGTCTGGGCATGTCCACAGTTCTGTGCAGGGAAGATTGTTCTGACTACAGACAGTTGATTTTTCTCAAGTGTTTTTTCATGGCTCATTGGTTCACGGTGTGTTCTAGGTTTTTCAAATACTGCGCACTGCATAAGAGATGCTGATTGTCCATGGAGAGTAAGTGACTTTACTTTCCCATGCTTCAATGATATTTCTTGTGATGCTTCACTATCTGCAGACTGTTGTTGAAATATCACTCTAGCCATTGAATGGAAGGTATGCTCCCCATCCGTTATCTCTATATTGATGTCTATATTATCATCTCCTTCATAAATGAGATTTCTACCAGCATTAAGTAATACAATTCCATTTAGAATGAACACACCTGCCTGTAGCCAGTTTTTGCAGAACTAGTAATTGATGCAGAATCCATCAAGGTGTAATATGTCATTAAATTGTGAGACCTAGATTCATGGTGTAGCTATGCAGCAAGATTTATGAGTAAGGCTCTGTGTTAGTCACAGGTATTTTTGGTAAAAGGTATGGACAGGTCACAGGTAGTAAACAAAAATTCACAGCCCGTGACCTGTCCATAACTCGTACTATATACCCCTGACTAAATCTTGGGTGCTCTGGGTCAGGGGTGGCCCAAGGGTGCTGAGGGTGTGGGCGGGGGGAGGGGCACAGCGGTGCATAGGCCGACCCCCTCTACTGCTAGGGGGCGAGTGGGCTGGCAGGTTCCCTACCTGGCTCTGTGTGGCTCCCCAGAAGTAGCAACATGTCCCTCAGCTCCTATGCAGAGGCATGGCATGGTGGGCTCTGCACACTGCCCCTACCCTAAGCACCGGCTCTACTGCTTCCATTGGCTGGGAACCAGGGCCAATAGGAGCTGTAGGGGTGACTTTTGCAGGCAAAGGCAGTGCACAGAGCTGCCTGGTCACATCTCAACCTAGGACGGAGCCAAGGGACATGTTACTGCTTCCAGGGAGCCCCCACCCCCCCAAGGTAAGTGCCACCCAGAGCCCTTGCCCATGCCCCCAACTCCTTACCCCAGACTTGGTGGCCTGAGACTGCCCCAGCAGCAGCTGGCCTATGGGTGGCTGCTCAGGCGGCCCCCCGTTAATCACACCGGCTGCTGCAGAAGTCATGGAGGTCCAGAAAGTCACAGAATCTGTGACTTCCATGACAGACTTGCAGTCTTACTTATAAGCAGTGGTGTGAATTTTGAAACTGAAATACTATGCCCTTCTCAATTGAGAGGCACCTTCTTTGAATGTCTTCTGAAGGATGATACTCATTCTGTCCATCAACCACAGGACAAACTCCTGCACCAATGGGGCACAAAAATGGCTGATCACTGTAAACTAGTTACCTGGCTTTAAGTACTCTTCTGAGGCTTTCATTTTGGCTATTTCAGATCGAAGGATTGAAGTGGCTTTATTCAAACCCACTTGTTAATTTGAAAGCTGTTCATCAGACCCACTCGGAAGAACAACATCCATAAAATGGTTGGATGATTTAAGTTCCTGCTTCAGATTCCTAGCAACTTGAATAGTGTCAGCTAATATTATTGCATTGCGCAGAATAATGGTTGACTTGCTTTGTCCATCCTTTTCATGGAATGAAACTGAAAAATCATGGTGTTTTCTCTAATCTGGCATGTAATTTGCTATTGGAATAGCTTCCAGTTTCTACATCTGAGGGAAATAAAGCTTTATAGCAAGGCCAGAAGAGCCTTCTTGTACATAGACAATGATCATATCTCTTCAATCAGCTGATGAAGTATCATAAGGGGACTCTCCTGTTGAAGAGATGACTAGAGGGTTTTGCTTTTAAGATTAATTTTACTCGCATAGGAAGAAAGGCAAGTAGAGTGATAAACTGCATTTTAGCAATCAAGTCTTCCACAGATATTGTGTGCAACATGTCATCATTTCCTCTTTGAAGTGCCTTAGATTGGTTGCTTTCTCAAATATTTCTATTTTATGAAGTTGCTTGTCTTTTCTATGTGTTTTTCTCAAGTGAACAATACAACAGGACTAATCACTGGAGGATGTGTTCACTCTGATAGCTATAGAAGCAGGTTGAACATGATGATCAGATTCAGAGTTTTCTTTTCTGGATTCAATACAGCACTGACGTGCCAAATTCCACTTCCGTATGTCAAGAATCAGAGAGGTAGCTGTGTTAGTCTGAAATTTCAGAAGTGACAAAGAGTCCTGTGGCACCTTAAAGACTAACTAAAGTATTGAAGCATGCATCTGAGGAAGTGGGTATTAGCCCATGAAAGCTTATGTATTTCTGAAAGCAACCCCTGTGATAGAGTATTGGTGGCCTACCATCTAACTAGAAGACTGGACAGTAATCTCCAATACAGTTCATCTCTCCTAGCTTCTGCTGTAGCATCACAGAATACTGTCCAATACTGATGGCTTTTGACAGTTTTGCATTCTTTTGATTTTTCTTTACAAATAACCCATTTTTCAAAGTTTGTGAAGTCTGTTTCTCTTTGATGAATGCTTTAAGGGACTTGTATTCTTTGTGTTTTCATATACTATGTAAGAGATCCGCTCTTCCCCCACGTCACACCAGGCAGGAGACTCTTTTGTGGCTTCCAACAGTGTCCTTTATTCACAGTGCAAACCCCACCACTAATATACAGTTCTATACAATGTAGCTGAGGCCCAGCCCTCAGCCTTGCTGGCCTTAGGAAGCAGTCAGCTCTGGTAGGCTTCTAGCCTCAGCTCTACTTCCTCGCTCTTTGTCTCTGCACCCCTCTCTTTGCTTCTCTCTACCACACCACCACCACCCTGGGCTTCCACCCTGGCAGGCTTTTATCCCCTGAGGGGCTGCCAGGTGCGACCCATTAAGCCCTCTGCAGCTCAGGGCTACACCCAGGTGGCTAATTAGCCTTCCCCGTAAGGGGAGGCTTCTAGAGGCTTTTTTCCCTTAAAGGGGTAGCAGGGCTGGGTCAGGCCCACCCTGCCACAACTACCTTTCATATACTACCTAATAATACTGCCTTGTGGAGGTAAAATTCCCCAAAATATATTGCCGGCATTACCACCGCCACCATTTTTAATTTTTTACAAGTATGCAGACTTATGTTAAAGCAGAGCTATATGTTGGCATCAAAATTGCTATTTTTGTTTACTGAATATTTTGGTTGAATCTCGGTTGGAAGCTGCATATTGTCATCTAACACTAACACTATACTTAGATTGGAGAGAAAAACTTTCCTACTTTTTCAACTCCTAGTTGGATTTTTCAACTTTGAATGATCTAGTCCAGTGGTGGACAATCTGTAGCCTGCATGAGGCCCATCAGGGTAATCTGATTGCGGGTCACAAAACATTTTGCTGACGTTAATCGTCCGCAGGCATTCTCCCCCCCCCCTCCCGCAGGTCTTCCTGGCCAAGGCTGTGCCTGCAGATGGTCAACGTAAAAAAAATGTCCCACGGCCCACAATCAAATTACCTTGATGGGCCTCATGTGGCCTGCGGGTTGTCCACCACTGATCTAGTCAGTGCAAGGAACTAGTTGAATAAACTGGAATGAAGAAAACACTGTCTCTGCATCTGTAGAAGAGGCAACTGCTGTCACAAGCTGGTATTGTGCTTCTGCAAACTGGTCCCAGGTACTTAGCCAGTGACTTCCACTAGTTCTGTGCTTTGATTTTCTTTAAAGCTTTGGCAGAAAATTTGTAATGCCTGGTGTGTGTGTGTTTTATTTAGTTAGTTAGTTTGAATTATTTTAATAGATTGTAGCATGTTTAGGCCATAACAAAGGTAGTTTATCTTTAAAAGAAAAATGTATTTAAATGAAAAACCCACATGCTGCTGTGGTCACCAGCAACAAGGAAGGGATGAGCAGAACAATGTCCCCAGAATCGTGGTGTATAGCTCATATGGCAGAGCCTTGGAGCACTCATGGATGAAAAATCAAGGCCCAGATTGCCTCTGACACTAAAACTGACAGAGGAGAGGAACTTCATTCAGTTTGACTTCATTGAAAACTCATTCTTTAAAAGTAGTAAACACTGGCATCTTTCCCTCTAAGGGAGAAAACTGGTATGTGTGTATAACTCATTGTTTTACATATATAGAATCTTTCAAAGATAATCTTTAATTCTAGTGTCTGAATAAAATGTCATGTAATTTATATAAGATTTTAAATCAGAACTCTCCTATGTAATCAATAATAAAATATGGTCCAAGCAATTTAGAAAAAAATAAGAGCCATGTTCCTGTTTATATACATACATAGTATGTTCAGTTTGATACATATTAGAAAAATTACCATGAAAAAGACAAATCCTGAGGATTTTATTCAGTTTCTACTCAGACAAAACTCTCACTGAATCAACTGGGAGTCTGTCTGACCCTGCACGGCCTTAATCAGGTAGGTTTTGCACACCTGAGTAGTTCCACTGGCTTTGGTGGAACTCCTTACTTGTAGGATCAGGTCACTGGAAGCAATAAATACATTAATGTAAGCAAATGATATAAGCAAACATTTAGAAACACTTCATTTATCAATAGTAACAAAATAAAATATCCATACCTAAGAAATGTTCCTGTAGTAGGTTTAAGTAAAAATGAACATTTCTGCCTATGCCCGTTGACAAATGGGCTGGGAATGCTGACAGGTGCATCTTCCAGTCTCCTGTAGTTTAGACTCTGCCCACAAACAGGGCACAGCTTGGGCACGTAGGAACAAAATATGTCCTTCTTACAATGGCTGAACTTGATTAAGCATTTCTCTGAGTCCAAGGCCTGCATTGTTCCAATTGGGGGAAGCTTTCTGAAACTACCTTATTTTGCTGCCTATCACAATCTCACCCAGAGCCCAGGTGGATCACTGGACTGGGAATGGATGTTATTCAGTGATGTCATCCAGAATGACAGCTCACTTAACCACTCACTGTTAGGATAACTAGTAATTGGAGACATAATGTTTGGACAACCTCTTAAAGAGCTAGTGTTCATTTTAATATTATACTACATTAAAAATTGTGTTGAGAGGTTTTTCAGCGAGATATATAGTTTTGCTTTGGTTCAGTTTTTGATCTTCCCCTCTAGCTCTGTGTATCTAGCTTTTACAATTAGTAGTTTAGAGTACAAAGTACATATACAACACAATGTTCTTCAACAGTAAAGAGAGTACAGTCAAAACAAGCTTATGTGTTGTGTTTAGGTATTAAAGATTAATTGTGTTTGCATCATCTCTCTGTGGATTATCAAAAAAAAAATGTTTTTCTTAGAACTACCACTACCATTCTCAGAACTATCTGTGCTGCTTTTCTAGTAATAAATCAAACCTGTTATCTCCTTTTAGCTCCAAATTCTTTGTATGTATATGTAGAAATCTTTTTGCTATCATATGGTTTACAAGTTACAGGGTCAAACTGAACCCTGGTGTGACTCCACTCCCTCAAGTTAGTAATTAACCATTGCGCTGGGTTTCTCAGTGCAGTTATTGTCTTATTCCTTTTGACTTCCAGGTTGTGAGCTTCTCTAGGCAGGTACTGTATTCATTCTGTCTTGTGTACAGCTAATTTCTGTGTTGTTGCTTTATGAATAAATACCAGTAATAGCTGTTTCCTCACAATACGTAACAGAACTAATTCCAGTGACTGCTTTGTTTTCTATGTAAGAACTTAATAAACATGAAGCTCTTTGATCACTTTGTTGCTCCTACAGGAGCTTGCTGTAACACCTTTTATCCAAAGCCTGATACTGAGCTAAGCCATCTCTAGCCAGAATTCTTTATTTCTAAATTCCAGACCATTCACAACTGATTTAGGTTGTATTATTTTTTTATTCCTTGCACTGGATATTTCTTCACTACTGTAAAAATAGTAGGATGAAGCTTGGCCTGAATTCTGTCTCAAGTGACACCCATTCAGCTCCTTTAAATTACAGTCAATAAACAAAATAGGCAGAATGAAATCTGGGACCTAGATATTGAGGGCAGAATTTACACAGTTGCATCCCTGAGAATAACCTACAAAAGAAAATGATAGAGTGTATGCCTTTTTCACTTCTTCCATAATGGAGTAAAAAGAGCCTGAAAGGGGAGGGGTTTATTTCTGGTCTTTCTTTTTTTAATCCTACTTGCTTTTTATATTAATAAATCAAGTTCTATTTAGCCTGGAAGTCTCCAGCATGCTAGAGAACTGGTGAATTGGCAATATCACAAAATTTTGATAAACCAAAGTTGAGCAATTTAGGAAGGATGGGATTTTTTGTCAGTAAGTTTTAAACTCCTGGTTTGTGCTGCTAATGCCCCATGATCTCCAATGCCCAGTGAACAGTTTGGATAAAGAAAGCCTTTGTTAAAAGACCCACGTCCCTCACCTAGGGTTACCAACTTTTCAGGATTGTCCGGGAGTCTCCCGGCATTAAAGATTAATCTTTAATTAACGATTGACATGATGACACGTCCAGGAATAGGTCCAACAAAAATTGGCAACCCCGAGGTGTGTAGTGCTCATAAAACATCTTGAGGTGCCCATGAATGAATCCCCCAGAAACCTGGGGGCTGGACATTGCCGATACCTCAAACAGGAAACCTTCCTCCCCCCGCGGCCTCACTGTGCTCACCACAGAGACCGGACCGGAACCAGGTACCTAATCTTGGACTCTACTGATCCTGCCTAGGCACTGAACCGTGCCCCTTTGGCTAGGGCACAGGTGGAGCGCTCCGCACCCAGCCGTGTGGGGGAGGAGAAGGAGGCGCCCTCTGCTCTGCTCTCCGCCGGCACGTCTATGGTCCCCTGGATTCAAGGCCTTGTGGGCGGCCTTCTAATCCTGGCGTCTATGGTCTGAGCCCAGGACGCCCCACACCGTGTCTATGGGAAACGCTCCGACGCCCGCATCTCTATGGTTCACGGAAGCGACGCTCTAGCCCCTCCCCGCCTCTATGGCTCAGTCCGTTGTGAATAGTGTCCCAGCGGCTCCACCCCTCGCCCGGGGCTCAGCGGAACCAACCAAGTGCGAGCGGCGCGGGGGGAGCGCGTCGGTTGCCGGCGGGGTCGGGCGGGGAGCGAAGACATGAACACCAAGGAGGTGACCTGCAGGTGAGAGCGGGGGCGACGCGGCTTCTGGCTCCAGGTCTAGGCGCTGCCCCCGAACCGTTATCGCACCCGGCCGCCGTGAGCCACGGGACTCGCTCGCTCGCTGCCCCGGGGTCCCGCTGGGCCGTAACGAGCCGGCTCCGGGGCGGCCTGGTCTAGTGTCGCAGCGCCTGGACATGGCGCCGCCTAGCCCGAGGGTTCCCGTTGGTCTGACCGGTGCCGTGCGGCGCCAGGAGCTCGGGCCAGCCCGTCCCTGGCGAGTGGCGCTGCCTGGCAACGGCCGGCGAACGCGGCTCCGTACGGGGCGTCTGCCGGGCCGGGCCGGGCCGGGCCCCTCCGCCTTAGCCGACCTGGTTTGCTGTGCGGTGGCCGCGCGCCCGGTCTCGGAGCCCGCTGGCCGGGTTGCTGCTGGCTCGGGGCTCACTTAGCGCCCCAGCGCAGAGCGGCCGAAGGAGGGGCCCGAGCCCCGGGTTGTTCGCAGTCCCGGCCCGACTGAATCCGACGCTCGTAGCTGGGTCGGGTCAGGTTGCCGGGCTCTCTAGGCGCAGGGACGTGATGCAAACTGACCCGTGATGGTTCCGGGGTTGGGGTTTGTCCCCCCGAAGCTCGGCCACCCGCCTCGGGAATTAGCAGAGCGGCGCTTCTTGCTGGTTTGGTTTTAGTTCCCAGGCGATTGTGCCTTTCGCATCGGGCCATCTTCTGAGCAACTTGCACAAGAACAGAGTTAATTAAAACAAATTGTTAGCGGGGCCAGGGTTTGCCGTGTGTCGTTATTGTCCATTTACTATAATGCCGATTGCTGGTTTAAAAATGTGTATGGGGACGGAGAGTTGAAAACGTCATTATACAACAGTTTATCTTGTATTTCTGCTGTTTAATTATGAGTTATGTAGTGATCATTACTGCTACCTTTTTAAAAAAAATGAATGCAAAAAGCAAATATTTTTTTAGTGACCAAGAATCTCTGTATTTCAGCTGCACCTATTTAAAATTCTTTAGTGATTCACCAACGGGACCATTTCGGAAGGTGTCAACCAGAATTGTTGCATAATGTGACTAAAGTGGCTAATTTAAGTTTTCAGCTGGAGTTATGAGTATATACAACTGCTTTCCCCCATGCCTAATGCTTTATCTGGGATTTTTCTTGCAATGGAGAACAAAAGACAGGACTGAGGGAGAAATGCTCTTCAAAACCTTTCTCTAGAAAATAAGCATTTGTTCTAGTTTGCAGAATGTAACAGATCTCTGTGGCTGTAACCATTTATCCATTCAGGTATTATATGCAAGGGGTGTGTCGTGAAGGAAGCAGGTGTTTGTTTTCACATGACTTAACTACAAGCAAACCGTCTACTATCTGCAGATACTACCAGAAAGGACAGTGTGCCTATGGAACTCGCTGCAGGTAAAAATTGCCGCTCTTCTGGTATAGTTTGTGTTCCCTACAGCTAGAAAAGATGATCGCAGACAATAGGTTTTTACCTCTAGGAAATAAAGGAACCACAGCAACAAAGATACATTGGGTATGTTTATAAACAAGAATAAGATAATGAAAAGCTTATAAAACCAACATTAAAGGCAAACATTGCGCTCCTGATGGACAAGTTAGCTTCTCAGCAATTTCCTGGTTTTGTATCTTTGTGCTCTGCATGAACCGTAATGATCCTATGGCTTTTCGTCCTTGATAATAAATTCTAGTTATGCCTCACCGTTATTTGGATGCTATGGAAAAAAGGAGACTGAGTTAAAGTTGCTGTGGAACTTTTCTGTCACAAAAATCAAGAAATTCAGCATAAATGTTAATGTTAATACAGTAATTCCCCACTTAATGTCCTCTCGCTTAACTTTGTTTTGATCTTGCGTCCCCGCTCAATTATAGAACATGTTCCATTTAAAGTTGTGCAGTGCTTCGCTATAATGTCATTTGGCTGCCTGCTTTGTCCACAGCTGGCAACCTCCTGATGCGGAGTAAAGGGGGAAGAGTTTGGGAGGGGGAGAGGTGGGTTAAGGATGAGGGTTTGGGGGAAGGAGTGGAGTGAGCGGATTGAGGGTTGAGCCCCCCGCCCCTCGTGCTTGCAGAGTAGGGGAAGCTGCTGCGGCCCAACGTGCTTCTCTTAGCCTACAGCACCTTCAGCCTCCTTGCCTGCCTCACTGTCTGCAGTGGCTGTGTCTGTGTGAGGTAAGGCAGGGGAACCTCCCAATTATAGTACTGTATGGCAAAAAATAAAATTTCCCTGGAGCCCAATCCCCCCAATTTACATTCATTCTTATGGGGAAATTGGATTTACTTAACATCGTTTCACTTAAACTTGCATTTTTCAGGAATATAACTACAACGTTAAGTGAGGTACAAAGTTTATCCCTGTTTTACAGCGGTTAAGGCCTAATCTCACCTCACCAGGCTGATTGCTTTGTGTTTCATAAATAAGTGGTGCTATAGAACTTAAAATATTGTCTTGTCAGATATCAGTACAATTCATGCACCATTAATCAGTAGGAACCTTTTCAGGTTGATCCATCTGCATCTGACCACTTTGAACTTAGCTTAGATTTCTCAGTATTAGAAATTTTAGCGTGTTTTCTATATAAAGTATTTTTATTCGTTTTTGTGCACTCACATTGATGTGGGTGTGCAGATACTATGGAGAAATGGGTAGGATTTAAGAAGAATGCCTTTTTTCCTGCTGTGTTCCCAACTTTGGGCACCCATATGTGATGTCTGATTTGCTTGAGGGGAAGGTTGACCACCTTCATGGTGCTCAATCTGCAGCATCTTCTCCCCTATAGCTTGCAAAGAACATTGGCTACAAGCCTTACTGCTTCCAAATGTACTAGCAGATAAACCAGTGGTTCTCAAACCCGGGGTTGTGACCCCCCGAGGGGTCACTATCCACTTCTAGGGGAGTCGCGAGCTGCTTGCACCGCTGAAAAGTCACTGAATGAATTACTTCCGCATTCAGCGGCTTTTCCGTGGACATGGCGAGTGCTCCCGAAGTGATCATATCCGGTTTTAGCACACACTTGGGAGCACTCGGCATGTCCGCTGGAAAGCCACCGAATGCGGAAGTAATTCATTCGGCGGTTTTTTGGTGGACATACAAGGGTCCGTGGAGCCCTGCAAGAAAGTAAAATTGGGTGGCGGAAAGTTTGAGAACGGCCGAGATAAACCCTCCAGTTCCATACCCACTGGTTCTGTGAGTACTGAGAGGCCTGTATCAGCTCTCAACTCTCTGGGAATAAAAAGTGTATCCTGCTGAAAGTACTGTCCTTTGCTCCTGAAGTGAAGGCAAAACCTTCGATACTGAAGTATCCTGAGCTATCAGATCCCAGGTCTAGATGCAATGAAAGTGGGTCTTGGCCTTTGTTACCAGAGTAGGTCCTTTTGCATGCATGCTTTTGCATCCGCAAAAGAGTATTGCACTAAATACAGTGCGAGCAATGCAAAAACATTATTGGAACCTTGGGTTAAGGTTTGGCTTACAGCAGGAAGAACCTTCCTTCCAGAGGAACAGAAAATTCAATCGCCTCTGCTCGGACTTTAAGAGAACTCCAACCAGACAGTCATTCAGACTGATGGAACTCATGGCCTCAGCAATGTGTAACTCCTTGTTCTTGACTCACAATAAGAAATCTGCAGCACTGGCTAGCAAAGTACTATCTACCAAGTTCAGACAGCAGGGAGGGGTGTAGCACCACATGGGGTCAGAGGGGTGGCTGAGTGAGGGCACAGATGTATGGAGATGAGGAGGGGGTGCAGGAAATAAGGTTCTGGACTGTAGTTTTAAATGAATTATTATTAACTAGTGTAAAAGCCCGTGTACACGGGCCAACAGTAACGGCTCGTGGGCCCCCCCACTCGCTCAGCTCTCTCCCCCCAACGCCCCCCCCCCCATGCGCTCAGTTCTCTGCCCCTCCCGGCTCTCTGCCTCTCTCCCCCCCCCCCTCCCCCCCCGGCTTGGCTCTCTGCCCCCTCCGCCTCGCTCGGCTCTCTGCTGGGCACAGCTGGCCGTGCCGTGCCCAGGCGCCTCCGTCCCACCGGCCCAGCGCCCCCTGCCCACGCCTCCTGTGCCCAGCCACCCTCCTGCCCGAGCCCCTGGTCCAGACCCTGCTTCCCTCTCGGCGGTGCACGCGCAGCGGCCATGTTGTGCTGCTGAACTACACCTCCCAGCATGCCGTTCGTCTGGGCTGTCCCTACTGCGCATGACGGCTTCACACACACTTCTCTAGTCTTTTATTATATAGGATATGCCTAGTAAGGAATCTATTGATCAAAAAACATTTTCTGGATCTTTTTTGTTGTCTGTATTGTTAGACATGATGACAGGTATTTTGAAATAAACTATCAAAATAATTGAAATGGTTGTGATTATGATGTGTTATTTTGAAACATAAAATATGCAGAATTTACAGAATTTTAAATTTTTTTGGTGCAGAATTCCCCCAGGAGTAAGAGTTGCATCCAATCCCTGACACACACTGATACGTAAACTGTTCATAACCTGAATATAATATGGTCCCCAAAGATGCTTCATGTGGTTGCAGTATCTGCTGTGTGTATTATTTGTATAGCACTATTGATGTTCATGGCTCTTTATAGATATTCTCAAGAATGGACAGCATTTAAGTGAATGACAAACTTGAAGGGAATAAAATACAATTGTTAGAAAAACCCTGAGGTGGAGAACTGTTACTTCTCTTGTCCCCAAAGAAGATATTTTAGTGTTAGATCAGTATGGTGTTACCAGATTTGCCCATTACTTGAGGATATGCTCATTTATTAGGGTTACTCTTCTGGGGAAGTGGGGGGTGTTCTATAGTTCTGTCAATGTACCGCTTCTCACTTGTGTTCTCATACAGTGCTGTACTGCTCACTTCTGCAGGTTCCCTCCCAATTGGAGCTATCTTACCAGACCTAAGTTCCTTGGGGCTGTGTTCTTCCAGATCCAGAATCAGGCGAACACACACACACACACATTAACAGAGTGTATCTGAGAGGACCAGATTAATCAGCATTTCCAAGATGACCCCTTATATGCCCCTGGACTCATCAGGCTTGGTTGAGCAACGCTTCCAAGCTGCCATCCTCTTAAACCCCAGGTTCAGCACATCTCTATCCACACTATCGTGTTACAATTGTTCTGGTAGTAATCCACAGGATTTTTGGGCACTGTAGGGATCTTTAGCTTAGCTACACGGAGCGTTGAGAGTGTGTGAGAGAGAGAGACCTTACCCATGAAAGGTATTTCATGCCAGGTAATAATCCTACAAGGGAAACCAAACAAACAAAACAGTTATAATATTAAATCTAGCTTAAATTTGATTACAAAAGTTAGGTTTAGAAAACTATAACAAGTCAGGGTCCAAAGGCTATATCAAGAGAAAGAGCTGGCTTGAATTGATCAGGGTTCCCAAGTAGTGGTGGTATCTGAGAGTCTGGAGTGCAGCAGACAGGCAGAGCCCCCACTATAATCATTCAGGAGAAGATGAAGTCCCAGTTTAATTGATGCAGATTTTGGATCCAGGCATCAGAGCACTGGAGCATGGGTTGGGGTTTTTGTAGGGAAAGAACAATGGTTCAAGGGAGAACACTAGATTTGTTTGTGGGTAAACTTGATGGCTCTAGGAAGTATACAAAAGTTGTTTTGTTCAGGCTAGACAATAGGAACAGATTATTCCTGGCTCTGGGTAGTGGTCCTTCCAGGGAGCTCGCAATGCAATCAGGCAGCTTCAATATTTGGGATACCAATAAAGGATTTATTTTACAAGAATTGGTCTGATAACTACTGAGCTGTGTGTATGCGGGTTTGGGTTAATTAACAGCTGGGGCAGAGATTCCCCATCGTGCAGTGCTTTCCTGCTTTTGTGGTCCCACAATTGAGTGCTGATCTTGCCTTGGAATCTGTTATACCAGTCCTGGTAATCCTCCCTTCCCTGAGGATTAACAGCTATTGCATATTCACTGCTCCGTATTATCTCCAGTGTGAATGGGTATTAACACTACAAGTGTTTTGAGTGATCTCTGCAGACGCCCCTGAGCCATTTAAGGCAATTGACGAATGGAGATGCCTCCCTGTCTCATCTTTGATGCAAATGAGGCTAGGGAAGTTTCCTTAATCCTGTCACCCTTGTCCCAGGGGTTTAGGTTTGTCTTCCACTGCCTTTTCATTGCTTTTTGGAAGGGCTTGGTTATACTTACAGCTTTATAGCGGTTTTGGTTATACCCGCCCTTGTATACAGCTATAGGGATAGCGCTATAGCATGTCCACACTGAGACCCGCCAGCGGTATAGCGTGGCCACATTTTCGCACTTGCAGCGGCACAGGGAGTGGTGCATTATGGGCAGCTATCCCAGCATTCAGCTGGGTGCAACGTGCTTTTCAAACCAGGGGGGTGAGGGAGAATGTGTTGTGTGTATGCGACGGAGAGATCAAGTGGATTTTCGGCTGCAGAGACAAATTTCCTTTGAAATACAGAGCCTGCTAGTTATCTCTTTCACAGAGAAACATTTGCATTGCTGATTAGCCGAGTTTAGAGAGAAACTCTGAAAAGGTACTTTTGCATTCCTCCAACCGAGTTCAAAACAAAGGGAAGAGACGTCAATTGCCTTAAATGGCTCAGGGGCGTCTCCAGAGATCACTCAAAGCACTTGTAGTGTTAATACCCATTCACACTGGAGATAATACGGAGCAGTGAATACACGGTAGCTGTTAATCCTCGGGGAATGAGGATTACCAGGATCGGTATAACTAACTGGGTTTATAGCGCTCTATGTGCCTCGCCAGTCTGAACGGTATGGCGTTTCTGGAGGCTTTATAGCTCTATAAAGTGCCAGTGTAATCAAGCCCAAAGTGTTTTTGATCTGCTTTGGTTCAAGCTGAGGCTGGCGGGGGTTGGGAGGGAAAGTCTTTTGTGAATCAGACTGGCTGGGTACTGCATCCTGGTTCCCCAAGAACACAGAGCTGGTAAGTAACAGCATGTTCATATAGACTAAAATTCCCATTGATTTCAATGGGAGCAGAGTTAGGCCAACGTTGAGTGCAAGTGTGAATAAGAGCACAGAGTGTAACTGCTGCTGTCTGTTAGCAAAACAGGAGAGATCACAAACTGCCAGTGCGCACACTATTTTGATGTTGCCACATTTAAATAAATGTCAGCAAACTTTTTTTGTAATGGAATGGTAGTATTAAATTGAACGCACATGCTTTAAAAACATTGTCCTTCCAGCATTGTTTTGCAACTTTGGAGAAATCATTTAAATCTACATTTTCAAAAGTGTCCAATGTGGGGTTCTTCAGTCTTTCCGTGCCCAATATGAAAGATGTATGACTTTATTTTCAAAGCTGCTGAGTAGCTAAAATCCAGCAGGTTGTCTAAAATGAGTGGACACTTGAAAATGTAGGCCTTAACCTCTGTGTAAAATGGGGATACCATTTCTCAAGGCTGTTGTAAGACTTTGTTTGTAAAGTGCTTTGAGATCCTTGAAATCTGCTATAAAAATCCTAAGTATGGATGATGATAATGTTGTATCTGAACAGATCATGATCCATAAGATAATATATTGAATAAACAGGCTAATTAGTGGAAATCAAGAGATTGCCACATTATCTGTTCGCTTCCTGGAATAACAGTGATTGTGCATTGAACTAGATCTTAGTTTTTGGGGCACTGTATTATGTTGTTTTCTCTTTTTAGATATGATCACACCAAACCATCTGGGTCTGGTGGTGCAATGGGTACTGTGCCACCCAGCCTTTCTTCACCATCGTTCAACAACCCTAACCCCCTGCCAGAACATAACATGCCTGTAATCAAGAGCAAAACACTTGAGCCCGGAAAACGCAAAAAGAGAACGTTAGTGCTTAGGGATAGAGGTAAGTAGGAGCAGTTAATGTAAGTCTCTTCACTGTACCTGGCTTGATGGTTTTTAGCAGTAGTTCTGTTGCTTTCCATTATTTGTTTTTCATCACTTTCATTTCAGTGGTGGCTATTGAGGGTGTGTTTGCATTTGCAACAAGCATAGAGTATAATCCTACCAATATTTATGCATGTTAGTAACTTTACTCATGTGAATAGTCAACATTTGCTCCACACAGCCCCCTGATGACTTGCCTGTGCCCCTCAGGCACCAGCATTAAAGGAGCCCTTCCATTGCTGATGCCCCAGCACAGAGGGACTGAGCTCCCACTTGCCCCAGACCTCCTTTACTACACACATACCCAGCCTGGTCTCACCAACTGCCCCATGCACATCCCTGTTCACAATCCTCTGAGATTGCAGTGCTGAATCCTCCTCCCCGTCGCAGCTATGAAGAGCTCCAGATCTCCTCGGCTGCCCAGTCTTCCTAACCAGGGACTCTGTGCTAAGGCCAGCTGGATGCTCAGGAAAGCTGTGTCAGAGAACAGAAATAGTAAATAGACCATAATCTCTACTTTTCCTTTCACCATAAGTAATTTTATTTCTGTATGAGGGGCATAGCTGTGTGTTTAAACTGAAGAAGTAGATGGTGTCGGAGATGACGTGGGAATGAATGCATGTGGGAAGTTTTGGGGTTTCTGATTGCTGATCTCGTATCTACAGGAGCCTGGCAACGGGAACCTGAAATTTCCCAAAAGGCTCGTTGTTCAAGGAAACAGGTGACAGTATCAGAGCTAAAACCCCTCATTTCCCCCACCAACCTCTTCTCTCCCCCCCCCCCCCCAAATAAAAAATTCAGTTGGCCAATGAAGGGACCATGTGTTAATTGTGGTGAGTGAATTCAATCGCTTAAAATGTGAAATAGGACTTTAAACATGTTCTAAGTGCAAATCTGTGCAGTTTATCTTGGCTTCTGTAATACTTAAAATGAAAATGCATGATATGCTGTGCCTGGTATCTTCAAGCTTTACAGTGGGTAGTTTAAGGCTGTAAAGTTGGACAATTTGGAGATAGAAGCTGCTAAATACATGAGCTCAGCAGTGAAAGGGTTTAACTGTTAACAAGAATCTATAATAGGTAGCTGCTGTTTTTATGCTCCTGTGGTTGTTCATGCTAATACTATGCATTTTCTTTTTTAAGATTTATGTGGTTTGAGTGAAGAACAGGCGAGACTCAGTGCTGTGAGTGATCCAGTGGGTTGCAGTGACAAAAATGATGATCTGGATGTGAAACCCCATTCATATTTAGAAGCTATTTGCAGTGGGCTCGAAGAAGATTCAGTGGCTGGAAGTTCCTATACTGATGGACAGCAGCTGTGTCCCTATGCAGCAGCTGGGGAATGCCATTTTGGTGACCGGTGTCTTTACCTCCATGGAGATGTGTGTGAAATCTGTGAATTGCAAGTACTTCATCCCTTTGACCCAGAGCAGAGGAAGGCTCATGAGAAGGTAAAGATTAACATAAATTAAACATGGGCCTAAAACAGGGATAGGCAACGTATGGCACGGGTGCTGAAGGCAGCACGCAAGCTGCTTTTCAGTGGCACTCGGACTGCCTGGGTCCTGGCCACCAGTCCAGGAGACTCTGCATTTTAATTTAATTTTAAATGAACTTCTTTAACATTTTTAATACCTTATTTACTTTGCATACAACAACAGTTTAAGTTATATATTAAAGACTTACAGAAAGAGACCGTCTAAAAATGTTAAAATGTATTACTGGCACGCGAAACCTTAAATTAGAGTGAAGAAATGAAGACTTGGCACACTACGTCTGAAAGGTTGCCAACCTCTGGTCTAAAACAGGGGTCTCCAAACTACGGCCCGCGGGCCGGATGCGGCCCGCGAGGCCCTCTCATCCGGCCCGCGGAGATCTTTTTGGCTCCGCGCTGGGGCCTGGAAGCGCCGCGCGCTCGGCCGCCGCCGCCAGCCGCGGGGCCTGGAAGCGCCGCGCGCTCGGCCGCCGCCGCCAGCCGCGGGGCCTGGAAGCGCCGCGCGCTCGGCCGCCGCCGCCAGCCGCGGGGCCTGGAAGCGCCGCGCGCTCGGCCGCCGCCGCCAGCCGCGGGGCCTGGAAGCGCCGCGCGCTCGGCCGCCGCCGCCAGCCGCGGGGCCTGGACGCGCCGCGCGCTCGGCTGCCGCCGCCGGCCAGGGACGGCTCGGAGCTGGGGCCGGGACGCGCCGCACCGCCACGCAGTTGCAGGGGGCGAAACAAGGAGCCACCCACTGCCAGGCGGCGAACCGGTCTGTGGGGAGAGACCGGGTTGAGCAGGTCAGTTGGGGGGGTGAGAGACCTGGCTGGGTGGGTCAGTTGGGGGGGGGGGGGTTGGAGGAAAGGAGGTTTTGGGGTGAGAGACCTGGCTGGGTGGGTCAGTTGGGGGGGGTTGGAGGAAAGGAGGTTTTGGGGTGAGAGACCTGGCTGGGTGGGTCATTTGGGGGGGGGTTGGAGGAAAGGAGGTTTTGGGGTGAGAGACCTGGCTGGGTGGGTCATTTGGGGGGGGGGGTTGGAGGAAAGGAGGTTTTGGGGTGAGAGACCTGGCTGGGTGGGTCAGTTGGGGGTGGGTGGGAGGGAAGGAGGTTTTGGGGTGAGAGACCTGGCTGGGTGGGTCATTTGGGGGAGGGGGGTTGGAGGAAAGGAGGTTTTGGGGGGAGAGACCTGGCTGGGTGGGTCAGTTGGGGGGTTCATGTGTAGTGTTCATGTGTAGTGAACAGGTGTTCATGTGTTCAGGTGTAGTGTTCAGGTGTTGTGTTCAGGTGTAGTGTTCATGTGTAGTGTTCATGTGTAGTGTTCATGTGTAGTGTTCATGTGTAGTGTTCATGTGTTGTGAACAGGTGTTGTGAACAGGTGTTCATGTGTAGTGTATCAATGTGTTATTAAATAATAACTGAATAAAATAATATTAAATAAATAATTAAAAACAACATCCATGTTTTGATTCTTTTTTATTTGGACCTCGAGTGTGTTGTCGGCCCCCGAACTGCTATTTGATAGCTAATGCGGCCCTCGGGCTGAAAAGTTTGGAGACCCCTGGTCTAAAACATGATATAAATATGCTTGTTCTAAAGCCCACAGACACCTGTGTGTTACAGGCTATGTTTAGTGCTTTATAGAGCATTTGTGTATATACTTATTTAATTTAGATTTAAAATAATTAAGAGATCTATTGAAGGCTCCAGGCACCTGAACTAGCCATACAACAAAATACCAGGTGCATTAAAATAAACATCCAACAGGAATTCAGCCAGCCATCTATAGAAACTCCTTTCAAATTTTTTATCATTCTGGGAAGAATCCCCTTGGCCTCTCAAACAGATGGCTTTTGCAGCATGCCTAAAAGGTCACCAGGTTTTCTAAACTCTACTTGTACTCCTTCAGAGCACACCGACCTGAGACAACTAATTTATTACTCATCGTCCACCGCAGTGCAATCAGATGGTAACTTCTAGTCACTGCTATTCGCTGTAATTTGAGGTCCGCTGCATCCAACTGCTACTCTCCTGAGCCATCCGATCCCAATTTGGATAGGATTTTAGGCTCAGTTCATTTCAGTTATATTGAGCTCTCTAACCGTTGTCGTCCAAATCTATTCATCAGAGGCAAGTCAACTGCTCATAGATAGAGTTGGTTCTATTGCTTTGTTAGTAAAAGCTGTTTTTTTTAAATTCATTATTATCACTGCCACTGTGCTAGATGGCCTTTTGTTTTATAATTGTGTTCTCCATCAATTAGTGGAAATTTTTGCTGTGCCAAGTTTAATACAAGTACTTGTATTACAGGTAGAGCTAGTAGCACTGCATATAGCTAAGAATACCCGTTTTCAGTAGCTTATAACTTTAACTGTTTGGTTGAAATTTTCCATATTGGGTATCTCCCTTAAGCTTGTTTTTTTGGAAAACTTCAGCAAAAATGATTCAGCTGTTTCAGAGAGTGAAATTTTGGGAAAATCAATTAAAAATTCTTACAGCTGTTTTGCTGAGACTTTCTAGGGCCTCCGTGCTTTGGAGCAAGGGCTTGGAATTCGGCCTTTCTTAAGGATGTGATTTTGTTGCCCCTGTGGAGGGGAGTGTAAATTTTGTTCAAGTTATAAGCCTTTGAGAAGAAACTTCGTTACACATGCTCAGTAAGGAATTGTTAGTTGGGCAGCTGAATTCTTCAAAGATTCCTTCTGTATTGAGTATTCTACAGTCCAGGGGTGGGGAGAGGTGGAGGCAAGCAGGCCTTTGCCCAGCAATTATTGTATGCTTCTGTAGCATGGGGCAGTGGAAATGAGAGTCAAAGACAAAACACGTATCTCCTCTGCTGGCACTGAGACAGCATAGTGGGGAAACAACATGATTAGAATGCAGAGTTGACATGAGTTGGATCTGAGCCAGGCAGATGGAGGGAGTAGATTAGTACTGGCAGCTGGTGGGAGATGAGGATTGGCTGAGTAAGGGGGTTGGGTCTGCAATGAGGAGCTGGAGTGGGGAGACTGGAAAAAAGCCCATGAATGGACAGGAGAGTTCAGGTTTCAGGGTGAGGGAGGGGCAGAAAAGTTTGTAACCACCAGAATACAGTTTCCTTCAGCATCTGGAATGGAACCTGAGATTCCTGAGTCTCAATATTCCTTTGTTGTCAACAAATACCTGTGAAACCTTCATCCCCCTTTAGTGCTGGCCCACATAAAGGATGACAACTCTATTGCTTCTATCATTTATTCTGTCACTCAAGTGGTTGAAGTGTGTGCAATGGATCCAAAGGTCTGTGCAATGGTTCCAGCCTGGCTGACCACCTTATGGGGGGTGTCAATATGATGTCACATGTTGGAATTTCTATATTTTGTTTGATTTAAAAGAAAAAATCACCTAGGAAATTGCATCTAAAAATTCTTAACAGAATGTTACGGTTGTAAGGACAAGCACTCAAGTTACAAAATGCCTTGGAAAAGTAATACCATCTTGCTTCACCGGCATATTGTCAAAATAAAAGAATGTTTGTGAAGCACGCAAATATCATAGTGATGAACACTACAGACCCCCCCCTGCAGAAATTAATAATTCTGTATTCAGAACAGGGTTTAAATAGTGTGCAGTAAATAAGGACTGGGGTCACACAGTGAACAAGCATAAAATAATATTGAAAGCAGCTCATTCAGTAAGCCCCATAATTCTGTGCACTGAGCAAGGCCTGTCTCCTGTGGAAAAAAACAGATTGTAATTAAAGACTGTATCCTAATGCATACTCAATCTAAATTCTGGTGTTTTCTAACTTTTGTTGCCTGGAATTTTTGGGGATGTTTTATAAAACAAAGCATGAACTATGTTCTTGACAGAGTTAGATGTACTAGTGCTATGGGTTTTTTCTTTATACATGCCTTTCATAGATCTTCGTGTTTTACAAGTTAGAAGCCTTGAGCAAAGATGGCAGAGACCCAAAGTAACTCTTTGCTTCTGTTCTTTGTTTTATGACCTAGATGTGCATGGCAGCATTTGAACATGAGATGGAGAAGGCCTTTGCCTTTCAGGCAAGTCAGGACAAAGTATGCAGTATCTGCATGGAAGTGGTGTATGAGAAACCATCAGCCTCGGAGAGAAGGTTCGGAATCCTTTCCAATTGCAATCACATCTACTGTTTATCCTGCATCCGGCAGTGGAGGTGTGCCAAACAGTTTGAGAATCTAATCATAAAGTAAGTGTATGTTAACTTTGTGCAAGAGCTCCACCAGTGGGACTTATGTCCACCCAGACCACACTGTCTGTTGTAGCTTGTCCTTCACGTGTTCTCTTCTATAGACTTTTTTGACTAGACACAGTGCTATCACTTTCATATCAAACTAAGTATGTTCACAAAGAGAAATGTTATGGCCCTAAAATGCGAATGTGTCCAATACTGAGATTGTGATGAAAATCCTGACTCCACTGCCAAGGAGATACAGTATCTTAGGCCTTTTATACAGTATCGCTGTAAGTTGACCTAAATTACGCTACTCCAGCTTTGTGAATAACATAACTGGAGTTGACATACTTAAGTTGACTTACTGCGGTGTCTACACCTCGCTGCATTGACGGACGACGCTCTCCCATCGACTTATCTTACTCCCCTCGTGGAATACTGGAGTCAACCGAACAGCACTCTGCTGTCCATTTAGTAGATCTTCATAAGAATCGCTAATTCAACCCCAGCAGCCTTGATCTCCGGTAAATGTAGACATGGCCTTAGTTAAGAAATGAAAACTGCTGTCACCTATTTGTACATATTAAATTACTGGATTGCACATAGATTATAACTGTTGTCATGCTCATGCTGAATGCTCATTTGGATACTCCTTTGATCATGCATTTATTCTTTTTCTGGCCAATGCCTTTGTTGTATCTGCTGTTTTAGCTCCTATATACATGCATTTAAAGCTTGATTCTCTTTAGAACAGAAATACAGGAAAATTTAAGAATCCAGCTGATATCACAAAAGAGTTAACTTGCCTTTTCCTCTGGAACTCCTTAGAAAACTACACATGTCTGAGGCAAAACTTTATGAAAAATATTTTCCATTCTTATAGTGAAGTGGGTTGTATTCCCCATATCCTTCACAATGAGTGAAATTTAGCATATTGGAAGCTGCTTGTAGCAGAGTAGCGCTCCCAATGGGCATTCACTGTGAGAAGCTCAGTCTGTGACAGGAAATGAGGCTGTTGCTAAATGGTTTTTGCAATCGTTCCCCCAAGCTAATATTGAAAAATATTTTCAGAAAGTAGATCTGAAACTCTTAAACCACTTGTGACCTCATCAACCTTCTGAAAAGATATTAGGAAAAGGAAATGGAATTAATCTTAAAAGAAGTTCTGGATGGTTCATTGGGCTGGTAATGTGGGACACAAGCCTTTTGCCAGCTTGTTGGTAGTCACTAGAAATTATCTGATGGCTGATAGGTGTTCCCTGTGAAATCACTTGGGTACTTGATCTGGTTCTAATGAACGGGTCCATCTCACAAGACCACTAGTTTAAATTGGCCTGTTTATTGTAATCCTAGTAGACAGGTCAAGTATCTATCTTCTTTTCCTTTGCCCTTTTTTGCTGCTGTAGTTCTTCTATAGAACAGGGATTGAGGTACCTGAAGAATGTCTAATGTGGTTTGGATAGACTAGGTCTCAAGGAAAAAATCATCTATGCTGATCAAGAAAAGCATGCTAACTATTCAAACATTGATTTAACTGTAGTTTGGACCAAACCTGATTGGGTTGTATTGGTTTACTTCAGTTGAAACTTTATAAAAACTTGTAAGTACAGTATATACCAGGGATGGGAAAACTACAGCCCATCAGACCTTTTAATCCAGCCCTCAAGCTCTCACCTGGGAGTGGGTTTGGGGGCTTGCCCTGCTCTGGCGCTCTACCTGGGGAGTGGGTTCAGGAGCTTGCCCCGCTCCACACACGCCATGGCTCCGCGCAGCTCGTGGAAGCAGCAGCATGTTCCCCCTCTGACTCCTACATATAGGGGCAGTGAGGGAGCTTGACACACTGTCTCCACCCGAAGCACCAGTTCTGCAGCTCCCATTGGCTGGGAACTGGGGCCTATGGGAGCTGCAGGGGTTGCACCTGCGGATGGAACCGCATGCAGAGCTGCTTGGCTAGCACTGCACCTCTGTGTAGGAGCCGGAGGGGGCACATGCTGCTGCTTCCAGGAGCTATTTGTAGTAAGCGCCGCCCAGATCCTGCACCCTGAGTCCCTCTTGTGCCCCAGTCCCCTGACTCAGCCCTGATTCCCCTTCTGCCCTTTAAATGCCTCAATCCCAGCATGGAGCAGCTGCCTACACCCCAATCCCCAGCCCAGAGCTTGCACTCCCAGTTGGAGCCCTCACCCCCACCCCCACATGCCAAACTGCTCATTTTTGAGCCTTCCACCCCAGCCTGTTCCCATGCGTCAAACTCCCTCATCCCTGACCTCACCTCAGAATCCGCCCCTCCATCTGGAGCCCTCAGCTCCTCCCATATCCCAACCTCTTGCCCCAGCCTGGAGTCCCCTCCTGCACCCTGAACTCCATTTCTGGCCCCACCCTAGAGCCCACACCCCCAGTTGGAGCCCTCAGCCCCCTCCTCTATCCCAACCCCCAATTTTATGAGTGTTCATGGCCCACCATACAATTTCAATACCCAGATGTATTTGCCCAAAAAGTTTGCCCATCCCTGGGATACACTATAATTGGCTATGATTCATATTGAAGCGTTGAAGTGTAAGATCCAATTCCCCTTTCTCCACTTACTGTTTATGGCTTGTTGAGAAATATCTATTCTCAACTAGGTGTATGTATATTTATTTTCTTTTCATTACCTATTTAAGATCCTGCCCGCAGTGCCGAGTGACATCAGAGTTTGTAATTCCTAGTGTATACTGGGTAGAAGACCAAAACAAGAAAAATAAGCTAATTGAGGCATTTAAGCAAGGAATGGGGTAAGTTTACTAGCCATAATTATTTTTTTATTTTCTTAAATAAACTGAAAAGGTTATAGACCAAGGTATTCAGTAGCCTTTTTTAAAAAAAATGTTTTCTTTAATACCATACAAAACATGCCTTGTGGAATGTAATTGTGTGTGTACACACACACACACACACACACACACACACACACACACACTATTCATATCCAGTGACGTTAGTGGTAGTTGAAGGAACTTGCATCTAACTCTGGTTGTTCCCTAAACAACATAAATGTAAGGTCCATTTCAGCTAGGCTGATGGCCTCTGAAAATATCCCTCATGATTAAATTAAAAAATTCCCAAGCTTCAGGTGGAATGTTAATAATTCTACTTTCCAAAATTGGCTGTTGGGGGCATTTTTGTTCACTTCCCAAAACTACATTTAGATAACATCTGCTGATTTTTGTTACTCAGGTATAATTACCTGGATTATCATACTCTTTGTATCGTTGAAGGGGAAAAACCAAAGTTGTCACTGAGCTGACCTATGATCCTTGTTCCTTTTTGTCCATTTTCCTATCAGTAAAACTTCACAGGTTGTTGAGGGATTTGTTAATGTAATGCCATCTGCAGATATAAAAATAATTGCATGCATGATAAGTTTTATTGAACAATTAGACTTGATTGGTCAGAACATTGGAGGTATACAGTAAAGGATGGTGCTATATCAATTTAGCAAACCTTTGCTTGTCACTTGTCTGGGATTAATGAGGTTTTTTTTTTTTGATGGAAGGGTAAAGTATTACTACTTTCATTATCATTGATCACCATTATATATAAAGAGTGGGTAAAAACATCTTTGTATTGGGTTAGTAACCCATTTTGGAATGCTAAAAGCTGAGTGATGATATACTACCTGAAGTACATTAATCCCTGGAGAGACACTATTTGCAGTGCTTGTTCTGGAATGGTTCCATAAAAACCTGGGTGTTCACGTGGCACTGTCAACAAGTGCGTGACATACATTTCCAAAGCGCCCATCATGTTAGTACCTGGGTGCGCCTTGTTCAATTTTCCTAGCATGGGGGAGCATCACGTTTCACAAGAAAGGGCACTTAGAGAAGGGGTGGTGATAGCACTTATGTAAGGGTCACTTAGTAATATTTTCCTGAAAGAATCCATCTGTTAGTAGTGACCCAGGAGATACTTTCTTCTAGCTTTGATATAACAAGAGGGCAGATGACCAGTTTAGAAGTGGTAGTGTTGGGTTGATCTCATGAGTCTTTTTTTTTTTATAGCAGATGTCGTCATCTTTGCTCAGAGGGTGGTCTCCTGATTTTGGATAGTGTTTCACAGTAGATTTAGGCAGAGTTAAGCTATTCGGGTAACACTAACAGTGCCTTTTTATTCATCTAATTTGAACACTTTTTACAGTGTAATTTAAATTTAGAATTTCCTGTCTTCTCAATTTGTTTAAAATAGAATTCTATTTATTTATTTTTCCTGCAGTTCTGGAGGCTTAACTTTAAGATCAGCTCTAACTTAATTTTGTCTAGGAATTTCAGTAGGTTTTGCCAGATCCCTGTGACACCCTTTACTCTGTGTTTAGTAAATGCATGGGTTTTCATCAGGACATCTATAATGCCATAAATCTGAATCATAATAGGACAGACTATCTAAGATATGCCTGATGCAGCACTTGTGATGCCAGCCTGGGAATGTCATCATGTCCACTGGTCTGTAACTCTTCAGGATTAGAAGTTCTGCCTGAATCCATAAAGTTTTTGTGCCAGTAAAAAGACCACCAAAATGTCTTGAAATTCATCTAATTAAAAAAATCCAGCCACCATGGCCCACAAAAGAATCAAAGGCTAACTATTGCTTGCCACAGCCAACAGGTGAAAACAAATTTAGTTTCTGATCTGATTTTTAGATATCATGAGCTTTTGTAAAAGGAAAACTTCAAGAAGTACTAACCTCATTTAAAAACAAAATACAGTAAAACCTCCATTTAACGGACTAATTCGGGCGAGGGGGTGTCCGTTAAATCCAAAAGTCCGTTATTTAATTAAAAAAGAAAAAAACGAGCTGTCGGAGCAGCAGCCCGCCCGCCACAGGGTCAGGGCGGCAGCTCCGCAGCCCGCCGGCTGCCTGGACCCGGGCGGCAGCGGGGAGCCGGCAGGCAGCCCGCCGGCTGCCTGGACCCGGGCGGCAGCGGGGAGCCGGCAGGCAGCCCGCCGGCTGCCTGGACCCGGGCGGCAGCGGGGAGCCGGCAGGCAGCCCGCCGGCTGCCTGGACCCGGGCGGCAGCGGGGAGCCGGCAGGCAGCCCGCCGGCTGCCTGGACCCGGGCGGCAGCGGGGAGCCGGCAGGCAGCCCCCGAAAAACGGACTTGGGATGCATCGGACTTGCTCATAAATTTTGTCCGTTGCATCCGAAGTCCGTTAAATCGGGCTTTTACTGTACTTCCTAACTCACACTAGTATAATCTGTAATTGGGTGGCACGTGTTAAACAGATCTGATTTTTGGTTTTGCAGAACCTAAATTTTGGACCTAGTCGTGTAAACTTTTGAAACTATTTCATTTTAAAGGTACAAATAGTGAGTGATAGGCAAGACCGTGACATGGCATGTATTTGTTACTTAAGTAAATCTTGATAGCTGTTTCTATTCCTTACTTCCAGCAGGGGTCTCTGTAGACAGTTGAGCATGCAACTTGATGATGATGCAATATAATGGAAAAGTAAAATTGGTAGATTATATTTGATTTAGATGTTAGTTTGTCATGCAGTCTTTTGCAGAGCTGACCATGTAAAAAATAACTTATTTTTATTTTTTTTTCTCCATCTTGTTCTTCCTAAGAATACAGTACATTGCCCATGGGATGAGTTTCGCATTTCAGTATTAATAACTGCATAAATATCAGTGGCATTATGATCATCATAATCCAAAGTATGACATGGTGATTTAAATGCTAGAATAGTTTTTAACTATGCTTTCTGTACAAAAAAATCACCTTTAGGCTAAGACTAGTGGGAAATTTCAGCCTAAACAGTGAATTTCAGTTAGTAAGCACTATGCCTTGTAGTAAGTGTTTGCAGAATTGGGCCTTAAGGTTTGAACTAACTAGCTTTCTATTAAAAGACTCAGTGTAAAATTTTCAAAAGCAACCTAGGAGTTTGGCTTATTAAAAGTAAATAGGACTTAAGCAGCTTTGCAAATTTTATCCCAGTCCTAGGTAATTCTTAGATTTCAGGCTTTCAAATGTGTGAACACTACAGTGTTTGGTAGAAATTGCAAAAAGACACTACCTGTCTGTTTAAATTAATTTTAGTGACATATTAACACTGCATGGACTATTCATATATCTTTAGATAAATCATTAATTTAAAATCATTTCCAGAAATGCTATCATTTGGAATGTAGGGCCTTGCTTTGCTCAGCCCAGGGGTGGGAAACTTTTTGGCTCGAGGGCCACATTGGGGTTCAGAATTGTGTGGATGACTGGGTAGGGAAGGCTGTGCCTCCCCAAACAGCCTGGCCCTGCCCCCTATCTGACCCCCACACACTTCCCACCCCCTGACTTTCCCCCTCCTTAGAACCTCTGACCCATCCAACCTGCCCCTCCCACCTGGCTCCTTGTCCCCTGATCACCCCCTCCAGAGGACCCCCACCTCCCAAGAAGTCTCTTTCCAGCAACTCTGTGTTCTTAAAGAAGGGAGGAGTATTTGTTGTGAAGATAGGTACACTTCAGTTTAGTGCTACTGCAGTAGTGCGCAGTCAACTAAAATTCATTAGCTCGCGTTTCCATTTTGGGGGTTGCTGATGCTGTACATTGTTTGAAGTTAGGGTGATGCCTGGTGTGGGTAGAAACCGGGCCAGAGCTGAGGCTGTTTGGGTGACCTCAACTGCAAGGTCATTGAGTGAGTTTACCTGCATGCTTCTGTAGATTACCTTTTTTTGTTTGCCTTTAATTTGAATTTTCAGAGCTTCTGCTGTTGTCTTCTGCATATTCCCCCACACACCACTCCAGGAAAAGAAAAGGATAGATATTTGAAGCCTTAATCCAAGGTTGAAGAAGTGTAGTACCTGGCTATAATATAATAATTAAGGCATTTTAACATATGGTTAGATGGGTACTTCTCTTAAACAATTGGAAGTTCATGCTGTAAATCACTTCAGTGGCAGTTTTCTCTAGATTAGAAACAAGGTTTTGAATTTGACCATGTCCTCTTTCTCAAGGAATTAACTCTTACAGATAATATAGAGGTAAGCAAACATAACTTTTTAAAAATTGGGTTTTTTTTGCTTAAATATCAGTTTACACAGGTAAACTTTACTGATAGGTTTTAGTAATGTAAAATAGACGTTTGATATATTCAGTATAAATATTTCTTAGCCAAGAAACTCAGCTGGCAATAGATAAACTCCAAAAGATTTGTTCTTCATTAAAAGTTGTCTGTTTAAGAAAATAAACCACCAGTTGTAGAACAAAAGAAAGCAGCAAGTCTTGGAAAATGAAAAGCAGGAAGTAAAGACCTGTTGTTTTCTACTATAAAGCCAAATACACTAGGTATATTTATTACCTCTGCTTGTTTTTGTTTTGTAATCCTGACAACAGCTTGTTTAAATATAGTATCATTGAGCATGCTTGTTCTGCTGGTCCTCATCCATTATATTAGTTCGGTCTTAAAGAACTGAGTTACACCACAACTAAATATTTTTGTTTTGGAAATCTGCTAAATTATTTTCACTCATGAGTTTTCCTTTTCTGATTTCTTCCAATAGAATGTTTGCTTGTGAAGAGCAGGATCATCAGCAAAGTACTCAGTTGTGTCACCAATTTAACTATGCAGATTATCTGTCAGAAGAGCCTGCTCCTCATTAAATGTTCAGCTGGCTCCACCTGAATCAACTGACCAGTGGAAAATTTTCCACTCTCAAGTTTTATTTTTATTTTTTGTTGTTTCTTAATTTGTTATTTTGCTTTTAAAAAATGTGCAGGAGAGGGAGGACACTTAATGACAGTGGCTTTTCAACCAGTTCTGCTGCTTGACTGATTCAGGTGTAGAGCTCCTCAGCATGCTGAACTCTTCAGTACAATCCCTGTTCTTTATAAAAAAGAGTTTGTGCTTTGTTTAAAGATCCATCTTTGAAAAACACACAAGTGTGGAAATTAGTACATGAATAGTTCACTGTATGTTACATGCATAAAGTAACCTTAACAAAACCTAAAAAAGAGGGAAATTAATAGTTAAGGCTAACAATATGTACTCATTGTACCACCCTCAACCTTTTAGGTAGTTTCACAGAACTGTCCAGAAGAGACAATAAGGATGGGTCCACTTGTAGTAGTGAGTGGGTTGAAAGTGGCAATGGGGGAGGGGAGGAGATTTGACATCTGTGGTGGGGCAGAATTACTGTTGTGGTTTTGCCAGTGGTGAAGTTTCTGTCTCTGGGTGGTGGATAGTTTGTCCATGCATTGTTTGTCATAATTTTGTCCCCTTTGGTTTTAGATTTATTATACGGTAGATAGCGCAACATTAATGTATCACTTAATGTTACGTTTGTGAAGCAGGCAGATGATGATGTATTTTCTTTGCCCACCATCATTATAGAAAAGCAAGCCCTGAAGCGTGGTATTGAAAACAGTAGTTGGATGTCTTTTCAGTAACTTGTATTATCTCATTTCCACTGATGGTTGTAGTCAGAGACCAAAACTGAATTTGAGGGCATGTTCCCTTAACTGCAGGTTAAGTACTTTCATGCTCTGAAGAACACAGCCTCCACTCTTGTGCAACGCTTGTGGTAGTGTTATAGAAAAATATGATTCCCTGGAGCAGTGTGGAATGGTGATCTTTATTCAAACCCAAGAGTAAGTAATGAATTAAAATGGGAGACAGAAAAGCCAAGGGACTAGCTGTCTTTTCTTACAATATTTTAGAGACTAGTCTATGGATAGGTCTTCACTACCTGCCGGCGGGTAGCCATTGATCTTCTGGCGATCGATTTCTCGCGTCTTATGAAGACGTGAGAAATCGATCGCTCACGGCGCCCCCGTCGACTTCGGAACTCCAGCTTGCCGGGAGGCGCAAGCTGGAGTTGACGGGGGAGCGCTGCCGCCATGAGGACGAGCAGTAAGTCGGCTGCAGATATGCAAACTTTGCGTATCTGCAGCCATTCCCCCCCCGGTAGTGAAGACCAGCCCTATTTGTTTAACTGGAAATCTGAAATAGTCATGGAGAAAAGCCTCTTTCCTTTATAAGGCCACCTACATGTGTCCATGCAAGTAAAGGTGAGACCAATACAGTCAATCAATCTAATACAAGCTCAGTCAGGCTAATAGATTTGTTTGTGAACTAAGAATGACTCAATGGTTTGTCAAGTCATCTAGTATATTCAGTTAAAGGTTACACTAACAATATTAGCTGTAAGGTTCTGTGACCTTCACTGTAGAATTTTGTTTGCTACAGCGAATGCCAAGTTTTTGTTGTTTACATTGTGTGTTTTTCTCTCTATGCAGAATGTACATAACTCACACACTGTCTGGGTGTGGTATTCTGTCCTATCTAGTGGCACCAAGACCACAGAGAGAGAATGTCTGCTCTACAGCCTTAGCTAAGAGGTTCATGCTGTAGAGGCTCATGCACTAAGCGCCAGAGATCCCTGATGTTACACGTACACCACAGCAGGGTCTGTGCTATTAATATTACAGGAGCTGGAACTTGCAGCTGCTGACTAGTAACAACCAGCTCAGTACTTCTGGGTTTGCTCTGTGTAGCTTTACGATAGGGTGCATTGTTGCTTATTTGTGTGGAAAAGTGAAGGGTGACATTCCCCAAAACATTATTGTGTTGTTCAGGTACAAGGGGGGAAAACAATTTGGCAATCTGTCTGACCTCTGATTGGATAGAATTATTGGTGTTTGAAAAAACAAACTTTCAAACAGGCATTTCTCCTTTATGCAGCAATTAAAGTAAAATTTGCACTTGCTTTCATACATTTTTACTCAGTTTAGGTCTGTAGGGAAGTACGGTATGTTCCTGTTACTGATTTATAGATGACATAAGTTCAGTTAAAATCCTTAGATTTGAAGTACATAAAACATGTAATTCTTCAGATATCCTTTACAATTTGGCTAAAGTACATATTAGATAAACTGAGCAGAGCAACTTTTTGTCTTAGTCCATTACTGGGAAATATAGCAAATTATATTCACATTTTTTGTGTGGAAAACATTATGGTGTTACACTTCCCCTTCCCGAGCTGTTGGTGAAGCCTGCTCTGTATGTGAGCAAATATAGCAAAGCAGGGATCTTGTTAAGTGACAGACACAGATGAAGGATTATTCTGGCTGCACTGTTAAAGTGCATGTTTTATCTGATAACTTTTTCTGGTGAGATTGATTCACTTCATAAGCTGCCTCTTCCCACCATATGTATAAATTAAAACACTCATTGTTTTCAGCAGGCAAATCCTTTTGTTTTCATTTTATACTGAAGGTTAAATAGTGCTTTGGATCCTTCCCCCCCCCCCCCCAACGATACTCAGTGAATGCTCGAACTACTAAGGTTTCTAGCATTGTAGTTTTGAAGAAATAAACTTTACTTCCCCAGAGCTTTCTACTTCAGCTGTTGCTGTGATCATTGCGGTGTCATGACATAGCTTCACAACCTACTACAAGAGTGTGGTGTTGCTGTATGATGATAAAGATTAAAATGTTTAAATGTAGGTCAGCATGGACTGAACAGTACCAAGTATCTGTACTCCTGAGAGGGAGGAGCAGGCATCTTTGCTTTTAAGAAATCCTTTCAGACACTGGAGTAACTATTGTCTGGTTCTGGAACCACTAAGCAGATCCTGCTAGACTGGGAGAAGTCATCTGATGCAATCAATGCCTTTCTGGGAATGTGATAGGAAATTTAAAAAAGGGGTAGATAGCCCCGGAAAAGCTTCTCAGTCTGCTCACCTGTCCCCAAGAAACACCTTTCATATTTACCATCATCTAAAGGAACTAATCACTCTGTTCCAGGAAAAAGGCCTGCAAATACTTCGAACAAGGAAAGGGAACCTGCCCATTTGGAGGAAAATGCCTTTACCTTCATGCTTACCCTGATGGGACTCGAGCCGCACCTGAGAAACCACGAAAACAGCTCAGCTCAGAGGGAACTGTGCGGGTAAGGAGATATTTAGCTAGGTCTTTGCTTGAAAGCCCCACTTGACTATAAGCTGCCCTTATATAGAAAGGCATGATTTCTTGCTAGGCTGAGGCAAATTTAGGAAAAGAACAACTTCACTCTAGAAACATTTTTTTAGGCCAAGACTGATTTAAAATTTTGGGTGCCAAACTTGACACTGATTATGAATTTTTCTGAAAACCAGAGAGTGTCTTTACATTTAACATTTTTCAAGAACTCAGTGGGGGAAGGAACACACTCTCTCCCATCATACTCAAAACCTCATTTTTTAACAAATTCCTGATCCTGTAGCTGTTTACCACACCTCCCATTTTCAAATCAGCTCCTTCATTTAAGCTACAGAAGTATTCTTAATTTCATATGTGCAGGAGGAGTTAAAACATAAGAGCTTTTTGTAAGGAGAAGACAAGACCAGCTCAATGGGCCATGGCTCAGCACTATTATGTGCATGTGACTGTAGATACAAAAAATTGTAGAAAACATTCTGAGGGCATAGTCCATGCTTATTATCTATAAACTTGTGCTTTTACGATTGTTTTTGCTTGCTAGGTTATTAGACAGGCCCAGTAACTTCAGTTGTGGGTGTGCACCTGCCTATAGCTGGTCTAGGTGATCAGAAAAATAAGAGCTGTTCTCTAAAATTGCAGTTAATCAGGAAGATTTCTACCACAGTCAAGTTATTAAAATTTGACGTGTGTGGAAAACATTACTGGTGAAGCTTGCTCTGTATGTGAGCAGAACACCATGATCACCAGTTAATGGTAATAGTAAGAAATGGTAACAGGAAGAAAATTCCCCCCTGACCCCCCCCCCCACCCCTTTTTTAAGTTAGGCATGGCCTCCTCATCAAGTTTTGATTATCAACTTCAGGAAAAAAAGGGGGAATTAAACTAAGAACATGGAATCCTAGAATATCAGGGTTGGAAGGGACCTCAAGAGGTCATCTAGTCCAATCCCCTGCTCATAAGTGATAAAGTATTTTTTGCCTGAATGCTTTGGGAAGGGCAGTACACTGGTATAACTGCAGACATCTAATGCATTCTCAGAAACAAAATGTCAGTTTGAGGTAAATATTCTGTTTTCACAGTTCTTCAATTCTGTTCGGCTCTGGGATTTTATTGAAGACAGAGAAAGTAGGACTATGCCCAATGTTGAAGATGAAGTGACAGAGCTTGGAGAGCTTTTCATGCACCTCTCAGGAGCAGATCAGGAGTCTGCCACTCCTTAATAAAGGGAACTAACACACAAAAGTTCTGTTTTCTTCTGTACTAGTCCAGCTATTTACTTAGAGAAGGTTTTAGTTTTTACAGTAAGCAGTACAAAGTAAAGTGGCTTACAGGTGAGGTCATTGTAAAACTTCTGTATAATCTGTATATGAATAATACAGAAGGATATTAAATGAAAAAATAAGTGTAGGGAGAAAGGAAGCCCTAGGGGTGATTTAGTGCATATCTCTTAAACAGCAAGGGGCCAGTTGCCAAACCTTTGTTAGGCTCAGCATAGTGGAGAGGTAATACCGTGTCTCTTTCACAAAACAGAAGTGGGTTCAGTAAACTATATTCTCACCCACCTTGTGTCTCTGAAAGTAAAAGTGAAATATGCCAGTAGTTTGACTTTTATCTGTTCTAGCTCTAAGTTTTTTCATAGATTAAATCTTAGTTACAAATTAACCTATAATCCCCTCCTAAAGTGCATCACATTAGGAAGACCAAGACTTGTAGTTTTCTGAATTTTCCAGACTAATTTGCCCAGGACATTGTTGCAAATACCCTAGTCCTAAAAAATGCATAGAACTAGAGGTGCTTGGTTTGACAGCTAATCTAGAGACAGCATTTCAGCCTTATTCCCACCACCATTTCTTGGGCATTATTTCTATATACATGCCTTATGGAATGCCCTGCACAAACTCAAGTTGAGCTGACAGAATTGTAGTACATGGTACCGTAGTTGCAGGTGTGGCTGTACTTGGTTTGTAGTAGAAATCCTGCATTTTGCTGTTCCAATTGGATTTTGTGCAAAACTGTAATAATTGGGAATAAAGAACCATAGCAATAAATTAGGCAAAATGAAAAATACTATCCTGGGAAGTGGAAACAAGGGTAATCTTTGTCTTGACACTGATCCACTGCAACTAGTGTAGTGGAGAGTGAAAATGTTTCAAAATTGCAACACTGCTACGCAGTCAAACTGCAGATATAGGCAAGAATGAGCAGTATTCTGATTAGTAATTTTACTGATTCTAGAATTAATTAGGCTGGTCTGAAATCCAATAGAATGTGTTGCCTAAGCCCTTAAATTGCAATGATGATTGTCAATTTAATTGTATGTAGTGGATTTCAATTACAGATGCAAACAATTTCTATTAAAATTAAATGCAATAATTTATTCCAGATGCAGTTTACATGCATTCCTTTATCAGATTTGAGATGAAATTTACACATTTTACAATGTCTCCAAGAAACTAGAAGCCAAAGAGAGAAGTCACTATAGTGGTACAAATAACCTCTGCACAGTTGCAGTGGAACCCTTTATCCCCACTACTACATTTATTACCTGACCCACCCGCCAGGGTTCTCAGACCATGGTCTTGCTTGTACAGCAGAACTTCAGGCTTACAAACTGAAGTCAACCATGTGCACACCTCATTTTAATCTGGAAGTAAACAATCAGGCGGCAGCAACGACCAATAAAAAAGCAACTACAGTACAGTATTGCTAAATGTAAATTACTAAAAAAAACAAATGGAAAGTTTAAAAGATTTGACAAGGTAAGGAAACTCTGTGGTTGTTTTGTGAAAATTAAGATGGTTAAAAGCAGTATTTTTCTTCCGCATAATAAAATTTCAAAGCTGTGTTAAGTCAATGTTTGCTTGTAAACTTTTGAAAAAACCACCATAATGTTTTGGGTTTTTTTAGAGATAGGAACATTTCACTCCCCAGCTGTTTGGAACAAGAGTAGAACCTTGGAATTACAATGTTGGCAGCTGGCTCCTTTCACATGTAGCTTTCACTCAGTAGGTCTCATGTGCTGTAGCAAGAAGGCTCTTGCATGCTTCTTCCCTTCTGGCCTCTGCTCAAAATTAAAAGGGAGAAGACATTTAGAGAGACTGTTAGTGCTTCTGTGATTCTAGGCGTGTGTATATATATATATAATATGCACCTATTGCTGATTGATGGAGAAAGGTAATTATTTTCCTATAGTGTGTGGTATAAATTACTTTCACTAACTTTGTGCAGGTTGTGCTAGTTTATTCCTGCAGGTAATTTAAGTAAGTGGCTGGCTGAAAGTTTAGATTAAATGAACAGAGTAAACAATGAAATGCCAGCACTACAGCCCAGAGGTTCTCAACCTTTCCAGACTACTGTACCCCTTCTAGAAGTCTGTCTTGTATACCCCCAACTTTCCCTTCATTGAACTATTTGCTTACAAAATCAGCCATAAAAACCATGTCAACACACTATTACTGAAAAATTTCTTATTTTCTCATTTTTACCATATAATAAAATTAATGGAAATATAAATATTGTATTTACATTTCAGTGTATAGAGCACTATACATAGGTCATTATATGAAATTTTAGGTAGCTGTGCTGACTTCACTAGTGCATTTTATGTAGCCTGCTGTAAAAGTTGGCCAATATCTATGCAAGTTGAAAGACCTGTGTAGGGTGACCGTTTTTCTTAAAGTAAAAAGGGGACTGGCTGGTGGTGAGCTGCTGAGGGGTCGGTTCTGAAGGCAGTACTGCCTACCAGCATCACATTTCTTTGGGCCAAATGCCCGGTTTTGATGAAAACGTAGGGATGGCCAGAAGAGAGCTGAAAAAGGGGACTATCCAGATCAAAACAGGATGTGTGGTCCCCCTACTCCTGCATACCGCCAGAGGTACACATGCTCCTGGTTGAGAACCACTACTATAGCCAGCATCTTCAGTACAAGTAGTTTTTCAAATAGCTTCGTGTACAAAGGAGCAAGTAATGGGGCACAGGGAATAGGTAAAGACAGATAGTTAAGGACTTGAAGAGAAAGCGCTCACACACTCCCAATTTGGGATTGCATAATTAGGACAAACCTGAAGATTTACATGGCCTTTATTAGGCACCATTTTTATACAAAATATGCAAATTTCAACTATCTGTTCCACAACTAGAAAATGTGCAGTGCTTTCCCTTATTTGTAGCTCAGGGTACTAAATTTAATCTCACTGAAAGACTGAAATTTAACTATGTCTGGATAGTAAGATCACGGTTATGAAACTTTTCCTGTACCAGGCTCCTCCAATTATTTTTGACACACTTATGTTTCTATTCATTTTAATGCCTGGAGGCCCCCCACTCGGATCAGGTCTGTATCTCTACAGAGTAAAATAGTAGTCCCTGTCCCTCCAGAAATTACAATCTAAATGGAGAACAATGGGAGAGAATGAAGGAAACAGCAACAAGAATGTATATCAGCATAGACAAGCTACATTCAGCAAGATGGTCAGGTTTGTTGTATGGACTCTTGGATACATTGTTAATCTACAGACTTTCAAACAAGCATTCACTTTTTCTATACAAACAACTGTGCCACGATCTGTTTTCACCACTCTGCTGCATGTCGTTAGTTTTGGAAAAGATATCTGCATTATGTCCAGTACTGAAGAGCAGCTCCTCCCATAAAAACATTATTATAGGCAACCAAACTGAAGCACTGTCCTGCTTTTGTTTCCTTTAATTTTGAAATTCCTTAAGCCAGACAATTCCTTATTTATCTTTGTCAGCAAGGAGGCAGGAGATACCATAAACTGTAGTATTTATTAAACAAGACACCTATGGCTAAATTTTCAATGTCATCTAGGGAATTTTGATGCTCAATTTCCATTAAAGTTAGCACCCGAATCCCCTTTAGAACATCTCAGCATACATTTCATAGGAGCTAGCTGGAACCACGGCTTGGTGTACTAGCCTTTCATTCCTGGAGTTAACTTTGATTGTAATAAACATTTTCACACTCCTTAATCTTAGGGTAAAGATTTAATAAAATTTTAAAGTTACAAGTGAATCCGTTCAGTGGCTTAGAACTTAAATTATTCCTTTTTGAAACTCAGAGCATGTCATGTTTTTCCAATCCTCTTCAAAAAAATTTTCCTTGTAAATCATATTTAAGGACTGGTTGCTGTAGAACAGAACAAAGTTTTACTCTTATAGTTCATACTCTATTACCAACAATGTGTTGTGGATTAGGGTAAGGCTTAGAAATCATCAGAATTATCAAGCTGAATTTAACCAAACCTTTGAACATTAAAGGTAATTTCGCTTCATTGCTTGTTTAACCTTTGTAATACTGATACAAAACTACTTCAACCTTAATGTTAAGCTACAGCTTTTTTATGTGGCAATAACATTTATTCTGGTAACAAGAACCTTGCTCATCTGCAGGGAGTAAAAACAAATGTTTTAAAGTGTACCTCAGAATTTGACAGCTCCTTTGCTTTGTGTTTCAGTAATTTTTCTCCCCACTCATGAAGGCTTTGGAGTAAGTCAGCTGATGGAATAAGAAGCTGAGGGCAGTAGTCTGGTGCTGGCAAACCATTTAAAAAACTGAAAGGTTTGCATAATTCACAGCAGAAAAACTTATCTAGCAAATGATTCCCATTTCAGTTAACAAATGTGTCAGCCTAAGGAATTCTAGATGGTATAGTAGAACCTAAGCGTTACGAACACCAGAGTTATGAACTGATCAGTCAACCACATACCTCATTTGGAACTGGAAGTACACAATCAGGCAGCAGCAGAGACCAAAAAAAATACAGTAATGTGTTAAACGTAAACTACAAAAAAACAAAAGAAAGCAACATTTTTATTCTACATAATACAGCTTTGAAATTTTACTAAGTCAATGTTCAGGTGTAAACTTTTGAAAGAACCACCATAATGTTTTGTTCAGTTATGAACGATCTCCATTTTCAAGCTATTCATAACTCTGAGGTTCTACTATGTCAAAAATAAAGTAATTGTTGGTTTCAGATTTATGCAATCATTAGCACCCAGGGAATTGCATAACTGCTTATCCCTCTTGACTGGAAGAGACAGTACATTTCAGGGTAACTGAAAATTAAGTTAAGGAAAAAACAGGAGCACAATTTATTACTATAGCAGCCAAGGCCTAAATAGTACACATGATCCCTACAACTAATGTCCATTCTTCCCTAATCAAAACACTTAACAGATTAAAACTATTATGTATTACTATTCAACAGAAAACAGGCCCGCAGTCTGAAATTAGGTTACCTTACAGTTCCTAAATTGTAGTCTGCAGTAAGATGGCTGGTCACATGACACACCAGTGATAGCTGAGAAAGACAGACTGATGGAAGATAAATGCAGAGCAGAAATAGCATAATACACATTTTTTGACAGGGCAATACAGCCAAAAATACATTAAATACATTCCTAAAATTTGCCTAGGGATATTATGTATAGTGTATAGAAGAAATGGTCAACATATTAAACGTTTGGGAACCTCTGGATTACCATACTGTTCTGTATAGTGATACTGGACGACAAGCTCAGAATTGCTAACTTCTAATAAATCATTCACACACACATTAAAATACATGCAAAAAGTGTTTGAAAACTTGTGCATGCCACCTACTGTGGTCCATATAGCGAAGAGTATTTCTGATCATTATCACAGACTGTGATAATTTAGAATTTCAAGAGATAATTAAGATTGTCTAAAAGGACACACGATCGCAGAATTACATGCATCTAAACCAGGGATTGGCAACATTTGGTACACGGCCCACCAGAGTAAGCTCCCTAGTGGGCCGGGCCGGTTTGTTTACATGCGGCATCCACAAGTTCTGCCGATCGGCTCCCACTCGCCGCCGTTTGCTGCTCCAGGCCAATCGGGGCTGCAGGAAACAGCGCAACTGGAGGGATGTGCTGGCCGCTGCTTCCCATAGCCCCCATTGGCCTGGGACAGTGAACCTGTGGATGCAGGAGGTAAACTAGCCTGGCCCACCAGGGGGCTTACCCTGGCGGGCTGCATGCCAAAGGTTGCCAATCCCTGATCTAAATAGACATCTTAGAATTGTAAGATGTTGCATTGAAGAATGACACTGAAGCTTAAATCTAAATTTAATTTATTTTATTAAAATAAGATAATCAGGAACCTTGGTTTACAATAAAGGCATTTTCTTGGAGCAATAAAAACAAAATTAAAACCCAAATCAGCAAGAAAAACTGTATACGCTCAGTTTCCTCTTTTATAGTGCATCTCTCGGAAGACAGCTTCTCGGAAGGTGCTGTGTGTTTTGCAGAAATATACTGATAATGCTACTTAGCCTTTCCTCATCCAAAAAAGCCTGTCATTCTGCACTTGATACCTCATTGGGCTGTAAGAAACAAGTCAATAGTACCAAAAAAGCTTCTTAAGTTACTGGAGAGGACCATAGCAAGATTGTGCTAGCTTCCTTCTCTGAGCAGTACTATTCAGAATATATTCCGCTCCTCTGCAGAAGTTTTTCTTCTATGTGCAAAACTATTTTTGTGTTGACTTAGCAATGTTATAGGAGATTTCATCTGCTTCATGAGTACTCTTTGAAGAAGCTGATCACCAGAATTAGTTTCTTCCTCTTTCCTCAGTTTTGTTTGTAGATGGCCATTTTAGTCAAAATCCCACACCATTACAGTGGCACATGGCATGAGACATCCAAAGAACAGTACCAATCTGCAATATTTCTTTCCTCACATGCTGAGCCATTCTTGCTATAAAAATACCAATTTATTAAACAGAATCAAATACACAAAACTGCCAAAGAAATGTCCATCTTTTCTGCTTTTTGGAAAATAAGGCTCAAGTGCATCTATTAAAAAAATAGTAATAGATTTTCTTGATTACAGTCTCAGTTAACTCTATCCCAATAAAAGAAATGGTAGAAAAAGGCAACATGGAGAAATGTCCCTGTAGGATTAAACTGTAGAATTCCTTAGCAGCTTGTTCTTAAAACTGGGAGACAGATAATCCTGCTGGCATTGCAATCCTGTACATTGAGGCATTAAAAGCACAACTGCTATGACTGTTTTTCTGTCTCATTACTGGTTAGAGCAAGGGAGAGAGTGTGCAATCCTAAAAAACAGGTAGTCTTGTGGACGTTAATGTGCATGAATTTATGTCCTCTGTGTGGGCTGCACGATGCAGAGAAGGTTCAGAAGCGCTACGGTTGATTTTGGGTAAAGAATGCTGCAGCAATTCAATGGAAGACAGTATCTGGAAAAAAGAAAATGCACACCAAAAGGAAAACTTATTTCAAGATCTGTTAGAAACAACCTGCCTGAAATCTATTTTTAATGCCAAACCTCAGTTTATTATGGGTTTTGAGTGTCCTTCAAGATCAGTAAGTCACTTTCATTGGAACACTGGTCAGAATTGTCTAGTTATAGCAACTTGCTAGTTGAGTAGTCAAAGCATAGCATATCAGGCTGAAAGGGCTATGCTACATAAAAGTTTATGATAGCGATGAAAACCTAAGGAGACGTCTACACTACCCGCTGGATCCGCAGGTAGTGATCAATCTATTGGGGGGCGATTTATCGCATCTCGTGTAGACGCGATAAATCGATCTCCAAGCACGCTCCCCATTGACTGCTGTACTCCACCTCCACAAGAGGTGGAAGCACAGTTGACGAGGGAGCAGCAGTGGTCGACTCACTGCCGTGTGGATGGCCAGGTAAGTCGACTTAAGATGAGCAGACTTCAGCTACGCTATTTGCTTAGCTGAAGTTGCATATGTTAAGTCAACCCTCTCCCCTTCCCCAGTGTAGACTAGGCCTTAGTGAGTAATTACAGAGTGGTGTGATTCCTTCCTTAAGGTCTTCCATGTGACGATCAACAAGTTTCCTATACCCGACATTAAGAATATAAAACCTGCAACATTGGGTCAGACCTTGGTCCATCTTGCCCAGTATCCTGCCTCTGACAGTGGCACGTACCAGAGCTTCAGGGGGCATGTACAGAACAGTGCAATTGTGGAGTCATTCATCTGCCTTCCACTCCAGACTTCTGGAAGTCAGAGGTTTAGGGTCACTAGGAGCATGGCACTGCAGCATCCCCAACAATTTTGGCTAATAGTGATTGATGGACCTATCATCCATGAATTTATCAAGATCTTTTTTGAAACCAGTTATACTTTTGGCTATTACAATATCCCAGGGCAAGCAGCTCCACAGGTTAGTTGTGTGAAGAGTATTGCCTTTTGTTTGTATTAAACCTGTTGCCTATTATTTTCATCTGGTGACCTGTTTTGGGTTTTTTTTATTGTGTGAAAGGATTAATAGCACTTCTCCCTCACCTTTTGTGATTTTATTTAGATGTCTCTTTCCTAAAATGAAGAGCCCTAATTTTTTTCCCCAATCTCTCATATGGAAGCCGTTTCATACCCCTGATAGTCTTTGTTCTCCTTCTCTGAAGCTTTTCCAATTCCACTATATCCTTTTTGAAAGGCAGCAATCAGAATCGGACATAGTATTCAAGGTGTGGGTGCACCATGGATTTAGATAATGGCATCATATTTTCTGTCTTGTTTTCTATCCTTTTCCTAACATACTGTTAGCCATTTTGACAACTGCTACACATGGAGCAGAAGTTTCCTGAGAACAATCCACAGCCACTCCAAGATCTCTTTCTTGGGTGGTAACAGCTAGTTTAGAACCCATCATTGCATTTGTAGAGTTTGGTTTATTTTTTCCAACATGCATTACTTTGCATTTATCTATGTTGAATTTCATCTGCTATTTTGTTGCAATTTTGTCACATCCCTTTGTAACTCTTCACAGTCAGCTTTGGACTGAACTATCGGAAATAATTTTGTATCCTCTGAAAACGTTGCCACTTCTCTGTTCACCCCCTTTTCCAGATCATTAATGAATATGCTGGATAGCACAGGTCCCAATACAGATTCTTGGGAGACCCTGCAGTTCATCTTTTTCCACTGTGAAAACTGACCATTTATTCCTATCCTTTGTTTCCTATTTTTCAAAAAGTTATTGATCCATGAGAGGACCTTCCCTCTTATCCCCTGGCTATTAACTTCCTTAAGAGCCGCTGGTGAGGGACCTTGTCAATTAATTTCAGAAAGTCCAAGTACACTGTAACAACTGGGTCACCCTTTCACATGCTTATTGACGCCCTTGAATTCTAGTAGATTGGTAAGGCATGACTTCTCTTTACAAAAGTTGTGCTGACTCTTCCCGAACAAACGGCGTTTATCTGAGTGTCTGATAATTCTGGTGGGGTTTTTTTTAAGTTTCTTCTAATTTTCCAGGTAAAGTTAGGCTCACCAGCCTGTAAATGCCAGAATCTCCTCTCAGCCTTTTTTAAAAATAAGCACTACATTAGCTACCTTCCAGTCATCTGGCACACAGGCTGATGATAAATTACCTACCACAGTTGTTAGTTCTGCAGTTTTATATTTGAATTCCTTCAGAATCCTTGTGACTTGTTACATTTTAGTTTATCAATAGCCTCTAAAACCTTTTCTACTAACATCAGTTTGGGACAGTTCTTCAGTCTGTCACCCAAAAAGAACAGCTTTGATATGGGTATCTGCCCCACATCCTTTTTAGTGAACAATGCCAATGATTCATTTAATTTCTCTGAAATGGCCATCTTCCTTGAGTGCTCTAACACCCTTTATCACCGAATGGCCCTACTGTCTATCTGGCAGACTTCCAGCTTCTAAGTATTTTTTTAAAAGTTAGTTTCTTAGCAAGTTGCTTTTCAAATTCTTTCCTGGCCTACTTTTATACTTGTATGTTTTACTTGCTAGAGTTTGTGGTCCTTTCTATTTATTTTTATTACCTTTTGACTTCCAAATTTTAAGGGATGTCTTTTTGCCTTTCACAGCCTCCATTACTCTACTCTTTGGTCGTCCTAATTTTTTTTAAACACTAGGGGTATAGATTTAGTCCAAGCATCTATTATGTTGTTTTTAAGTAGTCTCTATGCTGCTTGCAAACATTTTACCTTTGTGACTGCTCTTTTTAATTTCCATCTAATAGTTTTTAAAAGTTAAATGTTACTGTAGTGGAATTACCTCCTTTGGGAGTGTGTGTGTGTGTGTGTGTGGGGGGGTAATTTCCCACCTACAAGGATGCTAAATTTAGTTAGATTATGGCGACTATTACCAAGCCGTTCACCCATGGTTACCTCTTGGACCAGATTCTGTGTTCCATTTAGGACTATATCAAAAATTGCCTCTCCCCTTGTGGGTTCTAAGACTAGCTGCTCCAATCAGCAGCCATTTATAGTGTCTCTAAATTTTGTTTCTGCAAAGAGAGAGGTCAGAGAGAATTGTATGCTCTGCCCATAGTCTTGGAATTTAAGAATCAGAATTTAGAGAGAAATATCCTCCAAAACAAAAGTGTTTTATCAAAAACAGAAATTTTTATAAAATCCACGTATGCCAAAACAAAAAATCCAATGGCTAAGGGAAAGTATGTAACTTATGAACCCTTCTGTTGGGAAGCTGAGGGAAGGCATCTTTATCAAAATACTCAAAAATAGCCTCATGAAACTACCCAGAGCAGGTTAATTTTGGAGTGATACTGAAGAAAAAATACGTGGATTTAAATATGGATAAGGCAAACTGGAAAAGTTAATGCAAACAAAAATTCAAATGTGAATAAGTCACAGTCATCTGGAAGTAAACGGTTTTAATGCTGCTCAACTTTAACAGTATCTACATCAGCATATGTAAAATGAATTTTCTTTATGACATTTGCAAAATTAAGTGCAGTTTAGGTTATTAATTGTCAAATGCTTAGGGAAGCAGGCTCATGTAGGGCATGGGTCTCAAATATATGTATCAAGATTAGGATACAAGTAGCACTTCTGTGCTGTCCCTCAGTTTTCAGTGGATTTGTCTTTCATCTTCACTACTGAACTTCATATTCCTAATATTATTTCTACAGTATTTTTGTGAAACAGAGAAAATGCAATAGATATTTCTAGGACTTGTTTAAAAATCAAACTAAATAAAAAATAGACTCCTACCTGCGGAAATAAAGGTCTTTCCTCCTTAACTTTCTTCACACAATCTGCTACAAGCCTCTTCATAGCTTTCGGACAGTTCTTGTACAGTTTACTGAGGTCTGGAGATGCATAACCTCGACCAACCATAAAAATGATCTAAACAAGGAGGCACAAACACAGGCAATCTGAAGACCACTGGTGTGAATTATTTCCCTGTCCTTTAATACAGTCTTTGTGTGAAGTACTGAAGGGAGGCAGGCAGCAGGTTCTACTGTAGTCAAATGTTTGTCAAAATTAATAAACTGGAATTGTGGTCCTACTTTTCCAATGGATGACATTGCCAGTCTAACATCTAAGTGACACTACAGTTAGTTCATAAATGTCTTCATTTATTAATTTTTATATAATTTATAACAACAACAAGACCAGTTCTAGAGTGCTTCCTGACATAAATTGCTGGAGCTGAAGGCTTCAAATGACAAGGAACCCTAAATCCAGCCAGAAATCCAGTCCAATTTATGTGATTACTCATTAATCTACCAATACATTTTGATTGATCAACACAAAACAGTATTTTTATGTTTAACTAAAAACTCCTTGTCAGACCACATATCCATGTAGAGGGGGGCTATAAAGCTGAAGAAGGCCTCTTACAATATTTAACTGTGAAGGAATTTTTGTTTTCCTGAAGATAAGCTTCAGTTTTCTTAGAGTGCGAGCTAAGATACAAAACAGTGTCTGTACGTTTTGTTTCTTCTTGATTAGCAGAATATCAACTCAGATTTAGCAATACTGTTTTGCAGGCTTTAATAACCCTTACCAATGTGATCAGGGTGGGTAACAGACATCTTGTGATATCTTGGCCCATGTTAAGTAATATAACTCAGGATTGGTCTGTACATATAGCTTAATAAAAATATTGCAACAACTATATCACAGAAATATACTTCAAAACTGCTAAAGTTCCCAAAGAGGAAACATTAAATAAAGTTGCTGAAATAAGAGTCCTCCTACAGTACATGGGGAAACGTTCCATCTATTTCAGAAATAAATATTGGTATTTATTTGAACGGTAACAAGACAACCATGTTAATACTACTGATAAGCCAATGGTCTATAACACGGATGGATGTTCAAAGCTTCCACATAATTAAAGTATAATGGCATACTGAGAATTTAATGGGATTGTTTCAAAAAAATCCAAGCTTGTTTTCTAATTTGATGTTCAAAGTAGTGACAATTTAAGGGTAACAAATGTGGCCTTTTTATGGTTTGGAGCATGGATTATAAAATACTCTTGATCATTTTAGCCAGTTTAACTAGTTATCTTACATTACTCATTACTAAAGCTTCAAAAAGACAACTCAGATCAAAAGACACTACACAAAGTTGGCCTATAATTGCAAATCCATACCATGCAAGTGCAGATTACTGGGGGAAACATTCATTAATACTATACTTGAATTTGGCAAAACATTCAGGAAGAGAGAATATTTGGTTTTTTTTTACTAATTTGTTTTCAATTCAGTAAATTTCAGGATAATTCCAAAATGTCAAGATTTCTAGCTATTAATATGCTACCTTCCTGGTTAAAAATCTAAACTGCAATTAATAAAATTCTTTTCTTTATAAATAGGCTCAAACTAGAACTTCATTAGGCCAAAAGGCCCACAATTGAAATTAGAGGAGTTCTCACTTCTCTGCAAAGATTCAACAGCAGTATGACAATTCTGCTGCAACTTTATTACTTAAATAAAATAGAATACTGATAACTCAAATAAATCCATGGAGCACTTTATAAAGTTCTAGTATGCCAGGAAGTATACGGTCCATGGTATAAATCAGGGATCGGCAGCCTTTGGCATGCGGCCAGTCAGGGAAATCTGCTGGTGGGCCAGGATGGTTTGTTTACCTGCAGCATCCCCAGGTTCAGCCGATCGCAGCTCCCACTGGCCGCGGTTCGCCATTCCAGGCCAATGGGGGCTGCGGGAAGCGGTGGCCAGCACGTCCCTCGAATGTAGCTAGCTGTGCATTGACACTGCTGGTATTAATTTAAGATGATTTACCACATTATTATAGTGTCTACATAAACTATATCCCATGGAAAATCCTAATACAAGTTATAAACATAAAATGTAAACACTTGTTGCACACATTCAGTAAACAGATTGCATATTCTCCAGAAATACAATACCAGAGTTGAATGTTTCTCACCTGATCTCGGTTTTTAATATGGGAGTATGGCAGTTCTCCTGTCATCAGTTCATATAATACTATTCCATAGGAGTAGACATCTGATTGAAAACTAAATGGGTTATTATCCTGCATCCGGATCACCTCTGGTGCCTTTAAAAGAAACAAAATTAACGGCTACATTAACTGGAAGAAAACAACATTAACATAAGACACAGGATAAGTTGTTAACTTTCTACTCCAGTGAAGGAATTTTAAAAATAGCTATGGCTATGACAGATTTTGGCCACACTGCAATTTACTCCACAGTGGATCAAACCCACTACACTGGACGATAACGAATAGAGAAGCAACATTCACATTTATAAGTTACTATTAGGTAAAATACTTAGTATTCTTACTGCTAGTATACTGTTGTATGTGTAAAGTGACAAAATTAAGCATAACTATTGGCTCAGTTCCATCACTGTCAATTTATAAACTAAAATAACCAATAAGACAGAAGGAACAATCTGCTTTGCTAAAATGAACAGCATCCTGTACATGGTTTCAGTAAATCCGCACAGGTTCTGACGTCCATACAGGCAAACGAAAACAAAACAAAAAATCTCTGCAGGATTGCTCACTTTGCCACAAACATGTGTTTTCACATATCATTAACATATATGCACATATATCGATCAGGCTTGGGGTCAGAGAAGAACATAATGCAGGTGCCATCATATTCTACTAATCTTTTAAAACTACTGAGTAAGTGGAGTAAGTAGTAAAACTACTACGCTGCCCCCACCCCAAGCACTGCCCCTGTAGCTCCATTGAAACCACAGCCAACGGGAGCTACAGGGGCAGTGCCTGTGGACAGGGCAGTGTGCAGAGCTACCGGAATGCGCCTTGTGTAGGAACCGGAGAAGGGACATGCTGCTACTTCCAGAAGTTACTTAAGTGTCAACCAGGACTTGCACCTTAACCCTCGATCTCCCTCCTGCTGTCTGAACCCCTAGATTTCAGCCCAGAGCACCCTCCTGCACCCCAAACCCCTCATCCCCAGCCGCACCCCAGAGCCCACACCTCCAGCTGAGCCCACACTCCCTTCCCGGGCATCCCACTCCCCCACCCCAGCCCAGAGCCCCCTTCTGCCTCCTGAATTCATTTCTGGCCCCACCCCAGAGCCCGCACCCCCAACCCATTCACGCACACCAACCCCAATTTTGTGAGCATTCATGGCCCGCCATACAATTTCTATTCCCAGACGTGGCTCTCAGGCCTGAAAGTTTGCCCACCCCTGAGCTAGTTGCTAATAAGGGCTTATCAGAAGTTGCTGAATAACCTAAGCTTTCATGTTTCTACCCCTTATGGTTACAAAGATAATGTTCCAAATGTGAACCAAATCCATCAATATAGTGCTGTCTTCCTGAATCTGTAGATAGTCTAAAATAAGAACTAGGAACTGCCCAAATCTTGGTCCCAGTTCAAAGTCTGAAAAGCCAGACACATCCCTGTGAATTCCTTTACAGTGGCAGAATGTTTTTTCCATCAAGTGTTCCTTCTATGCTATTTCAGTTTCTAAGTGTGGGTTATTTAGAATATATAGGCAGAAACCAAAGCATTTGATCTTTTGCCACTCAAATGAGTCAAGTATTTCAAGTATTTCCTTTCCTTTCAGAGTAAATGATCGAAGTGTGCTAATTAAACAAAAAATTGTAGTTATGACAGCAACAAAATCTCAGTAAAGGCCTTGTTCCCACTTGCATTGCTATCAACAGGAGCAGGATCAAACTCTAAATTGGGCCCATTATGCATAACAGAAACCTTTCCAGCTCCTGCAAGAGAGTTGTAAGTGATGCTTCCTGGCTGAGAATTTGCTAGAATATAACTTACTGATTCTGATATAAAATCATCAGAACAGATATTTGAATTTCATCTAAGTCCTATAGGAAAGTTTAGAAAATTTATTTTATTGGTGTTCTATAAAGTCTAAGCCAAATTGAAAGGAAATTTTTGGACAACAGCCTTAAAGTTGCAATTTTGCCAGTGTCAGAAATTCAGTCTTACATCTTTCTTTCATAAAATGAAATCTAGCAAATTAATAAAATAAATCTTATTGGAACAACATGTCAAATCAAACAGAATTCCTAAGAGCACTAAATATAAAAACTGTAGTGGTCCTTAAATAATAAAGGTCTATTGTCAGGTAAAAAGGAATTTGAAAAATATACAAAAATGTTTCTCCCCTAATACCTTAGGGCAGGGGTAGACAACCTATGGCACTAGTGTTGCTGATTTTCAGTGGCACTCACTCTGCCCAGGTCCTGGCCATCGGTCTGGGGGACTCTGCATTTTAATTTAATTTTAAATGAAGCTTCTTAAACATTTTCAAAACTTTATTTACTTTACATACAATAGTTTAGTTCTATATTATAGACTTATAGAAAGAGACCTTCTAAAAACTTTAAAATGTATTACTGGCATGCAGAACCTTAAACTAGAGTGAATAAATGAAGACTCGGCACACCACCTCTGAAAGGTTGCTGACCCCTGCCTTAGGGTATTAATTTGAAACATTTTTAACAGAGTATTTCACTTTCATCATCTATATTTTTTTTTAAACCTTCACTCAGTTTTCAAAATGAAAAAAGATTGGTCAACATTTTACAGATTATGTTCTAAAACAACACTGCAAGAGTCACACTGCATGGGAATAATTTAACTCTAAGATTATTTATTGAATTTTAAATATTTTAATTAACACAGTTTAACAGTCCTGAATTTTAGTATTAGACTACCTGCTAGTGTTACTTGAAATGTAAGCTCTTGGTGTTAATATGGGCTGGCAGGCTTCATTGTTACTCTATATTTGTGTTCTGAGAAAAACCAGGAAATGTTTGTTAAGAATACAAGGATGCTTGGCTAAGATTTGTTTATGGAAGATAAGTATACAAATAATCTAAAACATAATAGCAAACAGGAAATTGTACCAAAAATGCAATGCCTCATAAAAGCTTTACTCCCCTTTTCTTTTGTGTAATATTTTTATTTCCTAAAAATAATTTAAACCTATCCATTTAAAAAACTGAAATGTTTATGAGAAAACATATCAGCTGAACGCCAGATGCTAGAGAAAACTTCATTCAATCCTTGTTCTTTAATGATTAAAGTTAAAACTCTAATTGCCAAAAAATGTAAATCGTAAGTGTTCAGCCATATTTTATTGGTTTTCTATAGTGTCCATCATTGTAGCACCCAGTTCTTTAGGGCTCTTTAGTCAAGTTCTTAATGCTACGAACATACATATTTAGCATTAAAATTAATATAGAAAATGATAATCCTGGATATGAATAAAAAAACGACAGAAAAGGAGTTAACTGTCAAAACATTATAGCCTAGTAAGAGGTCAGCTTTGGAAGGAATGTTGAAATATAGCAACCCAATAAAGTATTGGATAATCTTAGAAAAGACAAAACTGTGCTATCTTGAAGTTATGATGTACCTGAAAATCCTCATTCAAAATGAATCATTGTACATGCACTTTCAAATGTCAGAACAATAAAGTATAAATACTTTGTACTAGACAGTTATTTGTAAATTTGATACCAATACAGCACTCCACATATTAAAAACTACTCAAAGGAAGGAAGAACTCTCTATCTTCACAATCTTACATTTTCAGTTGACTGAAATACACAAGATATACCCAAAAGCATACAAAAACCTAAACTGTACAGTTAAATACAAAATCCAGAGCATGTTTGCTAAGTTTAAGTGTGAAAGTATGCAATCATACTATAAAGGGCCCAATCCTGCAAAGCATTACTCAGATGATCAGTCCTTAAATAAGTACCACCACTGAATTAATTTAGAGTAGTTTTTCATGAGTAAGGACTGCTTGAATGAGTAGGGGGATTGCAAGATCAGGGCCAAAAGGACTGCTTGATTATTTAGTATGCATTATTATTTAGTATGCATAGTATTATTATTTAGTATTATTTATTATGCAGTATTATTTTGAATGAGTAGGGGGATTGCAAGATCAGGGCCAAAAGGACTGCATGATTATTTAGTATGCCGTTTTAAAGTAGTTTATGTCCAGCTGTTCTGATATTGCATGTTCTGCCATTAGCCAAGAACAAAGTTATGTAACACTTAAGTAAACTTACATCAATCTTCAGCAGGAGTCCAATTTTTCCAGTCCATTGAAAGCAACGAACATGCTGCAAGCATTATGCCAAAGTGGTAACAAAATCCTATGCTCAAGTAACATTTAGCAGCTGATGCAAGCCACAAAAGCAAGGGTGGGGATATAATGACTTGTTGCATTATGCCTAGGTAAAGAAGGGGACCATCAGTGTGTGGTGAAATTTCTATGAACAACAGGGTGTGAAAAGGATAGAGAGGAAGCCTTAATTTCTGTTCCTTACTTGCAAGTTTCAAACTTAATACTTTGGTCTATATTTCCTTAGAACTGGCATTTAATGGTAGAGAAACGCTCTATAAGGTATTGTTACTCTTGCTTGTATAAAAGAAAGACAACACTTAGTATTCTATAACCTAGTTATACAGACAGGAATCTTAATAGAAGCATGAGATTCCTAAATAGTGTTAATTATACCCTCTTCTGACAAAAGAGTCCTCATAGATATCAACTATTGACACAAGGCTAGTTTTGGTCCATAGTGCTAACAGGAATTGCAATTCCTTTTTTAAAAAAAAAATCATTTTATTGGTTTCAGTTTGTTAGAAAGTAGTATATACAAGTAGCAAACATTGGAAAAGGTAAGAAAATGGCTAGAACCATGAATCAGAATTAAGTGAACTGATCAATACAACCCAGCACAGGAACTGTGTAAATAGGTAATTACTATTATTTCTGTCTCAAATATGAAAAGTGAATTGCTTTTTATCTAAATATTCTATTTCTCTCTTGCTATTATTCAACATGTATATATACATTAATAAGCACGCATCCTCTCTCACTTCACTTGTGTCATATCAGTCACACAGCACCTTACAACTTCTTTGCAAAGTCAAATGGGAGGAAACTAAACAGATGTATTAGCAAAATACATTTAAGTAGTAAATAGAGCAAGGGAAAACACATTTAAATATTTCCTCCACAGTGTAACCCTCTTTCAAAACTTATACATGTGTTACTCCCTCCAAGTGGTTCAGGAAAAAATATTTCCAATGTAATAAAAAACATCAAAACAAATGTACTCCACAGATGCTGAGTTGGGAAACAAAAAATTCTCATGCCTTGCCAAGTCTACTATATTGAATGTATGCAGCAGGGATATATATTACAAGAATATGCAAGTATGCATATTAACAACAGGGATTGCCCATGAGTAGCTTTATAAAATAAATTATCTGTATAGTAGCACAGGATGTTCCTTACAAGTTGACTGAAAGGTAAAGACACTCGTTTGTTCAAATCACCTAGAATGATCTTTTTAAAATAGTGCCAACAAAATCACTATAGGGGCTTTGCAGAAACACAATAAAATACTAATCCAGCAACACATTTTTTAAAATCCCATCACACCAAGGAAACAAAAATTAATAATTTGAATGATCTAATTTTTTAGAAATGCTGAATAATTAACATTTGTATTATATGGCAATGGCTGAAGCTTACTGGAGCCTGATGTGCCAGAATGGGTGATTAAAACAAACAAGATATCTTTAGTTTGAAGCACAATATGCCAAACTGGTTCTAAAAACTGACTCTTTCAAACCTTTAGATAAAGCAAATATTTTGTTGTCCTATCAAAACCATCTTTAAAAAAATGACACTTGCAGGACTGACAGCAGTATTTGTTCTATGCTGGTAAACCACTCTCAGAAGTGAGCACCGAAAACAAGGAAACAGGACACTCATCTCCATGGATAGGGAGATCAAGTACCCAAACAAACTTGCATGCTTTGGAACAATAAAGTACCTTTGACTAGGCAATTAACTAATTAACCAAAGCTGTCTCTCTCTATATATATATTTGCAATTTCCCTTTGTTTTATTTAAGGTATAATTTTGCATATTATTGTCAAAACAGTTTGAATCAGATTATTCTCCCATTGACAAAAGAGTTTGAATTTACACACAAATGAGGCAGGATTTAAAAAATCATCAAGTATTTTTCTTACCATCCAGAGGATTGAACCAGAAAGGTGCTCCACCTGCTGAGATCCACTCCATCTGGATTTAACTGTTGCCAGACCAAAATCTCCTATTTTCACTGTGAGGCCTTCATGAAGAAATATATCTAAAAAGGTTGTTTAGGAACTTCTGTAGAAAATGTGTGTAAATCAGACTGGATTTATCACCTTTACCAAGTGGTTCAGTTTTTCTCACATACCGGTCAGTGAGCCAAGAGTTATGCCCAGTTTCTGATTCATTTCATGCATGACCTCAATAGGGGGTAGTTAAAAACTTTTTCCTAGCTTTGAGATAAATATAATTCCAAATAGCTCCCCTTTCATTTTATTCATATTTATTATGCCTATACTAACATAGCTGGCACTCAGGGAAAATGCAAATATTTTAGCAGCGGGACTGGAATAACTGTATAAGATGGCTCAGTATTATTATTTAGTGTGCTAGCTACTCCTGACAGAATTCTGCACCAAAAAATTAAGATTTCTGAAACAAAAAATTAAAATATCTGCACATATTTTCAAATGCTGAAAAAAATCTGCATAAATTGGTCAAAATAACACTATATAATCACACCAGTTTCAATTATTTTTGGTCATTTATTTCAAAATACCTGTCAGTAAGTATGTCTGTAAAATACAGACAAAAAAAGATTCAGGAAATGTTTTTTACCAATAGATTCCTTATTACGCATATTAATACAGAACTCGGAGTAATAATTCATTTAATCTACAATACAGAACCATATTTCCCACACCCCTCAGAAGCAGTACAATGGCTTGGGGGAAGTCAGGGGGTAACAGAGCAGCTATGAGAGAGGGAAGTAATTGCTGGGAAGGAGCCTTAGTGTGAACTTGGAGGGTGTTGGGTTTGGGTGGAAAAAGCATGGAACAGGTTTTTGGTTTGGGGGGGGGGGGGGGAAGAGAAGGGATTGTCAGGGAGCTACCCCCACGCAGATCCTGGCTGACCCCTAGTCTCTCCCATTCAGTCATATGCATCTGCCCTGCCACGTGTCCCTTTATCCCCACTCAGACACCCACTCCCTCATCCCCACATGTCCTTGCAGCCCCTTATCCATGTGTCCCCATCCCCATGTGTCTCTGTACTCCCACTCAGCCACCCCTCACATCTCTATATGACCCTGTATATCCCTCCACCTCATAGCCCTGCGCCTCCACTCCCATTCAGCCCCCACCCCGGTCTGTCCTCCCCAACTAGCCCTTACGAGCCCCTTTGACCCCCTAAAACCTCCATGCGGACTGTCTCCCCATAGCCTGTCTCCTGACCTAGCCCGATAGGCACTGTGAAGAATGCTGGCTCGCTCTCTTCCCTAGCTGGCCGGGAGAGGCTATTCTGTTCTAGAGCCACAGCACCTTCTGGTGTGCAAAAGGCACAAATGCAGCAACTTTCCAGCAGAAGCTTTTTTCTGTGCAAAAAATTTAAAATATGCATGGCTTATTAATTATGCACATGCAATGGTGCAAATTCACCCAGGAGTAACTAGCCTTTCACCTCTACCATAGCTAAATTAAAATAAATTGAAACATTTATCACTGGAAACAAACCAAATTAAACTTATCTATCTGGTGCTCATTGTTGGGGTGGTGTGCCAAGAGGCTTAATTTAGGAATGTCACTCAATTGAGAGCTCTACAGTTTGTAGCATGGGTACAAGCCTTATACAGTATATCCATCTTTAACAGCTCCAATGTATTCTTTAGTAGTGGTATTGTTCCAGAAGGAAAAAAACACTTCAAAATCTAATTCAAGAACTGACTACAAAAAATTAATATTCTGAAAGATTCTATAGATGTGTCAGAGAAAGAGATCCCGTAGTCTTCTTGTGATATCTAATGAACTTGAGGGGAAAAGCAGACAAATAAGTGAATGATATAAAAGATAGTTGTGATTATAAATGCATCAACATCAATTTGAGTCTTTCATCTTATTGAAAACATGAACATTCATTTGTTTACTGAACATGAACAACTGAAGTTATCTTTGTAGAAATTTTGCACTTTAAGAAAACACTACATTCTGCTGCGGCAAGTTTCAGTTTGTTATTTTGCCAATTTCAGTCAACGTTGTGCTTGGTAATTTTAAAGACAGAGACTTGCCTGAAGTTCATAAGCCAACGACTTGCCAGATATTCAGTTCATAAACTGAGCTCCTAGAATATATATTTTTTTAAATTACCTACACAGAAGCCTCACATATCAAGAAAATAAAAGTGGCATGCAAAAGGAAATGGTAGAATCTTTATTCAGTATGAATTATTCAATAGGTATGCTGCTAGGAATGTATTAGTCACGTTAATTATACATTTTCCTTTCCCAATTTTAGAATCAAGAAAGTTTTGGCTCAGTGTCCACCAAAAGTTTCCATCTTTACTTTCACATGGGATTAGATGCAAAAAATCAAAAGAAGAGTCTAATTTCTGTCCTAAATAATCTTTTGAAAGTAGGGATATTTTGGAAGGAAGTCAATTAGATTAAAATAGGCCAAGTTTGCATCCCAAGATTGCATATCAACACAGGTAAAAAAGAATAAATGTATAAATATATTTTTAATACATCTTTACCTGGCTAGGAAATGACTTCCTCTTGATCACTAAAAAAAGAGGTTACTTACCCAGTAACTGTTGTTCTTTGAGATGTGTTGCTCATATCCATTCCAAGTAGGTGTGCATGCGCATCATGCACGGTTGTCAGGATGATTTTTACCCTAGCAACCCCCACCGGTTCGGCCATGGAGCCCCCTGGAGTGGTGCCCTCATGGCGCTGTATATATATAGGAGCCAACCCGGCGGCCCTCTCAGTTCCTTCTTGCCAGGAGCTCCGACAGTGGGGAAGAAGGATGTGTTTTGTAATGGACATGAGCAACACATCTCAAAGAACAATTACTGGGTAAATAGCCTCGTTTTCTTCTTTGAGTGGTTGCTGATATGCATTCCAAGTAGGTGACTTGCAAGCCCTTATCTAGGTGGTGGGTCCAGAGTGACTGAGCACTGTACTCAGTACAGCTGAGCTGAAGGCGTTGTCTCTCGATTGCTGGACCAACTCGTAGCACGTCGCGAAGGTATGGACCGAGGACCACGTGGCGGCTCTGCAGATTTCCTGGAGCAGGACCTGCGCTCAGACTGCTGCAGAAGATGCCTGAGCTGTAGTAGAGTGGGTGGAGAATGGTTTCACCAGGGAACCAGCGAGGTCGTAGCATGTACGGATGCACGCTGGGTAGAGATTGGTAGTCCTTTCATGAGGTCCGCCACTGCTATAAATAGCTGTGGTAACTTGCGGAATGGCTTTATCTGTTCAATACAAAACGCAAGCACCCTTCGTACGTCGAGGGTGCGCAGGCGTAGCTCCTGTGCCAAGTTGTGGGGCTTCGGGTAGAAGACAGGGAGGAAGATTTCTTGGTTAACGTGGAACGCTGATACCACTTTAGGCAGGAAGGCGGGGTGAGGTCTCAGCTGCACCTTGTCTTTGTGGAAGATCATGTATGGGGGCTCCGAAGTTAGCGCCCTGATCTCAGATACTCTTCTCGCCGAAGTTATAGCAACCAGGAATACTGTCTTCCAAGATAGATACAGGAGGGAGCAAATGGCCATGGGTTCGAACAGGGGTCCCATAAGGCAGGACAGTACTAGATTGAGGTCCCAGGAGGGGATCGGCTGTCACACTTGAGGATACAGCCAATCCAGGCCCTTAAGGAATCTAGCAATCATCGGGTTAGAGAATACCGACTGTCCTGAGACCGTTGGATGGAATGCAGAAATTGAGGCTAGATGTACCCTTACAGAGGATAGCGCCAGGCCTTGTTGTTTAAAGGAAGAGCAAGTCTCTAGAATGAGCTGGATAGAGGCTGATTATGGGGAGACACCACGCTGGGTGCACCAACAGGAGAAGCACCTCCACTTTGCAGAGTATGTGGACCGGGTGGACGGCTTTCTGCTGCCTAAGAGGACCTGTTGGACCAGGCTAGAGCAGAGTAGTTCTGCATCCGTCAGCCATGGAGCTTCCAGGCCGTGAGGTGAAGTGAATGCAGGTCTGGGTGACTGAGGCAGCTGTGGTCCTGGGAAATCAGGTCCGGCCAGGTTGAGAGGGGTATCGGGTCCTCCACCGACATGTCCAGGAGCGAGGTGAACCAGTGTTGCCTGGGCCATGCGGGCGCCATCAGAATCAGGCGGGCACTGTCCCTCCGAGTTTTGACCAGCACCTTGTGGCTCAGGGGGAAGAGGGGAAAGGCGTACATCAGCTGCCTTTTCCAAGAAAGGAGGAAGGCATCCGTCAGGGAGCCTGGGGAGCTTCCCCTGAGGGAGCAGAACTGAAGGCATTTTCTGATGGATTTGGTGGCAAATAGGTCGACCTGGGGAAACCCCCATTTCAGGAAGATCATGCAGATTACATCTGTGCGAATCGACCATTCGTGGGGCGAGATGGATCTGCTCAGGTGATCTGCCAGGGCGTTCTGAGTCCCTGGTAGAAAGGAGGCTACTGGGTGGATATCGTGGGCTATACAGAAATTCCAGAGGAGAAGAGTCTCTTTGCACGGGGGGAGGATCGGGCCCCGCCCTGTTTGTTGATATAGAACATTGCTGTCGTGTTGTCTGTTAGTATGGACACGCAGTGACCTTGCAATTGATCCTTGAACCCCTGGCACGCCAGGCGAACGGCCTTTAGTTCCCGAACGTTGATGTGTAGCGTCAGATCGTCAGACGACCAAAGGCCTTGGGTTCTGGTGTTTTCCAGGTGTGCACCCCACCCGAGCGAAGAAGCATCTGTTACCAGAGACATCGAAGGTTGTGGGGCATGGAAGGGAAGACCTTCGCATACTAGAGACCGGTTCTGCCATCAGGTCAAGGAGGACAGGACCGTCTCAGGAACCATGACTAGCATATTGAGGTTGTGCCGGTTCGGCCAGTAGACTGTGGACAGCCAGGCCTGAAGGGGGTGCAAGCGTAATCTGGCATACCTGTTGACGAATGTGCAGGAGGCCATGTGCCCAAGAAGGCTTAGGTACTCTCGTGCCATGGTGGTCGGAAAGTTCCGAATGTTTGATATAGCGTCGGACATGGCTTGGAAGCGGACAAGGGGGAGGAAGGCCCGCGCTTGAGTGGCGTCCAGCAGAGCGCCTATGAACTCCAGCCTTTGCGTGGGTTCTAGAGTTGACTTTTCTTCGTTGAATAGAATGCCTAGCCGACGAAACGTCGTCATGGCTAGTTGCACATGGGACTGGACCTGTTGTCTGGACTTGCCCCTTGATAAGCCAATCGTCCAGGTACGGGAATACTGCCACTTTGTTTTTGCGAAGGAAAGCTGCCACCATGGCCATGCACTTTGTGAAGACACTCACTGCTGTGGATAGGCCAAATGGTAGGGCCGTGAACTGATAGTGTGTGTTCCCGGTCAGGAAACGTAAGAAGCTTCTGTGGGGTGGGAAGATTCCTACATGAAAGTAGGAATCCTTCATGTCGAGGGCGGCATATCAATTTCCGGGATCCAATGAGGGAATTATGGTACTCAGGGAGACCATGCGGAACTTCAATTTTATCATATACTTGTGAGTTCTCGCAGGTCTAGGATGGGCCTTAAGTCCCCTTTTACCTTTGGGATTAGAAAGTAACGGGAGTAGAACCCCCCTGCCCCGAAACTCCACCGGAACCTCCTCTATGGCTCCCAAAGATAGGAGGGACTGCACCTCCTGTAAAAGGAGTTGCTCATGAGAAGGGTCCCTGAAGAGGGACAGGGAGGGAGGGTGGGGAAGAACAGAATTGGAGGGAGCATCCCCTTTCCACTGTGCGGAGGACCCAGCGGTCCGTGGTGATTAGAGACCAAGCATAGAGGAAGTGGGATAAACGCTGACAGAAGGGTGGGGTAGGATCCGGACTGAGGTGTAGTATACTGTCCTCGACCGCAACTTCAAAAGTTCGGCCGAGGGCCGGGTGGAGGCCTATTAGGGCCTTGGGACTGCCCTTGCTGGCGAGTGGCCAAGTGATGCCTGCCTCCCCGACCCTGGCGCCTAGAAGCGTCCTGCCTAGGTCTGGATGGAGGGTAAGGGCGTTGAGGCAATGGTCTGAAGGGGCACCTCTGAGTAACTGGGGTGTGTATTCCCAGGGACCTCATGATGACTGTAGATTCTTTTAGGGACTGCAGGCGAGAGTCAGTTTTTTCAGAAATTAAGCCCGCGCCTTCGAAGGGTAGGTCTTGCAGGGTTTGCTGGACCTCTGCAGGGAGGCCCGACCCCTGCAACGAGGAAATGCGCCGCATGGCTACCCCAGAAGCTAGAGTGTGAGCAGCCGAGTCGAGGGCGGCCTGGAGTGAGGTTTTGGACACCTTCTTGCCTTCTTCTACAAAGGCCGTCAACTCTTCCTTGGACTCCGGGGGGACTAGGTCCTTAAATTTATTCACGGAGTCCCAGGAGTTAAATGCGTAGCGGCTAAGGAGGGCCTGTTGGTTCGCTACGTGTAGCTGTAATCCTCCTGTCGAATACAGTTTGCGGCCAAAGAGGTCCAACCACTTAGCCTCCTTGGCCTTGGGGGCTGAGGCCTGCTGTCCATGGCGTTCCTTCTCATTGACTGCCGAGATAACGAGGGAGCTGGGGGTGGGGGGTGGGGGGGGTAGAGGTATTCACACCCCTTTGCTGGCACAAAGTATTTCCTTTCCACACCCCTGGCCATGGGTGGAATGGAAGCTGGGGTTTGCCATAAGGTTTTCATATTGGCTTGGATAGTGCGTATTAGCGGGAGCGCCACTCTGGTAGGGGCGGCTGATGACAAGATAGTGATCACCAGATTGTCCTGCTCGATCACTTCCTCCGCCTGGAGGTTCATATTTCTTGCCACCCACCTAAGGAGGTCCTGGTGGGCCGAAAGGTCAATTGGAGGGGGACCTGAAATGGTGGTACCGGCTATTGCTTCGTCCGGTGAGGAGCCAGAGGATGGGTCTGGTACCAGGGGCTGTAAGGCTTCCTCTGGGTGGTGGTGCTCTGTGTGTTGAAGCTGCACTATAGAGGACATTGTGGCCATTGACTCTGGCGGACGCCCTAGTGCTGCCTCTGGCCTTCTGGGCTTGGAGGAGAGTCTGGAGGCTCCCAAGGGTTCACCTTGTGCCTGGTGGTAGGCCCACAGTGTCTAGAAGGGCCACTGAGTTTGGTCATGGTTTGGGTCTTGGCCCGGGTCCTGCCAATGACCTTCTGCGTCTGCTTCAGGGTAGGCAAGTTGGTCCAGTGCCGAGCCCCATCTGAGTGGGACGAATCCGAGGCCAATCGGGAAGGCCACAGTGGAGCAGTTTGCCTTCGACCAGGAGAGGAGCGTCAGGCTACTTCTGGCGACCAGAGATGCTGGAGTCCATGAAGGGGGGACCGAGACCTTCGGTTGGACCGCGCGCGCTGTTCGCTCTGGTACCGTGAGCCAGATTGTGACCTCAAGTGTGAATGGCGGTGGTACCGGTGAGGGCTGCGCTGCGGAGATCGCTGTCCAGAACAGCGTGTGGAGGGTGATCTTATCCGGTGCCAGGAGGTCGGTCAATGCCGCGGTGGAGAGCAGCACTGAGACATTGATCGGCGCCGGGAGCGTGATCGGTGCCGGGACACAGAGCGGCGCCGGGACCGCAAGCGGTGCGGAGGCTGTTGGTGCGGTCCAGGGCCCGGAGGAATGGTTTGCCCCTAGACTGTACCTCCCTGGTGCGTTGGGGGTACAGCTGGCGGCACCTCCGTAAGCGCGATGAGGTCTCGTGCCGCATTAAAAGTGTCTAGTGTGGAGGGCAGGCATGGCTCTACCGGCACTCAAGGTGGGGAGCCAAGGCGGTCCGGACTCAATGGCGCGACAACAGGGGCCGGAGTCAACAGCACCACGGTATGACCTGTTGGTCCCGGATGATTCACTGAAGGGTGTGTCCCCGGAGGTGCCTGTCCTGGCTAAGGTGACGGAACTTCCTTGTCCAGCTTCCTCTTTCTCATGGGGGACCGCGCTCTGCGCTGCACCGGAACGATTTCCTTCGGTGCGGTGATGTCGCGATGTCCCGGCGCGTGAGTTGGCTTCAGTGCGGGTGGAGCACTGTGGACCGAGGCGGACGGGGTTACCTCTGCACCGGACGATGGCGGTGCCGGGCTGAGTGCTGCCTCCATCAGGAACTGCTGAAGTCTAAAGTCCCACTCCTTTTTGGTCCGGGGCCAGAAGCTTTGGCACTTCTTGCACTTCTCTGTATATATACACACACACAAACACACACACACACACACAGAGCACCATGAGGGCGCCACTTCAGGGGGCTCCACAGTCAACCTGGCAGGGGTTGCTAGGGTAAAAATCTTCCCGACAACCGTGCATGCTGTGCATGCACACCTACTTGGAATGCATATGAGCAACCACTCGAAGAAGAAGAGCTGGTTGTTGTTATTTTTTAATTGTTGTAATTTTAACTAAGATGTTTCAACTTCACTGAAAGACCTTCAGAGCATTTATATTCAGTCTTGATACCAATTTAAACAGTTAAAGAAAATTTGACTAATTAGAGAAAGGATACTATTTGATTTCATGTCTCTGTGGATGATATTCTTTGCATGTAAATAGCTGTGAAAAGAAAACATGTTTTAAAAATATATCAATTGCTACATATATATTTATACTAATTTGGCAAACCAAAATTAGTCTAAATAATTTTTTTTACAAAAGCTATCTGCATAAATTATAAAATTATATCATTAAGTTTTTTAGGGCTAGAGTTCAACTTGTTCTAAACTTAAAACTTTGTGCTAAACACCCTTTGGCTTGATAGCGTGTATTTAATTTTACCAGTCCACAAGACTAAAGAGAAAAAAATCCATCATATAGCTATTTTTGTGCTTATGCTCCATTTGCTGTTTATGTATCAACATTTGCCTTCAATAATGAGAAAATACTAAAAGAACTGTCTCATTCCTTTCCACATTAAATCTTTTCTTTTAGAACAGCCATAGAAAGGGATGCAACTCACCACTAATGTAAAATTATCTTTACCGAATACTGCATTCCATTAACCTACATCAACCCAAAATTGATTTAGATGGGGATTGATCCTGCTTTGAGCAGGGTGTTGGACTAGATGACCTCCAGAAGCCCCTTCCAACCCTAATACTCTATGATTCTACACTAGTGAGGTTGAAATCAGCTTAAAAATTGTCCGCTGATAAATTAAACATTAAACTATATCTTCCAGCTTCTTCTCTGCAAAGCAAACCAAACACCACACACATTGCTAATGAAAAACTAATTGAAATTTTGTGAACTGCCCCCACCTCTGAAAGGCTGTACGACAGTATTATCTTGTGTCTCAGATTTAAGGGCTTGTCTTCACTACAGCGGGGAGGGATCGATCTTTTGGCGATCGATTTATCGCCTCTTGTCAAGACACAATAAATTGATCGCCAGCTGCGCCCCTGTCGACTCTGGAACTCCAGCTCTCCAAAAGGCGCAAGCTGGAGTTGACGGGGGAACACGCCGCCGACTGTCGCCTTGAGGACAGCAGGTAAGTCGGCTGTAGATGTGCCGATTTCAGCTACGTTATTAACGTAGTTGAAATTGCGTTTCTTCAGCCGATCTCCCCCCCAGTGAAGACCAGCCCAATAAGAAAGAAAAAATTACCTAAATTTCATGCAGCATTGTCAAGAATTTTTAGATTTACTGTAACCTTCCTGCAACCTGTGTGACAGATAATTATAAAGGCATACCGGCACCACTGTACATACATGAGAAACTGCAAGGATTTTCTATATTACTGTATATACTTGTTCATAAGCCGAATATTTTTGGTATAAAAAAAGTGAAGCATCAAAGAGCGGGGATCGGCTTATAAACGGGTTTACATCAAAATTTGATGATTTCAAACTCTTTGGAATTATTGAATTGAATATTTAATACATTGTCATTTTGTTTACCGGGAGCGTTCGCAGGCATGAAGCTCCTCGTCTCCCAGCCATTGGCTGGGAATGGCAAACTGCGCTGAAGGGCTCTGTGCCTGCAGATGTTCCAAGTAAACAAAATGTCCCAACCGCCAGCGGCTTACCCTAACGGGACGGGAGCCAAAATTTGCCAATCCCTGAAATATACGGTCGGCTTCTGAAAGGGTCATACAGTTTTTGCTATTTTTACCTATCCGTCTTGGGGGGTTGGCTTATAAACGAATGGGCCAATGAACGAGTATATACAGTAATTATTTTAGTTGCTTACAATTTGGTTTTAAAATTTATTCTGAGCCAAAATTTACACGAACTGTCTAGCAAAAACTGTAAATATATTTCACTGTTTTTTTAATCAAATTAACTCTCTTAAATTAGTAACCATTTATGTAATAAAAATTAAGCTACTTTTCTATATGTAAAAATGGATTTGATTTTCGATAGAACACACATAGGGAGACTAGGACTGACTGGGTAAGCATACTGGGAGACTGGGATGATTTGCATGAGAAGTGTGGACTGGGTAGGCAAACAGAATGGATTAGGGTGGGGCAGAGACAGGACAGGCACAGATTGTAGGGGATGGAGCAGAAGGGTCTCTGACTACTAGTAACAATTTCCTCCAAAACCCAGAACTCAGCCCAAGATTCATGAATCTCACCATTCCTTTGATGTCAACAAATATCTGTAAAACCCTGCGGTAAAGCCTTTGCTCCACCTCCTCTAGTAAGGGTGCACATAGAGGAGAACCTATTACCGATATTAGTTACTCCATTAGCTCAACTGGCAGAGGTCTGAGTGGTAGATGTAAAAGTTCCACCACTGCTGAGAACACGCCTGCACATGGTGGACTTTGTTTTTTCAGTTTGCTTTTTTAAAAGCCTTGGAAATTATAAAAATTTTAAGTTTGCAGAACCAGGCACTCAAACATTAGGAAATGCCAGAATTAATATTTCCCATGCAACCTTAGTTCAATCGTCTTGTGCATATGTATTAGTATACTGTCTTTGATTACATAATCACATACTATTTTTCTCCAGTTTTGTGTGTATAATTCAAGTGTACATTTTAAAATTATATGACAGAAGGATTTTTAATTGTGTTTTTAAAAAGCTCTGAAACATTAAAATTTCTCTGAAATGTTTTTCAGACTTTCAGTCCCCAGTCAACATTATCTTCCCTAATAATTTGTATACAGTAGAACCTCAGAGTTACAAACTGACCAGTCAATCACACACCCCTCATTTGGAACTGGAAGTACACAATAGAACAGCAGCGACTCACCCCTCCCGCTCCCCGCCAAAAGAGCAAATATAATACAGTATTGTGTTAAACATAAATTACTAATAAAGGGAAAGCTTCATTTTTCTTCTATATAGTTCAATTCTATCAATGTTCAGTTGAAAACTTTCGAAAGAATCACGATAATGTTTTCTTCAGAGTTACGAACCACCTCCATTCCCAAACTGTTTATAACTCTGAGGTTCTACTGTAACTCTTTGAGGGTTTTGTACCATGTTAATATCTATTACATTAGGACAATGTCTTTTATGTATTAGCTGCTCCTGAAGAAGATTGGCAGATTAGAATAGACAATTTCTAATCCTACTCACTCCATTCCTTGTGCGGTCTGTCGGGCAATATCAATGAGCTGGAACATTTGGAACTTGGTCTCTTGTACATGCAGGTGTTTGTACAGACTGCTCCCTTCACACCACTGTGTAACAATAGCCAGATTATCTTTAGTCATGTAGCCCATGAACAGCAAAATATTAACATGCCGGGTCTTCCTAATGGAAGAAGTGGAAAGGAAAAGAACAATCACCTTCTTTTAAACATTTGAAAAGGTTCCTGAAATCTATTCTTGGACAAGGAGACATCCAAGTATTTAGATCTAGAGTTTAACAAAATTATTTGAGAAGCACATGGATGCAATGTGCAAGATGTTATTTTTAGAAAACAACATACCACAATTACCTCTTAAAAACAGGAAAGTTAGCATGCGTATTTTAAAAACAAAACATTAACAACTTTAAAATGTTGTTTCTCAGTTTCAAGAAAGTTATTTCAGAGTCCAAGTGAAGACAGATTAATACAATACTTAAGTATAACGTGACAGAATCAAACTACAGCTTCCGTAAAGGCAAATTATCCCTCACTTCCATGTTAAAGTACCTTGGAAAAATTAATTGAAATGGTATCAAAAGCTCAAGCTACAGTTTGCAGATGACATTAAACTGTTCTGGTTCACAGAAACGACTATGTAGTGTGGCAGGGTGCTGGCCAGGAACTGCTGAGCCAGCCCTGCTACCCCTTTAAGACAGGAAAGCCTCTGCTAGCAGCTTCCCTAAGCTAGGGAAGCTGATTAGCCCAGGGCTGCACTCTGCTAGGTAATCAGGGCCAAATGGGTTGAACCTGGTAGCCTCCCCAGGGGATATAAACCTGGTGGGGAGGAAGCCAGAGAACAGAGAGAGAGAAGGAGGAGATAGACAGGGAGAGAAGGTGCAGAGAAGTGAAGTAGAGCCGAGGAAGGCAGCTGAGGCTGATTGCCTGCAAGAGCTACCTGGCTGCAGAGCGAACTTGTTTCCTGAGGCCAGCCAAGCTGAGGGCTGGGCCTAAGTCAGAGCTGTGTCTATTGCTGTAAATAGGTGGGGGGTTTGCACTGTACTGTGAATAAAGGACACTGGTGAAGCCAAAAGGAGTCTCCTGCCTGTTTGTGACGTGGGCGGGCAGACGACCGCCTTACAGTAGACATGAGAAAATGACAGTTTTAAATTCAGTTGAGCATTATACAGCATGGCAGCAGACAAATTTAACTTGTGTAGTGTAAAATAATTAAATGAAGGCAAAAAATGCTATTCCCATGTACATAAATTGCCTCTGAACATGGTTTCTACTTCGTTATTATGGATAAACCATAATGGATAAACTGCACAGGCAGTAATTAAGCAAAGACGTTTCCTGAGTTGACTAAAGAATGGATTTTAAAAGTACAGAAAATACTATGACATTATATAAAAAAGCACACCATCTCAAATATTCTGTCCAGTATCAATCACCTTCCCTAAAAGTGATGAGAATCAAGAGTTCCAGAGAATGGCAGCAAAATTATGACAAGGTTCATAAATGACAAGGGATTACAAATGTTAATATTTATCTTAGAAAGAAGAGTTCAAGGGATAATGAATGTGGTATTGAAAATTATAAAGGTCTCAAAAATTGATCAGCACCTCTATTATCCTGCACCATGTGATAAGGTGGCACTCAAAAGGCAGTAAATTTAGTCCATAGCAGGAAACACTGTACCACTTACTATACAGAAAATTCAATAAATACAAAATTATGCAAATCCATGTTATTAACTCACCTTAACACAGCCACTTCATTTCTGAAGGCCTGAAACTGTTCTGGGGTTGGATTTACAACCTTTAATATCTTCACTGCTACATCTCCTGCAAATACATTTAACATAAAGGTTACCAACAACATTGTAACAGTCTTTTAGAGCAGCATTATCACCTCTACATTTAAAAATTCTGAAATTTCTGTACAAATACATCTTTGGTCATTTATAAACAGAGAGGTCCACGACAAAACAGACTTTCGCATTTTCATACAATTCATTTGGTAGAGATGGTATCAAGTAACCCCAAATAGAAGATCAATCCTTTTTCTAAGTACTTGAAAAGGTGTTTTAACTATTAAATTGCTAGTAACCAGCTGATGGGACCGCGTGTGATATTAAACAAAGACCATTGAACAACATATTGAAATCTGAAGATATAAACAGTTTAGTTATTAATACAGGAGAAACCAATTAAGTTGTTTTTCTAAATAAGAGCTATTTAGGGAGAAATGCATCCTCAGCTTATTGTTTCAAGCACTGTAAATACTGTATTCAATAGATTTTCATCAGGAACACAAATTCTTATTTATCTTCTCTCCCCCCCAGTTTTAGTACAGAAAAGTACCTCCTCTAATTCTAAATTAACAGAATTAGACTTTTATTCCCTCAAAATTAATGTCTAGGGGACAGCAGAATAAACCACAATTTTAATGTTTGAATTACACAATTAGTGAACAAAGGAAATATAATAGTGCATCAGTTCTTTAACCATTTGATACTGCATATTGCAAAAGATTACTTGAAAAGCGAATTCAAATGAACTTGAATGTGAGAGCCTGTTTTGATTCTGCACCTGCTATAGGAATATAAACAAACTAAATTGCTGCTTAACTTTGATCTGTGTGTGTGGGAGGACTGGTATCCAGTGTCAGCTGTTTATAATTATATTACTTGGGTAAACAAAGAGGGAGAGGAATACCATTCAAGAAAGTAAAATAATAGTATGAAGCTGGGCAAATGAATGTAAGGAGGAATTTTTAAAGACGGGACAATCAGTCCCTCCGGGGAAGCAGCGAAAGTTACGCTCATTAACATAAGACTGGACATTGCACGTTTGAATATGCTGGAGGGATTAATCTTGTATTGGCAGAGCCTCATGAGGGTGAGAATGGGAATGGTTGTAATCCTCTTGACAAATAGAACTGCAGGAAGCTGGCTGGGCTAATCAGTAGGTAAGTAAACCTAAGGACCTGCCTGGTGATAGGCCTGTTTATAGCATTTCACACAATTTTTAGGTTACTCCTGTTTAACACTGCCAAACCACTTACTTTAAACAAAACTCTAACAGGCACAGGTTTATCTGCAATTATAATGGCAAATTAATAATTTTTTTCAAGATGGTCTCTCTTGCCTTTAGAAAAAGATTAATCTCCAAAAGTTCTGACTGGTTCTTTGAGGAAAAGTCTCCACAATCCTTTTAGCTACCCAGCTTTCCATATACAGAAATGTATATTAATAGTATTTTTCATGTTCTATGTGTTATTTCAAATCATCATCATTTGTATTATTGTAGTGGCCAGAGGCCCCCCCCGGGATTGGGGCTCCATTCTACTAAGTGCTATACAAACATATAGGAAGTCTTGCTGGTCTGAGGAGCCTTCAATCTAGAAATAAATAAATAAAAGAAAGGGGGGAAGGGATACAAACATGGGCAGCCTCCCCTTGTCCCCAAGGCCCTGTCTCCCTCCTCATCTGCCCACCTCCCCCATAGAAGCCCAGAACATCCCCACCGCAGCCCCCGATCCAAGCGCCAGTCAGCCAGTGGGCAAGGTCCCAAACCCGGTGCACCAGATGGCAGTGCTCCTGGGCCCAGGGCTCCTGACTGCCAGGCAGGGCAGAGCAGCTGGTGGCAGTGTTCCCAGCCCCAGTGCCCTGACTCCTCCCTGGCCCACCGCCAAGGCAGAGCACTCTGGGAACCATGCCTGGATTGTGGGCAGAGCAACGCTAGGCTGTTTGGAAAGGCACAGCCTACCCCTGACTATGATACCTGCTACCCATGGATATAAAATTTTTATTAAAACTAATGTTAAAAGTGAAAATATACAGAAATTGAGAAGTAAGGTACTGGACATCTGGAGTCAGGCTGGGACTATGGGCGATTGTAGGTAACAGGTACAGGGTAACACAAGAAAAGTACGCCAACCCAACTTCCCTTCAGTTCCAGTTTTAGGAAGCTTCGGAGCTGTGGTACCAATGACATTGATGGAGCAAAGGATTGTTTTGGGGGCTTGCTATAGGAACTCACAGACCTTCTCTTAGTGCTCTTGTGTGATTGTCTCATCCCTCTGGGCTCACATTCCTTTAAAGTAGAAGGCTGCGGTGAGAGTTCCCACCAGGGCTCTGGCCATTGAAGGGCCAACTCCATGAGCAGGAGTTTGAACCTTACTGCTGTGTCTTTCCTGGACCTGGGCTTGGGCTTCAGTTGTTGGCACAAGCCACACTTTTGTGCTTCTCCCCTTCCCCAACTGAGGAACTTTTTGAAGTACCCTTGTCCAGGGGGGATCCCCACCACCAGAGTTGGCAGGGAGGCAAACCTTTCTTCCCTTTTTAAGGCACAGCCCAATAAAATGTAAACAAAGCAAAGAACAAAGCTTCAAGGGAAGCTAAAATTAGCAAATCTAAAAGGAGTTAATGTGCTGCAAACAGCTCTAGTCCCATCTCTAGCCAGGAGTGGTTGAGAAGAAACTAAGGAGGGTTGCCTGCATATGCTGGCTAGCCTCATGGCAGGTGAGGAGCAGCACATGTGCAGGCAGGATAGACTGCTACCTAAGTTCTCTGATCAGCAGTGCAGGGACACACCCACTCCTACCATGAAGCACCCATAGGCACAGTTCTTGAAGAAGGGAAAATTACTCAGGGGCACCAAAACAAAGTAAACAACTAGCAATTACATATATGACCTCTGCATTAAAAAATACCAAAAATTCTTTAATGCCTTTCTCTCCTTTGTGTCATTTACTAGAATGTCATTCTAGCCTTCATCCACTTTGTTTTATCACAGTTTTAAGTTATATGCTTTTAAAAACTACCAAGATCCCCCTGCTTGTCAGTATTCGATAAAATGGACCTATCAGAAAATCTTTATGAAGGTTTAGTTTACAGGGGGGGGGGTTAGGTTGTTTTTTTTAGAATATACTTTAAAAATTACAGATGAAGCGTATTCTGAAGTGGCATATGAACTGAATAAATGCAGGAGCCAATTGTTTCATCTACAGAAATTATGTCAAAGAAAGCATGAGGCATATGCAAACTTGTAATTCAAAGACACATGGTATTAACCCCATAATTTAATAAAAATACTCATTTTCTTGTAATTGTTGTTCTTTGAGATGTGTTGTTCATGTCGATTCCAATCAGGTGTGCGTGTCGTCAGAAAGTTTTCCCTAGCAGCTCCCGTTGGGTCGGCTGTGGCGCCCTCGAGTGGCGCCTTCATGGCGCTCAATATATGACCGTGCCGACCCAACTTCCCTTCAGTTCCTTCTTGCTGGCTACTCCAACAGAGTGGAACGAGAGTGGGTATTGGAATGGATGTGAACACCACATCTCAAAGAACTGTAACAAGAAGGTGAGTAACTGTTTTTCTTCTTCGAGTGCTTGTTCACAAGTGGCTCCCCAGCTGTATCACCCTGCTGAATGCTGCTCTGGCATGTTGGGTGATAGCATAGTGAGAGGTAAACGTATGCATCAATGACCAATTTGCTGCCCTGAACATCTCTTGTATTGGGGTCTGGGCCAGAAATGCAGCTGACAAGACTTGTGCCTTTGTGGAATGTGCCGTAAGAGTTAGGACTGGGACCTTGGCTAACTTGTAACATGTGAGGATGCAGGATGTGATCCAGGAACATATTCTTTGAGGTGAGACCAGGAGCCCTTTCATCTGGTTTGCTACTGCCATGAACAGTTGGTTTGACTTCCGAAACGATTTTGTGCGTTTGATGTACCATGCTAGTGCTCTCCGAACATCCAATAAGTGCAGCCTTGCTCTTGGGTACTGGTGTGCAGCTTAGGATAGAAGACCAGTAGAAAAATGTCTTGACCAGTGTGGAATTGTGACACTATTTTAGGAAGGAAGGCTGGGTGAGGCCTGAGCTGCACCCTGTCCTTATGAAAGACCATGCAGGGTGGGCCAGATGTCAGAACCTTTAATTTGGACACCCTCCTGGCTTATGTGATGATTACCAGGAAGGACACCTTCCACGACAAACACAGCAGGGAGCAAGTTGCCAGTGGTTCAAAAGGAGCCCCGATGAGCCTGGAGAGGACTCCATGGTGATACATGTGTGAACCAGTTACCTAATCTGTGGATATAGGCATTCCAAGCCTTTAAGAAAGTGTCCTACCATGGGGTTTGGGAACACAGAGCTTCCAGATGCTGCCAGGTGGAAGGCTGAGATAGCAGCAAGGTACACATTGATGGCTACTAGGCCCTGCTGTTTGAGATGCAGAAGGTACTCCAGGATGAGTGTTATAGACGCCTGGAGAGGATGTGTGTGTTGCTGGGCATGCCAGCAAGTGAATCTCTTCCACTTGGCTAGATAAGTAGCCCTGGTGGATGGCTTCTTGCCGTTGAGTAGAACCTCTCTTACTGGTTCAAGACAGGAGTTCCATGGGGTTTAACCATGAAGCTTCCAGGCTGTGAAGTGGAGGGACTGGAGGTCTGGGTGGTGGAGGCAACCATGATCCTGAGTGATCAGATTCGGGCAGAGTGGTAGCATGATCGGGGTGTCCACTGACAGCTTCAGAAGCATGGTATACTACTGTTGATGGGACCAGCCTGCAACCAGCAAAATCACCTCCACTTTATCCCTGAGGATCTTGAGCAGTGTATGAGTGGGAGCAATGGGAAGGCATACATCATTAACTATGGCAAGCTTAAAAAATACTAGTGGACTCACTGAAACTAGACTGCAGTTATCTTCCAATGTACTCATTTTAATCACTGCAGACATCTAATTTCTGTTTGCCATTCATTTGGAATCTGATTCAGAAAACATACTGATGGTAGAATGCGTTATCCTATTTTCTTTGTCAGATTCCTTGTAACTTCAGTAAGTGCTGTTCACCTTTCCCATTACATCCCCAAGAAACATTCAACTGAGAGCTGTTTTCATATTTTTAGTATACAGTTTGTTTTGTAACTTACAGATGTATATTGTTATCCTAAACACCAAAATTCTACACTGTACACAACAAGCTATTAAGTGACTGGATCCTGTTGTAACTGCTGTTGATTAGGTTATGAGGCCAGCAGTTTAACAATACTGAATTGAAATTCTTTTATTTAAAAAGGATTTATGGTGGGCTGTTATCAGATATAACACAATGAGCAGAGATGCAGTAACCAGTAATTACAAAGCCAAACAAATTAAAATTATTCTCAATATGATTTCTTAGAATATGGAACTGTTCCAGTCAATAGACATTTCCCATTTGTATTTTATAAAAAAATGCAAAAAGTTAAGACAACAGGCACCTTTTAAAGTCTAATAGCACCAGTAGCTGGTGTGGCATCCACTAGTGAAGGCAAACATTGAACACAAAGCAAGTTTCTCCACAGAAAAATACACAAGAGTGCTTGCTCCCGTTAAGTAGCATTCTCTAGATAGTAATCTTTTCACCTCCCACCAACCACAAAGAGCCATCGAAATCTAGAACTGGCCATTTTTTGTCAAAATGCCATTATCAGAGCCAAGGAGGAAATGTGATAGGCAGTCTTCCAACTCAATTTAAGCTATCTTTGCTCTCTTTCTTCCTTTTAAAGTTAGAGGCATGTTAGCAGGAAAATACAGGATCCAAATGGATGCTGACAGTCTGTAACAGAAGTGGTGCTAATACCCTGTTTCCCCGAAAGTAAGACATCCCCCGAAAATAAGACGTACTTCCAGTTTTGCCTCTCGCTGTAATATAATGTAATGTAATTTTGGGAGCAAAAATTAATATAAGACACTGTCTTATTTTCGGGGAAACACGGTATCAAAAAACAAGGTTACTTACCTGTAACTGTTGTTCTTCGAGATGTGTTGCTCACATCCATTCCATTTAGGTTTGGTACGCGCAGCGTGCCTGGTTGCCGGGTAGATTTTCCCCTAGCTATAGCCTGGGTGAGCAGGGAGCCCCCTGGAGTGGCGCCCTTATAGCAGCCTATATATATCCCTGCGACCCCAGGCACCATCTTAGTTCCTTCTTGCCGGCTAATCCGACAGTGGGGAAGGAGGGTGGGTTTGGAATGGATGTGAGCAACACATCTCGAAGAACAACAGTTACAGGTAAGTAACCTTGTTTTCTTCTTCGAGTGATTGCTCACATGCATTCCATTTAGGTGACTACAAGCAATACCTAGGAGGAAGGGTCGGATTGACCCATTGCTGATCGTAAGACCGCTGACCCAAACGCAGCATCGTCCCTGGTTTGCTGGACTATGGCGTAGTGTGCGGCAAAGGTGTGGACGGAGGACCAGGTAGCCGCCCTGCAGATGTCCTGAATAGGGACTCCCTCCCGGAAGGCCGCAGAGGATGCCTGCGCTCTCGTGGAGTGTGCTGTTACTCTCTCAAGCGGTTTGCCCGCGAGTTCATAACAGGTGTGGATGCACGACGTGATCCAGGAGGAGAGTCGTTGGGCTGAAATCGGCTGGCCCTTCATCCTTTCCGCAACCGCCACAAACAGTTGGGTCGTTTTCCTGAATTGCTTTGTCCTGTCTAAATAAAAAGCAAGAGCCCTTCTAACATCCAACGTGTGTAATTGCTGCTGCTTTTCAGAGGTATGCGGTTTAGGACAAAAGACTGGGAGACAAATGTCTTGATTGATATGGAAGGGGGAGACCACCTTAGGCAGGAAAGCCGGGTGGGGACGTAGCTGCACCTTGTCCTTATGAAAAATGGTGTAGGGCGGCTCTGAGGTCAGTGCACGTATCTCTGACACTCTACGAGCCGAGGTGATAGCTACTAAGAATGCCACCTTCCAGGAAAGGTAGAGTAGGGAACACGTGGCGAGGGGCTCGAACGGGGGCAACGTGAGGCGTGAGAGCACAAGGTTTAAGTCCCAAGGTGGAATTGGGCGCTTCACGGTCGGGTACAACTTGTCCAGTCCCTTGAGAAAGCGATACACCACAGGGTCAGAAAATACAGAGCGGTTTGCCTGGCCAGGGTGGAAAGCCGAGATCGCAGCCAAGTGGACTCGAATGGTGGAAGTAGACAGGCCTTGATTTCTAAGGCCTAAGAGGTAGTCCAGTATACGAGGAATAGGGGCCTGAGTCGGGACGATGGCCAATCCCCCACACCAGGTGGAGAAACGGGTCCACTTTGCGATGTAGGTGTTTCTAGTGGCAGGCTTCCTGCTACCCAGAAGGATGTTCTGTACCTCAGCTGAGCATAAAAGCTCTGGGCCTCTCAGCCATGGAGTAGCCATGCTGTGAGATGGAGGGACTGGAGGTCCAGATGCAGGAGGCGACCGTGGTCCTGAGAGATCAGGTCTGGGCATAATGGGAGGCTGATGGGAGGGGCTCTGGAGAACTGGAGGAGGGACGCATACCAACACTGCCTGGGCCAGGCTGGGGCTATGAGGATGACGTGGGCCTTGTCCCGTTTGATCTTCAGGATCACCTTGTGTAGAAGTGGAATCGGGGGGAACGCGTAGATCAGATGCCCCGTCCAGGGTAGGAGAAAAGCATCCGTCAAGGACCCCTTGGCGCTGCCTCGGAAGGAGCAGAACTGAAGGCACTTCCTGTTCTGCCTGGAGGCAAAGAGATCGATCTGGGGAAATCCCCACCTTAGGAAGATCGGTCGAATAACGTCCGGTCTGAGGGACCACTCGTGTGTCGCAAAGGACCTGCTGAGGTGGTCTGCCAGCGTGTTCTGAACACCCGGGAGGAACGAGGCCACAGGGTGAATCCGGTGGGCTATACAAAATTCCCAGAGAAGCAGCGCCTCCTGACATAGAGGGTTGGAACGGGCCCCGCCCTGCTTGTTTATGTAGAACTGGGCTGTGGTGTTGTCCGTAAGTACCGCTACACATCGGTCTTGTAGTGTATTTCGAAAGGCCTGGCAAGCCAGGCGAACGGCTCTCAGCTCCCTGACGTTGATGTGAAGGCAGAGATCCGATTCCGACCAGCGGCCCTGAGTCCTGAGGTGACCTAGGTGGGCCCCCCATCCCAGAGATGAAGCGTCCGTCACCAGAGAGAGGGACGGGCTGGGGGGGAGGAAGGGGACACCGCGACACACATTGCCCTGATCTTCCCACCAAGCCAGAGTGGATAGTATGTCTCTGGGGATAGTGAGGAGAGTGTCTATATTGTCTCTGCGTGGTCTGTAGGCCGACGCTAGCCACGACTGCAGTGGACGGAGTCTCAGCCTGGCGTGTTGCGTGACCAGCGTACATGAGGCCAAGTGGCCTAGTAGGCTGAGGAACGTTCTGGCCGTGGTCATGGGACAGGCGCGCAGACCCCGAATGGCCGAGCGGATGGCTAGAAACCGAGTGTGAGGTAGAGACGCTCGTGCTACAGTGGAATCCAGAATGGCCCCTATGAACTCGATCCTCTGGGTCGGTTCCATTGTAGACTTTTCTCTGTTGAGAAGTATTCCCAAACGTTCGAACGTCCTGATGACCAGGTGCACGTGTGAGCGCACTTGGTCCTTGCAGGTGCTTCGGATTAGCCAGTCGTCTAAGTACGGGTATAGCTGTACCCCGTTGCGCCGAAGGGACGCTGCTACCACTGCCATGCACTTGGTGAAAACCCTGGGTGCAGTGGAGAGGCCGAAGGGTAGAACAGCAAACTGGTAGTGTTCCCCTGCCACCAGGAAGCGGAGGTAGCGCCTGTGCGATGGGTTTATACTTATATGGAAATACGCGTCCTTCATATCGAGGGCAGCGAACCAGTCTCCAGGATCCAGAGAGGGGATAATGGTGCCTAAGGCGACCATGCGGAACTTGAACTTGCACATGTGGGCATTGAGTGCTCGCAGGTCTAGGATGGGCCGGAGGCCCCCTTTCGCCTTGGGAACCAGGAAGTAGCGGGAGTAGAACCCCTTGCCTCTGAACTCCTCCGGTACGGGTTCGATGGCTCCCAGCGCAAGGAGCGACCTCACCTCCTGTACAAGGAGTTGCTCGTGAGAGGGGTCCCTGAAGAGGGACGGGGAGGGTGGATGGGTGGGAGGAGTGGAGGACAGTTGGAGCGAGTATCCCATCTCCACCGTGCGGAGGACCCACTGGTCTGAGGTGATGTCCGACCAAGCACAGAGGAAGTGGGACAAACGGTCTCCGAAGGGAGGATCCGGAACGGAAACTGGTGCTCTGCCCCCGGGCGCACCTTCAAAAGTTTTGCCTAGGCCCGCGGGGTGGCTTCGGGGCCTGTTGCCTCCCACCTTGGCGTGGGCCTGGGCGCCGGCGATAAGGTCTCGGTCTCCTCTGCTGGAAGTCTCGAGGTGGGCGGGCAGGTGGGAAGAATTGCCGTCGTGGAGGGTAGAAGGGACGCCTCTGCGCTGACGGTGCCTGCATTCCCAAGGATTTAAGGGTTACCCCTTTGTCCTTAAGGTTCTGGAGACGAGTGTCCGTGTCCCCGGAAAAGAGGGAATCCCCTTCAAAGGGGAGGTCCTGGATCTTGAGCTGCATAGCCTGGGACAAAGTGGTGGACTGCAGCCAAGCCGCCCGACGAAGGGCGATTCCTGAAGCCATGGCCCTTGCCGCTGCGTCGGCCGAATCCAGGGCCGCCTGCAGGGCATATCTTGAAATGTCCCTGCTTTGGCGGATCAAAGCCCTATACTGTTGCTTATTGTCCGGCGGGACCACGGCCTCTAACTTTGCTAGGGCCTCTGTCGTATCGAAGTGATGACGACTTAAAAGGGCCTGGTGGTTGGTTACCCTCAGAATAAGGCCCCCTGAAGAATAAACTTTCCGACCGAAATGGTCCAGGCGCCTTGCCTCTTTAGTCTTAGGGGCCTGCGCCTCCTGCCCGTGTCGCTCCCTATCATTCACCGATTCCACCACGAGTGAAGAGGGAGGAGGATGGGTGTAGAGATATTCGTACCCCTTAGCAGGGACGAAGTATTTCCTCTCCACTCCCCGAGCGGTGGGGGGGATGGAGGCCGGGGTCTTCCAGATCGTAGCAGCGTTCTGTCTTATTGTGTTGATGAACGGTACTGCTACCTTCGACGGGGCCCCTTTAGACAACATGGTGGTCACAGGGTCCTGAACCGTCGGAGTCTCCTCCATTGGCAAGCTCATATTAGTTGCCACTGCTTTTAGAAGGCCTTGGTAAAGGGCCAGGTCAGAGGAGGGTAGATTGTCTGATGACATGCCCGCCACCGCATCCCCCCGGGCAGGGGAGGCGTATGGGCCCAAGTCGCCCGCCACCAAAGGGGCACCAGAGGGGCCAACTATCGAAGATGGTCCTGACAGAGGGTCATCGGTGCTCCCTGATCTTAAAGGGAACCCTGGGTCTGACTGCGTGGTCTGGGGCTGATCATAAGCCCATTGATCCCAAGGTGGCCACTGCTGCTCAGAGGCGGGCCTTGGGGACACCGAGCCTTGGGTGGGGGGCCAGGGTTGACCTCCCCTGGCGGGCTGTGAGGGTCGGGTGAGAGAGTCCTTAGGCTCCATGGCTGGCTCTCGCTGCCCCGAAGGGCCTGGCCCTGGACTGAGACAAGGTCCGCCTCGGTGCCGGGACGGTGACTTGTTGGGCGACCGGTGCCGCCGAGGAGAGGGGTCCGAAAGTCCATGCCGATGCGGAGAGCCGCTGGGAGAGTGGTATCGTCGCGGTGAGGCATCAGGGGTCCGGTGCCGGTGCGAAGAGCGGCTATAGGACCGGTGCCGATGAGAAGAGCGGCTATAGGAACGATACCGGCGCGGAGAGTGGCTATATGACCGGTATCGTTGAGGGGAGCCCCGGTGCCGGGAGTGGGACCGGTGCCGAGAGTCTCGCCGGTGCCGAGGCGGTGATCTGCGTCGGGACCGGGACCGGGAGCGGCTGACAGAAGGTCGGGTGTAGCGGCTCGACCGGCGTCGGGGTGACGATCTGCGCCGGGATAGGGAACGGCGCCGGGAGCGGGATCGTCGCGGGCTCCCTCTATGCCTGCTAGCCGACCGGTGCCGAGAGTGTGACCGGCGCCGAGAGTACGACCGGTGCCGAGCAGAGCGCGGGCACCGGGACTCGGATCGGCGCCAGGACTCGGACCGATGTTGAGACCTGGAGCGATGGGAGAGCGCCTCGGGGGATTCAGACAGCCTCCTCGCTGTCCTGTGCCGGGGCTGCGACCGGTGCCGCGATACTGAGCGGTGCCGGGAGCCCGAGCGGTGCCGGGAGATCGAGCGGTACGCAGGCCCCTCCGGGTTCCTGGCCGCGATCTCGGTCCCAATCACGGGCGGTCTGCCCCTCGATCGGACCTGGCTCAGCTCCAGCGTGGAGTCTGAGGGTAGGAGACGACCGGCAGCAGCAAATGCCTCAGAGGTTGAGGGAAGGTGCTGCGGTGGAGGCACTCTAAGCGGCGAGGCCACTTGCACCGGACTCGACGGGCCCTGCACGGGTACCGGAGTCGACGGTGTCGGTGCCGAGGGCTGCCCCTCTGAGCGGACTGAGCCCGTCGGTGCCGCGATCACCGGCGGCGGCTGCTCGTAATGGTCACGGCGCGGTGTTGGAGCGGCCGGCGCCTGCGAGTCCCTCTTTCTTTTCCTTGAAGGGGAGTCTGACCGGTGCCGGGGCTTTGCCTTGGCTGGTGCCTTCTTGGGAGCGGGTCCCGAGATCTCCCCCGCGTCCGGAGCCAGGGCTGCCTCCATGAGGAGTTGCCGGAGACGAGTCTCCCTGTCCTTCCTCGTGCGGGGCTTAAAAGTTCTGCAGATGCTGCAAGACTCCGCGACGTGGGACTCTCCGAGGCACTTTAAACAATGAGTGTGCGGATCGCCCAAGGGCATGGGCTTCCCACACTGCGCACACGCTTTAAAGCCTGGGGCCTTAGGCGGCATAAGCCCCAGGAGGCAGGGGAGACCCCTGCCCGTTCTAATCTATTTACACTAAGAAAATAATTAACTGACTAACTACTAATGGCAGAACTATTTACACTAAGTATTTAACTATTAACATAACAAGAGAGGAGAAGCTAGGAGATATAGAGACTGTGGAACACAGAGCTCTACTGTTCCTGCAACCAGCTCGTCTGCGGTAAGAAGGAACTAAGATGGTGCCTGGGGTCGCAGGGATATATATAGGCTGCTATAAGGGCGCCACTCCAGGGGGCTCCCTGCTCACCCAGGCTATAGCTAGGGGAAAATCTACCCGGCAACCAGGCACGCTGCGCGTACCAAACCTAAATGGAATGCATGTGAGCAATCACTCAAAGAAGAACTAATACTTTAACCTTTCATCAGAACATTCTGGAAAAATACAGGATATCCATCCAATTAAGGTCGTATTCCTCATTGTAAGACTACCTTAAGAGAACTATAATAATACAATGCAAGTGATCGTATATACTTGAAAATATCTACTGATTTCACCTTTTTTCTTGATGGCAAAGCAAGAAGAGTTAAGTAAACTTAGGACAGTTTTTTCAGAAAATCTCTCAACATAGCCCTCACATTTGTGCTGGTCAATGGTCCATTGGTCAGCAAGCCTCTTATTACAGATCTAGTCAGGTGACTCCAGTTGGACACTCAGCAGATTTCTGGGCCCAGAGTGCTTTAAGCCTCCAGAATCTTAACACAGTCTGGGCACCATCCTGGATTGGAGTCTGTATGAACACTCTCAAGATGCAGATCTTTTGTTATAGCACCATCTTCCAAGAGTCAAAACACCCGTGATTCAACTGCCTTCCTCCTAGGACCAGTGCCGATCACGCAGATTGTACTGTAACTTAAACACACGCTCTGCCAGAACCTGAGCTGTGTGGGCACCTTGATTTACAGTTTACCTCTTTAGGCCCATGCAAAGTTAAAGCCAGCAGACATACAGCATCTCGTGCCAGGTCTAACATACCATCGTTCCTTCCTTAACAGCATAAGATAACACAAATCTAGATGAAATACACATTTCTTCTGCCTCAGTTTCCTCACCAATCTGGAGAGTTCTTTAGGCTTGGGCAGCCCTTTGGGGTGCCCAGGATACTTTCCCAGCATCTCATAAGTTTTCTTCTGAAGCATGGAATCCTTCAGCTCAGCTAGTTTTCTCTGAGCTTGGCTGCTCCATAGCTAAACAGGGCACTCCTGCTATGAAAGTATGCCTCTTGTCCCCTCACATGTCCAAAGCTTCCAGTTCCAGTGAGTCTCTCAAATGTAGATGTCCTCCTCCCTTCCCCACCAGTTTCTTTGTTCTGTTGCTAATTTTTTTCCTCACTCTCCACTTTACCAGATGCCTAAACACTGGTTGGAGTATCTTCTCCCAGCTCCAGCTAATCTCCACAGTATGCCAACTGTTCGATCAGAGAACAGATATTTAAGTATATCGACTCTCCATAGTCCTTTGGCTGGTACATGCATGCTTCAGTCCATGTCAGCAAGTGCTGGATTCCACAGCCACACAGACACACTCCCTGATGCAGCAATTTTATAAAACAACTTGATTAGTATCAACCAGAATTCTAAGTTGTACAGATTCCCCAAATCGTCGCACGCCTATTCTTGAACAAATAAGCAATGCTTATGGAAACACTATTTAGGTTACAGCAATCTGCCAATTTTGTCTCATTTTATTTAGCTCCTTCTTGGAAGCTTTTAGTGCAATGATTATACTATCAAACCAGTTTGACATAGAGAGGCCCGTGACTTCATTAACTGAAGCATCATGAGCTTGCTGTTTCCTCAAACCCACACAGTAAAAGATTCAAAGGAAAATAACCCATCTAAATGATTTAAGACCACAGTATTTAAACTGCAGTAGAATGGATGTGTGCCAAAATATGCTCTCCCAGAAAGTTGCTGTTTAACAGAGTCAGTGATACACCCCAAATCAGACCTAAGTCAAGTAAACAAGGCTGATTTTGACTTCACAAACATTGCAAGTTAAAACCAAACTGGATTCTATGTAGTGACTTTTGTTCTCTCTCACTACATTTAAATTTTACTTATATATAACTGAAGAGAAAAAAGTCATTGTTACTATTCAGTATGGCTGACCAGATCTATTAAAAATGGGGCAAGTATTCTCATGCAGCTAGCACAAGTGTGAGACCCCATTAGTTGATGAGCATACAAATAACCATTTGTTCTTATATAATTGACTGCATGTACTTTACCCATATTGTGCACACACAACAGATATATTTAAGGTGTGTAATCACAAAACCAAACTTCCTGAAAATCTGGTCCATAAAGTAACAGAGTAAAGGGCATATGTCAGGTAAAAAAAAACAACAAAAAAACCAACAAAAAAGTTATAAATGGTTTGTTTCTATATTTCACTTGACTTGGACTATGAAAATCAATCAGTTTATTTATAACCAATTGCTATACAGTTTAACTGTCCAGTCCTCATTGACAATGATGCAACATCTGATCTGTAAAATATACAAGGAATATTTTTCCTTTAAAAATGTTTTCAATCTAATTTTTATTTTAGCTATGAAAAAGTTGCTCTTGATCTTTGGCTTTTAAAATAAAAAAATAAAAAAATAAAAAATTGAGACCTAAATTGACTTGGCAATTACAAGTCTTGTAGCAACGTTTATGCACCATATAGTAAAACTCACATCAACAGATATTTTCCTATCCACATCCAAATTCCATTGCAGATGTTATACATGCTTGTTTCCTTTCTCTGAGATCACCAAGATGAATTAAAATTCAGTAGGTGAAAATTCATTTAGGTTAGTCTCTTTACCATCAGGATATGGAATTTCTTTATACAAACTCCATTGCTAGCAACTAAATATACTTTTCAGGAATAAAGCTATATATTAGATTGAAGAAAAAAAGGCAAGTCTGTTCTAGCATATTAAAAACACGATGGAGTTCTGAGACTTGGATTCTAGACCCAGTTCTGCCATGAACTTGCTACATGACCATGGAAAAGTCATGACTTTTCTGTGCCTCAGTTTCACCAGTTACTAAACAAGAAAATTAATGTTTTGCACATATCTACAGACCAAAAGTACTAAAAGTGCAGAGTGCTATTACAGAGTTTATCTTTTTCTGGATAGTTGCCACTTTATAGTATCAACATTTAAAAAAATACAAAAAACAAAGTGTTCAGTACTTACCATGCCATTTGCCTTTGTAAACAGTCCCAAAAGACCCTGACCCTATTCTGGTTGAGAGCATAACTTCACTTGCTTCTATTTCCCAATAATAACTTGAATCTCTCTGCCCACGAGGTCTCTGGAACACAAATACATATTAAAGGTACAAGCATATAAACCATTGGGACAGCTCGCCTGAGTGTTAACATGGTTACCCCCCTGGACAATATGTTTCAAGGATTGCACCTAAAAATACACTCCCCTTGATTCATATGGTCTTTAAAAGATGAACTGCAGAACTGCAGAACTGCAACACTCTGGGAGATCTATGACTAAATGCAAAGATAACTGCTAATATGTTGCCTTATATTCTAACACATACCAGTCTGTTCCTCCATTTTCTTTCCAGGACCCATTTCAGGATTCAATGTTCCTCTTACAACAATTGATAAACTCAAAACCAAAATCAGGTAGACAACATTTACCTGGATGATTTTGGCTGCTTATGTTATCAACTGTTGCAAGGGAAAAGCATAACTGTGATTTTAGATCTTCAAACACAATTGAGTAACAAATGTTTTTTTAAATTAATGAAATGTAATGCAATGTTTACAGACCCTATCAATGTCTAAAAAATTGTAAGAGCAACTACTGATTAAAAATACTCCTGAATAAAATGTAAATGTTTATTAAATGCATTTCAGAAGGCACCCCATTGTTAGAGCCCTACCAAATTCATGGTCCATTTCGGTCAATTTCATGGTCATAGGATTTTAAAAATCGTAAATTTTACGACAGTTTTAGAGTTACAGGGATTTATTTCAGTTAGGAAAATTTAGGTACAATCTGAGACCTAAACTACAAGACCAAGATGTTACAAGAATACTTGCTTTCTCAAATTCAATTTTCATAAAAAAAAATTAATTTAACCACTTATCACTAAACTGAACAGACACTGTCAACATCATTTTTCGATGCAAGCTAAATGAAGTTTCAAATGAAGACAAAACAACAATCTTAAAAATCTAGTATCTTTCAAAAATATATGAACCTTTAGAAAAACTCAGATGATAATGCTTGAATCAGTACTACAAACATTTTTAACATGGGATGTGAAATTAAAGTTACACATAGTGATTTGTTACGGGAATTTAAAGTACAAGGTGATCTCATTTCAACACAAACTAAACAGAACATTCCCAATAGGTATGGCCTTCAAAAACTGGAATTTTGTCCTCACGTCCCTCTTTTTCTCCTTCAGGGTTAGTCTGAAAACAAATACTACAAAACTTACAATTTTGTTTTTTTCTTGTGTGTTGGATCCAGGAGCTCTCTCTCTTTGGGCTGGCACTGGGGTTTTGGGTTGAGACCAGCCAGTTGGGCTTATATTGTTGGGACTTCCAGACAGAGCTGACGGTGAAGCTTAATACACAAAAACAGGAAATTATGAGCAAGAGAAAATATGAGGAGTAAAAGAAAGAATTCTAATTATTTTACATATAGAAATCTTACCTGACCCACTGTGACTTCGAATTGCATCCTAAAATGGAAGAGAAAATAAAATTAAAACAACAAAAAAAACCAAAAAAAACCCATCAACATTTCTGTAAGGTGTCAAACACAATGTGGAGGGAAGAAAGGGGTCAGCAAATCATACATCAGAAAATGTAGATAACCCATGAAATGGTACTAAAGAGCTATGACTCAGTGTATCAGGTTACTGACCAGTATCTTCCAAAGAAAATGGTTGATATTTTTAAAAATAATTTAAGAATCCCACTGTTATTTGCTGAAAACATCTAGTTTGCCCCCTTTTCAATTTGGCTCTAATCATGAGCTTGCACAATTAATGTACATAATTTTCATGGGAAAGTTAAACTACATTGCTATACAATGGCTCCTGCTGAATAAGAACTTCCTTGTCAAAGAAAATACTAAACATGTTTTTGATATTCCCAGTCATTGTACTGTCCTGTGAAACTGTTATGCACCCCTGAATTTCAGATAGGTATGCAATTCCTACCATGGTCTACTACCTATAGTGAATGCATTTAGAAAATCATTATTATTTTGGCACTGTATTGAGAGAGATTCTTTTTATACATATAATGGGGAATATTGCTGGAATGTGAACAAACTTTAAAACCAGTACACACTTTGGAAGTGCATACACTCATTGACCCATGCGAGACCGCAAAAGATGGAGATTTGTACTCTAATACCAATGTAAATAAATTCTCACAAGATTTACATCACTGACCAAAATACAACTCTACAAATAGGCTAAAAATAGGTTGTTACACTGCACCAGAGTTGGCCTTTCTCCTCCCCTCCCTTCATGCCACACAAACTATAAATCACTTATTTCTGCAGGGTCAGTTCTGGCAAAAGCAACTTTTACAACTTGTTCCTTCTAATAAATCATATCCCAAAGTAAGTACAGGAAAGGTAAAATAGCTAAGTACTATGCAAAGCAAGAACATGCACTACAGAAATGTCAAATATTATAGAAGACTTAATAGAAGTCAATTCAAACCTTCCAACCAAATATCTACAGATGACATTTAGATTTCATGGCAGGGCAGAACAACCTATAAGTACCTTACACGAAGGCTTATGAATGATCCATACGAACTCTATTAAGGTAAGCAATCCATTTTTAAAGTCGTCCTAATCATAATTCCTAAGAATCATTTGCTGTCATGGCTAGTAATAAACTTTGACCTCTGACCTGTGTTTTGAATCAGAACATTCACACATTCCTCCTATATGCTTTTCTGCTCTACCTTTAGCAGATTACGATGTGCACAAATCTAATTCTTTGAAGCACTCTTGCACTTTACTATCCATTCAAGAACAGAGACAACCAGGCAGAAAGCAGAAAATTTTATAAGAACCTGCAATCAGTACCAATGATGGGTTTTGTGCATCTACCCATGACTAATTTCAGTCAGATGAGTTGAAAAACTCACCTACTTTAAAGAAAACCATTTTAAAAGAAAAGTTATATTTTTAGATTTACACACACACACACAGACTTCTACAGAAAAAAGCACTTCTACTGCACTTCAATAATTTTACTTTATCTCAGGGAAGGGAAAATATTAAGCTCTGTTGAATCATTTTAATCAAGGAAATAATATAGGTGCTCTTTTGAGTAATAAAAATACACCAGTACTATAATTTTGTCTTTTACACCTAATCTTTATGCGAAGTACAAGTTGCTGGACTTAGCGTGTGGGTGCTGGGTGGCGTTGGTGGCCTGTGATATACAGGAGGTCAGACTAGATCAGTGGTTCTCAACTCTGGTCCAATGCTTGTTCAGGGAAAGGTTTGTTTACCTGCGACCTCCACAGGTTCTGCCAATTGAAGCTCCCACTGGCCGCAATTTGCGGCTCTAGGCCAATGGGGGGTGCGGGAAGCAGCAGATAGCACACCCCTTGGACTGTGCCGCTTCCCGCAGCCCACATTGGCCTGGAGCGGTGAATCACAGCCAGTGGGAGCCACGATCGGCTGAACCTACAGAGACAGCAGGTACACAAACCAGCCTGGCGCGCATGGGGCTTTCCCTGAACAATCGGTGGACCAGAGTTGAGAACCCACTGGACTAGATGAACAAGTGGCACTTTAAAGAAAGCAAAGAATACTTGTAGCACCTTAGAGACTAACTAGTTTATTTCAGCAGATTTCACCACGAAAGCTTATGCTGAAATAAACTAGTTAGTCTCTAAGGTGCTACAAGTATTCCTCACTTTCTTATGGATACAGACTAACATGGCTGCTATTCTTGAAGTGGTACTTTCTGGCCTCAAGCTCTGTGACTCCATGAGCACACTATTTATGTAATCTTGGTTTCTACTTGGCTATATCATCTTGGTGTGACCATGCTATAATTCACCAAAACAATTCCCAGAGAAAAGGCCAGACAGTATGTTAAAGAGCGTGTTTGAGACAAGATTTTATTTTAAACACTGTGGGGCCAATGCATCTTTAGTATAAACATACTAAAGTGAATGGGTTTACACAAAGGATGGATTTCACTTTCTGTAGAATTATCAACTTAACCCATGAAACTATTCTGCCCAGGTATCACCTCCAACTACTGTACTCACATATTAGAACTGAACTAAAATAAACATGCCATACCAACATCTTTATTAAACCAATTTTAGATTAATACCTTCACGTAGCCATTACTATGGTTTACAGTCTTACAAATGCTGTTAAATGCAAGAAAGCAAAGGCATGAAGAAAAATACCTACTCTTCCCCTCAAACAAAATCGTCTGCACCAGGAACTGGGAGAAGCATTCAAGCTGTTGTTCTAATACAAAGCAATGAGAAATAAAGAAAAGAACAGAGGAAGTAGTAAAAAATAAGAGTTTTCAGTTGCTAAGCTGAATGTATAAAAGAACAAAAGATCAGGAACTCAAGGAAAGAAAAAGAAGCTTTATTCATTAGCTCTGTACAGGTTATATTTCTCTCTCTATTAAGTATAGTTTTAAACTATAGTGAGAAAATGAATGCTAACATTTTTGAAAACTACTTTATTAAAAGCCAATCTTTTCCATTCAACACTGTGTGCAACACCTTCTAGAGATTATGTAAAAAGCTATTTGTTTCTGGAAGACTTCATATTTACCTTACTTCATTCACAACCCTTTAAGATATTAAAAAGGTGGGAAGGGAGAAAGACTGGCATCTCATTATTACAGTATATGAAACACAAACATGACAATGTATCCGTCAAAACCTTCTGTACTACACAATTACTAGGAAATGTAGATGGTTGTATAAGTCATTTACCTATTTGTAAAATTGCCGTGAGAGTAATTTTTGTGATATAAATATGGGCAGCAATGGAGCTTGGTGAAGAGGAAATGAAGCAGTGGCCAAGGAAACCAAACAAAAAAGGAAAGGTACTTCCCTTATAAAGCCCCACTTGAATATAGCCTCTGCTCCAAAAAGAGCTTAGAAGCTCTGCCATACAGGCATCTTTCCCCAGCTGTAGAGTCCAAAGGTGCTCAGAAGAGAAGCTTCCTCATGAGCCCTTTTGGAGGTGTGCCAGAGAGGAACCGAAGGCAGCAATCCTTTCTGTGCATCTTAAAACTCTGCAGCTAGGGATGTGTCCTGAGAAGTTCCAAAATCTATTAGAATAAAGGCTTTGGTCGGTAGGAGCTGTGCAGGTCATGCTCTTCTTCCTGCAAGCCTCCTCCCACCCACAGTGAATTTTAACATTAATAGCACCTAATAGCAACTAGAGGTCCTGTTTCAGGCTTGACTGCACTGCCAATCTACAAAGAGAATAGAATAGAAGTTTGAAAGCAAGTAGCAGGAGGGTGAATCTCAGCTGTGGTGAACCTTACCACATAATTCTAGGGTCCTTAATACTATGTATAGTTCTAATGGGCTGCATAGCACAAGAGCAATACCTTTAATACTCATTCTTTGCAACTGGCATGCAGATATCCACCACCAACTGGCTGATTTATCAATTTGCACACGAGTTTATGTTTTTTAAATGGTAAAGAACATATTCCAAAGGGCCAACAGTAAGCAGCTGTGCAGAAAATCTCATCTTGCTCTTGCGCAGTAAGAGAGATCTGTTAAACTTCTTAACATTAGGCTCCACCAATTCTTTGTAAAGCAGCACAAAGCCTGTTAAATTTTAGCAAGGGTGAGAGACTGCAAGCATGAAAGATAAGAGACTTAAATCTCTAGGCAGACTTTGGTCACCCTGGGCTTTCACCACTTACAAAACTAAGGGACAATGTTAAGCAGAAAATAGCAACAACATGGACAATTAAAATACTGATTAAATAACCAGTAGTAGTTTTAGATGAGCTCTACATAATTTCTTATTCAGCATATTACCTCAATTATCCTGTAGTCTACAGGCATGGTAGTGCTGACCATATGGACATTTGGGGTAGATGTAGATCTCTGTCTTTGGGAAAGGGAGCCCTCAGAAGAAGGATTTGATGTGTTGAATGTGAAGGCATGAGGCGTAGAATATCTGTGCTGGGAACTAACATGGAGAGGGAGAAAATAAGTCAGTTCGTTTGTGTTTCTATACTTGTTGTAAATTACTGTATAGCATCTTTCCTAAAAACAAACACACACAGAATCCAGGAAGGATTAGTACTATTTGCTGACTAAACTATTTAGCCAGTTGGATCTTGCCCAGTTTAATTTAGGAACAAAATCAAAGCAAGATTTTAACAGTTGGCAACACCTGCCTGGCACATTCAGCAGTAGTCTGATATTTTTCCATTATTTAATTTGTTACTCCTCATTTCAACTCCTGCCAACTCATATTTAATCAATTGTTAAAATACTAGCTCAGTTAGAATTCTGATCTGTGAAATTTAAAGAAGACCCTTCTTCCAAGCCTAGTCAATTTTTAGAGTTTAAAAAATAGTTTTTATGTGTTGTGAGACTTATAGTTTAGGAAGGGGGAGTAGATTGCTGGGACTGTTCAACTGTTTATGCAGAACAGCTTACAAGGAAGTCATGAAACCTAATACCAGATAAAAGGAGCCCAATACAGTTCCATAGAAATCAAACACTGGTTAAATAAAGAATATAATTTCTCTAACATATGGCCAAATACTGGATTACAGATGAAGCAAAGCATTACCAGCCATTAATTAAATGATTAAAGGCCAACCAAATCCTGTTTACCTTAATCACATGAATAGCCAGACTGAAGTAACTGTAACTGTTTACAAAAGATGACAAGGATGCATCCCTAATTCATTTGCTGTTACCTGGATTGCAAGTGGGATAGGAGGTCAAGAAAGAGAGGTCGAAGGAATAAGGAGTAATGAGTTACTACTGCAGGCCCCCAAAAGAAAATGTTTCAAGTTAATATGCTGGGGACACAAGCATGAAGTAAGGGTCAAAGGACATGCTGCATGGAAGGAAAATAATATGAATTTAGCATCTAAATCCACACACATTTTCTTTCATTTTCAGAATTTCAAGGGTATTATATTTTCTTTAACCTCTTATACACTGTTTCCTTTTTAAGCCCCTCTACTTAGGTTAAACTGTAAGAACATGTAGTAGTATCAAAAGTGATGGTGTTTTGCAAAACTTCAATACATGACTCATGCAAAACAAATGAATCATCCACTTTCACACATGTACTACATGACATTGTGCTCTAATAGGGCTATTGGCACAATACTGTCTGAAGGAACCTATATTCTACACATATTTTTGATACTGACATTTTTAAAGACACAATAGTCTCAAAAATATTTTTTTTTAAATCCCCACCCTTTAATGATCTGATTTAAAACCTCAAGACTAAAAATTTAAAGCCGGTAATATCAGGTGCAAGTGTTTCTTAATCCTAGGAACCGTAAAAAAAGGGGGATATTACACATCTTATTTACAATTTCTATATGCAAACAGCTACAGTATTATCATTTTAGCCTTAAAACTAAAGTGATGTTGTTTTAGTGAATTCTAGCCATCACCAGTATTACATGATCATTCCAGTTTATTAAAACTATACTCCCAAAACAAAAAGTAGTGGAAATAGCTTACCTAACAGGCATCCGGGACACAGACTCACGCATCCGTCGCATTGTCAAGGGAGGTAGTGCAGGGACACCAGTGTCACTGATATTTGAATTAGGGAACAATCTGAAATATCAACAAAAAGAATTACAAGTAAGTACTATACTACATCCTGATCAATGCTACAGAAAAAGGCATGATTTTAGGTTCCTATTTTTGCATTAGGGTTGATTGCTATCACGCAAGAAATTAGATTTATCCATATTTATACACTGCTTGTTTTCCTGCACTGCTTTAAGCTTATGGTGTGCTCCATGACAAATAAACCCCTATATGTCCTTACAGACCCAATGATTTTTTTAAGTGTTATTTCTAAATTAAACTTTGGGTATTAGCCTTTTTCTGGCATGACATTCAACACCAAACTCCTAATGCAAAGGAGCAAAGGGAGGGTTAGAAGTTAGTACTGAATCCTACAATTTATCCTAAACTATTTGGGCTGTGTACATTAGAAAGTGTGTACCTACGCAACTAAATTTAGTTAAAATAATTATACAAACTACTAATGCAGATATACTTGAACCATTTTGTTCATTTTAAATAGGCTCAACTGCATTTGCATTAGGATTTTGCAGCAGTAGAATTAAATTTATTTTAAGTTGATTTAGTTACACTGGTGCAGCTTCCTAATATGAAACAAGGATAACATTTTCAAAAACCCCTTAGTGACTTAGGCCATATCTACACTTACAAGTTCACAACAGCAGAGTTGTACCAATACAGCTGTGCCGCTCTAAGAGTGCTCATGTAACTGTTATGCCAATGGGGGAGACTTCTCCCGTCGACATAATAAAAACCAGTTCAATGAAACCATGCCCCGAGCAACAAATGTTTTTTCTGATATAAGGACTACAGTAGACATGGTCTTAGAAACCCACATTTCATTGAGTTTCAAAAGGACTATGGGATCTGGGGTAAAATTTTCAAAAGTCCCATAGTACCAATAGTCAAAAGGATTAATTTTTCCCTTAGACAAAAATTAGTTGTACAAGGAACTCTTGCATACTTCCATGTTGAATGAACTTTAAGGTGACATTACAGAAATTAGCTGAACATTTGCCATGTCTGTCTGCTTGTCCCAGAATATTGCTTTACAAAAAGAGCCTAATATACTCCATAGCAATAGTCCTATTGTATAAACTGGCTGGGAGCAGATACTGATGGTTATTTCATCACGTCAATAAACAAATCTTTTTACATATTGCACTGCTCAACAATCCAAAACACTCATTAATATTGAGACAGTCTGAGATTCTTCAGTCATAGAGACTGTTAATACAGTAACTCCTCGCTTAACATTGTAGTTATGTTCCTGAAAAATGTGTGACTTTAAGCAAAATAATGTTAAGCGAATCCAATTTCCCCATAAGAATTAATGTAAATGAGAGGGTTAGGTTCCAGGGATAAAAAATTTCACCGGAGTATATTACGCACACACACATGCGCACACAGTATTTGCCTTTTAAGTATGCTGACCCCCACTCTTAAGTACACTCCCTTGTTAATTTGATCAGCAAACTGAGACCACATCTGCTGCCAGGAAGCTTCCCCCTATCCTGAGCCATTGTGTGTCCCCCCCAACTCTATCAAAGATGGGGTAAGCAGGGTGCAGGGAGACACCCTGACATTAGCCCCCCACTTCCCTCCCTTTCCCCACACAGCAAGCAGGAGTCTCGGGGAGCACCTTCAAGGCACAGGTCAGGAGCAGCACATGGCAGTGGGGGGAGGGACAGCTGAACTGCCAGCAACTGATAGCCTGCTGAGCCGCTGCTGCACAGGGAATTTAGGAGAACAGCGAGCTGATGGGGTTGCTGGTCCATCATGGTTCCAAGCTCCCACCAGCTAGCTCCAACAGACTGCTCTTCCTGAAAGCAGTGGACAAAGCAGGTGGCTGCCAAATGACATTATAAAGGAGCATTGCACAACTTTAAACGAGCATGTTCCCTAATTGATCAGCAACGTAACAATGTTAACTGGGACGACTAAGTGAGGAGTTACGTATCAGTAATTAAAAGCTCTTACAAGAGTTGCCTGATATTGCTCCAGTCCACACACATGGTTGGGACTTTAGTGCTGCAGTGTTCATGGAATTTGTAGCCGCACGTCTGACACCGGAACCCATTTAGCAGGAACTTCTGGCATATGTCACAGAAGGCAAGCTTTAGAAATGTCTTTCGAGCCTAGAACACAAGTTAAATGGTTAAAATGGGTACGCACACACACACGCAGACCCACCCCATTATGGTACCAGCTCTCTCAAGTGACTCAGATGAATACCTAAGGATCTGGAAAAAATTAACTGTAAAATCATAAATGAAAACATTATAAAACTGCTCCAAACCAAATATTGAACTTAACACTGCACTTGAGAAAGTTTGTGGATTTGTGGTGTTACAATTATGGGTATTTTGTAGACATTTAGAGTACATCTACACTACCCGACGGATTGGCAGGCAGTGATCGATCCATCGGGGATCAATTTATCGTGTCTAGTGTAGACACAATAAATTGATCCCCGAGCGCGCTCCCTGTCGACTCCTGTACTCTACCTCCACGAGAGGGGGAAGAAGAATCGACGGGGGAGTGGCAGCAGTCGACGCGCCGTTGTGTGGACGGCCAGGTAAGTCAACCTAAGATATGCCGACCTCAGCTATGCTATTTGCCCACCCACCCCCAGTGTAGACCAGGCCTTAGTGAGCTCTTTATCTAGCTATTTAGTCCTGAAATGTAAGTGTATCCTTGCAAGATTCATAGCACCATCTTGGTGTCAATAAGGTGCTTGGGAGTTTTGACACTGACTTCAATAAAGGAAGTTTTAGACCAGGGGTCTCAAACTCAAATGACTACGACAGCCACATGAAGACTAGTGCATTGGCCTGAGGCCGCATCACTGTCACCCCTCTCACTGCCCCTGGCCCCGCCCCAATTCGACCCTTTCCATGAGGCCCCGCCCTTGCCCCACTTCTTCCCATTCCAACCCAACCCCTATCCAACCCCTTCCCCAAAGTCCCCACCCCAACTCCTCCTGCATCCCCTGGGGGCAGGGAGGGGGTGGAGTGCAGAGTGGGCTCAGGGCAGGAAGTTGGTCTGCAGGAGGAGTGCAGGGTACAGCAGGGGGCACAGGGCAGGGAGCTGGGGTGCAGGACAGGTTTAGGAGGTGGGTTCCAGCGCAGTGCCACTTACCCAGAGCGACTGTGGGGTGGCAGCAGCGTGCACCGGGGCCAGGGTAAGCTCCCTGCCTGTCTGTGCTGGCCCCCCTGCCACTCCACTACAGGAAGCAGCCAGAACCACGTTCCTGTGGTCCTGGGCAGGGAGAGGCCCCACTGGGCTCCGTGCGCTGCCCTGGCCACTCCTCCAGGTACCTCCCCCCGAAGCTCCCATTGGCTGCGGTTCTGTTCCCCGCCAATGGGAGCTGCAGGGGGCGGTTCATGGAAGCGAGGCCAACACATGGAGCCCTGTGCTCCCTTCACCTTCCCAGGGGCCATGGGGACGTGGTATTGACTGCTTCAGGGAGCAGCATGGGACTCCCCACATCACGGGGGGCAATCCCCAGGGCTGGATCTGGCCCACAGGCTGCAGTTTGCCCACCCCTGGCCTATAGGTAGGCAGAGGGGCAGGGGGGCGCAAGTAGCTTGGCGGGCTGCATGAAAGAATCCCACGGGCCGCGTGTTTGATACCTGTAAAGCACCAATTGCATCACCTTGGACTTTTTTAATAGTTATAGAATTGTGTGTATATAAGTAATCAATATGCTATGCACAAAAGAATGCTATTTAGTAGTTCTATTCCTTATGGCAAATTTCTTTTTAGGTGAACTTCGGTGTTTCTAAACACCTAGACATCTCTTTACCAAGACTTTTGGGAAGCAAGGCATATAGGAGTCCTTTCCCGTCAATGTACAATAAAGGCGGGAAAGGATCCAAATCTGGGTCCCTGCTCACTCTGGAGTAAAAAATTTTGCATTTTCTGTTCTGCCTGATCACAGTTTAGGAAGTCAATTAAACTTACAAAGTTGTGTGTTGTAAGTGGAACATGATCAAGGAAATCTACTTGCAATTCCTCTCCAATCAAGGAGGCAGCATCTGTATTCCAATCCAAGCGTGCTTTTTTGCTAAATAGGAAAAAAATTGAGAAGTGAGGATAAACAGGTCTATTCAATAATGTAAATTGTAATACATGCTCCTGTAACATGAAAACAAATACAACCAATCTCTTAGAATGAATGGCATCAGTGGGTTTACAAAAAAAAAGGAACTGTAAATGATTTCCAATTTTTCAGCAATAGCAGTTTAAATATCTTACATCGATTGTCATATACTTTGATGATTGTTTTTATAAGATATGCGGCATCCAGATGCTATGATGATGGGCACTTCAGAAATATCTTTATAAACAAAAGTACCAAATGGCAATTTTAGTGATATAGAAACTATATTATGTGCTTGAGCTCGAAAGTTACTTGAGACCTCAATGCAGACTCAGGGATGAATACCCATAAATGACTGTGTCATGATTGTGGCTTCAAAAAGCACTAAGACCAAGTCTTCTGAGGTGTGAAGTTAATTCATTAACTCAATGAGATATACCTTCACCCTCTCAGCTTGTGAAATAATCATTTGATATTTAATAGCAGCACCATACAGACCTACAAATCACAAAAGGAATACCTGAGATGAGACTTAATCCATAACATTTTAAAATTTGCAGAGGAATTTATAACAAAATTGAATACAAGGATCCTTATTTGAGGGAATCAATATGTATAATGCTCAAGTGAGCTAACTTCAAATGCAGGAAGAAAATGGCATGTGTTCAAATTTGAACACACAACCTAGCTAGATTAGAGCGATATTAAAAAGTCTGTAAAAAGCAGTTAACTCGGGTTTTTCCTTCTTCAGTTTTGAGAGAGAAGTGGGGGTATTTTTCATGGTGTATATAAAATCCTTATTATTTCTGAGAGAATTCTGCACCAAAAAATTAAAAATTCTGTGCCAAAAATAAAGATTCTGCACACATTTTAAAATTCTGCAACATTTTGCAATTTTATTTGACAGTAAATAAATGTGGAGGTTCCAGCATGGCAGTGGGGAACACAGGCCACTGGCTGCATGGAGGTGGGAGATCACCCTGCATAAGCCCCCACTCTCCCCCAGGACATAGACTTGGTGGTGAGGCTGCACCAAACCCTGACACAGTACAAAGGCTGGCCCTTCCCCAGAAACACCCCAGGGCCCTGCCCTTCTGTGCCAGGCACATTAGGTATGGGTAGACATGCTTAGCCTGGCAGGATCCAAATGTGGAGCTTAGTGGAGGGGATCCAGGTGTAGGGTGAGAGGGTTCTGTGTGGGGCAATCTGGGTATGGGTGGATCTCTGGGGGGTTCGGGTGGAGGGATCTGAATGCACAGGAGCTCATTGGGGTTTCTTACAGCTAGGGGAGGTTTCTGGGGGTGGGTCTGACCCAGCCCTGGCTGCTCATTGCAGGGAAGAGGAAGTCCTGTCCTCCCTTGTCCCCAGACCAGCTGCGACTAGCAGCTGATATTGGTGCAGGGTAGGAGCCATCAGTTGGCTTCTCCCCAGGGCCCCTGCCCACCCACTGTGGTGATTTACCTCTTCACCGCCTGCTCGAGGCACCCAAAACAACAGGCCCAGGCTACTAGGGAGGGGCCCATAATGGCTCTTGAGGCTTCCCTTTGTTTCCCCATCAGAAAGTCATTTTTCTGCAGGGAAGCAAAGAAATCTGCGCATACACAGTGGTGAAGAAATCCCCCAGGAGTATGAGCACTTAAACAACACTAATATTTAATTTCTTACATCATTTCAGCATGCTTAAGGTGTGGCTTTTTGAATAAGAATTTTGAGAAGAACAAGGAAAGCATGAAGAAAGAATCTTCACAGCTAAGTTAGACTTCTAGTAATGAGAGAAGAAACCACAGTTTCTGCTAGTTTAAAACCAGGATTTGAAAAATCCAACAGTGTTAAAACTGTTTCTCTGACTTGGTACACAGCTTCTTACCCTTTTTGTTCATTAAAAAGTCGAAAAACTGCACAGCATTCTGGCTGCAGACCTCTGACTTTGAGCGCCTTCATAAGACAATCATGAAGGGTCATCCCATTCCGCACATTTACCTGTGAACAAGAGCCAATTTTAATTTAAAACTTTAATGAGGACATAAAAGGGCTTAAAATACTAATTTTCTGATCTCCATATTCTACACAAGACTAGACATATCACATTCCACACATCACTACAGCAAAACTTGACTTAACAGCACTTTTATTAATAGAGTTGAAATTTCAAAAAAGTGTTCCTAACATGCCATACTGATGACATGTACAAGCATTTCTAGGAGCAGTGCTAAAACAGGTTAGTTAAAGACACAATTTCCTTCAGAATTTAACTGAACAAGTCCATTCAAAAATCCATCCGATATAGCTTTTCCTAGAAAACAAATTATCCTAGAACTCAATTATCTTGCCACCAGAACAGCTCCTAAACTTTCAAATCCAGGAACTGAGTGAAACTGAAGGTACTTCAGCTGATTTGAGATGGTGTGAAAATGGAGAGACAAAGGCAGTCTCTTAAGTAGCCAGATCCCAAACCATACATACCGGGCTTTATAAGATCAACCACACAAAATGGCATCCAAAAGCAAATCAGCAGCCAGTGCTGATAACTGACGTTTCTGCTTTCTCATTGGCTGCAACTTCAGAATAGAACACATGGTCAAATATCGATAGGATAAAGGCATGGGCAACTGTGGCAAGGTCACCCTTCAAGCTGAAAGGCTGTAAGTCTGATCAGATGTACATAGTAGTGCTTTTTGGCCATCAATGATATCTTATGATCCAGAAGCATCTCCAGTCGTGCACTGCCTTAACAAATGGCATATTCATCCCCATTTTAAAGGGGCAGACCTGTCTCTGCTACCCTCACTAAATATTTAAGAACGAACTACAATGCTTAGTGGAAATTATGGTTGCATCATGTGGTGACTACCCAACTTTTGGCTTCTGTGAGGCTTTAAAACTTCAAGATAAAGAAAAGTTATCCTTCTATACAAAAAAGTTTCATTTTAAGAGTTATTTTAATTTTTCTAGGATGGTCAGTAGAAAGTAAGAGGAAGTTAAGCCACTGTTTGCTTCATTCATTTGCCTTGACATTAAAGGAAATGAAATGTAATGTTGTGGATGTTTGAATCTACATGCCCATGTGTGCATTGGACAAGTTTGTGATGTCTTATGCTCAACTGGATGGCATTTCTCTGTTTGGATGTAATATATAACTTTTTAATGCTGCATCCCTACCACTTGATCTACAATAGGTTCAAGAATTATGCCTGTATGACCCTTTGGCTCAACATGCCACTTGATCTTGACCAAAAGAGAAGCCAAAATGGAGGCAGATGATACAGATTTTATGTACAGCCTTCTGAGTTTGTATCTTCTAATCAATTTTGGAAGGAGGTATTTTGTGTGATTTCTACATTTATTGTGGCTAGTTTGTTTTTCATACCATCAAAAATTGTTTTGGATATTCCTTTATTATGAGGAAAAAAAGACCACCTTAGATTTAAGAAAAAAATTCTGCTTGCTTAACAAAAGAAATATCAGAGGTTGAAATATCGGAGGTTGAAATTGGAGCTACAGCTCTCCCAGCCGAAGGCCAGGTCTACACTAAGGTTTACAGCCTTACTCCTCTTGGCGAGTTGGAGTACCGGAGCCAATGGGGAGCACCTTTGGGGATCGCTTTATCGTGTCTAGATAAGACGCGATAAATCAGTCCCCGAAAGATCAATCAGTACCTGCCCTAAGTCTCAACCTTTCCTCCTGTTCAAGATTCTGCCTCCAGCTATGATGTCATATTCCAGGTCCTCCATAGGAAAAGCAGTAAGTCAGAACCAGATATTCCCAATGTAGAAGCAGAAAAAAGCTTTTCAGAAAATGGTTGAGGCAGTTATACAGACCAAAGGATCCATTCCACTCACTCTCTTTTCAACTTGCATTACAGTTCACTTTTGAAGGTTTGTTGTGGTATACAACCGTGGACTTGCTGGGCCTTAATGTTTTGGCTCATGGCATACTGTGCTAATGCTAACAGGCCAGACAGGCATATTTTCTGTCACACTCACAGTAATATATCAACTTGAGTAAGGAAATTTTGTTGTAGTTTACTGTTTTGATGCTGGACAGAATGTTTTATATTTGACGCATATGCAGAAGAAATGGTAGCACTGTGAGTGGGAGGGTAGCATTATGTTGAGGGAAGGGACAAAACGTGAATTAGGATTTCAAGCAACATTATTGAGTTTTAGCATATTATTGGAATGCTCAGCTTGGAACAAAGACCAAGAGATGTTTGAGTTCAATCTATCTTTAATATATTTAATTGTAGGGATCTATCTTGAAGGAACCGGTGTCAAAATCATATATTTGAGTTTACATAGGCTAGGATAGTTCTGCAACAATTCTGTACGTTAGTGTAGCGGGGTGCTCCCCGCTCCCTGCCGGCCGGGGCTGGGATAGGCCTGGGGAGGGGGGGGGGGGGCGTGGCTGTGAGCCTGCAAACTCCCAGGCTGATTGGAAAGCAGTCTCAGCTGACACTGACACGCCACAAACACTCAGGCCTGCATAAAGTTTGAGAGGCAGGAGCCTGAGGGGGACAGTCTCCTCTGGAAGCAGAGGGAGACGGGCCTAGCTGTGGGGAGGCAGTGAGCAAGGTACCTGGACTGGGGCAGGGTTGGGGCTAGGCACTGGGAGCTAGGGAGCTCTAGCCTGAGGGCCCCAGACTGCAAGGCCCGATAGGGGGCCTGACCCAGGGGTACTAGTCAGTCTCCCTGAGCCATAAACAGGGTACCTGGACTGGGACAGGGCAAGGGCAAGGGCAAGGCAACTGGGAGCCAGGGGAGCTGCAAAGCTCTAGTGAGAGGGCCCCAGGTTGCTGAGCCTAGCGAAGGCCCATCCCACAGGGTACTGGGGCTGCAAGGGGGCAGCCCTGGGCTTGGTAGAAGCAGCTGGCCAACCCTTCTTGCCTGTGATGAGCAGCCTGGTACTGCAGTCCGCCTCAGTGTGTGGAGGCAACTGGTGACTAGCAGAGGCAAAGCCTGAGGCAAGGTAGGGATAGTGGGTGCAGGGTTCCCCAGGGAGGGGAGACTCCAAGACTAGGGGGGTACTGCAGGGGTGCAGAACCCTCAGTTCGTGGACACCGGGGTACAGAAGGGACACGGGGCTGAAGCAGGAGCGGACATCGGCCGGCAGAGGGCGCTCCGAACGCTGAAAGAGCTAATTCCCAAGACGACCAGCGGGAGGCACCGCCGGGGTGAGTGATCGACCTCGCTACAGTTAGGTTAGCCCATTACTGAAATCTCTTGCCATTAAATATTTGAATGTAATCTACACGTGTATATTGTAGAACATTGCACCATAATATGACACTTTAAAATATAGCCTTTAGGATTAACAGACTAATGACTTTCCTAAACATGGACCAACCTTCCAGTTTTATTTAACATTTCTGTTGCCACTTATACATTAACAATAGTAAACGTCTATAATATCTCATAGGATGCTTCAGCACTCCCTTCCTTTGGAGGCGTGTAATGTATGTACATGCACAGTCCCCCCACCACAGGTAAAAATAGCAGGACAGACTGTGAGGCATGGCTTAGGTGAGTAAACTACAGATACACCTGAAGTAGACTCAAACACATATCCTACATGAACCTCTCATCACCCAAGCCATCCCTTCTAATCTATGTTGCTATTTTTATCCATGTAGTGTCCCACTGCCTCCCTGCTTCTGAAGCTTTTCCCCACTACCAGAAAACACTCTGGAACCAGGAAAAGGCTCCAGCAGCTCCCTGCTGCTAGAGCCCTTCCCTGCCACAGCATAAGGCTCTGGCAGAGGTGAACCCAACCAGAACATTTCCTTGCCAGAGTGAAAGACTCCAGCAGCAGGCAGCTGCTGAAGCTTTCCCTGCTGCCTCCCCTCTGTCAGAGCCTAACACCTGTAGCTCCATACTGCAGTGTGGAAGTGGTATGCTTTTGACTGCAGCATGTAGCTACACTTACACTACACAGCGTTGCCAGTAGAGCATTATGTAGACGTAACCATACATGAGGCTTGTGTAGACTTACCACCGTGCGCTGCTTGTTAGGCAAGAAAACTCGAATGGTATTACTAGTCTTAGATGGATCTGAGAGCTTGCCATCATCAGAAGGTCGGCGTTGATAGCCAAACGGCTGAACAATAGTAGGTGAAATACAGTTTGATCCATCAAAGACAGAATCCTTGAATCCAAAACCGTTACTGATGGTCTTCCAAGCTCCCTGAATGTGCTCCATTGATACAGCCTAAGGAACAGTAAAATCTGAAATGAAGTACAGACAAAGGAAATTACAAGATTCTCAGAGTCAAATCTGTAAGCAAATACAGTAAAAGACCAAACAATGTAATAATAATGCCACCTTATGCTTTTATATAGTATTTTTCATCAGTAGATCTCAAGTGCTTTACAACCATGGTATCATGCCCTCGTTATATTGTAAAATTATACAAGTAACATTTAAACAGAATGCTTCTTTCCATGTTTTATTACAAAAAATCATAAAAATGTATTTACAGCAAGCTCAGCTAAATTTAATTATTTAATTGTGTTGATCTTCAAAAATACAGATGCGCGCATACATTCCTCTGAATCTCGAAAGCAGCACATTTGGTCCATAATTACATTTCTGATGGAATTTTTCCTTCCCAAATCGAAGTATACTTTCCTCATGCTTGGCTAACTACATGCTAAGTTTGAAATAAAAGATCCAAGTTAAAGTATGAATATATTTCAAGTGTGAAGTCTTTTTTTTCTGTTCAATTTTTTAAAGCCATTATCAAGCTTTCCAAAAACTGAGAAGAAAATGAAACATATGAATTCCACCCTCCCCCATCCCCCGCCACCTTTGCCCTCTCCCAAAAAAGTTGAGAACAAAAGTATCTGAATACAGGGCTCTGCAAGTAAACAATGCAAGCTTTTTGCATATATTTATCTAGCCAAGTTACAGTAAGAGAGATTGCTAAATAAATCTTTGACAATATATTTCAGGGGTCCGCAACCTTTCAGAAGTGTTGTGCCGAGTCTTCATTTATTCACTCTAATTTAAGGTTTTGCATGCCAGTAATGCATTTTAATGTTTTAGAATGTCTCTTTCTGTAAGTCTACAATATAAAACTTAACTATTGTTGTATGTAAAGTAAATAAAGTTTTTTTAAATGTTTAAGAAGCTTAATTTAAAATTAAATTAAAATGCAGAGCCCTCCAGACTAGTGGTCAGGACTGAGGCAGTGTAAATGCCACTGAAAATTAGCTTGCGTGCCACCTTTGGCACCCATGCCATAGGTTGCCTACCCCGATTATCTATATTCCTGATCTTAATATTCTTTATGCACACAAAACTATGTTAAAAAATTAAGATTGCAAAGTCAAGCACCCAAAAGCTAGGAAATATTAGAATAAAGGCTGTCTGTACAACCTTAATTCATCCCTCTTGTACATATGCATTATGACATAGTCTTCAATTATATGATCACATTTTGTTCCCCAAAGGATTCCTGTCTCATTCGATACATAAAATGGACAGTTCTCACTTCATGAGCAGTTATTCAATAATTTGTTTTATCTTCTCAGTTCAATGTGTGGCCCTAAAACTTATTTACTGCACATTATTTAAACTCTATTCTGAAGGCAGAATTATTAATTTTCTCACGGGCTTTACGATGGTATGCATCACTATTTATGATTACTCAGCATTATTTAAGTTCAAAGCATAGTTTCCCCCCACTGATGTAGGTTCCAGCTGTGAGTGCTCAGCCCTTCTACAAATCAGACCCCAGGATCTCAAGTAAGGTAGCCAGAAATTGAAGAATGCATAATTAGACCATGTGTGAAAAATTTGGTTTCAGTGACCTGCCTAGCATCACATTGGAACTCTGTGCGAGGATAGGAGAGAATCTAATTCTTCATGGCAGCATTTAACTGCCTGCATAAGACCATCCTCTCACTTTAAGAAATTTCCTGCTCATTCACTATGACATCTTCCAGCTTCTGCAACTAATGAAGCAGGAGTCCTACAGACAAAGCCTCCATCACTATACTACCTTGATTCATCCCCAGAGCAGGTCCATCCTGTGCAGCGACTTAGGCGAGGGTCCTGTGGAAAAAACAGTACGTGATCATGTAAAGACCATAACATAAAACATACATGGGAGGAGGAGGCTGAATTAAAGTTACATAGACAACCATGATTCTGGGATTTCCTAACTTCTGTGCGCTCAACTGTGCAACCTTAATAATGTTCTGTTAATGGGGGAAGTGGAGAGGGATGGAGGAGAAAAGATTGTGTGTGTAATTTCCCAGACTTTTAAAGAGCAAACTGGGGGGGAAAATTCCATCACAGGTCATCATACTGACACCTATATGGGTTATCAGCAGGGCTGGAAACTTTAGATGCACTGGACAGACCTCTACTACTTGAGTTAATAGATTAAGTGATAGCAGTAATAGGTTGTCATCCTCTATCTGGACCAGGAGTAGAGGGGGATAAGACACTTTGCTAGTGGGTTTCACAGGTATTTATTGACAGCAGAGGAATGATGAAACTCAGAAATCTGGGATTCCATTTCAGGCTCTGGAGGAGAGTGTTCTCTAGAGATCAGATACTCTTCTGCCTGTTGATACCAAGACCTCTCACTTCCAATCTGTCCCAGTCCCGTTCTTATCTCTTCCCCACCCCTGCCTCCCAGTCCCAGTCTCCACTTCTCAGACTTCTCATCCCAATCCCAAACTCCTTGTCCAGCCAGTCTTACTCCCCCCCCCCCCAGATCCTCATTCTCTTACTCCCCTTGTCTCAGAGGGCTTGTCTACACTTACCAGGGGATCTACAAGCAAAGCATAGATCAATTTATCTAAACCAGGGGTCTCAAACATGCGGCCCGGGGGCCACATGCGGCCCGCAAAGCCCTTCCCTGTGGCCCGCCAAGCTTCCTGGCGCCCCCCCTCCCCCCCCGGTCCCCCCATAGCAGTTTGCAGGATGGAGGGGCCAGAAGTGGAGGCTTCTCTGCTGCCTGGCTGGGCCACGCGTGTTTCTAGCTCTGGACTTCCTATATGGCTCTTGCTTTGTTTGCCAAACAGCTGTTGTTGGTGCCTAGCGCTTTCCAGGAGGGAATGGGGAGCTGCGTGCTCAGAGGAGGAGGTGGGGCAGGGGTGGGACCTCTTGGAAGGGGTGGAGTGGGGGGTGGAGCCGGGGCAGTGAGGGCAGGGTGTGTGTCAGTGGTGCGGCCCTCGGGCCAGTGCACTAGTCCTCATGGAAGGGGTGGAGTGGGGGCAGAGCCGGGGCAGCGAGGGCAGGGTGTGTGTCAGTGGTGCGGCCCTCGGGCCAGTGCACTAGTCCTCATGGAAGGGGTGGAGTGGGGGCAGAGCCGGGGAAGCGAGTGTATATGTGTGTGTCAGTGGTGCGGCCCTCGGGCCAGTGCACTAGTCCTCATGCGGCCCTCATGGTCATTTGAGTTTGAGACCCCTGATCTAAACTCTGGCTAAAGACCTGCTAAATCAACCACAGATCATTCTACTCTTAACTCATGTACGCCAACAGAGCGAGACAAGTGGGGGAGTCAACTGGAGAGTGTCTTCCGTCGACATTGCGTAGTGTAGACCGCGCAGTAAGTAGGTCTGAGCTACGTCTATTTGAGTTATGCTATTCACATACCCCCTGCAACCCTTTGTCCCTCATGGCACTGGCTGTTAACTGCCCCATTATTGCCTTCCACCTCATGCCAGTGGCTCACGTGTACCCTATTTCATCCTTTTCCCGCCATGCCAGAGCTCCCCATTCTTCCCACCCATAACAGAGGTGGTGTGTATTCCCACTTGCAAATGCTCCTCTTTCACCTCATGCCAGCAGCACATTCATTTTTACTGATGTTTCAAAGAAAATTGTGGTTCAAATGTGTATGTGCACATGTACAAGATCAAAAGGGAATTGAATAGGACATGAACACTTATCACCTTATTTCACAAGTCTACAACCCTAGTTTGATGCATAAAAGCAGTACTTGGTAATCTAAAGAATAAAAAAAAAATAGAACATTTTACATAACTATAGCTTAGCTACCAGCAGTTTGTTTAGATTTAAACACATTACAAATGCTTTCACCCTTCACATTTTCCTGTTTTAATTATGATTTGTAGAGTACAATCAGCACACATTCTTGTTTTTAATTCTCTATCAAATATCAGCTCTAAACTGGTTCTACCATAACATTAAGCAATCCTCTCCTTCAAACTGTGCCAAAAACAATAGGATCTCCCAGATGTTGTAGTATCAAAGGGTTCCAATTTTTTCTAAAGTACCTAAGTAAGGAGCTCGAATCTCACTGAAAGTCAATGGGACTAAGGCACTTTTGAAAATTTACCTAGCATGCATAAACGAGACTGGTCTTGTATTTGATCCAACTTAAGAGAATCAAACAGGAAAGGAGACTAATGGAGAAAGTAGCTACTCTTTACTATAAAAGCTGTTGTAGTTTAACAAACTGATAAAATGCTTAGCTAATCTGGATCAACATTAGTAATTTACTAGTATTTTTTTTTTCAGGGAGAGGACAGATGTACATTCTCTACACTTATTTACCATAAAATTTCAACTTGACAATGTATTTGTTTCCCGTGGCATTGAAATACCAACTAACAGTTTACCCCAGCCTTTCCAAACTCCAGGACAACAAATTTAGGTTAATGTAAACTAGTCTACCTGATCTTATCGCAGTTAAAAATGCAACTGATACATAAGAGTCCCACCAAGTTGCATACAAAAAATGTAGAATGAAGACAATACGTGGGTGTTAGCTACAATTTACTATTGTTTCTAATCAATTTAAGAAGCATTCATAGAAGTCTTTGATTCTGATATGCAAAATATAAACATGCGTATTAAAAGACTTGATATTACTATGCTGGTTTTACAATGCCTTCAATCTATGTATTGCCTTTAAAGAGAAATGCTGCAAACATTATTTTGACTTTCTAGCATTGTATCACTGGGCACATGCTGTCACATCCTTAGGTTGTACAGAGTGCTTTAACAATTTACCATGAATCAATAACAAGAGGCCTATAAGAAAGATTTTTGAGGAGGGAGCTACTATCATCAAATGCTGACACCCTGAAATAGAAAGAAAATAAAGAATGGTGGTTTTGGAGGGAGATGGTGATGCATACAGAACCACTGACATAGGAAGTAGAATGGAGAAGACACACAGAACCCATGGCATATAGCGGGAATCGGGAACCTGGTATGGAGTAGAAAGGAGAAATTTGGGGCATGAGGAATTGCCTGGTGAGGGCAATCCACTCAGCCTAGAGAAGCAACAAAGCATGTGACCCTATATTTTATTTGGATGTAATTTCCTAAATTGGCTGGGGGCAGGAGGGTGGTAAGAAAGATAAAAGGTATAAACAAATACTATTATGTGCAAATACAAAAACCTCTAATCTAAAATAGCCATAACTTAAACTAAAGGATTAATTATAGTCTTCTGGTTGTGCCAGCTAATATCTCATAGTGAAGACAGCATTTGGGGGGGGGGGGGGAGAGAAAAGGAAGGGGGGAAGCCAAGCTTTGTCTACCTCTTTTCCCCCTCACCACCAGGAGGTGGGGTTTTGGGTTCAGGAGGCAAGAATGAGGAGAAATGAGCCATACGCTGTGATTGGGGGATGGGAAAAGCTTACTCTCTCCTCTCCCCACACCTCCAGAAATCTCTTTTCAGCTGCTCCAGCAGCTCACAAGTATCCTTTGTGCAGGGTGTGTAGCAGCAGGGGTGGTGGTGGTATCAATCTAAGAATTAAAATGTTCCTTTTTTATTGTTATTTTTAAGCATGCTGCCAAAATTTTGAGGAATATAAAATATGGGAAAAGGCAATTTTTAAAAAACTTGTATCTTTCCAAAAGCCGAACAAAATTTCATGGGACAAAGAAAAAGCACTTCCCCAGCCCAAGGGCATTCCTCCTGCTAAATATGGAAAGCCTACTGAGTACAAAGGAATAGTGAGAGGTAAAGTAAAGATCATGAGATTCCATAAAGATCACAAGAATCTTGTAGTAGAAAGTGTTAGGCAGTGTAAATATGGGGATTGCAACCAGCTTCCCCTATAATACGAGTCTTCAGTTATATGGTCATATACTTTTTTCCTCAGAACGCTTGCCTTTGGACCCTTAGAACACTGGGAAATAAATCAAGGTTATGGGGTGCATTTATTTAGGGGTCCAAAGCAACCCTCTGCACTAATTGGCTAGTGTGTCATCCAAAGCCTGGTGTCCATTGTAAAAGTTTTAAGGCATGAAGCAAATGAAGCAGGATTCTGCTAGAAAAGAATAGATTTGTGACTGAGGGCTTGGTTACACTGGCGCTTTATAGCGCTATAAAGCCTCCAGGAGCGCTATAACTCTCAAAACGAACACATTCGCAAGCCACATTTTGCGCTAAAAGTACGGGTTCATCGCCCTATTTGTAAACCACCTTTTCGAAAGGAATAAAAGCTTTTGCGTATTCCCTGTAGCGTGTTATGGCAAGTGTAATCAGTCATTATGCTATAAGGGATCTCTGGCACGCCTCCGAGCCATTTAAGGCAATTAACAAGCCATTTAAGGCATTTGACGTCTTGTGTTGTTTTGCAAAGGGAAGGAGGAATGCGGAAGTTCCTTTACAGAACTCCACTCTTAACTCAAGCAATTAAGCAGTGAAAATGCTCACCAATGGGGCTGTGTGAGTGAAATTCAGAGCCTGCTACTTTTCTGTAGAGAGAAATCACTGACAGCATGAACTTGTCTCCCTCCGTACACGTTCCCCGTTCCCCCTGACCCCCCTCCTTTGCAAAGCACGTTGCACCCAGCTGAATGCTGGGATAGGTGCCCATAATGCACCACTCCCTGTGCCGCGGCAGTTGCAGCACATGTGGCCACACCGTCCCATCTTATAGCGCTATGGTTATAGCTCATCCCATATAGCGCAATAGGTAAACGCGCTATAATCCTTCTGTAGTGTAACCTAACGCTAAGGGAATGGACTAGGAACCTAGCAATATGGGTTCTATTCCTGCCTCCGCTGCAGACTTCTCTTGTAACCTTGGGCAACTCAAGACCCCGATTCAGCAAAGCACTTAGCGCACAATTTTAAGCACAGATTTATTTCCACTGAATTTGAAGAGATTACTCACATGCTTGAAGTTAAGCACATTCTTAATAGTTTTACTGAATACTGGAATCTTAACCTGTGCTTCAGTGTCACATCTGTAAAATGGTAGGAATACTGTCCATCCTGGCCCAATGGGGATGTTCTGGGAATAAGTTAACCAAGATATATTAGTTATGACAGCCAAAAAAGTGTCTAGAAAAATCTGTGACAGAACTGGAGCCACTGTGTAGTTATTTAAGTACACTGTATGTTGATTTGGGTATTAGGAGGTTTATACGTATGAATACACTGGTTTAATCTAATCAGAGGCTGTAAGGAAAAACAAGCAGAAAGGAAAAACAAAGTCTCAAGATATTCCACTTCTCCACAATCACTTGAGAGTTGAGAGAGAGAATGCCAGGACAGGAAAAGGACCCCCACACACTGATTATCAAAAGTTGTGGCAGGTTTAAAAAAGGAACACTTTCTCAAGAGAGGGAAAGTCATTTGGGGTAACCAGAGGAAGACCTTTGGGGATGTCTGAAGACGTTAAGCCTGGGTGATGGATAAGCCTTTAGGTAAGATACACATGCATGAACTCCAGTGGTTTTCAACCTTTTTTCATTTGCGGACCCCTAAAAATTTTCAAATGGAGGTGCAGAGCTCTTTGGAAATTCAGCCTGTGGCCTGCATCCGCTACCATACAAGTTTCGGACCATGTCTACACTAGCACTTTTGTCAGTAAAACTTTTGTCTGTCAGAGATATGAAAAAAAAAACACACCCTTGACTGACAAGTTCCACTGACAAAAGCACTGATGTAGACAGCGCTATGTCAGCAGGAGACACACTCCCATTGACCTCGCTACCACTGCTCTTTGGGGGTGTTTTAATTATGCCGGTGGGGAAGCTCTATCCCATCAGAATAGAGCAGCTACACAGGAGACCTTACAACGATGCAGCTGTTGCACTACAGCTTTGTCGCTGTAAAGTCTGCAGTGTAGACATAACCTTAGACTGAAAACGGATGGAACAGAATTCAACTATACATTTTGCACACGCCTCACACAGCATTTGATGCAATGTGAGAAAGGGTATTAAACTGTGAGCTTTTATGATAAAGACAAGACTTCCACGTTTTGACCAGTAGGTGGTGGTATTCACATTCTTCTGATTGATCAAAAAAATGGAATGCATTTTGGGCATCAGACACTTGATGCTCATAGTCACCCTTTGCTGACCCATTAAACATAGTATGTGGACCTCCAGGGGTCCATGAACCACAAGATGAAAACCACTGGTGTAGACAGTTTTAAAATCCTTTTTTCCTCTTGTGCTCTGTACCTGTAACTAAAGTAAAAAATAATTTGGTTTAAAAAGGGCTGTTTTATCACTGTGTACCAGTGGTTACAGGTTCCTGAAGGGAAGAACTGTGAGTGTCCAAAAACAGTTGGATTGGCTGGATAAGCACAGCTGATACATAGAGTACTGTAGCTCAGGGCCCAGAGTGGGAGAACTGCAGAATTCCATCCTGCGATAGGAAAGGCATGAGGCTTTCGACCTGAGGGGGTGCCCTCAAAGACCAGAAAGAGGTTAGAGATACTGCTAGCCCAATAACCGTCAGAAAAGCATTTTTCTTCTTTAGTGAAGGAGCTGGATGGTGTGTGCAATAAATGAAATATTGGGCCAAATGATGAGAATAGGCAGTTGTCACTCCTCAAGCAGTTTTAAAGTTGTAATTGAATAAGGCCAGGGTTCTGACAAAAAATAGTTTATCATATCAGACACAAGATGAAAATTATAATTGCACAGGCAATTTTAGTTTTATTATTTCCTGACTTGAGCGTTTTGTTTTGCAACCTTAATATTCTTTTAGCAGTAGTTTCATATGGATATTATGTTGTGTTCTAACTTGAAAAACAAATAATGTTTTAAATTAGCTTAAAGAGCCTACTGTCCCCTTCAGATACACACACACACACACACACCTGACTTCCATTATCACTAACAGGAATTGCAGAAGCATCAAAAGAACTTTCTGTGACTACAGATTTTTATTTCTCATCCATAATATTTGTTCTTGTTCTGAGCCTTGTCATTGTGGAACAAACACTACCATGGTCTCAGGTACTGTTAAAGGTGACCTACAAAAAAAACTGCCCACTTTTTTTTTCCCCCCTGGCACTTATTTTCCTGTTTTTACCATAGAAAAACCAGGAAAGTAAAAAGTCTTCTCTTTCTGAAATTGGATTTGTAATATTTAAAAAGCACAAAAATCTTACCAACCCTTTATACACTGCAAATGCAGCAAAACTAGAGTACAAAACCCTCTCCGCCATTTTTCTTTGTAAATTACCTTTAAATTAACACTGACTCCTGAAGCAGTTCTCCTATAGCTTTGAATGAAGAGAGTTTCAGTGGCAGATTGAAACGAGTAATCTGAAAACTACTTTCTGATTCCAAAAGGCTTCAAACGGCACACAAGAAATCCTCCCCACAAGTCAGACAAGAGAAAAGAGGAGCTTTCTAATTAATGGACCACTGAAAAATATACCCCATGATGTGGTCATATTAACAGGTATAATAGGTCACTTTGAACATCGTAGCGCTGAGTCTAATAAATGTTTAGCTATTTAACAGTATCTGGAATACAATTATTTCTCTTACCATACCAAAACAAAAAAATCGGAACTATATCATTTGCATTCCACGGTGCCATAATGTGCACCTATGTCTTGTTTTGTTAGTATAATCATTCTATTTTAGTCACAATTTCTAGGCTTAGAGCAGTGTGTACACACCCAAGGGGTTTGTAACTCTGAGGTTCTACTGTAGTATACTTTTTCACCCCAGCTAGTATCTGTAAGTATTTCAACTTTGTTGAAACTAAATGGAAGATAGCGTGCTGACACTCAGCACCCCAAAAACTCTCACTTTTCCCCCCACATACACACAACATATTCCATTGCACCCCATCCCACCCCGCATTTGAAAAGCATGTTACAGCCACTTGAACGCTGGAATAGATAACCATAATGCACCACTCCCAATGCAGCTGCAAGTGCTGCAAATGTGGCCACACCAGTGAGCTTGCAGCTGTCAGTGTGGACAGACTGCAGCACTTTCCCTAGTGCGCTCTCTGAAGGCTGGTTTAACCCAAAGCACTTTACAGCTGCAAGTGTAGCCAAGCACTTAAGAGAAGCTGGAAAGTGTGCAAGACTGAGATGGGAATTGGAGGACGACTGCTTCTGGGAGCCACTTGAGGTAAGCGCCACCCAGAGCCTCTCCCTGCACCCCAGCCCCCTGATCCCCCTCAATCCCAGCCCAGAGCACCCTCCTGCACCCCAAACCCCTCATCCCCAGCCTCACCCCAGAGCCTGTACCTCCAACCAGAGCCCTCACTCCCCCCACCCTGGCACTCCTCTCTCCCCCAGCCCAGAACCCCCTCCTGAACTCATTTCTGGCTCCACCCCAGCCCCCCCCCCCCACCTCAACCCCAATTTTGTGAGCATTCATGGCCCATCAGACAATTTGTATTCCCAGATGCGGCCCCTCGGGCCAGTAAATTTGCTCACGCCTGGATAAAGGGCTAGTCTACACTAGAGAGCTAGATTGACGTAACTATACTGATTGAGAGAGACAACCTAAGATCCAGCATAGACAGTGCTAGGTCGAAGGAGGAATTCTTCTGTCAAACTAGCTACCACCTCTTGGAGAGGTGGATTTATTACAGTGATTGAAGAACTCCTTCCATCATTGTAGCATCTATACTATAGCATTACAGCTTCAGCACTGCAGCTGTGCTACTGTAGCATTTCTAATGTAGACATGCCCTAAGAAGATACTGATTCAGAGTAAATACATTTAAAAATCTCAAAGGGATTGAGCTATAATCCAGTCGTGCATTTCTATGATTTGTTCATATTTCTGAACCAGAATATATTAACAATCAATCACCAACTGAATTACAATATTATAAGCAAAAAGAAAAGAGCCTGCTGGATAAAAGTCAAAATTAACACTTACACACTGAAGACTGCGCACCTAGCTTTAGGTAACTATCATCATTGTCTAATGAAAACAAATGCCTTACTGAAGAGGGATATTGTTTGTATATCAGTTTACAACAGTTCTGATTATTTTGCACAAATAGAGAACATCCCAAGATTTTTTAAATAGCGAGTTTCTGAAATATGCTATGTTTAGATTCAGACAGTTCAACTGAGCAAAAAACTCATGCACTATAATTATATTTAAAACATTTTCTATACTCATGCCTTTAGTCTCATCTGTCAACATTCATAGTTTAAAAACAAATTCAAAAAGTATGCATTATATCTTGCATAATAAGAAAATAAACACTGAAGTATGTAAATCCTCATGCTTCCTCGAAAAATCTTCTATTGAAAAAGATTTTGTTTCAAAGTGTTCATCTTTTACGTTTTCCCCTTGTGTACCAACATGTTTGATTAAAAGCCATGTGTGACTTTATCAGCAGGCTAACCAGGTGGAAGTGACCGGTTGTACAAAGATATAAATATAACTTTTTCCCACAACAGGAAAAAAGAAAGAGAAGGGAAAAGACATTTTATAAATCTCAAACTTCATATTAACTATACATCATGAGAGCTTCCAGACTTCTTGATCACCAGACTAAACACTCCTTGGCAAGGGAATGTGAAATTGTTAGCTGTTCAGACTAAACGTTTACTTTTTACAAGCCAGAAAAAAAAAAGAATATTGTAGATGCGAAGTAATTTCAAAATAACAAAAATAATTTCCCCAGAATTATCCAGTTTAAATCTATGAAGTATATTATGGTCACTCAAATCAGCTGCATCAAGCTCAGGACATGGGAGATTACCTCGTTGTGGGAGACTATACAGATGGTAAGAGGTTTTGTCAGTCCTTCATCACAAACAAAATTAGCACTGAGACGATGGTGAGTCTGGCACACAGCAAATTCCCATTTTCAGCTCCTCTAGCAGCAATATGGGCAGCAACAGAGAGGGCGTCTCTGGCAAAGGAGGGGAGTGGAATTACTCCCTTCCTACCCTTTGCATACGGGTAGAGAAAGTATGTAAGATGTAAGAGATCATTTTCCTGCTCTGCTCACAATGGTGAGGCCTCAGCTGGAGTAGTGTCAAATTTGGATGCCACACTTTAGGAAAGGTATGGACAAATTGGATATCGTCCAGAAGAGAGAGAAAAAAAAATGATAAAAGGGTTTGTTTTTAAGACGCCCATCACATGGCCTGAGGAAAAGTTTTAAAAATTGACATTTTTTTCAATACTAAACAAGAATGAGGGGGATGTGACAACAGACAAGTATATTAAGGGCTGTTATAAAGAGTAGAGCGATCAATTGTTCTCCATTTCTGCTGAAGGTAAAATAAGAAGTAATGGGCTTAATCTGCATCTAGAGAGATTCAGATTAGATATTAGGAAACAATTTATAACAAAAAAGGATCATTAAACTCTGGAATAGGCTTCAAGGAAGGTTTTGGACTCCCCATCATTGGAGGTGTTTAAGAAGAGGTTGGACAAATACCAATCGGGGTTGGTTTAGGTTTACATGATCCTGCCTCAATGCAGGGGATTAGACGTGATGATCTCTCAAGCTCCATTCCAGCTTGTGATCTCATAGAGAAGTGCAGCAGGCAGGATCTTTGCATTTTTGTACTTTTACTAAGAGGAAAGGACATTTCATTTTTGATGTTCATTACTACTTTAACTTTTTTATTTCTAAGGTGGCTGGTGGTTTTCCCTCTTTCCTTCTGTGTCCTTCATTCTCTTTTAACATGTTTACATTTGCATAAAAAAAAGTTAAATTCCATTACATTTCAAAGAGCTGTATGGGAAAGGATTTTTATTTACCAAAAATAGAAACAATTTTCAGACTTTTCAATGGAGAAGAATTTAGACACGATATACACAAACGCCATTTAACAAAGAGCAAGATGGTACATAAGATGGCACTGACACACTAAGTGAACTGCAAAGGAAGGATTGGGCTTATTACTCTCTTGCTTCTTTATGATGTATAAAGATGGTGAGAGGGGTTCCCTCCAAATTCTTTCAAGAAGTCTGTTCCCCTCCTTCTTGGTTCTTTCTCTCCTTTTTTTTTTTTTTTCCTTTTTTTTTTTTAAATGTTACAAATTCAGGTCCTATCTCACCTGGAAAGCTAAGATGACTGGAACTAGAGAAGTGTCAACAACATAAAAAGAGTGAAAATTAACCTATTAAGCAAATCACTAGACACTATAGTATATTATTATGTTTGCATCCTATTTTGTGTTGGTAAGGAACCAACTAACTCACTATTCAAAACATTTTTTCATTTTTGCTAAATCTATTTAACTGCAATAACTATCTTTTCACCATTACCCATCCACGTAGAATGCAAAAATTAAAAATATACCTGTTCCAAAACATCCACAAGGGCAAACCCCAGTGATGGCCACAACTTATTTCCTCATATTTCTAGGAGTTAGTTTATGCTTAAAAGTTTTTCTGCCTTAACTATGATGGCATTGTGAAAGTGGCAGAAACACCTCTATTCTGGATGTGCTTACATCAGTATAAAAGTTCTCATATGAATATAACTTATTCAGATTTGGGAACCAAAAGAAGCTATATCAACATAAAGCATTTTATATCTATACTAGGGCTTGTCACTGAATAACTGTTGGGGGAGGGAGGGAAGGACACCCCTCCCCCCCCTTGCCAACATATAGCTATGCTGGTAAAACTAAGCCCTGGTCTACACTGGAGGGGAGGGGAAAATAGACGTATTTAGATCGACTTACCGCTGCGTCTTCATGGCAGTGAGTCAACTGCTGCCACTCCCCTGCCGACTCCACCTGCGCCTCTCGTGGCAGTAGAGTACAGAGTCGACAGGAGAGTGCTCGGGGATCAATTTATCACATCTAGACTAGACGCGATAAATCGACCCCCGATAGATAGATCACTACCCACCATTCCGGCAGGTTGTGTAGACATACCCTAAGTGTAGACAAGACCTATGGTAAAAGCAAATTTATTTATTTTTTAAAGGGATCTTTCAGGCCACCTTAATTTCTCTCTTTAAAAAAAAAAAAAAAAAAAAAAAAAAAAAAAAAGCAGAAAATCATAAAAATCCACTTTTTAATAATTCCTCCACAGGTCTCCTTTACCACCACCCAAGGTGGTTGTTTATTGGTTTTCTTTTTTAAAACTAAGTTTGGTGAGCTTTGGGAAGAAATGCAATTCCATTTATCCAGGCCTTAATTAGCTGAGAAGAGCCCACTGCAGTGTAATTATATTGCTTTAACTTCATCAGAACAAAATGTTATCACTTTTAAAGCAACTAGCTTTTAAGGGATATAGATATTTCTAAAGCTTAAAATAAAGCTCAAATGAATAAATATTTCATAGAAATCAGTCAATTTTTATAATCCTTTCACACTAAAAAAGCCAGAAAGCTATTTGTTCAAAGTTGATGTTTGTGTTCTTGAAACTATAACTCAGTCAAACGGGACTATTTGTTTACAGAGCACGCCAACAATACAAAGATAAACGATGTGGTGCTATATGGTTTTATCTTACAAAAAATGGGGACCAATTAAAAATAGTTAGGAAACAATACTGCCTAAGAAAAGTCTTACTACTATGATACTTACAAATCACTAGACACTATAATATATTATGATGTTTGCATCCTATTTTGTGTTGGTATGTAATAAACCAACTAACTCACAATTAACTATTTTCTTGAGTCAAACAAAGCAGAAAGAACAAGAGTTTTTTTTCACATTCTTCTACCTTAATTGCTTTAAAAATACATCTGAGCATGGGTCAAGATATGTTTCTACAACCTGAGCCAAACCTAACACGATAATACTCTAGAGTTTTATTAACTCCAAACTGTTTGGACAGCTAATAACTACTTTTATTATTCTTATTTTACAGTTTACCATACCAGATGGGTGAACAAAACAGCCTACACGAAATGATAAACAAATACTTGATTCAATTGGAAGCTCCAGATCCTATATGGGGAATCTATTTGGTATGGTAAGCCAGGATGCCCCACACCATCCTATGCACACATTTTCCTGAACTATAAATATTTCTTTTATAAGGGTGCTTATTCAATGGCTCCAAATTCCATGAACGTAACAACAAATTCCACTTCAAAAGAGGTCTTCCTCATAATATTACTTGTTGGTTCAAAGGAAGAACAATGTTCACTTACAAAATGCTGCTGCAACCAGGAATTATGGCAAGTCTGGAAAACCAAATTATGAGTTCATGAGGCTTACCATTATTTGTGACAGACCTATACTTGTGCAGAAAGATAGATGCTATCAGGAGAAAGAGAACATGTAAATAAGGGGCAAAACTAACCTTCTGCACTATCATGTGCACAAAGCAAAATATAGTACAAGATTGATTAAAAACTATGTTATATTGCACTTCACCCAAACAGCGTATTTCTTACAAAACACAAATCTGCACAACTATAGCTATCATACCAGATGTCAGGTATTTCTGAAAAGCCATGAGCCACATTTTACTCAGTAGCCAATGAGTGCATGCATAGCAAATGACATGGAGATGCCCTTCCTACATGAAAGTGATCGAGGACTCATGCGGAATGGAAAAGAAATCTATACTTTTAATCTTTAGCAAAGTGACTGGAGTCCTAGGGAATGAAACCCTGAGGTACAACACCTGGTGAATATAAACAAAAAGTAGAGGTATTCAAAAACAAAAATATGACTCCTGCATAATACACCACACTGAAACCATTATTTGGCTATTACAAGTATTACCTTAATATAGGAGTTAATTTTATTTCCTCCTACACTACCACGGCAAGTTTTCAGGACCTTCTAGACCTCAGGTAAGGAGTTGTCAGTCATTTTAGGCAACATTTCACTGGAAAGACACTGAATTTATAAGGCTATATTGGTCTCCACATATCACACAATTAATTGTAATACTGTCCCTAATTCAGCATGATGCTAAAGCTCTTAATTAATCTCACTTTTATACTCTAAGTATCATGCTTAAATCTCACTGAAGTCAAGTACTTGCTAAATGCTTTGCTGATCAGCAATAGGATTACTCCTGTTTAAAGTTCCTACAATTAAGCGCCTTCCAGAATTGGGGCTTTTGTTGCCAAGCACTGGCTCGAGAAAATGCAGTACCAAACCAGAACTTTGAGGGCCATAAAAGTAATAATAATACTTAAACAAACCTGCACTTGACGAGAAATAATTTCTAGGAAACCCAGACAGATCTTAATAATTAAGACATGAGGTTCAGATTGGGCAAAGGAAGAACTGTAAACCAAGCATCAATCAGAAAAGCTGTTAGTTGTCATTAGTGCTGCTGGAAAGCTAAAAGGAGCGAAAATACTTTTTTGGTCCCAGAATCCCCATCCTGGACTAACATACACCTCCTAAAATAATCCAACAGTGACTGAGGGCTAGTCTACACTGGCAACGCTAAAGCGCTGCCGTGATAGTGCTTTAACGTGGCTTGTGGGGTAGCGGCAGAGTGCTGGGAGTGAGCTCTCCAAGCGCTCTAAAACAAATCACCTCCACAAGAGAGAGAGCTCTTTACAGCATTGAAAATTGCTGCACTCAGATGGGTGTTTTTTCACACCCCTTAGTGACAAAGTTGCAGCGCTGTATATTGCCAGTGTAGACAAGCCCTGAGTTAGAGGGTAAAATCCCCATGGAAGGCCAGGAAGTAAAACAAACAGAATTCCAAAGATAGGACTTTTAACCCCAGGATGTTTCTAGCCAGAGATGAGCTCTCTTCTATGACCTGAAGAGCTGAAAGCTGCAGGACACTAGTCTGAAGCGGCAAATGCCCAACATCACACAGATTTAGAAAAATGTATTATTATTTTTCAAGTCATAGTCTGCTTATTTTGAAAATAGGGTAAAACTGAACTGACCTACCTGCCACCTCTGACATGCACATTTTTCCAATTTCATACTGCACACACTTTGCTACAAAGACAAGCATTTCAGGATGCTGGCTGTATACACGTTTTACAATGAAAACAAATGTAGACCAAAAAAGCTAGTCTGTTCTTGCTTTGCAATGGAAACCAACAAATGCATACAGACACAAGCCATTTGTTTAATCACATCAACAACTTTGTAAATTATAGCAATATTCCACATTAAATTGAGCAAAATTAACATGTTTTATTCTCAACTATTTTGTCTGTACCAACTAAATAGAAATTTAGTTTTAATTTTAATAAAAACCTCTTGTACCATTCTTGTTTAAAAATCAACTCAGTATGTTCATTATAAAAGTAATGAGTACTGTTTATTCTATAATTTCACTACTTTGCATTTAAAAAATTCATTTAAACTTATTTGATTTTTTACCTGATATTTTAAAAGTTACAATTTGCTTCCCATAAATATACATTTCTAAAGTCCAAAAATAGCATGCCCAACAGCTTGCAACCAGGAAAGTTTTAAATCACAACACCTGCCAACACTATTAGAAAGAAGCACATCTATTAAAAAAAGGCATATTATTTTTAATGAATTCAAAAAACACAGCAGTGCAGTGTTGTAGTTAGAATTACATAATCATGAAAAGTTAGAAAATCAAAGTTATATACAAGTTATTGCCACGTTAAATATGTGGTATTTTCTATTACCCTATTAATTTTGAAACACTATAGTGATAAGAGAAGTAGTAGTGTTTTTATTATATCCTCCAGTTTTCATTATTATTAGGTCTTTAAGTTGAAGTGTTTCATCTGTAGCAGGACTTGAAAAATCTATTCACAGTGTGGAACATTTTCCCTGGTGAAGGAAGAATCTTAGGTTACAGATTTTGCAGAATATAAACAAAATATTTTTTAATTGACAAATTTCAGGTTAACAGGTTTCAGATATTATTTCCATTTCTGTGCCACGAAGACAATTGTTGTTTTACAATCATATAGCCTCTTTTTAAAAAAAATTATCCTCAGATGGTGTGGGAGAACACACACACACACAAACGAAATACTCAACATGGGAATCTCTAAAACTGACAGAAGCTTGTTAATAGTCAAATGCAAAGTACACAAACAAAAGAAATGGAGAAAAAAAATTTCAGCTGTAGTGGTCATTTTATTTGTGACAATATAAACTACGTTCTGACATATGTGATTTTAGGTTGGCAGAACTCTCATAAGTTTCTTCAGTGTATACTGTAAATTGGTAAAATAAAGTAATCCCAGGTTTCAGATTAGCAGCCGTGGTAGTCTGTATCCACAAAAAGAATGAGGAGTACTTGTGGCACCTTAGAGACATCCCACTTCATCAGATGCATAGAATGAAACATACAGTAGGAAGATATATATACACACAGGGAACATGAAAAGGTGGAAGTTGCCATACCAACTCTAAGAGGCTAATTAAGGTACACTATTAGGAGGGGGGGAACCTTTTATAGTAATAATTAAGAGGGTCCATTTCAGACCGTTGACAAGAAAGTGTGAGTAACAGTAGGGGGATACATAACAAAGAAATAGATTCAATTTGTATAATGACCCAGCCACTCCCACTCTCTATTCAAGCCAAAGTTAATGGTACCCAGTTGCAAATTAATTCCAGTTCAGCAGTTTCTCTTTGGAGTCTGTTTTTGAAGTTAACCTGTTGCCACTGTTAAGTCTGTTACTGAGTGACCAGAGAGGTTGAAGTATTCTCCTACTGTTTTTTGAATGTTACGATTCAGCCGCCAACTAAAACCTTTCCACTGACTCATCAAAGATCTACAACCTATCCCGAAAGATGATCCCTCACTCTCACAGATCTTGGGAGACAGATCAGTCCTAGCTTACAGACAGCCCCCCAACTTGAAGCACATACTCACCAGCAACCACACAACAAAAACACTAACGCAGGAACCTATCCTTGCAACAAAGCCCAATGCCAGCTCTGTCCACATATCTATTCAAGTGACACCATTATAGGACCTAATCACATCAGCCATGCCATCAGGACTCATTCCCCCACACATCTACCAGTGTGATATATGCCATCATGTGCCAGCAATGTCCCTCTGCCATGTACATTAACCAAACCATAAAACAAGAGGGTTAACATGCTCTGCTTCTGTAGGACAAGCTCACTCTACACACGAGACCCTTGTATTCCTCCATTCCCTCATCTTTTTTTTATTTCAGGAACTCCCTGAAATCCCCAACACCTCCCTCTGCTTTATGTCAAGGGCTCTGTGTTCACCCCTGTTCGCTATTCTTTCTCCCACCATTACTACTTTTCTTTCTGCTTGGGCAGTAAATCATTCAGGGTGTTAACAGTTTAAACCCCATTGGGACCATAGGCAGGACTGAGAAATGATGGGGTGAGGTATTGCTATGGTGGGAAGAGTTAATAGCGGATCTATAGACAAGAGTGGTTGAAGCTGCTAGGTCCCCCATTTCCTCCTTCTGGTTTCCAGATTTTCATCAAAATCAGTAATGTTCTGCCCTGACATGTAAACCATTCCCTGAAATTTTGGAATTCACTGGATGTTGCAAAGTTCAAAATGTATCACATGACAAACAAATGCCATCAAGTTGAGTGTAGGGCCTGAGCCACTGTTCAAGCTTCTTTTCATCTTTCTTGGATAAACAAATAATACAAAAACATTTACTTCTGATTAAAACTGATGACTAACAGTGGTTTTTAAAATATTTATTATTTGTATTCCAATAGCACATACAATGAACCAAGTCCACCCAATCATACAGAAAGATATTCTCTGCTCTAAAGAGGTTATACTTAAGCTTTTCTGGGGATGGGAGGGGCCAGAGAGGGAGAAGGGATTTTGGCATGTTTGTCATCCTCTGTTTAACTTTGCAGTGTTCTTTTAAACCAAGTTTGTAATATACCAAAAGATATTACAACAACTAAAATCACAATTAAGAGATAGTAATTTAACTATATAAAATATGAACTTAAAAAGAGAAGAGCCATTTTAACAAATTTAAAGGAGATTAGAACTGAGAAAATCCAGATTCCACCAGAATCCATTGAAAGGCCAATTTCAAAGTTGTTATACAGTAAATATTTTATAACTTTGAAGTTAATTTTATGGTTTTAGAATTGTGGATAGAAACTGGATTGACCTTATATCAGGCCCACATCCTCAATTACAAATGAGGTCAACTTTCAGTAAGAGAGTGACCAACAGGTTAAAAAAAAAATCAAATTCTTATCATTAATACGTCAAAGACATTTTTCAATTAGTGGCCAGTTTAAATGCAAGATAGTGAAAATATAATCTCCTTCCACTCCACACCAATCTTTCCTGCATTTGTTACATTACCCTGTGAAACTATCCCAACTGTCAAGAATCAGAGAGGTAGCTGTGTTAGTCTGGAATAGCAGAGGTAACAAAGTCCTGTGGCACCTTAAAGTGTTCCTGAACATAATGGTTTATTCAGCTACAGTGAACTGAAGAGGACTACTCATCTGTTTCTCTGTGCTCCAGCCACTAAGGAATTGGGCAGACAAAAACAGCACACGCAAGTTTCTCCTTATGCTACCATAGCGCTCTACAAACTACGCAGTGGGGAAAACTAGACGAATTTTACATGTGGAAGAAGGCAAAGAGAACAAAGATTGTGGTACATCACTCATCAGTCCAATAGGCAGTAAGTGGTTGCATTATGGAGAAACTCATCCCTAGGAGAGGAACAGGACAGAAAACGGAAGGAGGTAAGAAGTGAAATATCTCTTATGTTTTTCTCTAGAAATCCTCTCAAGAAGACTGAAAGGACCATTCTAAACACTGCAGACAGAACCACATCCAGTTCTTCAGCAAATGAATCCATAATCCACTATCTGAGTAAGAAGACTAAAATAAGAAAGTGGTACATTACAGAAATGCCCTAAATTAAAAAGAGAGATAGATTTAAAAAGAGGAAGGAAAAGATCATCATAATAAAGGACATCAGAATTTAGAAAAATAGGCAGATTAGTAACTGGATATGGAACTTTAAATTTGCAAATACCTAGTTTGGCCACGGAGATTGAACTGTGTTTACAACCCTGGAGATCGTCCAGATTGGGGCAAGGCATTTTGCAAATTAGTAGAAGCTTCTGTACAGATATTATTTTCTACATAAATCAAGGACTTTTCCAGACTTCTACTGATGTCAAACAGATCAGCAACTTTCACAATTAGTGAGTTGACAAGGAAGATTACAACTAAAAAACAACCAGAAGAAGACAGAGAAAAATCCATTTAAATACAAAAAATATTTGAGGAGACTAGAAAGATTCAAAAACTTTAAAATAGACATTTTATTAGATAAAACTGCAAATGCCAAACCTCTAATATTCCAACTGATATTAAAATTTTCAAGTACAGAATTTATTTGTGTAAGCAATATCCAATTTTGCTGGGCTAAACAAAATCAGTAGAGTTTTCTTTTAACTCCTCAGATCCTTAATTCTCTATTTCTTGACACACACTTGTACTGGCCAGCCAGACTGGTAAACAGATGTCCACAGACAACTAAAAAAATCCAGATGTCTACAGTGAGTGGGAAGTTTCTTCTGATGATCAGGAGGCCCTATATCAATTTCTGCACAATCTAACTTTCATTTTTACAAAGTTTCTAATACCTTAATTTGCAAAGATAACCTTTCAAACAATCCGAATCAGAACCAGGCAGTTTTGCCTTCTTAAGCCTACAGGCAACGAGTGTGCCTCTACTGTTGTCGTTGCTCACCACTTTGCCAGGCAAGACCACAATAAGTTAAGACTTATGTCATTGTTGCTATTCAGAATCCTATGGGCATCAGTGAAACTTAAGATTCATATAGTCTGAACTACTATTGATGCTTGGGAAACTCTGGACAGCAGTAGCAGCAGACAAGTGATATTCACAGGAGACATGAACCCCCAAAATTACAAATTAAAACCTCTTCTTCCTTCCCCTTGCAGCAGTGAGGAGCCTGGGCTGAGGGAACATACAGCAGCAGTGGATATCTACTTCCCTTGTAGCAGCCAAGAGGCCATGGGGGTGGGGGATGGGGAAAGTAAGCTCCATCTCCCTTCTGGAAACTACAGGGAGGAAGGCAAAAGGTCCTTAAGATATGTACTACCAAATGCTGATACGAAGGAAACCCCCATGCCAGAGCCTAAAGACAACACCTTAGTAGAAAACTTAGTATCCTTTCATTCCCATGTAGCTGGCCTCTCATCAGAGCATTGCCCTCCTCCTGGACCCTGTTGGTTCCCTCCTTTCATACTTACCACAAGCTAGGAATTATCTGGCATGCTTGACAAGTAATTAATACGAACAGTCCTTCCACCACCTCAGCAAGCCACTGTCTGGTTTACCCATAGGTTTAGCCAGGGGAAGGAGCAGTGATCAGATAATAAAAGTCATAATGCCCTTCCTCTGAGGAGTGAGAAAGGGGTTTAGCAGTAGGAGCACAATACTGAATGGAGTTCCCCACTCTCCTCACGTCACCCAGGATGTAGGAAGAGAGAAGAGGGAACCTCCTCACTCCTTGAAGCAGGACAATGCCTGTGTATCTCTTTCTTGCTAAGTCTCCAGCTTTGCATCTCCATTGGGCAAGTCCTTCAACATTCCCTAAACAATGATTTTCAAAATTCTAGCTTGGTCTCCAGGCAAGAGAGAGTTAAGAAAAGCAATTCTGAGCCCCCATTATATTAAAAGTCTAAAATTCTGAGCCAGCTTTAATTAATATGGTTAACCCTTCACCACACCCAGCTGCAAGTCAGTGAAGCAACCTCCTTCAGTTTGTGATCTAAAAATACACTTATAAGATGTCCCAACTGTTCTTAAGTGATACTATGTAGATCAACTGGAATGCAATACAAATTAATACCCTTTTGTGAGCAATGTACAAAAGAACAGAAACAGTTTTGGATCAAACCAAAGATGCAATGCAACACCCAGTTTGGAATCTGAATTTGAACAATCTTAACAATAAAAAGAGGATAGCTAGACAGTACTGAAGTACATAACTGAAATATGCAGATAGCAGGCCTCACCTAGTACAGCCAGTGAAACAATTTAACAGAAGTTTAAAATGGAATAATATTGAAGAACAGAAAGATCAGGCTAAATATCAGAATAGTCTCGAGATACAAACCTAAATCTTATTTCCCCGAGAGTGGAAAGGAAACAAATCAGTATTGCCATATATATTCGCACACTACATGAAAGGCCCATTGCCTAATCTGTTTTGTCTAAAGTTAAAACAAATCAGCTTTGACTGGTTTGAATGTATGCTCTGCTCCATTTATTTCAGTAGGCAGGGTATCTGGTTTTGGAGCAGGCATTAGAGAAGAATGGCAAAACTTAGACACACCTGCAACTGCAAATAAAGTGAGCCGGATATATTACTGTATTGCTCATGAGAAATCGAGACAATTTTTGTATTACAATCCTAGTTTTGAAAAGCTAAATTTTCCTCACCACAAATAAGGCGAACACACTTGGAGTCAATCAACATTGACTATATCACATGAAAACAAATGTCCACTGATATAAAGCCCATTTACCCGTGGTTGTTGCATTTCTTAAAGGCATGGCTACACTGGAAACTTCAAAGTGCTGCCGTGGGAGCACTCCTGCAGCTGCGCTTTGAAGTACAAGTGTGGTCGAGTGCTGAAAGAGAGCTCTCCCAGCGCCCCGGGTAATCCACCTCCATGAGGGGATTAGCTCCGAGCATGGCTCTCAGTGCTCAGAGCCCGTTCACACCAGCGCTTTAAAGCTCACCCCCCTGCGCCAGCAAGTTAGAGCGCTATAACATGTAAGTGTTGCCAAGCCCTTAGCTTTGAACTCTACTGAGAGATCATGGCTAAACCCAGTCAAAAATTTCTCACAATGGACAGGTGTACATTTAAAAAACTGCAACAGCTTTAATGAAGACACTACTAGGCCAATGGGAGAGCTTCTCTGGGAGGCATAATCCATATATATAAAAGTCAAATGGTGTATGCGTGTGTGTATGTACGTTCCCTTACTCCTTCCACACCGTTTGAGCTAGAGACTTAAAATTTGGTACAGTTATAGGCTTTAGGGTCCTAAGCAGGGTAAGAATCGAAAAATTTTCAAATCTCACCTCTGACGCCCCCTAGGGGTGAAATTCTTTAAAGCCCATTAACATCAGCTGGGCAGCTGCTGTTCTCTGTGACATAGTTATGATGTAATAATACCCCCCTCCAACAGCCCCTGCACTCGCTCAGATCTGCCCCCTCCCCCCTCCAACGCCCCCCGCACTTGCTCAGCTCTCTCCCCCCCCAATGCCCCCCCTCACTCAGCTCTCCCCCCCCATGCTCCCCCCTCGCTCAGCTCTCTCCCCACCCCACCCCCCAACGGACCCCCCCTCACTCAGCTCTCGCCCCCCTCAGGTAAGAATCGAAAATTTTTAAAATCTCACCCCCTCCAACGGCCCCCCCACTCGCTCAGCTCTCTCCCCCGTCCCTCCCTCCAACAACCCCCCCACTCGCTCAGCTCTCTCCCCCCTCCCACAGCCCCCCACTCACTCAGTTCTCTGCCCCCTCCCCCTCCCCCCCCACTCGCTCAGCTCTCCCCCCTCCAATGGCCTCCGCACTCGCTCAGCTCTCTGCCCCCCTCCCCAACGCCCCCCCACTCACTCAGCTCTCTCCCCCCTCAGGTAAGAATAAAAAAAATTTAAAATCTCACCCCCCTCCCCCCTCCAATGGCCCCCGCACTCGCTCAGCTCTCTCCCCCCTCCAATGGACCGGAGCAACGCCGGGTATTTCTGCTAGTTAACTATAAAATGTTAGCATCCAGAATTCCAACAAAATCACCTTTGCATGGAACAGATGACATTTATAATATAAATGCAATGTTCAAGTAACTAAATAAGTAAATATGCAGCCAATGCTTTCCAAAGTAAAATAGTTATTTACAAAAAAAAAAAAATACTGTGCAAGTAGCAAGAGCCAGTAATCCACTGAGAACTAACTATTCACAAAATTTTGTCTGTCTAAATTTCACCTTTCCTTTAAACAGTACTAGAGCAAATACATAACTGATTGCATATCAAGATTATTCACATATTCAACTATGCAAGGTATACCATACCAACTTCAAATTATCTCAAACCTGCGAAAGCAACTAATTCATACCCATTCCTAGGAAGAGCCTAGTTAATGTTATAAAGACCAAAAAGGCAGCATTTTTGCCTTACTGAACTCTGTTATATTTGATCAGTGACATGAATTATCAGCTCAGGATTCTAGTAAGTCTTCTGAAAGAACCTGTCCTATGTATTATTCAACATCTCATATTTCTGCTTTGGAAGAATTTTCTTACAACAAATACATGCCACAAAATATAAGAGCATTTTTTAAATTCCATATCCATAAGTACCCCACCTTGATCCTTGTATGTACAAACAGTATGTATCAAATATCAGAGGGGTAACCATGTTAGTCTGGATCTGTAAAAGTGACAAAGAGTCTTAGTCTATAAGGTGCTACAAGACTCTTTCATTGCTAGTATGTATCAAGTTGATCTGTCTGGACTAGAAACACTAGCACATTTCTCAAGTAGGGTAAACACGAAAGTAAGGTAAATTACTGCTGTTGTGAAATAAAAGATCTAGTCTTCGAGATATTAAGCATGTACATAAACTGTATGATGAGTGTGCTTCAAATTTAATAATCCATTACAGGCAATCTTTGCAGATCTACCTTACCATTTTGTATTTATATTATTAAAGAAATTACAATCAAGAAATAGATTAAAGATTTATGTGTATCGATCAACACAATTTAGTGACCAAGAGTAATCTAAGAGCTTGTCTACAGAGAGACATTAACTACTTAAACTAAATCAAATTAAGACCACATTAATTCTGAATGAGAACATCCACACAGGGTTTTAATACTAAACTAGTCTGCTTTAAATTCACAATTTTAGCTAATCTGGATTAATTTTCCTGAATGTCCCTATATAAACTCGCCACAAGCATACTTTATCTTTACACAACAAACAGACCTATTAATTAGTCAATGTTTGTAGGGCAGTATCTAAATATTAGCTACTAGCAGAAATACCCGGTGTTGCTCGGGGTATTTGTAATTGGAAACTGGGATGTAAAAAGACTACAATGTTTTTTATTATTTTTGTCTAATTAATTTCATTCTCTTGCATTTAGATGTGGTTTCTCCGATACATTTTCACTTTTTACGCGGTATAACGAATAGGGTTCTTTTTAAGGAAAAAAACAGTGTATTTAATTATGTTTGCACTACACCACACTAAGCTCTCTGGTTATCTATATTATTACATCATAACTATGTCACAGACAACAGCATGTGTTAACCTGCTGCCCAGATGATGTTATGTGAGCTGTGTAGTTGATGTTAACGCGCTTTAAAGAATTTCACCCCTAGGGGGTGTAAGAAGTGAGATTTTAAAAATTTTCAATTCTTACTGTGATTAGGACTCTAAAGCCTATAACTGTACCAAATTTCAAGTCTCTAGCTGAAATGGTGTGGAAGTAGGTAAGGGAACATACATACACACATACACGCATACACCATTTGACTTTTATATATATAGATTTACTAGCTTTTCAAGACAGACGATCATTTTTAATCCTCAATCCACCACAGCTGGCCTCAGTTTCTGTACAGCCCCAGGCAAGTAAAATGTTTAAGGGCCCTCACAGTTTCCTTCACTTCTTTGCATGCATAAACACTGTCCAACTGCCTCTTAGAGGCCTGGAACACATCCCCATCTTGACAATCCCACATCAACTAGTTCTGAGGCCCCAGAGCCTTATGGATGCCATTCCAAGGCTATTAGGGTAGAAGGCAACATCAGACACGTAAATTTCAGAATCTATGCCAAAAGACATGACAACTATACAAGAGGATGCTATTTAGGGGAAGACCATTTGGATGCCTACCAGAACCTTAGATAAATGGGCTCTATGATTATGTTGTTACATAAGATACTGCTCCAGAGAATGGCCTTATCTACATGGCAAAGTTGCCCCAGTTTAGCAAGAGTCATAATTTTAAACATATTTGGTTACATCATAAAAAACACCCTGCAAAGTAACATGCATTGCTGTTCACAAAAGGTGTATTTAATTTGAGTTTAAGTCAACTGAGAACTGGTTTAAACTAAACCAAAGTAAGTAGCATCAAAACTTAAATACCAAACAGTGATTTTGAAACTGATTCATATAACCATAACACTTTCTATTCTCAGTGCAGTAGAGCAGATCAAGGTGACAGTAAGATTTAGTGGGCTAATGCTGTACATCACTAGATACTTGACACAATAGTCACCACTTCCATGCATTACTAGTACACCTCCAAGCAGGTCATTTCAGTACAGATAAATACAGAACAGCATGCCATACTTTATCAGGGGAGCATTCCAGGTGCTTCTAGGTGTCCATTGCTCACCTGTCCCGCCAGACCTAGTAAACAGTGCGGGAGGGATTTAAAACCCCGCATGGAGGAGGACCAAACTAAAATAGAAAGGGCTGCACAAACTCCTCAGATATATGGCATGCCCCACACTACTCAGCTACTTGGCTAATATCACCCCCCACAGACCCCTTGCTAGAACCCCGCTCTCCAGGGTCTCTCCCCGCGGGAGGGATACGATCCCTGCTCCCAGTCACCTCGGGGGGGCTCCCATTGACACCATCCGACGAAAGAGCCCGGCCGGCCCTGACCCGCAGCGCCTGAGGACGGAGGAGCCCCCCCGGCACCTCCCGCGGTGCTGGGTCCAGGCCATTGTACAGCCTGCGCTGCGCCTGGAGCGCCCTGCGCGGGGTTCGGGCCGGGCAGGGACCCAGCTACCAACAGCTCCAGCAGGTTGGTCCCGTCCCATCCCCGCTCCTAGCGCAGGGGCAGCCCAGGGCCCTCCGGCTCTGTCGGGGGACGAGTGGGTCACTGCGCTGACACCCGCTCTCCGGCGGGGCGGCGTCTCCTCCCCGGGCGGGTCAGCGTCCCCGGGGTTCAGCAACGGGGCAGGGAACCGCTGACTCCGCTCCAGGGAAGGGAGCTAGGAAGGGGAGCCCGGCCGAGGCAGGGGGACCCCGGTTACTCCGCCCCCGCTCCGTGACCTTGTCCCCGGCCCTGCCCGTACCTCGCTGACGCGGGCTCCAGGGCTCCCCCGGACTCGCTCCTCACTCGGCGCCGTTCGTTCCGCTCCCCATCTAAAATGGCGGCCTCACCCTCCGCGAGACATTTCTCGCGAGCCCATCGATCGAGCCGGCGCTCGGCTCCTCCTCTTCCTCCTCCCCCCCGCCGCCAGCCCAGACCGCCGAGCCATCGATGAGACCCAGCTTCTGCCCCGCCCCCTGTGCGACCCAAGCCGCCATTTGAGAGCAGGGAAGGCGGAGGGGGTGAAAGACCCCAGCTCTATGTGGAGGGTGCGGGGGGCCTTTGCCCGCCCCTCTTCTGTGACAACCAGTGCGACCATGCGCCTTGCCCCGGGAGCAGCGGCGGCAGCAGGATCTCTTTAGTCACGGCTGGCTGTGGGACTCTCTGGGTGCTGCCTCCGCCTCTCCGGGGAGCACCTCGACTTCTTGCCTGCCGGAGCTCTGCTGGGGGAAGTAGCCTGCCAGTGGGGTGTCGCACCCGCCCCTGTAGCTGCAGTTTTGGATGTAGCCGGTGCTGCTTCTGTTATCGTGAGGGCCTGGGTTCCCCCCGCGAGTTCGGGCGCCGCACGTTCCCTTGCGGTGGCCTGTTTGTGGATGTGCCTGTGCTCAAATTTGTCTCCAGCCCGTGTAGCAGCAACACGCAGGAAAACCACCTGCTCATCAGTTTAGAGAGGCATCCTGGATCTACTGCGGAGGACGCAATCCACGGGGAGCCACTGCAGGACCGGTGTTGACCCTCTCAGCCTTCCAGCTGCTGCCCCATTCTATCACACTGACTGTGCTAGTCACAATTTTAAACGCCACTGCTCAAGGCTCACCGACCAGAAACCACCCTCCTGCCTTTACAACCTCCCCCGTGTTTTTTAAATGCTTTTTCCACGTTGGCAAGCATACCTAGCAGGCAGGGGTGAAAGTAACATAAAACTATTACTGTATGGGGTCAGCCTCCATCAGTCACCCTTCTGCACCACCTAGGGCTCCCCTCTTAGAATCACCACTGCCCTCTTAGAATCACTAGGACCCAGGGAGCTTCCCCTGCCCGCTTGGAAGCCCCCCTTTAAAGTTGGCTGTGTACGGGCCCGTACTGGCGGCAACTTCTTACCAGTATGCCATACTGGCCCACTTTCATATTTGTTAGCAGCTCACCCTTGTGTGAAACTGCCCAGCTGACCGTGGAAGCTCTGTGCACTAGTTGTGCTCCTGTCTGGATCAGACAGGAACTAGTGGTTCTCCTATGCATTCACAGCTACAGGCAACCTGTAGAAACTGGACATTTTACACATGAGCTGATTTCACAAGCAAAGGTGCATGACAGTGCAGTGTGAAAGCCAAAGCATTACATCAGGGAAACCACAAGGTGAGGGGGCACAACAATAGATTTCGGTGCTTCACCACAGACTTTCTGTTTCTGCACGGAACTACTTGCCATGCTTTGCAGAAACCCCACCAGCATGCTTCAGACCACTGTGGATACCTGAAGGACCCCGAGACAGGGAACCCTGCCTTGAACAGTGGGGAGGAGGAAGAGGGAGATGTGGTAGATTCCAATCATGGAAGCCAGGGGCTATTTGAGACTGTGTCACCAGGCAAATGCAGATGAGCCTGATGAAGGGGAAGGGAACTCAGGTAAGTGAGTATATTCCTTTTTCCTTACATCCCATCCCCAAGTTAACAACACAAAAGATATTGGCTTTCCATTATTTTACTCTTATGTAGAGAAGTGGAGACACAACAAATGGAGGTAAACTTGGTAACTGCTTTTCTTTCCTCAGTTCAGGTAGGCGAGAGAGGAGCCATGCAAGCACTTTGTTTATGTACAAGGGGATATCTGTTTTATCCTCCTAAAGATTTCAGATCAGTTTTCATGGAGATCCTCTGCAGTCCTCTCCCAAAGTTTTCTAAGGATAGCTGTCATATTTCTTCCCGCATGGTAGGATACTTTTCCATGCTACTTTGTGATGAGTTTGGCTGGCACTATTGCAGTAAACAGGCTTGTAGTACATGGGCCCCTGTGACTTTAGGAAACCAGTAGCAGTTGTATTCTCTGTGCCTTTGACACACTCAGGAGTGAGATCAGCTAAAATCATCACTGCCTGTGGAAATAGTGCCAACATTCATTGCCATTGCCCTATACGTGTAGGGACCACAGTTTTATAGCTTCATGTAACTGAAAATCCCTCCTCCCCACACCAATCCATGGTAGGCAGTAGGCACCATGGTTGGGGCTGGAGAGCAGTGCTGTGCCCAAGGCACTCTGAAGCTAAAGTGTCGATCAGCATTTCTTACTCAAAGTAAATATCGGAATAAGGGAAGGGAATTTTGAAACATTTTTGCCTTTCCATTGTGACTGTAAATCCAATGGCACATCTGGCATGGCAGCCTTGAAGGATGCCCCTCCATGCCTGTAGAACACCTAACCCTGAGGAGGAGAAGAGGATGAGGGAAGCAGAATCTTGCAGAACATGTCAAGCCAGTGCTGCATTGGACTGTGAACAAAGGGCTCAGAGTGCCAATATGACCAAGAGCATAGAGAAAGAGGAGAAGAAACATGGCCCAGAAGTTCCAACAGGATAAGGAACAGAAAATGCCACCAAGGCATAAAGGGTCTTCTTGGGCAACAATCCTAAATACTACAGACTTTGGCTGACCTCTGTAGTCCTTGGAGGACTCCATGTTTGCCGTTCACTATATTCCCCAACATGTCACATTACTACCCCTAACATTGCATGCCAGGAAATAGTAAGGAAAACCATTGCTTAACATACAACAGCTATGGTTCACACAGGTCAGTTTATGTGTAGCAATAATGGGCTACATTTGTGCATTCAAGTGGACAAAAGCATTTATTTCCTTTCTAATTTTAAATTTTCATCCCATTACATTGAAAATTTTGTATATGTTGCATTTGGGTTTTTTTGTTTTGTTTTGTTTTTTAATATTGTATTTCTGCACAACTACTCCCCCTGGTCCCCCCCCCCCCCAATAAAATTTTATTTTTTGAGAATCAGATTACTGTATTAGTTCACAACAAATTTTGCAGAATGCATAGTGGTAGTCAGAACAAACAATACTTTTAAATGCATAATAAAAACCACATAATTCAGAACTTTAGGAAAACACACAGTCATATTTATAAATGTATAGTAAGCACTACACAGTTCTTAGCACCACCCAAAGCTGCAGGCCCATACAATACCATTACAGAACAATACTGTCTCTGACCATTAAAGTACTCTTTCAAAGCCTCCATCAATTACATAGCTCTATGTTGGGCTCTTGTAATAGTCCTTGTGTCTGGCTGTTCAAACTCACAGACAGCAACACCATGTCTTCCCTCCACCCTGGCAGTAGCCTTCCCCCTTTCCCTCAGAGTCATTATTAAGGATACAGTTTGGTCATGGAGGTCATGGATTCCATGACTTTAACAGCTCTCCATGTCTTCTTCAGCTTCAGCCCTGGATAGCAGGCTTCGGCTTCAGCTCGACCGTAACCATACCCTGATTTTGTACATTTTTCTCCATGATCTGTGAAATTTGCTTTATTTTACTATAACAAAATCATATTCACGGACATTATGCAGCACAACAACAGCTACAACCATTGGAATATTTTTCTTACTGCGGTCCATTCTAGTGGGTAAACACTGCCAGTGTCCCTTCAGTCCACCAAAAGCACATTGTCATTCTTCACCTGCTGAGCCAGCAATTGAATCTTTCCTTGGTGCTGATAAGGTGGCCAGTGTACAGCTTCATGAGCCAGGAGAACAAGGGTTGGCTGGGTCATGCAGAATCACTATTGACATTTCAATATTGCCAATGGTAATCCACAAGTCAGGAAAAAACATCCCTGCTTGCAACTTTCTGGACATTCTCGAGTTCTTAAAAATGCAAATGTCATGCACCTTCCCTCACCAGCCCACATTAATACCAATGACATATCCCCCCTGTGATCCACCAATTCTTGCATAACCATAGAAAAGTAGCCCTTTCTGTTGGTTTACTCCAGGGGTGGGCAAACTATGGGCCGCATCCAGCCCATCTGGGCTTTGAATCTGGTCCACAAGATTGCCTCCCCGTGGTGCCACGGGCCCCGTGCTGCTTCCGAAAGCGGCCAGCACCATGTCCCTGCAGCCCTGGGGGAGGTGGAGGGCAGAGGGCTCTGTGCGCTGCCCTTTCCTGTGGGTACCTTCCCCAGGGCCAGCGACGGGGGGACTAAGGGGACAGGTGTACCAGGCCCCGGACTTAAGGGGGGGCCCCCATGGACTCAGGAGTGCGCAGGTGGGGTGGAAACGGGATGCTCTGCTGAGCCCCGGCGCATGCGAGGCTGGCCACATGCAAATCCCCCACCGGGCGGCCACCCCAGCGCTGTAGCCAAGTGCCCGCACCGCACGGCAGATTCCATAGCGGGCCTGGGGAAGCGCACCCGGCTGCCCTGGTGTGCGGCGCTGACGGTGGTGGAGGCGCCGAGAAGGGGAGCCGGCCTCGCCAGGGTAAGGGGGCAGGGGGCCTGGCCCCACTCGGGGGGCGGCTCCAGGGGGGGCCTTTGGGCAGGTGAGCTCTGCGGTGATTTCACCCCCTGTGGGCGCTTGGGAGGTTCATTCATCGGCTGGGCTGGGGGGCAGGCAAGAGGGTGGGGGGGGGAGGCCAGGCTGGGCGGGCGGGGAGGGGGGCAGGAGACGAGGCTGGATGGGGTGGGTGAGGCGTGGGTGCGGGAGGGAAGGAGGTTTTGGGGGGGGAGGCTGAGCTGGGCGGGTCAGGCATGAGGGCAGGAGGCTGGGTTGGGAGGGGGAGGGAGGAGGAGGTTAGGTTCGGTGGGATGGGCCAGGCCAGGCAGGGGTGGGGGAGGGAAGGCTGTTTGGTGGGGGGGAGGCTGAACTGGGCGGGTCAGGCATGGGGGGCAGGAGGCTGGGTTGGGAGTGGGGAGGAGGTTAGGTTGGGTGGGCCGGGTCAGGCAGGGGGGAAGGAGAATAGGCTGGGGGGGGAGGTGGGCCAGGCAGGGGTGGTGTGCTAGAGGCCGCCCACACGCGCCCGGTACCCCCGGGACACGACACCCCCGCTATGCCCGACCAGCAAGGCAATCCCACGTAGGCCCGGGCAGGGCAGGGCGCGGGCAGCGGGAGACCGTCCGGGGGGGGGGGGGCACAAACGATCAGAGTACCGGGCCCCAAAATTTCTGTCGCCGGGCCTGACCTTCCCCCCACAGTTCATATTGGCTGGGAATGGGAAACTGCAGCCAATGGGAGATTCAGGGGAGGAACCCACAGGCGAGGACAGCGCACGGAGCCCTCTGCCCCCATCCCCTGCAGGGGACACATGGACTTGGTGCTGGCTGCTTCTGGGAGTGGCACAGCACAGGGCCAGGACAGGCAGGGAGCCTGCCTTATCCTTGTTGTGCATTACTGCCACCCCGGAGCCACTCCAGGTAAGCGACGCTGGGCCAGACACCGCACCCTGAACCCCTCCTGCACCCCACACCCCTCCTGCACCCAAACCCCCTGCCCTCAGCACCCTGCTCCACCTCTCCTGCACCCCAAGCCTCTGTCCTAAGCCTCCTAACACCCTGCCTTGGGCTCCTTGCCACACTCCTGCACCCAAACCCCCTGCCCTGAGCTCCCTCCTGCACACCACATCCCCTCCCATACCCTGCACTCCCTCCCGCACCCCAGCCCCCTGCCCTGAGCCCCCTCCTGCACTCCAACCCCCTGCCCTGAGCCCCCTGCTTCACAATGGCAAAAGTGACAGTCCTGTGGCACCTTATAGACTAACAGAAGTTAATCTATAAGGTGCCACAGGACTCTTTGTCGCTTTTGCAGATCCAGACTAACACGGCTACCCCTCTGATGCTGCTTCACCCTGCACCCCTCCTGTACTCCAGTCCCCCTTCCCTGAGCCTCTTCATATACCATGCACCCCTCCTTCACCTTGGCCCCTTGCCCTGAGCCCCTTCCTGCACACCGCAACCCCTCCCGCATCACAACTCCCTGCCCCAGCCTTACATTGATGGCCCTGCATGCAGTTTCCCCACCAGATTTGCTGCTCGGGCCAAAACATTTGCCTATCCCTGGTTTACTCTGTAGAAAAGTGGGCTGCTGCCAAAAATAAGGATTTGTATGCCTATGCAGTCTGTTGCCCCACTACAATTCGGGGACCCCATTTTTGAAAATCCATCCATTATTCTCTTGCATGTTACTGAAAGTTACAGCCCTGCATTAGCAGGAGATGGTTAATGGCCCTACATGCTTGTATGGTGATGGCCTCCACCATAGTTGAGGATTTTCCAACTCCATAATGATTTCCCACTGACTGGAAGCTTTCAGGACAGGATTGCTATCAGAGGGCGATCATCTCTTGCTTCTCCATTGTTAATGGAGCTCTCATTCTGGTGTCCATATGCTGGCAGATTGGGACAAGTTTGGCACTCAGATCTAAAAATGTGGCCTTTTGCATCCAGAAGTCCTGTAACCGCTGCTCATCATCCCAAGCCTGCATTATGATATGATCCTACCAGTCAGTGCTCATTTCTCGGCCCCAACAGCAGTACTCCCATGTCTGCAGCTGCTCTGTGAATGCCACGAACAACCTTGAATTGTTTTTCTCTCAGCAAACTGTCTGTGAATAAATCTATATGTCCCCATTGTTGCAGTACTTCCTGTGGGTCTGTAAATACAGGAGAATCAAGCATCCTGTATTTGCCACATTCATGAGAATAGTGCAGAACTCTGCAGGCTCCATGCTTCTGTCAAAATGGGAGACAATGAAAAGTGCTATGCAGCTTTGTGGGAATTTTTTAAAGGCATGGAAATGATGGGATTTGGATGACATTATGGGATGGATAAATTTGCATGCCAGGAACTTTACCCGAAGCTCCCAGACATCCCTGGGCAAATTGCAGTAGATGGCAGCATGTGGCACACTGGACCGGGATACTTATTTGTGGAATACTAAACATAATGCATGCTAGGTGAATACATACTGTACCAAACAAAGCCGCCACCAGGGATTTCGCTACACCCACCCTGAATTTCCCCAGCAGACCTCCCCTGCCCTCCCAGTTTTGTGAACTAGTTACATGCAGTGTTGCCAATTTAGTGATTGTTTGGAAATCTGAATTGAAATTGAAAAATTAATACACACTTTAAAAACATATAAAGTGTATGATAAAATACGTGTATCTGAAAAAGTATAATAGATTTGAAAAGTATGAACACAGACTAGCTTCCTTATACAGCTGTTGTTTTTATGACAGTATCAGTGCATTCATTTCCATGATGTTGACCAACAAAATAATTTCAAATTATGATTTGTAAGCAAACTCTAAATGAGCCCTCCCTGACAGCTAGTGATGAGCTGGGGGGATAGGGGGAAAGACTTTAGGACCAGATTGTATTTACTAATCTTCCTAGGTATCCAGAAAACAGAGCTGTGTTGCCCAAGTGATAGATTTTGGCTGGGGTTGGGTTAAAAATCACTTGAATGTGGATGTGTGACCAGCGGGAGGGGCGGGGGGCGGGTGTACGGCGGGCGGGGGGGCCGCGGGCGGCGGGAGAATGGGGGGGGCCGTGCGATCAGCCGTACAAGGCCCCAAAATTCCTGTCACTGGCCCTGCTGACTGAGGGCATCAAGAGAGAGGGTGGCGACAGGTGTTTTGCTTGACAGTCTGAGTCCCAAGTACTATTTGACCTGCCCCTCTCTACTGTTTAAAGACAGAATTGATTAGGCTCCATAGATAGTCTTTTGTTCTGTTAAGTAACCATTACAGCTGAAATCACTGCTAATCAGGTCTAAGTGCTTAGACCAGCTATGGAACAGTGTTTCTGTGGAAGAGACATCCCAGTCTGCACTAGCAGCAAGGTTCCCGTCTGAGAGCACAGCTGAAATCACATTGCTGGATGGAACCTCAAAAGACCAACTTGCAGAGGTCACAGTGGCAGGTGGCAGCAGAAGGTGACAGTGCAAGGCCATTGGCTACAGAGCGATGGAGTGAACGGTGGCACAATGACAACAGTGGCCAGAGCAAACAGTGAGCAGCTTGGGTGAGCAAGGTGCCTTCTTGTCCCCCAGCTGGGAGGTGAACTCATGTGAAAGCACCTCTGAACTCTGAGTCTCCACTGACCAAGGACAACACCGGTGAGTGTTAATGAGGCTGTTAAGAATGCTGGAGACAGCACAGTTCATGCAAACAAACATGGCTGTGGCATCATACTTTCTATTTAAGGCAGAGATACCACACACTACAAACTGGAGGCCAATGTTAAATATGTCACTTATTCATCCTGAAGTTGAACACTGGTTCTAAACAAGACTAGCAAATGCTCACTATCTTTCTGCAAAAAACTCAACTGACTGGCTAGAAGCATGTGATGCAACAGTGAAAGACTCAACAGTTGAAAAAGTGAGAACTCTCACCACATTCAAAAAAAATTGCATAAATGGCTGATGTATGCATTGATGCAAATGAGCATCAAGTATTAGGTCACTGTGTACATTAATTATCTTTCTGTTATTGGTAGGTCAGTAGATGGATTTCCAGATGTTTAAGTTATAGAAGACTCATTGGCTACATCTGTGACAACCCACATCTAAGAAGAGTTAAATACTTGTAATTTGGAACCCAAACAGATAGCTGCTTGTGCATTTGATGGAGCTGCAAAACATCTCTGGAAGACATAGTGGAGTACAAGCTTTGCTCAGAGAAAAGTGTAACCCTAATCTCTCCTATACACACTGCAGAGGCCATCTTCTCCAACTAGCGCTAGTACAAGCTGCAAACTCTTCAAGAGACATTTAAAAAATCTATAAATTTAATGTCGTCGTTATATTCTTTTTCCAGCAAGAGTCCAAAAGACAGAATATCTTGGAAAACATAGAAGATACACGGGGACTGAAGTTCAAATTAATCCAACCTGGGAAAACCCTCTGGCTTTCTCATGAGTGGTCCTTGGTTGTTGTCTTAAAATTACTCCAGCCGTTATTACTGGCTTTGGAAAGTATCTAGCAAGATGGGATGGATCTAAGTCAGGGGTGGGGAACCTCCGGCCCGGGGGCCTTATACGGCCCGCCAAAGCATTCCATCCGGCCCGCGCGCATCCCTGGCCGGTGGCTCCCCGAGGCGCTTCCCAGCCCCTTGGCCGAGCCACCCCCGCCCGGGGCGGCTCCGCGCTCGGCGAAAAGGCCGGGAAGCGCCTCGGGGAGCCACCGGCCAGGGACGTGCGTGGGCCTCCAGGCGGGGGCGGCTCCCCGAGGCGCTTCCCGGCCCCTTCGCCGAACACGGAGCCGCCCCCGCGCCGAACGCGGAGCCGCCCCCGCCTGGCGGCCCGGGGCGGCTCTGCGCTCTGCGAAGAGGCCGGGAAGTGCCTCGGGGAGCCGTCGGCCAGGGACGCGCGGGGGCCGCCAGGCAGGCAGGCGGGCGGGCGGGCGGGGAGGGAGACTGGGCTTCCTGGGGGGGAGGGGACTGGGCTTCCTGGGGGGGGGGGGAAGCGGCCCCCGAATGACATTGTAAATCTTCAAATGGCCCTTGGCAGGAAAAAGGTTCCCCACCCCTGATCTAAGTAGTGAGGCTGGTGGATTACTTTTGCTACTATGTTCAGAGAAGCCTATTGCCATTCTCTCTCTTGAAAGTCTACTGTTGAAACCACTTGGGTCATTAAACAATGCCATCTAGGCTACAACACTAGTAGATCTTTGTCCAGCAATTAAAGCTACATTTGGATCAATCATTTGGATCAGAGAGCTATCCTTTGAAAAAGTACTGGAAAAAGTGAAGACTTCAGTTCAGAAGTTGACTAATGAAGGCATTTATATTAAATACTTACGTGAAAAGGACAAGAAGTGTTTGTTAAGACAACTGAAAAAGTACACAGACTTGATTATTAAAAATCTACAACAGCGACATCTAGATCAGCGGTCGCCAACCGGTGGTCCGCGGACCACTGGTGGTCCGCAGGAAAATTTGAGTGGTCCGCGGCGCCGGGCTCCCTCATGGCCGCCCCTCTGGGCAGGCAAGAGGTTGCGGGCGCCTGTCCCGCTCCGTCCCCGGCGGCCAGCAAGCGCTGGCTTGCTACTTCCTCCCGTCTCGCGCCGCGCGAGCTGGGGGGGGAGGCCTGAGCCGCGCCGCTGCAGCCGGGGGAGGGCCGAGCCGCAGCGTTCGAGCCGCGGGAGGGGAAGGGCCGAGCCGCAGCGTTCGAGCGGGGGGCGGGCGAGTCGAGTGGGGGGGGAAAGTCGGTCGAGCGGGGGGGGGGGCGCGCTGGGGGGGGGGCACGCCGCGCCGGGGGGGAGGGTCCCGCGCCGCGCCACTTTAGTGGTCCCTGAGGACCAAAAGGTTGGCGACCACTGATCTAGATTCTACTCAACCTCTACATAGCTTTTACAGATCCCTGTCCTGTAAAACATCGATGGTTGACCAGAGTGAGACCCTACCAGCAATGGGCCCGCCATGTGCTCAGGACAAAATAAAGAATTTGAACTGGGATGAAAGAAGTAGGAATTAATCTCTTGCTACTCGCAGTCGCAACAGCTACAGTTGAGTGTTCTTTTTAATAATTGAATAGAATTTTGTGTTCTGAAAGAAGTCACCTTCCCCCTGATCATGTGAATGAACTAATGAGCATATCAGTTGAAGGAATGGAAGTACCAGACTCATGAGAAGCCACTGAAGATGAACACATTGCATTCAAGAAGTTAATTATCAGAGTAGTGCAAAATTATAACAAGAATCCAAGAAGGATGTAGATGTAGTGCCTCATAGAAGGCTTGAGTAGCCAACTTTAATTTGTGTGATGATTTTAAAACATGAGTTAAATCTAATAAAATAGTCATGAAACATTTTTCAATTTTTACCATGGTGCCATACAGCCTACCTTTACCCTCATCGGCCTTGACCCCCCCCCCCTTCGTAAATTCGTAACACACACACACCCCAAATTTCAATTCCTGGGGAAAACACTGCCAAGTATGCATGCATTTGAGTGATATACAAACTTTGGCAGCTGTATGACTACATAACTTATGTCAATCACAGCTTTTGGTGTAGACATGGCTTCACTCTAGCCCTGGCCAAACCTCACTATTAATGAAAAAATTGTGAGAGGTGGCAACACTGCATTACCCTCCCTCCAGCTATTCATATGTACACATTAACCTGTGTTAATACCATTTTCATGTCAGTACACTAGACTTTTAAGAGGAAGAAGGACTGTCCAGTGTTTAGGGCACTAGCTTAGACCCTGGGAAGCCTGCATTCAATTCTCTGATCACCACAGATTTCCTGTGTGATGTTAGGTAAGGCCTTCCTGCACAGGGATGTTGCAAGCATAGAACATTAAAAATTGACAAATGCTTTAAGATCTACTGATTAAAAGCATAATATAAGAGCTATGTATTACTATCAGGTATTACCTCTCACATGTTTTTTTCTGGGCTACAAATGTTTGTTCTTTACCAGTTTACAGATATGTAATATCAATATATTTATTGTATCTAGCTGACTGGGATTGTGAGGCTTAAAGTGTTTAAACTTTGCTAGGTAAGCAACAGTTGTAACCAGAACAAATGTATGGAAAATGTGTAAGACTAGCCTTTGCAAATGTGTTAAGTACCTCAAGTTAATTAGCAGTCAATTAACTCACAGTATAAAAGTTTAATCGAAACAAGCCCAAAGGCTCAGAGCTTGTCTACACATAAAACGCAACAATGGTCCCCCTGTAGCGCTTCAGTGTAGACACTATGGCTTAGGCTACACTTGAAGCTGTAGAGCGCTTTGGGTTAAACTCGTCTTCATAGACAGCTCCAGGGAAAGTGCTCCAGTGTGTCCACCACACTGACAGCCGCAAGTGCTCTGTCATGGCCACATTCGTGGCACTTGAAGCGGCATTGGGAGCGGCACATTATGGGCAGATATCCCACAAAGCACCTCTTCCCAATCTTGCACTATGGCTTGTGGGAAGGGGGCCTGGGTTGCAGTGCATTATGGATCCTGTCCCAATGCCCTGTGATGCATCGCTTCACATCCCAGCAATCCCTGTGTTTCCGCCCATCTTCAGCGCCATCTTTCAATCGTTTCTGTGTGGCGCGCTCTGTCTTCCCTTCGGTCTGCAGGAATGGAGCCCGAACTGCTGAGGAACATGCTAACTAGTCTCGCCAGCACATCTCGTTTGGCAGTCGAGTTACTCCTGAAGATGCAAAGTGATGAGGGGGGGGAGGGTCCGATGATGAGATTGAATTGCGTAATGCATACGACACCAAATTGCTTGTCTCATTCACGGACATGCTCTTGACTGTGGAATGTAGCCCTTCTCATTGTTATACAAGTTTGGAATGTCGAGCAGTGGCTGCAGAACTTTCGGATGAAAAAAGCTACTTTCATGGGACTGTGTGCAGAACTCGCCCCCACCCTGCGTCACAAGAACACGAGATTAAGAGCTGCCCTGTGGGTGGAGAAGCAACCAGTACCAGTATAAACAACTAAAGTGTGAATTTAAACTAATATAGCAGTATACCTTTATGTGTAGAAACTTATGACAGTCTAAGGCCTAACCTACACTAGAAAAGCTTTGCTGGTATAGATATGCCAGCAAACTCTCCCAGGGTAGATGTAGTTAATACTAGAAAAATCATGCTTTCAACAACATAGCTTATACCAATTGCCAGACAAAATAAGCTATACTGGTAAATACACTTTTTGAGAATAAATCCGTTTAAAGATTGTGAAGCATTTTGAGATCTAATGTTGAAAAGCAGGATATAAGCGCTAGATATAATTATTAGCCAGTATAACTGCATCTACATTAGGATTTTTCTGATATAAAAATGTAATAAATAATCAACATTGTGATAACAGCAACATTGTGATAACAGCAAACTTTTCTAGTGTAGTGCTGGCCTAAGTGTCTTATTTTAGTTTAATTTATGTCACTTTGGTGAGGGTTTAAACTCAATCAAAAAAAAAACAACAACAAAAAACCACTTATACCAGAAAATACATCCACATGGGGCATTATAACAGTTTAACTATAGTAGTATAACTAGTAAAAATTTCCCATGTAGACATGCCTTTTTTCTCCCCTCTTTCCCACTGCCACAAGCTTGTCCTGCAAAAAGAAAAAAGACCAACAAATAAAACCAATATGATATCGACGAAGGGCAAGACCCTGACACACACCAAAAGGCATGTTTTATAAACATGAACTATACTTTTCCTGTAGAGTAGTTTTTGTTGAATTGTTATATTAAACTTTGTGTCCAGTTCTGCCCTCAGAACTCTCATGGCCTTAATAGGAGTTGAATGCACATCTGTCTGCAAAATCTGGCCCAGAAAAACAAGCAATTTAAAGCCATTTAAGCATTAGTTATACAGATATACTTAATTTGTATAATACTGTCAAGGAGAGTTGTAAAGAGTTGCAAAATATAAAATAAACAAGACAACATGAGACAAAAGAAACCAAATTAAAAATATAGGAAAGGGGAAAATGATCCTACGATCAGTTATATTGATAAGAGACTGCTGATTCATTTTTAAACTTATAATATAGAGAAGAAACCACACAAAGCCTACTGTTATAGAAGCGAGAAGAAGCCACAGTCATAGAACAAGTGAACATATGTAGGGAAGAAACTAAGCCAAATTCCAAATAGCTAAACAGTGAAGCATTGTAAAGAAATATAGCCACTGCACAGAAAAATAAACACAGAACAAGGACATTGAGCAACAAAACAAAATTATCACAACACAAAAATAGAAGTGAAAAAAAAACCCCAAAACAAACCAGTCAAAATAAAGTAGAAGTTATTAGTGTTATTCTGGGTTGATTTGTTTCACGTTCATATTTGCTTAGGTTGACAGTACAGTACAGCATCTCTCACTTGATTTTTGTCATGATCTTATATGTCCAGACACTTAGTGAGATCTTCTGTGATATTGTGTCTGAAGCTATGTACAAATGTGAGAAATAGTGTGGCCAGTGATTAGAAGGAGGGAATGGAAGTCAGCATTCCTGAGTCCCATTCCCATTTTTGCCACTAATCAATGTGTGATCTTGAGAATTATCTTCCCTGTGCCTCAGTTTACTATGTGCAGTATTAGTTTGTATACTTTTCATCTACTTGACTGGGATTATAAAATTTAGTTTCTAAACTGCTTTAAGATCCTCAAATGATGACTGTAAGACATTTTCTTAAACTTTCCACACCATTCAATTGCAATTTCACTTTTAAATAAATAAATAGATAAAAACAAATATGGATAAACTATAAAGATCAGCAAAGACAAAACTACTGTTAGAACATATCTATGCTACAGTGACACAGCTGCAGCTATGTTGCTGTATCATTATAATGTAGATTGCTTACTTACATCAATGGAAGGGGTTTTTCCATTGATGTAGGTAAGCCACCTTCCTGAGTGGCAGTAGCTAGGTTGACTCAAGAATTCTTCCATCTATCTAGTGGCATCTACCACTGGTGTTAGGTTGGCTTAACTATGGGCGAGGGGATGTGGGTGCTGGAATTTTTCACACCCTTGAGAACACAGCTAGGTTAATCTATATTTTAAGTGTCTACCAGGGCTAAGTGAAAAAAGTAACAAAGCAAAGACAAATAAATGCACACACAAAGTTCTCAGGGAGGAATGGCTATAACAGTACTTCACCTTTACCTTCAGCCTACAGTATTTATATCACTGGGTACAAAAGAAGTCCAAGGTAAATAGGTTGCAAAGAAAGCATCTTGAACAAACCAAGGCATTAAACTAAGCAATGAAAATCTAAAAGGTAAGCTATTAAAAAAAGAGCTATGACAGACTAAGAAGGAGCTTATTATTGCAGCTATTTGTAGCCTTGTTATATTTTACAGCTAACACTTAAAAGGGTTTGTGGCTCTCTTATCCTCCCACCTTCCATTTTAAATTTAGATTGCATGCATATTTAATGCACAGCAATGAGACATCCTAAATATGGGAGGGATAGCTCAGTGGTTTGAACATTGGCCTGCTAAAGCCAGGGTTGTGAGTTCAATACTTGAGGGGGGCCATTTAGGGATAGAAGAGTAAAAATGGGATTGGTCCTGCTTTGAGCAGTGAGTTGGACTAGATGGTCTCCAGAGGTCCCTTCCAACTCTGAGAGTCCATGATAATATGAAGCTACTATCAAGGCAGCAAGCTTGATTTTTCTGGAATGGAAAAAAAAATGGAATAAGCTGTTAACATTGGTTCATCCCAAAATGTCCTGGAGGTAAGATTAAAGAAAAATAGCAAGAATATTAAAATGTTAAACTTTTACTGTAATTGACACATGAATAGTTGCTGTTTGAGTTATTTACAGTATATACTTTTTCTCCCATGGTGAGTCACAACAGCTAGATCGTAAAAAGGACTATTATTTTATTAAAATGGCACCAAGCACATTTTAGGGACTAAACATATTCTTCCTCCCTCTCCCCAAGACAGTTTAAAATCTAAAATTTATCATCAGTGGTGGGTTAAATTCTGAAAAATTCCTTCACATAGAACTCCCATTACCTTCAAGATAAGACTAGAGACCCTCCAGAGACCCCCACCACCCCTAACCACCACCCCAGACCCCACCCCCTGCCCAACCCCCCATCCCCTGACTGCCCCAACCCCTATCCACACCCCCAGGACTCCCATGCCCTATCCAACCCCCTGTTCCCCATCCCCTGATCACCACCACCCCCAGAACCTCTGCCCCTTCTATCTGCCCCCTATTCCCTAGCTGCCCCTCGGGACTTCCTGCCCCTAATCCAATCCCCCCCCCCCCGACTCTGGCCCCTTATCCAAACCCCTCTCCTGGCCCCTGCCCCTTGCCCAACATGCCCCCACACCCGTCCCCTTATCCAACCTCCCCCAGCCCCTTATCCAACCCCCCCACGGCTCCCTTACCGTAGTGCTCAGACCAGCATGTCTGGCTCTGCACAGAGCCAGACACACTGCCCCGCAGGAGCTCACAACTCCACCCCCTCCCAGAGCGCTAAGGCTCCACTTGCCCAATGGACACTGCAAGCTTATATGAGTTCATCAATTTAACCATGAAATTGATATAAACTAGGCTTCTTATTCCAAGGGGAGTCTCTCACACGCTTCAAACCAAACACACTGCTTCGGATAAAATAAACAAACAGATTTATTAAATACAAAGATTGACTTATAGTCACTTAAAATCTAAGTATAACAAGTCAGATTTGGTCAAATGAAACAAAAGCAAAACACATTCTAAGCCACCGGTTCTCAAACTTCTTTGTTCTGTGGCCCCTTTCTGCTCTCCCGTGTCCTTTCGTTGCCCAGGTATGCCCGCTGAAATGCCACCAAATGAAACGCTTCCACTTTCGACGGCTTTTTGGTTGAAACGCAGCATCTGTCTGTGAGTCCGTCTAAATGCCATGAAACCAGAAGCATTCAATTTGGGGTTTTTTTTGGCAGACACACTCGCTCGTTTGGAGCATCCGCCGAAATGCCGCCAAAGGCATCGGCAGCTCGTGACCCCCCTGGAATCGCCCTGCCCAGGGGTGGTTGTGACCCCTAGTTTGAGAACCACTGTAACATCATGAGCCTTCTGAAGACATGTGGCATGACAAACTTTGTATTAGATACCACACAGTCATATTATAAGGATGAACATGGGGGTACTGGGTATTCCCCCAAGGTACAGAACATCACAGTATGATATTGTAAATATCCACTCTCTCTGGGCTTTTTACATGTAGTAGCATGGAGGATTTATCTGATTTCAGTGCAATGCCAACTTGCTTCTAGGAAAATTTGGAAACATTGCAACCACCTCATCCAGTTCTCTGCCAGACTCCTTTCTAGACTACAGGATTCAGATAGCTTCATTCTATTTTTGTCAAGATTTCATTTTCTTCTGATATCTTGTAATGAAGTTGTGACACAGAGGTGCTATTAAGAGACAGCTTTTCATGGCCCCAGTCTTTAGGCATGGCTCAAGTTACAAAAGGCTGATTGATCCAGCCTGATGACTGCGTCAGTATCAGGTGACTCCAGTCACTGTTATATGCACTGGGTACCAGTTTGTTTACAAATGCAGTGAAGTTTAATTAAATCACTGATGTTATGTAAGATCTGGCACCTAATTATCTGAACCTGCCCCTCCATATATCCCATTGATATAGTTAAATTCTATTGAATCACCGTTCTTATTGATTTTGGAATTGAGATTTTACGGAGTGGGGATTTTGGGGGATTGGTCCTGTTTTGAGCAGGGGGGTTTACTAGATGACCTCCTGAGGTCCCTTCCAATCCTGTTTGAATAATATGTTAACTTCAGTAGAAAAGCCTAGTCAGTCAGGATTTCCAGGTCTTCTGCTTGCTGTTTGTGGAATCATTCCAATTCCATACACAATAAAAATAACACTTAATGATTTTGGCATGTGTTCTGTTTGTGAAATCTAACCAGACTGGTTTATTTGGCTTATTTTTACTTCCTGAAAAAGAGCCTAAAATGTACTATAAAATGTACTATCCAGAACAAGGTATGAAAGCTTGTTTAAAAATAAAGTATAAATAGCTCTTTCCTGAAAAAATCTTTCAGAGCTTAGTGAATGTATAATTGTTCAGGTACAGAGGACTTTTGTTTATTTCCCCTACACTAGTTTGTTGCCCAGTTCTGGGCTGCATAAAGATATTAGTGATCTGTTGATTCTGAATAACCTTGGGTTATTTTTTTATAATCAGGGCTTCTGTTATTTTATTGACCTCATTAACAAAAATTTGCTACAGTACATAGTTTCTATAGAAACAAACTAATTATTTCTACAATACTGTTAAGAGCCTATAACAGGCAAAAAGACCGTTTATAACAGGCAAAGAGGTGTTCACATATTCATTGCTATTGATCCTGTACTGATGTCATAATAGGAAAAAGTATAAATTGAAAAGCTGATGTTAAAATGCATGATATTTTTGTTATACACTTAGAAGTAATTTTGTAAAAAGAAGAACTACTGTATTAAACAGCTGGAGGATAGGTGATGAAAGAGATTGATACTTCCCTCTTTCCTCTCATAGATCCCATCCACTGTGATTCTTTAACAAAAGTCAAATCTTTTTACAGTTCCCAAGAGTATTCCATCCCCATTATCACATGTTGTGTATTATGTACTGAAACCCCAGCTACTTAACATAATGCTCAGCTTTTAGCAAAGAAATAAAAATTCCCAAGAAAGGTATGCGGTATCAAAAGCAGTCTAGCCAGCACATTTCTCTAACAGCTTTGAAACTGCTCTTCTATATTTCTGTCTCCAGACAAAGCCAGACTGATTAGAATACAGGTACAAGATGATGAACACAATCAACCTTTGAATGACTCCAGTCATTTCTAGTCAATTGAAACTTATTACCAATTAATGAGTCCATTTTAACCCTTATACAGGCATTGAGAGACATTAACCTTTCAGAAAATGAGGAAGACTTGTAGCACCTTAGAGACTAACCAGTTTACTTCAGCATAAGCTTCTGTGGGTTATAGCCCGCTTCATCGGATGCACCTTAGAGACTAACCAGTTTATTTCAGCGTAAGCTTTCATGGGCTATAGCCCACAAAAGCTTATGCTGAAATAAACTGGTTAGTCTCTAAGGTGCTACAAGTATTCCTCATTTTCTTTATGGATACAGACTAACACGGATGCTATTCATTAACCTTTCAGTTATTATATAAAAAGGTGTGTAAAGTACACAATAGTATCTGACATTTAGTACAACCTTACTTATCAAAAGTGTTTCAGGGGCATCCAAAACATTCAGATAAACAGATTGAGAAGTAGATGATCAAATGCAGGTGTTATCCTTCAGAGATATGTTTACATATTATTTAGCTTGTGGGATATTGCACATTGGAATTTATAGCAAAAGATGTATTGAAAAGGGCGTAGTCATATTAAAACTTGCACAGTGTAACAAATGTGTGTTTGTTATTAACATCCTAGGCCTCGACTGTACCAAGAGAGTTTGCTACAGAGTTGCCTATTGTAGCTGTATCAGTACCAGTACAAGCCATGTCCCATCAATGCAAGTTACAATGTATAGGTGAAGTCCTGGTCCCAGCTCTACAGAGAAATTTTTAAGAACTGTTTTTATAAGACTTTTTTTTTAAATGGAAACATTTCTATTGGCCTTAAAGTTTTATAAGAGTGGAAGCTATTTTTTTTCTTAGAAAATCAGAAAAACAATATAATGAACAAGATACTAATTAGTACAACAGTTATTATTACAGACATTGGTAAAAAGGAATGCAAACATAAAAGTCTACTGTTCTGCCGCTCTTCAAAAATTAGTGGATTAAATCTTTGAGCAAATGCTAAGAAATGAATTGAAAAATAGGAAAATCTCTTGCCAAAAAAGTACAATTTTAAATTTAAAACAATATTTTTTGGAGTTTTTCTTCCAGTTCTAGTAATTAGTATAGGTTGATCCTATACTTATGCCCTAATCAATCTCCATCTCAAAGATAAAAAGTAAAAATTTGTTGTTATAAATTTAAACATGGGGGAAATTCCTGTTGACAGTATACAATGTAAGACTGCTTATCATTTCACCTTTGGGGTTCTGAGGAAATGAACAAACCCCTACTCTCATTCTTGGAGTTCTCATCCAAACTGCTCCCTTAACTCTAACTGGGTATTAGTGCCAATATCATTCTCAACGGATCAGTGCTTGGTTATGATGGCTCCTGACAGAATAACTCAGAGTGGAGGTAAATCTGGCTGGAAATGGGTTGTGGTACTACAAATCATTCAAGACTTTGGGTGAGCACTTCTTTAGCGGTGGCCAGTTTTGTCCCAGAAGTGGTGGGACCAGCTAGGGAGGTGGTGTGACTAGGGCATCTGTCACGTGCTCAGTAAGGCTATTCTTCCTTCAAAGCTGACTTTGACAAGTAAAGCTGAGCTCTTTCAGTTCTCATCGACTTCAGATGGAGCTGTGAGTGCTCATTTCTTCTCAGAAACAAGTCATTTTGGTTTGATATCCCTTATTTTCCAAAGGCAATAATAAACACTGTATTGCTTACTAGTTTCCCCAGTAGACATAGGCAAAGTAAATTACAGCAAAATGTCATCTCAGGGCACTGTCAACCTGATAGTGAAAAGTCAATAATGTGTCTAAATAAGCCCCAAACCACTTTATAAAAAGCCTCCAGTTTTGTACTATTGTAGGTGGATGTTTCATCAGTATCTTTACTGGACATGATAGAAGTTTGTTCCTGATTGCTCTGCCTCTTATTGTCAGTATCTCACCCTTACTATGGTGTGAAATTGATGAGCTATGCAGCACTGATAAGAGGTAATAGGTCCAGGAACAACTCAGAGTTAGCACACACATTTTCAGAAGACTACCATAAAAATGCAGAGTGGTTTTTAAACCAGAAATGTGTGGCTTGACACCACATTTTTCCCCCCTAATGCAGCACACCCTAGATGGAGTGCTTTGATATGGTGTTTTGTTTGGTGACTAAATCTACAGTTTTTAAGTTTACAAACTAAGTACTTTCATGAAACATTTAATACAAATCAGCAGTATGTTATTTCCCATGTAACACATAGTTTGTGATGCATTATTTTTTCATGTAGGATTATGGTGCTTGTTAGCAACATGGTTTTATCTAACAGAGATGCAAGGAAAAGTATCATTTTTCACTATTAGAAAACTTTTTAAAAAATTGTATAATATACACTGGACCATGTTAGTTCCTGGACATAGGACTGAAGACCATAGAGTATATCATACTTATCTTGCCCAAACTTATATCTATCCTTATCTTTAATTTGCTTCCAAATTTTCTGAAAAGATATGTTGGTATAAATAAATTGAGTCAAAATCTGCTTGTTACACTGATGGAAAAACAGCATTGCACAGATGTAAGGGAGGGCAAAATTTAGCCCCAATATTGAAATAGCAGGGCCAAATAATCAGGGCCAGTGCAAGGATATTTCGCACCCTAGGCGAAACTTCCACCTTGCCCTCCCCCCCCCAGCCCTGTGGCATCTCCGTGCTCCACACACACACCCCGGGGAGCCCTGTGGCAGCTCCCACCCACCCAGGGAGCCCTGCGGCAGCTCCCGACCCCAGCTCACCTCCGCTCCGCCTCCTACCCTGAGCACGCCACCGCCACTCCACTTTTCCCGCCTCCAAGGCTTGCCATGCCACTCAGCTGTTTGGCACTGCAAGCCTGGGAGGGGAGTAGAAGTGGGGGGAGGGGCATGCTCAGGGTAGGAGGCGGAGAGGAGGTGAGCTGGGGTGGGGAGTGGTTCCCCTGTGCTCCTTTCCCCCCCGTTACTTGCTACAGGCGGCCCTCCCCATGCTCCCCTGCTGCAGCTCACCTCCAGTCCGCTGCCTCACCTGAGCTCGCTTTCTGGTGCCACCCACCACTTGGCACCCTAGGCGGCTGCCTAGTTTGCCTAGTGGTTGCACCGGGTGCCCTGCAAATAACGCTTGCAGAAGACAAGGAAAGTCATATGCAAGTATCTAGGACAGAATTTGCCCATAGTATTTCTTTAAAAGATAGAAAAGGTGTAAGAAGAAAAAGTTGATCTCCAAGTGTGTCTAATTGTTGTATTCTGTTTTGCTTTCAGGCTGTTTCAGACAGACGGGCTGCGCTGTTGTAATCCCGACTGAAGAACTGTGGAAAGAAAAGTTACGGTTGAAAGTGTGTTTCATGGCAGTCTAGCTAACACTCAAAATATTACAAACTTTGAAAAGCACAGAAGTATTTGACTCAATTTAGGGTTTTCTAATTCAGTGGTTCTCAATCCTTCCAGACTATTGTATCCTTTTCAGGAGTCTGAAGCCTGAATCCTGCCGCCCAGGGCTGAGGCATGTAACTTAGCTTTGCAAGGCCCCATGTGGCATGGGGCTCAAGGCAATTGCCCTGCTTGCCATCATCCCCTAATGCTAGCCCTACATGTGCAACCCTTCGCCCATGTGGGTACCCCCAGGGGTACGCATACCCCCGGTTGAGAACAACTTCTATAAGTTACTCCCTAAAAGATGAGGGACGAATTTTTCCTTTTACTTGGGAGTGGCAGACTCAAGTGATTAAAAGCTCCTGGTTATTTTTCTTAATAGCTTTTTGTTGCTTGTTTTTACAGGAAGTGCAGAATTCTCTGAGGAAAGTGCTAAGATGTTTGTGTTGCTTTGTGAGTAATGGAAAGAATTCACCACAAAAATCAAAATATGCTACTGCTGAGTAGTAATATAGAACTCTAAATATTAGGGGTCAAAACCAAATAATAGTGCAGATTCCTGGTCTTTAAATTAGGCCCCTAACAAAAACGCTACTGTAGTAAAGTAACCTACACAAAATATCGGAGAAACTGTTTGTCAAGGAATGCTTATTGAACAGAATTAGGCAAAGATCCGGTGCATACTGCTGATTGTTACTTTTTAGTTGAAACTCTCAGGTAAGAAAATACTGCTTAGTTGCAACTAATTCTGTGTAACCTTGATATGCTGTGTAAATTAAACTGTTCTGCATGGCTCCCAGGCAACTTTTCAAATAGTAAGGCTTCATGGAAGAGACTGGATAAAGACAGAAAAAGTCAAGCCACATTATAAAATATTCCTTTTAGTAACCTTTTTATTGTTTACTGATCAAAGCCATTGGAAGTTCAGTGGCTTTTACATAGGGCTCTATGCCCCTCTGCAGTGGTAGGGAGGAAAAGGGAAGAACAGGGTCTATAGCAGGGTCTCCTTATCCCCAAGTCTTCAAGTTCAGATTTCCGTGGATGAGTAGCAGGTGGGAAAGGTAGTTTTTCAAGACCTCTGATCCCTCATGTGAGTGTCTATCAAGGAAGAGTAAATATAATACAGTATTTTGTGGTGTTTTAATACAGTGGGAAATGTATAGAAAAGGTAATACAGTACACAAAACTACCATACTTTTAACTGATTATTTATATAGCATAAGCATAAATCCCTGGTTTGCACTAGTATCTCAGAATAAACAATGGTATATTATCATACTTCAGTGGTTATTGCCTTTGCAACTTCTTCATTTTCAGTTAGTTAGATGTGTCATTTTGATTTTCCATACACGATAAAAGAGTAAACAAGTAGCAAAAAGGATACTAACACTATAGATCTGTTGTCAGATGTGGTTGATTGCTACCTGCTCTAGTAAATTGTTACCAGGAAGTCGTCTGTCTCATGCCTTTGTAATCTATCTTCCTTTCCCACACTACAGTTATTCCCTTCCCTCAGCTCCAGATATTCTGTGTATCACTGGCACTGCATTATATACAAGCTAACCTGCATGTTTCCCCAGTTAGAATACTAAAACAGACTGAGCTTGTACTTTTTATGCTATACATTAAATGCTGCAGTGGTGTTTTCATTTTATAGAGCCAGACTGCAGGAGTCACATTAGTTTTGTAACTACTCTCACTGACGGCTTGTCTACACTTAACATGCTATGGTGGCACAGTTGCACAGTTGTAGTGCTTCAGTGTAGACACTACCTACACTGACGGGAGGGATTCTTCCCTAGAGGTGGTAGCTAGGTCAGTGGAGCTAGTCATGCCTCCAATAATCCAGAAACTGGAAATAATTGGGCATCCCCAACATCTTTTCTGAACGGAAAATACAGGTAATAGATGTGAGATGCTTCCATATAATCCTGGGTATTGCTTACTTCGGCCACGTCACTAATGAAGAGGTCTGCAACATCATCACCCAATAACCTGGGTCACATGAAGACCTCCTGACGACCATGAAGAAGCATGAGCTGAAGTGGTACAGCCATGTACATCATCTGGCCTATCAAAGATCATCCTCCAAGGGACAGTACAGGGGAAGAGAAGAAGAGTTAGACAGAAGAAGAGATGGATTGACAACATAAAAGAGTGGACAGGAATGGACATTGCGGAGACTCAGGCACTGACACACAGTCGTCAGGGGGTAGAGACAATTAGTTGATTGCTCATCTACGATGGTGCCCCAATGACCAATGCAGTTATCGGAGTGATGATGATGAACATCTTTTGGATAAAAGTTTTACATAAGTATTTACTTGTATTATAATTGTATTTGTACTGCAATAAGTGCCTAAAAGATCAGGGCTACACTGCAGTAGGTACTGTGCAATAATATATATATATGGTTATCTCTTAGCTTAGTAGTAAGTCAGTTAAGGCTTCTAATGAGGTAGGGAGGCAAATTATGATGCTTGTTGAGTCTCTTCATATTCTAAGCAGCCACAGCCTCAAACCCCACTCCACACATACACAGATTGCTTCTGGCAAGAATAATTTGTATAGGAGACCATCAAGGTGCTTTGTGCCAAAGCGTGCCACTCCAAACCTTGATTATGCCGTCAGATGTGCAAACCATTTGTTGTATGCAGTATCTTGGAGTTTTGGGGAAATTTTAAAATTAGAGAGTCCTTAGAGGACATTTATTTAAATATATTTTTGCTCATGCTAGTTCTCCTGTTCCTGTATTTGAAAAAAGATAATGTTTTATTCAAACAAGAGGCTGTTTCTCCATATCTCTCTCCCTGTGCACTGGTTAACAGACTAGTGGAGAGACTAAGTTTACACAAGATTGCTAATTTGCCTTTTAATCTTTGTTTTAATACTCGGCCTTGCTTCTCACTAATCAGACTCTCTGAAGTCTCACGCATATCTTGACTTTAGTAAGCCTTTTGATACTGTCTCGCATGACCTTCTCATAACTAGGGAAATACAATCTAGATGGAGCTGCTATATAGTGGTTGCATAACTGGTTGGAAAACTGTTTCTAGGGAGTAGTTATCAGTGGTTCACAATCAATCTTGAAGGGCATATCAAGTGGGGTCCTGTAGGGATCAGTTCTGTGTAGGGTTCTGTTAAATATCTTCATCAATAATTTAGACAATGGCATAGAGTACACTTATAAAATTTAGAGATGATATCAAGCTAGGAGGGGTTACAAATGCTCTGGAGGATAGGATTAAAATTCAAAATGATCTGGACAAACTGGAGAAATGGTCTGAAGTAAACAGGATGAAATTCAATAGGGACAAATGGAAAGTACTCCAATTAGGAAAGGAACAATCAGTTGCACACATACAAAGTGGGAAATGATTGCCAAAGAAGGAGTACTGAGGAAAGAGATCTGGGGATAATAGTGAATCATAAATTAAATATGAGTCAACAATGTAACAATGTTAAAAAAAAAGGGAATATCATTCTGGGATGTATCAGCATGAGTGTTGCAAACAAGACACAAGAAGTAATTCTTTCACTCTACTCCATGCTGATAAGGCCTGAACTGTAATATTGTGTCCAGTTCCTGGTTACACAAAAAGATGTGGACAAATTGGAGAAAGTTCAGAGAAGTGATTTAAAGTCTAGAAAACATGACCTATTAGGAAAGACTGAAAAAACTGGGTTTATTTAGTATGGAAAAGACTGAGGGCGCACATAACTGTTTTCAAGTATTAAACATTTGTTACAAGGTGGAGGAAGAAAAATCTGTTCTTGTTTATGTCTGAGGATAAGACAAGAAGCTGTGAGTTTAAGTTGCAGCAAGGGAGGTTTAGGATGGACATTAGGAAAAACTTCTTAACTGTCAGGGGAGTTAGACACTGGAACAAATTACCTAAGGAGTTTGTGGAATCTCCATCACAGAAGGTTTTAAAGAACAGGTTAGACAAATACCTGTCAGGACTGGTTTAGGTATTACTTAGCCTGCCTTGAGTGCATCAGACTAGACTAGATAATCTATTGAGGACCCTTCCAGTCTTACACATCTCTGAATCTATGCATCAGTGGAAGGAAAAAATTGTTTTGGTATAATAAATGGCCCTCTGTCAACTAACTACTTAATAATAGTGCTATAGTATTGAAAAAAATTAAAATGATTTTAGAAAGTAACTTCCTATTAACAAATTATTGATACTACTAGGTCAGTTACTTATATTTAAATGTAATCCCTTTTAATGAAGTGAAGCCTTTTATTATAGTTCAAGATAGTAAACTGTGTTAAGATGTTCTTAAGGTTGCTGACATTCTATATAACATAAGCACTAAGAATACAGGAAATCCTGAGTTAAGATTCTTTCACAAACTTAAGAAATCACTTCCTCTTTCATAAAGAATATTTCTTGAAGAAATAAAAATTCATAGTAAACTTAACTCTGACTAGAATATTAATTCAACTTTGCAATACTTATGGACGTACTTGTGTACTTGTGTTTCCATGTCTAAGACATTTCTGAAGAAGTCTAGATAATGATAGTCTTCACATTCTTATTTAGTTATATATCAAATTCACAGTACATATACAGGCATGTGGAAGGAAGGCTGCCCTTAATAAAGTACCTTGCATGGTGACAGGTTTCAGAGTGGTAGCTGTGTCCCATGAAAGCTTTTGCCCAAATAAATTTGTTAGTCTTTAAAGTGCCACAAGTACTCTCCGTTGTTTTTGCTTAATAAAGTAGGCTGCCACCTCCCACTCTTTTCAAATAGTTTGAAGTCAGGCTCAGAGGGAAAATGGCTGCCTCTCTATAGTTCAGGGGCTAGACAGGATACAGGGACATCCAGGAGCAGCAGAGACACTGAAAGGTGGATGAGGAGAGTGGGAGAATAGGAGGCAGATTTAGGTGTTCAGGAGAATGGGATGCAGGGTGCGTGGCAGGAGGCTGAGGGGCTTGTAGACGATAGTGATGGGGGATTCACTGGTAGCTCCCCCAGCCCATAGGTAGTGGAGGATAAGTGTAGTGCCCTCCACTTATTGTTGCCAACTCTTACAAACTGATCATGAGTCACAGGACTTTGGAGCCTGCAGGAGGAGCTATCGTGATGAGGAGCTGCCCTTAAATTACATAACACATCTTTTGGTGATTTTCAGTTTAACACTGAATCAAATCATGCAAAATTAAGGACTCACTCAGTCCCTAAAGCATTATGTAAGCTATGGATAACACTGATGCAAGAAGCTCCCTGCTCCTGCAATTTTCAGGGCTGGGCATGCAGGCAGAGCTCTGTATAGAGCTTTGGAGCTAACGACACAGACCTGTCTTGACACTGAGCCCTGCCTGCATGTATGGTCCTAGAGCAGATTAAAGATCCTAGTGCAATAAAAGGCAGTGGATGAGGGAGTCAGAAAAAGCTGATACTGGGTCTCCAGCCCCAGACCCAGCAGCAACACTATCCTGCCTCTTGCTGCCTTGGGATTTTCCCCCTACATAGGGAGATGCCCTAGGGGGCAATGAGGCAGGGTGTCAAGACAGCAATAGGAAATGTATGGTAGTGCCCCTATCTTAGGGGTGAAGAGAGGGAAGTGGAGACTACATCTGAGCAGCCTGGAGAAAGTGTGCATTTAAGGTTGACTTTTCAATCTGAAATTATCACACACAAATAGCCAGAAGAGTAGAGGGGAGTTAAAAAGAGACTTGCCAGTGCTGTGTTTCAAAAATGCAGGACAGACCTCGGATGTCCCCAGTCTTTACTAGAGCCTCTGAGGGCAAGTCCCATCTCCTCTCTCATCTTTCCTAGGGGTCCATTCCCCTGCCTGCTCTTGGCAACGTAGAGGACCCAGGACCTCAGGTAGTATTAGGCTGTGCAGCCACTGCAGCTCCTGTTCTGGTTCCATATGGGTGCAAGTGCTGAATCAGAGGCTGCAGTTGTTGGTCCCTGCGTACTGCACTGCTGTGCCCGGGATCTGAAAGAAGCAGGGCCAGCGACAGGGGGGCACTATGGGTAGAGCTGACCGGGCCCCGGACTTTAGGGGGCCCCTGGTACACAGCAGTACCCGTAGTCATCCCCCCTTGTCACCAGGCCTGGAGAGCGGGGAAGGGGCAGGGAGGCGGCGTGGCTCTCCTCCGGACAAGCGCGTGTCCCCGGCAAGAGCAGTGAGCCCGGCTGGCGGCAGCGGCACAGTCCGGGGGAGAAAGTGCGGGGGGGGGGAGGGGCAGGACCCCGCACTGCCGCCAGCCGCTGTCAGTTGGGGGGGGAGGGCCGACTGGGCTGGGGGGCCCCCAGCTGGGCTTCCCCCCCCCCCAGCCGCTGTCAGCTGGAGGGGGAGCCCTGGCTGGGCTGGGGGGGGGCGGTTGGGGGGGGGGAGTGCCAGCTGGGCTGGGGGGGGCCCCAAATGATCAGAGTAGGGGGGCCCCAAATTTCTGTCACCGGCCCTGGAAAGAAGGGCTGTGGATTGGAGAAAGAGCATAAGGAGGAGGCTTTGCTGCATCCAGCAGGGTTTCATTTGCAAGGGGCAACATTCAGCTAGGTTCCAGGAATGGAGGGGCATCCGGGCATATTTGAATGGCATTGCAAGCCCATGAGCCAGGTTGTAACACCGTTCCAAATTGGCCCTGATACCCTTCTGTTAGTAATGCCACTCAAGTTTGACTTAGAGGGTAGCTGGACCAAATTTGAGTGATGTTGTGACCCCCTGTGCTAGGTCAAGTTGTCAACCAGTGCACTTTGCAAAGTGAAGTGCCTGGTTGAAATATCAGATAATAGGCAGCCTGCAGTGTTTCTTATTTATATATGGGACATCTCTTATTATAGGATTCTTGACAACACTAGTTTAAAAAAAATAAAAAAAAAAGACTAAAACCATGGTTTGAGAATGGCCCCACGAAGCATGAAATTTTAAAAACAATCTCATGATTTGGGGAATCTAACCCATGATTTTTGATCTCGAGAAACTCCTAATTTTTTACCTCAGGTTTGGCAATACTGTTTACCATAGATCCCATTTTATGTTATTATGGACAGGACTGTTGAAATATGGCATTCCAGAGTAGAAGCAAAACTGCATATTCTTGCTAACATAGTGAAATGTGTACTTCTATTGAATGAGTGAAATATTGCGAAGACCATTTGTTTCTCATGGATACTGCCCCATGGTTGGCAGATTGTACCAGTCTCTGCCAGACACAAATGTTCTGTCCCTTACATTTTAACAGTACTGCCATGCCAAAATATTATTGGAGGCTCCCCAGCCCCATGCTAGGTCAACTGCCAGGCTTTTTTTTTTTTTTACTTCTGCGGCTGTAACAGGGTCATGGGTAGCCATGGTAATGAACTAATGGTAAATGCTGTAACCTTGTCTGGAAATTATCAAATGCCAGCAGTGTATTGGGGTGAGGGGTGATGGAAACATTACGCCATTGGCTAGCAGCAAAACTGTTTATTATATCATCATTTGTTCAGCCTCAAAAATAAAGTCATATTATCTACATGTGTTTGTTCTCAAGTTCTGAGAACTGATGTCTTGTCTTATGTAAACCAGTCAAGGCTTGCTATTGCAGCTGTAGCTAAAAATTACAGCAAAGCTCTCAGAATTGGATTTCTAGGTTGTGGCATTGTTGCAATCACACTCAGTTAACTTACAGCATTGCACCTCCATGTTTGACATATGCAGTCTTACTGAAATCCAAGGACAGGTTTTTTTGTATGTTTACATAAAAAATGGGAAAATAGCTGTTACATCCCCCATCAAACAGCTAATCTCCCTTGGTATTTTGTCTCATGTTTTCTTCTTGATCCAGAGCTACAGACAATGAAAAGCGAATCACTGAATATAAAAACAGATTGATGCAGGTGCACTAAATGATCTCTTTATGGTGCATAAGTAGATCTCTAGATTGGCCTAGTGTAGATAATAAGATAGAACTTCAGGCCAGATCCAGACCTCATCTTAAAAACTTAAAGCTCTATCAATATACCAAACATATCAATGAAACAAATACAGGATACTACTTAAGGACAGACTAACTGGCAAAAGGACGCTAGCTCCTGTGTTCTTCTTTAACAAAAATATGTATGAGGCATGATACAGCTACTTTGAGGAGACTTCCCTAAGAAGCATATAAACAGCTGTTTTGAAATTCATCCAAACCTACACAAAATGCAGACATCACCAATGGTGCCAAATTGGACATCATTTAAATAGACAACTAGGGAGAGGAAAAATCCACTGAAATGTCTTTGATTACCAGAGGTGGTAGAATGGGAAAATGAGACTTTTTTTTAAATGGGCCTCTGACTTCTAAATAGAAACAGTTTGTCACTGGATTTTCTGGGCTTTTCATCCCTTGAATTTCAGAACTCCAGCAGAAGTGGTGGCCACACATCTCATAAAAGTTCCTTTTATAGTTTGTAATTGTTTTCCTGACAGGAGTTATGCATGCCATGTGTCCGGACTCTCCCTCCCAGTGCGATGAAGGAGTGGATTACTTTACTTTTAAAGGAGGAGCTGGACGGGCTGGTTTTCTCTTTCCTTCTTTGAACTTGTCTCAAAAGCAGAGTGCTCAATCTGAAGGAAAATTCAGTGGCTCTGAAGGCACAAAACAAAAATAATCCCATAGACTGCCCCTGTTTGACTGACAGGAGGGCCGGCTCCATGCACCAGCCTGGGAAGCATGTGCTTGGGGTGGCCCTTGGTAAGGGGCAGCACTAGGCCAATATTAGGGTGGCACTTTTCACTCCGGCCGCCTTTTTTTCTCTCTCTCTCTCTCTTTTTCCCCTCAGCCGGCGCTCCAGCAGGTTTTGTTTGTTTGTTTGTTTTTTGGTTTTTTGCTTGGGGCGGCAAAAAGCTGGAGCCAGCCCTGCTGACAGAAGTAGGTAAAAGGATCCATCCAGTCTAACTCACATTCAGCAGCTAATCTAACAAGGATTTAAAGATACAAGATCCATATCCAGATCAGTATTTTAACACCCCATAATCTGGGGATGTTTGATCTAGGGTTTTGTTTGTTTGTCAGCAAAATTATGACCCAGATTCACCCCACTGCCTGTCACAAAACATCATCACTGTGTAGACTTTGTGTGCGAGGTTTTGGTTTGGGCCCTCCACAGTTAACATGTGAACCTCAGATCTTAATTGAAAGACCTATATTCTGCCACTGAGCAGTATGGTATAGGATTGTTAGATGAGTACTTAGTACTGCCACTTCTACCAAAAGTAATTTAATCTAAAAACAAAAAAGTCAAATACTGTGTAAACAAAAACTCTGTGCAGGTGTATTCCAAAGGGAAGCACTTTTTCAGAGCAGCCTGGCACTGCTTTCTTGATCACTTTTGCAATACAGACGATGTAAGCTGTGAAGCAGTGATTGCACCAGGGCTTTTGTTTGTGTCTAGTGTTTTTTGTTTTGTTGTGACAATCGCACCAATTTATGGAAGCAGCGTGAAATACACACTACACTGTATACACTGATGGCATATTTAGAGTAAAAATATATCACACAGAGTACTGTCATCCCAGCCTGCTTCCTAAAAAGAGATTTTGTATGCCAAGTCCCTAGATAAAATTATGGGAGAGAAAGGGGTGGGAACAACATTTTGTCATCCAGGTATTCTGGGAAGTGTCACATGCTCCACCCAGTTTAGTAAATAGACTTTACAGAAATGCAAACCTCAAAAGAGAAGTAAAAAAAGAGGAACTCTGCAGTTAAAATAGAGAAGTTTACTACATAATTAAACAAAGCACATTAAAATTTATTTTCCTGATTCTAGGAACTCAGTGATGTGACCACAGAATACAAAAATAGCTCCAGCTGAAATCACATGTAGTGATGTAATGTAAGCAACAGAATAAGTCTTTCAAACAGCCTGAACTTTTAACATGGAGAAACTTTAAGAAAAGCCCAGCTAACCTTAGTGCCCTGAAGTGGGCCACTGAAGCAGTCGTTTATCTTTATGCATATCCTGTTTAAATTAATGTTCTGCTACAGAAGATCTTATGCTAGCCTTGATCCTGCCAAAAAAAAAATAATAGAGGTACAGAATGCTGCATGCATAAGTACAAGATCATAGAATATCAGAGTTGGAAGGGACATCAGGAGATCATGTAGTCTAACCTGCTGAAAGCAGGACCAATCCCCAACTAAATCATCCAACAGATTTTTGTCCCAGATCCCTAAATTGCCCCCTCAGGGATTGAATTCACAATGCTGGGTTTAGCAGGCCAATGCTCAAACCACTGAGCTATCTCTCCCAAAAATGCTATGTAGGACAAGGACCATATGGGAAAATCATACTGTACTGAGAGCACTATTATAAAACCACCAATTCATTACTTTTGCCTAAGAAGAAATGGCATACTTATCTTATGCACTTCATTAACATGAGAAGACTTGTTCCTCCTCAAACCTCTCTTTCTCTGCTAGCTCCTTGTCATTCATGCCCCCTTGCAAGTAAGAGAAGGGGTAGGGTATTCAAGAAACCTGAAACACAGTGGATGGCTGGGGTGTGCCTCATTCATAACCTTGTTCTTGCCTCCACTCACACTTGTTCATTGGTGTGCTTCTGCATAAGTATTTGCAAGATGTTTTAAAAAAGAAAAAAAACAGATATATGATCCTAACACAGTGCTAGTTTGGGGAGTTCAGCAGAAGAGGTAAAACAACCATTTCCACAAGAAGGGACTTTATGGCTACATGCCATGTGTCAACATGCTAATACAAGCAGAACTTCATTCCATATGCTCTGGTGTATGAAATCATTGGCCAAATAACTGGATATTTTAAGCCACATGAGAGAAGTGTTGCTTCTTGCAAGGTGGAATGTAGCCAGGGGGAAAAAAAGTAGTTTTAGAGTCACTGCTTTTAAATAAAAAGGAAAAATGTTTCTGTTAAAAATTACACATTTCTTACCAGATCCGTCCTTCAAAACTGTTCTTGATCATAAATGAAGCAAAAACACTTGGGCTTTGTGTTTGCTCACCTTACAGCCACAACAGCACCTGTGAGGAATTTTGCAATACAGAATCCTCTATCTGTGGAAAATCCTTTAACCTTCAGTTCTTGGAAGTCCCATTGCCAGCTCTATTCCTTTCATTCCCATGATCCTCTTTTATTCTACAATGCTTAAATACTCAAACCGGATGCTTTATAGCATATTTTGCCTATTCATAAAATGTAACTACTGTTCATCCATCAGTGTGGTCGGAAAGCAACAAGGACATATCCACATACAGTAAAACCTCCATTTAACGGACTAATTCGGGCGAGGGGGTGTCCGTTAAATCAAAAACTCCGTTATTTAATAATAATTTAAAAAAAGCTGTTGGAGCAGCAGCCCGCCCGCCACAGGGTCGGGGCGGCAGCTCCACAGCCCGCCTGCTGTTGGGACCCGGGTGGCAGCCGGGAACCGTCAGCGAGCCCGCCCCGGTCCCGGCTGCTGGGACCCAGGTGGCAGCCGGGAGCCAGCAGCCAGCCCGCCTGCTGCCTGGACCCGGGCGGCAGCCAGGAGCTGGCAGCCAGCCCGCCCGCTGCCGGGACCTGGGCGGCAGCCGGGAACCGTCAGCCAGCCCGCCCCGGTCCCGGCTGCTGGGACCCAGGCGGCAGCCGGGAGCCAGCAGCCAGCCCGTCTGCTGCTTGGACCCGGGCGGCAGCTGGGAGCCGGCAGCCAGCCCGCGAGAAATGGATTTTGGATGCATCAGACTTGCTCAGAAATATTGTCCGTTGCATCCGAAGTCCGTTAAATCGAGGTCCGTTAAATCGAGGGTTTACTGTAGTGACATAGCAAAAGGTTTAGCTGATTGTGAGAGGAAAGATGGCCTTGTGGTTAATGCAGTAAGCGGGGACTCTGGAGCTTAGGGTTCAATTTCTGTTCAAGTCACTGAAGCCCAGGTTCAGTAAAACACATGCTTGCATACAGCAGTTCTGTCCCCAAACTGAGTCTAAACTTGGATTTCACCAACTGAGTATCAAACTCCTCAAACACTACAAGAGCCTTAACGTGGAGTCATGGGTAGTAATACTAACTAAAGATTTATTTTCTAAGAAAAAGAAATGAGCTATTAAAACAGGTAAACATACACACACACAAATGAGTGACAGTCTTAGGTTCCAAAATGTAATAGAAACTGCTGTGACATGCACGTTTTCTATGTCCTCTAACCCAAACTAAGTGACTTGGGGATCCCTTGCTTATGCTTAGAAAGATTGTCCTTCAAATTCCTTCTGGACAGACATTTCTTCCCTCCTCCCCACTTTCACCTCCCCGTAATTCAAAATGATGGAACACGTGTCAGCACCTGCCTCATCTTCATGGGTATGTGTTGGGAAGGGGGGGGGAGTGCAGTGCAGCAGCAATCAACAAAGTTTTTGTACTTTGATGTTTCAGAATGGCTCATTTGGTTTTAATGGCTCTTCTTGTGTGCAGGACCAGCACATTACTCTAATGCTTCTTTCGTGTTTGGTGAGTTGCACAATTACAGAAATTTACAATCCAAACACTCAGTATAACTTTATACCATGGTCTACAGATGTTATAAATGAGATTAATACATCCAGCATCCTACAAGCACTTCATCAAGACTAAACACATTCTTATCAACTTAACATCTATTTTAACAGTGCTAACACACAGGTGAGCCAGATTGGTTTCCAGCTCTGCATTTGTCAATGACCAGTGAGGCCAGGGGGCCTTGGCATGCCCTGGCACCTGGTCTGCCAGCGTCACATCCCCTCAGTCCAGTTATCTTCATATCTGGCTGGGAGAGTCAGACTAATTGCTGTAGTTTTTCCCTCTCTGCGTATCTCTGTTAGCCTTTTCCTTTTGGGAAGTTGCTGACAACTCACACCTCTCCTTTCTCTTAGATATTTTTATTGTGAAGTCTTCCGGTGGTAACTCCAGAGTTTGAGTTGCATTCTAATGGAACGTGAACTTGTTCTTTTCTAAAAGTACATTACTATTGGTGAGAAATTCCACACTGGTTTAACGTCTATGTCCTTTGGCCTTTCTATGTAGTTTTGATTTGGTTTCACTTCACACACACTTAAGAGGAAGTCTTTAAAAATTGGTTCTTGTTGAAATTTCTCCTTGGTATCACTTTTATCATTGACTAATACCTTTTTAACTGTATCTCTACACAAAATTTGGTAGAGAAGTTGACTCAGAGGTGAGTCAGTGCTATAGAGTGTTGCTAAATGTTGTCAGTCAGAGATTCGGTGTGCCCTTTAAAAGTGAAAGTTTATGCACCTACTTGGGCATATAAAAGGTCATAGAGCAGTAATAATCTGCACAGTGTATTGCTATACTTGGTAAATTAAAAAAACCTTCACTGTAAAACAACCCATGTTAGATAATTTAAGATAAGAATAAACTTGATTCTGTGATCAGAGGGGTAGCTGTGTTAGTCTGGATCTGCAAAAGTGACAAAGAGTCTTGTAGCACCTTATAGACCAGGGGTCTCCAAACTTTTCAGCCCGAGGGCCGCATTAACTATCAAATAGCAGTTCGGGGGCCGACAACACACTCGAGGTCCAAATAAAAAGAATCAAAACATGGATGTTGTTTTTAATTATTTATTTAATATTATTTTATTCAGTTATTATTTAATAACACATTGATACACTACACATGAACACTACACATGAACACCTGTTCACTACACATGAACACTACACGTCAACCCCCCAACTGACCCACCCAGCCAGGTCTCTCCCCCCAAAACCTCCTTTCCTCCAACCCCCCTCCCCAAATGACCCACCCAGCCAGGTCTCTCACCCCAAAACCTCCTTCCCTCCACCCACCCCCCAACTGACCCACCCAGCCAGGTCTCTCACCCCAAAACCTCCTTTCCTCCAACCCCCCCAAATGACCCACCCAGCCAGGTCTCTCACCCCAAAACCTCCTTTCCTCCAACCCCCCCCTCAAATGACCCACCCAGCCAGGTCTCTCACCCCAAAACCTCCTTTCCTCCAACCCCCCCCCTCAAATGACCCACCCAGCCCGGTCTCTCACCCCAAAACCTCCTTTCCTCCAACCCCCCCCCCCCTCAAATGACCCACCCAGCCCGGTCTCTCACCCCAAAACCTCCTTTCCTCCAACCCCCCCCCCAAATGACCCACCCAGCCAGGTCTCTCACCCCAAAACCTCCTTTCCTCCAACCCCCCCCCTCAAATGACCCACCCAGCCAGGTCTCTCACCCCAAAACCTCCTTCCCTCCCACCCACCCCCCAACTGACCCACCCAGCCAGGTCTCACCCCAAAACCTCCTTTCCTCCAACCCCCCCCCAAATGACCCACCCAGCCAGGTCTCTCACCCCAAAACCTCCTTTCCTCCAACCCCCCCCCCCCAATGACCCACCCAGCCAGGTCTCTCACCCCAAAACCTCCTTTCCTCCAACCCCCCCCCCAAATGACCCACCCAGCCAGGTCTCTCACCCCAAAACCTCCTTTCCTCCAACCCCCCCCCAATGACCCACCCAGCCAGGTCTCTCACCCCCCCAACTGACCTGCTCAACCCGGTCTCTCCCCACAGACCGGTTCGCCGCCTGGCAGTGGGTGGCTCCTTGTTTCGCCCCCTGTAACTGCGTGGCGGTGCGGCGCGTCCCGGCCCCAGCTTCGAGCCGTCCCTGGCCGGCGGCGGCGGCCGAGCGCGCGGCGCTTCCAGGCCCCGCGGCTGGCGGCGGCGGCCGAGCGCGCGGCGCTTCCAGGCCCCGCGGCTGGCGGCGGCAGCCGAGCACGCGGCGCGACCCGGCCCCGCGGCTGGCGGCGGCGGCCGAGCGCGCGGCGCTTCCAGGCCCCGCGGCTGGCGGCGGCGGCCGAGCGCGCGGCGCTTCCAGGCCCCGCGGCTGGCGGCGGCGGCCGAGCGCGCGGCGCTTCCAGGCCCCGCGGCTGGCGGCGGCGGCCGAGCGCGCGGCGCTTCCAGGCCCCGCGGCTGGCGGCGGCGGCCCGCGCGGCGCTTCCAGGCCCCAGCGCGGAGCCAAAAAGATCTCCGCGGGCCGGATGAGAGGGCCTCGCGGGCCGCATCCGGCCCGCGGGCCGTAGTTTGGAGACCCCTGGTCTAAGGTGCTACAAGACTCTTTGTCGCTTTTGATTCTGTGAGTAAACTGAATAGCTGTAGCTCATCTGATATTTAGTACATATGCATGCATCTTATTTAGATTCCCTTTGAGATCCATGAGATACTGTAAAGAACAATATTTTATTTGGGCTTGATCCTGTGTAGTGTAGGTGCAAGGTAAGGTGATTAGCAGGACAGAGAGTTCAGGGGCACTCGATTCTGCATGAATTAGAGCACTGCTGCACAACCACCAAGTTACTCTAGCAAGACTGACCTCTTAAAAAGAGGCCCTGAGGCCTAAGTCAATATCTTGATTTGCTAATCATCCTTTTTTTAAAAACTCTGTGCACTTTGGGCATGTGGTGCTTGAAACTTACTACAGTTCACTGTTAACAATTCCTAGCTCATAAACTTAACTTCACCAGGCATTCACACTTGTGAATGAAGCACAGCAATCTTGCATGTGCTCCATGCACTGCAGGATTTTGCAACATGTAGTTCTCATGGCAGTATATGATGTACTGACCACCAGCACTCCAGACTTCAAATCGGAAACAACTTTGATTTGAGTAATTGCCGTATTTCATCTGCCGAATACCATCGCAACTCATGGGAAATCTCAGTCCCATCTAATGAGTGCAGTTAACACAGGTAATACTTAATCAGAAAGAAACATATATAACCCTTCTCTAATTGTCTGAAAATAACTGCACCCTATATAGCATATGAGTAATCTCAACATTGCATCTCAAAACAATTTATAGATAAGTAACTGCCACGTCTCTATTGATTTTAATCTCTATATGACTAATTTCTACTTCTGCTGAAGTGGATTAAATATCTTCTCAACGTCCTGTCTGAAAACAATCTCTATTTTTTTTGCCTAAAAGTAATGATGGCATTTGTCAGCAGTGAACACTAGAGTCTGAAATATGGCTTCCATTCTAACTCCCCTCTTTCAGTTGTTCATAACTTTATCAAACAAATTCCATTAGTGCTGAAATCTTCCATGCTTGGCTTCAGCCCTAAGGTGACTTGTGTGCAGAAATTTTGAGCAGTTGAATTACGTGAACATGAAAAAATCCACTTCTCCCATAGGTTCTGAATTAAATTTGTGTTCATTTCAAAAACAAACATTTAACATTGCTAGCTTCAGCTATTCTGTTGTCTACAACAATTCTGAATAACATTGTGTACACAAGCAGTTAGAGTGTGAACCTTGCACTGTCTGAAGAAATGCCATGCTTTTTGGATGTAGTGTCTTTTGGAGAAGCTGTTGCAAACAGCAAGAGTTTGCTCTCTGCCTTAATCTGTGTCTAGTCAATTGTTGGAGCAGAGTTACATGGCTTCCCTCATGCATGTGTCATGGTACTGAAGGGTCAGGGCAAGCTGATCACAAGTCTCCAGGAACATCTTCTTCATGCAAAAGTTCTGGAGCCATTGATGGTCATCCCCGGTCTGCATGATGATGTGATTCCACCCGTGTTATCTTATTTACGATTTGGGCTAAGCAATAGAAATAAAGAAAATATGGTTAATAGGGCACCAGGTGCTGTAAATAATTGGTCAAAAATGCTGAGTCTAGTAGTGTGTGTGCGTGGTGAGGAAATATGGCAAAAAGAAATAAGGGGAAAAAACCTTGAAGAGAGCAGAGTTGAGTCCTAAACTGCTTCAGTTGATTTTAGCTCAGGTCCAATGACCAGAAATGACATCACTTGCTTGTTTTAATGTATAAAAATCAAGGTTTTCTAGGGTTTTGTCAGAGCTTTTCCTTACCTCCTGGAGTCATGCCATGATGGGAAGGTGTATCGTAGGCCGCCTGATTTGGTTTTGATTATTCAGCTAATATTTATAACTATTATTGCAAAGGCATGTATGCTTATATTTGTACATGGATGTAACCAACACCAAGTGACCTTTGGAATAATAAAAGAATGTGTGTGTGGAAACAGAGTCATGGTAAACCTTAAACTTACTGGGATTTTTTTTCCCAACAGGCTTCATCAAAGAGATGGTGAAAGAAGGGTGGCCAGCAGAGCAGTGCTGAATAAGTGACTATATCTTTCTCTGGACCTGGGGATTCTGGGATCTGTATGGGTGAGAGGCAATATTCTCTAAATTTGTACCCTCAGGTGAGTGGGAAGTTGCATGAAAACTGAGAAGATGCTCACAGTTGAGTTACCTCTGCCCACATCCCTGGGTTTCCTCTGCAGGAAGAATAACCTAGCCCAGGGGCAGACTAACTACGGCCTGTGGGCCACATCCGGCCCGTGGGCTAATTCTCTCTGGCACTCCAAGCTCCCGGCTGGGGAGGCTAGCTCCTCCCCCCTCCTTCCCCACAACCTCAGCACACTGCGTGAGCAGTGCTCTGAGGGGCAGGGCTGCATGCTCCAGCGGATCAGCACGGCAGTGTGTCTGGCTTTGGGCCAGACATGCTGTTCTGAGCAGCGTGGTAAGGGGGCTGGGGCTGGGCTGGGGGGTTGGATAAGGGCCAGAGGATCTTGGGGGAGAGGGTGGTCAGCGGACAGTGGGGTTGGATAGGGGGTGGGACCCTGGGGGGTGATTAGAGGAAGGGGGGGTTCTGGAGGGGGCGGTCAGGGGACAAGGAGCAAAGGGGGTTAGATAAAGGGTGGGGTCTTGGTGGAGGTGGTTAGGGGCGAGAAGTGGGAGGGGGTTGGATGGGGCAGGGCCAGGCTGTTTGTGGAGGCACAGCCTTCCCTACCTGGCCTTCCATACAATTTTGAACATGATCACTTTTGTACTTTTGAAGAAATCTAACGTCTTACTCGCCTTCCACCAGAGGCCAATCAGAATCTGTCTCTCTGACCAGCTAGCAGTTCATTTGATGCAGAGCTTCTTGTTAGTGCCAGCCATAGCTCACACACATGGTTAACTGCTTTTCCAGTTGAGCACTCCACATGGAAATGAAGCTAAATGCCGAGCAGTTGTATTTGAACCAGGTGGTTGCATCTGCTTCCTAGGAATCAAATGGGAAGTTTTGGTATAGGACTGGGAAACATGCCATGGGGATTGTGGGATAGTGTTGGCAAACTCTCAAGATCCTGATTTGTACTCTGTCTATGCTGCAAAGGACATGGCCTGGGACCCACCTTGCAGCCGGACTCGAGCTTGGACCCATGCTTCTGGCCAAATTCATGAGCCTGACTGCTGAGGACTTTCTGGCATGAGTCAGACTGATTTGTATATCTATATATATAAAAGTAAATGGTGTATGCGTGCGTGTGTGCGTGTATGTATGTTCCCTTACTCCTTCCACACCGTTTGAGCTAGAGACTTGAAATTTGGTACAGTTATAGGCTTTAGGGTCCTAAGCAGGGTAAGAATCAAAAAATTTTCAAATCTCACCTCTGACACCCCCTGGGGTGAAATTCTTTAAAGTCCATTAACATCAGCTGGGCAGCTGCTGTTCTCTGTGACATAGTTATGATGTAATAATACCCCCCCTCCAATGGACCCCGCACTCGCTCAGCTCTCTCCCCCCTCCCCCCTCCAACGGACCCCGCACTCACTCAGCTCTCCCCCCCTACCCCCCCTCCAACAGACCCGAGCAACGCCGGGTATTTCTGCTAGTGAATGATAGAGGAGCTTTGGCTTAACCTGAGTCAAGCCCAGGTTTACTAAGAAATGTACACATACCCCTAGAGATAGCATTTTCTAAGTAACACAGGTTTGGTTTTCTTTGTATCAGAACTTTCCCAGAGTAAGACTTTGCTAGTGGATCAGGTAAATAGGCTACCTCACAATTTACTGGGGTGCTAAATATGCTTCCTTTGGAGCTCTGGATATACACATGTGAACTCCCAAACTACTAGGAATGGAGACTCATAGTATAAGACTTCTAAAGGTGAGTCCATCGATCTGCAGTAAGCATTTGACATGGATTCAGTGCAGTGTTCACTTGGGCATTCTTAATTTACCAGTCCTTCAGACAGTGTCATCTATGTATAATGGAACAGAGATGATCAAAGAATGAGCTGCCTTTAAGTCCAAGATGCAGGATCATCCCTTCCTGCAATGAAACCTATGGAAGTGGGCTATGCTGTGAGGATCCCTTGCTATTCTGGGAACTGGGTTGTGCCCCATTTTGTGTGACCTAAACCTGGCAAATTGCTCATTGTGTCAAGAAGGATAGAGCTTGGGTCATAGTTATTTTTCTGAATAAAGAGGAAGAGCCCCCAAATCAAACTCCAATTTCCCACACCTTCCCATTAGCTATCACAGTCCCTCTGTTTGACTTGCTGCTACCCTCATAATTCCACTAAATGCCCACAAATGTCTGCGGAATTTTAGATCTTCTTTCCACACTGTCAACCTGCCTAATCCCAGCCTTCTCTCCCATTATACTCCTCCTTGCCTCTCAATACAGTGCATACCAGCTGGCCCTTCATCCCTTCTGAGTCTCTTCTATTAAATTTGAATTGTGCTTAACAGGTGAGGAATTAGGCTGACCATACGTCCCGTTTTGAACGGGACAGTCCCGTTTTTTTCATGTTTTTGGACCGTCCCGTCTTTTTAACAAAAATATCAATTTTGTCCTGTTTTTGGGGACAAGCTCTTTCCAAGCTGCTTTCTAGGGGGAGGTTCTTTCTTTGCAGGACTCCCAAGAGCTTAGGTGAAGAATCTTGCTACCTAAGGACAAGTATCAGATGTCAAAATCTCTGATGAGCAAACTGCGCTCATCAGAGACTTTGACATCTGATACTAGTCCTTAGGTAGGGAGAGGAGGCAGCGGATGGAGGGAGAGAGCAGGGAGGAAGGGAGGGATGGAGAAGGGGGATGGAGAGAAGGGAGGGATGGAGAGAAGGAGGGAAGAAGGAGGAATACTGAGAAGAGGAGGCAGCGGGCGGCGGGCTGAAGCCGACGGCGGAGCGGAGCTGTCCGGAGCCGCAGCCGGGGGCCGAGCGCGCCGGCGGCGGCGGGGGGGGGGGGGGGGAGGACGGACGTTTTATGACTCATAATCACATAACTGAATTTATGTGATTATGTCTCATAAAACCTGTCCGGCAGCCCCCCCGCCGGTGCGCTCGGCCCCCGGCTGCGGCTCTGGACAGCTCCGCTCCGCCGTTGGCTTCAGCCCGCCGCCCGCTGCCTCCTCTTCTCAGTATTCCTCCTTTTTCCCTCCTTCTCTCCATCCCTCCCTTCTCTCCATCCCCCTTCTCCATCCCTCCCTTCTCTCCATCCCCCTCTCCATCCCTCCCTTCCTCCCTGCTCTCTCCCTCCATCCGCTGCCTCCTCTCGCTCCCTCCATCCCTTCTCTCTATCCCCTTCTCCATCCCTCCATCCCTTCCTTCCTCCCTTCTCTCTATCCCTCCATCCCTCTCTTCCTTCTCTCTACCCCCCTTCTCCATCCCTCCCTTCCTCCCTTCTCTCTCTCCCTCCGTCCACTGCCTCCTCTTCCATCTCCCTTCTCTCCATCCCTCCTTCTCGCTGTCCCTTGCCTCCTCCATCCCCCCTGCTCCCTACCCCATCTCTTCTCTCATCCATCCATCCTCTCCCTTCTCACCTTCCTTCCTTCTCTCCCTCCGTCCCCTCCATCATCTTCATCCCTCATCCCCCCTTCTCTCTCTCCCTCCATCCTCTTCATCCCCCATCCCCCCATCTCTGTTCTGCTTATTTCTCCATCCATCCCCCCCGACCCCCCTCTGCCTCCCCCCCGCCCGGTGCTGGGGGGCCCAGGTGGGGCCCTGGTGCTGGTCACCTCACCCACCGAGCTGGAGTGCCTGGCCAAGCCACTGTTCTGCTGCAAGGGGGCGCTGCGCCAGAAGGCGATCCACGTGGTCAAGAGCCACAAAGTCACCGCGCGCTTGTTCAAGCAGCCCACGTTCTGCAGCCACTGCACCAACTTCATCTGGTGAGACCCCCTGGGCCCTAGAGCCCCCCCAGACTGCCCAGAGCCCCCCTAGAGCCCCCCAGAGCCCCCAACCACCCCTCCAGCGCCCCTCAGCCCAGGTTCTGCAGCCACTGCACTGACTTCATCTGGTGAGACCCCACCCCCACCCCATCCCGTTTTTGCCATCCCAATGTCCCGTTTTTGTCTAAAGGAAATATGGTCAGCCTATGAGGAATAGATTTGTGGAGGAAAGAAGTTTAGGTGGATCTTTGTTAGTATATGGATTTAAGAGTCTAAGGATGATGGCTAATCTGAGTAGAGGGATTTTCAATAGACAATCATAGGAAAGATATTTGCAGAACAACAATGTTGTGAAATAAATACATTGATTGTGCAAATTCATGGGAAAAGCTATGTCAGTGCTGCCAATAGGGGTTCAGGAATGTGTGCACATCTATATATATAAAAGTCAAGTGGTGTATGTATGTGTGTATGTATGTATGTATGTATGTACGTATGACTGCGAACTCCTCCCGCACCGTTTGAGCCAGAGACTTGAAATTTGGTACAGTGAGGGGTCTTGGGGTCTAGATGCTGGTAAGGGTCGAAAAATTTTCGGATCTCACCTCTGACGCCCCCCAGGGGTGAAAGTCTTTCAGGGCCAATCACATCGGCTGGGCGGTTAGGTGGTGATGATGTCATAATACCCCCCTCCAACAGACACCTCACTCGCTCAGCTCACCCCTCCCTCCTCCAACGGAACCCCGGAGATCCCTCAGTTCTCTGCCCCTCCCCCCTCCCAACGGAACCCCGGAGATCCCTCCATTCTCTGCCCCTCCCCCCTCCCAACGGAACCCCGGAGATCTCTCAGTTCTCTGCCCCTCCCCCCTCCCAACGGAACCCCGGAGATCCCTCAGTTCTCTGCCCCTCCCTCCTCCCAACAGAACCCCAGAGATCCCTCAGTTCTCTGCCCCTCCCACCTCAACCCCGGACTCCATCAGCTCTGTGCCCCCTCCCCTGCGAAGGTCCCCGGAATCCCTCGGCTCTGGGCCCCCTCCCCCCCTGCGACGGATCTGAGTTGGGTTTGGTGGGACGGTAAGTGAGGTGGGGGTGTCGGGTTCGGTCGGGGGTTGAGGTGGGGGTGTTGGGGTTGGTCAGGGGGTGTTGCGGTTGGTGGGGGGGTGAGGTGGGGGTGTCGGGTTTGGTCGGGGGGTAAGTGAGCCGGGGGGGTGTCGGGGTTGGTCTGGGGGGGTGGGAAGGTGTCGGGGGGTGAGGGGTGTGGTGTGGGTGTTGGGTTTGGTCTGGGGGGGGAAGGTGTTGGGGTGGGTGCCCATACCAAACCCGACACCCCCCCCGGCTCCCTTACCCCCCGACCAAACCCGACACCACCACCTCACCCCCCCACCAACCGCAACACCCCCTGACCAACCCCAACACCCACCCCTCACCCCTCACCTACCCCAACACCTTCCCACCCCCCCAGACCAAACCCGACACCCCCTGGCTCACTTACCCCCCGACCGAACCTGACACCCCCACCTCACCCCCCCCCACACACACCAATCGCAACACCCCCAGACCAAACCTGACACCCCCCGGCTCACTTACCCCCCGACCGAACCCAACACTCCCACCTCACCCCCCCAAGCAAACCCGACACCCCCACCTCACCCCCCCACCAACCGCAACACCCCCTGACCAACCCCAACACCCACACCTCACCCCTCACCCACCACGACACCTTCCCACCCCCCCAGACCAAACCCGACACCCCCCCGGCTCACTTACCCCCGACCGAACCCGACACCCCTACCTCATCCCCCCAAGCAAACCTGACACCCCCACCTCAACCCCCCACCAACCGCAACACCCCCTGACCAACCGCAACACTCACCCCTCACCCACCCCAACACCTTCCCACCCCCCCCAGACCAAACCCTACACCCCCCGGCTCACTTACCCCCCGACCAAACCCGACAACCCCACCTGACCCCCCCAAGCAAACCCAACACCCCCACCTGACCCCCCGACCAAACCCGACACCCCCCCCCCGGCTCACGGTGCACTGTGTAGCACACAGATTATTAAATACACTGTTCGGTCGGAGGGTGAGGTGGGGGTGTCGGGTTTGCTCAGGGGGTGAGGTGGGGGTGTCGGGTTTGGTCGGGGGGTGAGGTGGGGTGTTGGGTTTGTTTTGGGGGGTCAGGTGGGGTTGTCGGGTTTGGTCGGGGGGTAAGTGAGCCGGGGGGTCTTGGGGTTGGTCGGGGGGGTGGGAAGGTGTCAGGGTGGGTGAAGGGTGGGTGTTGGGGTTGGTCAGGGGTTGTCAACTGTCTGCCCCCTCCCCACCTCCAACTGACCCGAGCAACGCCGGGCACTTATGCTAGTATCAAATATTTCAAAACTGCATTATTATTTTATAGCTTTAATGTTCCCATATCATGGGATTTAATAGCACAGGTAATACACTGTTCATAATAAACAACATTATATATTGTATTTAATGTTTAATTCAAGTTATTTATAATATTCAAATAATTTACAACACATTGTTCATTAAATAACTACATACATTGTATACCTAAATTGGAAGACAACCCCTCTATTAATAGCTTTTTAAAATGATTCATAACATTTGTGAAGACTCTGAAACTCTTGGGGTTATGACAAAGAGATTAGAATTACCTCTGTGGCAGGGTGCTGGCCAGGAGTGCCTGAGCCAGCCCTGCCAGCCCTTTAAGAGGGAGAAAAGCCCTCTGCAAACCTCCCTTGCAGGAAGGCTAATCAGCCACCTGGCTTGCAGGGCAATCAACAGGGATGAGTTGCACCTGGCAGCCTCCTCAGGGGGATAAAAGGCCTGCCAGGAAGCAAGCCCAGTGTGGTGGGGATGGTATAGAGTGCGGTGTGGTTTGAGTGATTCAGAGCTGTGGGTTTGAGCTATTCAAGAGTTGCAAACTGTAAGCTGGAGTATACAGAGCCTGTGGAGCTGTGAGTTGTATACTGAAGAACTGGACAAGCTGTATGTATTGGTGGTGGGGCCTGCACTGTGAATAAAGAGCACTGTTTGGAGCAAAGAAGGGTTTCCTGCCTGTGTTCCTCAGAGGGGTGAGAGAGCGGTCTGTCACAAGTGGTGTCAGGGGTGGGATCGCTACACCAGCAACCCAACTGGTGGCCCAAAGATGGAGGGAACCCTGCAGTGGCTAGTAGAGCAGCAAAAGCAGACTCAGCAGGCCATGCATGCCTTGCAACAAACCCACCTGGAGATGCAACAGGCTCAAGCCGAGCAGCAGAAGATGCTGCAGGACTTTATGAAGGAGCAAGCGAAGACCCAGGCAACTCTCCTGCAACACCTGGTGAGTCGAGGGGCAGGAGAGGGCATGCGGCCGCCGGGCTGGGGACTCTGTAAGATGAGCCCGGCGGATGACCCCGATGCTTTCCTGGGGACTTTTGAGAGGGTGGCCACCACAGCTGGGTGGGAGCGGACCACCTGGGCCCTCCGGCTTGCTCCCTACCTCGCGGGTGAAGACCAGGCGGCCTACATGGCCCTGGGGAATGCAGAGGCCCGAGACTTTGATATTGTGAGAGTGGCCATCTTGGACCGGGTCGGCTTATCTCCGGAAAAATACCGCCAGAAGCTGCGGGCGGCCCGCTGGATGCAGCCGGTGCGGCCCCGGGCGTTTGCCCAGAGGCTGAGGGACTGGGCGACGCGTTGGCTGAGGCCGGAGGCCCGGTCTGGGGAAGAAATCATGGACTCCCTGATCTTGGAGCAGTTTTTGCTCAGCCTCCCCGAGACTGTCCGTACCTGGGTCAGGAGGCACCAGCCGGAGACGGTGGAGTCTGCGGTGCGCCTGACCGAGGAATACGTTGAGGCAGAGGGACCTCTGGGAGAAGACCGACCGACGGGTCCGGGATTTGGGGCGTCGGCCCGTGGACTCCCCTCCGCCCAGAGGGAAAAGGACTGATGGGGAGCCCAGGGGGGTGCCCGAGAGAGCGGCCCGGCTTACCTGCTGGCAGTGCGGGAAGCCAGGACATATTAAGAGAGACTGCCCAGCCATGGAGTGCGACTACTCTAACTGGTGTGGGTGGACGGAGGTTTGGGGGCGGAAACCGCATAAGGGGATACCCACTCTGCGGGTACAGGTGGGGAGGAAGTCCCAACTGGGGGTAGTGGACTCAGCCTCCCCCTGTACGCTTGTCCGCAGAGCATTGGTACGCCCCGAGTGGCTGATCCCAGGGGCTACCATGGACTTACAGTGTGTCCATGGAGACAGGAAGACCTGTCGGGTGGCCCAGGTCCCCCTGAAAATCAGCGGACGATTCCGCTGGAAGCGGGTCGGGGTGCCAGAGGGGTTACCTTGCCCCGTAATCATTGGGCGGGACTGGGGCCCGGTGGGGGGAATGAGGCCCCGGGTTGCCCCAAGACCAGGCGTGAGAACCCGTAAGGGGGGCTCGGCTGAGCGAAGGGGCGGGTCTCAGCCCAATAACCCAGTGAAGGGTCTAGCTAGCCCTGAACGACAGACTAGGGCAGGAGGTGAGCTCCACAGAAGAGGAAGCCCCAAGCACCTCTGAGAGTCAGGGAGAAATTGAGGCCAGGGAAGTTGCCCTGTGCAGTGAGGCACCATGTGAGTGGTGTGAGCGCCGAAGGGCACAGGGACGGCCGATACCCTGCCTTTCATGTGCGAGGCTAGAAGTAGGGCTCTCCGCCGCAGCTGCAAGGGAAGCTGAGGCACAGGAAGCTGGCCCTAGCCCCAAGGAGCACTGGGAGGGGTGGGAGCCACCGACTCCCTGCACCCTATGTGAGGAGCAGAAGGCAGAGGGACAGACACTTCCACCCTACTGTCTGCTGTGTGGGAGGTATTCAGCTGGCCCTAACCCCGAAAAGCAGGGGGGCAAAGTACCACAACCCCCTGCCCAGGCGGCGCCTGTGAAAGAGGCGAGGGCAGAAAGTAAAAAGGCAGTGGGATTCTCTGCCACCGCCGGACATGACACCCCAAAGCCTCAGGACCATGCTACTATGGTGAGGGAAATGAGAAAGAAAGGTTCAAGGGCCCTGTTAAATATGATAGGGAAATATTGAAGGGTCTGAGCCAGCCCGATGGAGCTAGGCTAAGGGAGGAGGTGTGTGGCAGGGTGCTGGCCAGGAGTGCCTGAGCCAGCCCTGCTGGCCCTTTAAGAGGGAGAAAAGCCCTCTGCAAACCTCCCTTGCAGGAAGGCTAATCAGCCACCTGGCTTGCAGGGCAATCAACAGGGATGAGTTGCACCTGGCGGCCTCCTCAGGGGGATAAAAGGCCTGCCAGGAAGCAAGCCCAGTGTGGTGGGGATGGTATAGAGTGTGGTGTGGTTTGAGTGATTCAGAGCTGTGGGTTTGAGCTATTCAAGAGTTGCAAACTGTAAGCTGGAGTATACAGAGTCTGTGGAGCTGTGAGTTGTATACTGAAGGACTGGACAAGCTGTATGTATTGGTGGTGGGGCCTGCACTGTGAATAAAGAGCACTGTTTGGAGCAAAGAAGGGTTTCCTGCCTGTGTTCCTCAGAGGGGTGAGAGAGCGGTCTGTCACACCTCCTAAAGTGAGATTTCTGATTTTATACTCTATGCTGAGTTGAGGGAGAGCAGAGCTACCTTTTACTTTGAAAAACATTACCACAAATAAAATAGTAATTAAAATCTTCCCTAGATAAAATTATTTGTATGGTTTTACAATCAGACTTACAGATAGCACATTTACAGTTACCATTGCAACTTCTACCTCGTGTCATCTGATGGAATTTGGAAAAGATCACAGAATGCAGTTCGGCTGGTTTTGGTACATTACTCATAATGGGCTGATCCAATTACATTGCAATTTTTCTCCCTTCTGAACTCCTTAACTAACCAGTAATTCTTCTTCTCACCTCCTCAAAGCTAAATCCAGTATTTGACTTTCCCTGCAGGCTCCTGTCAGCGGGGGGTCTCAGCTCCCGCTGCCAGCCTGGGCTTCCTACAGCCAGGCTGGCAGCAAGTTGAGACCCTGGCTGGCAAGGGATCCACTGGGGGAAACCCCAAAGCGGCAGCAGGTTGACTGCTCAACCCGCCGCCGCTTTGGGCTCTCCCCCCAGGCTCCTGCCAGCCAGGGTTCTGCTGCCTGCCCCAATCAGCTCCTGCTGCCAGCCTGGCTGTAGGAAGCCCAGGCTGGCAGCGGGAGCGGAGACCCCCCGCTGACAGGAGCCTGCGGGGAAAGTCTAAAGCGGCAGAGAGCTGAGCAGCGGCGGCAGCGGCCGAGCTCTCAACCCCCTGCTGCTGTAGAGTTTCCCCGCAGGCTCCTGCTAGCTGGGGTCTCAGTTCCTGCTGCCAGCCTGGGCTTTCTACACCCAGGCTGGCTGCAGGCTGAGACCCCAGCTGGCAAGGGGCCAGCGGGGGAAACCCCAAAGCAGTGGCAGGTTTAGCGCTCAGACTGCCACCACTTTGAGGTTTCCCCCCGGTGGCCCCTTGCCAGCCGGGGTCCTGCCTCCTGCCCCAGTCTGCTCCCGCTGTCAGCCTGGGTTCCCTGCACCCAGGCTGTCAGTGGGAGCTGAGTGGGGCAGGTGCCAGGAGCCTGGGGAGAGAGCCCAAAGCAGCGGCGGGTTTAGCAGTCAGCCTGCCGCTGCTTTGGGGTTTCCCCCAGTGGATCCTTGCCAGCCGGGGTCTCAACTTGCTGCCAGCCTGGCTGTAGGAAGCCCAGGCTGGCAGCGGGTTGAGACCCCGGCTGGCAGGAGCCTGGGGGGAAAATCCCAAAGCGGTGGCAGTCTGAGCACTCAACCGGCTGAGCGCTCAACCGGCTGCCACTTTAGAGTTTCCCTGCAAGCTCCTGCTAGCCGGGGTCTGAGCTCCTGCTGCCAGCCTGGGTTCCCTACAACCAGGCTGGCAGCAGGAGCTGACTGGGGCAGAATAGGCTGGGGGCCCCCAACGATCACAGTAGGGGGCCCCAAAATTTCTGTCGCCGGCCCTGGACCCGGGCAGCAGCAGGGAGCCGGCGGGCAGCAGCAGGGAGCCGGCAGGCAGCCCGCCCGCTGCCTGGACCCGGGCGGCTGCGGGGAGCCGGCAGCCAGCCCCCGAAAAACGGATTTGGGATGCATCGGACTTGCTCATAAATTTTGTCCGTTGCATCCGAAGTCCGTTAAATCGGGGTCCGTTAAATCGGGGTTTTACTGTACTATTAGTGGTGCAGTGGAGGCTTGCTAAAAGTGATTCACAAAGAGTAGCTTAGTATATATCCATGCAGGATCCAACTGAAAATACACACTGAACATGCTTATATAGAGAGGGTTACCGTGTGTCTGGGTTTTCCTGGACATTTCTTCTTTTTTGATCCTCTGCCTTTTGTCGAGGTGGATTTTTCAAATAAGAGGCAATGTCTTGGATTTTTGTGAGCAGATGTTGCAGCTCAAAAAGAGCTGTGCCCTGATTAGTCCCTTCCCTGCAGCTGTAGCTGCCAGATCCTGCCTGCCCAGGCCCATGCTCCCAGCTCTGGGGAGGGTGAGAGGCCTGAAGAACACAGCGTCAGCCGTCCTGCCACTGTGTCAGGGAGCCACACTGTCCCCCACATCAAGAATGAAGCTGCAGGTATCCTCTCCAGCCCCCCTCAAATTTTCCCTCCAGCACCCTCAAAATATCCCTTCACAGTACATACAACCCCCACCTCTGTACCTCCCACCCACCGCTCTTTTCTCCTCCCTGCCCTCTAGCAGTGTCCTCTTTTTGGGAACCTGAAATATGGTAATCACCATATATTGCATACAAAAAGTACATTAAAAGTATGTTAAGGCTACAAAATCAGGTGCTCAAAATCTAAGAAATACATAATTAAGGTTGCCCATGTCAAAGAACATTGTGTCAGCTTTCAAGCCATTGCACTAAAGCATGGAAGTACAAGAGCTTCTCAGTGAAACTGTTGTAAAAAAAAATTGTTAATGTGTTCAAGAGTGATTTTTCCCTAATCAAATTCTTAAAAGGTGTGGCAGACCCAGGGCAGACAGCTGCCAGTAAGGCCTGTAATTAGAAGGGTTACCACAAGGGAACTGGGTCCAGCTGAGCAGGGCTGCCACAGCCAGAAGCAGGGCCAGCTGAGGCCAATTAAGGAGGCTGCCAGAGCCCTTGAAAAGGGACTCCTCCCCAGAGAGGCTTGTGGGAGTGAGGAGTAGGTTTGGAAGCAGTAGGTGTTAGAGGAGTGAGTTTGGTGGAAGCAGGGGAGTGTGAGGAGCGAGTTGGAAGAAGCAGGGACGGAGAGGCTGCTGGCAAGCAGGAGGAGAGAACTAAGGGTCCCTTCCAGGGGGAACCTAGCTTCCCTAGCCTGCAGGAGCCTGACCCTGAGAGAGAAAGAGAGGGAGCGAGCTGCTAAGGAGCAGCAGGAAAAACCGGGTCTGGTGCAGTCTGGTCAGGGCGCCAGGGCTGCACCAGCACCCCAGAGGACTTGAACCAAGGGGAGCAGAGAAGCCACCTTGCCACAAAGGCTAAACCTCCTTTTGCTGAAACTTAAAGCCTGAGACAAACACCTGGCATGAAAAATTTCAATTCTAAATAGTTTGGCAGTTATAAGCAACTGAAAAAATGTGTTAAACTGGAAGTTTTGGACAGCCTTTAAATCTAGACAGTGCTATGAGCTCTGACTGTGTGACTCAAAGTCTCTCTGCATCTGTTTCACCTTCCTTACTTCCTGTTACCCCCAAGTTGCAGTTCAACTTCTCTATGGCTTTCTTGAACCAAAAAAAGCTTATGAAATTGCTTTTCATAAGTCATCAGGGAAAATGTGCATTTACAAGGAGCCATTATAGAATTGCATTGCCTTTCAGGAAGCTCTATAACCAGCCGAAGTGAGATAAACAGGCCCAATCCTTGTCCCTTTAAAATCAATTGTAAAATTGCTATTAACTTCCAGGACAATAAGTGACAGGAAGGAAAGAAATCAAAACAAAAATAAAGCTGATGGAAAGCAAAAAGGACCAACTTAAATTCACATTATCAAGATTCCAGCCTGGTGCCATAGTCCTCAGGTTTTTAGATGTTTTGATAAGCAGTTTGAGCAATATCTCTCCCTCTCCCACTCTCAGCCTTCGCTAATTCAAATGGCATGTAAAGCTACTGTAGGATAGAGGCATGTCTGCCATCAATCATTTAGCAGAAATCTTTATTTTCAAGAGTTTTTACTACAGTAGAACAAATTCCCAGTATTCACAGTGCTTTAAATTGAAGCCTTGTAACTTCATAAATCCAAAGGGACAAATTCTTGAAGTTGCACCAACTCAGCCTCTGTAATTGTCTGAATCTGTATGTGCAAAAAACCTGATTTGCACACAGAAAAAGCACTTGTGCATGCATCCCTCTGAACTTTGTCCTCCAGACCAGGAGCATGAGTCAGACTTACCAACATTTTGATCTTGAATGACTTTATTTGGTGATAATACTGAATCCCAGAAGGGAGGATTTGGCAGCATGTGGATTGGTTCTCACATGAAATAAGAACAGACAAACACAGTTTTTTGAATTCTTTATACTTAGTTTCTAAACATTAACATTGGTCTGAATGTGACTAGAGGACAAGGAGGCAGCAGGTGATAAAACCATTAGAAGGGAGTCTGGAGCTCTCTTTGCCCTGCTGCTCTCTGGAGGAGGATGATTCTTGTTTTATTTAATAAATGACAATCTGGTGCATTCCAAATAATAATAAATGTCTTCAGAAGTTTGCGCCAAGGATAAGCATGATCCCTGGAGCATATGCAGGTAGTAAGCTGAAATTTAAAGCATCCCACAAACAACAGTGCATGAATATAAATTATGCATTATAAGTGGTACCTGTAGCGATACCTCTAGCTAAAGTTGCCTGACACTTCCCATTATAAGACTTTGTTTTCAGTGCCTTAACTTTGCCCAACATTAACCGTTTGGGCTGAAATTTTCCTCATTGGGCTCTGCTCAGGTTGAATCTTTCTGGAAAGTTTAGCAAAAACAGTTAATCTGTTTCTCAAGACAAGATAGGGGAATTTTTTTCTCCCCTAACATCAAAAGTTCTTATAAATGCTCCATTAAGAAACTCACTTCATAGGCTGGAGGCAAGAAAGTGATTGAAATTTGGCAGGGTGATTGCTCTGGTGATGGGGATGTTGCCCCAGCAGTGTGGAGGGGGGTGAGGGTGGGGAGACTGAGAAGGCAAGGAAGGGACTAGGATGAGCACAGACAACCTTAACATTTAGGAAATGTGAAAATTGAGTGCTTGATTTTGCCACTTTAATGTTCTTTTAACATGGTCCTCTTTTTTAACGTAAAACACTTGAGATGAATAAGAGATACTTGCTATCCTACTTTAGAATCATTGTTTCTTTAATGACTTAATCACTGCTTTGAACTTCTGTGTGAATTATTTTCTAAGGCAGAGGTTCTCATCCTGGGATCACTTTCCCTTTGGGATCAGGACCAACTATTGGGGCTGGGAAGATTGTTAAAAGTGTCCCAGGATGGCTCTCATAGCGGAAAAGTTGAGAACCACAATTCAGACCTATAACAGATGGTCAGACAAACACCTCTTGCTGCTTGGTAGTAACAAATAGGGAATGTCTATATAGCTATGTAGAGCATTTAGAGCACTAGCCTGAGCCCTGCTAATCTGGTCTATCAACCTGGGCTGAGAAGTTTGCTCTAAAATGCCCTGTAGACATGCCCATAGTGGCCCTTCTATGACTATTTTAAAGCTCTGAATACCAAAAATATATTGGAGTCCCTAAAGGATGCCCTGTCAATATATTAATTGCTCTGATCTGCTGGACATGTCATCCTATTCCCTTAGCCTATCCTGTATTCTTCCAAACCCATGTTTCTCAATCCTCTAGTAGCCTATAGATGGGAAACAATGTTTTCTTAGTATTTCTCCTAGAAAGAGATGTGGAATTCTACAGAAATTTTCCTTCATTTCTTTCCTTCATTTCCTTCATTTCTTTCCTTCATTTCCTATGGCTCTTACTTCATCTACACAGATGCCAGGAAGGATGGTCTTGTGACTAAGGCACTGGGCTAGAGTGTGGCAGATCAGGGTTTAATTTCCAGTAATGACAGACCTCCTGTGTGACTGTGGGCTCATCACTTAATCTCTTCCTCAGATCCTCCTTTTGTAAATGGGGAATTAATATTTCTTGTTTCCCTCCCTCTGTCCCTTGGTCTCATCTGTTTAGATTGTAAGCCCTTGAGGACAAGGGATTCTTAACACACACACACACACACACACACACACACACACACACACACACACACATATATATATATATATATATATATATATATATATATATATATGATAACCAGATCCCTTCCCTTACAGCTCAGCACGGGGAGGGAGATATATATATATATATATATATATACTAGCATAAGTGCCTGTCGGGTCAGTCGGAGGTGGGGAGGTGGCAGACAGCTGACACCCCCTGACCAACACCCACCCCTCACCCACCCCGATACCTTCCCACCCCCCCAAGCAAACCCAACACCCCCACCTCACCCCCCGACCAAACCCGACACCCCCACCTCACTTACCGTCCCACCAAACCCAACTCAGATCTGTCGCAGGCGGGGAGGGGGCCCAGAGTCGAGGGATTCCGGGGACCTTCGCAGGTGGGGGGCGGCACAGAGCTGATGGATTCTGGGGTTCCGTTTGGAGGGGGGAGGGGCAGAGAACTGAGGGATCTCCAGGGTTCCATTGGGAGGGGGGAGGGGCAGTGAGCTGAGTGATCTCCGGGGTTCCGTTGGAGGAGGGAGGGGCAGTGAGCTGAGTGATCTCCGGGGTTCCGTTGGAGGAAGGAGGGGCAGAGAACTGAGGGATCTCCGGGGTTCCGTTGGGAGGGGGGAGGGGCAGTGAGCTGAGTGATCTCCGGGGTTCCGTTGGGAGGGGGGAGGGGCAGTGAGCTGAGTGATCTCCGGGGTTCCGTTGGGAGGGGGGAGGGGCAGTGAGCTGAGTGATCTCCGGGGTTCCGTTGGAGGAGGGAGGGGCAGTGAGCTGAGTGATCTCCGGGGTTCCGTTGGAGGAGAGAGGGGCAGAGAACTGAGGGATCTCCAGGGTTCCGTTGGGTGGGGGGAGGGGCAGTGAGCTGAGTGATCTCCGGGGTTCCGTTGGAGGGGGGAGGGGCAGTGAGCTGAGTGATCTCCGGGGTTCCGTTGGAGGGGGGAGGGGCAGTGAGCTGAGTGATCTCCGGGGTTCCGTTGGAGGGGGGAGGGGCAGTGAGCTGAGTGATCTCCGGGGTTCCGTTGGAGGGGGGAGGGGCAGTGAGCTGAGTGATCTCCGGGGTTCCGTTGGAGGAGGGAGGGGCAGTGAGCTGAGTGATCTCCGGGGTTCCGTTGGAGGAGGGAGGGGCAGTGAGCTGAGTGATCTCCGGGGTTCCGTTGGAGGAGGGAGGGGCAGTGAGCTGAGTGATCTCCGGGGTTCCGTTGGGAGGGGGGAGGGGCAGTGAGCTGAGTGATCTCCGGGGTTCCGTTGGAGGAGGGAGGGGCAGTGAGCTGAGTGATCTCCGGGGTTCCGTTGGAGGAGGGAGGGGCAGTGAGCTGAGTGATCTCCGGGGTTCCGTTGGAGGAGGGAGGGGCAGTGAGCTGAGTGATCTCCGGGGTTCCGTTGGGAGGGGGGAGGGGCAGAGAACTGAGGGATCTCCGGGGTTCCGTTGGAGGAGGGAGGGGTGAGCTGAGCGAGTGAGGTGTCTGTTGGAGGGGGGTATTATGACATCATCACCACCTAACCACCCAGCCGATGTGATTGGCCCTGAAAGACTTTCACCCCTGGGGGGCGTCAGAGGTGAGATCCGAAAATTTTTCGACCCTTACCAGCATCTAGACCCCAAGACCCCTCACTGTACCAAATTTCAAGTCTCTGGCTCAAACGGTGCGGGAGGACTTCGCAGTCATATGTACATACATACATACATACATACATACACCACTTGACTTTTATATATATACTAGCATAAGTGCCCGGCGCTGCTCGGGTCAGTCGGAGGTGGGGAGGGGGGCAGACAGCTGACACCCCCTGACCAACCCCAACATCCCCCGGCTCACTTACCCCCGACCAAACCCGACACCCCCACCTGACCCCCCAAGCAAACCCGACACCCCCACCTCACCCCCCGACCGAACCCGACACCCCCACCTCACTTACCGTCCCACCAAACCCAACTCGGTCCCGTTGCAGGGAGGGGGGGGCAGAGCTGAGGGATTCCGGGGACCTTCGCAGGTGGGGGGGGGCACAGAGCTGATGGATTCCGGGGTTCCGTTGGGAGAGGGGAGGGGCAGCGAACTGAGGGATCTCCGGGGTTCCGTTGGAGGAGGGAGGGGTGAGCTGAGCGAGTGAGGTGTCTGTTGGAGGGGGTATTATGACATCATCAACCACCTAACCGCCCAGCTGATGTGATTGGCCCTGAAAGACTTTCACCCCTGGGGGGCGTCAGAGGTGAAATCCGAAATTTTTTTGACCCTTACCAGCATCTAGACCCCAAGACCCCTCACTGTACCAAATTTCAAGTCTCTGGCTCAAACGGTGCGGGAGGAGTTCGCGGTCATACATACATACATACATACATACATACATACACCACTTGACTTTTATATATATAGATATAACTCCCTCCCCGTGCTGAGCTGTAAGGGAAGGGATCTGGCAAATACTTGGACAGATCACACTACAGTGAGCAAGCTGAGTAGAGTGGTGGAAATTCATGGTACTTGGAGGGAGTTAGCTGTCAGTCAGGGAAAGCCTCCATATCTTCTGACACTGGCTCCGAGAAAGAGGATTGTCTGTTTTCTCATACTACTTTTAACCTGCAGTCCTGTGCCTGCTGTTGCCCAAGATGACAGTTGCTATGGATAGTCATTTCAAAGGCTTTGGAGTGCCTCCTTACAGTCACATGCTGTGATAGAGCGACACTTAGACACAGGGCAGATACACCCTGTCATGGGGGTGTCAGGTCATGTGCGACAAATAAGGGATTAGGGCTCAACTGGGTAAAGTAGATGGGCAGTAGATGTTTACTAGCTTAGTAAACAGGGCAGTGCAGCCCAGTGGCCGGAGTCCTTGAGCAGCACCCACACCATGTGATGGGTGTGGGGCAGGATAGGGAAACACAGGCCCACCCTTCTCCATCAGCTCCTGACCCAGGGTGCCTGTGAAACCAGTAATCCGTGGCTCAGCTTGGTTTTCTATTTTAACAGTGGCATCCCCTTCATCACTTCGTACCCTTGGTTCCTGCTCTGTCAGTTCTCCTGGGGGTGTCAGCCCTCTGTGTTCTCCAGGGTCAGTGGAGGTTTCGTCGTCAATCCCTCTGGTTTGGCCTCTCTGGTCTGTGGCCTGTCCAGCAACTCCCTGGCAGGAGCCTGAAACTCACATCTGCTCTCCTCTTCTGACAGTCTAAACTGAGCTGGGCCCACTCCCTTTTATATCCTGTCTCCAGGTTCAGCATCGAGAATCGAGAGAAGGCTGAGCAATACAGGATGTACATTTCTGGGGCCAAAACTAAGCCTAGGAGTGTGTTCGAGTCACCCTGCAGTATAACCAAGGTTGGTATGAGTCAAGATGTGGCTGGCTGGCTGTACCACACACAGGCATAGCTGGGAGTGACTTGCATGCTGGATGCTATTTGCAAGCAGTGCGGGCTGGAGCCTACAGCAGCAAAGCATTGTAAAGTGAATCCCAGGTTAGAGAGCAGGGGTGACACAGCTGCTCATTAGTCTGGATTGTACCCTGAGATGCCATCTGAAGAGTAGTGGGGTTTATGATCCATTTGGTTTTGGTTTCCCCCCCAGTATTGCTGGTTAATAGCTGAAACATGTTAAGCTTCATCTTTTGAAAGAAATCTCTCTCTAAAAGAAGAGTTCCATGTTTTTTTTAATCAGAGTTTATCAGGCTCATTTTTATTGATGGGAGGGTTTGGAGGATTTGCTCCATACCTGAGGCAATGGTTAGTCCAGGTATTAGTGGCACCCGACAGAGTGTTGTGTGCAAGAAATTCACCTCACCTGTATATGTACATTACCAAGCACAATTGAGCCTTGATCTTGGTTTGGGCCACTGGCGTAGCTAGGCGGGTGCGGGGGGTGCGGACCGCACCGGGTGACACCCTCTCAGAGGGGTGACACCCGGCTCGGGCTGTCGGCGCCGGGCGCCCCCGGGCCCACCCCACACTGCCTCTGGCCCCGGGCCGGCTGCGGGGGGCTGCAGGGTCCCGGACGGAGCCGTGCGGGGAGCCCCGGGGGGGGGGGGGGCCCGCCCCGGCTGCTGCCTCCGCACGTGCGGGGAGCCTCGGGGGAGGGGGGGGGAAGGGGGCCGCCCCGGCTGCTGCCTCCGCACTGGGTGACACCAACCCTAGCGACGCCACTGGTTTGGGCCACTGTTACGTAGTAACTAGCAAATGGGAGTCCTCAAGGCAAACTCTGCCCTCATTTACACAGACCTCAACATGTTGCATGAGTGTAACAGAAGTGAGTTAGCCCCTTGTTTGTGCTCTCAAATATCCAACACTGAAAGTTACACTGAATGTCAGATGTAAAGCTGGAACCCTGGTGTTATATTGAACTATAGTGAGGAAGGCCTTTTGTGTGTTGTGGCAGAGCACTGGCTTTGCCTCGGGGGGTCCTGTGCTTCTAGATGGTTAGGGTTTGCCTCAGAGGTTTGCTGTGACCCTCAAGGTAGCCTCTTTTCCCTCCTAGAGGCAAGAGTTACAGCTTACTGAGTCACCTACATCATCAGCCAGTCAATGGGTTTGTGTAAGAACCCTCTTTTAGTCCCTGTCTTCCTTCTCAGGGGGCATTTTTGTAGAGGTGTGTGTGTGTGTGTGTGTGTGTGTGTGTGTGAGGAAAAGGTTGGGGGGAACCCAGACCAGCCCTCTTCTCCACCTTCCAGCCCAGGAATCCTAATTGACAGTGGAAACAGGTAGTTTTTCTTCTACCAAAGTTATAACCCTTCCCTGGGCTACTTCCCCAAATGACCCCTCCTAGCACCCTCCTTAGTACCTGACTTTTCCTGGGTCTTTTACTGTGCAACATCTTTCTTCCTGTCCTCCCATAACACAATAGTTGTTACCCCCAGCTCCTACCATCTGGTCTCTCTAATGGGGCTTCCTTTTCAATTAGTTCCAGCCACTTCTAAATGGGCTTCAGGTGATCTGATTAGCGTGTTTCCTTTGATTGCTTCTAATCAGTTGGTCAAAGGTGTCTTATGGAGTCTGCCAGACTTAATTTCTTCTAGTAACTTCCTGGCTGCTCTAGGATAGCCCCGGCTCTGGTCACTCAGGAAACAGAAAACTATTCATCCAGTGTGTTTTCCTTCTAACAGACTCCTGCACCCAACTGGTCTGGGTCTGTCACATATCCCTCCCCCCAGTCAACACCAAGGGGTTGGGCAGCTTGGGATTCCAGACAGTGCACATGTGACAAACCATTGGCATTGCCGTGGCGGCTTCCTGCTCTGTGCTGCATGTAGAACTGAAAAGGTTGGAGGGACAAGAACCACCTGGTTCCTCTAGAGTTCTTCTTGTTTCCCTGCATCCATTGAAGAGGAGCATGGTCAGTTACCAGGACATATCTACGCTCAAGCAAGTAGTAATGTAACACTTCCATGGCCCATTTAACTGCAAGACACTCTTAACTGTGAGGCACTCACTCTCAACCACTGCATATTTTTGTTCCCTCAGAAAGAGTTTCCTGCTGAGGTAGAGCATAGGTGCCAATTTCTCCTGGTGCCGGTGGGTGCTTGACCCTCCCCACCCCAGCCCTGCCCTAACTTCGATCTGTCCCATTCCTCCCACCCATGCCCCGCCCCATTCCAATCTCTTCCCCAAAGTCCCTGCCCCAACTCTACCCGCTCCCTGCCCCTACTGGATTCCCTCAAATACCTGCCCCAGCCCCGCCTCTTCCCCACCCCCTCCTCTGAGTGTGCTATGTTCCCTCTCCTCCCCCCTGCCTCCCACAACTTGTTGTGCATTAAACAGCTGTTTTGTGGCAGCAAGCGGTGGGAGGAGAAGTGGGGATGCGATGCGCTCAGGGAAAGAGGCAGAGGTGAGATGAGCTGGAGTGGAGCGGAAGTGTGGGTGCAGAGACCAATCCCACGTCTCTGGGTCCTTCCTTTTAGTAGCCTGTGTCTGCCCACGTACACAGGTGGCCCTTTGCCCTTGAGCAGAATTCGGCTACCCAAGGCCTTGGCAGCAGCCATCCTTTCCTTTTGGTGTTGGTGTCTTATGGAGTCTGCCTGACTTAATTGCTTCTAGCACCTTCCTGACTGCTCTGGAGTAGCCACAGCCCTGGTCCCTCAGGAAACAGAAAACTATTCGTCCAGTGTGTTTTGCTTCTACCAGACTCCTGCACCCAACTGGTCTGTACGCCCTGTGTATGTAAATATTTCTAGTGTTGATGGCAAATCCTGTGCATTAGTGTAAACATAAGTTCTTCTGTTATACACTCAAATGTTAGTGTATGTACCAAATAGTTTGCAAACTTACTGTAGGTTGATTCATTTTTAGAACACATAGTAAGCTACAATAATCCAACCCAAAATGACTGTTTGCTGGTTGTATTAGCTTCCCCCCAACATAAATTAAAATATATGGTTCTAATCTACTCTACAAAGTTAGTAAAATGAAAGGAGGGGAAACAGATTACCAATATAGGTTTGACACAGAATATACTGACACGCTTAGTAAAGTCAATTGTTTTGGATAATTAAATACTCTAATCTCCCACTAAAAATCAAAACAACATTATAGAAGAAAATCCTCCATATGAAGTACATGGCAGGTTACTTCCCATTCCAGTTATGTTTCTGCAGAGGACACTGGACCTAACCCTTACTGAAAAAGCCATGGGATTTTTAATGTTCGCTCTAAATAGCTGAGAGAACGATTTTAGAGTTTCTTAAGAAAATACAGGGTATGAGCTACAGTATTCAAGATAAAGGGTGCCAAGTCCATTCTAACAATATCCAAACCTGTGGTTTGCAAGGAAGTTAGGTATTTCATACCTAATGTTTAGACCACTAAGACAACCCCTTCAGCAGAGAACTGGAGTTTGATTGAGAGTTAAGCCTAGAAATCTCCTAAGTTCACTTAACTGTGTTGAGGTTTTACAGTGCATGCAGGGCTGCATTTTCAGTCTAGCATGCAGGTATATAACTTCACAACTCCCATGACTCACATAGCTAAATTTCTGCACAGCTTGATGAAAATAAACCCAGTAATATTAGATCTATATCTGGCAAACCATTTGGAGAGCTCTAACCTGTAGGCAAACTTCCAAAGGAGCTACCACTGTGAATGCATTGTCACTGCAATCAACTCCAGTTAAGGAGCCCTAGTACTGAATAAGCAATAATGGGTTATGTAAATACACATTTATTTTTAAACCGCAGTATCAGACGTTTCATTATAGTTTCAAGGGGACACAGAACACCATTGGCTAGCTGAAGATGTAACTGTTTTTAACTGCTTCTACAAAGAAACCTTGTTTAAATCTACAGTGAGTTTTTACAGTTTGGTTATAAACCTTTCAAAAATGGGGCTTTATTAACAAAACCTCAAAATAAAGTTATGCTAGTGGGAAGAGAAACAGGCACAAAAATGGGCATATGCTTCATAAAAACGAATTCCCATTTCTGGTTTAATGTTCAAACAGGGAAAGACAACCTCAACGATCACTTTACCTGTCCCATTTATTTTTTCCCTGAAGATCAGGAAGGTGCGATCCCAAACTTAGTGAAAGGAGAAAAATAACCTGCTGCCTCGCACTTGTCCTTTTCTCAGCCTAGTCCTTCCAGCTTTCCAAAACAAACTCAACACCCACCTAGTCATGATCTTTGACGTTTAACTTTGATAATTTCCAGATGAAATTGTCCTCTGTATGTCAGTTCACAACCAACAGACTCCTATTAAAAACGTGGAAGTCAAAAAATGAGTCCCACCATCCATCCCTGTAAGACTTACCAAAGGAAGCCTGAAAACTTCCTTTCCCCCGCAGCTTGCAGAAAAAGGTTCTTTTTACTGCCATTATCCTATTTTATGATCTGAGTGAGAAATCTAGAGGGCTGAGAAAGTACCCCAAAGTGACTGAAAGGATTCACCTAGAGGGTTAACAATTCTAAGAGGAGGGAGAATGAGGGGAATAGACCTAGTCTGTCAGAATGATTTGCCTTTCCAAAAGGCTCTCGTGCACTCTTTGTTAGCAGAAATACCTGGACGCTGGACCCACACACTGAACTCTTGAATGTCACATGGGTGATAGAGCTAAAAAAGGAAAACCCACAATCTTAATTTAAACTGAACCCAAGATGTTAGCATTTTCTCTTGAGCTAGTTTACTGTGTCTTTTCCAAAAATTGCCTGCCATTTCCCCTGGATTTTAATATTCTCCTTTTTTTAGTTTCATGCTTTCTCACTATTTTATTTTTAGATTCTAGATTTCACAGTGGCCTTTACAGTCTGCTTGACGCCAGCAAATGTAACTGGATATCAAGCCCCTGAGAGCTGGGAATTGCAGCCATGATCAGCATGCTGCCAAGGGCACAAACCTTGGCACTGGCCAAAACCAAATAGTCTGAATCCTCTATCTTACATCAGGGCTGGAAAGGGATCAGGAGAAGTTCATCAAAAGACATAGAGGAAGTTCTGGGAAGGGTTAGTGGTGTGTAAATAGAAAGCAAAGATGCAAGCTGCTACAGATTTCTGTGATCAAAACTAAGCCCAGCAATATTTTATAGAAAATAGAGCTACAGTATTTCACCTTCTAGTAATGTAACAGGACAGGTGTGCACACTATAGATCCCTTTTTAAAAGGCCTGTATCAACAAGGTTGACACTTCCCATACTGTTTGGGTATTTACTGACTATTTTAACAAATTACTAAACTGGTAAAATTGCCTTTCTTTAGAAGACTATAGTAGATCAGAAACTCCTTTAAGGTCTCTGGCTCCGGGCCCCTGAGCAACTGGTGCCCGTCTATAGCTGCTAGTAGGAGGTTCAGAAGCTCTAACTTTGTTCCAGAGCCATATTATGATGGTGTTTGCTGAGACTTTGGAGAAGGCACCTCAGGCAGAAAGCCCACCGACCTGTGCTATGTGACACTAGTAGTAGAAAGCGACTATAGACTCTTCTCTACCAGGGAACCTCTGTGGATTAGCACAACCTTAAAATCGGGTAGTACTGGCTAGTGAATGGGTGTGACCACTTTGGTAGAAGATGCATGGAATCAGCACATTCCCAAATTAGACTCTTCTGGCAGGGCTCTTAGATCCCAAACTATAATTTAAGGCTGCCCTACCAGGCAGAAACCCTCAGGAGAGTGAGGATGACAGCAGTTAATACCCTATAATACAGAGGGCCAGACTGTTGTATGAAGGTGTATATTGCACCTCCATACTTCAGTCAGTCTCCCTGAAGCGAGACCTTTAACTTGGTGTCTTTTCAAAGCCATCAGATTATACGTAGCAGTGTTCTCACCATGTGAGTTTTGGGTGTTGCACTAAGGAAACTGATGTTTGTGCTGGGTAGGAATGAAGCTAAATATTCTGGTAGGCTTAGATTGTGGCCTAAGCCAGGTTCCTGAGGACAGTGCAAACGTTATTAAATCACCAATGCCTCAAGCAATAAGAGCTAAGTTAGTGGTGATGGCCGAGATTTCTATAGCAGAGCAAATCACAGTACCACTGACACAGAACCACAGAGGAGTGAATTTATGTTAGAGCTGCTGGACACCCAAGAAGCCTGTACGCCCTGTGTATGTAAATATTTCTAGTGTTGATGGCAAATCCTGTGCATTAGTGTAAACATAAGTTCTTCTGTTATACACTCAAATGTTAGTGTGTTTTGTTGCGACCGTAATCATTGTGCTGTGTAATCTCCTTCGGTAAACTGTTTCTTTAAACTAATCTCTAGGAAAGATAGCTTCCCACACTGTCATGTTTCCTGCATTTGTATACAGACTTGCTATAAGCTCTCCCCAGTGACCTTTCTTTTCCCTGGGCAATGTTTGGGTGCAGTAGAGGGGAACTAGAAATCTAGGCAAGGGGAGATATTGGCTTAATATACCCCTGAGAGACTTGTTTCACTATATTTCAGTTAAGAGTTCCTGACTTACACTATGGATCTAAAGGAGATTCTAAACTGAGACTGGAGAAATATCACTGAGGCTGCAGTAGTATGGTTCAGAAGTTTTTTTAAAAAAAAGACCAAATTGTGAGTTCCTTACTCCATCCTCTTTGAGACAAAACATAAGCTACAGGTGGAGTTTAGGCTGAGTAAAAATTAAGTACCTCAAAATTTAACTAAAAGTGACCACATTGGTAATAGGAATTTGTTATAGGCTATGCCAATGAGAGCTATGTAATGTTGTAAGAGACAGAAAGTAAGGAATGGTTTTTGTATCTGAAATCATTCAAACTTTAGTTTTCAATTTCTTGGTCATAAACTGTTCTAGTTCTATTCTTGAATATACACAGCTCACAGTGGTTTCAGTGGGAACTGCATACCTGAATGGATTCAAAATGGCTGCAGTGAAGGAAACAACTGACAATACCCACCTGAACATTCCGGTGATATAAAGAACTAGCATAAGTGCCCGGCGTTGCTCAGGTCAGTCGGAGGTGGGGAGGGGGCAGACAGTTGACACCTCCTGACCAACCCCAACACCCACATCTCACCCCTCACCCACCCCAACACCTTCCCACCCCCCCTGACCAACCCCGACACCCCCCGGCTCACTTACCCCCCGACCAAACCCGACAATCCCACCTGACCCCCCCAAGCAAACCCAACACCCCCACCTCACCCCCCGACCAAACACGACAACCCCACCTGACCCCCCCAAGCAAACCCAACACCCCCACCTCACCCCCCGACCAAACAGTGTATTTAATAATCTGTGTGCTACACAGAGCACCGTGAGCTGGGGGGGTGTCGGGTTTGGTCTGGGGGGGGGGTGAGGGGTGAGGTGGGGGTGCTGGGGTTGGTCAGGGGGTGTTGCGGTTGGTGGGAGGGGTGAGGTGGGGGTGTCGGGTTTGCTTGGGGGGGTGAGGTGGGGGTGTCGGGTTCGGTTGGGGGGTAAGTGAGCCGGGGGGTGTCGGGTTTGGTCTGGGGGGGTGGGAAGTTGTCGGGGTGGGTGAGGTGGGGGTGTCGGGTTCGGTCGGGGGGCAAGTGAGCCAGGGGGTGTCGGGTTTGGTCTGGGGGGGTGGGAAGGTGTCGGGGTGGGTGAGGGGTGAGGTGTGGGTGTTGGGGTTGGTCAGGGGGTGTTGCGGTTGGTGGGGGGGTGAGGTGGGGGTGTCGGGTTTGCTTGGGGGGGTGAGGTGGGGGTGTCGGGTTTGGTCGGGGGGTAAGTGAGCCGGGGGGTGTTGGGTTTGGTCTGGGGGTGTTGCGATTGGTGTGGGGGGGGGGTGAGGTGGGGGTGTCGGGTTCGGTCGGGGGGGTAAGTGAGCCAGGGGCTGTCGGGTTTGGTCTGGGGGGGGTGTGGGAAGGTGTCGGGGTGGGTGAGGGGTGAGGTGTGGGTGTTGGGGTTGGTCAGGGGGTGTTGCGGTTGGTGGGGGGGTGAGGTGGCGGTGTTGGGTTTGGTCAGGGGGTAAGTGAGCCGGGGGGGTGTCGGGTTTGGTCTGGGCACCCACCCCGACACCTTCCCCCCCCCCAGACCAAACCGAACACCCACACCTCACCCACCCCGACACCTTCCCACCCCCTCAGACCAACCCCGACACCCCCCGGCTCACTTACCCCCCCGACCAAACCCAACACCCCCACCTAACCCCCCGACCGAACCCGACACCCCCACTTCACTTACCATCCCACCAAATCCAACTTGGATCCGTCGCAGGCGGGGACGGGGCCCAGAGCCGAGGGATTCCGGGGACCTTCGCAGGTGGGGGGGGGGGCACAGAGCTGATGGATTCCGGGGTTCCGTTGGGAGGGGGGAGGGCCAGAGAACTGAGGGATCTCCGGGGTTCCGTTGGAGGAGGGAGGGGCAGGGAGCTGAGCGAGTGCGGTGTCCGTTGGAGGGGGTATTATGACATCATCACCACCTAACCGCCAAGCTGATGTGATTGGCCCTGAAAGACTTTCACCCCTGGGGGGCGTCAGAGGTGAGATCCGAAAATTTTTCGACCCTTACGACCATCTAGACCCCAAGACCCCTCACTGTACCAAATTTCAAGTCTCTGGCTCAAACGGTGCGGGAGGAGTTCGCAATCATACATACATACATACACCACTTGACTTTTATATATATAGACTAGTGGGGAGAAGAGTGCAGAAGATTGTATAAAGTAAGATGGGTAGGCCTTTAACACACATGGAGGGATTGCAGGGATATATGACTTGTATGACACATGTAAACTTGTACAAGTTTGGGAAACACAATAACATAGGCAATAATTAAGCCACTGGCTTTATATTGAGAGATGGATTCAGCTGCGCAGTCAAGAGAGCTGGGGTGTTCTAATCTAGAGAAACCAATTCAGGCAACTTCTAATAGAACTCAAACTACAAAAAAGCCCGGGGATATTTATAGTATGAGCATCAGTCATCAGAACAAGCTCAATGAGAGTCATAATTTGAGCCAGGACACATACATAGCAACTAGTGCTGGGTTTTAAAAGGAAACTGTGGAGATGACATAAAGCACGCGAAAAGCAGACATCATGAAGAAACCACTTGAAAGTGCAAACTATTCCAGTTTTTAAAGACTTAGTTTTACAGAGGTAAAGACTGTTTGAACTCATATATTTTTATAGGTCTTGTCACGAACTTATAAAATTAAGAGTTATGATAGACAAAAATGATTAAATGCCAGTACAGTATCTTTGTCAATTTATAGTTCTGAATCTTTCCTCATCCATTCCCACAGATGAATACTCTTCTACTCCCAGTATCATCTACCAATTTTTATTACTTGTATTAAAATAGCATCTAGAGGCCTTCCAGCCCCGCTGTGCTAGATATGGTACAAACCTATACTTGTTCCTCTGAGATTTTTATCTTGCACAGTTAAAATGAAAGGTCTTACTGAAGCTATGCTATGAAACAGTAGCTGAATTGTTTAAAATGGTATAAGAACACAACCTCATATTTCTTCCTTATGGTAATAGGCCTGCCATACCACATCCTGTTGGCATGCTGTTGCTCCTCCTGGGAAAGGCTTAAGTGTATTTTGCTGAATACTGCAGTGATGGCACCTATGCAAGAATTTAGATAACTGTAACCAGTGTCATCTAATCCTGCTCAGAGCAAGTCTAGGTGACGTTGATTTAAAATGCCTGTGGCTGCAGGTACCTTGGGTGAAATCTTCAAAAGTTCCTAAGTGACTTAGCCTCCTAGATGCTTTTGAAACCCAAACCCCCTCTCAGCCTACAGTATTGCTGCTACCATTGAAGCAGTCATCGTGGTGGTTTTAATGGAGGGAGGGTGAAAGGCTTATGTTGACAAGGCAGACTCATTACCCCACTCTGATATAAGATGGATGAGAGTCTCTCACTAGAGAGGATCTCTGGCAAGGGCTGACAAATTCTAATGGAGAAAACTTGAGTGCTACCTTATCTTATTGTTAATGGAGCAAAACCCTCTGAAGATGTGAGTTGACTCAAGCAGTCATGGACTTTTAGATTCGAATGGGGAATGAATCTGATCACACTTCTCTTTAATTGGTGATGAGAAATTATATGTCCATCAAATATTAACCAATAAATATCTGCACCTGCTGTGGTTGCAGAGTTCAAACTTGGGTCAGCTAATGCTAAACATGGTGCATGGAAGACACTTATTTTTCTATTAAACTATGCTCATACTTTTATTTTATTAATATTCAAAAATCTCAAATCAGAGGTCACTGAGAGTTGATCCCTAATCCTTTAGAATCCCTTGATTAGTGGGCGGGGCTAACACAGGGCAAACAGTCAGTTTATAAGCAAACAGGGGAGTTTGGCAAGGGAGTTCTCCAAGTGAAGGAGGAGTAACAATATGACTCTTGGGGTGAGTTTTTGTTGTTGTGTGCTTACTTGACTGAAATTTATAGTGTGATCTACTGGGGGGAGGCTGTACACTGAGCTTAGTGGCCTGCTTGGTAAGGCTGTGAGCTCCCTAATGAGGCTCTAACCTGCCATCATTTGATCCCCCATCCCCTTAGGATCCCTTGATGAGGGATTGAGGCTAACTCAGGAAGAACAAGAATTTAAAAAGCCACCTCATAAATGACCAGAGGAGCTAGCAAACAGGAGCAGCAAAATGGGAATGGAGAGCAAGATACTGTACTTCTAAATATGCTCTAAACCTAAGCCAATAACACCACACCCTGTCCCGCCAAAAACCCACACACAAACAAACAAAAAATCCTCAGCAAGAGTAAAATTAATGTGGGTAGAAGCAGGAGTGCTGGAACAATTTATGTAGTGGGGGTGCTGAGAGCCATTGAATCAAATTGTAAACCCTTTATATGATGAAAACCATTTCATGGCCCTCAGAGTATGCGAGCCTGGAACCAGAATGGCTGAACTGGAGGAACTACTGGACACAGAGGGACATACGAGAGACTTCCCAGGGCATAGTAGAGCAGTACAAAATGCATAGGCATGACTGAGCACTTTGCCTTGGTGTCTGCAAGCTGCATGGAATTTTTTAAAAACACCATAAAAGAGCTTCAGAATACATATGTGCACCACAAATAAAAAAAATAATAGTAAAAGGACCCCAAAAAAGCCACAGTGTTTAAACAATACAGTAAAAGAGATGGTTAGAAACAAAGACATCCTTTAAAAACTGGAAGTTATATCCTACTGAAGAAAATAGAAAGGAACACAAATTCTAGCAAATCAAATATAAAAGTATAATTAGGCAGTCCAAAAAAGAAGTTGAAGAGCACCTAGCAAAAGAGAATAAAAATGTGCAGTTAGTTTTTGTAAGTACAACCAAAGCAGGAAGCCTACCAATCGCTGGGGCGAGTGGAGGATTGAGTTACTAAAGGAGCATTCATTGAAGACAAAACCGTTGTGGAGAAGCTAAATGAATTATTTGCATCAGCCTTCACTGCAGAGAATCTGAGGCAGATTCCCACACTTGAGCCATTCTTTTTAGCTGACAATTCTGGGGAAGTATCTTGGATTGAGCTGTCAATAGAATGTTTTGGAACAGATTGATAAATTAAACAATAATAAGTCACTGGGACTAGTTGCATTCACCTGAGAATTCTGAAGGAACTCAAATATCAAATTGCATTACTAACTGGTATGTAACCTACTGCTTAAATCAACCTCTGTATCAGATGACTGCTGGATTGCTAATACTGTATTATGCCAATTTTTCAAAAAAGGCTCCAGAGGCGATCCTGGTAATTACAGTCTGGTAAGCCTGACAACAGTCAGCAGTACCATACAAATTGGTTGAAACCATAGTAATGAATAGAAATATCAGATGTAGGTGAACACTGAGAGGCAGCATGGTGGCAGGGACATGTGGGATCACATGCCCCCTCATTTGTTGCTTGGCTTGTATTGAGCATGTTTACACAGACCGAGCATACTCAATAACACTGCTGAAGCTGGCTGCCCTCACTCTGCCTTCTCTTCCCCTCCCAGTCCCGCCCCCCCATGACTAGCAGGCACAGATTGTCTCTGTGAACACTATGTATTGGGGTGGAGTCAACATGGCTTTTGTAAAGGGAAATTTTGCCTCACCAATCCATTAGAATTCTTTTAGGGAGTCAAAAAACATGTGGACAAGTGTGATATAGTGTACTTGGACTTTCAGAAAGCCCTTGACAAGGTCCCTCACCAAAGGCTCTGAGCAAAGTAAGATGTCGTGGGATAAGAGGGAAGGTCCTCTCCAAGATCAATAACTAGCTAAAAGTTAGAAACAACTGGTAGGAATAAATGGTCAGTTTTCAGAGTGGAGAAAGGTAAATAGTGGGGTCCCCCATTGGTAGGGCTCCGTGTTTGTCATGGAGGTCACAGAAGTTACAGATTCTGTGACGTCCTGCGACCTCCATGACTACTACAGCGGCCAGTTTGGCTGACCCCAGGGCCGCCCAAGCAGTGACCGATGCAGCTTGCCCTGGGGACCACCTGAACAGCGGTCCCGAGGGCAATGGGAGCAGCCGCAGCTCAGCGGGTCCCAGCAGCGGTCCAGGGGCAGCTGGAGCAGTGGCAGGCCCCAGGCGTCCCTGCCCCTGGCGGCGGCCAGAGTAGCCATGGGCCCCCTGGGAGCTCTCCCCTCCTGGCACCCTCCTAAAATTAAATCAGGGGTATTTATGGTATAAGTCATGGACAGGTCATGGATCATGATTTTTTGTTTCTTGTCCATGACCTGTTGATGTCTTTTAGTAAAAATACCCATGATTAAATTGTACCCTTCAGCATTGTCTGATCCAGTATGGCCATTCTTATGAGGTCTTCACAGCAGCTCTTAGATGCTCCCAGAATCTGGTCCTAGCTTTGAATTTAAAAAATATGGCCATCAGTGGAGCAAAAATAATGGAAATTAAGAATAATTAACACTTAAGGCTTCAGAGCACAGTACCAACACTAAACACTTCATTAATGAAATATAATGTTTGCAAGTATAAATGTATATTTAACAGTTAAGCTATTCCAACAGTGCTGTGCTTGATTTGAAAGAGCTTCAGCAGTCCAGGATCTTTTTGTTTAATTGCCAAGGGAAATTCTGTACTGTACACAATAGCCCATTTAGGGACAGATTTCAGCCTTCAGAGATTGCCTGGAGGGAAGCTTGCATGGCACCTGGCTCTACAGTAACTCCTCACTTAACGTCCTCCCAGTTAACATTGTTTAATTGTTAAGTTGATGGTCTATTAGAGGACATAGTTGTTTAAAGTTGCACAGTGTTTGCTTATAATGTTGTTTGGCTGCCACCTGTTAACAGGTGGGGGCTTGGAACTAGGGTGGGCCAGCAGCCCCCCATCAGCTCCCCTTTGCCACCCCCAGTACCTCCTGCCTGCTGGATCAGCAACTTCTCCCTGCCTCTCCCACCCCAGCAAGCAGCTGTTTTGCGGGTTCAGGAGGCTCTGGGAGGGAGGGGAGAAGAGCAAGGATGCAGCACGCTTGGAGGAGTGGGGGGCGGAGCACCATCCGGCACTTTGAAACTTGGTTACTATTTTCAGGAGATAATACTGCCTGCTTCTTGTTTACAATGTCACCTGAAAGTCAGAAAAGGTGTTTGCATGACACTTGTAACCAGCTTTACAAGATATTTAGATGCCAGATGTGCTAAAGATTCATGTCCCTTCTTCTTCAACCACCATTCCATAGGACATGCGTCCATGCTGATGATGGGTTCTGCTCGATAACGATCCAAAGCAGAGTGGACCAATGCATGTTCATTTTCATCATCTGAGTCAGATCCCACCAGCAGAAGGCTGATTTTCCTTTTTGGTGGTTCAGGTTCTGTAGTTTCCACATCTGAGTGTTGTTCTTTTAAGACTTCTGAAAGCATGCTCCACACCTCGTCCCTCTCAGATTTTGGAAGGCACTTCAGATTCTTAAACCTTGGGTCAAGTGCTGTAGCTGTTTTTAGAAATCTCACATAGGTACCTTTTTTGCCTTTTGTCAAATCTGTTGTGAAAGTGTTCTTAAAACAAACATGTGCTGAGTCATCATGCAAAACTGCTGTAACATGAAATATGTGACAGAATGCGGATAAAACAGAGCTGACAACATACAGTTCTCCCCCAAGGAGTTCAGTCACAAATTTAATCAACACATTATTTTTTTAATGTATCATCAACATGGAAGCATGTGCTCTGGAATGGTGGCCAAAGCATGAAGGGGCATACAAATGTTTAGTATATCTGACACACAAATATCTTGCAACACCAGCTACAAAATGCCATTCAAACACCTGTTCTCACTTTCAGGTGACATTGTAAATAAGATGGAGGCAGCAGTATCTCCCGTAATGTAATGTAAACAAACTTGTTTGTCTTAAGAATTGACTGACAAGTAGGACTGAGTGGACTTGTAGGCTCTAAAGTTTTACGATGTTTTGTTTTTGAGTGCAGTTATGTAATTAAAAAAAAATCTACATTTTTAAATTGCACTTTTATGATAAAGAGATTGCACTACAGTACTTGTATGAAATTGTAAATACTATTTCTTTTAGCATTTTTACAGGGCAAATATTTGTAATATAATACAATAAAAATAAGAATATAAAATGATACTGTACACTTTGCATTCTGTGTAATAGAAATCAATATATTTGAAAGTGTAGAAAAACATCTGAAAATATTTAATGCATTTCAATTGCTATTCTATTATTTAACTGTGATTAATTTTTTTAATCATGATTAATTTTTTTGAGTTAATTGTGTGAGTTAACTATGATTAATTGACGGCTCTACTAGACATATGTCACTTAGATCTCCAGGCCACCAAGTAGAATGTCTGGGTCTGCTAAATTGGTCTTCATCCAGACTTGGTGGGTCAAGGATTTTCAGACTTTTTGTGGATTATAATCATTATCTGTGCTCTCCAATCTGATAGACTAAAAGCTTTTAGGAAGATAAATCCATAGTGTATGGATCATGTCAGCAACTGTCAATGTGAGAAACATGTTCTATATCATGATGGTATTTGCCTTTGTCTCTAGTGTCTATAACAGCTACTCTGACATCAGAATCAGTTTAGGTCCCAAAACTTCTTGCTCTGGCAATGGGAGTTAAGAAAAACTCTGACTGCCATGTGGCTCCCCCTGTTTCAAGCTGCCTGTTGTCAGCCCAGAAGTAGAGACTTCACATGTGTCTCTATTGGGATTGATTCTGTAGCCCTTAACTTGGCAAGCTTGTCCCTTCCCTCGTGTGTAGAGAGGAAAAAAGTTTTCCAAGTGCATATGCCTTGAGTAGTTTAAATTCACCGTTCAGAGTTTGCAAAGGAAGAGCAGACAATCAAGTAAATTAAAACAGTTTCTGGATATAAACATTCTTTTCCAGTATTTGCAAATTAACTATTGCAATAGTGAACTAATGCAAGAGAACAAGAAACTGACTGGTCAAAGTCACTTGTTTCTAGTTTCTTCTCCAAGCAGACAAATTCTGATGGAAACACCAGTATAAAGTGCATTATTAAATCTGAAATGAACCACTTAATCTAATTTAGTAGTAACAATGAACTTTCTCCCCCCCCCCCCCCCAAAATGTAGCTTTTGACTTTACAGGGGTGCTTTAAAAATAGCTCTATGCAGAGCCTGGTTTGCATATTGAGACAAGTATAATTTAGGAGAGCTACTACCATAACAGAACTCCTTCTGGACTGAGTCATAGCTAGAGAATGTTATACAAGGCTACTGGCTATCTTTTAAAATATGACTTTAGCAATAAACATGAATTTGCTAAGAATGTGAGGTTAGAGACAGCTGCCAGACCTTTGATCAGTTCTCCTTTTTCCATGCAAGCTCTTCTAAATCACATCATGATGTTTGGTTCTTAGATGTATCAATTCCAAGGGTTCTGTATCTTAGTTCACTACTTTATTTAAACTTGCCAAGTACTGGGGAACTGGGGCCTTTAAGAGAGGAAGGTTGGGAGAGTTGCAGGGCTTGCTGGAAGGCAAAAGGCTGTGTGCAAACCAAAGAGGGAGCTCTGTGCAGCATGGGACTAGCCCTTTATGTCCAGTGAACATGCAGACTCATGAGTGCTTATGTAAACTTTGAGCTTTTTCAAATGTACTCATTATTTATAAAGCCAAGAGACTATGATTTCTGAAAGAATGGGGTTATAATGGAGTATATATTAATGACAGTGATCAGTCTCAACTGGTTTGCAGGAAGAATGAGACAGTAAATACAACTGGTGCTATGGAGCCCCTCTGACCATTTTTAACATTCAGATGATTTTTATGAGCTAATCTGAGTTTACCCTACCTGTGATGGCTAATGTAACTTCAGGATACATCTGTTGGTTCAGTTGTAGCAGCTATTTTCTTTAATTTGCTTGCACGTTTTTAGTCAATGCCACATCAAAATCTAGTCCTAACATGCTGTTATAGATGGAACTATACCTAGAAATCAGCTCCATCTGTATTCAGCCATGCCTAATTGCTCTTCAGACAAAAATAAGTTTCTACTACTGTTAACGCTACAGCAGACTGCTCTGGGACAGTGAGGTGCATGCTGTCTATCAACAGAACTGTTAACTACGTTACAATTGCGCAACCCCATACTACTGGTGGGGTGACGTCTGATCCAGGAAGAAACCAGCTTGACTTAAGCTTCTCGGGTGTCTTCACTGAAGAGTTTACCTGGGTCAAACCTGCCTGTGAGCACCTATGCTGCGGAGCCGCACTCTGCTCACACCCATGTAACTGCCTCCAGACTGATGCTGCAGTAACCTGGGTTAGGTCATTAAACATTTCTTGCAGCAAATGAACCTTGTATACCATATTCATTCCTTGTTCGATCCCGGTCCCTTCCTAAGAGGCCTGCAGGGTACCCCAGTCTGTTTCAGGTGGACGGTCCTGCCAAGACAATGCAAGAACATTATATATCCATAGAAAGAAGATTTTTTAAATTTGAAAATTAAGAGAATTTTTAGGTCTGGTTGAGGGGTGGTTAGAGCAATCAGACCAATATTCTTTCCTGTGCTTGCACCAAAGGGCAACCAGAATTCTGATGTAATCCTTTGGCTAGCTAGGTGCATGCTGGGATGAGAGTCTCTGGGATGGATGAGGGTTAATACCGTGTTTCCCCGAAAATAAGACAGTGTCTTATATTAATTTTTGCTTCCAAAATTACATTACATTATATTACAGCGAGAGGCAAAACTGGAAGTACGTCTTATTTTCGGGGGATGTCTTACTTTCGGGGAAACAGGGTATATACTCCATTATAAAACCATTCTTTCAGCACACATATTTTTGGCTTTATAAATAATGAGTAAACCTGAAAAAGCTCAAAGTTCAGATAAGCATTCATGAGTCTGCATGCTCATCTGACCTAGCTGGGCCAGAAAGCCTGGGTTCAAAGCTTCTGTTAATCCAGATTAAAGAGTTGTGTGTGGGAACAATAGGGGATTGGGGCCTAAAATCTGAGTAGGAGCCCAGGTTAACTGTACAATAAAGACACACTCAGAGAACTGGCAGGGTTGGCAGTTAAAAGCCGTTTATAAAGCTTATTAATTAAATAAATGACAGACGCACTGAAATGCACCCCACAATGTCACTTTTACTATCAGTTTTCAGATTAGAACTGCACTTCACTGAGCCTATCACATTCTCTCAAGTCTGTTTATTGTACACCTTGCTAAGTGCAGTTATTGCCTGTACTGTTTCCTCAATTTCTTAGGTCTAGGTCAGTGTAACTTGTCAAAATGCCATATGGAAAATGCCTAATGGAAACCTGGCTTGCTCCTCTGCAGGTTTTTCCAGCCCACATCTATTGTTCAACACAGTTTTAGTTTATCTGACTGACGACTGCCCTGGTATGCAGAATGTCAATCCCTTTAAAGACACAGGCGGGTACCTGAAAGGTAAGAGACTAAGTACGTCCTGCATATGTGGATATGATACGTCTTTTCCAGAGCTATTATCTATGACTCATTACATTACCTAAATACTTTCATCTATTTTCAGCCTGGACCTAAATTCCAGGTTACACCTCCTCCTTGAGCTTTTTACATAAGGGTAACTGGGCTTTTGCACACATGGTAAAACAAGCTGAACTGCTTTGCTTTTTTTCTTTTTTTTTCTTCAGCCAGTCTATCTAACAAGGCCAAGTTCATACTGTTGACTTAGGTTCCATACTGCACAAGCTACAATTTACATTACCCATGTCTTCATGGCTTAGAAGAGGAACTTTGTAGTAGAAGCACTATGGAATAATCAAGTGAGATAGGCACTCAGACATACAGGTGTGGGGGAACCTACCAAACTAAAAGCAAAATTATCAATTCAAAGTACACAAATCAGGAAATTCTCAAACGCAAGGTTGCCCTGCCACATTGTGCAGCGTGCATATTTTATGGTATACTCTAAGAGCAAACAATAATAATTGAGGTTTGCATCACAAAGGGAAATACGTGCATCACAGCCAAGTTCATGAGCCAACTCTGGAAGTCCCCCCTTCTGAGTGATCAATCTTAGTGTTGCATTTTTAATGTCCCTTTAGAAGACAATCTAGAGCTCTCCCAATGAAGGAGTTTGTGCATCACCTTGAAGGTGGAGTTATTTGATTTAAAAGGCCAGATTCTGTCCTTTGCAAATCTGCTCAGTGCAACACTGGGGTTGTTGTTGGGGAGCTGGCTATGATGCTGGCAGGTGCCAACTTATGCCAGAGTCCCAGGCCAATTCACTTGTGTATTTGTATAGATCAAAGCAATTGTTAAATGTGTTTTTGGTGTTTAAACTTCATAAAAACTAAGGGAAAGTTGCTTGCGTTGTTTTCACTTTATCTGTATCCTGTTATAATGCAATAGTAAACATTTACATTGTTCATACCCCTGTAACTAAATAACCCATTGAATGTGAAAGAAGCCTTGTAGAATGCAAAGAAGAACTTTACCAGAAAGTTGATGCCTTTACTGCCATCAAAGGAAAAGTCAATGTGGATAATATCACTGTCCGCTTGTTTTCTGTGAGAAGCTACAAGTATGGATTCAAGGAAAGATCCTTCATGTTTGGACTGCTTGGACTCTTGCAGGGAAATGTACCAGAAGCAAAGAGGCGATCCCAAGAGACAATCTGGGTACGTGAAAAGACTTCTGGAAAACTGGCAGTTTATTACATCACTGCCACCGTTTTGAATCATGAACTTACCTGTGCATATTTTTTACCTGCTTTAACCTCAGTAACTCTCATTTCGTTTTCTCAGTTAATAAACCCCTAGTTAATTGACTATAGAATTGGCTGCCAGCATTGTCTTTGGTGTAAGACAGCGGTTCTCAAACTTGGTGAGACCGTGACCCATTTTTCGGCGCGGCGCAACTCCTCCAGTCCCCGCCGGGGGGTGGGCAGGTGGCTGCGCCCTGGCCCCCCGGCCCTGCCACGGGCGGCTGCGCCCCGGCTCCCCGGCCCTGCCGCAAGTTGCAGTGGCAGGAGCTCGCGACCCCCCGGGGAGCACTTGGCGACCCCCCTGGGGGTCACGACCCCCAGTTTGAGAAACCCTGGTGTAAGATGTAGAGTGCCAATTGATCTGGGGTAAGTGACTAGTCTCTTGGGACTGGGACCAACCTGATCTGGTTCACTGCACAGTTGTATCACAAAGTCCAGTTTGTCTGGGTGGCAAGATAGCCTTGGACTCTCCAGTCTATGTCTATGCTACAAACCTTACAGCAGCCCAGCTGTACTGCTGCAGCTGCGCCTCTATAAGGTCTTCTGTGTAGCCGCTCTATGCCTACATAATTAAACACCCCCCAACGAGCACCGACATAGCACTGTCCGTACCAGTGCTTTTGTCGGTGACACTTACCGTATTTTCCAGCGTATAAGACGCATTTTTAACCCCGGAAAATCTTCTTAAAATTCGGGAGGCGTCTTATACGCCGGTATCGTCTTATACGCCGGGTGCTGAAACTCCGGAGAGGCGGCTGGCAGGGCTGGGCTGGCTCCGCGGGCGCCCGATACGCTCACAGGGAGAAGGGCTGGGGACGGGTATCCGCCGGGGGCAGCGTCGGCTCAGCGCGCTCGGGTCCATGTGCCTGGGCTTGGATCGCTCCGGTGCCGGGGGAGGAGGGGGCCCCTGGAAGCGGCTGCAGAGCGGGTCTCCTGCCTGGCCCGGGGCTCCGGCGCACCGAGCCGGGAGCCGCCCGGGGAGATCTGGCGGGCTGGGCATGGCGCGCTCCGGTCCCGGGGCCCAGCACCGCGCTGTGAGCGGCCCGGCCCGGGGCTTTGGGGTTTTCTCCAGGGACACGGACGGGAACGCCTGGCTGTGTGCGCCCCCCCCCCCGTCAGCACTGCTCCCCCCGTCCCCCCTCACCGGCTCTCTGGTCCCCCCCCATCCTCCCCCCTCCGCTCCCACTCAGCAAATCTCCCTCCCCCGGGCTTCACCTCGCCACGTCCCGCCCTCCGGCTCCCTCCCTCTGCTCCAGACCCCCTACTCCTCGTTTTCCTTCTTCAGAACCTGAGCTCCCCCGTCACCAGATAAAAATATATATATATATATATATATATATATATATATATATATATATAAATATAAAATATTTTACTACAGTATTTGGTTCAGAATCTTTTTTTTCTAGATTTTCCTCCTTTAAAATTAGGTGCGTCTTATATGCCGGAGCGTCTTATATGGCGAAAAATACGGTATATTGATTGGGGCTGTTTGTTTTCCCCCCACAGCCCTGACTGACAAAAGTGCTAATATAGACAAAGCCTAAGGGGACTACTGTGACTCTGTGCTAAGACTGGTATAGTGATCCGGGAGTTCACATTGTTACTGGCTTGATGAAATCTAGCCCTGATCTGCACTGAGAGGGCGGGGGGTGGGGGAAGGTCGAGCTAAGATATGCAACTTCAGCTACGAGAATAGTGTAGTTGAAGTTGACATATTTAGATCGACTTACGTCTTCACGACGCTGAGTCAACTGCTGCTCCTGTCCGTCGACTCTGCCAGCACCTCTCATTGCGGTGGAGTACTGGACTTGACGGGAGAGCGCTCAGAGATTGATTTATTGCGTCTAGACTAGATGTGATAAATCAACTCCCCAGTAGATCGATCACTACCAACCGATCCGGCAGGTAGTGTAGACCTGCCCCTAGGTACAGAACACACCACCTGTTGGGGTGACTGTCCTGTTTTCTGACCGTCTGCCCTGAGGTAAACAGTCACATTCATGAGCTACTCCAGACAGCATGACACAGCCCCTGATCCTCATAAAGCACTTACAACAGCCTTTCTGTAGCCTAGCTGCTGGAACACAGATGAGACTCTGACCTGAAGCCACCTTAAACTGATTTTATTAAACTCAACCATATTTCACTGATCTTCCACAATCCAGATGTACTGCTGAATAGTCAGTTAAAGTGGATTAAACTGTTTAAGTAGTTTAAGATCCCTTAAGCAGCTTAAACAGCTTTTGAGTAACCAGAATGCAAAATTTCTGACCACAACATAATAGTATTATTCCCCCCCTCCCTTCACACACACACACATTTGAATAACTCAAAACTGACAACTCCATTTCATTCAGGCTTTCACAAGAGAAAGTTAGCCTTTGATCTAGGACTAAGCACGGAAAGTTTCAGCCGAAAAGGAATTTGTTTAATAAAGTTAAAAGCAACTGAAGATGGGTTGTTAAATTGGAAAGCAGGACTGTTTCCTAGTGGTTACCCCCTGTGCCTGCTACAGTTTCAGCTTAAAGACGGTTGTCACTTTTAAAAGACCACTTTGGACATCTTGGATCCATCTCAATCAAGAGATCTATGCCAATTTTGTTCAATGTAGAGCGTTCAAATAGGTAGGATCACTTCTAACCATATTGATAGTACCAGTTATGTGAATTTTGAACTGCCCACAACTTTTGGGCCTCCTGCGTGTAGCAGCTACTATATTTTGCTATAAGGGGACATAACTACTAGGGTAACCAGATGTCCTGATTTTTTAGGGACAGTCCCGATTTTTGGGTCTTTTTCTTATATAGTCTCCTATTACCCCACACTCCCAGGCCTGATTTTTCACAGTTGCTGTCTGGTCACCCTGGTATCTAGTAATGTGTATGGAACCAAAGTCTAGGATTATAAATGAACTTTCAGCCCCTTAATTATGTGTTGTTCTATGAATTTCTTCCCAAAGGAAATTGGAACCTGGGCATGGGGAGTTGCTGAGAGGCTACAGGGGAACAGCCTGAAGTGTGAAAAAGCAGGATCAGTCCCACCATATGTGAAACTCCAGTTGTGGTTCAGTGATAACTCCACCAGCTGGAAGAATCCTTGTTCTAGGTTCTATGTTGCCCTATTGCTTTTAGCACCAATGCTATTCTAGACGTGCCCTCTGGCCATCAGGATTTACCTTGTCTTTTAAGGAACTTAACACTTAAATTGAGATGCAAAGCCCCTCCCTGTAAACTCTGTTTTGTTTTCCTTAACTGTACTGCACCTAGGGTGACCAGATCGGAAGAGTGAAATATCAGGACATGTGGGGTGGGGGTGGGGGTCAGAGGGGTGTGAGCAGAGGGCGGGGCATGAGCAGGGGGCGGGGCATGAGTGGGAGGGTATGGGGGGGGGCACAACAGGCAGAGGCACACAGCCCTGACCAGAGCCATGAGAGGGGCACACAGCCCTAGGAAGCTGAAAAAGGGGTTGTAGAAACCATGGGGGGGCCAGGGGTTCAATCTACTATTCTTTAGTTTATATATTTAATTAAAATAAATGAATAATCGGATAGTATTACATTGTTCTTGTTTTTATTTTGCGCCCTCCCCTCCCCCAGACACTCAGGGAAGACCTGACAGCCCTGCATGACTTGGTTTGCAAAGGGTGGGGGTGGCACCCTACAAGTGACCCGAACTTTCGGGGGGAGAGGGCGGCTTTTTTTCCTGGTGCGCGGGGAACCGCAGCACCAAACTGCCTGTTCCTGCCCCCGGCTTCCACCTTTGGTCCCCACCACATTGCGCACTTACCATATAACCATGCCCCCCTGTTTTCCAATTGCGCTTTTGTGCGGCTGCGCCTTGTGTTGTTTTAAACTCTACCTGGCGGGGGGTTTCTGCGGCATGGCAGGGAAGATAGAGGAGGTGCTGGCTTTGTTGGCTTTAAGGGCTGTCCACCACTAGCACCCCAAAACGCATACACCTCCCTCGCTGCCCATCCCCCCATCCCCACCTCCCAGACACTCATCCCAACACCCCCTGCCCCTTTCCCTGGCCACACTCACCAGCCCCACTGGGAGGCCTTTGGCTCCTAGGGTGAGAGCAACAAAGGGAGTCTCCAGACTCTCCAGCCAAAAGGACTAGCTCTGTGGATCTCAGTGGCTGGGAAAAGTGCCAGTGGGAGCTGCTGGAGCCTGGAGCGGGGCTTGTAGCCAGGTAAGCATGCAAAGCCCCCTCCCCCAAGAGCCAGAGGGACCTGCCAGGGACTGAGGTAGGGAGTCCCAGCGATGCTTACCTGTGGCAGCTCTGTTCTCCTGTCCTAGAAAGTATCCAGCAGGCAGGTCCCTCTGGCTCCTGGGGTCAGGTCAGGACTGGGTCAGGGGCAGGAGCTGGGTTGGGGGGGGGGGGCAGGGGCTGCAGTCCAGCCCCTGCAGCATGCTCCATGGCAGAGACCTCTCCTGCGGGGAGGGACCTGGCCGTTTAGAAGCTGCCTGGGACAGTGGGGTGTGGAGCTGTGCTGATGACGAGGTGAGAGGGGCCAGAGCATGGGGGGAGGGGGCACTGCTTGCAGGTGCTGGCAGAGAGAGGGGGCAGGGGCAGAGAGTCCCCAGCCACCACCCCCTCCAGCTCCTCATCAGGGACCATCAGCCCCACCCACAGCCCCCTGCCCCAGGCAGAGAGAGAGATTCAGGACAGGTCTCTCTCTCACCGTGCTTGTGGGGGGAGGGGGGCTGCTTGCACAGGTGCCGGCAGAGACCTGTCCTGACTCTCTCTCTACCTGGGGCAGTGGCTGTGGGTGGGGTTGATGATCGCTGATGAGGGGCTGGGGGGGGCTTTCTGCCCCTTCCCCCTTCCTCTATCGGTGCCTGCAGGCACAGCCCCCCTCCTCCGCCCCTGCAGCATGCTCCGGCGCCAGCAGAGTGATGAGGCTGCTTTGACTCTGCCTGGGGCAATCAGCAGCATGATCCTGCCTGCAGGGAGTGTCTCAGCCGCCCTGCCGGCGGGAAGCAGTGAGTGAGTGGAGCAAGGTCCCGAATATCGGGACAAAAGGGCGTCCCGACCATACTTCGGTCGGGACGCGGGACAAGTCCCCTAAAATCAGGACTGTTTCGATTAAATCGGGACGTCTGGTCACCCTGCCTAACTGCACCATGCTAAGTATTCATCCTTGTATGGGTCTGTCTCTAATTAACTGGATGGTCTAGAGAGGCCTGAAAACTGGTCTGGTATCCAGGAGTGCCTGATGTCTAATCTTAGCTCTGTCCCATCACCCAGCATGCCTTTGAGTAAGTTATTGTGCCTCTCTGTTGGTTCATGATGAGGGTATAGTTTCATTCCAGGTCCTACAACATTAGTATAACCTCCTGGCTGTATGGTTAATATATATATATAAATGACATGGGATTGCCTCACACCCCAGAAATAGTGGGGTAGTAGAGATGCTCCAAGAACTTCCCAGACCCATATCACCCATGTATGTCTTTTGAGAAAAAAGAACTAAATCCTGAAGATATTAAAACCTGGGATAAAGTGCCTACATGTCCTTTAAAGGCTCCACAATAGTCAATGCAAAACATGCGTCTGTAGAGTTGTTTACATTTAATAAAATAAATATTTAGAATGTATTGGACACTACAAAGACTATATGAGATTAAATCTCTTCCTTTGGATACATGCTGGTATTGTGATAAAGATAATGCCACATTGGTGCCCATGTCATGGGAATGTCCTCCAGTTAAACATCTGTGGAAAGGTGTTGACAGAATTAAATGGATTTTAGGCTTTAGCAAGCAAACAATGGCAAGGAACTACATATTCAGATATTTATGTGCAAATTCGGGGCTCTCATCAGCACTGCATTTGTGGTTCGGGAGCAGCTATAATCACAAAGTGAATAAATTGACAGAAGTGGAAAAATGAAACAGACCAGTGGTATTCTGTCAAAGAAAGAGTCATCTTTCACTTCATGGATCGACTACATACGTTAGAAGAAATCGGGACTCTGTTTTTAGAAACATCTTGACTAAGGGTCACGCAAAGGCTTAGTCCACTCCAGACCTCTTTCCTGCTGGACTTCCTTCATGCTCCCTGGCCTGTCATGTCTGTGCTTTGTAAAGTATTGATTTATGCATTTTAATAGTAAGATTGTTACATGTTGTTTGCACAGGTACATTACTGCTATGGTGTCACAGATGGTAATTAAGGTTGTTGTTTTTTTTCATTTTGATTGTATTGGAAACAAAAATTAGCACAAATCTTAATAAAATCTAGTTGTTGTAATGATTATTTATTTGTATTACTGTAGCACCTTGGAGTTCTAGTCCTGGATCAGGACATCTAGGTGCTGTACAGTTGTTTCCTAAAGGTATGAATGGAAGATCTTACAATTATTAGACCTGCACAGAACATCCTATTTCTCATAATTTCAAAACTTCAGTTTATAAGCACCCACAAAATCAGTACAAGCACTTAAAAACAAAACAGTAGCTTGTGTGTGTATACTTGTTGTAGCCTCAAAGTACATATTGCACTACTTTGATCTGCCTAGAAAAAGGGATTTCTTTAAAATTGGCTTATGCAGACTCATTTGTATAGGCTATGGGGTTAGATTGTGTCTTCTGTAAAATGTGTATTTTGTTTGTCCCTGACAATTTTTGGTCCCAGCTAGCATTAGCTCTTTCCTGAAAAGGAGTGAGGACATTCAAAGTTTCTGAATCTATAGTCTTTAATAAGTATCTCCAAATATCATAAAACGTGTTTGATATGATTCTGTATTTCGAGGAGTTATGGCCTGTCATTGGTTTTGGGGGTTAGGCCCTGTCAAGGTGTCTTTCCCCACTCTGAACTCTAGGGTAAAGATGTGGGAATCCCGCATGAAAGAAGATATCACCCCCCCGCCCCCAGCTTATTTTACTAGCTTAGGTTAAAACTTCCCCCCAGAACATAAACATCCCCTATGTCTGGGCTTGGAAAACACTGCCACCACCAATTTAAGCCCCCAAAACCACGGGTTAGGGTACATTTGATCCCCTCTGTAACACCCCCCAAAATCTCCTCCCTTTCGAGAACAAAGACCACAAACCCTCACTTTCTGTGAGACGTGCCCAATCCAAAACAGGATCAATCCAATGGAAACAAACAGACAGAATCTTAAAAGGAAGATTTTAATGAAAGGAAAAGAAGGAGCATAAACCCCTTGTACAGAAATCAATAGAACAACTCCTCACTGGCATCACATAGTATAACTGACCCCCCTCCCCCTTTTCTGGGAATTCTTCCACTGCTACAGCTTAACAGCAAAGAAACACCATGGACCAATTATCAAGTGATACAGTTCAAGCTTACAAATCACTTACTGCTGGACTTGGCTTTCTTAGAAGATTATAGAAATGTAGAATAGAAACATAGGTGTGGTTCCTCCCATAGCCAGGGGAACAGCACAGACAGACCCTGAGCCAGCCCAGGAGAAACTGAAAGTAAAAACCCTTTCCTTTGTTCCAGAGGTTGATTATGTCATCTCCTCTCAGGCTCCTTCAGGTTAACCCTTCACAGGTAAAACAGTAATTCTAAGCTACTTCATACTCATGACAGGCCCTATCAAATCCAAATCCTAGTTGCCTCCCTCCCTTGGTAAAGATGGTTGAAAAGGATAGGCCAGGCACTAGAAGGGAAGGATATCATAGTGGGTTCATGGGCTAGAAGGGGAGAGTTTTAGGTATACTATGCTTGGTACAGCATCATATCTAGTTGCATCATAATTATCTCAGTTACTATGACACCATCATTACCTTCTCTCTCAACCTCTTATCAGTCCAATCTAATTAGTATGCCTTTAGCAAACCAACTTTAAATAGTTATGTATTTAGCTAGTTATATTAAGAAGTCCCTTATTTCTAAAAAGCTGGTCAAACTTTGGATTGAAGGTTTGGGAAGCTCCAATAAGCAGAGCAATATCCAGATTGTGATTGCCCAGCATACAAGGGGAAAATTTAGCAATCTTTACATGTGCATTTTCTCAGTGCAGACAGTGATTTTGTTAAGTCAATAAAGTTGACAGACATCATATCAAACACCACTAATAAATTAATAAACAGTCCTGGGAAAAGACAGCCCAGTTAAAACAGTACTATTTATAATATACATATTAGCTGCCCAAAAACGTCACAGAGTTAAGGTTGACTGGCAGTGCCTTGTACCCTTTCAGTACACTGAATGCCCATTTACTTAAATCTCTGAATACCAGGAAATAGTTGGTTGCATGCCAGAATGTTTGCAGTCGAGGCCTTATCCTGCTATATGTGCACAATTGACTTTATCTGGCCCGATAACCTGGCTTGAGATGCAAGTTTTACCCTGTATAACTTTTTAAATATTGATTCCCTCAAAGGGCAGTGGGTATTCAGACCCTCAAAGTCAAGGTTGAATGGTTGAGAGCAGTTCGGTTAGTAGCAGGCTGTATTTTGAGCTCCAGGTGTGGGCAAAAAGTGAGAAACAATGGAATTTGATGCCACGAGTTGTTTTTTCTCTTATGAAGACTGTATTGCGGCAAACCTTTGTTCAAATGACTTAATCCAACTCTGGACTCCAGAGATACAACAGTTTTCTAGACTCACCCAGGAACCATATGGACATTAGCACTTGAACTTCTAGTTTTATAGGTTTTTGTTTGTTTTTTGTTTTTTAAAGTGTCAGTCTTAACTACCGGTATAGTAGTGCTCCTGGAGTACAGGAACTGGCTCTACTGACTGCAGACTGAAGGTCCTCTGACAACAGAGAGGTAAAGAGCAAGTGAGAGCTGCTGTATGTACTAGGTATATGTATGTACAAGTTTGGTGTATGTACTAGAATCAATCTGTCTGTCTTCCTTCAGATTAATGAGTGGACAGAACTGTACATGTAGACAAAGAACTTTCTGTATCTTTAGATGTCTTTTAGGATTTTCTCAAACACCAGCTGCTATGGTAGTACAACTGGCTGAGTTGGTTTGGACAACATGGACTAGGTTTGAGGATATTTTCACAACTGCTGAAAACAGTTGTGGTTAGCAACTTGTAGTGTCCATGATTTGTGGAGTGTGTATGTGTGAGATTGTGAAAGGGGATATGGGAGTAAGGAATCATGGTTTCCTATATAAACTCTGCAGCCTCCAGTATCGGTATCCCCGTGCGGAGCTATCATGTTCACCACTGTGACGTGGTACATATGAAGAAAATATTGGGTGTATTTTAAAATTAGTCAGATGTGGTTTATTTTGTGGTCTAACTGCCAATGTTAAAAAAAAAAGCCTTATGGGAAATTAAGCTACTTTTACAATTTTCTTCTCAGCTGCTGAAAGCAAATGTGTCAAACCATCTGTATGGTGGGCAGTTGAATAACCGAAAAAGAGCTGCACTGACTAGTAAATAATCACTGGTAAAAACAAAAATAGCAATAAGAAAAGAATCCAACCAGCTTGCTAATGCAAATCCATTAATTAAAAGATAGATCTCTGAAAACTGTCTAGCTTTACCAATCTCCTCCCTGCAGCCCCAGCTCCAAATAGAGGGACACAGTGTAAGTCCTACATAACTTAGTTATCCTGACACTAATGTCCCACTATAGATTTATTCTGCTGTAGATATTTTGTATGCAATAACTGAGGCATTTCAAAAGTACACACTGTAGGAGATCCACTTGTCACCCCACTTCAAACACAGGCAGGAGACTCTTCTGTGACTCACCAGTGCTCTTTATTTACAATGCAAACCCCACCACCTATGTACAGGTCTAACAGTGCTAGCTTAGTACCTGCTCAGGGAGACAGACCACAGCTCAGGAATCAACCCCCTTCCTGGCTCATAGGGATCCAGAGTCTAAGTACTCCTCCCTATTCTGACACACACACACACACACACACACACACACACACACACACACACACACACACACACACACACACACACACACACACACACACACACACACACACACACACACACACACACACACACACACACACACACACACACACACACACTCTCTCTCTCTCTCTCTCTCTCTCTCTCTCTCTCTCTCTCTCTCTCTCTCTCTCTCCCCCCCCCCCTCTCTCCCTCTCCCACTCCCACTCCCACTCCCACTCCACACTGGGCTTCCTTCCTGCCTGCCCTTATATCCCCCCCTTTCAGGGAAAGCTTGCAGAGGCTTCTGTGCTCTTAAAGGGGCAGCAGGGCTGGCTCAGCCGCTCCTGGCCAGTACCCTGCCACAATACCCAGTTTGAACGTATTAGTTTAAAGATCTAAATCCTTCCCCCTTTGCTCAATGAGTAGCCCCATAGGCTTTAGTAGGACTAGTTACATGACCAAGCCTTGCCAACTTTGTCCAATATAAGATCAAATTAATATATTCTTATGTAGTCAATTAATTTCTCCAAATGAATATGTTTTTTTAAAAATATGAAGCTGGCAGGAAAATGGGGTTGCAGCTTCCTAGGGGTCCCCTGACCTGCTTATTTAATGGTCCAGTGTCATGGAGTGTGGGGGAGTCAGGGCCCTGCACCCCCCACTTCTTGCGATTCACCATGAATCTCAGCCGGCCAGTAAAACAGAAGGTTTATTAGACGACAGGAACACAGTCCAAAACAGAGCTTGTAGGTACAGGAACCAGGACCCCTCAGTCAGGTCTCTCTTGGGGAGGTAAGGAGCCCAGACCTGGGTTCTGGGCCTCCCTCTGTTTCCTCAGTCAGCTTCAAACTGAAAGTCCCTTCAGAAGTCTCCCCCGGCCACACACACCAGCTCCTCCTCCAGCCTTTGTCCTGTTTCCCAGGCAGAAGGTGTCACTTGGCTCCAGCCCCTCTTGGGCTCAGGCTACAGGCTCAAGTATCATCCCTCAAGTGAAGTCACACCCTGATATCCTACCACCATCAGTATTAATGCAGACAGCAAACTAGTAAAACTCCCATGTAACATTACCAGGTTAATACTCCCTACTCCATCAGATTTTTTTTTTTAAATGGAGATCAGTAAAGGATTTCCATTTTAAACAGAATGACAAGTGAATTTCTTTTTTTTACTATTAGCAGCTAGACTTTGTATTGCACATTACTGAAAAATGTGATTACTTCCTATAAAATTGTGGTACCGTAAAACAGAAAAGTTTTCACACCACATAAGAGAAGTGCCAAAAAGAGGATAGGTATTTAGAAATGTGATCATCCTTTGAAGTGTACTCAAAAAAGGAGGGCTCCCCAGTCAGAATATTTAGCTAGATTCTCTGAATATTAACTTGATCTTAAATAAATAATGTACAATGTAGTATGTTAACATTTTATTGTAACTTTGCCTCAATACATTTAAAAAAAAAAGTGATTGGTCATGTGTAGAATATAACGATCAGTCAATATGCACATTATGACCAAGGTGCATTATGACAGTGCTTTGGATAGAAAATAACCTTAGTAAGTAGTGAACAAAACACTTGTGTAATAGGAGTCTATATAAAGTGAGAACCACACTGAGTAATTCTAATACCTAAAATTGCTTAGGAATGTTTTACAGAGAACACCCCCGTCTCCCCTTGCCCCAGCTTTTGTCACTTAGTCTGCCAAATTAATCACAACTTGTATAATTCCCTATGATAGCAGCTACATGTGTAATGGAAAGTGATCAGCAGCATCTAATATTTAAAGAATGTAGAAGTGGTACCAAATGTCCTCAATGCCACAGGTAGAACTGGTTGAAAACTGTATATGGAACAGTTTTCCATCCGAAAATTTTGATTGGATAGAATCTAAATGTTGTGCAGAACCCCATCTATTCTAGCTAACGTTTTCATGAAAAGAGGCTGGGTGGGCTGCATGCGCATTCAGTTTCCTACCAGCTCGCCAGGCTTCTTGGGCTGCTGTGGGGAGCTGTCGGGAAATCTTTGAAAAAATCCATTCTTCTGAAAACTTCTGTTCTGTAGTTACATTTCTGACTTTTTTCCGGTTTGGAACAATCTTTTTTTCTTTTCTTCAGAAATGCTAATTTTTCCAGGGAACACATTCCAGTTCCCACACAGTTCTAACCAGGGTGTTAATGAAATTGGCTGAAGCAAGCCTCCATAGTACACGAAGTTTGGTGTTGGCTCTTGAAGTAATGAAAGTAATCAGAAAACATCAGAAAAGAACTTAAGGGGAGAATAAGACTGGACATTTCTTTCCTGGTCTGCAGAGTAGTACAAACAGCGTTTTTGGGCCACTGAATATTAGCAACCAATCCCTTGGGCAGTTCCTGGGCCCCTTCAAGAAGACAAAACATTCTGTTTTAACCTGTGAAATGGAAGAGACTCATGGGAACACACTCTGAATTTTGTAGGAACTTATGTGTTAAAGTGGAGATACCTTTTCTTCTTCCCCAGGGGGAAGGTCAGCCAGTCCGAGCTGCTGCATGTGCATTCTGCTGTGCTGCTCTCCAGCTTTCCAGCAATGGGGTTCACAAGCCCCAGGGAGACAGCCTGCACCCCACGCCTTCCCCCTATCCCCCGAGTGCCTGTGCTAGGCTGTTTTCTTCCCTCTCCCTCCCAGGGTCAGAATTCAAACCATCCACTCAGCAGTGGAGGGGATACAAACCTATCGCTGTAGCCTTTTCTCCTACAAGATCAGCACCTTCCAACTTCCCTTCACTCCCATTAGCTGCCCCACATCCTATCACCTGACTGTATTGCCATATTAGTGGCTTGTCCTACCTGCCCTACTCCCATCTCACCTCTTTCATGGCTGACTCTTTTTGGCCCTTCAGAGTGGCCACCATCTTGCCCTTTCTCCTGCTGCTGAGCTCCCAGCTGCATCCAAAAACTTACTCTAAGTGCTGGACTCACTCGGTTCCTGCTTTTTCTGAACTGCCACTTGATCATCTCAGAGTAACTCTCATCTCATTGGCTACCACTGTCCCACTCAGTTCAGGTTCCAGTTCAAAACTACCCTTTCAAAGCTAACTTTCCTCAGCCTCCCTTAGACCTTACTTTGCTCTACTTCTCACTTCCTCCATTCCTCTAGTAGTAGTTTCCTTTATCTTTCTATATAATCTCATCACACTGCGTACAATAGCTTCATCCGTTGCATCTCAGTATCTAGAACAGCTTTTCCTGTGTCTCTGCCTCATTGACTCTCACAATTAAACTGGCATCTGAAATATGTAATTTAAGACTTTGGTTCTAATCTCCAACGGAATTAATGGGTCAAGCCCAAACTACAGTAAAGGCTTAATTTGATCTATGAACCACCGTGACATCTGAGCTCCCCTGGGACAATGCAAATCACAAAGCTAAGGGGGTAGCGCATGAAAACTGGGGACAAAGCATTATCACCTAAGGGGAGTCTGGCTGTCAATCAAACATCCAGAGGAGATTAGACGTACCAGGCGTCCAACAACTCTTAGGAAAACCACAACTTTCCTCTGTGTAAAAGGCTTTTCACCATAAGACAACACTTTATATTGATGCACCTTTCTACCCTAATCCCCCCGCCACCATACACAGTTTCTAAAAACACAAACTCTGCCCCACACTGAATTTTTATTCCAGAAAGGGAGATTTACCAGAGACTCCAAGAAATTTTTGCTGTTGCTGTTAATTTAATATGGAAGGTGCTCAGATCTGACGGTAATCGGTGGCAACATGAAATCTTTGGATAGAACATCTCTTCACTATTGTTTTTACTGGCTAATTTCTCTCTTCCTCTCTCACTGGTGCTGTCACTAATTTACAGTAATTCCACTGTTCTGAGATGTAGTTGTTATGAAAGATGCCAAATGCAATAAAATCAGTGTGAAAAGTTCAAAAAGAGGTGAGTAGCTTCTTCTAAAGATGGTAATATTTGGGAAGCTGCTAATGAATGTAACACAATTTACTTTTCAAGTTAAGGTTTTCAATTCACATGTCTCTGCTTATTATTAAGGTATTTCAGACGTAAGCCTTCTCTAAATGCAAAAACTGCACTGGTTAAACTTAAATGGGTTTTGAAAACAATGTTATTAAACCAGTACAAAAGCCTTTTTGACTAACCTGAAGTCAATCTGATATCTATTTAAAATGAACAAATGAACAAAAATAAGCCATTTTTAAACTGAACTAAGAGTGTCCATATAGTATTTTTCACTGGTTTTAAATAAGTTGATTTAAAATAGCACTTTAAATTGAACTTGTGCAACTTTTTCCTGGCATGTAGACAAAGCCCTAAGTAGCTGATTTCATTCTACCTCATGCCACTTGCTCCCTCTTGTGGCGGACAGACAGATTCAGTTTAGATTCTTTAAAACAAAATAGTCAAGCTAAGCTTGGGTCACCAGTTAAAAGACTACCCATAACAATGACTTGGTAAGGTGTCCAGAAGGGCAGCAGCTAGTAGCTTATCCTAATTACAGTTCAAGAAAACTATCTATTTTTAAAAAAATAGGTGGAACACTGAAGTTGGATACTCATGTGCTACAAACTGCAATATAAGAGGTAACAAAGAGTCCTGTGGCACCTTAAAGACTAACTAAAGTATTGAAGCATAAGCTTTTGTGGGCTAATACCCACTTCGTTGGATGCAAGCAGTGGAAACTGCAATATATTTATTTAGAAGACTTTCAGAATAAAATACCTAGCTGTGAAATAAGTTATATCAAGAAGTATTTTCCATTAAAATCTTAATGATGTTAACACAGCCTTTACTAAGATGGGTAACATGAGGACAAATAACTTTGTCAGCTGGACATATTTACAATATTCTGGGCTACTGAATGCCAGTGATATACACAGAGATGATATGGGTCTGATATTCTCAAGAAGGGCAGTCAAAACCTGATAGTCACCAGTTTTGGAGAGGATTATAACAGTACAACTTACATCAAAGTTCCAGAAAGTGTCTTGTATTTACTGTTCTGCTCCAACAAAAGAAGCACGCCAAGACAAAAAAAAACTTCCATGAGCAGCTATAAAACATAACAGATAAGGTCCTTGTCATAAGTGTACAGGGCTGGAGAGGGTTAATGTCATCTGAGAACAAGTAACATAAAGTTTCCCTGCCATGAGGGAGGGAGGGGTTTAAGTTCATTTTTGTTTTGCTGGCCATGGGGCTGGGGCCAGGGTCCGTGAGCTAATCTCTAGCTATGGAGATGACTCAGCTTTTCTCTTATATTTCTAATTAGCTGTACTGTAAGTATTACCATTTGATTCTTTAAGCCTGTGCCTTTTGGGGTGTTTCTCTCCTTTTCAGAAGGGAGTTAGGGAACCCCAGATTGTGAAGTGTACTGTATCTCTGTTCTATAATCTTTTCTGTATTAAATCTTTTAGTTATAAAAGTGTTTGGTTTTATTCCCTTAAGGTTTTCTCTGCTTCCAGTCTGGGAAGGGAGAAGGGAAGGGAGTAGGTAAACAGATCAGCTCAGGTTATCAGCTGAGGAACGGAGCCTGTCTCTGCCTTCAGCCGGGAAGGGTGAAGGGGAGGGGAACAGCCTCCAGGTGTCTGGCTCTGGCTTTCAGGGAGAAAGACAGAGTTAGGTTTGAGGGGAAGTTCGGGGGCCCCTCCAAGGTTTTGGAAGTACACCCGAATGGTGGCAGCATTGGGTAATCCCAATTTCTCAGATGGCAAAGTGGGGGCATTGGGGAGAAAGATTTAACTTAGCTGGGGAGCAGTTAAAGTTTGTTGGTCTGGCATACAAGAGTCCTTTTCCCTGTACTCAGGAGCACAGGGATCAGGGTAGCCCTCTTACAGTCCTCAAAAGAGATGCCCTCCTTGTTAATGGGAGACATGAATACTAAAGTAGTACACAACAAAACTGTCGGGGAAGAAATAAGGCTAGGCTAACCATACATCCCGTTTTGAACGGGACAGTCCCATTTTTTACATATTTTCCGACCGTCCCGTCTTTTTAATAGAAATATCAATTTTGTCCCGTTTTTGGTAAAAAACGGAATGCGGCTTATTTATTTCTCATACACCCTTCACCAACAGACCCACATGATGCCTCGCAGCAACAGCCCCATCCACTCCTTCCTTATTTCGGATCGGCTTCGTCTCCCCTGCTCGCGGCTCCCCTTCCTCGCCGGGGTGCTGTGCGTGTCTGCGGGAGAGGCGAGCCTGCCGTGCAGCGGATGTGGCTGCGGGTTGTGATTGCCCCCCCCACCTTTGACAACTGCTTCTGTTTTCTGAGTTGTGTGCCTGTGTGCGGATCACACAGGGGCAGGGCCAGCCGCGGGGGGGACCGGGAGAGGGGCGCGAGCGCTGGAGGGGAAGAAACAATAAACCCCAGTGCCAAAGCCCCTGCAAAAAAACGACAATCCGCTCCCGCGCCGGCTCCCTAGGTCATGACAAGAGCGAGAGAGGCGCAATCCGCAATGCTCCCTCCTGCCCTGCCTGGCCGCCACACTGGCTACTAGCCTTGGTCTCTCTCCGGCTGCAGCTTAAAGCAACAGTGCCCTGAAAATGGGAGGCAAAAGATTGAACGCTGCCCTCTGGAGGTTTTGTGTTCGCCCTTCGCCTTCCACAGAGACCAGGCCACACTCTCGCTGTCTCTCACATACATGTGAGGCTGCTGTGACCGCAGTGCGTGCAAAGGGGGGGGGGGGGGGAGGGCAGGTTGGCAGAAGCAAGGTACCAGTGTGTCAGGTGTCACCCATGCACAACTGAAGTGCCTATCTGGCCCCCTCCATACACCTGCTAGCCAGTCAGCCTGCACACCGCAGGGCAGCCAGAGGGAGCTTACAGTAGCATCTAGAGGCCCCCAAGGACCCATCGCTTTTGGGGAGGCGTGCCCCATAAAAACCCACAAAGCTCTTATACTTTGTATTCCTTTGAGTCCTCCTTGGCCGTGATACCCACAAAAAATTGGCTGGGGAGCAGCTGATCACGTCTGTCAGCCCTTTCTTTGGCACGTGCCCTTGTTATCTCAGCTCATACCCTGAAATTGTAAGCACAATGGGGCAGGGAGTGAGAGGCGTGTGATTGTGCAGTGCCCAGAATCACTGCTCTGTTTGGGAGGCCAGAGCAACTCAGTCAGGGAAATGATTCCTCCATTGCTTGGGGTCTTTAAACCAAGATTGGGTGTCTTTCCAAAAGTCCTAGCTCAAGCACTGGTTCTGGGATTGATGCAGGAAGCAGTGGAGGAATGCTCTGGCCTGGGTTATACAGGATGTGAAACTAGATGACTTCAATGGTCTTTTCTGGCTTTACAAATCTATGGATGTGCAATATATACTGCTGCCACCACTATGATATAAACAAATAAATAGTTCTAGGCATTGTACACATGTGAAATGAAAAGCTGGAATCTACCCCCCAAACTGCAACAATCTAAGAGTAAAGGCATTGCTGGTCAACGTCCTATTTGGAAATATCATGCTTTTAAACCATATTGATTTTCTTCTGTTCTGCTGTGCTGTAATGGTAACGTTAGTTTTTGTTTTGCCTGTATGCTAACCGGTGGCTTTGTTATTCGTTGTTGGTGGTTTAAACTTCATATTTTTATGTCTTATTTTTTAAAGCTTAAAGTCTATCCTTGCAATGCCAAAGACAAAGAGGCGAAACTGCAGTTTGAGTCAAGTCAATATGTTCATGTAATAAAACTTTTTTTATCGTCTTACTTTTTCATGAATACAGAATATTACATAACCCCGTCCCGTTTTTGCCATCCCAATGTCCCGTTTTTGTCTCAAGGAAATATGGTCAGCCTAAATAAGGCCCTCGTGAAATCAATGAAAATGGTGAAATGTTTGCTGATTTTTGTAGAATGAATCACCTGGTCGTTGGAGATACTATCTTCCCTTACCAGACAGTTCATGATATAACTTGTAACTCACCAGATCACTGAACAAGGAACCATATTGATTGTATTACAGTTTGGTGTAAATGGAGATGAACTTTAAAAGCAGAAATGGAGCAAATGTAGAAATGGACTACACTTAAGTAATAACTAAACTGAGAATAAAAATAAGAACAAAAAAGAGACCTGAATAGCAGATGCCCATTTTATAACATCACTAAATAGACACCAGGTGCTTGAAGATGAAGACAATGGAACAGTATATATTTTCATTTGCCTTTTAAAGGAAACTTTAATGAAAGTTTGTAAAGTACTGGGATTTGGGAAGAAAAAACCACAAAGAATGGTTAGCTGAGGATACATGGCAGAAAATAGAGATTAAAATTTAAACTAAATCAGGCACATACACAGACTTCATGACTGTAGGAGGAATATGCTATGCAGAACAAAGAGGCTAGGAAAGGCAAGCAAGATTTTATAGACAAAATGGCAACAGATGCACAGAGTGTTGCATCACAAAATGATATGAAGACACAGTACAATATCATTATACAGATGAACTTTAGTCAACTACTGCATGGTGAGCCAGTGACTAACCCCCCAGGCAAAGAAGAAGAAGATCTGGACATCTAACTAAATCCTAACACCATAGTAAGGGCAGTCAACTGGTTAAAAAGTGGAAAGGTACCATGTCCCAATGGAGGTTCTTAAGGCAGACTTGAAGAATAAAGACATTTTGACAGGCCTGCTACAAAAGATATGGGAAGAAAAAAATAACAAACAGTTGGAGAAAGTGTCATATGAAGAAGCTATCAATTATTGTCTACCCCAAGTCAGGTATTTACCACACATTATTCCAGACAGAATAAATAACGCAGTAGTTTCAAGATGATGAGAAGAACAGGCAGGGTTCAGACAGGAGAAATCGTATATAGATCAAATAGAGCAATTTTGTGGAAGTGATGCCACTATGAAATCCTCACATCTTTCAGAGCTGCTGTGAAAATATGGCATGCTAAGTAATACAGAATAGTGAACTGACTTACCATTAGTGGTTACTACCAGCGTCAAATAAGGATGCTTTATATGACCCAAGATCTCTTTACTAGTAGTGGATACTATCGACTTTCAGGCAGAAGTTAGAAGATCTTGACTATGTAGATGACCTCAGCTTGCTATCCTATGCCTATAGAGACATACAAGGCAAAAAAAATTATCTCCAGGTCTATTCACAATTAGTAGGGTTGACAATGACCTGTGAAAAAAACTAGAATCAGAGAGGTAGCCGTGTTAGTCTGGAATTGCAGAAGTGACAAAGGGTCCTGTGGCATTTTAAAGACTAACTAAAGTATTGAAGCATAAGCTTTCGTGGGCTGATACCCACTTCTTCCACTGCATACATCCGACAAAGTGGGTATTAGCCCACGAAAGCTTAGTTAGTCTTTAAAGTGCCACAGGACCCTTTGTCTCCAGTGAAAAAACTAAAACTTGTGAATCAACACACAATAAGAAACACCCATAACCCTTTCTGGAGCTGATGTAGAAGAACTCTGATATTTCACATATCTTAGTACCATCGTAAGTGGAACAGAGGATGATGAAAGCCAGACATGCCTTCATAACTCTAAAGACAATCTGAAGAAACAGAATTATTGCTCTACAAGCTAAACTTAGAATATTTAACACTATTATATTGTTTCTTTACTACATGGTGCTGAAACTTGGAGACTTAAGATCTGAATGTCTAAACTCCAAACTTTCATAAAAAATTGCTTTAGACAAATCTTCAGTATCAGATGACCAGAAAAAAGTCATAAAGGAAGAAATCTGGAGGAGGATAAAACAGAAACTGATAAGACAGGAAATTACAGAATGAAAATGCAGATGAATAGGACACACATGGGGGAAAGACCCAAATAGCATAAGACAAGCATTGGACTGGAACCCCAGGTAAAAGGTGATGAGGTAGACCAATGACAACATGGAACTGCACAATAGAAGCAGCATTGAGAGCTCTCAAAATAACATAGGAAGAAGTTAAGGCTGCAGCAAGAGATGGTCACAGGTGGAAGGCAGTGGTAAAGGCCCTGTGTTCTATATGGAATTCAGAGGTATAAGTCAAGTCACTACAGCTTGTTGAGGAGACTAGAAAGAGGAAGTTCTGGAGGAGGTGGTGAGGACAGACAAAGGAGTGGAGCAGGGCTGCAGAGAAGATAACAGAACAGAAGGAAGGAAGCTGTTTGGAGTTGAGAGATTGCAGATGGGCGGGTGGGGGTGTGTGTGCTGCATTTCAGAGTTTGGAACCACATCATCTACTGGGGAGCCAAGAAACTATTGAAGGATTGGCATGGGGAAGGGTTAAGTTCACCTTTTGGCTTTCAGAGTGGGGGGAGCAGCAAGAACCTTACGAGGGGAGTCTGAAAAGGGAGATGTGGGGGCATGGCTCGAGCCCAGGGTCTCAGTGAGAGGGAGTGGAGCCCCTCAAGAAAAACATTTTCTAACATGAAAAAATATTGGTTCAGTGAGTTGCCCAGCAGTAAGGGGAAGGATTGGTTCTTGTATTTGAACCAATTTATCTGATATCTCTGATATAGTCTGTGTTGCTATACTGTGACACCAGTAACACCCCATAGACTCAGGATTTGGAATAAATAAAATAATCAAAAATCTAAACACTTTGCACTTCCATAGTACCTACCACCCTAAAGCTTTACAGATGTTAATGAATTCAACCCCATTACACAGCTGTAAAGCAGGTGTTTCCTTCACTTTACAGTTGGAGAAACTGAGGCACATCACTTAAACAACTTTCTCATTGGCATGCCATGACAGGGGTAGTTCCAAGAATAGACTCCAGGTCTAATACCCAGCTCTTTAACTTATGCACAAGACTACTCTTCCAATGTCTTGTAATGACATTGAACAGCCCAGTTGTGAAGAAGGTTATGTTGTGAAAATGGAGACGTGGCAACTGTATGACAGAGAAAGTTGATATTGGTGCTTTACAGGGTTTTATGGCTGTGAGTCTGGATAAACCATCTCTGCTGCATTGGCTAGGCTGCATGAACAACGTGGCTGCCCCAAAATCACAATAAAAACATTAAGTATTCATTTTTCTTCTTTTTGTTTGCCCTTTTCCCTGCTCTGCACGCCTCCCACTTAGTTTCTATGGAAGCAATGATAGGGTTGGTTTAGGGTGGAGCTTAATGAGGCCTTCTAGAGAAGGAGGGGCTTTTTACATACAAAGGTTTGGAAAATTACTCCATGGCCTCTAAACTGTAATACCGACTTTGTAACCACCCTGAGTAGTATCATAATGAAAAACATCACAGGCATAGACTTGGATGGCTTTAATTATATTTACACCGCTCAGGCTGGTCATGAGCACCATCAGTTATAAACCTCAAAAGCTGTCTGCTGGAGTAGAATATTTGGACAGAAATATGCACTACTTAAGAGCAAGTAGAGTTGATGTTTATAATAGTCCATTTGAAAACAGGTCTATTAACTTTAATACCATTTTTCTCCCTTCAGTTTCTTACCCCACCCCCTTCCCTATGTAAAGCTGGTAATGGGATGGTTATGCTGGTGGTAACTTCTCTACTCTCCCTCTTGGGTCTTTCTCCTCACTTTGTGGTGACCCTCACACCCATCAACCCCTCCCTAGGCCAAAAAGAGTATGCTGCTCTCTAGCTCAAGAATGCGAATTTTCACACTGTGATGCACCTAGGTGCTTCTTGAAGTTTGTGTTGAACAAAGACTACCTATACCAGCTTCTGTATAGCATGCCTTGTATTTATAAACTGCCTTGCAGTGATGGAGGCCTACCTCAGGAAGATGGGTATCCAGTTGTTCCTGTTCTCTGGCCGCTCAGGTGGGGGCCAGCAGCATGTCCATCTTCCAGCGGTTCACACATTTGGGTTGACTGGTGAATGAGAAGAAATTCACATTAACCCCTACAAAGTTGGCCATACAGGAGGGACATAGAGGAACCAATTGGTTAGTGTGCACGCTTGTGCACTCCCTCCCCGCTGAAACTTAAAACCTGCTGCAGCTTGCAGGTCCTATGTCATCTTGCCTTTATGGAGTTGAGACATACTGGCAAAGCTGCTCTCAGTGATGTAGCTAATACAGACTTCAATTGTCAGCTGTCTGTGCTGCAGCTTTCAGTTGTGCAAAGGAAAATACATGGACATTAACCTACAGTGTAAGCCACACTATGTGGATTCTGAAAGCCTGGACTGCATTCCAAACTAGATATATGGAGATTTTAGCTGCTCAGCTCCTATTAAAGCTGACTGAAGTTTCATGATCAAAAACCTGTTCATCAAGACTGTATACTGCCTAACGCATGCATTCATTACACTGTCAATTTAAGTCACTGTCTGAACACTTTGTAGCAATAGTAGGTGCAAGTAACACCTATGGTTACTTTCATTGTAAGATACGAAGCAAAATTCTTGATTTTTCTGGGTGTTGGACAGCACTTTGCTTTCCTCCGCTCGCAGTACAGCTGACCGTACAGAGAGAGCTGTTTCAAGGAAAAGCGACTTCTGAATAACATTTCTAGAATCATTGCCCCATAGGCTCAAGTATTTCAGCATAATTTTAGCACTTTAAAAGACAACATACAGTGGCTTTTTTGAAAGGATACTTGGCTTTCAGTTTTTACTATAGCTATCAATGATTTCTATTAATCCTTCCGTTTTGGGTCGTACCCTAGCATATCTTTGTGTGAAGGTAAGACAAGTCAGGTACCTTCACCTTCAACACTTCATTAGGGAGTAACATTGCGCCTCTTTCCAAAAAGGGCAGGTGAAATGTCCTCTTGTGGAGTTACACATTTGCACGGTTAAAATCTTCTACTAGAAAACTTGTTTGGTTTTGACCAACATATTTGTACTGTACAGTATACCTAGACACTCTCAGTTCAGCAGACTGAAGATTAAAGGAGAATTTATTTTTCAATAAACCATTCAAATCAAGAAATATAAAAGAAAGTGCTATTACTGATTGTTTGGGGCTTAGTTAGCCCCAAATAGATTAGATTTTTTCCCTCCCTATAGTTAACTCTTGCTGTAATAAGATCTTGTGAAGTCAGAATTTAGTCAGGAAACAGATTCTTTTTGGCAAAGAGGAAATGCCATTCTGTTCTAGAATCATGAATGCCATAGAAGATGGATGCTGTTTCCACAGTATCTTTGCAGGTAACTCTACCTCTAAACTTACTTAAGAAACAATCTTAAGTATAAGATATGTTTTGTACTGCTAGTCTGAAATCAAAGATCTTCTGAAGGCAAGAGCTGCATGTCTAATAACCTTAACTGTTAAGTCTCTTGATTAGATAGATCAGTGACCTTGTCTCTTGTTCATATGGAGTTCCTTCTTGAGGTATGAATAATCACCACCTTCTTTCCTTCATCTGTACCAGACATTAAATACAATTAAAGAACTCTGATGTGAGCTTTTTTGAAAATCAAATTACATATGACTGCTGCTTCCTACCTGAGAGGTATCTGTACTTCAGTGGTGGATGCTATTTATCTTGGCTTTCCATCACAGAGGGGCTGAATACATTGCTAACATTTGTGGAACACAGAGATCCTTGTAGAGAAATGCCATACAAGTGTGAAGTATTAGGTTATGTCTACACTAGCACTTTTGTCGGTATAACTTGTTTCACACCCCCGAATGACATGTTACACTGACAGAAGCGCTGCTGTGGACGATATAGTGGTGGGAGACTGTCTTGCCAACAGAGCTACTGCCACTTGTTGGGATTGGTTTAATTATGTCGACGGGAGAGCTCTCCCCTGTTGGCATGGACCAGCTGCATGGGAGATCTTACATTTGTGCAGTGGCATCAATACAGTAGTGCCGCTGTGAGCTCTCTAGTGTAGACATGGCCTTATTGCTGATGTGCTGGGTCTTATATATACACAAGTTTTTTTCAAATGTTTTGGAAGACTTAAGTTTGAACCATTAGATAAATCTCTTCAATTTCAGAACCAAGACTTGTAAATGTTTTTTTTTAATTGTTTAGGCAATGGAATAAGCTAGTAATCATGTAACGTACCACTTCAAAGGCAGACGCTTGCCTCATCACTGCTTTGTACCTTGGGTAATCACTTAATTGCTCCTGTGCAAAGGAGGTGTAGAATGCTAACTTTCTGATTGCGTAATATTTTACACCCACTTCGCAAGCGTACCACAGGGTAGAGCCAATGGACTGATCACATGGGTACAACTGAACATTTTGACAATCAGAAGAACAGGGATTGAGTGAAAGAGAAGACATAAACTGAGATTATCAAAGCAGTCCAGGAGATTTATTTTAGACACACTTTCCATTTAAATTAAGTGAGAGATGCATCTAAATCCCCTACACGGCTTTGAGAATCTCAGCCATGTTTGTTATGTATGGAATTTGTTTTGAGTACGGTAAATATCTTTTTTATGGACTAAAGTACATAAGGCCAATCCTATAAACTCTTTTTATTCATTTTAAAAGTACTTTGATTCTTTTTAAATCCATTGTTACAAGAAACAGCTAAAGACCCCTATTCTCCCCAGTTTGTTTACTTTGAAGATTTGTCATCCAAATTATTGTTATTCCCCATGTAGCTTTTCTTGATATGTGTGGGGTCTTGCACCCAGCAGCAAATGGACAGAAAAACACTTGAATGTTATTGTGAATATCTGCAAAAACTACCTGATTGAAGGCCAGGTTTGTTACCTAAAAGTACTTTTAACTCACTTCTTACTTTTACAAGATTTTGAGTTTGTCCCTTTTAACAATATACTGTATTAAGTTCACTCACTTTCACAACTGCCATCATAGTCATTTCCGTTAGTGGAGTAAGAGAAAACATGTGGGCTTCTAGACCATGATGAAAGTATGTGGATGTCACAATACCGGTGGCCATGAACATTTAAGTCAAGGATATCCCTTAACTTGCATAATTAGTATTTAAAAACCAAGCTGCACAATCAGAGCAAAATAAATGCCATTTGAAACCAAACTTCTGTTGTAAATGTGAAATAATCACAAAGGACTAGTCTAAGTAAACAGTGCCTTTTATCCCAATCTGAGAGCCTAATTTCTTGATAATTCCTAATTCCTTGATAATTCCTGCTGTGGCAGATCGCTCTCTCACCCCTCTCAGGAACAGGCAGAAAACCCTTCTTTGCTCCAAACAGTGCTCTTTAATTCACAGTGCAGGCCCCACCACCAATATATACAGCTTTATACAGTGCAGTCTTTCCAATTACAACTCTACAGTTTACAGCATACAACTCTCTGTAGTTCAGCTCTACAGACTCTATATAGTCCAGCTCTAAACACACAGTTCTAAACAGCTCTTAACACACAGCTCTGAATAGCTCCAACCACCACCTCACTCTATACCATCCCCACCACCACCACCCTGGGCTTCCTTCCTGGCAGCCTTTTATCCCCCTGAGGCTGCCACCAGGTGCAATCCCTCCAGGCTAATTGCCCTGCAGCCCAGGTGGCTAATTAGCCTTCTCTGCAAGGGAGGTTTGCAGGCTTCTGCTCCCTCTTAAAGGGCCCACAGGGCTGGCTCAGGCACTCTTGGCCAGCACCCTGCCACACTGCCCAGCTCCTCATCTCAGAGTTTGATACTGCAAAGTGCTCTGAGTGGGGACTCCTTCAGTCAACCTGAAAACCGAAGTGGATGAATAATGTGGAAGGATGTTTAACGAGTGGATTCTCACCTAGGAGAATGTTACTAGTGCTCCATGATCTGTTTTGACTTCTGCTTACTGGTTTGAAGAGAAGTTCGACATAAGCAGACCTCTTTTATGCTCCATTGCAACAAACCGTAAATTCCACAGCTACATTTATTCTGTTGCTGTGAAATACTCTCTATTCCCATGCAACTTCTCCACTAAAATCCCACACAGCTATCACTCATCATTGAAAAAAAGGTAATTAATATAAGATTTACTGGTTACTTTCAGCAGTGGTCAGTTTCAAGGAGGGATTTCTTGTTGGGCTTGCCAAGCAGCCTGGCTCCCTGGTGCCCAGCTCCCAAAATGTTGTCTAGGCAATCCCAGTCCTGTGCCTCCTTCCTCGGGGTAGAGGGAGCATTGTAGTTCGCTTCAGCTGCTCATTTCCCTTGGCCTGTTCTGCTGCACTGTTCATCCAGCAGTGGAGCTGGCCAGCCTACATTTCCTACTTCATTGGCTCTAACAGGAGCAGAAAGGTTTGGTCACAAGCTGAGCTCTAACTGTGGGTCCTTGACTAGCTGTAACACTGTAAGGGGCATACCCTGTGCTCAGTAAATGCTCCAGTGGGAAGAGCTGGAGAACAAGAAACCACTGCAGGTAAGTCGTAGCAGGGAGACCCAGGAAAGTGAGGTGCATACGGAACTCCAGCAAAATGGCAAACCTGGGAAAGATCCTGTTTTGAAAAGACTTGGGAAAAGGCCAGATTCCATTACCACTGCTCAGCAGAGTCCAGGAAGGGGTAGTTCAGCCCTCTGAGCTTTAGTTTCATGCTCTCTGCAGAGTCTGCATCTTCATACTCTCGTCATATCTTCAAGGTTGTCTCTACAACCAGAGTGGCTAGAAACATGCTTAAAATGAAAGCTAAGATCTGGAGCATAGTTCTGTGGCAATGGGTAAATTCCACCATCCATGCAGTCTACAAGGTCCTAAATGGTATAGGGCCTGCCACCCTGAGGCTGCCTTCCCCTCGTGTATTATCACCACAGCTGCAGTCAGCAAGACGTTGCAGAGTCCTCCGTTCAGAAGAGGAATTCTACCAGAAACCCCTCCAGGAGGGGACCCACTGTATTAGAACATATACATAGCTCAGAATGGTTGATTTTCAGGGCACCGTTCTAACCTTGTTTACCCAAGCTTGTGAAGAATGAAATGCATGATGTCTCGATGTGTGCTAGTATTTGTGTTTCCATTGCCAGTTGGTCAGTTATGGGTTTGTGGGGGATGATGTCACCTTGTTTTTTGTGATTTTATTTTTAATTATGTAAGGATCATTCCCCTTCCACCTGCTTGGAGGATCCGTTGGGTGAGAAGCTTTGTAGAAACAAGGGTTTCTGTTCATCCACATATTCTGATCATTAGCTGAAGAAAACCACCCTGTAATAAGGAGAAGCTATTCACTTCTACTGTACCTTTCCATCCAAAGATCATTACAAAGAATAAGTGGTTAACAAAATGGCAACTTTAAAATAAAAAACATATCAGTTAGGAAACTATCTTTTCAATAGTGACATAATTCAGTGTGTGGGATGCTTGAATACATGAGAAATTGCAGAGCTGAGGCCTGGAACACACTTAATACTTAGACTATGTCTATATTATACACCTTTTAGCGACACAGCTTTGCCACTACAGCCGTGCCACTAAAAGGCGTGCAGTGTAGCCACTGCTTGTCAATAGAAGAGAGCTTTCCTGCTGACAAAAAACTTCGACTCCCAACAAGTGGCGGTAGCTTTCTCTGCAGGAGAGCACTTCTGCCAACAAAGTGCTGTTCAGACCACTGGTTTTCATCAAGAAAACTTATGTCTTTCAGGGGAGAGAGGGAAGGTTGTGTGTGTGTGTGTGGGGGGGGGGGGGTTAACGCCTCTGAATAACAACAGTTTTGTTGTTCAGTTGCCAATGTAGACAAAGCCTACGATTGATATATCTGCAGTGCTATATCTTGGTTGCCAGGGATGTGAAAAATCCCACTGAGCACCATAGCTATGCTAACCTATCTCCTGGTGTAAATGCAGCTTGGTCAATAAAAGAATTAGCTGCCTAGTCAACCTAGCTACCATTGCTTGGGGAGGTGGAGTTCCTCCAGTGATGGTACTCTGCATCTACACTGTGGGGTTACATCACCAAAGCTATGCTGCTTGTTATAAGTGTGAAGGGTGCCTTGCCTGGGTGGGACTATGTTATCTAATACAGTGTGCCTTGCCTGGGTGGGGCTTGTTATCTGAGACAGGTAACGTAGGAGTTTCCCTGCCATGGGGGAGGGAGGAGCCTCGAGCCCATGAAGAAGGGAGGAGCAAAACAGTCAGTTCCATCTTGGCTGGTCTCCAGGAAGGAGGCAAGGGCCAGAGCAGTTCCATCTTGGCTGGTCTCCAGGGAGGAGGCCAGGGCCAGGGGAGATCCATCTTGGTTGTCCATGAGGCAGGGAGCTTGCCAGGCAACATGGGCAAGGGTCCAGGAGTGTGTCTCTAGCTATGGAGATAACTCAGCTTTTCTTCTCTTATACTTCTACTTAGCTAATGTGAGTATTACCATTTGATTCTTCTATTAAGCCGTGCCTTTTGGGGTGTTTTTTCCTTTTCAGAACAAAGTGGGGAACCCCAAATGTAAAGTGTCTATCTCTGCTTTAACCTTTTTCTTTATTAAATTTTCTAGTTTAAAACCGTCTGGTTTATTTCCCTTAGGGTTTTTCTCTGCTTCCAGTTGGGAAGGGGGAAGGGAAGGGAATAGGAACCAGGGCAGCTAGGGGCCTAGCTGGAGTGTGAAGACTGTCTCTCCTTACCATCAGGTTAGACGGGGGAGGGAGGAAGCAGTCTCCAGGTGTCTGCCTCTCAGGTACAGAGAGACAGGGGTGGGGGAAGTCTGCCTTCAGCCGGGGAGGGTGAAGGACAGAAAGCAGCCTCCAGGTATCTGACTTTGAATCCCAGGAAGGGGTACAAAGTTAGGGTCTGGCTCTCAGGTTGAGAGAGACAGGGTTAAGGGAAGTCTGCCTTCAGCTGGTTAGGGTGAAGGGAAGCAGTCTTCAGGTGTTTGACTTTAAAACCCAGGGAGGGGGTACAAAGTCAGGGTTAGGGGAAGATCGGGGGCCCCTCCAAGGTTTTGGAAGTATACCCGATTGGTGGCAGCGATTGATAACCCCAAGAACCCCAACTGGTAAGGTGGGGGTGTAGTGGGGGGGGGAAGAAAGGACTTGTTGGTCTGGCATAGAAGAGGCCCAGCCTTTGTACTCAGGAGCATAGAGGCTGGGGGTAACCCCCTCTTACACTGCTTATAGCACCCATAGTGTGGATATGGCCAAAGGGAAGCTATTTTAATTTTGTCTAGTGGTATAGGCTGGGTTAAACCTCATTGAAATCAGGGATGTAACCATCACCCTTCATTTGGGATAAATGTAAGAAATAGCTGAAACAATAGCAATTTCCACTCAAACCAAAGGTACATCTGAGTGGAAGTGTTTTGCTGGGCATTATTTGGTGGAGGAGTATGGGTGTGACAGAGAATGAGGAGAAAGACCCCAGCAAGGAGGGGAAACACCAGATAGCATGGCCCCAATAAAGTGTTGATAAAGGGCTTTTGGGCTGAGTGCTGGCAAGAAAGGGGGCTAGACCGGGGAGCCAAAAGTCTCCTGCTGTTTGATTTCTGCTGTGTTCAAAGAGGACTTTGTGCATTCTTTGTAAAAAGTATTGTATCAGCAATGCCTGGTTCCATTAACAATTTCTTCTCCTAACTCATCAGCTCTCAGGACCCTGACTTTTGGCTCACTGCTTGGATCGAGAAGGGGTAATGCTACCTTAATACTTCACATGGAAGGCTTCTGCGTGAAACTTTTGGACTGTGCATTCCTCTCCCAGTGTGTCATACGCTGCACAATCAGCTGAAACTCCTAGGACATAGCACACTGGCAGCTTCATGAAAGACATGTTCCAGGCCTTTCAGAGTTCCAAAGCTAATGAAACAATGACAGGCACTTCTAGTAACTTAAAAAAATGTAGGTAATATGCTGTGTGTGTCTTGTATTATGGGCAGAGCTAGTAGTGCTCTTGCTGTAGGGTGATGGGCCCCTTTAAGAGGGAGCAGGGTCCAGCATGCCTAGACTATAATTAGCTGCTGCCCAGCAGCACTTCAGGAAAGACAGTTATGCCTTATCAAAGGGGAGACAGTTGCAGGTTGTTGGGCAGATGTCTGCAAACACTGTAAGCAGTGAGAAGGCTCCTGAGTGCTTTGAGGCAACAGGAAGAAGGCTATTCTCTAGTTAGGAGATGCTGAAGCTGGACTTCCATGGAGGAGTGGCTGTGCCCAGCTGGTGACTGGGGTGAAGACTTTGTAAGTTTGTTTTCTTTTGAAAGACTTTGCAGATTTAATGACTTGGACCTTTAAAACAATGTGCCCCCATTTAAAAACCAAAGAATAAATGCCCATTGGAATGGAAGTACTTTGCTTGGGAGAACAAAAATAATACCCCCAAAAAAGGATTGCCAAATGCACTTGCTAATGACTAGTCTCAGAGTATGAAATAATGGGCAAGTTCAAATGTATTTGCCAAGCTTAGCTGATACTTTAATTTGCAGAATGGCTTTTTCCACCAACTTCTTCTAAGTGATATTGAATAGACCTGGGTGGGAATTGGATTTTCTTTTTTAAGGAAAATTCTGTGGGGTTTTTTTTCCCCTGCCATTCTAAAATAAAAAAATGTCAAAATTTTCTGTAACTGACATTTTGGAAAAAGAATTAAAATACCTTGTTTCATTTTTCAAAACAAAACTTAATAAAAATCAACATTTTAAAGCATTTTGATTTCAACAACAACCATTTAAATAAAAAAATTCCAACCAAGCTTTAATATTCAATGAGTTCAGTGCCTCCATCAAAGTTTCTGGGGAAGGCCTAGAAAAACAAGCCTCCTGAGAATGGTAAGATCAGCTGTACTGAAGAAGGGTGGGTGTTCGATCACAGCAGTGAGACTGGGATAGGGTCCAGAGGGCCTCTTTGACTTTACTCACGTGTACAGGCTGTAGTACCCAGCAGGGCCGGCGACAGGGGGGTACAACGGGTACAGCTGTACTGGGCCCCGGACTTCAGGGGGGCCCCCTGAAGTCCGGGGCTGGTACTCAGCTGTACCCGTTGTCGCCCAGGGCTGTGAGCGAGGCGCGACTCGGGCAGCCGCTGCCGCGCTCACCAGCCCCCTCCCCCGGCCCCCAGCAGCCTCCCCCACCCCCCTTTGCTTCTGGCCGGGCCACGCGGCCGCAGCACATGTGAAGGTTGGGGCCCGCGGCAGGTAGGAGACCGGCGGGGGACGGGGGCACTCGGGCGGCGGGAGATCAGCGGGGGGGCCCGCAGGAGGCAGGAGAGCGGCGGGAGGTCGGCGGGGGGGCCGCAGGAGGACGGGGGGGCCGCGGGAGGCAGGAGAGCAGCGGGGGGGGGGCCGCGGGAGATCGGCCAGGGGGGGGCCGCGGGAGGCAGGAGACTGGCCAGGGGGGGGGGCTGCGGGAGATCGGCCGAGGGGGGGCCCGCGGGAGGCAGGAGACCAGCCAGGGGGGGGCGTGGGAGATCGGCAGGGGGGGGCGCGGGAGGCAGGAGACGGGGGGGTGGGGGGAGCGCGGGCAGCGGGAGACCGGCCAGGGAGGGGGGCGCGGGCGGCAGGAGATCGGCGGGGGGGGGGGGCCGCGGGCGGCGGGAGATCGGCGGGGGGGGGCCCGCGGGCGGCGGGAGATCGGCTGGGGGGGGCTGCGGGCGGCGGGAGACTGGCGGGGGGGCCCCCGCGGGCAGCGGGAGACTGGCGGGGGGGCCCCCGCGGGCAGCGGGAGACTGGCGGGGGGGGGCCCCGTGGGCGGCGGGAGACCGGGGGGGGGGGCGTACGGTCTGCCGTACGGGGCCCCAAAATTCCTGTCGCCGGCCCTGGTACCCAGTGGAGAAGGAGCCTTTATGAAGATGCCACCTTGAGAAGACTTTTGTTAGAGCTCTGAGCTATTGCTTGAGAGCTGAGTTTTAATGCAAGCTGGGGTTTGTTTGTTTGTCCCCTTTCCCTGTTGGCTTCTCCTCAAGTAGAAACTTTGATGGTGCCCAGGGGCCCCAATGAGGGATTAGGTTCACATCGTGTGTAAGGCACTGTACACACGCTACAAATCTGTCCCTGTCTAGGATGACCAGATAGCAAGTGTGAAAAATTGAGACTGGGTGGGGGGTAATAGGTGCCTATGTAAGAAAAGCTCCAAAAATCTGGACTGTCCCTACAAAATCTGGACCGCTGGTCACCCTGTCCCATAGGGCTTACAGATCTCTTATAAATCTGTGTGCACTAAGAGTAAAGAGGTGCAGAAAGACTCCTTGGTCACTGAAGATTGGTTTTCTTTGTAAGGGGGGGGAAGCAGGGGGGTGTTCTTTTTTTTTTTTTTTGAGTTGCTGACCAGATTTGCCACCTTACAACTCATTAATTTCTGTAATTTACATTTCCAAATACAGTGGATCATGCAAACAGCACTTCCTTTAAAAAGCTTTTATCAGGAATACATTCTGTGCACTGAGTGATGGCAAACTGCCTGACCACTCTTCAGATGAATCACTGGGAGGGGTAAACTTCAAGAATTCAGAGTTAAGGATCAGATTAGCAAACTTTTGGATGCTTATTTGAAGCTTCTTTGAACTAGCCACCCATTGGCAAATGCAGACATAAACTTATTTTAGAGGAACATGCTTTCATTTGATTGTGTTTTGTTTTAATCCTAATAGTATGTACAACACTGCAAAGACATTGTTCTTTACAAATAGTACTTCCCCTACCCTAGAGAGCTTACAATCAGATTTCCAACACTACTGCTTCTAGTCTCAGATGAACCAGCCTTTGTAGTTTGGTTCATCTAATCCTTGCTAGTAATGAGAATTAAGAACACATCTCTGAAACTTTCAATCTGTTTGGGTAGCTTGTTTCTGGAAATGAGTGATGAAGTTCATACAGGATATTCATGGGAGGGTATTATTTTATGTAATTCTGTTAATCCATCACTACTAGTTGTGTAGGTCCTGCTTTGAGCAGGGGGTTGGACTAGATGACCTCCTGAGGTCCCTGCCAACCCTGATATTCTATGATTAACAGATCTCATATTTGAACAACACATTCAAGTGTGTTTTAATTGGCAGAACATTCTGACTTAACAGAACTAGTTCTTGTACAGGTAACTTTCAAAATCATTTAAGTACTGGAAGCTTATTCCCGTCTCAGGGTATTAGTAGTGGTGGGTGAATGGACTAGCGTAAAACCAAACCCGTCCATGCCCATCCTGCCTGAACATCCCAAGATGGGTTTTTGTGGTTAAGGCATTGGACTGAGCCTCACAAGATCTGGGTCAAATTCCCTTATAGCAACTATGAGACATAGCTTCTCCATGTTAGCTAAACAGCCTAGAGAAATGTGTAAGCAGGGCAAGGCTATGATTAAGCTTGAGACCTTCCCAGCAAGCATGCCACATGTATTATGTGTGTGCCAGCGCATACACATATTTGCGCTTTTTATGCATTTAATGCAGCTTCCTCAAGGAGCCAATTGTGAAGGGTGGAACTCCTTTCCAATGGTTCCTTATTTAGGAACCCCAGTCTGGCAGGGATCCTCTTCACCTTTTGTAATGTGACCCTTAATCCCGAGCAAGGCAAAATGCATGGAGGTGATATCTTAATTTTATAACTCCTGTGAGAGCAGCAGTCTGTTTCTGATTGCAGTATAAGGGGTAGGAACAGATTCTCCATACTAGGCAAGCTAAGCTGTAACACTCTACACATTATGGCATTGATTGACACAAGCAACCTCTGCGGGAAGTTAGAGGCTCAGAACTTGGGACAAGAATCTTAAGCACTGTGGGGAATCCTGAAGCAGTGTTGACACTATGCAGAGTTTTTTCCAGCTACTCCTGCCTGACTACATGGACACACATACAGGTGTTCCAGATACTACAGTAATCAGTGCAGTACAAGAACCTATATAGAAGAGAACAGACACAGCAAAGATCTTGTTAATGAGGAACACAACATCACTGTATACAAAGATACAGAATAGTCAGAAATAAGGGGCTTCTGTTTGGTTTCTGGGATTTGGAAACTGGGTGTTCCCCACTGAATGCAGGTTTAAGAAACCCCAGTTATGGGTATACCCAACATGGGGATATATGTGTAGAGAGTCTTGTGAAGGACAATGCCAGATTTTCATAACAGGGCAGCTGCTATGTTGTCACCTAGCAACTGATCTGAAGCATCACACACCACAAACTCTAACAAGATAATAGGCCTGTTTCTCCTCTGCCTTATGCTTGTTTTACAGACAAACCATGTTAAAAGAACACTAAGGTTCAAATGCTCAAAAGTTAGGAGCAGTTGCCCATAGAACCTTCATTTGTCCCTCATGTGCAAATGCATGATGATAGTTTTTAATGTTACATACTATTTTTCCATTCTGCCTTATTCAGCACACAGAATAGACAGTGCTCACTGAATAAACAGCTATTCAATGTTTTGTTTTATCCTCATTGTTCAGTGTGTGCCCCCCCCCCCGTCTTATTTACTGAATGCTAATTAAACCCTGTTGTGAGGATAGTATTTTTCTCATGACTGTCCTATGACACTCATCACTGTAGTATCTGAGTGGTTCACAAAGACAAATTTATGTTACACCACCTCTGGGAGATGAAGGGATCTTGTTACCCTCATTTTAAATGGCTTACAGGCTCTGAAAGAGTAGTGTCAAAAGTATCCTTCATTATTATTATTATGTATATTATCATAGCACCTAGAAGTCCCAGTCATGGACCAGAACCCTATTGGGCTAAGTGCCATACAAACACAGACCAAAAAAGACAGTCCCTGCTACAAAGAGCTTACAATTGAGGCATAAGACACAGAAGAGAAGTGGGGAGGAGGCAGGGCAGGATAGGAGGGGCAGGTGTGAAATGAAGCTGAGGAGAGAAAACTGCATGGCTTGGTTTACATTACAAAGTTAGGTTAACCTAGGACACCTTCCATTGACCTACTTTTCCATCTGTCTATACTCAAATTTGTCTCCTGCTGATGTAAGAGCCATTATGGAATACAATAAAACACCTCCCCAAATTACCTTAAGTTATGGTTGATGTACTATGGTTGACACAGGTCATACAGTGCCTACACTTGCACTATGTCACCAGCAGCCCTGCAGCAGCTATCCCACAATGCCCAACAGCCAAGCAAGGATGAGCCCAATGCAGGAGAAGGAACATTGGGTAACTGTGTGCATGAATTTTCCCTAACAGTGTTTAAATGTAGAGATGACACCTATCCTGTTACCAAGACACAGGTATCAACTCTTCATTTTTTTAACTCGTATGAAAAGAGGTAGTGGCAGAACAAACAGAAGTAGAGTTATTTGTTTTTCATTCCCCTGGAGGATTGGGGGAGCCACTCCCTTAAATCTTCCTAAGAGATGGCTATGAAATTTTCATGGACATACTTTGCAATCCCCTCCTGAGGGTTCCTAGGATTGACTGCCTTCTTTCTTCCTCTGTTGTAGGACACTTTCCCACACCACTTCCCAATGAGTTCAGCTGGCACCATTGCAGTGAAGAGGCTAGTGGCATACAGGCCAGGGCAGCTTCAGGACAACAGCTGCTTTGTGCCTTTGTTACTGTCAGAAGTGAGGTATCAGCTAAAATCATCACTGCCTATGGAAAATAATAATTTTCAGTGCCCTGGCTCACTACTTGTACCCATGGAACTAGGGACCAAAATGTTATTGTTTCATGCAACTGAACATGTTAATTACCTTCTCCTTCCTTGTCCCCAACCTCCAGCTAGGCCATATTCACCATAACTGAGACTGGAGGGGGATGCTGTGCCAAGGCACTCAACAGCTGAAGTGTCAATAACCATGCCTTGTTTAAAACTTTTGGGAAGGAAGTTCCAGAACTCCCTTCCTTTAACATTTGCTTTCTGATGTGACTATAAATACAATGATACCTCTGTGTGTGTTATCTGTAGCTGCTGCCACTGCAGCCTTGAGTGGTTCTACCTCCCACCACACCTGTAGAACAGCTGACCATGAGGAGGAGGAGAAAGAAGAGGATATGTTCTTTCTCCTCCATGTTCAGTGAGATACTACAAGTCAGCGCTGCACCAGACTGTGAACAGACCCCGGGTGGTAAATATTACAGACGGTATGTAGAGAGAAAGGTGCATGATTTAGAGGGGGATGCACCAGGATATAATGGGACTTCTCAAATAGCAAACATAAATGCTGCAAACTCTTGTTGACCTACAGGTTCAATAGTCATGGGCTCGCCTCCCACTACAGCCAATGGAGAACTGCACTTCAGTGTCTCCTTACGCACCCGCAACATTCCATGTGTCATCAGGGCCTCATCTCTACCCTTACCAGTCCTTCCTGTCACCAGCTGTGGACAACCACAGCATCACAAGCTAACTATGCCTCTCACAGGTCAGTGTCTGTGTATCCAAAATGGACTACATTAGTGCACTGAAATGCTGCCTTTCTAAATTTAAAGTTCCATTTGGTTAATTTATGTTTGAATTTTGCATTGCCCTTTTTTATTTGCACATTTTTTCACTCCTTTTGTCAGTCAATAAACTTTTTTCTTTTAAACTAAATAAACATTAATTAGTTCATTAGTAATTAGCCTCCCTGACCAGATCATACAAACAAAATTAGCCTCCCTGACCAGATGTCAAGCACTTGCTCAAAAGTGACCAAATCACGCAAACTGTGACCTCCCTCACCAGATCATGCAGTTTGCGTGATTTGGTCACTTTTGAGCAAGTGCTTGACATCTGGTCAGGGAGGCTAATTTTGTTTGCATGATCTGGTCAGGGAGGTCACAAACAATAACTAGCCTCCCTGACCAGATGTCAAGCACTTGCTCAAAAGGCAAGGGGCACCAGAGATTGTCAGTGAAATGGCTCATAGGTGCTGGAACTCAGGGTGCTGGGAGTGCTGCAGCCCCTGGCTTGAAATGATTTCCATCATATACGAGGTTTACAGTTTGGTTCAATGGCTCTCAGCACCCCCACTATACAAGTTGTCCCAGCACCCCTGAAATGGTTGTAAGAATTTTTAACATGGGCAAAAAAACATATTTTCCTGTATTGGAAATGGCAGAACCATTTTTGCTGGAACGTAAACAACAACAAGAAAACTGAGGCAGACACCCGTCATGGAAAATTTTAGTCTGAACTGTTAATGTTTGGCAAAGATGTGAGCAACTGAAAACAGTGTCTTATAATGGGAAGTGTCAGGCAGCTTTAATATTAGGCAGGCTACCAGCTTTGGCTATACTAAATCAAGAGAACCTCCACTAAATGTATTACCTTGTGTATGTCAGAGCTGAATGAAACCCAGTGTTTCTACTGTAGCGATTAACAGTAGCAGGCAAAAAATCACTTCTGTTAATTCTCCACATTCCCAAGACTGTAAAACAGAAACTGTAGAAAATGAAATCACTGATATGAATACAGATTGTGAGTGATACCTATACTTTGTGATAGTAAAATTTAATGGTAGAAATCTCAAAATGGAACTAGATCCAGGGATAGCAATAAGTGGTAGGTCTGGGGGGAAAAAAACAACCATTCAGGAATAAATTCTGAAATGTACAGGCTGGTAATTTGTTCTAGCAGCAGTTAGAAATTAAATGTCAGTTACCGGGATGTTTCTAGATGAGGTAGTAAATTTCACAGTTTTAATGTGTAGAGCAGGGGTTCTCAAACAGGAGGTCGGGACCCCTCAGTGGGTCACAAAGTTCTTGGGGGGGGGGGAGGAAGCACGAGCTATCAGCCTCCACCCCAAACCCCATTTTGCCTCCAGTATTTATAATGGTGTTAGATAAAAACACTTTTAATATATTTATAAGGAGGGGTCACACTCAGAGGCTTTCTATGTGAAAGGAGTCACCACTACAAAAGTGTGAGAACCGCTGGTATTTTGAAAAACATTTATATAGATAAGAAAAATTTGAATGGTCAAGAATGAATCAGAAGCTGTACCTGGTACAGGTAAGCCAGGAATGGGTTCACTTAGAAGAATTGAGATGAAACTGTTGTTTCAGAGAAAACCATTCCAAAATTTTATATAGACTAGTGCCATATGCATTGTGGCATTGTGAATCAGCAATTCAAAGAGCAGGAAAATGAGAGAGCAATCTCCCCTGCTTCTTATAGAGAATGGATACTTCAAAATGATTCAGAAACAAATTTGTGGAGACTATAGAGTGACAATACTGGCTTACTGGTAGATCACTTGTGTTTCAGTGTTAGCAGGAGGAAAGAAGTTCACCAAGATAGATTTGATACAAGCTAACCAGTACATGGCCCAGGATAGTAAATTTAAATAGTGCCTTGCTGTGGATGGCTGGTTATGTGGGTTATTTTTAAATCAGGGACATGTACTCATGTTAACTGGAAGCAGTAGTAAGCAGAGTGCAAAACTATGGGCCAGATTCCTCCACTAAGCCTTTGTGCTTCTGAGATTGTTGTTAAGGGGTTGATGTGCAAAGGTGGCTTTAAGCCAACTTTATATTCCCCTGATCCCAGGACTGCTGACCTGGCTGCCCAGAGCTCGAACTACTAAGACATTCCTATACCCTGGTAATACCCATTTCCCTGCTCAGTCCCTTAAACTAGGAGGGCATAGGGCATAGGACCCAACTATGACAGCCCTATGCATCTGGAGGATTCTCAATAGAGGAATACTGGAGTGTGGTGCTGTGTGTTGAGAACAAACTGGGGTGGTGTTTTTTTTTTTTTTTTTTTTTTTAGGATAATGTAACTTATTAAAAAACAGAATTGACACAGAAGGAATTCTCCCAGTGAGAGCAATAAACTGAATGTATAAAGCTAGCTTCATTGTTACCAGTGTTACTGAACTAGGGGATTCCTTGCCATCAGTAAACTATTACTAAAGGAAATACATTTCATCCTTCTACAAACAGGATGGAATTGTTACACCAGAACTAGGAAGTGTGATTGTTCAGAGTCTTCCTAATTCATCAGTACATGTTTAAACATTATTACTCCAAACACACCACCTCTGGTTTCCAGGTGAGCCATGCCTTCTATTTTTCTTGAGCTTTAATGGCTGCCTCACCTAAGTCATAGCTCTATCTAGTTTATACGTATTTTGCTGTGGTGGTAAAGCAACTCCATTAACTGAACCATGCTGAATATCTGACATGTCCATCTCCCTCCGACCTTTTCATTCTGATACTGTCTGATCTGTTGACCTCCTAATCATGCACTTTTTTTACGGTCCTTTGCTCACCCTCAACTTGAACCTCAACTTCTCATGCTACTAAAAGGAGAATGTGGCTATTTTTAGCATATAAAATATGCAAGAACTACAAAACTCTTCCTCATCTGTAACAGAGTCCTGTGGCAATGTAAAGACTAACTAAAGTATTGAAGCATAAGCTTTCGTGGGCTAATACCCACTTGCTTGCATCCGACGAAGTGAGTATTAGCCCACGAAAGCTTATGCTTCAATACTTTAGTTAGTCTTTAAGGTGCCACAGGACTCTTTGTTACCTCTGCTATTCCAGACTAACACGGCTACCTCTCTGATCCTTCCTCATCTGTGTTGGTAGACCCTAATAGTCCAGGAACATGAAAGTATTCTAATAAAATCTGGGGTGGAGGGTTGTTAATATATATATATATTAAGATTTACATTTTGTGGCAAGGGGGCCCCCTGGGCACCCCAGGCTCCAGTCCTCCAGGCTGTTCCCCCTGGTTGGGTTTGGCCTCTCGCTGGTTAGGGAGGGCTAGCTCCCTCCTGGGAGGGGCTCCTTCCTGCCTCCCTGCCTGCTGGCAGCCTCTCTGTATCTGCCTCTCACTCGCCTTTACCTCCTTCTGCTTTCACAAACTCACTCTTCTAACTCCTACTGCCTCCAAACGCACTCCTCACTCTCACACCCCTCTCTGGGGAGAAGTCTCTTTAAAGGGCTCTGGCTGCCTCCTTAACCGGTCACAGCTGGCCCTGCTTCTGGCTGCGGCAGCCTTTCTCAGCTGGACCTAATTTACCTGCAGTTTCCCCTCTCACCACAACCTTCCAGCCCTGGGTTTACCACAATTTTTAAATAAACGTCAACCGTGCCTGGACGTTACCCACACTGCTCACTCACTGAAATCATACCACCCTGGTATTGGCTGAGACAGATAACTATATATACCTTTTTTTCCCCCCCCCCAACCATTTATATTTAAAAAAATCCTCTAACCTTTTGGTACCAGTGGAGACTTTGTATTAGTGAGGGTTTTCCAAAAAATTCATTTGTAGTAGTCACATAGACACACTGTTGTGGGTATGAAATTGTATAAGAACTTTGTGTAACTTATTGAACTATATCCCATGTATGTTGTTCTGTGCTGCCTAAATTATTACAATCTAAAGTAGATATAAGTAAAATAACAATCTTGAAAAGATTAAAGCCAACAAATCCAGATTAATCTTTGCACAACACTTTTAACAGTTGTCGCAACAGATTATTTCCCTGGCAGAGTCATAGAAACATACCTCATCTTTCCAATTAAATGAACATCTTGTTTGTAGTGTGTGTATTTGATAGGAAGGTATCTATAATGTTTTTCATTAAATTATCATGCTGATGAACTTTTCTTAGCCAAGCAATGTCTTTATCATGATAGCAGTAGGTCAAATGGTTTCCTGGCGGGTTATTTCACCAGTTTTAGATGTACAGTAGACTGTTGATTATCCAGGATTGGGTTATCGAGGTTGTAGATTAACCAGGATGTCAAAAAAAAATACGCATAACTTGCAGGGCCAGCTCTGGCTTTGTTGCCGCCTCAAGCACAAAAAACCCCAAAACCTCACCAGGGCAGCCAATGAACCAATACCTCCTCCCCCAGCGCAGGGTGGCTGGTGAACCAACTCGCCCTTCCCCATATTTCCTATGGATGGTGTTTATCTGGGATTTTATTAACCAGGATTTTTTTTTCCCTATCATCCTGGATAATCGAGAATCTACTGTAGTAATAAATAGTCTTCTTTCAATCCAATTTAGCAGACTATAAACAAGAAACATAATGGGATATATTGAGTAAACAAGTTTTGCCAAAAGTTTCTGGTAAAACTAGAGCCAAGTCCTTACCCAGCCTCCCTCCCATTGAAATCTAGTAAATACTGATGGCCCAACTCATTGTTGCAACCGAACTGAGTTGGAGGGCTGGAGATAGGAAAGGCAAAGCGAACTTTACCTCACTTTCATGTAGAGGTTCACTGGGGCTGGCTGGAGACATCTTACCCACCAGCAGCAGAGTTACAGCAGGCTCAGGGTCTTCTCTACCTTGCACTAAATTGCTTGTAGTCCCAAGGGGCTGTGCAGCACCTGGGAATATCTGGATTGCAGCAGTGCTCAGACCATGTTATTTCTCTCTCAGGAGCTCTTCCTTACCACAGTAGCCATGTGAAGAGTCCCTCTATACCAGGAAAATTCTCTAGTGCCCAGTAACAGTGGCTATACAGTAGTTTTTAGGCTGGCAGAGCTGGGATAGCAACCATGAATTGGACCCTGAGAAAGGACTCCAGGATTATGTCCATACAGGTTAGCATAGCTGCCCAGTAAAGGCAAGATTTAGCTATAGGGCCTGAGTCTCCTCTCCTGATGGTCTAACTCAGGAGTACCTTCAATGAAGTAAATGAAATTGCACTTGTGTTAAACTGATATGTACATCAGAGGAGAATCAGGCTCTTAGAGTTGATGGCATCTTAATTAACAGTCAAAGATCAAAAACATTCGCAATTGCTTTGAATCAGATAGTTTCAGAAAAAAATAGAATATTGATCTGCTGCTTCTGGTTCAGCAAAAATTTTGAGCTCTAGAATCACTTGTATTAATCACTGGGTTAGGAGAGAGAAGTATCTGAAAGCAGCCAAGACTACAGATTGACTGCAGCAGATGCTTTAGCATCTGACAGCTGATAATATACTTCCATCTGCTTCAATGCATTCATCTGTAAAATCAAGACTACCTCATGACCTTAGTTCTGCATTGTAATGTTTTAACATTAGAAAATTACATTGAGATAGCAGCCACAGCAGCATTACAAAATCTGACTTTCTAACCGCTCTTTAATGGTTAGGGGCATCAGAGCTCTATGAAGAAACTGTATGTCTTGAATTGATAAATGAACATACTTTGTCTTATTATTATCATGGAAGGGCCTCCATGTTATATTACACTTCAGATGATCTAGGCTAATCTACAGCCTTCTTTATGTGCGTGGTCCCAAGAAGTTCAATGGAACTATTGTGGTGAATGAGCTGCAGGATCATGCACTGAATGATTATTTTTAATGGCGGTCATACCATCAAACCAAATACCAATGTATTTTTAAATATATCATTTGGACTAAGAGGAATATAACTATCTGAATAAATGCAAGCTGACTGACCTACACATATCGATGGCCATGAAAACATGGCCACATTTCAGAGTAGCAGCGGTGTTAGTCTGTATCCGTTAAAAAAATTTAAATGAGAAGTACTTGTAGCAACCTTAGAGACTGACCAGTTTATTTCAGCATAAGTGCTCGTAGGCTATAGCCCACTTATCGGATGTATAGAATGGAACACACAGAAGTAAGATGTGTGTGTGTGTGTGTGTGTGTGTATATATACACACAGGAGAACATGAGAAGGTGGAAGTTGCCATACCAGTTCTAAGAGGCTATTTAATTTAGATGAGCTATTATCAGCAGGAGGGGGAAAAAAACAACCTTTTGTAGTGATAATCAAGATCAGGGGTCTCGAACTCAAATGACCACGAGGGCCGCATGAGGACTAGTGCACTGGCTCGAGGGCCGCACCACTGACACACACACACACCCTCGCTGCCCCCCCACTCCACCCCTTCCATGAGGACTAGTGCACTGGCCCGAGGGCCGCACCACTGACACACACCCCGCCCTTGCTGCCCCGGCTCCGCCCCCACTCCACCCCTTCCAAGAGGTCCCACCCCTGCCCCACCTCCTCCTCTGAGCACGCAGCTCCCCATTCCCTCCTGGAAAGCACTAGGCACCACCAACAGCTGTTTGGCAAACAAAGCAAGAGCAATCTAGGAAGTCCAGAGCTAGAAACACGCGAGGCCCAGCCAGGCAGCAGAGAAGCCTCCACTTCTGGCCCCTCTGTCCTGCAAACTGCTATGGGGGAATCGGGGGGGGGGAGGGTGCCAGGAAGCTTGGCGGGCCGCAGGGAAGGGCTTTGCGGGCCGCATGTGGCCCCCGGGCCGCATGTTTGAGACCCCTGATCAAGATGGTCTATATCAGACAGTTGACAAGAAGGTGTGAGGATACTTAACATGGGAAAATATATTCAATTTGCATAATGACCCAGCCATTCCCAGTCTCTGTTTAACCCTAAGTTGATGGTATCCAATTTGCAAATGGTATCCAGTTCAGCAACATGGTGCAACTGCTCCTGCTTCTAAATGGCACCATAAAACAGTACAGTAAACCCTCGATTTAACGGACCTCGATTTAACGGACTTCGGATGCAACGGACAAAATTTCTAAGCAAGTCTGATGCATCCAAAATCCATTTGTCACGGGCTGGCTGCCAGCTCCCAGCTGCCGCCCGGGTCCCGGCAGCGGGCGGGCTGCGGAGCTGCCGCCCCAACCCTATGGCAGTTGGGCTGCTGCTCCGACAGCTCGGGTTTTTTTTATTATTAAATAACGGACTTTTTCATTTAACTGACACCCCCTCGCCCGAATTAGTCCATTAAATGGAGGTTTTACTGTATAGGAATAGGGTGGTGGAAGATTAAAATGTCTTGAAGAGTGAAGAGGTACACTCCCCTCTCCCATGAATTCTTTAAGAATGGGACAAGAGGAGCAGCAAAAGACTTCAGGTTTTTCAGGCCAGTGGAGGCTCCTTAAAGTAGACTTTACCCAACATGTTTTTAAGCCAGATACAATGATGTTGTATTGGAGTGTTATAGTAGCCATGTTGGTGCCAGGATGTTACAGAAACTGGTGACCTGAAGAAGAGCTCTGTATGAGCATGAAAGCTTGTATCTCTCACCAACAAAATTTAGTCCAGTAAAATATATTGTTACCCATGTTGTCTCTCTAAATTTGATTTTAACCTTCATTGTAACTGCCACTTTGCATTGTAATCTTTTAGATTGGGGTGTGACCCTCATGATGTATTGCATTCTCCATTGTGAATTAGAGTAACCATTTTGTGTTAGAGGCTTGACACCTGGTGGAAAGACTATGTGCTGGTCTACACTAGAAAGGTAGGTTCACCCAGCTCTCAGCTCACACCCCTGAGAGATGTAGTTAAGCTGACCTAAGACCCAGTGTAGACAGTGCAAGGTCAACGGAAGATTACTTCCATTGATCTAACTGCCTCCTCTCAGAGAGGTGGATTTACTACAGTGATGGAAGAACCCTTTCTGCCACTGTAATAAGTGAAGCCCTATAGTAGTGTAGCTACAGTGGTGCAGCTGTGCCTCTCTAGTATTTCTAGTGTAGACATACCCATTCTGTCTGAGAAACTATGACAGAGCAATCTGCTATCAACTCTAATTGTCTGTCAATGACCAGCCAGCCAACCCCTGGAACAATGAACTCTCTGCACAGCAGCCTGCTTTGCGTGAGGGGGAACAGATGAAAGTTCCTAGCTAGAGCACATAGCTGGGAGCTCTCCAGTTTCTCCTGCTTGGCACATGACCAAACAGGTCAGGAACTGTTTTAAAAGGTGGGTACTTTTAAAAGTGAGGGGCCAATCCATCAACATGAAGCGGAAGAAACGGATGGTGAAGGAGAAGGCAAGAAGGGCTATATAGCCTATGAATCCTGACCAAATCCAGGACTCACAGAAAGGGCAAGATCAGATTCAGGGGGAGTGCATTCAGGACGATTTGTTGTTTTCAAAAGATCTGTAACTCCCAAGTGCTTTTAACTAAGAGTAAAGGTTAATAAATTCCTTACTAAGCCTATATTCCTTGCAAGTCTACCACATTGTCCCTGACTAAGTTAATCAAGAAGCTCAGTGCCCATAATGAGATGGGATTCTACGGGAACATGTATAAGCAACTAGGGGCTCAGGAAGGCAGAGGTACTGGTTCTGGGATTTAAGGTGGCTGGGCTGCAGAATCCCACATCCCAAGGAAGTGATGCAGACATAAGGGTCTGCAGCTAGGAATTTGGCTTAGAGATCCAGAGCTAGGAATAGTGACATAGTTCTGCCTGGATCCATTTGGCTTAGATTGAAGCCACTGTGATCCAATAACTGGGTTAACTCACAAGACTGACATGCTCACAGAGGGGGATTTGGCTAGGTTGTGACAGGGTGCATCTGCAGTAAGGGAGGAAACCATTGTAGGGACATTGATGGTATGAACTGTTTTGTTTAATTGCTTGTCCTTGAAATGGTTTAATTAATCTGCACACCAATTCTTTTAGCCCTGTCTGCATTTGGAAACAGAGCTGGTGCTGAAACAAAAGGTCCCACTGAACTGCTACTATCCCGAGGACAAAACTACTTTCAGCACCATTGCATAGTGTTCTTGGCTCTGAGACTTGGTAGAGATGGAATTTTATTAGAACTGGACCTAAACTGGAGCTAAAACAAAACATTGTGGTTTAGGGCCATCTCTACTCCCTACTTATAAATAATATAAATATTTTTTACTTCTACTGTGCTTTTTATCTAAAGATTTCAAACCTCTTTCCAGAAAAGAATTTGTTTATAACACTCCTAAGCAGTATTATGCCCATTTGCAAACCTGGAAATGTAGACACAAAGAAATTAACTAATTCACTACAAGGCACATAGGAACCCACTAGCAGAGCCAGGAAGAGATGTCACACCTTATGACTCACTTTTGTGCTTTAGCTCCAAGACTGTCCTTCCCTAAATATCATAGAGGAACCAGTGAAACAGGAACTGCAAGCTGGCTTAGCTGAGCCTGTAACAGGCCAAATTCATCCTTCGTGCACAACTCCAGTGTAGTTAATGGAATGATGCATCATGTGCCAGGGACTAATTTGGTTTAAATAAACAAAGTTTAAAATTCCTATATCCTAAATTTGGCCCACCAGTAATGAACCTTTCTGGGTGACCATATTTCTTTCTCTATTTCCAGTTAAACTAATTGAAAACTTTGTATGACTCCTTTAAACAACAAGATTCCCTTTGATAATGCAAACTGCTTTTGCACAGGTGAGTCACACAGACTGTGAGGAAGGGTGTTGACTGCATCACTCACAATGCTTCCAGTGCCAACTCATCCATGGAACAGCACCAAAATTAGGTTTGGGAATGTTAAGCACCTCCACCCTAGCCTAAGGAAAAGTATCACAAGTACAACTAAAAAGATAGGACAGAGAATTAGGGAAGACAAGTTGAAATTATTATAGGGGTGACCTTAAATCTCTGACTACAAGATGGGAGTATAAGACAAGAACGGATCACTCCATAATTGCTCTGTTCTGTACACTCCCCCTGAAACATTGGTATGGGGCACTATCAGAGGCAGGATATTGAGAAAGATGGACCATCGTCTGACCCAATATCACAACTCTTTTGTTCTTATACTATAACTCCAAAGTTCCAGACACCTAATATATAGACTCATATGGTCCTTCAGGTTTCAGAAGTCCCTGCAGTTCTCTAATAAAGCTATGTTTACACTACCTACTGGATCGGCGGGCAGTGATCAATCCAGCAGCAGTTGATTTATCGTGGCTAGTCTAGATGCAATAAATTGACCCCGAGAGCTTTCCCTTCGACTCTTGTACTCCACTGCTGTGAGAGGCACAGGTGGAATTGACGGAGGAGCAGCAGCAGTCGACTCACAACAGTGAAGACACACCATGGTGAGTAGGTCTAAGTACGTCAACTTCAGCTACATCATTCGCATAGCTGAAGCTACGTAAATTAGATCAATCCCTACCATCCTAGTGTAGACCAGGCCTAAGCATAACCTAACTGATCCCCATAGAATGGACCATTATCCATTGCTGGTAGACTGCAATTATAATTAGTAGCCGTGTCCGTAAATAATACTAGGAAGGCATATATAAGCTTATGCTGAAATAAACTGAAATAAGGTGCTACAAAGTCTTCCTCGTCTTATTTGCAATTATAATGATTCTAAGGCAGTCAAATACATTTTCTAAAAGATTTGAAGACAAATGATTGTCTCTCTTCTATATTACTTCTCTGGTCTTTGAGGCATGGGACTTTTTTAAAAAAAAATATGCATCTGTAGAGCAATCAGAACAGTGAAAGCCACAAACCTGACTGAATCTCTGAGTGCTTCTGTAAAACAAATAACAGTAATTAATTTTCTTGTCTTCTTGTCTTCTATTGACCAAACACAGGAGATAAAACTAAAAGTACAAATATTAGTGAATGTTCCCAATCATGGCACCTCTTACATTTTAATTTTGTAGTGTATCTGAGGCAGCCAAACCATGGGCATGGAAAATTTTGTTGGAAGTGTTAGCACAAAACTAAAGATAAAAGAGGAGTTTGTTATTGAGAGCGCAAAGACATAATAGTTTATACAAAGTCTATTGTCACTGTTGAAATTTTTTATATTGCTGGAACAGCTAGTGCTCCTAAGGCAATAATGTGACATTTTGAATCTCTAGAGGAGTGAAAGATCCTTTCACTAGCAAAGTTTGATGCTCTGAGACTGAGTTCCAACCATTTTAATTTTGTAGGTAGTATGATGCATAGAATTATAAAAATATAAACAAAGGATAAGATTAACAACCAATTTAAAAAAGATCACAATTGTCAATGAGAACTGTTTTTTAAAAAAAGTTTATGCAAATCATAGAATCACAGAATATCAGAGTTGGAAGGGACCTCCGGAGATCATCTAGTGTCCAACCCCCTGCTCAAAGCAGGACCAATCCCCAATTAAATCATCCAACAGATGATTGAAATCATATGATGATAGAAATCATATGTTCTAATAAACACGCCATACCATACTGATATAACACAAAGTAGATTCCTATCTAGAAGAAAGGTAAAGTCAGAAGCTGTCTCTCTTTTTACCAGTGAGGGTAGCATCAGAGAACTGGAAGGAACCTCAAGAGGTCATCTAGTCCAGTCCCCTGCATTCAGAGCAGGACTAAGTATTATCTAGAGACCATCCAGTTCCAGTGGTAATTAACCACTGGAACAATTTACCAAGGGTTGTAGTGGGTTTGCCATCACTGGAAATTTTAAATCAAGATTTGATGCTTTTCTAAAAGATATGCTGTAGTTCAAAGAGAAATTATCTCAGGAAAGTCTCTTGCTCTGTGTTATACAGGTCAGACTAAATAATCACAGTGGTCTCTTCTGGCTTTATAAACTATTAATCTCCAAAATCAACTTTGCACTGTCATTTTATTGACTTATGTTTATAAATTTTAAAGCCTCTTGGCAGCTTTCCCATTCATGCAACAAACCTATTGCTAGGGAATCACATTGCAGTATAGACTTGAGATGCTGTAATTTTCAGGGTGTTGGTGATGACCAAAGAAAAGGAATAGTTGGGGAAAGCTCTTGGATATATTTAACCAGTGATTCATTTGTGAAGTACCTAGAAGAAGGGGGATGAGAAGTCACGTAAGAAGGTTTTTGCAGCTGGATATTGAGGTAGATAGTATATTGTATATGTATGAGATTATGCAAAATCCCCAAAAATATAAATGAGACAAATGTATTTGGGAATCTAATGACCCATAGCTCTAAATAAATTCATTTTCTTTTTCCGACAGTATTATCTGAGCAGTGATCGATCTCTCCGTTGATGAGGTACGATAGAAACCACTGTTGCCAACTCTCATTATTTTATGGTGACTCTAGTGATATTTGGTGGAATTTACTAAGCTTCCCATTACTGGCATTAAACTTAAGAATTTGTTCACTTATTTATTTCATTTATTCACAATGTCCACCATCACCTGGCTATTACTGCTAAAATAACTGAAGCCAGGTTGCCTATAGTCAATATGGCCACCATATCTTGAGACCATTTGTATGTGGAGGTGAATCTGCCCCTAGTACAGTACAGAGGAAATATGGTCCACAGGAGAGAGCTAATCTGGGACTCAAGGTCAAGTCCCTGCTCCATCGCATACCTCCTGTATGGCCTTGGGTAAGTAACTTAGGCCTAGTTCCTCAAAGGTAGTTAAGCAATAAATCCCATTGCAATCAATTGTATCTCTGTGCCTCAGTTCCCCAGTTGTAAAATAGGGATAATAGCACTTTCCTACCTCCCAGTGGTATTGTAAAGATAAATCAATTAAAGATTGGGAGATGCTCAGATACTGCACTGATGGCAGCTATACAAATACTTCAGATAAAAATGACCACTAACTCCTGTTTCTAATGAGACTGGAACCAGGATGCCTCCAGGTAAGTGGCTGCTCCTTGAAGGTTAGGAGGCTGTTTAGGAATCCATAAGGAGGCAGAGAAATGGGGAGCAGGAAGGAGTCTGAGGACAAAAACTGAGAGGTGCTGGAGAACTGATGTGCAAGGAATATGGGGGAAGATTGCCACACATGCAAAAACACAGGCCATTCAGGATGATTTTGAGTCCATAAAACTGGACAGCTAGCAGCATGTGCTGAGCAGCCTTGCAGACTCCCTAGCCTGGCCAGGAGGTGTCCCCAAAACGAGGTGTTGGAGGAGACAGTTGTGTGCAGAGGAATCAGTGCAGCGAGGGCTGCTGAGGGGGTGCAGAGGAACAAGGGGTTCAGTGGAGAGACAAAGGGGGTAGGGGAATGAGAGGCGGAGGGGTCTGTGGGGAAAGTGCCCATGGAAGGGGATGAGAATGTGGGGAGCAGAAGGGAACCGCGAGAGATGCAGTGAACGGAGAGGGGCCGAGGGGTGGCAGAAGGGAAACACGAGGGGTAAGAGACTGTAATTGAGACAAACTGGGGCAAGGCGGGAACGGGGCTGGTAGGGGCGGGTGGGGGGAGAGGGAGGGAACGGGGCTCAGAGGTAGGCGGGCAATTGACAGCTCTCCGCAGCCCAGGGCCTAGGCGCTGGGGTCGCTGCTGGCCACGGGCCCGGTGTTTTGGGTCGAATCGCGGCTGTCGCACGTCACGGGCGGGAAATAACCTCCACAGGGGCCGCCAAGTGACCGGCTTCCCTCGCGCGCCGCGCGAGCCTCAAGCCCCGCTCAGGATTTGGCGGGAGGCGGCCGCCGACTCCCTTGTTCTGCCGCATCACCTCACAAGGGCGGCCGAGCGTGCTCCCCCCTCCCCCTCCCGCGTGACCAACAGGGCCGGGCGGGGACCGAGCACTGCGTCTGGGCTGCCTCCGGGATGGGGGAGGGGAGCCGCAACTTCCTAGCCCGTGAGTCACAACAGAGGAGTGGCAGGGAGGCGTTGCGGGAACCCCGGGGGGCCTCCGCGCACTGCAGCACCCTCCGCGTCGCCAATCTCCCCGTGACCTGAGAGCGGCGGCGACATCGCCCCCCAGCCGCCCCTTCCTCACAGCGCAATAAGGCAAAAAGGAGTCGAAACTGGCATGACCCGGTAGGCGGGCACCGCCCCCTTTTCGACGGCGCTGATTGGTCCTCCCATCCCCAGCGCTGATTGGCTGCACGGGGGCAGCGGCGGGTGCCCATTGGTTGTGCGAACGGGATAATGAGCCGTGCGCAGAGTAATAGGGAAGGGCGGGGTGAGAGTGAGTAAGTGCGTGTGTGGGGCCGTGTGCAAACCGCGTGTGGCGCAGGCAGCGGGGCTCTCGTAGCAAGCGGGGGAGATCGAACCAGACCCGGATCCGTCGTCGCTCGGACGCGCTACCTATCGCAGGAGGGTCGGGAGCCTGCGGGTAACCGCCAGGGCGGCTCGCGGAGCACGCGGGGGGCGGCCTGGCTCCGGCCTGCGAGGGGAAGGTGGGGGTGGCGGCGGTGGCGCACTCCGGCCTAGCGCGCGGGAAACCACCCCAGCCCTGGCCGCGCTCGCCTGCAGCCCGCCCGGGGGAGGGGGACCGTAGTTTGGCGGGGCGCGAGCGAGGGGCCTGCGTGCGCTGGCCGGGCTGAATCACTGTGGGCGGCGGTGAGAGGAGGCCATCGCTGGGCGGCAGCCCAGTGGCGAAGCGGGCTGGGGACGGGACGGAGCGGCCCTTCTCTTCCCCCCCCCCCCCCAGGTGCGGGTGAACCGCTCTGCGGGGGGGCTGCTTGGGGCGCCTCATCCCGGCGCGTGGGGATGGAGGTGGCTGGACCGCAGCCTTTCCTGGGCGGCGTGAACACACTGGTCCGGCTGGGCGTAGGGTCAGCCGGCTGCGTCGGGCCTGTTGCCCCTGGTGGCAGTAGCGGGTCTAGGCCGAGTGGGAAGGGGGTTTGGGGCTGAGCTCGTGCCCTCTATCCAGCTCCCGTCTGCTCCGCCGCTCTTCTCTCTCTCTCCCGACCTAGCGCGGGTCGGGAAGATGCTAATGGCCAGTACGGCGGGCCGTGGCGTGATTGCACCATGTGGCCTCTCCATGTGCTCGGCTCAGGAGGGTTGGGGTGTTCATCTGTTGACATCTGCCCGGAGAGATAAGAGATGTCCCACTCTGTGACCCCTGCAGCTTAATAGGATAACTCTGCGGTAAAGGTTGTACTTCTGATTTACAATCTCTTCATTTGAATGCCCTTTAAAGTTTTCTTAAGTCACCCCAGTTTAGTTTCACTTACTCCAATATTGCTTATCGAGTATCTGGAAGTGTGTGGTGCAGAATAAACGTCTTAAGGAGTTGTGGTTATTTAGGTACTTGGGTGGGTCCTATCACTCCAGCATCTGAATGTGCCTAAAACCATGAAATATCCTTTTACAGATAAACTGTAGAGATGAAGTGATTAACTAGGGTCACAGAGGAAGTCTGGGAGCCAGAAGCAAAATGTTTCAGGATCTTAATCACAAGACTATCCTTTCTTTGAATAATTTGATAGTGGTTTCATCTTGCCTAAACCAAGAACTATTAACTTCATACCTCTACACACTTAGAATGTTGCAATAAATTCATTTGAGTGTATGGGCTTATGTCTGTGATGTAACATTACAATTAAGTTTCTATACCCATATGAATATTTAGAGACTGAAGTGGTAGGGATAGTTTGGTGGGATAAGATACAAAAAGATGCTTTAAATATTAGTGATAGCCATGAGATCTGGGAATATACTACACTGATATGTGGGGAGAGGCACACAGAAATATCTTTGCTTGGGATAGTTTAATTTTTTTTTTAGTTCAAGTTATAAAACATAATTATTGTAAACTTATTTTTAGGGTGTGTGACTATAAAGACTCTTGAACTGGGGTTGTGTGTGTGATACATACATACATACATTAACTAGAACTATCCCAATCAGAGGGAGTTCTGTGTGTGTGTAAATATAATTATTTTGGTGAGAAGGTGGGGGCTAGAGTGAAATTTACACCTTTCTTACACTGGCAATCTCCACTCCTGTTTGAATTAACTATAGACCTTCTTGGATGTGGTTTCTTCCAAGCAAGTGGTTTGCAGTCTTTCTGTGGAGTATCTTCTCATTGACACTGTCTCAATCCCCTAGTGTCCTATTTTTCAGTGCCCAAAATGTTTCATGTGGTGGGCTACCAGAAGGCCTTAGTAAATTACTGGTGGACCTGTGGACCATTTTGAGAATGCCATTGTTATTGGCTGTTGCTAGCATAGTCTTAACTCACTGGCTCCAAGATTGTCCTTCCAGTATCCTATTTGCAGGTCACCGGCTATACTGATTAATTGGGGACTCATTAGGGTTCCAATGACAGTCGCTGTATCAGCCTGACTGGTATTAAAGAATGTATTTTAATTCTTATGGTGGATGTAAATAGCTCTTGGGGAGGGGGGAGTGTCCATTGAAGAGGTTGAGCATGCAGAGAGCAGAAGGGAAGGGGTGGGGGTGGGGGAAAGAGATGCACATTTTCATGGTGTATAGGCCATGCTCTAGTCCGGGAGTAGTCAATTATTTTTTGTCAAGGTCTAAATTTCTTGATCAAGCTCAAGACTCCAGAGAAAATAAACCCCAATAATAAGATAAGATGTAAGGGTCTGTTCAAAAGCATCTGGTGATCCAGATTTGGCCCATGGTCTGTATATTACTACCCTGCTAGAACCTGCTTGCATATTTTGACGAATCGTATTCTCTACCCCCTAGAGCAGGTTGTCTGGTATTTGACCACCTTTGTCCCTTGATTGGGTTGTGGCATATAGATATAACAGTATAATGTGAAGTATTGTTGTTGATTCTCAAGTTTGTCACGGCTTTTGTTAGTGTGAAGTTGTCTGGGCCCTGCTTAAGTAGATTACTGTTTGGTGAGTCACTTCTGATACTGGCTTCAGAGAGAGAGTCTGTATCAGCAAAAACCTCAGATTTTTAGCCCACAAAAGCTTATGTCCAAATTTTTAGTCTCTAAGGTGCCACAAGGACTTCTGATACTGAAGATAGCTGTGGGAACCGTACTTTTGCCTGCTGGTTTTCCCTTGGAATTGCACAGCATTTTAAATCTATACTGTGTACTAATCATGTTTGGGAATAAGACTTTGTGACCAGTATTCTGGTCTACATCTTTAATTGTACCTGAGTGTTGCTGTCTCCTGGCTGCTCCAGTGAGAGCCTAGTTAGAAGCTGAAGTTCATCTTTGATCGACTTGCCTCACGGCATGGGGTTGGGGTTGACTGCTGCTTCTGGTCTTTGTGGATTACGGGCGTTGAAGGCAGAGTGATTGGGGATTGATTTATCATGCCTATTCTAGAGGCGATATATCGATCACTATCTGGTGGGTAGTGAAGATGTACCCTTTGTGAAGTTAGCTCAGGGATCATTAATGCTTGTATTGCAGAGTGTGTGTGTGTGTGTATATAATTTGGGTACTTGCTAGAATAAAGAACATTCTGGGGACAGTGTGTAGGGGGGAGATGAAAGCCCCTAAGAATTGAAGCTGGGGGGGAGGGAGGGAGCATGGAGTAAGGCATTTTTTCTCCTCCTGTGGATGGAGTCTGGATTTTTCCCTCTACTGGACAGACCTGTCTTAACTCCTTGAAACTGCTGCTCTCCTCACAAGTAATTCAACAAGGCAGCTTGTCTTCACTTGCATGAAGAAGGAAGAAAAAAAAAAAAAAAAAAGCAAAGATCATGTATTTGCTATTGTAGATATCCAGCGAAGGCAATGGTGCAGGTCAAATTCCATAATTGAGAATTTGATTTATAACTCAGATTACTTTCAGTTCATCAAATCATTAGTTTATTTTTAGTTCTAGAAAATACCTTCTAGCTCCATTTTATTCAGACACAATGTATTTTTCAAGCCATTGTAAGTTTCGTTTTGGGTTGGTGTTTTTTTTCCAAATCTACTCCTTTTTCCCTCTCCCCCGAATGCTTAAGTTTTCCATTGAGCTATCTGCATTTCTTTTTCGGTCTAAGTCTGCTTATGGCAGAACCATTCCTTTATCTAAAAGGTGAGACCAGGCGGATTCAGTTTTATGACCAAAACAGTGGCTTACAAAACTTGACTTCTGAAACAGTAGATGCACTCTGGACCAGCAGTTTTCAAAGGTCCTCCCTCAGGAAGTCGTGTCCTGGTTCCAAGGGGATTGCGAGCCCCTGGTGCTGCTGAAATGCCACGGAATTGAATGTTTCCGCTTTTGGCAGCATTTGGCAGACACCCTCACATGCATGGGTATGTCTTCTGAAAGTGGAACCAATCAATTCGGTGGACATGGCAGGGTCACGATTGGAGGCTGGATGTATAAAAGGGGTTGCTCAAATGGGAAGTTTTGAGAACCGCTGCTCTGGACTAACAGTTGGTAAGGATTTAAGCAGACTGACTAAAAGACCTGTCTAATGCATTCAAAAAACAATTGAGCTTTAACTCTTCAAATCCATTAAATTATAATTTTATTTTATTATTATTTATTATTAGTCTCATTACTCATGCTTGCTTTCCAGTGAGTTCTCAGTAGCCTCTTTCTGTAACTTAACAATTTGATTTCTGGATATTCTAAAGCAGGGATCCACAAACTTTCAGAAGTGGTGTGCTGAGTCTTCATTTAGTCACTAAGGTTTCGTGTGCCAGTAACACACTTTAATGTTTTTAGAAGGTCTCTTTTTATAAGTCTCTAACATAACTATTGTATATAAAGTAAATAAGATTTTTTTGAATGTTTAAGAATCTTCATGTGAAACTTTACATTAAAATGTAGAGCCCCCAGACCAGTAGCCAGGACCAGGGCAGAGTGAGTGCCACTGAAAATCAGCTTGTGTGCGACAGGTTGCCTATCCCTGTTCTAAAGGAAAAACTTTTTGGCCATAGTACTCAAGGAAGGCAACTTATTCTTCCTCTGCACTTTAAAACTTAAGTTTGAAAAGTCTATTTACAGAAGAGTCTAGAACTATGACAGACAGTAACACAACACTGAACGTACTTAGTTGCAGTCAGAGATTAGGAGTTCTTGTTGCCCTTGGTTAACTTTTTTTTTTTTTTTTTTTTTTTTTTTTTTTTTTTTTGGGTCTAACCTTTGCTCCTGTAGATCAGACAAACTCTAGAACATTCTTGTTCATATTAAAGTGCTGCAGTACTATATTGTGATGTGAAAGCTTTAAATATACCCACATTCAAAGATATGGAAATGAAAATTTTCATCTTGACAGTTAAATCTGTTGTAAAAATCACACCGACACTTGGACATGCATTGTATCAGTGTTTGAGGCTCTTTTTTTGAAAGAGGTCTAGCACTGCCTGTGTACTTCAAGTTTTCTGCAGGGTCCTCACTTTCCTCCAGCTCTCCTGCATACCCATATTTCTGCAGCACTGTATTTAAGTTTCTGTAGCTGACCTTGTCCTTGGAGCTTTGAGTTCAATTGGATATATGGTTCATCACTTCTTCTTTGAGCTGTGAAATCTTTCAACTTCAAAAGTTCAAGTCCTTGGTCCTCCTGGCTTCATCTCCCACCTTACTCCCTCACACTGGATGTACTTGTTCGTGTACTTGTGGGGTAAAAATCAAACTCATCTGAATAGGCTGTTAAAAATTCCAGTGCATCCAGAATGTAGTAATTTTGAGTATAATGAACATCTTTATGGTAAAGATGAGAGACTAACCTTAAAATGACTAGCAGAAGGCATTGCTTTTGAGTTAGGTTTGTTTGGGGGGTGGGGCGAGGTGTCGTCTGCACTGTGATGCATGAAGATCCAAATACCTTCTCTCTTCCTCCCCCCCCCCCCCGCTTTGGCATTACACACAAGCCTATTTTATAACCTAAGCTCAGTTTTTAATCCACCTATTTTTTCTGTAGGGTTTCTGTCATGTTAATCACGCAGACTTCATAAAAGCTGAAGTGAGTTACTTATGCTCTCTATTGTAGTTCAGTATAGTTCAGGTGTTACTAAAGATGTAACATTAGTGACTGATGGAAACTTTCCCAGTGTAAAAGTTCAGAATAGCTGGGAATATGCTGTTTGCTTACACATAAATAACTTTTTGCACTGAAGTTATTCAACATAGCTTATCAACCCTAAATATTAATGTGCCACAGTTAAAGGATGCTGAAACAGGGTTCAAAACTTACTTTTGGTCTAAACAAGTTTCTACAAATTCAAGATTAAGTGTTTCCAGGAATTTTTTTAAATTCTGAGGAGTTACTTAAAGGAAGTTTTCCTGCTGCATTTACAATCCCATCATGGCAGCACTATGTACTGCATGAGATTTGGAAGTGAGATTTTTTTCTAAACTAAAAAATGCAAAAACCCAGAAACTTTCAAAATCTTAAGATTTGAGACTTCCACTATATCGGTGATTTGACTTTAATAATAAAAAATAAAACTTCAAGCGTGAAATATTTATGTATTCAAATAAGTTTAGACATTCACTAAAGCTGTCAACTTCAAATTTAATTTTCAATAGGCTCACTTTTAAAAAAGCCCATAAATTAAAAATCTGCTGTAAACTAAATTTTTTTTTTTTTTAATATGTAGGAAATCAAACCGCAGTGATGAGCAGCAACGAGTGCTTCAAGTGTGGACGTACTGGTCATTGGGCTCGGGAATGCCCTAGTGGAATTGGCCGTGGCCGTGGGATGCGAAGCCGTGGCAGAGGTGGATCTACCTCCACAGGAGGTTTTTATTTTACACGCATCTGAATGAACAGTAAAATCTAATTAATTGCAAATGTGATACTAATGACATCTTTACAAGTATTGTTTTAGTGACTGAGCAAACACAGATCAAGGATAGTATACTAAATCTTTTAGGAACTACACTTGCCAAAATAAGGCTAAAATTTTAATTTGGTAATCTTTCATACTTGCAATACACCAGAGTACCGGTACATTTGTTTAGTCTTAATGAGGGCTTAATACAACCCTCAACTACTAAATCTTTTAGAAGAATAGTGAGGTTGCTGTGGGAAGGATTGTAAATTGCAAATTCTCACTTTGCTAATGTCCTAACCCTTATGTTTACAGTGTCAAGTTGGTTGTTTAGGGATCAAAATATACATCAATGCTTTTCATGTTCCCTGTCTAAAATAGGCTTCCAGTTCATGTCTTCATCTCTCCCAGACATTTGTTACCGCTGTGGTGAGTCTGGCCATCTTGCCAAGGACTGTGATCTTCAGGAGGATGGTAAATATTAATAAATTTTTCTATTGTATGTATTCAGAATGTGGTGGAAGAGGGAAAACTAAACACTTTTTATTAAAAATTGATTGTTTTCTGTTAACATGCATGTTGTAACTTTATCAAGGTTTTATAGTCTTGTTTGGCTTGTTTTCTTATTGTGGAAGCCTGCTATAACTGCGGCAGAGGTGGCCATATTGCTAAGGACTGCAAGGAGCCGAAGAGAGAGCGAGAGCAGTGCTGCTACAACTGTGGCAAACCTGGCCATCTGGCTCGTGACTGTGACCATGCAGATGAGCAGAAGTGCTATTCTTGTGGTGAATTTGGACACATTCAAAAAGACTGCACCAAAGTTAAGTGCTATAGGTAAGCTACTAAAGCTGTAGAAATACCCCTTAAATAGCTGCAAGATTTCTTACCCTTAATCTAATTTGAAATTTATACAAGTTATCTTGTATACAGTAGACTCTCTATTTATCCAGGATCGGGTTTACCAAGTTGTAGATTAACCAGGATGTGATAAAACATACGTGTGACTCCCAGGGCTGGCTCTGGCTTTGTTGCTGCCCCCAAGCACCCAAAAAAAAAAACAAAAAACACCCTACCAGGGTGCAGGGCAGCCAGTGAACCAACACACCCTCCCTGCAGTGCAGGGTGGCTGGTGAACCAACCCCCTCCCCCCTATTTCCTATGGATTGTGATTATCCAAGATTTTACTAACCAGGATTAATTTTTTTCCTATCATCCCAGTTAATTGAAAGTCTAGTGTAATCTGTTTTGGGTGTGTATATATATACCTAATTTTCTTGTGTGGTGGGGTTTTAAGGAAACTAACTTTGACTCACCGCTTGTAATGTTTAGATTGATTAAGTCACAACGTATTGGGTTTTAAACAAAGCTAGGCATATATAGTCATGCAACACATTCAGTGAAGTCAATCAGGATATCAGAAATTGCACACGTTTCTCTGGAATAGAATTGAGCTGCCCTAATATCTAAGGGTCTATTTCCAACTGTATTAAACTCTTATACAGAAGAAGCCTCAAATGCTGAGTTCATTAGTGGTACACAACATTGTACTATTGGTGGCAGTGTTGAGTAGTTCCTGTTGCAGCTATCTAAGGTTAACCAATCCACTTTTAGTTATCAATAACAAAATATTCGTATTTCTCCTTCAGGTGTGGTGAAACTGGGCATGTAGCCATCAACTGCAGCAAGACAAGTGAAGTCAACTGCTATCGCTGTGGCGAGTCAGGGCACCTTGCACGGGAATGCACAATTGAAGCTACAGCTTAATTATTTCCTTTATCGCCCCTCCTTTTTCTGATTGATGGTTGTATTATTTTTCTCTGAATCCTCTTCACTGGCCAAAGGTTGGCAGATAGAGGCTATTCCCAGGCCAGTGAGCTTTACTTGCCGTGTAAAAGGAGGAAAGGGGTGGAAAAATCAACTTTCTGCATTTAACTACAAAATGTTTATGTTTAGTTTGGTAGAGGTGTTATGTATAATGCTTTGTTAAAGAACCCCCTTTCCGTGCCACTGGTGAATAGGGATTGAGTGGGAAGAGTAGAGTCAGACCAGCAAACGCTCTCCAGGTTCCATGAGCGTGATCCTTTGCAGGAGGAAGAATAAATCCTGGAAGTGGCTGAACTTCCACAAGAAACTATAATTTTATTACAATGATGGCCTTGGATTGTCTGACCTCAGTAGCTGTTAATAACATCAAGTAATGTCTTTTATCAGGCCTTATCTAGAGCATATAGCTGAGTGGGAGTAAACAAAACAAACAGATGCACGTGCCTGTTAGTGGCCATGAGAGAGAGAGAGAGGGAAATCAGGAATAATTAAAACAAAATAACAATTCAGTCAATAAATGTTTAATGTCAGCGATAACAAAAGGTTATGGGAAGCTTTTGAGTAAGTATTTCAATCTAAAACCCAAAACATCAGTTATGATAACATACACAATTTGGAGCTATTCAGGAGTTGCAAAGAAATGTTTTCACAGAAATCAAGATGTTATTTTTGTATACTATATCACTTAGACCAACAAAGTTTCATTTGCTTGTAATCAGTTTTTAAAGTAAAATGGTAAAAGCAATTGAAGTCCTAGAACACAGAAATGTAATTTTAAACTATCAATAAAGCTGGAGGAGGAAGGGGAGTTTGGCTAAAGTTCCTTTTGTTTAGCTTTTGTTGTTCATGTACATAGTGCAAAACACCATATTAAAGAGGGGAGTGTGGAGGTGTTGAAATGCTTACAGTTTGGACTTTTCTTTTGTATGAAATCTATTGGATATAAAGTTCAGTCCTATAACATTCAGAATTTCATAATCACAAAATGGAGTACTATTTATAGGCTTCAATTTCTCTGTGTACAATGACACTGGCAAACCATTGGTTCCTACCTGCATTATGCTCCAACCTTTGCACTATCCACCTATTAAAACATCCGTTCATGTGTCTCTTACAATCCTTGTGAGTAGGCAGTGAAGAGACCAGCTTTATGAATCATGCTGCAATACTAACTCCTGTCAAGTAGCCTGATGGGCTGTCTGATATTGATATGGCTTAATTCTTCAGACAAGCACGTCATTACTAGATGTTTAGGAAGAATTAGTAATTTGACCTATGAAGTACCCCAGAATGTATGGCACTGCATTAAGATATAGTTTTAAGCTTCTGTCTTCTAAATGCAAATCTATTTGACAAAGGTGGAAGAACTGTTAGGCCTTGTCTGCCCTACCAAATTTTGTTATCAAACGTGACACTCTAATCCTAATCAGTGTCATGTTCATACTCTCTGCTTCTGTCATCAGAGCACATTCACCATTGGGGCACTAGCATGGACAGTGGGAGCAATATGCTGTTGGTACCTATTCCACAGTCCAGCTTAATACCCTCCGTTGCTAGGCGTAGTGGGAAGGCGGAGCAGATCACAGCACCTCTCAGGACTAGGCTTGATGCCCCGAGATACATTGCTTTAACTGTTGTGAAGACTTCACAGATGGCAGTGTGGTTAATTGTGAACTGCCCAACTGAAGACTTCAAGTTTCCTGACATGCTGTGGGATATTGATAGGCGCAACTTCTGATTTGCTTTTGACATTCACCGAACAGCTGCATGGGGTTGATAGTGAATTCTGGGTTCGTGAAACACCCACTGAATGGTGGGATTGTGTAGTCAGGTAAGTGTGGGATGATGAGCAACGGCTACAGAACTTTCAGATGCAGAAAACCACGTTCCTTTAACTGTGCATAGCTTGTCCCAGCACTGTGGTGCAAGGACACCAGAATGAGTGCTGATCTATCCGAAGTGTGTGGCATTCTCTGTGTGGAAGCTGGCAACTCAACACATGGGGGTTTCATTGACATAAATGTGGGGTGGTTCGGGAACATGCATGATGCAACTTCAGGAACACTAGCCTGTACAGAAAGCTGAAAGTGGGGACTTGCTTTCCATACTAGAAGACTAGTGGGGCATGTTGAAATACCCATAGTGAGCCTGGGAGACCTGATGTACTGTTTAGAGCTGTAGCTCATGAAACCTTACACAGGAAACCTGGACAGCAGTAAGGAGCAGTTCAACAGGCTGAGTAGGTGCTGGATGACAGTGGGATGGGCTTTTTGGCAGATTAGATCTCATTGGGGAGATGATTCTCATGTACATTGCATAATCTCTGTGAGGCTATGGGTGAAAGGCTTGCTCTGGGTGGAGTGTTGAGGTAAACTGCGTGGCGGCTGATTTTTGAGCAGGCAGCTTATAAGGGCTAGCAGCAGCTGTGCAGAGGGTGGGGGGGGGGTTTGATTCGGGGAGGCTTTGAGGCAACACTTTGAAAATAAGAACCAGTAATGTATATCTCTCTGACTGGTGCTGCAATGCTACATTACATACAATTTTCCTAGGAAGTAATGATGACATTTTGGGGCCTTATGTTCCAGCAAGCACATGAATAAACTACCTGAATAGGTAGTGGTAGTGCCTGCTGTCTCAATTTGCAGAAACCAAATAAAGATGAGTTACAGTTCAAAATCTTTGCTTTTATTGCGCAAGGAACAGCACACAAAGATGCTTGGCAGGAGACTTTCAGAGCTGTGTGTAGGTCCAGCTATCTTGAAAGTAGTCTGGAGGGAACAGAAGTTGTGGAAAGGACTAGTAGGAGCAGAGTTTGGGATGGCATGGAAAAAGTTCAAAATGTGATGGAGGGGAGGGCAGGCACAGATCTGCAGCATTATTAAGGACTTCAGCATTTGCTCCTTTAAGGACACTTGAGCAGATGATTAAAGTAGTAAATTCCTGACTTTTCGGCTTCCCAGCACTCCTTAAAATCCCTTTTCTCTGCATTGGAGCAGTGCAATATCTCCTGGAACAGTTGTGTGTTTGGTGTTTGTTTGCTCGGTCTTGGGTGCTTGTTTAAGCATACACAGCAGTTTCACAGTGGTCCAAGCTGGGTGAGTGCTCTGGTAACCTGCCATGCTCACCTGGGAAAGTGGGATGAGACTGCTCCACCTTGAAACAGGAAATGGAATTTCATAAATTCCTGCCTTTTCTAAGGGGGACGGGCAAATGGCTTACCTGGGGAGTTCAAGCTGCTGACCAGAGCTGCTGTTCTGGGACACTTCCTGGAGGCCAATTAAAACAATTTAAAATCAAGTACTATCTACAGTGGCACTGACAGTTTAGGAAAAAGACATGCCTCTTGTTGGGGTGGTTGTAATATTTTTGCTGTAAAAATGCCATTGTGACAGTCACATGGTAGTGTGTACACGTTCATTATTTTACCAACAAAACTGTAGTGTAGACAGGACCTTGGTATCTGATTGCAATGATCAGATTCAATTTTATTGAAATCTATCTCCTGTGATATTAAAATAATAGTTTCCATTTTAAGTGAAGATAAACTTTATACAAGTGTGATCGTGTGATCCATTTTTTCCACTAAATGTTGGCCAAAATAACTTATGAAAATCATTACCTCAGCTGAGATATTTAAGAATGTTTTTTGTTTTACATCACAAGTCTGACCGTTTCCTTTAATGCCAGTCTTACTATGTCTACAAGGTGATTTAAGGTGACTGCTGTGAAGCTTCCACTTCACAGAAGCTACCAGGGGTTGGTATTTAATGTGATACTTATTTTCATACTAAAATGCAATTGGAATAGCACATTTACTATCTCACAAGGAAAAGAAGAAACAAAGATGCAAATTGGCAAACCAAGTGAAAATTCACCAAAGTCCCTTTGCAGGGAGTGCTGATTAGTCTAATACTAAAGATTGGAACTTAAATAGCCTAGATACTGCTCAAATTTCCATGGTAGCTTTAATACAGTCATCACTAAATCAAGTCTGCAAAAAATCCTTTCTGCTCTTGTATCTGCTCATTATTTCACTTTCCCATGTTCCATTTTTGGGAACACAAATGGATTCAGTTGAAGCAGCAACTGAATTTCTAATTAGTTTATAGCAATCTGACTCTTCTAATTCATCTTGTCTGACCAGTTAACTACTTTTTTTTTATGCATCTTAAAGGTGACATTACATTCTTGAGTGTTTATAGAGCGGCAGCAGCCAGATGTGCAGATCATAGTCTTGCTCCCCATTGTGTAAACTACAGTGCCTTTGAGCACTCATCCTGCTTGAACGGGAGGGGGGAATCCAAATGATTTTTAACCTGCTCTTTCTAAATAGAATAGAGCAGGGGTGGGGAACCTCCGGCCCGCAGGCCTTATATGGCCCGCCAAATGATTTTGTCCGGCCCGCGGTCAGGGACGGGCGCGGGCCGCCAGGCGGGGGCGGCTCGTGCCTGGGGGAGCCGCCGCTGACGCACGGGCTGCCAGGGGGGGGCGGCTCGCCTCTGGAGGAGACGACGACGACGCGCAGGCACCGTTAGCCGGGCGGTGAAAGGGGGAGCCGACGGTCAAGGGGGAGTGTGGGGGGCAGGCTGGACTGGGGGTCAGGCAAGGGGGCGGTGGGGGGGGGAGGCTAGGCGGGGTGGGTGAGACATGGGTGCAGGAGGGAAGGAGGTTTGGTGTGGGGGAGGCTGGGCTGGGCGGGTCAGGCATGGGGGGCAGGAGGCTGGGTTGGGAATGGGAGGGGGGGAGAAGGTTAGGTTTGGTGGGATGGGCCGGGCCAGGCAGGGGTGGGGGAGGAAAGGTGGTTAGATGGGGGGAGGCTGGGCGGGGGTAAAGGAAGATCACTCCCTACACCCAGGCTGATAGTGGGAGCTGACTGGGGCAGGCGGCAGGACCCTGGCTGGCAAGGGGCCAGCGGGGGAAACCCCAAAGCAGTGCAGGGCTAAGCACTCCACCTGCCACTGCTTTGGGGTTTCCCTCACTGGCCCCTCGCCAGCTGGGGTCTCAGCTCCTGTTGCCAGCCTGGGCTTCCGGGGGAGGGGGGGGTGGGAGCGGCCCATGAATGACATTATAAATGTCCAAATGGCCCTTGACAGAAAAAAGGTTCCCCAACCCTGGACTAGAGCAACCGTTTATATCTAAAAATTCTTAACTTGGCTAAGCTCTCGCCTGGGTCAGTATTGCTATTTCACTAGTTATCAAATTTGGTTTTTAACAGACTGGAGCTTAATTTTTAATGTTGGAAAGGCTTTGGGTTTTTTCCTTTTTTTTTTTTTTTTTTTCACCCTTTGTACATAACTTGAAACTCAGGCTTTGTTACTTTATCTGGCTCCTCACTGGAACAGGAAAAAGTAGTCTTAATGGCCTCTAATGCTTTGGGAGTGGGGCTGGTGTAGTGTGAGGCAAGGTCACATCTTTGTATTGCCATATCCCATAGGAGCCCTCGTCACAGACTAAGGTCCCATTACATGGTGGTCCTCACAAGATAGCAGTACTTCCCTAACTCATAAAGAAACCGTGATACCTCAATCTAGGACTAACTTACTAGTTTGACTAGCTGTTTGAAATAGCAGTAGTTGGTCCCTTTTTCCCCCTAGCTAGCTCACTAAGCTCCTTAAAGCAACTGATTTAGGCTCTCTGTTCATATTCTTGCTCCTTGCCCAAATACAAGAGGGAGGATACCCTCTGCAGAGAAGCTTGGTCCTTAATATTTCCCAAGTTACATGGAAGGTAAACAAAGGTGTAACCTCAGGTTTTATGCTTTCCTATTAGGTATTCCTCTACTAAGTTACTTATTACCTTTAAAAAGGTTCTGCCTGTTCTTGCTAGTTGTATGAGGGAATCCAATGTTCAGCCAGCCTCAAGCCTAATGTCTGTTCCTCAATTTCTGAATAAAAGTCCAGAGGCCCAAGCCTGCTTTTAAAAAGTTTTTTTCCCTTCTCTTTCCACGCATCTCTCTCCATGGTGACTCACAAGTTACTTAGAGTGGATAAATTCCCTCTTAGCTTGATAGCCAAGGTGTCTCACTGTCTTCCCACTGACTGTAACAGTCCATTATTGTCTTTTCTTGAGCTATACAGTGAGTGGTTATTTGGAACTGGTTTTCATGACTTGCATAGTGCCCCTATCTTGTGAGGCGTAGTAGATGATGTATTGGTTACAAGCACAGTTGTCTATACTGTATATGTAAGTTCATAACTACAGTTTATATCTCATAGTGATCAAGTTCAGAACATTACAAACTTTCATAAGAGCTTATTCACTGTACTTTTATAGTACAATCACACAACATGCAATCAGTTCAACTGCTCGTTTTTGGGTTTTAAGCCACCTGCCTACTAAGATGAATGGTCTATCAAAGTAGTGTCATTGGCTCATCTTTGCCTAAGGAGCAGACTGCCTGGTTTCTCTTCAGGAAAGATCCATCCAGTTAACTTCACAAACTCGAAGTGATAGCAACACACCTTAATCTGATTTGATACTTAACTGACCTCTGGAAAACCATGAAGGGGATGCCACATCATGTGTGAAAGACTTCGTGTAATGAGACTCCAATCTCCTCCTGTGGGGAGCTTAATGAGACTTTGTCTGCTTCAAAGAAAATAGTCTTTTATCAGAGGCACTTCTCTCTCCACACAAATGTTCTAAAGTTCAGGAATAGCCTAGATAGCTCTGGTGAAGCTACAGTTTTGCTAGAATCAGCACATTGTTTTCAGGCTAGATAAAGCTGTTGTAATGACTTAAACGTTATCAAGGTGGAGCAAGTTGAAAACCCTAATCAAGGCAATAAACCTACCATCTGTCTATTTTTGAGGGCTTCATATTCCAGGGAAATAAAACCTGATGTGAAACTGCTTCAACCACAATGAAATCCATCTGAGCATGCGCTTCCCAAACAGTAATAGATTTTTCTAGGTAATCCAGCCATAGACATATATAACTACAGAAGAAAATTGCAACTAAAAGGTTCTACAGCAGACAGGCAAAGGGAGGCCACCAGGAAGTTGTCATAACTTGGCCTTTTCCCTCTTGTGCATACTATATGTCCTTCTGTTCTTCTTTGGATGGTGAAACATGATCTTCCTAGTGGATACCGCATTTCTGAGCAGCACATTGAGAAAGAGCCAATCTCATCTGCACCAGCACCAGTGCAGCCATCCCCAAAAAAGGATGATCAGGTAAGAGCCATATTTGGGAAGCCAGATACTTAAAACAAACCACATGAACATGATAAATTGTGGTATAATTGAAAAGACAGTGGCAAACAATTGCCACTTGAAGTGAATGTCTTCTCATTCATAGCACAACCTTTTTTTGAAGCTTCATTCTGAAAGGTGTGCTATAATCAGAGGACTGATTATAGCACACCTTTCAGAATGAAGCTTCAAAAAACAAATGGTCTGTATTTAGAGCCTTTGGACACAAATGTTCTAGGACTGAAAATGCAAAAATCTCTGAAGATAAGCAGGATTTACCAGGTCTTACATGGTCCACAGATACCATCAGTGTCTTATAAGGTGTGCAGTTCTGCAACTATAAGGTACTGTCCTACAGCCATGGAATTTACAAGATTGGCACGTGGTAAATTTTCATTTTGATCATTAAAACCTCATATTTCTTACAAGATGAGGCCAATGAAGACTGTAAGTTCCTGGTTGTGCCTACAGGCCTTGTGAGTTCCCTAGCCTAGGCAAGACTTGTAGATCCTGATAGCTTTGCCAAACCAATAGTCATAATAGACTTAAGAACTTCAAAGTTTTGCAGTCATACTTGGTGGAGCCTTAATAGCACCTCCTGAAGAAGTCACCGCACTGGGTTAAAAAATCTGATAAATTCCAAATTAGTAAGGGGAAACTAATATAATCTGCTCCCCTTGGACAGAACAGGAGTGTCTTGGCTTGAAGACAGAAGTTGCTGGTGATGATCTTTGGACCTGGTGAAGTTAGGTGTAGCCCAGCTGTTCTGGCTTTACTGACACTCCTGCTTCATTTTTTTTATCTGAAAACTAATATGACTTTCTTGAAAATTATTTTACAAGAAAATCATCACTATAACAGTGTAAGAAAGAAACAGACTCCTAAGAAGTTTGGTTTTATTTAAGAAGGAACCAAAAAAAAATAATATCCCAATAAGTAAACTATGTATTTCTAGACCAAAAACTTCAGGAAGAGTGAGTCAAGGCTGAAATTACAGAAAATCTCACTAGAATTTTGTAGCTCTTAAAATATGTTTCCAAGCCAAGGATTTTGCAATTAAGGTTCCATAAACATAGAACTGTCTCAGTATTATTAGCCACCAAAATAGTGTAATAGCTTTAGAAGCTCTTCACATCATAGACTGTAAATTCTAATGTAATATATTCTGTACATATGTTGGGAGAACAACGTCTCTTTTCCATGTAGAAGTAATGAGGTCTTAGTTTCAGTGAATGTGTTACTTTTGCATGAGGCTCTTTCTAACCAAAGTTGATTGTACCATTGTTTTCATATTTAATTCAGTAAATCCTCCCATTTTGAATTTGCTGCCTGCTGCAGAATTTCTAGTCTGCTGCATCCATGCCACAGAAACTAAGGAATCTTGCAGCCAGAGACCACATGTGGTGATGACTCTATTCTTTCTCTCCCCCTTGTGACCTCAGTGTTTTTTGGGGGATAGGAGGGGAAGGAGACTGGCTAGAACAGCTGTTCTCAAACTTGCTGAGGCTGTGACCCTATTTTCCCTCTCAGAAGGGTCGCGTGGCGGCACCGATGTCCGCCGAAAAGCCGTCGAATTGAATACTTCCGCATTCCGCAGCTATTTTCGGCGGACGTGCCGAGCGCTTCCGAGAGCGCTCGGTATGTGAAGCGAAAAGCCGCTGAATGCGGAACGAGTCAATTTGAGAAATCCCGGGCTAGAACGACTTCCCTCAACTTCGCATCCAGCTGCTCCACTGTCCCAACCTCAGTATTTGCCACTGCAATCAACCATGAAGGATAAGGACAGTACTGTAACTGGACGCCTCTATTGAATGATCAGAAGTTAAATAACAATGATAATGTTTAAAATTTCATCATTTATGTTTCAGCTTTAATACACCCCATTTAGAGGAATGAGGGAATTTCATATCCCCAGATACTGTGTCAAGGTGCCTGCAAACTCAGGATGACAACTGCATTTGCTTGCATTTTGTTCATGTTTGGAAGGTTTTTCTTCAGGAAATAATAAAAGTATTCAGCATAAAAAAGGGTTACATTTCAAGCAATTACTAAATATTCACATGAAGAATATTTTCCATTTTATCTGAGAGCTAAAAAAAAAAAAAAAGACTTGTGTAGATCACAGTGTAATCTCACCATTGGCATATTGACCTCAAAATGATGTCCCTGGGAGTTTGCAAGTTCTTTGGTCACAGAGTTCATGAAGCATATCTAGCTTGTATTTGTAAGGTGGGTGATACAGATACAATGGTCTGGATTCTCCAGTCTGCCGAAGTGGCAGCTCCTCTGCCAGCTGCCTCCTCTCACCTAGCTACTGAATAGAAGGGAAAAGGGCATGTGGAGTGGAGTTCTGAGGTCTCCTGTGCAAGTCTCACTTGCTCTGGGTTTGGAGGATGTGAGATCAGGGATCCATAACCAGGTTCTCAAAGGTCTCTCCTCACTGCATCTGAATCTACCCCCATGTGGTTTCTAAGCTATCTATGGGGGATGGATTGGAGTCTTCAGCATGTATTGAAATCTGTGGACCCTATGTGGAGGGTAAGGTGCAGGATGTTCCAGGGAGGAATATAAAAATATTGCTCAGGCATGCAGGAGTGAAATCAGGAAGGCTAAATCACACTTGGAATTGCAGTTAGCAAGGGATGTTAAGGGTAACAAGAAGGGTTTCTTTAGGTATGTTAGTAACAAGAAAAAATTCAAGGAAAGTGTGGGCCCCTTACTGAATGAGGGAGGCAATCTAGTGACAGAGGATGTGGAAAAAGCAAATGTGCTCAATGCTTTTTTTGCCTCTGTTTTCACGAACAAGTTCAGCTCCCAGACTACTGCACTGGGCAGCACAGCATGGGGAGAAGGTGACCAGCCCTCTGTGGAAAAAGAAGTGGTTCAGGACTATTTAGAAAAGCTGGACGAGCACAAGTTCATGGGGCCGGATGCGCTGCATCTGAGGGTGCTAAAGGAGTTGGCTGATGTAATTGCAGAGCCATTGGCCATTATCTTTGAAAACTCATGGCGATCGGGGGAGGTCCCAGATGACTGGAAAAAGGCTAATGTAGTGCCCATCTTTAACAAATGGAAGAAGGAGGATCCAGGGAACTACAGGCCGGTCACCTCAGTGCCTGGAAAAATCATGGAGCAGGTCCTCAAGGAATCAATCCTGAAGCAGTTAGAGGAGAGGAAAGTGATCAGGAACAGTCAGCCTGGATTCACCAAGGGCAAATTATGCCTGACTAACCTAATTGCCTTCTATGATGAGATAACTGGCTCTGTGGATGAGGGGAAAGCAGTGGATGTGTTGTTCCTTAACTTTAGCAAAGCTTTTGATATGGTCTCCCACAATATTCTTGCCAGCGAGTTAAAGAAGTATGGGCTGGATGAATGGACCATAAGGTGGATAGAAAGCTGGCTGGATCGTCAGGCTCAATGGGTAGTGATCAATGGCTCCATGTCTAGTTGGCAGCCAGTATCAAGCGGAGTGCCCCAAGGGTTGGTCCTGGGGCCGGTTTTATTCAATATCTTTATCAATGATCTGGAGGATGGTGTGGACTGCACCCTCAGCAAGTTTGCAGATGACACTAAACTTGGAGGAGAGGTAGATAGGATACAGAGGGACATAGACAAATTAGAGGACTGGGCCAAAAGAAATTTGATGAGGTTCAACAAGAAGTGTAGAGTCCTGCACTTAGGACGGAAGAATCCCATGCACTGCTACAGACTGGGGACCGAATGGCTAGGCAGCAGTTCTGCAGAAAAGGACCTAGGGGTTACAGTGGATGAGAAGCTGGATATGAGTCAACAGTGTGCCCTTGTTGCCAAGAAGGCTAATGCCATTTTGGGCTGTATAAGTAGGGGCATTGCCAGCAGATCGAGGGACGTGATTGTTCCCCTCTGTTCGACATTGGTGAGGCTCATCTGGAGTACTGTGTCCAATTTTGGGGCCCACACTACAAGAAGGATGTGGATGTGGAAAAAGTCCAGAGAAGGGTAACAAAAATGATTAGGGGCCTGGAGCGCATGACTTATGAGGAGAGGCTGAGAGAACTGGGATTGTTTAGTCTACAGAAGAGAAGACTGAGGGGAGATTTGATAGCTGCTTTCAACTACCTGAAAGGGGGTTCTAAAGAGGATGGATCTAGACTGTTCTCAGTGGTACCAGATGACAGATCAAGGAGTAATGGTCTCAAGTTGCAGTTGGGAAGGTTTAGATTGGATATTAGGAAAAACTTTTTCACTAGGAGGGTGGTGAAACATTGGAATGGGTTACCTAGGGAGGTGGTAGAATCACCTTCCTTAGAGGTTTTTAAGGTCAGGCTTGACAAAGCCCTGGATGGGATGATTTAGTTGGGGATTGGTCCTGCTTTAAGCAGGGGGTTGGACTAGATGACCTCCAGAGGTCCCTTCCAACCCTAATATTCTATGATTCTGTGTTTTGATCCGTGGATCATAGCAGGAGGTTGGGCAGTAGGAGGGTCTGTTGTGTGGTGTTTGGATGGTTCACAAACCATTATGTAGAGTTTAAGTGCTGATGTGTGTGTCTGTAGATAATATGAGAAACTACAGATTGGGTAAGATTCATTGGATGGACTCAGGAATATAGAGATCATAGTTAAATGTAAAATGCAAAGGTTAACAAAATACAGCAGTGCCTTTTACTGTTTCTTTATGAGGCATAAAGACATCCTGGCTTAGGGGGAGGAGGAGAAGGGAATTTTGCTCCCTCCTCATTTGGCCTATCAGGTCCTTGCTTGCTTTTTGGTGTATTTGGAAAATTACTTGGAGTATCAAATATGAGTTTCAGCTGCATCTCCCCCTACTGTGACCTCATTATTAATTTCTTCCAAAGATGTTGCCAAAGTCTGCCAGCAAAGAGAAAATGAGCAGAGAGAGAATGCTTGTACAGCAGAAATATATTTTTCCAGTTTTATAACAAACCATATCTAATAAAAGCGTAAGGCACACAACTGTAGAGACTGATACAATACTGTATATATAGCTTTAGCTTGTCTGGCATCCACAGTATTCAGCAGAAATCATCTGGCCTGCCAGTCCCTCAGTCTTCTATATGTGCACAACGTTGACTAGAGGCTTTTCTGTTTTCTTTCACCCTCCACTTTCCAGATTTCTACTCAATATTTATTCTCCTTTGTCTGATCCAGTACTTTCATGGGATCTCAGCCTAGTCCCATCCAGACTAATGGGATCCCCCCTTTGAATCTAGGGCAACAATCTCCCTACCTCTATTGTCTAACAAAATGGTGTTTCCAGTGGCAATTACTTCTCCAATTACTTCAAGCTCTTCTAGCTGACCCTCCTTTCATGGTGTTCCATAAAGACAAGGTTTCCATTAAGCCACACTCTACGTTTATGTCAAAGCTAGTCACCTTTGCATTTGAACCAAACTGTTCATTTCCTGGTGTTTTCCCCAAAGATTCAAAGGGGGGATCCCATTAGTCTGGATGGGACTAGGCTGAAATCCCATGAAAGTACTGGATCAGACAAAGGAGAATAAATATTGAGTAGAAATCTGGAAAGCGGAGGGTGAGAGAAAATAGAAAAGCCTCTAGTCAATGTTTCTTTTAAAGCTGAAGAAAAACTTCACACATCTGACATTCACAGAGCTTTGTCATTCCACCTGGACTGTACTAGGACCTTCAAAGCCTCTCCCAGACTTTCTTCTTGCCTACAGTGAGAGCATTAAGGGTCTATCAGTGTCCACCCAGCAACTCTCACATTGGATTTCTGACTGCATGAAGCTTTGCTACAATCTTGCTAAAGCCTCTCCTCCCCTGAGGATACAGCTCACTCCACCAGAGCTCAGTCTGCTTCATCAGCATTTCTGAGCAATATACCAATAGCACATATGTGCAAAACAGCATGTCGTCATCTGTATATACTTTTCCCAGACATTACACCATCACTCAAGCCTCATGTGATGATGCAAACTTTCACAAATTGGGGTAACAATCTGTTCAGGTAACAAAGTCCTGTGGCACCTTAAAGACTAACTATAAAGTTTTGAAGCATAAGCTTTCATGGGCTAATACCCACTTCGTAACACGGCTACCTCTCTGATTCTTGACAATCTGTTCAGATGATCTGAAGTCCCTCTACCTGTAAGGAAACTGCTGATGAGTCACTTGCAGTGGGATGTATATGTGCATAATAACTTGAAGGAGAAAAAACAGTTACTTACCTCTACAGTCTGTTGTTCTTCAAGATATGTTGGGCATGTGTAGATTCCCTACCCTCCCACTTTCCCCACTAGTTTGGACATTAGATACACAGAAGTGCGAACGAATGGAGAGGAAGGTGGTGGATATGCCCCTTTATGTCCTCGGATGAGTGTACAAGGACAGTAGGAGCGAATGCACCATCTCTTAGTTCTGCTGGCAAAAGTCTCTGACTTCAGTGCATTGCACTCAGAATATACCTTCAATGGAATTTACATGTGCACTACAGATTTCAAAGAACAGCAGTTACTATATAGGTAAGTAAACATTTTTTTAAAGTATAATTTAGGATTTTTTGTGTAGGATGATAATACTTTGCACTCCTATAACACCTTTAATCAAAGCACTTCACAAAGAAGAGCTAGTATTATCTCTACTTTGCAAATGGGGATACTGAGGCACAGAGAGGGAGATTTTCAAAGCACAGATGGCAGGTAGGCATCTAACTCCTATTGATTTTCAATAAGAATTCAGCACCTACCTACCAGTCGAAAATCTCACCCAGAAATATTACCTGACATGTCCAAGGTCACCCAGTGAAGGATAAAATCTACAACGTCCCTCTCTCAGCCTGTGTTGAATTCATTAGACATGGAGGTAGCACAATGTCATCACTTATGTTGGAATTCTGCTAGAAGCTAAATTATTTCAGAAAGTACCAAGGAACCTTAATGACCACAGATGGTCAGAACCTCATATTTCCATCTCATCTGAAGACAGCACCTTCAGCAACAGATTGCCTCTGACACCATGCTGGGAAATTGGTGCAATGCTGACTCTCTGATGTATCTTTGCTGAATAGGGATGGACTTAAGCATGTGATTAAGGATAAGCACATACTTTGGTTACATTTTCTTTCAGTATTATATCTAAGGCTCCACTTCAGCAATAGTGAGATCAGCATGTCATTGGGTTTATTACAGCATTGTGGACTGTTGCTCTTGTTGTAGATACAGCAAACATCCATTAGATGGTACAAGTCTATAAATCATGATTTGGCTGAGCATTCTCTTCCGTTCCTGCAATACTTTGTGCTCATAGGTACTGTTTTCAAAATTTGCTTCCATTGCTGCTGACTCAGGTGCTGCATTTAGCATGTTGACGTGTCTGGGTATGTGTTTTGGCTTATACTCACCACAGAATTCAGCAGAAGTAATACAGAACTGCGTACAAACCACATGCCACACTTCAGAAAGCTCTTCCAAAGAAAGCTTAAGTGTACAATAGTATTCCTAGAGCAAAAAATGTTAAGGTTGTCAGTGTATAATGCCAGTGTACATCAGTGTAATTAAATTATTATTATTTTATTTGTATTATGATAGTACCTAGTCTCCAATCAGGATTGGGGCCCCTTTGTGCTAGGTGCTATACAAACACAAGCAGACACAATGCTTGCTTTAAAGATTGTGTTTGAAGAGCTTGAAATCTAATTGTAGTCTGAAAAAACATGAGGATCTGAGAGCCAGGGAATTCATTGTTATGATTACATTTAAATACAAAAATGCAAATGTAATGTTACGGTACCCTGCCACAGATATAGCCATTTATCTAGGTGTGTACGTAGTCCTCACCACCATAAACTCTGACTACCCCCCTATTAGCTTTGTCTTAGTTTCCTGACTCCATGGAAGGTAAATATGTGTCTAAAACAGGGGTTCTCAAATTTCACTGCACCATGATCCCATTCTGACAACATTCTGACTACATGACCCCAGGAGGGGGACCAAAGCCTGAGCTCGCCAGAGCCCCACCACCCCAGGTGGAGGAGCCAAAGTCAAACCTGAGTCCCACAGCCCTGGACGGAGGACCTGTAACCTGAGCCTTGCTGCCCAGAGCTGAAGTCCTTGGCTTCCAGGCTGTGGGGCTTGGGCTTTGGCCATAGGCCCCAGCAAGTCTAACGCCCGCCCTGGCAACCCCATTAAAACAGGGTCGAGACCCACAGTTTGAGAACTGATGGTCTAAAACCAGGGAGCAAAATACAGCTAAATTATAAACCAGATCTTCAGCTGGTGTAAGTTGGCATAGGTCTCCACTGATTTTAGCTGAAGTCAATGGAGTTTTGCTGATTTAGCAGAGCATCTGCTGTGATGTCTTAAAATCTGGATACTGGGTTTGTCCCAGCTTCTGGGAATATTAACTCCATGCACTGCAGACTTTCAGCGGTGAACATCTTAAATCATGCTCAACATGATTTATTTAGCAGGTTATATTTAGTCTAACTGTAGGCATTTGCCAGGCTTCAGATGGCTGCATCTGCAGGGTACTCAACCACTGTGAAAAATAAAGTTTTAAATGGTTGTGGCAGCTCCAAGGTTTGATATTAGAGGAGTTTATTAGGAAGGAGGGATGGCTGTTTTATAGGTCATGGATATAGGTGCAGTATATTGGTCCTGTCAAAACCTTTCAGCTTTAGGGATAAGCACTTTATTACAAAAAGGGAAAGGGATGGCACTCAATATCTGGGGACAGGTTCTGTGTCCTGCTCTGCTCCCTTTGCACCTTCAGGAAGAAAGGGAGCAGAAACCACACTCAAGTCCCCTACTTGGGATTCCCCCAAAAACTCCTGTGGAGTCACCTGTGGCAAAAAACCATCACAGGCAGCTGTCCCACTGCCCTCTCTGCAGCCATTGGTGTAGCAGGCATGTTGAAAGTAGACAGGGGATTGGCTGAAGCAGCCCCCAGGTTACTTGTTCTAACCTTGCCTGGGGAAGACAATCAAGGAGCCGGAGCTGAATGTTGGTTCTTTTCGCTTCTCTTGTTTATTCCCTTCTCCTGGGGTGACCTATGGCACCAATGTGGGAAAGGGAAAGGAGCCAACCTCTGCTAAGTGCTCCTCTGAGCAAACTCCTGTTTTGCTTTTTGGGGTTCGGTGGCAGGTGAGATTCCTATTTCCTCCAAGTAACCATAGGGTTAACTCTCAAACACATTCATTAAAAAACTGCTGGGGCAGATCAGGAAATCTATTTTCATTCATATCCAATACATGTTTTCTTAATACTGTAATCCTTGAGCACCACAGGTTGGACACTACTGAAGTATGCTAATAATACTCAGTATAACTAGGTTAAAAAAAGAAATAGATAAGTTCATGGGGATAGGTCCATCAATGGTTATTAGCCAAGATGGTCAGATGCAACCCCCACGTTGGCATTCTTAGGCCTGTTACTGCCAGATGCTGGGAGTGGATCACAGGGGATGGATCACTTGATCTGCACTGTTCATTCTCTCTGAACCATCTGGTATTGGCCACTGTCAGAAGACAGGATATCAGGATAGATGGACACCTGGTCTGATCCAATATGGATGTTCTTATGGTTCCATATTAATTTCTTACTGATTTACATTTGCTCAGTTTGCAAGAATTAAGATATTTTAGGGGTTTTTTTACTGCTGTCCCTGCAAACTCACTCTGCCCGTCAAACCAGATTCTTTTCATCCATCATTCTCATACTGACATATTTAAATAGATTTTCACAGGTATCACTGGGCATAATCAACAATGTACAGTGAGACACCAATCCTGGTTGGGGCCTCTGGACACCACTGTAATAGGAAATTAATGTGGTTGCATAATAACAACAGAGGTTTTATAGAGGGCATAATTTGACCTATACAGAAGTATTACTGCAGAAGATCTGCAAGATGAATAGAACCCTATTTGACTTTCAGAGTTTATGGGGCTGGCAATTAACAAGTTTGTTTACATGAAAATAAAGCAAATGTGCTATGGAAACAGACATTCAATTAACACAATTCCACAATACTAGCTTCGTATTAATTTTTAAAAAGAATGAGGAATACTTGTGGCACTTTAGATTAACATTTATTTGGGCATAAATTTTCATGGGCTAAACTTTGGCTACCCTCTGAAACATTTTTAAAAATAGAACTAGAAGTATTTTTTTAGATTATGACGAACTGTCCTGGTCTGAAGGGTTTTGCCCCGCTACTATTGAGAAGGTTGGATAATAAATGGGCGGGAGGAGAAGGGGCCTACAAAGAATATTTTTTATTGCCTGTGCCTAGGGGAGGACTTAGCCCCAGATCCTCAATCGGCTCCTAAATCCCTCTGAGGACCCGGACCTTAGTGCTGGGGAAAGGTGACAGGTGGCTGCGCTGCAGCCTGAAGCCATCTGACCCTAAAGCGGGTGCAGGACAAAACCCTCCGCCTGGACCCAGCCAGAACCCACCACCCCACTCAGCACATTTGCTGCGCCTGTAAACAGTCCGCCAGGGAGGTGAGCGCTTCATTGCGCATGCTCCTCAGGGAACCACACACTACACTTATGCGGACAACTCGCGCATGCGCCAACTACGAGCATGGAGCTCAGAGCCAGAAGTGTCGCCGCGGCACGATCCAGCGAGCGGCTGGGACTAGGCTGGAGGGGAAGTTCCGTTTCCGGTTTGGCTCTCCTTACCCTCCGGCGCCAACTTCCTGCTTCTACCGCCTCCTCAATCTGCTTCCGGGGCTTGCGCTGACCTCTGCCCCGCCCCGCCCAGGCGGTGCTTCCTGTTGCCCGCGCGTGGGAAGCGTCAGGAGAAGAAGGTGCCACTTGCGGGGCCCGTGAGGCAGCGGGGATCATGGTGAGTGACGGGCTCCGTCAGCCCCGCAGCCAGCTCCGCCCCCGGCCCTGCTGGGCTCCCGCTCCGCATCCTAAGGATCCCCCGCTCGGCTCCCAGCTCCGCCCCCGGCCCTGCTGGGCTCCCGCTCCGCACCCTAAGGATCCCCCGCTCGGCTCCCCGCGGTTCCCTCTTCCCCGGTTGTGTTGGGCCGGGCCCGCGCGTTCCTCTCTGCTGTGTCTGGGGCGGTGGCGTTCGCACAGGAATCAGCCTTGGCTCTCAAGGGGGCTGCTGCTGTGATTTGCATTGTGGAAGAGCCTGGACCCTAGGACTTGGCTCAGACCCTTGTGCTAGGCGCTGTACAAACATTCTTACCCTGGTAGGTCAGGTGCCAAAGGCTGCCAATCCCTGAGTTAGCCTGTTAATCTGTGTTCTCTCTTTCCTTTAGGCTCGAAATGCAGAAAAGGCTATGTAAGTACAGCTCTGAACTTGGTTATGTTAATTGTCATTCAGAGTGCCTGTCACAGTGCACTTCCTATTGGTATTTGTTGCTCATCACCTTGGTAACTGTACACTTACATGCATTATTTAGCTATTAAGTTCTGTCAGCATGTATGGCACTTCCAGCTTACAGTCTAAATTAAGTATACATGTTTTTATTTCAAAGTAGTGTGTGTGTGTGTGTGTATATCTGTCTATAGTGTGTGTATATGAGAATTTTTCATATATGTGTTTTGATGCATGAACAGGACTGATGATCTCCTCCATGCTTGAAAGGCATTACAGTAAAACCCCGATTTAACGGACCCCAATATAACGGACTTCGGATGCAACGGACAAAATTTCCAATGCATCCGAAATCTGTTTTTCACGGGCTGGCTGCCGACTCCCGGCTGCTGCCCGGCTCCCGCCTGTGGGTGGGCTGGCGGCTCCCGGCTCCCGCCTGCGGGCGGGCCGGCGGCTCCCGCCCGGGTCCCAGCAGCGAGAGGGCGGGCTGGCTGCCGGCTCCCGCCCGCGGGCTGGCTGCCGGCTCCCGCCCGCGGGCGGGCTGCCGGCTCCCGCCCCCGGGCGGGCTGCGGGCGCGCTGCCAGTTCTCGGCTCCCGACCGAGTCCCAGCAGCCGGGACCCGGGCGGGCTGACTCCCAGCTGCCGTGATACAGTAAAACCTCGATATAACGGACTAATTCAGGCGGGCTGCTGCTCCGACAGCTCTTTTTTATTATTATTATTAAATAACGGACTTTCCGCTTTAACGCACACCCCCTCGCCCGAATTAGTCCGTTATATCAAGGTTTTACTGTAATATTTCATCCACACTGACTTAAGTTCAAGGAGTCCTAGTTAATACACAGTAATTTTCCATGTCAAACATACCTGTAAAGTATAATTTGTGATGGCACTCAAAGTATCAGGACTTCTGTAACTCTTCCCCCTACTTAATCAATTACATGTTATGGACATTACAAGATGAGAAATCATAAACCAGTGATGCTCTGTAGCTTCTGGATTCTAGAAGTGTTACTAAAGTTAGATGTCAGATGCAGATGTGATAGCACTTTTAGTGGTCCTTACTGGAACAGTTTTGTTGTTGTTTTGGTTGGGGAGAGGTGAACACACCAGATTAAAATTGAGCATTCAGGAAGTGAATGGTTTGAAGTATCTGCTTGCATTATCATGGCACCTGTGCCTCTTACCTGGCAAACTGTCTTCAGCACTGTAAAGGTGAATTGATTACAGAATTGCAACCCTTCCCCCCCCCCCCACGTTGGAGATGTGTGCTAATTTAGATGCTAATATATTATGAATCAGTGTGGTATGTCATTTTGATGAACAGCACCCTTTATTCTTTGCATGGCCTCTTAGTGTTGCGCAAAGTACTTTGTCCTGTGAGAGTTTCTTAGCTCATTGCAAAGCAAGAAAAGTGTTTTGTTCTTGGGTTTTTAATTTACAGGAAACTAACATAGTAGTAGCCTGAAGTTACATCAAGGCTTGGTTCAGTCTCTCACTCCCACAATGGGAGGACCACAGCATTATCATATTTATCTCTCCCCCCCCCCCCCCCTTAGGAACGGTTTCATCTGTCTCAACCTACTGTGTCCTCTTTAACTCACTAGAGGAGCACCAGTCAGAAGTAACCTGAAGTCATCTTGGCTAGAGTCAGGGGTGCTATAACTTTGGTTATGGGAGACAATGGAGGGATGGATTTTTGAAGAATCCCTTTGTAATGGTGGTGGGAGAGTTACTTAAAGAAATGTTTTGAAATACCTATTTTTAAAAATAAAGAAGCTAGGTATAATAATCAGCCACAGAATGTAAGTGGACTCTACCTGAGCTGCTGAGAAATATTATTGAAATGTTTCTTTAAAATGAACAAGCTTGATATCCTTCTCTCTCTGCCCTCCTCCTCCCCACCCTCCCCAAAGGCAGGCTGTTGGTACGTCTAATACTAGCAAAAAAATTCATGGCTGGGTACTGCAGTGATAACTGACGTTGACTACTTTGACTGGTGGAATTTCTTCAATGTTGGAATGTTCTTAATGGAAACAGTAGTTACTATTTATTTTTTTGAAAGCCTGTATATAATATAGGTGTATCATGCAGAATGTAACCAGTTAAGTCCTTTAAAAACCTTGGTTTAGAAAATCACTGCTGTTAGAATGAAAAGGTTTAAAAGTAAATTCATTTCCTTTTTTCCTTTCAGGACAGCCTTGGCGAGATTTCGCCAAGCTCAGCTTGAGGAAGGAAAAGTTAAGGTAGGCTGGAGAAAAATAGGTCTTCCATGTTGTTTTTAAATGAATCACAAAGAAATTGGTCCTCACCTATCGGCACATAATGCAAAGCCACTTGCAGTACTGCTTCAACAAGTGCAAGCAGAAAGAATGTGACACATGCAGTTGCTGCACAAGGACTAAGTGGTGGTCACCAGGAAAGGGGCTTAAATTGGGAGAAGCTCTGGAAAGCAGTATGGCAACAAAGCCCACAAGTAAAACTGTGCTGGAGAGGCATACGGTGGATCATGCTTAAATCAACTTCCAATACTGTAGATAGTCCATATGGCCAAAGCCAAGTGGCATTTCACAGTAGAAGCAATATATCTTGATATCGGAAGCACGGTAATTCAGAAGGCAATTCTAAAAATATAAATGTAGTGATAGAGATTTCCTTCATCTAACTGGCTGTACATTCTTTGTCATTGGTTTTGATCATGGGCTTTGTTTGGCTTCTTTCCCAGTTAGCTCAGGAGAGCTAGAAAAGCCATTTTATAACCTTTTCACTTCCCTAGTATTGCACTACCAAAGTAGCGATCACTGAGCATTCCACTTCCAGGGCTATTACAAACTCGGGGCTTGCACATGACACAGCATGCTGTGCCTTTCGTTATTTGGCCACGTGGCATCTCCTATCACATCTATACTTCAGTTTAACCATGCACGCTAGGAGAATCTTTTAACCTTCAAATTAAGTTAGATTGGCCCATGACTTGAAAAAAACAACTGGTCAGTGGCTTTATATTGTGTAAAACCACTGGTCAAAAGGTTGGATTCTGAAACTGAAAAAGAGCCCATAATGTTAGGCCTTGATTCTTAACTGACTCCACAGGTGAAGCCGTGCATTGACTCCACTGGAGCTCTGTGTGGGTGCAGGAGTCCATCCTCTTCAGGTGACTTGCAGTATCAGGTCAATGGAAGGATTTGGATCAATGTTTATTTCTCAAAATGAGGAAAATTTCTTGTTTGGAGTAAGTTCTTCAGGAGACACACAACCTTCTAAAGGGCTTTGTTCTGAGTTATAACTTTGCATCTTTTCCCTGAGAACTGACACATTTATAAACTCCTAGGAGGACAATATAGAGCAGTGGTTCTCAAACTGAGAGTCGCAACCCCATTTTAATGAGATCGCCAAGGCTAGCTTAGACTTGGTGGGTCCCAGGGCCAAAGCCCAAGCCTGAAGGCTTCAGCTCTGGGTGTCAGGGCTAAGGTTACAGGCCCCCAGCCTGGGGCTGAAGACCTTGGGTTTTGGTTTTGGCCTTCTGGCCTGGGGCAGCAGGGTTTTGGCTTTGGTTTCCACCCCCGGTGTGGTGGAGCTTGGGTGGGCTCAGGGTTCGGTCCCCCCTCATGGGGTCCTGTAGTAATTTTTCTTGTCAGAAGCGGGTTGCAGTGCAATGAAGTTTGAGAACCGTGATACAGAGTAATGCAGTAGGAAACCGTAGCTATTGCAGATAAAACTTGGTGGCTTTTCAGGAGTTTCCCAGAGGAAGGGATGATGTGTATTTGGGGGCTGGGTGGTGGGGGAGGGGAGACACTAATTGGAAGACTGATCCAAACATAAGGGCCTGGAAGGAGTGTAAGAAGTGGGAGTAAGAGGAGCTGTAGGGGTAAATATGTAAGTGGGGAGACTTGAAGGTGAGGAATACTATGAATGTATGTATGGAATAACAGAAGTTAATCGAAGGATGCAAACAAAGGTGGTGAAGTGGCTAGTGGCAAGAAAGAAAAATGATTTTTGTAGCAGCTTTTTGAATGAACTGGAATGATGAGGCCATAGAGTTGGAAGCTTTAGTTTAATGCAGAAATCTAGAGCATGGACTAGAATATTAGCAGCAGGAATAGAAAGGAAGGGATAAACTTTTTATAGATTCCATCACTTCTCTCTACATCTATCAGTGTACTATATGTTGGCAGAGGAGTCAAAAGTGATACTATGCTTGAGCCACACTGACTGGAGCATTGCTGGTGATGAAGAATTGGAGAGAATAGGGTTTGGAGAACGGAGGGAAAAGGGTTTGAATAGAAAGATGACAGGCTCTAATTTGTATATGCTGGGCTTGAATTGGTGGCTGTGTTCAGTGGTTAAACAGAATTTCTTTCTTCGGAGTTTTTATATTCAATCCTTAAAGATGGGATGGGAATACAGGAAACTCGAGTCGGGAGGTACGAGTAGCTGATTTGCCTGGGACTAATCCAGGAACAACTAGGCCATGTTACACTCAGAGCATGAAATATCAGTTGCTTTGGGAACGTTAAGCTTCAGTATTAGATGGTTTGAAGCTTTACAATGTACGTCTTTCTCCCAAACAGGAGCGAAGACCTTTTCTTGCATCAGAATGTAATGAGTTGCCAAAAGCTGAGAAATGGAGACGTCAGGTATGCATCACATATATAGGCAGTGAACATCAGGCCTTTCTAATTCTGTAGAAAATGGACGGATAAATAATTTAGCAAAATATTTATACAGTTAAAATTAATGAGGTAATTGTACTGAGCACTGAACTAAGTCTAATATTTTTTGCTTCTAGAATTGTTCTCCTTAGCTCATGTGTAAACAGTTAAATTAAGGATTGACCAAGGTGTGAGCTAAAATAGTGGGTCACATTTTAACCATAATGACCAGAAAGTTAAAGGATAGACTGCAGGTTATTGTTGGCACACAGGTACAGATGCCTGTTCAAAAAGGAGTTATGGATGATGCATTTCCCAATATGGGTAGTTCTTTAGATCTTAAGTCATTATAAATAATGTTTGTGCCCAAATTAAACTTATTACATCTTATTGATATTTCAAATATGAGTTCTCTTAAACACATAGACTGGTTTAACAGTTGAAACTACCCTGACTTCTGACTCATCAGGAAAAACTAATCTCTATATAATTGTTTTTATTTAAATAGATTATTGGAGAAATTTCCAAGAAAGTGGCACAAATTCAAAATGGTGAGCATCTTTTAATTGCAGTTGACTTGTGTGAAACTTTGGTTCCAATGTCAGTTAACTCACTGCTGTGTTTAAGTTTGGGATCAGTGGTCTGGTTACTATTTTAATGCTCAGTATCTGACACTAGAGCTAGAAGGAACTCCACCTCTTCAGTGGGGCACAGCAATTGTTTCTAGCAATAATGGTTTGATGTTAAAACTGCATCATTCTGTTTGCCATCTTACCTCCTTCCCTCACATCAATTCTGACCTGCTTTGGCTGGACCTCATTTTTAAAGTTTTGTGTTTTTGCTTAACTCTTGCACTTTTTTCAATATTTCTTGGTAAATATTTATCTTTAAAAATCTTTCTTGCCACTGGGATTATCTGCAGTAGGAAACCTGAGAGGCAATGTCATGAACTATTGTGAACAGTTCTTATTTCTGCTTTCATGAGGGGCTACAATAGTCCAATTAAATAGGTGGATAAAATATTGGACTTTCTCCCCTAACTGTGCTGTTGAAGCTTGTCTTAAGGTTTCATGAATGTAGTTTTGTGAACTATTGACGTTTAGGAGTTGGTATTCAACTACAAATACTGAAGAAAATTATGTTAAATGACACCCAGGCATTATACATTTCATGACATGCCAGGATTAAAAATGGATAGACCGGTGCTTTTAGGAATAATGTACTCTAAGTACTGGTCATGGACCAGTAAGCAGTCACTTTTCATCCCCATTTAAGATATTGCTTCCTGGAAGAGTGGATAAAAATGAATTTCCTCTAGTAAAAAATATAGGAGGGTCAGTACCTGGTCCAACTTTCTCTCCAAGGAGGGGCGGTGTGCTCAAGTTAAGTCTTTCAACCCCCCCAAACTACTCCTTATGAGGCAAGACCTCGGGTTAAAGCAAGAAAAGGGCTGGGCCTCCAACAAGAGTTTGGGGAGCATTCCCCAAAGGGGAACAGAGAGAAATGAGTCTTTCTGAAGTGGTTAGTGTACAGTCTCTGTAAGAACTTCATTTTTTTTTATCTTGAAGCTGGTTTAGGTGAATTCAGAATTCGAGACTTGAATGATGAAATTAACAAACTCCTAAGAGAGAAGGGGCACTGGGAGGTCCGGATAAAGGAGCTAGGAGGTCCTGATTATGCAGTAAGTATAAAACAACCGTATTGGCAAACAACACTTCTGGAGTTAACTGTGGAAGCCCATCAACCCAAGACTAGAAACTTTAATCTACTGAATATTGGATGACTGGCATTTCATAGTGTATACAACAGAGATGTATTAAACACACTCGGTTATTTTTTTCCTCCTGTCTTGTATTTCAGTGATTAACAAACAACCTCTAAACATGCTGAATGGCACGTTAGATCAAATAGTGATGTCCTATCTTTCCCTCCCTCTCCAGGTTCTGAAAATGACTATTTGATGAGTTTCTTTCAACCTTAGGGTCTTGTTAAGATAAATCTATTAGTACTTTTTGTTCAGAATCTGAAGAGATGCACAAACTCTACCTGCCACTTTCTGTGGCTCCACTGTTCTGCATTACATGTCAGTCGGTGTATAAAGGTGTTCAGCAGAGAGTAAATGCCCTGACTGATCAAGGAATAATGAAATACTTGACTTTTGATGTTCTGGTCTCTGACACAAAATATCTCATGATGAAAAATCAAAATGTAATTTGTAGGGCTGTCATTTAATCACAGTTAACTCATGTGATTTTTTTTTAAAAAATCATGATTAATCGTCATTTAGTTGCACTGTTTAACGATAGGGTTTTTTTTGGTTACATAACTGGACTCAAAAACAAAATTGTGTGAAACTTTAGAGCCTACAAGGCCACTCAGTCCTACTTCTTGTTCAGCCAATAGCTAAGAGACATAAGTTTGTTTACATTTACAGGAGATAATGCTGCCCTCTTCTTATTTACAATATCACCAGAAAGTGAGAACAGGCATTCACATGGCACTTTTGTAGCTGGCATTGCAAAGTATTTATGTGCCAGATATGCTAAACATTTGTATGCCCCTTCATGCTTCAGACACCATTCCAGAGAACATGCTTCTAGGCTGCTGATGCTCATTTGGAAGAAAAAAAAAAAGTGTTAAGTTAATGATTGAACTCCTTGGGAGAGAATTGTATGTCTATTCCATGTTATAGCATTGTATGTCTATTCCATGTTATAGCAGTCTCAGATGATGATCCAGCACATTTTAAGAACACTTTCATAGCAGATTTGACAAAACAGAGAGAAGGTACCAATGTGAGATTTCTAAAGATAGCTACAGCACTCAAACCAAGGTTTAAGAATCTGAAGTGCTTTCCAGAATCTTAAAAAACCAACACTCTGATCAGAACCTGAACCACTAAAAAAGAAAATCAATCTTCTGGAGGTGGCATCTGACTGAAATGATGAAAATGAACAGGCGCCAGTCCACACTGCATTGGATTATTATTGAGCAGAACTGTCGTCAGCATGGATGCATGTCTTCTGCAATGGTGGCTGAAGTATGAAGGGACATATGACTCTTTAGTGCATCTGTCACTAAATATCTTGCAATGCCAGCAACTACAGTGCCATGCGAACACCTGTTCTCACTTTCAGGTGACATTGTAAACAAGAAACAGGCAGCATTATCTCCTGCAAATGTAAACAATCTTGTTTGTTTGAGCAATTGGCTGAACAAGCGATAGGACTGAGTCTACTTATAGGCTCTAAAGTTTTACCTTAATTTGTTTTTGAATGTTTTTTTTTGTATATAATTCTACGTTTGTAAGTTCAACTTTCATGATTGAGATTGTATTACAGTACTTGTATTAGGTGAATTAAAAATACTATTTCTTTTTTTACAGTGAAATTATTTGTAACAAAAACATTAAGTGAGTACTGTACACTTTCTATTCTGTGTAATTGAAATCAATATTTGGAAATGTAGAAAACATCCAAAAATATTTAATAAATGATATTCTATTGTTTATCAGTGCAGTTAATAGCGATTAATTTTTTTAATCACTTGAGTTCTAGTAATTTGTGCTGATTTATCAGGCTCTTCTATTAAAAGCGAGTCAGATTGTAAACTTTTGTTTATGGCATTTTAATGGCATCTTGTCCCTCTACTGTAAAATCCAGCGTTTGGGGTGACAAGGTGGGTCTGCCATGGGTAAGAGTACTCCATTCTTTCCACAGTCCTTGTAACTGCTTGACACTCAGTAAAAGAGAGGACATTTTCTCTTTTTTTAAAAATAAAAAGATTGTCTGTCTGAGTGGGCTGCTACTCCTGAATCATCTGACATGAGTAGAGAGTAGTTTTTTTTAGCCTAGTAAACCAGAGCATGTAATGCTAATTAACGCGGGGAAAGAAAAATGACTGTGCACAGGAACAATGATTTTTATCTACTTTATTTTTAAAGAGAGTTGGTCCTAAAATGCTAGATCATGAAGGAAAGGAAGTTCCAGGAAACAGGGGTTACAAATATTTTGGAGCTGCTAAAGATTTACCGGGTGTCAGAGAACTCTTTGAAAAGGAACGTAAGTAACTTGAGCTACTTTTCAGAATTTTTTGATATTTCTGTATTGATGGGTGACTATCACAGATGTGAAGTTTCCCCTGCTTCAGAATTGTGACTTTTTTCAGCCAGGATAACATCAGAGGAATTTCTCTAGCATCTCTCCTGTCATACAAAACGTGTGGTCTGGAATGTAGAGTGAATCCTAGGGAAGGAGGTGGGGAAAAGAATCTCTTTGCATACATATTAGACCAGCAATCAATCTAGTCAAACATTTACCACAGTATAACTTAAGTCATCATCCATTAAAAACTTTTTCCTTGACTGAGCAGAAACCCATTTATTTACATATCTGTTCTTTCACAGCCCCAAAACTCAAATATTTTATATTCATTCAGTGGGTGTTTCAGATAAGGGCAGGATGATAAAAGGGGAAATTTTCTTCCCTTCCTTATTTTACATTCATGCTGCAACACCTGTATTTAGTATGAAGTAAGGACCACACTACTCTTCTGCGACAGGGTGGCATGCCTGTAAGCTCACTTTTACAACTAACCTTTGGTTAAAACTATTTGATGCTGTCCTGTTAAAATGACTCTACCTGTGTTCACCTCTCCTCTCCAAGTTTCATATTGACTAAATCTTCATGAAAAGTTGCTTCTTGTATTCACTATAAAGCTTAAAGAATGCAAACTAATTTTGTAGTCAAAGGAAAAGCTAAATATCCTATGGAAAAAAGTTTTTCTTTATTTGTGTGAGTTGGGTTTACTCTATCCTGTGCACTAGATAAGCCATTGATCAGTAACAGTATAGCAGTCTTTCTATATAGTTTCTGATTAATGGCCTATCTAATCTTCTATCTCAGTCATTTATTGTTTTAAGAGGCAGGTGATCAATGGCTGTCTCTGTAATGTGTGCCTAGTGGCCTATTGACCCTTTGGCTGGTCCTAGCCAATCTTAGGCCTAAATATTGCATAATTTGGTCAAGAGGCACTTGGGCCTAAAAGCCCAAATGGAACCAATTTACACTTTTTCCTCAGGAAGCCTTGCTCCAGAATCCCACTGGGTATGGCTGTGCTGCAATAAAACACCCACAGCTGGCCTGTCTCCGCTGACTTGGGCTCACAGTGTTCAAGCAGCAGGGCTACAGTGTAGAAGTTTGAGCCTGGGCTAGATCACAGGCTGTGGGGTCCTCCCCAATGCAGGGTCCCAGAGCCTGCACTCCAGCCTGAGCCTCTACACTGCAATTTTATAGCCCCACAGCTGGAGCCTGTGTGTCTGAGTCAGCCGACATGGGCCAGCTGCAGTTGTTTCATTGCAGTGTAGACATAGCCACAGAGAGCCATATGGGATTTCCTATCCACTTCTAGATTTTGTCACGCACGGCTGAATTAGGGTTTGTAGAACTCAAAGAAAAACGACTTTCTAGGAGCACTAGTTGGCAGAATGAAGCTGGCATCAACCTAAGGAAAATTGCCAGAAAGCGGAAACTGATGGGAATGTGAGGGGTTAGGATGATGGTCAGAAAACAGTCTGAATGCAAATTAATCTGCCTTGTTAGACAATGGTACAGGGTTGATGTGAGCCATGGGGGAGGACCAGCCCTCATGGACTGGTAGAATCTCACTTTTTTTCTTTTCCTGGGTCATTGAGAGTGTGGTGGTAACTTGTTCCTTCAGCGCTCCCTCCTCCAAGGAAGACTCGAGCTGAGCTTATGAAGGCTATTGATGCGGAGTATTATGGCTACAGGGACGAAGATGATGGTGTCTTGGAGCCATTGGAACAGGAACATGAAAAGAAAGGTATGCAACATCAAAAAGTCCTATATAAGCTGGGTGGAGCTTCATTTAAGGCTGTTTCTGGTGTCTCCAGCTTGTTGCTTGTAACAGTCTCCCAAGTTGCACGTTACTTAGAGCAGAAGGAGGGTTTTTTTGCCTTTACTTCCTTAAAATGGTGCTTTACTGCCTTTTCCTTGGTGGTTTGTAGATCTTCATCGTACATAGTTCTACCTACAGTGAATAAGCAGTACTCCTACCTTTGATAGTTTTTTAACTTAGTGTACTGTAAAGCTCTTTGATAGGAATACTTTTGTTGTCCCATTTAACTACTATGCTTCCATTTAAAATAAAAGGATAGGCAAGGGAATTGGGCATCTTCCTGTCAAACTTTCTGGATGTCTCTTGCTGAAATCTCAATGTAAAATTATATTTAGCAACCTTTAACTTAGTTACATAGAAAACAAGTTCAGGAAAACTAGCATATTTTTATTTAAAGAGGGGATGCAATCCCTCTCATTCCTACAGCTGCTTTCAAACAAAAGTATACAGCTCCAAGGACTAATTTTTTTTGCAAGCCAACCAGTTTACACCTTTCCATTGGATCCAGTGGGTGCTAGATCAGAGGTGGGCAAAGTACGGCCCGCGGGACCATCCTGCCCGGTCCCTGAGATCCCAGCTGGGGAGGCTAGCCCAACCCCTCCCCCACTGTCCCTCCGCACCTGCAAGAGCGCCGCGCTTCCAGTGCTCTGGCCCACCTCTCTTATGAGCTCCTGCTGCTCTGAGCAACATGGTAGGGGGGTGGGGGTTGATTAAGGGGTAGGGAGTCCTGGAGGGCAGTCAGGGGACAGAGAGCAGGGCATGGAGGTTCTGAGGGGGCAGTCAGGGGATGGGGAACAGGGTGTTGGATAGGCGTGGGATTCCTGGGGGGTGGGGAGGCTATGGATAGGGGTCGTGGCAGTCAATGGACGGGGAGCAGTGGGGTTGATAGGGGGTGAGGTCCCAGGGGGCTGTTAGGGGCATGGGTGCCAGGAGGGAATGGTCAGGTGACAAGGAGTTGGGGGTCATGAGGCGGGAAGTCATAGGGTGGGAAGTGGGAGGTGGCTGTTTGGGGAGCACAGTCTTCCCTACCCATCCCTCCATACAGTTTTGCAATGCCGATATGGCCCTTGGGTCAAAAAGTTTGCCCACCCCTGTACTAGAGAGTCTGGATATCTAGGAACTATACCAGCCACTGCCACTAACTCAGCCTTTGGGTACATTAGCCTCTCTACCTCTGTTCCCTGTCTGTAAAATGAAGATACCAGTTTCCCTACTTTAAGGTCCACTGGAAAAGGTCTATACTTACTATGGTGGGGCATACATGAATTCAGTAGAACATCTTGCAAAAAGAAGTCCATTGGAATGTAACCTAAACTAAGCATTTAGAAATGTGCATTGATAAGACTGGTTAAATTATTTATTGATCCTAAATGGCTTGTTGTATAAAGGAATAGAAACCATTTGTGTGATTTTTTACCTTCTGACTCCAGTTAGCCTAAGCATACTTCAGACTGTTATGTCTGTAATCACAAGGATACAGAGGAAACTAATTAATTGTAATTCATATACTATGGAAGGAATGAGCCTAAAGCAAATTAGATGAGCCACAGAGGAAATATCTGAGCTGCTGTAATTGATTATAGGGGGGATGCTCTATAAATAGTTATGAAATACAGCCTTTCACCTGGTTTTTCTTCCCACAGTTTTCCTCAATATTTATGGGGAAAAGATTAGGTTGACTTGAGTTAGCTCATCTGTATAGCCAGTAAAAGTCTCAGGTTCTACCTTCTTGAAATGAATATCTGTGTCGTTCTAGGTGTAGACTTGATATTATTCCATTGACTTAGTCCCTTTCTGGTTTACTTCAGTCTCCTCTGAATGCATAGAGACAACCCTGTATTATATACTTCAGCTGAGTCAAATGATGATGTCCGAGCCACAGGTTATGCATTCAACCTTTTTTCAAGTCCCTTGTAACAGCCTTTTCTTTCATTGCGCCCTTCCCCTCCCCCCCCGCCCCCCCTCCCCCCCCCCACTGCAGGCTTGTTTTTCCTGCAGAGCTGTTCTTTTTGGATATCCATTCTGTGACCTGATCATACCATAAATGCTAATCCAGGCTGTGTACTCATCAACTGGCATCTGTTTTGCTGCAGCTAAAAGGAGCAAACATTCAGCTGTAATATGTTTGAGAAGGCCCCATGCACCACACCTGAATTCAGCTGCAAAGCCAGGTCCCCTTTCACTACCTGCTATTTCAGTAGCACAGGAATGCTGAAAGCTGTGCAGTAGGGAGAGGTATATAGGAAACCATGTTAAAAGAGAGCCTCTGAAGACTGCAGGCTGCTGCCTTGCTTCCTAGTTACTACAGGGTCCAGTGCCTCAAATCAGGAACTTGCTACAAATCTGGGGTCAGAGCATAATTTGGCTTCCTCCTGGTTGGACTGTGGAGGGTAATAGATCAAGTTGATGTAAGGGGTGGGTAGTGATCCAGCAATGGTTGGAGTGGTGAGAGTAGGAGGGTGCTAGGCGCACATGGGGGTAGGTAAAGGCAGCAGTAATGGTGTGGGATTGCGCTGCCATTGACTGTGGGTAGAAGCATTTGGCAGGAATGGGATTGGATCCTTTGAGGTGAGAGAAGAGTGAGAGAGCACAGTGAAGGAGAGGGTCAGACTTCTGCAGGGATATGAGAGTAGCAACAGTGTTGTGGGATGGAGCCAAAAGTGGGTGGAAGGTAGCAATAAGTGGGAAGAGCTGGGAGCTCAAGTATCTAGGAAGGAGTAAAGCATTAGAGTGAAAACAAGATCTGAGCATATAGGGGTGCTGCAAACATTAAAAACTTCTAGTGTGTTATCTTAGCATCATTGGCTACAGACAGGAGGGGCAGTATACTGGATTCATGTGACTGCCTAAGAAACTTTCTCCCCAAGTGACACTGTGCCATTTGTAATAAATGGAGATGCTCAAACCTCTTGGTTTGAATGCGAGGAGGCAGGGAATTTAATTGGTTCATGCAAGGTGGAATTTGTTGGCCTCTGGAGCAGGCTGTAAGGAGTACATGTTTTCTCTAGCTTCTTTTGATTGGGTGGGGGTTCAGGGTTATGGGGTCCCTTGAAGAAGGTGGTTATTTTGGTGGGCAATTCATTGGAGTTTGGGAAAATATTTTGGATTTTTAAACTTTGTGTGTGTGTGTTTCAAAAGGTTGTGTAAGTTCCTAGAATTGTTGGGATGGGTGCTTCAGATATACTGGGAGGAAATAAAAAAGTGAAGGGCTGCCCCAGAGTAGTAGCACATGACATCTTTATTTTTCCTCTTAGATCTTAAAGGTCACCAATTATGTGAGATGACATCCAGGCTCTTTTATGGTCTGCTCATGTGAGATATAGAATTAAAAGGTTAAGCGCTACTTGAACTTTCCTAATTAGCAGTAGCTTTCTTTTTCATCACTTATGCTATCACATAGTAGCACAACCATATGATTGTAGTCAGTTTTTCTCCTGTAGCTCTGTTTCTTTACGTGAATAAAGAGTGGCTAGGAATTCCCCAGTTGCTGTCAAAAGATGAAAAATTGCTGCTTTCTGGGTATTGTAACTGTAACTGCATGATAAGAAAGCTATTAGCAAATCTCTGTGGGCTTTTTAGAGACATTGCTGTCTTCTTTGCTAGGAGACTGACTAACCTTGAATGGTTGAGATGGGCTGTCATTGCATACCTTGGTAGTCCTTGCAGGATATTTGCAGGCTCATTTGAGATAGATGTGGACCCTAATGTGAAGGCTGCAATATCAGGTAAAGGCATGAAGAAAAAAGGAGTGGAGCAATGTTTACACTACTAATAACCTGAAGTAGCACAGCTACTGTTATAGTTACAACCAATTCCAGTTACCTTAAATTAAAAGTACATTTCATTTGGCATGGATTATAAAATGGAGAAAATAAAAAATGAGTCAAGCAGAACATGGTTTAATCATATACTGCCATCAAGCAGCCTGTTATCTTGTGCCTGCTTGCACTACAAATATAGTTGTGGTATGGAATCCACAGTGTTCCCTCGGTCTGATTACAACACAATTCTAGTGTGGCATTTGGGCCATTAACCATGTTCTGTAACCAGTCTAACAACTTGGTCATGTCCAAGGTTTAGCCTAGTTACAGTGCAGTTCACACTTTTTTGTCTCCCTCGGGTAGATAATTACCTTTATTTGTTTTGGGTCTTCCTTTGCCTTTGAACTAATGGATCTAGTCCTTTTGCTCAATCAGTAAAAGCTCATGCTTTTTAGATGAAGGTTCCAGGTTCAATCCCCGTGAATCTAACCAGGAGCATTGTTACAAGTGCATGGTAAAAGTCTGTATACAAGAGCTCAAAAGAATTAGCATCCGCTCTAGAACTGACTTCCTTGTCTGACATTGCTTTTAAACCTAGTTATGTAGTATCACCGCTTTATTTTTCCAACCAGTCATAACAGAAGCAGTGGAAAAATGGAAAATAGAGAGAGAGGCACGACTTGCCACAGGTGACAAGGAGGAGGAAGAGGAGGAAATAAACATCTATGCCGTCGATGATGAGGTACTACAGTGGATAAGAGACTGAAGTCTTGATAGCAATTAATGTTAGGCTGCATAACATGAGTATCCTTTAGTTATCTTCAGCATTAATTACTTGGAAGCGGAGTGGCCACTTGATTTTGAGGAGAATTTTGCTATCCTCTATACTCTCTGCATGAGTAGGGCCCTACCAAATTCATGGTCCATTTCTGTCAATTTCACTGTCATAGGATTTTAAAAATCATAATTTTCATATTTAAATTATTTAAATCTGAAATTTCACTGTGTTGTAATTGTAGGGGTCCTGACCCAGAAAGGAGTTGGGGGAGGGGTTGTTGCAAGGTAATTGTAGGTAGGTTGTGGTACTGCTACCTTACTTTGGTGCTGCTGCTGGTGGTAGCACAGTCTTCAGAGCTGGGCAGCTGGAGAGCCACTGCCAGCAGCAGCACAGAAGTAAGGGTGGCATGGCATGGTATTGTATTGCCACCCTAACTTCTGCTCTGTTTCCTGCAAAGCTGGGCCCTCAGTCACCAGCTGCCACTCTCTGGCCACCTAGCTCTGAAGGCAACGCAGAAATAAGGGTGGCATGGCATGGCATGGTATTTCCACCCTTCTTTCTGCACTGCTGCTTGTGGGGTGCTGCCTTCGGAACTGGGCACCTGGCCAACAGCTGCCACTCTCCGGATGCCCAGCTCTGAAGGCAGTGAAAAAGTAAGGGTGGCAGTACCGCAACCTGCCTAAAATAACTTTGATTCCCCTACAACTCCCTTTTGGGTCAGGACACCCATTTTGAGAAATGCTGATCTCCCTTGTGAAATTTGTATAGTATAGGGTAAAAGCACACAAAAGACCAGATTTCACGGTCTGTGGTACATTTTTCATGGGTGTGAATTTGGTAGCGCCCTATGCATGAGTGTTTGTGGTTGATACAAATTAACACTAGAATGGGTTTTTTGATTCCAAGGGCTGGTCTTCACTGGGGGGGGGATAACATAGCTGAAGTCGGCGTATCTTCAGCCAGCTAACCTGCCGTCCTCATGGCGGCGGCAGTCGGCGGCACGCTCCCCTGTCGACTCCAGCTTGTGGCGAGCTGGAGTTCCGGAGTCGACGGGGGCGCTGCTGGCGATTACTTTATTGCATCTTAACGAGACGCGATAAATTGATCGCCAAAAGATCGATCCATCAGGTAGTGAAGATGTACCCCAAGTCGTACTTAGAGTGTGACCAAAGTCAGCAGGTTGGGAAGGCTTTTATCTGTGGTTGGAATAAAAACCAAGAAGGCTAATTTTGAGTTTTTGTGTGGGGGATATGGACATAGATGGCATTTGAGACTCTGAATCTCTCAAAAGGTTTTACTTATCAGTATAGATACAACCGTGTGCAATATGTAGAATATTTAATGTCCGTAGCTGAACTTAAGTTGTTTTGTGTACAATAGGACTTCTTATTCACACTTTGATGTACCACAAAACCATCCTCCAGCTTTGCTCTTCTGTGCAGCACAGATTAGCAACTTTCTGCAGGTGTTAATGAACAGGGGTACTGCTGTGACATCATGCTTCCTGCAGGGCAGTGGCGGGGATTGCCTGTCACTCCTAACCCTATCCCACACTCACTGAGACCTTGAGATAGCCTGCTTCTGTCTCCTGTTCCTGGGAGGTCAGCAACATTGCAGAAGTATGTTCTTATTGCTTACACGCAGCTCTGTTGAGCCGGTCATAGGAGCTAGTCTAGTTGATAAAGTTTGCCTTGCTGTTCCCCCACCGCTGTGCTCTGTCTATATTGATGCTATGTCTCATGGCTACATTGATCCCAGCTGTGGGGAGTGAGGAGGGTGGCGGTGACAGCTCTTGAGCAACCACTCGATGGAAAAATGGCATGGCTGTCTCTGTAAAGGCCCTGATCCCCTGCCTGAGTTAACTAGTTTCTCTGCACTGCCCCAGCTAAGAAATGTGGGGAAAAAAAGAACATGCCCCACATCCCTACGGCAGCAGCACAAGAGGTGGCACCTGGTACAGAGGAAAGTAAGCAACTCTGTTTTAGGACTTTAAGTAGGGGGGTCAGGGTGGTGTGTTACATCCCCATTGCTGACTGGCGGGCAGTTTCTCCTACAGTGGTCATGCCCCCAGCACTTTGTGGTTGGCAAGCCTCATTCATTTGCCTTGGGATTGCCTCCACGACTGCATATCAGTGAGGTTTAACTGTAGTAACCTGTTGATGGAAACTGCAAAATAAGCTTGTTTAAACTTTTCATTTTGTAGTCTGATGAGGAAAGCAGCAAAGAAAAAGAAGGTGAAGAAGGCCAGCAGAAATTTATTGCCCATGTTCCAGTGCCATCACAACAAGAGGTAAGAAATAACCGGGAGACAAAGGCATGTGGGACATTCGCAGGCTATTACAATGCAGGACCTAATTAATGGCAGGCATCCTATAGAAAGAGTTCCCTACTGGCTAAGAACTCCTGGGTTTTCTTCCTGAATATTGGCTGCTTGTGGAAATCACTAAAGCTCTTCACCTCCATTTACCCATCTTTGAAATGGGGACGTTTACCTTCTGGGCTTGTTATGGGACATAACGTTTGTAGTTTCGAATGCTTTCCTCTGAAACATTTTGTGAAGTAGTGTACAACTAAGAATATAAATTATGATACGTTACTCAAAAGATAGCCCTGGTTTGCTACCAATAACTTCCTAAGTTTTTGTGTTTGAAGTTTTAGCATATGGCTTTTTTTCTTGTTAACTTTTAATGCCTCTATTTTTGATTGCTTTGTTTAGGAAATCAAGTGACCATTCTTAAAAATGGCCTGGTTAGATGAGCCTGAAATCAGTCACGCTTTTTCTGTTCACTTTTTAAACGTTTAGGGTACCTATTTAGCTTAATTTTATTGATTTACCTGAAACATCTCCTGAGACTTCTCACCCAGTCTTACTTAGCACTAGATGTGTCTCAACCTCACACAGGTACCTCATAATGGTTGACACCAGAGCCTCAGAGGAAAGAAAGGACAACAGTAATATATCCATATGAAACGGTTGATACATACAGTGTTAATCTATGTTAAAATAAGATGGCAAAATTATAGGAGAGAGATGCTGCAGTCCGAATAGCAATACTGTTGATTCAGTGAGCACAGCACTGAGAGGAACAGTCAGAACAGGGTATCTGATGCTGAACTACTGTTGATAATGTAGGCAAGGGGGATTACAGTTGTAAAGCAGAAATGTTGTCTCTTGGGTAAATATTTGCAAGTGTTAATAGACCAGACCCTCTTCTATAGTCAGTGTTACTCACTAGAATATAAGAATCTGTTTCTAATGACTAAATCATCCATTTCTTATTTTAAGGAGGTTTGCTTATTGTGGCCTAGCGCTAGAGCGGAAGAGAGAGTTATTTTTAATCAAAATCAATGTGGAGATAACCTATAATGGTGTTCATCCTCTGGAATTGAATTTTTTAAATGTCCTGTACTTGGTACAGTCTCATTCAGACAAATATGTAACTTTTTAATAGGAATAACATTTATTTTGCAGTGTATATGTGAATAAGAATTATGTGGATTTCAAAAGAAATGAGGAGCGTATTTTAATTTATCTTGTGATGTTTGTGTAGAAATGCCAATTTTATATGAACTAAGCTTTGAGCCTCTTATGATGTAAAGGTTCCTAAAAAAGGCATGATGAATAACAAGGCCTTATCCTGAAGGTATAAATCAGTGTCACTGCAATTCCACTTCTTATTTCGTACTCATTGTGGTCATATTTGACTTTCAGAGAGAACAGTTCGAGAGAGAGGGGGGAAAAATAAATGACCACACTTATTATAAAAACAAGTGGAATTGCACTTACTGATTTATATCCTTAGGCCAAATGTAGAACTTGTTGATCATTTTCTCCTTTTAAATAATAAAAAATCCATATTTTTTTACATGCAATTTGAATTTTGGCATAAAACTTTTGAAATACTAGAGCTTGGTTCAGACCAAAACCCAGGATCTGAACTTCCTCATGTTTGGAAGTTCAGATCCAGACTTTGTGACTAAGGGCTAGCTCTTTTAAAAAATGTTGTATGTGTTTGAGCATAGATACAGAGTTCAAGTGAGGATGTTTTAATTCTGTAATTGTGTGGGGAATATAATGGTAATTTTATTAAGACTGTGACATATGCAGGCAGTTTTCTTTTATTTAAACAACAGCAGCAAACTAGTATTGTTTTCCAGACTTTGAAATGAAGAGTAAACAGTACAAATTAATTAACCTATTGTGGTATGGATTTAGCCTACTTTCAGAGCGGTCATGTTTGTGCATCTAAATCTCATTGCAAAGCCCTGTAAAGGAAAAATGACTCACTTGAATTATTTTATCCAATCAGAGTTATGAGCAATATAATGAAAAAGGAGTCAGTCCACAGAAGCTTTTTAAATACTAATGTGCTGTAGCAAAGCTGTAAAGTCATTAGTTTCTTCCATTCCCGTGATAGTCTTTGCTGCCCAGCATTATTTTTTAGCTGACTTTGGGAGCAATATGAATACAATTGCTGCTTCTGTCCTGTTTAGTACTGCTTTCTGATAAAAGGCCAACTTCTTCCAGCCCTCACAGACTGCTTTCTTGTCTGCCTGATCTTGAATCTTTGGGTTTTAGTGATTGAATTGAAGGTTGAATGATTTTATATTTTGTATTTACAGATTGAAGAAGCTCTTGTCCGGAGAAAGAAGATGGAGCTTCTCCAGAAGTATGCCAGTGAAACTCTCATGGCACAAAGTGAAGATGCTAAAAGACTCTTAGGGTTGTAGTGTCTCACCACTTAGTGGCATGTGTTTATTTTTTTTATTATTTTTTACAATCCATCCCGACAGCAGTTACTTTGATCCCTTAAATACAGACTCATCAGCAACTGTATTAATCGTTGCTAATGCTAAGAATAAAAGGCAATCCTCCTGCATATTTTCCTAAAACATTCTGGTGTTTTAGGTAGTCTGCTCCATATAGGTTTGTCCTCTCATCTATCTCCACCCTAAGGAATGTATTTGTTGTCCCTCAGTCTCAAAAAATGACCAACAAAAATAAGTTGGCCTCTTTCATGTTTTCAGTACCTTTTTTCCCTAGCTTCCATTTATTTCCTCTACTTCCCTCTTTTCCCTTTCTCTAGTGTTCACTTCCATAGTGACCACTCTTGAATAGAAAAGCAAACCAAAGAGTTTCCTTCTGAAGCCAGAGGAGATGCCCTAGGAGTGACATGGCTGGCAAATACTTTTCATTCCTCCATATTCTGACTGTTAATTCTGCCATTCTGTGGTGATCTCTAGATGCAGGTCTGCTAATTCTAAACTATCAGGATAGCCTATAACCGGTTAGTCTGAGATGGAGTTTGAAGACAGTTTCTATCACTGTTTCATAAATTTCAGAAAAATCACTCAAACTCTGAAGAAGTAACCTCTCAATTATCTGCCCAAGCAGTGCAGTTTTCTTGTAGTCTGTCTAAAGCTCATTTCCTGTTATGATTCATGACTGTTCCTGGATGGGTTATTAGAGTGCTGGATATTTCAGCAATTATTGTAATTACTTATTCACATTTGTAATAAATTACTGAGATCTTTTTAGTAAAGCATTTTATACAAACTAATTTTTTTCTATATTGTTTTCTATCTGACTCAAAATAATGTGTGTTTTCCTTACTTTAACCAGAGAAGGGACGTCATAAGATCCCTTAGCCAGAGGGCTGTTAACTCTCACATCACCAGCTGCTCTTGGCTGCTGTAGCACATGACAAGAAGCAATCTCTGAGGTACCCAAGCTATGTAGTTTTAATATGAAACCTGAATATCTTAAGTGTACAGGCATGAAGAGAGACTAACTGGAAGTCACTCCTGTTCACAGAGTATAGTCTGTGAGAAATGTAGCATTCAACAAACAGGCAGATTCTGTGCTAGCTAAAGTTCCCAGGCAGTCTTAAAATGTAGCCCCTGTGTATTGTATTGCAGTAATCCAGTCTGAAGGTGGCTAAGGTATGGATTACTGTGATGAGGTCTGTATCTTGCCTAGTGTAGTTGTTTTTTTTAAAAAAAAAATCACTCAAGGCCACTACTGCCATTTCTGGGCCTACAAGAAAAGTAGAGAATCTGAGTAGAAGCAGAGAATCTGACAACACCTAAATTGGAAACCTGAGTAACACATACACATCTTCCTCAATCAAAGGAGTCGATAATACTACCACAATCTCTTGAGTCTTTTCCCTACCTAGCCAACATAAAATCATAGAATATCAGAGTTGAAAGGGACCTCAGGATGTCACTAGTCCAACCTCCTGCTTAAAGCAGGACCAATCCCCAACTAAATCATTCCAGCCAGGGCTTTGTCAAGCCTGACCTTAAAAACCTCTAAGGAAGGAGTTTCCACCATCTCCCTGGGTAAAAGATCAGTCGTCTTTGGGCTGAGTTTTTTCTATTTTGCCCTAATCTGAACTCTGATCTTGGTCAGCCACTATGGCAAGGGCCATCAGCTGTTACCATACAGGTCCATGGAAACAAATGTAAAGCTGGGTGTGACCTGCATATTGAAAGCCCCTCAGCCTATACCACTTCACTAACTTTTTTGGCAGCATCTCGTGTGTTGAATGGGACGATTGACAGAAACCTAGTGTACCTGCTTGAGAGAGCCCTTGGCGCAGATAAGCAATTGCTCAGTGCTGTCCTCCGGATCCTCTGAGAATGGAGGTCTTTAAACAGGAGCTGCAGCTCAGTGACAATAAAGGCAACATGAACACTTGAGGTTTTAACTTTTTTTTTTTTTTTAACCCACTTCTACAAAAACCTACCACCAAGACTCAGTGCAATGTCTGCACTATGGTCTGGGGTAAAACTGCATTGAATAGGGTCAGTGAAGCCTATAAGGGCTTCAGATATTTTCAGAGTAGTGTTTGTTATAGCATAACATGGTCTATGTAACAGGTTTCCATGTGTTTTAGCAAAATAACTCAACTACTTTATGAAAATTGCTGTATGCAATGATTTTTATCTCCATACTCCTGGAATTACAGTATGCTAAGGTAAAATGGGAGCAAATAAGAGGAAGCTGGAAAAGATGGTTTTTCAGAAGAAATTTGAAAATGGGTTCTGAGAATACTAGCTGCCGAAAATCTCAATTGTTTCCACATAGCAACTGAAGAAAGCTCATTTAGTTTGAATGTGAAAAACAGATATTGTATGTAATTATAGAATATAATTCTAGGCGGACTGTTGCATTAATGTCTTGTCTGATTGGGTTAATTTGACTGGCTAGGCTCATGACCAGGATTTGACTCAACCAGTTTAACAAGCTTGTTTAATTTAATCCCCCCTCTCTTTTCTGCAAAGAACATTGATGGGGAAGTCATGGTAATTGTTTGTAGAAGAGGATGAATGAATGGCAGACATGAGCACTGTAAGTACTTGTGTTGTAACATTCAGTACTGTAGCCCTTTCACTTACAAACATTCACAACACTTTCAGGCCTTTGCCAGTTTTTTCTCTTAAGAGTTCAATTTCAGTAGGCTTATGCAGAAAATCTAGTATTAACATCCCACTGAGCATAGCACTCCATCTCATGGCTAAAACATACAGTTTAGGAGTCTTTGAAAAGTTGCAGATCTTCTGGAGGAATGAACTTCCTAAGTGGGTTTGTGTGTGTGACATTACAGAATGCACCTGTTGCACATTGTTTGATTGTTATGCCACCTGAAGGTTATAGCTACATGCAGCTCTTAGGCAGTGGTTATCAACCCATCTTCCACTTAGCAATGTGGGAAGGGCAGGATGGTTGTGACTCTCCCTCAATACCTGTTTGACTCCTGGGGAGTGGATCATAAAAACTTCAATTGCTAGGCAGTTAATTTCTAGCTTACATTAATGTTTAAATGTGCTTAAGCAGATAACTAAGAAAGGCATGATGCTGTCAGCTTTTGCTCATAACCTTTTTCTTTAGGTTTTTGTTGCTTTGCAGATAGGAGCTGCTGACTGCTTTGGGAGCAAGTCTCCTTTCCTACACAAGACACATGCCAATACCGTTTCCCCAGCTTTTGCCCTGGAGCCTTCTTGGCTAGCAAGAATCAGTCTTGGGATGCTGCTTAGAAATAGGTCCTGTGAGAGGACATGCTGAGTAGAGAGGTCCTTTAGGATCCATATTTATGAACCAGCAACATTGTCTCAACTAAGGTACCTGTTGGGAGGAGGGATCGCTCAGTGGTTTGAGCATTGGCCTGCTAAACTCAGCATTGTGAGCTCAATTCTTGAGGGGGCCATTTAGGGAGCTGGGGCAAAAATCTGTCAGGGACAGTACTTAATCCTGCTAGTGATTTGATGACGTTTCAAGGTCCTTCTAGTTCTATGAGACAGTATAAACTGAGCCAAGGAAACATGAGGGGTACTAGAAGAGCCAGCTTCTTTTCCCTAGTGGTAAGGAGCCATTATTGGGTCTCAGAGTTTAGTAAAACATCAGGCAGCTTTACTATATCCTTGTCACTCCCAGTCTCCAAATCCTAGTATCCTGGGAAGAGAGAAGAGTGACCAGAGGGATTTGCCAAAATAATTTGACTGTTAAAATTATTCCAGATTGTATCTGGAACGATCCTGCAACCCTGTAGCCTCAATACTCCTACTCTTAGGATTCAAAACCTTTGGCAAATTTGCCTACCTCCCCACGTGTATTTCTGATCATTCACAGTCGTTCTGAGCCTATTCCACAGCCCTTACTCATGTGAGTAGTTCCACTGAAGCCAATGGAACTGTTGACACAAGTGTTCCAAACCTGGGTGCTCTAATTGCTCTCCCATAGACTAGGGCAGTGGTTTCCACACTTTTTTTCTGGCGACCCAGCTGAAGAAAATTGTTGATGCCGGTGATCCAGTGGAGCTGGGGATGAGGGGTTTGGGATGTGGGAGAGGCTCAGGGCTGGGGTTGAGGGATTCAGGGTGTGGGACGAGGGCTCTGGGCTGGGGAAGCAGGCTCTGGGCTGTGGCTGAGGGGTTTTGGATGCACGAAGGGGCTCTGGATTTGGGGGGTGCTTAGGGCTGGGGCAGGGGATTGGGGCATAGGGCTGTGGCATAGACTTACTTTGGGTGGCTCCCAGTCAGCAGCACAGCAGGGGTTCAGAGGCTTCTCACCTGTCCTGGCACCGTGGACCGTGCTGTGCCCTGGAAGCGAACAGTACTAGGTTTGGCTCCTAGGTGGAGACGTGCAAGCAGCTCTGCGCAGCTCTATCCCGCAGGCACCGCCTCCCACAGCCAATGGGGGGGGGGGGTGGAGCTAGTGCTTGGGGCAGCCTGCCTTAGCCGGGTAGCACTGCCCATTAAAAGGTGACCCAGTGCTTTACATTCTGTGACCTAGTACTAGGTCATGACCCAGGTTTTGAAAACCCCTGGTCTAGGGCACTGTCTGGTTATGCCGTTGATCATGAAAGCCTGCAGCTAGTCTGGTCCAAGCCTTGTGTTTTATAATTGTACTGCACACATGAGGAATGACTTCCCTTAAGTTATCTGCTGACTTCTTAATTAGATACAATTACATTAGTGTTGGTCAGTCATGCTACCATGTGGCTGTATTTCACATGATAAAGTATAAAGTTAAAACTCAGGCCTGTCCCATTTTTTGTTGAACAAAAAATTACCATAACATTTTCCTTTCTGAAATGCAGATACAGGAGACGAATGACATTCAGAGAGACCCTACCATCTTGCACACTTACTATTTTTCCTCCTATGCTACTTTTGGCCTTGTCTACACTACCAGCTGGATCGGCGGGTAGAGATTGATCTATTGGGGATCGATTGATCGTGTCTCGTCAAGACGTGATGAATGGATCCCCAGAGGCACTCCCGTTGACTCCGGAACTTCAGCTCACCAAAAGGCACAAGGCAGAGTTGACAGGGAAGCCTGCTGTTGACCGCTGCCGCCGTGAGAACGGCAGGTAAGTCGACCTAAGATGCATCGACTTCAGCTACGCTATTCACGTAGCTGAAGTTGTGTATCTTAGGTTGACCCTCCCCGCTAGTGTAGACCAGGCCTCAGATTCTTTTGCTTATTCATGTAAGCAGTGTCAGGATGAGCTCCACCCTGACATCTGGTGGTGAATTGCAGGAATTGCAGTGAGTTTTGGAAAATAACATCTTATTTGCATAGACACACCCACCGCACCTAGCCTGCGCTCTAACAGCCCAAATGGTCACTTTGGCTACTGTGGGACCCCCAGTTTCTCTGGTATTGGGGCAAGAATGATAGTGTTGATTAACCTGTTTATGTGAATGAGGGGTTGGGACATGTATTTGGCCTTTGGCATGCTGGAGGGACTCGCCATCAGCTAGGTAGCACTCACTAGCCAAGGGACAGGGGTTCCAAAACCCACTGAATTGAGAGAAGCAGTGGACAGGCTTCTGTACCTTTTGGTGAGGGCCTTGTCTGAGGGTCCTACACAAGCCTATTGCACCCTGTCTCTCTCCCCTGTGGAATGTTAGAGCTGACTTTTGCTTTCATTAGGAGTCTCACTTCAGCCCACTGAGATGAAGTCACTTTGGGTCTGGTGGTGCGTCTGCACTAAGGCCCCCCTACTATGAGCTGAGATCACTTAAGAGCTGAAAATCACTGAGCATTATCTTAAGTGGGGGGCCCTAAGCACAGGAGTTCCTGTGTCAGCTAGTGGAGCAACCAGCAGAGCAGTTCCTGAGACAGCTTGCAGAGCAGAGTTGAGCTGCTGGCAGAGCAGTTCCTGTGTCGGCTAGCAGAGCAACCAGCAGAGCAGTTCGTGGGACAGCTGGTGGAGCAGCGCAGCAAGCGGAGCAGCAGCACCCCATGGAGAAACGGGGCAGTCGGCCTCAGACCTCGTAAGCTACCCCTCACTCTTCCCTCCATTTCCACCCAGCCTGGGAGGTAAGACTCTGCAGAGTAACTTTTGACCAGGGACTCCAGAGACTTTGGGGCTGTTGGACTTGTGGGACTTTGGGTGAGGTTTGGGTTGCGGGACTCCTGAACCTACAGGAGAGGACACAGCCCAAACTTGCTGGGGAGGGGCAATTTGCTCGCGGGTTGGTGTATGAACCCTAGGTGTGGTGTTTTTCCCAGTTTAGTGATGTCATTTACCTCATGTTAAAGATCTTCTGATACACCAATCTGTGCTTGCAAGAGGGGAAGTATTGCCTCATTGAAGCGCCCAGGAGTGTGTGTAGGATTTTCCCAGGTCACTGGGTGGGGGCTCGAGCCAGTTTGCATTGTATTATTGAGAGGGAACCCCTATTTACTGAACCCGGCCCTTGTTGCTGTCAATTCTGAAGGGCAGAAGGGTTACATTCATGTGTGTAGAATGCCTTAAACTCTATATCCCACCTCAACTCAGTTCCACTTTGAAGTCCTTGACAACTTAAAATTGTTCTCATATTTTTTGCTTCCCTCTTTCTAGAGACGTTGCTTTGCAAATTTGTTTAGCATACTTCTGGGTCTCCAATAAGAAGCTTTATCTTTGGCTTCTCGCCTTCATTGCTATATCAAAGGATGAGCGAGCTAGAAGAAGTCCATAATAGAATTTCTGCATCATGGTTGGCTTGCTCCCATTCTGCTTGCCAGCTGGGTACTAGTGTGACATCCTTCATCTGCATTAACACTTTCCTCCCGTCAGTTAGCAGTATGACCATATTAATCTTATCCTGACTACTCCATTTCTGTTTGATATGATTAGTCTTATGACCTGAGCTATTGTAAATTTTTCAATCTAAAACCCACAAATACCCTTTTAGTGCCACTCACTCCAGCTTTCTCCTTTTGACACTGCCATAACCCATACCTGGGAATGCTGTGGAGGGCTTTGCAGTATGGCTGCAGGCCATAGTGAAGAGTCTCTAATAGTACTTGCTATTAACTGTTTCTTGACTGCTGACCAACTATCCTCACTTACTTCCTACTCCCTCTTCCAAATGGTTAGTTTCCTTTCCCGTCTCCTCAAATTCTGACTAGTTGTGCTGCTCAGTCAACTTTACTATTACAACTTGATGCCTTTGCTCTTCATGTTTCCACCCAACCCCTTTTCATTCTCTCATCTATTACTCTATTATCCAACCTCACCATCCTTCCTTGATTCCCCTACTCCAAACCACCACTCCCCTTTCTTGTCTCGCTGTCCCCTTCTCGGCTTACTGTTTGGTTTATCTCATCATGCTTGAACAGTCTCATCCCAGTCACTATCCCCCACTTATCCAAAACTGCTTAATTCAAAGTCCAGGCCTTTCAGGAATGGGTCACTAATTCAATAGCAAATACATTTAAAAAAGGAAAAAATTCTTTGCACGGCATGGAATTCAGGTTGTAGATTCGAAGATGATGACTGAATTGTGAAAATGAGACTGGATAATTTTATGCCCAGTATTTTGTGGATATGCCACGCTAAGGTCAGGGAAATTAAATAGCATATGTAAGGCGTCAAGAGATTCTCCTATATATTTATACCATTGCGCAACTAGATGGGGGTTGCCTATTTTTGGAGAATCCAGCAAAGGCCACTATTGGAGCAGGGACCCCAGTTTCAATTGCTATGATCTGGTATAGAAAAACTGATGAGAGTCAGGAAGAACTGGCAGAAGGGTTTTGCAGTGACTTGTGATTTAGAAAAGGAGAAGACCAAGAATTGCTTACTTTAAAATGGATTTTTGTAAGTAAGCTGCGCATTTTCTATGGAAACAAACTGTTGCGGAGATTGAACTGTTGAAGGGGATGTCTATAGCCAGCTGCAAGGGACTAAATTCTACAGCATCAGTTGTTCAATCCTCTCACAATGCCTGTAGCTGTACCAAGGATTTGTGGGATATTCTGGTTAAGTACTGCTCCAGATGTTACTGAAGCTGTTGAAGGAACTCATGAGGGTGTAGCGAGACCGTGTCTATTTTGTAGCTAGAAGCATATTGCTGGAAGAACTCTGCAATGCCTGCCTCTTTGCTCTTGAGTGTAATTCATGGAACTGCACAAACTGAATTGCTGAAGGTAAGAGTCTTGAGCTGGTTAATTTATAAATGACTTGGTTAATGCTTAACATTCTGTGATGGAATATAACATTGTCTAGATTCTGTGTCTAGCCCTTAGCTCTCTTATGGTTTAATGAATGCATGTTACAATGATCAAGGTGCATGTACTCCTGCTGTGTAATTAATGGTTGGGGATCATTGTGCAAACACACAGGTAGATATGGCCCTGACCCTAAGAGCTTACAGTCTAATTTAAATCAAGATGCAACAAGTGATGGTGACAAACAGGAGAAAGAATGACAAAGGTAACACAGAGAAGATAGTGATTCCACGGATTACCTGTGGCACAATGTGATTATTCCTCTCTTTACTGATGGGGAAATGAGGCATGCCCAAAGTGAAACAACAAATCAGTAACCGAGTTGGGAATAGAATTTAGGTCTCCCAATTCCCAGACAAGTGCCTTATCCAGTGGACATTACTTCCTGTAATTTAAGTAAAAAGCAAGGGTAGCTCATCTGGAAGCAGTGTTGCTCTGCTGAGTAGTTCCCTAGATGACTGTTAGAGTTTAACAATCAGCCAGTTTTGAGGAATTGCCAGACTCTTACCAGGTGGCACAAGGACATCCAGGAAAAGGAGCCTGGAGAGTTGACTTTTCATGGATCACTTTCACATTGATTGTTCCATTTTTGTGCAGTTCTGTTTGGAGTACTGAGTTCTCCTTTGCGTGACTCCTACATTGGAAATAATCCAGCATGGAAAAATTCCATCACCACCCAGACATGCATTCTCCAAAGTCACCATTTTCTTTCATGGTGAAGTACAAACTTTGCTGAGAGAAAAGTGTAACCCTAATCTCTTCTATACACACTGCAGAGGCCATCTACTCCAGCTAGCACTAGTACAAGCTTCAAAAGACATTAAAAAACTATCAGTTTAATGTCTTCATTATATTTTTTTCAGCAAGAGTCCAAAAAAACTGAATATCTTGGAAAATACAGAAGATACACAGGGACTGAAGTTCAAATTAGTCCAACCTGGGAAAACCCTCTGGCTTTCTCATGAGTGGTCCTTGGTTGTTGTCTTAAAATTACTCCAGCCGTTATTACTGGCTTTGGAAAGTATCTACCACGATGGGATGGATCTAAGTAGTGAGGCTAGTGGGTTACTTTTCCTACTATGTTCAGAGAAGACTATTGCCATTCTCTCTTGTAAGTCTCCCGTTGAAACCACTTGGGTCATTAAACAATGCCATCCAAGCAACTGCTACAACAGTAGTAGATCTTTGTTCAGCAATAGAAGCTATATTTGTATCAATCAGATTGCTTCTCCCAGTAATTTTTCAATAGATAGATAAGACTTCACTCCAGAAGACAAATGAAGGCATTTATATTGAATCCTTAAGTGAAGAGGAGGACAAGAAATGTTTGTTAAGGCAAATGAAAAAGTACACAGACTTGATTCTTAAAAATCTACAACCTTGACTTCTAGATTCTACTCAACCTCTATATAGCTTTTACAGGTCCCTGACTTATCCAACACCGACAGTTGCGTGGAGCGAGGCACTACCAGCAATGAGGCTACCCTGCGTTCAGGACAGAATAGAGAATTTGAACACAGAGTGGAATAGTTTACGATTAATGAAAGAAGATTTGACTTCAACTTTTTTTTTTTTATCATCACTAATGGTTTAACTCGATCTTTGTACTATGTTTCCTGGCATGAAAGAAATCACAACAGCTACAGTTGAGTGTTCGTTTCCATCATCGAATAGAATGTTGTGTTCTGAAAGAAGTCACCTTCCCCCGATCATGTGAATGAACTAATGAGCGTATCCGTTGAAGGAATGGAAGTACCAAACCCACCAGAAGTTCACCAACAATGAACGTATTGCATTCAAGATGTTCATTAATAGAGTTGTGCAAAATTATAACTAGCAATCAGGAACGATGCAGAAGTCATGCATCCGCCGAGGCTGGAGTAGCCAACTTTACTTTATGTGATGATTTTAAAACAGAAGTTAAATCTAATAACTCTAATATCTAATAAAATGGTCATGAAACATTTTTCAGTTTACTATGGTGCCATACAGCCCCCCCCCCCCTTCACCCCTCCTCGGACCTGACGTGCCCCCCTGTACATTCGAACACTCCCTCCCCCTAACTTCAATTCTGGGGCGGTGGGGGGAGCCTATCTGAGTTCGGTGCATGCAGTTGACCGCCTGGTAGCACAACTCCCCCTACCCATCAGCTTTGGGGAGGGGGCGTCTCCTGACAGGATCCGGGATGGAGCCCCCACCCCTGGGGGTGGGGCTAGGGGCCGTGGCCCCGGCGGGTTTGCCAGCTGCGTGGGGGGGGGGGGGGTGTCTAAAGCAGGGGGACGGGATACAGGCCCCGCCCCTTGGCGGTGGCGTGTCTTCTGGGCGGGGCTAGGGGACCGAGCTCCTTCTGCCGCCCGCCGCGGCGGCTCTTCGGCAGGGACGGGCGGGCTGCGGTCCCCGGGCGCGCTCGGGGCCATGCGGAAGCTGCTCCCGCTGCTCTACCGCTGGCTCGGGGGGCGGCCGGTCGGGTCTACGGGTCGCCGCGGGCTCTGCAACGCCGCCGGCCTCGCCGCGCCGCCACCCGGGGAGAGCGGAGGCGGCACCACGGTAACCAGGGTGCGGGGCTCCGGGGCGCTCCTGCTGCGGGGGAGCCGAGTCGGCGGCGGGAGGGAGATCAGCTCCCACCGGCTGAGAACAGGGAGCCGGGAGGGTGCCCGGGCCGGCTCTGCCCCATCTCCCCTGGCTGCGATTTATCATTGGCAGGGAGGGGAACCGGAGTGAAACCGAAGTAGCTCGAATCCCAAGCTGGGGTTTGCCGCACCGACCCGTCCGGGGATGTTCGTGGGGTGCGCAAACGCCTGAGGGGTTCTTCTCTCTTGGCACGTTGTCATGGGGCTGAGCAGCTCTGTTCTGTGGCTGTATGACTCTGTAATAATACATACTGGTGTTGTCAGGCACTAGGTATGTTCGTGAAGCTTTGGGATAGTGCCCCACGGGTATATATTGCTGGACGGTGTAATTATGCGCAGAGATAGCCGAGTGAAGTTAATGTGAGTAGCTGATATGCAAGAATAACGGAAATCCTATTTGCTGCGTCCTTCTTGATAGTGATGGATTTGCACAGCTATTAAGCGTCTATTGACAAGTGCTGCTGAAGTAAGAATGTAATTTTCAAGCAAGAGAACTATTCTAATAATCTTTGTAAACCATGAAATTGATGGACAGTACCAAAATGTTTATATAGTAATTACACTAATGAAAACATTTTCTGTTATAAGAAGTACTTGTGGCACTTTAGAAACTAACAAATTAATTTTCTTAAAAAATATTTCTTTTTAAAGTCAGGGATGGAGGGCACCAAAATCAGGCTTATAATGGAAACTTAATTGCAACTTGTAACTGTAGAATGCTGCTCTACAAGGCATAGATGTTCTATAATACAAGGGGTTTTCAAATGTTGACCCTATAAGTTGCCATACATTTCAAGTCAATATCTCTGCTCTGCCTTCCAAAACATTAATTTAAATTGTTTAATATTTTTTATTTTTTATTTTATTTGCTTACATAAATCTTACTTTTATACCCTGTGCTTAACACAGTCACTCTTAAGACTTTCACTCTCTCTTTAGCTTAAAGCAGTAGTGAGAGGAAATGATTCAGTGACTTACACATAAGTGAGAAGGCGAAATACAAAGCAAATGGTTATTTTCTTTTTCAACATAACGAGGAGGAGGCAGAGCAGGTCAGTCAGTATTAGAAGTGGGTAATGAGTGGTCAGGACTGCTGAGTAGTTAGATGGATGGGGCAGAGAAGTAGGGAAGAATTAGTCTATATAGATTAGTAAAACTAGCAGATAGTTTTGCTATCATGGCTGTGTCTGCATGGGCATTTTTCATGAACTCTCTCAGTATTGCACTTAGGATGACCAGACAGCAAGTGTGAAAAATCAGGACCCGGGGGAAGGGGGGGGGGGGAAAGAATAGGAGCCTATATAAGAAAGACCCCAAAATTAAATTGGGTCTGTCCCTATAAAATTGGGACATCTGATCACCCTAATTGCACTGTCAATTAGTGTAGTGTAGGACTAGTGTAGTTCAGCTATTGGCATTTCTGCCTCTTTCCGCTGCTTCAGCTCAAAAAAGGTTTATAGCCACTTGCTGCTGTCTTTACATTAGTGCTGTTGTTGTCACTGATGGAACTGTACTAGTGTTAGTGCAATGGTGGGAGATTTAAGAATATCGCCAGAGTAGATGAGGCTAAGGGATCTAGAAAACCATTAGAGACAGATAAAAATTGAATTGCTGTCTACTTTACATTCACTAACTCTGTCTTTAGAGCAGTGTTTTTCAAATGTGGCATAGGCGCTGACTTTACCCAGCGCCGGTAGGTGCTCGGGCACCCCCTAACTCTGCCCCTTCCCTGCCCCCATTCCAACCTCTTCCCCAAATCCCCGGCCCTGCCTCCTCCCCCGGGTGTGCCGGATTTCCTCTCCAGTCCTCTCCCTCCCAGGTTTTCTCCCCGAAACAGCTGTTTTGCGCAGCAAGCCTGGGAGGGAGGGGGGAAGAAGTGGCGCAGCGGCACACTCAGGGGAGGGGGTGGAGCAGATGTGAGCTGGGGGGGGCACGGGGAGCTGCCAGTGGGTGCTCTGCACCCACCAATTTTTCCCTGTGGGTGCTCCAGCCCTGGAGCCGGCACCTATGAAGTGTGGAGCATTGGGGGGCACCAGTGAGGGTTGGGGCCTGCCCCCCTCCGGGGGGACACACACTGGACGGGTAGGCAGTTGGTGGATTCCCCACTTTCCCCGGGGTTCAGGGGGAGGCTTTGGACTCCGGCCATGTGGTAACAGGCTCTGTACCCAGGCTCACTACCCATGCCATCATTCCTGGGTCCCGCTGCCTCCCTGCCCACCTCCCAATCCATGGCTAATTTGTCCCAGAGCTTGCTGGAGCCAAATCTACTGTGAAAGTGATATTAACAAACATACAAATATCTCTCTTCACAGCAGCAGACTCTACAATCTAGCAAGTTTTTTTTTTTAAAAAAAAAGCAACCAAAAAAGCAAAAGAAACAACAAAAAGACAAGAACATGTAAAGCACCCTATTTGTGTTTCTATTCTGTTTAGGTCAACGGTTCTCAAACTATTGCGAACCGTGACCCTTTTTTGCTTAGTTGACCGGCATGGCGGACCCTTGTATGTCCACCGAAAAGCCGCCGAATTGATTACTTCCGCATTTGGCTGCTTTTTGGAAGTAATCAATCTGGCGGCTTTTCAGCGGCGCCAGGAGCTTGTGACCCCCCTGGCAGCACGCGGCGACCCCCCCCCCCCCCCGGGGAGTCGTGACCTCCAGTTTGAGAACCGCTGGTTTAGGTCAAGTAAAGAATAAAGACCACTGTACATTATTTTTATTACTGAGTCTGAAAAAACCCTACACTCCTTTGGACATGTATATGTGCATATTTATTTGTTTTTCTTGAACTTAATTGTTCCTAAAATACTTAATTATCAGGGCGGCCACCAGCAAGAGCTGGTGGCTGCACTCTGAAGCCACCAAAAATTTGTTGCGAGAGCCCCTACTTTAGAGGCCCTTCAAAACAAAGCAAAAGAAACTGATGCCTCTTTGAAATTACTATCTTTAAATGAAGTGACAGAGTCCTGTGGCACCTTAAAGACTAACTAAAGTATTGAAGCATAATACTAATGGTTAATACCCACTTCGTCGGATGCATTCGTCACTTCTACAATTCCAGACTAACACAGCTACCTCTCTGATTCTATCTTTAAATGAGTTATCAGGACCATATTGTACATTTGTTGATGAGCTGTAGAAGGCATGAAGAGAAGCTATGTTTGGGTGTGTAGCCAAAAGCAGCCTTTAGCCCAAAAACTATTTGGATGTCTGATCTTCAGTGTTTTGGAGCAGGACTGGGATTGAGAAAAAATGTGTTACAAATTGAACCATCAGTGTTATCAATTCTAGCAGCTAATTTGAGTCTTCAGAGGAAACACTGGTTTTTAAATTCTGTATAAAATGGCTCAAATCAACTCCTGCAGTAACTATAACATTAAGTAGATTGTGCTTAGTCCACTGTGCTCCTGTTGTCATCAGCTTACTCAGAGATCAGTGCTTCAGCTGAAATATAATTCACTTTTAAAGTATTTAGCCTAATTTATTTTAAGTATGTTCCTTATGTCAACAGTGTAATTTTCTTTTCTCTTGCCAATATTTGCCAGTTGAAGGAATAGCCTTTTTCATCTAAATCTAAGATTATCTAAATCTTCCTAAAAATCTGTCATGAGGTTTGGCAACCAATCTAATAAATAGATTAAGGATTTCCTAATAAAGCAGGCTTCTGTGTGCCAGTCTTCTGAAAGTACAGTCTATTTTTGCATAGCTCACTCTATCTTGCAAACAAAAGGAAGAAACTAAGAACTGTACTTACATTTTCTCATGTGCTGTTTGAGTATCATAGTACAGTAAACCCTCGATTTAACGGACCTCGATTTAACGGACTTCGGATGCAACAGACAAAATTTCTGAGCAAGTCTGATGCATCCGAAATCCATTTCCCCGGGGGCTGGCTGCCGGCTCCTGGCTGCCGCCTCCCGGCTGCCGCCCCGGTCCAGGCAGCGGGCGGGCTGGCTACCGCCTCCCGGCTCCCGCCCGGCTCCCACCTGCGGGCGGGCTGGCTGCCGGCTCCCGGCTGCCGCCCGGGTCCCAGCAGCCGGGACCGGGGCGGGCTGGCTGACGGGTCCCGGCTGCCGCCCGGGTCCCAGCAGCTGGGACCGGCTGTGAAGATAATGGCTGTGAAGATAATGACAAGCAGCTGGGACCGGGGCGGGTGGGCTGTCGGCTCCCGGCTGCCGCCCGGGGTCCTGGCAGCGGGCGGGCTGTGGAGCTGCCACCCCGACCCTGTGGCGGGCGGGCTGCTGCTCTGACAGCTCGGGTTTTTTAAATTATTAAATAATGGACTTTTTGATTTAACGGACACCCCCTCGCCCGAATTAGTCCGTTAAATGGAGGTTTTACTGTATACATCAGGGGTCGGCAACCTTTCAGAAGTGGTGTGCCGAGTCTTCATTTATTTACTCTAATTTAAGGTTCCTTGTGCCAGTAATACATTTTAACATTTTTAGGAGGTCTCTTTCTAGAAGTCTATAATATAGAACTAAATCGTTGTTGTATGTAAAGTAAATAAGGTTTTTAAAATGTTTAAAAGCTTCATTTAAAATTAAATTAAAATACAGAGCCCCCTGGCCTGGTGGCCAGGACCTGGGCAGTGCGAGTGCTGTACTTTTATATATGCTCTTTCTATGTATTTAGCAGCAGGAAGCATATACAGTAAAATCTAACTTTGAATAAATCAAAATTCTTTGCTTTAAAACTGATCTGCATCCTTCCCTTTTCCTTTTTAATCTTGTTCTGTAGGCACACTTGTTAATGATTTCACTTGTGAAATCTCTAACATGTTGATGTATTAAAGATTGCAACATTACTATCTTTATCTCCCACCAATACTTGTATGGTGATTGATTGGCAAAAAACCCTGCAAATTAAAACATATCAAAGTGCTGTGAGGATGTCCTCCTGTATGATTCTGGAGAATATGCACTTTGAAGAACATTTAGACTGTAAATTAGTACTGTTTCTTATAATTAAGGAATTAATTACTCAAGCAGAGTGCTTTTGCGAGCCAGTTTTTAAATCAAATGTTGGCATTAACTCTGTGAAACGTTGCAGTTATCAGTATACTGAGATTAAAGTGGGCATTTTTTTCCACCAAGGCTGTTAGTTTTTGACAGCAGGGAATCAATCTGTACCAACCCAGAGGACTGTACTTCATTTTCTTTAGTCTGGTGATTTTTACAGCAAAATCTGCAGAGAGAATCTAAATCCACAAAATCTCCAGAATTCTGTTGCTTACTGTTTGCAGCCCTTGTGAAAGTTAATCCAGTTCTAGATGTGAATTAACATTCAGTTTGATAACAACAAAAAGAGAGGTGCTCCTGGTTTCAGGAGCTCTCTCGCTCTCTCATTCTCTCTCTCATTCTCTCTCTCATTCTCTCTCTCTCTCTCTCTCTCTTTTTAAACATAAACTCTATGCTGGGACTTAGCTTAACAACTCTTGCCTGTGCTGTGACAAGGAATTCCTTCACTCACCTGCATTTCAATATGGAGGATAGTCTAGGAGTAGGCCTGTTGTATAATCATTTATAGTATAGATGTGGGATGATGTTTAGGTGCAATTCAGGACTGGCAGGATGAGGTGTGGGGAAGAAGGTCCCTGTTTCCTGCAGAAGCAACTGCTTCAGCTTCCATTATTTCAAAATAATTTAGAAGTTAAAGAATCCTCACACCTGGTATCATTCTAAGAAAGCATTATCTAAAAAGTTATATCTTGGGAGAAAATTCAAGAGGAAGAGAAGGCAACACTTCAGAGATGCCAATATATTACAACAGCCTAATCCTCCCCCACACTCTTCTGCCTGCCTGAACAAATACAGGGTTGTTATTACAAGACGATACAGTGTATTGAGCCTTGTGGAGAGTGTAAGTAGTATGACCTAGCTTCAGCCTTTTCCTGATTATTGAAAAAAAATTACTCTTGAGGCTCTGGAAATCTTGTAATTTCATCCAGCCAATCTGAAGGGCTTTTTATCTTGGCTGCTGAAAGAAGAATCTATTTGACAGAGTACATCTTCCAGTATGTGTGGATCTGTTTTCTGATTGTGCAGGAGCTTTAAAGTGTATGTCTGTCTTACACATCAATACAAGAATAAGCATATTCCCCATGCAAAACAGTGTGTTAAGGTTAAGAATTTAAAAACAAACACGTCAAGAAATTCTCCTACACAAACTTTACTGCTTAGAGCAGTGGGGAATACCCCAATCTTCATTAAATTTTACAATGTTGACGATTTTTTGTCCTCAATTTCTCATCCTTCCCCATCTCCTTTTGCCTGCATTGACATTATTGTCCTCTGCTTTAGCTGCTTTCCTAACTCCTGATGTCCTCTTTCCAGTTGCCTGTTTCAGATTGATTGTGTGAATTAGTAATTGATAGCAAAAGGAGGATAAGTAGTACCGGTATGGAGATTCCTGGTAGCTGTGAGGTGGAGCAGGTTAGGACTTCACTCTGTGCAAGAGTCCTGAATCCTGATCTACTTTGTATTTCAGCTACCTAGGGGTCTTTCTTGCTTTCTGGATTATTACCCCAAATGATCTCCTAAGCAGCTTTTTTCCAGTTATCCTATACCGGAGGACCGGTAGATTTAAGAGTTAATATCGTGTATGTGATTAAACTGATTCAGGCAATATTAAAACTGAAACATGTTTTTGGTTTCCCCTTAAATTGAACCAGAAATTTTTTTGCTGTTCAAGGTCCATAATCTTGAAGGCCCTAATCCTCATCTCTTAGCTCTTGGGGTTGGGATATAAGGCTTCCACAAAAGCTCCTTTTTATGACTTTTTTCTGTTTTTAACTAATGGTGTCCCATCGTGCACAGCATTCATGGAGAGACCCTGGTCCTGCTCATTTCCAAACCGTCCCAGAGATATGGTAACACAACTGTGAAATTTCCTTCTCAAGGCCCCATGTGGAGTTTGGCGGAACACTGAGAAGTGCTGCTACCACAGGAGTGAAAGAGGGCTCTCGCTCATGAACAAAATGCCCTATTATATAAGTGAGCATACAGCGGCATGTAACTGTACAATCTAATGAAATCCAAATCACTGATTGTAATATATGGTACTGTGTAGTGCTTAACTGGATTTAAAAAAGGTTTAGATATTTACATGGCTAATGAGAACATGTATGTTTAGACAAGATAAAAAATTAGATGAACACTCTTGCGTAACTCAACCAATGATGTGGGTTAGGAAGACATTCCTCTATGGGCATTTCATAACTGTCTATTATGGAGTTTCTTGTGCTTTCCTCTCAAGCCTGTGTTCTGATCCACTGGAGAAGATCATATGCTGAACTAGATGGACTGCTGCCGTCCTCAGTTTGAAAATTCCAGTCCATACTGTACAGTATTCTGTCTTGACCAGCAGCCAATTCCAGATGCTCAGAAGAAGGTGAAGGAAACCTATAAATCCTAAGAGGAAAAAGCAACAGTGTACAGTTTAATGTGCCTGGAAACAGGGTGATGTGAATGTCACAAGGGAAAACTTAATATCTAATTGTTGTGTAAAATGAACACTCTGCTGCACTTGCAGTCATAGCCCACTCACCATGATAACCACATTTGCTTTGTATTATGTTTACTTTGTTGGTAATGGAAAGCAAAATACTGATAAATATTCAGAGCAGGGAAAAAACACAACTCCCCCACTCTACAGAGAACATATCTCTCCCTGGCAAAAAGAACAGACTCTGGAGTGCGTACTTTACATCTCCTTGTGGCAGTTTTGCTGAATTTGGGCCAATGTTCTGAAATATTTTGAAACTTATTTGTAAGAATCCCTGTGGAGGTTAGAATTATTTGGGCAATAAAAGGGGGCTTGTGATAGGGGTGCAAAAATTTCCCCCTAACTCTGGAAGTTGTACTCCCATAACCATAAGAAATGTTGCAGTGTCTGTTTTTGTGTGTGTGACATCTGGTACATGGAATGAGATGACCCATTCACAGAACTCCAGGTGGTCTCACAGCTTTCCTTCATTTGTATCTAAACTTTATTGAATGTGTGTGTAGTGATGGAAATAATTACGTATTTTTTCTCATTACAGCCCAACATACCTACCTTTGGCTTCCTCTTTGACATTGATGGGGTACTGGTACGAGGAAAGACTCCAATTCTTGCAGCAAAAAAAGCCTTTCAAAAGCTAGTTAATTCTCAGGGACAATTCTTGGTGCCTGTTGTCTTTGTCACCAATGCAGGAAACTGCCTTCGCCAGAAGAAAGCTGATCAGTTATCTCATATTTTGGGAGTGCCGGTGAGTAACGTAAACTTCTTTTACAGGTTTCAAAATTTTGTTAGAGGAAATGTAACGAGGGGAGGATCTTGCATTAAATGCATTTCAGCTGTTCAGTTAACAATCTTCTGGTTTTCTTTTTTGCATAAGAGAAAATCAAATATTTTGTAAAGCCCTTTGAAATCTTTGGTTGGAAGGAACAATAGAAGTGCAAAGTATTATTATTACTAACTACTACTAACTAATGGTATTTCTCAGTATCAAAGGGTTCGTTACTATTTTGGTTGTAATTATCTGCCTAAGAGTTCCACACTAGTAGCTCTATCTCCTGCTAGCATGAAATTCTCCTCATGCAAACTGATCTCCTGCAGTGACATCAACATCCAAGATGATAATTTGCTCCTAGCTCCTGCCTCCATTTTGTGTGTCAAACACTTCTGTCCTGGTATATGACACGAGGAGGACTGGGCACTGCTGGCCATGGGATTAAAGTGCATGTCGTGAGTCAAGAGTTGGGTGTTTGATCTTTGCAGAATTCAATGTTTAAAGTGTAGAACAAGATTTTTTTTACTCTGTAGTGACCCTCATTTCAATAGGTACCATGGGCAATCTGTATTTACATATAAAATATCTTAAAATATTAAGGTGTTAAAATGACCGGAAGTAGCCTCCTAATCCTTAGAATTCACAGTCTTCAAAGCTCTGTTACAAACGTTGATTTATTATAAATACCTTCTGCGGAGTAATAGATTAGTATTCCAATTTTACAGAGCATATAGTTGCTAGAGAAAAATTCACTTACTCAAGGGCAGGATATTGAAACTAAGATAGGGAGAGGTGTAGTGACGTAGCATGGCCCATACAGCAATCTGGTGACAGATCCAGGATTAGAAATAGGGCATTTCTGAGTCCAGAGATTCCATGTTCAGACTCTTAATGGTGTCTCAATTTGATGATTGTGCAGACCCAGAAGGGAAAAATACGATTTGTGCACATGCTGAATACAGGAATTCTGTAAGCGAAAATGGAGCCTTGCTGTGTGCATTTGTAAGCTAAGACTCAGAATTCTTTTTCCACCATGTATCAGGTACAGCACTCTGACTAGGAAATTTGGGAACCAGTTGAATGATGATTGTGATGGGGAGGCATATTTTCTGTAGTGACTTTTGGTTAACAAACTGAAATACAGTTTGCATCATTATTGATTACATCTAGCAAAGACAAAGATGATTGGAAAGCAATACCAAATTCCTGTTTTATCCCAAACAGATTTCACAAGACCAAGTTGTGATGTCTCATAGTCCTTTACGGATGTTCAAACGTTATCATGACAAATGCGTTCTGGTGTCTGGGCAAGGACCACTTCTTGATGTTGCCAAATAGTATCCTTTTGAAAAGGACATTTTCTGCTTTTAAGTACTATCATCCAGCCAGTTCAGATTATCATGTAGAACAGGTAAAGGCCATCTGTCACTTCAGCAAAAGTACATGGTGTATTTTAGAGGGTGAGCGGATCCTAACACAATGTTCACCTTCTATATTGAAAAGTGATGAAATTGATGTTCTGGTATAATGCCCTCCATTTTTTTTCACTTACTATTGTATATGTTTTAGGCCAGGATGATGAAATAGTCCTTAAATTTAAATGAAAGTGACAAATCACAGCTTAAGGTTTTTGACTGCTTTCAGGGATAAGTCTTGAGATGCCTTAATGCTAATTAACAGATGATGTAATCATGTATGTGAGGGATTAGTTTGCTAATCCAGATCTGGCAGAGAGAGTAGATATTAAGAAACCGTGTTGAAAATTGTACAAAACTGAATTTGAAAATCTATGTAATCTACAGCATGAACCTCAGGTATGATTAGATAATATCTTTACAACGGATAGTCTTATTTTATTCAACGGATAGTCTTATTAAACTATAACTTTAATATGTGACTGAGATTATAGTTCTGAAAGAAACAAATTTTGATAATTTAATTTTGAGTTGTTAAAATTTTTATCACTTCTTCTGTGCTGTCACATGAATTATGAAAGGAGGTCCATTTAGTATTGAGTGTAGAAACTATGTGCTGCTTTTACAAAAATTAAAAAGGGTGTTTTTGATTTGATTCACCCTATTAAATAGGGTTGAAATTAATGGGATTTGTCTCCATTTAAGTGCATTGCTACACAAATTAAAAGATTTCTTTTTCAGCATAGGAGACATTGCTCTTTCCCCTTTCTTCCTCCTTTCCTTTCCATTCCATTCCTTCCTAAAAAGCAGTGAATTGCTTATTTTAAATACTTGTAGAAGGTAAATTAACTATAGAAGTAGCCAAACTATTTTTTGAAAATGATTAACAATTTTAGAATGCTTATTTAGCTGATGGTATCTTGATTTTTGATTAACTCATTTAAGTTTCTCTTTAAACAAAGATAAAAAAGATATGACATGTGTGGTGATTTCTTTCTTTACTTGTACTATCATTGTGGATCTGAACAACACAGGTTAACTGTTTTTACTAGGTCTGTCGGTTAATTGCAATTAACTCATGTGATTAAAAAAATTTGTCATTTAAAAAATTAATTTTGATTAATCACACTGTTAAACAATAGAACACCAATTGAAATTTATTAAATATTTTTGGATGTTTTGGACATTTACAAATATACAACACAAAATACAAAATGTACAGTGTTCACTTTATATTATTTTTTCTTACAAATATTTGCACTGTAAAAATGATAAAATAAATAGTATTTTTCAATTCACCTCATACAAGTACTATAGTGCAATCTCTTTATCATGAGTGTAACTTAAAAATGTAGATTTTTTTGTACATAACTGCACTCAAAAACAAAACAATGTAAAACTGTAGAGCTTACAAGGCCACTCAATCCTCCTCCTTGTTCAGTCAATCGCTAAGACAAACAAGTTTGTTTACATTTATGGGAGATGCTGCTGCCTGCTTATTTACAATATCACCTGAAAGTGAGAACAGGCGTTCACGTAACAATTTTGGCTTTGCAAGGTATTTATATGCCAGATATGCTAAACATTTATTTAACCTTTCATGCTTCAACCATCATTCCAGAGGACATGCTTTCATGCAGATGATGCTCATTTGGAGGAGAAAAAAAAAAGCGTTAATTAAATTAGTGACTGAACTCCTTAGGGGAGAATTGTATGTCTCCTATTCCACTTGCATTCTGCCATATATTTCATACTAGCGAAAATACCTGGCATTGCTTGGGTCAGTCGGAGGTGGGGAGGGGGCAGAGAGCAAACCTGACACCCCCACTTCACCCCCCCCGACCAACCCCAACTCACATTTTCACCCCCCCGACCAAACCCGACTCACATTTTCACCCCCCCCAAACCCAACACCCCCACGTCTCCCCCCTACCAACCCCAACACCCCCTGACCAACACCCACACCTCACCCCCCGTAGACCAAACCTGACACACCCACCTCACTTCCCCCCCAACCAAACCCGACACCCCTACCTACCACCACAAACAAACCCGACACCCACACCTCATTTACCCCTCGACCAACCCCGACTCCCCTCTTCACCCCCGGAAACAAACAAAACACCCCCACCTTACCCCCCCCACCAAACCCAACACCCCCTGACCAACCCCAACCCCCACACCTCACCCCTCACCCCCCCGACACCTTCCCACCCCCCCAGACCAAACCCGACACCCCCGGCTCACCCCCCCTCGACCAAACCCGACACCCCAACCTCACCCCCTGACCAAACCCGACACCCCCACCTCACTTACCCTCCGACCAAACCCAACTCGGGTCCGTCACAGGTGGGGAGGGGGCAGAGAGCTGAGGGATTCCGGGGTCCGTCGGAGGGGGGAGGGGGCAGAGAGCTGAGGGATTCCGGGGTTCCGTTGGAGGGGGGAGGGAGGAGAGAGCTGAGGGATTCCGGGGTCCGTTGGAGGGGGGAGGGGCAGAGAGCTGAGCGAGTGCGGTGTCTGTTGGCGGGGGTATTATGACATCATAACTGTCACAGAGAACAGCAGCTGCCCAGCTGATGTTAATGGGCTTTAAAGAATTTCACCCCAGGGGGCGTCAGAGGTGAGATTTGAAATTTTTTCGATTCTTACCCTGATTAGGACCCTAAAGCCTATAACTGTACCAAATTTCAAGTCTCTAGCTCAAACGGTGTGGAAGGAGTAAGCATACATCCGCGCATACATACATGCATACATACACGCATACACCATTTGACTTTTATATATATAGATTCTAGCAGTCTCAGATGATGACCCAGCATGTTTGTTTTAAGAACACTTTCACAGCAGATTTGACAAAAGGCAAAGAAGGTACCCTTCTGAGATTTTTAAAAATAGCTACAGCACTCACCCAAGGTTAAAAATCTGAAGTGCCTTTCAAAATCTGAGAGGGATGAGGTGTGGATCATGCTTTCAGAAGTCTTAAAAGAGCAACTCTCCAATGCAGAAACTACAGAAGCCAAACCACCAGAAAAGAAAATCATCCTTCTGCAGGGGGCATCTGACTCGATGATGAACATGAATATGCATCTGTTCACTCTGTTTTGGATCATTATCAAGCAGAACCTGTAATCAGCATGGAAGCATGTCCTCTGGAATGGTGGTTGAAGCATGAAGGGACAAATTAATCTTTAGTGCATCTGGCACATAAATAGCTTTCCTTGCTGGCTACAACGGTGCCATGTGAATGCCTGTTCTTACTTTCCGGTGACGTTTGAAACAAGAAGCGGGCAGCATTATCTCTTCCAAATTGTAACCAAACTTGTTTGTCTGAGCGATTGGCTGAAATAGGACTGAATGGACTTGTAAGCGCTCAAGTTTTACATTGCTTTATTTTTGAATGCAGTTATTTTGTTATTACATAATTGTACATTTGTAAGTTCAACTTTCATGATAAAGAGATTGCACTACAGTACTTGTATTAGGTGAATTGAAAAATACTATTACTTTTTTTTTTTACAGTGCAAATATTTGTAATAAAAAATAGTGAACATTGTATACTTTGTATTCTCTGTTGTAATTGGAATCCATATATTTGAAAATGTAGAAAACATCCAAAAATATTTAAGTAAATGCTATTCTAGTATTGTTGAACAGTGTGATTAATCGCAATTAATTTTTGTAATCTCTTGACAGCCCTAGTTTCTACCATTACTTTCAGTCTGAGAATTCTCAAAATAGATCTGTAGGACAAAACCCAGTTTTGTATATGAAATGTTTTATCTATTTCATACAAGAACAGTCAGGCTTATTTATATGTGACTTGCTTTGCCAGCACTGTAAACTTTATATGATATAATTTATTGACTTCACACACTTTTAAAATCTGTTAAGCTGTACAAATAAGTATTTTTGGATCCTTAACTGGTGCTTTCCCAGTCTCGGTTTTTGTCAACCTATTACCATTGATGTACTGCGTGAGACATACCCTTTGCTGGATATGGTTGACCATGACAGACGGCCTAAAGTTTTGGTGAGTGCATGATATATGTTGAAACCTTTCTATGTCTGTTCTTTGGCTGACATTCTATTTCTGAAGATTTCTTCTTAATATAAAATCACAAAATTGGCTTTTTAGTTTATTCCATTTTGTAATATGCTTTTGATTTTGAGTTCAAGTTCTACTGGTGTAATTTATTCTCTGCAACACTTTAAAGAGCTATTCTCTATACTAGTCTAACAAGTCTTGGTTGACATGAAATAAGTGTTGCATTACAGTCTTTGAGCTATGTAATATTGAGGAAAACAGGCAAAACTTTGGATTTAATACAGTTGCCTGACAAATCTTCTATTTTGAAAAGTCTACCAGGTATCTAAGAGAGATGGAGAAGTAACTTTTCCCCGCTGGCTCCCATAAGAATGTGAAGTAATGGCAAGTTACTACTGCTAAGTTGTGGTGTAGCTTTGATTATACATTTTTATTTTTCAAATTGTTGCATCCTCTCTGAAGGAACTACTTGCTTACCTATCCCATTAACTAAAATATATTAAAGCAGATACATAGGCATATATAACAGTGTGTTGTATTTCTGCTGAATTTCCCTTTCACGCTGAACTTCAGGCATTAGGATCCCAGGCTTGTGATATGAATTGTTTCTTCTTGTGCATGCATAGCTGCCTCAGCACAGGGAGCCTAGTATAAGCCAGTATCATTGCCCAAGATTTCTGAATTTGCTGCAATGGATTATCTTCATAAATTTACTTCAATATTATTGCTGTCATACAACCTGTGAGATCGAGGCAAGGAAAGGAAACGTGTATGTAAATGGAGTGTTGCTTCAGTTACTTGCAGTGCTCTCAATTCACTACTTTTCATAAGCACTCAGAAGAAATCTCTCCTTTTAAAAACAATATTCTTCTTTGTAGTTTCTCAGACTAAAGAATCTTTTTAGGCTAGTTCCTTAATATTGGGGTATATAGTCTGAAATTCCTCTGTCAAAAATAAATTCCTTCTCTCCTTTATTGAAGTTTATTGGGAGTTTCCTTGTGTAACAATGTTTCCCCTGCACATTTAATTGTTTAAAATTAAATATTTACTTTTTTAGTAAAAATTGGAGCTATACTAATAGTTCTCCAAAATGTCCTTTTCAGGTGGTTCTCCCTCAGTCTCTTCCTATTCGTCCTGATCAATCTGTTTCCTTTAAATCTAGGTTCTGACTAGTAGAACTGGTCAGAAATTTTCCAATAAAATGTATTTTGTTGGAAAATGCGGATTTGTCTAAACCAAAACTGATAGTGGGGAAGGGTCATTTTGGATGAATCTCCCAATTTTATTTTTTTGGCAAAAAACATTGAAACTATCAGAATATCCTATTTTAACATTTTCTAAATGAAAGGTTTGTTTTTTGTCAAAACTTCGTTTTGAAATTTTAATTTATACTTGTTAGTATAAATTAAAGGTTATAATTAAAAGATTAAAACCAAAACATTTTGAAACTATCAAAATGAAATGTTTTGATTGACCTGATCTCAAATTTTGTTTGGATTATCAGTTCATGAAAGTTTTTGAGATTTTTGCCTTTTTGTCCCAGTTTGTGTCAGGAATATTTTTTTGAAATATCAAATTCTTTTGGGATGTAAAAACAGTTTCCCGTCCAATTCTATCAACCAGTTACCCAACAAACTATAGTACAGCATATGCTCTTTTTGAGACAAGTGTAACACAGGCCAAACGGCTGTGCCCTGAAGTCAGAATCTTTACTAACTGTGCAGCCAGTCAGCTCTTGTGTCCGTAATGCCTGCTCTGGAAATGTTTGCTCCAAAGCTATAGTTTCCATTGGAGAATATACAATTTGGCTGCTCAGTAGCTTCAGTCATTTTGTAAATTTCTGTCATTGATGAATTACTATTTCAGTGCAAGCTGGTAATGTCTGAAAATAGATAGCTAAAACGGACTGACATACACAAACACTCTAAGCCAGTTTTCTACAATAGGTGATGGTTTGTTTAGTCAGATACTACATGAACAACAACCCAGGATAGCCTTTGTCTGCCATTGGAATGGTGCCTTCACTGTATTGTTGACTGGATGTACATGTGATACTAACTTAAGTACAAATCTGTTTGATATATCTGCAAATATGTATTAATTAAAGTTAATTGAAGCCTTTTGTTTAACTTCTGTCTGTAAGGTACAGGTTGTTCTCAGTCACTCAGTATTTACTGATTACAGAATAAGTTTGAACAGTTAAGAACAGCCGACTACGCAAGCATCAGGAAATGACTGCAAGATAGAATTGCCTAAGTGTACTTTTAGCAGGCAGGAAAGATAGAGAGAAAAATAGTGTGACTAAGCAACCCAAAAAGTTTATATGAGCTAAATCTTACCTGTCTCTAGGAAACTACTTTGAAATATGCAACAGATAACTAAATAATAATAATTTTGACCCTTTAGTGACTTTATATACTTTAGATGGTAAAATAGCAACTGAATATTACATAATTTTTGACATTACTCATAGTTATGATGTACATTATTCAGAATCGTTAGCCTGAAGTATAATATTGCCATGATATGCAAATCTTCTGATGACATGGTTGGAAGCCCAAGTAGATGTGTTCCAAAAAATTGTGCAACAAGAGTACGATGGGAACTAAAACACATTTTTCTTAGTGCTGTTATAGCAAAGCCAGTTGTGTCAACATCTTGAACATAAATCTGCTTTATTGCTACAGTACAGAGCTGTCATCAGAACTATCATGCAAGGTCTCTCAAAACCCCCCACTATCATCACCAGTGCCACTACTTGATACTCCTGTTGGCAGTCTCTAGAGAGGTTGATTAACTTCACATGATTAACTGTGTGGAAAACGAACACTCACCATGGAGTTGATTCCTTTGGGTTTGTTTTGTGGGTCAAGTATGGAGTTAGGAAGCTTGCACTGTGATTACCAGATATGTGCAGAGAATTTCTAATGTCAGTTACTTCATGATCATTGCAATTTGCTTTAAAAATGTGCAGGAAAAATGTTTCCCCTTTTTGTACTTTGTGAAATTAAAAATAAGAGCTATAAACATAAAAACATTTTAAAAATGGCCTACGGCTTGCTGATCATAAGCAGGCCAAATATCTGCTCATATTGTGTAGAGAAATCTTGGGGGCAAAATAAACTGTGAAATGGCTGTGTTTAGAAATGCAGATTATTGCCCAGAGGCACCTTTTCCCCCCCTCCACATAATGTCTTCCAAATGGATATTTCATAAGCATATTGTATGTGTTTTTTGGGAACAGCTCCAGAGGAGTCACTAACAATCTGTTTTATGAGGAAGGAATTACATACACTTCAGCTGCTCTTTTGGAACTCTTGCAACTCTCAATTTTTTTAATGAAGAAAATTCATTTTCAGTGACATGACAAAATATGGACTTGGGCCAAAATACAACTAATGAGTTAATGTGCATATGAAAAGAGACCTTGAATCTGATAGGAGAGGCTTTGGAAAGTAACTCAATATATTTTGCTTCTTTAGTTTAGGTATTTACATGAACCTAATTAAAGATGTACTGGAGAGATTGGAGGAGTCCTCTGTATGTTATCACTATCAATGGAACTATGCTTAGATAAAACTGAAGATTTTATACAGCCCAACGTAAGCCAGGAATTTCCAAGTTGAAGTTCACTGTGTAACTCAATAATGTCACCTCTCAGCTTGCCGTGCAACCATGCAAAGATAAGAGTCCATGTCAGTGCTAACTGTGTGTCATATCTGGGAGGGATGGAGAAGGAAGTGCAAATCATTAGCTTCCAGCTGAACCTAGTGTAGCAGTTGTTGTTGTAAAACATCTGTTGATTTCCTTAGAAATATGAAGTATTTTCAAATATATTGTCTCCAGAGACTCTCAAAGCATTATACAAATATTAAAATTTTGCAACATCCCTGGTAGAAAGGTAAATTTACCTATTTTGCAGATGAGCAAACCGAGGAACTGAAATTCTGTGACTTGTCGAAAGTCTTGCAAATAGAGCAGAGCTGTGAATGTAGAACACACAAATTGTCAGTCTCAACTTGTCTTTGCTGTTGGACCACACTTCAGTGCTCAGAAATATTATTTTTTATGAAAAGTGACATCAAGAACTAGCTACATCCAAATTTTAAGTGCATCTTCTATCAGTTTTCCAAGGAATGGTTGTGGAAGTAATGCTTTGCATTTCTTTTTGTTAGTAACACCAAAGGATGTTTAACTTAGTGGAGTTTACTTTACTTTTTCTCGTTGCAGCAATTGCCAGCTGTGGAACTTCCCAAAATTGAGGGTATGTCTTCCGTTTTCCTATCTTGCAACTGTCCTAGCATAGATTAAATGTCATCTTTTCTTCATTGTAAATTTTATTTGCAGTTACAAATTCTTGAACCCCACATTGATGATTTGGATGGTTGGCAGAGGGAACCCTAGTATTTCTACATAAAACGTATGCAAAAATGTGTGTGCACTACAGTAACATAGTCATTTGTGTGTGTGACGAGATCCTTGGGTTGCAGCCTGTGGACCATGTGCCCCCTAAACTTTCTCCAGCCTGGGCTGTCTCTCACAATGCCTCGCTAGTGACCAGCAGCAAACCCCTCCAGTTGCTTTTATCACTTGGCACAACTGCATGTGGAGCCCTACACCCAGCTATATTGCATGAATACTCCCAGAGTCACTCATGAATCACACAGAGAAAGGCACCAATTGCAAATCTCCCCAGCTCCCAGCACTGTACCTCAGGAAAATACCATCTTGCACTGCTCAAGATGGGCAGTGCAGATTTATTAATTGGTTCACCACTTCATCAATGGGAAGTAGATATACACCAGCCTTTGTAAATCTGAGCACATTTGCTACACAATTCAAGCAAACTCATCGGTAAAGATCAACAGTAAAATAAGTGTATTGACTACAAAAGATAGATGTTAAGTGATATTAAGTGATATGCAAAAAGTCAGTGTTCGTTACCAAAAGAAAATGAAATATAACCACGCAGTCTAAAATCTCAACCCTGTTAGACTGGGCAACATCTAGATTAAGCAGTTTTTCTCACCCCACTGGATATTACAGTTCATAGCATACAGATCTGAGCCTTGAAGTCTGGGCCAGTCCCCTAGTTGGAGTCTTCAGAGTGTCCTTGTTGCTTGCAGCGTAGGTGGGTGAAGGAGAAAGGCCCAGCATGTGGCCACTGTGTCTGTTTTATACTCAGTCCTATGTGCTTGTGGATCAGGAGTCCAGGCATGTCTGGAGGTATTGCTGAGTCTTCAGGCAAGGTTGAGCAATTCCCCTGGTGTGGCCTCATGCAGGTGAGTCATTGAATTGTAGTTCCCTAGCTGGACAATGTTATTGATGGGTTGTTTGACACCCTGCCTGGTTGTTGGTTACTTTCCTTGCTGTTGCCTCTGGGGAGCTAATATATGGCTGATTCCCTAACTTACAGCATGCTTTAGTGACCACCATACAACACAGTTCTCATATGCATGCATTAATGATGTACATATTAGAGAAATGACTTCCCCCTGATACCTTGCAAGGCATGCTTTATATTTAATATCACAATTATATACAGATGAGGAATATTGGGGAGTTACAGGGTGTCCCCCAAGGCACAGAATGTTCACTGACGCGCCTCTGAGGTGTGATAAAAGGATGATAAGGGGCTTGCTTTCTTTTTTGCCTTTCTCTAGTAGATTGTGCTTCCTTGTTTCTGGAAAGGAGAGCTGAGCTGGAATCCTGTCAGAGTCAATCAATCCTGCTCCTACACTGGTCAGCAGAGTCATTTGTAAAGTTGTGGCAAGAGGCATTCCTTCCTCTTCTCACCTCCATCTGTTTGAAATGTGGGGAATAAGAAACTGGGCCTAAGATGAGGGGGAAAAAATGAACTGGATCTATCCCATGACTTATTCCTAGTGATTGGAGAAATCATCTAGGAATAGAAACGTCCATACTGTAGATCAGGGTGGGGAACCTTTTTTCTGCCAAGGGCCATTTGGATATTTATAACATCATTCGCGGGCCATACAAAATTATCAACTTAAAAATTAGCCTGCTATATTTGGTCAAACATTTAATAAACATTTAATTAACATCATTATATATGGTCAAACATTATATTTTTTTAGGGTTATATTTGGTCAAACATTTAATTAACATTTAATTAACTCCTGCCAGCTTGGATCTCAGCCCGCTGCCAGCCTGGGCTTCCTACACCCAGGCTGGCTACGGGCTGAGATCCCAGCTGGCAAGGATCCAGCAGGGGAAAGCGCAAAGCAGCGGCAGGCTGAGCGCTCAGCCCGCTGCTGCTTTGGGGTTTCCCCCGCTGGCCCCTTGCCACCCGGGGTCCCGCCGCCTGCCCCAGTCAGCTCCTGCTGTCAGCCTGGGTGTAGGGAACCCAGGCTGACAGCGGGAGCTGAGACCCCTGCTGGCAGGAGCCTGCGGGGAAACTCTAAAGCCGCAGCGGGCTGAGCACTCAGCCCGCTGCCGCTTCTCCGCCCGCTACCGCTTTAGATTTATTGAATTTAGAGACCCGCCTGCGGTTGCCTTGGCAGGGCCAGACCAAATGATTTCGCGGGCCTTACACGGCCAGCGGGCCGGACATTCCCCACCCCTGCTGTAGATGGTAGATCTGATTATTATGTACAGTGCTATATGTTAATCCATGGCATTCACAGTATCATAAAAGTGATTAGTCATGTCAGTGCTGTTCAGTGGTATGGGGCAATTTAGTTAACATTGAAGATCAAGTAATTCATCTTGTAAAACCTGTGGATTACAGTATGAGGTTTTAACAACTTCTGAAATTCCTTCTGTAACAAAAGAGATGTGAAATTTAAGGTAGATTGAATCAAAATCACCTTATTTATTATTTGTATGATTATAGTGCCTCGGAGCTCTGCTCATCGGCCAGAACTCCGTTGTACTGGAGGCTGTGCAAACACAGAACAAAAAGATGGGTCTTGCCCCATGTTGCATTTTGATCATTTTATTGATTTTTTTTTTTAAATATAAAAGTTGGTTCAAATAGATTTAGGCTATTTCCTTTTCTTTTATATCCAATTTTAACGTGGGTGTGGAACTGTTAGTAAAATCATAGAAAGTTATTGCATTGTATCTACCTTTCATTTTTAATATTACACAAATGTTTTCTTGTTCTTGCAGCTGTTGTTTTGTTTGGAGAACCAATCAGATGGGAGACTAATCTGCAACTGATAATAGATGTTCTGCTGACTGGTGGCTGTCCTGGAAAGCCACATCCTCAAGCCAGTTACCCACATATACCCGTGCTGGCTTGTAATATGGATCTGATGTGGATGGCTGAAGCACAGTCTCCAAGGTAGGTGCAGTTATAGCACATCTATATATATAAAAAGTCAAATGGTGTATGCGTGTATGTATGTGCACTTACTCCTTCCACACCATTTGAGCTAGAGACTCAAAATTTGGTACAGTTATAGGTCTTAGGGTCCTAATCAGGGTAAGAGTCGAAACATTTTCAAATCTCACCTCTGACACCCCCCAGGGGTGAAATTATTTAAAGGCCAATCACATCAGCTGCTGTTCTCTGTGACATAGTTATGATGTCATAATACCCCCTCCAACAGACCCCGCACTCGCTCAGCTCTCCCCCTCCCCACCTCCGACGGACCCGAGTTGGGTTTGGTCGGAGGGTAAGTGAGGTAGGGGTGTCGGGTTTGGTCGGGGGGTGAGGTGGGGGTGTTGGGTTTGGTCGGGGGGTAAGTGAGCCGGGGGTGTTGGGTTTGGTCTGGGGGGGTGGGAAGGTGTCGGGGTGGGTGAGGGGTGAGGTGGGGGTGTTGGGTTTGGTGGGGGGGTAAGGTGGGGGTGTTGGGTTTGTTTGGGGGGGTGAGGAGGGGAGTCGGGGTTGGTCGAGGGGTAAGTGAGGTGTGGGTGTCAGGTTTGTTTGTGGTGGTAGGTAGGGGTGTCGGGTTTGGTTGGGGGGGAAAGTGAGGTGGGTGTGTCAGGTTTGGTCTACAGGGGGTGAGGTGTGGGTGTTGGTCAGGGGGTGTTGGTAGGGGGTGACGTGGGGGGGGTTGGGTTTGGGTGGGGGGGTGAAAATGTGAGTCGGGGTTGGTCGAGGGGTAAGTGAAGTGGGGGTGTCGGGTTTGGTCGGGGGGGTGAGGTGGGGGTGTCAGGTTTGCTCTCTGCCCCCTCCCCCCTCCTACGGACCCCGCACTCGCTCAGCTCTCTGCCCCCTCCACACCTCCGACGGACCCGAGCAACGCCGGGTATTTTCGCTAGTATGCCATATAACATAGACAGTTTCACCATTCCAGGCTTCTCCGCGTTACTAATAAAAGGGAGTAGTCAAAATTCAAGAAGAGACCATGCTTCATACTAATTTTTCATTGAGGTAGTCATCCCCATAGGCATCAAGGCCCCAAGCAATGCTGTACACAAGTAACATGTCTTTGGCAAAACTGGCAAAGTGCCACTTTCTGTTCTTGCAGGGTTTACAAAAACACATTTTTTTTCTTGCACCAAATTTTTCAGTTGTAAAAGTTAGCTTTCTTAAGTGAAAACTCCTTTTCCACCCCTGAGCCATTTCTGTTCTTCCCCCAAAACACAGCATGAGGTTGCTGCTCTCCTCATCCTACCCCAAATGCTTCCCAGTGAGTTAATGCAGTGTTTCTTAACGTCCAGCTGACTTTAAAGCAGTGCTGAAATCTGCAAGTGGACCAGTGTTTAGGAATTAATAGTATAGGTTTATTGTTTTAGTATCACCAAAAGTCCATGAAGTTGAAACTCTTTATATTTATTTTCTTTGTGTACTTAGTGCAGTTTGATTTGTAATCATCCCTTTTCCAGATTTGGGCATGGAACATTCATGGTTTGTTTGGAAAATATTTATAAGAAGATCACTGGCAAAGAACTGAAATATGAGGCCTTGATGGGCAAGCCTAGTGAACTGACCTATCACTATGCAGAGTACCTGATTAGGATGCAGGCAGCACAAAGACACTGGAAGAAGCCTATTCAAACTCTTTACGCCATTGGGTAAGGGATTAGATCATCAAATATGCACGTTAGGAAATTGTTTACAACGCAAATAACAGCAGGGAAAATTCTGTGGCTCCTGCTATTTTATTCCTAGATTGTCCTAATCTTTTGTTTAAAAAAATTAGTATTTTTAATTTTAAAATCTGTTGTTTGTGTGAAAGTTCTTGTTGTATTCATCTCAAATTGGGAACCTCAGAATGAACCTTCTTTCCCCCCAACATTTTACTGCTTTTCCCTTTCAATGCATTTGGAATATAAAAAATGTGATATTGCCAGCAGAAGTTACATTTTCCGTTAAACCAAACGATCCTTTTCTGTGGATCAGGGTCTTCCAGGGCACTTTCAATATTGTAGGGTAAACAGTGACATCTTTCTGAATTTTATAATTCCTCCACTTTCCTTGTGGTTTAACTGGTGTTGCATTTCACAGTGCAATACAGGCAGCAACTCCTGTGTTAAGGTTGCTTAACACCATTATAAAAATTCGTCCGAACTTTTTTTTTTAAAGGTTTGGCTTTAAATGGTTGAAATTTTGAAATTTGAAAGAGGGATGGTGATGGACAAAGGGAGGTGCTTTGTGCTATTTGCCTGTAAATCCATTCAGATTTGGCCAAATTATAAAATGTCAAAAATCACCATTTTAGTTTTTTCTCAGTGCAGCATGTTTTGGCAGCTTGCCAACCCCCTCAATGCAATGTTCCAATAGAATGCTGCGTAAATCATCCTGATATTACTTCAGCATGCCATGTAGCACTTCCTGAAAGAGATTGACAAACTGGTGACACCAACTGCTTTCTTCTATCAAAATACCCTTGGCCTATGGAAAGTGCAGTGTTCTGGGAATGAGGAGACCATGAATCCCACACCAGTTCTGATCATTCGGAGCTCTTCACAACTCTTATTTATTGAGGTTTTTTATCATATCCCACTGAAAGTCTGCGCAAGCTGGGAAGAGAACCCAGAACTCTGTTATGGCAGGCCCACGTCCCAACCACTTAGCCATTAGCCGTTTCCGATTCTTTGTGCTTAGCTGTACTGTCTGTAAATGTGGCAACACCTGAATAATGGAACCTCCTGTTTGTGTATTACATGTCATCTTGAAGTGGCTGGTCCATGGAAGATAGCAGCTTTCTGCCACCAGATGTAGTTAGTTGTTTAGTTCAGTTGGTAGAAGTGTGTGCCAGTGGTTTACAACCTTTTTTCATTAGTGGGCTCCTAAAGTATTTGATTGGAGGTGTGGATCCTTTTGGAAATCTTAGACATAGTCTTCTGACCCCCAGGAGTCCGCGCACCCCAGGTTGAAACCACTAGTCTGTGATGAAAGCTAAGGGTTCACCCTCCCCCACTGATCAGTCATCATGGGAAGGTTGTTAATTACACACACACACAGTAAAATTCATTTTTTCCTTAATCTAGGACGGGTGGGCAAACTTTTTGGCTTGAGGGCCACATCGGGTTTGCAAAATTCTATGGAGGGCCAGGTAGGGAAGGCTGTGCCTCCCCAAACAGCCTGGCTCCGGCCCCTCCCATTTCCCACCCCCGAATGCCCGCCTCAGAATCCCCAACCCCCTCTGCTCCCTGTCCCGAGACTGCCCCCTCCAGAGACCCCCCCCCCCAACTGTCCTCCCCAGGACCCTGCCCCCTATCCAGCTCCCTGTCCCCTGACTGCTTTGATCCCTATCCATACCCCTGCCCCCTGACTGGCCCCCTGGGACTCCCACTCCTATCCAAACCCCCCCCCCCCCCCCGTTCCTGTCCCCGACTGCCCCCCGGGACTCCCTGTCCCTGATCCAACCCCCCAGTCCGGCCTCTTATCACACCGCTCAGAAAAGCAGCCTGGACAGAGCTAGACACGCAGCCCCCCGCCACCACCCGATTGCTGCCTGCGTGGCAGCATGACTGTGGAAGGACAGCGGGGGAGGGGCCGGGGAAGCCTCCCCAGCCGTGAGCTCAGGGGCTGGGCAGGACGGTCCCGCAAGCCGTAGTTTACCCACCCCGATCTAGGAGAATACACTTACAAATCATTAAAATAATCTAGCTAAGGTTGCTAGTCAAGAACGCAAGTTAGGACATTACAGAATGAAAGTGGTCCTTGCAGCCTTAGTCTAAACCCTTATGTGTATGTGTCGCAGTCTGTAATTGGACGACCACATTGTGTATTTTTTACACTTGACTCCCTATCTCCTTAAGTGCCACAGGATGGATGCTACTGGCAGAATGAACCAGGGCTGTGAAGTGAATGTGGACTCCTTTTTCTTTCACTTCCAGATGCTGGAAGATGTACAGGATGTGTGGGCAAACTTAATTCTGGCATTTCCCAACTTTAGACTGCTTGACTTTGAAAACCAATAACATTTCCTTAACCTTTTTGTATGTAATAGTTTCTATAGAAGAATTTGGAGTAATTTATACACACCTCCTTTTCAGCCAATTAAAAGTTTCATTTTCTGAAGTAGGCTGTGCAAGTATTTAAGGGAAAGGTTGTTAAACTAAAAGGTTAGTTTTAGGTTGTTGGTACAGTAGACTCTCGATTATCCAGGATTGGATTAACCAGGATGTGGATTAACCAGAATGTCAAAAAAAAATATGTGCAACTCGCAGGGCCGGCTCTGGCTTTGCTGCCACCCCAAGCACACACACACAAAACCCCTACTAGGGCACAGGGCAGCCAGTGAACCAACACCCCCTCCCCCCGGCGCAGGATGGCTGGTGAATCAACCCCCACACTCCCTATTTCCTATGGATGGTGATTATCCAGGATTTTATTAACCAGAATTATTTTTTTCCCTATCATCCTGGATAATCGAGAGTCCACTCTATATACTATTGGCAAGGACTGCTAATAAATTTATGGGGTTTTTCCCGGCCCGCTGTCTGCATTAGCAAGAGTTATTCATATCTGTAATGTCTCATGAATAAGGCTGCATGTCTGTCACGGAAGTCACGGATTTCATAACTTTCCATGACCTCCGTGACTTCTGCAGTGGCTGGTACTGGCTGAGGGGGTGCCTGAGCCACCAGCCCCTGTGCCAGCAGCAGTTTGGGTTTCTGGGAGGGGGCTCAGGGCTGGGGCAGGGCGTTGGAGTGTGGGGTGGTGCTTACCTGGAGGGGGCTCCCGGATCCAACTGGCATGTCCCTGCAGCTCCTAAGCAGAGAGGCCAGGGAGCTCTGCACATTACCTGCAGGTGCCTCCCCTGCGGTTCCCATTGGCTGCAGTTCCTGGCCAATGGGACCTGCGGAGCCGGCATCTGTGGCAGGAACAGCACGCAGAGCCCCGTTGGCTGCTCTTTTCCTAGGATCTGGAACGGGATAGGGAGCCAGCCAGTCTCACCAACCCCCACCTCAGTGTGTAAGCGCTGACTTCTTCTGGCGCTGGTGGGTGCTTGACCCCTCCACCCTGGGCTGGCCCCGCCAACTGTCCTTCCCCTCCTGCCCCCATTCCAACCCCTTCCCCAAAGTCTCTGCCCCCTCCAGTCCCCATTCCATTACCTTCCCCAAATCCCTGCCTTCTCCCCTGAGTGGTTTACAACCTTTGTACATTAGTGGGCTCCTAAAGTATTTGATTGGAGGTGTGGACCCTTTTGGAAATCCCGCTCCTGCCTTCTCCCTCCCAGAGCGTGCTACAGCTGTTTGGCGGCGGCAAGTGCTGGGAGGTAGGCGGAGGAGTGGGGATGCGGTGTGCTCAAAGGAGGAGGAGGAGGCAGAGGTGAGGGGGGGCAGGGGGGGGAGTTTGGCTGCTGGTGGGTGCAGAGCACCCACTCATTTTCCCCTGTGGGGGCTCCAGCCCTGGAGCACCCACTGAGTTGACGCCTGTGCCCCAGCACCAGCAGGTATTCCAGACTGTGCACTGCTGCCTGCCCCTCCCCCACCCAGCAGCAGCACGGCGCCTGCCATGGACCCGCAGTGCCCTGCCCCAAGTTTTAGTTAGGGATATATAATGAAAGTCATGGCCAGGTCACGGGCCATTAATTTTTTTTATTGCCAGTGATCTGTCCATGACATTTACTAAAAATATCCGTGACTAAAATGTAGCTTTACTCGTGAATGATTAAAATAATATGATAAAAATAGCTATTTTGGGGCTGACTTTTTTTCAGATAAATCACATCAAATTTTATCAAATACATCACATATTTTCATGTATTTGTGTGGGAAAATGTAATTCTGTTTACCAAAACTTTGCAAAAAATATTTTAGATACATCTGAAGTCTGCTAATTTGACTGTGCTTTGCTGATGAAACCATATCTTTGGCTTTCTAGGGACAACCTAATGACCGATATCTATGGTGCTAACCTTTATAATCGTTACCTTGAAGAGAAGAATTCCAGAAAAGGTTCCAAAGGGCGTATCCAGGCCAAACTTGCTGCTGGGACCAGATCTGCTACTATTTCTCAGGATGATGAAATAGACCACACTTGGCAAAACGAGCTAGCACCTGCTACTGCCACCAGCTGTAGGTCTGTTCTTGTTTGTACCGGGGTTTACAATCCTCACGCAGAGGTGCCCTCTGATACCAGGGAGAGTATAACTGAGATTGTGTTCCACGGTCACAGAGATTTTAGATTTGATCCTGCTTTGGTAGAGCCAGACCATATTGTACCAGATGTTGATGCTGCTGTAGATCTGATCTACCAACTGGAGAATTTTGCATCTGATCAAGATACTAGAACTTTTTAAGGATTACCTAGTGTTCTTCGTCCGAAAGCACAAAAGGGTTTACAGCACAGTGCAAAATGTTGCATTCAAATACATTTAACCTCAATATTTTAAAACACTTTCCGGAACTGGTGTCCCCATACGTAGCACAATAGAACTAGCCTTGTTTGTCATAATTACCTCCTGACAGTAATGTTATGTGGAAAGCAGAATTTCCATGTACAGGAACTCCTCACTTAAAGTTGTCCCGGTTAACGTTGTTTCATTGCTGATCAATTAGGAAACATGCTCGTTTAAAGTTGTGCAGTGCTCCATGCCTATGTTGTTTGGCAGCCGCTTGCTTTGTCCACTGCTTGCAGGAAGAGCAGCCCATTGCAGTTAGCTGGTGGGAGGTTGGAACCAGGGTGGACCGGCAGCCCCCCATCAGCTCCCCAATCAGCTCCCTGCTCCCCTAAATTCGCTGTTCAGCAGCTGCCCAGCATGCTATCAATTGCTGGCAGTTCAGCTGTCCCTCCCCCCCACTGCCATGTGCTGCTCCTGTCCTCTGCCTTGGGGCTGCTCTCCGATACTCCTTCTTGCTGTGTGGGGGAAGGAAGGGGGGGCCAATGTCAGGGTGTCCCCCTCCACCATGCTCCTGCACCCTGCTTATCTTCCATAGAGCAGGGGGGACACACAATGGAGGGAGCTCTCTGCAAACTCCCTGGTTTCTGCAAGCTGATCTAATTAACAAGGTAGTATACTTAAGAGTCTGCATACTTAAAGGGGAATCTCTTTCACACACAGGGTATGTGTGTCTGTCTCTGTCTGCCCTCCCTCCATTTCTGCTGTAGAGTATGAGAGTTAATCCTTGAGAGCTCAGTCAATTGTTAGTTCATTTAGCAGTAAGGATTTCCTTGGGAAATACCCCCACCCTCTGACTCCTCCACCTCAACCAAGCTTCACAATCATCATCACTGTGTATCAGTATTGTTTGTTTAAAACTTATACCGTGTGTGTGTGTGTGTGTGTGTGTGTGTGTGTGTGTGTTGGGGAAATTGGATTAGCTTAACATCGTTTTGCTTAAAGTCGCATTTTTCAGGAACATAACTACAAAGTTAAGTGAGGAGTTCCTGTATTTTAAAATTTATTAATCATGTTTCTGACATTTCTTCTGTCAATTGTATTTAACTGCAAACAAAGCAGTTGGTCCCAGAGAGGTGCAACAATGCAAACAATGCATAGGTTTTTTTTACTTGAAACTTCAAACCAGTATGGTCTCTAACCTGCCTTAGGTTTAATATGCAGCTGAGTTTGTCATGTGTCTTAAGCATCATATGTTTGTTTTAACAGGTGACTATTCCCATGGCTGTTTGTTTTAAACAGTGATTTAATTTATTTAGTCTGTTACCATTTTATAAAACATTTCAACTGTTTTAACACAACAAGATTGTCTTCTGAAATATTATTTATAGCTTGCTCCAGTTACAACACTGTAGGTCTAGTTGCAAAGCATGCTTTGCACATACAAAAATAGGCAAACTAACTAGCAATTGTTGGACCAATGATATAGAAACATCAGTTAATTGCAGGATTTGCAAGTTCTCTTGTAACTTCATACACGGAATGTTCTCTGGACTGGAAACTCTTTTCTTATAGATGAAAATCCCAGGATCTGCAACTAACTGTGGTTTTGGTTGTTTTTTATACGGGTGAGACATTAGATCTGCTCTCTTTGACTAGGAACTTGACAGTGTTCAGTGAAAAGACCGTCTGGCCAACTTTTCTTTTCACATCTTCATATAAATGAGCAGCATGAAATCGAGTAAGCTGTAAAGTCATTGAGTGGTTGGGAGAGAAGATTGTTTATAAACCTTTTCAAGCAGTGTTTTTACTATTTTTATGGACCTTTTGAGTCTGTTCTCTACCATCATCACTGCTGTTTCAGTCACTCCTAATGTTGCCATAAACCATCTGACAAATATTAACAGATTCTAGTCTTCTAGTTTTAATTACTTTTATTTGAGTCTAGCGGGTTTCCTCCTCCTTCACTGGAAAAAGCACAACAGCAATACTGTGTGCTCGTGGCTTGCCTTTACTGGTTCTTTCTGTTGTGACCAACCACATGTGCCTCTTTCCTTAGCAGTATGCTGTGTCATCTAAGTGTGCCGAACACTTAGATGGAAAGACTATGGTTAGGGAATTTTGAAATGCTAGGATTACACTAAAGCTCTGACACATTTTAGTATTGAAGTGTGTTGCTGAATTCTTTAACTCTTAATTCAGGAAAGTGCCCTCAACATACATCATGGAGAAGAGTGTGGAGGTTGATGAACAACAACAGAAAACAGTCTATTTTAATGTTTGTTTTCATGTGTGTGTGAGCTTTCCACATATTTAAAAGAGCTCACTCTTACAGAAGTGCTTCCAGTACCTAGTCTGATGTACAGTTTATGCAAGAATAATGTATGCAGCTTGTCCAAACCAGCTAAAATATTAACTCACGCTTCAGCTGTTTGGAAAACATTTAGTCATATTAGAGATGTAGCAGAATACTTAGTTTTGTTAGCAACTGTATACTTTTTTCCGCCTTTTGCAGTCAATTAAGCTTTAAGTGAAAGTAAGGAATTTATTGGCATTGAAGTGCCTTAGCAGTTTACATGTCTGAGAGAGATCTTGTTTGTTCATTTGGTTATTAGGATCTGTTTTTAACCTAATACACATGAAGGTGATACTCTAAGAAAAAATATAATCCTTAGATTTCTGTGGCTTCTGTTCATCTTGGGGAGGGTGCAGAATCCAAACTAATGTGAAAGAAGTGTTGTACAAGCAATAAATGCCACCCAAATACTCTGACACCCTTTACCAATTAGCTACAATTGGGCAGTGTCTCAAGTACTGTAAATTAAACTAAAATATAGTGATCCCATGTTTGGGAACTGGATAACTAAAATCAGGATGTGGAAATCCCCCAAAGGATAATCTCCAAATGGTCTTCACAGTGGAGAGAGGGCCTTATTGTACAGGTCTGCATGGTAACTATATGCAATAGACTAAGCATTGCTTTTAATTATTCCCGCAAGGAATCAAATTAATAACGTCAGCCATAGGAAAGGACCAGGAACATGAGTTTAACCATTTCTAGACACTTCCAAGGCAAGCACTGAAATGGACATTTTATAGCTGCTGGGGCTAATCTTTAAGAGATTTTTTCCCTTGTTCTGCACCATTATCTGTCTTGTCAGTATATCTTTCTTTCACCTGTCTCAGGCCAGGTCTACACTGGAGGGTGAGGAGAGTCGACCTAAGATGTGCAACTATTGGCGTAGCTGAAGTAGACGTATCTTAGGTTGACTTACCTCAGTGTCCTCACGGCAGTGAGGCGACCACTGCTGCTCCTCTGTCGACTCTGCTTCCGCCTCTTGCGGCAGAGGAGTTCGAGTCGACGGAGAGAGCGCTCGGGGATTGATTTGTTGTGTCTATACTAGACGTGATAAATTGATCCCCGATAGATCGATCACTGCCCGCCAATTCGGCAGGTAGTGTAGATGTGGCCTCAGGTTCTTACTCTCATCACACTGGATTTGGCCGTGTTTCCCACACATTGCTCCTATGGCATCTAATCCCTATATTAAGCAGGCTACTGTGCAGGTATAGTAGTATCTGCAGATTTAAAATTTAGTACTAAAACAGCTAGAAGAAGGTTAGTGTTTGAATTCCCATAAAGGATAACTTGCTCCTCATTTCTCTGAATGTTTTATTCTTCATCTTTGTACTTTTTGAAAAATAGTGTATCCTGTACTAATTTTTACTGAAATAAAACTGGCAGTATTTTTAACCCCAAATTATGTGTGCTCTTTACTTTTGTAGTATCTGTGCTTTCTTTGAATTTGGAAAATAGCTCAAAAAGAGGAGTGCCTCAGGATTTAATATTTAAAACAAATACATGTCAGTAGTTTTTGAATTTCTCCCTGTCCACCACCAGTGAAGGATTTGTTCATAAACTGAAAAAATAAAAATTCTCAATCTGAAATCCTTGGCTAGATAAAATGATACCAAATAGATAATTCCTTTCATTGTACTGCCTATATTTGTTAAACTAAAGTTGTGAAAGTTATAAAAATAGCTGATGCTCCTTGTCTATTCATTAAGCAAAGAATTTATTTAACTGTGGATAATTTGTAGTAAATTTTAATTTGTTTTTAGTTAATTTTTAGATTGAGAGAGCTTGACTCTTAAGATCTACTTAGGTTACCCAGGCTGTGTGGCTGACACCAGCCTCCCTGGCTCCCATATCCAGAAAGGCAGAGCACAAATACTTTGTGCTAGCGAAGAGGCATGAATACTGGTACGTCCACCTGGCGCCCAACCTGCTGGTGGTGGAGTCTGTTAACCACACAGAGCGACAGGGTCAATCAACTCCGACCCCAAAAAACAAGGACTCGAAACGCCTGGACTCATTTGGGAAGAAATTTTATTCCACTGCGATCTTCCAGCTGCGGGTGGCGAACCACCAAGCCTTATTTGACAGATACGACTTCAACATGGGGGACTCTGTGCCAAAGTTTGAAACATATATCCCAGAACGAGAAAAGGAGGAGTTCCAGGCGATGGTTGGAGCAGGTGTGATGGCAGCCAAGGCATCCCTGCAGGCGATGTCCAGTGCAGCTGACACGGCCGCGAGGTCTATGGCTTTGGTGATCTCCATGAGACAGGCATCATGGCTCCTGCTGTCAGGTCTGTCCAACGAAGCCCAGATGGCCATCCAGGACCTCCTGTTTGACGGCAAGGCTCTGTTCGCAGAGCAGACAGACGCTAAGCTGCATGGCATGAAGGACTCTCGCATGACCCTGCGAACCCTGGGTCTCTATGTCCTGCCATTGGCAAAACCCAAGTTCAGGGCTCCGCAGGCTTCTGGGCAGTCCACTCAGCATAAGGCCAGGCACTCCTATAAGAGATTGCGTGACCACAGGAGGAGGTCCCACAAGCAAACGCAGCCGGGACCGCAGCCTGGGTCCTCTTAAGGGCAAGCAGGTGGGAAAGATGTGCTTTTGACGGGATGCTCGGGGGTGCCTCGCCAGTTCCACGCAGGGTTCCACCCGAACTAAAGCTCCCCTTTTCCAACCGGCTGTGTGCTTTCCTACCGGAGCGGTCGCAATTGACCTCAGACCAATGGGTCCTCAACACCGTCTCCGGGGGTACACTCTCCAATTCACTTCCCATCTGCCCAACCACCCCCCCATCAACACTCTACCTGGGGGACCCCTCGCATGAAGTCCTGCTCAAGCAAGAGGTGGGGAGACTCCTGGGGCTGGGAGCAGTGGAAATGGTACCCGAGGTGTTCCGGGGCAGAGGGTTCTTCTCCTGATATTTCCTCATCCCGAAAGCCAAGAGGGGACTCAGGCCCATTCTGGACCTGCATGGCCTCAATCGCTTCATGGTAAAGTTCACGTTCCTCATGGTCTCCCTAGCTTCCATTATCCCCTCCCTGGATCCCAGGGACTGGTACGCTGCCCTCAAACTCCAGGATGCATACTTCCATATCCACATATTTGAGGGACACAGACTGTTCCTCCGGTTTGTGGTGGGTCGGGAACATTACCAATTTATGGTCTTCCCGTTTGGCCTGCCTACCGCCTCCAGGGTTTTCACCAAATGTATGTCAGTCATGACAGCCTACCTCAGACGCAAAGTGGTCCACATCTTCCCCTACCTAGATGATTGTCTGGTGAAGGGAAACTCCCGGTTACAGGTCAGGGATCACATGACACTCCTCCTATCCACGTGCACCTCCCTGGGACTGTTGGTGAACAGTGTGAAGTCCACACTAGTCCCGGTGCAATGCATCATTGGGGCCCTCCTGGACTCCCTCTTGGCCACAGCCTCCCAACTGAGGGACAGGTTCGAGACCATACAAGGGCTCGTCACCACAGTCACACAGTTCCCGATGACCACAGGCAGGATGTGTCTGCAACTTCTGGGCCATATATTGGCGTGCACCTACATGGTCTGCCACGCCAGACTCTGCATGAGGCCCCTCCAACTATGGTTGGCCTCTCACTTCTCTCAGGTCTGGGACAGGATGGACAAGGCCCTCACTGTCCCAGGTTCGGTGATTGACTCACAGAAGTGGTCCTCCCACAAGAATATGCTCCAAGGGCTCCCATTCAGGGGCAGAGTCCCAGCTCTGAAGCTAGTGTCCAATGCCTCGGACCTTGGTTGGGGGACCCACATCAGGGGTTTTCAGACCCAAGGTCTGTGCTCAGCCCAGGACTTGAACCTACATATAAGTGTCAAGGAGCTGAGTGCGGTGCACCTAGCATGCATGGCGTTCTGCTTGCACCGCACAGGGAAGGTGGTGCAGGTCCTCACGGATACTATGGCCTCGATGTTTTACATCAATAGGCAAAGTGATCTTGGTCCTCAGCCCTCTGCCATGAAGCCCTCAGCCTCTGGGACTTCTGTATAGCCCACGATATCTCCTTAAGGACCTTCCACCTATCAGGCGCTCACAATGACCGGGCGGATCGCCTGAGCAGGGAATTCTACTCCCAGCATGAGTGGCCCCTTCACCCAGATGTGGCCCACCAGCTCTTCCAAGAGTAGGGAACTCTCCAGGTGGACCTGTTTGCGACCCGGCAGAACTGGCGTTGCCCCCGCTTCTGCTCCAGGCGAGGGTTGGGAAGGTGCACCATCTCAGATGCCTTCCTCCTGTCGTGGTCCGACCAGCTCCTTTATGCCCTTCCCCCATTTCCCCTGTTTGGCAAGGTGCTGCAGAAGGTAAAGAAGGACAAGGCCAGGGTCCTCCTGATCGCCCCAGCGTGGCCGAGGCAGCACTGGTACGGGACCTTCAGGAGCTTGGTGGTCACCCGGCTGCGGCCGCTACCATCTCGCCCCGACCTGCTGTCTCAGGACCAAGGCCGACTCCTCCACTCCAACCTAGCAGCCCTCCACCTCACAGCCTGGCTGCTCAATGGTTAGGTAGGGAGGAGAGGACGTGCTCGGACGGGGTCCAGCATGTCCTCCTAGAGCAGTGGTCGCCAACCTTTTGGTCCCCACGGACCACTAAAGTCAAAATTTAGAATCCCGCGGACCACTAACACCGCAGCCCCCCCCCCCAAGCGGCGCGGCTTCCCCTCCCCCCCCTGCTCGACCGGCATGGCGCGGCCCCCCCCCGGCTCGACAGACGCAGCGCGCCCCCCCCCCCCCCCGCTCGACCGGCGCGGGCTCCCCCCGCCTCAGCAACGCAGCACGGCCCCCCCTCCCCCCGGCCTCAGCGGTTTGGACCCCACCTCCCCCCGGCCTCAGCGGCGGCGCGGCTCGGACCCCCGGCCTCAGCGGCTTGGACCCCCCTCCCCCCCGGCCTCAGCGGCGGCGCGGCTCGGACCTCCAGCCTCAGCAGCTCGGACCCCCCTCCCCCCGGCCTCAGCGGCGGCGCGGCTCGGACCCCCGGCCTCAGCGGCTTGGACCCCCCTCCCCCCCGGCCTCAGCGGCGGCGCGGCGCGGCTCGGACCTCCAGCCTCAGCGGCTCGGACCCCCCTCCCCCCGGCCTCAGCGGCTTGGACCCCCCTCCCCCCCGGCCTCAGCGGCGGCGCGGCGCGGCTCGGACCTCCAGCCTCAGCGGCTCGGACCCCCCTCCCCCCGCCTCAGCAACGCAGCACGGCCCCCTCTCCCCCCGGCCTCAGCGGTTTGGACCCCCCTCCCCCCGGCCTCAGCGGCGCGGCTCGGCCTCAGCGGCGCAGCGCAGCCCCCCAGCTTCAGCGGCGCGGCTCGGGCCCCCCGGCTCGCGCGGCACAAGACGGGAGGCAGTAGTGAGCCAGCGCTTGCTGGCCGCCGGGGACGGGGCGGAACAGGCGCCCGGAGCCTCTTGCGTGCCCAGAGGGGCGGCCATGAGGGAGCCCGGCGCCGCGGACCACCAGAATTTTCCCGCGGACCACCAGTGGTCCGCGGACCACCGGTTGGCGACCGCTGTCCTAGAGAGCAGATGGCCCTCCACACTGCGGGCCTACTCGGCAAAATGGGTGCATTTCTCCTCATGGGCTACTGAGAAAGGGGGTCTCCCTGATGGTCACCCCAATCCAGTTTGTTCTGGACTACCTCAGGACTCAGGGTCTGGCGCCTTCGTCTATCAGAGTACATCTTGTGGCCAACTCAGCCTTCCACCTGCTGGTGCAGAGCCATACGGTGTTTTCCCATGCCATGACAGGACGATTCCTCAAAGGACTGGACCGTCTCTTCTCGTATGCTAGGCCCCCTGTTCCTGCACGGGACCTGAACCTGGTGCTGTCCCGCCTCATGGGGGCCCCCACTCGAACCTCTAGCCATGTGCTCCTGGAATAGGTGGCCTTCCTGATAGCAATCACGTCGGCTGGGTTCGGCAGAGCGACCCTCTGTTCCGGGAACTTATGAACTCCTACCCACCTCCAACAACTATAGCTTGGCATCACCTACTGTGGAACACACATGAGCAATCACTCAAGGAAGAAAAGACAGTTACCTGTTTCCATAACTGGTGTTCTTCGAGATGTTACTCATGTCTATTCCACATCCCACCCTCCTTCCCCTCTGTTGGAGTTGTCTGGCAAGAAGTAACTGAGTGTAGGGGGAGTGCACAGTGCCCCATATATTTTGCCATAGCGTTGCCACTCCAGGGGTTGGCAGGGGGCTCCCCTACTAGTGCTGCTAAGAGAAAAATTTCTAGCGCTGGTGCATGGGCAAGCACGCATACCTATTGTGGAATGAACGTGAGCAACACATCTCGAAGAACTCCAGTTACGGAAAAGGTAACTGTCTTTTACTGCTCTTACCTTTCCTACAATTTAATTTTGTAAGTTGATGGGCATTTTAATTATTCACTAATAATGAATTAGTGCATCATGTCATGCCCACAGGGTAATAGTCATGGATTTCAAGCACAAGACTTTCCTACCATCTGTCATATCACTTTTTCTCCTTAATAATTATTCTAAGGGGAGGAGAGGCTATTTAAGAAAAAAAGAGAGAGTTTTATCTTTTTTCCTGAAAAGCAGTGTAATATGACATCAAGGTTGTGGGCCAGAGTGATCTTAAGGATGGTGCGATTACTGAAAACTGTGAAGAAGATGGGGCTGGGGCCCATAAACTACTGAGATTCTGTTTTCAATTGGGGCCGCACATTCAGAAAAACATCAGACAGCGTTGCAGATATGGGACACAATAAAAGTAGGATTGTTCCAAAGTGGAAATGTATATTTTTGGTGTCATCAGCCCATAGGTGGAATGAAGATTATATCAGTGCTGTAGGAAGTAATTGTCATCCACATTTTTGGTCCAATTTTTCGGACACAGGATTTACATTTTTTAATTTTTCATAAATACTCCATAGTACTTCCTGGTAAAATAAAATCAGTCAGATATTTTATGATTTACTAGCGAAAATACCCAGCGTTGCTCGGGTCCGTCGGAGGTGGGGAGGGGGCAGAGGGCTGAGCGAGTGTGGGGTCCGTTGGAGGGGGGGAGGGGGCAGAGAGCTGAGCGAGTGCAGGGTCCGTTGGAGGGGGGTATTATGACATCATAACTATGTCACAGAGAACAGCAGCTGCCCAGCTGATGTGATTGGCCTTCAAATAATTTCACCTCTGGGGGGCGTCAGAGGTGAGATTTGAAAATTTTTCGACTCTTACCCTGATTAGGACCCTAAGACCTATAACTGTACCAAATTTCAAGTCTCTAGCTCAAACGGTGTGGAAGGAGTAAGTGAACGTACATACACGGATACATACACGCACGCATACACGCATACACCATTTGACTTTTATATATATAGATTAATCACTTAACTGTTCGATGCTACTTTGGTAACCTAATATTTTAAAGTCTTTAATCTAGGAGACAAAACACAAGGATAGTTGAATAAAACTGGGACATGTTAAAGCGAATCTTAAAAAGGAGTGACAAATAAGTATAGCTCAAAGCAGAAAAATCTGAGAGGAAAAAGGAAATGTGATCAAGGATACTTGAAAAGATTATTTGAAATGTAAGGAAGGTTCATTTGTACATGCATTTTAGTAATCAGAGAAGTGCATTGGTTAAAGAACTTTTATTGTCACGCACACATGCGCATGCATGCAGACACACATGGGTATTGGTTTCTCTATTCAAGAAACAGAGAAATACCTGTTTCATTCCTAACCAGACTCCAAATTTCTAGGTAATTATTTTACTAATCTGTTCTTGCTGGTTCCTCCCTAGCATCTGAATGGGAAGCAGACAGAGCAGAATTTGGCTGTGTGGGAGACATAGGGAAGGGAAAAATGCTGGGCCAGGATCTTCATTGCCCTGTTCCTTATATAGCAATTTACACCATAACAAAGTGGATGTAGCACATTGCCAGATCAACAGAGTAGTGTTTTGTACCTACTTGGCACTTGTTTTGCCTTGTGTAAATGACTACAACTGTTGCAGGGCACCAGGCAGTCCCTCTGTATCTATCATATACTCCCTCACCGTCTACCAGTCCTTCAGAAGCTGCTGGTCAGAAAGGGCTGAGGTTGATGATTGTTTTCTATTAAGATTTCCTCTAACTAAGTTCATACTGACCCAGTCAGCATTATCCAACCCTAATGGCCCCTTCTGCCCAGTATTATATACCACAGTTCAGGGTTTGATAGCTTGTACAGATACTGAGAAAGCAACTGTCTAACCCTTGTGACATGTATCAGGTGAGTGTGCTCAGGGAACAAAAAACTGAAGAAGTGAAAAACATCTCAGGGTAGGTCAAATGATTTTTAATTACACAGGGGAAGCATTTACTACTTTTCACAAGGATTATTTAAAGTGGTATATTAAAAATGAAAATAACAATATGATTCATAAGACTTCTCTCTCTCTCTCTCTTCAAACCTGCTACTGTGTGTTCTAAAATATGCCAGCCTAAAGCATTTTTCATCGGAATAATATGTGACACGTATGAATGACTTGCAAACATTATGTAATTTGTTAACATTGTGACCAGGGCCTACACCTATCCCCTCCACCCTTCTGGCCCGCTAATAAAATGTTCTCTGGTTCTCATCTTTTGAAAATTTGTTCTTCTGTATTTAAACACAAACAACAGAAATGCGTGTAAAAATTTGTTCATGTAATTGTTCATGTGTATTCCACAATAGGTGTGCGTGCTCGCCACGTGCACCAGTGTCGGACGTTTTTCACCTAGCAGTACCCATAGGGGAGTGCCCCTAGCGACCCCTAGAGTGGCACCTCCATGGCATGGTATAAGGGGCGCTGCACACTCTCCCCACCCGAGTTCCTTCTTGGGGCTTGTAGTGGGGTGACCACCCGCTCCCTGCCTGAAAGGGCTGGAGTAGCCCAGGGAAGGGGTTGTGGCCAGGAGCCAGCAAACTCCCAGGCCTGATTAGGGAGTAGGCTTATCTGAGTGGCCACGCCCCAAACACTAGCAGGCCTGATAAAAAGGCTGGGAGGCAGGGACAGGGAGTGAGTCTCCTCTGTATTCAGAGGAAGGCAGGCCTAGCTGCGGGGAGCCTTAAGCAAGGTACCTGGATTGGGGCAGGGCTGGGGCAAGGCACTAGGAGCTGGGGAAGCTCTAGTCTGGGAGCCCCAGGCTGCTGGGCCTAGCAGAAGGCCCGACCCAGGGATACTACGGTTGCAGGGGGCAGCCCAGGGCTAGCATTAGGAGCAGCAGGCCAGGCCCCCCCCCCCCCTTGCCGGTGATGAGAAGCCATGATACTGCAGTCTGCCTCAGTGAGCGGGGGCAAATGGTGACTGGCAGTGGCCAAGTCTGAGGCAAGGTGGGGATAGTGGGTGGAGGGTCCCCTGGGGAGGGGGAACCCTAAGACTTGAGGGGGTTCTGTAGGGGTGCAGCACCCTCAGCTAGGGGGCACCGGGGTCCAGGAGGGACGCGGGGCCAGGTAGTAGGAGCGGGACATCGTCCGGCAGCAGGCGCTCCGGAGGCTGGAGAGCCGATTCCCCAGACGACCAGCGGGAGGCACTGCCGGGGTGAGTGTCCGAGCGCTTACAGGGCCAATGAAGGTGCTTTGGAGCTGCTCTGCTCCGGCTTTGCTGTAGCTTGTCCCCAGAACTCTTGTTCGTTCAGTGTATGGTACCTGTAGTTAGTAGTTTGATTAGTTTTAGTTTAGTTTTCACTGAAGAGAGGTAAAAGGCCAGACCACAGCCAGATAGCTGGGGGAGAAGGATCTAGCTCAAGAAGGGGCAGACAAGGGGAAGGACTCCAGTGAAGAGGCCCTGAGGGTCAATGACTCAGGAGGAGCTGGGCCTCTAATGACACAGCATGATAGGAAAAGAGCGGGAAAAGCTCTGTGGAAGATGGGAGGGGTAGGTGGGGGTGAAACGTCTGTAGAGAATGGAGCTCAAGAATGGTAGAGCTTATGTTCTGTTAATTTGGCTAGTGGAACTGACGACGAGCCCAGCTGGGGTGGATGATCTTATTGCCTATTGCTTATGATTTGTAGGGGATCATTTGGTTTGGACTTTGTTTACCTCAGAAAGGGGGTGGAATTGAATGTGACCTGGCTGGAGGGCCGAGTCCCCACACTAGACCATCAGAGCATGAAGGTGGAGATAGGGGTGAAGTTGCTGCAGTGCTGGGCCCTGGCATGAGGGGGCGTCTCTGGTATGGTGAGGCTTGTAACAGCACTGCTGTTCTTGAATGTTTCCTTGACCTTTTAAAATACGAGAACGGTGAGGAAAACATTCCTCACCCACCTGCTGTTCCAGTGAGTATTTGAAGGTTTCTGACAATAAGTGCTTATACCCTGAGCCTGACAGCTGATATCTTTCTCAGACAGGACACCCTGCACTGAAAATGCTGCAGTAGGAGTTTGAACATCAGACAATGTTAAGGTGGGGGGAGGGGTGTTTTGTGACAAGGTAACTTACTTCCATTACAGAATTTGGAATAGACAGAGGGCAAACTGTCCATGTGGCTGGGTAAGGAGGAGACGAATATCTGCAGTGTGGTTATGGCATAAGCTGGGGAACTCAAGAAAATGAACTGTTGGCTTAGTGCGGACAGGCTACTAAGTGCAGTGTGGTTACCGAGAACAGTTTTAGCGAAGACGAGTTTTCTGTCCTAGCAGAGAGAAGCATCTTGCAGCATTCCTAGTGCAGAGATTGATTCACTGCGGTTATACTGACTATCAGCCCATTTCTACAAATCAAGCCTGGGAGCATCGTTTTCACAAAGCCTGTCAGAAACACCAGTGCAGTGAGTCCGTAAAGCCCCAGAATTCTGCACACTGCTCCGTATGGGACTCCTCCTTTAGCACTCATTTGTCACTTAAATGATACATCAGGAACTTTTCAGAGGTGAACGCACAGTGTCATGGCACTCTGTAGTTCCAGAGACAAAAACGAATAACTTTTTACAGTGTAAGTTTGTCTTGTTTTTTGGTACAAAGCACTAGGTTTCACCCAGCCCATTCCAATGATGTCGATTGCATGTGGTCCCATCCCATGTTTGTTTTTCATCTGTATACAAAAAAAACAACAACTGGAAGAACTTTAAACATTGAATCATTTATAATCTAATAGGTTTCAGAGTAGCAGTCTATAGTAAGTCTATGTAAGTCGGAGTAAGCCGTGTATCCACAGCTTCCAGTTTAAATTGATGTTCAGTTCCTCAGTGGAACTGTCACAGATCTTGAGCGTATCAATAATGTTGGTGCATTGAATCATATATAATCATATAGGTTTCAGAGTAGCAGTCTATAATAAGTCTATGTAAGTCAGAGTAAGCCGTGTATCCGCAAAAAGAACAGGAGTACTTGTGGCATCTTAGAACTAACAACTTAATTTAAGCATAAGCTTTGGAGGGCTACAGCCCACGTCATCGGATGCATAGAATGGAATGTAGAGTGGGAATAGATATATACACACATGCATACATAGAAACTGTGAAAAGGTGGAAGTTGCCATTGATGGTCCCTCTAATTTCTGACAGGCCATGTGTGCAAAATTTTTGAGGCAAAGTTGAAATTTGTGAGCCAGGAGGTAAATGCGCCCAAGCGTTCGAAATGCGGCCAGGGAAGGATATGATTGATCACCCTCCTTTCCCTTTCCTATCAGCAGGAGAAAAAAAACTTTTGTAGTGATAATCAGGATCTTCTTTAGTGCTTCCCAATGGTTGTCTTAGGGAATCCTGCGTTAGAAAAAGAAATCACCTTAGTTATTGAAGTGCCAAATTCCTCATTCTCATCTTCATTAATGACTGTACATATTTCCTAGGTATCCATTCCCATAATAACTCAACAAAAGATTGTTTGCTCTTTCTTACACTATTTACTTCTCATGTAGCAAACACCCATAATGGTTGGTGGTCTAGCATCACTTTTCTTTATAGTAAAAATCAATCCTAAGGGTAACTCCAGGATTATATCACTAAATTTTCCATAATCGTTCAGCAAACTGAATGATGCTGCCAAAAAAAAAAAAAAAAAAAAAGACATCCTCTGAACATGTAAGAAGAAGCAGCAAACTGCACATTCAGTCATCTGGTTGGTAGGAGAATCCTCCCCTATATAACTATAAATCACTTACCTAAAGACCTTCCCAAAGGAGAGGAGGTGTTGCTGCCGGTGGTTGGTGGAGCAGAGCTGCTGAAAAAGAGAGAGAAGGAATCCATTAGATGGGAAAGACCACTGCTACTGAAGTGAGGAGGTCAGGGAACATGGTTTCAGCTCAATATCTTATCCTGCAGAGGGATTTGACATTTTAAGAATGGACCAAACTGGGGTGTCTGTAAAACTAACAGCAATTATTTCATTCTCACATGGTGCTACTGGCCACTTACCAGCCCTTTCCATTCTCCTTGCACCATTGAATGGGCTAAACTGAGGCATGAGAGGGTGAGAGTCATGGAAAGTCCACATCACATTTAAGGGTTGACATGTTTTTATTTCTCATCATCAGCTAGAGCTCACTTGCCACATTGTCCCTTTAGGGGCACCCTCTGTGCAAATTCAGGGTGTTCACAGCTCCCCTGCACCCTCCCTGGCCTGTGCCTACAAGCTGACAAACAATCCTGTAATCTTTCCCAGCAGAGATATTACTTGAAAAGTCCACAGTTGTTTCTTGGATGTTAACTTTTTTGTTGGAACTGCCCCAGGCAGTTCTAAAGTCCTCTCCTCTGTATTGTGTCCAATGATGTTAAACATTGACGGTCCAAAAGAGAGAACAGAGCTGTGCATTTGGGGGCATTGAGCTGTGTGTTTCACACACGCACTTCTGCAGGAGACAATAAGACATGGGTCTGTCTGTTTTATGTATAACACCAGACTTCTGCCCTTGTGCCAATGAGGGAGTTGATTCCCTCTTCACTAACACTGATAGCATGGTTGCAGCATACAAGACATTCATGTAACTGAAGTACAGGAGAAGCCTCACGTTACCTGACCCTTTGGCTCATAAGGCGATGAACTTGGGATCCTGACTCAATGAAATCACATAAGTAACCACACTGAAGCATTTCCAGGGAACACTGATTGGAGGTTTATTCTCTCCCAGGGGATATGGAATGGGATTTTCCATCAGAGATATGACCACAATGGGAGCTTCTACAGTTGTGGTCATATCTCTGATGAAAAATCCCATTCCATATCCCCTGGGAGAGAATAAACCTCCAATCGGTGTCTTTCCAGGGAGACTAAACTTCTGGCCAGTGCTCACGGGGGAAGAATAAACCTCCCTAGGATGATCTATTCGGTATGGAGGTAGAAACATATCTCTTCATGGGGCAGAACAGAGTTCTAACAACACCACTTGTTTCTTTAATCTTTACTCTCCATGCTAATGGAGACGATGTAGTCTAGCGGTTCCCCTGTTAGTAGCATGAGAGAAATTGTTGAATCATGTTGTAAAGCCTTTGCATATGCACCATTTCCAAATAGAGTGTAAGAGGAGCAGGGATGAGGCTGGGAGGGAGGAAAAGGACTGTTTGCATTGCAAGATGTTAACATGAATGAGAATGGTTGGGGCCTGTTGGTGATCAGACAAACGCCATGGTGAAACAGAATCTAGATCTTCCTTGAAACAACTGCAGAGAATTTGTCTTGTGAGTGCATTTTTAGAAAGGTGGCAACCATATTCCAGGTCTGCACTCAAAACCTTGTCTGTACATGTACATCTACCCACTTCCCCTCCCTCTCCATGTGCATGCAGGCAAAGAATCCTAATGCTCACTTGGCCATGAAGAGCCAAGCCTCTGAGAGGTCGATGGAGGGAAAAGGCAAATCCCTCTTTAGAGAGGCCCATGAGAGACCATTCATCCTAAAATAAAATGAACAGAAAGGAAATATTAGCATCAGGACACCATTTCCCTCCTGTATCTCCCACTTCCCCATATGCCATGATCTATATCAGAGGTTCCCAAACTTATTTGGCCTACCGCCCCTTTTTCAGATAAAAAATTACTCAGCGCCCCCCTGAAAATCTACCTTCTTTAAGTGAACAAACAGAAAGATGCAGTGACAAATTTGCGTTATTTTATGTATCTATATTTCTACCTACGTCCTACAACATAGTAAGAAAAGATGTTGTTGCAAATAAGACATGTTGAAGCTTAAAATTATAAAATTATTTATTGAAATCGACCATAGTAACATTCACATTACACACAGAAAATTACGATAACGAAGGATAATATTTAAATAAAAATCACGAATAACATTAAAAATAATTCTAATGAGAAGGATGAACCTGGTGCGCTGCTATCAATTTGTTAATATTCGGCTCTATCTTTGTCAGCAGCATTCTTAAATCACCGCGATTAGTTATTTGCAGTCGGCTTCTTTTTTTAGTTAATTAATTTGCTAATAATTTTATTCAACACCCCCCAATTTGGAAAATAAAGTACCTAATCACTACGACTTCCTATGTTACACAACAGATGAAACATGTATGAACGGTTTTTCAAAATTTTCTTATCTTCTCCTCTTTCTTTATTCTTTCACCTCCCCCTATTTTTATTCAATGCCCCCCAATTGCACCTGAGGCTACTATCGCCCCCCTGAATCGTTCCAGCGCCCACCAGGGGGCGGTATCGCCCACTTTGGGAACCACTGATCTATATTAACAACACGGCACAATCCCATCTCCCAGGAAGAACATTGTTTATCCCATTTCCTTCCATTTTCAAATGAAAACTGAATTCTGTTAAATAGCAGAAATATCAAAGCCTATTTGGGAAACTGGGCTTCTAAGTGTCCCAACATTCTCATATCACGTAATTGAGCGAGAGGCTCACTGGTGTTCCTCTCTAATGGCTGCCAACCCCCTCTATGGCCTTCAGCTGTCAACAGCATGTGCTTTGTTCCATCAGACCTTAGTTACTCAGCCAGAGGTTAGGGGTCTATTACAGGAGTGGGTTGCTGAGTTTCTGTGGCCTGCAATTTGCAGGAGGTCAGACTAGATGATCACAACGATTCCTTCTCACCTTAAAATCTCTGAGTCTATGGGCTATTGTTGTTGCCCTTGGTCACAAAAGGAGAAAACTCCATCTGATCAGGAGGAGGCATGATATTACTCAGAGGCATTGAATCTTAAGGAATGTTCAAGAGATTATTGGGGTACTGGACACTCAGTTAAGGAGGAAGCTGATCCGAGAATTACCTGCTCAAGGAGGACGTATGAACATCCCTGAAATCTTGGGGGGAGGGAATAAAAAAATAGGTGAGGGGCCAGAGATATTCAGCACATTTGCTGTGGGTCCGGGGTCCAATGGTTGGAACCTTCATCCTAAATGCAATGGAAATATTAGCAATGCGTTCCCAATTATAATAATAATGTATTAATAACCACAGCAATTTAGGGACAGTGCTATAATGAAAAGAGTGAACTGTAGAGGAGCTAAAGCATTGCTAACTCCAATATTGAACAGGAAACCCAATTGAAAATAGTGGCTTAATGAATCTTTCAGGTACCTAGAAAAAGAATAGTGAGGAATGGGATCTCTGAAAAGAACCCAGACATTCAACCACAGAGCAGTCAAGAGATTAAAGAAACATGATGTGTTACATACTAAGAGCTGCCTGCAGGGTTTTCTGTGAAGCTGTCAGCCTATGCCCCATTTTGAGATTTTTGGTGTAACTATGTGACTTTAAGACTCATCCCTCCTGACCGCCCACACTGTATAATGTGTGTAATGCAAATGTCTTGTCTTACCAAGAATCCATCATTGAATGAATGTATTTCTTCATCTCCTTGGTCGTCAGACTTGAACTGGATAAAAACAGACATTTACACTAGATATTAATCAAATATTCTAGGGAGTTAAACAGCAATGGTCTGGCAAAAGGAATAAACTGCCTAGAGTAGTAACTGAGATTCCATCACTGGAGATGTTGAGAAATGACTTAAATCCGTGTATTTATTTTCCATGCTGTAGATAATTTTGTAAGAGTTCCATTTTCATGTGGTTTCTCAGTATTCCTTTCATTGTTCTCAATTTATTTCTTCAAACCATCAGAACAGGTTGTGTTTACTTCTGACGGTCCATAAAGAACTGGATTAGTTGAGTCATTTAGTGAAAAAATCTTAAATGATGTGAGCGGGAGGAGGGGGGTAGAGGGAATGATCAGCCAAATTCCACCCAATCCTGATCAGCAAGGAAGCTACTCAGAAAAGGTTCTGTTTCTCATCATGACTATCATGTTTTATTATCACTATACTCTGCAGGAGCAAAATACATAGATGCTATGGTGACTAGTCCTTTCCCAGATGTACCGTTGTACACCACAGAACTGGATAATACACAGGGTGCTTCCCTAGGATCATCTAGGAGCAGGGGATCTTAGATCCCTTCATGAGTATGTTTGAAATCCCTAACCCAGGGAGTGGGCAGAACTTCTAAAATAGCTGCAATTCAGCAATCCGCTAACCAGCTCTTCCTGATACAAAGCTGAGCACTGACCTGAGCCGAATATGCTGATTGCTGGGCTTGGGCCTTGGGACTTCATAATGAGGAGTGTGGTTAAATGCCATGCCAACCAGGTTTTTATCTCCATGAAAGAGCAATGTACATACAGCCTGGCCCTGCCTACCACCTAAGTGTTTGTGACGATAATGCCCTCTCTAGAGACTAGTCTAGTCAAAGCCCAGTATGAACTTAAAAAATGTTGGTGCAGTTAAAGAAATATTGAGAAATGTCCTTAACTATTGAATTTTTCAAGAATGCCTTTTTTGATACTAGTCATAGTGCCTGCACTCAGCTAGCAGCTTGCTTCCAAGATTCTTAAAAGTGGCAACAATTATTAAGCCAGAATGTGCACTGTGGGTAGGTAAATATTATCTCAATTTAAAAGATGGATAAACAGGCTCAGTGAGGATATTTATCAACCATGAAATAAATCACTTTCTATTTCTATTAATAACATTATCTGGACTAAGGGTGTGATTGAAAGTTCACTGTAGTCAATAGGGGTCTCCACTGAATGCAGTTGGTTTTGAATTAGGCCCATAGATAAAATAATATCTAACTTTCATGGATCTCAAAATGCCAAATAATAATTAATTCATAACTTTTAAAATACTTATAATTATCCCCCTTTTCAAGATGGCTAAAGTGAGGGACCTCAAAGGTCAATGATTGCCAAAATCAAAGTTAATAAATGCCTGAAGTGAGTGAGGTGTTTTGCTTCATCCCTAACCTACCCACCAGACCCTAAATTAGTGATAATTCCTGCTGAATCTCCAGATGTAGTACAGCCCCACCACACAGACCCACAATGTGGACATTTCCTGAAAGCCACAATCTGATTAAAGTCAATGGGATTTTGTATTTTATTGTTGAAATGTATCAGTGAGCAGAGAACTCTGACTATACTACAGTTGGGCTAACCATCACTGTGGACATTCTGCTCAAATTCCTAACATGCTGTGTTACAACCTTTTATTTATTCCTTGTGAGTTACATGGAAATAGTGTAGTTTGAGGAGGACTGAAGAAATATTTTAAGCACTCACGGACAACTGGTCTGAGACGCCTGTGGAACCACGACTCAGTTAGTATATAACTTACACAGATGTGTTCCATTAGCCATCTGAAAAAAATTCACTTACTGCTGTAAAATGCCTGTAGGCCAAGTATTCTCAAATAGAAGACAAATAGCAGACACTAGCACAGTACCAACTGCTCTCTATGAGTCGAAGTTGAGCACTGACTTGAGCTCAGTGCCCCAACCGCTGAGAGTGGGCCAGGTGATGCCATAATGAAAGATGTAGCAGAATTGCCATGACAACTTGGCGATAACTCCTAAAAAGGGAATAAACTGGGGTCTTATATAGATGTGCATCCCTGCTTGGTCTGCCCAAGCTTTTGTGATTATCTTGCTCGTTCTAGACCAGAAAGAGAATAAAAGCCCAAATGTTAAGAAGACCTGAGGGTGATTCGTCTTTAGCTCAAGTGACAGAGGCCTTTAAAAAAAAAAAAAAAAAAAGATCCTGAGAGCTTAGCACGGGAATCATAAAATATCTGGCTTCTGTTGAATCTATCTGCATTCAGCCTCAGATTTAGTAATAGTAATTTATAACATCTGGGACAATTCTAGAGAAGTTTAGAAGGGGAGATTGAGAATCAGGAGAGCCGGGTTCCTATTGTAGTTATGCTTCAGGTTTTCCATGACATGCTAAAGTTACTTACTTAACAACCTTGCCCCAATGATCAAATGGGGATAGTACCACCTAGTCTCTTCTTTTCATCACCAGGATACTTTGGGGGAGGGGAGCTAAAAAATTAGTTTGTGCTATGGGGATGCATTGAGTGCAGAGTTAAATTGATTTTGATCACTGGTGAGAAGTAGGGAGAGGGGTGTGGCCCAATCTATGAATCTTATATTAATTATATTGATTACCTAAGAATTCCCAGTTCTCTCCCTCTCTCTGAGGTTTGTTAGGTTCTTGGCCCAAGGTCAGGCCTAGTATTATTAAAAAATACTTTTTAGTTGGGGACCCTGATGTGCACAGTTGCCACACTTACACTTTAGGAATCGTTTTGTATTTACAATAGTTCATACATTTAGCAAAGTCAGAAACACTCTAACCCAGCAAGGTAGATAGAGCTAGTACAAAATGTACATCTGAACATCCATATACTCAAACCATCCCTTGGAGAACAACCTGATATGTTAGTCATCACCTTCCTTATCATCACCAGTGGCAATCATCCTGGTATCTCCCAAGGGTTAGATCTCTCATTCCTCCCACAGGCAGGCTAGGTAACAACTTTTCTAATATGTTATACTGATGCCACTATGTCCAACGCATATTTAGTAGTGGTTTCTTGCCTCTTCCTTATTTGAATTACCTTGCCCTGCTCATGTTGAGGTGCCCTTCTCCTCTAGGTTAGTGTATCATCTTATTGTAATGTATGTCAATTTCTTGCCATGGCACTCTTGTGATCAGACTTCTGTTCTATCCTAAGATATTCAAAAGCTGGTGTTGTCTCGTGTTCCTGTGGTTTGCTGGTGGTGTTATGGACAGACTTCTCCCTTAAAACTGTTCCCAGTTCCCCAAAACTTAAGGGCTACTGTTAGCCCATTTATGCGGGCCAGAGTTCTAAGGCCCACAGCCTTATGCTAACTGCTGAAGCCAATGTCTTACAGGATAGAGGCCTGTAAGTTCCTTGTGATACTGCTAAATAAAATAAATGCTAAAGCTAACTCTATGGGCTACCAGAGGGAGAGTGAATTTCCTTTTTGTGACTGAGGTGAATTTGGGGGAGTTAGAGGAGTTGCTTTTTGTAGGAGTGATTTGTTTGTTTGTTTGTTTGTTTGTTTTTGGTGGGAGGGGAAGTTGAAATAGTTTTTTGGTGTTTTGAGAATGAACTGGATGGGGTTGCTGGGAGAGGAAGTGGCATTGTCTTTTGTTACTCCAGAGTGTAGGGCAGGAAGTTGAAATGGGTTTAGTTGCTAGAACATGTTGGGCCTATGGGGAATTGCTCTGGTTGTGGCTGTTGGGGTAAGGGAAGTTGAATTGGGTTGGGTTGCTGAAGGGGGGGAGGAATTGTGTTTGGTTTGGTTACTGGGGAACTTTGATGTATGTAGGAAAGAGTGGAATTTTTATTTTTTCACCAAGCTGAGTTGGGGAGGAACCGGGTGAGGGTCACTGATTTGTTTTTTGGTCACTGGTGAGCCTTGTGAGAGGAGGTAGCTGAATTGGTTTTGGACTCTGGCATGCATTTGATGTGGGAGAGATGAATTGCTTGTGATTGCCAGGGTGCATTGGCGGTGGAGGTGGGGGGGAGGGAGAAGAATGGATTCAAGTAAGTGCATTGAAAGGGGATGTTGATGTATTAATTTAGATGGAATAAATGGGCCAAAAGCCCCCAACATGGTAACATGACTCTGTCACTGTCCAATATTAAACAGTTTTAAGCCGGGTTTGGGATTTGGTATAGAGACTTTGCTTAGTACCATGGCAAGCGAACTATTCTAATGACTAGTCTCTATTGGCAACGCTAAAACGCTGCCATGACAGCGCTTGTGTGATTGCAGCAGAGAGTCCTCCATGCTCTAAAAAAAATCTTCCGTGCTCTAAAAAGCGCTGGTGCACTGTCCAGTTGCTGACATGGACTGGCTTTCACGACTGGGCTACTTGTCAGATATAGTCTTTTGCCTGAATGAGCTAAATCTAGGATTTTAAGGGCTTCATGCAACCATTGTCAATACCCAGGACAAAACTGAGTCAATGACAAAAAAGCTGGAAGTCTGGGCTCACTGCACGGTGGAAAATAACACGGAAATTTTCCCGAACATATATGAATCCCTGACAACAAATGAACAACAGTTGCAGGACAGTGTTAAAAGTGATATCAAGCAATGTCTTACTGAACTGGTGAGACAGTTACATGAGTACTTTCCCTCAAAGAGAAACACAAACAGATGGGTCTGCTACTCTTTCACAATTTTTTCTGTAGTACCCATGCTGCAAGACTTGTCAATAAAAGAACAAGCGAATCTCCTCGACATCTTAACTAATGCCGGACTCAAGAGTGAGTTTGAACAAAAGCAGTTGACTGAGTTTTGGTTTCAAATGTGAGCAGAGTTCCCCGAATTATCAGACAGGACTGTCAAGGTTTTGATGCCGTTTGCTACAATTTACCTGTGTGGAAGTGTTTTTTCATCACTCACTGGAATGAAATCAAAGGTTGTCAGCACCTTTGTGTAGAAAATTTATGACTCAAACTATCACCAATTACTCCAAACATTATACGCCTGTGCTTTGCAAACCACTTCAGCCATCACATTAATGGTGAGTAGTACTCATTAGCCATTTTTAAGTTGGTCAAAAATAAGCATACATTTAAATTAAAACCATAAATTGTATGTATTATAATTATAGCCCTAAATATTGTGTGTATATATGTATTATAATTTGTACATTTTGTACAGTGCTTGAGCATTAAAAGGGTTAAAATATAAAACCTGGATTCTGCTGGCGGTATGTGGGCAACTGGTAGATCTGGAAGTGGGTATGCAATATGAAAAGTTTGGGAACCTTGAGGATGACTTCTGTGTTCACACAAGTTGCCCTCTTCCCAGAGACCTAGCAGAAGGAAGAGAAATGGCTGGAATGAATGGTCTGACTTTTTCATGACCTCAGCTCTGACTCTTTAGTACGGCGAGAAGATCCTTGTGTGGCTGCAAAGGGCACTGCAGAGCATTCCAGAAGTTTAGCAACACTGGCCTCACCTCAATGAGGGTGATGTAGATTACTGGGGAGTTACTTTTCTTTTATAAAGCACAAAACTGGTCATCAGAGTTGCAGAGATTAAGCAAACCTTTGTCAATAACTTGCTGAGTTTAGGAGCATACGATAAGTGTCGCTAAAGCTGAATACATCCCATTGAATACATTGTTGCCTAGGAGAGCTATCTCTCTCTGGGCCAGAGGGTTTATTTAGTGTCTGTTTTGTATGGCACTCCACTAGGGGGCAATAGAGGAAAGCTATTGTCAGTCCTTCCAGTGTACTTTCTGGTGCTTTTTCTGGCCTGCCTTGACTTGCAGAGGCAGGGTTGGTTAGGTTTTTAGAGTCAGATAATATACAGTACTGGATTTGTTTTTTTGTTCCAGTAGTAGAATATGGAAGGAGTATATGAACATCATGCTGGCTTGTGGGACAATGAATAGAGATCCATAAACAAATATGATGAGCAGATTTTGAGTGTAACAGACAGTAAGAGTTTGGTTTTCTAATTTTTAAAAAAGGGCAGCGGACAAGGGAGAGTGAATAAAAATAGCAAAAAGTGAAATAAGACAGACTTAAAGTAAAGGAGCTACACATAGAAAGGAAAATGGTCTTGCTTATCCTTAGAAAATGATGGCTTGTTTTTTGAACAAGCCTCTACACTTTAATTCATTATAGAGTCACTCAAGCAGCTCTGTAAAGTTTATTTTTCATTTAAAACAGGGTCTTCTTCATTAAACATGAAAATGCCCCATCATTGTCAAACACTGACTATTTCAATATGAACCGGTGATTGTTGTACAGAGGCGGAGCTTCTGGCTGTAGCCGGGTATTAAAGGTAGGTGCTAGGCATGTGGGATTGATGTGGATGTTAATTTTGCTTTAATTTTCTTGACTTTATCACATTTCGTTAATAGGAAATGCACCTGAGCAACTTTACCTCTAAAGATAACAAACTTTTTTGTGTGGGTAGATGAAAGATGACCATTCTTAATTAAATTCTGCAGGTTTTTAAAATAATTTCTATAGTATCCCTTTGGTTTCATCTCTATGAAATTCAGTAAACCCTTTAAGAAAAGCAACTTTTTTTTAACCGTCTCCAGAACTAATCCAGAATGACTTCATTTAGAGCTAGACCTGCTGATGCAATCATCTGACGATCTGCTCCCTAATTAACATAATCCCACTCATGGGATTTTTAGAAAAGGTCTGTCCTCCATTTTGTATTTGCTTTAGAAAATTTAGTGCTTGAGAGAGAGAACGGCTGGTAGGAGGTAGCTATTAAACAAATAGAGAAAGTAAATGGGAAAAAATATGAAAATGCTGTGATACAGAAGGCACATGTTTGCTCACTCTGATTAGATAGCAAAAGTATTAATATGCAAAACGTATACTCCATGCAGTTCTTTTTGGTAGACAGCACTTCACTCTTCTCTGCTTCAGTGGGTTAAATTTCCAAACCTGGTAAATAATGTTAAGGATTAAAAAACCCAGAAAAATCAAAAAATTGTTGAAAAAGGGTAAGGGGGCTTCAGCTACTATTTTTAGTATCCTCTGTAAATGCCCCATCTTTTCTTTGTTGGAATTCAAATAATGTTAAGTACCTGATAGCACCTGGGAGTTTGTGGTTGAATTTCTTTGTATTCTGTCTGATAGGTTTTTGTCTTTTTTAGGAATGAGAACTTGTATTCAAGTACACGAGAGCTGAGCCAGAATTTTAATGGCTGTTTGAAGCCATTGCAGAATGTTAGGTAAATACAAACTTTTAGATGTGTTTAATTCCCACTTTTGAACTGGTTTGCTGTAGTTTGGGATAGATAGATCCAGATGATGCCAGCTTAGTGCATGAGAGCTATTTAAAATAGAAAAAGGCCCAGAGTTGTTCAAGCTTGTTGGGTCCTGAAAAATGAGCAGCTCCGGTGTGGATATAATACTAGGAATGTTGCTGCTGTGCAGCATGGAAGGGACATGCTCTTGAAAAACCCTTATGCCTTTTTTCACCGGTCAAATGATCTGCAGAGAGCCTAGAATCAGGGCTGGCTTTACCATGAGGTGAACTGAGGTGGCCCCCTCAGGTGCCAGACTGTGTGTGGGGGTGGGGTTTACATCCTAATGGCCTTCCTCCAGCACAGCACTGCACCATCGCTGTGCATCTAGAGCAGAGAGAATACATAGGCACCAGCAGCAGAAACAATTTTCTACACTCTGGGTCCTAACCCAGTTTTGGCCCAAGTGAAGCGGTATGGGGATGTCATTTGAGCTTCCCGCCTCAAGTGCCAAAATGTGGGCCAGCCCTGCTTAGAATTGAGCTATACAATTATTTCTTCCTTAATGTATTTTTGAGGTTTTGTAAGCGATGCTGTTGCTAGTCTGTTAGGTAGCAACTTCTGAAAACTTGTTTTTCAAAATGACACATGGTCTCTGGAAACTGCAAAACAATCATTCATAAAGGTGTTCTATTTAAATGAGACTTTAGTCTTATAATGTAAATCCAAATCTTGTTCCACAAAGACTAGCTATATAGATGTTATTTTTTAAAAAAAAGGAACCCAAGGACTAGTGTATCCAACTCCAGTAGTAATATGTTTATATACAATGACTTCATGACCTACCTCACAGACCAAACTTATGGTAGCTAGCGTCTCTCTTGTGCATGCGTTTTTATTTCTGTTGCATGTGCAAATGATGTTTAAATTATGGTAATTAGACAGCAAATATAGGCACACACTTATGGATGGAGCTTTGGCCTCATGTGTAAGCTTGACCCTCCATTCACTCTGTTGGTGGAAAGGGTTAATTAAGTTAGTGCTAGGTTTCAGAGTGGTAGCTGTGTTAGTCTGTATCAGCAAAAACAATGAGGAGTCCTTGTGGCACCTTAGAGACTAACAAATTTATTTACATTTATCTTGCATCCGATGAAGTGGGTATTAGCCCACAAAACCTTATGCTTGAAAACTTTAGTTAGTCTTTAAGGTGCCACAGGACTCTTTGTTACCACATTTATTTGGGTATAAGCTTTCATGGGCATCTGATGAAGTGGGCTGTAGCCCACAAAACCTTTTTCCCAAATAAATGTCTCTAAGGTGCCACGAGAACTCCTCATTGTTTTTGAGTTAGTGTTGACTCTCTGCTGTGGCTGGCTCCTTAACCCATGTGGCTTAAAGGAAATGGAAGGCTTTGGGCAGATGTAGCTGGGCTAGTGTGAGGAGTCAGAGTTGGGGTTAATACAGAACTGTTTAGTCTGGAGGGCCCCAGAGCAGGACTAGCCTGGCAGGAGGTCTGTCTGGAGTGTTTCCTGTGGAGATGTGTGCTGAGAGAAGCCAAGCACCCTGAGGAGTGTAACTTTGTTTGTGGGAAGTCATTTGGTGATCAGACTAGAAATGGTGGAGGGAAGGGTTGGCTGTGTTTGAGACTCTGGTATTTTGTGTGAATAAACAGACCCCAGTTGGAGTGACTTTAGTTAAGACATGAAGAACCTAAAGATGGGCTTGGAGTGAGTGGGTATATGATAGGGTGTCCACCCACACAGGCAGAGCAAATTAAATCAGGTCAATTAACCTGATAGACTGCATCGGGGGGACAGCCAGGGACTGAAAGGCTAGTGGATGATGAAACCCAGCTGGGTAGGAGCAGGCTGAACTTGTATAAAGCCAGCAAGTTGAGAACAGGAGAGGGCTACAGGAGAAGTAGTCTGCAGTCACCCCTATCCCCATGAGAAAGGACTTTGGGCTGGTAAACCTGGGGTGGAGCAGAAGACAGAACAGAGAGGTAGGAAGGAGTCCAGAGAAATAACAGGGTCAGGGCACATGCAGATCATAGCTGCTAGACATAGGGCCCCTGGACTGGAACCCAGAGCAGTGAGTGGGCCTGGGTTCCCCTACTAGCCATTGGGAAAGTGGCATAGGACCTGGCCTTGAATTGGAAGAATTGTCTGGAGCAGTATGAGGACAACTGATCCAGTGGGACTTTGATGTCCTTGAGGAGGAGAACTACATAGTGACCTGGATGGATGGCTGAGTCATGACGAGGGAGAAGTGTGAGTCCTGGAGAGCGAGAGGGGGCATGATGTGAGCAACCGGTGGAAGGCAGGCATCAGACTGGAGTGGAGCTAATCCCCAGACATAGCCACAAGGAGGCGCCCCATTGGTGAGTGAGCCTGTGACAGTGGGAAATGGGGTCTTAGTTACCCCATGTACCAATGTCTTGTACCTGCACTATTTAATTAAAATACAGTAGAACCCCATTTATATAGTCTAATTGGGACCAGGGACAGATCAGCGTTTTGCTATCTGGATAAACCGGAGAATAGGGAAATGAGATGCTGCAGTGTCATCTAGTGACCACAGGAGGGATCACCCATTTTGGGCTCTGGAGTCCTCATTGGTTGGATAAATGGGGTTCTACTGTACAATGGGGTTCTACTGTACAATGAACAGCCTCCTAGCGTTATTGGTCTTCCCCTGATTCTTTAGCGAAATGGCTGAGGCTTACAATAGAGGATTACACTTTCTGTTTCATCTCCCTCAATGTAGGGCTCAAAAGAGAGGGCAGAAGAAAAACTAGGCTGGCTGAATGACAGGAAACATTAGGAAATTGGAAAAGTGATCTCTGACTGGGGAATGGTCTCCTCAGGGAAGCAGGAGGATGCTTAAGTGCTTGAGGAATTTTGAACTTTAGGTGACGTCTGGACAGTATTTGGAGTATGGGGGTTGGGAGGAGAGTAGAGTGAGAATGGGCTAGAAAAGCTGTCAGATTCTCTCATTTCTGTGGGGGGGGGGGGAAGCAAAGAGAGGCCACAAGGTTTTCTAAAGCCAATGATACATCTATAAAAGGAGTTTTTTGGCTCAAGTTCATGAAAGCCTCCTGTGGAATAGCTATCATTGCTTGTCGTCGGAGAGAGAGCTGATGGGGGTTGGGCGGAGGGGGGGGGGGGAGGACAAAACTCAGGGTGGCTGAATTCCCCAAAGTTACAAGAACAGCTTTTCGACTGCTCTGGGGCTGCTGGTTGTTAGAGCATAGGACACATGAAATTTGAAATTTTGTTTGCTAGATGAATGATCCAAGACAACATTAGTCAGAGCTAAAGAAAATGAAACACCGAGACAGCTTTAAAGGTTTCAGCCCTGGCACTTACCAACCACAAAAGCTGTTTAGTGAAGTTGTGTTACCTGACAACACATTCAGCCACCCTTGTCCATAAAACCAGGGTTCTACCACCATTGAGACTTTCCAGAAAGGCTGAGATGGATGAATAGTGATCTGGAGCTTTGAGATGAGAGAATGGATCAAGAGCTGGTCTCTAACATAAATAACAAAAAGGAGAGATTTGGGAGCCAGGGTGTCTGTGCCAGGACTACTTATGTAGGCAGTGTTGGTGTGGATAACTTAATTAAAATGTGTAATAAATGTAATGTTTCACTAATGTTTAGATGCTTTACTGATGGGCACTACATATGAAATACTTTTACAATGAAGGCAATGTAGCAAGATTTGACTGGTGGTGGTATGGTTAGGCAAACTACTGAGGAATATAATTGAGATACTGTATCAGTTTAGACTCCAGCCTATCAATGTACTTGAGGGGGAGGTCAAATCTGTGTACATTTCTCATGCAGGGTATGGTACTGCACCCCCTACCCACAGTGTGTGATCTTTTGCCTTTGTATCATCATCATCTGTAAGCAGTTTTGTAAATTGAAAACTTAAGTTAGTGTCTTAGGAAAACCTACATGTCATGGGGTTGCTGCAGGAGAGGTGTAAGCCTTTTATTGCTTGCAATGTTATAAACAACATGCATTTGAGGAGTTTTCTTTTTAATCCTAAATTACACTTGTACAGTTTCAGTAGGCCGCCTTATTCAAGTTACAGCCTCACGCAATGTGGAAGCATTGGATAGACACTGTATGTGTCCATGTGTTTGTATGTATATAGAGGAAGGACACCAGGAGGAATGGAAGGAATTTTGATTGTTTGAGTCTCCTCTTCTCCCAGGATTCTGTGAAGGACCCAAGAAGGCCTGTGTCTCAGGAGCAGGAATGTTACTGATTTAAATTTTAATGTTTGTGGGAAATGATGGGGGGGAAGGAGGTGTCAGACAATGGGGGGATCAGACAATAATTATTCTGACAGTGGATGCTGAAGCTTTATAACCATTAAAATACACATTGTCAAGTCACATTTCAAAACATACAATGTAAATATAACTCACTCAAATTCTAAGTTCTCAGGCAGCATTTTTCTTGCTTTGCCTCTCTGTACATTTTGATTATTATCAATGGAAATATTTTTTGTTGGTTTGTGTGTGTATGATGAAATCAATGTTTACTGACCCTTACCAATTTTCTTTTTTTTTTAAAAAAAAAAAATCTAATCCTTCCAAGCCTATAGATAATGGTTCTAGTCTTTTCTGCTTGGATTTTCAAGGCTGCACAACAGTGTTTGTATGAAGTGCATTCTGTTAAAATCTGGCGAACCATCACATGCTGTATCGGCATCTGATGTCACAGTCAGAGGATAGTAGTTCTTTTTCACATGCTGTAATACACTTTAGAGTGCATTTCCCCAAAAGATTTGGGAGGTAGGATGCCATACTAGCCCAGTTACACACATGCAGTTTGGTGTCTCCTGCTAGTAGGTCAGTGGTTCTCAAACTTTTGTACTGGTGATGTCTTTCACACAGCAAGCCTCTGAGTGCGAGCTCCCCCCACCCATAAATTAAAAATACCTTTTAATATATTTAACACCATTATAAATGCTGGAGGCAAAGTGGGTTTTGGGATGGAGGCTGACAGCTTGCGAACTCCCCCCCCCATGTAATAACCTTGTAACCCTCTGAGGGGTCCCAACCCCCGTTGGAGAACTCCTGTACTAGATCCTGGTTTTAGCTTGACAGTCATGATACAAACTTGGTACAAATCTGACCTATAGGCTCTTCCCTGGTTGGTGTCCTGTGAAATCGTAGAATTGCCTGTCAGGGTCAGCTAAGATGGTTCTATAGCTAACCTAGAGAACTGGCCTACATCTCAGAAGGGTCAAGATTGTGTTACAATTCTAGTCTTGCCTCTGTAGAGGTGATACCTAATCGTGTTACACATTATGGCCTCATATTATAGCTGTAGACTTCATAAGTTGTTGTTGATCATATATACACACTGGTATTTATTCTAGTCTGGTTCTCTTACACATTTGCAGATACTACCTTGTAGGCTTATAATTACAATATATTAAAACCTGATCAAATCTCTCAAAGGTTTGAAACACTGCACTGCTATGTGCCACAGTTACGTTACAGTTTCATGTGGTACCAAATAATTCTCCAGAGCATCATGCACACTGATGGCAAAGTATAAATAATTGCATCCGAAGGACTATGTTTAAAAAAAACGGTATGGTCGCAAAGTCAACATGTTGCTTATAAGGAAGTCTGTTAAGGAAGCATTTGAAAGTGGGAGTTTGGCATCTATATTAAGGGTGGAAAACTTGAATGTGTTCAGACCTGGTTTCCTATCCCTATGGGAAGTTCCTATGGTCTTATTGTAGTGCCCAGAAGGGTAGTGTTAACATCATAACTGTGGTCCTGATTCTGAAAGATGCTCAGCACCATGCTGAAAAAAAGAGAATTATTTGTGTATTTTACAATAGTCTCAAATACTGCAGTAGAGCGGAGCCATTTTACTGTAGGATAATTGCTATGCTCTCTTAAAAGGGCACATGCTACTCCCATTGAAGTGATGGGGAGATGATTGTGCTAGGTACCTCCCAGTATTAGCCTCACAGTTTGAAAAGGTAGTATCAGTTGTTAAAACTGCTTTAGCTTTTTTTTAGTGCCAGTTGTGCTAAAATGTGCATCTGAATTAGACTGAGTGGGGGAAGGGACTTGCTCCAATTAATTTAATTAGTTGACTGAGCTGAGATCAGATTCTGATTGGTGGTCCTCCGCCTCTCTCAAAACCATTCCCTCCTAACTATGTTCTTCAAAGTTCCAGCTAGCCAGGAGTATCCGTGCATTAACTGTAAAGCTCAGAGAGGCACTCTAGGAAGTACAAACTTCCAGTATGTGTCCACCTATAGTTTTTCATCTTGAGCCTATAGGGATAATGGTCAGTGGGAACCCTCTATGTTAGCCATCATCACTTGAATTCAGACAGAAGCACAAGTGAGTGTAGGGATGCAGTTAATACTTTTATGTGAAGGGTATGCAAATTCAATTCCTGCACAAATGGAAGACCATACACAACATCAGCGAACAAGTGACGGATAGTACATATTTTCTTAAATTACTGGATTTAAGCTTCCAACAATTGTTAAATTTGTGGTGGGGTGTGTATTAAATGACAACGAAAATACTAATTCCCAAATGCATATTTTAATGAAACTTATTGATACACAGTACCATGTATCCGCCATAGGAATTTACCGAAAAAAGCAGGTTTCATATTTTAAAAATAAACTTATTTTTATTATAAATTCATAAATAGATGAATGTAAAATATTAAAAATCACTATAGTATGCAAGCTTGCTCCCTTGTCTCCACATTCCAAACAAGCTGGTCAATATCATAAGAAAGTTTTAAATGCAAAATGGTTACGTGATAGAAACGTGAGACTTGCATCTCTTCATGGAAACTTTGACAATTAGCAAGCAATCTGTTGTAATAAATGAAGACTACTTTGTAACACTGGAATTCTCCAAACCTTTAAGTAATTTTGGAATGCAGCGAGTGAATTCAATATGAATTTTAGACCTTTTTGCCCCCAACCAAATGTGTAAACCAGACTCTCTTGAATGCTGTGGATCCCTGGGCCACTGGATTTTCTAACCATCAGTCAAGTGAGGCACTATTACAAAAGAGGGGAAAAGCACTGAGCACAATTAGGATCTCAGAAGTCTCAGCATTTATCAGTGTAGATTTACAAAATGACAATCTTCTTCAAATATTACAAATAAGCAATCCACCTTATCTTCATTATAGGCTGAATTCACAACTTTGTTCCACCTCTCCCATAAAATATGACAAGTGGTCCAGAGTCTGATCTCAGTTGCTGAAGTTATACTTGGGATTTACACTGGTGTAATCACGATCCATACAGGGCTTTGAATTGGCACATTTGTCATTCAACATGGGATTTTCACTCTATTGCACTGATAAAAACTTCACTGAGCAGTTATAAAGTTTTATCCTCTAGGTAGGGAGTCTAAAACAACTGATGTTGTTTTATCAGCATTATTCTCCTCTGTGTATCATTTCTTGCTGTTAAAATAATATTTGTTGCTTTATCAAGTATGAACTGCCTCCCATATTTAAAATATCTTTGTAATTCTTAAAATATGCATTTACTTAGTAAAAATGCTTACTTATACACCGAGTTTGAAATAAAAATGAGATGGAAATGAATAATACAAAATACCAGACACCCTTGTCTTCTGAGCTCTGCTTTTCATCTTAAGATGCATGATGTCTTTTAGTAAACTCATGTTCCGTTAGTGCAAAACCTTTCCTAACACAAGTCATTTTGTACTGTACTCTTAGGTCCTTACTTTTAAATGCAGATAGGCACCTAGTGGAATTTTCAAAAGTTCTTAACAGCCTGACTCTCACTGAAAATCCCACTACACTCCTATTTCATTTTTAGGCATCAATACACCTTTAAAAAGAAAACTGGCCTTTACAGCCTTATCTTAAAAAAAAAAAAAAAGAAAAAAGAAAAAAAAGGCTTCAAATTGCAAGTACAAGTTTGCATACCCCTGTTTTTCAATGCACAATTTTTTCACACCCATGTTTTTGCAACTTTTAATGCCCAAAATCGCACCCACTATGTCCTCAGATGAATGCATATCACCTGAGATCATCAAGTGAATCTCAGAATGAAAGAGCAGAATTTCCTGCTTAAAGCTAGAAAAGAAGCAATGTCTCATGCCCTCTTGTTTTATTGTAGAAAAATGACACTGAACTTCACCTCCTCAGGAGCAGACTGAAATTGCTGCTGTCTGATAATTTACTGTAAGGAGATTGGCTTTTTTGGGTGTAATTATTATGGAATTCTTGCCTCAATATCCCTGCATCAATACATTTGGGTGCATCAAACAGATGTAACTAGGGGGAGAAATACACACATTTCCAACCTTAACCCAAGTCCACAGAGAAAAACTATGTACAAGAGTTATTTTGAAAGGGGACATGTTACTTTACATCATCAATTGTCAGAGCTGGCATTATATATGTATACACTTTTAGGGGCTGTGGTGATTAAAGCAATAATTTGGCAGGTGAAAGGGGATGTATGGGTCTTTCCCCCCAATGCCCCAACACTTGTTTATGGCCCACTGGACCACTTCCCACTGTGGTGAGAGCGGTAGGATTTTGTCCTTTGATAGCTGAATGTGTATAGTCTAATGTTGGGAATAACTTGACTGACCTGCAATGCTTTAAAAGTGAATTGCAAAGGCTTTTTAAAAAATAAAATGGCTTGCACCCTTTGTTCCCTATAATATAAAGGAAGCCTCAAAGGCTGCCTTAAAATATTTTAATTTTTGATATCAGGACTATCAAGTCTGATCTCCCCTGTCTTTGCTGGAGTTTGTTTGGGGTGAGGGACCTGTGGATATTTGGCTCTCACCTCATAACAGAAGGGACTAGGTATATTAAAAATTTAACACTACATTTGGAGTTAGAGATGCAAACAAATGCCAAACTTCAAAACAGGCCCCTTCCCAATTGTTCATTTGATAAGCTCTTGCCTTATCCTAATTCCACTAGTTCTCCAGCACTTCATGGAGTTCCAGGATAGACAATGCCTGCATTTCTAATGTAAAAAAAGCAAGCAGGAAAAAATAGTAACTGAATGGGTGAGGTGCTTAATCCTCAAGAAAAGAACTTTCCTCCACTTTTGTGTTCAAATCTGTTTAGGTGTAGTTATTTAACAGTCCAAAGAAAAATCCCCTCACATCTGAATGCTGTGATGTCATCCTGCTTGTTTGCATTCCAGTTGTCCACAAAATCTTAGCGGAAAAAAAAGCAGCAGTTTTGGGCAAGGACTCTGTGTCTACATGTACAAGTACATCTGTACACCACCTAGCACAAGGAGTGACAAATACAAATTATCTGAATTTCTAATGTACAAAACGGAAATGTGTCCCCCTTCAAAAAGAAAACCAACTCTGAAGAGGGCACAAACTTATTTTTACCCTTTGCTAGTCCCCTTTAAAAGAAATAATTTCCTACCCTGATCCTAGCTCCCAAGCATACACTGGTCATTCTCATTTTACCATAAAAGATCACATTCGTGTGGATATAAAATTTCCTATCCATTTTTTTGTGTATTCAATATTTTTGAGTAAATTCAAAAGAAAACCCATTGATCTGATAAACAGAGGGATCCAGTTCCAGGAAGAAGTTAAGGATTGGCTATCCTAGAGCAGTGCTTAATTTGTGCCAGGGATGGACCCTGGCACCTCTAGGCCTGGCAGTTCATAGCCCCAGCACCCCAGAGCTTGGTGTGTCGATGTGAAAGTAAAAACATTTCTTGAGCCTCAGCACCTCTTTCATTGCAAACTAAGCACTGTCCTAAAATACATCATAGACCCTGCAGCTGAATGCTTGAATCACTCTTTGCATCAAAGTCCTGTGGCTTAGTCTTTAAGGTGCCACAGGACTTTGTTACCTCTGCTATTCCAGACTAACATGGCTACCTCTCCGATTCTTTGCATCAAGACTTTTTGCCATCTCAAAGGATTCCAAAACTTATTCCAGCTTTGGTGTAAGCAAGAAGGTGTAACATTATTAGTCCACTAACAAATAAGAGCTAGGTTTCATCACATGATGTGATCTTCAGTTCAAGATTGATCTTTAATTCCTGGAGACTCCAGGACAATCCTGATGATTCATCTGAAAGCTGTTCCTCAGCAGTGGTCAGCACTGAAATGAAACACTGGAAAATCTAAAATGAGCAAAGGTTTCCAAAGGCCTACAAATCACTTGACTGCATGGGAAAGAATTGTAAGGTCTGATTGACCAATGACACACTTCAAGCCACATTTTTTCCTTCCAATTATTACATGTAGTGCCTGAATGTTTTCCCCTCTCTCTACTTCTCATGAGTGTCTGTGCACAGACCTGCCAATTTTCAGCTTTACCTCTGACATTATTTCAATTATATAAAAATCTCCTTTTGACATAAAGGAAAAGATGCTTATGTCAGGAAGGACACAGTGGAAGTAGGTTCAGCCTCAAACATTATTCTCTCTGGACCATTTCACCTCTAGACTTGGTGCAAAATGACCTGACTATGCTGCCCTTCAGCGCATGCTGTAAGATCTCTCCCACCCCCATTTTTTGGGCATATTTGGTAGAATATACAGAGAACTGGAGAGTCCAGGATAAAATGGAATATTTGTTTGCTCTTTGACTGACTCCAGCTGGATTTTGTTAAGGGATGAGGACTGACCTGAGTCTGTATCAGTTTTTTTTTAATTGAAACCAAATTAAATAAAATGGAGCCAGAATTCAGAAGCTCAATGGCTTTACATGGAGGGATCTCACTTTGCACTGGTGTAAATGGCTGCATAAGATTTAGTTCTGCCAGGGAAGATCTTCAAAGGCACAAAGAGGCGTTTGGGGGCTTAACTGCTCTTTGATGTTGAAATCTACCCTCCAGTGTTTCAAAGTACATTACAAAGTGGTCAATTAAATCCTGGTGATGCTGTGACTGTGCAGGCCAAAGGACCTCCCCGTGCACGCTGGACTGAATACAATACTAACGGGGAAATATTGGCCAGGGCAATACTTGTGCCAGTTCAGCAACACACAGGGATGGATCAAAGGGACCTATGTGTACTGTCTAAGCTGAAGGATAGACTGCCAAGATACATTAGCTAGAATCTTCCAGTAGCTTCGTATTGTTACCAGTAAGTTTGTCAGGGTTTCTAGGGGAAAGATGCACAGGCTAAATATCTCCTTGCAACAGACAGCTATCAATTTAGAGTGTGCACAGTACAATTGTACTTCACAAGAGCTGTAGGACATGGACAGTAACAATGTAAAACTGGTGTTGGAAAAAAAGTTTTACTCCCTCCCTCCCACCGCAACCCATTTACAGACACCTGCTAATCAATTTCACAATGACTTTTAATGTGCAGTGGTAAAACAATAGCAAAACATCTCTTGCTTTTGTGACCCAGCCCTGGTCTACATCACAAACTTATGTTGGTATAACTGTGTTGCTCACGGGTGTGGCAAATCCACTCACCTGAGCGATTCAGTTACACCAACCTAAACCCCGGTGTAGACAGCGCTCGGGGAGGTGGCACATCTTCACTAAGCACTACAACTGGCAGCTGCACTGGTGCAGATGTGCCGCTGCTGTGCTGTAAGTGTAGACAACCCTCATGCCCAGTAGAAGCAATGGCTTAGACCCAGGGCTATGGCTGAGGAGGATCCAGAGCCAGCTCAGGAGTCTGGGCATTTGTGCTCCCAAAGCTGAAACAGTTGTATGCTGGTCAGTCTTGCAATTAATCTGAGCAGCCTAAAGACCCAATCTAAGGACTGGTCAGGTCTGGGATAACTTAGAGCCCTGGAGCATGCATTATGACTTTTGCTCTGTCCCCTTTCCCCATGGCTGTGAGGACAGGTGCTCCATCATAGACCGCCTGTGTGACTTTGGGCAAGTCACTTAGGCCTGTCTACACTACTACAACCTAAGTAATGCTACTCCAGCTATGTGAGGAACTTAAGTGGAGTTGATGTAGCGTAGGTCGACTTCCTGTGGTGTCTACACCACGCTGTGTCAATGGGAAATGTTCTCCCTTTGACTTACTTTATTCTTCTCGGTCCAGTGGAGTACCAGAATTGACCAGAGAGCACTCTGCCAGCTATTTAGCAGGTCTCCAGTAGACCTGCTAAAATGACCCCCATTGCATCCATCACAGCAATGTCAATCCTGGATAAGTGTAGACATGGCCTTAGTCTCTCTGTACCTGTGAACTGGAATAACACCACTTCCCTACCTCACAGGGATGTTGTGAGACTAAAGCCATCAAAGATTGTGAGGCATTCAGATACTATGGTAATGGGAGTCATAAGTTTACCTTAGATTTTCCATGAGAACTAAAAAAAAAATCATTTTAACACTCTAGATTTGTCTACATCAGTTTTGTGTGTCTGTTTACCTCGGTCTTGAGCCTTATCATCCTGAATGATTCTACAGAGAACAGGACTAACAGGGACTAAACTATACCTTCCAATATTGGAAGATACCAGATAGTCACTCTTCACTTTTATCTTTCAGCTTCTCAAAGAATGGGTTGTTCTCAATCAGTTTTCCTCTAGTGTACACACTGATCTGTTAATGTACACCTGAATGCTGGAAGGCACAGTGGTTGAAGCTAAATAATTTCAACTACTCAGTAATTTATTAGCCAATAAATGCTCTTTAAATTTTAGACTTGCATTATGCAAATCTGCTTGTGTGTATTACCTTAATTTCACTTTAGCCAAGCTTTCTCTCTCTCTGTGTGTGTGTGTGTCTATCTAATCTATCTATCTATCTATCTATCTATAGTTGAGAATACCACCACAGAGTCACTGGGGATCAATACCAGAGGGCAAGAGACAATCAAATGGCCAGTCAGATACTGTTTTGCACTATAACATTAAATAATGGAACAATACATGCTAGGGGAAAATCAAGAAATTGTTTTTCAATATTGTTTAATAGTGCTGCTTGAACAATTTGTCAGCACTACACAACAATAAAACCTATTGTTTTAGTAAATCTGATCTTATGCAGTGTTGTTGATCACATACCATTCATTATAGAACTCCAGAGGCAATGGAAAAAAATGAAGTAAAGCCAAGGATCTTGTGAAACTCCATGAAGTGGAGAGTCAGCTGGGTCAGAGCCTGTTTGAGGTCAACAAATCCTGCAGAATGTGACATGACCTTGAGTGTAGTACAACTGATACTGCAATTAGGGGACTTTTTTCTCCAGGGTTCAGTTTCTTAGTTTGTTTTACAAAACAAATTATTATCAGGGTTCTATGCTAATACACATTTATTTGAAAATGACACAATTATAAATATTTGCACAAATTCTGCCCATCAAAATGGACTGCATCAGCAACAGGAGATGAATTTAAAAGTTAGTTATATCCAAACCAAAACAGGGAACAGCATCGTTCACACAGAGAACAAAATTCTGTAAGAATTCTCATGTCAGTGTTTTGCCATTGAATTTCACCTTGTAAGCTGTTTGGGGAAAGGACCCATGCCCCTTCTTTGACTCTCTACTGTACTTAGCACACTTCGGGCACTGCCAAACGCAAACGATAAATCCCATAAAAGTAATGGTAGGCTAAGATCTGCCTTAAGCAATTAATGCACTACCCAGTAGTGTAATGACTACCAACTGTCTTGCTAATGTTCGACTGCCAGCAAACAGGGCTCTTAGCAAATATTTATGCCTTAAACTGTGTGTGCATGCTACTGAGCCACTCATTTGATGTACATCATTGCAGGTTCCTAACCTGAGATTTCCAAGAAATAGTTTTGTGCCTATAAATGTAGGGCCAAATCCTGCTCCCCCTTCTCTAGCGCGATTTTGGTTTCAATATGATTACTGAAAATAAGGCAAGCAGGATTTGGCTCCTACTGCTTAGATTGCATAGCTATGGATGTGACTCATGGATCTAATGCTAGCTAAACAGTAAAGTCTATGAAAGGGATTAATTAAAAAGATATCAAGTCTGTTTTCACCATTAAATATATTTCCATACAGTGTATTATGAACCCAAATGCTGTACCATTGACTGATATGTGGCAAACTGATCTGGATAAATGAGATTCCGCTCTCCATTTCTTTATTCCCTGACATGTTGCTAAGTAGAACATGCAAACTTGTATTATGGGGTGGTTCTTTTTTTTTTTTAAATGAGAAGCCATAGTTGCTCTAAAACGAAAGGACTAGAGCTTTACAGGCAAATTTAAGAAGCTAAAGCATATCCTTCATTTGAAGGCCCAGTGAACAAACAGCTGGTGCTGCAATTTCATAACAACTTCTGACTGAAACAGACTAAGCTCTGCAGGTGGATTCATAAACTTCAACACTGCAGTTGAAACACCACATCAGGGGTGGGCAAACATTTTGGCCATGAATGCTCATAAAATTGAGGGTTGGCAGGAGGGAGGGGATGAGGTCTTCGGATGGGGTCAGAAATGAGGAGTTCAGGGTGCAGGAGGGGGCTCTGGGCTGGGGCATGGGTTGGGGTGCGAAGGGGGGTGAGAGCTCCAGCTGGGGCTATAGGCTCTGGGGTGGGGCTGGGGATGGAGGTACAGGAGGGTGCTCCGGGCTGGGACCAAAGGGTTCAGAGGTCAGGAGGGAGATCGAGGCAGTGGGTCGGGGTGCGTGAGGGGCCCAGGGGTGCAGGCATGCCAGAGTGGGACAAGCCCCCGATCCTACTCCCTGGCAGGAGCTCAAGGGCTGGATTTAAACATCTGAAGGGCCGGATGTGGTCCCTGGGCTATAGTTTGCCTGCCCCTGCACCAGGTGAACCATGGAAAGGATGAAGAAAAAATAAAGTGCTTGATTTATTTCTATTCGGTTAGTAAACATAGGTCAATATTAAAGAATAGCAGCCATGTTAGTCTGTATCCGTAAAGAAAGCGAGGAATACTTGTGGCACCTTAGACACTAACTAGTTTATTGCAGCATAAGCTTTCGGGAGCTATAGCTCACTTCATCGGATGCATCCGACGAAGTGAGCTATAGCTCACGAAACCTTATGCTGAACTAAACTAGTTAGTCTCTAAGGTGCTACAAGTATTCCTCGCTTTCTTGTCAATAGTAAAGAATCTCGCATGCTTTCATTCTTTAACATGTTGGGTTCAAATCTGCCTTCATTTATAGTGAGTGGCAAAACTTTCGTTGAGTGCAATGGGAATAGGATCCAGGTCCTTTCTGGCTCTTGGTGACATATATAGCTCATCCAGGCCTGGAATGCATTATCTAAGTTACAGAGGATTAGCTGTGATCTAAGTAGTTTCAATACTCTTGTTTTTACGTGTACATGAATTTTTACCAGCACGGTTTTAAGTATGTAACTTGGCACCAGTCCTGCAAATAATAGGACTGTGGATTGATGTAAAGGTCCATGTGTGGGCACACCAAATGGTTGGATTTGGGCCTATAGATGTACACTAAAACGTGATAACAAGATGCAAGTATTCTCTGGTTTAAGACCTTGTCAGCTTTTCTACTGTAAGCAGGTCAGAAATGGACAGAATAACTCTACCCAGCCTGTTCAGGCTGATTAACAAACAGGAGAGGATCTTAAATATATTTGATATGATACCTTTTTCACTAGAAAAAAGATTTCAGGACTGAATTTTAGTTTTCAATCAGACCTCTTTTCTAGATTAAACTGACTTTTAACTCCTCTTTGGGGATGGAGTAGGGGGTTTGCTGTTTACTAACCGATACTAAGTTAGTTGCCTAGAGTTTTGGAAAAACTTCATCTCCAGTGTTTAGTTACGTCTGGGCACTCGGTGCCTCTTATCTTTGGATGTAGGAGACCCCTGGAGTATCCTGGAAAACTGCCCTATTTAAAACCAAAATTTGTATTTGTGCCTCACACTGCATTTCCATATAAAATAGGAATGTGAAAACTAAACTAACTAAATGTTTTAAGGCCCCATTATTCTTACAACTATAAAATCTGAAGTCAAGTTTATCTTAATTTACAAGCACGCAGTCTACAAAACATACATAATTCTTTAATCAACTACTTCAGTAGAAAACAGTTCAACATTTTCTGCAGGAAAATGATTTTTCTGATGAATCAACATTTAAAACAGGGTCCATGATATTAGCCCTTTCCTAGTTTCTTGGCTTTCATGCTATGTGTGGAATGGCCATAAACTGTATTCCTGGTAATAACAATAATCCAGATACACCCTATCCTTTTTAGGTTCAGACTTTCAAAAACAACTACTGATTTTAGGTGCCTTCATTTTTTTTTAATTTTTTTTTTTTAATAGGTGTAGCAACCTGAAACACCTTAAGGGGACCTGATTTTGAGGTTGGATAATCAACACTTCTGAAAATCAGGCTCTCTCAAAATATCTTGAGTCAGGCACGCAAATCACTATTCTGAAAACCTTGGCTTTAAACTGTAGATTTAAAAAATCCAGCTTCTGTTCCTTTTGTAAATCCCTGTTTGTAAGGTGCTTGAGAGGGTAAATCCAGGGATAGTTGCTGGCATCAGCCCTTTCTAACTGCAGACACAACATAAGCTCATAATAAAGAGCTACATCTTTAAGCCAACTACTTAGCTTGGTTATTAAATCAAGTTTAGTTAATAATGCAGACTTTTGGTCAACAGTAAAAAGATTTTTCTTGCTGAAGATCTGCAAGAAATGAAAAGCAACTGGCAACTTGTGAGAGAGGGAATCGAGAGATCGCAACATTTTCCTATAGCCAAGAAATCATGTTTCATACAATTCTCAGCTAATTTGAAGTTTGCCGTCCCATCAAATGCCCAGGCTGTAGTTGAAGAATGGGATAGCCACAGTCACTTGTGCAATGAAACCTCTGGGAACAAAAACTAATGCTAATCACATGTGATTGGAACCAACTTTGTGTGTGACCAGTTAGGCGTACTACAGCACTCCAAAGTCAGTCATGGCTAGCAAAGTCTGTTCAAGGCTTCTCCAGTTCTTCTTTCCAGTGGTGCTGTTCTTGAGTTATGGAATGAAATGAATAAAGCTGAGGGTAAAAACTCCATGACACCAAATTGGAAAACGAACTATTCACTGTGCAAATCAGTAACAAAATAATCAAACCCCTCCTTCTCCAAGAGTGAATTTAAGAAACATTAAATGTACAGATTCATCTTGCTAAACAAGCACGCAACCGGTATTGCTCAGGCTGATTTCACTATTTGAATGATTTTTTTTTAAATCGGCGCAACAGACCACTTGGGCTTGTACCAACAGTATTTAGCAGTCAATGTGCCACATTTCACTTTCAAGAAGAGAGCTTCCATGGTGGTCCAGTGTCTTGGACAGAGGACTGCTGCTTGGTCCCGTGTTCAAAACATTCAAGTATTTTGATACTTGAAACACCTTTGCCACAGTCACTGTCTAACCTGTCTGGTGTATGTGGTCATTGGTGGAATGCTGAGAATTAAAAAAGACCCTATCAAGGTTGACAGACCTAAAGGCAGAAATAGCTATCCCATACTGAAGGGATTAGGACTTTGGGTATGTGGTGGTTTCTTGTCTAGTTACCTTCCCCTGACCTCTAATAAACAGATCCATGCTGCTTCCCTCAGATTCATAACTTCCTGAGAAGGTTGCAGCAAAGAAAATAATGGGGGGCAAATACAGAGTAAATGTCAAGGAAGGTTGAACTTTTAGGTCTAAACTTCAACAAAATCCCTTTTTAAAAGAAAAAGACAATCTTGATTGCATTGGTGTCTAACTTCTACAAAAATGCTGGTCTCTCAGGAGGAGGATACAGCGACTGTGCTACTCAGCCTTAGCCGGAGACATCCCTAGAATTCCAGTAGTCGGGGATACCACCTAGCTTGCATCAGCAACTGCACGGCCCCCAGCCTTCTACTATGTCTTTGCTGTCAAGTTTGATGCTGTCTGTGTTTTTCTCATTGAACATGGGGCCTCCGTGCCTTATCATGAGCTCTGTTGCCATCTTCACAAAAGCTTCCTCCACATTGCTGGAGTCTTTCGCAGATGTTTCTATGGCACAGATGATATCGTAGTGTTCAGCCAGATTCTGAGCCTCCTCCAGCTGAACTTCTCGAAGGTCACTTAAGTCAGACTTGTTTCCTGGCAGAAGAAAGTGGAATTGTTTACAGATTAACTTTTGTATAATTACGGATGTCTGTGCAAATGTTCAGGAGGGGGCGTGAAGGAGAAAAGAGGCAGTAGCAGGAACCATGGGAGTGGGGCAGGAGTTCAGCAGCAAGAGCCTCTGGTAAGGCAGGGAAAATAGGCTGGAGGTCAAAGCCAAAACCATTGTGGGGGTGGGGATAGGGAAAGGAAGGTAAAAGTGAGACCGAGTGCGAGTTGTTGGTCAGCCTGCAGGAGCTGGATGCAGAACTCTGATCCATGCCATTATATCAAATTAAACTAACATTCACTCTTTGGACTCTAAGAGTACAATTTAGTCTTCTGGTGCTTATGTAGCAGGCACGATGACAGTCATTGCCCTTGATAAATGAAATTACACACAGGGATTGGCTTTTCAAAGATCAGGGGGGTGCAACTGTGTGCCTAACACTCAACTTGCACATACAATTGCGGTAACTGACTGTACAAATCAAGTGCACAACAGTTTCACCCGTGCCTGACTCTTAAATTCAGATCTACAAGAACGACACTGAACAGTGAGTGAAGTCAGAGAACGCACAAGCTCTAGCAGGGTTGACAGGAGGTTTCCTTTCCTCTTCACTTCTTATCTAACATAATATGAACTCAATAAATTTTAAACTTCCAGGAACTGTCGTTTGGTGTGTCTATACCTTGCTTAGCACACTAGGGTCCTGGCCCAGGACTAGGGATCCCAGATGGTATGTAACACAAGTATTAATACCCCAACGTGGTAAATGGCAGATGCTGGACTGAAGCCATGACTGAAGAAAGAAAAATACTAATTCAAGTACACAATATACTCACCGGAAAGTAAAGTATTTAAAGGACAGAATGGCAGTCTCAAAACTAGCACCTTACAAGTTGGGAATAAACATGTATGTTGAGGAGTCATGTCTAAACAGGAGAGTGGAACCCAGAATTTTGTCTCTGACAGTGACTTCCCATAAACAAATGATTCAACTTTATTCCGTCTGTCCTGACTTCTGTAAAAGGAGGATAAAACTCTTACCTGCCTCACAGAGGTGGTCTGAGTGGTTAGTGTTTGCACAGTGCTTTGATGCTGTATGGTTTTATTTGAGTTCCTCACTCATCCAGAAAGGGATTAATTTTCCAAACTCACCAATCAGTAACTGCACTATGTTGGAACCAGCATACTTTCTCACATCCTCAATCCAGCGAGGAATGGACTGGAAAGAGCTTCTCTTGCTGATGTCATAGGCTAGGATTGCTCCATTGGCGCTTCGGTAGTAGCTCTGTGTGATGGTTCGGAATCTCTCCTGGCCCGCTGTGTCCCAGATCTGCAACTAAACAAAAGAAAACATGCAGTGAGATACTGGTTATTCACACACAGGGATCTGGTCTTGCTTTTCAGGTTAAGTCCTTTCCTTCTGAATGAAATGTGGCTGGGTCAGGATTTAAACCAGGGGTCTCAAACTCAAATGACCATGAGGGCTGCATCATTGACCCCTCCGCCCCCGCAAAGCGCTTCCCCAGCTTGTTCATTGAGGCCGCAGCAGCAGCGTCCGGAAGCCAGGGCACTTCGCAGGAGTCCTCTGCAGCGGCGGCCAGGAGTGGTAAGTCACCCGCAGAGGGAGGCGGGAGGGCGGCGGGGAGCCTGGCTTTTACAGCTCCTGGCCGCCGCTGCAGAGGGCTCCTGTGAAGTGCCATCCCAGCTCATTAATGGAAGCCGCAGCAGAAGCGCCTGGTAGCTGGGGATCGGCAGCGGCCCACCCAGGCAGTAGAGAAGCTTTGGCTTCTGGCCCCTCCCTCCCGGAAACTGCTGGGGGGGGGGAGGGTGCCAGTGAGCTTCGCGGGCCACAGGGAAGGGCTTCGTGGGCTGCATGCGGCCCGACCCCTGATTTAAACACACACCGAGCTCTGCTGGTTAACAAGACAGGAGTTGGTTCAGTGACCTTATATAAAATCTATACCCAAATGTAGTGCTTTTTAAAATTTCTCTTTAAAAAAAATCCTGTCTCCCTCAGCTGAGATGAGAATTATATACTCAGGGTAACAGGCTGCCTAGAGTTAGTACAAAAATCCATAATTAGGCACCTATGCAAAAGTCACCTTGTTTTAGGGGTGTTAGTATTTCCAACTTCCTGTGAAGTCATAAGGAGCTCTGAATGCTCAGTACTTTGAAAAATCAGGCTAATTTTTGCTTGGATATCTAAATATTTTATCTAAAAATCTTCCCTCTATACAACCAGGAAGATAGAGTGTCACAAAACTGAACGTCTGTCAGCTATCCTCTTCATTTAGGAGGTTGAATAGGTATTATGCACAGGTAGTAATAGGCCTGTCTAAACTGTAATGCTCTCGCTTAAATCCAGAAACATAGGAATTGCCTTCCCATATCAGATTGATGGTCCATAGACTATACACAGCGTCTGAGTAGTCAGCATGGGATGTGTCAGAAAAAAGTACAATAAAACTGATGGTGGAGAATAACCTGCTCGTGGAGGAAGTTTCTTCTTAAACCCTGTCACATATTGGTTGTCTTATCTCCTGAAGCATGAAAATTTATCCCATATAGCTTTTTAATTTAAAGTAACTCGGGATATTCTCATTCACCATATAAATTTCTAATCCCTTTTGAATGCTATCAAGCTCAATGTATAGTAGCAATGACTTCCACAGTATTTTCTTCTCAGTTTTAAATCTGTTTCCTTTTCCTTGTATTCTGAGGGGGTATCAAGTTTACTTTCTTTTTACTATTCATTATATTATGTACCTCTATCATGACTTCTCTTTTTTTTGTCCCCTCTTTAAGGTAAACAGTCTTGGTCTTTTCAATCTACCCAGGCATGGACGTCTTTCCATTTCTGATCCCTTCTATTTCTTTTATATTCTTTTTGAGATGACATGACCAGAACGTAACACAGAAATCCTAGTGAGGATATACCCTGGATCAGTATTGTTTTCCATCCTAACATTCTTATGCATCCTAACATTGTGGCTGCATTTTTTTTGACTACTGCTACATACCTGATCAGAAGTTTTGTTTTTGCTGTCCACAATGCCCTGGTCTTTTTCCTACATGGTAGCAGTTTATTTAGAATCCAGTAATATATGTATTAGTTAAAATTAATCCTTTCAATTAACAGGTTATTAGAAATCTTGGTTAGAGAGCATTTTCAGAGGAATGGAGAAGGGCAGAACCTATACTAGAACATATCCACGATGGAGAAGAACTCAAGGCAATGGGTGTCAATGATCTGGAAATGATGGATGCTATGTACATGGGATGGTAACTGGAGAGTTGTAGATTATATAGGTAATTTGACAGTGCTGGGAATAGAACCTTAATCTTTGAGAAAGAAGACCCATACTTTTCCCACTAGACCACAATGCCTTTCATGGGTTCAAATCTCAGTACTTGGTCAGGTCAATTGTAAAATGAGGATAATGCTGCTTACCAAACTTTGTGGAGGGCTTTGAGATTCCCCTGTACAGATGAAGAACCACTACAGAATCATAAAGTGAATTATTAGCCGCATTTATCAGATAACATAACCAAGATGATTTACCCGTGATATGACTTAGGGTACGTCTACACTGCAGTTAGGAGTGAACCTCCCAGCCTGGCTAGACAGATTTGCACTAGCACACTAAAAACAGAAGTGTGGATGTTGCTGCACTGGTGGAGGCTTGGGCTAGCTACCTGAGTTCGTCTACCTGGGCTGGAGCCTTTCTCTTATCTCTAGCGTAGACATACCTTATCAGGCAATGATTTTCGGTCAGGCAACCTAGGTTTTAGTCTTGGATCTCATACTGTGGGCCCAATCCTGCACATGAGTGACTTAACCATGTAAGTGTTTGCAGCTTCAGAATGGTCAGAGTTCCTATAGCTATCCTCAACAGGGATACAGACCCTAAGTTTGACTTCATTGGTAGCTCAAATAGTAATGCAACAGATCTTCTCCTAAGTCTCCTCCCTAAGTTCGTTTGTTTCCTTCTAGAACCTCTTAGTCTTACCTCCCTAAATCCCTCTACATTCCTATACATGGACTTAGGTAGCCTCTTTCAAGACCCTTACATTGCAGACTTTTTACCAATATTACAATGATTATAGGCTGTGCTGTGTGTGACTAATTTACCTTCCTTGGGATCTTGTATCTTGACAGCTATATGCTGAATGAGGAGGGCTATTATTTTGACCCACACAACTTACCTCTTTTAATTTAGAAAAAAAGAAAAATAATTAAGTAAAAACTCACCTTGGAAATTCTAAAAATCAAACAGCTTCATTTAAAAAAAGTTAAGGTTGCTAAGTGGCAACACTGTTTTGTTTAGACAGCATCACTAGAAAACCCAAGAACTTCAAATCAAGGAAATGAATCATTGATCCAAACCAAACACAGTTTTTTCCAATAGTCTCAACTACATTCACTTCACAAAATCCTATTGAAAAATAAACACAAATACTCCCTCTATATACCCATTAGTCAGCCTCTAATGCAAATCATATATATAATTTTATGAGGAACTGACAGTTGCACATTCTCCCATTACATTACATATGCAACATCATTGGCAAGAAACAGCAATTACAATTTCTTTACCAAAAATTCTACTCTTAATAATGACACTTTTACATGAGAAACAATCCTTGAAAAAAAATTAAACATTAAAATCAAAATAAACACATAAAGGAACTGTACAATTGAGGATCAGTGTAAAGGATGTGATAAAATATTTTTATATTTCATAACAATGTTGTGTTCACAATGTTGTGTTCACATATAAGAGATGAAGCTCTTAAGCACTTAACAAGGAAATAGTTAGGTTTTGTAAATGATGTGATAAGAAAGTGCATTTGTCACTTAGCAACCTTAACTGTTTAAACAATATTTGTTTTTCTAATTACATTGGCAACAACTCACATTAGGACAGTGAGATGGAGAAGTTGGGGAATAAGGATTCAATTCATTAAGAAGGCCAAAACAGCTACCTATTGAGAGATGGCAGGACGTTTTAAAGCAATTATTACCAGAGACAAGTGAGTACAGGGTAAAGGAGAGAGGATAAAGACTCATTGTTCTCAGGAAGTGTGACAGGATATTCTTATTGAACAAAGCAGAGGAGCTGCCCTTGTCACCCATCTTGTGATAGCAATTTTGCTGCTGAATGCCTATTTATTACATGAGTTGGTTACTTTGGTCTGTTTTTTGCTTTGAATTTTGTGGATACCACAGACCTTAGCACTGGCTGACACTGGGCTACAATGTGCTAAACAGAGTGCACTACTTTGACACACAACCACCTATTTGTACAAGAGCTACTCCTATTGCAAAATAATGAGCATACTGCACACAAACAGAGGTTTCGCCTATTCTTTATTGTTGCATAAAGTTTAATGGCTTGAATGCTGAATACCTACTAGATAAACTGGGTGAAATGCACATCCCATGCTGTGCATGTACACAGGTATGTTACTTTGAACTGTCCCACAGTGATGTTAAAGCAGCAATGAAAGAGGCTCTTTTAAAGATTGGTGAAGAACCTTCCTCCACTCACACCTCTTTTTCCTTTAACATTTTGATAGCAGATGGATCAAAATGTTACAAAGAATTTTGCCAGTTGCAATTACAAACCACACAATCCAAAAGAAGATGGCATATTAGGTATCCCTCAGGGATCTATATGTAATATTAAGTAGTGATAATACAAGAAAACATAAGTGATTGTAAAGAGAGCCTGGGAATTGAAAAATAGGAACAAATATATACCATACCATCCACATATTTCAATGTGAATTTAGCAATTCCATATACATTAGGAAAAGGGTTAACAATATTTAATGGAATCAACCAATAGTCTCTTGTTCTCTACAGCAAACTCTCTTCTAAGTAGTTGTATCGAAAAATTCAGCAGTTCATTTTTTTAGCATAAATTCTTAGTTTTTCCAATACCCATGTACTCCTCAAATGTAAAGCTATTTTTATTTCTTACCAGCACACACTGTGAAGATTCCCCTTCTAATATTCAGTTCCTACTAGTTTCCATCTCCCAGTATGGTGAACTGTGTGCCTATTATAATGTAAAAAACATTCAGAAGGGCTTTCTTTACTTTTTTTTTTTGTGTGTGTGTTGCAGTCTTGCAAAACAGTAAATTATTTATCCCAGGTAAGCTGGTAAATTAAAATTTTTCAATGTTTAAAATGGCACCAGTCATGCACAGCAATACTGTAATGCAATGTCATAAAGATGTCTTGTCACGACAGCCAAGGGCACATCTACACATCTACTGCAGCTGGGAGGTGTACACATATGTATCAACTTGGGTTCACATATGTGTGGTAGGTCTAATTGAGCTAGAATGCTGAAAATAGCAACATGGCTGTGGTGGTACTAGTAGTGGCTTGGACTAGCCACGAGTATGTACTTGGGTAACTAGCCTGAACCACTGTGGCCACACTGCTATTTTTAGCACGCTAACTTGATCAGAGCTAGCACATGTATTTCTCCCTGAGCTGGGAATTACCCCTCTAAGCTGCAGTGTAGATGTACCCTGAGTGTACAGTGACATTTTTGCAACAATCATGTAGAACATTCCATTCTATATATGTTTTTATACCATGCTTATCACCACAGTGATGGCGAGTTGCAACAAGGACAGCGGTCTCATGGGGGTCAGAAGAAGCACTTCAAAGACACTCTCAAAGTCGCCCTCAAAGTGTTTGACATCAATCCTGACTCTTGGGAACAGAGCACAATGAATCGGACTACATGGCGCTCTTCCGTGTATAAAGGTGCCGAATCATGTGAGGCCAAAAGGACGGCTGCAGCAGAACAAAAGAGGCAAGCCAGAAAAGCCCGTGCCAAAATCCCTGCTGGAGATGTCCTCCTCATCTCCTGTCCTATCTGTCATAGGACCTTTCGTGCAAGGATTGGCCTCATCAGCCATCTGAGCACACACAGACAGAATCAGCCCCAGTAATTCACGGAGGACTGAGTGAGTGGTCCTTGTCGAATCGATGGACGAACCACCATCATCACCACAGTATTGGACTTCCTTCTGGTAATGCATTAAACAATGTGACAAAGGCCATGTCTAAACTAAAAAGTTAGGTTGATCTAGCTACATCTCTCAAGGGTATGAAAAGTCCACATGTGAAGCGGTATAGTTAAGCTGACAACCTCTGGTGTAGACCACGCTAGGTCAAGAGAAGAATTCTTCATTTGATCTAGCTATCGCCTCTCAGGGACATAACCTAATTACAGTGACAGGAGAATCCCTGTTGCTATAGTGAGCGTTTACACATAGGACTGAAAGGGATCTTGATAGGTCATCTAGTCCAGTCCCCATAATTCATGGCAGGACTAAGTATTATCTAGACCATTCCTGACAAGGGTTTATCTAACCTGCTCTTAAAAATCTCCATTGCCTGCGGAGGTTGTGGAATCTCCATCAATTTATTCCAGTGCTTAACGACCCTGACAGTTGGGAAGATTTTCTTAATATCCAACCCAAACCTCCTTTGCTGCAATTTAAGCACATTGCTTCTTGTCCTATCCTCCGAGGTTAAGAAAAATAATTCTTCTCCTTCCTCCTTGTAACAATCTTTTAAGTACTTGAAAACTGTTATCTTGTCCCCTATCAGTCTTCTCTTTTCCAAACTAAAGAGAACCAATTTTTTTCAATCTTCCCTCATCGTTCATGTTTTCCAGACCTTTAATCATTTTCGTTGCTTTTCTCTGGACTTTCTGCAATTTGTCCACATCTTTCCTGAAATGTGATGCCCAGAACTGGACACACTACTCCAGTTGAGACCTAATCAGCGCAAAGTAGAGTGGAAGAATTACTTCTCATGTCTTGCTTACAACACTCCTGCTAATATGTCCCATGATGTTAGCTTTTTTTTTTTTTCCAACAGTGGTACAGACTCATATTTAAATCGTGGTCCACTATGACCCCCCTCTCCCCCCCCCCCCCCGATCCCTTTCTGTGGTACTCCTTCCTAGGCAGTCATTTCCCATTTTGTACATGTGCAACTGATTGTTCCTTCCCAAATGGAGTACTTTGCATTCGTCTTTATTGAATTTCATCCTATTTCTCCAATTTGTCCAGATCATCTTGAATTTTAATCGTATCTTCCAAAGCATTTGCAACCCCTCCCAGCTTGGTATCATCTGCAAATTTTATAAGTATACTCTCTATGCCATTATCTAAATCATTGATGAAGATACTGAACAGAAGTGGACCCAGAATTGATCCCTGTGGGACCTCACCCGGTATGCTCTTCCAGCATGACTGTGAACCACTGATAACTATTTTCTGGGAAAGATTTTTCAACCAGTGTTGCACCCACCTTCTAGTAGCTCCACCTAGGTTGCATTTCCCTAGTTTGTTGTGTTACTGTAGCAGTTTAAGTGTAGATATAGCCTTTATACCTCTTTGTCCTTGCCTCCTTTCCCCAGGGCTAGAAGTGTGTTCAGGGGAGTGTTCTGTTTTGGATTTTAAATATAGTGCACACACTGCTATATCCTTGTTAGAAAAGGCAAGGAAAAAGAAATGTGCCTTGCACTAAAAGTGAAAGATGGTGAGGTTTCTAATGATCCTTTGTTCCTCTGAGATGTAATTCCACCCTCTTGAGCCAGTGTCACATCCCAGGAAGTAATCCAGACTAGTGAGAAGTTGTGTCACCACCTGCCCTGCAACCTCACAATGCTTTGCTGCTTTAGCTCCGAATTTGAACCAGTCATAAACAACCAAACAGATGCAGGTCACACGCTGAGTGTCTGTATATCTGCAGCCTGACAGCAAAACTCCAGTCACACTCTGGCTTCCACCAACATTGGGGGGCTACCACTTGCAGGGTGACCCAACACACTTCCAGTCCTGGATTTTCCCAAAAATGTGTGTTCTACTTTGTCCACTCTCTCTTGGACAATTCAGCTATTAGAAGTCTGTTGCCCCAGTAAGGGGTCAATAAGCAACACTTTGCTACTTTAACTGGAGTTACCCAAACAGTTCAGTTACACACAATACTGAATTAGGTTTAAGAATAAAACCAATTTATTTAACTACAGATCCTCACCAGATGATCCCAGCACCAGGGCTGACCAAAATCTCAGCTCAGAACCCCGCCCCAAAGTCCAAAGCCTGGTTCTTTTGTATTATTGGGGAGAGAGAAGAGAGCAAAATACCTAGGGTGTTCCCCCCCTCACTTTTATACTCCAGTCACCCTTTGAAAAGCATTACCCCTAGATAAAGTTCCTTCCCACTGTGAGGACAGAAACATGGAGTCTTGTGGCATCCAAAATAGATTTCTTGGGGGTTAGTCTTAAAGGTTACAAGCAAACAAAAACATCTGAGGAGTCCATTAGCGATAAGAAATAAACAGAAATTAACCTAATAGTGTCTTTCTAAACATTCCTGATCTACTTACACATTTGGGAGTTCCAAATAAGTAGTTCTTGGTATGATCTGATGATTTATGATCATATCTGCCTTAAAGCTTCTCCTAGCATAACTGCTCCCCATTCCCCTCTTTCCCAAAGAAAAACCTACAGAGTAACGGGGAAGCTTTTTCCCATTTTAAAAAGTTTTAGCCTTCCCATTGGCTCTTTTGGTCAGGTGCCCACTCCCTTTCCTTCACCTTGAGAACTTTTTAAACTCTTTACAGTTAAAGCAAGCAGAGAACAGCCACCAAGAGGGACTTTAGAGCTAACTGGCTAGCTGGGTGTCCATAAAAGAGAGCTACCTCCCCCTTCATTTATCGCAATTCCTAAAGAAGTTGGAGATAGTGGAGATGCATGTTCACTTTCTGTAACAGCATCAGTGACATTTCATTGTGGGAAGTATTTAATTGTTTAGCAGAGTTTGCATGTTATGAATCCTGCAGAGAGTAAAACTTTCATATAATTTCTTTGGAAGTGGATGCAAAGGGCGCTTCCTCCTAAATGATTTTAAGCTAGTTTACCTCCTAAATGATTTCATATCAAATGGCAAGCAGTATAAATTTCAGTACACCAGCAAATTCCTGCATGTACTTAGAAAAAGCTTTCACTAAACAATTTTTGTAACTTAATCTGTATGATCTTTCCCAACAAGAACAAAACCAAGGTTTGATCAGGCAAGACCTCCTTTCCATTAATACATTTCATTTTAAAATTCTATTAATATACAGAACAGCAAGGGGAAACAAATGAATGAATCATCCGGTCATGTGACATTCTAAAAGAAAAGAGGTGCCAGGCTGAATTCCAGTTTGCTGGGAATGTTGCACTCCTGTTTTCTCCAATACCAGGGGTATCAATTTCATTGTTTATGGTCTGTGGGCTGGGGTAAAAAGAGATCCAGGGGAGAATATGGCCTCTATGTAGTAACTCAGGCCAAGATCCACAAAAGGACTTACGTGCCAAAGATCAAAATTTAGGCACCATGGATACTCAAGACCCTGCTCAGCTGCTAACTCTGGAGGTGCCTAAAATCCCATGGGATAGGCTCTGGACTGTGGGTAAGGTCTGACTGGGCAGCCAGGGGCAGCCTGACCCTTCTTTCTCTTGTCTTCTCCCTGATAAGGGGGAATAAATAGACACTGAGAAGGGAGCCTGGAAGCTCCCATAGAATAGTTGAGACTGTCTGAGGTTGAATAATTCTCTGGGAGGGAATGAAGAGTTTACAGTAAGGATGGTGAAACAGTCAATTAATTCTCAAATATTGATGAGACAAAGCCCAATAACCAAAATATTGAAGATTTAAATTAATTTTTTTTTATCAAACCAAGGAAACCAATAATCACATCAAAAGGACTAGAAGGAAATCATCCTACTGACTTCTGTCCTTTAGACCTCATTGAGATTGTCTCCCTTAACTGTATCACACTCCCATTTTCCCTATCTCATTGACATACTAGATTTTATCAGCTCTGTATGGTGGGGGTGTTTTTTTTAATCGCAAACTCTTGGAAATAGTCTGTGCCTCCTTTTATGTTTGGAAAATGTGGGTGCCATTGAAAGTAATGAATAATTTGAAAAAGCCATGGCAGTCTATCATACCAAGGGAGCCTTTGTCATGGATCGATTCATACATTGAAAACTCTGTGTTCTACAAATCTTTATTTAATTGCAAAATAGCTAATCAGCTATTTGGTTATTTGACAGTTCCCTAAACTGGGTGATTAGGCAGAAGTTTTAAAACTGTCAAATGTGAAGGACTGGGTAGCTCTGGGGAGATGACTCTTGATGGCTTTTTCAACAATAAGTCCAGTACTCTATAAAAAAGGATTCACATTAAAAAAGCTATTTCCCTGGTTTAAAAAGAAAGCTGCTCTCTTCTCTTTGCTTTAAGAAAGACAAACAGGGAGAACTGACTACACAAAGGAAATAGTGATATTGACTACATACAAAGTGCTATCAAATGAACAAAGTAGGCAAAGGGAGAGAGGGATTATTCACTAATCTTTCAAGTATTACAATCTTAATAGTTACTTTTAACAACAGTTGATGTTTTTAGAAATCTGATTCATAAACAGTTGTCCCTTTAAGTCAAGACAGTTGTCAGTCTCACAGCCTAATGCCCTGATCTCTCATTCAAATCTTTGCAGGCAGATTTCTGAAGATAGAGATCTAGGGGTATGCAAAGGTATGTCTGCATAGATACAACAGAATTGGGGCCTCTGCTGTTTAGTGTATACTTATTTTATAAACGAAAGCTTCAGAAATCTAACCTCAGAGCTTGTGTTGAATGGACAGTTACAGGCAAATGCACTTTTTCTGCTCACCTGAGGGCCACTACTTGTTCTGAACGATTGCCCTGCTATTGCTTTAATTTTGGCATTGACTGTTTAAATGAGAAGATTCAGAGGTTCTATTTAGGACATGACAACTTAAGGAAACCCAACAGGTGTTTATACAAAACTTTAAAATGTAGACCAGCTGATATGTGCTTTTCTCGCAAAACAGTAGGTGAGTGTAGTTTTAAAAACTGTCAGTCTAACAACTAATCCCAAAGATTAATGTCGGATTTAATTCATGTGTTTTGTAAATTTCCAGACAAAATAAGTCACTCTTAGGTAACCTACGGGAATTTCCACCTGTGTAAGTGATAAGTAAATATAAACAAAGGAAATTTTGCTACCATGCTAATAAGGATTTGTGGATTTGTTTTTTTGTTCTCTCTCAAAAGCTTTCTATTGCTCACTCAGAACAAATTACTGTTTTATAGGAGTGTTATAATTTACTTCAATAGGGAGCAGTCAGACCAATGCTCAACACTCTTAAAATCCTTGATTTTAAATGTCTTGATTTTTAATAAAGTTCCAGTCAGGCAGATTTCCTGCCAGCTTGACCACCTATCCAGTGTTTAATTTTGTAATGAAAGAGGTGCTGGGGCTCAATCAGTTGTTAAAATTTCATAACTGATGTAGCAAGTCCAGAGGTGCTGGGGCTATGAACTGCCAAGCTTGGAGGTGCTGGGGATCAACCCTGGTACAAATTAAGCACTGTGCCTGGTTACTTAGCAACCTGCCCATCTTGGAGCTGGAAGAGAAACTGCTTTTGTAATTGGTGATCCATTCACACATGGTCTTTAAGTCCAGATCTGATGGTGTCAAATTTGCAGAAGAACTGGAGCTCAGCAGTTTCTCTTTGAAGTCTGGTCTTGAAGTTTTTTTTGCTGCGGGATGGCTTCCTTTAAATCTGCTATTGTGTGTCCAGGGAGGTTGAAGTGTTCTCCTACAGGCTTTTGTATATTGCCATTCCTAATATCTGATTTGTGTCCTTATATCCTTTTACGTAGGGATTGTCCAGTTTGGCCAATGTATATAGCAGAGGGACGTTGCTGGAATATAGCATGTATTACGTTGGTAGATGTGCAGGTGAAAGAACCAGTGATGGTGTGGCTGATCTGGTTAGGTCCTGTGATGGTGTCGCTGGTGTAATATGTGGGCAGAGTTGGCATCGAGGTTTGTTGCATAGATTGGTTCCTGAGTTAGAGTTACTGTGGTGCAGTGCATGGTTGCTGGTGAGAATCTGCTTCAGGTTGTCTGTGGGCAAGGATTGGCCTGCCTCCCAAGGCCTGTGAAAGTGAGAGATCGTTGTTCAGGATCACTCATGATGTGTTGGAGAGGTTTTAACTGAGGACTGTAGGTGATGGACAGTGGTTTCTTTCTTGGGTTCATCTTGCAGCAGGAGGCTTCTGGGTACACGTCTAACCCTGTTTCCACAACATTCATCTGATGAAGTGGGTCTTAGCCCACAAAAGTTTATACTCTCTAAGATCTGTTAGTTTATAGGTGCTGCAAGACTCTTTGTTGCTATTTAGATTAGATCCTCAAGAACTGAACACCTCTACGTACGTTTTAAATCCAGAATTGGATCCAAATTTCACAGTCACTATCTCAATAGGCCAAACAAAAGACCCACATCTAAACATTTTCAAATTCTGGGCATGTTTTGATCTCTTGCTGCAGCTCTAATTCAGACCAAAATGTAGAGCCAACTAAGGTATGTCTACTAGCTGGATCTATTAGTAGACCTCACTAAATACATAGTGTAGATTAATTTGCCTGCAGTAATGCCTATTCCTTCTGAATTAGAGATTATTTTTTTTATTGTCAGTACTTCTGCAATACCTAAGGAGTCTGGTTTAGTCCCTGAGCTGGTGCTGCCCCATTCTCAGTGTCCCTAGCAGAGACACCTGGCACGAGAGACACATTTGTCACTTTGTGTGTATCTGGCATTTTAATTGAGCCAAGTTTCAATCTCAGAGGGGAAAACCCCACTTGTGCCTTCTAACTTGGTGAAAAGCAAGAAAGAGGAACTAATATAAGATTTGGAAACCCCCCACATGGCTTGACTTGAAACATGAACAGCTGGGGTAAGCAGTTCAGGCAGAACGGGGACCAGAAAGACAAAACACCTGCAAAGGAAGTAAATCTTTGAACTGTCCACAGAAATCATACTCCTTACTGTAAGCTCTTCATTCCACTCCTCCCAGTAACTTTGATTATTCTTTTCTGCCACCATTTTCCTACTTCCTAGGATTGTTGCCCTCTCTGATTACCAAAGCCATTCTGAAGGAAGAAGCATTGATTAGAGGACCTGGCCCCCTACTTTGGCACACAGCTGTGAGACAGACCAAAATACAACTGTGATTACCATATTTATATAATTCTTTCATATTAAAGAGGCCCTGGCTGTGACCAAACTGAGCTCTCCTCAGCCCTTGGGGGAAAGGGAAGGATATGAGCAAAGATGGATGCGTACTACCAGGATTCTGGAGGTAACTGGATGACTGGGCTAGTCTGCAGAATAAATTAAGCAGCCCCAGGGCTTAGGCTGGTTCAGCACCAAAGAATAAACATTTGGAGTGCAGTGTGCCACAGCCAGGCATTCCCTCTTCTGAACTGCTGCAAGAGATGGTTTGCCACTTCTATGGTATGGATACAAAGGGGCTATTTCTCAGTGGGTAGATATGCCAGTTGGCACCTATATGCCCACATAGTTGATATACACAGAAGGAGCAGAAGTCAGAATTAAGACCACAGAGTCATTCTGTTTTGTAAAAAGGATCCCCCAAGTGGCTTTGTGTGTGATTCCTTGTATACTGGGATCTCAAGGTGACATAAAGTGCTTAGAAAAAAACCTTAGTTTTAAATTAACTACCAACCTTGCAACCTCAGTCTGGGATCTGAAGTTCAAGCTGTGTTCTTTCTAGTTTGTGCATTATCACTAAAAATCTGAACTGATTCTTTATTATACTCAGTTTTACTTGAACTGTCTGGAAGATTCTGCAGTTAGAACTTAACTAATGCTGCTGAGGTGTGAGCAGAAAACAGTTCAGATCACTGTACCATAGTTGAGTCCTAAGTGCAGTAAAGGTAAACTTTTTTTTTGGTCACAAACAAGTGCACTAGATCTCTACCGTGTAAAAAAAAAAAAGGTATCCCTGGTGAACACAACAGCACTTTAACTGTCTGTTCATGCTTGCACAGGGATCCCAGCACAGAGCACTGAAATGCAGCCACCGCTGTAGGGAGTGGTGGCAGTTGTTTCATGGCAATGCTATGGCTAAGTTTAGAAAAAGTATACAACTTGTCTGTCGGGATCTCATTGCAGAGGGAGAGGTGGGTGAACAGGGATGGGACAGTAATATGCTAGTGCTGCGATGTTTGCTGCCAGCCAGGATATCCTCTTCCTCTCCCCCTCCTCCAATACCAGCGCTGGTTTCTCTGTCAGGGCAGCTCACTGCTTATGTGATAGCCACCCTGCAGGCTCTAGTCTAGTGCTCTCTCCACCTCTACTCAGGTGACCACATGGTCCCACCAAACAAAGGCCACTCTATGAAATGCAGAATGATACCACTTTTTGACAGCTGTCTCCCTCCCTTCCCTGCCCATGCTCTACTTATGGTAGAACCCCCCACCACTGGGTGCTAGTCTTGGCAGGAAACCAGGCTGCTCGGATCAAAGGCTGGTGAGTGCCCCTGGGCAGATATGGGTCCTGGCTTTTTAGGAACCATCTGAGAAGCATCCCTTCGGATACAGGACGGGGGGGGGGGATCCCTCTCCACCCCACCCCCAGTGCCTCGGGGGCTCTCTCCCGCCTGCAGCCCCACGGCTCCGGCTCTGTCCGACCCACCTTGACCCGCTTGCCCTGGATCTCCAGGCTCTTCATGGTGAAGTCCACGCCGATGGTGCTGCCCTGGCGCTCGGCGAAGGCCCCGGTTTTGAAGCGCTGCACCAGGCAGGTTTTGCCCACGCTGGCGTCCCCGATCAGCACCAGCTTGAAGAGGAAATCGTAGCGCTCCTCCGGGTCCGGGCCGGGGCCTGCCGCCCCCAGCGCCGGGGGGCCGGGCATGGCCTGGCCGGGCTCGGCTCCTTCACCCTCCGCAGCGGGGAGCCGGGCTCTGCGCAGCGCCCGTCGCTTCGGGCCTTAGCGCCCGGCCGTCAGCGCCCTCCCCGCCGGGCCGGGCCTCGTCTCGGACCCGCCTCTGCGCCCGCCCTCCCTAGCATGGCCCCGTCAGATGGAGCGCGCCTGAGCATGCTCGCCAGCGAGCGCCCTCCGCCCGCCTCCCGACCCGGCCGCCGCGGGGCACAGGCAGCCGAGCCCAGGCTGGCGCTGGCGGGCCCGGCAGAGAGGGGGCGGCAGCCTAGCCCGATGCGTGGCAGAAGGGGAGCAGCCGCCTGTTAGGGCCCTGACCCAGCCACCGGCTTCTCCGGGGTTACTGGCTTCTAGGCGTAGTTTGGGAGATTAAAAAATAAACCCACGTGCCCCAGAGGCACGAAACTGGGGGAGCTGCCCATGCCAAGCATGTTTCTGATTTGTACTATAGGAAAATCTACATGGACCAGCACTCCATTGTGCCCGGCCTTGTACAAACCCAGAAGGAAGAGAGCTGCCCCGGGGAGTTTACAATCTAGCCACCTGGTTACTTTTGAAAGTATGGGCCAGATTCTCTGCTGGTAACTTAAAGAGGTCGTGCCCGTTTACATGAGCAGACAATAGCACCCTAGTTGTGCTGTTGAGTAATTCAGGAACTCAAGTGGGACAGCAATGGATAGAGCAGGAGGGAAAACGCTACTTAATCCAAGATGTACATTACTTTTTGCCTGAATATCATTCCCAAACAATATTGATCAGTTACACCACATAGAGAATTTTTTACAGTATTCACAAGTGGGTCCTAAATGGAATCATAGACATGTTCTAAAAAGATACTTTACAGTATTACTCAGATTGTGGGGTAGAAACTGTGGAACCTGACTCCCACTAAGACATCCTGTTCGCAAGGTGCTTCCAGTGAACATAAAGAAAAAGGGTGGATGGCAGTGTTAGAGGATGCACTTGTTTGGGGAAATTTCCCATAGCCATCATACATGATGTATTGCAGTAGTGAGTCAACTTCTTTCTCATTATGTTTATAGGCTGAGGTCAAAAGAAAAATAAACTGCATTTTTCATCCTATCCATTATGAATAGTTCTTTATCTAGTTCAAAAGCAAATTAAAGGCTTGAAAGGGGGTTCATTATTAATAATGTTTAATAAGACCTACATAAACAATGGCCAAGTCCTGCAATAAGCTAGTGTGTGTGAAAGAATCTGCCCTGTAGGATCCAGGCCACTCTGGATATTAAATACCCAACTACTGTACTGATAGCAGTACATATGATTAGGCAGATGCAGTTACAATATTATCTGTCAGATTCACTTACATGTTGGATTATCATGCTGACCGTTGTTGGCATGGCTGCGAGTGGGGGTATGTCTTGTTTCCAGGCTGACATAATATTCAGTGCTATATTTTTGCTCCCTGGGCAATGTATTGTGCTGCCAAGACACATCTTTAAAAATGGCAGCACTGTGTTGGGGCTAATTAAAAGGTAGCAGTCTGCAAGGCAGTTATTTGAGATAAATATGTCTCGTTAGCAATCTGAAAATCTTTGCTTGTGTTTTTCTCTGCACGTTCATTAGAGTATCTATAAAACACAAAATATTGTTTTAAGAGACATGCTTTTTTGTTTGGGAAATGTATGGCAGAAGTAATTGAGATGTGTTAATATCACTGGACATTGTTAGTGAAGAACTTTGACAATACCTGTCCTCAAAGTATCTTTTTTATTTGTATCTAGTGTTTGCCAAACTTCAGCCTTTGTTAGATCCATTAAACTCCACCAAGAAGGCCCCATAGCTGTAAATATAATTAGTAGAATTAAGAAGGTTGTAAGGTGAATGTGTTTGTGGCGTTATCCAAGAGGGCACAGGGTGAGATTTGTCATCACCTAGTTGTGCCAGAGGAGGGCAGGTTTAATTTATGACTGAGACAGAGGAGGCTGACCAAGCAAGGCTGCCTTGGACTGGTACTGAATCAACATATTTCCTGGGTTTCTTGCTCGCTACCCTTCTTAATGCATCTCTACTTTTTTTTGGTGTGCGTTCCACCAGCTGACTCCAGACTCTCAGCAGAATGGAAGTTATAGGCACCTTGTGCTGTTATGACTCCCCATCCCTCTCAAGGAAGTCTTTCTGCTAGTGGGACCTGCAAATGTGGATTAAAAAGCCAGTGTAACCCTAAAATATTGGCTAGCCAGGAAGAACATTTGTTAATAAGGAAATAAAGTATTGCTGTAATATATTGTGTCCAGTTTACTAATTTCCATTTTACATTGTGCTGTTGAAATGATCAATGTCTGAGTCTAAACTACATTAGAGAAATAAATTTCTTTGGCAGACTCTGTGACATTCTTTCCTATCTTTAAAAAAAATGTTGTAGCTTGATTTGAAAATTAAATGTATTATTTCTGTGCAAGTGATTATAGAATTATGTATTTCATTAATCCTTATACTGACAGATCAACACAAGATGCTGCAGCTTGCATTAAACTGTCACTGCTGATCATCCTTGAGACCCTTGTTAATTCTAACAAAAATCCCCAGCACAGCAGAAAAAATATTTACACAATAAAGTAATAAAAAACATGAGCAATTCTGTATATAGATCTTTCATTAGTCCCTTGAGTCTTAACAATTGTAAAATAGAAATACTTTGAATGTTAAAAATCTGTCCTTCTTTAGAAGCTGCCTTTGATTAATCCCCAGTCTCATCCATTGTTAGTAGCTACACCTTTTTCATGAACGTTGCGGGGGGGGGGGGGGGGGGGGGGGAACAAACTCGGTTTGACTCACTCCCAGTTTGAACCTTGCTAGATGTGAACAGGGATTCATCCCTAAAAGAATGGATGGTAGTGTTGATACTGCTACCATCCTCTGCCATGTGAAAGCAGCATTGAACCACTGAAGAGGCTACCTAGGAGGTGGGCTGAATCAATGCATCTTGTGAGTACCTTGGCCGCTATCTCCTCCCCAGCTAGCCGCACACTTTTTGGGGACAAAGCTAGTTGATTGCAGGCCCCACAGTAGCTTGAACTATTGGCTCTGCTCCAGATGGAATTTAGGGTTGCCAACTTTCTAATTGCACAAAACGGAACACTCGTGCCCCACCCCTTCAAAGAAGCCCCACATCTGCCCCATGTCGTCTTTGAGGCCCTGCTTCACTCCATCCCTCTGTTGCTCATTTTCCCCACCATCAGGTTCAAGACTAGGGCAGGGGGTTGGGGTGCAGGAGAGGGTGTGGGCTCTGGGGTGGGGCTGGGGATGAGGGGTTTGGGTATAGGAAGGGGCTCCAGGCTGAGGCAGAGGAGTTTGGAGTACAGGAAAGGGTTTGGGCTCTGGGAGGGAGTTTGGGTGTGGGAGGCGGCTCAGGACTGTGGTAGGGGAATGGGTTTGGGAGGAGGTTCAGAGTGTAGGCTCCAGCTGCATAGCACTTGCCTCAGGTGGCTCCTGGAAGTGGCCACCATGTCTGGCTCCTAGATAGAGGAGCCAGGGGGCTCTGCAGACTGCTCGCGTGCTGTCTGTGCTGCCCAGGCACCGCCCCCACAGCTCCCATTGGCAATGGTTCCTGGCCAATGGGAGCTGCGGAGCCAGTGCTCTGGGTAGTACATTGAGCTACCATGGCCACTCTTATGTCTAGGGGCCGCTTCCAGGACCCATGTGGAGTCAGGGTACTCAGGGAGCCTGTCTTAACCCTGCTGTGCTGCTGGCTGGACTTTTAACAGCCCAGTTAGCAATGCTGACCAGAGCCGCAAGTGTCCCTTTTGACCGGGCATTCTGCTCAAAAACTGAATGCCTGATAACCTTAGTGGAATTTGGCCTGTGAAGTTGCCCTTGTTTCAAAGGTGCTTTCAGATTTTAAGTTGCAAAGTGGAATAATTAAGTCCAAACCCAACCCCCCCCCCCCCCCCCCCGGACTGGAAGGGGTTAAGGGCACCAGGTAGGCCTATTTAATTCCACAGGCTGCACCTGGAGGAAGTGGGTGGGTGTGGGGGGAATTGATTGCAAGCAGGTTCAGCTGTGCAGGAAAAGGCAGAACCTATAAAGCCAGGAAGCTGGCACCCCCTAGGGGCTGTTAGGCAAGAACAGTCATTCCTTGGGAGGAGGGCTTGGAGCTAGTACTCCCAGGAAAAGGAGGAAACCAAGTATGGTGGAAAGTAGTTTAAAGAAGAAGCAGCGAGGACTGAGAGAGTAAAGCTCAGAACTGCTGGGTTGAGGATCTCTGGACTGTAACCTGGAGTAGAGAGTTGGCCTGGGTTCCCTACCAGCTACTGAAAGAGTGGCAGCTGAGGCAGTGAGTGGGATGACTGATAAAGGAAAGATTGATATACCTCAGAAGAGGAGAACACTGAGTGACCTGGCAGGAGGGCTGAGTCATGAAGAGGCTGTTGGGGTTCCTGGAGCGAGAGGGGCTGCAGACCAGAAGGAGTGACAGCATGCAACCCTGGGAAGGAGTGCTGAGCTAATCATCAGAGTGCCTTGGAGGAGGTGCCCAATTAGTGATGAGTGGTGCATCTAGCCATATGTGTTAGCTTATCTGGAAGGGATGTTGAGGCTGTGCTGACTTTTTGATTTTTTTTTTCTATAGGGAGGTTTCAAACATCATGCTTAGGCTTTTGAATGGATAATAACTTAGTCCTCTATATTGTGCTCTGTTTTCTTTTAGAGACATGTACCTGTGGCGGATATTAACCAAACTAATTTTGTAATAATACACTCTTTGGTTACTGAACTAAAAACCATGCATATGCTGACTTGAGTGCCTGCCCCAAAATTTACAACTCAGTCGCATGTAAAGCTGAGTGTCCCACATGAAGAGTGTTGAATTCATTACCTGCTGAGTTGTATGGCAAGGTGGCTACATGAATTTTAATTGCCATTGTGGTTCACTGTTACCAGTTTTTAATATTCTAAAGCAAAAGCCACTTCCCATTGTTGGATGTCCTAATTGTAGGTACTGGAGAGACTGCCACAGGAAAAGCCACTTGTATTATTCCTTTGTACAGTGTTTATAGGAACAAAAGGCAAATTCTCCTCCATTTAGTTTTTAAAGACTTTAATCAGCTACAGTCAGACAGCATTTTCCCTTAGAAACTGTCTTCTGTATAGAATGCAAGCCAATCATTTGCATGGGTTTTTATCTTGAAGGCTGTAAAAGTAGACTTGGCACTTCAGAAAGGCCTATTCAAAGAGGGCCAATTCCCAACAACTTTCTCTAATGGAAATAGAATTGTTAAAGTGCAAGTTCGTTGACAATCTCTCTAAAATTTTAATTAGTGAAGAGGTGCTGGTGAAACTAAAGTTTGTATTCCTAAAGTTGAGTTGTTTGGCAAATCATCCTAGGTCAGTTACCAATTTGTTTGCTTGATGTGGTTCCTGGAGCTGTTTGCTCACCTGCATCATCTCACCACTAGCGGCTGAAGATGCATCTTTAGGAATAAGGTAATATTCCTTTAGATAGTTTGAGCCCTCTAGTGGCCCTGTCTTCTTGCTATGTTCCCAAAGTTTCCAGAACACTGTCAAAGCAGAAGTGTAGGTTATATCTGTAGCTAGGGCTTGCATGTTGCATATAATTATCAAACATGATTATTGGATCCCCCACTGGGCCCAAGAGCAAAGGATACAAGGGACAACTCAAAAGCCTGCCTAATCCATTGCTCCACAGCCATCAGTTTGACCCTTTATCCTTCTGAGGGATATAAACTCTGACACTAAATTAATCGGAGAATTTGAAATCGGAGCTGTGGCAAGATCTTTGTGTATGTTTTAAGATCAGTTGGTACTTTTCTTAGGAATATAAATTTAGTTTGGCCTGATGAAATCATTATACTCTGCAACAATAATTAGAAGGAAAGACTGTTCTGACAGCCTTCTGGCCCTTCATTTAGGTGATGATTGTGGCGTTTGAAGTTCTTTGGAAACTTTCAGGATGAAAAGCTTTCTATCAATAGAAACTAATTATTTGATGTGATCCAGAGGTTCTGGTATAATATACAGTATACGTTCTCAAAGTTTCATGAGTGATTGCATTTTCGGCTGTTAATTTGATCCTCAGAAAACTTTGAAAATTTTTAGCAAAGACATTGCTAATTTCTATCGTTCAGCCTAAGATCTAGCCCAGGACTTCGCAAACTTGTTCCACAGCTTCCTCAGGGTAAGCCCCTGGCAGGCCATGGAACACTTAGCTTACCTGACGGTCTGCAGCTATGGCTGCTCGCAGCTCCCAGTGGCCACGATTTGCCATTCCTGGCCAATGGGAGCTTGCGGGAAGTGGTGGCCCACCCCGTGCCGCTTCTCATTGGCTGGGAATGGCAAACTGTGGCCACTGGGAGCTGCAGGCGGTGGTAGCTGCAGATGGTCAGGTAAGCTAAACATTCTGCAGCCTGCCAGGGGCTTACCTTGAGCAAGCCACAGAACAAGTTTGGGAACCCCTGATCTAGCATATAGCACAGGGGTCAGCAACCTTTTAGAAGTGGTGCGCTGAGTCTTCATTTATTTACTCTAATATAAGGTTTTGTGTGCCAGTAACACATTTTAACGTGTTTAGAAGGCCTCTTTCTAGAAGTCTAAAATATATAACTAAACTATTGTATGTAAAGTAAATAAGGTTTTAAAAATGTTTAAGAAGCTTCATTTAAAATTAAATTAAAATGCAGAGCCTCCCAGACCGGTGACCGGGACCCGGACAGTGAGAGTGCCACTAAAAATCAGCTCACATGCCACATTTGGCATGTGTGCCATAGGTTGACTACCCCTGATATAGTCTTTGATATTTGATGTGTCCTGACTGTGGGACTATACTTTGACCTGACTTTATTGAGGAATGAATTCTTATCTAGTGCTTTTCCATTTCTAACTACTTTGTGATTTAGTTTCCTTACAAACATACCAATTTCCATACTGAATCAAACCCATGGTCCATCTAATCCAGTATCCGGTCACTGAAGTGGCCACTTACCAGATGCTTCAGAGAGAGGTGCAAGAAACCCAGCAGTAAATAGTTGTGGAACAACCTGTCTCTAGGGAAAGTTTCTTCCTAACCTACAATAGTTAGAGGCTGGTTTGTGACCTGAAGCACAAGGATTTATATCCCTTCCAAAATTCTTCATTTTCAAAAATATTTACAATTCTAGCCCTTGTTATCCATGTAAAGTCTAATCCCTTTTTTTGATTGCCCGCCTTAATCCTTTTTTTGGGAGCCGGCAGCCCGCCCGCCCGCAGGCGGGACCCGGGACCCGGGAGCCCGCCCGCCCGCAGCCGGGAGCCAGCAGCCCGCCTGCAGGTGGGATCCGCGAAAAATGGATTTTGGATGCAGCGGAAATTTTGTCCGTTGCATCCGAAGTCCGTTAAATCGGGGTCCGTTAAATCGGGGTTTTACTGTAATCCCTTTCCTCTCTGGCAGATCTGTGAAGGTAGAAACAGAACTGCTAACGTGCTATTTCCTTATCCCTCGTCTGCAATTTTCCACATGTTTGTTTGACCTTTTTTTTTTTTTTTTTTTTTTTTGCAACTAGATGTATTCTCTAAAAATGCTTGCATTTTTTCAAAATGCCAATTCTTCTGTGTATTGATTGAAATACTTTTTTCAGGTCCCTACTTAAAACATGTTAACCTATATTACTTTTTGAATTGTGTAATTGAGATACATTGCAACTGCAGACTTTCCATCTGTTTTTTCTGCAGAGGATTTCATATTTTTTGTTAGAATTGCAGTCACTATGCCGGGGGTGAGAGGAACATGAAACTCCCTCAAGTCACCTTCCAAAAGTGAAACATTCTATAAGGGAAGCAAAACCCTAATGAGTATTTGAGCTCTGGAGACTATGCAAACTAGGGACTTTCACAGTTCATCCATGCCTATCACACACTATTAATCTCCTAGGACTGGGTTCTATCTTTGTGAAACATGAGAAAACAATCACTTGCTACATCTAGAAAATAGAGCTGGGGCCCAAGTTGCAAAACTCAGCTTCAGATTTAAATGCCATTTCCCCCAAATTCAGATAGAACTTTAATAAGTCGTTTGTTTGTGGATGATAAGGGGATAAGTTTTTGGGTTTAAACAAGTGTTAGAGCCCATGTCTGTGCTATAGTGTAGATGTACTCATGGAGACAGGTCCAGAAATCACTTTCTCCTCTATTACTTTTTCAGTCTTTTTAATTTTTTATTGCATACATTCTGCAATCTATTTTTTAACATCTTAGTAATGAGACCTTAGTATTACTACAGCCTGTTCTATTAAATCTCTGCTGAAAGGTGTGATGAAGAGTATAATATTTTGGTATTTATAACATGTATAAATTAATGAATTGTGGATAAATGAGATTCCACTAGAAGGATAATAATCCTTGGCACTTGTCAAATAATTCATATTTTCCAACATGAGTTTTTAAATATGCAGTCGTATATGGCAGCAAAGCTGGAGAAACTATTTTAAAGCATGCCATATATATGGGCTGGCAAGGAGAGCATTCCCTCCCACCTCACAGTTCAAGATGCCATTAAAATCCTCCTTCACAGTTTTAGGATTTATTGTGAATTTTAATTCTTGGGATCTCCTCAATGCTGTCACATCCCCTCCCTATAGATCTACATGGCTACAACTCTACTGCATGGTAGTTTAGCTGCTAGATTGAATGAGGCTAGGCTAAGAATACAGAAAATTCCAAAAAGTGTACTTCTGGTCTGAAAAGTGACCATGTAAACATAGCACTGTAGAGATGCCATATTTGTGTGTGCCTCAGACTTAATGTTTTCAGTTTTACAGGGAAAAAATTCCCTGTAAGCGTCCAGCCTAAAAAACTTTGGGATGTGAAGGAAAAGCTGGGTTTATTCCATCTCATGCATCATCACCAGTAATAAAACTGAGGCCAAATTAAACCCAAGTTACGTCTCTGCAGTCCAATTTTCTTTGCACTTGCGTAGGTGTAACTGATTAAACGTAGGTCTTGTCCACATGGCGCATTATAATTTACACCCCATTAGTGTGGACTAGTGTACACTACAATGTTGTGCATTAATTGGCCTTTGAGGACCTTGTTGATGTGCACTAATAGTTCTCTACTGTGCATTAATGTAGTAGCACTGTTGGAAGTGGGACTAAGTTAACACTCATTAGGGAACTTTTAGTGCACATCAGAAAGGTCCTCAAAGGCCAATTAATGCACAACATTGTAGTGTGCACTATAAGTGAATATACACAGGTAAGTGAATATACAACAAGCTAGTGCACACTAGAATTTCTCCCCCTCAGCTCAAGCACTGTGTTTAGAAGTCCTTAGTAAACAGCTCTGTTGTCCAATAAGCAATGGAATCTGGGTTTTTTGTCTGTCATGTTGCCTTTGCCGCATTATTTTTGATGCTAAAATATATTTCCCTGTGTGTGTGTATGTATATGTGTGTGTATGTATACAGGGAAAATCTATTAGGAAAATGTCACTTCACTTCATAGGGTATATTCAATCTTCATTTCACAGACAGCATGTTCAATATTATTGTTCAGTCATTAAAGTGAGTAAATAAGAATGAAAAAGGGTCTGTTACCTTACTGTAAGGCAACAGTATGAACTCACTAATCACCGCACCAGAAATATAATCTCCGACTTTGTGCTTGCATGCTTTGCTGGATCAGGGCCTAAGAGCTAACAAATTATTGTGTAACCATGCATATTTTGAAATAAAGGTCCTCTTTGGGTCTAAATCTAAACTGCAAATAAAAGTACACTTCAGTTGGTCTATCATAGGCAAATATCTGGCTTGCTGATAGTTTTGGAATATGCTGTGAATTGACTTAAAATTTTGCACTACTGCTGTGGTCTTTGGAAGAGGATGTTATATGTCAAGTATTAATAATAGATGAAAGATCACATTTCTGATGTGAAACTGGATTTGAAGCTAAATTCAGTAAGTCTCCACTTCAAATCTTTACAATTAGACTGAAAGGTCGAAGTAACTTGAGTTTGCTACAACTGTCCTATACATCTGTACAGTTGACCTTCACTTAACACTTCAAAATTCTTCCTAAAGATCAACTTCTCATAGTTTCTCTTAAACCGGCAGACACCAGCAGGATGTAAATCTGTTGGCACCAAGGGCCTGACTCTCATTAATCAAGTCAGGGCCTTGGTTCTTGTTTGTTTTGGGTGCATGCTACTGTATGTGCAAATGTAAATAGTTATAAGACTAGATAAGCAAGTACACATGCTGGGTGGGGTGGGGGTCCTTTACAGACTGGATTTGTACGTGCAGTGTAGCAGTAGTATGCATGTAATGCAAGTGTGCAGTCGTGTGTGAACATACGTTACAGAGCTGGCTACTAAAAATCAAGCCTCAGACAAGTGCAATCCCCTCCACTGGCTTATACTTGTTTTATGACTCTCTTCCCTGCACTCAATCATATGTGCCAATCTTTATAAATTCAGCAGTGGACTCCTGCTGATTTAAAGACTCTGTTTTCTTCTGCACATTATCTGATGTGTCCCTGATTCTCAAAGGTACTGATCCAGCAAAAGTCAATGGGACTATTTATGTGCTTCTAGTTAAGCATGTGCTTGCATGCTTTGCTGGATCACAGCCTAAGAGCTATTGAATTATTATGTAACATGCAAAATCCTTTTTATTTTTTCCCAGGATGACCTAATAAATCTTAGGTGGACCAACAATATGATATTTTTATGCTTCCAGAGTCTTTAAATGGAGTGCTGTTATAGACTGCTAAATTTAATAACTAGAATGTGCTATGAGATGCTCTAAGAGGTTTTATATATGTGTGCAAAGCAATGCTTGGATTCCTATACATCTTCTAATGTTTCATAAAATTGCATATAGTATAAAAAGATAACTTCTTCACCCTTGTGATATAAATTTAATAACTTTGAACTGACTAGTGCTTGGGTGCAAAAACAATTCTTATCCGAATTTTTCAACCTTTTTTCCACACAGCTCCCTGCTGACTTCACTCTGAGGCAAAGTATGAAGCAGATTTATTCAGTATAACTTAAACTGTTTCTTGCCTTATAAATGATCCTTTAAAATGGGTCAATTTTTCACAATTTTCCATAGAGTGGCAAATTTCCCATTTATCTTGGCTAAGAAAATGAAATATATACTTTCTGCTATGCTAACAAATATTGGTTTTCAGTGTTCCATGAAATACCAAACATCTGTTTTCCCCCCCCTGTCCACACCTGCTACTGTGTGTTTTAAGGCAACTGCAATTTGAAGGATAGTACCAAGATAGAGAAATTACTTTTGCACTCTTTCCCTTAGAAAGAGCCACAAGTATGGTAGTAAAGTATTTTTATATTGTAGCACAATGGGGCACTGGCCCATGACTAGGGTGCCTAGATGCTATATGGTAATATAAATAAAAATAGTTCAGACAATGTAGAGCAGGGTGAAGAGCTAGCTGGGGACAGCTTGCCATACAGCACTCCTACTAGCCAGTTAAGATGGGTAATATTGACCTAATGATTGGATTTTTTTATGTATCTGTAGTGGTGCTTTACCGGTACACTACTAGACAGCAAAGTACTCCTTGTGTGGACTCAGTTTATTCTGGCAAACCTGTGCTTTTACTGGTAGAGCTTATTGCACATTCCCACCCCAGAGTGAAATAAGCTATCCTGTGAAAGTCCATTTTTGCTGCTATAACCGTGTCTACACTATGGGCTTCTGCCCTCGCAGCTGTATTGCAAAGAAGTGTGGTCCCTGAGTGACATAACCATGGCAGCAAAGTGTGTTTACATGGTCTTAGTAAATGCTGTAGTGGAAGCAAGGAAAACAGCACAGCATCAGTATTTAAAAGTCTGTTAATGCATCTGATCAGCTTCAGCAATAGATTTCTGGAAGTGCTCAGGTTCTATTAACTTCTGATGGTGGAACATCAAAACAGCTTCCACACCAGGGCATACATCTCCTGGTATGACTTCAAACTACAAGGAGGCCTTTTAGAACAGGATGCTCATGAAACCTTAACTATGTGCATCACTACTCCTTCTGCCCATAACATGTAGGAAACCTGAGGCTATGGATTATGCCATAAACATGCAATGCTGATCAAGATGGAACCATGCATATTAGGATATGTAGTTTCCACTGGCCACAAGTATGTGGTTTTTATTTTTTTTTAAATGTTACTGAAATTTTCCTCCCCATAAACAAGAGGAGACTAGATGGTGTGTGTCAGAGAGGGTGGGCGAGGGTGGCGTGGGGGTAGGGAAATGAGATAAAGGAGCACAAATAAAGGAATAAGAAGGGGAAGAGGAAAGAGCAACATTTTGGTTTGTCAGCTAAGAACTATTCAAAGGCTTCTAAAAAGTTAGACCAAATGATCTAAGATCCCTCTTCTCTGAAATGCACTTCAACCTAATGTGTAACATGGGCCACAAATTTGATTAGAACTCTGGGTTTCATTTTGGATGGTGTAGGGGCTGCACTGCTGTATCTTGTACATTCGTTGAATGTAGCTGGTTTTGTCTGCGTCTGGATCAGTGGGTAGCAAGCAACCTTTTAGCGATCGATTTCTCGCGTCTCGTTAAGATGCGAGAAATCGATAGCCCGCGGCACCCCCATCGACTCTGTAACTCCAGCTTGTTGCAAGGCTAGGCTGACCATACGTCCCGTTTTGAACGGGACAGTCCCGTTTTTTTCATGTTTTTGAACCGTCCCGTCTTTTTGTCAAAAATATCAATTTTGTCCCGTTTTTGGGGCAGGAGCAGGATTCCCAAGATCTTAGGTGAAGAAGGACAAGTATCCGATGTTGAAATCTCCGATGAGCAAACTGCGCTCATCGGAGACTTTGACATCTGATACTAGTCCTTAGGTAGGGAGAGGAGGCAGCGGACGGAGGGAGAGAGCAGGGAGGAAGGGAGGGATGGAGAGAAGGAGGGAAGGAGGAATAGAGAGGAGGAGGCGGCGGCGGGCTCCCGCCGCCGCCTCCTCCTCTCTATTCCTCCTTCCCTCCTTCTCTCCATCCCTCCCTTCCTCCCTGCTCTCTCCCTCCGTCCGCTGCCTCCTCTCGCTCCCTCCATCCCTTCTCTCTATCCCCTTCTCCATCCCTTCATCCTTTCCTTCCTCCCTTCTCTCTATCCCTCCATCCCTCTCTTCCTTCTTTCTATTCCCCTTCTCCATCCCTCCCTTCCTCCCTTCTCTCTCTCCGGGCCTCCTCTCTATTCCTCCTTCCCTCCTTCTCTCCATCCCTCCCTTCCTCCCTCCGTCCGCTGCCTCCTCTCTATTCCTCCTTCCCTCCTTCTCTCCATCCCTCCCTTCCTCCCTGCTCTCTCCCTCCGTCCGCTGCCTCCTCTCGCTCCCTCCATCCCTTCTCTCTATCCCCTTCTCCATCCCTTCATCCCTTCCTTCCTCCCTTCTCTCTATCCCTCCATCCCTCTCTTCCTTCTTTCTATTCCCCTTCTCCATCCCTCCCTTCCTCCCTTCTCTCTCTCCCTCCGTCCACTGCCTCCTCTTCCATCTCCCTTCTCTCCATCCCTCCTTCTCGCTGTCCCTTGCCTCCTCCATCCCCCCTGCTCCCTACCCCATCTCTTCTCTCATCCATCCATCCTCTCCCTTCTCACCTTCGTGCCTTCTCTCCCTCCGTCCCCTCCATCATCTTCATCCCTCATCCCCCCTTCTCTCTCTCCCTCTATCCTCTTCATCCCCCATCCCTGTTCTGCTTATTCCTCCATCCATCCCCCCCGACCCCCCTCTGCCTCTCCCCCGCCTGGCGTTGGGGGGCCCAGATGGGGCCATGCCCCCCCGTCCCGTTTTTGCCATCCCAATGTCCCGTTTTTGTCTAAAGGAAATATGGTCAGCCTATGCAAGGCACAAACTGGAGTCGATAGGGGAGCGCACCGTCATCGCCATGAGGATGGCAGGTAAGTCGTCTGAAGATACGCCGACTTCAGCTACGTTGTTCACGTGGCTGAAGTTGCGTATCTTCAATCGATTTCTCTTCTCTCTCTTCCCCCCCCCCCCCCAGTAAAGACCAGCCCTAAAGGATATCTTTTAAATGCAGTTCTGTGAGTGCCCTCTTAGGACAGTCACTTACCAGGAATTGTTACAGTCCTTTTTTGGAATGGCTGGCAAATATGCAGTTCTTAATATTATGGGAAAGTGTAAGGGTTCCTGCTTAATGATAATGTCTATTGTCATGATGAATTGAATTACACTAGGATTGAATCTTTCCATGAAGAGAAACTAAATCAATGACATCTACAGTACTTTGGTAGAAATACTTTGGCAAAGTTCTTCACATAGTAGACGCTCACAGCTGCGGGGGGGGGGGGGGGGGGGAGGAGAATATACAGAACTATTATGTAAAGGGTCAAAGCAGAGATGGACCATATCTAAGCTTGCCTGATAGTTTTGGTAGCATGAAATCTGAAAGATGGTCTCTAAAAGAGCAGAGATAGCAAGGAAAATAACTGCCCCAAAGAATAGTAATTTAAGTTCTTGTCAACACAACTGCGTACATAGTGCAAAATCTGACACACTTTGAGAAAAACCTTATATTAAAATACTAAAAAGAACTACTAGCAGTAAGTAACTGGCTGCCTGCTTGGAAAATATTTCTATCCCATCCCACCAGTAATATCCTTGTGGGGGAAGGGTGAGGGCCTTCAAGAAATTTCTCCCACTTCGGAGGATCTCAGTGGCCACTAGGTGACAATGTTGATCCAGTTTCAGAGCAGCCTTTTCGTTGACAGAGCTTTTACTAAAGTCAAAGGAAACACATTAGGGTCTCTAAGGTTTAGTTATCCATGATTTGTCTTCTGGGAATTCCAGTTGCCCTTTTTCTTCAGGTTCTTCTTGCTGCTATTTTTGGTCCCAATCTTTCCAATAAATCATCATTTTAGTTCTTTGCAATTGCATCTTATTGACTTCCTGAGAGAGCTGTTACTGGGAGCATTTTGAAAATGTTAGTGGAATTGAACATCAGCTTCTACAATAACCAACGTCTTTGTAAGAGTCAACATATGTAAGGTGTTATAACACTCTTATGAAATACTTCTTGCAATAACTGCTACAGGCACATCACTTCACAAGGAATTCCAAATCCTTTTGCCTACGTTCACAGAAGTAAGACCACAAACCATTGCTGGAAATTAGGTTAATGGACATACAAGGGGCCAAAACCCATCCCTATGAAAGAGATTAGAAATAATGTCAGATCAAGGACTCGTACCTAAGGGCTGGTCTTCACTGGGGCGGGGGGGAGGGGGGGGGAAGGATCGGCTGTAGATACGCAATTTCAGCTACGCTAATAACTTAGCTGGTTAAGACATGAGAAATCTATCGCCCGCGGCGCCCCCATTGATTCTTTAACTCCAGCTTGTCGCAAGGCACTTACCTACAGCCGACTTACCTGCCGTCCTCACGGCGGTGGCGGTCGGCGGCATGCTCCCCCGTCAACTCCAGCTTGCACCTTTTGGGGCTGGTCTTCACTGGGGGTAGATCAGCTGTAGATACCCAAATCCAGCTATGTTAATAACGTAGCTGAATTCGGCGTATCTACAGCCGACTTACCTGCCATCCTCACGGCGGTGGCAGTCGGCGGCACACTCCCCTGTCGACTCCAGCTTGTGCCTTTTGGCAAGCTGGAATTCCGGAGTCAACGGGGGCGCCACTGGCGATCGATTTATCGCATCTTGACGAGACGCGATAAATCGATCGCCAAAAGATCGATCCCTCTCCGCTGTAGTGAAGACCAGCCCTTAGACAAAGATGCATAGAAAACCTGCACTTTGTCCCTATCACAACCTGAATAATTCACCTGCCTTGTTTTTCTCCACTTTACATCCCCTTTGAGTCCTGGCTTCATGGATAGATACCTTTATTTATTTTCCAGACAAGAATGAGTGCAGAGTTCTTTCTATTTTATCAGCTGTACCCCTTAATATCATTTGGTGTGTGTGGGTGGGTGGAGGGGGCAGAAATGTAAAGCACATCCTCCGCTTTCCAGGGACTGTTGCATGTGTGAGAGAAGGCAGCTAGATATCTAACTGCAGGTCTGGAGTCTGAATTAAATTTTCTAACTTGGGGTGGGGATATAAGCCTGATGTTCAGAGGTTTCTCTTCAGGTCCAGCATCTCACACTCAGTTGTGTAGGATTCCTTGGGAAGCATATCCAGCAAACATTAGAACTCTGTGAAAGTATCAATTGTGATGGCAGGGTGGGTTTGGGTGTGCTGTGGTACGCCAGGCTCCCAGAGATTTGGTAGTGGGAGGGACGTCCTGTGAGCTTGGAGGTGAGTGCTGTAGGCACTGCATACACTAGGCTCTTCTGGCCCACTCCAGCCCTTGATGGGTTCCCAAAACACTCATAGACTCTGAATACATGAAGGTTACCACCTTTTGAACTGCAAAAAACCCAGCACCCCTTCGCACAAGGCAAGTCGCTACAATCCCAACCACCAGACAGCTGTGCAACACCCCCCTTCAACAGCCATTTATAGTATCTAGATACTATAATCAATAAGTGATAATATTGTATGTCTCCTCACACTCTGGTGCCTCAAACCCTCTTCCACACTTACATGTTGGTGGGCACACAGTTGCTATATTTTCAACTATTTTGATTTGTTGTTTAAACTGCAGAAGTGGGAACACTGTAGCATTTTTAGCTGGACATTGAAACTTTTAACATTAGATATCCCCCTGTATTGTGGTGATCATGCAAATCTTTAGATCCATGTAGGAAAAAAAACAAATAAAAACCCTGGCAGATTAAATTTGTTGTTCTGGCAACTGGCAAATCCTGGCCCGACTAGTCAAATGTTGGCCAGGTGGTAACTCTAAATACATGACCGGATTCCTTCAGTAGACCTGCCAGGAACAAATGATGCCAATAGCCTGGAACAATTTAACAGTTCTGACAGAGAAACCCCACAGTTCCCAACCCAGTCTTGCGAGTGGGAAGGAAACAGTCCCACTGTAACTCCTCCACTCCAGCCTGTAAACTTCAATGAGGGGTCCTCCTGCTATTGCTGCTTTTGGCTCCTGCCAACAACAGGGTGTGTCTCAGCCCAGCTCTCAGGCCCTCAGATCCCACCTCCTAGGCTGCTTTCTCCAACCTGCTGCCCTTCCTCTAGTGCAGCTTACAGCTCCCTTCCTGAGTCCAATGTCCTCTGGCTTCAGTGAAGCCAGGGAAGGAAAATGTTCTCTCTTGGAGAGAAGATTAGATGCTTCATGAGACCCTGGCCATGGGGCATCACAAGAAATATATTCTAGCTGGGGAACCTATGGGGACATGTGGTAACCAAGCTACAGCTCCCTTGGGGCACTGGAACAGCACTTCCTAATCCAAATAGTTTGGCTTCTTAGCCTAACTTTTTTGGTTTTGGGTAGTTGGTTTCTGAATGATGTTTTCAGTAGAAAATATTCACTTTTTTGTGAATGAATTTGTTTAATGAAAAACAGTTTTTTGGTGAAAAACAGTTTTGAAGAAAATGTTTTGACTAGCCCTAGCCAGCAGGTTCATTATACTATTGTACACAGCATAAATGTGACAAGAACTTTCTTACTGATCAGCTATTTTTAACAATCTGAACTACAGATTGTTATGTAAATATTACAGTAAGTAAACCACCTTTCAAATGCTCTGTGTATGTGATGAAGCTGCTAAACTCAGTAAAAGAGAAAATTCTGGGTTCAGTTTTCAAATCTTGGTGCCACAATTGAGGCACCAGACTTCTAATTTGAAGATATAAATGAGGAATTAGTTGCCCAAATTGGAAAATGAAGAAGGCCACTATAAGAATTGTATTCATAATACTAGGATTTATATAGTGCTTTGGTAATTATTTTTTGTTGGATGTTTTGAAGATGTAAAGACTTTAACACTGTCACTAACAGACCATGTAAATATTTTCCTCTTAGATGTTAGTTCCAATTAATTTTAGATTACATTCAATAGTGGGGGTGTGACAACAAATTATTATAGTTCCATATAAAGCCACATGCTTGCTATTTATATTGAAGTCTTTCTCCAAGGGCAACTTGTTCCATGATGTATCCTCTCAGAACGCTTTCCCCAATGGTAAAAGAGCCAAAAGCCGGCCCATAAGCAGGAGAACTAATGACCTATTAGAACACACGTAGCTATTGACCTTGGCAAAATGGACTTGAGACAGCAGTGGGGAGTTTTATTCAGGTTTCCATTAGCTGAATTCCGGTTAGAATGAACCTTTTCTTTGCCTAGCGGTCAGGGCCCTGAGCCTAGGCCCATTTAAACTCCATGGCAAAACTTTCATTGACTTTTGTGGTACAGGATCAAGCCCCATGTTTCCTAGTACTTCCAAGTACAACAGTGCCACAAATGTGCCCTTGCTGTCAGCCAGCAACACAAAATTTCCATTTCTCCCAGTGCCTCAGGGTGAAAATCTGTTGTTAATCATGATTGTCCTGTGAAGCTGAGGTTTTACCACACACTGCAAACCCTAGACACATTGTGAATTTGCATCTTACTAAAATACGTTAAAAGGTTCTGTCCAGCAGAAAAACTTAATTTGTCACAAGTGTGGGGCCTGCTGTTTCCATTAACAGCATCTTTCTCTCACCATATGAGGCCAGATGCTTGTAGCTATTAGAGGGATTACTCACAAACAAATGCTATACTTGAAGTATAAACTCTGGTATGATCAAAAGTATCTGATAGTAAAACTGCTCTTATTCTTGGACTCATGCAGTGGGCCAAAAGCTATTTCCCAATGTAAAGACTCATGAAACAGGTGCACATAGACACTGCAAAAGCAATTTTAGTGTGCAGCCATTTCCTTGCTTGTAGTAGTCATGTTCCCCTCCTCCCCCCCGGTTTCCATGTTGATTATTCCCTCTAGGATTATTATGATGACTCCATTCTCGTAGGGCCATCCTTAGGAATTATGGGGCCCTACACATTATTATTAAACTGGTGTCCTTATGCCCAACGGCAGCCCTGGGGGGACAACAACAGATGGATGAGGCAACAAAGGATAACTAGACACCCGGCTTGCCTCACGGTGGCGGAGAGTCACAGTTCCTTGCAGAGACCCCCAGGCCCTCTTCCTCATGCAGAATGGACATGTAGAAGGTATCTAACTAAAAGCACTAAACTTATGACTGACACATTTTATTCCCAGGTTTTTTGATATGCTCTAAAGTTTGTCAGAAATTTGTTTGCAAAAACTTTGTAGTAAGGGTGAGTCAGCTGTTTTGCTGAATACAACCTTAAATATTATGGAATACATAATGCACCTCTTCTGTTTTACATTTTCTTAATCAGTATTTCTAAGCTGATTTTATATTTTAAATGTACTCTTAAGACTTCATAAAGTAATCATTCTAGATTACATGGAGGGGATGCTATGATGGGATAGCCTAATTTTGGCAATTAATTGATCTTTGACTATTGGCACTAACTATGTCCAATGGCCTGTGATGGGATGTTAGATTGGGTGGGATCTGAGTTACTACAGAGAATTCTTTCCTGTCTGGCTGGTGAGTCATGCTCAGGGGTCTCAAACATGCGGCCTATGGGCCGCATGCAGCCCGCAAAGCTCCCTGGTGCCCCCCGCCCCCACCATAGCAGTTTCCGGGAGGGAAAGGACAGAAGCGGGCACTTCTCTGCTGCCTGGCTGGGCTGCTGCCAAGCCCAGACTTCCAGGCGCTGCTGCTGTGGCCTCAATGAACAAGCTGGGGCGGTGCTTCCCAGGAACCCTCTGCAGCGGTGGCCAGAAGCGGTAAGCCTCCCACAGAGGGAGGCAGGAGGGCAGCGGGGAGCCTGGCCTGAGATTTGGGGAACAGGGAGCTGGGTAATAGGGGTGAGTGGGTGGAGATTTGGGGATGGTGCACGGGGAGCTGGGTTATGAGGATCAGTTTGGGAGAGGGAGATTTTATAAAATTATAATTCGATATTAGGCTGAGATGGCTGAAATTTATCAGATTTATCAGCATATTATATTTGAAAAAAGCTTGAATCATCTGAGGCTGGTAATTTCTTGTTAAATTAGATTTGTTTGCTTGTGTTTCCAGCTCTGGACTTCCTATATTGCTCTTGCTTTGTTTGTCAAACAGCTGTTGGTGGTGCCTAGCGCTTTCTAGGAGGGAGCGGGGAGCTCATGCTCAGAGGAGGAGGCAGGGCAGGGGTGGGACCTCATGGAAGGGGTGGAGTGGGGGCGGGGCCAGGAGCAGCGAGGGGAGGGGCGTGTCAGTGATGTGGCCCTCAGACCAGTGCACTAGTCCTCATGCGGCCCTCGTGGTCATTTAAGTTTGAGACCCCTGGTTTAGCTGATGGCCATACTTGGGGTCGGGAAGGAATTTTCCTCCAGGGCAAATTCAGAGGCCCTGGTGTGTTTTTTTTTGTTGCCTTCCTCTGCACTAGCATAGGGCACGGTTAACGTCCTAGTGGTTTCTCTGCACTTTGAAGTCTTTATACCATGATTTGAGCACTTTAATAGCTCAGACATAGGTAAGGGGTTTATTACAGGAATGGGTGGGTGAGATTCTGTGGCCTGCCTTGCGCAAGAGATCAGACTAGATGATCATAATGGTCCCGTCTGACCTTGAAGTTTGAGTCTATAACTCACTGAAACAAAGACATTATTTTAAATTAGTCAGTCACAGGGGTTTAGTGTTTTCGTAACAATGTTCATTGCTTTAGAAAAAGGGAGCACTAATTTTCTTTGTGTGTGTGGCGGGTGACCACCCGCCCCCCTACCAGAAGGGGCTTGGAAAAGCCCCAAAAGAGGTTTGAAATAGCCTGGAGGCTAGCCTGCAAACTCCCAGGCTGATTGGGAGTTTGGGGCTCAGCTGTGTGGCCACGCCCCAAACACTCCCAGCCAGGATATAAGGGCTGGGAGACAGAGAAACAAGGGAGAAACAGTCTCCTCTGCATTCAGAGGGAGACAGGCCTAGCTGCAGGAGCTGAGCCAGGTACCTGGGTTAGGGCAGAGCTGGGGCAGGGCAGAAGGAGCTGGGTGGGCTCTAGCCACGAGCTCCAGGCCTCCGGGCCTGATACAAGGCCCGACCCACAAGTACCAGGGTTGCAGGGGGCAGCCCAGGGCTGGAGATAGCGACAGCAGGCCAACCCTCAGCACCCACAGGTGGAGGGCACCGGAGTCCGGGAGGGACACGGGGCCAGCAAAGGAGCGGAGCATCAACCTGCGGAGGGCGCTCTGGACGCTGAAGGAGCTGATTCCCCAGACAACCAGCGGGAGGTGCCGCGGGGGTGAGTGGTGACCCCGTTACAGTGTGACTTCCATATCAATAGACATGTTTATGAAATGTCCCCAACTTTAAAAAATGTTTCCAAAGATTTTAGGCATAACAAAGGATTTTATATTTGACTAAAATACTGATTTTGCTGGAGGGTTCTCTTAAAACCTGTTCATCAGATAGTCAGAAGTAAAGAAAGGGAGACTTTTGTCCAGGTATCTGGAAGGAAAAGGGGTGGTGTTGGATATTCTAAAGGTAGAATAAAATATAGTAGATTTTGATATGAAGGAAGGAAGTATATGTGACTAAAAAGGGTGTATTTTTGAAAGTTTATAGTAAGCTTTGCTCGGGGGAGGGGGGCGCAAGATGAAGTTTCACCTAGGGCACAAAATATCCTTGCACTGGCCCTGCCCTTGGCCCCTCTCCCTTGACAATACTGGACCATGTTGCCTATTTATTTGTAACATCTTTTTTTTACTGTCTGACACCCAGAAACTTCTGGATATGGGGTGGGGAATTATCAGTGAAATTTAATAACCATCAAATGGTAATTGCTTTAGATCATGGTCACCTTGTTTTGGATTTCAACCAGTGACCTAGAGCTGAGTCGGTTACTAACTTCCTGACTAATCCAGTTTGCACTTAATCCAGTTTGCACTTGTTGAAAATAAGTGCAACTTCATTTGGTTTCCTTTTTTTTTCTTCGGGGGGTGGGGGGGGAGGGGATCAAAAGTTCAATGTAGTGTAAGCACTAGCTAGTATACATTAGAGCGTTGTCTTCCAGAATTATTGAGGTGGATTTTCTGTTAAGTAAATTACATCAGTCAATATAGGACATTGTAGGTGAAAAATTAATTGATTTAAAGCAATCCATATATAAAAAGGGAGAAATCTGTAATGTTTTCCACAAGGGCAATTCAGTAAAGTGCATTGCACCTTTCTTTCCTCCTCCTATTCCCATCTCCTCTGTCCCTTAAAGGATGAGAGATGCTATGGGATCAGTAAGGACCTTGGATTAATTCAGATCTGGAATCAATAAAAGGAAGATAGATAAATGCTATAGATCCACAAGCAGAAAAACAGACCATAAAAGCTATTTTTTTGTCTTGGCTCTCTTTGCCCCAATCCATCAAAATACATAAGCACATACTTAATTTTAAGCATATGAATAGTCCCATTAACTCCCATGGCACTAAACCAGGGGTCTCCAAACTTTTCAGCCCGAGGGCCGCATTAGCTATCAAATAGCAGTTCGGGGGCCGACAACACACTCGAGGTCCAAATAAAAAAGAATCAAAACATGGATGTTGTTTTTAATTATTTATTTAATATTATTTTATTCAGTTATTATTTAATAACACATTGATACACTACACCTGAACACTACACCTGAACACTACACCTGAACACTACACATGAACATCTGTTCACTACACATGAACACCTGTTCACTACACATGAACACTACACATGAACACCTGTTCACTACACATGAACATTACACATGAACACCTGTTCACTACACATGAACACTACACATGAACATTACACATGAACACTACACATGAACACCTGTTCACTACACATGAACACTACACATGAACACCTGTTCATTACACATGAACATTACACATGAACACTACACATGAACACCTGTTCACTACACATGAACATTACACATGAACACTACACATCAACCCCCCAACTGACCCACCCAGCCAGGTCTCTCCCCCCAAAACCTCCTTTACTCCAACCCCCCTCCCCCAAATGACCCACCCAGCCAGGTCTCTGACCCCAAAACCTCCTTCCCTCCCACCCACCCCCCAACTGACCCACCCAGCCAGGTCTCTCCCCCCAAAACCTCCTTTCCTCCAACCCCCCTCCCCCAAATGACCCACCCAGCCAGGTCTCTCACCCCAAAACCTCCTTTCCTCCAACCCCCCCCCCCAATGACCCACCCAGCCAGGTCTCTCACCCCAAAACCTCCTTTCCTCCAACCCCCCCCCCCCAATGACCCACCCAGCCAGGTCTCTCACCCCAAAACCTCCTTTCCTCCAACACCCCCCCCCCAATGACCCACCCAGCCAGGTCTCTCACCCCAAAACCTCCTTCCCTCCCACCCACCCCCCAACTGACCCACCCAGCCCGGTCTCTCCCCCCCCCAACTGACCCGCTCAACCCGGTCTCTCCCCACAGACCGGTTCGCCGCCTGGCAGTGGGTGGCTCCTTGTTTCGCCCCCTGTAGCTGCGTGGCGGTGCGGCGCGTCCCGGCCCCAGCTCTGAGCCGTCCCTGGCCGGCGGCGGCAGCCGAGCACGCGGCGCGTCCCGGCCCCGCGGCGGCAGCCGAGCACGCGGCGCGTCCCGGCCCCGCGGCGGCAGCCGAGCACGCGGCGCGTCCCGGCCCCGCGGCGGCAGCCGAGCACGCGGCGCGTCCCGGCCCCGCGGCTGGCGGCCCGCGCGGCGCTACCAGGCCCCAGCGCGGAGCCGTCCCAGCGAAAAGCTCAAAAGAGCCAAAAATTCCAAAGAGCCCAAAAGATCTCCACGGGCCGGATGAGAGGGCCTCGCGGGCCGCATCCGGCCCGCGGGCCGTAGTTTGGAGACCCCTGCACTAAACACATGCTTACGCTCTTTGTTGGATTGCTGCTTCTACAGTAGACTCTCGATTATCCAGGATGATGGGGAAAAAAATAATTCTCGTTAATAAAATCCCGGATAGTCACCATCCATAGGAAATTTGGGGGGAAAGGGGTTGAGTCACCAGCCACCCTGCACTGGGGGAAAGGGGTGTTGGTTCACTGGCTGCCTTGTGCCCTGGTGGGGTTTTTTTGTTTGTTTTGTTTTTTTGGTGCTTGGGGTGGCAACAAAGCCAGAGCCAGCCCTGCGAGTTGCATGCATTTTATTTGACATCCTGGTTAATCCACATCCTGGTTAACCCAATCCTGGATAATCGAGAGTCTACTGTATATCAATACCTTCTCCTAGAGCTGTTCTCTTCCACACCTAAACACCAAAGTCTCTGAGCATTAGTGCAGACAAGTGCCTCACCCAAGGCTTGTCTACCTCACTCGGTCATTGTATATTTACACACACACATCCCCAGACAAAACTCTCAAGGGTTCAATGTTACTTAGTGTGTGAATGGAAGGACAATACATTATCACCCATCAAAGCCCACCAGATTGAAGCAGAGAGATTGTTTCACACTTTTTTTTCCCTCTGCGCTGAGACTTGATTGCTCCCCATTTCACTTGATGCTTCACAGTGTTCTGCTCAGAGATTCATAGAGGCCAGATGCTTCTTCTACCAGCCTGTGAAGGGCTTTGTATCCATTTATTAGTTCTTTGAGCTACCCAGGCTCCTGGAAAAGATCTGAATATCCTTTAAAACCTGTGTAGTACTACAATGAAGGAGAAGGAAATCTGTACTGCTAGGGAAACAGTTTCCTTTCTTGCTGTGAGGGATATCAAGGAGCTGAGTATTCTCACTTCCCATCTGGGTCAGCTGGAGCTGTGGGTGATCAGCACCACTGAAAACCAGGACCCCAAACACCTGAGCTGCCAGTGTCCCTGTAGAGAGGTTAGCTGGGGCTCGTCTCCCACTGGGGTGGCAGGGAACCACATTGCCTCACTACAGTCCCCAAAATAGCGACATCTTGACAAAATGAACGAAACCGGTCCTACAAGGCCCAGACAAATCCACTGAACATGCAGCACCTCAAAATATGATGATCCTACACATATAAATATATTTTTAAAGTGCCTATTTCAGACAGCTATTGAACCATTTAGTTCACATTTCCATTAGAAAATGATCGCTTTCTACACTTTTCCTTTTCCATTTAGCCCCAACCTTTGCATACGGGGCTATTCTGGGTGTCCCAGGATATTCTCTGCTGCCATTGTGGGCTTCTCCTCGACAGTGCCCAGGATGGAGATGCCTGATGAATGTTGCATACTCTCTTGTTCTCAGTGTCCCAAACTCTTTCAGAGAATTTCTCCCCTTGCCTGGAAAATCTCAGGCTAGAATAATGATGCTTTCATTCTTAATTATTGGGCTGTTTCAATGAAGAGAACAGTGTGATCTTCTGAGTATAGCAACTTCAAAAGGCAGATCCCAAGTGGCTGGATTCAGTGCAAGGGCATTAGTGATGCAAAGCAAAATTGTCAAGTCTGAATAACTGCATAATGATGTCACAGTTTGACTCCATTAATATACTGAGGCTGTTATATTTGCCAGAGGAGTCGCAGTGTAATCAGAGAGTGGGCTGAAAGGCATGAGACCTGGTAATTTTTAGAAAATGAGCTTTTCTCTGGTTATTTGACATTATATAGCTCCAGAGTTGGTTGTAACACATTAATCAGAAATAATGGCTTTCAATCAATGGGCCTTGAACATGAAAGGGAATAATGTTCTGTGATGTAACTGTTTGGCCAGAGTGAAGGTTGTACACAATGACAGTATAAATGACACCATAAACACCAGAGCTAGAGTCATCCCTGATGTAATTTCACTTATTTAAATGGACTTGCAGCAGGACCGCATCCACAAATGAGCAAAATCTCCTATGCTGAGCAATAGTGGTAACTAGTTATTTACTCCTTAAACCAGTGGAGATTTCAAAGGTACCCAGTTGGACAGATCTGGAGACACTAGCCCTCTCTCCACAGAAGACACGGGTAATGCAAACTGCTGCCGCCTCCTCACATCCTGTCAATGTGTCCCAAGCTTGAACTGGATGGACCTGCCTCTGCCTTGCATACTAGCTTAATGCCCATTCAGTGTTTGGCCTCACTGCTGTAATTGCCAATTCCACAACTGACAAATGTGGTGGTAATGATTAGTAATTTTTTGTGATCTAACTATCTGCACACTAGGAGCTGGAACATGACCATCCAGTTAATTCACCAAGCATTTGTTGTTTTGGATTAATCTACTGATACAGACTTTTGGTCACTAGTGACCCTAGCTTCAGTCAAACTCATGATCTCACAGTAAAAGGCTTTGTAGCCCATACATGAACGATCTATGTAAGCCATCCTATTACGTACAAACACCTGCTTCCTGAGTAGTATATTATAAAATGGTATTCATGAAAGTAGCTGTGCAATAGTAAGGGCTGTTTGAAGAAAGGAAATGTTGATGGATAATTCTAGCAGTCTGCAATTAAATCAACTTTAAGAAGATGTAAGAAAAGAATGTTGGAGAACCAGCAAAACAGGATTAAAATTGCTCTGCCTTCAAGAATTCAAAGAATTATCTTGCATGGTGACATCTTCAAGAATAGCAGCCGTGTTAGTCTGTATCCGTAAAGAAAGCGAGGAGGTGCTACAAGTCAAGTATTCCTCGCTTCCTTAAAGAATTATCTGAACCTGCACTAATGTAATTAGAAAAGGGCTCTTACAATGAACAAAATCACCAACTTTTTGTTCTGAGACTTAGTTTCCACTGAGCTGCTTGTTTTTGCCAGATTTTAACAGTAGAGGATCTAAGACATGGCAGCAATGCAGACTTGCTTTATAGGTTTTGCTGTACAAAAATAATTACAGTCAGTTTGATGGTAGGACTAGCACCACTCTTTCTGGACTAAGGGGAGGGCATTGGGGGAGGGAGGAATAAGTTCCCAAGGATCTCCATGACACATCTTTTTGAAGTGGAATTTGTGAAACTATATAAGTATTGCCCAGGAAAAGGGAGGATGGAAAAATTGCCGAAATTGGTGAACCTATTGGTGCCAAGTGTTAGTGTCTTCGGCATTGACAAGAAGCCTTCCTAAGGTAGCTGGCTGTTTTATTTCTTAGGACACAGTGACACAAGTTTTGTGGGGAGCCTAGTGGTGGTCACTAATCTTCAACCATCAGTAGTGCAGAGGTCAATTTTGAAATTGATAGGTTGGATCAAAATTCCCATGAAGGCAATGTTGCGTGGTGGTGGTTGGTTTTGCAGCAAGGCCCTATTCGAGTCTATTGTATTTTTTCCATTGTGTGAAATAAGTTGCTAACAGTCTTTGAAAATGAAATTTGTGCAGAAACCTTGGTTGCATGTCTGTAATATGCAGGACTTGTTCTCTGCTTGAACAATGTGGAAGCTCAGCTGCATATGCTTTTTATGCAACTATTGGGCCACAGCAGGTTCCACACAGGATACAGATTCCTAGGGACAAGATCTCCCAGTTGAGACTTTTGATGAGAATGAAGAGAAAACTGCCTGAGTATCTTAATATGTCTTTTAAAAAGAGAGAGCGTTGTCTTTTTCTTGTACAGTAAAACCTCGATTTAACGGACCTCGATTTAACGGACTTCGGATGCAACGGACAAAATTTCTGAGCAAGTCTGATGCATCCCAAATCCATTTCTCACGGGCTGGCTGCCGGCTCCTGGCTGCCGCCCGGGTCCAAGCAGTGGGCGGACTGGCTGCCGGCTCCCGGCTGCCGCCCGGGTCACAGCAGTGGGAGGGTTGGCTGACAGGTCCCAGGAGCCGGGACCCGGGCGGGCTGGCTGCCGGCTCCTGGCTGCCACCCGAGTCCCGGCGGCGGGTGGGCTGCGGAGCTGCCGCCCCGACCCTGTAGTGGTCGGGCTGCTGCTCCGACAGCTTGTTTTTATTTTATTATTATTAAATAACGGACTTTTTCATTTAACGGACACCCCCTCGCCCAAATTAGTCCGTTAAATGGAGGTTTCACTGTATTTTCACATTTGTGGGTTCCTTTGCTTCTTTGTGAAAGACTGGCAGATGCCGTTCTCTACTCCCAGCTCCCACTGCTCTGCTGCACTAGTGGTTATTTATACAACACCAAAGGTGCATTTTGCATTATACAGACCATAGATAAAGGCAAGGATCCTGCCCCAAAGAGCTGACAAGCTAAAGCTAAACAGAGGAAAATGTATCTGAAGAATGTGAGATGAAAGGGATGGGTGGGGATGTGATGCAACATAAAAACCAAAGTGATCAAGCAGATGTTTGGCTTGTCAGTTAGCTTCAATTAAACATTTTAAAACATCTAAGTTCTCCTTCTTCAATTTGCACACTCTCTCTAGTCTTTATATTTTTATCACAAGATATTTGATCTGGTCTGACCAATCTGTCTCTTCAGAGTCTCATTAAGAGAAGCTATTCTATATTAGGATACTATACATGTGAATAGAATTTTCTGTATTTGCTCTGTATTAACATCACCAATAATTTCTGAATAACCGAATGACATTTCAAAATTATCTGCCCTATATTTTTCCCATAATCACACATGTTCCAGAAGCATAAGCAAAACCCAGTTATGCTCTTAGTGGAATTTACCAAGCACTGGAACAAATCTGTCAAGCATATTTATTCATTGTCCTTTTCCAGCTGGTTTCATATCCAATTAAACAACCTTTTTTGCTGCATTGTTTCCATCAAGCAGTACACTTCCTATTGTCACATCTAGTGTGTATCTTTGTGGATGAAAATACACAATGTGCTTTCTTACTTGCACATGTTTAGTGTGTTTGTGCAAAATTTGTGAGACAGTACAGCACTAGTGGGGGGAGGGGAGGAATCTGTGTGTGTGTGTGTGTGTGTGTGTGTGTGTGTGTGTGTGTGTGTGTAGTAGTAGTTTAGAATGCCTTGGGGAATTCCTCTCTTTCTAGCCAAATGGCATGGCTATTGTGGCCTGATGGATCACCAGTGATATGGATGCTCACTGTCACTATATGGATTGCTGATTCCTGAAGCTCTTGGAATATACTGGTGTGGGGCAGAGGATGGTTTTTGACACCAAAATGATTTTCTGAAAACCATTTATAAACCCCAATGTCGGGGCACTGATGATGAAATATGATCTATTTTTATAGTATGTACACACTACAAATATTAAGGAACTGATTTTTTTATAAACCTAGGGCCCAATGATCTCATTTTTGTGTACTTTTATTTGCATGCTACTGTGTGGAGGATAATTACTATGTTTATGCTTGAAAACTGGGCATTTGTACAATAGTAATTTTGAGAATACCACAGTAATGTGTGTAGGAAAAATATATGTGGACTTCAGGCCTTACCTCTGACAATTAGGCCATTATAATGTATGCTTGTAAAAATAGCACTTTATCAGCAGATACATTTTGATATCTAAGATACTGAAATTATTTCCTTGTCTAAGGGCCACTGAGCCATTTGCAGTGATAACTTTTAACGAAGGTTGACTTTCCTGTGAGGACTATACTGTACTATCAAGTTTCCAAAATTATAGTAACTTAAGATGTGGCTCATTGTCGAGATACATTTGAGCCGTGAGCTCTGATCTGACCTGAGATGCCATCCTGGTAATTTGGAAACTCAAATTTTTTGGTATTGCATTAATAGATCAGAATCTAAAAGTGGAGTTGACGTGATTATTGTAAACAGAAGTGAAACTGGCTGCTCTATTTTTATTGTGCAAATGGAGAGAAATACAAAAGGTAAATGCAGCGGTTAAGCTAGATTTCAAAATAGTTATCTATGATCGTATGTAACATAAGTAAAAATTGTGGTTTAAATTATTTTTAACCTACTAGCTTCAATTTTCTGTAAAGAGTTTTGAGATGTATTTAATATGAATGGTCCAATAGAAATTGAGTCCAAATTGGCAAACCCTTATTATTAGAGTAGATCAAATAGTAAGTACTACACCTCAGGTGAAATTACTTCAATGGGGGTCAAGGTTTCACCCTAGTTACTTTAGGACTTGCAAGATCAGTTGTATGTCATGCTTTTTGTTTAGTGTGCACATTCTTGATTAGATTCCTAATACTGCAAAGTGCCATTCTCATCTGTTCTTGTCAGTCAAATGCTTTACTAACGAATCATCTACAGAAACTAACAATGCATGCTACTGGGATGGTCAGAGTCTCTACTAGAAAAATGTGGTTAGAAGCCTAAGATGCAAGTATGCTTAACAGCAGGGTTATTTGTTTCACTCAGCTGTTGCTGAGAGAGTGAATTTACCTCTTGCTCCTGTCCTAGAAGACATTATTTTGACTTCTTGTTCAGTTATGTGTCTCCATTATTGTTTTGCTACTGTTTATTTGACTAATCTATGGGGTCTTGATGATAAGAACCACCACATTTCAGACGGATGTTTATAGTGACAGGATGGAGCTCCCCCCTACATCACCTTCAATTTCTAATTAACTTAAGAATCACAGGGTGTTAAAACAATGCATTACCCTAGTGACTTATATGTTAAATACTGGGTGGGAAAGGACAAAAGCATCCAATCCTTTTCAGGATCCAAGGGCTGTCAAATGTTCCTGCTGCTTTTGCTTTTAGTTGGTTGTGCTGCAGATAACATCTTATGTTGCACTGGGTAATAGAAGAAGTCTCTAAAGCTACAGTCCATCTTGAGTAACTTAAGGCTCAAGGAAGAAGATGAGCAGTGATTTTTTTTTTTTGGGGGGGGGGGAAGAGCCTGGACAGGAGGCTTTTACCAATAGAAGCACCAATAATCCTGGCCAGGCAACATTCTGAAATGGAAAATTGAGAATCAGTGAGGGTTCAGAGCCTAAATTATAAGAACATGTGCATTACTACTCATTATCTAATGAAATAATTTGCCCAGTTCACTTTATATTGCAAATATAATAGTCACATAATTTCTCTGATCCCTGTGAATAAGACTGCCATTAAACTGTAACCAAGTGTAAAGAACTGTTTGTGAAAACACAACCATGAAATCGGGAGACAAATATTAAGTGCACACAGCATGGGCAATGGGTAATCCATTATCAGACACCCATTTGCCAATTATTTGTGTGTACACTCAAAGGGAGGGAGAGGGAAAATTGATTCTTCTTGCATAACAATTTATATCTCAGCAAAGTGAATGGCAATAATCCTACTATCCGCGTTCACTTTACATTGGCATAGATAGCAACTGAAGATAGAAAGCAACAGAGGATCAGGCCCATTATCCTTCGTGTTCTTGCTGGAGAAATTTAAGAGGGCTGGACAAATAGTATTTTTATCCTTATTTTAAAATACAAGTATTTGAAAGGTGTTGCTGTGTGGTGGCTGTTTTGGTCTCAGTACAAGTGTTCACTCAGTACAGGTGAGCATTTGGAATCTTTGTTAACAGTCCCAATAGAGAGACCAGCAGCTGAATGGGCCTGGGGACTATCCTATCATATCCATATTAGGGTACATTTATTCTGTAATCATGGGGTGTGATTGCAGCACAAGCATTAATACCTAAGCTAGCTTGGGTCCTGGAGCAGGGAAGCTGCAGCAGTGCCCGTGTCAGCATAGGCTGTAGAAACCCACCTGGAACCCTGGGTACAGTTCAGTGACTGAATTGTATAAAGATAACTTCCTTTAAGCAATACAAATGTAAATATTCTGTACTCTGAATTCTGGAATACTCTTCTGTGTGTAAAGGGCCTGATTCTGCAAGGTGGTGAGTGCTCTTGGCTCTGGAGGATTGGGCCTTTAGTAAGTGTTTTGTAGGTAGAAGAGAGGTATTCTTATTGCCTTCTTAGCCAGTAGAATACATTACCATGTTATGTAGGGTCTGGGAGTCTGAACTCCTAGGGTCTATTCCAGATTCTGCCATCGATTTCTGAGTGGCATCGGGTACGCCCCTTAAGCCTGATTTTTACAAGTGCAGAGATGTCTCAATTTAGTTCACTAAATGGGAGATATAGTACTTATGTGAATGCTCTTAATATCTATATGCCTAAGTTTCTCCATCTGCAAAATGGGATTGTTACCCTATCTCTGAGGTTGTGAGGCTCAATGATGATCGAAATGCTCTGAGTTACGCAGATGAAAGTGCACATTATTTATATGTATGTATTTAGTGATCAAGGCACATTTGCAGGATATGCAATTCCCATGTTGTTCAGAGCTAGTCAATCAGTCAAGGAAGAATATTAAAGGCCATAAGCCTGAGATCAGGAATAGATCCCTTCAGATGATGGAGGTGAAAGTAGCACCTCACTATAGTACCATTGATATATAGATCTTTTCTTTAAAACAAAAGAATGCAGAGCCCCAGCCCTGTGTAAACATCTCCTTCTGTGACTTGACTTAGAACTCAGCCTAATCAGGTGTTGCATGGACTGAGCTAACTGGGGGGTGGGGGAATGCCAAAGTTTGATTGCCCCAGAAACTGACAGCTTAGTTTGGGTCCTCCTTCTTATTAGGAATAAAGGATCTGATTCTCCACTGTTCTTTTACCCTGTGTACTTATTTATAGCTGTGAAAATGGGGAGTAAAATCCTACCCATTGACTTTAGTGATGTAAATGACACAAGGGATACAAGGGACTGGAGAATCATGCCCAGGATAAGTGAACGGGACATTTGCCCCCAAATACATAAATTATTATATTGCTGCTTCTGTAGCACCTACATGTATAATACACTAGCATGGTCTGTCTGTCTCCCTGCCTCCCTCCCTCTTGATCCACCAGAGGGCAATATGAAACCCCCATTCATATTTGATTATACTAGTAGCCTGCTGCCTACAGATAAAGGAATTCTTATTCTTATTATTTTATTTTTAGTGCTGAGGTCCTGGGTTCTATTGTCATTGAATAAATACCTGTATGTTTGCAGCCACTGTATATTAAGTGCTAATATTAGGCATTAGATTGTTACAGGCTTCAAATACATTAAGGGCTGTTATAAAGGTGATCATGAGCGTGGGGCTAGCAACTCCACCCCGTGAGGGAACGCATTGCTACTGAAACACCAACACCGGAAATGGAGAGATCTGTGATTGGTGGCCCATACCCCGGCTGGGGGGTGACGGGCAGAGAGAGAAGGAGAGAGAGATAAAGGTGATCAGTTCTCCATGTCCTCTGAAGATGGAACAAGAAGTAATGGTCTTAACCTAAATCTCCCTTTTGCAGTTTAATATTAGGAAAAACTTTCTAACTATAAAGATTGTTAAGCACTGGAACAAGCTTCCAAGGGAGGTTGTGGAATCTCTGTCTCTGGAGGTTTTTAAGAACAGATTGGATAAACGCCTGTCAGGGATGGTCTGTTTACTTGATCCTATCTCAGCACGGGGGTGCTGGACTAGATGACTTGTTGCAATCCCTTCCAGCCCTTTGTTTCTATGATTCTGTGTTGCACCTGTTTTGAGTGGGAGGGCTCTAGTATACCAGTTGGAATTTGCTCTTTTGTTCTGAAGACTTTTTACATTTGATGGTACGTCCAGTTACCAAAAGAGCAACAAAAATCCACATACATCAGAAGTTAGCTTCTGGTGGGTGAAATAAGCAACAAAACCTTATGATGCATGAAATTAAGTGAGTCTTTCATAGACCTAATTGTATGTCCCATAATAAATGAAACATTAAAGTAAATTAAAGGTATTCATGTTAAATTACTCTGCATGCATATGATTTATGAACACTGTAAGCATGTCAATTTAAGTGAAGAGGATTTTGGCTGCTTTATTATTTATCGGATACTTCTATTCAAGTGAAGTCTAAAAAATGTTTTCCACTAAAGCATTTTAATTGTCAGTTACATAAACATACTCTCAGTTTATTGTAGCTCAGGGAAAAATTGTTTCTTATAAACTTATTTAGTATGATCAATACTTTTTTACTGCCCTCTGCTTTAATATTGTGTAAGGCAATTTGTCTTGTTTAATCTAGAACAAAATCTCAAACCTTTTAATTACTCAGAATCCCAGCAATTATACTCTGTAGTAAACTTTCCCTCACTGAAGGTTTTGTCTTTTCTGAAGTTCACCAAGCTTATTTTATGATCCTTTTGTGAATATGAATTTGCATTTCTTATTAATATGATACAAAAATATTTTCTTTTCTATAGTACTGCTTGTCTTAGAATTTCTAGTAACTACCAACATTAAGTCCTAGGGACACATCTGTGAGACCAGGAATAAACTATTTAGTTTCCTTCCCTGTAAGCAACAGAATAACAGTGATAAAGTTTGATGTCCAGTCCTTCAGCATTTACTCATGAGAACAGGTGTGTGTTTTAATGAGACTATTCACCTAAGTGTTATAGGAACAGGCTGTTTCGCACTGCATGGTGTGTACTGCTTGGTTGGCTGCCATCCCCACTAGCAGTGGCTGCATTCCAGTATTTCTGTACAACAAGATTAGCTGTTAAACAATTAGTTCATCTCAACCTTAATGTTTTGGGAGTCGAAAAGGCATAGCACCTTGTACATGCACAATCTTCTTTATTAATACCAGCAACTGTTATCTAATCCAAAATCTCCAGTCCTTTGATTCAGAATTGCTGCTGACTTTTGATAAGCAGTAAGCATGTAGAAGGGCTGCTGGATCAGGGATTTCTTGTTATAAATAGACTGGATTCTTACAGATGGATTAGACACTTATCTTTGAACAAATTATGACTCATCCTTTTCGTTCCTACTCATTCACTATCTTCAGTTACTTCCCTCTATGTTTACATACAGGGAAAAGTATGTGGTCCTTAAACTTAAATCACAAAGTGCGAATTCCTTTTTAAATACTACATCACTTACTGTGATTCCTAGAGAAATATGAAAGTGGATATATTCACTGCTTTGCATGCTCGAACGTATGAGATGGTGAAATAGGGCATTGTTGTCTTCTGAGCCTTTCACAGTCTGCTTTGGGATCTATCTGTGTGTTCCATAATAGGTGGCTGGTGTTGCATTTATTTATTTTTTGCTTCTGTCTGTTGTGAATGGGCTGTAACTGACTGATTTGATTGGCTATGGGGAAAGCTGGCTAGAGAATGTGACTTACATAGACAGCAGTGACCTGGTCAGATAAGCATTTAACAGTACTCTCCAACTTAGATAACCATTCAGGTCAGCATTTAACAGTACTCTCCAACTTAGATAACCATTCAGGTCAGCTGCCCCCTTTTCAGGGTTTCTCTAGATAAGTCAAGCGGTTCAGAAGTGAAAACAGATGGAAATGCTGCATTGGAAATGATTCTCCCCTTTTCCTCATTTACTATTGGGCTCAGAATAGCAGAGACCAGGAAATGTATCTTCCTGAAGCAACCCGTTTGCAAACTGTATAGTATGATGATGATTTTTTATCTGCAGTGCTCTTTATTCAGCATGCACTCTTCTACAGGCTGAAAGTAGCAGCTACCCTATTTGTCACTGGGTCATTCCTGTCTGTTCTAACAAACAAAATCCTACAAAGGTGAGGTGTGCTAGTTGAGAGTAGCAGGTAAGCTTCCCAGTTAAGCATGGGACTACATGATAGCTGAATCTAGTAAAACTTCCCTGTTTCTTAATTGTATGTAGATTTGTATGTAAGGAGCCATGTTCTACATTCTATTTCACCCATTTATCGTAGTAGGGTTTCACAGGGCAGAATGTAACCATTTTTTACAGCTAGCGCAAAAATAAACTATTTGCCTTTCAATGAACAAAGGGCAATCATGTGCTTGAGTCTGAATGATTTATATTTTAGATGAAGGGCTACAAGGCAATAGGGAAGGCTCCATGAGAGAATGCTTCCTCTGCAATGGGCTGCATTAACACTCCCTCACAAAATGGCAGCTGAATTTTAAGGTGCAGAGCAAACAGTCCTTGAGCTACATAAGCATAATACTGGTGTCTGTTTCCTTGAGATTCTCTTATAGAGGTAACGTGCCCAGTTTAACAATGAAAGCCAAATTCTAATCTTGGATTTGTGTATCCACTTTCACTGAAATGTGCAGGTGAATCTGGAGCCAGAATTTGGCCCTAGTTTTTCACCTGAGAATGCTCAAGCCTCTATAAGTTATGCAACATCCTGGCTGGGTAGATAAGGGCACCATTGATTGTAGTCCCCTCATTGCAGCTGGAAGAGTTATTTAACATCAAACAGTACATTGCACTGAATATAGAATTGAAAGGGCAAGGGGAAGTTAGCTGTGTGGAAGGTGATTGACACTGTTGGAAGTTGGGCAGGACACCAGGATTAGCATCAACCTACTTGAGAAATGTGCTGCCAAAATTGTGAGGAGGCTTCCTAAGAACCTCTGTTGTGATTTCTCCTTTGCTCCCCTCTCTCCCACCATAAAGCACATTGCTTTCCTTACGTTCAGTTGAAGTTCCTGTGCCATTGGATAGTCACTCTCACTCACTATGCTTCTGTCTCTCTCTCCCCCCTAACAAGAAACCATCAGCACTCCTTTGGACACTTCTCTCAGCAGCTCTTGTATCTTGTGTGCTCTTCCTTGAGTTAGAATTGGTCGCAGATGGAGCGGGAGGAGGGAATATCATCCTATGGCCTCTGAATCTGGGATGACTGAGTGGGGAGTGGCCACTCTTTTTGGCAGGGGAGGAGCAGGTCACTTTTTTGATTTTTATGAGGAGTTTGGATGGACAGTAGTTAACTTGTGGCCTGAGGGGTTGGCGTTTGAGTCCCTTCTGACCTGAAGGAGGGCAGCTGGGTGAAAAGGATCTCCTGTGGCTTGGAGGGGCTGGATCCTATGGGTCTCTGGTGAGGTGTGCTACGTCCTCTGAGGCCTGTGTGCAGATGTCAGGTAAGAAGTAGACTTGAGTCCGGGGAGATGAAGTCATTGATTGAGGACTGGGCCCCCTTGAGGGCTGTAGAGGGAGGAGAGTCAGTTAATCGGGATATCTTCCCCACCTGACTTGTAGGGGTGCCCCTGGTTGCAAATTCTGGGCTGAATGGACAGGGGGGTTGGAGAAGAGAGAGAGGCTACTGCAGGTGATGCAGCTCAACCCCTGAATGGACAGGTAATGGCCCCTTATCCTTCTACTAGCACTGCTGTGTGTGTGTTTGAGGCTGGTGGCCTAGCTCTTAGAGCAGTTATGACAAATAGTCGTAGCAAGCTTCTTGCATCATGGAAGCTGAACAGCAACCAGCTTCAGCCTGGAACCTCCGACATTTTAACAACTTGCACAGGTACCTACAAGAAGCTTCCTTCGGCTTTGAAAAAGGGCCCATGCAATAGTGACGTCAGTGCTATGTTGCATCCAAAAAGGAGACTCTCTAGAAGCAGAGAACCTGCTCTAGCCCTATGCTGGAGCTTTGGGTTAGTAGGAACTGTGTGAGGTGTGCCACATACTGTGTTTCTTCTAGGAGTTATTCAGAGTTCTCCAATCTAAGTATTGACCCAGCCTAATGTGACAGATCTGAGAAGATCACAGCATAAAGTCTCGTGGCTGTGGCCCTTATAAGTAGTTCAGGTTGGGGAGAAGATAGAAGCTTTAGCGGCTGCTGTAATTTTCCTATGAGGAAATATTTTACTCACCAGAGAGATCTTTTCATGGTTTCTACAAAAATCCTAGTAATTTGAGGCTCCCCCCCCCCCAAAAAAAAAACCCCCAGAAATTTTGAAGGAAGTTTAACCAACATCTGTGGTTATCCCATGTAATTATGCAACAGACTGGGACAAGTGTGAATGTGCAAGAAACACCCTTTATTTTTAAATATCATACACCGAGTACAATTTTTCTCAGAAATTCAATAGTATATAAAAGGACTTCTAAATGGATGCACATTAATTTTCAGGGAGCTTAAAATCCAGGTTATTAAGGGGTAAATCCAGGGGTTGGCCCCAATAGCCACAATGGTTCTGCTGCCAAGGGAACCTCTGCATGCTGTTGCACCTGCAGAGGAGAGGGATGAATGTAAATGTGTGCCTGTTGAAGTCAATAGAACTCTACCTGCATGATGGGGAGCAGTCAGCTGTAGGATCAGAGTCTAAATTAGTAACAATAGTGCAATCAAAATCCTCCAGAAACTGGCTGGCAGTAGACTGTAAATAGCCTTTTGCTAGAAGAGCTGGGATTTCATTGGTAAAAATGGGAAATGAATTCTTCAAAAATCACAAGACTGGACAAGTAAAATTTCCTAACTACTTTCCTTAGATATTTAGAGAATGTAAGATTAAAATAACTTATTCTGACTTGGCAGTAAGTAAATTTAAGTACATTTTAGAGGTGGTCTCCAACCAAAAACTTGGAGCTGAATGCTGGATCTTCATACAAACTTTTCCCCTCAAATTTTGTGGCCCAGGACCCATCTTGATTACACTTGCATAGCCAGTAGCAGCTAAGAAGGGTATCCTTTGTATTAGGTTAGTTTGGCATTTCTGTGAAGAGCTATTGGTGACAGCAACATCTCATTACATGTCACAATTTTCTAGGTTATTCTTCTGCAGCAGCGGGACAGCAGAATAATAATCTCTTGTGGTAACCCGGTAGGCTAGCCTTTTGGAGAGCCTCAGGGCACATGATGTTAAAGTAAGTATAAGTATTGCAAAAGTGATCAAAGCAAGGTCTCTCCAAAAGAAATCGAGGCATTTAATTGGAAGGGATTTCCAACAGCTGTCCAGCTCATTCCCACTCAACTGGCTCAAAGGCTTCCCTTCACTGGAAGCTGGGGTTGCACAGATGACATTGGCAATAGAAGATTCCGAGAAGTCCTCCAGCCAGAGTTTGAGATACAGAATGTCACAGTCACAATTCCAGGGATTGTTAGACACATTCACTTCCTCTAGCTTATTTAAGCTGTCAAATGTGCCAGTGTGAACTGTGGTTATGCTGTTATTTTGTAGATAAAGTTTTCTGGTGCTGACAGACAGGATAGGCACTTCCTTCAGTCCCTTCGAGCTGCAGTCTACTAGCCAGCCCTTCAGTTCTCCAAGTGGCTTACAGATGCAGGACAGAGGGCAGATTTCCGCATGGACTAAATAGAGCAGCATTAATGTAACAAATCCTGCAGCAGTGGGGATCTTCATGATGGTTATGTTTTCACTAAATAAAGGACAAAAACATATATTTTAAAACAACTGATTAGTTGTCATGGTTCTAAATGTAAAGCTACAATATAAAATTGCCCCACTTCATCCTGCTTTAGGGTCAGCAGAAAATCCTGAGTTTCCTGGAAGACTTTTTTCACGCCCTACAATTCCCAAAATGCCATCCTGATTAATACTAATACATTTATGAAAGAGTGTGGTGAGTCCTTGCCACTCTCACTTCGTGCTTAATTATACAAAATATTACTGCCAAAAGCTCTTGAATAGAGATGGCCCAAGTAGGTGGTGGTTAGATCCAGGTTAGTTTTAGGTTTGGGTTTTTTATTTAGATTCAGGGCTAGGGTTTAAATTTGGTTTTGAAATCATGTGAGATTACAAATGCTGAGCTCACAAGACTTTTGTCATCTTGAATGGTATAAGTTGATTTTAAGAAGTTATCTCCAGAGATTTTTAGCTACATCCAATTTGGAAAATGGATCCTTTCTGTTGTGGATCTGACCAGAATTGGTACTTTATGGTTGGGTTCTGATGTCAGAATGTGAAGGGTGTGCATTAGAAGGTTGTTGGGTTGTTTTTTTGACCACCATTGCTCTTTTACCTTGCACGCATTCATGCATCCATCTGTAAAAGCTTATTGTTTTAAGATGTAAAATTAATATAAAATTACAAATTGTGCTTATCTGTACTCTGATCCTGCTCAGAACTTACTTTTTGGAGAATACCATCATCATGTCTTGGGTTGGCTGGTAGTTATCCCTTTGCTGTGGCAGCCCCTGTTGTTTGGAACTGGCGCCCATCTCAGGGTACGTCTATACTCCCCCACCAGATTGGTGGGTAGTGTTCGATGTATCGGGGATCGATTTTATAACGTCTCATCTAGATGTGATAAATCGATCACCACCTGTCGACTCCGGAACTCCAGCTTTGCAAGAGGAGTAAGCGGAGTCGACGGGAGAGCTGCCACAGTTGACTCGCCGCCGTGGGGATGGCCAGGTAAGTCGAACTAAGATACTTTGACTTCAGCTACGTGAATAGCTGAAGTTGTGTATCTTAGTTCGAACCTCCCCACCCCAGTGTAGGCCTCACGTCCATCTTGGTCTCATCTCCTCTTTACACATTTGCAAATATTTCCTTCCTGTCCCCTAGTATTTTTTTTAAGTTTGGCCAATCTCAAGGGCCCTAACTAGAATTCCAGATCCAAAGTCCTTTGCACTGTTGGGGAAATCCAAATCCAGAACCATCTCTAAATATGACCATAATTCACCCCATAATTAGAACTTTTCTTTCCCCCTTCCCTGTATGAGGAAATCCACTGATTAAATGTGAGATTTTAAGAAAATAATTGATTGTATAGTGCCCTGAATACTTATCTGGGGAGTGGGATGTGCTGTTAATAGGTGTCAGTTTTCTCATTATTGTACACTCAGACCTTCCCTGTCCCCTTTCTCTATTTCCCCCCTTCTCCCCCCAAAAGGAAGGTCTGTACTAGACTATAGAACTTTGCAGGTGAACATTGGAAGCCCAACAAAAAAGCAATTTAAAACTAAAGTAGCCAAAGAATTGAGGTTGGCAGACAAATAAATAGAAATTATCTAATGGATTTATTCTATCTCTAACCTCATGTTAGAGTGCCTTTTATATAAAAATAATGGAAATTATACATATGTAAGTATAGAACTTGGACAGAATATCTTTTGATATCTTAAAATGTAACCAGCCTTAATAATTCCAATAGGAAAATGTCTCATTTGAAAGGGTAAAAATTGAACTGATATTGCTTTCTTTCTGTAAACCTATTAAAGGCTGAGGTTGGCTTGGTTTTCCTTTTTAATAACTTTTTGCTTCAGAATCTAGAGAAGGTATCAGTTTCCTTTTAAAGTAGCTTGCAATACAAATGATTAATTCAAAACTACTGAAGGCATGAATGTTGGTCAAGTCTTACCTGAATTTTTGAACAAGAAATTATTTATCTACATGTGCCCAGATGTAGATACAGCATAACACTTTTATTTCCTTTTTTCCTAAAATAGCTACAACAGTCCAAAACCCTTAAGTGACTAGTGTGGGATGACACAGCTGCTTAAAACTCATCTCATCCATTCTGAAATATATTGTATTTGTATGATAGTCTAAATGCTGGTCCTGTTCTCTTAATAAAATCCTAGATCGATGAGAGAGGGAGAGAGATATTTAAACACAGCTAATGTGACAACCATACTGCAGAAAAACAAGGGCATGAAAACCTTACTTCTAAACTACAGTGAAAGCAACAATTTCCAGCTAATTTGAATACTGAGAAAAGACTTACAACCTTGGAGCTTTAAATCCAGGTAATGCTGCAATGCCATCTTTGATCTATTTAAAAAAATCTTTTGCTTTCATGGACTTCATAACCCAAAGTAGTTTTGAATGTCTTGTATTGTCTAAGCAAACCAACCAACAAAACCAGCCCCACACAATTCTCTTTTAAACACGTGTAAGGCGCATACCCTGCTTAAAGGAGATTTTACTACCTCTATTTACAAATATGTGACAGATCTATGTTTAAAAAATAGTACTGCCCAGGTAATTAAATTCTCAAAATTAAGTGAGGCACCTCTTGATTTTTATCATAATTGTCCAGGGAAATACCATTTCTCTATAGCTTAAGTGGGATTTCTCCATAATACTATGAACTTCATCACAGAACAGCTGGAATATTAATTTTGACAATTTCCAATCTCTTCATAATCACAATTTAACCCTTTAATGCTGAGTCTAAAGGGGTGCCCTGCTGCAGCTTCAGGAATCCAGTAGTGGTTGGTAACTTCTTAAGTGGCTACACCTTTTAATCACAATCTGATGTGTCAGTTTGTAGATAAAAATCATTATCTAACGAAAAGCAGGGTGAGCAAAGCCTATCCTAAGGATTCTCTACCATGGTTTAATGAGTAAACACCAAGAAATGCTACATCAAAAGGAAATGAGACCTGGGAAAGAAGAGCAGAGACCAAGGAATTGATGAGCTGCATAGCTTGCTTACCTGTGTGTATGTATGTATATGTTTATATATTTCTTGCGGGGTGTTTGATCCTTTCCCTCGTTTGCGTAGTAAGGCGTTGAAGATCTGCAGTGCTGGACTAAACGTAACTTTGTCGGGTTTTTAAAGATCTAGGAAGGAAATGAATGTAACAGATAACAAGCCTTCTGCCTTGTCTGTTAGGCAGCAATTTCTCTTGGGAAAAGCATAGAGACAAATAGCTCTTTGAGCTTTTTTGTTTTCAGCAGAAAAGAGGAGAATTTCATATTTTGTTTTATTATTTAAATATTTTTCCTCTTTGAAAGGTGGCAGGTTTCTTAAAAATCCTGAAATGACTCCCCTCCAGTCTGACAAATATTTTTGTCAGAAGTAAAATTCCTAGAGGTATAAAAGTCAGTTTGGACTTTATCAGTCCCGGGACAGGCAGTATAAGAAATAGGTGTTAAGTTCCAGAAACAGCTAAAGCTAGATCACAAGAGTTTTGTGGGGTTTTTTTCCATCAAAGCTGAGTGTTTCCATTCAGCCGTTTCTGCTGAACTTGTACATTTTGCAAAATTAAATCTAAAACGCTTTAAGCTGACAACATGCAAGAATAAAACATACATAAGGCAATGAAATACTCCAACAAAAGTTACAGTGAGGAGACTGGCCATGGTTCTTTATTGCTTCATCCATCTTTTGGAACAGCAAACCGATCACCACTGTTACAAAAATCATCCAGGTCCAAATTTTCAGCTCTGGCCTTCATTTAGTATCTTCTTTTCATGTTCACACAATTGATTGTACCCATAAAAGTGGATGTCATAAGTATAAAGTGCTGGAGAGGGTTAATGTTACCTGAGAACAAGTGACGTAAGAGCTTCCCTGCCATGAGGGAGGGAGTTTAGTTTCAGTTTGGCTTGCCATGTAGCTTGGCAAGGGTCCTGGAGCGTCTCTGGCTATTGAGAATGACTCTACTTTCCTTCTTATATTTCTAATTAGCTGACTGTAAGTAATGTTGATTTCCCTAAATTCTATACCTATTTGGGGTGTGTCTATCTTTTTCAGAGGGGGAGTTAGAGAACTCTAAATTGTAAGTTGTACTGTAGCCTATGTTCTAATCTCTTTTCTTTATTAAATCTTGTTAGTTATAAAAAGCGTTTGGTTTATTTCCCTTAAGGGTTTCTCTGCTTTCAGACGGGAAGAGAGGAGGGAGGGGAGTAGGTAAAAGGACCAACTCAGGGTAGGAGCTGAGAAGTGGAGTCTATCTCTACCTTCAGCCGAGACGGGTGAAGGGGGAGGGAAAACAGCCTCCAAGTGTCTGGCTCTCAGGGAGAGAGACAGAGTTAGGGTTTTGGGGAGTCTGAGTACCCCACTCCAGGGCCTTGGAGATTTACTCAGATGGTGGCAGCCGGGGGTCCCCAAGTTCCCAGCTGCTAAAGTGTGGGAGTCTGGGGGTGTAGAGAATTAACTTAATCTGGGGAGCAGTTAGTTAGTTGGTCTGGCATACAAGAGTCCCCTTCTCTGTACTCAAGAGCACAGAGACTGGGTAGCACACTCTTACAGTGGACATGCAACCATTTTATAGGCACAAAAACCTATTTGTGCCTATAAACTGGGCATTTGGCTACCTAGTTGCTCTGTGTGTGCTGACTGGACTTATGGTCATATTTGCACCACACACTCAGGTGTATGCACAAAGGTGAATGTGAAAAACACACAGGTTTGAGATTTGCCAAAACTGTGGTTCTGAATACTTAAACAGCTGAACTTATACTTTGCAATTCCTTCTTCACTCCTTGTATAGGAGGCCCAATAGGTATTATTTCCCGATACACATTTGTTCTAGACATTAACTGTAAATGTATGTATGACAGGGTGCTAAGCAAAAAAACTGCTTAGACAGCCCTCAGTCACTCCAGCTCCAATTAAGGGAGGTGAATGGGAGCTGGGTCGATCACTTGGCCCTGATTGGAGAAGCTGGAAGAGCTGCTGCCTCTTCAGGCTGGGGTTGATAAAAGCCCCAGGGGAAGGAAGCCAAGGGGCTGCTGGACAGGAGGAGGAGCTGGAAAGAGGAGAAGCTGCACCAAGGGAAAGGCAGTAAGGGGAAGCAGGGAGAAATAGTTTGCCCCCCTCCCTCTTGCTGGTAGACTATATGAAGGGGATGATGTGTGTGGTGGAGGTGGTAGGAACACTACTTGTAAATAAAAGCACCAGGTGAGCACTGCAACAAAGGCTCTGAGTGACTTTCTTGACCCAGCAGGAGCTAGGAGGGCCCTGCAGAGACCCTGTTACAATATGGATACACATTCAAGTTGGGAATTTTATAAATGATCAGTCATTGAGGACCCCAATTTTTTAAACTGCATTTAAAGTATCAAAGTAACAAATATGCAGAATTAAAATACATCATTGGGAGACCCATTACAAATTAGTGAGTGAGCAAATGATTAAAGAAACAAAACAAAGGATAATCACAATATGCACTTGTTCTGGCTGTTTTAACATATTCTAGAGGCCAGTGTGGCTCCCAGGACCAAAGGGGTGAACAAAAGCCACCTCTACCTCCGTATACTGCTCTAACTCACCTGGTGCTCTAGCCTATAGAGTGACTGTCATTTGGACACAGAAAGACATTTGTCCCATCTTCCTGTCATTGGTAAGCTTCTTTTTAATTGTATGTTCAGTATGGATTTGTCCAATTTAGCTTTAAATAGGTCAAGCATTCTACCACTTGCTTGGGAGATTTTTCTACAGGTGAATAGATCTTGCTCTTAAGAATCTTCTGCCTAAAATATCCCTAGCTTTATCAAAGTACTCCTAGTTTATACCCTTTTTCATTATGGAAAATAATGCCTCTGCCTCCTTGGTTTACATCCTTCAAATATCAGTCCATTGTTACAATGTTCACCTTAGTGATTGCTTATCCAGGCTATAAATTGCAATTCGCTTAGTCTACCTTTGTAAATCAGTGCCTCAGACCCCACTAACCACAACCCCAGTCCTGCTCATCCTACTCACATGGATAGTCCATTGATTTTGATGTGGCTACTTACATTGGTATAGCAAGCAAAATTCAGTCTTTTTTGTTCTAGGAATACTGTCTCCAAAACTTTCATAATTCTCTCTGAATAATACTAATGACAGATCTAGTGATCTAGAAGTCAGCCCTGGTTAGACATTTAATATAAAGAAGAGTCTCTACTCAGAACAAGTTAAACCTGAGAGTATTTTTAAAAATGTGTTTTTTCATATTTTTAGCTCCCTTTTGTATTTAAAGTTTTAGACAATGTGCCTTACATGCTGGGTTAATGCACAGGCGAGGTCTGATTTTATGTACTGACAGTTACATAGATATAATATCCATTAGACTCTAATGATTAGAGAACATTTACAAGGAACAAAACACCAGATCATCTTCATTTCTTTCCACAAGGGGTCACTGAAGTCATTTTTCTTGATGGATGCTGCGTCTGACTTCTGGCTCAATCTATAGTATACGTCTTAAATTAAAATAATTGTCTGCAAGACTGAAACATTGTGTTAGAATATCTTCTGAGATCAAAATATAGCAGAGATGTGTGTCTATGGCCAAAAGTGTGAATGCAATCCTTGGCTTGATAACTAGCAGAATCTTAAGTAGAAATACTGGGGGTTATTTTACCTCTTTGGTCCTGGGTCTGACTGATATTGTAATGTTGTATCTGCAGTTCAAGAAGGATGCTGATAAATTGCAGAGGGTTCTGAGCAATGTTCCTTCTAATTTTTTCCATCCACATGTGGAATGAATTTTATGTGCACCAATATTGAGGTAATGTGTGGATATAAATCACCCTCCCATATTATAGTATAGTTGAACCCACCCATTTCTTTTTTCATTAATGGAAAGGCAGCAATTTAAACAAGGGCCAAAGTCTGTCCTCCTCACTAATGGGAGTTTTGCTTAACTGTCCTCCTCACTAATGGGAAAGCTAATGAGAGTTTTGCTTAACTAACAATGTCAAAATTTGGCCCTAGAGGTGAATATTTTCAAAAATCTACAATTGGCAGCACATTTAAACCTGGATTGTCACCTTTAAGTTCGACAAATTTAATAATTCAGTCTGCCCACTGTCTGGCAATATCAAATGTTCAATGGGTCAGTTTGAAAACATCTGGAGTATAATTGTGCAGTGCAGTAGTTGAACACAGTATTCTATTAGCATGAAATCTGCAAACAAAATCCAAATCTTCATGTAGAAGCTTCATAGCCGAGACTTGCTAGCACTGTATGCAATCTGAAAATTAGAATCCCTGTTAGTCTTCTCTAAAGTGAGTTACAGACCAAGAGAATATATTTGAAAGGAAATTACTCCAGTACTAACAGCAGTACATATACCGTTAAAATGTTCTTCTCATATTAAAATAGAGTACATTTGTATTCAAGAGGAGAAAATTATCTGATCCTAACAGTAGATTGTGAAACAACATGGAGCTTACAGAAATGCACTATCAACTGGTACATTAGGGTGACCAGATGACAAGAATAAAATATCGGGACACATGGGGAGGGCAGGCAGCCACAGGCTCACAGCTCCCACCCCACTGGAGCCATGGAGGGAAGGTGGATACATAGCCTGAGGAAGCGGTGGGTTGGGGGCCCTGCTGCAAGCCATGGGTTGGGGGGGGGGCAATGGCTCCCTCCTGCAGCCCTGCCACAACCCGTGGATGCAGGGCCCCAGCCACAGCCCCACTGCTTACCTGGGGGGTGGTCCCACCCACTGGGAAGCACCTGGCAGGTTCCTCTGGCTCCTGCGGCCAGCGGCGTTTCCCCTCCACGTGCTGCACCTTCCATAAGCACTGGCTCCAGCTGCCATTGGCTGGAAGCTGTGGGGGTGGGACTTGGGGGTGTGAGAAGCACACAGCACTCCAGGGTCAAGAGTGGCCAGGGGGAGTCTGTACCCTGTCTGGGCCCGTAGCTCTCATTGGCCGCAATGGAACCAGCACTTGTGAGAGGTGCAGCACTCAGATACTCAACCCAACCTGTGCCTAGGGGCTGCAGGGTCCTGCTGCCCGATCTTTCCTGGGAACCACCCCAAATAAGCACTGCCGGGACATCTGGTCACCCTAGTTATATTAGCTCAGTGTGTTGCTATTTCTAAATATTGAACTGATGGTCAACATTTGCCAACTTATTCAGCACCTCAACATTCATGGGAGTTTTTGCAACAGGAGCAGGAGTTAGCATACAATGAAGGACCCAAATAGATTAATACCAAGCCCCTTTATTTAGGAAGTGTTTTGAGCAAAGTTTTTAAAGATTCAAAAGCAAACATTCACACCCATATAGACCAGGCTTTCCCTGCAGAAATTCATAAGGAACCACTTTCTTTAGATGAGCAAGCTGTTTATCTAGACTCTTGAAGATTTACAGATACTAGTCCTTAATTAGCTTCCAAGTGGAAACCTTCAATTATACAGCAAAGGGCTTCTTCGGTTTTTTTTTTTTTAGTCTTCGTTAGTTTTTTTAAAAAACAAACAAATTACATGATTTTTAAAAAGCACAGACTTGTAACACTACAATCTATACAGAAAATAACTGCTGGTTTTTTGGAGAAACAATTGTTTATTTCTCTTTTAGACTGTTGCAACTGAACTACTGATAGAGTGGATTGATTTATAGTAGTCATTTGTTTTAAAGTACTTGATAAGGACTTCTCTCCAAGGAATTGCATGAGCTTTTTTTTTTTTTTTTGGTTTGGTTTTTTTTTTAGGGAAAGAAAGGGTGTAGAGAGAGCAAATGCGGTGTCCAGAGCTGAAGTGCAACTACAATTTTTGTTTTAAAAAAAACAAAAACAAAAACCCCACACCCAAACCATCCCTAGCTATTTTAGGGCCCTCCCTTTACTTTTGCAGAGTGCAAACAGCACCAGTAGGCCATAATCAGCCCCATAACTTTGTGCCTGGAGAAGTTGCTGACTCTCTCCCCAGGCGCAATACCCCTGAGTCTAGGTTTCCCAGTTCGGATTCCCTTGTGTGTGCCAATCACATGCCTGCCCAGTGTGTTGAAGCAGACCCAGAAGTTGTCGGTGCTACTCACTAGGGGTTGCAGCTGCATAAGCACGTCCAGGCAGCTCAGCCACTTGTCTCCTGGTCCCTTTGTTACTGCCTTGAACTCCTGGCCACTTTGCAGCCATTCACAACTTCAAACCTCTGCTCTCACTGGTTCCTTCCCAGTGAGGGGTGGGCCTACGAGAGAAGATCATCCCCCATCGGACAACTCAGCATGACCCAGGGGAGGACAATGGGGAGAGTTTTATCTTATGCAAAAATTAGAAGGCAGGGTTCTGTGCAGTGGCCCTGCAAGTCCTGGGGTGGGGCAGGGATGGGGGCCTGCCTGGTGCTGAGCCTATCTGCTGAGGGAGAGGTGCCCCACCACTGCCTCCTCCCCACAAGTCAGATTAGATGGTGCCCCCCATGCCCCCGTTCCCTCCGGCTGCCACTCCCCCTCCCCCACTCCACAGCTGCCCCTGCTGCTGACCTCCATCCCCACCCCACTGCTGGGTGCTGATTTACCACTGTCACTAAGGATGTGTGCACCTATGTGGCCGCGCAGGTGCACAGCTTAGAGAAAACATTGGAGCCAATAAGAGCCATAAAAACAATTAAAAGATTAGAAAACCTGTCATATAGTGATGGATTCAAGGAGCTCAATCTATTTAGTAGTTTAACAAAGAGCAGCTTAAGGGGTGACTTGATTATATCCTCTAAATATATATACTGAGAACATTTTTAACGGAGTAATTAAGCATTTGTACAATTTGCCAAGCGTTCTGCTGGATTCTCCATTACTGACTATTTTAAAATCATGATTAGATGTTTTTCTATGCTCTAGGAATTATTTTGGGGAAGTTTTATGACCTGTGTTGTGCAGGAAGTCAGACTAGATGATCACCGTGGTTTCTTTGGGCTTTGAAATCTATGAAGTTTTATAAATCAGATGGCTGATCACATTCATTTGCTTTATGAAAATCTCCCTGGGCTTGCATTTCTTACTGAAAAAAAAAATTACCCAGGATTTGGATTCAAATCATCCTTGGTAAAATATTACTGTCATTTATGGTCCATTATAACAATGATAGAGGAGCACTTGGGAACCTCTCATTAAAGCTGGCCCTAAGATCATAATCTTTAAGGGGTGCACCACTAATGCAGCTTGTTCAGGACCTGCTAGCACCTATCCTGTTTGCTGTGTTCCCTGAAGAATTAATCATTTCACAGAGTTACTAATTAATGGTTAGTGATCTTAAGGGCAGTCGATAGATTCTAATGCATGTTTCATTAGCGGAGTGTGTTGTCAATATCCTGCCTGGAAGCTTTGGTGTGTTTTTAAAAAAGCTCTGCCCCTTTCCATCTTGCTTGTATTACTGAATTAAATATCTTGCTCTTATTAAAAGCAATTAGTTTTGTAGATTCCCATCTAGTCTCTCTCTCATTCTAAACACAACATCTGTAGCAATTGCTTTTCCGTGAAAGCATCACCCATTGTGACCCTGACAAGGACCAATCCAAAACTGATGCCTGGGAGAGGAGGTAAGGAGTTATTTGAAAGTGGCATCTGTTTTTTGTGGAAAGTCCGGACCAAGAAGGGAGTACAGGCATTTCAAGCCAATATTTGGGTGAGGCTTGAACTGTCTATTGTATGTTTGTTAAGTTAACACTTCACGTAATGTATCATAATAGCTGCTGCTCTGTAAGAAATATTGCTGTAAGGAAATTAGCAAAATCTAGTACCTTATCAGGGTGATTAAATTGCTGGCTATCATTTTTTACTATATCATATTTTAAATTTTAGTGAATATGTTAATCTTACTATAGTGTTTTTCCATTTCACAGCTAAGCTGTAGAAGTTCAATTGCAATCACATTAAAGAGACTGACTTATGTGGTATTTGTTGCTGTTATATTCCTTGATATTGCTGGGCTTTAGATTGTATATTTTTGCTTTTATGATCATTAATTTATTTAACAAAAATGTTCGTTTCCCTCCTATAAATCACCATGACCAAAATGCTCTCTTGCGACAATATCCTTGGTTTGTTTTTGTGGGCAAATTGTGTCTAAATTTTTCTGTCACTCTATTAATTTCCCCCTAGGCAGTGTGATCTAAAGGGTAAAGCACTGGCCTGGGACTTAGGAGAGCTGGGTTCTGTTCCTGGCTCTGCTACTGGATTGCTGAGTGACCTTGGGCAAGTCATTGCACCTCTGTATGCCTCAGTTTTCCCATCTTTAAAATGGCGATTATGATACTAACCTCCTTACTAATGTGCTTGGAGATCTATGGATGAAGGAGGGATAGGTGGTGGTGTGACATTTTCTGATTAAAATATGACTACATTGATCATTATTGCAACCACAATTATATATTTTCAATGAATCTTGTATAAAACGTGTCATGTAAGATATCTATGAAAAGGTTGTGATTTGCTGGTTATGATTATGCTATCTTTATGCATGTATCATTTTTATATTTGAAGTTATCCATATTGGCTTTATACCTGGATTTCAAATGTTTGGTCCTGGGGTAACACCCACAAAGTAGTTAGCCAGCATTTCTTGGCGGGAATATTCAAATTGAGTGTTCCATCAAAAGGACACTTAACTCACAATGGACCATTGGATACACCCATCTACACTGAGTGGACTGTCCTATAAATGTGCTGTCTGGCATATAGGTAATGGCTTCGTGCAACGACTGAGCGAAATTGGACAAGAACACATTACTTGCCCATGTGACTCCAAACACTATCTGATCACCTGCGATAGAGCCAGTGCTTGTAGTAGGTGTGCTGAGATTTTTGTTTGAAAGAGTTGGTTATATGGCAGAGGATATAAATAACCTTGGAAAACCCTCCATTTTGCTTCTATCCTGGTCCAGCCTCTGGACTATGAATGTATACTAATGGGAGCATTTTAACCAATGGACTGAGGACGTTCCAATGATTTGGAAACAATTAGAGACTTATCAAGCCAACAGTTTATTCCATCAATGCTAAAAAGCCTAAACCAAGAACTTTGCAATTACTGTATGTATTTGATTCCTTTAACCAATATATAGGGCTGGTCTTCACTACGGGGGGGGGGGGGAGAATATCGACTGGAGATACGCAACTTCAGCTACATGAATCACATAGCTGACGTTTGCATATCTCTAGCAGACTTACCTGCCGTCCTCACGTCGGCGGCATGCTCCCCCATTGACTCGAGCTTGCGCCTCCCGGCAAGCTGGAGTTCCAGAGTCGACAGACTCCAGACGCAAGAAATTGATTGCTACCCGCTGATCTGGCGGTTAGTGAAGACCAGCCCTAACTCTCTTTCTCTTTGTTTCTTTCTCTCTTTCTATAAATCTTTAGATTTTTAGATACTAAGGGATTGGCATCAATGTGTTGGGTTTTTTTTTGGATAAGATCGGAGTTGTATATTGACCTGGGTCTGTGTCTGGTCCTTTGGAATCAGAAGAACCTATTATTTGATGAGACTAGTTATAAAGAACCACTCATCTCTGAATCTAGTGTTTTGGTGGTGATATAAGAAGTGGCTTTTATGACTTCTTGTTAGCCAATGTGGTGAAACAGGAGTTTACTTTTTTGTTGCTGATTTGGTATGCAGTATCTTGTGAAAGAATAACCACCAGTTTTGGGTTGTTTGCCTTATTTTTCAGCAGTTTGTCTTGAATTTGGTATTCTCAGTTGTGGGCCCACCGAGGCACGGTTACAGGTGGTATTATTAATTACATAGGAAGTCTGTAGAATAATTTTCTAAACACTATTATAGTTGATCCCACACAAATAATCTGCATTGAAAGCCACTTTTTTGTGTGTGTAGACATTAGAGTGTGCCTGGGCACACCTGGCACACCCTGTGCGCATGCCTATGGCAGTAACACTTGGAGGCCACAACTATGATTTGAGCCCTGTTTTGCTAGCACTGTACCAACACATAATTAGAGGTGGTACCTGCCCTAAAGAGCTTACATTCTAAATAGACAACACACTGGGGAGGAAGGATTACAGGGAGAGAACCGAGGCACAGATTGTGACTCACTAAATTTGTACAGGGAGTCTGCAGCAGAGCTAGGAATTCAATTCAGATCAAGTCCCAGACCTGTGGTTTTAACAAGAGCATTCTCCCTGTCCAAAGAAGGCCATTTTTGTTTATTTTCTTTTCCCTATTTATGTAGTTCACTTACAGTGACATCCAGTGATGCTAGTGTAAAGATTTTCCCTAGTGTAGAAGTTCTCCAGGGGTGCTTGGATCTAGCCTTTTTGGTTCAGGTTTATCTCTGGTTCTTTTGTGTTTGTAATATACAGCTGTTTCTGTAAATGTGGGAATGAGTTTCACTTTGACTGGGCATGTTAGCCACATCTTACAGCTCCACTTCTATTTCTGATGTTGACAGAACCCTACCATAATGGGGCAGAAAGCAATACCTGATATTGTCCCTTCCACAGAATGCTTCTGAGTGTTGACTTTTTCATCCCAAAGCCACGAAGGCACCAAGCCAACTTCACTGCTGCCTCTGTCTCTGCAGGAGTATGTGCCCTATCTTGCCTATGATTTTCTAGGGGCTTTTTTTTTTTGTTTAATCATATAAAACTTCTTCAAGGAGGAAGGATAGATAATCTGGAGAGCAAACATTACACCCATTAATATTTTGGTATGAGTTAGTTGGCTTCATCATAAATGAACCTTGTAGCAGAGCCAGTCAATTGCTTGGTAGCTCAACAGTTCATAGCAGCCAAAGATATTTAATTGCCTTTTCCCCACCTACTTTGTAATAATTGTGACAGGATCATAAAATATGCAACAAGATTAAACAGCACTCTGAATACTTCGTTGCTGTCTTTATTTAAAGGAGCTTGGATATGAAGAAACTTTGGCTGTGACTCCAGTAGCAAGAGCGCTGCTTGAGGAGCAGTAAATGCAAGGGCAGGTCATTGATCTTTACCATCACATTGACAGTTGTTTTCCACAGCGTCAATTAGAAATGAATTTGTGGCTGATGCAAGAGACTAAAGCTGGAAAAAGCCAAGTAGTGCAACTTCCCCATTAGTCTTCTGTAGCATTTCTGTCACAGGGCCATCTGTAAATGATTAGTTGGGCAGGTTTAAAATATCTCCTCTTCCCACTCCCATAAGCCATGACCTAAGCACTGTTCCACTAAAACAAGCTGACTCTCATGGGTATGTCTCTCCTGCAAAATTAACATGGATGGTTGTCACCCAGGTCTTAGCTTAGTCTGAGTGTGAGCATCCACACTGCAGAGCCCTACCTGAGGTATTGCATCTTCACTGGTGGTGTGCTCACCCATGTGTATTGTTGGGACTTTTGGGGGCACATCCCATGGTTTTTCATGCTGCAGTAAGATGAGCCACTCTGACAGGTTCTTTCCCAGTGAGTTGAGAGGATTAGTTAGTCCCTCTAGGCACATGGGGATTGGAGGGAGGAGGGCGGGTGTTAGAGGACAATCAGCACTCTTTTAGTCCTCACAGCAAAGTGAGTGAGTGGGTTAGTAGCCCTAGAGAGCAGAATCCAGATTCTAATCCACACCCCCAGCTAGCCCAGACTGAAAGCACCACTAAACATGGATGAGTGGGTTTTGTGTGTGGGTTAGGGGCTGTACCTGGGTAAGAGCCTGAGATGACTGCAGTGAAGACATGCTCTGTGAGGGCTGAACTCTCCAACCCTGCAAAAGATCTGAATACTAATTTTGTCTATCTTTGAATTTTTGGTCGACTGGCTCAAACCACAAAACTTGGATCTGTGTCCAGATTTCAAATACCCATTTTTGTGCTGTAGGGATTGTGTATTGGTTCTGGGCTATCTGTGATCTTGCTGTGCTATGGTTTTCTACACGGCTCTCACAAAACCTTTGCTGTACAAAGGAAGTGTCAGTGTTCTGAAATACCCCACCACACCATCACCTGCACCTTTCTGTTTAATCTGTAGAGGTCCTGGGTCTAGTCACCTATTTTTCTTTCCTCTTTCTAGGAGTATCCATAGATTTCCTTTCACTTATACGGATGGGGGTCCATTATCATGATTTACCAGTGAAAGTGATTTGCTGGAGTATCTGAGAGAAGATTCCTCAGACTGTACTGTCAAACCCAAGTGTATCAAATGAATGCATCAGACCCCCAAAATCATGAGGTTGTCTTTAAAATATCATGATTTTTAAGACAAAGAAATAAATTTGGGCTCTTTCTTCTTTAGCTTGTCAGTGTCTCAAAAAGCCAGCACCTACATTTATATTTTCTAGATTCTTTCCACAACCATGGGAGCTAGAACTTATTTTAAAATGAAAGCTGGGATTCTCTTAGAATCACATTACTTCACGTGTTTTAACAGAACCATCAAATGTCACAAGATTTGGGATGAAATCACTAATCTTATTTGTTTGTATAATCCCTCTAATGGGGAAAAATTGAACCTTGGAACTGGCAAAAAGAACTCTCTCCTCATTGGTCAGTAGCATGCCACTTATGTGCATCTGAAATCAGTCAGCATTAGTCTCATACCTTGGCTGGCTGCCTACTGCATGTCTAGCTGCAGCAGTGTCAAAGGATATTGGTCAGGGTCTAAAAATATATAAAATCTGCTAACCAATTGTTTTGCATCAACTTCTTCAAGATGATGAGCCATTCCACATAGAGTTACCAGATAGCAACTGTGAAAAAACGGGACAGGGGATGGGAGGTTATAGGTGCCTATATAAGAACAAGTCCCAAAAGCCAGGACTGTCCCTTTAAAAATGGGACATTTGGTCACCCTAATCCCACATGACTCTGAAACAAAGACTTTTTGGGGACCGTGATGAAAGAATAGTCTGCTTGATTTAAAAAAAAAATCCATGTTGAATTTTTAAAGCTTATGGTGGTAACAACTTTCTCATGTATGTCTGCTTGTTTAGACCTGGTGAAAGCATCTACAGCTGATTGCCAGTTTTCTGGGTCACACAGTCACCCGAAAAAGCAACTTTTTCAGCTTTTCACTGTTCTGATGGAGGAAATTTTTGTTAAGATCTAGACCAGGGGTCTCCAAACTACGGCCCGCGGGCCGGATGCGGCCCGCGAGGCCCTCTCATCCGGCCCGTGGAGATCGGTCGGGAACCAGCCACGGGGCCGGGATGCGCCGCGTGCTCCGCTGCCGCCGCCGGCCGGGACGCGCCGCGTGCTCCGCGGCCGCCGCCGCCCGGGACGCGCCACATGCTCCGCTGCCGCCGCCGGACAGGGACGGCTCAGAGCTGGGGCCGGGACGCGCCGCACCGCCACCCAGTTACAGGCGGCGAAACAAGGAGCCACCCACTGCCAGGCGGCGAAATGGTCTGTGGTGAGAGACCGGGTTGAGCGGGTTGGGGGGGGGGGGGGGGAAGAGACCGGGTCGGGGGGGGGGGGGGGGGGAAGAGACCGGGTTGAGCGGGTCGGGGGGGGGGGGGGGAAGAGACCGGGTTGAGCGGGTCGGGGGGGGGGGGGGGGAAGAGACCGGGTTGAGCGGGGTCGGGGGGGGGGGGGGGGGGAAGAGACCGGGTTGAGCGGGTCGGGGGGGGGGGGGGGGGAAGAGACCGGGTTGAGCGGGTGGGGGGGGGGGGGGGAAGAGACCGGGTTGAGCGGGTCGGGGGGGGGGGGGGGAAGAGACCGGGTTGAGCGGGTCGGGGGGGGGGGGGGGGGAAGAGACCGGGTTGAGCGGGTCGGGGGGGGGGGGGGGGGGAAGAGACCGGGTTGAGCGGGTCGGGGGGGGGGGGGGGGGAAGAGACCGGGTTGAGCGGGTCGGGGGGGGGGGGGGGGGAAGAGACCGGGTTGAGCGGGTCGGGGGGGGGGGGGGGGGGAAGAGACCGGGTTGAGCGGGTCGGGGGGGGGGGGGGGAAGAAGAGACCGGGTTGAGCGGGTCGGGGGGGGGGGGGGGAAGAAGAGACCGGGTTGAGCGGGTCGGGGGGGGGGGGGGGGAAGAAGAGACCGGGTTGAGCGGGTCGGGGGGGGGGGGGGGAAGAAGAGACCGGGTTGAGCGGGTCGGGGGGGGGGGGGGGGAAGAAGAGACCGGGTTGAGCGGGTCGGGGGGGGGGGGGGGAAGAAGAGACCGGGTTGAGCGGGTCGGGGGGGGGGGGGGGGAAGAAGAGACCGGGTTGAGCGGGTCGGGGGGGGGGGGGGGGGAAGAAGAGACCGGGTTGAGCGGGTCGGGGGGGGGGGGGGGAAGAAGAGACCGGGTTGAGCGGGTCGGGGGGGGGGGGGGGGAAGAAGAGACCGGGTTGAGCGGGTCGGGGGGGGGGGGGGGAAGAAGAGACCGGGTTGAGCGGGTCGGGGGGGGGGGGGGGAAGAAGAGACCGGGTTGAGCGGGTCGGGGGGGGGGGGGGGAAGAGAGACCGGGTTGAGCGGGTCGGGGGGGGGGGGGGGGGGGGAAGAGACCGGGTTGAGCGGGTCGGGGGGGGGGGGGGGGGGGGGAAGAGACCGGGTTGAGCGGGTCGGGGGGGGGGGGGGGAAGAGACCGGGTTGAGCGGGTCGGGGGGGGGGGGGGGGGGAAGAGACCGGGTTGAGCGGGTCGGGGGGGGGGGGGGGGGAAGAGACGGGTTGAGCGGGTCGGGGGGGGGGGGGGGGGGAAGAGACCGGGTTGAGCGGGTCGGGGGGGGGGGGGGGGGAAGAGACCGGGTTGAGCGGGTCGGGGGGGGGGGGGGGGGAAGAGACCGGGTTGAGCGGGTCGGGGGGGGGGGGGGGGGAAGAGACCGGGTTGAGCGGGTCGGGGGGGGGGGGGGGAAGAAGAGACCGGGTTGAGCGGGTCGGGGGGGGGGGGGGGGGAAGAAGAGACCGGGTTGAGCGGGTCGGGGGGGGGGGGGGGGAAGAAGAGACCGGGTTGAGCGGGTCGGGGGGGGGGGGGGGGAGAGAGACCGGGTTGAGCGGGTCGGGGGGGGGGGGGGAAGAAGAGACCGGGTTGAGCGGGTCGGGGGGGGGGGGGGGGGGAAGAGACCCGGGTTGAGCGGGTCGGGGGGGGGGGGGGGGAAGAGACCGGGTTGAGCGGGTCGGGGGGGGGGGGGGGGAAGAGACCGGGTTGAGCGGGTGGGGGGGGGGGGGGGGGGAAGAGACCGGGTTGAGCGGGTGGGGGGGGGGGGGGGGGGGGAAGAGACCGGGTTGAGCGGGTCGGGGGGGGGGGGGGAAGAGACCGGGTTGAGCGGGTCGGGGGGGGGGGGGGGAAGAGACCGGGTTGAGCGGGTCGGGGGGGGGGGGGGGGAAGAGACCGGGTTGAGCGGGTCGGGGGGGGGGGGGGGAAGAGACCGGGTTGAGCGGGTCGGGGGGGGGGGGGGGAGGAAGAGACCGGGTTGAGCGGGTCGGGGGGGGGGGGGGGGGAAGAGACCGGGTTGAGCGGGTCGGGGGGGGGGGTTGGAGGAAAGGAGGTTTTGGGGGGAGAGACCTGGGTGGGTCAGTTGGGGGGTTGATGTGTAGTGTTCATGTGTAGTGTATCAATGTGAATAAAATAATATTAAATAAATAATTAAAAACAACATCCATGTTTTGATTCTTTTTTATTTGGACCTCGAGTGTGTTGTCGGCCCCCGAACTGCTATTTGATAGTTAATGCGGCCCTCGGGCTGAAAAGTTTGGAGACCCCTGATCTAGACTATCTTGGTGAAATCACAACAGTTTTGCTATTGTTAGCTTTGCTTCCATTATTTCCATTTGTTTGTTGTCTTTGCTCACCTTTAGTGTTTTCATTTCTCCCACAATACGCCTGACACTTTTTTCCAATTCTCTAAAGCCAATATCAATTGCAACCAACCATCAACAGCCTCCTATGCTGTTAGTCTCTCAGTGATTGCTATCCCTAAATTTAAGATCAGCAATTTGACATCTATATACTGACTCTAGTTTCATAAGCATTATTAGATTGCTCCAATTAGTGCTACTCCTAAAGTGTAATTTAAGGGAAAAAATAACTCTGGCAAAAACATTATCAACTTATGCAATATATCTTCCTTGCAGGAAACACAAGTTGTAACTACTCCATTGCTCTGCAGAGGCAGTAAGTACATCTTTGAAAGAGATGGTTGGCTTCAATTATACCTAGTATATCATCAGCTAAGTTCTGACTGCATAATCTTCACTACTTGTGATTTATATAGGAAGTAGAACAGAGCTTAGGTTTTAAGAGCCTAGGCTGAGTTTGCAGTGCTGGCAGTTAGGGGGAAAATATGCTTTGTCTAGAAGTCAAATTATATTTCATCTGCAAGTCTAAAGGAGAGAATATAGCCCCTCAATTCATGTTTAGTCAATTTTGTGATCAAAACTATGCTTGAAGGACTTACCAACTAGATAGAACTGAGAAGTAGGTAACACCCTCACAGTATCTTAAAAGGGTTTGCAAGTGCTGGTTCAAATGACCTACCCTTGTGTCATAACCGATAAATTACGTTTTATTCCATCCCACATGGAGGAAGTGGTAAAGATGTGATTGGGTACATCACACTATCCTGCCACTGCCGCTAAGGAGTTGCGCGCGAGAGAGAGAGTAGATACTTCCTCACTAGAGCTAGGTGGCAAACTCATCAATAGGAGAGTTACAAGTCTGCAGACCAGGAAGAAGGAAGTGGCCATGGATCCTGAAGAAGGATTCTGCATTAGCTACAAACTGGCAGGAAGCAGGAGGAGGAGCTGAAACCTCCAGGGACAAAGCACTGGAATGAGTGTGGCTCCGTGAAAGGGGCTGGGAGGCAGATGGAAGATAGGCAATGGTTGAGGGAAGTGGTAGCAATGATCTTGATGATAGTTGCTTAGTACAAAGTTGCTGGGCTGAACCCAGAAAAGAGGGTGAACCTTGGTTCCCCTACCTGCACCAGGAAAAGCACTTAAAAAAGCCTTTCTGTTGCAAGGAGCAGTGAGTCTGGTGTGGGGGCTGACGACCTAGAATAAGGTTATTGGACTTTGTGGATTCATTACTACTCCAGAAGGGGTGGGGACTATAAATGACCTGTCTGGGCTGAGTTGTGAGAAGGGGCAAACTACTGCAGGGTCAGAGTGGCTGTCAACGGGGTGTCAGAGTTGAAGAGGCTTCAGTAAAACACCCAGCCAAAAAGGTACACACCAACCAATGGGTGATCCTTCACACAAGGACAATAAAGGAAACAAGTTGTTTCTTCATAGACCTTACAGAACAGCACAGAACTCTCCAAACCAAAACAAACAATGACCGTAGAGTTCCCACAAAACCAGAGTGCTTTCTTCAACCTGGCCTTGCCTTCAACCACTTAGTGAAAGTAGGGGAAAAGAGATCTCTGTTTTCCAGGTCTCCTCATTCCCCTGTCCAGTCAATTACCAGCTTCTCCCAGAGGTGGGGAAAAAAGAGAGAGAAACCTCCTGCACCAGTATTAATGTAGTACACTCTGTCAGGACTCTGAATCACCTTCACAGTGAAGGTCAATAAATTAGGTTCCATATTTTTTGTGGATGGTGAAATGGCTGTTTCTGAGGAACAGAGAAATACATGCCTATTTATCACTAGGACACTCTGGTTTAATTAATTTCCCCCGCCTCCCTCATGCCAATCAGGGACATCAAACCTCTGTTCAGTTAAAACAAAGTAAGTGCTTGTTGAAGCAGCCTCCAAGTTCCCTCTGATTAATGGTGGGAATTAATGAATATGGAGTCATCAGGCAGGACCGAGTTCCTGCTGGGTATAAGTCAAACAGCCTGGGGAAAGAAGAATTGACACAAATCCTCAATTCAGCAGAGTTCGAGATTGAGATTTTCTTCTCAGCCTTCAGAATATTAAGGATAACCAATAAACAATGCCGATGTCGCCATATTTTTAGGCTTTTATTATTTCCAAGGAAGTCTTTGATCCATAATTCAGTGTCTACCATTTCATTTAGAGTCCGCACATGAAGTGGTTTCTTGAAAAGGCGGAAAATGGCTAGGATTCTGGATGAATGTTCTTGAGATTCATGCCTCCAGACTTTTACAGGTCTTGCTGGGATATTGGCAGCAAGGATTATTATGAGGACTTTCATAATGTTCAGGGCTGCTAATAGCATTTTTCATTTAGATGAAAAAGTCCTGAGGGTGGAATGTTTAAAAATACAATGAGAAGGCTGGGCTCATTTCATGAAATAAAGCTGATGTCCTCTCATGATTTCTCTGCAACAAGTCAAATACATGGAAAGGTGTGTATGGAGAACTGCCAGCGCCAAGTGGAAAATTCCTAAATTATATTCTGACAGTGACAGGGGGCTCATTTGAGGTCATGCATGGGGCAAGTAGAAAGGAAATCCCACCAGGAATCTGGCATTGCCTTCTGAGGTTAGAAAGACATGATTCAGCTTTGTAAACATTGGTGAAAAAGTGGGATATAGCCTGTAAGAGGGGTTACCCTAATCCCTGTGCTCTTGAGCACCGAGAAAAGGACTCTTAACTAGCCAAAACCCACTTAACTTAGCTGCTTCCCAGCCCAAATTAAGTCCTACACCCCGAGACACCCCCTTTTGACCAGTGGGGTTTTTAGGGTTACCAATCGCTGCCACCATTCGGGTGTACTTCCAAAACCTTGGTGGGGCCCCCAAACTTCCCCAAGACCCTAACTTTGTCCCCCTCCCTGGGAGCCAGAATCAGGCACCCAGAGGCTGCTTCCCCCCCCCCTGCACCCTGTCCCCCTCCCTGGGAGCCAGAATCCGGCACCTGGAGGCTGCTTTCCCCCTCCCCCATCTAACCTGACGGTAACGAAAGACAGTCTCCACACTCCAGCTATACACTTAGCTGCCCTGGTCCCTATTTCCCTTCCCTTCTCCCTTCCCAGACTGGAAGCAGAGAAAACCCTAAGGGAAATAAACCAGACGGTTTTATAACTAGAAGATTTAATAAAGAAAAGGGAATGAAACAAAGATACAATACACTTTCCAATTTGGGGTTCTCTAGCTCCCTTCTGAAATGGAAAGAAACACCCCAAAAGGCACAGGCTTAAAATAATTAAATAATTATACTCACAGTACAGCTAATCAGAAATATAAGAAGAAAATAGAACCATCTTTATAGCCAAAGATGGTCTAGGACCCTTGCCAAGCTCCATGGCAAGCCAGAAACTAACTGAACTGAAAAACTCCTCCCACCCTCAAGGCAGGAAGCTCCTCCCTCCCTCATGGCAGGGTAACTCTTACGTCACTTGTCTCAAATAACATAGCCCCACCCAGGCAAGGCACACTCCACACTTATGACATAGCCCATGAAAGCTTATGATGAAATAAACTGGTTAGTCTCTAAGATGCTACAAGTCTTCCCCATCTTATTTACGGACACAGACTAACATGGCTGCTAATCTTAAATTTGTAAACATTGTGATGGAATAGGAAGAATGTCACCTTCTAAAACCTCAGCATCACTCAAGTCCTTCTGAGCCCACAGTTTTTTAAAAAAGGAGAGAAAATATAAAGCAATCAAAGTAGTTTAACATATTGTGCTTACACTTATAAGAAAAAGTAGATAAGTCATTCTCTTAGTTACAGGGGGGAAAAAGGAAGTTTAAGAGCTGTAAGCTACTCTCAGCATTTCCGTCTGTCTGCTTTGTGTCTGTCTGTCAGCATTGTGCTGCTCTCTAGAGAGAGGTGCATTTCCTTTCTTCTCAGACAGTATTTGTCAAATCCCCTTCCCTACTAAGAATCCAGGCAGCTAACCTAGCTTTCCAAACCTGTTTTCTCCAGCTCCATACAAATATAATAGGGGAAAAGATGCATGATTCGCCCTGCAGAAGATAGCCCACTGAGGAGAGGATGACACACTCTAATGATGATTAATAGGCACTTTTCAATGGCTTAATGATGGTTCAGCTCTCACCTTTCACAGACCAGGTTGCTTTGGTTGTACCTATTTTCTGTGAGGGACCTTGTTAACTCATGAAGCAATCCAGTAATGGAAATATGCTATTTGATGGTCTTTCCTGGCTCTAACTTTAATTGTATAATTTGAATGTGGGGTTTTTGAATTGTTGAGAGATCAGCTCCCATCTCTGAAACCTTCCCATGATTTACTAATGCAGCCAACCCAAACTGATACAGGCCTGAAAACCTGAAGCAAAGCACCGAGGCTGGAAGACCAAGGTAGATAACTGCCATGCAAGTCATTGGCTTTGCAAGAATGTGCAGTGTGAAATTACATGTGGTTAGTAAAAAATTGGCACTTGCTGATGGAATGCTCAGTGAGATATTAAAAGGACTTATGGGAGCTGACTTTGACATTGCATATTCTTCTTTAGTAATGATTTCAGTGCCTGAACTTACTGGAGGAGGGCAGAACCAAAGACCCTGGTTTATTTTTATTTTTTAAAATCTTCATTTAAAGTTTTCTGTCTTGTTTAATGGGGTCTTTGGTTCTGTCCTGTGTTGGCACTTTACTGGCATGATGGGCTAGCATTCCACTTAGTGGTTGCTATATGAATAGAATACGTCCTATCTGGTTTTTACATCAAAATGAAATCAGATAATGAAGGATTGTTGAGCCAGGCCATTCAAAGTAAAATCACTGGCATTAAACCACAGAGGCTCGTCTGCACATGCTCCTGGGAAGGGGCACATTTTCCACAAAGGATTTAGAAGAAAGCTTTTATTCTGTTGGCTCTTGCTGTTTTGCCCACCAGGTAGGCTCAGACTCTGGAAATTAGTACACATAGTCTGAGAGGGAATGAATGATATAATGTCTGACAAGTGAACAAAATAGCTCAATGAAATGTCATTAGTCTTGGCCATATCTGTGACAACAAATGGATGTGAGTATAAATATTAGGCCTCTTGGTCAGCTGGACACCAGAGTCAACAAATTTTAAATTAAGCTCAAATTTGTTTCTTGCAAAGCTCAGACAGGTTCCTTTCTCTCAGCTTTTTAAATTTGTTTTTTTCAGCCTGAGGATGATCACTCTTTGCAGTTCTCAAGTTGGTAGATAACTAAAGGTTGGAATTATTCTTGCTGATAGTTTAGAAGAAACAGGAAATCTGGAAGGCTAGAAAATAATCTTTGTAATCTAGGCTCCAAGGGAGGAGTCTAAAACCTGAGCCAGCAGCACGGTAACATTTGAGTAGGGTTAGTATGCAAGGGAGTCATGATTTTTTTTTTTAAATCAGATTGTATTTGTGTGTAAGAAATAACATGCTAGCCTTACTAACAATACATTTCTACTTCTATGACCACATCTTATGAAGAATTCCTTTTGTTCATATCTGTATTGTACCTTTTGGGGATGAAACCCATAGGAGTTTGTCTATGGTGGACTGGGCTGCTTAGGAGATTGCAAAGGGGGATATAAAGTCTTTCTCCTTTAGGTCACGGACTGCAGCTTGTTCAAATTAGTAGTGACCAAACCCTTCTATCACAGAAGGACTGTTCAGTGGCTTATGTGAAATGAGTTTTGTGGTCTGAGTTAATTTCTTTCTGAACATGGGTCCAGAATACTTGAAAACAAACAAAGCCCACACTAAATATCACTGGCACTCTTCAGAACATTTGCAGCAAAGAGGGAACGTATGGAATGAAAGTTAGTGACTCCTGTTCCCCCATGAGTTCTAGATTGAAGCACCTGGTGGAGAGGCAAGGTGGGGAAACTTGACCTGTCCTAGCGGAGGTCATTGGTCTCCTGTCAGTGCAGCACCTTTCATGAGCCATAACTCAGGCTTCATTTCCAAAAGAGACTATTGGGTGGCCATCTTGTGACACCAGAAATGGGTGTGATTTTCAGAAAATGTTGAGTGCTCCTCTGAAATTCAGGCCATTTTTTAGGATGCCTTAAGCTAAGTGCTGCAGGATCGAGTTGCCCAAATCTCTAGTCTCTCTTGAAACCTGCATTCTTTAGTCTTTTTAACCTAAAATGAAATTGCCTTTCTTTTACCAATCACATGAAAAGTTTCATTTAGGATAGTTTTTAAATAGGTTTTTATATGCCACTCTTTGTATGGCTACATATCAGAACGTTTGCAACTTGATTGGACTTCGGGGGCTGAAGTTCTAAATATGCTGAATGAGCTGGCGGTGACTGTTCCTACAGAGGGTACAAAGACTGAATTTCAATCACTGTGCCTTGTGGAGGGAATTGACTAAGATAGCAGTGACTGTTAGCATTTATTGGGTGTGCGCATGTAGCAAGGCAGCGACTCACCCTGCGGCGCCTCCTGCTGGTACCTCCAGGGAATTAGCTCTTTCCAGCATCTGGAGCACCCTCTGCCAGCTATAGTCCCGCTTGCCACTGGCCCTGTGTCCCTCCCTGGACCCCAGTGCCCTCTTACCTAGGGTGCTGCACCCCTGGAGTACCCCCACAGTCTCAGGGTCTCCCCTCCCTGGGGAACCCCCACCTTCTATCCCCACCTTGCCTCAATCTAGGCAACTGCCAGTCACCACTTGACCCTGTTCACTGGGGCAGACTGCAGTATCATTGCCACTCATCACATTGCTACCTCTGCAACTACTCATGGGTTGCCCCCTGCAACACTAGTACCCCTTGTTGGGCTATCCCCTAGGCCCTGCAGCCTGGGGGTTTCCAGCCCAGAGCTTCCTAGCTCCTCTTGCCTTACCCCAGCCCTGCTTCACCCTGAGTATCCTGTCAAGCTTCCCCAGCAGCCAGGCCAGTCTGCCTCCTCAGCTAGAGAAGGAGACTCTGTCTCAGGCCCCTGCTTCTCAGCCTTTCTAAGGGCCTGCTAGTCTGTTTGGGGCATGGCCACACAGCTGAACCTATTCTCCCAATCAGCCTGGGAACTTGCTCCCAACCACAACCCTTTCCTGGGCTGTTTTAAGCCCTTCCAAACAGGAGCTGGTGGTCACCCTGCTACAGTGCATAACAGGTCTCTAATGTGAGTCAGTGCAAAATACCATTAAAACAGTATTTTTGTATAATTTTTGTAGATATTTTAATGAGATGATAGTTTCTGCCCTGCTCTAAATCCTCATAAAATATGATGTGAGGTCTAGCTCAGAGGAGAAGCTGGAAACTTAAGCCTTTCCAGACTGGCAGTAATTGAGAGAGGAAAATGGATTTAAAAACTTGAAATAAGGGCCATAACAAAAGCAGAGAAGAGGAATTATGTACGGTGGAAGAAGTAAATGCTCCAATGTAAGTATGTTTGAGGTTTGAGCTACAATCCTTTTTACATGTACAGAGTGTATTTGAACAGTCTCTTCAGGAGTGCCTCTGACATTTTGAAAACAATGTCTCTTAAAGATAAAAAATGAATTTTTCTCTGAAATCTGTCCCCTTCTGGTAGTGTATCAAACACACTCCTTGCTAGTGATAGATCCTGAAGAATAAGGGGGCACTTACAAAAACCATGGCTAGTGTTTGCAAGGCTTGTACATTCTGCCCATCTGAAAGATGAGTGTTGCCAGGTGGTTTTAAGTGAATGCAATGCTAATGAAGGAGCTGGGTTCACAGAAATCCTCTGTTCACAGAATAGATAGAGTGCAGGCAGCTGCAAAGTAATTCAGTCTTCTCTTCTCTGCCCACTGAATGCTTACTCTCTCTGCTACAAGAGGTAGCATGGGGACAGCAGTTATTAGTGGTGGTTTTTGTGATGTGGGCACCTCCCCATGTGGAACTGAAATGAGACCACAATACCTTTTGCATTTAGGCCTTGCATACTCTAGGATGTTGCACTGGAATAATTTAAACCAATATAATTGTACTGGTGAAAAAGGCTGAGTAGATGGTCTTATTTCGGTTTAAGAGTAGTGTGTTTCAGCTGACTAGGAACAGATTAAGTTCCAAAATAAGACATTCTTCTTTGAGTGATTGCTCATGTGCATTCCAACAAGTGTGTGCGCATCACGCATGCACGGTCCCGGAAGATTTTTCCCTAGCGGTACCCGTAGGGTTGGCAGGGGAGACCCCTAGAGTGGTGCCCTTATAGCAACGTATATATGACCCTGCCGACCCACCCCCTGCTCAGTTCCTTCTTTCTGTTAATGACGGTTGCTGGAACAGCGTTGTGCTAGTCACTGCTTAGCGGTATCGCACTTCTCAGTTGATTATAGTTCTTAGTTTACATTATATTTCGATAGTTTTCATCTATAGTTATAGTAGTTGATAGTATAGTTGTATATAGTTCTAGTCGATATTTCTTCTGTTCTCCGGCACCGGGGTATGCCTCGGGTGCAGGGGTTTAAGGTTTGTGAGGGCTGTGGTAAGCCCATGCCAGTAAGCGACCCGCACTCCAAGTGTTTGAAGTGCTTAGGAGAGGGTCACCAGGCGGAGCGGTGCTCTATCTGCAAAGGGTTCAAACCCCGTACCAAGAAGGAGAGAGACTCCCGCTTAAAATCATCCTGATGGAGTCGGCGCTGCAACCGCAGCAACACCCTCCACCAGAGGTACGCCGTGCCCTGGCATCGGTGAGAGACCCAGTGGCACCGAAGTCAGACCCAAAGAAGCACCGGCACCGCTCTCCGCACCGCTCCGGGAACTCTCGCAGGCACCGATCGCAATCTCCGGTGCCATCGAAGAAGCCGAGAAGTCGTTCCCCTGACCGCAGAGCCCAGGGTGAACCCTCATCAGCACGGCAGACTTCGGGTCGAATAAGCGAGTCCCGTCAAGTGCCGAGAGCGCCCACTGAGTCGCGGGACCACACCCCCCTCGGTGCCGCGCCATCCCCACACGGGGCTTTCGAAGAACTTGACATGCCTTCGACGCCGGACATTTTCGAGGCAGCTCAAGATCTCATTGCCTTGACGCAAGATGCAGTCCTGCCACTGGTTATTACTCTGGTTCCGTTTGTGGCTCCGGCACCCGTGCCCAGGTCTGCGGCACCTATCATTCCGGCGCAGCCCCCGGTCCCTCTAACATCCGCAACCTCGGCACCGTCGAGCACCGGACGTATGAGCTCCCTCGGCACCTGTCCTTCCGGTATCCACGGCCACAATACACGGCCACAATACAACCGCCACCTGAGAGACATCCAGGAAAACCGACGATGTTTCAGAGGCAAATCACGGCACCGGAGGGGTCCGCACCGCCGTGGTCCGCGTTGGACTATTCTTCAGAATCCAACGCGGCTTCCTCTCGGTCCGGCCGTAGCCACCGTACTTCGGGGTCGCGCCATCACTCCCATCAGAGCCTTCCATCTTGGCTGCCTCAAGGTCAAGGTCCTGTGCAGTGGCCGTTCTGGACACCTTGGGCGTTCCATCAGTCCCAAGGCCCACCTTCAGTATCGGCCTCATTACCTTTGGTGCTGCAGAGCCCCATTTCGGCGACGGTATCAGCACCGCCTTCGGAGACAGCTCCTGAAGATCCGGTACCGGAGCCATCGGGCATTGACCGGCCTCCCTCCAGGGCGTTTCAGCAAGCGCAGGAAGGGACCTTATATGACCCGGCCGCAACAGAGCTGCAGCAGGGAGATCCCCAGTTGGCCACCTCCTCGTCTTCCTCACCTGATGAGGCAGTAGTAGGGTCTTCCTCCCCAACCCTCTCTCCTATGGACATTCGGGGTCATCAAGATCTTCTCCGTAGGGTGGCCCAAAACCTCAATTTACCAGCTGAGGAAATCAAAGAGGAGGTAGACCCCACAGTGGACATCTTGTCCTCCGGTGGTCTGACAAAAATTGCCCTCCCATTTATTAAGACCATCCATTCCTTGTCAAACACACTTTGGCAAACTCCGTTCTCCATTCCACCCACTGCTAAGGGGGTTGAGAGGAGGTATTTTGCTCCACAGACTGGCTATGAGCATCTTTTCACCCACCCTCAGCCGGGAACCCTAGTGGCCAATGCAGTCAATCATAGGGAGCATCAGGGTCAAACAGGATCTACACCCAAATCACACGACGCAAAGAAGCTCGACCTCTTTGGCAGGAAGGTGTATTCCTCAGGGGCTCTCCAGCTAAGGATATCCAACCATCAGGCGGCGTTGGGGAGATATGCCTTCAACTCCTGGTCAGCCATGACGAAGTTTCAGGACCAACTCCCTAAAGATTCTAACGTGGAGTTTAAAGCCATTGTGGAGGAGGGCAGACTAGTTTCCAGAGCCGCTCTCCAAGCTGCCTTAGATTCTGCTGACTCGGCATCAAGGACCATGGCAACCACCATAGTGATGCGTCGTGGTGCTTGGCTGCAGGTCTCTGGCATCCCGACCCCAGTCCAGGCATCTATCCAAGATTTGCCCTTTGATAGGCAAGGGTTGTTCTCTCAGGACACTGACACAAAACTTCACTCCATGAAGGACTCGAGAGCGATGCTGCGGTCCTTAGGCCTCCATACCCCTCAACCACTTAGGAGACTATTCAGACCTCCTCCCCCCACCCAACCTTGTTCCTACCAAGCTCCCCCTAGACGGGACCAACCTAGGAGGGGTGGTAGAGGGAATAGCAGAGGCCGCCCCCGTTCTGCCACCAGGCAGGGTGTGACGGTGCTGTTCCTGGTGGGATCCAACTGTGAGTGTCAGATCAGGACAGATTGCTTCCAAAGGGCAACTACAGCCCAAAGCTGGGGTTTTTCCACACTAAGGCAAACCAAACCAGCCAAACAGAAAAGACTTTGGTTTCACCTCACTGGCTAACCACAAGTCACACAAGCAATCCCCTTAAGACACTCCAGATTCCCAGTATCACCACCAGCAGCCACCTGTCCTGGGAACCAATGGTTATGAAAACCAATACCCCAAATAAAGAAAATGGTTCTCCCCAATTCCAAAGAATCAGGCCCCAGACCCAGCTCAATATACAAATCAGATCTTCCCACAAATCACGCTGTTGCCAATCCTTTAGAATCTAAAATCTAAAGATTTATTATACAAGGAAAAATGTATAGGTGAGGGTTAAGAATGGTTAAAAGAAATCAATTACATGCAGTAATGGCACATCTCTTGGTTCAGGCTTGCAGCAAAGGTAGAATAAACTGCAGGTTCAAATCAAAGTCTTTAGAAAGCATCCCATTTGGGGATGGGTCAGCACCTTAGTTCAGAGTTCACCTGTGTAGCAAAGTCCATTCAGAGCTGGAAGCAAGACAGGCTGCAGGCTGAAGGTAGAAGACGAAGGTGGGGGGGCTGTAGCAGCTTCATTTATAGTTTTTTTTTCCCATGTGCAAACACCTCTTTGTTTCTGCTGTGAAAAGTTCAGCCCCATGGAGTCCTGGAGTCACATGGGCAGACCACATGACCATGCATGACTCATTATTTGCAGGCAGAAGCCATTATGCACAGGCTGCCTTGCAGGTTCTCTGTAGACTTCTTGTCTGGATTGGGGCATTTCAAGCTCCCAGAGTCCATTGTGTCGCTGATTGCTCTTAATGGCCCATCAAGCCCCGAGCAGAGCTGACGCCCAGTATTCTGGAATGTCCCTCTGGCAGCACAATATTTGGAAAGACAGACAGTCCAGAGCCAATATTCATAACTTCAACTGCCAAATTGATACACACATACCAATGCCATATTTACAATTAGTAGGCTGACCATACGTCCCGTTTTGAACGGGACAATCCCGTTTTTTTAATGTTTTTTAACCGTCCCGTCTTTTTGTCCAAAATATCAATTTTGTCCCGTTTTTGGGGCAGGACTCATAAAACGTGGACTCATAAAACATGGAGTCATAAAACGTCCGCCCCCCCCCCCCCGCCGCCGGTGCGCTCAGCCCCCGGCTGCGGCTCCAGACCGCTCTGCTCCGCCGTCAGCTTCAGCCCGCTGACATAACATGACATAAAACTGAATGTATGTGATTATGAGTCATAAAACCCGGCTGGCAGCCCCCCCGCCAGCGCGCTCGACCCCCGGCTGCAGCTCCAGACAGCTCTGATCTGCCGCCTCCTCCAGCCCGCCGCCCACTGCCGCCGCCTCCTCTCTATTCCTCCTTCCCTCCCTTCTCTCCATCCCTCCCTTCCTCCCTGCTCTCTCCCTCTGTCCGCTGCCTCCTCTCGCTCCCTCCATCCCTTCTCTCTATCCCCTTCTCCATCCCTCCATCCCTTCCTTCCTCCCTTCTCTCTATCCCCCTTCTCCATCCCTCCCTTCCTCCCTTCTCTCTCTCCCTCCGTCCACTGCCTCCTCTTCCATCTCCCTTCTCTCCATCCCTCCTTCTCGCTGCCCCTTGCCTCCTCCATCCCCCCTGCTCCCTACCCCCATCTCTTCTCTCATCCATCCATCCTCTCCCTTCTCACCTTCGTGCCTTCTCTCCCTCCGTCGCCTCCATCATCTTCATCCCTCATCCCCCCTTCTCTCTCTCTCCCTCCATCCTCTTCATCCCCGATCCCTGTTCTGCTTATTCCTCCATCCATCCCCCCCGACCCCCCTCTGCCTCCCCCCCGCCCGGTGCTGGGGGGCCCAGGTGGGGCCATGCCCCCCCCCACACCCTGTCCCGTTTTTGCCCTCCCAATGTCCCATTTTTGTCTAAAGGAAATATGGTCAGCCTAACAATTAGCAATCCATAACCTGGTCATAGACACCCATTATGACCCCCTGTACATAAGATTCGGTGCCACTATAGGACTCTGGTTGCTCCAATGATCTATATGATTCCAAATAATTCCTGTAACGTGACACAGGGACAGCAGAACTTGGGCCCCAGACAGCAACCAGGAGGCAGATCTAACTTTTGAAGATGCGCCCAGGGACGTCGAACCAGTTTCCCTATCAGAACCTCTCCTACCCTTCGTGAACCGTCTATCCCACTTTTACCAAGCATGGTCTTTAATCACCTCGGACAAATGGGTCCTCAGCTTGGTAAGAGTGGGATATTCTATCCAATTTTCTTCCCTCCCGTCCAACCATCCCCCCTCCCCGTCCCTCTTCAGGGACCCATCTCACGAGCAACTCCTAGTTCAGGAGGTCCACACCCTGTTGTCTTTGGGTGCCATAGAGGAGATTCCTCAAGAATTTCGGGGCAAGGGATATTACTCCCGTTATTTCCTTATTCCAAAGGCCAAAGGCGGCCTTCGTCCTATCCTACACCTGCGGGGCCTCAACTCCTACATAAAGAAGCTGAAGTTCCGCATGCTCTCCCTCGCGACCATCATTCCCTCTATGGATCGCGGAGACTGGTTCTCTGCCCTCGACTTAAAGGATGCGTATTTTCACATGTCAATCATTTCCAGTCACAGGAGATTCCTAAGGTTTGTGTTGGGGAATCGTCATTTCCAGTTCACTGTGCTCCCATTCGGCCTCTCCGCTGCCCCAAGAGTCTTCACAAAGTACATGGCAATGGTGGCAGCATTCCTAAGGCGGAGGCAGGTACACGTTTATCCTTACCTGGACGATTGGCTCATCAGGGCAAAATCAAGGGAAATGACAATTCGGCACATAGCTCTCACCAGGGCTACATTCCTCAGGTTGGGCCTTATGTTAAATGAGCCAAAATCGACCCTCGTACCCACACAGAGAATAGAGTTTGTAGGGGCAGTATTAGTTTCTCGTCAGGCAAGGGCGTTCCTCCCTCTCCCTTGAGCCAATGCAATTTCGGACATTATCCACTCCTTCCTCCAGTTTCCCACTACCATGGCCAGGAACTGCATGGTCCTCTTGGGTCATATGGCAGCTTGCACTTACGTGGTACCATATGCCAGGCTACGGCTTCGCCCCCTGCAGACTTGGTTAGCGGGGGTTTACAAGCAGGGCAGAGACCCCCCGGACCTTGTGGTAACCCTCCCGAACCACACTTTGAACTCCCTCCATTGGTGGCTCCAACCCCACTCCCTCGGAGGCGGGGTCCCTTTCCAGAGACCTCAGCCATCATTGACCTTGGTGACCGACACTTCCGCCCTCGGATGGGGAGCACATCTGGGAGAAACCAGAACACAAGGCCTGTGGTCACAGAGCGAGCTGTCCCTTCACATCAACGTCAGGGAGCTCAGAGCAGTTCGTCTCGCGTGCCAGAGGTTTTGAGACCACCAGCAAGGCAAGTGCATGTCGGTTCTGACGGACAACACGGCCGCAATGTTTTATATAAACAAACAGGGTGGTGCTCGCTCCTCTCCCCTGTGCAGGGAAGCCCTAGCCCTCTGGGATTTCTGCATTGCTCACGAGATCTATCCCCTAGCTACTTATCTCCCGGGGACTCAGAATGTATTGGCAGCCACTCTTAGCCGCTCTTTTCGAGGTCACAAATGGTCCCTCAGACCGGACATCGCCCGCTCTATCTTCCTAGAGTGGGGATTTCCCCTCCTGGACCTGTTCGCCACGAGGGTCAACAGGAAATGCCAGAGATTTTGCTCCCTCCTCAACCTCAGTCCGGGATCAGAGGCGGATGCCTTTCAGATCTCTTGGACAGGGGGCCTCCTATACGCATTTCCCCGAGTCCCTCTGGTTCACAAAGTGTTACTCAAGGCCCGCCAGGACAGGGCGTCCCTGATTCTCATAGCACCGGCGTGGCCTCGTCAACATTGGTACACCATGCTGATGTCCCTATGCGTGACGCGACCCATAACCCTTCCTCTGGTCCTGACCCTGATCTCTCAGGACCGCGGTCAGTTATTACACCCCAACTTGCAGTCGCTCCACCTGACGGCGTGGAATATCCGTGGTTGAACCTGTTGGAGCTTCAATGCTCGGATCCTGTCAGGGATATCCTATTGGGGAGTAGGAAGCCTTCAACACGGGCTACCTATGCGGCTAAGTGGAAACGTTTTTCCTGCTGGTATCGGGATAAAGGGACCAATCCTACCTTAGCTCCAATACCTCTGATTCTTGATTATCTCCTTGACCTTAAAAGGCAAGGTCTAGCGCTCTCCACCATACGGGTACACCTAGCCGCCATATCAGCGTTTCACCCGGGTATTGGGGGCACATCGGTCTTCAGCAACCCACTGGTAGCAAGATTTCTGAGGGGTCTGGAGAGATTGTACCCCCCCGGTACGCCACCCTGTCTCCCCGTGGGACCTTAACTTGGTATTAACAGCTCTAATGAAGCCCCCATTTGAGCCCCTGGCCACTTGCCCACTGTCTTATCTCTCTTGGAAGACGGCCTTCCTCGTAGCCATTACTTCGGCTCGAAGGGTTTCCGAACTCAGAGCTCTGACCTCTGAGCCACCATACACCGTTTTCCATAAAGATAAGGTCCAATTGCGGCCTCACCTGGCCTTCCTTCCCAAGGTGGTCTTGTCGTTTCACCTTAACCAGGACATATTCCTCCCTGTTTTCTTTCCTAAACCCCATACCTCTAATAGGGAAAGGATGTTTCACTCCTTAGATGTGAGAAGAGCGTTAGCCTTTTATTTGCAGTGAACAAATGCTTTTCATAAATCTCCACAACTTTTTATTTCAGTAGCAGAGAGAATGATGGGGTTGCCGATTTCTGCTCAGCGCCTCTCGGGATGGATTACATCATGTATCAAGCTCTGCTATAACCTCTCGAACATTCCTCCCCCGGCCTTAACAGCCCATTCGACCAGAGCCCAAGCCGCATCCACAGCGTTCCTGGCACATATTCCCATCGTCGACATCTGTAAAGCAGCGACGTGGTCTTCGGTCCACACCTTCTCCTCGCACTACGCCATCGTGCAACAGGCTATGGACGATGTTTCTGTGGGACAAGCAGTCCTTACAGCAGGAATCAGGGGCACTCCTAACCCTCCTCCAAGATGACTGCTTGTAAGTCACTTGTTGGAATGCACATGAGCAATCACTCAAAGAAGAAGAAACAGTTACTCACCTTTCGTAACAGTTGTTCTTCGAGATGTGTTGCTCATGTCCATTCCAAATCCCTCCCGCCTCCCCCCTGTCGGAGTACCGGCAAGAAGGAACTGAGTGGGGGGGTCGGTCGGCAGGGTCATATATACGTTGCTATAAGGGCGCCACTCTAGGGGTCTCCCCTGCCGACCCTACAGGTACCGCTAGGGAAAAATCTTCTGGGACCGTGCATGTGCGGTGAGCACACACTTGTTGGAATGGACATGAGCAACACATCTGGAAGAACAGCTGTTAAGAAAGGTGAGTAACTATTTCCTCTTATGCCTTGTCTACACAGGAAAGTTGTACTGATTTTAACTTAAAGCATGAATCTAAATTAGGACTGTCGATTAATTACGATTAACTCATGCAGTTAACTTAAAAAAAACCTAATAGTGATTTTCAAAACTTAATCATGATTAATTGTAGTTTTAATCACACTCTTAAACAATAGACTACCAATTGAAATGTATTGTATATTTTTTGATGTTTTTCTACGTTTTCAAATGTATTGATTTCAATACAACATAGAATACAAAGTGTATAGTGCTCACTTTATATTATTATTGACTACAAATATTTGCACTGTCAAAATGATAAAAGAAATATTTTTCTATTCAGTCCACACAAGTACTATAGTGCAATCTCTTTATCATGAAAGTGCAATTTGCAAATGTGGATTATTTTTTAAGGCCACTTAATCCTCCTTCTTGTTCAGACAATCGCTCAGACACACAAATTTGTTTACATTTCCAGGAGATAATGCTGTCCACTTCTTATTTACAATGTCACCTGAAAGTGGGAACAGATGTTTGTATGGTACTTCTGTAGCCGGCATTGCAAGGTATTTATGTGCCAGATATGTTAAACATTTGTATGCCCCCAGGAACGGCGCTAGCTTTTTTGCTGCCCTAGGCAGCAAAAATGGGAGGGGGGGGGGAAATGGCAGAGAAGCTGCCACCGAATTCTTTCTGGTGGTTCAAACAGCAAGTATGATGCAGCAGCCATGTTGTTTGCATAAACTATTTTTTTCTCCAGCATTCTTAATAGCCTCATTAAGTATATCTAAAATTGGCTTTGACAGTGATTGACTTATAAATTTTTCTGCATGCTGATGCAATCCAGAGGCATGCTGTTTTGCAGCCTTTTCACATAGGTTGTCGACATTGGCTTGCCAATCAGTCTGGTAAACTGCTTTTACTATATAAATCCATGGTACACCTACATCTTGAATACTGAGTGCAGTTCTGGTTAACTCCATCTCAAAAAAGATATATTTTTTGAGTTGAGGAAAGGTACAGAGAAAGGCAACTAAAATGATTTGGGATATGGAATAACTATATGAGGAGAGATTAAAAAGACTAGTACTTTTCAGCTTGGAAAAGAGACAGCTAATGGGGGATATGATAGATATCTATAAAATCTTGACTGATATGGAGAAGGTGCGTAAGGAAATGTTGTTTACTCCTCATAACACAAGAACTGGGGGTCACCCAATGACATCATTACGTAGCAAGTTTAAAACAAACAAAAGAGTATTTCTTCCACAGGTTGACTGTGTTGTGTGAACTTTTTGCCAAGGAATGTTGTGAAGGCCAAGACTATAATAGGGTTCAAAACATAGGTCCATCAATGGCTATTAGGTGGATGGGCAGGGGTACAATACTATGCTCTGAGTGTCCCTAACTTCTTTAGGCCAGAATTTGGGAGTGGATGACAGAAGATGGATCGCTTGATGATTGTTTGTTCTGTTCATTCCCTTTTGAAGCAGCTGGCATTGGCCACTATCAGAAGACAAGATACTGGGCTAGATGGACCATTGGTCTGACCCAATATGACTGTTCTTATGTTCTTATGTAAAAAGTAATTTATAATATAATAATGTTTTATACAGAAACTCCCCAAGATAATGCCCTCTTGAGATGGTGACAATATGAAATCATGACCTTGGGAAATAATGCATTTAAAAATATTGGCTTACTAGGAAATGTGTATTGTGGTAGACCCAGGGCAGGCAGCTGCCAGAAGGACCTGTAATTAGAAGGGCTACTACAGGGGAATTGGGTCCAGCTGAGCAAAGCTGCCACAGCCAGGAGCAGGGCCAGCTGAGGCCAGTTAAGGAGGCTGCCAGAGCCCTTTAAAGAGACTCCTCCCCAGGGAGGAGTGTGGGAGTTTGAGGAGTGAGTTGGAGGCAGTAGGAGCTAGAAGAGTGAATTTGGTAAAAGCAGAGGAGTGTGCAGAGTAAGTTGAGGGAAGCAGGGACAGAGAGGCTGCTGGCAAGCAGGGGACCAGAACAAAAGGGTCCCTCCCAGGGGGAACCTAGCTTTCCTAGGCTGCAGGAGCCTGACCCTGAGAGAGAGAGAGACAGGGAGTGGGCTGCTAAGGAGCAGCAGAAACACGGGGTCTGCTTCAGCCTGGCCAGGGCTCCAGTGCTGTGCCAGAACCCCAAAGGACTTGAGTCAGGGGAGCCGAGGAGCCACCTTGTCACACGTGGTGTCAGAGGTGGGATTGAAGTGACTAGACTTGGTGGCCACCCCCTCCCCATCCCATACTCAGAGGGAAGATGGAAGAGGTGGTGAAGGCCCTGGTCCAGGCCACTGCAGCCCAGCAGGAAGCTGTCCGGGTGCAGCAAGAGACCAACCAGCTGCTGATAACTCAGGCAGCCCAGGACCGAGCCACGTTGCAGGAGGTGATACGGCAGGTGAAAGCCCTGAGCACCATGGGCCGTGGGGGGCCTGACGACCAGCCACTACGGGCCAGCCATTTCCTGCAGAAGATGACGGCAGGCGACGACACCGAGGCCTACCTGCTCGCCTTCGAGAGGACGGCCCTGCGTGAGGCTTGGCCCCGAGGACAGTGGGCAAGCATCCTGGCCCCTTTTCTGTGCGGGGAGGCCCAGAAGGCCTATTTCGACCTGGCACCTGAGGCCGCTGCGGACTCCCCCCAGCTGAAGGCCGAGATCCTGGCCAGAGCGGGAGTAACGCCAGCCCTGCGGGCCCAGCGGTTTCATGAGTGGAGGTACGAGGTCGGCAAGACCCCGAGGACTCAGCTGTTCGACCTGATCCACCTTGCCCAGAAGTGGTTACGGCCCGAGACCCACAGCCCGGAGAAGATGATCGAGATCCTGGTGCTGGACAGGTATATGCGGGGGTTACCACCTGAGCTAAGGGGGTGGGTCCGAAAGAACGATCCCCCCTCCTACGACGAGCTGGTAGCCCTCGTAGAGAGACACCTTGCCTCCCAGGAGTTGTCACAAACTACCACGGAGGGGCTGCGGGTAACTAGAAGGCCGGCCTCCGGACAAAAGCCCCGGATTGCCAAGACCCCAAGCCGCTATAGGGAGGAAGAAGAGGAGGCTGGGGGATGGCCGGAGAGCTTGGACAGACTTGGGGACTGGGGGAACGGGACTCGGGGGGTAGGGCCGAACAGCCCGAAAACTGCGGGGCTGTCCCGAGCCGGGAGACGCTGTTACGCTTGTGGGGAAATGGGACACCTAGCCGCCCAGTGCCCAAATCGGGCCAACCCCATGGAATGTGACTTGGGGGGTATGGGGGATCCATGCGACCTGGTGAACCAAGTGGGGGTCGCGATGGCTCCCCATAGATATACCCGGCCCGTTAAAATGAATGGCATTAAGACCACCGCGCTAGTGGACTCAGGGAGCGCGGTTACGCTGGTCTCCGGGATGTTGATCAGCCAGGACCAGCTGTCCCGGGCCAAGCGCTCGGCAGTATCCTGCGTGCATGGGGATATTAACTACTACCCCACAGTCTCTGTAAGCCTAGACGTCCTGGGACACCCCACGAAAGTAGTGGTGGGCGTAGTCCCGAGGCTCCCCTACCCGGTCCTCATTGGACGAGACTTCCCCGACTTTGACAGCCTGCTCCCCGGGCGGGGGACAGAAGGAGTTAGTGCCAGGGTCCCGGAGGTGACGCCGAGGGGCCCTGGGGCACCAGCTTTCCGGGAATTTGACCCGGAACTATTCTCTGTGGGCGGGGGGTCCCGGAAGTCTCGGAGGGAGAGGAGGGCAGCCAAGGCGTTAGGGACAAGAATCCTGACCCAATACCGGAGGGCTGCACTAGTGGGGGAACGAGGAAGCCCCCAGGGAAGGAGGACCAGGCGGGCGGTGAGGGAGACAGACGCCGGGCCCAGTGCGCCCCAGGCAGCCCCCGAAGGGGAGGCGGAGGTAGATACCCCGGAGTTGGGGTCAATTGGCCCGGCCACCGAGAATTTTGGGCAAGATCAGGCCAACGACCCACTCTACCAAAATATCCGCGGCGAAGTGGTGGAGGTAAATGGGACCCCGGTAGAGGGGAAAAGTAAGGGCCGAGGGCCGTATTATATAATCAAGGGGGACCTGCTGTATAGGGTAGTCCCGATGCATGACATGTCGGTGGAACAACTTTTGGTGCCACGGAAGCATCAGAGGGGCATATTGGACCTGGCTCTCAGCCACCTCTTCGGGGGCCACCTGGGGGTGGAGAAGACCCTCGATCGGGTCATGAAGAGGTTCTTCTGGCCAGGGGTCCATGCAGCGGTCCGGCGGTACTGCGCCTCCTGCCCGGAGTGTCAATTGCACGCCCCCCGGCCCCACTTGCGGGCCCCTTTAGTGCCCCTCCCCATCATAGAGGTCCCATTCGAGAGGATCGCCATGGACCTGGTAGGCCCACTGGAGAAGTCTGCCAGGGGCCATCGACACCTACTGGTCGTGCTGGACTACGCCACCCGGTACCCCGAGGCTGTGCCTTTACGGAATACGCTGTCTAAGACCATAGCTCGAGAGTTGCTACAGATCTTTGCCCGAGTAGGGATACCAAAGGAGATCCTGACAGACCAAGGGACTCCCTTTATGTCCAAGTTAATGAAGGACCTATGTGGCCTACTCCGGGTGTGGACGATAAGGACGTCTGTGTACCATCCCCAGACGGACGGCCTGGTCGAACGGTTCAACCGGACGTTGAAGAGTATGCTGCGGAAGGTAGTGAGCCGGGATGGGAAGGATTGGGACACCCTGCTCCCCTACCTCCTGTTTGCCGTAAGGGAGGTGCCCCAGGCCTCCACGGGATTCGCGCCGTTCGAGCTGTTGTATGGACGCCACCCTCGGGGCATACTTGACATCGCCAAGGAGGGTTGGGAAGAACAGCCAAACCTGGGGAGAAATGTTGTTGAACATGTAGTGCGGATGAAAGAAAGGATAGCCCAAGTCACCCCCATAGTGAGAGAACACCTGGAGAAGGCACAAGAGGCCCAGCGGACGTACTACAACTGCCGAGCGAGAAGCCGGAAGTTCCAGGTGGGAGACCGGGTGATGGTGCTGGTACCCACGGCTGAGAGCAAGTTGTTGGCCCAGTGGCAAGGGCCGTATGAAGTAATAGAAGCCGTGGGGGACGTGGACTATAGAGTCCGACAGCCGGGACGCCGGAAACAGGAACAAATATACCACGTCAACCTACTAAAGCCGTGGCAGGAAAGAGACGCTCTAGTGGTTGCGCTGGGGGCGCCACCCCGGGAGGGCAGCCCACCCGGCCGGGTGGGGATATCCCCGGACCTGACCCCAAACCAGCGTGCAGAAGTGGTCCACATGATCCGGCGTAACCGAGATGTGTTCTCGGAGACACCGGGCCGGACTACTGAGGTGCACCACCACATCCTCACCGAGCCAGGAGTAAAGGTGCACGTTAAGCCCTACCGTATCCCAGAAGCAAAGAGGAAAGAAATCCGAGCGGAGGTCCAGAAGATGCTAAGGCTAGGGGTCATCGAGGAATCCCATAGCCAGTGGTCTAGCCCCGTGGTCTTGGTGCCTAAACCAGACGGCACGGTCAGGTTCTGTAATGACTTCCGGAGGTTGAATGACGTCTCACGGTTCGACGCGTACCCACTACCCCGGATAGACGAGCTGATTGACCGGCTAGGCTCGGCTCGGTTTATGTCGACCCTAGACCTGACCAAGGGATATTGGCAGATCCCCCTAGCCAAGGCAGATAAGGAGAAGACGGCCTTTGCCACCCCGGAGGGATTGTTCCAGTATACTGTCCTCCCCTTTGGGTTACACGGGGCCCCCGCCACTTTCCAGCGGCTAATGGATAAACTGTTGAGACCCCATAGGCAGTACGTGGCCGCCTATCTGGACGACGTCATCATATACAGCCCAGACTGGGAGACGCACTTGAGGAAGGTGGAGGCCGTCTTAGATACCCTGAGGAAGGCAGGGCTGACCGCAAATCCCCCCAAGTGCTCGATTGGGCTAGCAGAGGCTAAATATCTCGGGTACGTGGTAGGGAGGGGCGTAGTGAAGCCCCAACTTAACAAGCTGGAAGCAATCCAGAAGTGGCCCCGACCTATCCGAAAGAAACAGGTCAGGGCGTTTCTAGGGTTGGTCGGGTACTACCGACGGTTCATCCCCCATTTTGCCACCCGGGCCTGCCCGTTGACCGACCTGACGAGAGCCCGTGGCCCAGACATTGTGAAGTGGTCGGATGCCACTGAGGGAGCATTTGGGGACCTGCGGACAGCCCTCTGTACCGACCCCGTGCTGATAGCCCCAGACTGGAAGGAAGAGTTCATCCTACAGACAGACGCCTCTGAGGTAGGGCTGGGAGCGGTACTCTCCCAGCTAAGGGACGGTGAAGACCACCCGGTTCTATTCCTCAGCCGGAAGCTCCTGCCCAGAGAACGGAAATACGCTGTAGTAGAAAAGGAGTGCCTGGCGGTGAAGTGGGCCATAGAGAGCCTCCGCTATTATCTACTCGGTCGACGGTTTACCCTAGTCACGGACCATGCCCCGCTGAAGTGGATGCATCAAAATAAGGACAGCAATGCGAGGGTTACGAGATGGTTCCTCTCGCTACAACCCTTCCACTTCCGCGTACAACATCGGTCCGGCCCCCTACATGGGAATGCGGACGGTCTATCGAGGATACACTGTTCTGCGACCCAAGTAGCCCAACCCCATGGTGTTGCGCAGGGGGGGGGGGATGTGTGGTAGACCCAGGGCAGGCAGCTGCCAGAAGGACCTGTAATTAGAAGGGCTACTACAGGGGAATTGGGTCCAGCTGAGCAAAGCTGCCACAGCCAGGAGCAGGGCCAGCTGAGGCCAGTTAAGGAGGCTGCCAGAGCCCTTTAAAGAGACTCCTCCCCAGGGAGGAGTGTGGGAGTTTGAGGAGTGAGTTGGAGGCAGTAGGAGCTAGAAGAGTGAATTTGGTAAAAGCAGAGGAGTGTGCAGAGTAAGTTGAGGGAAGCAGGGACAGAGAGGCTGCTGGCAAGCAGGGGACCAGAACAAAAGGGTCCCTCCCAGGGGGAACCTAGCTTTCCTAGGCTGCAGGAGCCTGACCCTGAGAGAGAGAGAGACAGGGAGTGGGCTGCTAAGGAGCAGCAGAAACACGGGGTCTGCTTCAGCCTGGCCAGGGCGCCAGTGATGTGCCAGAACCCCAAAGGACTTGAGTCAGGGGAGCCGAGGAGCCACCTTGTCACAGTATTTATATTAGTTTCCCAATCACAAATCTAGCATTCTGGAGCCAAGTCACTAAAACACAGTCCAACAAACAAATGTTCCTTTTACATGTGCCTCCCCCATCCTGCTTGTAGTTGTTGTCCTTGGTCAATGGAGACCCAGAGTTCAGTGGTTCTTTCATGACATAGCTCGGTCGACCTAACTTTCTAGTGTAGACCTGGCCTAAGCCTCTCAACCTCCTATAAAGTAAGTGATTTGGTAAGAGCTGGGAATAGAACCCATGAATTCTAGTTTCTTGTCCCTTGCTTTCACCAGTAAACCACACTGATACAGTAAATAGAGTCCAGTTATTTAAAAAAATTAATTCTATCCTTATCAGGGGCAGTACTGACAACAGAGCTATGTTATGGGAGTGCAATAGCTTTCTGCAGTACTAATCAGTGCCATGCTTGCTTTAGTAAAATAGTTTATTCTATATCAATGGAAGATTGATGATCTTGTGGCAGTATACCAGGAAATAGCTCTCTTTGTCAAGTGTGAAATATATGGAAGGGAGTAACTGCACTTTGTAGAGTGAAAAAAAAAATGCTGGGAAACAGGATAAGCATTAGTCTGGGGCCAGACAATCTTGTATAATGAATCCTACCAGATCACACAAGCTGAGGACAGTTAGGTCATGTTAGTACATTGGTGGAAGACTTATGAGGAACAAGGAGGTGCAGCTTCAAGTGGTGATGATCAATGAGATGTGACACTCTTCTCTGAGAAAATGCTGGAACCATGCCTTGGCGAAAGGGTGCTGAGTGGCTAGAGGTATTAGCTGAGATGTAGAATTTAGATCCTGACTGTTCTAGCTCAGGTGGGATAACCAGGAATCTCCTCTTCCCTTGTATGTTTGTGTTGCATGGTCTTTTCCCCTCCATTATTTCCTCCCTGTGATCTGAGATGAAAAAGTGTAAAAATTGGGACGGGGTGAGAGGTAATAGGATCCCTATTTAAGAAAAAGACCCAAAAATCGGAACATCTGCTGACCTTACTGTGCTCACTCAGGAGGAAAAATAAAAAGGCTAATTTGACTAAAAATTCAAGTTTCCGATTAATACTCTTTCAACAAGATGTCATTACACAACAAAATTTGGAAAATTGCTTGAAAGGTTTTTCAGTTCCCCCCACCCCGTTTTGTCTTGAATGTTCTCAGGCCCAACCAAAAGATCTATGAGCGCAAGCATGCTCTCCCCCACCCTCTTCCTTCCTACACTTTCTTTCTGTGTGTGAACCTCTTGCTGCCTGCCCAGTTGAATGCCATCAATGGAACAGGGAATCTATGTACAAAGTGCAGACTGTGCACAAAGTAAGAGCTGATCCTTATTCCTTTCTTGTCCTGAGTGGGGTTTGTATGCCCCATCACAGCCAAAAAGCCAGCATCTCTGACTGGAAGCTCACACTTAGTTCAGGCACTCATCTCCATCTGCTTATTCTGCAGCCCTCTCTTTTCCAGTTCTTCTCATCCCCTCTGTTACCTTTTCTCTTCTTGCCACACTCCCTGTTACTTTTCTCCTTACTTTCCATTTTTTGCATATATGTCACTAATACACTGTCCTCACTCCTGGCCGCGAATCAGTTGCAATGCTTCCTTTCTGAGCCATGTGAACAGAGTATTTCCATTCCTCCTCCTCTCCAAGGAACATCAGAAAGTAACTACTACTGTAATTTTCCATTACATTACATTGTATGTTCCATTCTGTGTGTCTGAAGAGGGCTGTAGACCACAAAAGCTTATGCCCAAATACATGTATTAGTCTCTAAGGTGCCACAAGTACTCCTCATTCTTTTTACTCTAATTTTGTATTTGTATTGGAGTTAAACCCTGTAAAAAAAAACAAACAACTTCCCTTCCCCCAATAATACGGAGTAACAGGCACTCCTTCTGCAGAAGAGTGTACATTCTAAATAGACAAGGACAATGTCTGGGAGAAAGGGACAGAAGATTGGGATCTAAGGCACAGAATTGTGAATCCACATCTCCTGAATTCCAGCCCAGTGCCTTAAAGCCCATCCTTCCCATAGTGTGGAGACAAGGATGTCCCATCTTCTTTATCCCCATTATACTGAACACTCCTCATCTAAAAGGGCCATGTGATTTTCCAAAGGGTTTGGGGTGTTAAATCTGCTACCCTGGCCAAATTAATTAAGTACACTCTTTCTACTTGAACACAGTGCCCTTTCAACTCGGTAGCATGCTCTGTTTCTTTTCCAAAAATCCTTTGTGGTATTGTTGTTAAACGGCTGCCCATTTCACTCCAGCCATGGGTAAGTCATCCCTGCTAGTATTCCTGCCCTACCTCACAGAACTGCTGTGAGGCTTAATTATTTACAAAGCGGTTTGAGATCCTTTGTTGCTAGCCAAGGTGCTACAAGGTTGCAGTATATTTTTATTTCACTGTATTTGTCTCAGTACAGTTTCTCTTCCAGTTACTTATGATACATGAAACTGTTTAAAGGTCATGCTGCTGGAATTGTTCCTTGCCGCAGCACAGAGCACATTGATTTGCCAGCTTTCTAAGGGCTCCCTATGCCTGCTGTGAGCTTTCAATTTCCATAGTGATGTGCTTAGCAATCATTACCATGTGCAGGACTAATTTCACATTCTAGAAACAGCAACCCTCAGTTTCACACTGACTTATATAGTCTTCAGAGCTGTTCAGTTGGCTACATTTATTTTCTATTCTATTGTCTGAGATTCTTTTTTCTTCCTAGTGCTTTCTGAATGGAGACAGAATTGTGCCTGTCCTATTATTCAGATAGATTTTTATGTAAATTGTTCTCCTCCCCCAGGTTCAGACAACTTGGGGATGGTTCTTATTGGGTGTTGCCCCTAGCCACCCTGCTGCCAACATACACAAGTCTTTTCACCCAAGTTTGGTGCTTTCAACCCAGGTGAGTTGGCAGAGTTGGGAGCATTGGATAAAGCCTGTGTCCCACTTTCACCTGGTTGGTAACCTACCCAATTAAAAGTGAGGATGCAGGCTAAACCCTCCTGCATTGTGTCTGTCTTCCAGTGCTTTCCCACAATTCTCTCTGTGCCCAGGAGGACAGACAAGTTCTCTTACAATTCACTTGGAAAGAATCATAGTGGTTTAGTTTACTGCATCACTAAGAACCATGGGAGTGCAGCATCCATGAGGATATGGTAACAGGCCTTTTCAGGGTGGCCGCTTGCTGGTTAACTCAGGTGCTGATCATGTGGGCTAATTCTGCAGTGAAAACATGCTCTTGACTAGCATAGAGAAGAACTCTTAATTTCAACAAACCACTTGAAACTACAAACTAAACCAAACCAGCCTATTAGTGGGCCTCCTGTTTCTGCTGCTTAGGCACTTATCTTCCAAGGCATAGTGCAGTTGACACAATGATAGCATTCTACCATGCTCACTATTCAGATAGTCCATAATAACTGATAGATTATGACAATTTACCACTCCCATGTGGACCAGCCATTAGAGGGGATGGGATATACTTTTGCCATTGATTTCACTGCCGTTTGCTGAGAACGGAGGAATGTGGAGACTCGGCAATCTTGAGTTCCTTGCCAGAGTCTGAAAAGGACTGTTCCCTAATGGTCCCCTTTCTCAAACCTGACTCTGTCCCTGTCCCAGTCTGACTCTGTCCCAGTTTGTGTTTTGGGAATATTTAGAAGCAAATTGCCTTGATGACACATTTTGACACAGTTAATTGTTTAGAAGATGCAATTCAGGAGAATGAAGAGACAAGGATTTTGAAGACTGTAAAAAGTAGAACTCTACCATTTGGAGAGGATTTTGCAGATATGACCCAATAGGAATAAATAGCCCACAGATTAAAAAGACTGTACATATTGTTAGATCTTTTACATAAAAGCTAACATTTTTGGACTGGTGATCTTCTCATGTAGAAGCTTTTTATTTGCGATATGCAAGAGACATTGGTGTGTACTGTGTCTAATAAACTATTTCAGCAATGAATAGTTATCTCCCTCTTCCTCAGACTATTTTATAAAATAAATTTTAAATATGGGTCTAAAGAACTTTGTCCCTTTTAAAACTGTGTTCTTGTCTGTTAATTGTGCAAAAATAATGCTCAGCTTTTTTTTTTTTTTTTTTTGGCCTCCTTCCACAGTAATATCTTTCTAGTGTGGTGGCCATAGAGTGACTTGCTAATGCTCTGCTCCCACAGCTGCTATAATTTGTATTGAAGTTTTTATGTGGTGGTTGGTTGGATGTGATGTGGTAGGGAAAGAATAGAGGGAAAATTAGATTATCCTTTGGCTCATAAATTCTCACATAATGTCAAATGCAAACTACAAGAACAAATTATTTTGAGGCAATTCCACTGTAATTTTAAGATCCCCTGTTGTTTATTTCCAGCAATAGCCAGTGCCATGTCCTCCTAACATTGTTCAAGAGCAGATGCAGCTTTAAAACTATTTACAACTTCTATTCTGTGCACAAAAATGGAAGTGAATCTGGACTCTGTAGCATATGGTTTCCAATGGGTTCATTCAAAGTGCTGGATTCCATCATGCATATTTTTATGAGAAGTAATAGGCTATGAACTGCAATTTACAGCATTTTAGTATTCTGTTTTTGTTAGTTCTGCCTCTCCATATTGCGGGAAGCTTGGAGCTGTAGGAGCAGGCACTTTGGTTTCTTCATTTGCATTCGCAAAAGAACCAAAAAAGTATTTCCGTCTCCATATCTTGGTTATTGTAATGATCCAGAAGAAGCATCTAAAATCCTTATTGGTGAATTCAAGAGCTGGTTAACACTGGCTTTGTTTTGTTTTATATAATAATAATAAACACTGCCCTTTTTTGTGTCACCAATATGCGTAGAACAGTCTTCCCTTCTCCCCACAGCTTAACCTAAGGAATCATGTTTTCAAAATCAAATACTGAGACACTTTTTTGTCGCAACATTTCATAAGTCACAGAATAGTCGTATAAAAGACAAACTACTATACATACGTATATCTTAGAGTGGAGGTTTTCCAACCAGTAACTCAGAGTTCTGGGCATTAACATTCCCTATGAGCAAAAAAAAAAAAAAAAAAGAAGCTTTGTTTACTCAAAACCCATTATTCAACTTTTCACTTCCAGCACTGTTCATCTCACTGAACACTCATTCCACTGAACTGTGTTCCTGCTATAACACAAGCAAATTCTACTCAGTGTAGCAATAGATATTTGATGGCCAAACTCTGTAGTATTAAAATAAAAAAATCCAACATTTTTTTTTAAAATGAAAAATCTGAATATTTCAGGTGTCCTGAAATTTCCTCAAACTGGGATATTGTATGGGAAATCAGGATGTATGGTCACTTTAGTCCAGCCATCTTGCTCTCCTCCAAATCCTTTTTCAAACTTCATCTTTTTACTAGTAGTCCACTACTATCCATTACACAAATGATTCCCATTACCTTTCCCACATCTGATCTTGACAAGTTTATTGTATTAAAAATCCCCAAAAGGCCATCTAAAGTGGGGTGCTCATGCATACATGAGGGGCAAGAAGAGGAAGGCAATTTCTCCTGTTTATCCACATTCTTGTTTCCACTGGCATGAGAGCCTTCCCCCATGCAGTTCTTGTCAACTGCAATGCTCTTCCTGTACTTCTCCACACCATAATGCTAAATCTCACTTCAAAATTTCAATCGAAAACCTATTTTTCCCTCCCTTTCCTGCACTTCTTAATTACTCTCTACCTCTGCTGTCTATGCTTTAACTCTCAAGTGCTTTGGGATAGCGGGTGAGACAACTTATGCAACGTTAACTATATTGAAAGCATGCTGAAAATTGGGGTCAGTCAACCGTGAATTGTGAAATAGGCAATTTAGCAACAACTTTCAGTGAAGAAATACGGCCACTCTATTTACAGTTGTGTGTTTCCATAGGAAAAATCCACTCACTTAGCATTATTTTTGTTTATTCTTCTTACAATTACCTTTCCTCTTAAAGATTTATGGATAATCCGTGAGTTAGGGTGGGGAGAGAGAGTGACGGAGGGAGGAGGGAGTGAGTGGGGATGGGGCTACAGGGAAGGGACAGGACAGGGGCATAGCTTTGGAGAAGGTGACAAGGGTGTTTGGTTTTGTCTGATTAGAAAGTTGGCAATTCTATTCCCTTTTCAGTAACTCATTTTAATATCCAGTGTGCTAAAGGCTAACACTTCATTCACAGGCTTGAACTGTCTGTTTTTGGACGTGTGGGATTTCTACATCAAACTTAGATTAGATTGGGTGCAGCGTTACTTTTTATACCTATTGTTAATGATCTCTTTCCTCTTCCTGTGTAGGAAATTCTGCTGGCACTCCTGGAGGAGAGAAGACTCCTTAAGGACAAGTTTTCAATACCTCCTTCTCTTTTCTAAGTCTATTCAATGTGTTATTGTTTAGCTAACTGGTTTCTCACTCCCTGATTTTATGATGCAATCTCATGGTTCTGTCACTCTTGTTTATCCATAATTCCAGCCAGTTATGTAAAAGCAGCTCCAGCTGTGCTTTCCTTTTTTGCAGATTCCATTCAGTGTTTAATTACACATGCTAAAGCATTCATTTTGATCCAAAGTGTGCCATACAGCTTGAGCTGCAGTTTACAGTGTGAAATTAGAGTAAATGTCAGTAAATTACTGTAATCATTATTAGTAAAGAGTGTGCTTTAATTGTGGTCTTGCTTCTTGATTGATTTAGCTGAACTCTCATGTACAGGGCCGGCGACAGAAATTTTGGGGCCCCGTACTCTGATCGTTTGTGGCCCCCCCCCCGGCCGGTCTCCTGCCACCCGCACCCTGCCCCGCCCGGGCCTACGTGGGTTGCCCGCTGGGTCCCGCCCCGCCCCACGCGTTCCCCGGCGGCCGGCCTGCAGGTGTCTCGCCCGCGCCAGCGGCGGCCGCAGCGTCACTCCTGCCTCCGGTGGGCTCGGCGCTCCGTGGCTGCCCCGCCTCCCCCCACTGGGCTACCATTGGCTCCCAGCTCCGGGTCTCCCCAGCCCCGCTCGCTGGCCCCCGCCCCCGTGGAGCGGCGCTCGCTCTCCGATCGCTCCTCCGACAGGCCCAGCGACAAGGGGGGACAACTACGGATACATTTGTGTACCGGGCCCCGGACTTAAGGGGGCCCCCCTTAAGTCTGGAGCCTGGTACAGCTGTACCCATAGTACCCCCCTGTTGCCAGCCCTGCTCATGTAAAAGTGACCCACACATGGTTTCCATAGTAGTAGTATGTACTGAATGTATGTGCTCCGAGGGAGGGCCTGGCTGAGAGGGAGCACCCAGCAGATTACTAAATTTAAAATTTGAGCACATTCACTGCACTGTTCAAACATGAGGAAACTTTCTAGCTGGCAGGACACTTTGAAAGATCTGGTGACGTTTCATGCGGGAGATATAAACCCCGTGTGACATGGTTTGGTGTGCATTTCTCTGCTCAGGTCCTGATAGACAGGTATTCATAAACAGCACTCTTCTGATTTGTAGCCTTGCTGAATTCTCCTCTCAACCTGAGAGAGGATTCCTCCTGCTCAGGGGTGCAGGGCAGTAGCAGGGCTATGTGACAGAAAGTAGCACTCCTGCTGCTTGCACTCTACTTGTTCTAAGCTTATAAATCAATCTCCATCCCCTCCTATGAATGTGGGGGAAGAGTGGAAACAGTATCCTTAGACCAAATCTGCCCGGTTACCATATTTTCTGTTCATCTCCCATTTGCATTGCTAGACGACGTTTCCATGCACATTGAATTTTTGTTCCATTAGGGTCCATTATTTCTTATGCTTTTTCCTCCCCCCTTGATGTCATAATTCAATCTCTGACATCATAATTGACTAGAGTCAAAATAATTGTCATGAACAAAGTTTGTGCTGAATAAATAGCAAGAACAGAAGAAGTTATGAAATAATTAGTGTCCAAGTACCGTGCAGAGACATACCCTTCATGTGGAAAAGCTGTTTCTTGGGTCTTGTCTATGCTAGGATTTAAAGGTGTGATATGCGGGTGTGTTAGCTAAAGTGCTAAGGCACACATTTTATAAGTCTAGTATAGGCAAGGCAGACTGCCTTCATTTGTGCTAATATGGTTGAATTAAAGTGGAGGGGGGAGTAACTGGACAATCTTAGCATGTTTTTAAGGAATACACTGCCTTACCTACATTAGAATGCTTTAGCTATGCCATGCTGTCATCACACCTTTAAATCTTAGTCTAGATAAGAACAGGAGCTGCTTGAGTTCTCATTCTCAGCTGATTGCCCATGCAGTTCATAGAATATGCATGGGTTTGAAATTAGATGAAGGTTTCTAACCATCAGAGGAGTGAAATTCTGGAATAGCTTTCCAAGGGAAGTAGTGGGGGCAAATAAACTAACATGTTTTAAGACTGAGCTTGATACATTTATGGAGGGGATGGCATGATGAAATTGTGTGCAATGATATATGGCTTATCAGCGACTGCTACTAGCAAATATCTCCAACAGCAGGACATGGGACACTAGATGGGGAAGGCTCTTAGTTACTATAGAGCAGAGGTGGGCAAACTATGGTCCATGTGACCGTCCTACCCGCCCCTGGAGCTCCCAGCCTGGGACACTAGCACCACTCTTCCCCCCCCCCCCGCCGCCTCATTTCACCATGCTGCCAGCGCTCTGTGCAGTGGCATGGCTGGCTCTGGCTGGACAGCGCAGCTGCTAGTCCTGATGCTCTGAGCAGCATGGTAAAGGAGCGAGGAGCCGGGAGGTTGTATAAGGGGCAGGAGGTCCCAGGGTGCAGTAAAGGGACAGGGAGAAGGGGGTGGCTGGAGAGTCCTGGAGGGGCCTGTCGAGGGTGTGCCTAGGGGGTGGGACAGTCTGGGGACAGGGAGCAGGGGGGTTGGATAGAGGATGGGGTCCGGGGGTGGTGGTTAGAGGCGGCAGGGTCCTGGGAGGGGGCAGTCAGGGGACAAGGAGCAGGGGGGTTGGATGGTTCATGGGTTGTAAGGGGTGGGGCAGTCAGGGGGTGGGATGTGGAAGGGGGCGGTGGCTAGGCTGTTTGGGGAGACGCAGCCTTCCTACTCGGCCCTTCATACAGTTTCGGAACCTCAGTGTGGCCCTCAGGCTAAAAGGTTTTTGCCCACCCCTGCTATAGAGAATTTTTTCCCAGGTGTCTGGCTGGCGGGTATTGCCCAAATGTTTCAGGTCTGATTGCCACATTTGGGGACAGGAAGGAATTTTCTCTCAGGTCACATTGGCAGAGATCCTGGGGATTTTTCTTTTTCCTCTGCAGCTGGGGTCTCATGCAGGTTTAAACTAGAGTAAATGATGGATTCTCTGGTACAGTAAACCCTTGATTTAACGGACCTCGATTTAACGGACTTCGGATTTAACGGACAAAATTTCCAGTCCTTATGTCATATGTGAAAATTAACACCCTGTTAATTTTAAAATGCTTTTAACCAAGATTTGCTTATAATTAAATTAACAGGTTATTTTTTGTTATTAATTCACTGTTACAGTAGACTCCCGATTATCCGGGTGCGGGTTAACTGGGCTGCGGATTAACCGGGATGTCTAAACGGGTCGGTAGGGGAAGCCCCAAAGCGGCGGCGGGCTCAGCCTTAGCCTGCTGCTGCTTTGGGGCTTCTCCCACTGGCCCCTTACAAGCTAGGGTCTCAGCCTGCTTCCAGCCTGGGTGTAGGAAACGCAGGCTGGCAGCGGGCTGAGACCCCGGCTGGCAGGAGCCTGGGGGGAAAGCCCAAAGCTTCTGCCACCTGCCCCAGTCAGCTCCCGCTGCCAGCCTGGGTGTAGGGAATCCAGGCTGGCAGCGGGAGCTCAGACCCTGGCTGGCAGGAGCCTGGGGGAAAACCCCAAGGCGGCGGCAGACTGAGCACTCAACCTGCCGCCGCTTTGGGATTTCCCCCCAGGCTCCTGCCAGCCACGGTCTGAGCTCCCGCTGCCAGCCTGGATTCCCTACACCCAGGCTAGCAGGGGAGCTGACTGGGGCAGGTGGTGGGACCACCACCATCCACCCCCACCCCCAGGGCGGCCGGCGAAACACCCCCCCCACACACACACACACACCCCAGTAGACGCGTGATTATCCGGGATTTTATTAACCGGGATTAAGGTTTTCCCAATCATCCCGAATAATCGAGAGTCTACTGTATAGGAAACTTTTCTGTGAAATTTAAACTTTTCATATATACTTAATTTTAATTACACAAACATGTCTACATAAGTAAAAACAGGTAAACTAACTAATTTGTCAATTTTTTAACATACGCATTCGGAAAACCTACTTTATTATATAACGGACTTTCGGATTTAACGGACACCCCCTCGCCCGAATTAGTCCGTTATATCGAGGTTTTACTGTACTTGAAGTCTTTAATTCAAAATCTGAGGACTTCAGTAACTCAGTGAGAGTTTATGGGCCTATTACAGGAGTGGGTGGGAGAGGTTCTATGGCCTGCAGATTAGATGATCATGGTGGTCCCTTCTGCCCTTTACACCTATGACTAAGTTCTGGTGTTTCCTCTCCAACTGCGTGATGTGACCGGATCCTCAAAATTGCTCAGCTCACACTTAGGCAACTAAATGAAGGGACCAATATGTAAAAATTCCCATTGGAACGGTCTTTGTGTTGTGCGGTTGTACAACGCTTAGCACAGTGTGGTCCTGCTCCATGATTAGGGTCCTTGGTGCTATAGGAATGCAAATAATTAATAACAATGGAGGGTGCAGAGCACTTGTTAAAATCTGGCCCTTTCACTTAGATGCCTAAATGGGAGTTGAGCTCTCTAGAAAATCTGGCCCCTTATCACATTTTACCTGGCACACGTACTTAACCATTGATCTAAACACAACTGAAGTTTGTCTCTACTAGGTGGTTTGTTTTGTCCTGAATATTGTATGCTGTGCTATCAGCATCTCTACTCTACTGCCAGGGTCCTTATGCTGCACTCTTAACATAGACAAAATTCCTGTTCATAGCAGGATTTTGGTCCTTAATATTTATACATGATGATAAAAGAAACACAAAATCAGATATTTCAGCTAGGGCTGCTTCCTTTATGAATGCAAGTGTGAGAATGTAAAGCCTATGCTTTCCTCAATGTGAATTAATGTCACGTTAATTTAAAATACAATCTTGTCTTTTGGATGGTGTTTTTTAATCGAAAACTAAATAGCTCTGATTTGTGCTCCCAGGGATTCACAAAGATGTCTCCTTTTTTATCTATTTAAAAAGTTGTGTCTACTAATTTTCTTTAATAGCCTGCCCATCCCATTGTGAGTTTCTTTAGACCAAAAAAGACAGCTCTTCTCCATGCTACCAGGAAGTGAACTGGTCATGCTGTGAATTTGATTTCTAACTTGGATGGTTGTGTTAAAATGCCAGCTGTGATTTCTGGAGTTTGCTCTAGGGTTTTCTTTTTTTCTTTTTAATATAGAAGTTTTGTTTATATTACTCCTTTTTAAAAATCTTGTGGCTACTGACAGGGTTTGTTTGATATGGAAGATACATTTTAATATGCCTGTTGATTTTTATAAAATATTTTAATGTCTGATTTTTATAAAAATCAACAAAAACCCCTTTGTCTTATTGAAAATACAGTTGTTAATGTTTGTGGGTTAGAGAAGTTTTCTCAGCTAAACAATATAGCTTAAAACAATTTAACAAAGTATAATGCTGAATTTGCTAATTTAGAGATCTTGTCTTTGATTCAGAAGCTTCAGGCTGGTTTTTTCTCTTGATTCTATATCTCTGTGCTTTTTAAAGGGACAGTTCTTATATTTATCATAGATTTTCTTAAAAGACCAAAAGGTACCATTAGGATCATCTAATGTGATCTCCTGTATATGCCAGGCCATATCATTCATCAAGTGATTTGTTCCTAAAACCCATAATTTCTGTTTTGAGCTACATCCTTTCTGTTGGAAAGATATTCAACTTAGTGATGGAGAATCCAGCACATTCTCCGTAAACTGTTCCAGTGGTTAATTACCCTCACTGATTTAAAAATTGTCCTTATTTTAACCTCACTGATTTAAAAATTGTCCTTATTTTTAGTTGGAATTTGTCTAGCGTCTGCTTCAGCCTTTGGATGCTGTTTTGCTTTTGTCTGCTAGATTAAAGATTCTCCTGTCAGAAATCTTCTCTCTGTGCAGATACTTATAGACTATGTTCAAGTCATCTCTCAACTTTCTCTTGGCTAAACTTATAAATTGGGTTTCTTTAGCCTTTCACTATAAAGCAGGTTTTCCAGATTTGAATAATGGTTGTAGCTCGTTACTGAGCCCTTTCCAATTTATCCACGGCCTTTGTAGTGTGGACACCAGAACTGGACACAGTATTCCGGTAATGGTCTCACTAATGCCACTTGCCATGTTAATGCCACCTTTCTATTTTTACTCACTAATCCCCTGCTTACATATTCAAGGATCACATTTGCTCTTTTAGCCACCAAATTGCACTGGAAGCAGATGTTCAGATGTTGTTCGCCTTCTTCCCCAAGTTCCTTTCTGAGAAACTGCTTTCTAAAAAGACGGCGCCCTTCTCTAGAACGTGACCTGCGTTCTTTTTTCCAAGATATGACCTTGCATTTAGCAGTATTAAAAATGCATGTTGCTCAAGTAAGCCCAAGCACTCTAGGTTATACTGTAGAAATGACTTGTCCTTAATATTATTTATCACTTCACCAATTTTTGTGTCCTCTGCAAACTTTACCAGCAATTATTTCCTGTTTTCTTCTAGCTCAGTGGTTCTCAAACTGGGTTGGGACCCCAAAGTGGGTCAGGATCCCATTTTAATGGGGTTGCCAGGTCTGGCTTAGGCTTGCTGGGGCCCGAGCCTGAAGCTGATGCCCGAGGGCTTCAGAGCTAGGCAGTAGGACTTAGGTTACAGGCCCCGTGCCCGGGGCAGAAGCCCTTAGGCTTTGCCCCCCCACCCACTGAGGCTGGTGGGGCTTAGGCATTGGCTTTGCCCCCTATCCCCCCAGGGTAATGGGGCCTCAAGCTTCGGTTCCCCCTCCTGGGTTTGTGTAGTAAGTTTTGTTGTCAGAAGGGGGTTGCGATGCAATGAAGTTTGAGAACCCCTGTCTAGCTCATTGTGTCACGCTGTCTGAAGTGGCTCATAACTGTGAGTGCCAATTTCAGGTCAGACTCAGAAAACAGGTCAGATGCTCCAAACTGCTGGTATAGTCTATAATTTAGATTTCACCAAACCAGTAACAAATGTGCACTCCTAGATCACTATATTAGTCTTACCATGGAGTCACAAACAGTCCCCATAAGCCTGGCCATTCAGACAAACTGAACTTTGTGATAATGGTTCCTTATACCACATATCACATCATATTAGGTTACTCCCAACCTCAAAGGGTCAGTCATTTAACCCAATTCAATGGATACTCTCGATGTCACAGCCCTCGAACTACAAGACGCCTATTTCTGTATATCCATTCATCCAGCACACAGGCGATTCCTGCAATTCACACTCTGACACGACCATTTTCAACATAGGGTACTTCCATTTGGTCTCTCCACAGCACTGTGAGTTCTCCAAGACCCTCGCTGTATTTCTAGCCCACCTCTGCAAACACGAAATTATATTTTCCCCCTACTTAGACAACTTCCTTATCAAAGCCAACTCCTACGACAAGATGTTAAAAGTGACGTTTACCATCTCTTTTCCACAGTCTAGACTTGCAAATAAATTTCCAAAAATCCACCCTGATACCTACACAGGAGATAGAGTTCATTGGAGCTCACCTGGACTTGATTTGAACCAGATCTCACTTCCACATAATAGATTCCTCATCATTACACATCTCATAAAGCATGATCTCCGTTTGCCCCAGAATATAGGCCTGGGCCTGCCTACAGCTTCTTGGTCACATGGCAGCCACCACCTTTGTGGTCAAATATGCCAAGATGCACATGAGGCGCCTTCAGGGATGGCTCAACTCCAACTCCAACCTCAGAGGACACAGTTTCTGCATAACAATGACTCCGCCACGAATGTATTGGCTTCCATACATTGGTGGACAAAACCGGAGAACCTATGCACGGGTGTTCCCTTCCATCCATGTTCCCAGTACTCATGCTTGCCATGGACCCTTCCCTGATAGGCTGGGGAGCGCACCTAGGAGACCACAAGGCACAGAGCTGCTGGTCCCTATCGGAGATGTGTCTGCACATCAATCTTCTAGAACTCCGAGCCATCAGGTACGCATGTCTTCACTTTCTTCCCACCATAAAGATCAAGTCAACCTGAGTTCTAATGGACAATATAGCATGTCTGTTCTACATCAACAGGCGGGATGAGCATGATCTCACTCCCTAGGCACAGAAGCCATCCCGCTATGGCACTGGTGCATACAACATTACATAGAAATCAGCACTTCCTACCTGCTTGGGTGGGTATCACAACACTACCACAGACATACTCAGTGGACACTTCTCAGAGGAACATGAATAGGAATTACATCCCACGATACTCCAAGAGCTCGTCTCCTACTGGGGCACTCCATCGATAGACCTATTTGCCACTCCTCAAAACCGCACATGCCATCTATTTTGCTCCAGAGCAGGACTCAGAAATGCACCTCTAGGGGATGCGTTCCTCATTCCTTTGAATAACTCCCGCATGTATACTTTTCCACCGATTCCACTCCAAAATGACACACTTAATCTGAGTGAGAGAGAGAAGGTGAAAGTAAAGCAGACGTGCCAAAGGAAAGCTGTCCCAGAAGCCGAGTGCTGTACTCCAGTGTTCTCAGCTTGAGGGCTAAACTTATTTCTAAAAAGTCAAAGTGCCAAAATAAACGTCAATTACTTTGGCAGGCAGACAAAACCAGACAAGCACCCATCTCATTTAAAATGTCACCTGAAAGTAAAAATAGGCATTCACATGGCACTGTTCTAGCCAGAGTGGCAAGCATTTGTCTAAGTATGAAGGGGCATCCAAATATTTAGCATATCTGGCACCTAAATACCTTTGCAATGCCAGCTACAACAGTGCCATGCAAGCACCAGTTCTCACTTTCAGGTGATGTAAAGAAATGGGCAGCATTATCTCCTGTAAATATAAACAAACTTGTTTGTCTCAGTGACTGGTTGAACAAGGAGTAGGACTGAGTGGACTTGTAAGCTCTAAAGATTTACATTATTTTGTTTTTGAGTGGTTACGTTAAAAAAAAATTCCACATTTGTGAATTGCACTTTCATGATAGAAATTGCACTATAGCAGCTGTATGGGGTGAAGTGAAAAACGCTATCTTTTTTACAGTGCAAACGTTTGTAAGAAAATGTAAAGTGAGCATTGTACACTTTGTATTGTGTTATAATCGAAATCAATATATTTGAAAACATAAAATATATAACTAGCATTCTATTATTGTTCAACAATGCTATTAAAACTGTGTTTAATCATTATTTTTAACTCACAATTAATCATGATTCATTTTATTGATCATTTGATAGCCCTGCTTATTTTTTTCTTCACATTTGCCCTTAAAGGCAAATGGTACCCCAACAGGTCGCACTAGATATAGCTGATTATGCTGGTGAGTTACAAAGGGTCGAAAGACGTAGAACAGAAACATGATGATAATGCTCAAAATCCAGGCCTCTGGAAAAGCAAATGATACTTCAGGAAAGAAAGATGGTATTCAATTAAATTTCACACTAAGAAGGGCACTGTACTAGTTTTGTGTAAAGCTGAATTGTGTAGATTATAAAGCAAATAAATCGAGGTAGATTTTAAAAGGCTTAAACCTCCATGAAATTACCTTTATAGCAAACTCTTTGGGTGGTAATGTGATGTCTCATACATGCTGTCAGTGTTGTTGTCATGCTTACTTGCAAGGAATTCTGCTTAATGCATCATTATTTTAAAGTGGTGTTTTTATGTTACCAAAAAATCTAAAACAAATCCAAAGTTTAAAAGCATTCTCAGACTGTCTGTCATAATTCAAACATACTGGATTAATGGTCTGTACCACCCGGGTGGTGGCTTCATTTATGCATGCTTTTGTATGCAAAAACAAAAGAACTATTTAGTTCCTGAAAGGTGTACAAGCTCCACCAATTTTTTTGGAACATTTAGGACTATAGGAATTGTCCTTCTGATCAGAACACGTGTCCTGTCAGTGACAGAGCCCAATACTATATGCTTAATGGAGGGTCAAGAAATCCTGCAGCAGACAGTTATGGAATAATCTGTCAATAATTTATATTTTATATAATTAGAAATACTGGTAGGAGGAGATTATAATAGAAGATTGCAACTTGTACTTTGATCATTTTGGAGCCACTGATTAGCCTGGAGTGAAAAAGGTAATGGAAGGAAGATAGTGTGTGGAGAATAAAGTTAATTAGGAGGATTTGGGGGGGGGGGAAGTATGTGAGCATTTTGGAGCTCTGATTTCTGTGCTGAAGCAAACTTCCATTTTTAATGTAAATGATACTAGATATTTACTAGTAGCTGCTCATGAAACCAATTTGACTCTGGGACTGTGGAGCACTTATTTTGGATCATTAAGCCCAAGGAAGTCTGATCACACTCTAGCAAAGATCATTTATTTTCTTGGGGTGTTTCCCCCCCTCCCCCCTGGGGCAAAAATATTGAAAAGAAGGCCCTGGAAGAACTGTTCCTTATTATTTACTGTTGCACTGTAGTAGCATCCAGTCAGGGATTAAGGCCCAGTTGCCTTAGGCACCACACACACACACACACACACACACACTAAAAAGAGCACTTACAATTGATGTATGTGATTCAACAAGTGGATTCAAAAACACACAGGAGCTCAAAGTAGCGGTGAGGTCATGAAAATTAGTGTACTAAGCTGCGCTCACAGCACACCAGTGCCTAGCCTAGCCATTCCATTCCCTTGGTTATACTGACTATACTACTTCCTTCATGATGAGGATAATTATTGTGATGGAGTAGATGGAACAGAGATGATCTCACATCTATGCTGCTGCCCTCTGTTTTCTTTGCAGATTATTCCAGAAGGCTGAGTGCAAAAGACCGAGACACACCTCTCACATTCCTCTGGGGAATACCACAGCAGAATTAGAAGGGAAGACACTAAAACAGGCCTGCACAACATGTGGTCCGGGGGTCACATGCAGCCCACACGGGCTCACTGGGTGGCCTGCAGGGGTGAGTAGGGGTGGGGCAAGCCAAGCGGTGGGGAGGTGGGAAGCGGATGTGGGTGGGGCTTTTCAGCCTGCAGTTGGGTTTTTTGCAGTAATATGGCCCTTGCTGCTTTCCGAGATGTGCAGGCCTGCACTAAAAAATCTCTACTCTTTCACTGATGGCAACCATGATTTACATGCCTGTATCCTGCAGGATGCATGCTAAGATACTTGCCACAGAAACCAATTCAAACTTACCACCCAGTTGGCTTTGGCCCCTGTTGAAAGACCATCTTATTTTTTGCCAATTTCTTTACAGATGGTCCAGATAGTATATCAAGCAAGTTTACTGCGCAGTACATATACCTTTATTTTCCCTAAATTCAGTATCCTATTCCCTTTTTATTTCAATCGTCTTTTCTCTCCAGACTGTCATTTTAAACATTTCTCAGATATTCCAATTTGCTTTTTTGATTACTGGATCTCTTCTCATAAGTAAATTTTCCCAATACCTTGTGCAAGTGTTGCTTCTGATCACTCTTCCTCATAGCTTCACCTAATTTCCTCCCCCGTCCCGCATTTCTCTCCTCCTCCCTTTTTTCGGTCTGCATTTATATCGTGTATTTTTTTTTTTTTAGGGTGAGGGAAAAGGTTGTTTTTTAACAAGGCTGGTTTTAAACTTGTGTCTTCCATACAATCAAGAAGTACGCATTATACCATCTTGTGTCACAGGAGTGGTGCAGAGCATGATACTATGAGGGCGTTGATAACATTTCAGAAGCAGTTTATTTTGCACTCCTACTTAGTCATACATCAGTCAAGGGTGCGTATAGCAACTGTTCTGAGGCTTGAAAACTGGTATGAAATGTGCAGGTTTTGCAGTATTGCCAACTCGAAGTGTTTGAAAGTCATGAGTCAAGTTCCAAAAAACCTATGAGATTTAAAAAAAAACCAACCAGTTTGGGTTTTTTTTCTCTCCTCTGAGCCTTAAAGTATATATACTCTGGTCATGTTTTCAAATTTTTCCTCCAATCTTAAGGGTTAGGATTCCTTTTCTTTCTTTTTTTTTAATTAAAAGCTGAGATTCTCCCATAATCAGTTGACTCTGAGGGATGGGGCTTACAGAAGACCACCAAATATCAGAAAACTTGTGATAAACTAGTCAGAGTTGGCAACACTAGTTTGCTTCACTGGGGGTAGTGTGACTGTTTCCTTTGGTTACAATCTGTGTGGCTTTGTGCACGACCTCTCCTCCCACTTGAGTTTCACTTGGAGATGGCCGTTTGAACGAACTCCAGATAACTAGTGAAACCACTAAGCTCCCACCTAGTTTTGAGTAGTAGTTGTTGAATTTTCATGCATTTCATGCAAAACCATAAGTTGGCCCAGCTCTGTGTGAAGTTTTTGGGAACCTCATTCACCCTTTCAACTGACTCGGTCTGAGTATAAAAATATTACATGGAAAAGCATTAAAATGCATTTTCATTTTTCTTTTTAGGCCACCAAACTAGCTCTCCTGCATCCCCAGTGCCCTGCTTTGCCTCAGACACTCAGCTGCAATAGGACCAGCCAGGACACCCTGATGACTAGACACAAACAAACTCGACTTCTGAGAGATCCATTTCTTTTACAATTTGATAATATTACCATAATAGGAAAACAGTTTCACACTGCAAGATTCCTTTACTTCCCATGTTGACCTAATCTTTATGTTCCAATGAAATTAGTAAAAGCTTCCTGTTAGCACTTTACCTTACTCTTAGTAGCAGCAGTAACTGCTTGCATCCGACGAAGTGGGTATTAGCCCACGAAAGCTTATGCTTCAAAACTTTATAGTTAGTCTTTAAGGTGCCACAGGACTTTGTTACCTCTGCTATTCCAGACTAACACGGCTACCTCTCTGATTCTTGTATTACAGTGACACCTTTTCTGTCTCCAGTTACACCTTAATTGCTGTCTGTCTGTGCAACAGGGAATCTAAGGCCAGGTCTACACTGGGGGTGGGGATGTCGACCTAAAATACGCAACTTACCATAGCGCCCTCACCACGCCAAGTTGACTGCTGCCACTCCCGTCAGCTACGCTTCTGCCTCACAGCACTGACAGGGAGAGCACTCGGGGATCGATTTATTGCGTCTATGCTAGACAGAATTTGGCTCACTGTTTCCATAGCCCTTTTCCTCCCCAAAAGGAGTGGAAATGATCTATTGCAAATTTTTGTTATGAACACATGGCTAATGATATAGTGTAATGTACAATTTTGGATGGAAAGTACACAGATGATGTGATCCACTTGCACAATAAGCACAATGTGGTCTGAAAACAAAGGACAACAACATTTTTTTAAAAAAAGAAACCCACAGAATAAATGGGATTGTGGTTTGAGACATTTTGCTATAGACTCATAGCTGTTATGGCCCTAAGGGATCATCATGATGATCTAGTCTGACTTCCTGCAGATGGCAGGCCACAGAGCCTCACCCAGCCACTCCGGTAACAGGCACATAACCTACTGGCTGGGTTACTGAAGGCCTCAATTATTTAAAGACTTCAAATACCAGAGAATCCACCATTTACTATAGTTTAAACCTGCAAGTGACCCATGCCTCTAAGCATGAAGAAACCTCTAAGGTCTCTGCCAATCTGAAAATTGCTTCCTGACCCCAAATGTGGCAATCAGTTAGACCTGGAGCATGTGGGTGAGACCCACCAGCCAAACACCTAGGAAAGAATTATCTGTAGTAGCTCAGAGCCTTCCCCATCTAATGTCCCATCTCTGGTCGTTAGAGACATTTGCTAATAGTCAATAGCCATTGCATGCAACCTCATCATAGCATCCCCTCCAAAAACGTATCATGCTCAGTCTTAAAACAAGTCACTACTTCTCTTGAAAGGCCGTTGCAGAACTTCACTCCTCTGGTTGGAAACCTTTGTGTAATTTCAAGCCTAAACTTGTTGATGGCCAGTGTATATCCATTTGTCCTTATGTCAAAATAGGTGCTTAACTTAAATAACTCCTCTCCCTCCCTGGTATTTTATCCCTCTGATGTGGTTAGAGAGAAATCATATCTGCCTCAGCCTTTGTCTGGTGAGACTGAACAAGCTGAGCTCCTTGAGTCTTCTCTAATAAGGTCAATTTTTTCTATTCCTCTGATCCTCTTAGTAGTTCTTCTCTATAGGAAAATCTTTTTTCCTAGGAAGGCGGTGGTTTCTAATCTACATAATTTTTAATTCAATGGTCTCGTTTTGTTCCCTGCAATATCTCTGGTAAATCCAGTTCTCTTCATATTTCTAGATAAGCCTACTGTATGTCTTTTTTCCATTACATAGATTCAGTAGAATGTCTTAAGAGCTTTGCCTTTTATTTTCTTCTGCTGCTGATTGAGTGAAGAAGCAACAGCAATTTTGCAACACACCGTCCTCTTACATCTGTCCCAGAGATTCTCTTATTGCTGATCAGAATATATGATTTCATGAGCATGTCCAGTATTTTACTTCCATCAAGCCCTTTGCCTGCAAATGATGCCTTGCTTTGTATTTTTACAATCTCACTTAGATTATATGGGATGGAAATGTCTTGTATGTATATCATTTGCTAGTTGGTTTGTGAAAGAGTAATAAGCTCTCTTCATTTCACTCCCTGTCTCTGCAGCCTTCCCACTTCCTGGCAACTTGGGGACCAAGATCATCCTTCACTTTTTTCCAAACAGTTTAATGTTTAACATAATCTAAGATTATAATCAGCAACAGATTACAGATTGATATCAAAGCATAATTACACAGATTCCAATGGATCTGTAATTACAAATCCCAAATCCACATAAATAGAAGCATAAATGTAGCTCTAGAGTTAAATAAGATCTATAATCAAAATCACAAACACACATACATTTATACATGGGTCTTTAACTTGCCCTACAGGCATATACTAGTGTGCATATATCTTTGATACAGTAATTTTGTCTCTTGTACTTTAAGAAAACAACGTATGTATCAGCCAGTCTGCTTCCACTATTAAATGTACTGGTTCAGCTATCAGAAGAGGAAAAAGCTCTAGCTAATCGACAATTGGCTATTCAGTTTGGGGGTTTCCTCTATTGAGCAGGTCAGTGCATTCGTAATACTTTTCATTTGGTGAACTGATAGTTACAATGCCATAATGTGGTGGTTGTCAGGCTTCAGAGATGGACATCATTAAGTAATTCTCATGAAATGTGAACACGTATAGAGGAAAGCTGTGAAGTTTATCTGAGGAATTGGGTCTTCCCAGAGGCAGTATACCTGTGATTTCATGGCTTAGTTGTCCTAACTTGTCCCTTTATTATTGAACTCCTCCAATCTGGCAATCTCATTCTTCCATCCTCTGTTTAACATTGTAAGATTTAGATACTTGACTAATCATGGCAAACTGTAGATGGCACTGTTGCTCAACAAGAGATAACCAGTGGGTTAGACAAGGACTGGTGACTTTGAGCTTTCTCTAGAGGCTTGCTTTGTAAGAGTTCGCAGGCAGCCAGCTCATGGTAGAGAGTATCTAGGACCTCAAGGATATGGGCTTTTCCTTTTAAAAAAAATTAAGAAATATATTAGCATATTGACAAAGCCAGGAAGATGCAGTTTAGCAGTCCTACGACTACCTCTTTCCCATAAGTGCAATTTCAAATATAGAATTCTGAATGTGGAGACCAGAGAATGAATTCTTCTGCATATCAAAGGGGCACAAAATGGAACAGTACACAGGCACTGAGTCCTCTGCAGTTCCTCCTACTGCAAACTCTCTGCTCATTAAATTCCCTCATCCTTGTGTGAACAGAGACTGATCTTTGAAATGTGTTGGCTGTCTGTGTGCTGCACTGCATCAGCAGTTAAACTTCCTGAAGGATGGGTACACTCTGCTGGTCTAAATACCTACTCATCATTCAAATGGAGACTAGATTCAAGTCACAGCAGCGAAATGTAGCTAATCGAAGCAGCCATTGTCATAGCATTCTCACACAGCGAGAGAATGTTTGACTACAGAGATTTTGGAAAGCAGCTCATATCACACCCAAGTCAGAAAATCCAAAGCAGAGGAAACACAGGGAGTTTTTAGCAAAGTGATGCAAAACAGAGAGAGAATATATTGATTTGAGCTTCATAATGGTCCCTCATTAAATTCTTTGGTTCTCAATTATGCATGTATGGAGGCCGAGCTGTGCTAGGATTAGGAAAAGGGCCCATTGCCTCAGCGGCATGGATTGAAGCAGCTATTTCCCTGTAAGGTAGGTATAATAGCTCCTGGGTGCTGTGGGAAGTGCTGGACAGCTATCCACAGTCCTGCAGAGCACTTCCTCTGGACTCATTGGAGCTGCTAGTACTTCTGAGGGCACTAGCTGCCACCTTTCTTGCTTCCCAGGCCTCCAGCTCAGGTAGGGCTGCCTTCTGTGTGTGCGCCTTGGGGCAGGAGAAGGGCTTGCTGTGCCATTTTCCCCTGTTCCCAAGACACCGAGGCTGGAGCGGCACCACTTTGATCGAGGGTGTCTGGATACTGAATCACTGCATACTAATAACCAGCCTCTTGCATGGCAAGAAGGCTCAGTGGAAATCAGAGTGTTTTGTATGTTACTTTCCCTGAATTACTGTTAGTATTCTGCAGAACAAACCCTCAGGCTGCATCTACCCTTTCATTATCTCTTCTTTGACCCCTCTCTGCCAATTAAAAGCCCCTACAAGCAGTGCTCCCATGCAAACCGACTGGGTACAGTATGCCAGCTTCTTTGAAGAAGGTAAATGCAAAAGCTTTGCTAAGAGGGACAAAATAATCAAATTCAAACCTCCAGGCTGTGAAGCCTGCATGGTTCTTCCATAGGCAGCCCCTGCACAGTGGGCTATTGTCTGGGAAGATGAGTTGGCAAGTTTAATTTTCGTAACAAGAACATGAAAGGCTGCTTTTAAAGGAGAGCAGGTTTGACCCACTGACTTTACTGTAAGATGCTGCTTTCCTTTGTACCTTCTCTTTAAGTCTGGCAGAGAAGAGCTCTTGACATTTAATTGTAAATGTTGATGAGTGGTCAGTCTACAAACTGGGGGCCCACCTTCTGCTCTCTGATACGTGTGCAACCACACTGATGTTGGAGGGATTTAATGTGTTTAGAAGGCAAAATCTGGCCCTGTGGGCAATTTCTGCCCTTGGATGCGTGCAGATGGCTCCTATTGATTTCAGTGGGATGAAGAATTCACCTTAAGGGTAAAATTCGACATGATGATCCGATTTCTGCACTTGCAAAGATTTGAAGTCTTCAGCTTTAGTAGGGGTCTTGCAGAGTAATTCCCCCCCCCCATTTTAAAGTGAGTGACTTTTTGCTTTTCTGTCTATGGTTTACAAGGTGTATATAGTTTGCCTCCCAAGTGACTCTGAATTACAAATGTACTTTGCACACTTCTCCTTCATACGTGTTTTGCTTTCTTACCATGTTGGGGGTCACGACAGGATTCCAAGGTGCTCAGCAAGATTTTCCCCAAGGCTCGCTTAGATATACTCTTTAAAACACAAAACAATATCATGGAACAATTAACTCCCTCATCAGCTTAACGTACACAACAAAATCTAAATGTATGTACAGTGGATTTGCATTTGAAAAGGAAAACCAAATTAATTCCTCATAACATGGTGTCTTATTTTGGCATCTTTTTCAATCTGAGTCAGAAAATTCCCAGTGAACAGCAGATTTGGGGATCCCTGTTCCTTAGTTCCTGGCTTTACTATAAGAATCTGCAATTGTTCAAAGGGAAATGAAGTGCACAGAGCTGAGCTTTCAAAAGCGTGTGGCCATGAAAATTCAGATGCATGTGCTTATCATGGAATGCAAGCAGGAGATAGGCATGCTCAGGACTATCAAAGGCCTGGCCTGGCCAGGCTCAAGCAAAACCCTTGTGTGTTGAAAGATGGGCAGTATCAATACATGGGTTGTGGATGAGGCCTCAGAGATAGCCCCCCTCCTGCCCCACCTACCTATTTTCATAAATGTATACCATTTTAAGTGCACAAAAACTAGGGAAGTTACTGCATCTGTTCAGGAGAAACAGCTGGGGAAGGTCCTTAATCAGCCATCTCTTGGCTGCTGTCTATTGAGAGCTATTAAACATTATTGAGCGTACCTCCAGCTTTTAGGGCTAAGGCAACTTGGCTAGCCTTCCTTTGTAATGATTCCATTTTAGAAGTGGTTGAGGCTGCCACATGGTGTTTAGAAAGCACCATTCTCTTAACTTGGTCTCTAAATCTCGTTTCGGGGAGAGGCAGTCCTGCAGTCTAACTAGCACTCTCAGCCCACCTACCTGAGAGGGCAAGATGTTTTGATTAAACTCCAAGGAGTGGCAATAGGCAGAAGCAATTCCTGAAAAAAGACAACTGCACAACTCCGCTGTGGTTCAAGTGTCATTGCATCTGCTTATTCACATGTTCCATCCACCTTCCCCGTCTCTTCAGGGTCCATACTTGTCTCTAGCCCTGGGGTTTAGTGAAAGCAGGAACTCAGGTGTTTGGGACTGTGTGCCCCTTTGGTTAATCTTTGTTCTGAACATTCAGAGCTGCAAGAGGATGTTTGGCTCCAGACTGGCCTGGCTTTCCAGAAGGTTCCTGCACTTGTGTAATGCTTGGAATGCTGTGTCCATAAGAGTGAATCTACAGAGGCAATATAGCCTTAAAAGCTTATTCATTTATAACTGTAGTTTCTCATTCATCTGTCTAATGCACCTTCTCCATAGGACTCTCTGGGATGTTCTTCAGGCTCTACAGGGGATCCTGTAAATCATCTTTTTCATTAACATCTTTATTCACTGGAGCTAGGGAACGTGACCACACACACAGAGGCATATTTCCACCAAGGATTAGCATCAAGCAGTATTTTCACAACAATGTAGCACATTGTGTGATGGATCATCTCCTAAACTGGAATGATTTTCAACACTGCTGACCAGTGAATGACATGGCGAAGTCTTGACACGGAAAGTTCTTATGCCTGTTGTCAATCACAATCAGTCATTCTTTGCCAGCGTAACAGTATACCCTTAATTGGATTGGACTGTTATTGATCCATGTGGCAAGCAGTGTCAGACTTGGGATGTGAAAATAAAAATGGGCTATGCCAAGCACTAATGTAAGGTAGCATAATTTGAGAGACTGCATAATGTGAGATACTGCATTCTGCTGCTGTCTAGAGACAACAGTAGAATGCCAGTATACTTCCGGAATGGTGAAGTCATTATATGTGGGAATAATCTAATTTAAATACACGGTGTACAGGTCTGCTGAAAATTCAGGAGATGCCCTGAATCCTTATCCAAAAAATGAGCTCCTAAAAGTGCAATGCAGCCTTGAACAGCTCCTAACCTACCCCATGTTTAACAGCTTTTCCAGCTTGCTCATCTCTTGGTTAATTCTCCCCACTCCGCGCCGCCTGAAGCAGCAATTTAAAATAGCTTTTTAAGAAGGACTGATCCATCACATTTTAAATGAGAACCAGTTTGCGTTGTGATTCCATCAGCTCTGATTATATAGCCCCTGTCTGGTTTAGGACTTGGATGAGACGCTTCTCAAAAACATCTCTGGTGCTGCAGGAAGTAGGTTTGCTCCTTCAGTAAGTTCTCCTCTTCTTGCTGCACTAGTGCTCCTATATGATGCAGTTGGATGTGCTAGTAGACTGAGAAACCTTTGGGCTGAAATGCAGCAGCCAGCTACATTACACAACACTGACCATATATCAGGCTGGTATTTCACCGCTTGTGAATGAAGAGTTATAGAAATGTAAAGGAGGATTGTTTTTCTTTTTTTTCAGTAACATGTGAATGGTGCATAATCTATGCCTTGTACATTCTGGGATGTGCCAGGCCAAGGGCCTTTAAAGTAGTGGCAATAGAATCAGACAAGTATCTATCAGGCCTGTTTCTACTGCATTGAAGGCAGTTAGGCTGCCACTAACCCATTCCCAAAAATATTTCCTGTGGCTGTGGGGGCGAGCAGGCCTAACCTGTGCACTCAGATGGAGAGAGAGGTCAGTCTGATGTGAGGGGATTTATTTCTAAAGCTGCTACTGGGGCAGTGTTGAAAGCCAGCTGAAAGAAAGAGAACCCTACACCGAGCCTTTGAGGAAAATATCATGATGTGGTTCTGAAAGTATTGACTGATCCTTACAAATTCATATTGCAGAGCAATACGTGCAGTGCCATAAGTATGCTCTCAAAGAACAGCATCTTAGATAGACTGTGTGTTTGGATGGGTCCTACATTATCAATTTAATATTTGATGGATTTTCTTCTGGAGGACTAAATCCTGCTCTGAAAAGGGGCTTGGACTTGATTTTAGTGGATTTTTACACAATCTGAAACTACTGTGATTCCAAACTTGTTTGGTCGGAGGGGAGGGTTTGGAGATCTATGTTGGAAAGTCACACGTAAGAGCATCTAGGCTTTTCCTCTTTGCTGCAAGGCAACCATTGGAGCTGATGATTCCATTGGCAAAGCTGTGCAACTGTGTGTCTTTCATGTAAGGGAACCCTTGCATTTGGATGTAAGGTGCAACCATTCTTTTCAGTTTGGGAGGGACACTATCAAAACCAGCTCGTTCTTTGGACTACTTGCTTGCCGTACCAGGTCCTGAAGTTGTTGAAGAAGCTGTAAAACATCCATGAGCTTTTCTTCCACCAGTGACAGCCTAACTCTCTCAGTCTCCAACATCTGTAGCTCCATCTTCAACAATTCAGTCTCCTCCACCTTTTGTTGCAGTTCACCTAGCAATGGGCCTTTCATCTGGACAACGACACAGGAAGTTAAAAGCATTGGAGCTTTTGTTCTCTTGCATAATAATCGCAAAGGTAACTTTTCCTCCAATTTGGTAAATGTCAGTTCGCTCCAGAAAACTATTCTGAAGGGAAATTCTTCACTTTGTTCTATTGCTACATTTCATTAAGGCACTGAATAAACAGCTGCTAGGAAATGCATTTGCTCTTCTACTTCATGACATTTCATTCAATATTTGGTGTAACCAGACTATTCAGAAATTGTAACTATTCTCATTCTGAATTCTATTCTTCAGTCTTTCGTATAATCTATATTTTTCAAAGAAGGATAACTCGGAGAAGGATCTGCTTCTCTCACAACTATCTTCAAACTTTTTTCTACCCCATCCATTATGCATAGAATACAAACTTATTAAATAAAGTAATAAGTAGGTGATTTAGTCAAGAAGTTTCTTGTAAACATCTTGGGAAAAGTGAGTTTTGGGGAAAGATTTAAGACCCTGATTCAACAAAGCATTAAAGCACATGCTTAAATGGGGAGAGGTCAGTGGTTTGCAGACCAGCTCAAGAAAGCACTGTGTGAATAAGCCACTGAAGCAGGCTGAAGGGTAGCCTCTGGAAGTACTCATGTGCTTAAAGTTAAGCATGTGATTAAGTGGTTTGTTGGATCAGGACCTTCCTGAGCTACTGCAAACCCAATCTCCAGGACTGGCCAGTAACTAATAAAACATGGGTCTCCCACATTCCCAGTCAGCATCCTAATCACCAGGCTATAGAATCAGTTTCTCTCCCCGTCTTTCCTGTTGGAGCTATTCCACTTTGTAAAAGTAATTAAATAATCTGTGGGCCAGGCCAGAAAAATACAAACTCTGTATTCAGTCTCCCACATCTCAGGCAAGGGCTCTAGCCACCAGCCTATGTATTTTGATGGAATAAAGTCATTTTTGACCAGTTCTAATAATCTCTCCTCATTTAATCATTTGCACAAGTGCTTTGCTGAATAGGGGTGGATTTCAAAACATGCTTAAACTTAAGTATCTGCTTATGCACTTTGCTGAATCAGAGTCTTAAATCCTTCCTCACAACTTACTACTTCCAAGATGTTTACAAGAAACTTTCTAAGTCATCTACTTATTTGTTTCATATATATTTCTTACGAGTTAAATGCTCATTTGGTGGCGGGAGGATGTCAAATGTTGCGAGGACAGGCCATGAGGATGCCGGTATTAAAGATGGATTTTGGTGTGGAAGAGAGACTATAAGGCAGCATTGTGGAGGAAGGTCAACTTAACGTTTAACTTACAAGTTTTATTTAAAAAAAATAGGACGTGTGCTTGTCATCACACTGATCACCTGGGTTGTATGTTGTATCCATTTTCCCACCTCTTGCCTGTCAAATGCTATACTGTCTTTGGAACAAGAACGGTCTCTTCTTTGTTAGTTGGAAAATGCCAAGATGCAAATGTGACCTAAATAATAGTTACCAGCTCTGTGAATCCCTTTCCCTCTCCCTGTTCCATTTCTGTAAAAACAAGTTCAAATCCCAGTTTGGGATACAAGTGGAAATAGTTCAGAACATGGCTTGGTTATTAACTAATTTAATAATATCTTGGGAGGGAGGCATGGAAAGAGACAGGTGAGGATTGGTATCCCCATTTCCCAGATGGGGAAAATGAAATGAGGTTAAATGACTTGTTTAAAGCCTACCAGCAAATCCTTGTCAGAGCCAGAATTCTGGAGCTCTTAGCACTCAGCCCCATGGTCGCCCCACTAGCTAATTCTGCCTCTCAGAAATCGTTAGCCCCCTTATTTGCATCATAAACCTGCCACACATATGGTCCGTTAGAGAGATCTGCTCACCAGAGGCCCAAGGACAAGGTGAGGTGGTGCTGGTCAGGAATGCAGTGCATTGGGTGAGCTATTAAAGTGAGCCTGGAAAGCATCTACTGGAAAAGTATTTAGATTAAATATTAATTTCTGACTTTCATGAGCTCTAAGCTCCTTCAGTTAATTAAATCAAAATAAACTTCCTATCCCATTCATTACTAGGCTCAGGCAGAGCACACAGCCTTCCTAAATATTACCACTCTTTGCATTATTTGCTGCAAAGAGAAGTCAAATATATTTATTCTTACTGTATTTACAAATAAAATCCTACGGGATAAATTTTATGTTGGCTGGTTCTGTTAATTCCTTTTTAATCTTCCCTCTTTATTGCAGTTTTAGTGGGGGGGGGGGAGGAGAGGGAGGGAGGGAGCGGGAGAGAGAGAGAGGTAACTGTGGGCTTTGAATTAAACAGCCACTACTTAGGTTTTATTTGGCAGAAAATATTATCTGAATCAACATTTACTAATTGGCCAGAAGGTGACTCCTCCCCCCACACTTCCAAGAGCGAATGTGGTCAGAGTGTAGAAGTGAGATAATCCTTGGTCCACACAGAATCCTTCTAGAAGGTCATTTTATTTCTGTGACACAGCTTAAAGGTATGTTTTAATTGGCACTTGCTACAGCACCAGCTGAAAACTAGCTGCTTTCATTAGCCACACATGACCTTTACTTTGTGAGCACCTCCAGCTTGTCCACCCTACAGAACAACGTGCAGTTTGGATGACTTAGTCTATATCCTCTGCCAAATAGTGACTTGAGAGTTCCTCAGTGAACACCCAGTTTGCAGCAACTAGGCAAATAAACAAATACACCCAACATAATCACCATCACTGGGGCGCAGTCAGGCTAAGGCGTACTTAATGCTCTCTGAGGGAAGGGAATTGTCTGTTGTGAATTAATCTTATTGCTTCTTTCAGCTAGCAGAATTCTTTCTGTCCCCTTCTGCACTGCAGATCTCCTGCACATCATAGGTGCTGCCCATTACAGAGAGAGCCCTGCAGATCTGTGGATATCTACTTTATATCCGTGGATATTTTTTGCGAATTGAATGCGGATACAAATTTTGTATCCGTGCAGGGCTCTAATTACAAGCACATGCAACCACATGAAGCAGAGCTATATTTTCCCCTCTCATCAGTACAATGAAAGGGACAACGTATAAATGAAACTGGGAGGAAGGGAGGAGGAAAGGCCTTTATCGGCTTAATCAGAGCACTTCTCTTTCTTAAAATTTTCTGGGAGGTTTCCCCAGTATTCTAGCCCCTCTGACCCTCTTCTCCTGTCCCACCTTCCTAAAGTGTTAGGCAGCAGCTGCTTCTGTCACACACAGCTATTCTGAACTTGAGTCCTAGCAGCCCTCTGCATCGACAACCAATAGGAAACCAATCTGTCACTTTGAAGAGATCTTTCCAGAACACCTTATCTTTAGCCACACTGGGGGAAAACCCCACACAACTTGTATGTCCTGCTGCACTCTACTGCAAGGCAGCAGACCCCATGCTGTTCATCTTCAGTCATTATACAAACCCTTCTGGGGAAAAAAACTCAGTCTTTTCTCTTTAGTTTGCATGCCACTTTAATTCTGCCCACCCAGTATTCAGCTGTCCAATGTCATAACCACCTGCTTTAGTTTTTATAGATACTCTGCTCAGAACATCACTGGATATTTCTGCTGTTGACTCCTTGTCCCAGCTTCGCCTATTGTGCTATTTCTTCTGTACCTCCCTGTCTGTTGCTATTATACTAACTTTCCCGTGACCGTTCTTACCTCTTGATGCTCTATCACCTCCTACTATGAAGTAGATGCTAGTTTCCCTTCATCCCCTAGTCTGCTTTGTTTACATCTAAGATTCCTGTAGTTGCTTCTGGTGCTTTATTGTTCCTCCAGCAGTTGAAGATGGTGGCTCAATGTAGGCTGAAAAAGTTCTCCAAGGTAGTTTGCTTCACATAGGCTATATCTATCATCTTCTCTGACCCCATTTGTTGCAAATTGGATGATGATTACTATAATAAAGTATAGAGTGTTCCCTAAAATAGATATGGAGGAAGGATGATTGATTTTTAAGGCATAGAACTGGGACTCTAGGTTCCAGCTTTGTTTTAGACTTTCTGGTTGGCTGTGGGCATTTCGCTTAATCTGTCTCGTCTGTGAAATGGGGATAATGCTTTACCTCAAAGGGGGTCATGAGGTAAAATTCATTATTGCTTACTGAGTACTCACATACTAACATGATGTGTGCGACCAAGAAACCCAAACACAACACCAGGATACAGAGATTTGATAAATATGTTTGGCAATTTACTTTCTTTCTATATTCATCATTGTGTAGTACAGAATCTGCTAGTGAACCGTCCCTATTTGAAAACTCTGGACCAGTCTCAAAAGTGGGGCTCATTTCCATCTGTGTGTATTTAAAAAAAGAGAGAGAGAGAGAAAAGCACATGCAGACATAACTAAATGTGCAAACTCGCACTTGTGCTTGGAAAAATGTTCTTGCATGATTACTTATTTTCTCACACGGGTGCATTTCTGACAGGTGTAAATTAATTCTCTACTTTTTGATTAATCTGGCCTTGCAAAGCTGACACATTTTTTCATAGCACAAAGCTTTGTAAGGTGTCGATATATCTTTAGAATTTTCACGTTTTCCTCAATCTGTCATTAAGGCCTGCCATCTTCATTAACCTGTCCTTTGTAGATGGTACTTAGATTTTTTAGTTATTGAGAATTGGAGCTCACTGTAAAAGGAATCAAAGTAAGCTCCTCTTTAATCTTCTGTTTTTTGTAGTCTTAGATTGGTCAGTATGTGCTGCTCTTTCTCTTCACCTACCTGCTGATGTTGTTTGTGTGATCTATCAGAATTGTTTTTATAAATCTAAATAACAGAACCTGTTGCTATTTGTGTGCTAGCTTGTTTTCCATGGTTTCTTTATTAAACCAGGAAATGTATTTAGTTTGAGAGCAGGTATTAAGAGTTTTCCTGCACAATTTTTGTGGATTTAGAAAGTTCAGGTGAGCATTCACTTTTTCAACTGTTCTTTGATCCTTTCCAGATCACCATCTCTCATTGCCAGTAGAACCAAATGAACTAACCAACTAAACTTATGCCTTCATTCCAGTGATATAGAGTACATTAGAGGAATTGCAAATAATCTAATGGATTGTAATGAAAAAGGCAAATTTATTCACAAATGATGATTTTTAAATTTGTGGTTGTGCTACAATCAATGTGACGTTTATCTTGTGTTTTTTTAGTATGATTTTTTAGGAAAAGCTGATATTTTTATTCTGGAATTCTAGATAACTGCTAAAAATTTACAATGGACCTTTTTCTGAGCAAGTTTACACAGAACTCCTATCCATCAGCAGAGGTTACAAAGCAGGCAACATTATAAAGCAGGCAAAATTCCTAGCTCTGCAAAAGGAAGATGAATACATCTAAAAGTTTGAGTAGTAGCCATGTTAGTCTGTATCCGCAAAAAGAATGAGGAGTACTTGTGGCACCTTAGAGACTAACCAGTTTATTTGGCATAAGCTTTCGTGGGCTAGAATCCACTTCATCTGTTCCACTCTATTCATGATGAAGTGGGTTCTAGCCCACTAAAGTTTATGCCCAAATAAATTGGTTAGTTTCTAAGGTGCCACAAGTACATCTAAAAGTGTGAGTGGAAGGCAAGGAAAAGAAGTAAACATGGCCACCATCAGCAAGAACAGAGTAAATTTAGCTTTTTATGTGGTTGGTGTCTAAGCAGCACAGAAGCAAAGTGTTCCATTAACCTAAGTAGTATTACAGGGATACATTGTCATAGAACCTAGTGTACTGACAGTATTCAATCCCTAATACACTGTACCAGGTGCAAGTATGCCTTTCATTTTCCACACTTCCCCCTTAAGCAAATTTCATTGTGTGTGGGGTGGAAGAAGAGAGCATGTCCTTGAAACAGAAATCTTGATAAAGCCTCTGAGTGGCAACATGCAAAAAGTTGAACTTAAATTCAGGTATAAATTTAAACAGACTTTGGTGGTTAATAAAATCATTCCAAAAACACTAAGTCCACAAACGTCTTTTGCACAAAGGAGCAGAAAACAGCCAATTTTTGGTTGTGAAGCAGATGAAACTTTGGAACACATTAGGCTAAAAGAATGTGAGGTGATAACATTTTTATAGTATTCACAATTTCTGGCATAGAAACAAATGAATGGCCATACCCAATCAGGCAAGTTGTAGGGGCAGTTTATGGCCACATTTTCTCCGCCTCCCTGTTTTTTCCCCTCCAGCTGTACCAAGGTTTATATGCTACTCACTTAGTCATCTGTACAACAGAGGAGAATCTGGGTTGTGTTCTGTATTCATTACTTTTAAATACATGTTCCCCTGTCAGGGAAAGACTGGTGGCATTTACACAGATGAGTAGCTGAGGTTTTGTGCATTTAAATAGGATGAGGTGAAGATATTGATAACATATTGTGTCTTTTGAATCTTGAAGTTATGTCCACACTAGGAACTGAGGTAATCCTAGCCCTCCAAGGCTGAGATTGAGATTTTCCTTCTGTCAGTGAGCTGCAAGATTTAATCTAAACTAAACCCCTGCAACTGAGCCAACTGGAGGTGTATTTATAAAGGTTATTTTGGGGGACTGGTGAGGAGATTGGTAAGGAAATATGTGGAGCCTTTCACCCAGTGCTGAAACACCACAGGGGAGCCTTGTATTTTCTGCGCCTACTCTCTGCACTTTGTTCTCCAGGGCTATCAGTCCTGCGTCTTTTCCACCTATTAAATCCACACGGCTATCTGACAGAATTTTAAACACGTTATTTTGTTAAAACAGCCTGTGTGGCTCAGTATAGTCCTTCAGATCCATGGACATTCATGCACTAGTCCTACTGGAAGTGCTGTTGCCAGGGAAAGCTAGGACGTGGCCCCCTTCTGAAATGATGACATTGTGTGAGGCATCCACAAGGTTGAAAGCTAACAGAAATTAGATATAATACAAAACACGAGTATTTAAAATAGTAATGAAAAGAATTCTGTGTGTACATAAAATAATGTAAACCTTGCCCTTGTTACCTCCTTCATGTTTGTTTCCAGTTTCTTCACTTCATGCCCTTTCATCTCAAGCTGTTCAGTTAACTTGGTGATTCTCTCCGCCAGCTCCAAAGTGGCATTCTCATGGTCATCATTATTGGTTCTCCCAAAATAAGACACGAGTTTCTTCACCATTTTGTCATCACATCTATGTTTTAAAAAGAAAAGTTAGCGAAACCTCCCAGCCACGGTTAATCTATTTAAGAGCTATGACTGGTTTCCTGCTGTTCTCTGGGCATCTCATAAATTCAAACGTGTGACTTTGACCTATAGAGCTCTTTATGATTTGGGCCCCTACTATGCTGGTTTCCCATCTCCTCTTAGCTGACAGCTGAAATGCGCTGAACTAACAGCTTCTACATTTGTACAGCTGGAAAGAGACTGGGGCCAGTCTGGAAAGCCTGTTCACCCATGGCTTTACTGAAAGAAGGTTTATGGTGGAAAATATATTTTCTGGAGAGTAGGGGGAGATTTCCCAGAAGGATTCTAATCCAGAATTATTGTTTATGCAATAAAGACTCGTGACATGTTGCAGTTTGGGTGTTGAGAAAGATTTCCCTCTAGCATGTGGACCTGGGGCTATCTTTTTACTTTCTTTTCTAGCACTGAGTGAAGTTCAGGCACATGCACATACCTTCCACCTCCACTCCCCAATACCTCACTTTCCTCTCTGACTCTGTTAGGATCAGGTGGGTATATTATACCCAGTCTGTGTGCTGTGACTGGGGGCATTGCTACTTTCTGTTTCTGTGAATAGTTTTATGGCTTCTTACTAAAGCCGTAACCCTTTTGAAATCTTTTAAATCTTGTGATACAATTTGCAATGGGACAACCAAAGCCTCAACGCTAATCTCCATGAAACATACCCACTTCCACAACAGGGGACCCTGTCCAGAAGTTTCTTCAATTCAGCCACCTGGGATTGCTGGTCCCCTATCCACTTCTCCTCCTCTTCATCTGAGGCAGCCTGGCCCTCCACAGAACGGAACATCTGATCTTCCCCTGGGGAAAAGAACAGCCACTTAGCTGGCTCTAAATCTTGGTCATCCTTGTCACCTTTTAGATACTTAATTCTCAACACCACCTATTTAGGTGAAAGTGAATCACTTAAAAATCTAACGTGCTTAAGAGGGAAATGGCATATTCACATAATGAATAAAAGCATAAAAATACTTCCATAGTTTTGTAGCAGCATCTGAGATAAAATTAGTGGTTCTAAGATTTGATCCCCTGAAAACAAGTATTTAGTGGGCAGCATCAGCAATAATTTCATCCTGAGCATTAATCCTTGAATTTACATCAGTTTAAATTGACTTAAAAATTTGGTCTTTAATTTTTAATTGTTTTAATAAAGTGTAGTGTCAGATCATTGAAATGCATGGTTTCAGAAGTTAGCAATTGTTGTTTGCTGTGTTGTTTTAGCCATGTTGGTCCCAGGATATTAGACAATTAGGTGAAATTCTATCTTTTATTAGTCCAACTTCTTATGGTGAAAGAGGCTGTTGAGTTGTGTAGCTTGAAAGCTTCTCTCTTTAGCTAACAAAAGTTGGTCAAATAAAAAATATGAGCTCACCCATCTTATCCCACAAAGTCAGCAAATCAAACCAACTATAAACAATCTATAAAGCTTATTTATCAATATATATAAAAGTCAAATGGTGTATGCGTGCGTGTATGTATGGGTGCATGCTTACTCCTTCCACACCATTTGAGCTAGAGACTTGAAATTTGGTACAGTTAGAGGTCTTAAGGTCCTAATGACCGTAAGAGTCGAAAAATTTTCAAATCTCACCTCTGACGCCCCCCAGGGGTGAAATTCTTTAAAGGCCAATCACATCAGTTGGGCAGCTGCTGTTCTCTGTGACATAGTTATGATGTCATAATACCCCCTCCAACAGACACCGCACTTGCTCAGCTCTCTGCCCCTCCCCCCTCCAACGGAACCCCGGAATCCCTCAGCTCTGTGCCCCCTCCGACGGACCCCGGAATCCCTCAGCTCTCTGCCCCCTCCCCACCTGCGATGGACCCGAGTTGGGTTTGGTTGGAGGGTAAATGAGGTGGGGGTGTCGGGTTTGGTCGGGGGGGTGAGGTGGGGGTGTCGGGTTTGGTTGGGGGGGGGGTAAGTGAGCCGGGGGTGTCGGGTTTGGTCTGGGGGGGTGGGAAGGTGTCTGGGTGGGTGAGGGGTGAGGGGTGGGGGTTGGGGTTGGTCAGGGGGTGTTGGGTTTGGTGGGGGGGTAAGGTGGGGGTGTTGGGTTTGGTTGGGGGGGTGAGGAGGGGGCTCGGGGTTGGTCGAGGGGTAAGTGAGGTGTGGGTGTTGGGTTTGTTTGTGGTGGTAGGGAGGGGTGTCGGGTTTGGTTGGGGGGGAAAGTGAGGTGGGTGTGTCAGGTTTGGTCTACGGGGGGTGAGGTGTGGGTGTTGGTCAGGGGGTGTTGGGGTTGGTAGGGGGGAGACGTGGGGGTGTTGGGTTTGGGTGGGGGGGTGAAAATGTGAGTCGGGGTTGGTCGAGGGGTAAGTGAGGTGGGGGTGTCGGGTTTGGTCGGGGGGGTGAGGTGTAGGTGTCAGGTTTGCTCTCTGCCCCCTCCCTCTCCCCCTCCCCCCTCCAACGGACCCCGCACTCACTCAGCTGTCTGCCCCCTCCCCACCTCCGACTGACCAGAGCAACGCTGGGTATTTTCGCTAGTTAAGTATAAAGTTCTTAAACCTTAAGCAATATTTCAAGTACAGTGTATGTGCACATTTAGTTATAGTCTGTTGAGGAACTTAGTGTGTTTAGTGTAAGGCATTAGCTTTGTGTGTATGAACTAGTAATGGTGCCCTTTAGAGGCAGGCATGAAAAGATGATATGAGAGATGAGATCTGCACGTTCAACTGGAGCTCAAGTGGTAGAGGCTTGTGTTTTAGGAACTGAAGAACCAGAGTTCTAATCTTAGCTACTTGTGTGGGAGAGAGTGGGAGATTCATATAATTGTTTACAGACTTTGAATTTTATTTGCAGTTGGCACCAGTACCGGCTTTACCATGGTGTCAGGTCCAGAATCAGAAGGGGCCCCGCTCAGCCTGATCCCCCAGCTGGCTGAGCTGGCCAGGAAAGCTGCCCCCACCCCTACTCTGCCCTAGCCCTGTCCCCACTCCACCCCTTCACCAAAGCCCCCATCCCTGCTTTGCCCTGCCCCACCTCATCCCGCCCTTGTTCTGCCCCACTCCATCTCTTCCCCTGAGCTATATGTCCTGAGGGACTGCAGCAGGGGTCAGGTCCACCCTACAATCACTGGGCTGCAGGAAGTGGAGCAACCTGGCCCCAACCCCCTTCGCTGGCTTGTGCTGGGGAGCAATTTACACCTTGCCCCCCCAAGCCAAGGGAAGAGATGGAGCGGTGGGGAAGGAGCATGGGATGGGGAAGAGAAAAGGATAGGGGAAGCGGGGGCTAGAGTGAAGGAATTGGGTGGGATAGGGAGGAGATGGGGAAAGCGGGGGTGGTGGGGAAGGAGTAGGGGATGGGAAAGGAAGGGGGTGGGATGAGGAGGCAATGGAGTGGGGAAGAGAAGGGGATGGGAGGGGTAGGGAGGAAAGTGGAGCCCAGCATGTGGCATCGGCTTGGCAAAAGCTGGGGCTCCCCTGTTATGCAGGCCCATTGAACCCTCACCCTGACAAGCCCCACCTTCCCCATAACCATCCTGATGAGCCCCCCCCCCAGACACCCTCCCCACTGAGTCCCAATCACCTGCACCTGGACCCCCCAATAACACCCCCCTTCCCTGCACCTACACCCCCACACACAGCTGAGACCCAAACAGCTTCACCTGGCTCCCCTGCAGAGTCCCATTGTCCCTGTACCCGGGAACCCCCCAATGAGCTTCTGTGCATCCAAATCTCCCACTGAACTGCCCACACCCAGACTGCCCCATGGAGAACTCTTACCCCCACCTGGATCCCCACCACACTAAGTCCCTCTGCACTTGCATCCTGCTCCCAGGCTGAGCCTGCTCACCCACACCTGCTGTGCCTGGCACAGTGAGGCGGGGTGCAGAATCCCCTCAGGAATATGGGGTGCTGTGCAGCTGTGATGGTGGGACTGAGGAAGGTGGTGGGCAGTGGGGACATGGGCAGGGGGCACTGGGCGAGTGGTGGGCGGGGTGCTGTATAATTGTGGTGGGAGGCCAGTGGGGGAGATCTCTGGGAGGGGCGGGGGCTGGGCATAGAGATCTGTGGTGGAGGTCTCTGGGTGAGAGGCCACTGGGTAACAGGGCAGTGTGGTACGGACCCACCCTCAAGGGAAAGGGGCATGCTGGCACAGGGCTGGGCAGGCTAGTATGCATCTGGCAGCTGCAGGTTTGTAAACAGTGCCCTCCTGCTGAGTTGCATGGGGCGGGGCTGTTCCTGCCACTCTGTGCCTCATTGCTCCCAGCCTTCCCTCCACTCCGGAGACTGACCATCCCACCCCCATGCACCTTTCCCCATGGGGGCTCACAAATATGTTTGGCGCAGGGCCCACAGAAAGTTAATCTAGTCCTGGTTGGCACCCAAACTGTGCTGTAGGCTGCTGCTGCTGGGTTTGTTACAATAGACTACAATGTTCACGCAGCCCAGGAAATAAAATTCAGCCATCTTCAAGATACAGACCTCTTCCACTCAAGTGTAAAGAACAATATCAATTAGCTGGCACTAGCGGTAGGGCTTGTTATGTCATCTCTTTGCCTCACCCTTTATGGGCAAACGGGCTGTAATCACAAACATTTGGGTAGGCCTGATGTACTGTATTCTATCCATTAGAGGGCAGTGTTGTTGCATACAGGACAATACATTAATCTTTTACCTGGCTACAAGCCTAAATGAAGGGATACCAGCTCCTCTGTCAGGTATATTTTCTACAATTAAAAAGGGCAACCTGTTTTCTAGTTATTTTAAAAAAATACTGGACAGAGGCATGATACTCCATCTGAAGGCAAATTGGAGTTCCATTTACCTAATTGATGGGTTATCTGTTGAGCAGGAATAAACCTTGGTTCCCTGCAGTATTTCACAGTGTCTGTACATTTATATTGCAATGCTTAATGCAAGACAAGTTAATTTCCTAGGACTGCTTTTCCTTCAGAACTCTTCACACTGCCAAAACAAAGAATTCCTTTCAGATCTTCAATCTGGGATACATTAGTAATACACATTTTGCATAATCACTTATTATCTTGCTAATGGAGTTCAACTGAAAAGTGATGGGGTTACAGTGGTTGTGGGGGTAGCAGAATTGTTGATGAGCCATTGATATTACAGAACAACATCAATTTCTTTAAGACTTGAAGACTGTTATGCTTGTTCTACTAGTCAGTGTTGCATATGCCATGTGCGATGCACAGATTAGCTGTTTACAAATGTGGGGGAAAAGGACACAAACTTTCAAAAAGAACAAGAAATACTTGTGACACCTTAGAGACTAACATTTATTTGGGCAAAGCTTTCGTGGGCTAAAACCCACTTCATCAGATGCATAGAGTGGAACATAGAGTAGGAAGATATGTGTGTATATATACACAGAGAGAACATGAAAAGATGCGGGTTGCCATACCAATTCTAAGAGACGAATCAATTAAGATGAGTTGAGATGGGCCATCCTGATTATCACTGCTAAAGTTTTTTTTCCTCCTGCTTATAATTGCTCTTGGAGTTGGTATAGCAACCCCCATCTTATCATGTTCTCTCTCTCGCTGTGTGTGTGTGTGTTCCACTACTCTGTTCCTACTCTGTTCCACTCGAAGCATCTGATAGTGGGTTTTAGCCTATGAAAGCTTTGCCCAAATAAATTTTAGTCTCTAAAGTGCCACAAGTATGCCTCGTTCTTTTTGAGGATACAGCCTAACATGGCTACCACTCTGAAACCTGTCACAAACTTTCAAGCAGTCCTAATGCTTTCACATTTGAACCACTATTTATCACTTCGTCCGCATGTGGAAATGCCACTTTCTCTAGAGTAACATGTCTACTTACACATCCACTATTGTCATCACAACAGAATGACACAGCAGATGCTACCTTTTACATATCCTAATAACCATAGGCACTAAAGGACTGGAAACCAGAGACACAAGTGAAATCTCTTACATGGCACTTCGAACAGCCATGTAAATTGAGAATATTTGTTTTATGCAGGCTTATTAAATCTAATTCTCTAATCACATGTTGTTCAATGGTAGTTACACATACTCCTCCGCAATGAGAAATTAAAATTTATAAAAGACCTACAAAGTACATCTATAATGCATGAAATCATCTCACCTGGCAACCCAGAGCTGTGTGAAGCTGACTAATTTTGTTTGTGCAACTTCCTAGTTTCACTCTGAGTGGTTTTTGTGACTCCTGTCCGTACACATCCAAATTGTTCTTTACTGGAGAAAATGTCTATTTTCATCTTGTAAAGGTGTAATATGATTTTTCTGTACTGTTCTTGATAGAAAAGCCATTTAAACTAGAAATATAGGTATTTTTGGCTTGGAAATCTTTGCATTACAAATGTGCCTACCTTGCCAAAATGTTATGTGAAAATGGGCTCATTTTTTAGTTCCTAACAATATGTGGAAATGTTTTGAAATTTCAGGTATTTTTGCATTTGAATATTTTGCAAATCTCTGAGCTCTGCATAGGATTTTAGGATTTTAAAATAGCATATGTAAAAATTGTGTGGTTGTGAATGTGTACAGATCTTAGATCCATTAGTAAAGACCTTTTCACATATGCAAATGTCTTCCCATGGAGGGAAGGATTTTCACCCTTTCTCAGCGCACCCCACCCCACCATATGTCAAATAGCCTATGTCAAGGCCATCAGAGAATTGGATGGGACACCACTTACAGACTTTTAAGTGCCTTCCTTCAGTCTGTTTGAGAAGATGCTGATCAAAGCATGGGCTGAACTACCCATCTCCTGAGTTCAGCTGAACAACTAGTCTAAGGGCTTGTCTTTTGGCGATCCATTTATCGCGTCTCGTCAAGATGCGATAAATCGATCGCCAGCGGCTCCCCCATCGACTCCGGAACGCCAGCTTGCCAAAAGGCGCAAACTGGAGTCGATGGGGGAGCGCGCCGCTGACTGCCGCCGCGAGGACGGCAGGTAAGTTGGCTGGAGATACGCAGACTTCAGCTATGTGATTCACGTAGCTAAAGTTGCGTATCTGCAGTCGATCCCCCCCCTCCCCCCCATAGTGAAGACCAGCCCTAAGGCTATGTACTCAGCTTATGTCGGTATAAGTTACTGCACTTGGGTGTGAATAAATCGCCCATCTGAGCAAGTTACACTGACATAAGTGCCAGTGTGGACAGTGCTATGTCGGCAGGAGAGCTTTTCCCACTGCCATAGCTACTGTTGCTTGGGGGGGGAGGGGGAGAGGCTAGAGTTAAGTCAATAGGAGGGCTCTCGCCCGTCAGCTTAGAGTGTCTGCACTAGCTGCGCTACAGCGGCACAGTTGCACTGCTGTAGTGTAGCTATAGTCCAAGTCTCTCACGGGGCAGTACAGAGTCACTGCCACAAAGCAATCAGATCAGGCCTATGCTGGCCGTTTTGTTGTATTCAACTCAAATTAAAAATACAGAGATGCCTTTAGAAAATCATGCTAGAAGCACTTCTTATTACCACTCCCCTAACAGACACCCATCTGCACAGCTGCACTGTAGCAGAACAAAATACATGGTCATTTTTTAAAATCAAGGACCCCAATGACCTCTCTCTCTGTCTCTGGAGGGCATTATTCTATCACACTTCCAGTCATACACTTCAGACCTCAGATTTGGCTGTTCACCTTCAAATCTCTTCTCAATGGATTTCTTCTGTAGCACAATTTCTTGCTCATGGTTAATTCCTAAGCAGCCTGACATTTGTCTTCATTTGAGTGTAGATGTGTCCAACATCACTAAGAGAAATTCAAGCTCCAAGTTTGCAAATGCTGTCTACTTGGCATATAAATCATTAGCAGGATGAAGGACCTTAGGATAAGAAGACCGCGTTCTTAAATGGGTCTCAGCATTATAGCATGTAAACGAGCGAACAAAGTTGTCATCCCACCCAGAGTCCCTATAATTCTTTTCTCTATAGAAGTCCAGTAGTATTCTGGGTAATTATTAACTAGCACTGGTCTTGGGACACCTGGTGGCTTTGAGACTTTGCATGTACTATGATTTGAATCCCATGGGAAATTGCAACAAAATGGCATGTTTACAGCAGTTGCTAGCATTATGTGCTCTAAACCAGTCGGATAATTAAAAATTAAATAGGGGATAAAGTTGTTTTCAAAGAGTCTGTGTGGAATATTAACTGTAAATGATTTCTTTGGAACTGATTGTAAATTGAAGTTCTCGGGTATTATTCATACAGGAGCTAAGAGCACTTACTAATAAGCAAGGAAAAAAAGCCACTCTGCTCCAGTGAATTCTAGGAAGGAGGTGATTCTTTCGAGTGTTAGCTACAAGTCATGTTCAGGGTTTTAATAAACGTAAGACATTTTTTGAAGGGAAACAGACTTTGTTTAAGGTTTCAAAATTTGTTTGAATTAGTCCATGGCTTTGATCAAAATCTTTAAAGCAAATATTAATTTATCTGCTAAATTATCTTACACATCATTGAGGAAATAGAACAATTAGGGATTCTGCCCTTAAGGATTCTTTATACCATTCTCTGACATCCCTGCTCCCCCAGTGGGTGAGCTTCGATCCAGTTGCACAGCAGATGAAGAGTGTCTTCCATCCAGTAGTGCTGCTCCTTCTTTTTGTTTTGTGCTGCCTCTTGAAGGAAGCTGAAGCTTCAGAACCTCTGACCTGGAGAAAAAAAGGCAAAAGAAGGTGGATTTTTAGTAAACTTCCAGTAACCTGGGTGAATGTGCCCAGCAGAGGTTGCTTCAGCCCATTAACCATTCTGCTAAAATGACATGCTTCGGAAGCACAGGAGCATCTGCATTCAATGCCTATTAAACATAGCCCTCGAGGCTGGCTTTAAAAGACTTTATTAAGAATCAGAGAAAGATGGAATTAAACTATTCTTGGACGTGGGCATTAATAATTAAACATTACTCATAGCTTTTAATTAAAATTCAAGATGCCCGTAAAACGTGTGCAGAGACAGTTTACTTTGGTCATAAAATCTGCCTTCTCCACTGACACTGATTGTGTCTGATTTTCCAGTGTGGGCCCCTACTCAGGGCAGCAAATCCTGCATTTGGACACTTATATTGGTGCTTAGGTTTATAAGTGTCAGTTTTACATGCTTAAGCACTGGGTCAAAGTTGCAATTCACCCCGTTGAGCAGAGTTGGTGCAAGATTCTTCAGGGAATGTAACCCACACTTAAGCTGTTAAAGTCAGCACTAAGCAAGGATTTAAGTATCTCTAGGTCTTTGTGAGGGGTCCTCTGCACTGAGATGACCAAAAGGAGTGTTGTATTAACAGTAATACTTAGCACTGCTATTGCTTTTCACAGGTTTAAATCACAAACACAGATCAACTAGATCTCATACCCTTGTAAGGCAGGTATTACTCACTTTATACACATGGGAAAACTGAAGCAGAGAGATTGTGACTTGCCCTAGACCATGCAGCAAGGCCACTGGCAGAACTGGAGTTAGACTTTAGTACATTGGGTAGCTAACCTGGTGCTCAGTCAACCTGAACAAGGCTTTTTAGGAAAATGCCTAGAAGTGGTGTACATTCTACCCCTTTCAAGTAACAAAGATGAAGTGCTGTCAGAGACTGAAGTCAAAGGAGGTGCCAAAACAGAGTAACAAATTACAGAGCAAGGATTCACAGTTCAGAAAGTACTTAATGATGTGGCTGAACTGTTAACAATCTCATTAAAATCAGCTGTTATCCAGAAGGGTTGGAAGGTCACAAATATTGTACCTCTTTATTTTTAAAGGCATTGGGGTGAACCTGACCTATTATAAAATGGCTAAAGTCCTACCCTGAAATGGAATTATAAAACATCTAGCTGGTTAGACGTAAAGGGAAGTAACCAACATCTCTTCTGCAAGAGAAAATCACGCCTGTTTGAACTCTTTGAGCATTTCAACAAAATAAAAAGGTAAAGGAAAACCAGTTGATATAACTTGCTTAGACTTTTTCAAAAATCTTTTGACTAAGTAAATCTGGCTAGAGGAGATTGAGGAACTTCAAACAAAACTAGGAGAATAGGCAGCGTGATGGTGGATTACATTAATTGTTGACAAATGTAAGATAATGTACATTAGAAGGAATTCTTTGAAGTATTGGTATATATTGCTGGGTTCCAAATGTGTATAATCACTCAGGAAAGAATGCTGGGGATCACTGTGGACAGCAAAATGAAAACATCTAGACAATATGATGCTGTGACACTATCCTCCCTCCCCCCAAATTGCAATGTGGGATTGAAATACTGAAAATATTGTAATGCCAGGTATAAAGCAGTGGTAACACACTATTCCAATGATAATGACAGGTTTCAGAGTATCAGTCATGTATCCGCAAAAAGAACAGGAGTATTTGTGGCACCTTAAAAACTAACAATGGGCTGTAGCCTACGAAAGCTTATGCTTCGTTTCTAAGGTGCCACAAGTACTCCTATTCTTATTCCAATGATGAGGGCTATTTAGTTCTAGCCACCCTGCATCCAAAAGCAGTGGAATGATTAGATGCAATTGTAAAGACTGCGTTTTACTGCAGAGATGAAATGAATAGGAGGGAACATAACAAAGGTGTGCAGAATAGTGAGTGGTCTAGAGAAGGTAATTTAGGCACTCTTATTTACCATCTAAAATAATACAAAAGCAAAAAAATAATACATGAAATGAAACTTCTCCTATGGTCTGATTATTCCATAATTCTCCCCTTGAAGGTTTCTTGCATATTCCTTTGAAGCATCTGTTATTGGCCATTTTCTGACAGGATATGGAACTACATGGATGGTCAGTGTGATCCATTTTGGTAATTTCTATATTCCAATGACCACATTATCTCTTTGCTGCTCATGTTCAAGAATTAGGTTCCCATAACTTTATTTAAAAATATATTTAGAAAATGTCCTGGTGAAATATATGAAATCTAACTTAAACCATTCATTGCTGCTGTTGTGCACTTTACCTGTTGAGAGATGGCTCACAGCTCACAAAAATTCTTATTTAAGTGTAGAATAAAGCAAAACAAATCCAGGTGTTTTATTTAATTCTCTTCAGATATGTCTGGGGAATGGATTTTGTTCCATGCAAGCAGGTATATTCCTTGCACCTAACACACACACTCTAAAAAATATATCAGAAGAAAATGAGAGTAAAACACTTAGAAAATTGGTCCTACTAAAACGGTTTTGTAACATGATCTTTTCATAGAAGCCTTTCAAACACATCCCACAGTTATATGCATCCACTCAAGTGTTAGAAACAAAACTCTGTATGGTGTAATGGAAAGGCTGGTGCCCAGTTAAAAAGATAAGTATTGTGGAGAGCTTTTGTTTAATCTAACACAGCTGCTGTCAGTTTCTAAGAAACTACATCAGTGCTAGCTCTGTGTGTGTGTGTGTACGCACACTGGGCAAGTAGATCAAAATGTAACAGAAAAGGGCATTATTTAGAGCTGTCTGGGAAATATCTGAGTAAAACTGCGCTAAAAAAATGCTTCCAAGAATAGCGTTGGATGTACAAAAATGAATGATGTATTTCATTTATGATCTACAGTGATCCTTAGCTTAGCAACAGTTAGCTTTCCTATCAAAAAGAGGAGAATATTAACCTTCAGAAGGGGACCTGCCATTCTTTTGTTTTGTACTAAATCATAATACTGAAATCTATAACAGTACTTTTAAAATAAGGCAATTATTTAGGTTGTGAAACGTTAGTTTGTGGTATAGCTTTTGGTTAAAATCCAAATCATTTCCATAGTCATTTATTTTTTTTAGATGTTTTTCACAACATTCAAATGAAGTGCAACACATCAAAGGCATTACTTAAAGGTTTCTGTTGAAAGGCTTATTTAGAATAATTGTCTGAGAAAACTCAACCTAAAATGTTGTTTTTCTAAATGGCTTAAACATAACTCTGTTTAGAAGTTTGAAAAAGGCTTCCTGCCAACCCTCTGAGCAAGAGGAATCAGCAACATCTGTAAGTGAATCCAGGTTCCCCTACTGCCCTCTTGACTTCATAATAACTGTTGCTAAGATTTTAAAAAATGGCTAGTGATTTTGGATGCCTCACTTTTGGGCACATACCCTGACTATGGATACCTTAAAGTGATATGATTTTCCAAAAGTTCTGAGCAACCACATTGTGAAAATCAGGCCATTTCAAGGTTGGGCGCACTCTATTTTGGGCACTCCATTTTTTGGATGTCCAATTTACCAGTCATTTTTGCAATGATGGTCTTTAGTACCACTCTTTTAAACTGTACTGTGCTGGGCCATTTATTGTGGAATGGAGTGTTTTTTGTTTATAAGGGATGTATATTATATATTATTTTTCAGAAATGCAACCATTCCCTCAACTTTTAAACAAAAATAATCTAGGCCTCAATTCTACAAACACTTCCTACAAAAGCTTCAATGGCAGTAAGCACTATGTCTGGTAGTGTTTGGAGGATCGGGCCCTTTTTGGAACAGTTACATGATTTGGGCCTGTCACAGAGTAGCTAATCCCTGTGAATAGACCAGTCCCAGCTCCTGTGTCAGAGCAGGTGAGTCCAAGTGAGCTAATTAAAGGGAGGCAGGGCTATAAAGACGTGTCAGAGGGCAGGAAGAAGAAAAGTGATTGGGGTAGCCTCTGCCTTGGGGAGGAGAGAGCCTGTGATGGGGCTGTGGAGAAAGGGGCTAGGTGCCCAGAATGGTTGCTCTGGACTGAACCCATTGTTCCTGAAAAGAACCAGAGCTGGCTGGGACTGGAAAACTGCAAAATAAAATAAAATAAAAAATAAAAAACACAAGAGCTCCAGGGGCGCCAGGTAGTTCTACAATTTAATGGAAGCATGCATGGGGGTGGCAAAGGGGACCCCCTGTCATGCTTCAAATGTGGCCAGCCTGGGCATTTGACAAGAATGTCCAGTCTGTGTGTCAGTATTATTATCTAGGCTGTTAATACAGCCAGTCTAGGGTCAGGGTCCATTTGGAAATGTTAAGAGGGCTGGGCCATATATGTATCAGTATAAAATGACCCAGACAGCAAGTGTGAAAAAATGGGATTAATAGGGGGTTAATAGGAGCCTATATAAGAAAAAGACCCAAAATCAGGACTGTCCCTGTGAAGACCCAGACAGTGATGAATAAAAGGTAGAGAACCAGATAAGGGACTAAGGATGGAAGCAGGGCTCTGGTACAGGAAGGGAGACAGAAAATGCCTATTTTTATTAGGGCTGTCAATCACAGTTAATTTACATGCTTAACTCAAAAAAATTAATCACAATTTTAAAAATTGCAATTAATTGCACTGTAAAACAGTAGATACCAGTTGAAACTGATTCAATATTTTTGGATGTTTTTCTACATTTTCAAATATATTGATTTCTATGACAACACAATACAAAGTGTATAGTGCTCACATATATTATTTTTATTACAAATATTTGCACTGTAAAAATGATAAAATAAATAGTATTTTTCAATTCACCTCATACGAGTACTGTAATGCAATCTCTTTATAGTGAAAGTGCAATTTACAAATGTATTTTTTTTGTTATATAACTGCACTCAAAAACAAAACAATGAAAAACTTTGGACCCTACAAGTCCACTCAGTCCTACTTCTTTTTCAGCCAATCGCTAAGAGAAATGAGTTTGTTTACATTTACGGGAGATAATGCTGTCGGCTTCTTATTTACAATGTCACTTGAAAATGAGAACAGGCATTTGCATGGCACTTTTGTAGCCGGCATTGCAAGGTATTTAGGTGCCAGATATGCTAAACATTTGTATGCCCCTTTGTGCTTTGGCCACCATTCCAGAGGAGATGCTGCATGCCAATGACACTAGTTAAAAAAATAATGCGTTAATTCAATTTTGAATGTACTCCTTGGGGGAGAATAGTATGTCTCCTGCTCTGTTTTGCCCATATTCTGCCATATATTTTGTGTTATAGCAGTCTTGGATGATGACCCACCACATGTTCATTTTATGAACACTTTCACTGACAAAATGCAAAGAAGGTACCAATGTGAGATTTCTAAAGATAGCTACAGCACTCAACCTAAAGTTTAAGAATCTGAAGTGCCTTCCAAAATCTGATCAGGACAGCGTGTGGAGCATGCTTTCAGATGTCTTAAAAGAGCAACACTACAACGTGGAAACTACAGCACCCAAATCATCAAAAAAGAAAATCAACCTGCTGCTGGTGGCATCTGACTCAGATGATGAAAATGAACATGCATCGGTTTGCACTGCTTTGGATCATTATCAAGCAGAACCAGTCATCAACATAGATGCATGTTCTTTGGAAGGGTGGTTGAAGCATGAAGGGACATATGAAACTTTAGTGCATCTGGCACGTAAATATCTTGCAACATCGGCTACAACAGTGCCATGTGAACGTCTGTTCTCACTTTAAGGTGACACTGTAAACAAACGGGCAGCATTGTCTCCTGCAAATGTAAACAAACTTGTTTGTCTGAGCCAGGGCTGGCGACAGAAATTTGGGGGCCCCCTACTCTGATAGTTTGGGGCCCCCTCAGCCCAGACGCCCCCCCCAGCCCAGCTGACAGCGGATGGGGGCCCCCCCCAGCCCAGCTGCCCCCCCCCCAGCCCAGCCGACAGCGGCTGGGCCCCTCCCCAGCCCAGCCGGCGCTCCCCCCCCCTGCCAGCTGACAGCTGGCGGCAGCAGGAGCGAGAGCGGTGTGAGCCACCCTTTCTCCCCCCCCCCAGCACTGCTGCCGCCGGCCGGGCTCACAGCTCCTGCCGGGGCCAGGCGCGCTTGTCCGGGGGAGAGCCGCGCCGCCTCCCCGCCCCTTCCCCGCTCTCCAGGCGCGGCGACAAGGGGGGACGACAACGGGTACAGCTGTGTACCGGGGCCCCCCTAAAGTCGGGGGGCCCAGTACAGCTGTACCCGTAGTACCCCCCTGTCGCCGGCCCTGGTCTGATCGACTGGCTGAACAAGAAGTAGGACTGAGTGGACTTGTAGGCTCTGAAGTTTTACACTGTTTTATTTTTGAATTTAGTTATTTTTTGTACATAATTCTACATTTTCAAGTTCAACTTTCATAAAGAGATTGCACTACAGTACTTGTATTAGGTAAACTGAAAAATGCAGTCTTTTGTTTTTTATAGCACAAATATTTGTAATAAAAAATAAAGTGAGCAATGTATACTTTTGTAGTCTATATTGTAACTTAAATCAATATATTTGTAAATGTATATTAAACATCAAAATATTTAAATGGTATTCTGTTGTTGTTTAATAGTGCAATTGCACAATTAATCATGATTAATGTTTTTAATTGCACGATTAATCATGATACCTTTTTTAATCGCTTGACAGCCCTAATTTTTATGGGTCCCTTCCTGAAAGCTGGAGAGCTTGCAGAACAGTTAGAAGTGATGGGAGGCAGGTTATAGAACCCCAGACATGAAAGAGCAACTGGCAACAGACCCGTGGCTAACTCAGGAGGAAAGAGGACGCTTAATCTTCATGGTCAATGAATTTGAGGCTGAGTTAGAAACTCTGTATGCAGACACTGAAAAATCTGTGGGTGCAGTGAGCTCGAAGTCCAGGTGGAGAAAATGAGACTGTATATTGACTGTGCCATGCGAAGCTGAGCATGAGACCCTGGCTCCACTGCACTGGACCCAAAAGGATGGGGATTGGGGGATTATTTCTATGAGACTGGGTTAGGAGCCATGGGACTTGGGGAACCTTCTATGCCCTCTTTGTTTGTGTAATGTGAAATGGTTGTTGGTTTGTTACGTTAAATGCAGGGAATGTTTTGGTTGGTTTGGGAAAATTTGGGGATCCACCTTGATGGGCTAGTGTATTCTATGGCACCTTTCTGAACAGTATTTTGCCTTTGGGCTTTTCTCTTTGCCACCCCATGAGGCATCTCCCAGGTCAAAGCAAAAAAACGAGGCTTATTTTCTCTGAAAAGGGGGCAGTTATATTACAGGGTAGCTGGTCCCTGTAAGTACACCAGGCCCAGTTCCTGTGTCTCAGAGCAGGTGGGGCCCAACTGAGCTAATTAAAGGAGGCTACACCTGGGGCTGAAAAGACCTGTCAGAGGGCAGGAAAAGGAGGAGTGATTGGGTCAGGTTGTGCCTCGGGGAGAGGAGCTAAATCCTGTGGAGGGGCCCTGAAAGGCTGTCCTAGACCTGCTGTTCCAGAAAGGGACCAAAACTGGCTGGGAGTGGAAGAAATGCAAGAAGCTGGATCACCTCCTGGGAGGAGAGGTTGTGTAACACTAGGACAAAGGCTGAGCTAAAGGGCTATTATTGTTTGTTTTACTTATTTGTGTTTGGCTTGGGGAGGCCACTTGTCCTGTTTTATACTGGACAGGCCTCTTTTGGGCTGATTTGTCCCAGTACTGGACAGAGGACAACACTGGATGTAGTTTTGTCCGGTAGCGGATGGGGGAATGCCTTTTGGAACAGTGTATGGCTCGGCCCCTGCTGGCGTGACTTTGCACACATGTGAGGTCAGGCCGATGGGGGCAGGGCAGTGCACCATTGAAAATGGCATCTCTGTGCAGCAGGACCTTGCATGCACCATGTATGGTCATGCTGGGGGGCAGGGAGGGGTCATGCAGACAGGGGTGGGCCCAAGCTGTTCCCAGATACGCCAGAATGCTGGGTATTTTGGGAACATGCGAGTAGTCACCATAGTGTTGACAATAAGCCGCCTTAAAGGAAGTTGAGTGGGGTAGACTGTGTTTAGAAGCTGGGGAGAAGCCCTGCCTTGTAACGGGCCCCTTTGGGCTTTAGAGATTACTAAAGCTACTTCTGCATTTAAGAGTGGCTTGCACTGTGCTGTACATTCACTGCTTAAGCTTTGAACCTGGAAACCATCGAGCATCTTCCGCCACTGTGAAAATCTTTTCTCATAGAGGTGGGTGAGTGTCGGGCTGGTTAATCAGGAAATGTTGATAGCTATGGTGTTTCACATCTGGGGATCTGGTTTTAATTAACTTGCAGCCTTATGCACATTCAAGAGCTTACGAGTAAAAATAATTCCTTCCATAAAACTCTGCTCTGTCATGGCTTGGCACTACGAACTGTCTCTGCTTAAATGAGATTCGGGATGAAGCTAAACAATATCTTGAACTCTTTTCCTATAGTTATTACTAAAGAATGTTCTTACTAGCCTCTAAACTACAAAGTTAAAGATAAATTCAGCTTCTTATGGACTGGGATTCCTGAGATGGGATGAAAGCATATAGGTATGATCAGGTACCCCCAAATGTGCACCACTTGGTGGGAGCACAACATATAAGGTGTTTTATTTAATCTTTCTGCGCAACCCAGGAACTGAGGGGAGGCACATATTTGTTTTGTCATTTTTGGGAATGCCAGCTGTCAAACTAGAAAGAGAGATGAGTTTTGAGCAGGGGACTGAGAATTGGGCACTTTGGAGTTCAAATCCCAGAACAGACATCAACTTCTGGGGCTTGCATCAAGTCTCCTAACCTCTGTGCCTCAGTTGCCCCAAATGTTGTAAGACCAATTACTTTTTATTCAGGGCCGAAGAAACAGTATGATGCAGTACTGACTGCACACTGCTCTAGAAAGGCTCATTTCCTGATGGTGGGGGAAAATGACAGCTCCCATCATTTCAAGGAATTTGGACTGATTTAAAGTGTGAAGCAGGGAGAATAGGTCCATCTATGCCAGTACTTCAAAGCCTTCCATTTTGGTTTTTCTAAAATATCTTTGCCATTTCATTTTTGTTTTGAAAAATTGCTTTTTCCTACCCACAGTTCTCATCTGTTCTCTCCTCAACCCCATTTTTACTGTTCTGCATTCCCAGCTCCACAACTCCTACTTTGCTGCAAGACCCAAGCTATTCTGATTGGCTCTTCTGTGTCAGATTACACTGAAGTATCAAGGAAAGCAGCAACAGGGCTGGGAAATGGAGATTTCAAATAAATCTGATTTTATAGATTCCAAAGCCAAAAGGGACAATTATGATCACTAATCCAACCTTCTGTGTATAATGGGTCAGAGAACTTCCCCTAAATACACTGTAGGAATCTTTTAGAAAACCATCTAACCTTGATTTGAAAATTCACAGTAATGGAGTGTCCACCATGATCCTTGGTAAATTGTTCCAAAGGCTAATTACTCCTGCTGATAAACAATTGTCTTATTTCCAGTCTGAACTTGTCTAGCTTCAACCAGCCATTGGATTGTTAAACCTTGGTTCCCGTGTAGGTACTTGCAGATCTCAATCAAATCATCCCTTAGCCTTCTCTTAGCTATGTTAGACTCCAGAAGCTCAGTCACAATCAAGCATGTATTGTAACCGTTTAATCCATTCTTGTGGCCCTTCTCTGAACCATCTCCAATTTATCCACATTCTTCTTGAAACATAGGCACCAGAACTGGAGACACTATTCCAGTGCCAAATACTGAGGTAAAATAACTTCCCTGCTCCTGTGTGAGATTCTCCTGTTTATGTATAGGAACATATGAATGGCCATATACTGGATCAGACCAAAGCTCCAGTGTCCTGTCTTCCAACAGTGGCCAGTGCCAGGTGCTTCAGAGGGAATGAACAGAACAGGTGGTTTTCAAGTGATCCAGCCTCTGTCACCCATTCCCATCCTCTGGCAGAGCAAGAGCATTAGCCTTTTAGGCCACAGTGTCGCACGAGGAGATCATGTTCGGCTGATAATCTACCCTCTCCCTCCATCCAAAAAAATTGTTTGAATTTGATCATGTAATTTGGATTAAATATCAGAGGATGGGGAGAGGGGTGATATTAATTGTTCTGGAATGTCTTTCTAGGGAGCCAGCATTGTATGTCTGATGGTCAGAAGCAGCCAGGGCAGAATAAAAGAAAAAGGCTAGGTGGACCAATAAACTGACGATGATGCCCTGTATCAGGGATCCAGCATGTTCCTGGAGGGAAAAGGGGAAAGCTGAAGACGTATAAAGATAATTTCTAACTCAGAAACTGACCAAAGTGGGAGAAGCTATGGAACAGTCTGAGCTGCTGCGCAGTCACCTCTTACTTTCAAGTTCTAAGGGGTACAGCTGCAAGCCTTTTTGTTTACAGAGCAAGTGAGGAACAGCTAACGTTTGCTGATCTTCCTGCAAGGATGTATGCCCGGTTTCTTTACAACTGTAGCAGGATGCCAGGTTTAAGGGAGAGTGAGAAAGGTTCTAGACAGAAACTCTGCACTGGAGCAGAAGATAGAGTGGCTTTAGGGATAAAAAAAAAATTCTGGCTCACTGTTGGAAGAAAGTGTCTTTTTGTGATTCTTTACTATTGCCACATGACCCTGAATTCCCTTAGGAGAGTGATTCAAGTTATGGGCTAAGTTCTGACTTGATTTCCCCCTCCTGGTTAGGCTACATAGTAGGACCAAATCAAGCAGTAAAGAAGTGCTTTTCATGAGTGCCTACTCATGCTTCCTAATTCACACTGGTGGGATACCAGCTGATGCCCCATTACCAGCATGTTTTCTGTAACTGTTGCAGCGCTGAGTGGAATGGCGCAAGGACATGGCAAAGCTAGATAGGGAGAGAATAAAGAAAAAACCTTGATCTTATGATTTTGAATCATGTGCTTTAACCACTAGTTCTTCTTCTTTACAAGTTCTTTATGCAGCAGCACGATGTAATACAAAACACAGGCACTCATTTTGAACCTGCTGAGGTGTCTGAGCTTTAAGCAACTGGGACTAAGTAGCCCAACCATGACACTTTGTACTGCCATGACAAAGTCTCATCAGAGGAAGTTACACTTCTTAAAGTGTGGGTTCAATTCTTTTTCATTAGTATTCACAAACTGCCTAACAGGGTTTCATCAACAGGGAGAGGAGTGAATAAACAGCACATTTGTGTGGGACAAAGATCACAGGGGAAAGTGGCTCTGAAGATTCCTGGGAAGCATTTGTGTACCATGCTGTGGCAATGTTTCCATAGTGACAGTCAAACAGTCCACATTCATTTTAAGGCCTTTGTAATGAAGATAATGGGCAGCTTGAGAGAGGGAAAAATCCAAGAGCGGAGAGTTTGCAAAGTGTTGGTCCTCAGAATAATGTCCATGACTAATTGGCTTTTAATTAGTGCTCCTTTCATTGTTACGGAAACTTCTAACCACAACACAAAGCACCTGTTTTTACCGCTGACCAAACTTTTATTTTTTTCTTGTTTAATCTGAGGCTAGCTCTAGGGAATTGTTTGGCATCATAATCATAGATTCTTAACTACTTCAAGGTAGACTCTTAGCCATATTGACTAAAAGAATGCATGTCTGTATTGTGTGTGTACATAGCAGTGTATGTTGATGTAAAAATACAATACAATATCAGAGGTGGGCAAAACAGAAGGTATTTTTGGTTCTGTAAAGCTAAAATTAGGGTTGATTCTGCTACCATTTTATCCAGACCTTCAAAGTTCAGGGATTTCACAGAGTGGTTTTAGTTCTGGGCCATCCCTAGTAGGGAAGGAACTATACCTTTAAGAGATTATGTATTTCTTCCATATATTTACAGCTTCTCAATACATATCAAGCAGTTCAGGGTTTAGCTTTACATTGAAGTTCAGAAGGTGTGTGGTCTGTCAGGATTCCATTCCACCCTCCCACACTCTTAAAAGCTCCAAGAAGCAGTTCCTTTCTTTCCAGCTGAAATAGCACAAATGTACCTCCCACAGCCCATCCAGAGTGATCCAAATGTTGTTCAGAGGGGGTTATTAGCTGATGCCCTCTACTCACTTAGCATGCTGTCCCTTCAGCTCTGCACTCTTCCAAATCCCAGCTCCAAGTTCCTTCCTCCTTCACAGTCCCTAAGATGGCCAAACGTGTGTGTTAAACCTCTATTGCATCCCACCCTACATAAACAAATTAAACCTTTTAATGCTAAGTTTTCGTCTGCTTTTAGGGCCAAGTTTTAGCCCCCTGAAAATAGGGCAGTTTGGGGTGGTTTTTTTGTCTTTAGCAGTCTTTGGTGCAGTAGCTATAATGAGGGAGGCCAGAACCAGATATCTTGGCATTATAATGATTTGGGAATAAAACTGTCCTAAGAGGATATTTGGTCTCTGAAATTAGGGTCATACTTCTGGGGGTGTCTTTATCTTCTGCATATGATAATTTTCTTGTTAATTAACATAAGCAGAAGAAAACAGAAAACTGTTATTCAGAGCAGAGTTTGAATAGAGTTCAGTCATTAAGGCACAGGACCATTTTACAGAAAACTGAGGGAAATGACCTTGCTGACTGCAACTTTTCCTGCTCAATCATTCAACTTGTCTGCATGTGCCTTCAGATGAACAAATGTAACCGGCTGAGCTGCTACGCGTGATAGCATAAGTTAGGAGAATAATAATGCTTTGCGCTCTCATAGGTCTCTACATATCGAAGGTCAGAGAGAGAGACTGAGGGGGGAGTGACTAGCTCACTTCACATGGGGTATGTCTACACAGCAATTTGGAATGAGCCTCCCAGCTTGGCTTGACAGACTTGTGTCAGCAGGGCTCATGGGAGTGCTCTAAAAATAGCTGAACAGACAATTCTCTTTGAAGTTGTGGCTTGGCAGGGAGCTTGGGCTGCCCTATTGGAATGACATTCTTTCCCCGTACATATAGGAGTGAGCAATTGCCTTTATGGAGACAAGCTTAGTCTGGCATCTGTTGGTGGGCCCTTTTGGGTCAAATGTTAGAGTGGCAGCCTTTGGTTCATGAAGGTCCCAGTTCAAGTCTCAACTGTAACATGCATGATGCCATTGGAGCAAATCTAGCCACCAGCTGGGGGTACTCTGTTAATTGGGCTCTAATAGCTATAACCACCAGCTGGCTAATGTGGAGTCATCTAATAAGGGAGGGTCTTATACTGAACCACTTTGCACAGCATAATAAAATTACAGTGTAGACACAAGTTATTGTCCACAGTAGCATCTGCTAAAGAGCAAAAATTGATTGATTTTGAATGTTTCCATCCCCAAAGATACATTGTCCACAATGCCCCTGCCTCCCTTGTTGCAGAAGTTGTGTGAGGAAGGTTGGGGACTATAAGAAAGGAGGATGATCTCATGCTTTAGAGGTTGAATGACACCCTGGAGACCTGGATTCTATCCCTGTCTCTGCTTGCCAGAGTTTCTTCTTGTTGCTGGACAAGTCACGTAAATCACACTTTTCACAAGTGGTCACTAACTATTCCTCATTTTGTGGGTGCCCAGTTTGAGACCCTGGTGCCTGATGTCCACTCACACTTGCTACAGGTGTCCATGGGAGCTGTGCTTTGAACACGCAAAGTGCTATATAATACTAATTACTCTGCAAAATCAGCTCCTAGGCATCTTGGATGGGGAATCTGCAATTAGTGAGCACTTTTGACTTTAATCTCTATGCCTCAGTTCCCCTTCTGTACAATGAGGATAATAATACCACCTTTCCTCACAGAAGAGTTGTGAAGAAAAATTCATTAATGTTTGTGAAGCCGTCAGATTCTAGAATGATAAGCACTTAGAAAAACCCAGGAGGAAATTAATATAGTTGTTCATTCCATGAGCACCATCCATCCTACACACTGAACGAGGCAGAGATCCTGTAGGAAAAAATAGTGTGTTCCTGTAATTGAAGACTGTATCAAAATGCATACACACTAGGGGGGTGAATTAAAGTTGCACTGGCATCCTTAACAGTATTCAACTCAATGAGGCTCTGATCTGCTTGAAGCCCGTAGGCACTACCACAATACAAATAATCGAAACAATAGTCTCTGATGTAAAGTGTAAAGCCCACTGGTGTCCTCCTTTATCTAATGGAAAGTGGCCACTGACACTGCACGGTTGTGATAACATTCCAAGATTGTATCTGCCTCTGTATGTGTAGACTGTCTCTATAGAGCAGGGTCAGTGGCTTCCTACCTTCCCTTGTGTTTGTACAGCACATGGTACAATGAGGTCCTAATTCTGATCAGGGTTTGTAGGCAATACTACAAGATAAATATTAACTTCTCAATTTTTCCTGGAAAATTGGACTGCTAGAGGGTTTTTCAAGACCATTACTAACACATTCTATTTTTCCTTATTCTTTCAACCACATTTCAGTGAACCAGGAGAAAACCTGATTATAACAGCAAGGCAGCCCACTGGAAACTGCACAGAAATAGCACAATAATAAAATACAAAAAGAGAGGAAAACATCTTCTGTCCCTTAATGCTTTAATACCGAGCCTCTTGAAACCTCCACACATCCAGCTAAAATACAGCTGCTTTGGGGAGCAATTTTCATCCAGGTTCCATGGAGCCTAGTAGACTGTCAGAAACCAGAAACAGATGCTGAAATTATGTTGTAATACTTCAGTTGCCTTTTTCTCTTTTTTCCTAAACTGGAATTTCTAACTTCACAGTCTGGAAATGAGGACGTCAAAAGCAAACTGGAGTGTAGCTTGAAAAGAAAGTGATTCAAGTTGTAATGAAAAAACACCACTAAGTGTAATTCTGTTTTGACCAAAATCAAGGCACTTATAAACTTACCAACACTAAGGCTATGTCTACAATACTCAGCTTTTAGCGACACTGCTGTGTTGTTAAAGCCGGGCTGCTAAACAGCACGCAGCGTAGCTGTGGTTTGTCAGCTCTCTTGCTGACGATGCACTGTTCACACCAGCACTTGTCCTCAGCAAAACGTTTCTTTTGGGGTGTGTGGTTTTTATAACACCTCTGAAAGACAAAAGTTTTTTGTCATTCAGTTGCCAGTGTAGATATAGCCTAAGGGACATAGAAAATAGTCATTACAATATTTAGGTCACGTCTTGAATCACATGTGGGCAAACTACCCAGCATGCCTGGCCCTTGGGCTCCTGGCCGGGGAGGCTAGCCGCGGGCCCCTCCTCTGCTGTCCCTGCTCCCCCACAGCCTCAGCTCGTTGTGCCACCAGCACTCTGGGCAGCGGGGCTGCGAGCTCCTGCCAGGAAGTGCGGCTGCGAGAGCCGCCTGCCTGCCCCAGTGCTCTAAGCCAGCGGTCGCCAACCAGTGGTCCGCGGACCACTGGTGGTCCGCGAGAAAATTTGGGTGGTCCGCGGAGCCGCAGCCGGAGGAGGGGGCGGGGTCAATAAGAGAGACGAGCCGGGGAGGGGGAGAAGAGCGGGGCCGGAGACTGAGCCGGGGCCGGGAGAGGAGAAGAGGCAAGCAGGGTGGGGAGAAGAGTGGAGGCGGAGCCGGGGCCGGGCAGGAGAAGAGAGGCGATTCAAGGCGAGGCGAGGCGAGGTGAGGTGAGGCGAGCCGGAGGGGGGGGGGAGAGAAGAGCGGAGCCGGGGCCGGGGGGAGGAGAAGAGAAGAGGCTTGGCGATGTGAACCGGGGAGGGGGGGGGGAGAGAAGAGCGGGGCCGGGGGAGGAGAAGAGAAGAGGCTTGGCGATGTGAACCGGGGGGGGGGGGAGAGAAGAGCGGGGCCGGGGGAGGAGAAGAGAAGAGGCTTGGCGATGTGAACCGGGGGGGGGGAGAGAAGAGTGGGGCCGGGGGAGGAGAAGAGAAGAGGCTTGGCGATGTGAACGGGGGGGGGGGGGAGAAGAGCGGGGCCGGGGGAGGAGAAGAGAAGAGGCTAGGCTAGGCGAAGCGAGGCGAACGGGGGGGGGGGGGGGAGGAGGTAAGTGGCAGATGCCCCGCATGCCTGCTGGGAGCAGGGTGCTTTCCCACTTTGCAGGGAATAGCTACCATCAGCTCTATTTTTAAATTAGCAAATTGCACTTTAAATAGTTTTCAGGGCATTTAAAAACTAAATGAAAGAGCAGTGATATTAGATGAGTTAACAAAGTCCTGTGGCACCTTAAAGACTAACTATAAAGTTTTGAAGCATGAGCTTTTGTGGGCTAATACCCACTTCGTCGGATGCAAGCAGTGGGAGTGCTTGCATCCGACGAAGTGGGTATTAGCCCACGAAAGCTCATGCTTCAAAACTTTATAGTTAGTCTTTAAGGTGCCACAGGACTTTGTTACCTCTGCTATTCCAGACTAACGCGGCTACCTCTCTGATTCTTATTTAGATGAGTTGTGTGCCAGGAAGAGAAAACTACCAAACAAGGACCTAAAGCGATCCCCTGTCTTCACATGCTTGATTTCATTCCTTAATTAGAGCCATTCATCAGTAGGTATGAGATATGAGGCTTAAGGGCCGCCAAGACAGAGAGCCTCCAGCTACGGTGGCCGCTCCTGTACCCGCCCCCCCCCCCGAGTCCATAATTGGCCCCACACCCCAGCAAATCTTCCCTCTCCTGCAAATCTGGGTCTGTGTCCATTGCTCCTTTTTGCTGCTTCTCTCTGGTCTGGTGCTAACCCCTGAGGGTTATATCTGCTCTTAGCCCACTTGACAAGTTTGATTGTCCTTGATCTGTCTCTCCTTCCTCATTCACACCTCATTCATTCAACAGGGCACTTGATTATAAAGTGGTGGTGGGGGGGGAATCTTATTCTACTTCTAGCAGAGACATTTTTCTTTTACCTTAATTATACTACCTTGGGGGCTATAACAGATTACCAAAGTTCAATACAGAGTTTCTAAAACAAGGTTATATGAAAAGGCATAATACAAAAGTCATTTAAAAGTTAAACACCCTCCCCCCTCTTGCCACCCCCCCCCCCAGGCCTTTTTAAAAAAAATCATGTTAGTGGTCCGCGGGATTCAAAATTGTGAGTTTAGTGGTCCCTGAGGTCCGAAAGGTTGGCGACCACTGCTCTAAGCTGCGTGGTGGTGTAGCTGGCTCTGTCCGGGCGGGGTGGCTGCCAGTCCTGGTACTCTGAGCTGCATGGTAAGGGGGCAGGGAGCTGGGGTGGGATGGATAAGGGGTGGGGGGTCCCGGCAGAAGTCAGGGGACAGGGAACAGGGGGCAGTTGAACAGGCGTGGGAGTCCCAGGGGGCCTGTCAGGAAGTGGGGGTGTGGATAGAGGTTGGTATAGTCAGGGGACAGAGAGCAGAGGGGGTTAGATGGGGGGGATGGTTGGGGCGGGGGGTCCCAGGAAGGGGGTGATCGGGACAAGGAGTGTGGAAGTGGTTGGATGCGTCAGGAGTCCTGAGGGGGGCAGTCAGGGATTGGGAAGTGGGAGGGGGGATGGAGGCCAGGTTATTTGGGGAGGCAGAGACTTCCCTATCCGGCCCTCCATACAATTTCAGAACCCTGATGTGGCCCTCAGGCCAAAAATTTGCCCACCCTGTTTTAAGTCCATGCTATTGTATCTTATTCTCTGCATAACAGTTGCTTATATGTGGGCTTCTCAGGGTCCAGGGAGGAGAGCCAATTCTAACAGAACATACCAGGGAGGTGTGGAATGGGGAAAGCCATCCACGTGGAAGAACTTCCACAACAGTGTTGTAAAGTCTGAATTCTGCTTCATTTTATAGATGAGGCACAGTGGGGCAATCAGCCATGTTCCACAGTCCACTCCTCTCCGAACAATCTGGCCACCAGAGGGAATATAGCCAAATGGTAGTGACACTTGCAGTATTAACTTGAGCTTCATCCCCATTTCTAGCTACTGGAAGGAAAACATTAACTATCACAGATGTTGTGGGGTGCCTCTAACGTTTTAGGGGAAACAGTTACAGGGTTCTGCCCCCTTATTGTACTGCCTGCTATGGGACTGAGCAGTACTGTCCATTGGCTAGATCCTGCTAGTATATGGGCACTCAAACTTTGATTGATCCCAATGGTAATTCTCCACACAGAACATTTCTTGGATCAGCTGCAACGCCTATATAAAACAGGAACCTATGAATGAGTAAAGGAGAGCCTTTTGGACAGTCTTGCAGCCAGACAAATATTTCCTATTGTCATAGCTTCCTCAATAGATTTCCCCAGGAAAAGTGGGAAATCCGTATGAAAAACAGAGAACAACACTCGGAAGAAGTAAACTGTAGCATGGCATAAGGAGGAAGACCTAAAATAAACACAGTTGCTGGAGACGCAGGCCATTGGTGGACACCAGTTGTGTTGTCTTGCTATGAAAGCAGCTGATTAAACCAAACGTCACAGGACTTCAACAAAAAAACTAAGTATTTATTAAGATATTTTTATCATTTTGTTTTGAGTCCAGAGTGGAAGTGGTTTAATATGGAAGCTATTGAGAACTGTATGTTTAACCCTCGGAGCACTCAGTATGCTCTGTCTAACCTTACTGAAAACTGAAGGTAAAAACACTTCATCTCCCTCTGCCCCCAATGAGACCCCAGCCCTCCAAATGCTGATCTGTTCCCACCTAATCTTTGACTCAACCCCCTCCTCAGCTTCCCACAACCCGACCCCTACTCCTGGGATAAGGTCAGGATTTGATCTACCGTAGAGTTTCTGCTACCAGAAACCTTCCGAATCCTCCGATTTGAAAGCCCTCACTGACTCCCCTGCAAACCCTTACAATACCAGGTTCCCACCAACCATGAAGAAATTGGTCAGTGTTCTATGCTTTGTTGTGGAGCACTGTAACTGGCTTGTAATGTTTATCTGAAACATCCCACCTTGTTAGCGAGTGTTGATCCTGCTATGGAAGAGTTAAATGGGTTCTGCTAACTTTCAGAGAGGGGATTCATTGCCCCACCTGCTCATAAGGAGGTGGAGAAGAGATCCTTAGGAAAGGAGGATCTAGGATGTGGGCTAAACAGTTCTGAGAGAGGAAGCCTAGTAGCAGCCAAACCCGAGGAGAAGGTTTGAACTGAACCTTACTTCATTTACTGTGTGTTTAGAAAAAGGGTGAGTTGTCAAGTTGAGAATGGTTAGGAAGGGCTCATATGCATATTTTGTGCTCAGTTCTCAAAGGGAAATGGGTATAGAGTGAAAGTTCTCATAAATTTAATTCCAAACATTTTAGTTGAGTACCACCTTGAAGTTGAGAGGTCCTTCAAATATCCTATATAATAAAAGACTAGAGAAGTGTGTGTGAAGCCGTCATGCGCAGTAGAGACGGCCCAGACGAACGGCATGCTGGGAGGTGTAGTTCGGCAGCACAACATGGCCGCCGCGTGTGCACCGCCGAGAGGGAAGCAGGGTCTGGATCAGGGACTCGGGCAGGAGGGTGGCTGGGCGCAGGAGGCGCGGGCAGGGGGCTCTGGCCGGGCGGGGCGCGGGAAGGGGGCACTGGGCCGGCGGGGCAGAGGCACCCGGGCATGGCCCGGCCAGCTGTGCCCAGCAGAGAGCCAAGCGAGGGGGAGGAGGCAGAGAGCCGAGCGGGGGGGGGGGTAAGAGGCAGAGAGCCGAGCGAGGGGGAGAGGGGGAGGAGGCAGAGAGCCGGGAGAGGGGGGAGGAGGCAGAGAGCCGAGCGAGGGGGAGGGGGGGGGAGGAGGCAGAGAGCCGAGCGAGGGGGGGGGAGGAGGCAGAGAGCCGAGCGAGGGGGGGGGTAAGAGGCAGAGAGCCGAGCGAGGGGGAGAGGGGGAGGAGGCAGAGAGCCGGGAGAGGGGGGAGGAGGCAGAGAGCCGAGCGAGGGGGAGGGGGGGGGAGGAGGCAGAGAGCCGAGCGAGGGGGAGGGGGGGGGAGGAGGCAGAGAGCCGAGCGAGGGGGGGGGGGGGGAGGAGGCAGAGAGCCGAGCGAGTGGGAGGGGGGGGAGGAGGCAGAGAGCCGAGCGAGGGGGAGGGGGGGGAGGAGGCAGAGAGCCGAGCGAGGGGGAGGGGGGGGAGGAGGCAGAGAGCCGAGCGAGGGGGAGGGGGGGGAGGAGGCAGAGAGCCGAGCGAGGGGGGAGGGGGCAGAGAGCCGGGAGGGGCAGAGAGCTGAGCAAGTGGGGGGGAGGCATTGGGGGGAGGGGGGAGAGAGCTGAGCGAGTGGGGGGGGGCACGAGCCGTTACTGTTGGCCTGTGTACACGGGCTTTTACACTAGTTTAAAATAAAACCCTCACTAATCTCAGACCTTTAAAATATTAAGAAAAATCTGTATCATACTAGTCAGCTGGCAATCCTGCTGCTTTAATTTTTGTTTCTTGAGATTATACTAAGAAAAGGTCTAGCTTTTTGTAGTTTGATTAAAATACCTACACCTCTGTAAAATGATGGGAAGAGGTTTATAAAGAGCTTGTCTTGCTAGGATCTTTAAGATGCTGCTTAACATATTTTTAAATGGCTGGTATAAGACTAGATTAAAAGTAGTGTAGATCAAGAATAACTGAATTGAAATCAATAGAGTAAATGAAAGCAGAATCCATCAGGCCCAGCATACCCCGACAGTTGAGCCTGTTCTCAGGTTTAGTCCTCCAACCAAGTCTGCTGTAATTCTCTAATATCTATCACTCTCAGTAACTTTTGTATGTGTGCTGTCAGTACTTAGGCATGCAATGATTCCCTGTCATAGAGGATGCCATTAGCTTTGCCTGAAGCCCCAATTGTAAACTCTGAAACAGGGCACCAAAGCGTAAACATCATATGACATGAAGGGTCATTAAAATAAATAAATAGGAGTTCTTGCTTGTAAACTAAGCCAGCTGTAAGTTTTATCTCTTTGAAGGATTGATGAAAGCATCCCATAAGCATGCGGAAATCTGGTTTGCATCAACAGGGGCTCACTGAGTTTCATTTGTTCTGAGCAGAATTGGGATATGTAGGATAAATGTAGCATGTTTTCAGGTCCTCAGCCTACCTGGAAAAGAATTGACTTTTAGTTCAGATCTAATAGGAGCAGCTAGTAGACAGAGCCACTATTAACTTTCAGTGGAGAACTGACAGACACCAGGCATAGGAGGGACCAGACTTGTAAATGTAAACTTCATTTCCTAGCAGGAGTTTTTGTTTAGACATGAGAAGCCAAGCCCTTCATTCCCAAACCTTAGTCAAAAACCAAACAGTCCATTAGTAACAGAAGTAAAAAATTATAGCCCACGAAAGCTTATGCTGAAATAAACTGGTTAGTCTCTAAGATGCAACAAGTTTACTTATTTACAGAAGTAAAAATATACATCTCATGCAGATCAGTTTCAGATGCATTTAAAATCATCTCATTTAGGACATGATTGCTTGGGAAAGTCCCTTGTGAACTCCCACAGAATTTTTCAAAATAATTAATTTAAATATAGTTATGAGTGACATGAGTTAAGGCTTCAAGGTTCAGAGTTGCATAGGAAAGTCATAAGAGTAAAAAGAAATGGCTTACTGATTTGCAAGTAAATGCCCAAATATCCCCTTAAAACCACTGTTTACTTCAGTCCTTTGAAATGCTATGCTGGATCAAAGGTTAGTTCAAAGGGTATCATTACTGTTAAGAAAAAAGTGCAGCAGCTGCTTGTCTTCAGGTAGAACTTGAATGGTTTCTCTCATTCCAAAAGAGTTAATTGTGTGCACCTATTTCATCAGATTCTAGCAATTTAAGTCCATCAAGATGTTTGGCATTTGACTCAGAATCAGAATACTTTCCATCTAGGTTTGTATAAGCTGTTAGAAGTTTCCTTCTGACATGTACCGTTGACACTGAAGGTCTCATTATATGGGCTCAAATTTAAAATGATTTTCTCTTGAGGAAGGATGGTCCTTAGATTTTAAAAAAATTGCTCATTAAATGTGCCCTGATTATAGATTTGTGCTATTGAGTGACTCATCTGGGTTTACTGTCTTAGGAAGCTGGAATGTATGATTTCAAACTTTGTGTGACCCTTTAATGAAAGTCTTCAGCAGGACCATATGCATTAAATCTGAAACTCTGAGGTTAATTACGATTTCTATTCCTTGTTAATTTCAGCTCAATATTGGGGGGAGAGACACCACCATCAAGCTTTGCATGATGTCAAGAATCAGAGAGGTAGCTGTATTAGTCTGGAATAGCAGAGGTAACAAAGAGTCCTGTGGCACCTTAAAGACTAACTAAAGTTTTCAAGCATAAGCTTTCGTGGGCTAATACCCACTTCGTCGAAATATAGGCCTTTGAAAAATCTGATCCTTTGTGCTTTTAGCTCATTTTATCCCAATATGGTGGAGGCAAAACTCAAAATGAAATTGTGATTTTGTTCCACTTGTGCACTGCATGTGGTTTTCCAAGGGTTTGTCATCCCAGAAGACCTATAACATGACCAAATATCACTAGCTGCATTATACAAACCAGAACAGAACTGCAGAAATCAAGTGTTCCGTTTATTCACAGACACAAGCTTCACTTTGGCTGAATTTCATAAAAAATTCTTTTGCTGATTTTGACAGGGCTTGTGTACCCCGTACTAGCTCAGGGAGTGTCAGGCCTGTGGTATTGACAGCAGAAGTCCTGCCTCCCCGGCAGGACTGGGCATGCTCCAAATGCTCTGGTAGTATAAAGAGAGGGAGCTCAGCTCATTCTGGGCTGGCGGCCACAGGGGAAGGACCTGCCTGGGAAGCTGCTGTGGAGGGCCAGCCCCTGATGGTGCTGGAAACCAGAGGCCACGCCACTCCTCCCTCCCCTCCCCCCCGGGCCTGCTTGAAACCCAGCGACTGGTGGAGCCAGAGGAGGCAACCAACCTGACTGTCCATGGAGATCCTAAAGATTCATGGGCGACCCCGACTCTCATACCGGTAGGAAGTGACCCATGGAGGGTGATGGAGTAGTATCTCCCGCCCGGGAAAGCTCAGCGTGTTTCGGTAGGACCTCCCTGCTGAGTCAGTGGCAAGGCACTATGACACTGTTAGGGCCCTGGGTCAAGGTCTGGTGGAGTTGGGTGGGCCCAGACCAGGGGTGAAAGTAAATTAACTCTTACCGGTACGGGGGCTTGGCTGGGACCAGCTCTGACCCCCGGAAGGGGTGTGGCCTTGGGTAGAAGGGACGGGGCCAGAAGGGTCAGAGCCAGTCCCAGCACAGCCCCTGTACTGGTAAGGGGTCTCCTCCCCACCCCCCTCCAGGGGCCATTTAAAGGGCCTGGGGCGGTAGCAGGCTCTTTAAATAGCTCTCGGAGCCCTGCCGCCCCTTCCTTAAGATTCCGGCAACAGGGCTCCCGTCCCCGTGGAGCCCCGCTGCCGGAGCCCTGGGGAGGCTGCGGCGGGGCTCCGAGAGCTATTTAAAGAGCCCGGTGCGCCGCTACTGCCCGGGCCCTTTAAACTGCTGTGGGAGCCCGGTGGAGGCCGCCGCGGGGCTCCCTCAAGTTTAAAGGGCCCGGGCGGTAGCGGCACAAACTCAATCAAGGGACCCCAAACGGAACCAGATCATGGATATGTCTGTAAACTGATCTGCTTTTTTCTTTCTGCTGCCTCAAAAGAATGAAGCAGGCAAGCAATGACTGAAGTTAGCTGCATTTCTATTCTGTGACACATCATGCCTCAATCTCATCCACCTCCAAGGAACATTGTGAGGCTTAATTAAAATTTATAAAATGCTTGATAACCCTCAGATGGAAGATGACCAAGAAAAATAATTAATTCAATTCTCCTAATGGAGCTAAGAAGGGACTGCAGAGGAACACACACACAATGCGCAAACCCATGTTCACATCATGTGTATGTGGGGCCAGTATCATGACAAATCCAGTTAGGGTTTTTTAATAGGTTTATTGTTGATGGCTGCCTGGCTCAAAGGCGTGCGTTTAACAAAGCTGTTACCCTGGTTTCAGAGAGTGGTAAACTACCAAGCAAACAAATGAGCAAAGGGTAATGTTTTAGGATTGCCTATTCTGGCAATGCCCCTCAGACAGCAATTTGTTCTCTGTCAAGGAAAAAAACTACCACTCTCCTGGAATGAAATTATAGACTTAATGAAATAAACCAAAAAGGGAAATCTTAGAGGCTATAAATCCAACAGAGGAAAAAATCTGTTGCTCTCCAGTCAATATTTTCAACTATGCTGCTCTGCTTGGAGAGAGTGATTTGGTGCCACCTTTGCTTTCAGATCAGATTAATAGATGGTATCTGGAAAGTGAAGTAATTTATCAGCTTCTAATTTCCAACATCACATATACACAAAACCATAACATTAGTCAAAGCTGTGCAAAGACTAAGGATTCCCTCTACATTTATAAAACCAGAAATACCATACCGATGGGATGCAGGTACTGTATTTAAGCTGCATACAGAGACAGAACATGCTGCTGTGTATGGGCTTCTGTTGCTGCTTTTTGCCTCCATTCCACCCTCCTTACTTATTTAATCCTCTTCACTCCTGCTGGAGTATAAGGCACCAACAAATCTCCTCCATGCCTCTCGATCTTGGGCAAGCCAGCTGATTTCGTTCCACGTTTTGTTCATCATCTTCAGTTCCTCTTCCACAGTTCTTCTCCAGGTACCCATTGGTCTGCCTTGCTTATGCTTTCCAGGTGGAGTCCATCTTAGGGCTATGTTAGGGTGTCTGGTGTTTTTCATTCGAAGAACGTGACCCAGCCACCCCCATCGTCGCCTTTTTAACTCATCCACAATGTTGATAATTTCTGTGCATCTGCTGATTTCCCTGTTGCTGATGTGTTCTTCCCAGCGCACTCTAAGGATGCGTCGGAGGCATCTGCCTTCAAATCCTCTCAATCTACTCTCCACTTTCTTGTTGGTTCTCCACGTCTCTGCAGCATACAACAGGACAGAACGCACATTTGATTTATAAACCTTCAGCTTGGTCTTGGTCTGAAGCATCGATGACTTCCAGATGTTGTTAAGTCTGTTGAAGGCTTGCGCTGCCAAAGCAATTCTAGTGGAGACCTCTTTCTCGATGTTACTATCAGCAGAGATATAACTACACAGATATTTAAAATCTTTTACTTCCTCCAGCTCCACTCCATTAGCTGTAATCTTCTGGCTACTCTTGGTTCTCACTTTCCTCATTTTGGACTTCCCAGACTTAATCACTAGCCCGATGCTTCTGGCAGCTTGGTTTACTCTGTCAGTTTTCTCCTGAATATCCTTCTGTGAATGTGATAGCAATGCCAAATCATCTGCGAAATCACAGTCCTCCAAACGGTTGGTTAATCCCCACACCAATCCTCTTGGCCTATCCTCTGTGGTTTTTCTCATCACCCAGTCGATGACCACAAGAAAGATTACAAGCGAAATGACACATCCTTGCCTGACTCCTGTCTTGACCTGAAACCATTCGCTCTCCTGTCCTTCATGATGTACACAACACTGGTTCTCGGCATACAGATCTTTAAGGATGTTAATGGCCTTCTGAGGGAATCCATATGCTTTTAGGATCTTCCAAAGCGATGAGTGGTGAATACTATCGAAAGCTTTCTCAAAATCAATGTAATTGATGTAAAGCGAGGAGTTCCATTCCAATGACTGTTCCACTATAGTGCGTAGGACAAAGATTTGATCCGTGCATGACCTTCCCCTTCTAAAACCAGACTGTTCTTCGCAAAGGATTTCATCGATTCCCGTTCTCATTCTCTGCAGCAGGACTCTGCAGAAGATCTTTCCCAACACAGATAGTAGGTTGACACCTTTCCAGTTTCCACATACGGTCAGATCTCCTTTCTTTGGAAGCTTTACGATGATTCCCCTTTTCCATGCATTTGGTACTGTCTCTGTTTCCCATACTTCATTAAAAAGTCCTACAAGAGTTCTTGCACTTGTCACAGGATCAGCCTTAAGCATATCAGCAGTGATCCTGTCTTCTCCTGGAGCTTTGTTATTTTTGGTTTGTCTGATTGCTTCTTCTATTTCTTTCTTCGTGATACGCCCTCTATACATCTCAATCTGGAAGCCCATATCGGCAATGTCTGCCTCTTCCTCTGGATCTGGTCTGTTCAAGGTCTCTCTGAGGTGCTCTGCCCATCTGTTGAGTTGTTCCTCCTCTGTTGTTGGCACCTTCCCATTTTTATCCTTCACAACTGTGGACTTACTTGTGAAACTTCCTGTGAGAGTCTTAGTGATCTTATAAACTGTTCTATTATCACCCTTATCTGCTGCCAATTGTGCCTCTCTTGCCAAATCATCTATGTACACTCTCTTGTCTTTTCTCACGCTTCTTTTCACCGCAATATTAAGGTTTTTGTATTCCTGTCTAGCCATTGTCTTATCAGTCTCACTACCAACAAGTGTGTGCTGCTTGACTGCCTTTCTTTTCTCTATGAGCTCCCATGTAGTGTCTGAGATCCACTCTTTCCTCTGTTTTCTTTTATATCCCAGTGTGTTCTTGCTGGTTTCGAGAGAGGTTTTTTGGATGTTTTCGCACTGGGTGTTTACGTTATCTTCTGATAAGCCTTCCAGAAAGTTAAATCTGTTGTGTAGTTCTACCACAAATTTGGTCTTCACTGCTGGGTCTTTCAGTCTGCTGGAGTCAAAGAGCTGATCACCCGTCTTTCTATTCATTCTTTTCAACTTCAGTTGAAGCTTGCACAACACAAGGTTGTGATCACTTCCTGCGTCAGCTCTTCTCAGTACTCTAACATCTCTCATGGATCTTCTCCATTTTTGATTGATGGTAACGTGATCGATTTGGTTGCGGGTTCTGTCGTTTGGGGATGTCCAAGTATACTTGTGTATTGTCTTATGCTGAAAGATACTACCACTTATCGCCAGACCCTTTTCCAAACACATATTAACAAAGCGCTGCCCATTGTTATTCCTTTCTCCTATTCCTTCTCGACCCATGCAGGACTCATAGCCTTCATTGTCTGATCCTATTTTAGCATTCAGGTCCCCCATTACAATTAGGACATTGTGCCGAGGTATCTTATCTATCTGATTTTGAAAGCTGCTGTAGAATAGGTCCTTCTCTTCTTCTGTTGCTTGCTCGATGGGTGCATAACACTGTATGGTGGTTTTCCTGGCATACTTGGAGAAGAATCTTGCTATGATAATTCGGGAGATGACTGGTTCCCATCCCACAAGACTCATTCTAGCCTGCTTATCCATCAGGATACCGACTCCTTCTTGGTGTTGACCATCTGACCGCCCTGAGTAAACAACAGTCTCCCCCGATCCAAGTGTCATCAAACCAGAGTCTGTCCATCTCATCTCACTGATGCCCAAAACATTAATCTTGTACTTACTTCTTTCACCACTTGCACTGTTCTTCCAGTCTCATGCATAGTTCTTACGTTCCACGCAGCTACTCTCACCTGTTTGGGTTTTACCAGGGACTGCATCGGAAGAGAAATTTCCTTTCGGCTTTCATTCCTCCTCGTCATATCAGGCATTACTGCCTTCGTCCTCAGCTGATCACCCATGATAAGAAGACATTTCGATAAATCTGTTGGTGTTTCTGAAGCAAGTGTTTTTTTTATGTGGTGGGTTGCTAACCCAGCGCACAACCCTCCTCCTTTCGCATTCTGGACTTGGGACCAGATAACAGTGGAGTTATTCCACCCTCCACGCTAACATAAAATGACAGGAGTGCATTAGCTTTAACAGCTAACCCCATTGGTGAAAAGTTTGCAGAGAAATCCCAAATGATGTGAAGCTCACCTTGGTCCAGTTTTAGTTATAAATTTGAAATGCAAAACATTTTTACTGAAGGATCAAACTGAAGCAGTTTGGGGCGAGGACAGTTTCTACAGTAACTATTTCAAGGGGGGCTGTAACCGGGTCTGCTTCCAACCCTTCTTTTTGGGGCCCGCTGGCTGCCCCAATAAAGCTCAGAGAGGCTTCAAGGTTATGCAACACCTTGTGTCTTTATTTACATCAAGTTCCCTGCCACCAGTGTCCATCTATATACAAGACTTGCAGGACTAGTTACCTCCTTTACAGGCAGAGTCAGTCTTCAACTAGGAGGCCTCCAGTTTCCTCCCTGACTGATTTCTCCCTGGCGGCCTTCTGACTCCCTCCCAGCCTTTATAGCCCTGGGCTGGTCAGGCCAGCAGGTGCTGCCAATCCTCAGGCCAGCATCAGCCTTTTCATCAGCCCCAATCTATTTCCTCTGATTGGAACTGACTGCTCAGGGACTAATTAGGTGCTTTTGCACCAGCACCCTGCTACAGGGACCATATTTTGGTTGGGACCATTTGTTGCTGCCATAAGGATAATAAGAGCTTTACCATTTTAAGTAGAGATGGCTCCACACCCAAACCTCCCCAGACGTTGGGGTCTCTAAAAATCAACACCTGAATTTAGTAGTATAAACATATCTTCACTTTTAAGTCGCCAGAGCCCAGTTTTGAGTGAACTTTAGGTGACTGATGGTGTTGCATCAAAATTGTGTGAAACTTGTCATTTCATATGATTTAAACAATGATTGAAAACCAGACAAAATTTCAACCATGTTTAATTTTAAATGAAAATGAACGTATCTTGGGGTACACACCTATATGGGGAGGGAATCTGCACAAGATTCTAGAAAGCAAAATTTTGCTCACCTATAAAATATCACTCATTACTCAATATTTCAGTAAGTATTTTTGGGGTGGAGGGAGAGAGATTGGGCTGCTAATACCATTCCTAGATTAATTGTTTCAAACACCAGTGTGTCTAAGAAGGATGATTTTTAACAGATTTCACAGAATTCCACCTTTTAAAGTTGATTTTGTCAATGTAACACCTGAGTATCTGGAGTCATAGAACTATGGTTTAATTGCACAGAGCAGTGACTTTGACAATATTTTGGTCCCTCCCACTCTCGTCCCCTGCAGTCTGGGGCGAGTGTGGGATCCCAGAAGATTTTTTTAGTGCCTTGTTTTAGGGAACATTACAGAAGTAGACAGAACAGATGTTAGTAATTTGTGAGTGAATAGACAGGCTATTTCCTCTGTTTACAGTATAATAAATTCAGACTGTGGCCATATACATGGTGTTAAAAAGACCCACAGGCCTCCCATATGATTTAGGAAAGAAGCCACATTTAAAGCTTCAGGGCTATCCATATTCCCATGGCAGAGTCTAAGTAGTGGAACAGTTTTGATAGCTGTAAAGTCTTTTTCTGAACAAAACAGGTTTGTCAACTTCTATCTGACAAAGTAGATTTTGAAATGTAGTGATGCTGAAGCAGCAATCACAATGCTTTTCTTTTGATGGGATCATAACTTTACCGTACTGTAGGAGAAAACACTAGGTGCTAATTCCTAACATGCTTATGTAACTGGAAGCTTCAGATAATTTCACTTTTTACGGGTTTTTTAAGGACCCCGCATTCAGTCTCTTCAAGCCTTAAAGATCTTTTTTAAAACACCTAGAAACTGAATGGACTGATTCTTGTAGCTCTTCCTTCACTGGAACCAACTGGATTGCCTTACTTCATTATGACTAATGGATCTAATGCAGAGGCGGGAAGAGTGCACTCAATTCTCTGTAAAGTTAGTGGGCTGCCACAGTGTCAGTGGGAACTGAGGGTGCTAAGTTAGCATGTCTCAAGATCATGCCCAGTATTTCTAAGAGACATCGTTCTGTGAATGGTCTTGAAATCAAATCAATACCATTTCTATGCAACAAATCTGACTTTGTTCATTCTATATATTTGATTAAATCCAGAAAAGCAAAATAAAACCCTTAGATTTTGTGTAAAATTCCTTTATACAATTCCAATTGCCACCTTGCAATAAACTCATTTACTAAAGAACGTCAGGGTAAGTATCAGGGTAAGTATCATGAGTGAAGGCTCTGAAATCCAAAATAATTATGTACTTTAGCGTTTAAAGTCAGAGCATTTACATACAACTAGATTTCTTTTTTCTGGGGGTCTAAAGCTGTCCTTAAAACTTGATTTTAGTCTAACAGGTAGAATCTGCTAATGCACTTGCATATGCCCTAACTGTTTGACACTTGGTTTATGAGACTTCTGAATTTTACTTCTATTTAGTATTTTTACTTATTTTCCAGCACCAAAAGCACTGGAGAGATGCTTTATAAATTAACAGAACTAAAATGAAAATCCATAAAGGCAGACTGTTCTACAGACCTCTGGTGATATGCGGATGGTTGTCTGGGATCACAAGTTACCCTTCTGTAGTCTGATACAAGACTTTGTTTTAAGCACTCAGAGAGCACCCACATCACATGGAAAGGACTACTATAGCACAACACTTATTAAACTGCTAATAACTTTATTTCTGCCTGTAGCTCCCTCAAAGATTAATGGTCCCTTTTATAAATGTCTGATACTCAGAGTTCTCTTGATAAAGAAAAGAATTCTCTAGATTTACAGTATCCCATATAAGCACACAGGACTCCCAGTGAGTTGAATGGGCTTTGGATCAGGCCTCTACTGCATTAATACAAAAGGATGATTTTATCTTGGTGCACAGGGCGTTGTACACTCAATTACCTATATATTCATAAGAGACTGTCTACACTGCTGCCGAGGTTGTGATTAGCAGCTCATGTAGATGTACCTATGCTAGCTGCACCGTAGCTAACTTGCTAACAATAGCAGAGTCATGGACTTAAGCACAGGCTGCACCAGGTATGTATTTTCTTGTGCAGCCTTTGAAGCCTGCATGGCTACATCCTCACTGCTCTTTATAGTAAGCTAGCTAGATGAAAGCTAACGTGGGTAAATCCTCATGAACCACAAATTACATGCCCCCAGCTGTGGTGTAGCCAAAGATCTTCTGGGCAGGGATGATGTGTCTTGTATCTTGTAGAATGCAAACACATAAGACATCTCTAAAATAATAATGTACACAGGGCCGGCGCAAGCACTAGGCGATCTAGGCGGTCGCCTGGGGCAGCATGATGTGCAGGGCGGCATGTTGCCACCCTTGGTGGCATTTTGGCAGCAGCTCCTCCGAGGGCAGGCACCAGCGGCGAACATTGGGGGGAGGTATGCCGTCCATAATTGGGGCGGCACAGCACAGGTTTCGGCGGCATTTCAGCCATAGCTGCTTTGCTGCTTCATCCAGTAGTGGCGTTTCAGTGGCAGCTCTACGAGGTGGTTGTTTTTTTGTTTTTGTGTTTTTTGCTTCGCTGCCTAGGGTGGCGAAACAGCTGATGCCGGCACTGAATGTACAAGTTCAAAATGTACATATAGCCTTGGTTTTCTTTGCATAGAATAGGGGAACAGGATCTTTGTAATACATTGTGATACTTTCTCAACCCCACCACTCACAATAGAATAGTTGTTGTTCTGGTGAGTTAATTAGAACCACAGGGACAATTGAATTAACACATTAGTACATTTTCAGTGCATGCAATATATTTTACTAGCAAAAATACCCGGCGTTGCTCGGGTCCGTCAGAGGTGGGGAGGGGGCAGAGAGCTGAGTGAGTGCGGGGTCCATTGGCGGGGGGATGGGGCAGAGAGAAAACCTGACTCCCCCACCTCACCCCCCGACCAACCCCGACACCCCCACCTCACTGACCCCTCGACCAACTCTGACTCACATTTTCACCCCCCCACCCAAACCCAACACCCCCTGACCAACACCCACACCTCACCCCCCGTAGACCAAACCTGACACACCCACCTCACTTTGCCCCCCAACCAAACCCGACACCCCTACCTACCACCACAAACAAACCTGACACCCACACCTCACTTACCCCTCGACCAACCCCAACCCCCCTCCTAACCCTCCCAACCAAACCCAACACCCCCTGACCAACCCCAACACCCACACCTCACCCCCCACCCACCCCGACACCTTCCCACCCCCCCCAGACCAAACCCAGCACCCCTGACTCACTTACCCCCCGACCAAACCCGACACCCCCACCTCACTTACCCTCCGACCAAACCCAACTCGGGTCCGTCGGAGGTGGGAGGGGGCAGAGAGCTGAGCGAGTGTGGGGTCTGTTGGAGGGGGGAGGGGGCAGAGAGCTGAGCGAGTGCGGGGTCCGTTGGAGGGGGGAGGGGCAGAGCTGAGTGAGTGCAGGGTCCGTTGGAGGGGGGTATTATGACATCATAACTATGTCACAGAGAACAGCAGCTGCCCAGCTGATGTGATTGGCCTTTAAAGAATTTCACCCCTGGGGAGCGTCAGAGGTGAGATTTGAAAAATTTTCGACTCTTACGGTCATTAGGACCCTAAAGCCTATAACTGTACCAAATTTCAAGTCTCTAGCTCAAATGGTGTGGAAGGAGTAAGGCAGCATACATGCACGCACGCACACTGTGACAGACCGCTCTCTCACCCCTCTCAGGAACAGGCAGGAAGACCCTTCTTTGCGTCAAACAGTGCTCTTTAATTAACAGTGCAGGACTCCACCACCAATATATACAGCTTTGTACAGTTCCCAGCTCTACAGACTCTATATAGTCCAGCTTACAACTCCAAACACAGAGCTCTGACTAGCTCAAACCACCACCTCACTCTATACCATCCCCACCACACTGGGCTTGCTTCCTGGCAGGCCTCTTAGCCCCCTGAGGAGGCTGCCAGGTGCAACTCATCCCTGTTGATTGCCCTGCAAGCCAGGTGGCTGATTAGCCTTCCTGCAAGGGAGGTTTGCAGGCTTCTGCTCCCTCTTAAAGGGCCGGCAGGGCTGGCTCAGGCACTCCTGGCCAGCACCCTGCCACAACACGCATACACGATTTGACTTTTATATATATAGATTCATAGCCTAATTGTGGTTATAGTCAGTGGGAATTGAAGGTACTCAGTGCCCTTTAAAATCAGGCCCATTGTATGTATATGCAATTCTAACATAGAATAGTATTGACCTGATTTTTAATATGAATGACAGATAACTTTGAATAAGCCTGTTATAAGCCAAGGCTCCTATGTTTCATCAAGGAGTGTCAGATATGAAACAGCAGGAAAGGATTTAAGGAGCCAACCCAAAGAGTTCCTCCTACACAAGCATTTAGGTCTTGAACAATCCCAGCAAACAATGCATGTTACAATGAAGCTTAAACTTGTTCTTCATGATCATTTAAAAAACAATACTAGCTGCCTGTTTAATTTTAAAAACAGCAAAAAAAAATCCACTTCCCTCTCCAGTTATTATAAGGAGTCTTGAAGTTTAAATCTCCTCAGTGTGATAGATATGCTTGCTTTGATCTGCTTAGCTCTTGGAAGTCCAGGGGCTCCACGCTGCTGCCCCCGGGGTTTCTAGGGACAGCTCTGTCCACCATTAGGGAATTTTTTTCCCCAAGAACCCCTCTAACATTTCGTGACACCCCCCCTCCCCCCAGGGTTCACGAACCCAGTTTAGGAACCACTGCTCTAGAATGAAATAAGAACCACAGTTATGACTGCTCTGCCTCATGTGGCATACAGCATATTTTCCTTACTGAAATATACAGCAAGCAAACACAAATGTTTTCAAACACCAGGCAACACACTCTGCAGATCATGATTAGAGATGGACAGAACCTAAGTCTCCGATCCAGCTCCTCCTCTAACTATGGGAAATTCTGAACTGGAGCCAAACTTCCTGCTTCAACCACTTCTTCAGTTAAGATATGATACGCCAAATTCATCCCTGGTTAGGCTGACCATACGTCCCGTTTTGAACGGGACAGTCCCGTTTTTTACATATTTTCCGACCGTCCCGTCTTTTTACAAGATAAATGTCAAATTTGTCCCGTTTTTGCTTTTTGCAGGGACCCACGGCCGGGTCCCGCCTCCTCCCACCCCCCTCCCGCAGCCCTTCAGTCCCTTCCCCTCACGGCCTCGGGCCCCCCTCCCCTCTGCCGCCGCAGAGCCCGCGCGGCGCGATTGGCTGGGCCGTCCCCACGTGGGGCGGAGTGGAGCTGCTGGCCAGGCAGGGGCTGCCTGGCACCTCGCTCCCCCCCCCCCCGTGGAGGAAACGCCACATGCAGCCCAATGAGGGGGCGGCGCTGGAGGCACGAGCGCGGGGATTGCAAGCTCAGGGAGCCAGGGGACGAGGCTGGCAGCTGGGGCGGGCGCCGAGCGGAGCCGGAGGCAGCGCGAGTCCGGGCGGGGAGGAGGCAGCGCCGCCCTGGGCCCCATGGAGCTGGAGAACATCGTCCCCAACAACACCGTGCTGCTCAAGGCGCGCGAAGGTGGGGGGGGGGGGCATAGGGGGGAGGGGGGAGGGAGTATGGGGTGGGAGGCCATGGCTGCGTGTGAGGGGGGCAGGGGCAAAGAGGGGTGTGTAGGGGCTGTATGTGAAAGTGGGTGGAAGTGGGGGGCACGGGGTTGTGTGTGAAGTGAGGTACTGGCTGGGGCTGCATGTGAAGAGGGACACAGGGGAAGTGGGGGGGCATGGCTGCTTGTGAAGGGGGTGGTAGGTGGTGGCCACGAGGCTGTGTGTGAAGGGGGTACTGGGAGAGTGGGGGGGCATGGAATGGGGGGCACAGGGTTGTGTGTGAAGGAGGGTACTGGGGGGGTCCAGGGCTGTGAGTGAAGGGGGTGGGGGGGCATGGGGCCATGTGTGAAGGTGGGGGGGGGGAAGGGGGGGCACAGGGTTGTCTGTGAAGGGAGGTACTGGGGAGTCCAGGGCTGGATGTGAAGAGGGGCAAGGGGTGGGTAGGGGAGATGGCAGGTGGGTATGAGTACCATGGTTAACCCCCTCCCTGAACACATGGATACGGGGGTTGGGCCAAGCCTCAGAGCCCATTCGGGGTGTCAGTCTTCAAGGCACAGCTAAGGCCTGGGCAGTTGGCTGTGGCATGCGTGGGCGATGCGGTGGGGTTGGTGAGAAGCCGTGTTTCCGCTGCAGGAGATGTAGGGAGAGGACTTGGTCAGTCAGAAGGGTTACTGATAGTGGAGGCGGTTGGGGGCCTGCCTGGAGGAGGAAGGCAGAGTGGCTGGCCTGGGGGAAGCTCTTGTTGCACAAGCTTCTGCCTGTGAGATGCTATACAAGAAACTGAGCCATAGCCACAAGCTGATAAGGTTGGGGTAGGCAAATGGGGAGTCATTTGAGGTGTCTGAAGAGAATCATGGAGTGTGAGAAGTTTTATGATAAGGTATTGAAAGACCGAAATTTGCTGTGTAAGATTACTTCATCGGAGAAATATTCATGGTGCAATCGTGGTGAAATACAGTCCCCCTTTATGTCTACCTAAATTTTTGTATGAGTTCTGTCACTGAAGAATAATTGTTAGCTCAAGTCAATACAGTAGACTCCCGATTATCCTGGCGTGGGTTAAACTGGCTGTGGATTAACCGGGATGTCTAAACGGGTCGGTAGGGGAAGCCCCAAAGCGGCGGCGGGCTCAGCCTTAGCCTGTCGCTGCTTTGGGGCTTCTCCCACTGGCCCCTTACGAGCTGGGGACTCAGCCTGCTTCCAGCCTGGGTGTAGGAAACCCAGACTGGCAGCGGGCTGAGAGCCTGGGGGGAAAGCCCAAAGTGGCAGCAGGCTGGGTGCTGAGCCCGCCGCCGCTTTGGGCTGTCTCGCCAGGCTCCTGCCACTTTCCCCACTCAGCTCCCGCTGACAGCCTGGGTGCAGGGAACCCAGGCTGACAGCGGGAGCAGACTGGGGCAGGAGGCAGGACCCCGGCTGGCAAGGGGTCAGCGGGGGGAAACCCCAAAGTGGCGGGGGATCTGAGAGCTCAGCCTGCCGCTGCTTTGGGGTTTCCCCCGCTGGCCCCTTGCCAGCTGGGGTCTCAGCCTGCAGCTAGCCTGGGTGTAGGAAGCCCAGACTGGCAGCGGGCTGAGACCCCGGCTGGCAGGAGCCTGCGGGGAAACTCTAAAGCAGCAGAGGTTGAGAGCTCAGCCGCTGCCGCCGCTTCTCAGCTCTCTGCCGCTTTAGACTCCCCCTCCCGCCCCCCCCCCCCCCGCAGGCTCCTGTCAGCGGGGGGTCTCAGCTCCCGCTGCCAGCCTGGGCTTCCTACACCCAGGCTGGCAGCGGGAGCTGACTGGGGCAGGCAGCAGGACCCCGGCTGGCAGGAGCCTGGGGAGAGAGCCCAAAGCTGCAGCGGTCTGAGCAGTCAGCCTGCCGCCGCTTTGGGGTTTCCCCCGGTGGATCCCTTGCCAGCCAGGGTCTCAACTTGCTGCCAGCCTGGCTGTAGGAAGCCCAGACTGGCAGCGGGCTGAGACCCCGGCTGGCAGGAGCCTGGGGGAAAAACCCCAAAGCGGCAGCAGGTTGAGCGCTCAGCCGGCTGCCGCTTTAGAGTTTCCCCGCAGGCTCCTGCTAGCCGGGGTCTGAGCTCCCACTGCCAGCCTGGGTTCCCTACACCCAGGCTGTCAGCGGGAGCTGACTGGGGCAAGTGGTGGGACCACCACCTTCTCTCCCCCCCCTAGGGCGGCGGCGGAACCCCCCCCCCCCAGTAGACAATTGATTATCCGGGATTTTATTAACTGGGATTAAGGTTTTCCCGATCATCCCGGATAATCGAGAGTCTACTGTATGTTCATGTAATAAAACTTTTTTTTATCGTCTTTTTCATGAATACAGAATATTACATAACCCCGCCCCGTTTTTGCTATCCCAATGTCCCGTTTTTGTCTCAAGGAAATATGGTCAGCCTATCCCTGGTAGAACTTCACTAGCTTCAGTGGATTTATAGCAGAAGTGAATTTGGCTTCTCATCATACAGTACTTAAGTTCTGCAGTGTGTTAAAGGGATATACATTTTTTTGAAGTAAATTCATTCTAACACAGCTTTATACATTTGTTTATTGAATGTATTACAGAAACTTCCTCCCTTTTGCAAACAAACAAATCTGTTTTAATGCAAAATTCTTAATCACCATTCACACTTCGTACTATAATTGCTCCTTTGAAACTACAACTGTGGACTTGGGGAAATTACATCCCTGATATAGTTCTACTGAAGTCAATGAAGTTACACCAAGAATATATTTGATCGATAGACCATAGTCAGCAGTTGCATATTTGCATTCTTAACATGCAGATGGTATACTGGGGAACATCAGTGTGGAAAATTTGAGAATCCAGATGAGTAGTAGTTACATGAGTCTCATTAGTCCACAGTACATCTGGAAGATTAACAGATGTTTTGAAATCCAGACCATCAGCTAAACTGTACATTAACAATTAGTAACACTGTATTTGTCTAATTGGATAAAGAGGCTTTTTAAATTTTAAGAATAAACAAAAAGTTAAACCACCAACTTTTTCTTTTTTCCAATTTGTTTTGTGCTCTTGTTTCAAAGCACTCACCTTCAAACTGGCACCTACTATGCTACATTTCAGGCTGGATCACATTTTTACATATTACTTAAAATGCCATGGGAAAAGTCTAACATTCTAGCAGGCACTGCAGTAAAACACATGTCCCAAAAACCCTGACAGGACTTCAGTCTTTGAAATGGCCTTATCTTGCAGGTTAATCAAAATCCCAAACCTGGAAAAGCTTGGTGTGGTTTAACGTCACCATGACTAATAAAACTGAGTGTATTAGGGACTATGCACAAAGAACTGAGAGATAACGCGCATAAGCCTCCTTTTAAAAATAACTGGGCATTTAAAAGTTTCTCCGGAGCTCAGTTTTCTTCTTTGTGAGCCGCTAAACATTTCATCTGAGGTACTGCAGATTTCTTCAGCCGCTCTCCATCTGACACGAGTGCCTAATCAAAATTAGCTATCCCAGCTGCCAATATTAAAACTTTATTTCTGACTGTTGTCCAGCTCCTTTTCAAAGGATGATGGACAACTGCTGGCTCTTCATTCCTCTGATCTCCTCACCACTCTCCTTCCCCTTGACCACAAAATTAGGCTCTATGCTTTAGAGATGCAGGAGCATTACAGGTTCTGGTTATTGTTATAAAGTGAAGGGAGCTTATTCCCACCAGGGCTCTTCAAACACCAGGCTCTGTGACCAGGAAACAAACAGCTGAGTGTTCTCTGTTGCCTCCAGATGGTGCCCCCCTTTTACCTCTCTCAGCAGCCCCTTTTTTTGTTTTACACAGACTGTGCTGCTTCATCATTCATTCTGACTGTTTTGATTTAAGCCTCCAGTCCTTAGGTCAGGAAAAGGCTGGCAAGGGAGGAAGGATGAAAGAAGAAGGTGGCACTTTGATGGCTTCTTTTTCACAAAATGAAGCAAACTGCTCTTTCTTTCCCATCTTTTTCCTCCCCGTTCTTCCCCCTCACCTCTTGGTGTTGCTGTGAACAGTCAGTTCTGCTGTGCCTTCCAGAAATGATGAGATAACCTAGAATAGCGGTTCTCAAACTTTAGCAATCCAAGGACCCTCATTTTGATTTTAAAAAAATTGTGGACCCCCCCTCAAGCTTTCTGCTCAGACCTTGCCCCCCCTTCCACCACATCTCTTCCTGCCCCCACTCCACCCCTGCCCCTCCTCTTCTCTGCCTCTTTCGGCGCCCTCCCCTGAGCCCGCCTCATCCCCAATTCTCCCCTTCCCTCCCGCTGCCTCCTGCACACCACTGAAGAGCTTTTCTGTGTCATGCAGGAGGCCCTGGGAGGGATGGGGAGGAGTTGATTAGTGAGGCTGGAAGCCCCAGACATGACTCATGGACCCCCTGAAGTATCATCGGAGAACCCCAGGGGTCCACGGACCCCAGTTTGAGAAACCCTGATCTAGAAGGTTCCGTGCCTCCTTTGGGGGGCTGTGACTATAGAGTACTGCTTTGTTTGGGGGTTATTTTCTGTTTGTTTTGGGTTTTTGTTGTTCCCTGTGTATATTGATGGCTAAATGCAGATTAATGGAATTAAAAGTCCAGTCAGTGGCATGGTGGGGCTAAGGTAGGCTGCCTATCTGCCCTGGCTCTGCATGGCTCCCAAAAGCAGTGACCTGTCTTTGCAGCCCAGCGGCTCTGCATGCTGCCCTGGCCTGCAGATGCTGCCCCCACAGCTCCCATTGGCCAGGAACCGCAGTCTGCAGGTGAGGGCAGAGCGGAGCCATCTGGCAACCCTCGCACCTTGGGGCCACAGGGACATGTCGCTGCTTCCAGGAGCCGCCTAAGGTAAGCGCTGCCTCCCGGAGCCAGCACCCTTCACTCCCTCCTGCACCCCAACCTCCTGCCCCAGCTCAGGGAAAATGAGTGAGACACTGAGAGTGGAGGAGAGCAAGTGATGGAGGGAGGGGGAATGGAGTGAGTGTGGGGTGCGATTTCAGGGAAGAGGACAGGGCCGCGGGGAAGGAGGCAGAGCAAAGATGCTCAATTTTTGGCAATCGGAAAGTCGGCAGCCCTCAAGCACGTCCCGGTGACTTTCGTATTGTGATGGCTGTTCGTTAATGAAGCTTTGTTTTTGATAGTTTAGCAAACTAGTCTAGCGACTCTAGCCTATAGTAAAGATTCTGTAGAAAATTACTCTTTGTTCTAGTAGATCAGACAAATTACTATACTGCCAGCCTTAGAAATCTTTTATTTTAAAAAGAACACCTTAAGATTGAGTCACAAGAGGAGGGGGAAATGGTATTTTAGCTTACCAATAACTTGGGTTTTACCAAGAGGATAAAAGGCTGGTTCATAATAAAACTTTTTTTCTTTCCGAAATGGGGCATTGACCAATTAAGGTTTGATACCAGCAACTACTGGTTTTTAAATGTCAGTATTTTTTAATATTTCACAGCAACTGCAATAAAACCACGAGAAACTTTCTCTTTCCAACTATGGAACACTGACACTGCCTCAGATTTACATAAAGGACAAATAAATGATGTGACTCCACAATGCCTTCAAGGCTTCTTAGCTTTGACAGTGGCTGCCTGATGTGAATTGAATGATCCATGTGTGAGGTACAGAATTCCAGCTGTATACTGAGGACCTGGAAGGGGTCTCTGGCAAAACTAAAATTTTGCTTCAGAGCATCTTTTGTTCACTGGAGTGAACAGAGGGGCATTCCAAGAGTTGAAGTGTGTGCTTTAAGGCCCTGATACAACCCCATTGAAGTCAGTGGAAAGACTCCTATTGACTTCAATGGACTTTGGATCAGGCCCTAAGTCATCTGTGTAATGAAACTGGCTGAGATTGCTGGAAAGCTTTGACACAGTTTGCACTGCCCTGTTAATACAATTCCTGCATGTAGGGTGACCAGATGGTCTGATTTTTATATAGGCTCCTATGACCCCTCCACCCCCCTCCTGGTTTTTCACATTTGCTATCTGGTCACCCTACCTGTGTTTATACTATCTGACAGAATGGCAGTTGAGGGGGAGGGGTTTCCCAATCCATCTGGAAAGGATTCTGTGTGAGCCAAGTGACTGAAGCTGTGGTAATACTGCTGTAGCCCAAGCTTTAGTTAAGGATCAGTGAATACTTTTAGTATGGGATTATTTTGAATAGGTTTGGGTTTCCCCCCCCACAGATATTGGGTGTTTTTTTCTTCTCTGTGCTGTGTATATTGCATCACTTCTCCAGTTTCTGAATGTCCTGCTTTTTTATACATTTGAATTCATTTTTATAATTTATAGGAATAAACCTAATTTTTTAATTCTCTCTCTCTCCTCTACCCCTGCCAATCCACTGTTTATAGTTACAGTAGAGGAAAAAATAGAAGTACCTATTGTGACCATCCTTATTACAGGCTATGATAACCTACAAGAACTAGGGAAACCACTCCTAGCCCTGAGCAATATACCTAAATAAAATAGGGGGTTATTTTCTCTCTCAAAATAATCAACCAGATTCCTTTTTCTACAGTTGGTTTTTGGGTATCCCAGACTACTTCAGAGAGCAATATTATTTCTATTAATAACTTCATACCAGCCTTATTTATAATAGACTGTATTTCACATATTCTGTTTTGAAAAGGTTGCATGCACCATTTCTACTACTCAGCAGGGAGTGAGAAGGTGAGAACCAAGCAGTGGGGGCATGGAAGGGGCGAGGAGGCAAGAGGCAGGTGGATTGGGGGGGGCGACCTCTGGTGGAGGAATAAAGAGGCAAACGGTGAGCCAGCAGCAGGGTGATGAGTTGGGCAGGGGGGTCTGGCTGCAACTGGGGGAGTGAGGGGGTGAGCCACCAGCGAGCAGGAGTTCTTGCGGTGGGCAGGGGGATATCTGTGGCAAGGGAGTGAGGAGGCGAGCAGCAGGTGCGGAGGGAGGCAGGACACAGGAGGTGGGTGGAAGGAGAGGAGGTGAGCAGTGGGCACATGGGAAGCAGGTGGATCCCCCTCTTTGGGGAGGCTAGCCCCAACTCCACCCCTTCTGTCCACAGCTGGACCCCCAAGAATCCCTGTCCCTGGAGCCACAAGACCCGTCCCAGAGAAGCTCTGAGTGCCTTTCTACATTCCCCCCCCCCCCCCCGCCACCAGCTGGAGCCTCAAGACCCCTCCCACGTGCTCGGAGGAGCCCCAGGCCAGCCGCAGCCGTGTCCCCCCTCCCCACCTCTCTCCAGACCCAAGCCACCCAGATATGTTTTTCATTATTATTTGGACTTCTGTTATGTCAAATCATTTTAAAATATACTTCAGAATTGTTACACAGACAACCACTTTAACCAAAAAAGCAAAAGAAACAATAAAAAAGACAAGAACGTCCAACACTCCTTATTTGTGTTTCTATTCTGCTAGGTCCAGTAAAGAATAGCGATAACTGTGCATGATTTGTATTATAGAGTCTGCAAAAAAACCCAACCAAAACCTTATATACATCCAAATCATTGTAATTTATTTATGTATCTGCATATTACTTTATTAACTTTAGGAAAAATAAATCATTTTAGGAAAAAGTGTCAGTGTGGCCACCAGCAAGAGTTGGTGGCCGCACTCTGAGGCAACCAAAAAATTTGTTGTGAGAACCCCTTGTGGCAGGGTGCTGGCCAGGAGTGCCTGAGCTAGCCCTGTGGGCCCTTTAAAAGGGAGCAGAAGCCTGCAAACCTCCCCTTGCAGAGAAGGCTAATTAGCCACCTGGGCTGCAGGGCAATTAGCCTGGAGGGATTGCACCTGGCAGCAGCCTCAGGGGGATAAAAGGCTGCCAGGAAGGAAGCCCAGGGTGGTGGTGGTGGAATGGTAGTCTGGAGTGAGAGACGGAGCTGTAGAACTGTAAACTGTAGAGCTGTGTATAGAGCTGAACTATATAGAGTTGTATGCTAGGAGCTGTAGAGCTGTAAGCTGAAGGACTGCATTGTATAAAGCTGTATATATTGGTGGTGGGGCCTGCACTGTGAATTAAAGAGCACTGTTTGGAGCAAAGAAGGGTTTCCTGCCTGTTCCTGAGAGGGGTGAGAGAGCGGTCTGTCACACCCTGCACTAGAGCTAGGGTTGGGGTCAGTACAGACGGGCCCACAGAGGCATAAACAGCTTCCTGATGTCCCACCCACCCTTCTGCACCATGCAAAATCAATGGAACTTGTACTCCTAAATGACTTAGGTGTTATGGATCATTACTCAAAGGAAAAAAATCATTCAATTTACTTTCATTTTCATTTTCTACTCTAAATATTTGCTGGCATGGAAGCTGGTGGAATTAAATGCTTTTTCTGTAAGGATTCCTGACATTTGCATAAGTCTTAGCTGTGTTTTTCATTCATTCATATTGTTTATATTGCAAAGGGTCACTCAAGTCTTTTAGCAAACAAAATGCTACTTAGGACTGCCAGCTCCAGGAATTCTGGAATATTTTACTGAAAGCTCAACTCAAATCTTACTACATTCTACTTTAAACTTGGCTGACCTTTCAGTAAGCACTACCAAATATCTCCAGTGTTCTGTGTTGTGAACTAATGCCAAGTATATATAATGGGGTCAAGTCAAGGGGAGAGAATAAAAGCTGAACAGATGTGCAGCATATGCCAGGTTTTCCACTATCATGACTAATGTGACATCACAAACTTTCACCCAAACTTTATGCTGTGAAGAGAGACTCTCCATAAAACAAAGTATGAGGCCATGATCTTGTTCTGTGGCTAGACTGAATGGTTTGGGGAACTTCCAATGCAATCTGATTCCTTACACTTGGCACCTGATGTGTGATGTGATGCCAGTTACTGTTAGAAACTCTGGCACTCTTCAGAGCTTTTTCCACCAAAAAATAGCATTGAAAAATGCCATCAATTAGCTTTGCACAAATTTTTCAAGAGTTTTAAAGAACTCTATGTGCCTTGAGGTTCTTTCTTCCACAGAAATTTCTGAAGGGACCTTATCCTGGCCTCAAAGTTTGCATCTGCAACTCACTTTCCACCTACATTTTTGCATATGAAAGTTCACGTGCAAATATAATTTGTGAATTGGGTGTAGAGAGGAATCAAGGTCCTAGAACATATGTCTACCATAGATTTGCTGTGAGACACTGGACAAATCAGTTTCTCTCGATGCCTTCGTTTCCCCATCTATGAAATGGGGATAAACAATATCTAGTTCCCGCTCTGGGATGCTGCAAGGCCACATTTATTAATTTTTGCAAACTGCTGTGAGATCCTCAGAAGGTGCTATAAAGGGCAAAGTATCATTGGAAATGCATCGGTAAAGGGCTGATTTTTGTAGCCACAAACCAAAACCCAGGATTTATGCACAACAGAACTCCAGGATTATTTGATTTCTGCACCCAGATGTGGATCTGGATTTTGGAAATGTCATTCATCTGTATAATGATCTCAGCTGCAATCCTGGATTCAAACACCCCTCTGAACTTTGGAGTGGTGGAACGTCTGCCTGTATCCTAATGTTTACAGCGTGAGATAATCTCTAAGGATGATGTGCAAAACTTCCAACTCAGATACAGAGGTCATTTAATTAACATGTTGCCCAAAGGATGTGGAATTTGTTTTTAAGTCTTTTTTTGAGAACAGAATCTTGTTTGAGTTGTGACTGCTTGAATAGCTGCCAACAGCTATTGATGTAGATGGCAGAGATTCAGATTTGTGGGGCAGTTTGACAGTTATCCACAAATCTGCTAAGTCTACTAAATAAAAACCTGGGAAAAAATCCCACTGAAAACCCAAAGCCCTACTATTTTGCACTGCAAGTAATAGTTAGATCTGTTGCATAGATGAAATATATTTGCTGTAGTCCTACCCACACGTACTGCTAAATAACATTCCTGTTTCTCTGAAAATACAGAAATATTTGGTTTTGTAAGTGACCCACATTGGCTCACTTGCAGGGCCGGCGACAGAAATTTTGGGGCCCCATACGCTGATCGTTTGTGGGGCCCCCCCCACCCGGTCTCCCCCCACCCGCGGGCCCCCCCCCCCGGCCGCTCTCCCACCACCCGCGGGCCCCCCCCCCCGGCCCTGTTCTGACCACGCAAGGGGCACGGTGCCCCCCCGCCAGCGTGACCGGCTTTCTCCCTGGCGCCCGCTAATGCTGCTGGGCGGGGAGGAGGGAGCCCGGCAGCCCCCGCCCCAGGCAGAGGCAGGACACGCCCTCTCCCCCCGCATGCGCTCTCCCCCTCTGGGGGCGCAGAGCCGCTGCGCGCTGGGGCTCCGCGTGGCCCGGCTGAGAGAAGCAAAGGGGGGTGGGGGAGGCTGCTGGGGGCCGATGAGCGCTGCAGCGGCTGCCCGGAGCCGGGCCTTGCTGTGCAGGCCCGGCGACAAGGGGGTATAGCTGTGTACTGGGCCCGCTCCAGACTTCAGGGGGCCCCCCTGAAGTCCGGGGCCCGGTACAGTTGTCCCCCTTGTCCTCCCCCTGTCGCCGGCCCTGCTCACCTGCCTTAATCAGTTTAGAATCTTGGCAGGTTCAAGTGACACTGGAGCTGTTGTCTATTTGCATATCCAAAAATCGGTAGTTGGTTGCCATAATAACATCTCCTAAGACGACGACATTCTAGATTGACGAGAAGTATTAAAGATCCTGTGACATATCAGCCCAGACTGGCCCAAAGGTGGAATCCAAACATATCTTTGTCAGTGGGTTTGTGTGGTGGGTTTTCAGTGTAGATGGGCAGCTCAACTCCTATTTTTCCATTCATGGATATTTTCCAATGCTTTTAGGTAATTAACAAATAATTTATCTGGGCAATTGATAACATGAACATTACCAAAATATGGATCTAGGAATGCTAAAAGAGAAGGACATGTAAACAAGTAAAGGTCTACATTAATTTCATTCTCTAGGTGGCTAACTATAGTAGATTAAAGGCTGAAGTGCAAACTCTGGCTATAGCAGAGCTAAAGCAAAAGATATGATCTACAAATCAAAAATCAACTAAGTGTTGTTGTTTTTTGGCCCATACAGTTTAGTATATGGTGTCTCTGGGTCATTCATCCTCAGTGCATGACTTTATCCTTCCATGGTTTTTTTTTGGAATATAAAATAATTAAAAGATCATATTTTTTCTACAGTAACATCTGCAAGCCTCCCATGAGCTATTCCAGGGTGACTTCATTCATTTTATCATATTAGTATGGTCCTCAGGGTGCAGTCTTGCACATAAGGTCTCCTCCCCTGAAGAACAGTAATTCTTCCACATTATGGGAGCAGATTTTTTCCTTGTACAGAACAGATTATTTCAACCAATTCTAACATCTGGGCTATTAGTAACTTCCTGCAAACTACTGACTGTTTTTGCATCCTCCAGGCATTTCTGTGTTTAAGATGGTCTGAGGAGCTGAGGGAAAGTAATTTTTTTTCTTTAAAATTCTCCTTCCCTTCATTCTTGTGAGATAGTGATCAAACTCTGAAACAATTAATTCTCCCTTTTACACTTAACTATAGAATAAAAAGGCTATAAGAGTGGAAAATTCTTCAGCTGTGTGTTTTTCAAGATATGTAAAAGCGACAAAGAGTCTTGTAGCACCTTATAGACTAACAGATTTTAGGGATCATGAGCTTTCGTGGGTTAAGACCCACTTCATCTGATGAAGTGGTTGTGGAAATCTCCAGAGGCAGGCATAAATTCAGTTGGTGAATGGCTCACCAATTACAAAAGCAGTTTCTCCCCTCTGGGCATTCACACTTCCAGATCACCTGCTGGAAGTGGGTTTCACCACACCCACTGATTGAATTTATCTTGCTTTCTTGCCTACACATTTTCATGTTCCCTGTGTGTGTATGTGTATATTTATATACATACACACATACCTACTGTATGTTCCACTCAATACATCTGATGAAGTGGGTTCTAACCCACGAAAGCTTATGCCCAAATAAACTGGTTAGTCTCTAAGGTGCCACAAGTACTCCTCATTCTTTTTGTGGATAAAAACTAACAAAGCTACTACTCTGAAACCTGTCACCATGGAAGGTACTGAATTTAGCCATATGAAGTGGAAATCCATCAACTTCATGAAAAAACTTGACAGATTTAGACAGTGTACCTTATGAGTGGGCTAGTGCCATTTCTTTTCAGAATCGGTTCACACAAGAATGAAAATTAAGAAATGATCCCTTTCTGAGAAGTTCTGTGAGAGACAGAGAAAGCATGCACCTACTGAATTGCAGAAGGGAATTCACTGGTTTTTTTCTATGTGTAAATGGACTGGTTTGGGAAGCTGCTTCTATGATTTAAAGGACTAGATGGTTTTGCTGGTGTAAACCAAGTTGCATGGCTCCTGGCTTCAGAAAGTCTGCCAGTGGAAAGGCTATGATGATACACATCTCTCTGCTGGGGTCGCCGTAGGTAGTGGGGGAGAGTAATGCAGTAGAGAACCAGAGTTGTTCTGTCACGGGGGATGCACCAGGGCAGCCTTGGGATGCACTGATGGAGTACATCTACATCCACTTCAGCTGGCAGGGTTCCAATGGAGCTGCTGGCTGAAATTAAAATTCCCCTCCCTGGCACAAATTTGACAGAGGCAGAAATACCACATGGCCTGCTTCTGGGCTAGATGAATTTTGTTAGAGAGGATCTAGATAGTTAGCCAATGAAATGCTGGAATCTGCTTTTAAAGAGTTCACACAGTAGATATGGCACATGCTATATGACAAAACTCATTCAGTCTTTGGCCTGGATGATTTTTGCCTTTCCTCACCATTGTAATGCTCACAGGCATTACTATTTCAGCAGCTGGAAAGTGCCCACCGCAGTGGGGGTTGCTAAGTGACCGCTACAATGTGTGCAACAAATAGTTCCTACTCAGACTTATGGAAAGAAGTTCTCAGACTGTGCAAATGTAGGTCTGTTGGAATGAATAGGCAGCGTCCCTACATGCAGTGCTGCTATTGTGCTCCCATTGAAACTCATCAAATAGGGCAAGCTGGATAAAAAAAGGAGGATTTAATTAGAAGCCCAGCAAAGTCTCCCAAGAATAGATGCTGTGTACCTAAATGTCCAGCACTGAAGCGCCTAAAGAGAACTAGATTGGACTATATTTCAGCTATCAGATTAAATAGAGCAAGATCAGCCTCCCTTCTGGATAGGCATCCTTCAGTGTTAATTTTAATGAATTTGGAGAAAAGGTTTTGCTGTCATTTGAAACTAACACGTCAAAAGTACAGATCAACACTTTGTGCATCCAAAACAAAGCAACCTTTGCTGAAACAGATTCTATACATTTTATTTGATATGAACTGACCTAAGTATATTGAAAAGCTTCTTTCTACTGGAGATAAATAATAATAGACCACCAGCATCAATATGTCCCTTTTAAGGTCCCCTCTTGCTAGTATTACCCCAGCCTGACCCTCTTTAGGAATGTTCAGTGCACTGGAAGGAATCTTACCTCAGTCAAGGGACACATGCAAATGTGTTCAGTTAATACTTTTAATTTATTTAAGAACTTCGTTTTCAAGTTCCCTTTTTGTTGTTTCAAACTCTAAACATAACAAGTAACTAATTACAACCTGCTGTTTACCCTGGGAACGTGCTTGGTGGGTGGGGGTTAAGAAGGAGAGGGTCAAAGCAATCCCCAGCAATCTGGTTGAGTGATCTTACAGCTGGCAGTCAAGAGTGTCAATATTCAAGCAGCTGTTCATCTGCTTCACCATCCAAGAATTCAGTTCCCAGGTTATCTTAGTTCTTCACCTATAAATGTTTCTCAGTTTAAATTAATAAACCTCTACTATTACATTTTTGTAGGAACGGACCAAATGGCGAGTGATCGTTATGGCCAACTGTCTGGCTAAGCGTTGAAGAAGAAGATTTTAAACACCCCAAAGGCAAGCAATTTAAAGTTGTTATTCTCACAGGAACTGAAACCCGACCCCTCCTGGACCTTACACATATCTATTAGGTGCTTTTAAAATGCCTTAATATTACAGATTGGCCCAGGAACTGCTGTTAAGATCTGGATGAGCTTTAGTCTGAGGGATCAGAGTAAAGGTTAAATCAGAGCTGGGGCTCACTGTAATCTCACAAAATGTTTTTGTGGGACGTTGGGGTCCAAATTGCACAAGTCTCACAAAGTCCGTTTATCTCATGCAATTTTAGCCTCATGTGAACAAAGCCCTGGAATGAAATCCCACAAATGCTTGATTCTGCAGCCAAATTCCCCCTGCCCTGAAATTCAGAACCTCAGATCCAAGTGCATTAAGTTTTGTCCCATCTCCACAGAATGTATGAATGTAGCCAAGTACTGAGGCTCTTCTGTTTTGGTTTTGTATTTAGTTTCTTTAGAAACAAAGGAGAAAAACAAATATGAGAAAATGGCCAGGGCATGTATCAGTTTGTAGATCTGAATATGCAGTCTAGTGAGTCCCCAGTCTCCATTCAGATTTCATGCCCTCTCTAGAGTGGATTCCCATTAAGCTGAGTTGAGAGGGCCCAGCATCTTGCAGGATTAGGACCATAAACACAACATGTTTTTAAAAATACACTTTTATAATAAGAAGGCTAGCTGTGATTATCTTCCCCTTTCAAAATTACCAGTCGTTCAGGGCCTCCATATGGAGCTGACAGCAGGAACCTCAGTGCACATGTACACAGATGGCCATAAAATATTACTTTGCATTGAAAGACATGAAGCTGTCATCTACAACATCATTGAAATTTCTTAATTAAGAATTTCTGGAATAACCTATTTGGCTGTAATGGCAGCAATTTACAGTACTAGAGGGAACTGAATTTTACACATCAGGCAGCTGAAATATAAAAGGAAACTATTAATTTGATTATATGAAGTGCTTTGAAATGTTGGCATCCAAGGATCAATGCAAATCTATCAATATTTTTAAACCTTACTGTACCTTGCAAGGTACCATGATTTCCCCTTCCTCACCTCACCTATGATATTTAGAAAATAGTGATAGTTCTGGTTTATTTATACTCGATAAACAATCTGATGTTTAAATAATTTGGTTTGTAAAAGAAGGAAATCTAAATAAGTAGATATTGTCAGAGTTGCACACTTCTCTTGCAACTAGATATGTCTGTCAGCTCTCTCGCCAACCCACTGTGCTCTAACAGTGCAAAAGTAGTAATATCTGGCAGTCCTTAGCTCACACAAAACTCTCATTGACTTGAATGTAAAGTTTACTTGAGTAATGACTTCTGACTCAATGAGCGTTTTCTGTGATGCAACAAATTCTAGACATTGTCTCTGCTAGTATAGATGGTACTTTCCCACCTGAGGATCGGAAACATGATGGCACAGTGCCCGAGGTGAAGGGGAAGGCTAGCTGTCTATAAGTGGCCAGTTTCCTTCTGTGAAAAGGCCAGGTACTTTCTATCTACATTTAGATATACCCAAATCTTCTTTTTTGGGGGGGCGAGGGGATGATGTTTCTTGTCATCTCTAGTATGACAACTACACAACAGAGCTGTTCATAAATTTTCCAACAGAATGTTTTTTCTGTCAGAAAATGCCTGTTTTATGTAAAATAATTTGCCTTCAACAATGTGTTTATTTCAAGGAAAGTTTTCAAAAGAAAAATTTCAAAAAAAATCTTGATAGGGTCAAACATTCCATATCGCCCTCTTCAGAACAGAACATGTCTATTTTCTGTTTTGAAATGACGTATGTATGTATGTATGTGTGTGTGTGTGTATGTATATATATAAAAAACAAATAAAAGTCATAACTGGAACAAAACATTTTGATTGTATTGCAACAAAATATTGCAATTGACTTCTAACTATTTTTCCTCCAGAATCTCATTTTGTGGGGAATTTTGAAGCTATTTGCTGTCATTTTATTTTGAAACAGAAAATGTTTCAAACTCACGGCATTCCCTGTGAAATGAAAAATCTAGTTCTGCCCAGTTCCACTACACAATCCATTTTAAATGTTTCCCAACACCGAATATTGCCTTTTTAAAAATCTTTGTAAAATGCTTATGGTACCAGACCGGCACAATTAACTTTAAACAGCATGTTCCTAATGCTTTTGTGCTGAAACACTGCAGTTTAATTTATTTCTATTAATATTAATTTTATGAAAATTGCTGAAAAGATAAGAGATAAATAAGCTCTGCCCAGCTTGAATTAACATGTTTACATATTGATACATGAAAACACCATTTTTGCAGGGGCAGGGAAAATATTTTCTCTGTAGTACTTTCCTACCTTCTCCCAATAGAAGCATTCCAAAACAGGCCAGTAAGGGGAAATATTTTTTTTCCTCTGCCTTTTAGGATCAGCGAGTCTACTTTGGATTTACTTGGTCCATACTGAAACTTAGGGCAGGTCTACACTATGGAGTTATGTCAACCTAAGTTATGCAAGTCCACCTACATGAATAATGTAGCTGGAGTTGATGTAGCTTAGGTCGACTTAATGCAGTGTCTACATGCTTCTTGTTCTGGTGGAGTACCGGAGTTGATGGGAGAGCAATCTGTGATCGATTTAGTGGGTCATGAAGACCCTCTAAATCGATCACTGGTGGATTGATTGTTGCAATGTTGATCCACTGAAAGTGTAGACATGCCCTTAGAGACGGAAAAGATCTTTTAAATTAGGTTCACCCTCCACAAAGTCAGGTTGTAGATTGATAGAAAGGGAGGAGCCACACGTCATCTTCCAATAGCGTTGATATAAAATGTAACTATTTTGAAAAATCAGCACTGGTGAATATAAATTAGAGGAAAATGGAATTGTAGGCATCCATTTGTCAGATGTATATGGGTATGTGAATGGATGAAACAGACCATTGTGCAGTCCATACAGAAAAGAATTCTTGTTTAATTCATGTAAATTCTAATGGATAATTAAATGATTGTGAACCAAGCCATGCATACTAAGAGCATAATTGGCATTGTCTGACCCCTTGCATTGACCTAGATGACTAGCGTAGTGCTAGTAGCACTGCTACAGTAAAAGCTTTGTCAGCATCTCCATTACTAATTCTGTTTCACTAAGATCGATTTGGCCTTTGTTTGTTTCAAGTGGGATGAAAAAACAGTTTGTTTCCTCCTTATCCCTCTTCTGCTTTAAGGAGAAAAATCTGTGATTTTTTTTTCTCTAATCCAGTTTAGCCAGTACATAACCCTACTGTGGATTTCTGCATTTTAGATGGTGGTTCAGTTTGTGTTTGTTTTAATAGACAATTCACTAACATTTTAAAATTCAATATTGGATCTGTGCAGTAACTTTTTTCATTATGCACTATATATATTGTAGCAAGTACATTACAAAATTGTTCCAATAGATTTGCTTATTAAAGCCTCTAGGTTATATTCATATGATTTGATAGGGACATATTTACAGTAGTCATGGTGTGTTGAAGATGAATGTACTGACTTGACTTTTTCCCAGGGTTGGGGATGGTGTGGGGAGTGCAGGAAGGTGTCTTTTTACTTAAAATGTCCTCGCTTTTAGTGAGTTTAATTTATTTTACTCTTTACAATTTTTGAATTTAATTTACATTATTCTAGCTGCCATATATCAAAGCTCTTTAAAGACTACCTGAGCTTTTTCTTTGGTGCTTGGTTTGTTGTTTTCTAAGTTAATTTAGTTCCCCAGATAGGGACCAGACTGATGCTGGAAAGGACAGGGTTCTGCTTATCTACAGAACAAGGGCACCAGTAATGCATGTCTCCCCCCACACACCCCTCAGCATATCTTGATGGCTTCAAGGATCTGATCCACATGAGTGGGATGAATGTATAAGGAGATTTGATGACATTTCATAGAATCATAGAATATTAGGGTTGGAAGGGACCTCTGGAGGTCATCTAGTCCAACCCTCTGCTTAAAGCAGGACCAATCCCCAACTAAATCATCCCAGCCAGGGCTTTATCAAGCCTGACCTTAAAAACCTCTAAGGAAGGTGATTCTACCACCTCCCTAGGTAACCCATTCCAATGCTTCACCACCCTCCTAGTGAAAAAGTTTTTCCTAATATCCAATCTAAACCTTCCCAACTGCAACTTGAGACCATTACTCCTTGTTCGGTCATCTGCTACCACTGAGAACAGTCTAGATCCATCCTCTTTAGAACCCCCTTTCAGGTAGTTGAAAGCAGCTATCAAATCTCCCCTCAGTCTTCTCTTCTGTAGACTAAACAATCCCAATTCTCTCAGCCTCTCCTCATACGTCATGCGCTCCAGGCCCCTAATCATTTTTGTTGCCCTTCTCTGGACTCTTTCTAATTTTTCCACATCCTTCTTGTAGTGTGGGCCCCAGAACTGGACACAGTACTCCAGATGAGGCCTCACCAATGTTGAAGAGAGGGGAACAATCACGTCCCTCGATCTGCTGGTAATGCCCCTACTTATACAGCCCAAAATGCCATTAGCCTTCTTGGCAACAAGGGCACACTGTTTACTCATATCCAGCTTCTCATCCACTGTAATCTCTAGGTCCTTTTCTGCAGAACTGCTGCCTAGCCATTCGGTCCCTAGTCTGTAGCAGTGCATGGGATTCTTCCGTCCTAAGTGCAGGACTCTGCACTTCTCCTTGTTGAACCTCATCAAATTTCTTTTGGCCCAGTCCTCTAATTTGTCTAGGTCCCTCTGTATCCTATCCCTACCCTCCAATGTATCTACCACTCCTCCCAGTTTAGTGTCATCTGCAAACTTGCTAAGGGTGCAGTCCATACCATCCTCCAGATCATTGATAAAGATATTGAATACAACCGACTCTTGGGGCACTCCGCTTGATACCGGATGGCAACTAGACATGGAGTCATTGATCACTACCCATTGAGCCCGACGATCCAGCCAGCTTTCTATCCACCTTATGGTCCATTCATCCAGCCCATACTTCTTTAACTTGCTGGGAAGAATATTGTGGGAGACCATATCAAAAGCTTTGCTAAAGTCAAGGAACAACACATCCACTGCTTTCCCCTCATCCACAGAGCCAGTTATCTCATCGTAGAAGGCAATTAAGTTAGTCAGGCATGATTTGCCCTTGGTGAATCCATGCTGACTGTTCCTGATCACTTTCCTCTCCTCTAAGTAAGTGGGAGAGGGTTTCTGGAATTTATTTCAGCTTCTGCAAAAGGATTTTCTTACAATTCATGATGATTCTTTCCTAAAAACTTTTCTGAAAAATTTCAACTGTAACTGTTAATTAAAAAGAACCCTTTGATATACGATCAGTTACTCTCTCACCCCTATGCACAGACAACTCTTCCCCTTCCTTTCACCCCCAGATCTGAGGCCAGTGAGCTGTGCAGAAGGGAGCTCATGCAAACCTTCCATAATGCCTCCCACAGCCACAGAGGCATTTATGTATTAACAAGAGTTTTGAAGGAGCTCACATATCAAACTACAGCATTATGCCCTAACTGCGGCATGTAACCTACTGCTTAAATCAGCCTCTGTGCCTGATGACGGGAGGGTAGCTAATGTAACACTGACTTTTAAAAAGGGCTCCCAAGGTGACCTTGGCAATTACAGACCAGTAAGCCTAACTTCAGTACCAGGCAAATTAGTTACAACTTTAATAGAGAACAGAATTATCAGACACACAGATAAACACAATTTAAGAGTCAAGACAACTTTTCCAAAGGGAAATCATGCCTCACCAATGTATTAAAATTTTCTGAGGGAATCAACAAGCATATGGATATGAGTAATCTGGACTTTCAGAAAGCCTTTGACAAGAGGCTTGGATGTGGGACCTTAAGGAAGCTAAGTAGCCACAGGATGAAAGGGAAGGTCCCCTTGTGGATCAGTAACTAGTTAAAAGATAGGAAACAAAGGATAGGAATAAATGTTCAATTTTTCACAATGGAAATAGGTGAACAGTAGGTGGGGCTCTGGAAAAGGGGTGGGGCCTCGAGGAAGGGGCAGGGTAGATCCTGTGTGGCCCTTGTTTGCAAAAAATTATTTTGGACATGAAAAGGTTGGAGACCACTGATCTGGGGGCAACCACCCAGTCTGGAAAATTTCAGTCTGGCAAAATTACAAGCAACTAAAACAGTCTTATAATGGAAAGTGTTGGGAAGTCTTAAGTATAACCGGTGGTACCAGCTCATCATCATAATTTCATCAACGCTGAAATCTAACAGAAAAATCTATTACACCAGCTGTTATTTTCAGAACTACAGGTTAGCGAATCTGTGGGACTATAAGTTCTCAACTATTTCCAGTATATAACAATGTGAATGGCACAATGTTTAATGCCAGGCAACAAGACCTACAAATCCTACTGAGATAAATATACATTCATACCCTTGAAATGAACTTTGATTCATGCTTTTCAATAAGAGTTTTCTACAAATTTACCTTTACAATGACAGATTTATCTTAAAATGGCAGCTATTTTTTTAAAAGATTGTATACATTAATTTAGCCTTACTGCATTTCTTACGCTGGGGAGAAGTAAATCCCAAAAAAAGGAGAGTGTTGAACAAACCTGTCTATTATAGAAAGAGTTAAGAGATCAGACAAGTAGCAGCATTAAGCAAAATGTATCAATACAGGTTTAAGATTAGCAGCCATGTTAGTCTATATCTGTAAAGAAAAGGAGGAGTACTTGTGATACCTTAGAGCAGGGGTCTCCAAACTTTTCAGCCCGAGGGCCGCATTAACTATCAAATAGCAGTTCGGGGGCCGACAAGATAAGAGGGGGGGGGGAGGCAGGTGTAAGAGGGCTGGGGGGGGGGGGGGCAGGGCCGGCGACAGGAATTTTGGGGCCCCGTACGGCAGACCGTACGGCCCCCCCCCCCGGTCTCCCGCCGCCCGCAGCCCCCCCCCCGCCACCCGCGGGGCCCCCTCGCCCCCGGCCAGTCTCCCGCCGACTGCGCTCCCCCCCTCCTGCCTCCCGCGCCCCCCCGCCCCCGGCCAGTCTCCCGCCGCCCGAGCTCCCCCCACCCTCCTGCCTCCCGCGCCCCCCCCCGCCGATCTCCCGCCGCCCGAGGCCCCCCCCCCCCGCCGGTCTCCTACCTCCCGCGCCCCCCCGCCGATCTCCTGCCTCCCGCCCCCCCCCCCCCGCCGATCTCCTGCCTCCCGCCCCCGGCCGGTCTCCTACCTCCAGCGGGCCACTAGAAGTCAAGTCGGGCTGACAAGTTTCTGGGCTGGTCTCCCTTGCTGGCCCGCCACGGCTTCTACAACCCCCCTCTCCCGGTTCGCTCTCGTGCCTGGGGTCCCGCGGCGAGCGGGGCGCGGCAGCGGGTCTCACTTCCCCCGCCGCCCGCCCGCCCGGCGCTCCCGGGCACCCGCCCCGTCCGCTTCCGGTGACGGGAGGGTTGTTTTGCGGGGCTGCTCACCCCAGCCCGGCCCCGCGTGTGCCCCCAGCCCGGAGGTGTGTGGAGGGGCGGGGCACGCTGCGGGTGCATCTCCCCCTCCCCGGCTCCCGCGGGTACCTGAGGCCGCCGTGTCTCCCCAGAAGCCCGCGGCGCAGGCCCTCCCGCGCTCCCACCCCATCGTGCTGCGGCAGGGGGAAGGGACGCGGCCGCAGCGCCGGGAGAACCCGCCCGCTCCCCTCCCCAGCACCACTCACTCGCCGCCGCTGCCGGGAGTCCGCCGGCGACCGCCGCAGGCAGGAACCGGGACGCAGCGCTGACCTCCCCGCTGCCCGGCGTTCGCTGGAGCCGCGCGCAAGGGAGCAGCGCAGGCTGGGGAGCGGGGCTCCGCAGCGCGGCCATAGACAAAAAGATCTCCACGGGCCGGATGAGAGGGCCTCGCGGGCCGCATCCGGCCCGCGGGCCGTAGTTTGGAGACCCCTGCCTTAGAGACTAACCAATTTATTTCAGCATAAGCTTTCATGGGTTACAGCCCAATTCTTTGGATGCATAGAACAGAACACACAGAAGTAAAATACATTTATATACACAGAAAGTATAAAAAGTTGAAAATTACCATGCCAATTATAAGAGGCTGTTTAATTTGGATAAGCTATTATCAGCAAGAGAAAAAAAACTATTTTAGTGATAATCAAGTAAGTCTACGTCAGACAGTTGACAAGAAGGTGTGAAAGAAACTTAACATAGGGAAATAGATTCAATTAGAGTAATGACTAAAGTAAGTTCCTCATCTTATGTAATGACAAAGGCCTTGGTTACACTTACAGGATTATAGCACTTTTGGTTATAGCTGTACCCATATACAGCAATAGGTATAGCGCTATAACATGTCCTGGCGTGGCCACATTTGCGGCACTTGCAGCGGCACTGGGAGTGGTGCATTATGGGCAGCTATCCCAGCATTCAGCTGGGTGCAACGTGCTTTTCAAACGAGGGGGGTGAGGGGTAAATTGTAGTACGTATGCAGAGAGAGAGAGCGAGGGGATTTCTATGGGTGACAGTCTTGTCAGTGGTTTCCTTTGAAATCAGAGCCTACTTTATAAGTTTCTCACCACACAGCTCCCTTTGTAAACATTTGCAGTGCTTATCTGCTGAGTTGAGAGAAACTCTGAAAAGGTACTTCCGCATTCCTCCTGCCGAGTTCAAAACAACACAGAGACGTCAATTGCCTTAAATGGCTCGGAGGCGTGCCAGAGATCCCTGATAGCGTAATGACTGTTTACACTTGCCATAACACGCTACAGGGAATACGCAATAGCTGTTATTCCTCAAGGAAGGGAGGATTACCAGGAGCGGTATAACTGTGGGTTTATAGCGCAATACATGCCTTGCCAGAGTGTACGGGTAGAGAGTTATAGCGCTCCTGGAGGCTTTATAGCGCCATAAAGTGCCAGTGTAACCAAGCCCTAAGCCATTCATACAGTAACTATAAGAGTGTTTTGTAGCACGAAGGTTTGGGGACCTAATGGAATGTGGAACTTTCACATCCTAATTCAGAAAATCATCCCTATTCAGGAAAGCACTTAAGCCTAAACTTAAATCCTACTGAAGTCACTACAGTTTTCACCTTGATGTTGGAAAGATTTACCAGGCACACAAGTATCAATATGCTGCATAACTGATTGCAAGAATATGCATTGGTGGGTACCATAGGCAACTGCTCTTGGGCCCCAAATCAGCAGAGTATCCTTACTTTGGAAAGTATCTAAGTAATAAGATATTTTATTATTCAAAAATAAAATATCTGAGGATTGTGTATCAAATCACATACAATAAGCATTTATAAACCATGGATCTTTGTTGCTATGGCCTGCAAGAGCACTCACTGAGCAAGTCTGGGCTGATTTTTCTTATTCATCTTTAACTAGCTCATTACCCTCTTCTCAAAAATGTGCTTTCATGAGCCATCGAACTTTGGAATTGAGACCTCACTGCGTTGGCCAGAGGAGACTTTCTATTTCAGGCAGTAGAGAGAAGACTGTTTTATAAAGGACTACAGCTAGGTAAATAACAGATTTTTCACTTTGCTGGAAATTCAAAAAAAAATTGGGTAAAAACCAAAACTTAATTTTTTTGAAATTTTTGCAAATAAAAAAATGTTTTGTTTTGATTTCAAGCATTTGTTTAAGTTTATACAAATGATGAAAATAAAATTAAAAAAATGCAAAAGTCATTTTTAATGACATTTGTTTTGAAAATATCAAGATGAAATTTTTTTACCAAAATAATTCAGCAAAACTTCGATGAGTTCTTGAAATGCTTGGGTGTCACCAAAACTGTGGTTTTCACTGAAAACAGTTTTTGTCAAAAAATTTCTCCCAGTTCTGTTCTGAACCCATTGCCAGCAAATCCCTGTGAGTAGCTGTTTTAGAAGTTGCATGCCCTTGACAGTATTTTAAAATGGTATAGTCATTTAATGAAATGCACTTATTTTTCACAAACCCAAAGACATCAACATACACAATGCTTATAGAAAGACACTGGATAGAGTGATTATTTTTAGATACCTCCCCCACCCTATAAACCCAGTACAATAGCTGTAACACCACAAATAGCTCCATGTGAATTCTTACTATAAAGAAACAGGAAATATCAGATTAAAAAGGGAGGAGCTGTTCTGAATAGTCAAAATATTAAAATACTAGTTTTAAGTAAAGAATCAGGAAAAAAATTGAAAGAAAGTCAATTTACATATAAGTTACTTTTGTATTGTCAGTCTAAATGTGAACATTAAGTTTGTGGATCTAGCCCCCTGACTCATGCAAAATTCCCAGAGACTTAAATAATCATCAGTGAGTTCAATGAAAGTTTTGTCTGAGCAAGAACAGGACAATTAGATACTAATTAAATTTGTGCAAATTTTTCTCTCTACTGGAGATATTTTTATCCAAGCTGTTGTCATTGTGGTTTAAGCACAAGGCGAGGAGTTGGATGGCCTAGGTTCTGTTTGACTGCCACTAAATTACTCTGTGACCTTAGGTACGTGACTTAACTTCTCTGTGCCTCAGTTTCCTCATATGTAAAATAGGGATAATAATACTTTTCAAAAGACTTTGTGATCTATGTATGAAAACTGATACATAGTCTCACAAGTATATTGCCATAATTACAGGTGCTCACTTGGCATGCAGTAGGCATTAAATTAAAAATTGCTCCTACTGTTAATAAAACTGTGAAGTGGGCCATCTGATGTATTAAGAACGGTAAGCCACAGCTTTAACTGCTTGCTTATTTTTTCTTGCTTGTGGCTTCCATTTGTTTTACCATCAGTGGAAGGCTATGTAGTGGGTACAAGGCATGGAATCATTACCCACCATCTGTTTTGTTTTGAATTTGTACTTCTGAGCTTTGAATTTGTTTTGAATTTGTGCTGTTTGGAATTTGTGCTTCTGAGCTGTTTGTTCAAGTGTAGGTTTAGACTGAAGGATGGAACATCATCTGTTCAGTTACTATTTTTATCAGGGGGTAGCTCTGTTAGTCTGTATCCACAAAAACAAAAAGGAGTCTGGTGGCACCTTAAAGACTAACAGATTTATTTGAGCATAAGCTTTCGTGGGTAAAAAACCCACTTCTTCAGATGCCTGGACTGAAAATTACAGATGCAGATGTCAGTATAATAATGCCTGTAATTTTCACTCCATGCATCTGAAAAGTGGGAAAGCTTATGCCCAAATAAATTTGTTAGTCATTAAGTTGCCACTGGACTCCTTGTTACTATTTTTATGTGTATCTAGTTTAAGTAACAGGAACTAATCAATTCAAAGTATAGTAAAAAAAACCAAAACCCTTAGAGATGGAAAATGTAATATATAAAGGATTGAGTAAACAATGACTTTTTAGGTTTATCTTGAGGTGTTAGTACTCTAACTTTCATTGGTGGGTAGATTATTTTGGGAGTCTTCCCACCTCACTGTAGGCCAAAACCAGTAATTCTTTCTCAGGCCAAACTCCACAAAGGCATTGATCTCTGCAAGGGACCATTTCTAAGAAAATGAATAGGTAGTTCCTAATTCCTCTCCAACCACACTATAGAAAATATCTTAGTAGATTCATTAATATAAGCATTTATTTTCTAGCCCAGCTATGTTTAAATATGATTTGATACATTTATTTTGAATGGTAGCAGACTTACCTATAGTACTGTAGTTCTGATTCTAGCTGCTGGATGTATAGCTGCAAATGTGGCACTTTATTGGCTTTTGCTTCTAACTCCCTCACTTTGCCAAGACTGTTAAGGACTGCGTGTCTAGCTTCTTCCACTTTCTTCCTCATTTCTGCCTGTTCCCTCTTGAGACTACGGTTGCAGTCTTCCAGGGTGACTACAGCTTCCTGAGAACTCCTCAGTTCTTTTTGCAGTTCTTGATTGAACTTAATTGCTTCTTCAATTTGTCCATCCCTGGAATTCCGGATTAGTTCCACCTCCTTTAGGACACTTTGGAGGCACTTGGTGGGCTGGGAGTGTTTGGGAGTTAACAGTCTCCTATTACCTACAAAACAGGTCCCATCTTTCTTATGATTAGCATGGCTTTTCCACAGTCCGACCTACAATCAACAGGGCATAAAAAGGAATACAGATTAAATTATTTGAAAATAATTTAACATTTTAATCAAAACTGAAAATAAGCAGATTTTTCACATATTTTCTTCATGTGTAGTAAATCTACCCTTAATTAGGAATCTACCTTTGGCCCACACAAAGTTCTGGGCACAATCCTTGGGTAATACAATTATTTTCAAAATACATAATTTATGTAGAAAAGTTGATCCATTAAAGGTACAGCAAATTTTGTCTCAAATGTTTTACATATTCACACACTATTTTAATGTCATGTTTCCCCATTGTTTCAGTCAGTTCTCAGGGGTGCAGCTAGTGTTTTGAAAAGCTTAACATAACTTTTCTTACCACGTGGCTATACGAATTAGCATGAAGCTGGTAATCAGTAGGTGTCCTGAGTTTTAATCCTAGTTCTTCCACTGATTCACTCTGTGGCACTGGGCCAGTAACTTCACAGTTTTGTCTCAGTTTTCCCATTTGTAAACCAGGGATACTACTACTTTACTGGGCTGTTGTGAAGATTTAATAGTTAATGTCAAATCAGATCTTCAGGCATATATAAGCATTATCTGAATGCTAAGTACAGTAAACCCTCGATTTAACGGACTTCGGATGCAACGGACAAAATTTCTGAGCAAGTCTGATGCATCCGAAATCCATTTCTCGCGGGCTGACTGCTGGCTCCCGGCTGCCGCCCGGGTCCAGGCAGCGGGCGGGCTGGATGCCGGGTCCCGCCTGCGGGCGGGCTGCCAGCTCCTGGCTCCTGCCCAAGTCCCGCCTGCGGGCGGGCTGGCTGCCGGCTCCCGCCCGGGTCCCACCTGCAGGCAGGCTGCCGGCTCCCAGCAGCCGGGACCCAGGCGGGCTGGCTGACGGCTTCTGGCTGCCGCCCGGGTCCCAGCAGCGGGCGGGCTGCAGAGCTGCCGCCCCGACCCTGTGGCGGGCGGGCTGCTGCTCTGACAGCTCGGGGTTTTTTTTATTATTAAATAACGGACTTTTTGATTTAACGGACACCCCCTCGCCTGAATTAGTCCGTTAAATGGAGGTTTGACTGTATATTTATTAATTTAAGTTAATGAGTCACACGAAAGAAACTGGAGAAGTCAAGATTCCAGGGCCTTAACCTTTCTATACTACTTCTTCAGGCCAGACAGTGTTCTTTGGTCTAGAAAGACAATCAAGCAATGCCGAATATTAAAATCCTGTATTCTTTACTAATTGGAATCAATGAAAGATCTGCCTGAGCAAGGACTGTGTGTCGAAGCCCCAAAGTCAGTGGGCCTCTGCATGGCTACAAGGGTCTGTTCATCAGTTCAATTGTAGGAGTAGGGCCTAACCTCTGAGTTCATAGTTATCGGTGAGTCTCAAAACATTTCTTACTCAATGAACTGCCTACTTATTGTTCTCACGGGTAAAAATCCAAACATTCACATTTATTTATATTTTTAAAAATATCACAATCCATTAAAGAAAAGTCAGATCAAAATACGTCTTTCAGAAGGACAGTCCATGTTTTTTAAAAACCCTATAATGCACTAGCTTCTAGTGTCTCATTAATAAATAGTAATACCGCAACCAAACATTTCCTCTTGAAAATTGTACATAATCAGACTGGGTCTCTTAAACAAAAACTAGCAACAACATGAACTTGCAATGCCCATGAAGAAATAATGATAAATAATGATAAATATCCAAGCTGCCATTTGTTTAGAACAGAACTATTTCAATCCAGCAATCTGGAACTAGATGGAATATAGCGCTCTGAATCATAGACTCAGAGACTTTAAGGTCAGAAGGGACCATTATGCTCATCTAACCTGACTTCCTGCAACGCAGGCCACAGAATTTTACTCACCCATTCCTACAATCTACCTCACCTATATCTGAACTATTGAAGTCCTCAAATCTTGGTTTAAGGACTTCAAAGTACAGAGAATCCTCCAGCAAGTGACCCATGCCCCCTGCTGCAGAGGAAGGCGAAAAAGCTCCAGGGCCTTTGCCAATTTGCCCTGGAGGAAAAGGCCTTCCTGACCCCAAATAGGGTGATCGGCTGAACCCTGAGCATGTGGGCAAGACTCAGCAACCAGACACCCTGGAAAGAATTCTCTGTAGCCTCTTAGGTCATTCAGGTAAACATCATTAATCTGTCAGATGTTGTGATTTTTGAAAAATGAATATCTTCAATTTACATAAATATTAACACCAAAAAGTATGAAAGCCTTGTTGGCCCTGCAATAAACTGATTGAAAGGTCAAAAATCTTTTCCAGCATAAACAAATATCCCCAGCCAGGCTTGGAAGGATATAAATTCTCCCACCCTCCACTGCCCTTTCACCCACATTTATTTCAATGGGCTTTTGGTGGTCTAACTTGTTGCACTGTGTAACCATTGAGAGCTTGAATGAACCCAACATCAACATCCATTTCTATAGCTTTTCATGACAAGCGTTTGGAGGTAGACCGACCTCCTTTCCCCCAAGAGTGAGGTGAATGCAAATGGATCACAAACTGATTAACAAAATGTTTGCTCTGAACACAAGCTTTAATAAGCCCCTTTAACCATTACTACTTCCTGTGAACTTTACTTTCAGTTAACAAAGGTAATGTTGTGCTTTAGGTTAAATGTAAACCAATTTTAATGCAGTTACAGTGACACCAGAAATGGAAGTCTCTCTCCCCTGTCCAGCAGTAGTGATAGAAATAAAAGCACTCCCTTTATCCGTTAATTAATCTCTCCCCAAACATAGGAGCGCTAATAATCCAACCTTTTTATAATCCCGTTACCCTACAATAACCTGACTCGCTTTCCCGGAAATCTTTCGCAGAGCTAGTGGGGTGAGCCCAGAGTTTGAGTTTCATAGTCGCTTTTTTAGCTCTTTCGTTCATACTCGGGAAGGAACCGGCGCAGCACGATCACTGCTTGACAAATACATCTCTCCCTGCGAATGTCAGAGCTGGAGCCCACCTCTGCCCTGATTTCCACTCCTAGGTCCCTCTGAAATCAGAGCAGCGTTCGGCTCCCAAGGCGGCGGGCCGGGCTCTGGAGTGCCAGGGCTTGGGACCAGTGGGACCTGACACCTGCCTTTACCGGGAGCTCGGCAGCTTTTGCCGCCCTAGGACCGTAGCTCCCGCTGACACTAACTCCGCGGGTTGGTTTCCCGCTGGCCGCGTCCCCGGCGCGAGGTCTGGCCAGTGCCCCCCGAGTGTGCAGCGCCCCGGGCCCTTCCCCGCTCACCTGCAGGGCGAGGCACCTGGCGTCGCTGCTCTGCAGCGCTGCCCGCATGTCCTCCACCAGCTCCCGCAGGCTGCCGTTCTCCTCCTCCAGCTTCACGATCCGGTCTTCAGCCTGCTCCAGAGCCACGATCTCCTCGTAGCACTCCCTGGAGCAGGGGCCCGGGCGGCTGGCGCGCGGGGCCGGCCCGGGGGCGGTCGCAGGAGGAGAAGCCCCTCGGGGGCTGCCGCTTTTGATGGCCGCAGCCCCCTGGTCCCGGCGCCGCCGCAGCGGGCTGCGCAGCCGGATCTGGGTCTCGATGTGCTCGCTCTCCTTGCCCAGCGGCAGCCGGCCCATGGCCGGGCGCTGAGGCGCGCAGCCCGCCTTGGTGCTGAAGTAGCCGCAGAGCCTGGCGTGGAACTGGCGGAAAGTCAGCTCCGGGGCCAGGTCCTCCCAGAGGCCGGCGCACTCCTCCGGGTCGGCCGCCGCCTCCTCCGGGTCCGCCAGCCCCAGCACCCGGCAGAGGGTGCGGAAGTCCTCGCCGGGGATCCTGCCTTCCGCCTCGCAGTCCAGGTGGTGGAAGATCTCCTGCAAGTACTGGTCCAAGCCCGTGGCCAGCACGATGATCTCGTTCTCCACGCCCCGGTCCAGCCCGTAGTGATACGCCAGGGCGCTGACCAGCCACTGGGTCCGGCGGGCCGGCCGGCTGTAGGGGTCCCACGTGTCGGGGGGATCCATGGCTCACCCCACCACCATGCTGCCCCTGCCGGCGCGCGAGAGTGGCCGGAGCCCGCCAGGCAGCTCTGCGCTGGGTCACAGCAGGGGCAGGGGTCCGGCCCCCAACGCGCCGCCCCCGTGAGCACGTGCGCGGAGACGAGTCCAGGCCCAGGGGTGAAGGGAAGCTCCTGCCCTTCGCTCTCGGGCTCCGCTTCCCCCAAGCTCTGCAGGAAAGGGACAGGGAGCGGAGGGGGGGGGGGAGGTGAATGAACGGGGAAGATGGAGCAGAAGGATGTATTGGGAGGGTGTGCGGGGGAGATGGAGCAGATGCGGGGGGGGGGCGTGGAGGGAGAGCGGGGGAGGAGCTGGACGGGCAGAAAAATTTGGATTACACTGAACTCCCTGCTGGTGTTCCAACACTTTCCCCAGGACTGTGCTATACTGGTTGGTATGCCTGGCTGTCTTGATTTTGCCCCTTGAAGAGTTCACAGAATGAGAGATGGGGTTTGTTCTAAGGACTTTACAATGTACACTGTGTAGCTGGGGAGTGATTGTCAGATCATGTTCTGAATCCAGTTTATTGCTTTAAATATTTTCACATGTGGCTTCATGTTTGCCCTTTATTATTTTCTCTCTAACCAGTGCTGCTTTTGCTAATGTCAAATATCCACTACACTGAGGTTCCCTGTTTATAATTTATTCTGTCAACTAGTAACAGCTCCCAAGACAGGAGAGGGTTGTTGTGGTTAACAGAATTAATCAAACAACTCAGCTTCAAATACATGTCAGTCTGAGCAAAGAATAAAATATATGTGTTTGGGATTATGCTCTTGGTAACCCTAGAATCCCTTTCTGTGGACCTCATCACTCAACCAAAGCTCCCATCAGACTGCATCAGTAAGGATTGCAGGCTCAGCATCCTGCTTTGTAAGATGACCCACTGTTTGGAGACCCTAGCAATAACTAGACACAAAAAACAAAAGTAAAGAAACCCCAAACCCCCAACAGGTATTAACTACCACTGAAACAAACGATGGAATTTTGAACAGCCTGATTTTTTTAAAAAATTCTCCCCATCTCAGTTGTTCAACTTTGTCTCCTGATTCTTGTGACCTCTTGTTGTACGGTCCTTCAGGGAGGACATAACCTGAATTTCTAATATACAAAAGAAGCAGAAAAAATATTTTTTGTTTTGAGGAAAGGTGGAGGGGAACACAATCCATCAAGCCCTCCTTATTCATTCTAAATAGTAAGGAGGAGAGTACAAACAAGCCCAGTTGTTTTTTCATTAATTCTACTGTAGTAGAAATTACTGAAAGCTTTTTTGACTTAGGTGTTAACCATTAAGTTTTCTAGTCAAAATCCTTCTTCAAGTAACACTTCCCAAAGATGACACTTGTAAAGTGATTGCAGTGATGCATTTTTCCCGAGAAGATTGAAGAATTATGGGTATGGCCCAATGTCTGCTGAAATCAATGGATGTCTTTCCACTGATTTCAATGAACACTGCAACAGACCCTAAATCCAAAGTTAAATGTTTGAACTATTGTTAATACCCAAACACCTGCGACTTAAAGAGTATAGTGTCTTGTGAAAGCAAATTAACAGTGCTCAGTTTTGTGTTACATATCCACTACCAATCACATAATAAAGATTATTGAGAATACTAATTAGAAGTAGCTGCACTTTAAATATCTGTCACATAACTATATTACTTTAAATATGTCTACAGAATTTCATTTTACACTAGCTATTTTTAGAGGAATGTAAAATAAAGGCATTAGAGGCTGGTAAATATCCATTTCTTTGTATTCTGATATGTTTTGAAGGTTTTATGGAAAGAAAACAGCTTTTGGTCTCAAAACATTTCTGTTCAGTTTCAGCCTGGAACATTTTTTCAGCTGAGTTGCATACAGGCATGAAAAACAGGAGGGTTATAATGGAAATGCACTATTGTAACAGCACAATCAGATGCCACAGTAATATTTCAGAATGTTTTTGTTAAAAGTTCAGAATAAGTAACCTTAACACCTTCATGGCCATTTGGTTTGTATTTTCTTGAGTCTGAATTTGGTTGAACATTCGTTTCCAGTTTCATAAAATTGTGAGCCTAAAGTTGGCAAAACTCCCTAAAATATGATAGGTCCCAATTCAACAAGGTACTTAAGCATGTGCCAAATTTTTAGCATGTGTGTAGTTCCACTGAAATTCTTGGGACTACTCTCATGCTTAAAGTTAGGCATATGCTTAAGTACCTTGCAGAATTCAGGGCCATAATTTACTTGGTTTTGGATTTGCTCCTATATTATTGCACCTCTCTGTAGATGTGTCATGTTTGTGGCATAAGTATGTGCCTTGTAAAAAATTATCAAGTGTAACATAAAAGTATCCCTACTTGCTCCACAATTTAAACTGGTTTAAATCCATGTACGGTAGAACCTTAGAGTTAGGAACACCTTAGGAATGGAAGTTGTTCGTAACTCTGAACAAAATGTTATGGTTGTTCTTTGAAAAGTTTACAACTGAACATTGGCTTAATATAGCTTTGAAACTTTACTATGCAAAAGACAAGTGCTGCTTTTAACCATCTGAATTTAAATGAAACAAGCACAGAAACAGTTTTCTTACCTTGTCAATCTTTTTTTAAACTTTCCCTTTATTTTTTTAGCAGTTTACATTTAACACAGTACTGTACGTTATTTGTCTTTTTTTCTTTTTCTTTGTCTCTGCTGCCTGATCGTGTGGGGTGATAGACCAGTCACTTCGTAACTCTGGTGTTCATAACTCTGAAGTTCTACAGTATTTTCAGTATTACAGCTGTGACATTTCCAGAAGATGTATATCTGATGGGAGTACGTTCGCCTTAAAAATTAAATGTTTGCTCAAACATGAAGCTGTCAACATTAATTTCTTGTTACGCAAGAAAATGTAAAAATGTTTATTGCAGCCCCTACATATTAGTAGTCCCATTGACTTCACTGGGATTCATTGCATGAGTAAGAGATAGTATTTGCTGAATGGAGTGACTCTCCTTAGTTCATGCTGGATGGGAATGATGACTTAATTCCATCTGCTGTGAATCTCCAAGAGAAAGCATCTTCCTGAAACAAAGGGGCCCATTGTCCTGTCCTCTTTAATATAAATCAGATTTCTGATTATTCATATGCTAAAAATCTGTACATTGACAACATACAATAGTGTATTGCTGAAGAGTTCCCTAAAAATTCAAAATGAAGGTGTAGAGCCCACTGGAAATCTTAGACATAGTCTGCGGTCCTTCAGGCATCCATGGATCACTGGTAGAAAACCACTGCTTTAAGGTCTGGAGTTCCTCCAGGGCATTCAGTGTCCCACATGGTCAGGCCCTGTTTTCCCAGGAACTAAGCTCTACACACTCATGTTCTCTCTTTTGCATGTTTATTATCAAAAACAGTCATTTGTTTTGTAATTATGCAACCATTGAGGACTGTAAAACCCTCTTCCTGGTTTTCATCAGTTCATTTCTGGTTTGTTAAGGCTCAGTATATTCTCATACCTTGTCTTAAATAGTATTTTCTCTCTCTGTTTGCTTTCCTGCTTATAAAACTTGACATGATACATTTTTAGCTGACATAATTTGTAACCTATCATGTTCTTGATTGGCAAGAGGAATGACTAGATGATCTAATAAGTCTTTTCAATCCTTAATGACTATGTTTTCTTTGTGTAGGCCTGGCTTGACAAAAGTAATTGGACATGGTTTAGGCCTCATTTCTTGGGAGACAGGACTAGGGAGGTAAATGGATCAGCAGCCTGGAAACAGAATATCTGTACTAGCTAAGATAAGGGGCAACAGTCAGGGAAACATTTGCAATGGGCAAGATAAATTAGGAATGAGGTAAAGATGAAGTAAAGAGTAGGTTGTACATGGACAGAACATGCTGTACAGGGATTGGTTCCTATAAAGTAATCAAGCCAGTCCCAAAATGTGTAATTCAACGTATAGTAAATCATATGCAATGTAAATGTGTATAAAGGAAGAGGTTTGCTGTGTAACACTGGATGTATGGTATGCTTTATGCCCATCTCCTACACTTGAGTCTGATCGACTCATTATAGCTTTGCTGTACGCCAAATAAAGGAACCTGGGTGACGAGACTGCAGTCAAACTGAGTTCCTTGGGAACTGAGTGAAAGAGGTCTTGGGGGAAGCCCAACACTTTGTTTAATGGCATAGTATGTAACTATGAAACTCTATCTAAATGTACCCCTTTTTAAATCCTATTATATTCATTAGGTTCAACAAAATATTCTATGTCATACAGTATTAGGGGATAAAATACAGACCATAAACTCTTTTAAGATTTTAGTAGATATTATATAAATCCACATCATCTATCTAGATACATCAATTGAACTAAGGCATAAAGGAGTTGGAGTAGATGCTGAAACAATTACACTTGGTTTGGTCTTGCTATTTTAAATTCCAAAGTAGAGATAATTGATTTAAAGATTGACAGAATCTTTACCAGACTATAAACATGTCAGCATAAATTTTACTGCTACACCTGGAGTTTCCAGTTGAGTTGCTATTGAGTTTTTTGGTCATATCTCTTGCTAGAATACAGGCACTAAAACACCTTTGGAAGACATTTGGGCCTTTGTTGAATGGATCACTGCCCATCTGTTGTTCTTCTGTTTTAAAAGAATGGAGGACCATTAAATGGCATGATAAATCTGTGGCTTGTCATTTTGCATTGTTATAGGGAAATGAGGTCAGAGTGGTTTCAGCTCATCTAAGTTATAACTGTGACATGAAGTAGATATTGTATGTATTATACTTATATGAACGTAAGTGCCTTGGCCATTACATTGTTTCCTTTCTCATCTCTTTGTTTTTGCGTGATGAAGTCCTTCAATAAACTGTGCAGTCTTTGAAAATGATGTAAGAACAGCTAGCCCCCCAAAAACTGCAGCTCCACCAGTGGGATAGTGGTAAGAAAAGAAATACATTTATTTATCTAAGCTAAATTCCTTATTCCCCAAATGAAAAGAGGGAAAACTCAATATACTACTGCAGCTCATTTCAGCCTCTGTTTTATTGGGCTTCTGCTTTTTGAAAAAGGAAGCTTTGCATTTGCTTATAGAACCTATTTACCTTTAAAATGAAAACATGAATGTGCAAACACTTAAGCCTTGTTTACTAAGGATGTTGATAAAAAATTCCCACTGTTGCACTGCAGTTCCACCAGTGTTAGCAATTTTTGGGAAGACTATCTTAGCCCCATTAAATTCAATGGGAATTTTGTTCTTGACTTCAGTGGGGCTAGTATTCACGCCTAGTACACACAAGTCTTCTATACCTGCTAGCATTTTTAACACCATATTCTTTAAACAGCTCACAGTGGGTCTGATAATACCGTGTTAAAAATGTAAGCACTTTGTCTATACCAGGGCTCCCACAGTCACTAGCACCAGTGGAATATTTGTATGACTCCACATAATAAACAAGGCCATATGTGACAGCTGGAGTTGAATGAAGTGTTTGCTCCCAATGTTGTGACAGCATTTGAAAATTAAAAACATTTAAAATGTTGCCTTTGAAATTCATTAAACAGAAGTGATGTTTGAATTTAAGAGTCTGACTCAATTTTATTGCACCAAGAAGACTTTGATTGGATTGCCATTACTGCTGATGGATTGCTAATTGTAACCATGTTAGCTAGGAATGGGCTTGTTTCTGATCCAGATGCACAGACAGTAAGGTCACTTATAGAAACAACTGTTCTGAGTTTCAGGGAAGTAGACCGCACTTTTATTTTAGAGTTGGCACATGCTGAAGGACAAGTAGTCAGCACTGACTGCTTTATTATTCAAAGTTCCAGAATAACAATATAATGGTCCTATAGCTGTGATGGATTTTCACTCAGTAGTACTATATAGGGCTGCTAGAATGGTTAGACTTTGGAGACAATGTACCTTGAAGGCAAAATCATGTCAGAACTTTAAAAAATGTCTTATTCACGCAATACTTTTGTGTAAAGGGGTCTGTAGAGAAAAGTTCTCCTTCACTTTGGAGACTTATCCAATATGTCTGTATCATGTCAATCATTATATAATGATCATGTCAATCAATTATATAAAATTAGCATTATATTAGCACCAAATAATACAATGGGAAGAAGCTGATAGTGCAGCCAGAAGGCAGACTATGAATAATAGCTATATATACAGGACACCGGTTAGTATAGTTTGTCTATGTATGACATGGATGGTAGCTACTGGAGGCTAGGGGAGATTAAGTCACCCCAAACCTCTGGTAATTGCTGCAGCTCTGGGGCTGGGCTGTGGCAGGACTCAGAGCTCCTCTGGGCAACCGAGGCTCAGGCCTCAGTACCAGCCGGGCCTCCTCCAGACTGCTCTGGGTGCCGGCAGCCCAGTTGGAATTCGGAGCTGCGCTAATGGTTGGTGAGAGCGGGTGAGTCGAAGGGGTGGAGTGGGGGCAGGGCCTTGGGAGAAGGGGCTGGGCCTCGGGTGGATGAGGTGGGGCAGGGGGCTAGCTTCCTCGAATGGGGAGGTATGCGTTGCCCATGATGTATGATAATCAAAGTGTTAACAGAACATGCAGGAAAGGGCTGTCCAGTGACCTTGGCAAATATAGAGGGGGTTAAAAAGACTTCACATTGTGTTGTGCTAGAGATAGAAGTACAGATTTTATGCCAAACATCTTGTTTTCTTAAATCCTTTCTAACAAAGAGGTGATCATAGGCATTATATGTATAACTCTGGAATTAATACTGTAGGTCTCTTAAGTTTTCTTCTATTAGAAGAATGATGAACTAATAGCAGTAATAATGGCACAGTCTTGTGCTTGTCATATTCTAAGTTATCTGCTCCCAACCTTCTTGTTTGTTAGGCCCAGCCATGTTTGGAAAAGTTTTGTATATACAGTAAAGTACAAAGGGAAAATGATAAATAGGGAAGAGCACCTTGTGTTGAGCAGGAGACTTTAGTTAGGAGAGGGAGTTCTGTCTTCTGCGCTACTGGTCACTTACTGCATGAAAACCCTTCACTTTTCTGTGCCTTAGGTAAACCATGTCAATTTGGCGCTTGCCACACTTCCTGCACCCCCTGTGCCATCTGCATGCGCCCGGGGGTTCCCTGCCCCGTGCCACCTCCCCATGCCCGTGGGGTTTCCCGTCCCCCAACATCTCCCCGCGCCCCTGGGGCTCCCTGCCCCGCACCCCCCCGTGCCATCTCCCCGCGCCCCTGGGGCTCCCTGCCCCGCACCCCCCCCGTGCCATCTCCCCACGCCGCAGTGACGCTCTGGGGTTCCCCGCGGGTGAGCCGCTCAGCCCCGCCTCTCCCCGAGCTCCCAGCCAGGCTCTCGCTCTCCCGCCACCACTTCTGGCGGCCACCTCGCCCCGCCGCGGATCCGTGCGCACCGGGCACGGCCTGGCTCGGGACTCTTTGGCGAGGCGGAGGGAGACTGACCACGCGAGTGCCGGGTTCCAGAGCGTGGACCCGTCTGTTGCCAGCGGCCGGGGTGGGCGCGCGGGCCGCTCTGGTTCCGGGGAAAGGCGCGTCGAGCCCCCTGGCCCTTTGCAGGGAAGGAGCCCGGAGAAACGGGAGCGCTCCCCGCGCCTCTGGCCGGGGGCGGCTCTGGAACGCGGAGCCCCCCTCAGTCTGGATGCCAAGTTGAAGAAGGCGGGGTAGAAGCGAGAGGCTGGGTTTGCTGGGGGAGGGGGAAGAAGAGGAATATCGGGGTATGTGCAGCGCCGAGCCCACTCAGCCCCAGATTCCCCTAACCCCGGTGTGTTCTCTGCTGCTTTCCGGTCCCCCGGAGAGCGCCGCCAGCCCTGCCCCGCTACCTACCACTGGAACACGGGACAGGAATGGCAGCTTCTCCCCAATGGACTCGCTGTTTAAAAAAGTCCCATTCTCGCTGGTACCGCTGGAGGTCCTGACTTCCCCCCTGTTGCTGCTATGGCAACGCCCGGGGTTTCCGTGCTAGGCTCCGAGCACGTGCCTAGGTGATTGCAGGACCAGAGCCTTGGTGATTTATATGGGGGGGGGGGGGGGGAATGGGGAAGTTATTTTAATCTCTCTTCCCCTGCCCCTACTCATCCTGTCCCATGAAAAAAAAAAATCCCTTTAAAAATTCGGTAGCTTATTGGCTCTTAGCTGAACACATTTCCCCTTTGTCGTTTTTTTCTCTGTGCTTTCCTTTATTATTTGCCAAGTATGTTGGCTTGCTGTTTGCCTTGGTTTGCTGCTTGGAGACCTTTGTGTGGCTTCTCCCTGCCTCCAGAAATTAATCCCTGGATATTTTATGTGTGGGTTTAAAAGCATTCCTGAGAAAGAAGTAACAGGTTTTTCTGCCTCCCCCAAACTCCTCTTCCCCACTCCTGCATGGACACTGGCAGAGGTGACTGCTCACTCACCGGGTACAGTAGCAATGGAATAAGGACTTGTCCTTTTCTACTCTGCAGCCTGAAAACCAAGTCACTGGTGACTGGGCTGTAGGATGGCATCGCAAAAGGAAGTCTCTGGAGAGCTGATGGAACCTCTTGCCCTGGGCTCAAAGGGAAAGATGGTGGCGGAAGAGGAAGAAATGATAGTGGAATTGGAGTTGGAGGTCCTTGGCTCTGAGAGTAGCTTTGAAACTGAAACCCCAGATGTACTTGGGGACGGTGGCCACCCCACCCCCGAGGACGAAGACAGCCGACTCATGTTCTTTGATAAGAGCCTGCAGCAAGTTGACTCCTCACACACAGTAACGTGTACATTCTCAATTTCGCTAGCTGTGCCAATGGCTGCAGGTAGGTACCAGGCATGGCCCCTCCTGTTCCTTTAACCCCTGTGGCTCATCTCGTGACCCAAATGGGATTGGGGGGCAAACTGCAGAAAGGATGTTGGCTCATTAATATCCCTTCTAGCTGTAGCATGTGGGTCTCCTCGCCCTTGTAATACTACTGTGCAGTCCTGTTGACTTTGCTAATTTATAGTATTATATAGAAGATGCTCAAGGGAATGGTGATAGGGAGGGACCCTGCCTTGCCTTTTACCATTAGATTCAGTTTCAGGCTTAGGTCATAATGACTGAAAACCTTTACCATCTGATAGCTCTTCAGTAGCCATTGTTATTCAAATTGATGGTCTTAGTCAGTCATTGCAAAAAAGTGTCATTAAAAAAAGTGTTTATATATTCTGACAGGTGTGGCCAAGAGGTGAATGGTATGGAGGTTAAACTTCTTTGCTTCAGCTCTAAACGTGGTCTCCTTATAGGGTGACCAGATATCCCGATTTTATACGGACAGCCACGATTTTTGGTTCTTTTTCTTATATAGGCTCCTATTAACCCAATTTTTCACACTTGCTGTCTGTCAGCCTATCTCCTTGCTTAGATCAAAGTCAAAGCTCATTTGATGTGTCAGTAGTATAGGGTAGCTTGAGCAGCTGTTGCTATGCTGTACCTCATCTATACGTTCATTTTGCAGTGGAGCCATTTTCAAACATTCCCAGTCCTGTGAGAATTAATGCATGTGCTAATCTTTATACATTGTGAACTGTCCCATTGAATTCCATTGTAATTTAAGGGAAAGGTGGGTTAGGTACTATATCTAACTTAGGTATAAATATTTAATGCACCTGCTACCAAAATATCTAAATGCGGATGTTCCCAATCAGTATGTTTTTTCTATAGTTTTAAAATTCCCTATTGTCTGGCAAATATTCATTTTTGTCCTTTGTTTATTTGACAGATCTTGGTCCCCTCGAGTGTATATAATGAACATTATTATTACTTTCAGGATCTTTTCTTGCCTGTTCTCCAGCATTACCAATACTTATACAACCGTAGGAATGACAATGTTTAGTTAGGATACAGATTACTTTTTGTTTAATAGTTATAGTGTTTCTTTTTTCATTAATCATGTATAATCAGATGAATTTATTATTCATTAAAATAATTCTGCAGGATTGTTAGATGCCAGACAGTTCAGCATTTACAACTAATACATGCATCAGCACTAAAAACCAGGAAAATATATTTCCAATGGACTCTAACAGTTTCCCTGTATACATCTTTCACTGTGAAGGCTAGAGGTTTATGCAAGCAATCATTTGGATTATAGTTTGAATATATGTGGGAGAAAACTAGAATCTACAAGGGAGAATTTGTTATAACTTCATCTAGTTACAGGTGAAGATCATGTATAGCCATTCATTTTGTACGATTTTAAAGTGGAACTAAGAATTGATTGTGGGCTTTACTCAAGAGGTCCTGAAACTCATTGAACCTTTTGGCAAACCTGGACAGAGTTTGTAATGAAAACTGAAACTAAGCAAAAAAACTCAAGTGATAAATTTGATGTTATCTGCAACTTAGTGGAGATGAAGACTACGTTATGGGCCTGATTCTGAAGCCACATGTAGAACTCTTATGGACAGCACTGAGCAATTCTGTACAGAGAGAGGCTGTAGAATTAACCCAGACTTGGGGGAAAGCATTTTCCCTCTCAAACGTCTGTTATTTATAAACCACGGACTAAAGGGCTGGATCTGCATTATGCATTTTTCTAATGTAGAGAAACCCCAGATGGCTGAATAGAAATGCTAAAGTGAATCTGGACATCTAATATTGGTTGATATAATATGACTCTATGAACCATATATTCCTCAGCTGATGTGAATCAGAGCAACTTCATTGAGGTCAGTGGAGCTATGTTGATTTACACCACCTGAAGACATGATCCTGTAATCTTAAAACAATATGTGGGATGAGGGGAGAGAGAGAAACCTGTATTTTAAACTGTGAGGGCAGACCTATAAAAAAAGTTCAAAGAATCAGAAACAACATCATGTTTAAGCAATATTGAAAAGAACATAAAATAAGGAGATATCAGAACTAGGGCAATCAAATGATAAAAAAATAAGACATTAATTACAGTTTTAATTGCACTGTTAATAATAGAATACCATTTATTTAAATATTTTTGGATGTTTTCTACATTCTGCATTGCTTTTAATTGTTATTGAGAGGAACCCGTGATCCGCATGGAAGCCAAAAGTATGAAGGGGCATACAAATGTTTAACATACCTGACACGTAAATACCTTGTAATGCTAGCTACAAAAGTGCCATTTGAATGCCTGTTTTAACTTTCAAGTAACATTGTGAATAAGAAGTGGGCAGCATTATCTCCTGTAAATGTAAACAAACTTGTTTGTTTTAATGATTGGCTGAACAAGAAGTAGGGCTGAATGGACTTGTAGGCTCTAAAGTTGTACATTGTTTTGGTTTTGAATGCAGTTATGTAACAAAAAAAACCTTTTGTAAGTTGCATTTTCACAATAAAGAGATTGCACTACAGTTAACTTGTATGAGGTGAACTGAAAAATACTATTTCTTTCTTTTTTACCGTGCAAACATTTGTAATAAAAATAGTATAAAGTGAGTACTATACATTTTGTGTTTTGTGTTGTAACTGAAATCAATATATTTGAAAATGTAGGAAAAAATCCAAAAATATTTATAATTTCAATTGGTATTCTGTTATTGTTTAACAGTGTAATTAAAACTGTGATTAATCATGATTAATATTTGTAACTGAGTTAATTTGTTTTGAGTTAATCGCTTGAGTTAACTACGGTTAATTGGAAGCCCTAATCAGAACATAGCTCAGCAGTGTCCTGTGGAAGGCTACTATCAAGCCTTTGTTCATTGTGTCTTTGGTTTTACTATTATTTGTGATATTGTGTTAATTAAAAATTTGGGATGTTTGTCCTGTGGACTGAGCAGGACTAGTCTTAAATCTAGTAGAACTCTTTCACTAGTAACTATCTATTTGACAAGCACATCTTTTTATCTGTTTTCTTTTCTTTATTTAAATGGACTTGAAGTTTTAATTTACATGTCTTTTGTTTCCTTTATTATTTATGAGCGATATCATCAAAATTATAATCAGTTCCTAATCTGGGAATAGTGTTATTAGCTGCAGATCTAGCCCTTGGCCCATGGGCAACTTTGCAACAGAACTGGTGTGGTTCTGATGTGGAATAGGGGTATCTGGATGTTGCAGGAGTGTACATGGGCAGCACAATCTTGTGTAGTAAGGAGCTTTGCTTCTTGTGTAGTATAAGGTCATAGATGGAGGAGAGTTTTAGGGTCGTAGGATCTGTTGCTGTGCTGAGCTTGACAACATCTGAAACTTTCTAAATCTATACAATTTTTTTTCTAGGTCCAAAGCATAGGCCATCCAATGTAATTGACGGGCAGAGCAAAAAGTACATTGGGAAAGATGCAACTATTTCAAAAATGCGGCGTTTCTACCACATTGAGTACACTCTTCTACCAGGCGATGTTGAGCCTAGGAAACTTGATTTGGCGTTGTTTGGTATGGTGGCCAAGCTGTTTGTGGAAAGTGAATCTAAGGTAAATAGTGTGATGTTCATAATTTTGAGAATAACTAGTTTTTATTTACTATTATCTCTATTGGCATAAGAGTTATTTTTGAAATATTGATGCGAGAGTGGCTGTCGTACCTGGTTAAAACTGAATAGTCCTGTACTTCATGTAGTGGAGCCAGGAGAATGCTTCCAAAGGTCATGTAGGTGAGTCATGCTTATACTTTTATTAGCACTATTTTGGGCTTGTCTACATACACAAGTTATTTAACTCAAGCAGTATGGGCCTAATTGTATTGAAATTAAGGTGCTTATACCAGTATAACTTATTTCAGGGGTGGGCAGACTTTTTGGCCTGAGGACTACATCGGCTTTGAGAAACTGTATGGAGGGCTAGGTAGGAGGGCCTCTCCAAACAGCCTGGCCCTCGCCCCCTATCTGCCCTTCCCACCCTCAGAACCCCTGACGCAATCCAACCTCCCCTGCTCCTTGTCCCCTGACCACTGCGTCCCAGGACCCCAGCCCCTAACCACCTTCTGGAATCCCACCCTCTATCCAACCCCCCATACCCTGTCCCCTGACTGCCCCAACCTCTGTCGACACCCCCGCCCCCCAGGACTCCCACGCCTATCCAACGCCCCCTGTTCCCCATCCCCTGATCGACACCCCCCCCCCCCACGAACCTCCACCCAATCCAATCAACTCCTGTTTCCTGTCTCCTGGGATCTCCTACCCCATACCCAATCACCCACCTCCCTGCCCCTTTACCATGCTGCAGGAAGTCGCGCAGCCTGGCCAGAGCCAGCTACACTGGCCACGCTGCTTGGCAGGAGCGGTGGGCCAGAGCACTGGTGGCGCGGCATGCTGAGGCTGCGGGGGAGGAGAGACTGCGGGGAGAAGCTCAGGGGCCGGGCAGGATGGTCCTGTGGGCCATAGTTTTGCCCATCTCTGGCTTATTCCCGTACAAGATAGGTGAATAAGATATACTGATTTAAGACATCTATATAAATGCTTCTGCACTAGGAGTTGTACTGGAATATCTAGAGATTGCACCTGTAACTGAAGTAGCTATGCCACTACAAAATATGTTTGTAGACAAGGTTTGAGATTTGTTCTTTACTTTCTTTACAACCTATTGGAAGTTTATTCCTTTATAAGAAGACTTCAGTTTGAAAAAAACATATGCAAAGTAAATAATCTTTTAATCAACTTGAAATATTTTAAGTGATTTTTCTTACAAAATAGTAGATTCAGTTTTGGAGAAGCTAAATTTTATTCCTAAGAAATTTCCTAATAATATCGCATGTTTTTATAGGTTCAGTCTATACTAATGTTGAAACACTTTATATTGTAGAAGTGTTTGAATCAGAGCTCTAGAATGAGTATAGAGAGATGCACAACTTATAGTACACATGGAATTAATTTGGGACATATTTTAATGAAGATGCATTTGTAAAACGTTTTTGATCCAGAGCATCAATAGACTCTCGATTATCCAGGATTGGGCTAACCAGGTTGTGGATTAACCAGGATGGCAAAAAAAAATAATAATACACGTAACTTGCAGGGCCGGCTCTGGTTTTGTTGCCGCCCCAAACACAAAAACAAACAAAAAACCCCACCAGGGTGCAGGGCAGCCAGTGAACCAACAGCCCCTCCCCCCCAGCACAGGATGGCTGGTGAACCAACTCCCCCATCCCCCATATTTCCTATGGATGGTGATTATCTGGGATTTTTTTAACCAGGACTAATTTTTTCCCTAACATCCTGGATAATTGAGAGATTGATGTTGATGTTCTCCTCCTCCTTTTGATAGCTGGTCTTTTCATACTGCCTTTGGTACCCACAGACACAACTGGAGCAGTCTGTCTGTACGTTGCATGGATTCACAAGTGTATACTGTCAAAATGGTGCCATATAAATTTCTGCATTCCTTAAAAAGTGCAGCTGAGTGAATTTGTGGTTGCTGATTTTTTCTAATTGTTGTTGATGGCATGTCTGGCAATATATATTAAAAATAGATAAGTTACATATTCAGATAAAATGCTCAATTGATATGGATGATAGAAAGGTATATTAGCTTGAGAGAGTGCAGTTAAGATACTTTCACTTTGTCATTTCACTGTTCTATTTCTTTTCCTTCCTATTTTTGCCATTCGCTCCCTTTTTCTTTTTCTGTCAGCCATCGACTGCACAGGTTCAAGCAGAGCGCTACAGGCAGAAACGGCCGACAACCATAATTTCCTCAGTGAGTGGATATAAAACTGTAGGAGAGTTTTAGAGATGGAGAATTATAGACCCTGGATGCCTTTTTTCAATGTATTGTTTGTTTAATGTGTGACCTGATGCCTCACTCATTGTGTTCCATATAAACTGTGCACTAAATGAGGCAGGAGTGTTCATAATCTCCTCCTCCCTTGCCATTCATTTTGCCCACTGATTCAAATAGTGGGTCTGACATAATCTGAGATTGAGAGAGAAAGGAGTTGCGGTAATACCTTTTATTGGACCAGCCTCTGTTAGTGGAAGGGATATGTTTTCCAGCTTTACAGAGACCTTCCTCAGGATCTGAAACAAGTGGTGTTAGGACCTGAGGAAGAGCTTTGTGAAGCTCAAACTCTTATCTCTTCCCCCAACAGAAGTTGGTCCAATAAAAGATGTTACCCCACCTGCCTTGCGTCTCATATCCTAGGACAGTGATGGCGAACCCGTGGCACGCGTGCCACTGCCGGCACGCCGAGCCGTCTCTGTGGGCACGCCGCTCGCGAGCCAGATGCGGCTCTTTTGAGCCTGTCATCTGGCTCGCGCGGCGCGCTCTGTCCGCGAGGCTGGGGGGCGGGGGAGGCGGTGTGGCGCGGCGCGGCGCTCTCTGTCCGCGAGGCTGGGGGGCGGGGGAGGCGGTGTGGCGCGGCGCTCTCTGTCCGCGAGGCTAGGGGGCGGGGGAGGCGGTGTGGCGCGGCGCTGCTGTGACCCCGAGGCTGGGGGGCGTGTCGCTCCTCTCCTTCCCTCGCTGGAGTCGGGTCACAGCAGCGTGACCCAGTGATCAAGTAAGCGCCGGGGGGGGGGAGTAAGCGGTGTGCAAGGGGGTGTTGGGGGAAGGCTGGGCTGGGAGCGGGGGTAAGCGGTGTGGGGGAGAGACCGGGCTGGGTGGGTCAGTTGGGGGGTTGGAGGAAAGGAGGTTTGGGGGGGAGAGACCGGGCTGGGTGGGTCAGTTGGGGGGTTGGAGGAAAGGAAGTTTGGGGGGGAGAGACCGGGCTGGGTGGGTCAGTTGGGGGGTTGGAGGAAAGGAAGTTTGGGGGGGAGAGACCGGGCTGGGTGGGTCAGTTGGGGGGTTGGAGGAAAGGAAGTTTGGGGGGGAGAGACCGGGCTGGGTGGGTCAGTTGGGGGGTTGGAGGAAAGGAGGTTTGGGGGGGAGAGACCGGGCTGGGTGGGTCAGTTGGGGGGTTGGAGGAAAGGAAGTTTGGGGGGGAGAGACCGGGCTGGGTGGGTCAGTTGGGGGGTTGGAGGAAAGGAAGTTTGGGGGGGAGAGACCGGGCTGGGTGGGTCAGTTGGGGGGTTGGAGGAAAGGAAGTTTGGGGGGGAGAGACCGGGCTGGGTGGGTCAGTTGGGGGGTTGGAGGAAAGGAGGTTTGGGGGGGAGAGACCGGGCTGGGTGGGTCAGTTGGGGGGTTGGAGGAAAGGAAGTTTGGGGGGGAGAGACCGGGCTGGGTGGGTCAGTTGGGGGGTTGGAGGAAAGGAAGTTTGGGGGGGAGAGACCGGGCTGGGTGGGTCAGTTGGGGGGTTGGAGGAAAGGAAGTTTGGGGGGGAGAGACCGGGCTGGGTGGGTCAGTTGGGGGGTTGGAGGAAAGGAGGTTTGGGGGGGAGAGACCGGGGTGGGTGGGTCAGTTGGGGGGTTGGAGGAAAGGAAGTTTGGGGGGGAGAGACCGGGCTGGGTGGGTCAGTTGGGGGGTTGGAGGAAAGGAGGTTTGGGGGGGAGAGACCGGGGTGGGTGGGTCAGTTGGGGGGTTGGAGGAAAGGAAGTTTGGGGGGGAGAGACCGGGCTGGGTGGGTCAGTTGGGGGGTTGGAGGAAAGGAAGTTTGGGGGGGAGAGACCGGGCTGGGTGGGTCAGTTGGGGGGTTGGAGGAAAGGAAGTTTGGGGGGGAGAGACCGGGCTGGGTGGGTCAGTTGGGGGGTTGGAGGAAAGGAAGTTTGGGGGGGAGAGACCGGGCTGGGTGGGTCAGTTGGGGGGTTGGAGGAAAGGAAGTTTGGGGGGGAGAGACCGGGCTGGGTGGGTCAGTTGGGGGGTTGGAGGAAAGGAAGTTTGGGGGGGAGAGACCGGGCTGGGTGGGTCAGTTGGGGGGTTGGAGGAAAGGAGGTTTGGGGGGGAGAGACCGGGGTGGGTGGGTCAGTTGGGGGGTTGGAGGAAAGGAGGTTTGGGGGGGAGAGACCGGGCTGGGTGGGTCATTTGGGGGGTGGGGGGGAGGGAAGGAGGTTTTGGGGGGAGAGACTGGGCTGGGTGGGTCATTTGGGGGGTGGGTGGGAGGGAAGGAGGTTTTGGGGGGAGAGACTGGGCTGGGTGGGTCATTTGGGGGGGTGGGGGGGAGGGAAGGAGGTTTGGGGGGGAGAGACCGGGCTGAGTGGGTCAGTTGGGGGGGGTGTACAGTTGTTTTTTTTGTTTTGTTTTTTGTTTTTTTGTTTTTTTCAATTAAAAAAAATGTTTAATGGAAAGCTCTGTTACTGTGTTTTTCTTTTTAAACAAAAGCTGTTAATTAGTTTGAAAAACTGTATGAATTGTTTTTTCTAAACTAAAACCTCGTTATTTAGGTTTAATTGCAGTGTTGGCACTTTGAAAAAAACAAGTCGTTTTGGTTTGCAGTTTGGGCACTCGGGCTCAAAAATGTTTGCCATCACTGTCCTAGGACCAGCATGGCTACAGTAACACTGGAAACATACCATGAGTGTTGTATCCGTGTTGGTTCCAGGATATAAGGGAGACAAGGTAGGTGAGGTAATGTCTTTTACTGGACCAATAAAAGATGTTGCCTCACCTATTTTGTCTTTCCTTATGAGATTATCTTTTCAATTAAAAATCCCACTCTATTTCTAAATGTCCATCTGTATGCTGCCAATGATTTGTGTAATCTCTTAACAGAAATCATCTGCATTACAAACATTTTTAAACGTCAAAAAATTACAAAATCTTATATGATTTTTACTGAATCATAGAAAGGAATATCAATGGGGCAGCCATTATGAACCTGGCATTTTTCAAGTTTCTTACACCTTTTGCCTCCACCTCTTTGATGAAATAAAAGAGGGAAAAAGTTCTTTAGCAGGAAAAACTGAATTTATTTTGGAGAACAGCTGAACTGTGTATAGTGAAATTTTCAGCTGGAAAAAGAATTTGCCCCTTGATTAAAAATGGGTATGCTAAATTTTGTCCAAAAAAGGCAATGTAGGGAAAGTTGTTCAAAAGAGAAAATGCAGTTTTAGAATGGAAATGTTTGTGTAACAATTAGTGTAGAGATCAGTCCATATTTAGCCTATCATAGTCTTAAAGCATCCTTTATACATATGTTTCCTATGCAGTCACAGTAGAAATGAGAGGTCTCAGAGTGGTAGCCGTGTTATAGCAAAAACAAGGAGGAATACTTGTGACAACTTAGAGACTCCTCATTTTTTTTAGTAGAAATTAGGATACTAGAGAATGTGAGGTGTGAATGACTGAGAAAAGTAAGAGACAAAGTGGATGAGGTAATATATTTTATTGGATCAAATTCTGTTGGCAGAGGGAACTATCTTTCCAGCTTCACAGAGCTCTTTCTCAGGTCTGGAGAAGCAGTGTCACTGCTAAATACAAAGTGGAACAGATTTTTAAGCTTAAAAGGTTCACACATGTTGTAGGAGACCACTTAAAATGAAGTGGGCACCTAACACCTCTGTAGTTCTAGGATAAAGGAGGGTTAGTAGGCTGCAGTGTGTGTTACAAATTGTTGTAAGGAGCCATCAGACCAGTGTGTCTGTTAAGTTCATGATTTTTAGCCTCCTGCAGAGTTACGAATTTAAGTTCCCAGGCTCCTCTTTTGAAGATATTGTGCAGGTTGCCTTTGAGGACAAGGACTGTGAGGCCGTATATAGAGTGATCACTTTGTGAAATGCGGTCATCCTCAGGCGATAAAGAGTTTTTGTCTCTTTATCATTGTTCTGTATTAGTTCATTTGAGAACATAGTAATTGTCTGGTTTCACCCACATAGCTCTTATTGGAGCATAGTAGATGGGGTACACTCTGTTATGATAGGCATATGTTGGATCCATAGATCTTGAAAGGTGCATTGTGGAGGATATTGATAATCTGATCAGTGGAGATATGTCTGCAGGTTTTGCATCTGTTGTTTTGGAATGGTCTGGTGTCTCTTTGAATTGGTTTACCTTGGGGTATGGGGAACTAGCTTCTGATTGATGAGCTTGGTGAGATTGGGGAGTTTGAAGGCCAGAAGAGGGGTTTCCTGAGGAAGAGCTTTGTGAAGCTCAAAAGCTTGTCCCTTCCAACAGCAGTTGGTCCAATGAAAGATATTGCCCACCCACCTTGACTTTTTCATATCATGGGATCAACATGGTTAAAACAACACTGCAAACAACAGAAAAATAAGGAAGGTCAGATCCTTGTTTGTTGTAGGAAACCTAGAGGAAGTGTGTGTCAAGCAGTGTTTTGAAATGGGATGGGGAATATCAGTGAGATGGAGGGAGCTGTGCAGCAGAAAATCAGCCAGTGGGAAAAAAAGTGAAGCTTATGTTATGACATTCTCTCTCTACAATAGGTGATGATATGACGGCTAGAAATATGTATCTGATATTTTGTTAGGCCATTTAAGATCCTCTATAAATAAAGGAAGGATTAGGAGTGGTGGAGGAAAGAGAATGCTCAGGAATGATGTCCTAGAGGCCACGGCTAATGCACAGAAATGAAATTAGTTGTTCCCAGATCCTTCAGCCCCTTTTTACCAAAGTAGCCCCAGTGATTTCATTGGTTCAAACTGTCTTGACAAATTAGCCCCCACTTATATTTTATATATAAAATCAAATGTCTGCTTTCAAATATGCATCTGAAAGGTTTTGAGGCTTTTTTTTGGAAATAGATTTGGGACCAAATCCTGCTCACCTTACTCACGTGGGTCGGCTTATTAACTTTTCCTATGAGTAAGGGTTGCAAGCTTTACTTTTTCACTTGGATTATGTAATATCTTATTAATACAGGGGATGCAAAAAGGCCAACTTGTATCTTGGTTCTGTCATTTTTTCTTCTGTATTCCCAGCCCTTCTGATTAGCTGTCTGATTTCTTGCCCATTTCTTTAAGATTTAGGTTTTCTTTTAACTTCCTGGCCAAACAATACAATATTTTAAGGTCAATTGCATGTTGATAAAAGATGCCAGAGTTAGATCTCTGGAAACCAAAGACATATGACATAATATATTGTAGAATATAGGGTGGATTTTATCACTTGTGCTTTCATTTCGTGTATACTAAGTCAACATTTAAAAATGTACACATACAAATGTGTACTACTTCATTCCGTTTTCAATATATGTTCTTCCTCTTATTGGTAGTTTAACTTCTGTTTTGATGCCATGTCTTTGCAAAATCTGAATTTGATTTGATATAGCCATTTTGACTTAGCTCAGCAAAATGTGCTGCTGTGACACATAGACTCATAATTACATATAAGATCTTTTTTAAAGGTTCTAATGATCTAATATTAATTTACACTTTAAGAACAATTTCATTAGTTTTTAGCACATACATTTATTAATGTAGTTTGTTACCCCTCTCCCAGCCGATGGCCAGTTGCTCTCTGAGTGGGAAAAATTATATGGGGTGCTATATCATGCTTTACTCCATAGTCTCTATCTAGTGGTTATATAATCCACACCCCCTTGAATTAATTAAACGTTTTACTACTCTCTGTGCACATCTGGTGTTTTGTAATTCTAAGGTTCTTTTAAAAATTCAGTTAAGATATGGTCATTAATGGATCCTTTCCCCTCAATATCTGCAGCTAAATGATATCAGAATGTTCATTGTGTGAATCTTTCTTTAGTACTTCTCACAATTCATTAATGTTTTTCAACTCTATGTTCTTCCTAGGTTGTGAAACCATGGCTTGAAAATGACCAAATATGGGTGTCCTGGAACCACAGTATTGATATTCATGTTACTAATGAGTTTTTAATAAAACTGAGAGATCATAAAGTAACTCTGACGATATGGGATACCAAGGACAAAGTTTCTGCAAAAGCTAGGTTTAGTAAACCCAAGGTTCCTTATTCACAGGTACTGGATGCAGATGCTATTGGTAAGTTAAGTATTAATGTAAATAGCCACACTCCTTATAAAATGTATTGTGAGAAATGAGGTTTAGCACAAATAAGAAAACAAAAGGGTATTATTTTTAGTTTTAATACAGGATTACAGTAATTCATCATTGCTAACATATCGCTTCTATTTTTCATAACCAACTTGTATATGCTCACTGTTTAATAATTTATTAGATGGTTATTTCAGATTCATATAATGTGAACCCCATAAGAATTATTGCTATTTGTCCATATTTTAACAGCTCTTCAGGTTTGTCCCCAGAAAATTTAGAGGCAGATCTCTGAAATCTTGCCTGTGTAGAACTGCAGTTTCAGATTTATAATCTGTTTTTCTTATTTTTTTTAAAAAAATTAGTGATAGGGCCCCTTTTGTGTAGTGAGGGAGTACTTCTGTTTCAAAGTTGCACTCATTCCCTTTTCTCATTTTTATTCTAATAAAAAAATAGCTGTATTTGCTTGGGAAAACTCTGCGAGTTCCATGTATTTCAGTGGAATCAGAAATGATGTCCTTGTCGCCCCAGAGATTTTTATGTATACATTTTAATTGCTGGCAAGTAGACTGCTCTGTGGATTTTTTTTAAGTGAGTTGTCACTACCAAATAAAATATTTGAACGAATACTGAGAGTTTTGTCGGAATAAAGGATCTGTTGTTAAGAGTCTTTAATGAAGCTTTAGATTCCTATCTGTCTAAGCAATCAGAGCGTGTAATTCTCATCTACCAAGAAATAGCAATTGCTGGGAGTGGAAACTTATGTGTTTCACTCACAGTGTTTCCTGCTGATTCTTCTGGAAGGCATGAGAGTTTGGAGCCAGTCACTTACGCAGTGAAGTGAGGGCAAAAAGGGTGAGAGGCCAGGGGTTCCACCTCCCTATTCCATAAAGAATCTATGCCTAGAGGTCAATTTCTCTCATCTGTTCCCATGGATTCTTGACTCTCTGGCAGGAGTAATCTGCCATGAGCTCCTGTGAACCTCAGCTGCCCTGTGTGTGTTATACAGCATAAAGAGTGAAAAGGCCTGAATGGTAGATAAAATACAACAAAAATAAGGCAAAATGAAGAAGTCTGAATGGAAATTTCTTGTTACCCTTTTCCCCTCCAGGTGGGGTAAAATATACGGTGTTATTGCAAAGAAAACTCTTCAAGGACAATCAGCCAGAACCCAGCTGTGTTAAAATTAAAGCTGTGACGGTACCCAGTGCACCAGAGAAAACAGCAATGAGTTTTGCAGCAGGTAGAGTAGTATGAACACAAGCTGGGTGAGGACCCTGGGAAAAGGAGCCGAGGGTGGGAAATGGGGACGGGGAGCTGGAAGACAGGGACTGGAAAAACTGGGTTTCATATGCAGAAACCTGAGAGAGAGGCTGCAACTGGCTAGGCAAGGAGACTGAAATATAAATGCAGAGCCCGAGGGGAGAGTCTGAAGCTAGCTAGGCAAGGATATTAGCATTAACGTGAATAGTTGAGGGTTTGAGTGTGGGGACCCAGAGGAGTAACTGGGTGAAGGAGCGGCATGACTGACACAGAGGCTGGACAGGATGCAGGTAGAAGGGGGTCAGAAGGGATGTATACCTACTAGAGCACTTTCCCATCCAGAACCTGGATGAAACACAAGATTCCTGAGTTTCGTCACTCACCAACTATCAGCAAATATCTGTGAAGCCCACTGGCAAAGTGTTTCTGATCCCCCTCACATGGCTACTTCTGCTACTAATTACTCTATTAACTGAAGTGACAAAGGACTGTTATGTGAACCTAAAGGTTCCAACCCTGCAGATGACCTATGTAGGGCTCAGTAGGATGCCACATGAAGGTAGCTATCTTTAGTTTTGTTTTTTTTATAAACCTAGGAAATTACATATCACCAACATCAAGGATGCTGAATTTCACTGCTAAAATTGCACAATACTTTTTTTTAATAAATTTCAACTTTTTGAATTTCCTGGTCTATTTTATCTTTTAATTAAATCTTTATTGAATTCTAAGCTCAGGAGATATATTGTACCATGTTGATAGTACATAGAGAGCGTATAGGGCCAGATCCTCAGCAGGCTCCAGTGGAGTCAATGGAGCCATACTGATTTACACCACCTAGGGATCTGGCCGCTAATGTTGAGTGTGTGTGCTCATCTTGTATAAATATTAGCTGTCAAAGGCAAAATCTGACTAAAATAAAGTAACATCTGGCATAAAGAAGCAAAAAGGAATATATTATCTCTTAGTATACATGAACTTCCACACACAAATCCTGACAGCATAGTCAATACTTATCTAAACACAAACACTATGCAACACTAGGCCTGTCACTACTCAAAAAATACCACTGTAGGTAACATGCTTTTCTGTTTTCCAAGAGGTTTATAGTTGTATTTTGACTAGTCTTATGGAATGTTCTGAAAAAGGAAATATTAGTAACCAACGTGAAACCTGTTTTACCTCAGGGGAAAGTAAGCCTTTACCAGAAGAAGCTGAGCTGTATGAGATGATATCAGCACCCCTTTCTGGTTACCAATCTTTACTTCCTCCCCAAAGGACAGATGAGTTTTTTTCAGTGAGGTAAGAATACTTTCTGTTTACCAGCAAGGAGATTATTACACTTGTCCTGGGATATGCTCACATGATTTAAACAAAATTGAAAGCAGCTGGTTATTTAAGGGTTGTCATGGTTATGCTCTGATTTCAGGGTCTGCTAACTCTGACCTTTTGCATTCCCATCTGTTGGAGTTCTATTAACTGTTACAAAGGAACAGCATAATTAAAACGCCCTTCAGACCAAAATATCAAGCTATGTGTGGTTTATTTTGGGAAAAGTACTTTTTACAAAAAATACAAACGTGTTACTTATACAAAATTAATAATTATCAACCGGTTTATTTACAGATACTTACTTTCCTTTCAACTGAGTCCAATGGCTTCAGAATTTCCAGAATTAGGCAGCGTGAATAAAACTAGATGCTTGCATTAGGAAATGTGATAATGGCAATAGGCATGAGAGCCGAAATAGGATGAAATGGCAAGAGTGTGGAACGTGGTGGCCCCGTATGTGGAAATAGATGATCTTTGTGTGGAAGGTGATAAGGAGAAAGCGGTGTTTTGAATATGTCAGCTGCGTCTTTTATTGTGAGATTGTGGTGAAAGTGTGAGAAGTTTGGACAACTGTTGTTTGTGAGAATGCAGTGCTATAAATCCCAGTCTCTTCTCTGCTATATGCCTAATGTTAATATGCAAAGAGCTTTATTTCAGTTTTCTTATTTTATTCATGTTCTGTTCCATATAGTGTTTAATACTGAAAGATGCCATTTGGAAGAACATTTTTCAAATAGTGAGGATGGAAACAACATTAAGACTTATTAGCCGAAAGTGCTGTATATAATAATCAGCACCATTGGCTTGTGAGTTGAACAGATTAATTCTGTAAATACAGATATTTACAAGGCCAAATTCTGATCTGATACACTGGTGTAAATGTGGGGTAACTTCCTTGAAACAAGATATACATTGCTGTAACTAAGAAGTTCATGGGCTAAATTCTGCTTTATTTATAAGAGCAATTGTTCATGTTGTCAATTTAATGACTCAGAATCACCAAATAGTTTTTAAAGTCTGGTGCAATTATCAGTAATGTTCTTTCTTGACAATAAACATGCAACGTCCTAAAATTTTTACAAATGGCTACAGAGTCCAGGGCACTGAAACTATTTTTTTTTAAATTATTCAATTAAAAGATATCAAATTGACAGTGTCCCATAATATCCATTTTTAATAGAAAGCTTTGCATTTTGGTGAAGTAAAAATGAAGGCAAATGGAGTGCATTTCCAGTTCAACATCTTAAAAACAAAACAGTTTGTTTTATTTTTATTTTCCCTTTTTTTCTAAAAATCTTGCCCGTGTTGATATGTACATCAGATTCTGTCATCTTGACAATTCTTGTCATCAGATTCTTAGACCATTTTACTTTCTATCACACAACATTTAGAATTTCTTCTTCATAAGGCATTTGACCAATATTTATGCAGAAGTCTCTTTTCCTTATTACTGATACAGCCAAGATTATGGGCCTGATCAAATCCCAGTAAAATCAATTAAGACTTGCATTGACTTCAGTGGTCTTTAGAGCAAATCCAACTGGTACACTCTTCTGAGCAATGTATGTATACTAGGAACAGTATTCATTCGCATGGGTTACTACTCTGAAGGCTACAACTACACTGCCAACCACTGGCAGCATGTAGGGTATGTGTAGCCACATGCCGCAGTGCAAAACAGGCTGCATCCACACTGAGGTGTGTAGTTACACGTGTTAGTGAAAGGCTCAGGCAGCAGAGAGTGGACAGAACCTTTTTCTGCTGATTCTCCCCCGCCAGAGCCTTTCTCCACTGCGGGAGCCTTTCCCAGCAGCAGGACACCAAATTGTTAAAAATAGCAGTGTAGATGGGAGAGCCATTGGCATGTAGAGAGCCATTTAAGGTTCATATCCACAGGGTTCAAATATGTTTTTATTTTAGTTGCCTAAGCAGTGCCTCGCCATCTGCACTGGTATTTATACCTATGCTGTGGGGCGGAAGGGGTGCAGTGCATGTACTCTACACAGTGCCATGTAGAGTGTACAGTGTAGACGTACCTTAAGGGTATGCCTACATCACAGTAAAAAACCCTGTGCCAACTGGGATAAGGAAATGTTTAGTTGCGGTGTAGATGTTTGGCCTTGGGCTGGAGCCTGGGCTCTAGAACCCTGAGAAGTGGGAGGTCCCTGAACATCTTCACTGCAATTAAACAGTCCTTTAGCCTAAGTCGTGGGAGCCCAAGTCCGCTGGCACAGGCCAGATGTGGTGTCTAACTGCAGTATAGATATACCCTAAGTGTAGGCTGCAACTCAACTGATTTTGTGCTGTATGTACAAAATAAAAAATATCACAAATCTCTGTAGAGGTGGACAACTTCACAAACAGGGTTGAGTTGCCCATGCAAGCAAAATACTCTAATATTATTTCAAATGGTGTTTTGTGTGAGAGCAACAGCATCTTTAACAATGAAATGATTGTCCCTGTATTAAAAAAATAGTACCTTGCTTAGAATATTCCAGTGTTCCAAATGTTCTAGTACATTGCTTTGAGCTGTTGGAAATCAAACATTTGTTACATAACCTTGAGCTAATTTTATAGTATACTAGCATAAGTGCCCGGCGCTGCTCAGGTCAGTCGGAGGTGGGTAGGGGGCAGACAGCTGACACCCCCTGACCAACCCCAACACCCCCCGGCTCACTTACCCCCCCCCGACCAAACCCGACACCCCCACCTGACCCCCCCAACCAAACCCAACACCCCCACCTCACCCCCCGACCGAACCCGACACCCCCACCTCACTTACAGTCCGACCAAACCCAACTCGGATCCGTCGCAGCCGGGGAGGGGGCCCAGAGCCGAGGGATTCCGGGGACCTTCGCAGGTGGGGGGGGGGGGCACAGAGCTGATGGATTCCGGGGTTCCGTTGGGAGGGGGGAGGGGCAGAGAATGGAGGGATTTCCGGGGTTCAGTTGGAGGAGGGAGGGGCAGTGAGCTGAGCGAGTGCGGTGTCTGTTGGAGGGGGTATTATGACATCATCACCACCTAGCTGCCCAGCCGATGTGATTGGCCCTTAAAGACTTTCACCCCTGGGGGGCGTCAGAGGTGAGAACCGAAAATTTTTCGACCCTTATGACCATCTAGACCCCAAGACCCCTAACTGTACCAAATTTCAAGTCTCTAGCTCAAACGGTGCGGGAGGAGTTCGCGGTCATACATACACCACTTGACTTTTATATATATAGATTTTGATAAGCTGTTTGTTTTTAATCTCTTGTTGCAACTTCTCTAATGCTTCTTCGTTTTCTGTCTTTGCTCTCTTTTAACAATTCAGAGTTCCTGCATTGTAGACTAAACTTCCTAACCATTTACAGTGTATTTTAGCTTGGCAGTATTCAATTTTCATGTTTTTATAATTGACAGATAATATTTATATTTATTTTTAAGCATTTTTTTCTATTTTTATCTAGCAGTATCTGTCACTGCAGTATCTACACACTGCTGTTACTGCATTCATAGTGACATATGCTCTATTCTCATTGGGTTTTCATTTTTCAGTCATCAAATTTATGAAGAACTAGCATAAGTGCCCGGCGCTGCTCGGGTCAGTCGGAGGTGGGGAGGGGGCAGACAGCTGACACCCCCTGACCAACCCCAACACCCCCCGGCTCACTTACCCCCCCAAACAAACCCGACACCCCCACCTGACCCCCCCAAGCAAACCCGACACCCCCACCTCACCCCCCGACCAAACCCGATACCCCCACCTCACTTACCGTCCCACCAAACCCAACTCGGATCCGTCGCAGGCGAGGAGGGGGCCCAGAGCTGAGGGATTCCGGGGACCTTCGCAGGTGGGGGGGGGCACAGGGCTGATGGATTCCGGGGTTCCGTTGGGAGGGGGGAGGGGCAGAGAACTGAGGGATTTCCGGGGTTCCGTTGGAGGAGGGAGGGGCAGTGAGCTGAGCGAGTGCGGTGTCTGGTGGAGGGGGTATTATGACGTCATCACCACCTAGCTGCCCAGACGATGTGATTGGCCTTTAAAGACTTTCACCCCTGGGGGGCGTCAGAGGTGAGATTCGGAAATTTTTCGACCCTTATGACCATCTAGACCCCAAGACCTCTCACTGTACCAAATTTCAAGTCTCTAGCTCAAACGGTGCGAGAGGAGTTCGCGGTCATACATACATACATACATACATACATACACCACTTGACTTTTATATATATAGACAGATAGATTAATATTGATTCTGAGAAGTATTCTCACGTAGCTCTGCAGAGTGAATGGAGTTCATTACCTGTAGACTTCCTCCCACTAATGAAATATTGGTTAGAAAACCCTTGAGACACAAAGCTAACAGTCTCTATGAACTCATATGCAGTGCCAATTATGCCATTTAATTTCTATTCTGCTAAAATGCACATGGGAGATTAAAGAACATCTGTGAGCTGTTCAAGTCTGATCCTGAAAACATGCATGTTTGTGCCTAACAATCAGAAAAGTAATTTATGCCTGCATAAAGAGGATTTCTACTTAGGTCAATCTGTACTAAAAGTTGAATTTGTTTGAGAGGTAAACTACCTTGTGCTTTCGACTTTTAAATGCCTCCAAGAAAATCTATTTTTAAATTCTTTTAAGTCATTTTTTAAAAAAAACTGTTAGCGCGTGTATGCTGGATATTACTTGAGTTCATAATTTTCTGCAACTGTGAAAATTTAAATTGATAAAAATAGATGGGGTCTAATTCACTCACGAAAAGGATATTGGAGTCATCATGGATAGTTCCCTGAAAACATATGCTCAGTGTGCCGCAACAGTAAAAAAAACTAGGGCAGGGGTCGGCAACCTTTCAGAAGTGGTGTGCTGAGTCTTCATTTATTCACTCTCATTTAAGGTTGCGCATGCCAATAATATATTTTAATATTTTTAGAAGGTCTCTTTCTAGAAGTCTATAATATAGAACTAAACTATTCTTGTATGTAAAGTAAATAAGGTTTTTAAAATGTTTAAGGAGCTTCATTTAAAATTAAATTAAAATGCAGAGCTCCCCACCCCCCGGACCAGTGGCCAGGACGGGCAGTGTGAGTGCCACTGAAAATCAGCTATGTTCCTGGGAGGCTAGGTTGACCAATGACTGTTAGATAAGCTGGTCAGGGACACAGTCTAGTGCTGTGGGTGTCCCTAAGTCTCTGACTGCCAGAAGTGGCTGGATCACTCAGTAAATTGCCCTCTTCTGTCCATTCCCTCTGAAGCATCTGGCACTGACCACTGTTGGAAGACAGGATGCTGGGCTACATGGACAATTGGTCTGACCCAGTGTGGCCATTTTTATGTTCTTATGTTTCAAGCTCTTTTTAAAGCAGTTCATTTTCTTTTGTTGCTGAAGATAAAACTACCACCTTATTACTTGCAGTGTTCAGATTTAACAGTTCTGATGGTTTCCCAGTGTGATAGTTTACTTCTAACCCCTCACATGAGCTTTGTCATTGAAGATTTTGTAGCTCAAAGGCAACTGTTCTGACAATCTCTCTTCCAATACTTAACATCAGTACTTAGTAACAATGATACCTTACATTTCTATAACATCTTCTATCCAAGCATCCAAAAGAGCTTTGTTTTTATACTTGTCATGTTACTGATTTTTAAAAAAAGGAATAATCAGGGCTTCCTTTTAAAATACCACTAGTTTTGTACATCCAGCCATGAATCCATGCAGTGGATTATTACTGTTTATTATGTAGTGCCATAGCTATGCATAGCTTCCACATTCACAACTCTGGCCCTGAATTCATTAGCCACTGAATGGATGCTTCTCCGATTCAATATTCCTCATAGCGTGACTGCAGAACTGGGACCACTGAAATTTAAACTTCCGAAAGAAGAAGGGATCCGTGGGAAGATTTAATGGCAAGGATAAACTAAAGATTCTTCATGTCCCAAAGAATTTGCTGCTTTGGAGCTGCCTGTCTGGATCTCTAGACAAACAGCCTGCTCCACTGTGTTTCCTGTTAATATTCAGCTAGAATGGGAGAGAAGGGGAAACTGCCATGTTTCAAAACTGTCAAGGTCATAGTTAGACAGCATAGTCAGAAGGCATAATAGAAGGCAGAATGTGACCTGTAGCTTTTATATTGTGAAAATGGGGACCAGCCTGTTAACAACAAACAAAAGTGAGCAGTGAAATTATTTTAGGGTTGTTGAAGAATCCTTTAAAAAACAGACAGAGACAGCCTGCAAATGTAGTAAATAAGTCCATCTGCAAATGTAATAAATAAGTAAAGTAAATAAGGCATAGGTATACATTTACCTAATAGCAATTATTATTTAATAGTTATGTTTTGGGCCAGTGCTTTGAAAGAATTAGCTTTCAGAAACCATCAAATAGCTTTACTTTCATATTAATATTCATTGATAGCCCACCTAAGTAACTGTATAATACTAAATTAAATCATGAGCCGTATCTGTTACTGCTGATGTAATAAATTCTAAAAGTTATAGTAATTTAAACTTGCTCTGTGATGCTGAAGATGTTTCTCAGCTTTGTTTTTGTTCCATTAATCAGGTAACTTGATGTTATTTTGGATTCTTAAGTCACACAATTAAAGTGTAATTGATGGTTTTGAATCTGAGGCAAACTACATGATGAAAGAGAATTCTCCCAAGAGAGGTAATAAATCAGGTGGATTATGGCTTCAGAATTCCATAGGATTAGGTGTGCTTTAAAGAGAAAAAAGTAAACTGTTTCTCTACTAGATATTTTTTGAAATCAATCTAATGTCTGAGGTAGAGTCATTTGCAGTAGTATACAAAAGTCTCTATGATGATGCAAGGTTATCTGAGATTTTAATATACAAACTTCACACTTGTATAATACCTTCTATTCAAGGATATCAAAGTACTTCCCAGCCATTGAGTTAACCTTTTGAACCCCTCATGAGATAGATGGAGAAACTGAGGTAGAGAGCGATGTTAAACAGCTTGCTGAAGTTACACGGAAAGTCTGTTGCAGAGCTAGGAATAGAAAGTATATTTACAGACACCCAGTCCCATGCTTTTCTTAATCATGGCAATCAAAAAAAAAAAATTCAGATTTATTGTTCCTGAAGGAAATTTTCTCTTTAAAGACCACTATGGACAAAAATTATGATTTTGATCCTTTCTTCAGTTTACCTCCGTGAATTTCTGCTATCTTCATATATCAGTAATCTGGGTGGTTTTTTTAATCCTAGTTTCATTTCAATGAAAACTGCATGTATTCATGTTATATCATATCCCTAGCATTTTGAGGACTGATCTATACATGAAGAATGACCATAATAACCCTCTGTCTCACAGTGAATTTATTCCTGTAATATTTATACATTTTGGGGAAAATGATTGTTTAGACTATTTAATATTAATTAGAGGCAAGTTTGAATCCCCCTCTGCCCCAAATATGGTAGTTTCTCTTTAAAATTATATTTCATATAAGCCATTAGTAGATTTTTTTTAAAGCGTCTTACTTTGCAGAGCTGATACACAGATTGTCATCTTGCTTTAGGAAGCCCGTTTATTTCAATGAACAGTTTCACAGCCAGTTGAAGCTGCAGTCACACTAGACATTTGCCTTCCTTTCATGAGAATTAAATGGAAATCTAGCATGTTATTATCCTGATTAATCTACAGACTTTTTCAAGCACCACTGTATCATGTTCCACTATTGGTTCACCAGTAATGATCCCAGTAAGTCACCCTTCTTTTAGTCTTTGGCTGCTACAGCTTTTGTACAACATAATTATTATTTGACTGACATGGATATAAAGTCAATTTTACTTAGTCTGTATATCAGATTTTGAAAATCTTCATGCAGCCAGTCATATTTCATGAATATTAGCATTCTTCTGAATGTCATAAGCCATTATTCTTTGACTAATAATGCAGGATAAATTCATACCAATAAATCATATGGCTCCTGTGATAGAGGAAGGCCAGGGAGCTGTGGCAGAGTGTTTGAGGGGAGATATATCAGCTCCAGGTTCATTAGGGCGTGGCTCCCTGTAGACTAGGGAAGCAGGCAGCAGGTTAATTAGGAGCACCTGCTGCCAATTAAGGCCTTAATAAAAACCCCTGCCTCAGGCAGACAGGTGTGGGTGTTTGGAAGGAGTTTGGAGGCGTTGGAGCAGAGAGCAGTTTGGAGGCGTTGGAGCAGAGAACAGTTTGAAGAAGTTGGAGCAGAGAGCAGTTTGGAGGCATTGGAGCAGAGAGAGTTTGAAGAAGTGCTGTGGCGAGCTAAGAAAGACCCAGACCTTAAGTAAAGGAACACCTGGCTTGTGTAGAGAGAGGGCAGGAAGCCGCCCACAAGCTGAAGAGTAGGAGAGGGAAGTAGTTCAGGGGAAGGAGTAGCTAATCCCAGTGGTTTACCGCTATCCTCAGGGCCCCTGGGCTGGGAGCCAGAGTAGAGAGCCTGTGGAAGGAAAGACCAAAGGCCCGAGGCCATATTATGTGATCAAACATGATCTTTTGTACCGTATAGTGCAAATACGAGGGGAAGAAGTAGAGCAGCTCTTAGTCCCGCGGAAACACACAAGGGCAGTACTGGAGTTAGCTCACAGTCATTTATTTGGGGGACATCTAGGAGTAGACAAGACACTTGATAGAGTCCTAAGAAGATTTTATTGGCCAGGAGTACGCGCAGAGGTCCAACACTATTGTACCTCCTACCCAGAATGTCAGTTGCATAGTCCCCGACCTCACTTGCGGGCCCCATTAGTACTTTTGCCTATTATTGAAGTCCCTTTTGAAAGGATAGCCATGGACCTAGTGGGCCCGCTGGAAAAATCAGCACGGGGCCACTGACATGTACTAGTCATCCTTGACTACGCCACACAGTATCCAGAAGCCATTCCTTTAAGAAACCCCACATCCAAGGCAATAGCAAAAGAACTACTCCAGGTTTTTGCCAGAGTGGGCATCCCCAAGGAGATCCTGACTGATCAAGGAACCCCTTTCATGTCGAAATTAATGAAAGACTTACGGTATGTACCCTGCTTCGCATTCATGCCATACGGACCTCAGTCTACCATCCTCAAACAGATGGCCTAGTTGAGCGGTTTAACCACACCCTTAAGAGTATGATCCGGAAGGTGGTAGCACAGGACGGAAAAGATTGGGATACCCTTCTACCATACCTAATGTTTGCAATACGAGAAGTTCCCCAGGCGTCCACCGGTTTCTCTCCTTTTGAGCTACTATACGGACGCCACCCACGTGGAATATTAGATATCGCCAAGGAGGACTGGGAAGAACAACCCAACCCTGGAAAGAATGTCATTGAGCACGTGACACAGATGAGAGAACGAATAACTCGAATAACCCCTATAGTACGAGAACATTTGGAAAAAGCACAAGAGACCCAGCGGACATATTACAACCGTCGAGCAAAAGTACGGAGGTTTCAGCCAGGAGAACGGGTGATGGTGCTAGTGCCGACAGCAGAAAGCAAACTCCTGGCCAGCTGGTACGGGCCATATGAGATAGTGGAAGCCATTGGAGAAGTGAACTATAAAGTCAGACAACCAGATCGCCGAAGACCAGAACAGATCTACCATGTAAACTTACTGAAGCCCTGGCGTGACTGAGAGACGTGCCTGGTAATTCAGAGAGCTCCACCCCAGATGGACGACCCACGGGGGCAGGTGAGGCTATCCCCCGAGTTAGCCCCAGAACAAACAACGTACAGAAGTCATGGATATGATCCAACGGAACCAAGACGTGTTCTGTACAAAGCCAGGACGTACGACACTGGTCCAACATCATATCATTACCAGACCCGGAGCAAGGATGACAATAAGACCATACCGGATACCAGAAGCTAAAAGAGAAGAAATTAGGACAGAAGTGAAGAAGATGCTGGAACTTGGGGTTATTGAAGAATCCCACAGCCAATGGTCCAGCCCTATTGTCTTAGTACCCAAGCCTGATACCGTGAGGTTTTGCAACGACTTCCGGAAGTTGAATGAAGTATCCCAATTTGATGCTTATCTGATACCACGTGTTGACGAGCTAGTCAATCAGTTAGGCAAGGCCCGATATCTAACCACTCTGGACCTAACTAAAGGATATTGGCAAATTCCCCTGGCCAAGAACGCTAAGGAGAAGACTGCCTTCTCTACACCTGATGGTCTGTTCCAATACACTGTCCTTCCTTTTGGACTCCATGGGGCCCCGGCTACATTCCAGAGACTTATGGACAAATTGCTGCGACCCCACGCCAGGTATGCTGCCGCCTATTTAGATTACATAGTCATCCATAGCCCTGACTGGGAAACGCACCTTGGAAAAGTAGAGGCGGTACTAGACACCCTGCGAAAGGCCGGCCTCACTGCCAACCCCCTCAAGTGCGTGATAGGACTAGCTGAGGCCAGATACCTCGGGTATGTAGTCGGAAGAGGCTTGGTAAAACCCCAAATGAACAAAGTAGAGGCAATACAAGATTGGCCTTGGCCAGTCCGCAAAAAGCAGGTCAGAGCATTTCTAGGGTTAGTAGGATACTATAGGAGATTCATCCCTCATTTCGCCACAAGAGCAGGGCCATTGACGGACCTGATAAAGGCTCGGGGGCCCGAGATAGTAAAGTGGACTGATGCGGCAGAGGGAGTATTCACAGATTTAAGGACAGCCCTTTGCTGTCATCCAGTACTCATTGCCCCAGACTTCGAGAAGGAATTTGTCCTACAAACAGATGCCTCAGAGATAGGGCTTGGAGCTGTTCTTTCACAGATGGTAGGGGAGGAGGAACACCCAATCTTGTACCTCAGCCGGAAACTCCTCCCTCGGGAACAAAAGTATGCTGTCGTTGAAAAGGAATGTCTGGCGGTAAAATGGGCTATGGAGACTCTCTGCTACTACCTACTGGGGCGGCGGTTTACCCTTGTAACAGACCATGCCCCGCTCCAGTGGATGCATAGAAACAAGGAGAAGAATGCAAGGGTGATGAGATGGTTTCTTTCCCTGCAACCTTTCAATTTCCGCATACAACATAGGGCCAGAAGCCAACATGGCAACGCGGACAGCCTGTCACGACGACACTGTCTCTCGTCCCAGGTAGCTCAACCCCATGGTGTTGAGCAAGGGGGGAGGATATGTGATAGAGGAAGGCCAGGGAGCTGTGGCAGAGTGTTTGAGGGGAGATATATCAGCTCCAGGTTCATTAGGGCGTGGCTCCCTGTAGACTAGGGAAGCAGGCAGCAGGTTAATTCGGAGCACCTGCTGGCAATTAAGGCCTTAATAAAAACCCCTGCCTCAGGCAGACAGGTGTGGGTGTTTGGAAGGAGTTTGGAGGCGTTGGAGCAGAGAGCAGTTTGGAGGCGTTGGAGCAGAGAGCAGTTTGGAGGTGTTGGAGCAGAGATCAGTTTGAAGAAGTTGGAGCAGAGAGCAGTTTGGAGGCATTGGAGCAGAGAGAGTTTGAAGAAGTGCTGTGGTGAACTAAGAAAGACCCAGACCTTAAGTAAAGGAACACCTGGCTTGTGTAGAGAGAGGGCAGGAAGCCGCCCACAAGCTGAAGAGTAGGAGAGGGAAGTAGTCCAGGGGAAGGAGTAGCTAATCCCAGTGGTTTACCGCTATCCTCAGGGCCCCTGGGCTGGGACCTGGAGTAGAGGGCGGGCCCGGGTCCCTCCCTCTCCCCTTCTGCCCTCCAGGATACTTGTGGGACAGTTAATACCCTGTTCAGAGGCAAGAAAAAGGCTCCCTGAATTCCCCCACAAGAAGAGAAAGCGCAGGACCCATCAATATCGTGGGAGTAATTTGCCACACTCCCTATTAAACTTCTGAGAGCCTTAAGACCACTGTATTTTTGAGGTATACCATTGGCTGTGCCTGTCTGTGAAAGATACAAAACTGACACAAAGCAATTGTACACACTGACTTATGCATTAGTAAACAGAAGTGTGTGTGTGAGATGTTTCATGTTGTTGGTATTATGTGTTGCCCCAGGAGAATCATGAACATATGATGAATTACACTTTTTATTAATTCATTTCTTTTTTAATAGCTCATGTTAACTCGCTAAGAACTTCACAAAATATCATAAAAACTAATAATATTTAAGATTCTTCCATCATATCTAGGCCTCTCTGGCATGAAACTGACCTACCTTCTATTACTAAAAAACTTCCTATTATGTACCCACTGTGGCAGGGTGCTGGCCAGGAGTGCCTGAGCCAGCCCTGCCGGCCCTTTAAGAGGGAGCAGAAGCCTGCAAACCTCCCTTGCAGGAAGGCTAATCAGCCACCTGGCTTGCAGGGCAATCAACATGGATGAGTTGCACCTGGCAGCCTCCTCAGGGGGATAAAAGGCCTGCCAGGAAGCAAGCCCAGTGTGGTGGGGATGGTATGTGAGGTGGTGGTTGGAGTGATTCAGAGCTGTGTATTTAGAGTTGTAAACTGTAAGCTGGACTATATAGAGTCTGTGGAGCTGTAGAGCTGTAAGTTGAAGAACTGTACAAAGTTGTATATATTGGTGATGGGGTCCTGCACTGTTAATTAGAGAGCACTGTTTGAAGCAAAGAAGGGTTTTCCTGCCTGTTCCTGTGAGGGGTGAGAGAGCGGTCTGTCACACCACCCACTGTCCAAATGCCCAGCAACATGTTTTTGCTTAGCTTTGCTCATGTATAATGTCCCTGGTTTTGAAATCTTAGGCTCCTATCCTGAAATGATAGGTTTGCTAGGTAAAAGATTAAAGTCCAGCAGTCTTGGAAATGCTTCCAGTTTCACAGCAGGGCCAGTTAGATAAGGGCAGAACTGCAGGGTCTCTATGTGTGCATGAGATAGTGTTCAGAGGAGGGTTTTAGGTTTATTAGGAACTGGGGAACCTTTTGGTAGAAGAGGAGCCTGTACAGGAAAAATGAACTCCCACCTAAACCAAAATGGAACCAGATTGCTGGCATGTAAAATTAAGAATTGTAGAGGAGTTTTTAAACTAAGAGCTGGGGAAAAGCCAACTATGGAGGAGTACATGGTTCAGATAGACACATCCCTCAGGGGAAGATCTATTAAAGAGGATGCTCTATCCTAGTAAAGAAGAGAGGATAGAAGTTGATAGGTAGAAGCTGAGAGAAAGAGTCAAATGAAAAAGAGTCCAATTCAGTTTCATCACATGAAGTCACACAGCTAAATATTGACTAATTTTATAAAGACTAGTATACAAACATAAAAAAAATGTAAATGCTAAGATGGTGAACTTGAGTGTCTGGTATTAAATGAGAATATTGATATAATAGGAGTCACAGAAACTTGGTAGAATGATGACAATCAATGGGACACAGTAAACAGAGTGTGAAAGATATAGGAACATGGCTAATGTGTAAGCATTTTCTTGCCACACAACCTGAGGAGAGGTGGCTGTGCTGGGTAAAGGGGTAGAGCTAGCCCCAAACTACCTGGTATGCATATTGCAATCATCCACAAGTGCAGATTTGTAAATTTGTTAGGGAAGCTTACCTGCCATGCCACAAAATCTACTCACCCACCATATATCATGACGATGGGGTAGGAGTGAGTAGAATTCTACAAGGTTGAGCATGTGCAAAGTGTTGATACTTGTAAGCAACTGAAAGCAGAAAACCTTACAGTGTGTTGAGTGGTCCTGATGTGTGAAATCCTGCCAAATTTTTGGCAGGATTCCTTACAAAATAGACTCTGCAATATCTTTGCTTCTTCTTGGATTTCAGGTTGTTATGTATGTGGGGAAGGCTGAGCCCTAAAATACTGAAAAGTGAAACATGATTTTGTTGTTTTTCATGTTCTGTTATCTCTCAACTATCTCCTGGATTACTTCCGCAGTATCGTGTAGATAGGAAAAGGCAGAATTTCAGAATATACTCGTTAACTGTACTCAATGTATTATTAGTCATCATTCAAAGATTTGCTATGAAAATATGGCTCAGAATTCATTGCACTTAGCGATGTGCCTGCAGTTAAACATATGGTTACATTTCTTGAGTCTACTACTGTATCCTTGGAGAGAATCTATATTAATAAAAATGGAATTTGTGCAAGCTCCCATCCCCTACCTTCTGTAACTGTAAAATAATTGCTATCTGTGTTTTTCAAATAATTGCTACATAGCGGGTTGAAGCTTTCCAGCAAAACATTTAATAAGAAAATTATCTTAGTAAAAATCCTATGAAGTTTATTCTGGAGCATATATTCTGGATATACTCATATATATCATGTTATGAGAGATGAGCATGGAATATAACATTAATGTAGCATTTACATTCTATATTAAACACTAAATAGAGGGGGGTGGAAGGAGGGAGGTTATTGCATTACGTAAGACATTTTGCCTTTGCCCAGGAGTTTCACTTGCTAAATGCCATTAGCAAAATAGATTTTATTGGAGGCATTGTTGTCTGATACTTAGAGAAAGGGATCAAGAGCTTGGACTCCTGAATTCTGTTTCTCACTTAGCCATTGACTAGTGAATATGACTTTAGGCAGGTGTCCTTACTTCAGTCTGACCATCTGTATAATGGGTATAGTACCATTTACTATCTCTCAAGGGTGTTAGTTAAGTTTCATGGTGTTTGTAAAGCATCCAAAGATGGAAGATGTAAAGGCAAACTATTACTATTATTATAATACTTCTCAACTTGAACAATGCCTAAACATGGTGTGTAGTATATGACAAAGATCCAAAATGAGGGCCACAGTCTTCCATTGGGGAGACTTAATGCTTTGAGATTCATCTGTTTGGTGTAAATGATTCTTTCAATAACCTCCACTTAATTATTCTTTTTTTTTAATGTAAAAGTGAGGGAACACTAAATGTGTGTGTAAGGTGGGTAGCTTTGGGAGTAACATCTGTGACAGATGAGAGGTATTGCTAATAAGCTTGGTCTGTTAGTTAATTAATGCGGGGCTGTCTAGAGGTCCCTGCTGCACTTTTCCTTTGGGAAAAGAGGTAGCCCTGATTATGAACCTAAAATACTATAAATCTGGAGAGAATAGCTTTTGGTTTGCATCTTCAATTATTTTGAGGTATATATCAAATGTGAGCTGTGGTATAGTATAGTAACAATATGATTACTGCTACTACTACTTTTCACATATAGAGTCATTCATTTTGAGGATCTTCAAGGGCAAAGTAACATGAGCAAGGTATTGAATCAGATACTAGGAGGAAGTTTGCTGATGTCTGTCCAGGTACTTATTTGGTCCTCATCACCATAGTAACCTATGATGACCTGTCTCCTTTGATCGGCTTTTCATTCATTTTCTGTCTGTTGAACTCTTTAATGCTTGTGGTTTTATTTGAAATGCATGCTGGGCCATCTGGCCTTTCCATACTGAGTGTGAATCTATAAAGTAGTAGAGAGTTTTAATCAGTACCAGCTGCTAAAGGTGGAGAAATATATCTGTTCTCTCACACCTTTTCTTAACATTTTCTCAAGTTTGGGGACGATACGCAAACTCACTTTGTCTTTCATTGCACTGTTTGATAAAAATTTAGATTAATGGCTTCAGACTGCATTCCTTATAAAAAAAAAGTCCTATTGACTCCATTGGACCTACTAGCAGATTGGGTCCTTCCTATGTGGACCATTAAGACGTTTATGAAATATACACTAAGTATGGTCCGTTTTCTTCAGCAGTAGCCCAAATTCAGCTCTTGTAATAGAAAGTTCAGGCAATCCCCTCATTAATAGAGAGGTGGAGATCTCTACATGCAATCCTCCATATCAACTAAAGTGAAAGGAGACTTGTCTTGCTCAAATGTAGTGTAATCTTTCTGACCATCAGAATAGGCAGCAACAAGGGCCGGGTTCAGTATCTAGGGGTTCTGTTTCAGTAACATAATGCAAAACCGGCTCGAGCCCCCATTCAGTCACCTGGGACAAATACATAGAGGTACCCAAGGGGGAGGCAACAGGCAATACTTCTCCTCTCACAAACACAGAGTCTGAGTGTAGCAAAAGCCTTTAAATAGAGGGAAATAATGTGGCATTATGTTGGGGAAACCCCACAAACAGGATTCATAACACAGACCATGAGCAAAAGACCCACACCCAAGTAAGTTTGACAGTGTCCTTCCCCCCTTCGCATCTTAAGTCCAGCAACCAAAAGTCATCCCTCCCACCATTTCTGTCCTTGGCAGGTACTGCCCTTCTTCCCCCCCACCCCCAGTTCAGAAATTCATCTGCAGAGTTTACCTCCCCACCTGGGCAGAAAGGACCGGTAGGGGGGCACTTTATGTGCACCGCTGCTCATGTAGATGACCGATTGCCACCCCTCTCCATAGGGTTCTGCTGCAGTCTCCATCACGAGCCTCTCCTCTCCACTAGTCATCCTGCCACTTACCCAGATATCAGGACCCAGATATCAGGGTAGGGCTCATCCTGACTCTGCTTACAGCAGCATTGCATGTCACTGAAATCACACTTTATTAAAAGCTGGGGACCTCTATGCTCTGCTCCATTTAGTGAAAATGAATGCAACCCTCTGGTTCAGTGCAGTCTCCACATAGTGTTTGATCTTCATGCTCTATCTCTTCGAACTTGTCCCAAGCATGTCAACATGAAATCCTGCAGGCCCAGGCCAATCCTTTGAAGTGTCATGGTAACCAGGGCCTAGGAATCTGGGCACATCTTCTGACTAGTTGCAAGAGACTTAGTGTGGAGATACAGTATGAAAATGGCGAATAAGCCCTGTCCCACTTGTCACTAATTTGAAGCTGGTATGGGATCATTACAAAGTCAACATCAAGGCCATTCCACAAAGTGATTATCCTCTGATATACTGGGCCCAATTTTCAAACGTAGGTGCCTACATAAGTTGTTCAAGACAGCATTTGGACAATTAAATTAGCATTTGAGATGGGCATGTTAGCATCATATACTGGGGGGATACCTCAATGGTTTGAATCTTGGCCTGCTAAACCCAGGGTTATGAGCTCAATCCTTGAGTGGGTCAGTTAGGGATATGGGGTAAAAAATCTGTTGGATGATTTAACTGGGGATTGGTCCTGCTTTGAGTAGGGGGGTGGACTAGATGATCTTCTGAGGTCCCTTCCAACCCTGATAAGGCTGCAGACTCCAATGCAAGGTTTTTTATCATTTTGGAGACCTCCTTTGAAAATTGTTCTCACTCTGGCTATCAAGGAAGATAAACCATTTTAAAAAACACTGAAGTGTAATTTATACAAATATTTCTCCAAATATAACAGTATCTCTTTTTTTTTTAATTTCTTGTACACATTTCAAGGCATTTTAGTGTTTCTGGAAGCATCCCTTCTAACAGAGACAAAATCCCGAATGAGGGAAATTATTTGAAGCGGAATACAATTGCTGGCTTTTCAGATTTTGTGGTTCCAAAAAAGCCAGAGAAAACGACGTTCAACTTGGAAAATTCAGCAGATCACACAAACAAAAAAAATCCAAAAGGTGGTAAATTTTTGAATGATATCTAAGATCAGATTTTAAAAGATAAATGGAACATGAAATTCTGTCTGTGTAATAGGTTTGCGCAGATGTATTTGTCATTTAGGCACAGGCTAGGAATTGTGGGCTCAGTGTTCTGGTCCCAGCTCTCCCAGAAATTTCCTGTGTGACCTTCAGCAAGTCACTTAATGTCTCTCTGCCTCAGTTTCCTCATCTTGCAGCTGTAAAACAAAGATGCTGATGATACTTTCCACATGGGGTGTTGTGAGGATTAATTAATTAATGGACTCCCTTCTCAAACTTCAACTGTTATGGTGATGTACCTTATAGCAGTGGCTAGAAATACAAGTAGTAATGTTGGCGCTAGAGTAACCATGCTCATTCTGAAATTAGGCAGTTGACTTTTGTCATTCCATGTCTGCTACTCTCTTTGGCCACCAGAGGCCACAGGGTGCAATCCTCTACCCTTCCAATACTGATCCATGCTGTTAAACAGGGTATTTTTCCATCTCATTCTTGGCTGATGTCATTGGTCACGTGTCTCTGTATGGCCAAAGAGTGGGCATTAACAGATGCCATAAGGGATACTTCAGGATGTTGCAAGGCATTCAAGGTATGTAACACACTGATCCTGTTGATAGCTGATGTGGCATCATGCCATATAGCAGTACATTTTTCTCATAATATACATCGTCCAAGGGATACTAATGGCTTAAATAAGTACTAACTGTGAATGATCTCTCACAGTTGTAACATAGTTCTGCCAAACAGAATTCTGCGTCATTGATGCACCAGTGTTGGCCATAACCATACCTGATAGCTGTTTTCTAATGCTGTCAAGCGGAGCAAAGTTTTGTGCTTCCACGGTTATGGATAGGGCCTTGGAGGAATGTTATAAACAGAGAAACATAGTGCTGAGCAGAGCATGGAGATCACTAGGCAGCCATTTCATAGCCTGCTTCTGCGCATACAAATAGTCTCAGGCAGTTCAGTCTGCAGCACAGGAATAGATCTCTTTTTTGGTGCCACGTCTGCCTTGTTTTATTTTGCAGCTCTGTTTAAGTCCCTCTTTCCCATGACTTTGGAGACCCATGACTTATGTGATCAGTTCCACATATTACATCTTACCCTTTCATTAGCTAATTCCTTCACAATGAATGCAGTTAGAGCCTTTTTTCTGCAAGTTTTTGATAAACATTTATCTGCTTTTCAGGGAGAAATTCTTCTTAGTTATGATTTAAGTGTTTCTTTGCTTTTGTTCAGAGCTGACTGGATTTTTTCTCCAGCGTAATTTTTTGTAAGTATTGTTAATTACATTTCTTGAAGTTGTGCCCCCCCCGCTTTTAATAATAATAGGAATAATACTTTGCGTTCCTATACTACTTCTATCCTGAGGATCTCATTGAATTAATTTAGTCTTACAACACCCCTTTGAGATAAGCAAATACTATTGTTCCTATCATATTAATTAGGAAACTGGTGTACAGAGAGGTCAAGTGATTGTCCTACAATTATACAGGACGTATTTGGCCAAGTGTGAAATACAATTCAGTTCTTCTGGCTCCAATCCTGTGCTGGAAGAATCTGGACCATGGGATCATCCTGTACCCTCCCTTTATTACAGGTAGCACCCCATTATTCAGCACGTATTAAGCATTATTCAGCACGTGTTTATGACTCCCACTGACTTCAGTCACAGCTCTGAGTGCTCAGCACTTCTGCAAACCAGACTCCAGGATCTCAAATCATGCACTCAGAAAAGAGGAGCATACAATACTGACCTGTGAAATGTTTGGTTTAGGTGGCTTGCCTAGCATCACACAGGAACTTTGTGGCAGGAAGAGAAACCCTCCAAGCACCATTCATCTGCCTCAATCATAAAACCATCCTTTCTCTTCCTGAAGACCTCTTCCTCATTCACTACACACCTTCCACCTTCTGCAACAAATGAGACAAGGTTCCAAACAATCTAGGACTGAACAAAGACCTACAATGGCTTGCTAATTACAAAAATAGCTTCTCCTCTCTCCATGTTCACCCCCCCCCCCATTCAACTGCTAGAAGAATAACCCACCCTCCCTGATTGGAGATAAGAAGCTGGTTCAGCCTAATTGGACTAACCTTGTTACCTCCCACCTGGCTCTTGCCTACTTTTCTTTACCTGCCTCTGGACACTTCCACTGCTTGCATCCGACGAAGTGGGTATTAGCCCACGAAAGCTTATGCTTCAAAACTTTATAGTTAGTCTTAAAGGTGCCACAGGACTTTGTTACCTCTGCTATTCCAGACTAACACGGCTACCTCTCTGATTCTTAAGGTTCCTACAGACAGCCTCCATTGCAATGCAAACCCTGAGTAATTCCCAGAGCAGATCCATTCTGTGCACTGAATGAGGCAGGTGTCCTATGGAAAAAATAGTATATGATAATGTAATTAAGGACTGGTTCATTAAACAGACATAATAGGGGGCCAAATTAAGGCTAGATAGGCATCCTTACTAATTTTATAACTTCCAAGTGCTTGACTGTAAAATCTTATCATTCTTTTAACATGTTTTTGGTGTATATAGTGTGAAGTAGGTTGCAGAAGTGGTTTCTCAATTGTATTAAAACACGTTCCTAACTAATTTAGAGTTAGAGAACATTGTTGGAATCTTAAACTCTGGCCGCTACCAGGCTATGCTACCCATTCCAGTAAGTTTGTAACTTTTTGCTTCATTTAATCTTAAAGGAGTTCTCTCCCATCTCTATTAACAGGTAAAAGGAAAATTTCTACTCCTAAAAGAGGCCCTGCTCTTAAAGAACAAAGACAGAGCAACCGTAAAGTGTCCAATGCACAGACTCTGATTGCAGCACTGACAAAGAAGAGTGGCATAGCATCTTTGCAACTGGATCTCATGCCTCTCCTGTCAGGTACTATCCAGTACTGTGGGGGGAGGGAAGGGGCACTATGTGAAAATGCAGGTTTCCAGAGCACCCAAATGCAAGCTCGAAGTGACTTTGGGTGTTGCCATAGCAGATGACCAAGGGGATCACTGGGGGTCTGGAATGGAAGAGGCTTCTGGCTTGGGAGAAGAAAATAGTTAGAAAGTTTAGTTGGGGTTTGGACTTAAACCAGGGTGAGGTTTGGACTTAAACCAGGGAAGCCTGACATCTGCCTATAGCTCTGTGTGCTCTGTGTGGCACTGGAAATTAGAGTGTTACAAGACTCCTGCAGGCTTCTAGCAATGCAGACATACACTTTGTTGGATCCTGTTTGGTTCAGGACCTGCTGGGGTCGAGTGTTATTCATAGGTGTAAAGGTTAGTTTTTCTGCATGCTCTAGCTAGGGTTAGGGTTAAGGTTTGTGGTTCACATACATTGTTCTTTTTCCTGGTTTTCATGCATACTGTGTTCACTCTCTTTGTCTAGTTGTGTTCGTATTGTTGTAAGTAAATATTCCTTTTTTGTAATATTGAGGGAATGTGTTGAGCTAAGGGAATGCCTGACTGGGCGGAAAAAGGTATGGATGGGAATTGAGGAATTGCACGCTGTCCAAAAGGAGGATCACAGGGAATGTTGATAGCAACATAAAAATATAGGCCCTGCGTCCACAAAGATGTTGTACGCTTGCTTAATTTTATGCACTGTGAACAGACCCATTGACCTCCGTGGGACTACTCAATGCATAAAAGCTAAGCATATGTGTAAGGTTTTGCAGGACTTATATAGAAACTCTACAAATCTATACCGTGGACCTGTTTGGTACCTTTGGGTGATATCTGTGTGTGTCTGTATGTCTTTTCCTCTTTCTCTTGATATGGTACATGTGTTTGTGTGTGTGCAGCCAGGCAAATCTGGTGATTCTATTAACACCCAAAGATATAAAAAACAAGTATTCAGCTTCTCTCTAGTATTTTTTTTACAGTAGCCAAAAAAGCCATAGGGATAAAGGTTGTAAAATTTATACGTGCTCTGCGCTGTGGAAATATTAAGCCAAATAAATAAAGATACTAAACACCATCTCACTATAAACTTTTTATAAGTTTTTACTTTTGTAAAAGAAACAGTTTTTCATTATCTCCAATTTCATATTTTAAGGTTGGGAAAGAGCATTAAACTGGAAAAAAGGGAAGTGGCACATATGTTGGGGGTTTGTATGTAATGGCATTTTCATTCCAAGGGATCACATTTTGAGCCCACGCTGCTTGTCTTTCTAAAGATTGTGACCAAGTGAGGAATGTTGTAGGAATTCTAGATTGGTCTAGATTGGATTGATTTTTAAAACCCACAACAGCACGTCATTACTAAGGTCTACACTAAATGGGGGAGATCGATCTAAGTTATGCAACTTCAGCTACGTGAATAACATAGTTGAAGTTGACATACTTAGATCTACTTACTGTGGGGTCCACGGTATGCTGTGTTGATGGGAGACGTTCTCCTGTCGACTTCCCTTTCACGTAGCATTAGGGTGGCGTACAGGAGTTGACTGGAGAGCGATCTGCGGTCAATTTAGTGGGTCTTCTTCACTAGACCTGCTACATCGACCGCCGATGCATCGATTGCCACGCGTCAATCCCCCGTTAAGTGTAGACAAGAAATTTGTGTATGAGAGGGAGCCACTCTTGTGTCATACTCTCAAAGAATGAAGCTTCCCCTCTGCTGGTAACCACCCAATATTATTTGCAGAGCTGTTCACTTTCCTTCTAACTTCACAGCTGCTGCTTCTGGAGCAAAAACCTGAATATAAATAGTGTGGCAGGGTGCTGGCCAGGAATGCCTGAGCCAGCCCTGCCGCCCCTTCAAGGGGGGAAAAAACCTCTGAAAGCCTCCCCCTTACAGGGAAGGCTAATTAGCCACCTGGGTGTAACCCTGGGCTACAGAGGACCTTATGGGCTGCACCTGGCAGCCTCCCTGGGGGATATAAGGCCAGGCAGGAAGGAAGCCCAGGGTGGAGTGTGGTGGCGTGGTGGTAGGAAGGAGTGACAGAGAGAGAAGGAGGCTAGGGAGTCAGGATCGGGAGGAGTACTTAGACTCTGGATCCCTGTGAGCCAGGAAGGGGGTTGATTCCTGAGCTGTGGTCTGTCTCTCTGAGCAGCTATTGAGCTAGCACTGTTAGAGCTGTACATAGGTGGTGGGGTTTGCACTTTAAATAAAAGGACACTGGTGGAGCCACAAAGCTGTCTCCAGCCTATTTGTGGAGTGGGTGACAAATGGATCTCCTACAATAGCTATGGTAACTTCAGTTCTATTAGAAGTACAAGACAACACAGGTTGGCAAACAGCCTCTGGGGTTGTGCAACTTGCTTTATTTGTCCCATGCATACAAAGTAGCTCTTTCCTACAATTTTTCTATTGTTTTGACTTGAAGCTGAAACCTCAAGGACTTTGATAGATTTATGGACCGAATAATAAATAATGATAATATTTAGAGCAATTGAAAATACCATTATATTTCATTTTCAATGCTGCTCCAGTGCCAGCATGTGTTACTAACTGAAGCGGTGGTATTAAGCAGTCTTTTTTTTTTTTTTTGGATGCAACTGCTTTCAAAACATCTAATATTTAATTTAATATTTTTTCACAGGGGAAAGGGTAGTGATCAATCGACTGCAAGAGAAATCCTCAAAGATTTTAGATGCTTATGTGACTTTCTCTACAGAAGAACCTCTCATGTCTGAGAGACAGATAAGTGAATTAAATCCACTGATTATTAGGATTCATTCTGCTACATGCCTCCCGATGACTCCTGTCCCAATTGAAGTGCTGCAGGTAATGGAGAACATTGCTCTTTTTGTAGGATTCCACTTGTCACTTTAACCTGAGGTGACTAACTTTAGAATATGGAATATACTTTTGAACAGGAATGTTCCCTATTGCCAGGTTGTGCCTCTCAGCATCTGCAGAACATGCATAAGATATAGACTCCCTGGAAGGAATATGTGGCCCAATTGTCTCCTTCCATTACATTATGTACTGGCAAAAAAAAACAAAAAAACAAACAAACCAATAATCCTGTTGCATGGGCCAAAACTTATGGACTGTAGCTTTATACTTAGTAATCATGCTTTCCTTCCTAAGACATTTTTTCCCTTCTGATTCTTTGGACAAACAGGGGAGCTGTTTGAGTCACAATACCAAGTAGTTTGAAATAGTTTGCAGATGAAATTAGTGCAGATGATTGCTTTTCCAGTACTGAGAATTTATTTAACTAGAGAAATTGTGCATGTTTCACTTATTAGCAGAACTAAATAAAATCCCAAACTTTGTACATAATCAGTCTAGGTCACCATTGGTGAGGATATAGCCCAAGAGTTCTGGTCCTTTAACTCTCTGAAGACAAGTATAGATTTTATAAAATAAGTTATGGGACAAAACACTTTTCTTTTAAGATGTTTGGATTTTTTAGGCTTTATGAATGATTACTTTTCAAAAGAGCCCTTTAACTGAATAGAATATATTAGTTGATATGGAATTAAAGATAGGAGTAAAATGTTATTGTCCAGTTAACCTTAAATACAAACAGCTGCACTTTAAAAAGTGGTCTCTAACATTGGGTGCTTCCTTTGTTAGGGGAATATCTTGAAAAATGTGGAGTCTGACGTTTCAGAAATGCTACCCTGTTTCCCCGAAAGTAAGACATCCCCCGAAAATAAGACGTACTTCCAGTTTTGCCTCTCGCTGTAATATAATGTAATGTAGTTTTGGGAGCAAAAATTAATATAAGACACTGTCTTATTTTCGGGGAAACACGGTAAGCACATAGACTCCCATTGAGTTCTCTTGGAATTATGGGAGCTCAGCACTTCTGAAAAATAGTTACAAAATCAGTAATCACTTTTGAAAATGTTGATCAAAGAGTTTAATAACCTTACATCCTCAAGGTCCTCAAGTTCAGCCGCCTGCACTGAGGCAGGACTAAGCAAACCTAGACCATCTCTGTATGCGTTTGTCCAACCTGACCTTAACCTCATTATGGGGATATTGCAGCCTCTTTTGGAAGTCTATTCCAGTGTATAACTACCTGTAAAGAACTTTGTAATGACACATTGAATTCCACTGTGGAATTGTATAATGCAGTCCATGCATGATCTCAGGCCAGCTGGATCTACATTTTTGGAAAGTAACAGGGAAAAACACTAGTAGTAACTGTGCAACCCAGTAAATGCTAAAAGTGAAGAAACTAAGTGTTGCCTGAAAGTTTCTAATGGGATCGAGGTAGCAGAGCAGTTTGTGCTCTTCGAGTGGTTCTCCTAGGCATTCCAATTAGGTGTGCATGCGCAGGGTGCATGGTTGTCGGGAAGACTTTTTACCCTAGCAACCCCGGCCGGGTCGCTCGTGGAGCCCCCTGGAGTGGCGCCTGCATGGCGCTGTATATATAGGGGAGCAGACCCGGCCCCCCCCTCAGTTCCTTCTTTCCGCCCGTGACGGTTGTTGGAACTGTGGAGTTCTCCTCTCGAGTCCCTCCACTCCCTAGCTACCTCTTCGTTGTTCATAGTTGTTTCTTGTTCTTATAGTTGTATAGTAGTTCGTAGGGCTCGGGGTTCGCCCCGCGCCCTCCCTGGCCGAGGGCTCATGCCCAAGGCTCCGGGTTTCAAGCCTTGTGTGTCCTGTGGGAAGCCCATGCCGGTTGGTGACCCGCACGACGCTTGCCTGAAGTGCCTGGGAGAAGGGCACTTGGCCGACAAGTGTAAGATTTGCGGCGGTTTCAGACCTCGGACCAAGGAGGAGCGCGACTTCCGACTGCGTCAGCTCCTTATGAAGGCGGCTCTTAGCTCTGCACCGTCTACATCCGGTGCGGCGGCAACTCCATCTACCTCGGTGCAGAGCGCACCAGCAGTCCTGGCCTCGACTTGTACGGCCACAGCACCGCCTAGAGCCGCCTTGGTGCAGGGGAAGCCTAAGTCGCTGACCGCAAGGAAAAAAGCGGCGAAACATGGCCTTAGCGTGCCGCAGCAGGCACCGGCCGAGACGCGCCCAGCACCGGAACTCTCGGCACCAGCGCCCGCAGTCCCGGCACCGTCGACTCCAGCCCCGATCACCGAGCCGTTGAGTTCGGGCCGGTTCGGCTCCCCTCCCAGGCACATAATGGACCGCCTGAAGCATTCAGTGCGGCCAGGGACCTCCTCGCACTTACAGAGGCCCAACCACCCCTGCTTAAGACTAACAGGGAGCTGCAGTTAAGGGGAAAGCCAGTACTTCATCCCCCGGCACCATATAGGTCCTGCTCCCGCTCACCATCGCGGCACCGCTCCCGTTCACGGCACTGCTCTCCACTGCGACGTTTGGAATCCCGGCGCAAATCGTGGTCCCCGCGAAAGTCCTCTTGACACCGGTCTACCTCTCGGTACTGCTCTCCACCTCTGCACCGGTCTGAGTCCCGGCGCCGTTCACGATCTCGGCGCCGGTCATACTCCCGGCACCGTTCGCCGTCGCGGCGCCGCTCCGCATCGCGGCACCGCTCCACCTCCCAGCACCGATCCCCTCGGTTCCGTTCAACCTCCTGGCGACGGGACCCTTCTCCGGGCAGACGCTCTCGACATCGCAGTCCCCGCAGTTACCGGAGCCGATTTCGTTCAAAATCCAGATCGGTGTCACGGCACTGGAGCGAACAGCGTGCCTATCTTAGCCCGCGTTTGGAGTCCTCGCTGCAGCCCCCCCACCTTTCTCAGCTTTCTACTTCCGGTAGAGCAACGGCACCTCCATGGCCCTCTCTGTCAGATTCAGGCTCATCCACCTCGCACCTGAACTTGGTGCTAGAGAAGGACCAGGGACAAGGCCTGATTCAGGCTCCCATTCGGCAGCAACAGGACTGGCCGTTTTGGACCCCCTGGGCGTATCACCAGGCCCAAGGTGATCCATGGCCACCAAACCTGCGCTCTGGAAGACCCTCTCAGCCAGAGGCAACCTTAGGGCGCCCTCCGAAGCCCATAGCTGAGGCTTCCTCGCAGCCACAGCCTCCACCTCCTGCTGCCATTGAGCCCGTGCCAGCCCAGCATGCTGGAGAGCAGTCGCCTCAGCTAGCGCAGGTCCCTACATCGGGCTCGTCACCCGACGAGGCGGTAGCGGGCACTACACTCTCAGGTCCCCCGCCGATCGACATGTCTGCACATCAGGACTTGCTCAGGTGAGTGGCCCGAAGCATGAACCTCCAAGCAGAGGAGGTCGTGGAACAAGATGACCCTGTGGTCACGGTTCTATTGTCAGGTGCGCCTACCAGGGTGGCACTACCACTCATCAGGACTATTCAGTCGAACATGCGTACACTGTGGCAGACTCCAGCCTCCATTCCCCCTACGGCTAGGGGGGTGGAACGCAAATATTTCGTCCCGGCACAGGGCTGTGAGTTCCTCTATACCCACCCCCCGCCTGGTTCCTTAGTGGCCAGGGCGGTCAACGAAAAGGAGCGCCATGGTCAGCCGGCCTCCACCCCCAAGGCAAGAGAGGCCAGGCGATTGGACCTTTTTGGCAGAAAGGTCTATTCAGCGGGGGGCCTCCAGCTCCGTATTGCGAACCAGCAGGCACTGCTTAACCGGTACGCCTTTGACGCCTGCGACGCTATGGGCAAGTTTAAGGACCAAGTCCCAGTGGAGCGCAAAAAGGAGTTCATTGCCTTCGTGGACAAGGGCAAGAAGGTGACAAGGATGGCCCTGCAGGCGGCCCTCGATTCTGCGGACTTGGCTGCACGCACGCTAGCCTCCGGGATTGACATGAGACGCATTTCATGGCTGCAGGGGTCCGGACTGCCAACCGAGGTTCAGCAGACTATCCAGGACCTTCCCTTTGAAGGCAGAGGTCTGTTCTCGGACCAAACTGACGCCCACCTTCAGTCCCTCAGGGATTCTAGGGTCACTATGCGGTCCTTGGGCATGCACACCCCAGTGACGCTAAGACGCCCGTTCAGGCCCCAGCCACAGCGGCCCAACCCCCCTCCTCGGACCAGGCAGAACAACAGACGTCCTGGCAGAGGGGGCAGACACCATTCCACCCCGCACCAGCAAGCACAGGCGCAAGGGCAGAGCAGACCTCCTTCCTCGGGCCCCAGGTCAAACTTTTGAAGCTGCGGTCGAGGACAGTCTACCACACCCCTGTGTAGTTCCTTCCCCTCCATTCCTCCAGCGGCTATCTCACTTCCGGCGGGCCTGGGCCCAGATCACCTCAGATCGATGAGTCCTGTGCATAGTGGAAGAGGGGTACTCTCTTCAGTTTTGCTCCACCCCTCCTTCCCGCCCTCCCTCCCAGTCCCTCTTCAGGGACCCTTCTCACGAGCAACTCCTCCTGCACGAGGTGAGTGCTCTCCTGTCATCAGGAGCCATCGAGGAGGTCCCGGTAGACCTTCGGGGAAAAGGATTTTATTCCCGATACTTTCTGATCCCCAAGGTGAAAGGGGGGCTAAGGCCCATCCTAGACCTCAGGGAGCTCAACAAACACCTGGTGAGGTTGAAGTTCCGCATGGTCTCCCTTGGTACTATTATCCCTTCGCTGGAACTCGGGGACTGGTATGCTGCCCTCGACATGAAGGACGCCTACTTTCATGTGGCAATCTTTCCTTCACACAGACGCTTCCTGCGCTTTGTAGCAGGGAACACCCACTACCAATTCACGGCACTCCCGTTCGGACTCTCCTCGGCACCCAGGGTGTTCACGAAATGTGTGGCCGTGGTCGCCGCCTTCATCCGCAAGTGCGGCATCACAGTGTTCCCGTATTTAGATGACTGGCTTATCAAGGGCCGCTCCAGGGATCAGGTGCAATCGCACGTACGCGTCGACATCGATACCTTCCGCAAACTGGGCCTCCTCATCAACGAGGACAAATCCACCCTGGCTCCCACACAACGGCTGGAATTCATCGGCGCTATGTTAGACACCAGGCGGGCTCGTGCGTTTCTCCCCCACGCCCGTTTTCAAGCCATATCGTCAGCCGTTTCGTCAGTCCGCAGGTATCCAACCACCACAGTGCGCACGTGCCTCAGCCTTCTAGGTCACATGGCAGCCTGTGCCTTCATCAACAAGTACGCCTGCTTGCGCCTGCACCCTCTTCAGTCCTGGTTGTCCACGGTCTACCGTCCGTGCAGGCACAGTCTGGACATGCTGGTGTCAGTCCCGGAGCCAGTTCTGTCCTCCCTAACGTGGTGACAGAACCAGACGCTGGTTTGCGAAGGGCTCCCTTTCCAGCCCCTGCAACCCTCCATGTCACTGGTTACGGATGCGTCCTCACTCGGCTGGGGGGCTCACCTCGGCCACAACAGGACCCAGGGTCTCTGGTCGAACAGCGACTTAATGCTCCACATCAATGTGCGGGAGCTTCGGGCTATCCGCTTGGCCTGTCAGGCGTTCTGCGCTCAACTCCTGGGCAGGTGCATCGCTATTCTCATGGACAACACGACCGCAATGCACTACGTCAACAAGCAAGGTGGGTCTCGTTCCCCCCCTCTATGCAAGGAGGCTCTCCTTCTGTGGGACTTCTGTATAGCCCACAACATCCACCCGATAGCGTCCTTCCTTCTGGGGTCACAGAATGTCCTCGCGGACCGTCTCAGCAGGTCGATCTCCGCCCACGAGTGGTCGATTCGGGCAGACGTGATTCGCTCAGTCTTCCTCAGGTGGGGCTTTCCCCAAGTCAACCTGTTTGCCACCAAGGCCAATCGCAAATGCCTGCGATTCTGCTCTCTCAGGGGTGCCTCGCCAGGGTCCCTCACCGATGCCTTCCTCCTATCATGGAGGGGGCAACTGCTGTATGCGTTCTCCCCATTCCCGCTCATCCACAAAGTGCTGCTCAAGGCTCGCAGAGACGCGGCTTGCCTTACTGATCGCACCGGCATGGCCCAGACAGCACTGGTTCACTTCTCTCCTGGACCTGTCCGTGGAGGCCCCCATACTCCTCCCGGACTACCCGGACCTCATATCCCAGGAGTACGGACGCCTCCTCCACCCAGACCTCCGCTCCCTCCACCTCACGGCGTGGAAGCTCCATGGCTGACGGAGGCGGAGCTGCTGTGTCCTAGCCCGGTTCGACAAGTCCTCCTGGGCAGTAGAAAGCCATCCACCCGTTCGGCGTACTGTGCTAAATGGAAGCGTTTCTCCGGTTGGTGCGCCCAGCGTAGTACTTCCCCGCTGTCTGCTCCTATCCAGCTCGTTCTGGAATATCTACTCTACCTCAAGCACCAAGGGTTGGCGCTTTCCTCACTTAGGGTGCACCTAGCCTCCATATCTGCGTTTCACCCGCCAATCGACGGATGCTCTATATTCTCCAACCCGATGGTGGTTCGCTTCCTTAAGGGCCTGGATCGGATGTACCCCCAGATCCGGTAGCCGATTCCTTCGTGGGATCTCAACTTGGTGCTCTCCCGCTTCATGGGTCCTCCCTTCGAACCCATGGCCACTTGCTCCCTTTTGTATCTCTCGTGGAAGATGGCCTTTTTAGTCGCCATTACATCGGCATGGCGGGTGTCCGAACTCAGGGCGCTAACTTTGGAGCCCCTGTACACCGTCTTCCACAAGGACAAGGTGCAGCTCAGGTCCCACGCTGCCTTCCTGCCCAAGGTTGTGTCGGCGTTTCACGTCAAGAGATCTTTCTCCCCGTTTTTTGTTCAAAGCCGCACGCTTCGTCGCGGGAGCGCTGCCTGCACGCCCTCGATGTTAGGCGTGCCCTGGCATTCTACATCGATAGGACGAGACCATTCCGCAAATCGCCTCAGCTGTTCATTGCGGTAGCAGACCGTATGAAAGGTCTCCCGGTCTCTACTCAGCGGATCTCCACCTGGATCACAGCCTGCATCTGCACATGCTACGACCTGGCGGGTTCGTCGGTCAAGCTGTTCTCTGCCCACTCCACGAGGGCTCAAGCTTCTTCAGCGGCCTTCCTGGCACAGATCCTGCTCCAGGAAATCTGCAGGGTCGCCACGTGGTCTTCCGTCCACACCTTCGCAAGCGAGAGACGATGCTGCCTTTGGTTCAGCTGTCCTCAGTACGGTGCTTGATCACTCCGATCCCACCGCCTAGGTAAGAGCTTGTTATTCACCTAATTGAAATGCATATGAGCAACCACTCGAAGAAGAAAACAGGGTTACTTACCTGTAACTGTTGTTCTTTGAGATGTGTTGCTCATATCCATTCCACACCCACCCTCCTTCCCCACTGTCGGAGCTCCGGCAAGGAGGAACTAAGGGGGGGCCCAGGTCTGCTCCCCTATATATACAGTGCCATGCAGGCACCACTCCAGGGGGCTCCACGAGCGACCCGGCCGGGGTTACTAGGGTAAAAAGTCTTCCCGACAACCATGCACGCTGCGCATGCACACCTAATTGGAATGGATATGAGCAACACATCTCGAAGAACAACAGTTACAGGTAAGTAACCCTGTTTTCCTCCTCCTCCTCCTCCCCTACCAAATGTGGTGGTGTATATGGTGACGGACAGGCCCAAGTTCTAGGTATGGTGGTATCAGTCCAGTCTTCAGCAAAGTGTCCATTCCACACAAACCACCATGGTGGTAATTGACACCTGTGTTGAGAAGCCTTGGCAGAGATGCCAAGGAATAAAGTGTCATGGAGGATAAATTCAAGCCAACAACAAGATACATGGCGAGAGTGGGAGGGGAAGCCTACAGAGTCCTTGCTTGTGCTGTCTTTGTGGATGAATGTTATTTTCTCTAACTTTTAATGTAGCCATAGGCACCTATCCACTGCTTTGAGTGTCTATCCCATAGGTAAAACACACAAAGCAGTACTAAAGACCACTCATAAATATAAACCACTCCAGCCCCCAGCCAATCCCCTCCTTAGTGGCCTGAGAATAAAGATGCACTTTTCAATGTACCTGAAGGTTAATAAGGCTTCAGTGGACCAAGAGGGGAGTAAGTTCTAAAGTCGAGGAACCTCACATAAAATGCTCTGCTAACTGCCTTGGAGGACTTTAGCAAAGTTTGTGCTTGGACTATATAATGCACTCTCTAGTGTATTCTGCACCAGTAACCCGTTGCACTGGTGCGGGGAAGAGTTACTGCTGTTGAGGATAGAGGGTACTTCAGACTTTGCCCTGTGCCAGGTTTCATCAGGAGCACTATACTGATACTAGTACCTAGCTCTGAAATGGTGCTTTAGAGCTCAAAGCACATGATCCCATTTTACAGATGAAGAAACAACATGTCTGAAAGGCGTGAGGTCATCATCACACATTACTCCTGCCCCTTCCATGCCATTTTTACCCACTTGCTGATGCATTGACCCCGCATGGTTCTCTCTGTGGGTGCAGATACAGCTACTTCAGGGTGGTGGACCTTGGTCCGTGGTACAGTAGACTCTCGATTATCCAGGATGCGGATTAACCAGGATGTGGATTAACCAGGATGTTAAAAAAAATATATGCACAACTCATAGGGCCGTCTCTGGCTTTGCTGCCACCCCAAGCACACATTAAAAAAAAACCCTACCAGGGCACAGGGCAGCCAGTGAACCAACACCCCCTCCCGCCAGCGCTGGGTGGCTGGTGAACCAACCCCCTCTGTCCATATTTCCTATGGATGGTGATTATCCGGGATTTTATTAACCAAAATTAATTTTTCCCTATAATCCTGGATAATCGAGAGTCTACTGTATTTGTTTGCCTCCCAAGGAGCCTTGCACTGCAGAAGCAAACTGTTCCCTCAGCATTTCTGTTATTCAAGAATTTGGCTTTTGGTAGCCATGGCATTGTGTAAAAGTCCCTCCCCCTAGTACAGGGGTGGGGAACCTTTTTTCTGCCAAGGGCCATTTGGACATCTATAATGTCATTCGCGGGCGGCCCCCTCTCCTCCCCCGGAAACCCAGGCTGGCAACGGGAGCTGAGACCCCAGCTGGCAAGGGGCCAGCGGGGGAAACCCCAAAGCAGTGGCAGGAGGAGTGCTTAGCCCTGCACTGCTTTGGGGTTTCCCCCACTGGCCCCTTGCCAGCCAGGGTCCTGCCGCCTGCCTGACCCGCCCAGCCCAGCCTCCCCCCCACCAAACCTCCTTCCCTCCCGCACCCACGCCTCGTCTGACCCGCCCAGCCCGGTCTCTCCCCCCTCTCTTGACCGTCGGCTCCCCGTGGCTCCTCGTTTCGCCGCACGGCTGATGGTGGCCGTGTGGCACTTCCCGACCCCATCACAGAGCAGCCCCTGGCTGGCAGCGGCCCGCGCGGCGCTTCCTGGCCCCATCGCAGAGCCGCCCCCGACCGGCGGCGGCCCGCGCGGTGCTTCCCGGCCCCATCGTGGAGCCGCCCCCGGCCGGCGGCGGTGTCCCGTGCGGCGCTTCCTGGCCCCATCGCGGAGCTGCCGCCGGCCGCGGTGGCCCGTGCGGCGCTTCCCGGCCCCATCGCAGAGCCGTCCCCGACCGGCGGCGGCCCACGTGGCGCTTCCCGGCCCCATCGCGGAGCCGCCCCCGGCCGGCTGATGGTGGCCGCGCGGCACTTCCCGGCCCCATCGCGGAGCAGCCCCTGGCTGGCGGCGGCCCGCGCGGCGCTTCCCGGCCCCATCGCAGAGCCGTCGCCAGCCAGGGGCGGCCCGGGCGGCGCTTCCCGGCCCCATCGCGGAGCCGCCCCCGGCCGGCGGTGGCGGCCCGCGCAGCGCTTCCCGGCCCCATCGCAGAGCCACCCCCGGCCGGCGGTGGTGTCCCGCGCGGCGCTTCCCGGCCCCTTAGCGGAGCCGTCCCTGGCCGGCGGCCGCGGGCCGGACAAAATGATTTGGCGGGCTGTATAAGGCCCGCGGGCCGGAGGTTCCCTACCTCTGCCCTAGCACCTCCCTGTCAGATGACTAAAGGAGAGGTCTGCTGATTGTTTGCAAAAGAAGCTTTTTCAGAATTCCTCATTATAAAAGTGTTTGATGGAAGGTGAGGGGAAGGGAAAAGTTAGCCCTACAGGTAGTTCACTTTCTTCCTTGGTTTTTCTGTAGGAGTCCTGCGTTCCCGCATACTGCAGGTACCAATTTCACAACCTCCCGCCTCATCAAACGCAAGGGCAAATCCATGGAACTCACGTCTATTTTAAGGATGTCAATGTGATTCTAACAGGGACAATCAATCCTGGGGAACTGCGTGAATATTTTAGAGGGCCACCTTTGGAGATTGAGGTTCATGACCGGGACAGAAAAATGGCAGAGGACATTCAAAAGCCCTCTTTGTTTGGTGATGAGCAAGATGATGGAAAGCTGAGTACTGTTGGTCTTGTCCCTTGCAAACACACGGTCTGTAATCTGCTTACAGAAAAGGACAATTTATGGCATCCCTATGGGGTAGCTAAAGTCAGTCTAACTGACCTACTGCTAGGTAAAAAGTACTTGAATATCAGTGTGCCCATTCACAGCTGCTCAGTTCCAGATTCTGGCTACCAGAAGTATAGTAAGATTGAAAAAATGATGGGAGGATTGGGATCAGTGGCTGGCCCTCAGATTTCTCCATTGCCTATGGGACATTATCTAGAATCGGACTCAGTCCTGAAAGTAAGAGTTGAAATAGCTGTGCCAATAGGTCTGCAGGCAGAAACTGCTGGCCCTGAAGTTACAGATTGCCCATATGGTTGCATTATCTATATTTTTGACTACAATAATGCAGCTTGCTTACATGATTTGCTGCAAGAGATTACACAAATTAATGCGGAAGCACTCCAACTGGATTCTTATCCCCTACAAGTAATTCAGATGGCTCTTGCTACTTTCAAACTGAAAACCGCGATCAAGGAAATTTCTGAGCTGGATATCATTACTGGTTTTCATATCCTGGATAAAACAATTCACCTTTTAGTCTTGGAAGGATTAAAGGACAAAGCAATCAAGAGACTGTGGGAACAGCAGTTTGATAAGTAAGATAGTTGCATGTTTTCAGTCATTATTTCCCTCTAGATTTAAACCGGTTTAAACAAAATGGTGCTGATTTCTTTTTTCTTTTGTAAAGACAATTGTTTGATTTCATCCCTGGTATTGTCTCTGGAGTTATACAAGATATGAATTTGACTCAATGCCTGGGTCAAAATCTGAAGACTGACCCTTACATCTCTATCAGCTATATGATAATCCCTGAGTGCATAGAGGGCTATGATTAGAAGACTACTATAAATTCACAACACAGCACTTTAAGATACTGCATCTTGTATAAACCACACTTCTTTTGTCAGTAAAATTCTCCATTTTCCTGCCTGTCTTCTGCAGTCGGGATAGATGTGGCCTGAGCTCAAAGTTCTGATTCAGACCCAACCTTCCCTAAAGTTTGAGGGTGTGTGGATCTGCCGTTTATTTGAGCCCATTTCTAGTTCAGGTGCTGAGCTACATTTCCTGTGCATCAAATCATGTCATCACACTGTTACAGTGTCAGGTATCTCTTTCATTGATAATGATTTTTGTAGAAACACATTTCATGAATTGTTAAATAGAATTTCTTTCTCTCTTCTTGGCTAATTCTATAATAACAAACCAATGTACCTACATAATAGAAGACACAAGATTTAGTAATTAAATGTTTTAATTTCACGCCTTCTTGAGATTAGTATAAGTGAAGGAGTATAAGGAAAGGGTTCTTTACATATTTTTTTTAAAAGTCCTTATTCCTTCACTTCTACTAAAACAATTGCCTTTTTCATCTACAGTAGACTCTCGATTATCCAGGATGATGATGAAAAAATTAATTCTGGTGAATAAAATCCCAGATAGTCACGATCCATAGGAAATTTGGGGGGAAAGGGGTTGAGTCACCAGCCACCCTGCGCTGGGGGGAAGGGGTGTTGGTTCACTGGCTGCCTTGTGCCCTGGTGGGGTTTTTTTTTTGGTTTTTTTTTTTGGTGCTTGGGGTGTCAACAAAGCCAGAGCCGGCCCTGCGAGTTACATGTATTTTATTTGACATCCTGGTTAATCTACATCCTGGTTAACCCAATCCTGGATAATTGAGAGTCTACTGTATATTTGGAGTTCATGACATTTCACCTGCATGTGTTACACATCTATCATCCTGTCCAAACAATTGTCAAGAAGGCAATTGTTTTAGTTACTGCTTCTCACAATGAATTGTTAAATTCTGCATCTAAACTGAGACTGGGGTAAAATTTGTAAAAAGGCCTAAGGGCCTAATCACCTTTGAAAATGGGACTTAGACTCCTAAATCACTGAGGTCCTTCTGAAAATTTTATCCAAAATCTGTTTATGTAAATATATGGTACACTTGGAAATTTATAGGTAATTTCTATTATCTTTCAGCTTTACCTCAACATTTTCTTTTAAATAAGCCACAATTTTCTACAGGTTCCATGATACAAGATACAGTCTTCAAGATAAATTGCCTATAAGAATATTAGTATTGACAGCAACCTTCTTAAAATACAACCTTTTAAATGCATTGCAAATCTTTTCCAAGGCAATTTAATATTTGTGGAAGGCGGTATATTGATTTCACAGGAGACTAAAGTCTTCTATTTATACGCAGAACAGCAAACCTGCCAAATCATTCTTTCCCTGTAGACTATAGAGTTTTGGTTCTTTGTACAGGGCAACTCAAGTAATCTAATGACTTTCTAATGACATTCAAGAGTATTTTACATGAAATCTGAGTGTTATTTCTGTGTGTTAAAGTAATGGCCCCGAGGCTAAAATGTTTGTTATTTTCTGTCTTCCTGCTCTCATAACATACATTTTCAAATTCTCAGGTTACCCAGAATATCTCTTAATACATAATGCTAAACAAATATTTAGGTGTCCATATTTCTCATATTTCATCCTAGATATGTTCTGAAATTTATGAGAATTTTCTCAGCTGACCTTTGAGTTTGTCATATTTTCCCCTGACCTCAAAGCAGGGTAGCAGATTTTTCAGTCCCTGTGTCTATTCAGTCCTTGGCCTCTCTGCTGTCTACTAAAAAGATTTGGTTTTTGTTTGCTGAGGCTGACCAAGGATTAATGATAATGTCCCGATTTGTGTGCTGGGAAGTGGACTTTAAAAGAGTTTTATAATCTCAAGTGGGCCACCAAATAGTAACAATTTGGGATCAGTCTCAGTCTGGTCTAGATTAGAGCTATTGTCCTAGAAGTGAAAAAAATTCTGGATCCTGATTCTGCCTCCCCGCTCCAACTTTCCAGCTCTGAACCTGCCTTACTCATGTGAGTAATCTTTTCTCGTTTGAATATTCCCATTGACTTCAGTCCAGGATAGAGCCCATAAGAATTCTTTCCATGGCGGCTGAGTGCTAAGGATGTATTCTTTGCTTTGAATTTTTGGACAAATAACACAAATAATGTAGTGTAGTAATGGGAAGATAGATACAAACTGGAGTGGCACAGTGAGTTTCTGATACTGTTAAACCTGGGGATATTCAGAAGGTTGAAGGTAGAATTTGGGTACTTTGTGATTTACTCTAAACAGATTAGAAAGTTCAGATTACTTTCACGGCTAAACCCAACAAAAATCTCACCAAAATGAATGGAGACATTGACCTTTTTAGAGAGAGAGAGAGAGAGACACACACCATATACAATTTATAATCCTTTCTAAAAGGCTCCCCTTTCACTTATATAACTCCTACAGGATTTGTAGTGAATGTGGGTCTCCCTCGGATTTCCAGATTAAAAAAAGAGTTAATTTCTTTTTTTTAAAGCATTGAAGGAATACGAAAACATTATTAATTGATTTCCTAATTTATTTATTTTTCTTTGCATGCTTGTTCCCTTCAAATTGTTGAAATGATTTATTTCAGTAAAAATGTCCTTTCTTATGATTATGTAAATCTCTGATTCTATTTTCACACTGATAATTGACATTGTACTGTTTTTGTTGCTATAATAAGGGTACTCTGGTAAACTTCCTTGCAGAATATTACATAGTGTGGTTAAGTATGAGGTTTTTTAAAATAATAATTCCTGTCAGGTGGGTTTTTTGCAAGTTTGTTATTGTTCTCTTAAAACCCTTGGAATAAAGTGTCAGAATGGCAACAGGTTCCATCTACAAGAACAAAAACAAGACAGTTTCATAAGGGATTATGCTGCAGCACTGTGGGATTCATGAGATAACATTACTTTTGTGGTGCTCTGTTGCAGGACTCACAGAACTGGAAATGGAAGGTTGGATATATTATATAACTCACAGCTGTCTTTCCATCAGCGCCTGTATACAGACCTGGAAGCGATTCTGTATCATATCCACCTCTGTAAACCCCTCTCTGCTATAACAAGACAACCTCTCCTTTATGTCAGGGACATGGTTCCTCAGGCATGTTTTCAAGCCTTGTCCAGGTGAGACCATTCCTAGATTTGTAGTCAGGAAACTGATAATTGAAGCATCACCAAAGTAGCGTAAATATGTGATACGATAATTAATGCCTTTGTTTTTGGTTTCACAAAGAAAGCAGGTCAGTGGGCCTGAGAGTAAGTTTTAGGTTTGAGATCAGGCATGGGAATGGGGCAGATGAGCACGATGCAAATGAGGCATGTTTCATCTCTGGGGATGAGAGTGCCAGTTTCATCATTCTCCACCTGCTCCTGCCCCTCAAATAATCTTTGAAGTCACACCTCTCTGGGCATGAAGTTATTCCTTATGGGGCAGGAGAGATGGAATAGGAAAAAAGGAAATAAAATTGTCTTGTGACAGGTGCAATGCCCCTCCTGAATGCTGGCTGGGAGTTCGTTTCCTGCTTAGCTTTCCTTCAGGTATATAGGGTGAAGGAATGGAGCAAGACTGAAGACGACAGGCCCAGTCATGCACTCAGACAAGGCAGGGGAGGCTGTACACACAAGTCCCTGGCAGTCAGGAGAGAGGAGCTTTCGTGCTCAGTTCAGCAGCATATGGCTGTATTCACCCACAGGTGTAGCTGCCATGTACAATAGAACCTCTCTTTCATGAACTGATTGAAGAGCTTATAAAATAGAATATCTCAAGATAACAGTAGATATGGCACATAAATTAATGCATTAATCGGTCATTGATGGTTGATGTAATGAATGGTAACAAATGTATAGTGTGCCTGATTTTTATTTGTTTGGGAGTATTGCATCTCTTTTTTTTGTCACCAAATTCCTCAGTCCTTTCAAACCTTTACAGGTACTTGAATGTTGACTGAAGGATTGAAGTTGCATTTGGCAGCAGAATTACAATTTCAGCAGCAATTTTCTTTTGCTGCATTGTGTTCAAGTCATTCTATAGTTCAGTGTCCTGTGTCCATTATTGAAACTTTTGCTTCTCAGTACATCAGCTAGACATATATTATTAAACAGAGTTAACAAATATTTTGAAACATCAGTATAAAGAAGAAACTCTGGCAAAACCTTTGAGTCATTAAAGCAGTTGTAATTTGTGTGATTGCTTGTTATCAACTAGTTTTTATATATTTGGTTCAGAAATAATGTTAAGAAAAATATACTCACAGTGATTTAGTGATTCTAAATTTTTAGTGTGTGAAAATGTTCAACCTGCTAAAAGGATAACTTTTAACCTCACTCCAAAATTGAGCATATGGACAAAAGAATGAGAAACTGTTTTAACAATAAACTGTTTAACAATAAACATCACTTATTTAGTTTAATTATTTTTATTCCATAGAATAGGGAATTCACTGTCTAACTTGCACAGAAAGTAACAGCTATTTGGAAAACAGTCACTTTATTATATTATGCAAAACGTATGTGATGTATGTTGCTTCCTCTGCTCTCCAGTATGTTTTTAAAAAAACTGATTTAGTTAGTGATGGAAAGCCCTATGTGCACGCGTTCACAATTGATTTGAACCTGTCTTATGTCAATTTAGCTTAAGCTGATAAGTAATCATTTTAGGATAAGTGAACCCCACATAGGGGTTTAATTCAATCAGGTTTGAAACCCTTTTAGTTAAACCAGTGCAACTTTGTGTAGACAGGGCCTAACAGTAGAAAATGATTCTGAAGGGGCTGTTCTTCCAGCCCAGACTGCCGGAGGGCATAATGTTCTTCCATCTGGCTCTCTACTTCCTTGTCCCTCCCCAGTCCTGGAACATCCTTTTTCTCGCATGGGGGGGTCCATGTGGAGCGGGAGTAGAGCTGGTTGCTAGGCCAATCCTCAGATGCTGCTTTAAAGTAACCTTAAGGCCACTGTGCCCCACTAAAGGGAGTGAGGATCTGGCCCTGTCTGATGTGTCTGATGGGTATATAGAGAGAGTCTGAATGCTTGTGTGTAGTGCCCATTAATTTTGTAGTTACACATTTTGGGGGATAATTTGCAATTTCCATGAAACTCTCTAGGACAAATTTAGCAGTGGCATGCATTGTGGTGTTACACGTGTGTTGTAAGGTAGCCAGGAAATGGGTGTTAAAGGTAAAGTACTTGGCACTGAGTTCAGTGGGTGTACAAATGAATATAGGTCATATACCAGTCCTATGCTTTATCATACAAGGAATTCCCGACCAGTCCAACTTATACTGCTTTACTACTCACACCCATTTTCTAAATTACAGTCACCATCTAACTATTTAAGTCACTGTTCAGTCTGTCCTTTTGTAGCATATCTTTAGTAGTTTTTGATAAATCTTTAGCATGCCACCTTTTTTCAGTTGGGTCAGGCTAAGTGTAAGTGAACTGAAGTGCCCCATTCATTTAGCAAGACGATGTTAAGATAGAAATGTTTGGTTTTTTTCACGAGAAATAGTTTAATGCTCGCTATGTGATCAGAATAAAACTTGGTACATTTTGTGATAATCTATAGAAGTATTCTGTCTGCTTGTGTTGTAGGCTTGATTATCTCTGCCACAGTAAGAAGTTAAGGGATGTCGTCCAGAGAGGTCTATTGCCCTCTGCAGAAATGATCACAATCTTGAGTCAGGAGTTTGGGATTCCCCTATCTAAGGAGGATTTGTTTATTCAAAAACTTCCCCTGCCCTCATTCTCCCCAGTTGCTTTGCAAAAATCCAGAAAACTTACCATAAAACTAGGAGCAATGCATTCTTTACTGGATAACTACAATGAAAAGTACATTCAGTGGAAAGAGGAAATGGAAGATAAAATGCAGCATTACAAAGACCACATCCAGGTGAGTTGTGTGGGATGTAGAACTATCGTACTTGAAGCAATAGTCACAATAATGCATTACCTTAATTCTCCCTGCTTCCTCCAGAACAATAGTCTTTTAGAGTTGGAAACATTTAATAAAGCCATCCATGGACAAGATCAGCAGGGTATTATCTACTACAGAAATTATATTGCAGAATTGACTGCTCATCGGGGGAGGGGAGACATAGTGGTTACAGATGAAGACAGCATACATGAAAGCAAAGAGGGAGGTGGGTTAACTATTTAATAGCGTTCTTTTTCTGGCTTGGGTTGGTCCCTTCTCTTCCTTGCCTTTTTTTCTCTCCTCCAAGCACTCCACATTTTCATGTTGTTGCTTGTTCTTGTCTCAGCCTCTAGCCCAGGCTTTAGGTGCCTTAGGACAAGCAAACCTACCATGCATGATGTAAAATTGTACTACCTCTTCTTTCCCTCAGTGGAGGAGGAGAGCAAGGTGCTTTGTGCCAACCAGCTGTTTTCAGCTGGCCCTTGAAATAATACTCAATCCCACCTGAGACTAGCTGAAGGGCACAGAGAGTGAAGCACTGAGCCCCATGCAAGTGGTTAGGGAAGGGATGTAGAGTTTCTGGGTCTTGTTGTGATGGTGGGAAGCAACCCCTCTCCACATACTGCCTGAGAAGAAAGCAGGCTGAGCCTAATGCCATGTCTAAGCTACAAAATTATGTCAACCTAAGTTATGTCGGGATACAGCTGCTGCAGTTATAAAATCACTTGTGTGTGTGCGCACTCCTGGCTCTGTGTCAGTAGTGCGCATCCTCACCAGGAGCATTTGTACCGATTGTACTGTCAGTGCGGGGCATTGTGAGATGGCTCCTGAAAGCCAGTAACAGTCAATGTAAGCAATGCAGTGCCCCCACTGACACTGTGTCGACTTAATTACATTGACCGTAACTCTGCACTGCTCAGGGAGGTGGTGTTATTAAATCAGTGTAGGGAGGCACTTTATCGGCAGGAGCCAAATTTAAGTGAAGAAAATTCCACAGCTAGGTAGATGCAAGGCAGCTTATGGGCCTACGTTACAGGTTTAGGTCAACAAGAGTGTTCCCAAACATCTTTGATGTCATCCGGAGAAGCTTTCCTGGCAGATCTGAGAGTCTGAGGTCATGTTATTAAGAACACATTATTTATTTGAGGACTAATAAGCATCCTTTGTTTGTGAGAAGTTCTTCTGAATGCGTATTTCCGGTGTCTATTTTAATATAAAAAAGGTTCCATTCCTGTTTCCCAATACCCTGTTTTGTGAGTACTTGTGTTGTCGATGTTAGAATAAGTTGGACCCTTTAGTGTTGTTTACCCCGAGTCTATTGTTGATAAAGAGACAATTGTGTGAGGCCAGGAGGGAAGCAGTCTCATGTAAGCATCCTGGTTACATGCTGCTGTAATATCACTGGGTTTGTCTACACTGCAGGGGAGAGCATCCGTCCCAGCCTGGCTAGACAGAATTGTGCTAAAAATAGCAGAGTGGATGTTGCAGGACTGGTTGGAGTTTGGGCCAAACTACCTGAGTGCTGAACCTTTCGAGCCTTGGTTGAGTTAACAGTCCCAGCTGCAGAGTGGGCATACCACCAGAAGTATGGGAGTCTAGCCCTGAGTACTATGTACAAATGAAATAACGGGTTATTTTATTGTCTGTGTAAAATATGCAACTTTCCCTGTAACCAGTTCCCATCCTGTAGTTTTTGGGTCCGCAGTGGAGAAGTCTGACAGAAAGGTCTGCTGTAGAAAAACAGGAACTTTCCTTCTTATTTGTAGGCTAATGTCAACTTTCAACCTTTCTGACAAAACAAACATTTTGCAGCCAAACGCTTATAACATGTTAGGATTTTTTGTAAGTCAACACAGGATGGTAAGTCATGTAAACACAAGCTATGTCCATTTGTCCTAGCACCTGAGGGGCAATTTATTTCCTCAAAGGCCACAAAGGGTCCCAGTATGTCCATCTCAAATAAATGAAAAGAGCATGAGGGTATATTTATACTGTGCCAGTAAGGCTGTTTGCAAAGGGACATGAGATAGGAACTTCCTGCTTGTGGTGTTAACATAGAAGATTTGTAGAAATAAAATAATGAGTTGATAGGTTTTATTTCCCTTGGCATCACATACACACACACGGCCAGGCAAACACCACCCCAGCAGCACCATTGCTTAAACCCATGTGTATGAGATCTTTTGCTGTGGGCACCCACCTCTGAAGAACTGCGGGACCCTGCAGAGTGCCTTCTTCACAATCAGACTGACTAGCACCTCTAGACTCTAGTAATCAGAAAAGATGACATCTCAAGCTCTATTAAGGTCCCCCCTTTCGGGGCAATGTCTAATGGGGGAAGCCCTGTTGGCAAATCTGGAAGCACAGTTATTTTATCATGAGGGTTAAACGTCGTCACACTAAACTGCTGTGTAATTTTTCTGTTCAGACTAATATTGATGCAGTGTACCTACTCAGTAGGAAGGTGAAAACACCGAAGTTCAGAGTCAGGAGTTCTCCTGCTGATGGCAAGTCGGTCTACAACTACAGTTCTCAGAATCTGAATTCTGCAGAACGGGCAAAGATGCAACTTCGTAAGGAGCTGGCAAAGGTGAGACTGAGATATAGTATGTATATAGTGGAATGTTTCATTGTGTGTGACTGGGTAGACTTGGCTTACCAAACCCAATCCTGAGGCAGAGATAGGGCTTCAAGTAGATTTACATTATTGCCCTTTGTTTTAAAACAGTGGTTGTAAACTTTTAACTAAGGCAACCCACCAACTGCATTTTGTCTTTTTTTGGGGACTTGCCATTATGTATGCTCTCACTTAGACACCATTTAAAGTGGGGTGGCCCTTTCTCTCTATTTCTATTCCAGCCCCCTCTTGCTCTCTGTCTCCCAGCCTTGTCCCCTTATGTGGACAGAGAATTCCAGTAGGGTTCCTGCTACCCCTGTAAGTGAGAGTGGAAGACTACAACAAAACAAAGCACAAAACAGCCCTCAAGTCCACCTCTGTCCTGGGTGAGAATTAGCCTCTCAAAGATCCTTTTATGGCTAGAGGGCCTCGCTGAAACAGACACCAAACACCACAGATTCTCCTCCTGGCAAGGGAGCCAAACAATCCCAGTCTTCCCCTGCATCAAGGTGAGGTGATGACCTCTTCTGCAGCACCAGCTGACCCCTTTCTTTTTGCAGTTGGGCTGCATTTGCTACCAGGCCATTGAATGTTCACTTGCTGGCTCTGGCCACTTTCTCTGTGCTGCTGCTGGCTGCATCCCATTCACCATGCTGCTCCCTGCTGCCCTGGCCCAACTGAAGTGAGAGCACAGAGTGGAGTGTTTCCAGGGCATGTGCGGGGTGAGAAATAATGAAAGGCAGTGACAGGCAGCCTACCTACACCCTTTCCGTGACCCACTGATGGGTTCGGACCCATACTATGTTCAAAGGTGGGACAGGAGCATAGAATTGTATTAAATTCTCAGAGAGACACTCCATCAATATTAATAATTTGTGTAAAATGTTGCTCTCACACCAATTAATCCCACTGAAATCAATGAAGTTCCACAGGTTTATAACTGAGAAGAGAATCTGAGCTACCATAAATATATTCATGAATTTTATATGCAATGTAAGGTAGTTTGAAAAGCTGTTTCACTTAACTTTAAATCCTTTAACATGTGTGTAGTGTAATCAAATATTTGTGTAGGTGTGAATAATCTATATATATAAAAGTCGAGTGGTGTATGTATGTATGTATGACAGCGAACTCCTCCCGCACCGTTTGAGCCAGAGACTTGAAATTTGGTACAGTGAGGGGTCTTGGGGTCTAGATGCTGGTAAGGGTCGAAAAAATTTCGGATCTCACCTCTGACGCCCCCCAGGGGTGAAAGTCTTTCAGGGCCAATCACATCGGCTGGGCGGTGAGGTGGTGATGATGTCATAATACCCCCTCCAACAGACACCGCACTCGCTCAGCTCGCCCCTCCCTCCTCCAACGGAACCCCGGAGATCCCTCAGTTCTCTGCCCCTCCCAACGGAACCCCGGAGATCCCTCAGTTCTCTGCCCCTCCCACCTCCCAACGGAACCCCGGACTCCATCAGCTCTGTGCACCCCCCCACCTGCGAAGGTCCCCGGAATCCCTTGGCTCTGGCCCCCCGCCCTGCGACGGATCCGAGTTGGGTTTGGGGGGGCCGGTAAGTGAGGTGGGGATGTCGGGTTCGGTCGGGGGGTGAGGTGGGGGTGTCGGGTTTGCTTGGTGGGGTCAGGTGGGGGTGTCGGGTTTGGTCGGGGGGTAAGTGAGCCGGGGGGTGTCAGGGTTGGTCTGGGGGGGTGGGAAGGTGTCGGGGTGGGTGAGGGGTGAGGTGTGGGTGTTGGGTTTGGTCTGTGGGGGGGGGAAGGTGTCGGGGTGGGTGCCCAGACCAAACCCGACACCCCCCCCCGGCTCACTTACTCCCCGACGAAACCCGACACCGCCACCTCATCCCCCCACCAACCGCAACACCCCCTGACCAACCGCAACACCCACACCTCACCCCTCACCCACACCGACACCTTCCCACCCCCCCAGACCAAACCCGACACCCCCTGGCTCACTTACCCCCCGACCGAACCCGACACTCCCACCTCACCCCCCCACCAATTGCAACACTCCCAGACCAAACCCAACACCCCCCGGCTCACTTACCCCCCGACCGAACCCGACACCCCCAACCTCACCCCCCCAAGCAAACCCGACACCCCCACCTCACACCCTCGCCAACCGCAACACCCCCTGACCAACCCCAACACCCACACCTCACCCCTTACCCACCCCGACACCTTCCCACCCCCCCAGACCAAACCCGACACCCCCTGGCTCACTAACCCCCCGACCGAACCCGACACCCCCACCTCACCCCCCCCAAGCAAACCCGACACCCCCTGACCAACCCCAACACCCACACCTCACCCACCCCGACAACTTCCCACCCCCCCCAGACCAAACCCGACACCCCCTGGCTCACTCACCCCCCCAAGCAAACCCGACACCCCCACCTCACCCCCCCACCAACCGCAACACCCCCTGACCAACCCCAACACCCACACCTCACCCCTCACCCACCCGACACCTTCCCACCCCCCCAGACCAAACCCGACACCCCCCGGCTCACTTACCCCCGACCGAACCCGACACCCCTACCTCATCCCCCCAAGCAAACCTGACACCCCCACCTCAACCCCCCACCAACCGCAACACCCCCTGACCAACCGCAACACCCACACCTCACCCCTCACCCACCCCGACACCTTCCCACCCTCCCAGACCAAACCCGACACCCCCTGGCTCACTTACCCCCCGACTGAACCCAACACACCCACCTCACCCCCCCACCAACCGCAACACCCCCTGACCAACCCCAACACCCACACCTCACCCCTCACCCACCCCGACACCTTCCCACCCCCCCAGACCAAACCTGACACCCCCCGGCTCACGGTGCACTGTGTAGCACACAGATTATTAAATACACTGTTCGGTCGGGGGGTGAGGTGGAGGTGTCGGGTTTGCTCAGGGGGTGAGGTGGGGGTGTCGGGTTTGGTCAGGGGGTCAGGTGGGGGTGTCGGGTTCGGTCGGGGGGTGAGGTGGGGGTGTTGGGTTTGCTTGGGGGGGGTCAGGTGGGGTTGTCAGGTTTGGTCGGGGTGTAAGTGAGCCGGGGGGTGTTGGGGTTGGTCAGGGGGGTGGGAAGGTCTCAGGGTGGGTGAGGGGTGGGTGTTGGGGTTGGTCAGGGGGTGTCAACTGTCTGCCCCCTCCCCACCTCCGACTGACCCGAGCAATGCCGGGCACTTATGCTAGTATATATATATATTCCTATTTAACGCCTTGTTCACCACCACTTAACTCCTGGGCACTAGCTCAGTATATTCCCAGGCAGCAGAATTTATGCTAGTATTATCCTGATTATGCAGAAGTCATTAACATTCACTATCCTAGGCAAAACAGAACTCCTGGGAGATGTTTATTCAAGTGGACATCCTGGTTCAGTAGGAAGTAAAGTACTGTAACGATATTTTATATGTGTATGGTGCTTTTCATGTGTAGATGCTTACAAATTATACAGTACAGCAACTTCTGAGTAGGGGGGAGGCACAGGACACTGCACAGCTGTGGGATGAGGTGAAACTTTACCCTGGGACATTAGGTTTAAAGTACTTCTTTAAGTTAAATAAATACATCATGTTTAATGAATTATCTTTATCATCCACAAAGCACTAAGGTCTTATGTGTAAAGCCAGTCGTCCGCATGAAATTATTTTTTTCATTGATTTTTTTAGGCTAGTAGTGACCAGTGTGATTGTCTAATCTGACCTTCTGCATAATACAAGACAGAGAACCTAACCCAATAATTTCTGTATCGAGTCCATAATTTCTGTATGAGCTCTGGTGTATCTGTGAGAAAGAGATCAGGTCTTGACTTAAAGACTTCAAATTACTGCCTTAATTTGGGGATGTAGGACGGAGTCAGATCTGTCTCTAGGAAGGCACCTCTACTTTATGGATCTTAGGAGGTCCCCTCTTGCCAGATGCGAGCTTCTTGGATCATTCCGCAGTGCTCTTTGTCTCTTCGGAACTTTGCACAGCTTGGGTGGGATTTAAAAAACACTCAGTGTTGATTTAATTCTGCTCCCACTGAAGTTAGCGGGAGTTTTACTGTTGACTTGGGGCAGAGTTAAAGCCAATGCTGGGTGCCTTTGAAAATCCACATCCTCCAGCAGCTTTTAAAGTCCTACAAGAGATCATCTGCACCATGCAAAGCTCTCAAAGCACACATGTAAGTAGGTAATATTTGGGAAGCTGAAGTTCCTCTTGTGTGGACTTCCTGTGCACCATAAAAAGCAAACAAACATACTTCAGGTTTCTAATAGGTGCATAAATTGCTTTTAATAACTCCATAAATAACACCCTTTAAACCCTTCAAGATTGCCAAAGGCAGCAGGCCTCATCATGACCAACACATTAAGGGCCTGATTCAGCTTCCACAGAAGTCAGTGGAAAGACTCTTGTTGACCTCAATGAGTGTTGGATCATCCCTTAAATAAATGTGCATTAATGTCTTCCAAATTTCAGACCTCTTTTGCCTCAATCTTTCCAGAAAAATTCTATCTTTACATGAAATCTTGCCTATGGAATTACAGGGTGGATTGATGGTGTTTTGTAAAAGTTTGTTGAGATGTATCAAAAGTGGGTTTACAATGGAAGGCTAACTTTAATCTTAACTATGGAGAGACCAACATCTCTAGTATAATATGGGACAAATCCTCAAGTGGTGTAAACCAGAGTAGCCATATTGAAACCAATTGAGCTATGCCAGTTTATACCAGCTGAGGATCTGAAGATGTATATAAATAAATATAAGGAACTAATATAGCAAATCTTTCTAATGATTGCACAGTTTTTACTTGCATTATCTCTAAGTCCACAGCTAGGAGAGGATGCAAAATACGATGACATTCAGAAATATTTTTTGAAGTACTTAATCAGGTTTCTTCATGCTCTCTGACTTAATTAATCTCTGGTTATTTTCAGGTGTAAGTAGAACAGAGACAGTAGATGTTGATGTTACTTTATACTTTCCAGGGTTGTGGTGAGCTCCAGTAGAGGAGAACTCATGTTAACATAAAACATCTGTCATTCTAGAAACCAGAGAGGAGATTCACTTATTGCCATGAATACTTGTCAGCCACATTTGATCCTGTGGATTTGGACACTGTCCGGAAGGAATCTATTGCAAAATCCAAGAATATGTGGGTATCGCCAAGGGGGTTTGTATATCCTGGATTTAAGAGCTCCATTGAATCCAATCTGCACCCTCGGATGCCTGATGAGGCACGCCTGAAGGAGTTAACTGAGGTAATCTGGAAACTTAAACTAGTAAACTCCAAAAAGTTTTCTAGTGTCCAAACTTATAGTAACGAGGGCAGGAGGCTCAGGAAAAGGAAGTTTGTCTTACAGGTTTTGAAGGGTTTTTTTTGGAGAGGGCTCAGCCCAGCCACTACTTATGTGTAGTTAGGGTGCATGAACATCTGCATGCACAATTAAGAGTCTACAGAGAGTCCTGTGGTACCTTAAAGACTAACTAAAGTATTGAAGCATAAGATTTCGTGGGCTAATACCCACTTCGTCGGATGTGTGCAGTGGGTATTAGCCCACGAAAGCTTATGCTTCAATACTTTTTTAACCCTTCTGCCCATCAGAGTTGGCAGCAACAAGGGCCGGGTTCAGTATCCAGGGGTTCCATTCTAATGACACAATACAAAACCGGCTCGAGCCCCTACCCAGTGACCTGGGACAACCATATACCACCCTTCTGGGCGCCTCTAAGAGGCAATACTTCCCCTCTCGCAAGCACAGAGTCTGAGTGTACCAAAACCCTTTTAATGACAGAGAGAAACACTGTGGCATATTATTGGGTAAACACCACAAACAAAAGTCACAAACCAAACCATGAACCAGAATCCCTCCCCCACCCACCCACACACACACGCAAATGGGCTGTGTCCTTTCCCTTGGGTTCTTGAGTCCCACAAGCCCCAAAGTCACCCAAAGTCCCAAAAGTCCAACAGCCCCAGCAGAGTTCAAAAGTTCATTAGCAGAGTTGTACCTCCCCACCAGGGTGGAAGGGGGGGCAGGTTAAGGGGCACCTTACATGGTCAGAGGCCGACTGCCCCGCCTCTCCATGGGGTCGTGCTGCAGTCCTCACCATGAGCTGTTCCATCAGGTGCCCAGGAACTGCTCTGCTTTCTCCAGCCACTCTGCTCTGTCAGCCGCTGTACACCACCAGCCACTCCACTAGCGGTGACCCAAATGGCTCCGCTCTATCCACGGGGGGCGGCGGCGGCGGTGGCTGCTGCTGCACATCGCCAGCCACTCCGCTAGCAGTCACCCAAACTGCTCCCGCTCGGTCTGCTGCTGCTGCTCATTGCCAGCCACTCCGCTAGCAGTCACCCAAACTGCTCCCGCTCGGTCTGCTGCTGCTGCTCATTGCCAGCCACTCCGCTATCAGTCACCCAAACTGCTCCCGCTCGGTCTGCTGCGTCGTTGTCTGCTGCTGCTGCTACTCATCACCAGCTACTCTGCTAGTGGTGACCCGGACAGCTCCGCTCCATCCACCGCTGCTGATCACCAGCTACTCCGCTAGTGGTGATCCGACTGGCTCTACTCCATCCACTGCTCAGCAATACAATTTCAGCCTCCGTACAGGGCTTAGTGATCTCAGCTCTTAAGTGATTTCAGCTCATGGGGGGGCCTTAGTGCAGATGAACCACCAGACCCAAAATGACTTCAGCTCAGTGGGCTGAAGTTAGATTCCTCATAGAAGCAAAAGTCAGCTCTAACTTTCCAGGGGGGGGGGGGGAGAGGAGAGGGAGACCAGGTGCAATAGGCCAGTAAGGCCCTCAAACAAGGCCCTCACCACAAGGTATGGAAGTCTGTCTACAGCCTCTCTCAATTCAGTGGGGTTTGGAACCCCTGTCCCTTGGCTAGTGAGTGCTACCTAGCTGATGGCGAGTCCCTCCAGCATGCCAAAGGCCAAATACATGTCCCAACCTCTCATTCACATAAACAGGTTAATCAACACTTTATCATTCTTGCCCCAATACCAGAGAAACTGGGGGTCCCACAGTAGCCAAAGTGGGTTAGAGTGCAGGCTAGGTGCGGTGGGTGTGTCTATGCAAAACCAAGGTTACTTACCTGTAACTGTTGTTCTTCGAGATGTGTTGCTCACATCCATTCCATGTAGGTTAGGCACGCGCCGCGGGCATGGTTGCCGGGAAGATTTTTCCCCTAGCTACAGGCTGGGTCGGTAGGGAGCCCCCTGGAGTGGCGCCTTCATGGCGCCGTATAAGTACCCCTGCGACCCAGCCTACCCTCAGTTCCTTCTTGCCAGCTAATCCGACAGTGGGGAAGGAGGGCGGGTTTGGAATGGATGTGAGCAACACATCTCGAAGAACAACAGTTACAGGTAAGTAACCTTGTTTTCTTCTTCGAGTGATTGCTCACATGCATTCCATGTTCTGCCGAGTGGCAAAGAGGTCGATCTGGGGAAAGCCCCACTGTAGGAAGATCGGCCGGATGACGTCTGGCCGAATGGACCACTCGTGTGACAGGAATGATCTGTTGAGGTGGTCCGCCAGCGTATTCTGGGCTCCTGGGAGAAAGGAGGCCACTGGGTGAATGGAGTGGGCTATACAAAACTCCCAAAGGAGGACCGCCTCCAACAAAGGGGGTTCGAGCGTGCTCCGCCCTGCTTGTTTATATAAAGCTGGGCTGTGTTATTGTCTGTTAGCACCGCTACACTGTGACCCATTAGCGTGCCCCTGGAGGCCTGGCACACTAATCAAACGGCTCTCAGCTTCCTGACATTGATGTGGAGGCGGAGATCGGCCTCCGACCAGCGGCCCTGAGTTCTGAGCTCTCCGAGGTGGGCTCCCCAACCCAGAGACGAAGCGCCTGTCACTAGGGACATGGAGGGGCTGGGCGGAGGGAAGGAAACTCCCTGGCAGACAATGTCCTGATTTTCCCACCAGGCCAGAGCAGAGAGGGTAGCTCTTGGGATGGTGAGAAGGGCGTTGATGCTGTCCACGTTCGGCCTGTAGACTGGCGCCAGCCAGGACTGGAGCGGGCGCAGCCGCAGCTTGGCGTACTGGGTGATGTGCGTGCATGCCGCCATGTGACCCAGTAAGCTGAGGAACACCCGAGCCGTCGCCATAGGGAAGGAGTGCAATTCTCGGAATGGCCTGGAAACGAGGCTGTGGGAGAGATGCCCTTGCCACGGTAGATTCCAGGAGGGCCCTTATGAACTCGATTTTATGAGTTGGCTCCAGGGTGGACTCCCCGTTGTTGAGGAGTATTCCCAGGCGGTCGAATGTACTGATGACCAGCTGCACATGTGTGCGCACTTGGTCCCTGGAGGTGCCCCGTATCAGCCAATCGTCCAGGTACGGGTAGAGATGTACCCCGTGGAGGCGGAAGAACGCCGCTACCACCGCCATGCACTTGGTAAAGACCCTGGGTGCGGTGGATAGGCCGAAGGGCAGGTCAGCAAATTGGTAGTGTCCCCCCGGGCGCACCTTCAAAGTAGGGCTTAGACCCCTGAGATGCTATAGGGGCCTGCTGTTTGCCCCCCTGCCGTGGCGCAGAGCGACGGCGATTGCCACACCCCTCCGTTGGAAGGAGTAATGGGACTGGCGAGGAGGAGGATAAAGTGCCTCCTCGGGGTTTGGAAGGCCATCTCTGGGTTATCGGAGTGCATCCCCAGAGTTCTGAGGGTCACCCTCTTGAACTTGAAGGTCTGCAGGCGCGCATCTGTGGTCTCTAAGAAGAGTCCCACACCTCCCAAGGGGAAGGTCCTGTATAGTTTGCTGCTACCAGATGGAAGGTTCGAGGATTTCAGCCACACACTGCGCCTTAGGGTGGCCCCCAATGCGATCGTGCCGACCTCAGAGTCGGCCGAGTCTAGGGCCGCCTGCAGGGAGATTCTGGCTGCTGGCCAAAGCCCTAAACTCCTGATTTGGCTTCCGAAGGAGCAGTACCCTCGACTTAGCCAGAGAGTCCACGGTATGGCAAAAATGTCCAACTTATTTTGGCCTGCTTAGCCTTGGGGCTTGCTGCCCGTGGCGCTCCTTATTGCGGAGTCCACCACTAGGGAGGAAGGAGGTGGGCGGACATTCAGGTACTCATATTCCTTAGCAGGAATGAAGTACCTCCTCTCCCCCCCTCTCTCTGTCGGTGGGATGGAGGCCGGAGTCTGCCATATGGTGGCTCTCGATCTTTTGATCGTGTTGATAAAGGGCAAGGCCACCTTTGCTGGTCTGCCCTTCGCTAGGATGTTTGCGACCGGATCGTCGCAAGCAGCCACTTCCTCCATCGGGAGGTTCATGTTTTGTTTGGCCACTGCTTTCAACAGGGCCTGGTGGGCGGACAGGTCCACAGGCGGTGGACTTGCAGACGACGTGCCAGCCACCGCCTCGACCGGAGACGAGGAGGAGAAGGGTTCTGGCTCTGTCGGGCATGGGGCACGTCCTGGTAGGGAAGAGTAGCCGAGGATGGACCTGCGACTGTCTCGTCCGCTCCCCCAAACAGTGCCTGTCGGACCCTGGGCTCCGGTGTGGCCACCACAGACTGGGCTCCCTGGGCCTGTTGGTATGCCCGAAGTGCCCAGGTGGGCCAGCTGGATGGTGCTGTGACCGGCTGTGCCTGTACCGAGCACGGTGAGGCCGAGGCCGATGAGGAGGGCCACGGGGCCACCGAGCTCACAATCGCTGTGCGACAGGCGGAGAACCGTGCCGGGATCGGGACCGGGCAGGCTCTCTGCGCCCTGACCGGGAGCGGTCGGCTCCCCGGGCTGGAGATCGGTGCCGGAATGGAGCACGGTGCTGGCTCAGAGACCGGTGCGGGGGTGATGGCCATCGGCAGGGAGATTGCCTCTTGGGTGGTGACTGGTGCCGAGACGGTATCCGGTGCCGAGACGGTATCCGGTGCCGAGACGGTGACCGGTGCCGAGGTGGTGACCGGTGCCAGGACGGTGACCGGTGCCGAGGCGGTGACCGGTGCCGGAATGGTGACCGGCGCCGGGGTGGGGAGCAGTGCCACATAGGCCGCTGTGCCCGCTCATAGAGCGGTGCTGGGAGTGCGACCGGCACCTCGATGGAGAACGGCGCCGGGGCTCCGATCGGCGCCGAGACTCTGACCGGCGGCGAGACTGGGAGCGGTGCCGGGATCTTTGGCGAGGAGACCTAGCGAGGTCTCGACTCTGAGCGGCGTCGAGACTGCGACCGGCCCCGGGATGGAGACCAGTGCCGGGAGTGCGATCGGCACCGAGAGATCAACCGGTGCCAGGACCCCGAAGGGTTCCCGGCAGCAACCGCAGGCGCAATCATGGGCGCACAGAGGAGGCTGTCAACGTTATTAGCTCCCTAGCGGCAGCAAAGTCTCTGGTGGAGGGTAGGTGCTGCTGCTGCGCCGGCACTCTGAGGGGCGAGCTTGCCCGCACCGGACTCAACGGGCCTGAGATGGCGCCAGAGTCCACGGTGTCGGTGCCTGCAGCTGTTGCCCTGAACGCTCCCTCATGGGATGCTGTTCTATGGGCAGCACCGGACTCAAACGGGGCCTGAAACGGCGCCGGAGTCCACGGAGTTGGTGCCTGCAGCTGTAGCCCTGAACGCTCCCTCACGGGATGCTGTTCACGGGGGGCACCGGACTCAACAGGGTCTGAAACAGCACCGGAGTCCACGGCGATTTGGCGGACGCCGCCTTGGAGCGGGTCCCGGTGCCTCATCCGAGTCCGTTGCAGGAGCGAGGGTCGACTCCATGAGGGGCTGTCAGAGGCGAGACTCTCCGTCTTTCTGGTGCACGGGTTAAGTCTTCACTTGTCCACCAGATGAGAGTCGCCCAGGCACTTCAACAGTTAAAGTGTGAGTAGCCCCCAGGCATAGGCTACCCAAAATGTGCACGGGCTTTAAAACCCTGAGTTTAGAGAGGCATAAAGCCCCAGGGGGCAGGGAGAAACCCCCTGCCGTTAACAGCTATTAACAACACTTAACTAAACTGCTTAACAACAAAGAACCACTAATGACTAACTATCAATACTACAAAGCTAGGAGAAAGGAGATCGCTAAAAAGCAGAGCTCCAGTGTTCCGACAACCAGCGCGGGCGGTAACAAGGAACTGAGGGTAGGCTGGGTCGCAGGGGTACTTATACGGCGCCATGAAGGCGCCACTCCAGGGGGCTCCCTACCGACCCTGTAGCTAGGGGGAAAATCTTCCCCGCAACCATGCCTGCGGCGCGTGCATAACCTACATGGAATGCATGTGAGCAATCACTCGAAGAAGAATAAGATGTTATTTTCCAAAAGTCACTGCAATTCCTGCAATTCACCACCAGATGTCACTCATCCTGACACTGCTTACACTTTAGTTAATCTTTAAGGTGCCACAGGATTCTTTGTAACTTCTGCAATTCCAGACTAACACGGCTACGTCTCTGATTCTTGAATTAAGAGTCTATCACTTGCATGCACTGTCCTCACATTTGTGTAAAAGTGCACATGAAACTTGTCATCTGTGCATGCAGATGTTAGTATGGCTGCAAACTTGCACATGTACCAATGGAAGCTCGGGTCTGGAAATCATTATATTCTAGCCCAGTGTAGGCCCTGGCTGGTGCGATTACTCACATGCTGTCAGTTTAATTGTACTCTGACCTATGCATCTCCCATTGCTCTGAGTCCAGTTCATTTTTGATCTGTCTCACTACGAGTTTGCAAGCCTTGGTTCCTCATTCTATTCTAGAGTTCCTCCAGCCTCTCTGAAGATGTAGCACACTGTGTAAATACAGCTTGAGGTTAGAGGGGAAATGCTTTTATTCCCCCAACATGACACCAATGTTATTAACATATTGCAGTTCTGTTGGTTGAAATGTCTGAGCCTATATCTTGAGTCTTGTTTAAAACCAGATACAGAGTGGTCTTGTATCTACTCTTCACCAGGCCAAATTCATCTGCCTGTGAACTGCAGAAGTTGTTTGATTAGAAATACAATATATATAAAATATAGACAACTAGCTACAATGTCTGGGTGTGGTTGTGTGCTTGTACAGTTTTTCAGAAGGCTGGTTTTCATGTCAGAATAGGCTGTTTGTTAATAAAGTTAGATAGATATCAGTAGTCCATAGAGTGTGCCAAGCTCTCCTTTTAAAAGTATAGCTAAACAAAACAAAACTAAAACTCCTTTTATCCAATGTGAGCAAATAGCTGCCTGCAAGAAATTATTTTGGAGAAAAATCATTAGCTGTTAAAGTTGCTGAATGTAGAAAGTCCCGGGTATGTTCCCCTACCATAGAGTTTTGTGTAGCTTTCTTTTTTTTCTCTCATTTGGGTTTCCATTTAGTATTGTGACTTGTATGATTGTACTGCTTAGGAGCCCTACTCATGAACCGGGACCCTATTCTGTTCTTTCTTTTTAACCTTTATTGCCTCCTACGTCTTTCAGCTTCTGTTTATTTTCTCTTTCTTTACCATTTTGCTTTTTTCTACATTTATCTCTGCCTGTTTCCCTTCCCTGCCATTTATTCCTTCCCTCCCTTTCTCTCCCTCTATGCCTGTTCTTTCCTCTGATCTCCCTCCCCCCCCTTTCCATTTTCTTTGCTATTCTTTGCAGTTTCATTTCCCCCTTTTCTTAGTATTTTACTGGACTATCAACTAGACCAGTTCACTCATCCCTGCTCTGAACAGTCTTACCCAGCCTGCAGCACTGTATATATGAAAAGTGAGAACACAGTCAAATAAAATGCAGGTGTATGATTTGGGTTTGGTGAAATGGGAAGAAAGGGAATAGGAGATTTTCATGGAGGGTCATTGGGTCCTAACAAATTATTTAAACACACCAAGTGTGGAACAAAGCTAATGCCCATTTGAAGTTTTCATCTGCATTACAATGCTTCTGAAATAAAGCAGGCAATGTGAGCACCATGTGTTCTGCTGATCTGCACTGTTGGAGAATGTACCTTCTCATGGAGGCGCAAAGAACCACCATTGATTAGGGGCAACAGCAGCCATGCAGTACAATGCAGCTGCCAGTGCCTCTTACGGAAGAGATTAAATAAACAGCAAGGCAGCTGACCAGCCTGGGACAAAAACTGCCAAGCTGAAAGAAAGTGGATTTCAGGCTCTTGATGCAGAAGCAGCAGCTGATGGGCGCAAGAACCAGTGAACTGAAAGAAAGGGGAGAAGAATACTTGATGTGGGAGCAAGAGTCACCTGGGATATTGTATTGCCCTTACTGCTGGGATGAAGAGGAGAAGGCAGCTGACCAACCCAGCATAAGTGACGCTAACTCCAGCATGACAGAGCCAATAGAAAGAAAAGGGGAAACCGGTTCACCATACCCAAAGCAGCCGCTTAGGGCACACCACCTCTCAGCACTGAGTCATGATGATGGATAGTGACTTGCTGAATTTATTATTCATGACTCCTGAAAAGTCAAGTGAAGATGTAAAGCCAGTAGAATCCACTCTGAGAGAGCCTGGTTTCAGTATCGTGCTACTTCCACCACTTATTGTGGATTCATCCCTTTGGGGTTTTTTTCTTCTCAAAAGCTGAAATTAACCAGGGCATCTTGGAATTTCATCTTCGGGGAAGCTAAACAATCTGGTATCCTAAAAGATTTAATTCTAGTTCCTGCATTCACTCAAGCATCAGCTTGTTCCAGAGCACAGGTGAAACTGTATGGCTAGGAATTTTCTCAACTTGCCACTTAGAAAAGAGCTGTCTCTCTTGCAGGAATACAACTTGCATTTCAGCCAGGGGAATTTAAAAAAAATAAAATATCTGGATTTATTTACAACAATTGAACTCAGTCTGGATCTGAGTGAGCAATCTCTGAGGATGTTACAGTTTCAAGAGAGTTGGGATAATGAATATTTCCCCCAGGCATTCTTCCTCTCACCTGCTTCCTCAGCGAAGCGGAGCTCTTAGGGCAAGATTTTGAATAGTGCTCTGCACTTACAACTGGAGGCAGATTTTCAAAAGTGCTCAGCTCTCATTAAGGTGTTAACCTAAATGAAGGGGGCAGGTTTTCAAAAGTGTTCAGCACCCAGCAGCTTCCACTGGGACCTGTTCTTTTCCCCCAGCGTCTGATGCAAATTAGATGTCTACATTTTCTGGATCAACTGAGGTCTCTCCCCCGTGTGCTGTGGTGAGTATTGTCCAGCAAGCCAAGTATTCCAGCACCAGAGCAGGCTTATGCTGCTTGTCATTGAGCTGTCTCTATGACGCGCCTTTACTTTTCTTTACACCCAAGGATCTCTTTGAAATGCTGTTTAATGATGCTTGATATGCCATCAAGCTTCAATCCAGCAACAGTATAGTTGTGTTGGGATTTCAGTGGTAATTTCCCCCTATACCATATGTAACTATCAGTCCTTTTATGTTCTCCTTGGTCACTGCTTTGTTTTGCTACAGTATTGCTCACTCCATATAGTAGTTTCCCTCTTCAAAGTGCTTTACAGATGTTACTAATGTTAATGAAGAATGCACAGTGTCACTGCACTTCAACAGGAGTGATAAACACTTTCATCTTGATACCAAAAATATTGACATTCATAGTAAGTTCAAATTTCCTGAAAAATGATGTTTTCCCCAGAAGTCTGCTTTCTTTTAATCAAAGGAAAAAGGAATCCAGTCTCTCTCCCACTCCCATCCATTTAAAGCTTTGTGTAGAGCTGCACGCTTCAAGCTAACAGCTAGCAGATTGATTTTTCTCCACATATAGTGGGGGAGGTGGAATAGTTGCTGCTAAATTGAGCCTTTTTATGCTAGTTTTCAGTCCAAAACAACAGAATCTTGTCACTGAAATGCTGACGATGTGAAATACCTCCAGGCTTTTAGAGAATCCACTCATTTGTTGAACATCAGAGAGGTGTCTCTTCAGAAACAAGGTGATCTGAATCTACTGCAGTCTGCTTGAGTGGAAGCAACCAACCCATCCTCTACATGCTTGAGTCTTCCCTTCATGACCATTTCACCTGTGGAAATGCCAGCTTTTGGGTCATGTCCCTCTGTTCAGCCATGTGATCGCAGTTCTCTTGCTACACCATTAGGGAGCGCTATGACATGCCTTATTCAGCATCCACTGCCTCCTTAGCAATTAAAATTGCTTTCCCAGCTAAAGTAGATCCCTCTCCCTTTCCCTGTCTTTAGCTCCATTGCTGTCCTTGGGAGGTAAAGTAGATTGGGCGGAAGGGTGTTTCTTTTACCATATCAAAGTTCCCATTTCTTTTCTAGAAGGTACCGCTTTACCCTCTAAACAGCCCTATGATTGGCCAGTCTAGCAGGAAAGGATTCTGAATACCATTGTAGCATGTGCTGCTGCAAAACAGAAAAGTGATGCAGATAGGGCCCTGCCCATGTTAAGAGGCCAGCAAGTGCAAGCGATCTTCCCTTGAGCAAGTCCAAAGCAAAGGTGTAGCACTTTTCAGTCATGGGGAGGGGGAGGAAGCCCATTTCCCATCTTGGTTTCCCTCTCTGACTAGAACTCCATCTTGACTGTCCCTGCCTCAGTCCACCCCCATCTTCTAAAACATTGGTTCTCAAAGTGGGGGGTCAGGACCAGGTCGCGAGCCAGTTCTGTGGGAGTCGTGAGCCCCTGCTGCCAGCAGCCGGCTCCGAACAATGACGCTGCCGCGGGCTGCTGGCATCCAGCACCTGCTGCTGCAGGCAGCCGCTGCCTCTGCCGCGGCGGGCTGCCGGCACCCCCATAAGACTGGTCCCGGCCACAGCTCCTGCCGCAGCAGTCTGTTGGTGGCCCCGCGAGCCCAGTCTCAGCTCCCGCCGTGGTGGGCTGCTGGTGGCCCCTCGAGCCCAGTCCAGGCCCTGGCTCCTGCTGCAGCGGGCTGCCGGCACTGTCACATGCCCAACCCAGCCCAGGCCCCTGCAGAGGTGGGCAACCCCATGAGCCTGGCTCCTGCCACGGTGGGCTGCTGGAACCCCCCCATCCCAGCCCCTGCCCCAGCGGGCTACAGGCACCCCCCTCTCGACCCCAGTCCCTGCCCTGGAGGGCTGCTGGACCCCCCCCCCCTGTCTGGCCCCTGCCACATTGGGCTGCAGGCACGTCCCCCATCCCCCCCGCCTGACCCTTCGGGGGGGTCGCACTTAGAGGCTCGGTGTGGGAAAGGGGTCACCACTACAAAAAGTTTGAGAACCACTGTAAAGCATGTCACATTGAAGCGTGCCCTGGAGCCACTATTTCACTCTGCAGGCCCAGGCTAACCCTTCTGCCTTTTAGCGTCTGGTCTGTGTGTGGTGAGAGGGGAGAGATGAACCTGCCAATTTTTGAACTTGGGTCTATATATGCCTAGTCCCATTTTTACACAAGATAGCAGCAAAGACATAGAGTGATTTGCTGTAAATCACAGACTGAATTCCTGTCAGATTATGTTGGCCCTATGCTCACACTGCTAGAGCCCACCCCTCTGGTAGGTTATCACAGCTCAATAAAGTGATGAGCTCATTCTTTTAACATTACAGAGGATGGGATCACAGAAATTTGTAACTGGACAATTCCATGGGAGCTGTAAATAAAAGGTTACTCTGTGTGTGGGCGGATGTTAGGGAACGGCGATTGGCATTGTGTTCCATTATACACCAGACTGTCAGTAACTCGCCTCTAAAATAAGATTTTTCTCCATGAATCAAAAATAGTAACTTAAAAGGCAACCCCCAGAGAGACAATAGTCTCCTTTGTATTTACAGTTGGTACTTTACAAACTATTACCTTAGTAATGTGACCTAATCCTCGGCCTACCTGGAAAGATTGCCTAAGTACTGTTGTGACTGCTTGCTATGGCCAGCACTATGACTGCATAAAGAGATGCAACTTTCATTTAGAAATGGCAGAAGAACATTCTGTTTGCTAACATTTTGGAGCCAGTGCTGAGTCGCGACAGATGGAATTGGGACCAGCGGCGCATAGATTTTGATCTTTACAAGAAGCCACCTGTTTACCTCCCAGCATCAGCTCCTGCTACTCACCGGGCAGGTAACTGGTCCATTTTTAATAGCTAATCATCCCATTTTTTTCAACTAGCGGGCTAACAGGATTTGTGAATGGTTCTCTCATTACACTAATTGATTGCACTTCCCGAGATAATTTACCTTCAACATCTGCTTTCTGGTGCAGACACAGAAATCCATTTCAAAAGTTATTTTTTTTTCTCCTGCTGGTAATGGCCTATCCAGATTGAACAGCCTCTTAGAACTGGTATGCTAATGTACAACTTTTTTTTTCTTCTTTCTTTCTGTGTGTATAAATGCATCTTACTTCTGTTCCATTCTGTGCATCCGATGAAGTGGGCTATAGCCCACGAAAGCTTATGCTGCCATAAACTGGTTCGTCTCTAAGGTGCTACAAGTATTCCTGGCTTTCTTTACAGACACAGACTAACACGGCTGCTATTCTTGAATCAGTTAGGAGGATTGTTTTCAGTTGCTCTGGTCCTGAAATTATGCCTATAGCCATAAACATGCATGTGTAACTAATGTCCAGTGTGGTGCAGATTGACTAATAAACTGGAATGCTGCAGTAAAACTGTGGGGGCAACACCTGCAAAGGTCTTTGGCCATAATGAGATCAGTCCAGTTCTGCTGCCGAGGCAGGGGATGAGGATGCCGAGATCCTGCCCAGGGTACGGCACTCACTGTGCCCATGGGCCTGTGATCTGCAATGGCTCATAGCACCCTGTGCACAAGAAGTTTGAGGGACAGGATGAGGAAACAGAGACAAGACTTGCACATGCACACTTGTGCAGGTCCAGTAGCCCTGCGCTGCAGCAGCAGCAGTGGATTCTGTCTGCGACCGGGCCATATCCTGGGAAGGGAGGATTATTTTTGTTGCAGCTCCCCAATTGAGTGCTTGGTTAGTTGGCTAAGGTGCTGGCCTAACATAGTGTGTGCATTGGTGTTAAGTGCATCTGGGGATTAGGTTGCGGCTTGAAAACTGGTAGCTTGTCCTGCTGCAGATAATAGGATGCCAGTGCCTATGAGTTAAGTCTAGGCAGTAAAAAAACCCTGCCCATTTGATGACTGCCACACTGTGCTCTGAACTGGAGCTCTAAGGGCGTCTGGTAGGGGGGGTTAACCCTATTAATGCAGGTCTCTTATGTATATGGATTTCTGTGTATAACCTGCTAAAAGTGCAGCAAGACACTCCACAGAGAGTATAGCTTGCAAATGTGCAGTGAGGCAATCATTAGTCCCAGGCTTTGCTTTAGGCTAATAGGTATCAGAGTGTAGCTGCTGCACTCCTTTCATATTGTGGAATACTGTTATTGCCTCCCATGCTCATCAGTTCTTGGCCTTAGTCCCTGAACTTGAGGGTCTGCCGTTGGCCAAAGATGATACAGCAGAGTGGTGGGGGCTCTTTCATGGTTTATTCCTCTATAAAACCGGCTCTAGGGGGGTGCTGACCTTTTATTTTTAGCAAATGGTGACAGTCCTTTTTGTTACTCAGGCAGCCAGCCAGCTCTCAGAGCAAAACTAATGCCAGCTAGAGAAGCTGGAGGAGGTGCCCATAGAGCTACAGTTAAATCTTTTGTCTCCAACACCAGGCTACAACATTCCTCATTCCACACACTGTTTCCTCCACTAGCTAACTGGAAACAGAGATGATTGGTGGCTTAAATTTGTAACTTCTTGGCCAAATTCAATATGTGGCATTCTGGTCTCCCCTAAGTGTGTCATGAACTCCACTGATACACATACACACCAAGCAGAAAGCTTTCTTAATGTTTGATTTTGAGAAACTGTTTAGAAACATAGAATTACACTTGGATGTTTGTTTCTTTATGTTCCACTTGCACCATAGAAACCATTAAGACTGACTAGAATGTGCAGAGGCGCCAATGAGACTGTGCTTCATAGGGTCAGTTCTATTGCTCTGCTTTTGCCAGTACACTACCTCTATGACTAGCAATATGCCTGTTAATTAAGTCCTGGGCCTATAGAGAGGCCTTTTCATCGTGTGATAGGTTCAGAATATAAACACTAACAAGTAGGATTAAACTCATTTTCATTTGTTCTGCATCTGGATCTTTGTTGGTGTCTGTGTTAGCCATTACTCTGCTGCCTGTTATGGTTTGGTACAGCTGATACCTTCCTTATGAGGAAGGTTGTTTAGCTGGAATTGCATGCCTTCCTCTTGAATATCAGGCCAGCCTTGCTTAAACACTTGTTTCCTGTCATTATATTTGTTTTCAGTGGACACTTGGCTGCATGGAGAGACTGGTCAGCTTCAGAAAACTACATTTGATGACACCAAGCTGAAAGTTCACAGGTGCTCCACAGCAGCCGAGCTCACCACCCGGGGCCCAAAAGCCAGTTCCCAGCTAGACAAATTACAGGGACTTCTGAAAGATGAACCAGAGAAATTCTCACTTAAGAGACCAAACATGATCCTGCAGGTAATGTGCATTTCTCTGAGTTCCCCTGGGAAGAGCACCTCCAAGTGCCACGCTGATAGACTGTCTGCAGCATTTTAAAGTCATTTCCAGATTTAGCGGATCAGGATATTTTGTTGACACAGATTATAATTTAAATAGTCAGTGCTAGCTTTGAGGCATGGGGCCAGCTTAGCTCAGCCTTAGCCCACTCTCAGAATAATTCAGCAGCCAGGAAAATGTTGTTAAACTTAGTTACCCCAAGGGAGAAAGTGAATATGATTTTGGCCATCTGGCTTAACAGCACTAAGATAAATTGTTATATTCTCCACTGAAAGCTACACAGGGCCCAAACCACTTCTATGGACTAAACACCAATTCTCCCACCATATACTCTTCTGAAAACCATTATGCAGCATGGACTTTCTTACCATTGTAGTAAGAACTGGCACTGAAGAAACCACAGACACCCCCAGCCCTGTAAGATTCAGAGATTTACATTTGTTGATATAAAAAGCTATATGGGTGGCCTGCACTGAACTAGTCTCTTGTTGGATGAATCAGACCATTAATGACTGATCCAACCAATGAATAAACTTTAAAACTCAAAGTGAAGCTTCCTTTCGATTACAAATGCTTTAGAGAGGGAGGGGGGAAAAAACCACAGAAACCTTCAAGATTGTTTATTACGAAGTTAAAGCAAACATCCGCTCCATCCCCAGCATCCCTTGTTGATGATGCATTGTTTTGTTGCACCACCTTTGTTTTGGATGAACCCACAGCAGCATGCCCTCAGACCCTCTCTCCTTTCCCCAGTTCACCCCCTCAGACTTGGGCTTGAAGTTAAGTGTACTGTCAAATCCTTGTCTCTCCCTTTCCAAAGCAAATGCAGTAATGATGATAAAAAGTCACTCTTTTCTGCTTGTTTTCATGGAGCCTTTTTTAATGGAAGAGCTTGAACTTAGTTTCTCTAGCTGCATAATTTCCCCTTACGCCTTTACCTGAGCTCACATCCCTTCCCTCACCTGCTCTGCTGAGTCTCTAATTCAACTTGTAGTTTTCACCACTTTCTGCTCAGGATCTTCCTCTTTTTGATTCAGAGCCGTAGGCTGCATCTTAAACAGGCATGTTGTACTTTTTAAAAAAAAAAAAAATCTTGGATGGCACTAGCAGCTGAGAGCCCATTTGCTAAGTGCGTGCCCAGGACTCTTCCCTTCTCTGTACTATACAGTGTCATTGTCCTCATTGTCTTGCTAGGTAGGATTCCTGCCTCCTTGAAATGTTTTCACATATTTTGAGATCTGGGTGCTACTGCTTGAATACTGGAGCTCAGGCGCTCACTGCCTTATCCTGAACCCAACATACTCACTGACACACAGAGGTGATAACTGATACAATATGTACCCTAATTTTCAGGCATTCCTTCAGTTCTCTAAAGTGTGGCAGCTCTACTGAGCTACTTTAACAATCACACAGGGACTCTAACATGGCATGAATGTTTTCTGCCCAGGCTACAAAAGTTTACAGGGGTTTAGAGAGCAAAGAGTAGTGACAAAAATCTTATAAATAAGGCCATTGTGTGTTTAGGTTTGAATACTGATGATGCATGAGACTTTGCTGCAGGTAAAACGCAAATACAATATGCTCAATAACTGCTTTCCCACTCTTGCAGTCAATTTGTTCATAAGTCGGAATATGTTAGGGCCAGGCTTTTGAACCATGAGGCCAGACTCTTCCTCTTACATTTTTTTTAAACTCTTGCACCTGAGCAATTATAGCAGTGTTAGCCAGGATCCCGAACAGCTCTTTGCACAGAGAATACTCATCTTATCAGTATGGAATGACTAACAAACAGCTTTTTCCCCCCATACACCTCAGTATAGTTGCTGACAGTTTATTTCAAACTGTGTTTGTGTGCCTTGACTGCTCTAGATACTTGGGAAATAGTCAAGAAGGAAATAGATGTTTCCTTTACTTTTACTGAAGTTATCCTCAGCATGAAAAACCTGCTTTTCGGGGCTCTAATGTTGGCCCCAGGATTTTGGCCTGCTGAGCAAAAAGAAAAAAAAATTATAACAGGGAACTAGGACTCAGTTTACTAGTACGTGCCCATTAAACAAATGTTAAAAAGTAGTACAGTACCGCCTAGTGAAACCTGTTTCTGCTTAATTTTGTTGTACTGGCCTAGCCTATCCCAGCACTGTCGGTGTTGCAGCATCTACCTACTCATGTCAGTTACCCAGACCTGACCAGACAGAGGAGCACCACCAGTGGGTTTGTTCCAGGTCCTGAAGCCCAGCACAGCTTAAAATTGAATGGGAATATAGTCCCCTGCCCTGACATGGAGCACAGAAAGTTTGAAAAGCTGAAAGGAGCCGACTTCAAGTAAGCCACATAGTTTGTAGAAGCAGCTGACCTGCAGCTTAGTCAGGATGCACAGAATGGCATAATACATAGGCACTTGGGGATCAAGCACAGTAATATTTACAGGGCACAAGAACCCAAATTCATTTAGGAAGGAAATGAGGAAAAATGTAAGGAGTACCTTGGGTAAATAGCGTGTAATTACCCCAAAGTTGGGAAGGATACTAGGGTAATGCTCCTGCTCTTGCATAAGCTTTTTAGTGACCCAAAGTGGTCAAGATTATGTTAATTCTCATGCTAAAAGCAGCATCACTGAGAAAAGCATATTGGTCTGTCCCCATAGTGGGGGGGTTAATTTCAGTTCTTACTCTGAAGGAAACTTGTGCCTACTCCATGCTTCTTTGAGCACAAAGGTTTTCCTTGGAATTGTCTATACCAAATGCAATGCTGTCATGACCATGCACTCACTTGTGTAGGTGTGGCTATGTAATACCTGACAGTATATAAGTATCTCTCTCTCTCTGTGTGTATGTATACACATAGCTACGTACTTGTGGCCTTACAGGCATTACATAGCGACACTAGTGCATATATTTGTTCACCAAAAGATGAGGGTGTATTTTCAACAATGTGGACATGACCACTGGCAGAAACAGAAAAATAAACTTATCAGTGCCATTAAACAAATCTTTACATCAAGAGTGCTAGAAGAGAGGAATTTATTAAGTATTCCAAGATGTAATGTAAAGTATTCTTAGCTAAACACTGCTTGTGTCATGTGGTGTAGCAGATGGAGAAACTTCTGGCAAGGGGTAAATGACATTTACAGGTGTAAAACAGGGCAAAACTTCAGCTCAGGTGGATTGCATACTACAAGTGGGTTGGTTTAACTAGAAAGTTAGTTGACTCATTTGAATACAATTCTACATCCATGGATCTAAACCAGGGCTGGGCAAACGAGGGCCCATGGAAGGATCCTGTGTGGGCCCTGCGCTCCTGGCCTCAGCCTATTCCCTGCCTTCCCCCTTCTCCTGGAGCCACGCCGCTAGCACATTGTCCTGCCGCTACTGCCAGGCAGTGCTACAACAGCATGGCTGGCTCCAGCAGTGCCTGAGCTCCTGCTGCTCTGAGCTGCATGGTAAGGGGGTGGGGGAGTTGGATAAGGGGCATGAAGTCCCCAGGGGGCAGTCAGGGACAAGGTGGTTGGAGGGGGTGGAGGTTCTGGCAGGGGAGTGGTCAGGGGTTAGGGAACATGGGAGGTTGAATAGGCATGAGAGTCCCAGGGGTCTTTCAGGGAGCGGGGGTGTCACTGGAAGGGGCAGTCCAGGGCCAGGAAGTGGGGAGGGTTAGGAGTTCAGAGGGGGGGGGGGCAGGCAGAGGGTGGGAGGGGGTCAGATGGGGGCAGGGGCAGGCTGTTTGGTGAGGCACAGCCTTCCCTACCCAGCCCTCCATACAATTTTGCAATGCTGTGGTAACCCTCGAGCCAAAACATTTGCCTGCACCTGATCCAAACCAATTAATCAGTTACTGTTAAATATTCTTAAAGGGCTGAATAGTCATTTAAAACACATCAGAGTGCTTCACCTGTGTAACTTTGCTTGTGAAAAAGAACCATCTCACTATATAAATCAGCACCTGTGGAGCATAATGCTGCCCTAATTCTGCAATGCTAGTTTTCTGTATACTACTACTAAATGTATAGAAAGTGAGGAATTAATAGTAGCTGAAAAGTTGTTTGGTACTGAGTAAGCAAAGGCAAGGAGGACATACTAACAGATGTTTAAACAGCTTTTCTAGTATTACAGGAGCCTTCCATGAGTACAGTCATCTGACTGCAAAATTAATGGTGTTTATTATGCTTTCAGTTGGCAGAAATGTAGATACAACCCCATATTCATTAGCTCCTGTTTTCTGGGGCCCCATAAAACCTTTGGAGGGGAAAGACTTTATGGTATAGTATGGTTAAGGGCTTAAGATTAGTGGTTTTATGGTATTGTACAAGTCCCAAATGACATAAGCATAGAAATATGTACATTTATAGAAAATTAATCCTTTATCACATGTAGTCCAATGTTTGTGAAGACAGATGTATAATTTGCATGTGGGTTTTTTTTCATTCCAGCTTGCTTTGTTATGAACATTCCTTTATTTACAAGAGAAAGGGACCAGAGAAGAAAGGGGAGGATATAACCCTTCTGTTACCGAAAGACTCCACTCAATAGTCAGGTAATTTTGTAGCAACTAAAATACGAAGTGCTAGAGGGGATGGATTGTAGGCATGCCTAAAGTAGAGATGTAAATTCTATCTTCAGGAGACATACAAGCCTTAGCTGTGATTGTGCTATCATCTGCTACAACTATAGTACAGCATTAAGGGCTAGCCCGCCTATGTATGTAGCCAGATTTTATATCTCCAACTCATAGTGTACACATTAGCCTGGGTCAATGGTTTTCATGCATATCAGCTTTTCAGATATTAACGATCCCCCTAGGGAGGACTGATTTAATCAAATGCCGGGAGGGCAAGGAAAAAGGAGGTGATGACCCTTGTAGAACACCCCTCCCCCCCCCCCAAATGCTACAGAAAGTTACCTCTCCCTCGATTCCCAGGCAATTTCCCTTTATCTACAGCTAGAATAATCATAGGCAGAGAGGAAGTGAAATTAGAAGTCTCTAAACTCCACATGGCAAGGGGGCCTGTTTCTTTCTCCCACCAATACAAATCACTTGCCATTTGTTTTTACAAAGGACCCCATTAAAGTACTGATGTAGGTTCAGCAGAATGCTCGTGACATGTTCCCAGCAGGACCAGATAGCACAAGCCTCTAGTTCTCACTTTGAGTTAATTATACACTCTTATTTGATCATAAACTTTTTGCTAACAGTGAAATGTTTGTTCATCCACTTAGAGAGTGTGTGTGGTGCCTGCTGCACTTACTGTTTGGTTTTTTTTTTGGTTTTTTTTTTGCCAACTACAAGTTTGAGAGGGCATGTCTTCACTACCACTTTAAATCGATGTTAACGACGTTAGGTCGAATTAAACGTGTACCTGTCTTCACATACATGCCCTTAACGTCGATGTAAAGGGCCCTCAAGATCGATCTTGGAACTCCAGCCTAACCAGAGACATAAGGCTAATCTCGACATTCCAAGCTCGACCGTGGGCTAGTGAAGACGGAACCCGACATTAATAGCCTCCAGAGGCTGTCCCACAATGCTCCATTCTGACCGCTCTGGACTGCCTCACTACTGCTCCACTGTGACTGCTCTGCACTGCACTCTGAACTCGCTGCTCTGGCCAGGTAGATAAGACCCAGGAACATTTGAATGCCATTTCCTGTTTGGTCAGCGTGGCCAGCTCACCTGAACTGCTCAGTCGCCATTCAGAGCTATCAGCAGCACTAGCCGCCATGCAGAGCTCGGCATCCCAAGACTCCATGCAGAGCTCATCTACCCTGGAAACCAGCCAGAGGAGAAGAGCTGCAGCATGGTCCACTCGTGAGGTGCTGGATCTCATCGCTATCTGGGGAGAGGAATCCGTGATGTTGGAACTACGAAACAACAAACGGAATGCCAACACCTATGGAAGGGTCTCCAAGGCCATGCTAGAAAGGGGTCACAACAGGGACACCACACAGTGCCGCGTGAAAATTAAGGAGCTGCGGCAATCGTTCCAGAAAGCCAAGGAGGCAAACGGACGATCAGGGGGTGCGCCACAGACATGCAGGTTCTACAATGAACTAAATGCGATAATGGGGGGCGCCCCCACCACCATCGCGCCGGTCTGCGTGGACTCCACCGATGGGATAATCGTCAGGGAGGAGACTGATTCCGAGGAGGACGACCATGAAGAGGAAAATCTCACGGAGCAGCAGGAGCCCAGCGGAGAACCCGTGTACCCAGAGAGCCAGGAGCTGTTTGTCACCCTGGAGCCAGTACCCTCCCAAGCCTCCCAGGGGGGTAAGTGTTTCTTTTTTAAGTGATTACATGACGCGTGATTTTGTAAAGGAAGCATTTATTAATGAGTAACTTGCCCTAAGGACTTAGCGTGCTTTCATTGCTGGTCAATTTCTACTCAAAGAGTTTGTCAATATACTCTGGGATTGACCATAAGTCCTCCGCGGACATTTCAAGGAAGCTATCCAGGAGGTAGCGATGAATCCAGCGCAGCAGATTTCTGGGGAGAGCCGCCTTATGTGGTCCCCCGTGATAGGACACCAACCCACGCCACGAAAGTAGTAAGTGGTCTGGTATCATTGAACAGGCTAGCATTGCGGCATATGGACCAGGACTTTGCATGGAGTCAAGGAGCATGCGCTCCCTATCTCTCCGAGAAATTCTCAGCAAAGTGATGTCATTCAGGGTTGCCTGTTTGAGATACGGACTGCAATTAGTAGGGAGATAAAGATTCCCAGCTGCAAAGTACTCTTTTCTGCTGAGGACCGACCAACCACCCCCCCCCCTCCAGCCCGTAGCGGTAGCTAGCAGGGAATCTGGGCAGTCTGCACGCGGTTGCTTCCGCTTCAGATCCAACACGCACCCAACCGCCCCCCCCCCCCCTCAGCCCGTAGCGGTAGCTAGCAGAGAATCTGAGCAGTCTGCACGCGGTCTGAAGAGCCCCAAAAAGACCTTACCGAGAGATTTTTTGGCATTTGCTTTGCAGTTTGCGGTTTCAGTGGGAGCCAGCCACGCGGTGGGGGGAAGGGGGCGGGGTTGCTCTACAGTATGCAGGCGCCACTTTTAACTGGTGATTTCAGAAGCCGTCTTGGGCTGAGGCACGCATATGTGTCTGAGATGCTCTGACTTTTCTGTGAGCTTCTCATTCACTTTTAGGTGTAGAACATGACCTCGTAAAGAAATCATATCAGGCCTCTGAATACTGAGGTTGCAAATGGCATAGTACTCCCATTGTGTACCGTCCGAGACTGCATCTGCCTCCTAACCTTGAATGTATCTGTCTCATAACTTTCAAACTTTATTTTCCCACACTCGCCCACAGATGAACAAGTATGTGAGGATCCCCCGTCCTGCTCCTACTCCCGCCGTGCACCGCAGATAAGAAAGTCTAAAAAGAAAACGCGAACGCGCGATGAGATGTTCACTGAACTCGTGGAGAACTCGTGCGCTGAGGCAGCCCGCCAGACGGACTGGAGGGAAAGAATGATACAGGCAAGGGATCGAGAGAGAGAGGAAAGGGATCGAGAGAGAGAGAGGAAAGGAGAGCCGCTGCAGAAAAGAGGGAACAGCGTGAGGAAAGACGCATGGATGCTTTCCTCCGCATAATGGAGGACCAGAGCGACATGCTGCGATCTCTGGTGGAGCTGCAGCATGACCAAAGACCACCTCTGCAGCCCCTGTGTAACCACCTCCCCACCTCCCATAGCTTCCCCACCCAGACGCGGGGTGAGAACACGGGGGGGGCAAGCTCCGTGGGCCGCTCCACTCTACCCCACAAGCCAGCAGAAGCAGCAGCAGCAGCAGGCTGACGTTCTCGGAAAACTTTTAAAAGCTGCTGTGTCTTGCCCACCCCTCTTCTCCCCCCTTCCCACCCCCCCCTCCTTTGCCCGCTCCTCCCCCACTGCGACTGCCGGTTTCCCTCCAGGATACTAGGACAGTGATCCCCTGTATTTGTATTTCCGATTAACCAATAAAGGAACCATGATTTTTCAAACAGTGATTTTATTTCCTCTGCAAGCATGGGGATAGGGGAGGGAAAGAGGGTTCAAGGGCAGCAGGCTTAGAGCACAGCAAGGGAGCAGATTCTCAAACGCCATCTCGGCCACTCATAAAACTGTCTTTCAAGGCGTCCCTGAGGCGCAGGGCCTCACGGTGTGCTCTTCGACTTTCCCTGTTGTCTGGCAGCTCATAAGTAGCAGAAAGTAAATTTGCCTCTGCCTCCCAGCCCGCCATAAACATTTCCCCCTTGCTCTCACAGATATTGTGGAGCACAGAGCAAGCAGCTATAACAATGGGGATATTTCTCTCGCGGATGTCTGAGCAAATCAGTAAGGAACGCCATCTCCCCTTCAAGCGGCCAAATGCACACTCTACGGCCATTCTGCACTTGCTCAGACTGTAGTTGAACAGCTCCTGACCCCTGTCCAGGGCTCCTGTGTAGGGCTTCATAAGCCAGGGCATTGGGGGTAGGCTGGGTCCCCAATGATCACGATCGGCATTTCGACCCCCCCCACAGAAATTTTCTGGTTGGGGAAGAAAGTGCCTTGCTGCAGCTGTCTAAAAACCCTAGAGTTCCTGAACACTCGAGCGTCATGAAGCTTTCCCGGCCACCCCACGTAGAGGTCGGTGAAACATCCCTTGTGGTCAACCACTGCTTGCATGACCATTGAGTAATATCCCTTCCGGTTTCTGTACTCGGCGGCCTCGTGGTCCGGTGCCAGGATAGGGATATGAGTCCCATCTATAGCCCCACCACAGTTAGGGAATCCCATGGCAGCAAAGCCATCTATTGTGGCTTGCAGGTTTGCGAGGTTTATAACCCGGTGTAGCAGCCGCTCGACGATTGCCCTGCTTACTTGCATCACAGCAAAGCCCACTGTAGACCTACCCACCCCAAACTGATTCGCCACTGACCGGTAGCTGTCTGGCGTTGCAAGCTTCCAGAAGGCTATCGCCACTCGCTTCTCCACTGTAAGGGCCGCTCTCATTTTGGTATTCCTGCGCTGGAGGGCCGGGGACAGCAAGTCACAAAGTTCCAGGAAGGTGCCCTTTCGCATGCGGAAGTTTCTGAGCCACTGGGAGTCATCCCAGACCCGCAGCACTATGCGGTCCCATCAGTCCGTGCTTGTTTCCCTGGCCCAGAATCGGCATTCGATGGCATGAGCCTGCCCCATTGCCACCATTTTTGACAGATTGTCAGTCGCCCTACTTGCAAAAACGGCAGTGTCCATGTCGTCCCCGCTGTGCACGTCTTCGTCCATCTCGTGCACGTTCTCGTCCATCTCCTCCTCACTGTCGTCGGGTTCCAGAAGGCGCAGTTCTCCCCGGATCGCATTCCTCCTCTGCAGACGGTGCAGCAGGAACTCAGCAACCGTGATCGAGGTCCTCACAACAGCCATTACTGCAGCCGTGGTGTCAGCGGGCTCCATGCTTGCAGTGCAATGGCGTTAGCACGGCGGAGAAAGGGTGCGAATTATGGGATGCCTACCCACAGTGCACCGCTCGTAATGGGGGTGGGCGGCGCGGAAAAAGGGCGCGAAATTTGGAAATGCCTACCCATAGTGCAGCACTCGAAATGGTGCCTGCTGGGGGATCAGGGAACTGTGGGATAGGTACCCAGAGTGCAACGCTCGTCATGTCGACGCTTGCAAAAGTTTTGCGGACAGACACTGTCGACTTGCTGTGCTTAGCTGTGCCTAGTGAAGACACACAACATCGACTGTATACCGTCGCGTTCACAACATCGACATAAAGTAAATCAAACTTCTGCTGTAGTGAAGACATACCCAAAAGTTCATTAACTCTAATTTGTAGGACAGGGCCAGAAAGTGACATTTTTATTCCTGTAATACTGTCTGAAGCCAAGGAAGAGAAAATAGGTGGCAGTGATAAGTAAATGGGCCAATGAGGAAAGGCCTGGCTCTCCACTATTTTTATTCCTAATAAGTGCTTGACCTATGTCCCGGTTGTAAAAAGTTTTCTTCCTTGACCATCTCATGAAAATACCCACAGCTGAATGAGTATATCTGTTGCCTACTGTTAGAAAGGTTTTGACTAGTGGTTTCTTTTTTAGTCTGCTCCCCACTGTGGTGGGAGGAGGAGTTTTTATTTTACAAGATTAATTACATTCAGCAGCTGGTGAAAAATATTTGTAGAAAAACTCTCAATAGGTTAATTGGCTACCTGATAACTGTAATTAGAATGTCCTCTCTAGTGGATGAGAACAGATATAGGCTCTCTGTTCCAGCACCTGCTTAGCAACTTTTTTAATACTGTCATCCAGGTTTTCCTCAGCATCTATGATTGAGGGGGGGGGGGGGGAGGGGAGGGGAGGGAAGAGAGGAAGAAGAGAAGAGACAAAGAAAAACACAACAGTTAAATCCAGGACACTACTGTGCATTTATTTGCAAAAAGGCTGAAGAGTCCAGACAGACATCTATTGTGCCAGCATAGGAGGAAGACTAAGAAACAGCAGCTTTGACTACTGTTTCAAGACTTTAAGAAGTGGTTTGAGCTTCCCTAAATTGCATTTACTATATGGTAGGGCAGAGCAGTCTGCATCTCCAGTACCACTTAAGTGACCTATATTACAATTGGTTCAAGAGCAGCATCAGGGACCTTTTTCCTTCCTAACAATGGCATGCATGTTACAGAAATCAGATGATCCCAAAAGGGGAAAATGGGCCAGGCCTTGAAGGCGACACTCATTAGTTTTATCCTAAGAACTCTGGATATGAATGGCACTTGATATTTGTATTACTATTACCAACAAGGAGAGAAGGATTTAGACATTTCTGTAAAAATAGTGTTGTCCCTCTGCCAAATGGTAGGTGTCTGGAAACATTAGGGCAACTTGTTTTTATGTAACACCAGTCTTTGAGGGAATTGCCTGGATGTGATTTTTGACAACTTTTAGGCTTTCAAAATCCTCAGCCAAACCATCAATACCTCCCCCCTAAAAACAACCTGCAGCACAAAACCAAAGCAGCATTCCTTTGAATAGTACTGGCCTGTTAAGAACTTCTGAAACTGTAACAGTACCGTCTGGTGACACCCACCCTAATCCCAAGTGAAGCCGCTTACATGCATTCAACATTTTCATAAGCCATGTTAAATCCTTGCATATAGTTTGTTCTAATCAGATTAAGTTTATCCTTCCCACTACTAGAGAACTTACATTTTTCCAACTCTGCCATGGCATAATTATTCTTAAAATATGCCTCTGCACAGAAAATATTTGTAAGCAGCACCTGATAAAACAAAATCCAGCAAAAGAAAGGTATAAGCAAATCATACAATATTGTAATACAAACACGTTTTCTCCAAGAAAATAACATACTGCCAACTCATACTAAATGTATTTAAGAGCTAATGAGCTTGAGATCAGGTGTGTGCAAGGGTAATTCTTCTTTTGCTCTCATGGTATAGTGCCTAGTTCTTTACTAATACAATTGGGAAGAATGCTAATGGGTTTCCATTTTTTCCCCACAGCTACTACTTCCAGTAAATGGAATAACCCTATCACTCACAAGTGACTAGAAAATGGGTTCTCCGTTACAAATCGAGATGTGACTTTACAAAACATTTTTCACATAACACGTTCATTAAAGACTGAAGTTTTAATTAGTTTAGATCTCCGATCCATTATGTCTGGTGGAAAAACCTGATAGGAACATCAGAAATTGTGTGTTTAATACCACATTCTTTAAATTGAAATCTTTTAAAGAGAATACTTGGATTACAATGTTAACAATTCATAAAATATCATTTGTGTACAATGATCACAAACTGGAACCCTACACCGTACTCCCTATTTCTTTTCCCCTCCTGAGAGGTATTTAAGATTATTTAATGCAACATCCATCAGAAAATTAGAAACCTCTTGCTTTATTGTCCATTTGTGAACAACTGTGTTCTCTATATTCTGTGATGAACCTGTTTTTATACATCTTGTTGTACTGCTGTAACAGTTAAATGAAAACAACATCTCACTGCTGTAGCTTTCCAAAACTTGAGATGCTAATGTGCTAATTTATAAAACACTGGCACCCAACAGCATTCTGAATGATAGGAGTACATGTCTGTTGAAGTGAAAGTGGACTTTCCCTGGTTTATCTGAAGGCCCACACAAAGAATATATGCAGGATGGTATTAGCTCCTTGGAGTCTGCCTGTAACACAGAGCATGCAGAACCATCGCTTCGAAGAGGAGAGAAAGGATCTAACGTTCCAATCTGCAGTAGCTAGGAATACAGATACAGGTTTCTGCTTTCTGGATGGTTCTAGAATTTAAGGTTAAGTTAAGGTACGGGGTCCCAGGAACAGGGTCTGCAGTTCCGCATAGAAAAAACTCTGGTTTCAACAGACTCTTTCGATGGGATACTGAAAGCATGAGACCACACCCATTAGTCACAGAAAAGGGAAGTGCACTCACTTCGTGATCATGATTGCGTAGACCAATACTGATGGATCGACTAGCCCTGGATATAGCTGCTGTCATTGCATACAAATTAATGGAGACATCTGCCACTCTCTTCAGAACCAGCTGCTCATCTACTATGGTCTAGACAAGATTTAAAAAAAATAAGTTTAGAGCTTCCATTACATCATTTAAACCACAATTACCCAGCAATGTCCACCCAAACACAATGCAATACATTTCAAAAAAGGTCTGCTTCTGTCACTGGTGAACTTCCTTTAGCACAGCCAGTCAAGCCAGTGTAACAGACTTTTACACTTCAATTTCCTTTGCTTTTCCACATGTATTATCCCCTTCCTCCTTAGCAGTAAATGGCCCTTAAGTGTCATGCATGAAATGGACCTTTAAGGGCAGCAGGGACATCACCAATTCCTCACACCTGTTGGCAGTGAATTGCAGTAGCGACAGCATTTTCAGCAGAGGCTGTCTACCTCTGTATCACGGACAAATGTAGAGTCCCCACAGATTTTTATTTAATACATTAGATGGAACTGTATTATACACAAGGAATGCTAGCTCATCACGAGGCTAACCACTGTCTGTATTTTGTCAGCTTTAAATTCTGATGTCTCTTCAACGTGAAAATCCTATTAAAAATGTGATTACTTTGCCAAACCTCCTTAGCAAGCCTTCCACTGTAGTTCCAAAATAATAGATGTTTTCTTCAAGTTTCTTGCTGCTTCCCTAAAAGGAAAAACAAAAGGATCTACTGTTTAGTAGATATTTTAAGTATGTTTTGAGTACTCTGTAAGAAACTGGATTAACAACTTACAACACTGAAGATTTAGCCAAACATTACATAGTGTAAACGTTGAAGGGCAAACTGCTCCTTCACTGCCCAGTCAGGAATTCAAAACCCTGACGTGGATGGACTACTTACTGAGCATGGGAAAACTCAGACTGTTGGGAGAAGGCAGTAATTTAAATATTCCTAACAGTTGTAACACAACTTCTAATTTCTTGATTTCAGAATGCACTGGCTATGTGAGAAATAAATGTTTAATTTAAAAATGCTGAATTTTAAGTGAAGTGTTGAGTCTGAGGCTCATTACCATACTGTTAAAGGACTTCAATGCTGTTGTGCATCGAAGGGGAAAGGAGAAGCAAGAATGTGCAATAAGCAATGAACAGGCAGTTGTATAGAAAAAAAAAGTGCATAATTCCAGCCTGAACCACCTGCTTCCACTGAAGTCAACAAGTGCAGTATCAGGTTTGAATATAGCAAATGCCACCAAGTGGCATTTTCATCAGTAACTTCAAAATGGCAAGGGTTTTTTTTATTTGTTTTTTTAACTCTATGAGCATTTCGGATAGAGGAAGACTTTGCTAGGTACACCACCTTTGCCACCTCAGTTATGGTGTTAAAGATCAAAAGGAACAGGTGTGGAATTCCAGACATTTTCCAGCAAACCCAATCTTGGTATTTTAATACTATTTCTTCAGTAAAAACAAGCAGAAGTAACCCTTCAAAAACACTTGGCAGGCTGCCTTCAAATAAATAAATAAATATATATTTATATATTTTTATATATTTATATATTTATATATATTTGAAGTGATCTTTTAATTCTGATTTGTGAAGTGACATTACCAACTAGCTAGGGAGAAAAAACACCTGCCACTTTCCAAAAGGAGAAGCAGCACTGTCGTTAGGAAGCATCTGACTGGTAGGGATAGTTGTTGGATGCAGCTTGTCTCACCCAAGCAAAGCCAAGATTTTCCTTTGTTAGCAAACGTTAGTTCGTTTTTAAGAGCCCATTCTGCAGGCATTAAATTTCACTTCCTCTTCCATGGAGGCATGTACAGCACAGTGGCTGTACATTAAAACTTCCCAATTTTACCTGAACATCTCGGCATTTGCTATATTGCCCAACGCTCAGGAATAAGAAAAGCTGCATATACTGAGGTAACGTTATTTAGTTATCTACAGCAAAACTTAGGTCTAAGCCTACCTTAACCATGAGAATGGTGCTATATCAACACTGATCAATTCTCTCAACTCCTGGCATCAAGTAGGAGGAAAATACTGAACACAGCACATTTAGCTTGTGGCAACTCTCGATTGTAACTTTTAGCACCATTTTATGGTTTTCACAGTGCAGAAAGAACAAAAAAAAAAAAAATCATGACTTGAACCTATTGTAGAAAAGATTCATGACTGATATACCTCCCAGAATCTCTGCTGTTGGCTTCAGTTTGCTGTAGTAAAAAAATGGATTGTTTTTTAAGTGACATCCAGTCACTCTTGGCACCATAGAACAGTGCTCCCCAACCGGTGTGCCGCGGCACACTGGTGTGCCGTGAGGCCATGCCAAGTGTGCCGCGGCAAAAGCTCTGACCGCGAGGCTGGGGGGCGGGAGAGGCGGTGTGGCGCGGCGCTGCTCTGACCGCGAGGCTGGGGGGCGGGAGAGGCGGTGTGGCGCGGCGCTGCTCTGACCGCGAGGCTGGGGGGCGGGGGAGGCGGTGTGGCGCGGCGCTGCTCTGACCGCGAGGCTGGGGGGCGGGGGAGGCGGTGTGGCGCGGCGCTGCTCTGACCGCGAGGCTGGGGGGCGGGGGAGGCGGTGTGGCGCGGCGCTGCTCTGACCGCGAGGCTGGGGGGCGTGTCGCTCCTCTCCTTCCCTCGCTGGAGTCGGGTCAGAGCAGCGTGACCCAGCGAACAAGTAAGCGCGGGGGGGAAGCGGGGTGCAAGGGGGTGTTGGGGGGAGGCTGGGCTGGGAGCGGGGGTAAGCGGGGTGCAAGGGGGCGTTGGGGGGAGGCTGGGCTGGGAGCGGGGGTAAGCGGGGTGCAAGGGGGCGTTGGGGGGAGGCTGGGCTGGGAGCGGGGGTAAGCGGGGTGCAAGGGGGCGTTGGGGGGAGGCTGGGCTGGGAGCGGGGGTAAGCGGCGTGCAAGGGGGCATTGGGGGGAGGCTGGGCTGGGAGCGGGGGTAAGCGGCGTGCAAGGGGGCGTTTGGGGGAGGCTGGGCTGGGAGCGGGGGTAAGCGGCGTGCAAGGGGGCGTTGGGGGGAGGCTGGGCTGGGAGCGGGGGTAAGCGGCGTGCAAGGGGGCGTTGGGGGGAGGCTGGGCTGGGAGCGGGGGTAAGCGGCGTACAAGGGGGCGTTGGGGGAGGCTGGGCTGGGAGCGGGGGTAAGCAGTGTGCAAGGGGGCGTTGGGGGGATATAATATATATATATACTATTATACTCTTCAAAACGATATTTTGAAGATTATATTAGTTTTTTATCCAATTTTTGTATGTGGTGTGCCGTGGAATTTTGGGAGAGGCTATGGTGTGCCGAGGGTGACAAAAGGTTGGGGAGCACTGCCATAGAACACAAAGTACTTGTCCTGGAGATAACATCACATGGTTAAAGTGCCCCTGTGTGAGTGATGCTGGACAAAATTATCAAGTACCAAAGTATCACAAGCACAATAAAATCACTTTACTGTTTTCCTCTGATTTTTACATCTTAATTATAGATGGGGAAAAACTATATTTTACCTTTCTACAGCTACCAAGTCACATGTACTCCACTCCACTAGGTCAGCCATTTCTAAGCCAATGCTTATTATCATGCGTGTAACACAAACCTGCTCTAGGACCAAACCATTATTCAATAAAAGGAAAGGAATTAGAGATAGGGAAAAAAGGGGTTCCACTAAGGCCAGGAAAATAAGCAACTTTGGAAGAGAAGGGGGCCAGATGAGAAAGGAACTGGAAAGAGTTTCTACTGTGCCATAAACTTGTGCTACTCTCCACCAATTTCTTACCTTCCTTTGAAAGGGTCAGTGTCATTTCTCTATAAACTCCCAATTTTACACTATATAAAAATAAAGCCCACACTTAAATTTCTGCAGGATCAGGGCCAAAGGCTGTGACAAAGAACTGAGACCCCCTAAGTTGGCAGGGTGGTAGGCCAGAATCAGGATCTTTAAGGGCACTTCTTCCTGCACCTCCCCTTGAGTTACAGTAAAGGAAAACTGTTGACACTGGCTTTTCTAGTTCATCAATAGGTTTGTTGGATAATTAACATTCAGTACTTACCTCGAGGCTGGGATGTGGCACTCCATCTCCGCCAATTAGTCCTAAATCCACTTTCCGGCCCATGGTGTCACGGAATTTGTTTATAAATATCTCCAATGCCACACTGACATTTCCTTGCTTCATTTCCCTGAAATATTAAAGAACAATGTATGCTGAAGACTGTATCTCACTTCCCTCCTCCATCTCCCCATCCCATACACAGGAAATGCCCTAGGAATCAGCAATACAAAGCGCAAAGAAGAAACAAATGTATAAATACATATATACTAGAGCTCATCTCATGCTGAACAAAACTACAATCTGGCATGAATTTAGCCAGTCATCCAAAGCCTTTAATGGGCTCATATTAATCCCACCTCTTGCAAACTAAACAAATTTCTGATTCTCTCCCTTAATCTTAACACCCAAGCCCGTCTTTATTACCATTCTGAATGTGGACTTTCTGCCATGCCCTTATCTTTGTATATTTGGTGCTGCTGTGGTTTATCCTTGAGTGATAGCCAAACACAGTGTGCCATTTAGGGAAAACCCAGCAAACAGAAGACTTCTGAAGATGCTTGCAACAGAATATGGGGATGCTGAATAAAGTTTTCAGAAGCACCCAAATGACTAAGGTCCCACAAATGAGGTAAAAGTAGAAAGGAGAAATAGGAGCACACATGCTCCCCCTCTCAGAAGCAGCAGCTGTAGCAGGAATTTATCCTGCTGTGGTTCTTGCCTCCTCTTCCCCCATCTACCATCAAGAGAAAGGGGGGAGGAGAGCAGAGTTTCGCCGACTAAGATCTTTGGAGCAGACAGTGGGGCATGTCTACCCTGGGGTTAGTTTGATTTTGGTACCAGTACAGTTGCATTAGTGTAAAAGCAACATGCACCAGTGCAGCTTATTCTGCTAAGTAAGCTGCAAAACTGCACCAGTGCAGGGTACATTTTACACTAGTGCAGGGTCTCTATCCTGGGGTTTTGCACTGGGGCAGTTAGTGGTGTAGTTATGCTGGTGCAAAAACCCTCACTGGTGCCAAGCCCGGCATCGGACTATGTTTGGGAAAGACTAAATTACAAAAGGCTAGTATATTAAGTAGGCTAGAACCTTTCCCCTATTAAATAAATAAATAAAATCTAGAAACCCAGGTTCTGAGTTGAGGATCCTACAGCTGTCCTAGAACAAGGCTATCCAGCATGGCTTAGTATAGAAGAATAGCCATTACTGAATATCTGACAAAAAAAGTTACATTACTAGCTAGATGATTAAAGATACAGTACAGATTTACTCTTGTTCACCCATGTAGACTAGTAAAACATGTACAGATTTAAGTCGGTGTTTTAAAGTTGTAAAATAAAATGGAGTTGCCTAAAATTGATAAACATACCAAAAAATTGTCTAGACAAGCACCAAGAGTTGAAATGACTTTTCAAAAATTTGTAAAGGTCTCAAATAATCTAATATTTGCTTGCAGTCTCTCTGCTCTAACCTCCTGTTAAATGGATAATGTACTGAATATCAATTTTGGTTATCTTATTTGAGATAAGTAAATGTTACTAGCAAGTTGTAAGAACATACTTAATTTTTCCAGTTAAGATTTTGCCTGCATGCTGCATACCCGTCAAAGCAATATACATTCGCAGAATTTCATTTGTTCCCTGTAAAAGACGATACAAACGTAGTCAATACCAGGTACCCATTATTCCAGTATTTCATAAACCTGGTTATGCCATGCACATATTTTCTTATGCAACAGTTTTTAAATAAAAAGAGTTTTTAATGTTTAAAAGGTATGTTTAAAGGGCTATGTTCTTTTTCCACATTACTTTTAAGAATTCAAATTCATTTTAGGATGAACTCTTTTTCGGTGGTCTATTCAAAACAAAAGAAATCCCTCACTATTCCTGGCAGACAAAATACTGCAAAAGAAGGAATCAGTGAATGAATTAAAACATGGGAATTAGAGTTATAATTTTGAACACAAGTTCTTTAGCTGTTCTTTAGCTAACATACCTACTTATTCACATATCTTTTACATTTTTTAAGTTACACATTTAATTCAGCTCTAGTTTAGAAGTAGCCACAAGCAATCCACAATATTTACCTTACTGCCCCAGCTAGATGAAATGGATAATTTTCAGCTTTCAGGATTATTTTACTTGGTATTTTAAAATGACAATGAATTTTGGAACCTTTTTTTCTCCGAAGCTTTTAGCTATTTTTAGTCTGATGAGATTAAAAACCAATTGTTCAACACGTCTCTGCTGTTAAGTGACTGCTTTGGTCCTCCTCCTTGCTTAGAGAAGTAAACACTGCAGATTTGACTTCTCTAAATAAAAGGAAAGGCCAACACCACTATTAAAACGTCAGGCATATCTGTCCTACAATATAGATGTTAGAGCACTCCAAAAAAAATCAACAGCACTTTGCTCCTACAGATTTAGTTTTATTTGACTACGCTAGAAGTCAATTTTAATTTAATTCCACTTTCCACTTCCACAGTTGCATTTTTGGAAACTAATTTCAAACTGAAATAAACAAAAACTTATCCTGCACTAAGTGTATTTGCATATTACATTCAAATTGGAAAATCATTTTTTTCTTCTAGCCAGGCCTCAAATCTTGTAGCTGCGAATGCTGATTTGGAGAGCTGTCTGTTATCGCTGCCACAGCACATTAGGATTTTTTCCTTGAAAGAAGATGCAAGGGAATAATAATGCTGAAATAAACACAAGCATTCTGTCCTTGCCTGCAGTAGAAAGATATTTTCTTGCCTGATACTGTTGCTCTAGCCCCCTCAATGAGATGAATTGGAAAAAGTTTATTCTGTTCGTCAAAGAAAAACACAAGTACAGTGGAATCCCGCTATAGCGTGAATCCGCTTCTAGCGAGGGGCACATGTGGCTCCCGATGGCGGTGGCACGCAGCACTTTCATGTGGCACAACCCCGCATTTACCGTGATTGGGTATTTTTGGATCCCGATCATCGCAGTATTGCGGGGTCCGACTGTATCTTTAAACTTGTCAAGCAGCTACTTTTATGCCAAGTAACCACTGCTTCAAAATTAGGAAAAATAATAATTTAGGAGGAAAGATTAAGCGTTAAAGCCTGAGTATATAGCATTATGAACATCTTTAGGAACAAAAAGTTTTGGCAGCATAAAATAATTATATACTGTTCATGATAAAGTCTCATCACACTTTACTCAACCTTCCCCATACATAATCTACTGTTGGCGAATATGAAAATAGGTATTGGGTAATTAATTCAAACTAGTGACCTATTATCTAGCGCGCACAGAAATTTACCTATATATAGTTGTTGTTCTTTAAGCCCTATTTAGCTACATTACCCATTTTCCCACAAACTTTAGGACTATTTTTTTTTCCCTCTTGAATTTTTAACAGAGGAAAACCAATATTTTAGAGAGTTGGTGTTTTGGCCAACCGGCAGAAAGCAGAGATGTTCACTTTCTGATTAGAGGCCACTGGATCCCTGTTCCAGCTATCATAATCTTGGCAAATGGCTGCCAAAAATGCAGAGAATAAGACGACTGTGTAGCATCAGCAAAATCCTAGTAAACTGAAGCCTTCTCTCTGTGCATAGTACTTTTCCTCTGCAAAATCCCAAAGTTTGCCATTAAAACTGTTCTTCCTCTCTTTAGGGATCTTTTAAAATATGAAAAGAAACAGTAAGGACAGAGTCCATTTTATTATGCAGAGTGCTGATTAAGTCAATGGGACTTTATGTAATACCTAGATGATGCTTATGCACTAAGAAAGAAAGAAGTTATCGTTGCTAGAGTTATTTGCCCACACTGGTTATTTGGGAAAAGTGGTGAAGCATTTATTCTCATTTAATCATTACATTCTGTAATTTTTTTTATTTTTTTAAAGCAAAGAGCCATATTTCCTGTAAGTTGTGCACAACCCCCCTCCCCCCCCCCCCCTTGCCAAGAATTTAAATGGGTTTTGACCAGAGGTTATATTTAAAGCAGACAAATTAGTGCTATATTCATGCTTTTGGAAGCAGGAGGGGGGCAGTGAAAGAAAGAACTAGGAGCTGTGCTTTTACCTGGTATGCAAAGTTTATGCCCAATAAGAAGCTTTAAATTGCTTAGCTGCAATTCCTTCAGAAGTGTGAAGGTAAAAGAAATGCTGACAAACTACTGCAGTATTAGCAGATTGCCACTAACAATATCTTCTTTTGCCAGCTGTTCATTTTAAAATAAACAAGCCAAAACAAATATATACTGCGTACATAAGAAGTTAATTGTTTTAGTTATACACTTGGTGTTAAATACTATTCTTCAGAGCAAACAATTTACAGCATTTTAAAGAGGTGATTCAAATGAGATTTACTGTATTTCAGAGAACTACAAGTAGCTGATATCAAAGAATGAGTTATTGAAAGCCTTCTAATGAAGATTAAATGTTTTAAGATCCTATCAACTGCTTGACTGGAGAATCTGGATGGAATAAATGGTTAGAAATATATTGGAAAGTTTATTCAAATCTTGTTTGAGGTCACCTAGGCTGGTTAGCAAACCTTGTTAAAAATAGATTAGCAAAACCTATTTAAACCAAATCTAAACACAATCATTGAACCCCACGTCCTAAGACTGAACATATTTAAAATAGCTTCAAGAACAGCAGCCGTGTTAGTCTGTATCCGTAAAGAAAGCGAGGAATACTTGTAGCACCTTAGAGACGAACCAGTTTATTTCAGTATAAGTTTTCGTGGACTATAGCCCACTTGATCGGATGCATAGAATGGAACAGAAGTAAGATGCATTTATACACACAGAAAGAAGAAGAAAGAAAAAGAAGTTGTACATTAGCATACCAGTTCTAAGAGGCTGTTAAATCTGGATGGGCCATTATCAGCAGGAGAAAAAAATACCTTTTGAAATGGATTTCTGTCTCTGCATGAGATAGCAAATGTTGAAGGTAAATTAACTCGGGAAATTCAATCAATTAGTGTAATAAGAGAACCATTTGCAAGTCCTATTTAGCCCCTGGTTAATTGTATCCAATTTGAAAATTAATTCCAGTTCCTCAGTTTCTCGGAGTCTGTTTTGGAAGTTTTTCTGTTTCAAAATGGACACCATAAAATATTTAAAATGGTAATGCCACAGGGCTGCCAAGCATCACTCAGTTGTAGTTGCTGCTTTTACCACCAAGATCCATTATGGTGCCTATTTTGCAGGCAACCAGTTGGCTTTTCGAACAGCTGTTTCCAGCACTGCAGTCAAGTGAGAAAGGAACAGCTGGGAGGAGTAGGTGGCAGCAAGGGCAGAACATGACGGGACTCAATAGTGGATCAGTATCCCATAGCCAGAAATTAGCCCAACTACCTCAACTATCATCCAAAATATTCTCCCCCAGACAACCTCTCCAGTGTAACCCGACACACTCTATCATCATCATCATCATACTATCGGCTGAAGTTTGTTACATTCCAATTATTTGCAAATATGCTCATTTAATAATGTGCATAAAAGATCACAGAGCTGCACAAAATTTTGGCGGTTATGCTGCCATCCCCAAAACCCTAAAAAGAATAACCCTTCCGAAGATGAGGCAGATGCAGATCTAGGACAGATTTGTATCAAATCTTTCCAGTGCAATAGGATTCCATTATTAAAGCATCAGAGAGGTAGCCGTGTTAGTCTGGAATTGCAGAAGTTACAGAGAGACCTGTGGCACCTTAAAGACTAAAGTATTGAAGCATAAGCTTTCATGGGTTAATACCCACTTCGTCGGATGCATGCAGTGGAACATGCATCCGACGAAATGAGTATTCGCCCACGAAAGCTTATGCTTCAATACTTTGGTTAGTCTTTAAGGTGCCACAGGACTCTTTGTAACTTCACTATTAAACGGAAAGGCTCCCAAATAAGATTAGTAAGGAAAAGCTAAGAAATATGAAATTTTGTTTCAACAAAAACATTGTATCAAAAAGTTTACCTTGGAGGAGGGAAGGATTTGCCTAGCTCAGAATCTGAAGTTAGTCAAGAAAGCTCACCAGCCCAGACAAAAATGTATGTGTCAACTGCTATAAATTGATACACACCCACTGAGAAAAAGCAGCCAATCTCAGGAAAACAGACGTTTGCAAGACTTCTCTCTTTATGAGGTACTTCTATTGCCTGTTAGCGTACAATATTGAGTGCCTTCAATTTTTGATGTATTCATCCTCAGCACCCTGAAAGGTAGGGTTTAAGTCAATGTGCTCATGTATGGTTTGTTTAATCTGTTGGGACTCATCTATTTCAGTGGAGAATGACAGCACTCTCTAACTATTACCCTCAGATTTCAACAGGTATTTCCAAATGAAGAGCTCATAGGCCCAGACCTGCCATATCAGTCTGTTCCTCTGACACTGAGCACAAAATAAAGTAGGTAAAATATTCTTTCAATTGTCATTCATAACCCAGCCATAGTGACTTTTATACAGCCCCCTTTGTGGGAAACTCAGACTCTACTGCTGATTCTTTACCTTCTGTCGGAGTAATACAGAAGCAATATGGCTTCTGTCCAAGAAAGTAATGACAGGTGTTACTGTAACATCTGGCCAATTAAGGAACAGAAGAATGAGCTTAAAAAGGACTGTAGCCAGAAGGACATAAATTAAGAAGAATCTATATTTGAGAATGTGGTCCCTTTATGCTTAATTAGAATGCACAAGGCCCCTGACAAAAGAAATGAAAATCATTTGTACTATTTTATTTATCCTCAAATCTACTTCTCTCTAGTCTGTTAGATTACTGGGACAACATAAAATGTATTTGCTACATAGGTACTTATTTTGTTCTTTTATTTTAAAAAAAGGAAACCCTTTCCCACCACATTTTTAAAATCTGTTTTTAATATTTTTGGCTGACGATCAAATGCTGGGGGAGAAGAGGAGCAAGTTCCTCTTGCTCAATTCACACAAAGACCATTTTATACCATTGGTTTCCGCTTGCTTTTCTATATCTTAATTTTGAAATTCTAACCATTGTTTGTGGACTTATGGGGGAAAAAACAAAAAAACCCGGACTTTCTTCTGCTAGTCCACATATACATAACAGCGCGCGCACACACACAAAAGAGAGGAAGCTGCACATTGATTAGAACAGAAATTTTGTCAGTCAGGAGGACTATCACATATTACATTGCTTTAATAAGGAAGCCTTGAAAAATTATTGTAACTAACCCCAGATGCCTACTTGGAAAGTAGAAGCAGAACAAGAAGTGCACCTGATATTGAAGAGTTTGGTGCCAAAGAGTCCATTATGTGATTGTTCTAACAATGTAGGCAAAATCCAGAAATAAGGAGGACTGATAGAGATGGGGAAATGTAATGGAGATACCAGGCTGGTGCCAAATGTCTGATGAATTAATGACAGACCTGATCCTGGTTGCTAGAAATCCAAAAGGAAAGGGGATTTATTAAGTAGGAATGACTAGCAAATTTCTGTAAGACATTTTATAACACTTCTAGGCCAATGTATTTTGGTAGGATGGGAAGGAGGGACCATGCCTATCCTCCTCTTCAGATTTGTGTGTCAGTTTGTAAAATACTGTGCATCCCTGCTGCTAGGGAGAAAAACAACTGACACCAATGACTCAGTAAGGCCTTTATGAACTGATATAACACCACCAACAAGCTCAGTGTATTGTTCTCCATCTGGTCGCAAGGGAGGAACTTACCGAGGTGTTAAGATTAGAAGGGAAGACTAGATAGAAAGCAACCTTTTTTAAAAGAGATGTAACTGAAATGTGTTTAGATGAAAGTTGACTTGACTCAGACTTCCTATAAATCTGGTAGGAAAGTCTTCCCGTATTTGGGATAACCAGAAAAAAAGAAAACCTTCAATCTGCCAATTCCATCCTTTACTTTCAGTTGCTCCATATTTTTGTTTCACTCACTAATCAGTTGTGTAGCTCACTGATTTAGTTAATGCAGTGAAATAGAAATCTGACATAGGTGCGGTAGAGCTACGTGAATGCTAATGGCCTGACAATAATAGGATATTTTCATTTGTGGCACAGAACATTTGCTGTCCTGTTAAAATTAAAGTGAGAACTGCCCTCTAGTTGTAATGCTTCTTCTGGAAAAAATTCTGTACTGAAAACCTGAGTCAGACGCAAACTAGAGGACTGATTACTGATGACCAAGCTATGAAACAAGAAAGAATGTATTCTGCAATCAAGATTTATTTAAAAATAATCATCAGTACTCTGGGACTGTTGGACTTGGTGGTCTCAGACAAATCTTTTTTTTATTTTTTTTTAAACTTGTAAGACGCCCGTGAGGAAGAATCTTCAGAAGATAAGCTAAGATTACCTACGCTTACATGCCAACAAAGCAAGCTATACTACAAAGTATCTTTGAACAAACTTCTGTTTGAGTGAAAGAATTCCATTAGAGAAAGCAATTCCAAATGTAGAAACTAACATTCATGCATTCTGAAACACCTGAACATTTTGTCTCAAGTTCTTACCACCAAACCTGACCCATGCGTTAGCACTGATTCATTACATAAAGAATAAGAATGGAGGGAAGTTAGTGTGAAAATCCTCTTGGTACTAATAAGACTTCACCCCAATTAACCTCTTATTTAAAGAACTAGCATGCAGTGAAGCATATTTACTTGGTGAAAGTTGGTTACAAGTTTTAGCTAAAAAGCATAAACAATGGATTTTTTTTTTTATTTTAAGTCAGAATCTTTGCATATAAAAATGCTGAGCTGGGACTGTTTTTTCCTTTCACTGTGTTTTTTCCTGATACCACATTTAGTAGAACTACTATTATTTTGGTTAAAATGGTCACGTTTTAAAATATTTAAAGAGGAGGCAATTATCTCAGTCAGAATCCCTTCCCAAAAAAGACATGCCGCTTCCTCTTTAGGGGCAGACAGATGTCAATTCCACTGGGCATTCAAACGGTGTGCCCAAAAAGGAGAAATCTATTCTCTCTAGACCATGCATGTCCTACAGTCTTTACAGAAGGAACACTCTTCTCCGTGACACACCAGATAATTCCAATGTAGAACTAGTTTCATTTAGTTCACCTTCCAAGTATTCTTGGCATAAATCTGAAGTAGCTCTGGTTTACAGTAGGAGAGAAGTGTATTCATACTTACCTCAAAAATCAAAAGGATTCTGCTGTCCCGGAGATAGCGTTCATAGGGATAATCTTTCATATAGCCAAGGCCTCCAAGAACTTGTAAAGCTTCACTTACACAAATCCAAGCACCTTCAGAACTAAATACCTGCCAAAAGCACAGTAACATTACTACTACAGTAGATGCCAACTTTAAATAGAAACTAGATCACTTTATTCTTATATCCTAAGTCAAAAAGAGGGATAAGACTAAGAATGAATTGGGATAAACTGTTGATATAAACAACTTTCAAAATATGTATCTCATAGTGGCTTTCATCCTAGAAAATTTAAAGTTGTCTGCAATTGCTCTGGTTATGGTACATGGGAAGTGCACTAGTCCATAAAAATTAACATTCAAATGGAACAGCCACTCCAAACTCCATATCACAAAAGCAACATGGTAATTCTCTATTAGGATAGATGAACACAAGCCAGCAGAATTACTTTCAGCCTGCTTTAGAGATTAATCCATGCTAGAGGACTGATGCTGCCTTAAGAAAATAGCTATAGTATTAAGACTGTAGGAAGATAAACAACATACTTAACATTTCTATAGCACTTTCCATCCAAAATCTGAAAATTTTACAGTAAGTAATCTACTGCCCAAAATCTCAAATTTAGTCTCTTTCATCCTTTTTAAAAGAGGATTGACTTTGTGCCATACTGGCTCCTCCTAGGTCACATGGAAACTCCATTGCAAGCTCCCTGGAGATTCCGATCCATGAACTGGGAGAGAATGGAGCAGGCCAATCAACAGTTTAAATCTCCCCAGGAAATGGCCAGGAAACAAGTTACTTTGGACTGAGCACGTAGTAACGCAGGTTCACATTCTAGGGAGTGGAAAGCCTTCCGTTCTCAAGACGGCTTTGCCAGTCAGCAACATTCTGAAAACCAATTTCTAAAATGCTGGAGAGATATCAACAGTAGAGCCCTGAATTGTATCCTTTTACATACTGGCAGCCAGTACAGAAGGCAGGCCTGACTCCCTCCCTAATCCCTATCCTAAGGAGCAAGGGAGCAGCTACATTCTGCAAGTTTCCCAGCTTCTGAGACAATTTCAAAGAAAGGCAGGACAGTAGCTCGTTACTAGTTACATTTTAACTGGGTGGGGAGGTCCATGCCTGGAGAAACACCTGAATACTGTTGTCTTTGACCACTGTCACAATGCAGGCCTCTCAGAACTGGAGAGGAATCCAAAGTCATCCCCAAATTCCACACCTGTTGTCTCTCTATTTGCACCCCTACTCCCTAAATACTGGGCATGCACAAGCAGGATCCTCAGAATAATTCCCCTCGCCCACCAGCAATGCTTCAATCTTGTGTCAGTCAGACTGACAGTGAAAGAACAGCTCTAGCCCACTCTGTGTAAAGTCAGATTTGAGAGGAGCTGAAGAAATTAGAATACTCAGTAGCTTTTTGCAAGAGCCGTTTGGATGAGGACTGAATTTCAGATGCTCGCTCTTCACTATGTGCATAGCCAAGATCTGTATGCGGTCATGTCAAAATGCAGCTGCTCCTGGAAATTCTGGGGGGATTAAAGTACTTAGGCTATCTGTAGGAGAGTCTTTCCTATGAAGACAAGAGCCTAGATCTGGCCCTGAAGGGCCACCAGACTTGAGTTATGGAGGGAGTGAAAACAAACCATGCTCTTTACCAGGTTCTTGTATTACACCCACCACTGTGATGTCGGAATGTCTTGGATAAGAGACTAGAAGTTCAAAGTGTATCAGCGATAGAGGTTTTAGTTTCATTGTTATTTTAATGTTTTATGCCTGGTCTTTTTCAATAAAATGGATTACCTTAACCATAGCTGCCTCGACTGAACAATCGGGCAATCCTGGCCTGTCCATCATTCCTGCAGTGAGGTAAGCCATGCTCTCCATTACATATGCTTTCACAGCCATAAGGGTAAATTTCTCCTGCCAAAGAGCAAACAGACATTTACCATGCATACATTTAAATTCAGAGTTGGTATAGTCAGGTCAGTCATAATAAAATGTAATGCATAACTAAATGAAGCATGTATACAAATTAAATCATTAAGTATTAAATGCTATTTAGAATACTTAATACCAATTGAATTTGAATGAAAAACTTGAAAGTTAAGTTTGATACATTAATACTTCTATACAGTTAAAACATCAGCATGCCGACTTCTAGACTAAATTCATGCAGATTGAATACCAAGCATCTAGCAAACCAGCAACATTTTTTTTAAAAACCAGTAGCTGCAACAAAATTCTCCCTTATTCAATAAACAAATCATGAAAACCACAGGCTCACAGAATCTTCTAACAAAAGTTTGTAGTTTTTCAGTTACCTGAATTAATCCAAAATCACTCAGTTTCTTATTGAACTGTTTTCTTGTACAAGCATACTCTGCTGTCATTTCTGAGAGAGAGAACGAGAGAGAACACATCAATGAGTGGAATCTTTTTTAAAGGGTACTTAAAATAATTTATTAAAACATCGTTCCCTGGACATGTAATCTCAGCTGTAAGTAAATGGTACATCTTACATAATTAAATCTATGCCCTTTAGACATCTATTTCCATCCGTAAGTATGCAGTGTTGATTGAAGCTCCTCGTCAGATTTACAACTCAGACCGGATTGGTGCAAAACAATTGCCTGAAAGATTCTTCTAACACATACAACACGCCATCAGCAGAAGCAAAGTTGAGAGAGCAAAGAGTGGTAGCAGCAAAGTGATTAAAATGCAGCTCCTTGTGATAGAGAAAAAAGCCTTATTACAGGAGAGAAATCCTATCAGTTCTTTCATACACCCCTATTTCGGGATTACATCAAGATGACCCTTTTTCATACAAGGTGGTCCACCAAACAACTGCTTTGTGGTGTTTTTGCTATTCTGCAATCATCTGCTGTTTATGAAATAGCTTCTGAGCAAGTAGTGATGTTAGTTTATTAATGTTACTCGTACTTGAATTTACCAGTTGAATGATTCTCTTTAAATTAAAAAAAAAAAAAAAGTCTTGTCATGTAAAGAATGTCATTTAAGTATACAACAAACACCTTTATCCAGATTCCTACAAATGCAAGCCTTCAGATCTGAGACTATGCATAGACTTCTGTATGATAAAGCTAAAATTTCTATCTAACTAGTATGTAGGTTCTTATGCCACGTGATATCTGATCACCTTCCAGTAGTTCATTAAGCAATATGACTAACATCAGAGTTCACTAGATTATGATGACTAGAACTGGTCAAAAATTCTTCAAGGAAACATCTTTCTGACAGAATAGAAACGTTCTGAAGGAATATGTTGATTCTATCAAAACGTTCCACAGAAATGAGGCAGGCAAGGCAAACTTGCCTGCCTGGTCCCCTGCAGCCCACCACCAGTTGGGATGCCACAGAGGCAGATATCCTGGGGAGCATATTTTGCTTAGAAAATGCCAAAAGGCTCCTGCAGTGGGAACATTTGATTGTTTCCCTAAACTCAATTTTGCAAATTTCAGTTATGTGAAAAAATTCAAGTTTAAGCTTTTCATCACAATTTGGGAAGAAAACTCATTTTTTGTGGGACAAATTCCAATTCCCAGACAGCTCTAACCATGTCTTGAATAATGATCTTCAAGCAAATATCACATTGAGCTAACAGAATGGGTCACTCAAAAATTATCTACATTATGCCCAAGCAGGGCTGGAGCCACCAAAATCTCCCATCTGATAGGATTGTAATCCACATGAGACTTTGTTGGTACCTTCCTAGGAAGCAGTAAATACCTGTATTTTTTAAACAGTAGTTTGAAATGATTGTATTGAAGGTGTCATTTGGGAGGCGGTCAAAGGACTTCCAGGCAAGAGAAGATGGAGGAACTCAACCCCATCCCCCCAGGCACAGGAAGTACATTTATCAACAAAGACCGTGATTATCTCCTATCCAGAGGATAGAGAAATGTTGAGATCTTATAGAAACCGGTGAGTGGCAAATAAATAAATAGATTTGCTAGTCTCTAAGGTGCCATAAGTATTCCTGTTCTTTTTGTTGACAGAAGCGGATTTGAATAGCTACCATTGTATGTAAAATGTGATGCCTGAATTAATTCATAAGAATAGAGTCAGAATGTTAAGGCAGTTTTCATACACACACTGTATTCCTATATCTGGTTGTTTTTAAAGTAACTTAATGTAGCTTTCAAAAGATGCTCTATTTGTAAATAATTCATTCAACACAAAAAAGGTAAAAGTTCAGCATTTTAGAGACAAGTAACCTTTAGTGTTAGCCAAAGTCTAAATTTTCAGTTCTAGAGTCCATATCTGAAATTAGTGCAGTTATTACAGTGTCTCTGAAAGACATGACATCGGTCTTTTCACAGGATATTAAGTTTTCTTTTGTAATGCAAGGACTGACTATTTCATTCTTCCCAGAAATACAGTAAGCTTCATTTTACCTACCGATCAGTTTCTTAATCATTCCTGCAGATGCACTACCCATGCTAAATCTTCCACTGTTTAGGATATTCATAGCCACCTACAAGAAGAAATACAGGCCTTTATTAAAGAAGTTATACTTTCAGTAAAATGTACAGGCCAGTCACATTTTACACATATTTAACATAGGCAAATTTAACTTTACGCTGTTGCCCTCCCTCGCCCCCCCCACAAAAAAAACTCCGAGCTGTCGGGGCGGCAGCCCGCCCGCCACTGCAGGGGCTGAAGCCGGCAGCCCGCGGCAGGGGTTGGGGCCAGCAGCCCACATGCCACCGCTGCTGGGGTAGGAGCCAGCACACCGGCAGCCCGCCCGCCGCCGCGGGGGGCTGGGGCCCGGCAACCCGCAGCAGGGGTTGGGGCTGGCAGCCCACATGACACCAGGGCAGGAGCCAGCACACTGGCAGCCCTGCAGCCTGGCCGCGGAAGCTGGGGCCGGCACCCTGGCGCCGGGGCCGCAGCTGGCAGCCAGCCTGTGGCGGGGTCCAGGGCCACAGCCAGCAGCCCACCCCTCATCCATTTTGTAAAATGCCATAGATTTACATTTATATAGATACCAACACATCTTCAAAATTCATTATGCTCCTCTACAGAAAGTGTACCAAAAAATGAATAAGGGTTAAGTTAGCTACAGCTATCCTCAAAACAGGACAATTCAGAGAGAACACATCAGATGAAAGGCATTTTCTTCAGTGAATGCCTACTTCACACTAGAAAGGGAAACCCCATATTAAAAACACTTAAGTTTCATTAGCAGCTGTCACTGAAGATGTTACTTCTGATAGTGGAAAAAGATGCATCTCTTTAGTATTTAACTATGCCTGTGCAATAAGAAACACTTTTAAAGCACCTATTATAGAAACTGTTCTTGTGAATTTTCACCAATGAAAGGTGAGTTCACAGACTGGTTTAGGAGGTTAATACAATTAAAATATTACTATGCATTACTCACTTAAAATTACTACATGGCAAACCCCAAAGCACAAGAAACCTGGTGGCTCAGCAAGTGACAAGCATTTTGCGTTAGCAATTACTAGCAGAAAATATCAATTGGTAGCCCAGACACATTTTTAATATAGTGTTTCACCAATGAAGCTCAGTAGTTATAAGTGTTACATAAGTGTTCTACTTCGAGAAATGACTAATATCAATAGGACCCTACCAAATTCAGGGTCCATTTTGGACAATTTCAGAGTCATGGGATTTTTTTTTTTAAAAAAAATAAACTTCATTGTTTCAGCTATTTAAATCTGAAATTTCATGGTGATGTAATTGTAGGGGTCCTTATAGAAAGAGACCTTCTAAAAACATTAAAATGTGTTACTGGCATGCAAAACCGTAGAGTGACTAGATGAAGACTCTGCACACCACTCCTGGAAAGTTGCCGACCCCTGATCTATACACTGCTCATAGCTTATGGTTAAAAAGAAAGAACATAAAGTGGAGAACAGAACCTTCTCTTGCATAATCTCAATCTTCCTCCCAGTTCATGGACTATATGAAGAAACCTGGGCTGGAGAAGCATCTGCAGAAGTTTCCGGAAATCTCAATGTCTTATTTCTCCATAGGCTTTCATTATTTAAGTGATTATCATGTGACATCAGCCAAAGAATTATCCATGATAGTGAGAGTTCTTTTGCTATCACAGATTTTTACCAGGAAGCACCCCAAAATGCACCCCATTCACCCAGTGCTTGTGGTCTCAACTTCTAGAGCAAGCTAGTGTAGGTGATGGTCCTTCCCTCCCAAAGAATAGCCAGGTGAGGGGCATTCCAATTCCAAAATAAAGAAAACATTTCTATTAGGCTGACCTTAACTACTTCCAAAGAGTCAGATATTACTGAGGAAAGATTAAAGCAATGTGGAAACCAGACACAGCTTTAATGGTCTCAAACGTCCAGCACCCATGCTGCAGACAAAAAGGCTGATTTTTAAAAAAATACAGAATATTGATATAGGGACAATCAAAACCTCAACATTATTAAAGGGGAGGAAAATGCAACTTGGCACACTGTGTTCAAAATTAGTGCACACATTTTGTTAAAATGTTTCAGGTGACTGAAAGAACAACATTTGTGCTTGGCGAACAAAGTCAGTAAAGGTCACATCTCATCAAGCAGAAACCATTACAGTTTCAGGATTCTGAAGGCTACACTAAATATATCCAGGAATAAGAAGGTCTGGATTTTAACTTCATGTTTCCGTTTTTCCAGATTTCATTGTTGCATTAAAATTAAAGCATTTAGCATACAGCGATGATAATCAAAGTTTTGCACAGAAGTCCCTGCGAAAATGCTTTAATGTATCTCTTCAGACTAAGGGCTTGTACATACAAACATTAAGTTTGCAGCAAGCTGGGGTGTGAATCAACCCCACACTAGCCTGCTGTGGATTTAGGGTCTTTCTCCACTAGGACTTTTGTCAGTATAACTCATGTTGCTCAGGGGTGTGAAAAAACCTTAACGACATAAGTTACACTGACAGAAGCGCCAGTGTGGACAGCGCTATCTCAGTTGAAGACGCTCTCTCGCTGACATAGCTACCTCACTTCATTGGAGGTGGTTTAATTATGTCTTCAGGAGAGCTCAGCATTCTAGGTAGACTCCAACAGAGATGGGAAGGGTGGGTTATGGAATGGATATGTGCAATATGTCAAAGAACAGTTACAGAAAAGTAGACAACCATTTATTCTGCAAGTGCTTGCACATGTCCATTCATCGTAGGGGACTCACAAGCAGACAAATGTGGTGGGCTCAGAGACTACCTGAACAGTGACTGAAAGATAATCTACCCCAAACTGGTGAATAGCATAATGAGGAGCAAAAGTGTGGACTGATGACCAAGTCACTCCTTTACAAATGTCTGTGTATGATAGGCACTCGCACCACGAAAGCACAAAAGTTGCCTGTGCTCCAATAGGTTAAGCCAAAACTCTATTTGGCAGAGCTATATTAGACAAGTGATAACAAATGAATACACACAGAGATCCAGGATGAGATTCTCTGAGTGGCAACTGGTTGGTCCTCAGTCTTGTCTGCAATCACAAGTGTGTGGAAGATCTAAAGGACTTAGTACACTCCAAACAGAAAGCGAAACCCCTTCTCACATCCAATGAGTGAAGTCTTGTTTTTGAGCAGGCCTTAAATCTGACATTTGTCACTGATGTGGGATTCTCCCAAACATTTCAGACAGGCCGTGTGGGTCACTGAGCAGCATAAGTTCAATGCACATGCAGCGGAACTTAAAACCTGGTGAGTGCAACATCGTTTCAGTACTGGGATAAGATGAAAACTAGTCCAAAAAAAGACTTAAGATTAAAATCTACCACAAAAACTTGCTAAAACCAACTAACATAACCACTTTCTAACAACAGTATATACATGCAAAGGGGCAAGAGATTCTGATGACAACAAGTCTGAGATCGCATCGACAACCACCACTGCCGATAAACAAGGAACTGAGGGGGGTTGGACTGCTCCCACCCTTTAACACGAGCACACAGCAGCATGTGGAGACAGGGTGTTCGAGCTGCCCAGATGAGCACTGACAAGTTGATGTTACTTGACACAAAAAGGGCAGTTTATGAACCAAAAAAGTCATGAGATTCTCAAACCCAGGAGGAAAGAACATTTTGCTAAACAAGTTCACGATAAGTCACAAAACTTTAAATAAGGTTCACCAAAACTCATCTGCAATGTTTGAAAGTTTTCCGTGACAAATTCACTGCATATGGCATATATTTAACAAGGCCGGTAAGCAATGCATTTACTTATTATTAAATAAAACCTATTTCTGTGGTAGCCCTTGTGATTTATGCAGACAATCCATTATTTTTCATCTGTTTATTCAGCTCGTGACCAATGTTTTCAGTATTTTCCCACTGAAAGGAAGCTAAGCTTTGCATTTTGTCAGACATTCCCTAAATATCTTTAAATACAGACAATTGCTAGCCTTTGTTCAGGATATCAATCTCGTATTCAACCTTCATTTCAAGTGTAATTTAAAAACGATAAATAATTTTACTATAAAGTTGAAGTTTGTTTTTCAGTCCCTTACAAGTTCGAATTTCTTGATCACCTGTTCCAGCACAATCACAATTTCTTTCAGCATTTCTTCTGCTCCCCTTGAAAACTGTCTGTTTCTGACATCTGAACTCTTAACTCCTTTATAAACCAAGTACAAGAATTCAATTACTTTGGCGGTATCTGTCCTCTTCTGTAAATAAATTACCCTTACTATCTCTCAAGAGTCACTTCTGTCTCCTTTATTGATTTCATGCTCCTTATGTACTTTAATGTCTGATCTCTTTTATAATCTTCTCATTCTCTACCTGTCCTTGTGCTTTCCCCCCTTCCTTCAAAACAACTTCATTTTCAGTCTTTGCTGTTGTCCTGTACCTGAAATTACTCTCTGCTTGGCCTCATTTAACCTTGTTCACTCCTTGCACTTTGTTAATCCACATGATTTACAGACTCTTGACATATTTTTGGCTGGTTGTTATGAAATATAGCCTTTGGGTATAGACTACTTCATATCTTCACTTTTCCCATCTCCTTTATTGATTATCCCATGAAATCTTACATAATATTTCTACCTTTTCCCTGAGGATTTTTCTGTTGACATCTAGAATCTCTCTCCCCCCAGACTGGTTTCATTTAAACACTAACTACAAATATAAAAAGATTACTTTCACTGTATCTTAAACCTTATAGCTTTCGTCACTGATCACATCCCATTTATCAAAAGTCATGAACTGATTCTGATTCTAACCTTTTCTTTTCTATGGAAAGGCTTCTTCCTTTAAACATTAAGAAAGAAAGCAGCCTGTACCATGCTCACATACAAATGCTCAGTTTAGTGTTTACATTCAGTTCATGTTTGAGTAGCTCAGCAGTGGTTTGCTGCCTTTCATTTGGGTAGTCCTTTTGTGATTATTAGCTGATGAGTAGCCCCCTTATGTCCTCTGGAATTTCCTACTACAGTAGACTCTCGATTATCCAGGATGATAGGGAAAAATTTAATCCTGGTTAATAAAATCCCGGATAATCACCATCCATAGGAAATATGGGGAGAGGGGGGTTGGTTCACAAGCTGCCCTGCACCCTGGAGGTTTTTTGTTTTTTTTTTGTTCTTGGGGAAGCAACAGAGCCAGAGCCAGCCCTCCGAGTTACGCATATTGTTTTTTTGACATCCTGGTTAATCCACATTCTGGTTAACCCAATTCTGGATAATCGAGAGTCTACTGTATGCTCTTTTGCTCTCCTTTCCCAACCCCCTCCTTTTCTGCCTGCTTAGTTTTCCCTTATTTCTTTCTCCTCCCTGCATCATTTTTGTGGCATTTCCTCACTCTCCTTCATCCCTATTCAGCTGACAGCTCCATGTTCTTTGGCAGGGAAATCTCAACTGGCAACTCCAAAGGACTGGATCAGCACACTTCTGCGGCAATGCTAATCATCAAAGTAACAAAAAATACAATTTTGTGCCTGTGGGCTGCTGCCTTGAACTTACATCCATCTGCATGCGAGCTCTGCCTGTAGCAGGTTGGCTGCAAGAGTAGGGATGGGGACAGACAAATTTCAAAGAGCCATTTACAGCTTCACTCACAGGTGCACATTCACATGAGGAGAGAGATCCAAGGTTGTTCAACTTTCTCCAGTGCTATTGTTATCTTCGCCGTATTGCCCACCCCAGGATGGGTAGAGTGAAAGTTGTTGAAATTTACTAAACTTGTTCTTTTCAAACAAAAAGTTTTAGTCATCTTGGATGGAAAAAAAAAAAGTGAAGCACCATCTATCGAAACTCCAAGAGCAGAAGCTGCTCTGTTACGTGCACAACTGCAGTGCTTAAGTCACACTGCTTAAGTCACAGAGAACGTGACTTACGAAACTGACTGCATACAAAAGAAACAGTAATTCCATCCTCTAATCTTTTTCCACATTTAGTGATCTCAGAGATTAACAAATGTTTGTCCTTTTAGAGTAAGGTTAAATCTGGCACAAAACAACAAATTCTCTTCCCCAAAGACATCTTTGTGGTAGGTTTAAACATAAAATAATAATAATAATAATAATAATAATAATAATAATTCACAACTCACCTTAAATCCCCCTCCTACTTCTCCAATAACATTCTCTACAGGTACTTTTGTGTTTTCAAAATGTACTTCACAGGCTGAAATAAAAATAGCATTCAATTATTTCAGAAAACTTTTGAGAAATACTGTTAAATTCTGAACATGAAAGGACATGTTGCTATATCTTTTTAAGTTACTCTTTCTGTACTAGGAGTTGGATTTTTCCCAATACAACATAACAGAATTAAATACACTTTGCCAAACAAGTTAATGGGGAGAAACCTGGGAGCTGGAATTTTAATTTATGAAATGTACAAATCCTAATATCACTAACGTGTACAGCACGACTGGGGAGAACTAGAGTCTTGCCTGGAATTGGAAGAAAGATTGAAAAACACAGATAACGGATGATGAAGCACAAGATCTACCAATAAACAGAACAGAGAAACCAGCTCCCAGTGCTGCTGTATCATAGTAATGCTGCTTATTACTGAATCTTTTCAGTACAGCACACAAAGGGGAATTTCCACGGCAAGATGAGTGTGTCAGGTGTTTGGAAATGGATGACAATTAGCAGATGAGAAGGTAATTACTTAACATGGATCTTTATATTTGTGAAAATATACTTTGAACGGTCTCTGAAGAAAAGAAACAGGAATCAAAACCTCCACAATCCAATTGGAATACAGTGCATTATCCAACCAAAATTGATTTGCTTGTGGATTCTGATAAATACATGAATTTTGAAACACATTTCAATGAAAACATTGAATTTAAATGCTTCTTACTATTAGATCCTCGAATACCCAGTTTATCTTCTGGCTTCCCATTAGTGACTCCACCAAAAGCTCTTTCTACAATGAAGGCACTAATTTTGTCTTTTTTTGTGCTATCTTTATCAACAACCTCAGTCCTTGCAAACACAGTGAAAATGTCTGCCAGGCCACCATTGGATATCCAGACCTGGGAGAGGAGGTAGGGAAAAAGAAAAAAAGGACATTAGCTGTACTGTGATAGATTCAATGCTTTATTATTTCATAACAGAAGCTATCTCAGCACAGGAATAACTGACTCGTGTCAAGTTTTAATCTCTGCTCTTGTACTGGCTTTGTGATTATGGCAAGGTTACATTTCCAAGAAGAGATGATCAGAGGCTGACCCCCCAAAAATAAATTGTTTTCTCTAATGCTTTTGCCCTAGGAACAAGTACACTTTGCTTTGTGAAGGCTGGTTGGTAACTGATGTACACTGTAGTACCCTCTGAAGAGAGAACAAATCAGAGGTATTGGACCCATCTGGACTGTTGGGGAAATCAGTGAGATGCAAAAGGGGTGAAAGCTTAAACCCCCGGTCTGGAGTGGGAGAGATCACCTGCACCGAAGAGGTGATGGATAGGAAGCCTGAAACGTGAAGGGAAAGCCCTCTTGAGGGCAAAGAGGGTGGAGTGTCAAGGGTGAAGTTAACCCTGAAACGGTGACACTAGTTTCAAGGCCCTGTTCCATTTGTTTCAGAATGATTTGGGATGAAAAACTGTTCTGAATCAGGCAGAACAGGGAACTGAACCCAAGTTTTCCACATGCCAGGCTAGTGCACCAACCACCAAAACCAATGCGTCTCACCAAACGTTTTGGCTTTGATGAAACAGCATAATTAGTCAAAAACGTGGTCTGACCAGCTCTACTTCCAAATCAGTGTTCATGTTTTCCTTTAAAGTATTCAACACAACCTTGGGCAGAGAAGGGAGCGCGTGTGTGTTGGGGGGGGGGGGGGGGGGGGGGGGGGGGGGAGAGAGATTTCAGGTTTCCTCCTCACGTGGGTGTGCACAGTGAGGGGCTGACTCTCACCTTCCTGGAATAAAGCAGGAGACAGGATGGGGAAATGTGGAGAAGAACAGCACATTCACTGAGTGAGACCTCCTTAACCTTTTTGCCACAGATTAGCAAAGGCTATTCTCCGAGTAGTCATTTCTTTTGCCCTCAGGAGTGAATGAACGGTCTTTCTGACACTGTTCTTTACTAGCCTTGGGATCCTCAGAAATCAAAGGAAGCTGACATGTTAAGATCTCATTTGGGAGAACAAGAGGACTAGCAATGCTCCATGAAGTAGGAATGCTTCCTATGAAACTCATACCAGAAATAAATATTTCAATTCAATCATTCTATGGATAAATACCTTTGAGCCATTTAGTAAAAAGCTTTTCCCATCTTCACTCATGGTAGCTCTGGTCTGGATGGATGCTGCATCACTTCCACTAGACGGCAAAGTAGTAGTTAAAATGTGCTTAGTTTCCAAAAACACAAACAATATAAGGGATACAAATTGACTAGAAACAGCTAGAATATTTTAGAAATTACATCCCTGATAAGCAGCTTAACTTTGCTACATTTTTCAAGTACAGGAATGCAGGAGAAAAAACCCAGATTCACAACGCATAGCTGGTTCAAAGCACAGAAGCAGCACCCCATAATTCATGTTACATTGTTGCACATCCTGAAAGAAAGCAAGGCACAACAGAAAGGAAAAAATGGAATAGTTGGCAGACCTCACAGAATGAATAGCTGCATACATCATATACTGTTTATGCAGATAAATGTAGTAGGTAAATCATATCGACTTCCAGGGTGAGCAATGGGGAGAGTCTGAATGCTTCTAGTTCAATAAACTCAGACATCTTCTCAATCACCATCTACTTATATAGTGCTAACTACAGACATGTAGTATTCTTTAGACAAGTTTCCTTTCTAAATCTCCAGATTTGATACTGGCATAACAACTTATCTAAAAGTGACATTTACTGTGGTGGGTGAAAAAAGTTTCACAAAGCCAAATCTCCTTTGATATTTTTAAAAGGAGTTCCACTCCTAAAAGGGACTCTAAAAGTGGTATATGAGTTTCTACACACACTGGCTACATTCATTGGCCCAAACCAGTGTCAAGAAAAAATTCAGTAATTTCATGGAAGCCACAGGTGCACCTCCATGGGAGAAGACGACTTGTGTAGCTTGAAATAAAGTAGAACCTGAGAGTTACAAACTGACCAGTCAACCACACACCTTATTTGGTACCGGAAGTATACAATCAGGCAGTAGACACCAAAAAAAGCTAATGCTGTACAATACAGTACTGTGTTAAATGTGAACTACCAAAAAAAAAAATTTAAAAAAAGATTTGACACAGTAAGGAACCTGTTTGTCCTTGTTTAATTTAAATTAAGATAGTGAAAAGCAGCATTTTTCTTCTTTATAGTAAAGTTTCAAAGCTGTATTAAGTGATGTTCCTTCAAAAGTTTACAACTGAACCACCATAACATTTTGTTCAGTTAGACATTTCAGAACAACCTCCATTCCCAAAGCTCTACTGTATCATTTATTGATAACATCTGCCTTAAAGTCTCACACACACAATAGAAATAGATTTTAAGTAGGTATCATTGCAACAAAAACTGTTTGTCATAAAACAAAAAAAACCCCACCACATTTTTAGTTCCAAAATAATGTTACCTTCCCGGTTCTGTAAGGCAAAAAGCTGCAATATGCTCCCCAGATGCCAATTTAGGTAGATATTTTGCTTTCTGCTCATCAGTGCCAGCAATCAGGATTCCCTAGATAAAGAAATGCATAAGAGACTTACCAACATAGCATGATGTGCGAGAAGAAGAGCACTATTCACACAATGTTTAGCTCATAATATACAGAAAATTAATTTTATGTTAAAATCAATGATTTTATCTAATTATGTACAGCAGACCCTTGGTAGAGCATGCATCTATATAGTGCGAATCTGCATATAGTGCGGTCATGGCCATGGATTCCAGATTTAGTTACTTTAATTGAAATCCATGGTAACAGTCCCCATGTTAATGCAGTACCGAGCATGGACCCCAAATCCCGCATTTAGGCAAGGGCCGGTGTATTTAATAGACTGAAATTGTGTTTGACATATCAATCAGATAACTGATCAACTACCTACTTGAAATGAGTTGACATAAGATCACTTCCTTTTGGGCATGGTATCTAGTAGCTCTCCATCACAACTGAAATACAGAAGCATTGGAACCTGAACTAGCCCCTTAGTCCTAGAGGTACCCCTCTTCATTAGGGCTTGGCTTTACTTGCATATGTAGAGCGCTTTGAGTTAAACCAGTCTTTGGAGAGCGCAGTAGGGAAAGCGCTACAGTCTGTCCATACTGACAGCTGCAAGCGCACTGGCATGGTCACATTTGCAGCACTTGCAGCGGCATTGGGAGCGGTGCATTATCAACAGCTATCCCAGTGTTCAAGTGGCTGCAACATGTTTTTCAAATGCAGGGGGTGGGGTGGAGTGTGACAGGGAATGTGTTGTGTGTATGTGGGGGAAGAGTGGGTTTTTGGGGTGCTGAGTTGTCAGCATGCTGTTTTGTAAGTTCAGACTCCTCCTTCCCCCCCCCCCCCCCCCGTCTCACACTCAAATCAAACAACATTCCTCAGTAATGTTTGCTGTGTCTCAGGGCAGATAAGCATGCCGGCTGTCAGAAACGGAGCTTTGAAAGGGCACATCCACAGTCCTGCACCTTTTCAAACCAATGAGAAGAGTGGCCACTTGACTTAAGGGGATTATGGGACATTTCTGGAGGTCAGAGTGCAGTAATGCAACACCTCATTCACACTGATGCTGGGGCGTCTCACCCAATACGGATCAGACATTAATCCTCTCGCCGAGGTGGAGTAGCAGGAGCGCTCTAGCCAGGGAGTCAGAGTGCTCTACGTGTCATGCCAGTGTGGATGGGGAGTGGGGTAGAGTGCTCTGGGTGGCTTTATTGCAGTATAACTTGCAAGTGTAGTCAAAGCCTTACAGGATGTGGTACTTTTATTGCCATTGCTGTACTATAAATAAAAAGGGTATCCAGCAAAGACTAAGGTGTGACCTACTTATTTTCCAAAGTGTTTAATATGTAATGAATTTTTTTCTTTAGATCTTTATAGGCAGGGCTTCTTATCAAAGGGAAACCAAGTTACAATCAGATCTTTTTACACAAATTAAGTGTGTGTGTGTACACCAGGTCAGGCTGCAGAGTCTCAACAAAACTTTGATTGCTCTCTGGGAAGGGTTAACCCAATTATCCCAGACTGGCCCCAAGAAGAGAATAATAAACAGTACTTTGTTCTTTTATAGCACTTTTCATCATGGAGATCAGTGTATAGGAGGAGTACTACTGAAACAAATTTACAACAGGCCCGTATGAAGTCAAAATGCAGCCCTTGATTTACTATGCACAGGTGGTAATTATTTGTTATCAAAATAAGTTAAGGACATGCCCCCCCAAAATCTACACTGAAAAGTAAATTAATCTCATCTGACCTCTACAAGCCACGTACAACAAATAAAATAATAACCCAATGTTACCTTAAGCCCTATTGCTTGATGAGCTGCCAAAGTAACCGCAATAGACCCATCTAGAGAAGTGATTTCTCCTAAACGTGCATACATTGTATTTGAAAGACCAAGTCCACCTGGGAGGAAAAATGTTTTATTTTTGTCAATCCATATACATTTCACTGCTTTAAGAGCTGTCCCTACAGAGAAATACTTTGAACAACATAAGTAGTGTCTTAAAAATCTCAAAGTATGCTGAGGAAGCCTTTAATGGTATATTACTTGTAACTGAAGCATATTAGTTTGCCCACAAAGTGAACACCACATTGTATTTATAGCAATTTAGGAGGAACATATTTAGAGGAAACATATGAACTTTAAAAAATTGCTTATGTTTTTTCCCCCAGGTGCAGAAGCATAGATAATTTAGTTCTACCTGGAGAAGTTGACACTATACACCTCTTCCCTCCCCCCCCCCCCCCACCCCCCCAAACAGACATCATTCAGTTCACTGAATGTTAGAAAACAAAGTCCAGTGAATACTCAGCATTTCCTTTTTTAAGTCAAAGGGGTGTTAGATCAAAAATTAAACTTATACTTGAAGAATCACTCACCTACTACTACATATCTAGTTTGGTTAGAGTCCTTCACTCGGTTCTTAAAGCCAGCTACTGTTCACGTATGATTGTTTTGCTCAGCAGCTACACAGCCAACCAGCAGAAGGAGCATAGTTTAACAACCTTAGGGCTTGTCTTCATTACGGCAGGGAGGGATTGATCTTTCGGCGATTGATTTATCGCATCTCGTCAAGACGCAATAAATCGATCGCCAGCGACTCCTCCGTCGACTCCAGAAGTCCAGCTCGCCAAAAGGCACAAGCTGGAGTCGATGGGGGACCGTGCCGCCGACCGCTGCCACGAGGACGGCAGGTAAGTCGGCTGTAGAGACGCCGATTTCAGCTACGTTATTAACCTAGCTGAAATTGCATATCTACAGTCGATCTCCCCCCTAGTGGAGACCAGCCCATAGTCTCAGATGAGTGCGGATGTCATTGTACCTGGTACAAAAGGGCCAAGATTTCACCTAATGGATTTGCCTCTTAAAAGAGCCTGCAAGAGTTCACAGCCTTTTACCCAAAGCATCAAAGTCTCTGAATGGAAAAGTATACCTATAGAATGCTGATGCAGCTAGTTTAAAAAGCATTACTTAATTCTCTCCAAAACAACATTCAGATTACTGTTCTATCTCCCTGTTATTTTGATTGATACATCCCATAGAACAGTCTTCTTGACATTACAAGATATATAGCACACACCACAAAATCAATTTAATGCATCCACTGAAACTTCTCTCACTCTTCTGAAGTCAACTCTGGTCTCTCAGCAACAATCCACTTGTTCCATTCAAATATAATGAAGGCTTGAGAACAACACTTTTAAGTAGTCTAACTAACTACAGAATGATGAAATTTCTATTGAGTAGGTAAATATTAGCAGAATAGCTCCTTTACCTTCATTTCATCTATATTTCTTGTAAATGGATTGGTAAATCTTGGCTAGGTAAAAAAAATTTGACTTGCAAAATTATACCAAGCTAAGTGCTAGCATCAAGTAATTTCACACTAACTCCCAGGAGTTGTGTGAATATTCAGAATGATTCTGGTCCACTGCATACAGCAAGCACCCATTGTATTGCCTACTTCAAATTTATAAAAGATCAGAGTAATCAGGAGTTTTAAAAACAAGGTTTTAAACCAAACATTTAAAAAAAATAATCAGAAAGCAGGCCAAAAAATAAACTCAAGAGTAATTGCTTCTGTGAGAGAGAATTTCAGAAACAAGCTGAAATGCTCAGGGAAAAAAACCAAACACCACTTAGAAATTGGGAGATCTTCTCCCTTTTACTTTCGGGAGGTTTGTGGAACTTCCCCGAGGCACCATTCTTAGTTGCCTCCTCTCTGCGCTACCTCCCATTTTGTTTTACTTCTGCTGGGCATTTTCACTCTCTCCAGCTCCCATCACCTGATACAGTGCCCTTGCTCGGCTCCTTTTTTCCCACCCTGGGATACTGGTCACATCCACCACTATCTCTGCCCAATTCTTCCACTTCTCCGGCTATGTCAGAGCTCTTCTCCCTCCTTCCAGTCCCACCTTTGCTTCTCATCCTCTCAGAATGTTGGATGGGTAGAGCTGTCCTTGCTACCCCAACCAACCGCCTGCTCACAGGCCACTGTTCCCATGCTTGGCATAGGTAGCAAGCAGGGGAGGAGAGGTTCACTTTACAAGACACGGCAAGTGAAGCAACCGTCTCTGCTGTGGCAGCTGGAACTGCAGTTCAAAAGCCTGCAGTGCTGCTTCCGCAGCAATCCCCTCTGCTGTCATCAACCACAATATCATCTAACAAGCAGAAATCCTGAACTGCCAGGAACTTCCCAAGGGGCCAATTTTAATATGGTAAAACCATGACACTTGCAAAACACCCATTATTGACAGCCTTGCAGATAAACCTAGCCGCGAGGGAGGGAGAGATGGGGATGCACAGGGGGAGGGAATAAGAATGAGTAGGTACCTATATTAAGACCCATTTTGGACAAACTTCTCATTCCAAAATAGAAAAAGAGGCACAAACCTTTTTATATTTACTTTATAACTGGTACCAAGCTAGCAACTTACATTCTACTGAAGTGTGTAAACAAGCTGGAGTTTTTGTTGGACAACAGGCTATTCTTGCCATTAGAAGCATCCTTATTTGTCTGTTAATCAAATAGAATTTTATGCATCTTGGGCAAGTGCTGCGACACTGAGATGCCCATGCAACACCAAGCCCTCCCATTTCAGCAAAGGACTTGAAAACAAGGGAAGTGACATGTGATGCTTTGTGGTGCATTATGTATTGTTTGGCTCTACTTTCAATATTTTTTTTTTTTTACTCACCATATTCCTCTGGAATCTGCATGCCAAAGAGTCCAAGGCTCTTCAATCCTTTTAGAGTTTCTGGTGGGATTTTAGCATCTTGGTCAATCTTCTTAGAGTCCACTGAAAATACACATATGACTCACTACAGCAAGCGTTCCTCTCCGCAAGAGTATTTGAATCAGTGCAAAAGAGGGAGGCTGCAGCAGCACTCTCAATACCATGGCATGTTATTGCAAGTTAATAGCAGCATAACCTCTAATCCCAATCATCAACATGAGAGCACAGACCTGCAAAACAGGCTGGAAAAAGGAGCAATCTGAGTGTCTCACCTTCCCACACCCCCTCCACAAGAAGTATACTCCTCTTCCATCTCAAAGCATCCTCAGCAGCAAACCAGGCTATGTTCCAGTACCCTAGCTTTTGACTCATGCTCCAGCAGATGCAGAGATGCTTCACCCATTTAACGTTACAGAAACTGCTCTTATTAGCTTCAGACTGCCTTTAACAACAATGGCTAACACGCCCCAACCCCTCACTCCCCTGCATCTGGAATATTAAACAGCCCCCAGCAATCATCAGGCACTATACCGGGTTGGGCAAACTATGGCCCGCAGGCTCATCCTGTCTGGCCCCATAACTCCTGCTGGGGAGGCTACTCCCAGCCACTCTTCTGCTTCCCCTCGCAGCCTTGGCGTGCCATGTGAGCAGCACCCGGGGGGGGAGGGGTTGCATGTTCCGGCAGATGAGCACAGCAGCATGGTAAGGGGGTCAGGGGATTGGATAAGTGGCAGAGGGTCTTGGGTAGTCAGGGGATTTGGGGGGGAGGGGTGGATAGGGCATGGGAGTCCCAGGGGGTCTGTCAATGGGCTGAGTTGTGTGGCTAGGGGTCGGAGAAATCAGGGGATGGGGAGTTGGATGGTTAGGTATGGGGGAGATTCAGGGGACAAGGGACAGGGGTCAGATAGGAGGTGGGGCCAAGCTGTTTGGTGAGGCACAACCTTCCCTACCGAGTCCTCCATACAAATTTTGAACCCCAATGTGGCCCTCGGGCCAAAAACGTTTCCCCACCTCTGCATGATACCATTATGGTTCACTACCACAGTTTTGAAGTAGATGTAAGGTGGAATACTGTGACCCACTGCATATGGGAGGTTACCACTACAGACTGCAGGCAAATAAAACCCCTTAGGTACATTCCTGTAAGGAGAAGTTACTTAAGAACATAAGAATGGCTGTACTGGGTCAGGCCAAAGGTCCATCCAGCCCACTGTCAGCCCAGTATCCGGTCTACTGACAGTGGCCAATTCCAGGTGCCCGAAGTGAGTGAACCTAACAGGTAATCATCAAGTGATCTCTCTCCTGCCATCCATCCACCCTCTGACAAACACAAGCTAGGGACACCATTCCTTACCCATTCTGGCTAATGGCCATTAATGGACTTAACCTCCATGAATGTATCCAGGTCTCTTAAATCCTGTTCTAGTCCTAGCCTTCACCTTCTCAAGCAAGGAGTTCCACAGGTTGACTGCATTAGGTGAAGACCTTCCTGTTATTTGTTTTTAAACCTGCTGCTCATTAATTTCATTGATGTGGCCTCTAGCTCTTATATTATGAGAACAAGTAAATAACTTTTCCTTATTCACTTTCTCCACACCACTCATGATTTTATATACCTCTATAGGGGGAGAGAATTTGAGCCAACTCCTCTCTCCATAGTGGCTCCTGAATACCATATGACAACAGCCCTTGGAATCTTCCAGTTGTTTCTTACATAGTAAGAAGTGAACACTTCACAAAGAAAATAAAACTGAAGAGATTTCTGGAAGAACAAGCTCGTCTCAGCCGAAAGAATTCTCCATCTGAAGAGGCACAGCTCCTTCCCAGACTGCATTCAAGAAGGAACTGACCGGAAGGTTCCAATGGCAGAGGTTATAGCTCCAAGTGGTGACACATGACTACTAGGGCCTTGGAAGTGGGGAGAATCTATAGCTTTTTCAACCATCTCGAACATTTCTTTGCAGACTCAGTGTACACTAGCATGAAGTATTAGAATAGTACAAGGGATTGGTCCTGCTTTGAGCAGAGGGTTGGACTAGATGACCTCCTGAGGTCCCTTCCAACCCTGATATTCTATGATAAATTCTCACAATTCCAAAATGTTCAGATAAACAAAAAAATAATTAGGAATTTGTCCCAGGAAAGCCTCAAGAACGTTTATCCCAATAAATATTAATAGACTGTGTAGTTTTTAAGCAACAGAACTGGTTCTTGACAGTTTCACAGCTGCCCATTAGGTCCTGAAGAACAACAAGCCTGTAAACTGACAAGAATAGCATTAGTTTTCATTAGACTACTGTTCTGCAACCAAGGCTGAAGCTATCCTGCCGAAAAAAATGTTTGAGAGAGAAAAGCAAATTGTGCAGATTCCAGTGGCACATCCCTGAGAAAGATTCCAGTTTATCACAGGCAGGTGACTTTATGAGCACTGCACGAGGTAGAAAGGGTCAACTACAATGTTCAGTTGAGGGATGAAATTCAGTCAGGAAACATAACATTGTAACAAAGTAATTGATTTTTAAATGGTTTAGGCTACAAAGCACATTATATCAAGAATATACTTGGTTATAATTAGCTGATTGGGGAGAGAAAAGTGTTGTTTACTTGTTCATTCACTAAAGTGATACGGACATCAGCATGGTGTATGAGAATTGCCAAGCTTCAGAGATTCAGCTCAGTTGAATTTCTTTGCTCAGTGCCAACTGTATCAAATTTCCAAGCGTTTAGGCAGCTATCCAGTTTCATTTTTGCTGCTCAGAATTATCCCTGAATACCTAACCAGAAACGGCAGAGAACCCAAGCAAAATTAAATAATTCTCACCATCAACTAGATCATGTAATCGGAGGTTTTTCATTTCTCCATTATATATGAGGTCTTAAAGTGACTGAAGATTATTTGTTTATTTTTTTATGATTTCAGGGCTCTCTAAATATTCGTTGTCTTATCAGTCACTCTCAACAAGAATTTCTTGAGTTTCATAGCTTAAATTGCTGAATTAATCCATTGAACATGGACATAGGCTATTGGTCCAACTAACAGCTGGGGACTCGGGTTTAATCCACGTCATGACCCTGAATTTCCCCTGAGTCCTTGGAGAAGTCAAAAGCTTTACCCCACACTTGCCATCTGAAAACTGGGGTTGATACTGCTTAGCTACATCAGAAGTGAAAATTAGGGTTTGTAAAGAAATTAGGAGCTATTCAATAATTGTTTCTCTATTCTCTCAGAGAAACAATTTAAGTGTTTAAAATCACACTGTGCCTTTGCTAAGCAAAAAGTTCTCATGAATTTTCCAAAACAGGTCCACTGCTCTAGTTAAGATTGCAGAACATCTATTACTTTGTTTTTATATACTCTTGGCTTCTGAAATGGTCACTCTTTCTGCTTGCCTCTGCTGAATTTGGTTGGCAAGATGCTTATAAATTACAGGTCAGTGAAAGGAACACACTTTTAAAGTGAAAAGCAGTTTCAATTCCTACATCTACCCCAGAGCCCTCCATTAAATTTTTGTGGTTTTACAATAATGTTCTTATTTCTCTCTTCTCTGACACACGAGTGAACCACACACACACACAAAAATTGACTATGCAAGGAAAAACAGTGACACTATACAAGTCATGATAAATGTACAAAAAGTGTAACGTTTTCTTTTTAGTACATCAATTATAGTAATATCACTAATACAAAACCGTTTATATGGAAAAAATGAGTAATCATACCTTCTTCAGTGAAGAATTTTTCTACTGGTCCTACAAACTGGTTGATTTCTTCTAATTCTTCATTAGAAATCTCTGGATAAGGGAAAACGTCCTCCTAAAATGTCAGAGTAGAATATGATTAAGGTAATTCAAAATAAAAAGCAGGTTCAAGGAGGACATGTGGCTTTTAGATGTTAACCTTAAAAAAAAAAATTGTAGAAAATGTTTACAGGAATTCAGGTAGTCTCAAATGAGCATACTTGTAAATGCAAGATACTTGTTCTGTACTGAAAAACTACATTTTTCAATTGTACTTCATATTGAAACAAACCAGGAATAGCATCTGAAAATGAGAAACTGGTGTGAAGGAAAAGTATTTCATACACAAGAAAGTGTGCTAACAGGTGAAATGAGCTACCAACAAGTACATACTTGAGTAACCATATGACCTTGTTACCAGAATCCTGTTTTACCAATTAATACACTTTTTGGGTTATGGCCCACACTTGGGCCAATTTTAGACTATAAGCTCCTTGGGGCAGGGATGATGTATACTAGTTTTAACACGCTCTTAGCACATTGTTGGGTGCTCAATAAGAGTGCATGGACTAGCACAATGCAGTTCTGCTGTGCTCCATGCTCTCCCTCACACAAAGGGTTTTTCATTGCAAGTCTATTGGACTTGAACAAATAGAAAACCATGAACAGCTAATAAGAGCTGTGAAATAGCGCTATAGTGACCGTGTTCCTACTCCCTTACTCTTCCTTCTTCAAACGAAACTCCCTTTTGCAAGATCATGTCATTCTACCTTCACTCAGGTCTCCACACTCCTGGAGGAGTACACTTAGGATTTGGTAAATTCTAAAATTTTCAGGAGACAAATGAAAAATTTGAGACATATCAGGAGGAGCTGAGTTGGAAATAAGTGAGGGTCAAGCTCTACAGGACTAAATTTGTTTGCTTAATTTCCATGATCCTTTCCTTGACATGTCGCATGGTTTGTTCCGGAAGATCAAAATACTGCTAAACTCACATTACTGAATTTGGTTAATGCCTCTTATGGATTTATTTAAGTTTATACTTCAAGAATCCATCATTTGATTAAAACACCAAATTAAGCCATTGATTATATCTATTCTGATAATCTGACTCAATGGCTTGCTTAAGGGCACACAAGAAAAGCTAATGCTCTTTGAACACTAAAAGGGAGTCAATGGCAAAAATCCCATTACTGTTAGTGACTGGAGGAGTGGGTCTGAAGCTAAGCATTACTTCAGAAGTTAAGTTCCATGACATAATAGTTAGCAGACAAATGATTCAGCTACCCATTTCTATTTTAAAGGGTATTTACTATGCTTTATAATGTTATTCAATTAACTTGGTTGCTTAGCAGGGTGGCTAAAAAATTTAAAGAGAACAGATTTTTTCTGATAAATGCTTTTTGAGGAAAAACTTATCTAAAGATTGTTTTAATTAAGGTACATTATAGCTCAAAGATATCTCATCATATAATCCCAATTCCAAATTGTAATTCTATAGTATGAGACCACATATTTATGTACTGTTTAAGAAAAGTTTTGTAAATAAGTTCCAACAGCTCATAGCTAAGGAACCCAGTCTTATGGCGTTCCAAGGGCTTCTGTATAGATTTAGGTTAATATCTTTCTATCTACCCAGTGGGACTCAGTGCTCAGTCTAGAACAGGGATGGTAAACCTTTAGGCCTGAGGACACATCTGGGTGGGAAAAGTGCACCCACAAACACAATCAACAAACAACAACACAAACACCAGGAGGAGTGCAGTGTGTAGGAAGAGGCTCAGGCAAGTGTTGGGCACAGAAAGGGCCAGGGTGTAGGAGGGGGCTCAGGGCAGGGAGTTGGGGTGCAGGTTCCAGCCTGGCACCGCATACTTAGAAACACGCTACTGCCATCCTGGAGCCTAACAAGGCTAAGGCTGGTTCCATACCTCCCGTGACCCTGCACCGCTCCCGGCAGCGGCCAGCACCACATCCCTGCAGCCCCTGGGAGAGGGAGGAGCAAAGGGATCCACATGTTGCCTTTGTCCGCAGGTACCTCCCCCAAATCTCCCATTGGCCACAGTTCACCATTGCCAGCCAATGGGAGCTGCAGGGGAGGGGGGCGGGCACCTGCAGGCAAGGACAGCATATGGAGCCCTCACCAGGAGCGGTGCAGGGCTTAGCCCCACAACACAACTGGGGTGGCAACCCGCAGGGCAGATTCAAAGCCCTGATGGGCCAGATACGGCCCGCGGGCCTTAGTTTGCCCACCCCTGTTCTAGAAGATACCATCAGAGATGCTTGGTTTTTCATTTCTTAAACTGTAGACTTGTGTCTCCAGAGATAACATGCTTAACAGCAAAAATGTGTGTTTATAAATAAAGAGGAGAAATAACAGACCACAACCCTGTTCCTCTGCAAATTTGTGTACACAGAGTCAATCTAAAAAACCGCTCTAAAAATGCAAAGTTTCAAAAAGTTCATTGAATAGAAGAGTGTTGGGAGCTAAACAGATCTGGACAAGGAGAAGTCTGGAGATAATGTGAGAAAGGAGGGACAGACCTTAGAAACAACAGAGAAGGTTACTCACCTTGTATAGTAACTGAGGTTCGAGATGTATCCCCCTGTGGGTGCTCTACTTTAGGTGTGCGTGTACCCCTGCACTCATAGTTGGGAGATTTTTAGTAGCAGTGCCCAGTTGGGCCACACATGCGTGGTCCCTGCCTTACGCTGTGCAATCAACCCCCACTCAGTTCTTTCTCTACTGCAGAGACTAATAAGGAAACTCCTAAGTAGATGGGAGGAGGGAGGGTAGTGGAGCACCCACAGGGGACACATCTCGAAGAATCTCAATTACTGCACAAAGTGAGTAACCTTCTCTTCTTTCAGTGCTGTCCCTGTGGGTGCTCCACTTTAGGGGACTTCAGAGCAGTACCCTCCAATGGAAGGAGGGGTTTTGGAGTTGAAGTTGTGACTCCTGACAGACAGCATCCGAAGGAGGTATCAGATATTGCCTATTGCTCTAAGGCACAGCGCTGTCTAAAGCTATGGGCTGAGGCCCAGGCAGCAACTCTACAAACATCCGTGATAGGTACATTGTGCAGGGAAGCCATGGAGGCGGATAAGCCTCTAGTGAAGAGGTTCTCAAACGGGGGGTTATGGGGAGATTCCTTGGGGGGACGGGGGGTTATCACGGGTTCCCTGTGCTGCTGAAGTACCGCCGAATAGAACGCTTCCGCTTTTGGCAGCATTTCTATGGACATGCCATGTGCTTAAGAGTGTCCTGCGAAAAGTCACCAGAAAATGAATGTTTCCGGTTTTGGCAGCTTTTCGGCAGACACTGTGACGGGCACAACATGTCCATTGAAATGCCGCCGAAAGCGGAAACATTCACTTTGGCAGCGTTTCAGTGGACATACGTGGGCTGCGGCAGCCCGCGTGGAAGAGAAAAAGGGCCGCCAACCCAAAAAGTTTGAGAACTGCCGTTCTAGTGGGATGTGAGCGAACCCCCTGAGGAATTGGCAGTCGCACTGATGATAGAGTTTTGCACGATTATGGATCAACGTGGAAAGTGTTAAGAGATGGTAATCCTTTTGGAGCATTCAGTGAAGGACAGAAACTGTCCGGGTGATTTATGGGATAGTTTAATCCTGTCTATGTAAGAAGCCAATGCCCTCAGAACATCACGATTATGAAGTGTGTAATATGTTCTATGTGGGGTTTAGAGGTGTGGACTGAGGAAGGCTTTATCCTCAAAGATGGCCATGTATGAGGGTTCCACTAAGAAAGCCCACAGTGCTCCCACACATCTGACAGCTGTCATTGCCACAAGAAATGCTACCTTCATAGAACGATGTAGCAGTGATCGTGTCATCCTGGGTTCAAATGGGGAAGAGGTGATGATCCGAAGGACCAGGTTCAGGTCCCATGGTGTAGTAGGTTTGTGTAGTTCAGGTTCAAGTCCTCTGAGGAAAAATTTGATCAGTAGATGGGTAAAGACAGGATGGCAGTCCACCTTGGAGTAGAACATTGTGATGGTAGGTAAATGGATTTTTGACATCATGGATAGGTCTGACCATTCTAATAGGTAAAGCAGTATAGAGGGTAATGTCTCTGGGATGGAAGTCATCCATTTTAGTTGGCACCAGGCCTTAACCCATCTCCCCGTTCAGAATGTATGGGTTGTGCCTGTGTCAGAGGCACTAACACACAGGCAGCAAACAAACTGACCTGGTTGTCAGGGGCAGGCACTCTGAGCCAGGAGGCAAGACGTTGAGAGCCTGGGAAACCGGACATTCCCATTTCAGAGGTGGACGGGGCTTTTGCTCTCAGAACAGGTGGGGTTTTTTCTTTAAACCAAGGAGAAAAGGAAAGAGACAAGCAGCTAAGTAGCTGCTAATAAGGAAACTAAATTAAATAAATGGAGACATACCTATCTCCTAGAACTGGAAAGACCTTGAAAGGTCATCAAGTCCAGTTCCCTGCCTATACTAGCAGGACCAAGTACTGTCCCGACAGATTTTTTTCTTCTTTTCCCCCAGATCCCTAAATGGCCCCCTCAAGGATTGAACAAACCTGGGTTTAGCAGGCCAATGCTCAAACCACTGAGCTATCCCTCCCCAAATTAAGTAATTAAGTAACTGACTGTAATTAACTACAAAGTAGTGAGGTGCTGCTGATCACTCCAACTTGTAGCCCAGGACCATATAGAAGGGATTGCATGGGGACTGGTTGCACAGCGTCAGTTAGCTGCTTGCAGCAGCATGAGGCCCAGATCACACATGTGTGACCCAACCAGGCACTGCTACTAAAAGTCTTCAACTACACAAGCACCTACAGGGACAGCACTCGAAGAAGCAGTGAAACTGCTTGAACAGCATATTCCAGAGGTCTTGAGGTCTGAGTATAGCCTATAATGGCAGCAAGCCCTAAAAGAAATCCATCTTGGGAATAAGAACCATTCAAGAAATAGGTTTTTAAAAAAGTCACACCAGTGAACTGGTGGAAGTCACTTAAGCACTTGGATTCAGAGCCTGTTGACGTGATAATCTCACTTAACAGCAGTAGCTTCTTCTGCCAATGTAGAAATACTGTCTTTCTTTGGACTAATTCATTCCAAATTGAGAAATCATTTGAGACCTGAAAAAGCAGGAAAGCTCATTTTTCTTTTCCAGATTATGAACAAACAGGAAAATGAAGGTGAAGATTACTGAATTAGCTGCAGAAGCCAATATTTTAAGTTTCTCATGTTGATCTAGCTGACTTTTAAAAAAAATATTTAACTATTTTAGTTATTTTTATAAAAACAAACCTGATTTTTTTTTTAAAAAAAAAACTTGAATGCTTAATTCAAAAATCATATGTTGCTTTTAAAGAAAAAAATCCAGAACACACAATGTGGTTGTTTTAGTTAAATAAAACAATTTAAAGGTCTGTCTGGTGATGTATTCTCCTAATACAACATGCCAAGAAAATCCTCCAAATATTAATGATTAGCCTGTTGAACAGGAGATAGTTCACCTCCCAATGACTTCATAAATATCTGCTTCCATTACCTTTGGTAAATGAAATAGCCAATCATTCATTTTCTGATATAGCTGTAAAACTAATCTGAAAAGTTTTCAAAATACATCAGTTAAAAAATGTATAGTGTACACCTTCTAAAAATGAAACCTACAACTACCTCTGAGTTGAAGAATATGTATTAAGGTCATAACAACCAGCAAGAATGCACTTTTATGTAGAAATCCATGATTAAATCAAATCTTCCTGACAAGTGATTTAAATCAAATCCACCCTGTTGCTCAGTATGTCCTTCACTTATTTTTTCACCTTTCTTCAAAAGAAATGGGTATTTATCAGAGTGACATTCCAAAAGACTATTCTGATGCACCTCATTTTTTTACAATGGCTGCAGCTAGCTCTGGGCAGAATTGACACTGTTTCTTTGTGCTGCTCAAAAGACAGTATCAGCAGGGGCAGGGTTCAAAAGAAGGGTAAAGAGAAAATATAGACCATATATATTGTGCAACATAGGTGTGCCCTTGGGGATGAAAAACTAACTACTAACAAGTAATAGAAACTTGAATATGTGCCTTTCCAACAGTTCACTGAAATGTGGAAGTGAAACTGACTACATAAATTATATCTTCCTTTAGATACAATATAGTAGACTCTCGATTACCCAGGATTGGGTTAACCAGGATGTGGATTAACCAGGATGTCAAAAAAATACATATATATGCATAACTCGCAGGGCCAGCTCTGGCTTTGTTGCCGCCCCAAGTGCGCACACACAAAAAACAAAACAAAAAACCAACCACCAGGGTGCAGGACAGCCAGTGAACCAACAACCCCTCCCCTGGCACAGGGTGGCTGGTGACCCAACTGTATATTTCCTACAGATGGTGATTATCTGGGACTTTATTAACCAGGATTAATTTTTTCCCTATCAACCTGGATAATCAAGTCTACTGTATAAAGAACTCACCTTTTTAAAAGTTCTGTTTCCTAACAATTTAAACTAACAAAAAGTGAAGTGCTAAGCATGTTTTTACTACCAAATCAGATAACCCAGAAGTATAGAATCCATAATTTTGGACCTTATGCAATCTCCCATAGAATAAAGTACAACTTCTAAAGTTTCAGAATGATTTCAGCCTGTAAACAAATAACTGAGCCAATATTTGTAAAGCATCTAGAATATGCCTGGCACTGCACATTACACAAGAATATATAGTCCCAAAACATTACAACCTAGATGACAGATCCACAGCACATGGAATACACTGGCAAAAGGGGAGGAAATTTGGCTTTTTTCCTCTTTAGTTATAAACTTACTCCTTTCAAGTTTCACTGTGAAGTGGTTTCTTAAAGAATCAGAGAGGTAGTCGTGTTAGTCTGGAATAGCAGAGGTAACAAAGTCCTGTGGCACCTTAAAGACTATCCGACGAAGTGGGTATTAGCCCACGAAAGCTCATGCTTCAAAACTTTATAGTTAGTCTTTAAGGTGCCACAGGACTTTGTTACCTCTGGTTTCTTAAAGAGGACTTAAATGAAGAAAGGATGACAGGTTGGTAAACTAGAATGGGGAGAGGATTCCACAAAGAAGGGGAACCCACAGTAAATTGCACAGAGGCACGAATAGGAAGAAATTATGAATGCAGCATTACTTGTGGTGGAGCGAGGACAAGAGAAGACCAGGTAACAGATGAAAACCAGGATGAAATTGTGAAAGACTATGAATGGAGGCTGAACAGACTGATGAGTTTGTGGACTAGTGTAGGGATTCAATGAGGGGAAAGACATGATCAGATTAATTGGCTAGAACAGGGGTGGACAAACTATGGCCCGCAGGCCATATGAAGCCCACCAGCCATTTTTATCCAGCGAACTGTCCTGGTCGCTGCACTGCTGGGCACCTCGCTCAGGATGCAGCGTCTGGCTGAACATAGTAAGTAAATGGGGGGGGGGGGTTAGGTGGTGGGGTTCCAGTGGATGGTGGGTCTCAGGAGGGGGCAGTCAGGAAAGAGCAGGAGGCCTAGATAGCGGGTGGGGTCCCAGGGAGGCAGTTGGGGGGGGGGGGGGTTTCCAGAGGCAGTGATCAAAGAACGAGTGGGGGGGGGGGAGGGGGAGGTTGAATGTGTCAGGGGCTCTGCAGGGGGAAGAAAGTGGGTAGGGGACAGATAGGGGGCAGGGCCAAGTTGTTTGGGGAGGCACTGTCATCCCTACCTGGCCCTCCACACAATTTTGAACCTCAATGTGGCCCTCAGCCAAACAGTTTGCCCACCCCTGGGCTAGAAGATAGTTTTGGCAACTACACTTTGGACACCATTAAGAGGAGCAATGGGCAGGTCAGTGAGGTTGAAGAAGAAGAGGTTATATTAACCAAGCCGGGAGATGATTAGCAAATCGCTTAAAACTAACAAATAAACCTAAATTCTATCTAGAATTTGCTGTCCCATAGGTCAGAGCCCAAGATAACCGGTCTCCTCACCTCATGGACCATTCAGGCCACATTTACCTTCACATTTACCAAGATCTTCCTAGCTGTTCCTGAACCCCCCAATCTGAAACATATCCCATGATACTCCAATTTGAATACCAAATGACTCCAGGATGCCAGTAAGTGTCCACACAGTACATCTAATTAGCAAGTGTTTTACCCATTATCAGCAACTGGTGTTATTATGATCAGCTTAAACACAAGGGGAAGTAGCATGAATTTTTACCACCATATAGTTATTCAATGCGGTGTTAAAATGTTCACAAACCTTTTCTAAAAGCATTCCCAAGGTTACTAGCACCAAAGGAAGATTTTCAGAAAAAACTTACATGTACAGCAAGCCTAGATATGTGGGAGGAGACACCCCCCCCCCAGGGGCCGGGCACAGTTGGTGGCGGGTCAGGAAGCCCCAGGGGTGCCCCAGCGAAGGGAGGAGACCCCCCCGGGGCCGGGCACAGTCGGTGGCGGGTCAGGGAGCCATAGGGGTGCCCCAGCGAAGGGAGGAGACCCCCCCCCCCGGGGCCGGGCACGGTCGGTGGCGGGTCAGGGAGCCCCAGGGGAGCCCCAGCGAAGGGAGGAGACCCCCCGGGGCCGGGCACGGTCGGTGGCGGGTCAGGGAACCCCAGGGGTGCTCCAGCGAAGGGAGGAGACCCCCGGGGCCGGGCACGGTCGGTGGCAGGTCAGGGAGCCCCAGGGGTGCCCCAGCGAAGGGAGGAGACCCCCCCGGGGCCGGGCACGGTCGGTGGCGGGTCAGGGAGCCCCAGGGGTGCCCCAGCGAAAGGAGGAGACCCCCCGGGGCCGGGCACGGTCGGTGGCGGGTACTGCAGCCCGTGCTCGTCTCTCGCTCGGCCTCACCTTCTGCAGCTTCCCCAGGAAAAGCTCTTTGGCGTAGGAACAGCGGAGGCCGCCAGTGCGTAGCTGCCTGGCCCCGGCAGGGAACGCGGCGCGTCCCGCCCTCAGTAGGAGGCTGAGGCCGCTCATGTCCGACCAGGTCACTGAGCTACAGCAGCGCCAGAAACCTGCACGGCTCCGCCCGCCGCCTCTGAAAGACGTCAGGGGGCGCGCGCTGATGACGCATATGATGGATCACGTGCCGCAAACCTCTCTCAACCCCTCCCCCCGCAGATGGGCCTGAGGCGGATGCCATGTGGCCCCGCCCTGCACACGCCAATCCCCCCGCGCAGCCCGTCACACCATTCAGGCCACGCCCCCCGCAGTACACTGGCCTGCGCTGGTGCCCATCACGCCAGAGCAGGGCCCGCCCGGCTCGGATGCTCTCCGGGTTCAAGCCAGGGCGGGAGCAGGCGCGGAGAAGGCTGGTAGACGACGCATAGGCAACGCGATCGCCCCTGCCTGGCTGTTGTTCCTTAAATCCCCAGCTCCTGAAGTCTTGGGAATCTAACCCCCGCCCCCTCTTTTTCAGGAGAAATTCCTGCTGGCTCCAGGAAAGAAACTGTCCCCAGGAAAACATAAACCCTGAAAGAGTGGAACACAACCCCCCTCAACACGTGCATGATTACACAAATCTCATTGTTTCAAACCACTCTCAGGAGTGTTAAGGTGGAACTGATATTATTGAACACTTGTAACTGGCTGTACTGAGTCAGTGACTGCACAGAGTGGTGGGTTAAGAAACTGGTTCTTCCTAAGCTTTATGCACTGAGACAAGAGGGTTATATCCCTAATCAAATAATAGAAATCCTTCTTAGCTTGGCTATTACAGCCTTACTGTTGATCCTATAATTGCACTACCGGGTCTATAATGCAGCAACTATACTTAGTGCATGCCTTGCTCTAGGGCTCAGGAAAGCACAGGCTGGGGCTCACACTGAGAGGAGGAAATTTTCCCTTTGAGTGGCTTCTTATGTAATCATTAACAATTATTTCTTATTTTCTGTACTTTCCACAGACTGCAATCTATGTTTTCATTCTGCACAGCAAGCTGTACACCCAGCATCCAATCTATTGCATTAAAGCTTCTTGGTAATCATCACTCTCTGATGCACTATAAACAAAAACCAGACCTTTTCTCTGCCAGTCCTCTCAACAGCAGTATTTCAATCATATTTCTCAATATTATAATAATTTTATGTGATCATATGTTTTCAGTTCATACACAGGAGGGCTTCTAATACTGTGTATTTCATCTTTAGTGCACACAGGAGATGTTGCTATTGGTGAAGCAGCTTAATATAATTATTATCAGGGCATGTTTGGCATGGATTTTAGCAAGAGAACATTTTATTAGGGAGTGAAAAGGGGGTGGAGAGGCTAGGTGTAGGCCCTGGCCACAATGTTAACAAATTACATGATGTTTGCAAGTCATTCGTACATGTCACATATTATTCCAATGAAAAATGTTTTAGGCTGGCATATTTTAGAACACACAGTGGAAGGTTTGAAGAGAGAGAGAGAGACAAGTCTGAAGAATAATATTGCTATTTTCATTTTTAATATACCACTTTAATTAATCCTTGTGAAAAGTAGTAAATGCTTCCCCTATGTAGTTTAAAATCATGATTTGACCTACCCTGAGATGTTTTTCACTTCTTCAGTTTCTTGTCCCCTGAGCACACTCACCTGCTACATGTCATGAGGGTTAAACAGTTGCTTTCTCAGTATCTGTACAAGCTATCAAACCCTGAACTGTGGTAGATAATACTGGGCAGAAGGGGCCATTAGGGTTGGATAATGCTGACTGGGTCAGTATGAACTTAGTTAGAGGAAATCTTAATAGAAAACGATCATCAACCTCAGCCCTTTCTGACCAGCAGCTTCTGAAGGACTGGTAGACGGTGAGGGAGTATATGATAGATACAGCGGGACTGCCTGGTGCCCTGCAACAGTTGTAGTCATTTACACAAGGCAAAACAAGTGCCAAGTAGGTACAAAACACTACTCTGTGATCTGGCAATGTGCTACATCCACTTTGTTATGGTGTAAATTGCTATATACGGAACAGGGCAATGAAGATCCTGGCCCAGCATTTTTCCCTTCCCTATGTCTCCCCCACAGCCAAATTCTGCTCTGTCTGCTTCCCATTCAGATGCTAGGGAGGAACCAGCAAGGAGTATACAGATTAGTAAAATAATTACCTAGAAATTTGGAATCTGGTTAGGAATGAAACAAGTGTTCCTGTTTCTTGACTAGAGAAGTGTGTGTGTGTGTGTGTGTGTGACTATTTGTCACTCCTTTTTAAGATTCACTTTAACATATTCCAGTTTTATTCAACTATTCTTGTGTTTTTGTCTCCTAGATTAAAGACTTTAAAATATTAGGTTACCAAAGTAGCATCGAAGAGTTAAGTGATTAATAAATCATAAAATACCCTGACTGATTTTACTTTACCGAGGAAGTATTACAGAGTATTTATGAAAAATTTAAAAATGTAAATCCTGTGGTCTGAAAAATTGGACTAAAAATGTGGATGACAATTACTTCCTACAGTTCTGATATAATCTTCATTTCAACTATGAGCTGATGACACCAAAAATATACATTTCCACTTTGGAACAATCCTACTTTTATTTTGTCCCATATCTGCAACTCTGATGTTTTTCTGAATGTGCGGCCCCAATTGAAAACAGAATCACAGTAGTTTATGGGCCCCAGCCCTGTCTTCTTCACAGTTTTCAGTAATCGCACCATCCTTAAGATCACTCTGGCCCACAACCTTGATGTCATATTGCACTGCTTTTCAGGAAAAAAGATAAAACTCTCTCTTTTTTTCTTAAGTAGCCTCTCCTCCCCTTAGAATAATTATTAAGGTGAAAAAGTGATATGACAGATGGTAGGAAAGTTTTGTACTTGAAATCCATGACTATTACTTTGTGGACATGACATGATGCACCAATTAATTATTAGTGAATAATTAAAATGCCCATCAATTTACAAAATTAAATTGTAGGAAAGGTAAGAGCAGTAAAAGACAGTTACCTTGTCCATAACTGGAGTTCTTCGAGATGTGTTGCTCACGTCCATTCCACAATAGGTATGTGTACTCGCCCATGCACAAGCGCCAGAAGATTTTCTCTTAGCAGCACTAGTAGGGAAGTGTCCCTACCAACCTCTGGAGTGGCACCGGTATGGCATGATATAAAGGGTGCAGTGAACTCCTCCCACCCTCCGTTCCTTTTTGCCAGACAACTCCAACAGCGGGGAAGGAGGGCAGGATGTGGCATGGACATGAGCAACACATCTCAAAGGACACCATGTACGGAAATGGTAATGTCTTTTAGTCTTCAAGTGATTGCTCATATGTATTCCACAGTAGGTGATTCCAAGCTATATCTGATGGGGGTGGGTAGGAGTTCACAGACACCCAGGATGGAGCACTGCCCTGCCAAAACCGGCATCCTCCTTAGCTCAGGAGAAGATCACATAATGCGAGGTGAACATGTGGAGCGATGACCATGTGGCAGCCCTACAAATGTCCTGAATAGAGAGAAACTGGAGGGTATAGCCCCAGGGGATGGTGTTGAGGACCCATCGGTCTGATGTCAGCAGCGACCACTCCAGGAGGAAAGTACATAGGTGGTAGGAGAAGGGAAGGTCGGGTGGATCCCTGGTACAAACTGGTAAGTTGGCCTTGGGCGTCTCATCAAAACTGGCGCTTACGCGCCTGCTTGTCCTTGGAGAGCCCAGGCTGAGACGCAGTCTGAGACTGTCGCTGTGGACGCTTTTCATAGTCCCTTGATTTTTTTAAAGGGGCTCATATCTGGAGGGAGTGGCCTGACTGGGGGCTTGCTGTGGCTTGAACTTGATCTTGGCCAGGGCTGGGACATAGAGACCAAGAGTCTTTAATGTTGTGTAGGGGTCCTTGAGACCATGTAACTTCATATCTGTTCTGCACACAGGACCTTACCATCAAATGGGAGGTCCTGAAAGGAGCTCTGTGCCTCGCTGGGCAGCCCCAACAACCGGACGTTCGCACGTCTCATGGACACTGCAGAAGCCATAGATCTTGCTGCGTCCGAGGAGCACTGAGGCGGCTCTGGTGGCAGCTGTGCCCTCCTCAACTAGAGCCTTTAAATCCTTCTTATCATGCTCCTGGAGGGAGTCCGCAAACTTTGGCATTGAGCCCCACAAGTTAAAAATCATATCTGCCCGGCAGGGTTTGCTAAGTACAGGTACTAACTCACTCTGAAGTCCAAACAGGGAAGCTACAGCAGAGCTGAAGCAGAGCAGTTCTGAAGCAGCGTCACTGGGAGTAAGAAGGAACTGAAGATGGGGGGAGCGCGCAGCGCCCATTATACCGCACCATAGCAGTACCACTCCAGAGTTAGCTAGGGATGCTCCCCTATGGGTACTGCTAAGTGAAACACTTCCAGTGCTAGTGCATGTGGCGAGTACACACACCTATTGTGGAATACACATGAGCACTCACATGAAGAACACCTTTAAAAGCATTATTGTCTGTGTTTAAATACAGAAGAACAAATTTTCAAATGACAACATTCCCATTAAAAGCTGAAAATTGGGTTTTTGCAATTGTGCCAATTGGTACTCAGTTAAAAATCTGTCCCGAGTATCCTAAAATAGTCTCTCTGTCTGCATCTGAAGAGAAGCCGCAAGATTCAGTATTTAAGTAGAGGAAAGCTAAAATTTGTTTTGTTTTCGTATGGACAAAATTCCAAATTGGATGGCTCAGGGAACCAGTAGTTAGATACAGTCTGTCAGCACTGACTGAAAGGCCTCTGACATGGCCTGTGTAAGTTAAGTGACAGCATCATTCCACATGCTAGCAGAAAAGTGTCTAGATCACAAAAAATGTTGTTACAAAAGGATGCTCTTGCTGGCAATCTCAGCAGAGAGATCCAGGCCTGGAAACTAATCTGTTCTCTCACTCTGGAAGTGGTTCCTCCCACACAAGGTTGAGAGAATATGTCCAAGGCTTGAATAGACTCTGTCTGCTGCAGGGCTCTGACACTGGTCTTCTCACTCTGAGATTTTGGCAGGGAAAGGAAACAGCCTGTAAATCCCTACAAACTTGCAACATGACTACGATGACTCCCACTTAACTTGCAAGGCAGTGGTGAAGCACTAGTGCAGGATCCTTTCTTGCTATCCTATTAAATGGTAGAGGAGAGAGAGTGCATCATGCATGTGCGATTAAGTAATGAACGGGCAAGCAGGAGAAGATTCAGCATCTGAGGTCGGCCACCAGCACAGACAATGCACTTTGTGAATACCCTGGGGGCAGTAGACAGGCCAAACAGGAGGACCATAAATTGGCAGTGTTCCTGACCAACCGTGAAATGGAGGAAGCGTCTGTACCCCTCGAAGATATGGATGTGGAAGTACACGTCCTGCAAATCGAGGATGGAGTACCAGTCCCTGGGATTTAGGGAGGGGATGATGGAGGCCAGGGAGACCATGTGGAACTTGAGTTTTACCATATACTGGCTCAGGCCTTGCAGGTCCAGGATGGGTCTGAACCCCCCTTTGGCCTTCCGGATAAGGAAATAGCGGGAGTCGTACCCCTTCCATTTGAACTCCACTAGCACCCTTTCCACCGCTCCTAGACCATGGAGTCACCCCACCTCCTGCTCAGAGCTTCATGAGAGGGGTCCCCTAGGAGTGAGAGGGGCAGAGGTGGTTGGGCTGGGTGGAGGTAAACTGCAGAGTGTAACCCCAGGAGATGGCATTGAGGACCCATCGATCCGAGGTCAGCCGCGACTATTCCGTGAGGAAAGCACACAACCGGATGGACAAGGCTTTGCTATGGGTGGATCTCTGATGAGAACTGGTAGTGAGCCCTGGGGCAGCCCATCAAAACCGCCGTTTCCCTGCACGTTTGCTCTTAGAGGACCCAGGCTGGGGGCAGGCCACTACTGCCTCTGCAGTCACTTCTTATAGTCCCACAACTGCAGCATGGAAGACATCCAGGCATCTGGGGAGGTCTGCTCCAAATGGGCCGGGCTACTCCACTCGATGGGAATCGAGGACTGCCCAACATGAAAAGAAGGCATCTTTTTAGCCTTCTTCGCATGCCATGTGGGCGGGGAGCAGTGCCGACTGGTAGATGGCACCGGGGAGTCGCCGCGCACCCACACCGCATTGCCCAGTGCTGACTTGGAGCAGTGCGCCACAGTCGGGTTCAATACCGACTCCATCAGGATGGCCTAGAGCCTAATGTCTCTCTTGGTCCGAGGCTTAAATGACTTGCAGCAATCGCTGAGATGGATTTCACCCAAACAGTGTAAACAGTCCGCGTGCAGATCCCTTACTGACGTCGATCGCCCACAAGTGTTGCACAACTTAAAACCTGGGGCATGCCTTGATCCGGGTGCACTAGTTAAGCTAAACTACAGGTACCATACAGTGAATGAACAAGAGTTCTGGGAACAAGCTCCAGCAAAGCTGGAGCAGAGGAGTTCCGAAGCACCTTCACTGGTGGCAAGAAGGAAGGTTGGGGGAGCACACAGCACCCCTAATACTGCGCCATGGAGGCCCCACTACAGGGGTTGGTAGGAGTGCTCCCCTATTGGTACTGCTAGGGGAAAAACTTCCAGCACCGATGCACATGGTGAGCATGCACACACCTATTGTGGAATACACATGAGCAATCATTTGAAGAAGAATCAGCCTTCTCCTGGTGGCATCTGACTCAGATGTTGAAAATGAACATGTGCTGGTCCTCCCTACTTTGGATCATTATCGAGCAGAACCCGTCATCAGTATGGACGCACCTCCTCTGGAATGGTGGTCTGACGGGGTGGACCAGCCCTGCACTGGGACTGAGAGGGTTAACCCTTCCCTCCTTTCAGAGAGAGCCCTACTTCTGAGGCTCTTCTGGGCATGCTCAGGTATAAAAGCTGGCAGAGCTGTTCAGTCAGGGTTGACTGCAGAGGAGGAAGGACGCCTGGCAGAGGCTCCAGCCCAGGAGCCGGGGCAGCCTTCACCGGTGAGAATTAAAGAACACAAAACCAGCCGCTACCGGACCCCCAGGAAGTGTGTAGAGCTGAGGATCCTGGACACCCTGATATTACATGGACTGCTGCAGCAAGAGAGATGGTAGGAAGTGACCTGGGGGCGGGAAGGAGTGAGGGAGTGCTACCTCCGAGCCTGATGAGGGCAGCATGTTATGGTGGGATTCCCCGCTGACCCATGGCAGGCCGTCCTACCCGCTACTAGGGCCCTCGGTTGTTTCAGACCTCCAAGCATCCTTACCCTACTGCCGACGAAGCTTGCGCTCGAATCGAGTGCACCTTCACAATTGATGGAGGGGGAATGCCTGCTAAGTCATAACAGGTACGGATGCATGAGGTGATCCAGTAGGACAGTCACTGTGTGGAGATCGGGTGGCCCCTCATGTGTTCAGCTGACGCCACAAATAGCTGAGAGGACTTTCAGAATGGTTTAGTCCACTCGAAGTAGAAGGCCAGAGCCCTGCACACGTCGAGTGTGTGGAGATGACGCTCCTCGTGGGATGTGTGGGGTTTGGGGCAGAGGATGGGCAGGAAAATGTCCTGGCCCATGTGGAAGGCGGAGACCACCTTCAGGAGGAATGCAGGGTGTGGGCGGAGTTGAAAAACCATATATGGGCTCTGATCTCCGAGACCCACCTAGCCGATGTGATTGCTATCAGGAAGGCCACCTTCCAGGAGAGGTGGGACCATGAGCACGTGGCTAGGGGTTCGAATGGGGGCTCCATGAGGCAGGACTGCACCAGGTTCAGGTCCCATGGAGGAACAGGGGGCCTAGCATACGGGAAGTGACGATCCAGTCCTTTGAGGAATCGTCCCGTCATGGCATGGGAAAACACCATATGGCTCTGCACCAGCGGGTGGAAGGCCGAGTTGGCCGTAAGATGTACCCTGATAGATGAGGGCGCCAGGCCCTGAGTCCTAAGGTACAGGAGGTAGTCTAGAACAAACTGGATTGGGGTGGCCATCAGGGAGACCCCTTTCTCAGTAGCCCATGAGGAGAAACATGCCCGTTTTGCAGAGTAGGCCCGCCGTGTGGAGAGCCATCTGCTTTCTAGGAGGACACACTGGAATAGTTAACACAATAGAATAGTTATCTTTAACATCATCTAAGAGACTGCCAGGTAGGAGGATTACTGTCTAAAAATCTCTCTCCAGCTAACAGGAAAGGGAACAAGGGATGGTCAAATTAATGCGTACTTTACATTTCCCATACTTTAATTTTTTTTCAACCTGTTATGTATCATTAATAAAAGGTGAAAAAGACTTCGGGCTTGTGGGCACTGGCAATTTACAACGCTGCAACTTTTTCGCTCAGGGGTGTGAAAACACCCCCCTGAGCACAGAGTTTCACCGCTGTAATACGCCAGTGTGGACAGTGCACCAGCACTTTTTAAAACGTCAAGGATTTTTTTAGAGCATGGAGAACTCTCTGCCACGACCACGCAAGTGCTGCCATGGCAGCATTTTAGCATTGCCAATGGAGACTAGTCATTAGAATAGTTCGTTTGCCATGGTACTAAGCAAAGTCTCTATACCAAACCCCAAACCCTGCTGAAAACTGTTTAATATTGGACAGTGACAGCATCATGTTACCATGTTGGGGGCTTTTGGCCCATTTATTCCATCTAAAATAATACATCAACATCCCCTTTCAATGCACTTACTTGAATCCATTCTTCTCCCTCCCTCCCACCTCCACTGCCAATGCACCCTGGCAATCACAAGCAATTCATCTCTCCCACATCAAATGCATGCCAGAGTCCAAAAACAATTCAGCTGCCTCCTCTCACAAGGCTTACCAGTGACCAAAAAACAAATCAGTGACCCTCACCCGGTTCCTCCCCAACTCAGCTTGGTGAAAAAATAAAAATTCCACCCTTTCCTCCACCTATCAAAGTTCCCCAGTAACCAAACCAAACACAATTCCCCCACTTCAGCAACCCAACCTGATTCAACTTCCCTTACCCCTACAGCCACAACCAGAGCAATTCCCCATATACCCAACATGTTCTAAACCCATTTCAGCTCCTTACCCTACACTCTGGAGTAACAAAAGACAATGCCACTGTTCATCCTCAAAACACCAAAAAACTATTTCGACTTCCCCTCCCACCAAAAAAACAAAAACAAAAAACCCCCCAAACAAATCACTCCTACAAAAAGCAACTCCTCTAACTCCTCCAAATTCACCTAAATCACAAAAAGAAAATTCACTCTCCCTCTGGTAGCCCATAGAGTTAGCTTTAGCATTCATTTTATTTAGCAGTATCACAAGGAACCCATAGGCCTCTAGCATGTAAGACATTGGCTTCAGCAGTTAGCATAAGGCTGGGGGCCTTAGAACTCTGGCCGCATAAATGACTTAACAGTAGCCCTTAAGTTTTGGGGACCTGGGAACAGAGTTTTAAGAAGTCTGTCCATAACACCACCAGCAAACCACATGAAAACGAGTCAACACCAGCTTTTGAATATCTTAGTATAGAACATCTGCAGAAGTCTGACCACAAGAGTGCCATGGCAACAAATTGACATATATTACAAGAAGATGAGATCAGTGGTTTGAGAAGTGTGCTCAGTCCTTGAGGGGGCCATTTAGGGATCTGGGACAAAAATCTGTTGGATGATTTAATTGGCAATTGGTCCTGCTTTGAGCAGAGGGTTGGCCTAAATGACCTCCTGAGGTCCCGTCCAACAAATTTGATATTCTATGATTCTATGAAGAAACCCCTACTGAACATGCATCGGTCATAGTGGCATCAGCATAACATATTAGAAAAGTTGTTACCTAGCCTGCCTGCGGGAGGAACGAGAGATCTAACCCTTGGGAGATACCAGGATGATGGCCATTGGTGATAAGGAAGGTGATGGCTAACATCAGGTTGTTCTCCAAGGGATGGTTTGAGTATATGGATGTTCAGATGTACATTTTGTATTAGCTCTATCTCCCTTGCTGGGTTAGAGTGTTTCTGACTTTGCTCAATGTATGAACTATTGTAAAAACAAAACGATTCCTAAAATGTAAGTGTGGCAACTGTGCACCTCAGGGTTCCCAACTAAATAGTAATTTTAATAATACTAGGCCTGACCTTGGGCCAAGAACCTAACCTCAGAGAGAGAGAACTGGGAATTCTTAGGTAATCAATATAATTAATATAAGATTCATAGATTGGGCCACACCCCTCTCCCTACTTCTCACCAGTGATCAAAATCAATTTAACTCTGCACTCAGTGCACCCCCATAGCACAAACTAATTATTTGGCTCCCCTCCCCCAAAGTATCCTGGTGATGAAAAGAAGAGACTAGGTGGTACTCTCCCTATTTGATCACTGGGGCAGGGTTGTTAAGTAAGTAACTTTGGCATGTCACGTACAACCTGAAGCATAAATACAATAGGAACCCGGCTCTCCTGAGTCTCACAATCTCCCCTTCTAAACTTCTCTAGAATTGTCCCAGATGTTATAAATTACTATTACTAAATCTGAGGCTGAATGCAGATAGATTCAACAGAAGCCAGATATTTTATGATTCCCGTGCGAAGCTCTCAGAATCATTTTTTTTTAAAAGGCCTCTGTCACTTGAGCTAAAGAAGAATCACCCTCAGGTCTTCTTAGCATTTGGGCTTTTATTATCTTTCTGGGCTAGAGCGGGCAAGATAATCACAAAAGCTTGGACAGACCAAGCAGGGATGCACACATATATAAGACCCAGTTTATTCCTTTTTTAGGAGTTATCACCGAGTTGTCTTGGCAATTCTGCTACATCTTTCATTATGGCATCACCTGGCCCACACTCGGCTGTTGGGGTACTGAGCTCAAGTCAGTGCTCAACATGGCCTCATTCAGAGCAGTTGGCACTGGGAGGCTGTATTCGAGACTGTATTTGAGAAGACTTGCCCTACAGGCCTTTAACAAAAGTAAGTGAATTTTTTCAGATGGCTAATGGAACACAACTATGTAAGCTATATATTAATTGAGTTGTGGTTCCACAGGGGTCTCAGACCAGTTATTCATGAGTGCTTAAAACATTTCTTCTGTCCTCCTCTAGCTACACTATTTCCATGTAACACATGAGGAATAAATAAAAGGTTGTAATGCAGCATGTTAGGAATTTGAGCAGAATGTCCACAGTGATGGTTAGCCCAACTGTAGTATAGTCAGAGTTCTCTGCTCACTGATACATTGTGACAATAAAATACATTGAATGTATTCAATGTATAGGCATTTAAAACCACTGTACTGTGGCTATCACCTGAAGTACCCACAAAAAAGAGAGAGACTCCACTAAGCAGGTTCCTCACAATTGAAAAAGAGCTGGATAGTCAGGGAATACTGGTGCTTTGATAGTACAGTGGTAGGAAAGTTAGAAATGCATTAGAAAAGATTAGACCAGGAGTGTCATGTTAAATTAAGAGAAAGCATAAAAGTATTTTGCTTTTTACAATACTTATTTTGACATCCCAAATAATCAGCTGAGATACACTATGGTTCTTTTCAAGTCCTGTTTAGTTAATTATTTTTAAGATCCAAAACCTGAGCTAGTCATCTCACAAAACCAAGATAGTCTCTGCCCCAAAGAAGACACAGTACAAGAGCTTGATCCTGCAAGCTGCTTCAGTGGGGCTCCACATGGTCACCAGTGAAGAACAGCTTGCAAGACTGGTGCTGAAGTAAGATCAACATGACACAAATATGAAGGTGAAAAGGAAGGGAGAGAACAACAGTGGCATAAAAAGAATATGCAATAACTCAGTAAGGCATCTACAAATCTTGACATTGAAAAGGGATTTTTAGTGTGTTTCAGGGTCTTTTCTCCCAACATTAGATTTTGATAGTTTCCCTTTCTTACCCAATAGCAAGGACAGAGCTTCATTATCCCAAAAATATTGTACCAATGTTGACTTTTATGCAAATGGTTTGACACAACCCAGCTGAGATACCTTTTTCTATCAGCCATGGAAGGACAGATGGACAGATGCAGAATACAATTAAGTGCTTTATTGTCTGCTTCTCTTTCAAATTAGTACAAGTTCCTGGTTGTCAGAGAAATTGTTTAGTTGACCTTTCATGGATCAGTGCTAATATACAGCAGCCAAATGGGTCTTCCAAAAGCATGTAATCCTTAGAGACTTTGCTTTTCAAATTCTCTCTCTCAGAAGGATTATAAACTTGGATTTCTAACTCCAGACGAAGGGGGGGGGGGGAAGAGTGTGTGTGTGTGGGATACTTTAATTTAAAAGAACAGATAAATGTTACGGTTTCAATTTATGAGAGAGTCAAAGATGGTATATTTATCAAATTGCCATTGTAAATAAAAAGCTAAAGAGATTGAATGAGGAATACAGACAAAAGTGAGTCTCCTACAAGAATGTTCTCTCTTATGCCCGATAGCTTTCTGGCTGTCTGATGCTTTCCCACTTTTTTAATGTCTGCAATGGAAGTGTAATATTTTTGTATAATGTTTCTCGTGGAATGAGCTTGGCTGGCAGTTGGACAATATTTTGAATGAGATGTGACGTTTTACTATGCATTCTAGAGAGAACTGTTTAATAAATCAATTCTTGGTTATCATTTAAAATCCTATTTATTATAGGGATGTCTGTAGAAAGGTAAATATGTGTTTGCACTGAAGATAACGTTAGGGGAAAAAAAGGAAAAATGTGTGATTCTACACTCTAGTTTGTAAATTGAGTATGTCAGCACATTCAATAACCCACATTTCCTATGTCAATTTTATGAACAGATTATTCTTGCTCTTCACAAAAATTATTCAAGAGATTTCAAGAAGAAATCACAAATCACAAAAAGAAATCACTTTGCACCAAAGACCCAGCCGAGGACATTTCAATCCAAAACTAATTTGCTTGAGGAAATGAATAGTTGGGAAAGAGGTAGTGCAAGCAGGGTTGAGGAGGCTGGAATTGGAATGAAAACTGGAACTATTGTAGAATCTCTGTTGTTTTAATATAAATATGTATACACACAGGCAGTGTCAGTGAAATGATTCATTGCAGTGGGAAGTGTCTAAATTAACTTTAACACTGGTATTTTCTAGACTGGCAGCCAGACTAATGTTTAGGAGGCTTATAGACGAGCAAAGTTTGCAAAAGATTATTATGGAAATGAAAATTTTCTTTGGGTGTAAAAAGAACATGTGGACAATTTACAGACTGACAGAAAAGTAATTAGCACTTGTTGCTCGAAGTTAAATAAAATTGATAAAGTGTTGCAGAGATGGAATGTTCTTAACGCCTGAGGCATACAACATATGGTATATTTTCCACAGGGCTAGGGTGCTGTGTTTGTCACTGTTCTTTAAGGTTTAGTCCACTAAGTTTTGAGGTGCAACAAATATGCCCCCTAAGCTCTGGAAAGGAGAATCTGTGGCACATAGTGTCAATTCCTCAAGTACAATAATTTCATGGAATTTTGTGCCACACCAGGAGGCAGTGCCAGAAGTGAAAAAAGAAGCTTGAAAGAGGGAAACAACGGGGGGAAATGGGCAGGAGGGGGCTGGCATGGGGAACAGGAAGATAGGATAGGAATAAAAAAGACGGATGGGAGGGAGAATGGTGGAAGAAGCAGAATGTGGAAAGCTGGAATGGAAAACCATAAAAGGGAAAGAGATGCCCTTTCTCAAAGACAGTATATGGTGGGAGAAGGATGGGATGTAGTGGGCAGGGTAAGGGAGTTCACTTTCTATATCTATTCCTTTTAGAACAGGAGTCTGGTCCCAGTAAGAATCTCAGAGGTGCTGTAGTTTTCTGGGAATATCTCATTTCAGCCAAGGTCACCCTAACAGTACGTATACACACGGGCCTCAAATCAGGAAAGCATCCCTATTCTGGGCAGCACTTCAGCATGTGCTTATCTTGAAGATTGTCTTTGAATCCCACTGAAGCAATAGGACTCAAAGATACACACGTGCTAAAGTGCTGTCTTGGGTATGGATAGACTTTCTATGCTTACATGCACTCCTGAACCTGGCCTTGAATTTGCCATTGCTTGAGAAGCTGGTGTTTTCAAAAAAAAAAATAAATTTTTTTTTAAACAATTGTTAAATTCTGTTGCAGTAATAATGCAAGAGACACTACCATGGTATAATTACAAATCACAAAGGGAAGTAAATGACAAATGATCTAAGTGGCAAAGCAGATATATCTTGAAGACCTCAGGGTAAAACTTGGCCCAACTATCATGGGGTAAAGATTTTGTCCTTGCTAGTGATTTCACACTGGTGTAACTCAGGACTGACTCCACTGAAGTCAGTGGAACCACGCAGGTATAAAATCAGTGCAAAGGAAATCAAAATCAGGATATTGTCTTTCATTTTCATTTCTGTCCTCTCCTTTTCTTTCTTTCTTTCAACTTATCCACCATTACAGATTTAAAAGCAGTCATTAGTATGGAAAAGTAAGTGATATACACATTAAAAGGAGAGGACACCATAAGGCTCAGCTAAGGCCAGTATTAAGTAGCCAGTGTTATTTTTATTTGATCTGAGTGGAACTGAACATCTGAAGACAAATTTGTAAACTATGTGGGTGGGTTGTTTTTTTAATTAGTTTGGGGAAAATAATTTCAATTCAAGCAACAGCAACTTCAAATAACCTACTTGTTCACAGTTGGTTCCTAGAAGCGATCCAGATTTTAAGGTTCTAAGGCCTGTAGTCTACCCTATTATTTACAATGAAATTATACATAAAATATAGGAAAATAATAGGGAAATATTTTATAAATTGTTTTCTTCTTCATCATTTCTGTCTGATCTTAGCATCAGAGATAGGAAAGTGGGAATGATAGGCCATGACCCATGTGTTACTCAGTAACAATGAATGTCTAGGTAACAGTGCACATAACCAATGTGTTATGGGGTAATGGTGCATTACTTCCTCATTAAAAGCTATTTTATAATGGGAATGAATTAATTACCTGATTCTTCTGGTCTGTTGCGACATTATTGCAATATATTAGTCCGCTGAGTGGAGCAGATGCACATTGATTGCTCTCACTGTTTCTTAAGATAAAAAGAGCTTCACACTTCTTTGTCAACCACTTGTTAAAGTCTTATTTTGCAGCGATAATGAGTAAGTGGAGATATGAAATATTTTCCCACTGTTCAAAATGCATAAAACTTCATTAACATTAGAAATAATTGATTCATATTGAGGAATAATAGAGACTTTGTTTATTATCTGCTTGGGTTAAAATCACTACCTCTATAAGGAAGGAAACAAATGAAAGCTGAAGTTACTGTTGATGTTATCCTATTGCACAACTCAAAAGTTCTCTCTCTCTCTCTCTATTACCCTACTCTGGGGTAATTGATGTATTTCAGCTGGCTGATTTGTCTTCTGAACCATGTGGCTAATTTCACATCTCAGTTACTGTAAAATTCTATGTAAAATGAGCTTTTGCGCTTTCCAAAAGTTCAGTAATTAAAGGCCCTGAATTTGGTAAAAATAATGAAACCCACCAGCTGACTAGGTCTGTGTACTTCACTGCACAGTGTAACCATTCTTGAGCTGTCATTTTGTACAGAACAGTACGCACCAAAAGTGCTCCTAGTTCAAATATTATTTGGATTGGAGACCTCTTCAGGAAAGGGCCTTAGCTGAGATTTCTCAACATTAATTTTGGGCTTAACCCTGTAGTCTTTCCATTGAAGTCAACCGGAGTTTTGCCTAACTAAGCAGCATGGAATTTGGCCTTGTGTGTTTTATTCTGGGAGAGAAATTTTATTTCCATGATATTTGAATGTGATTGAAAATTCCCATTTCCTCTAGTTACAAACCTGAAAATTGTATTAACAAAATCTTAACTCACTCTTCATAATAGAGTTGAGTATTCCACAGGAATCTAAATATAACTGGAAGTAGGAGTAATGAAGTTAAGCCAAACACAGCTGAATGTGTCTGTATTTCCTCCTGCTCCCCCCCCCCCAGCTGCTTAAATGTTGTATAGAGCCAGAAAACCATGAGATCTGATGATCTTATATTATTACCCCACCCTCAAAAAACTGAAATAAATAAGGCCACCAGATTATTTTGGATTTATAAATATATCTCTGGGGCATTAAATTCAATGAAAAAATATACACACAAATGCTTGAAATATCAATGTATATGCCCACTTAAACAGCAGGGTGCAACCTAAAAAGGTAACTGAAACAAGACTGAAAAAGATATTGTGCAGGCAGTAAAATCAATTTAGTAATTGCAACTTGGCATCTACTCTTACTTCTTAACCAATGTAGCAACAGCAAAGTATATTTAATAGATCATGGTTGCAGAGCAACTTCACCTCTCCAAAAGTCACAGGAGACTATGAACTAAGTATGCAGATACCATTTCCTATTTCACATGCAGCCCTTTAAAAAAAAACAAAGAACAAAATCATTGTTCCTAAATATAAACATTGGTAAGGGACTGGACTGCTAAAGGGACTTGTAATGGGATAAAGAGCCTTTCACTTCCAGGTCTCTGATTTGAATCCAGGCCAGCTCGAGTGATTTAAAATTTAGCCTATAAGAAATGAGTTTGGGGTTTCAATCTGATATTGCAAGGAACACACCAGCACAATAGACGTAAAAGCAGAAATTGTTGGCCTTTGCTTGATTAAAATAACCTTGAGAGTTACTGCCCCATTTCTAATCTCCGTTGTTGGGGACCACCGTAGAGAAGATGGTGGCAAAAACACCTTAGCAATTTCTAAGGTCCTCAGGATTTCCTTGCTTTGGATCTGGCACTGAGACTATTAGCACTCCTCTAGAAGTGTATGACACCCATGGCAATCTGCCATGTCTTCCAATTCGTTTCCAGGTGCAGTTCTGTCCTGTAAAGCACGAGGGAGTTTAAATTCTGAGTGCCTTAGAGTTGGCTTCTCTGAACCCAGTACCACAATAGTTGTGGTCAGCTGACATGCCTGAGGTCAGAGTTCTGTTTTATTGTAGTGGGGATAAAGTGATCCCTGTGTCTAGTGTGTAAAGCATTTTGGAATGAATGGTATGAATGTATATGCAAGTTATTTAATTTTACACCACTTGGAACATGTACAACAGTTTGCACCCTAAGACGTTTACGCGTTACAACCACCTATGTTGTACCATACAGTACACTGGATCAGTTTGCACCATGTTAATAAAGCATTTTCCCATACACATATATTCCATCAGACATGGTGTTCTGAATGTTAGGTGCCATGAAAAACACAAAATCAGGATTATGTCAGTTGCAGATGAAAATGTTAATTTTATGAATCCATTAATTGCTCAAGGATCCTAAATCCTCAAGGGAGTGTCACTAAATCACAAAGTGATGGATTTGTGTCTTTGGGTACATCTACACTATCCACAGGATTGGTGGGTAGTGATCGATCTATCAGGGATTGATTTATCGCATCTAGTGTAGACACAATAAATCGATCCCTGAGCACTCTCTCCGTTGACTCCGGAACTCCACCACTGCAAGAGGCGGAAGCGGAGTCGACAGGGGAGTGGCAGTGGTTGATTCGCCACCGTGAGGATGCCCAGTTAAGTCAATCTAAGATACGTCAACTTTAGCTCGCGTAGCTGAAGTTTTGTATCTTAGGTTAACCCCCGCCCCAGTGTAGAGCTGGCCTTTGTGGGCCCAGCTCTCCCCTCATAGTAGCATTCCATTTGGTCCAGTGATGGTACTCTTGAATTACATTGGTGAGAAAGGAGAATCAGGCCCTCCACATTAAGTATTATTATTACATCACTGTTATTAGTGTCCACTTTCCAATTTCATGTCCCAGAGGTTTTCATTATGCAACAGCTATGCATTAATGTCCCCCTGGCGATTTGGTGAAAATGTAGATGTGATTTTGCATCCTAATAATAATTTCATTGTGAACATATCCCATAATAGAGAAATTACTGATCTTCCACCTGTGTCTAGAATTCAAGCCTAGCTTCATGCCTTCAATGAAATGTGTTTGACAAGCCTGTCACTGGCTTTACTGAAGCAGCACAGTAAAATATGCACTGTTCCTCCATCACCCTATTGTACAGGTTAATGTGACAGGATCATGCTGACAGGTTGCAGTTTTCAGAGCTGTAGAGATACGCAAACGGTGATTAAAAACCTCGCTGCTGCTTCTGCTGTGCATATCTGGTAAGGTACGTGCTGTGGCCAGCAACATCCAAAATATGAATTCCGCAGACATGGATTTGGAAAACCATAATGTTAATTGCACACTAACCCATTAAATTGGCCAGATTCCAATCAGTGGGCCAAACCCTGAAGTCCTTACTCAGTCTCTCTTCAGGCATACCTCCCAGGGTGAAATCCTGGCCCACTAAACTCAATGGGAGTTTTGCCACTGACTTTTGTACAGCAAAGATTTCACCTTCAGGTTTTCAATGGGGCTTCTGCCTGAGTAAGGACAGTGTAAAAAGTTGAGTGAGGGTACCAGGATTTGGCCCATGTATGTTTAGTCATATACATGAATCAAATATTATAGCAAATAACTAGAGGATACGACAGTGATATTTTTATTATGGCTGCTAATATCATAGACTCTACTGATGTGGGTTTGGGGTTTTAATGGCAGCTCCCTAGTGATGTACAGCTTAGAAACACAGGTCTCAGTTCTGGCTTTAGTTTTTTGCACCTTTTGGGGATGGTGAGGCAGTGCCTCCCTAAACTTGAATGTATACTAAGGGTTGCAGTATATGCATAGTCTTGTCTCCTCCCCACTATGCTCTTGCACTTCAGAGACGGTGCACCCCATAAGGCTCTAGGGAATTATGCTTATGAATGTCTATTGTTACTAGCCTTTCAGCCATATATATTGTCCTTGTTATTCCTAAACAAAGCATTTTCTCTCTCATACGCACTGATGTTCAAAGGGGAACATTTCCAGTGCTGTACAGAAGTTTGTGCATACATCCTAGTTATTTATATAGTCTTTATGCTCAAAACTTCCCACACATCTGTTGTAGCTGAAAATACATTTGTGTCTGAATTATAACAAGTCTTTTTTTCAGCTAATACTGAAAATTACTTTTGCCCAATATACACAGAAACAACCATTTTAATGTTTAAAGCTTTGTACTAGATATTTCCCCAAAATTCCCACAAAGAAAATCCTATTTTAAAAATGTGTATGATTTTCCATAATCATTTCTTTTAAATAAGTACATTAAGTTAATTGTATTACCTTTACCTGCTTGCCTTTTATATAAATAAGGATACTTATCTATTTCTAAATGGCAACTCAGTAGTCCTAGTACATGGGATTCTTCCTGATGAAAAAATTGCTTTTACTATATGTAAAGAAGTTAGCATACTAGTCTTTAATAGATTTAGTGTGGCATGTTCTTATAATACATTGTTAATATTATACAATTAAGTCTGTCAGTAAATATAATTGGTGAAGTACGATTTATCACATCATGCTAACAGGAGCGTAATCCTGACACCTAGTGACTACTGTTTGAGCAATTGCATGAAACGCTAGAAGACAGTGTCTTTGCCAGGCATATTTCCAGCTCCATCCACAATGTTCAGGGTCAGCAATAATGTTTGTTATAAAGTAATGAAATCATTTTGCGCCTGTAATTCTGCAAGTCAATCTCTGCAATATTGTGAAAGAAAGAATAAAAAAAATAAGGGAGAAATTGTTGATCCTAAATTATTCCAAATGCAGTTGATAAATACTAAGTGGTAAGTGTAGCTTCTTGCAACACTATATATATTCCAAATAAGTTAGTAAATGTTCATGTAGTTTAAAATGGCAACTGGTCTACACTTCTACAGAAAAACTCCTGACTAGAGAATTCCTGTGAATGTCACTAATTGGTCATTGCCAAGTACTCAAAGAAACAAACAACAGTACAGACTTCCACACAGATCACAGAAAGAAAATATGAGAGGACTGATTAGGTCATCTACAGGACATCCCTGCCAATTTAGGATTATACTTATTGTATTTCCTAGTCTTTCTTGGTTGTGCAAAACAACACTGAAAACTGTTTTTAAAAACTGATGTCTGAAAGCATGTTTGCACAGTTTGGCATTAGATAGAGGTTAACTCAGAATACCATTACTGTAGAATATGTATATCAAGTGCACAAAAATGAGAATAATGTGAAGATAACATTTCAAAGACTAGAGCTCTGTGTTCCAAAATGTTTGGTTTTCAATTGGGAAACTTGGAATGTTTTCTTATTTTAGGGCTAGATTGCAATCTCAGGTATGAGGGAGTATCACTATTTATTCTGAACCCTTCTCCAACTAGGCATGTGCATGAAAGCTCAGTGGGAGAGATTTCAAGATGTGCAACACCTACCTGAGATTAGAATCTCATCCTAAAAGTAAATTAGGAATGTCAATTATCAGCCAAATGTTTAAAACGTGAGTGGGGCTGTAACAAAAGCCTTTTCTACTTTTGTTAGTAAGTAGGTTTTTTTTTCTTTAAATTTCAAGCTGTGGCTACTACTGATGCAATATCCAGAACTGCTAGCTTTTACTTACTCTGAACATGCTAACTTCCTTTACATTCAGTGGTGGAGGATTCTAAATGGTTGAAATGTAGGCTTCAACTGAGGTGGGGAGCTGCAAGCAATTAAGAATTAGTGGCTATTTAGGTCCTCCTTTTAAAATAATTCAAATAAGGTGGATGAGGAAAGGTTATATTTATTATTTGTTTTTATAGTAGTGCCTAGACCTGCAACAGACACACCTCTAGACCTCATTGTGGCAGGCACTGTACATACACATGGTAAGAGACAGATCACCTTTGCCCTGGAGAGCAAACTTGGGTTTACCTAGATTTTTTAAAACTATTGCAATTCTCAAGACTGGCAAATTACAACCAATACATTACATTATTGCAGATGACCCTGCACTCAGTAAATGAGATATGAAATCAGGAGTGTATATGGCAGAGTAGTAGCACAAATTATCTTCTAATGCAACACAATAGGGAGCTGTGGGTGACATCTTATGATGTATGGGTACTTACCTGTCAAACAATCATTGTTCAGAATATACTTCTTGCAAAGACAGTAATTCAGAAATAGATCACAGCTGACTATCTCCCCAAACCAACTCAGGATTCTCCTGTAATTTGTAATAAACAAACAAGCAAACACGAAACAACATTTAGACAGAACCTTATATGCCAAGATTAGTCTTAATTGAGGTTTTACAGCCTAATTTTAATTCCCCTGAAATCAGGGAAATAAAATAGGAAAAACAAAAACTGAAACAAATGAACTCTCCAAGGTCTTTTAACTAAAGCAATGGGAGGAACCTAATCTCAAATCCTGCGTAGGTTACATGTGAAAATAAATTTGATTATCTTGCTGTTTTGGATGATAAGCTATACAACAAACAGATTCAGGTATAGATGATAGGAACATATTTTTTCAGATACACCACTTACAGGGGTGGTGAATCCATGTCTACCCAATTGCTGCTTGGAATGGATTTCCTGTACTCTCAAGTCTGATCTTAAGAACATAAACTATGCTTACAAGATTGGTGACTCTGTCCTCAGAAGCAGGGACTCTGAAAAAAATATTGAGGGATAAAACAGTAAAATATGAACTTCCAGTGTAACACTATTGCCAAAAGGGCTAAAATGATCCTTGGATATATAAATGGGGAAATTGAAGAATAGAGTTATATTACCTCTGTTTTTGGCACCGATGCAAGTGCTACTGGAATACTGTGTCCACGTCTGGTGTCCACAATTTTAAAAAGATACTGAAAAATTGGAGAGGGTTCAGAGAAGAGCCAAAAGAATGATTAAAAGACTGAAAAACATGCCTTATAGTGAAAGACTCAAGGAGCTCAATCTATTGACTTTATTGAAGAGAAGGTTAAAAGGTAGTCTGATCACAGTCTATAAGTACCTATGGGGGAAACAGATAATTGAGGGCTCTTCAATGCAGCAGACAAAGGTACAAAAAGTTTCAATTGCTAGAAGCTTAAGCTAGACAAATTCAGACTACAAATAAGGCACACATTTTAACAGGGAGGGTATATAACTGTTGGAATAACTCACAAAAATATTGTGATGGATTCTCTATCACTGGAAATTATAAAATCAAGACTAGAGGTATGATCTAGTTCAATCACAGCTATTTGGACAAAGTAGGAATTAATTAATTGAAATCTTATGGCCCGTGTTATGCAGGTCAGACTAGATGATCACAATGGTCCCTTCTAACCTTATAATCTATGCATCTGACTGCCACTGGAAAGACTCCCATTAACAGTAATAGGTTTTGGATCAGGTCCTCAGTAAGGTCAGGTTCTAAAAGAGACAATCACCACCACCAATATACACAATAAAACTAAAACATGCACTACAGATATTGGTATAGTTCCCCACACCATTTGTCCACAGCACAAAGTCAACACTACTTGGTCATGACAGATAGTTTCTGTTGAAGATGAAATATTAGGACTGGGTTCGCACATATCTGGGTTAAAATGACTTAGGAGGGTCATGTGAAGAAGTTTGCTCAAGTGTCACCTCTTACATTGTCCAGCTCAAACCAGCTGTATTGCTCTTTAACTTTCTGAAGGAGTACACACACCCACATGAACATCAAACAAACCAAAAACCGTAAGTGATTGAACCAGAACTTTGATAACAGAGTTGCAATTGTCTCCCCATAGATTTAAACACTGAGGGTGAAACCCCGGCCCCTTTGAAGTCAGTTGCAAAACTTCCATTGGCTTCAGAGGGGTCATGTCACTTGAAATGATTTTCTTTTCTTCCAGTCTGCAGAACTGATGTTCTTCCAGTGCACAAAAATGAGAAACAAAGAGTTTTAAATGATTTATTTGATTTCTCCACATGATCACAGTTATAGTTTTACATCGATAGGGCCTGTTACTACTTACAAACAGAATGCATATTAAAATGAAAGCACTCCTTTCTTCCCTGCAATTACAAAATGGGTCTTGAGCCTCCACAGAACAGAAGCTTCTTGTAAGCGTGATGTTTCCTGAAGTCTTTAACAGTCTTCATTCAAGACCTAATTCTAACGGTTTAATACAACTCAAAGCTGGATTAAAGTTCCTAGCAGGAGATAGGTACTGTATGCAACCTCAAAGTGACTGCAGACTTATTGTAATACTAATTTACACACTATATACAATTTAGAGAATTTTCTATTCCCCCTACTTGGTCCCATTTCCAAAATCCTTCTCCCCTCCCCCCCGCAGATTTAATTTTGTTATTGGTTTCTTTTATCTATATACACAATAACTCATTTTGCAGGCAACAAGTGCAATGATATTTTACAACGGAAACAGCAAAATGCATGCTTAACTGCAAAAAACACACAGCTTCATATGGAACAGCAAGTCAACATCTAGAGATTCATTGTTTAAATATCTGCTGATGGTCTTTCAGCTCATTTTATCAAGAAACAAGAGGCTTCTGCTGCATGCAGTACATGATGGGGAAATCATTTTACACTTTATGTCTGAAGACTTTTTTTAGCAATACAAGACATACATTATATTAGGATGAACTTTGTTTTTTTACATTGTTGTACATTTCATTAACTTAAAAAAAATTAAAAAACCCAATACATATTTGACTGTTGTCCCAGAAAAGATCAGTGGTCTTTTTTTTTGGTGATCAGTGTTCTTTAGGTTTCCCTTTCATTCTTTCAAACTAACATTATCACTTAGCCACATTATTCATGGGAACAGAGAAACATGGTCCCTGGTAGTGATCTAGGATAATTTTTAATAAAAAAGGAAATAGGACTAAAACCTTTAGTCTCCAACAGCACACAGTAACAGAATACAGTCATCTTCTCATCGTAGGAGTGATCTATGGTATTCTATGCAACTATTAATTTTAGATGTATTCTGACATGTTAGGCTGCTCTCCTTAAGTAGTAGCTGTAGTGAGGTTCTTAAGACTTATGCCGACACCAAGACATTTGTTAAAGGTAACTAGTTCCAAAAAGAAAGAAAGAACGAACATACCGTGTCTCTTTTCAATGATTTTAAGCTATGAGAAAGTTTTTAAATATTGTGCTTTTAAAAGGACCAATACTTTTAGCAGCCACAAGATGGCTTTTGACTTTCCATGTGGAATTAGTGTGCCTATTAAGTGTAGACTCACCCCCATCCCCAGTATGTGTGTGTGTGCATGCACAAAATCATGCACAAATGGTTTCTTGCATGTACAACATTTGTGACAACTTGTGCACGTCATCAATTTCACCTGGCAAAATTAAAACCTGGCCCACAGTGTAAATCTAAGGCTATTTGTTGTTACACCTTTCTTAAATGAACCTAAAGGGTAATATGTGAAACCAAACCAAACAAATTTGAAATATTTCAGTGCTAAAATACTTAAGGCATTGCATGCTAACTAAACAACATATCTGGGGCCAAATCTTCCTCTCCATGGCACAATGTACATCTCCAGTACATATTTTGCACTTGTCTAGCACATAGCACTTCCACTGACAACAATAATTCTGCATACAGAACAAGTGCAGAATACATAGTATGTGATGGAGAGGCGCATTTTCACTTCAGTTTTTGCTAAAAGATGCAGTTTCAGAAAGACTTTTGTACCCGAATGGTATCTTTATCTTTTCTGGAACAACCTATAAATTACAGTTAGACTCTAATATTGGTACACAGGAATGAAGAAAAGCGGATATATTTAAATATGTATCCCTTTACTTCAACTAATATCAACAGTAACACTGATGTATTTTGCAAATATACAATATGTAGAGTGTAGCCTCACACTATTAATGTTAGATGACATGCAGACAATTCTACTTTTCCTTATAAGAACAGTATTTTTTAAACTGCAAGGAACAGAGCCTCCGAGGGCCCAGATCAGCCCTCAGAAGGTAGGACACAAAATTTAGGATACAATATGTTACACAATATTTGTGTTATTCTCATTTCATGTAAGATTAATTAATAGGAGCAAAAGGGATGAAAGATATTGCACACAGGGAAACAAACATGGACAGATTTCAGCAAAAGGCTAAACTCTAGATTGCTGTATTTGCTCTTTATGGAGATTAACAAAGTGCTCAGTTTGAAGTTTTGCTGGTATTATATCACTTGTATGAGAAAGGGGGTTGGGAAAAACCAAATTAAAGATACGAAGAGTAACCCAATACGGAAAGTTCATCCTTTCCTTATACAATGCTACTGTATGTATTGTTCAAATAAACAGATAGATATGATTCTTTTCCGATTTCTTTTTACCCATCTCACACTGGAACTTCTTTTTTTCTTTCTTCAAGTTTTACATTTTAGCTGGTGCAGTTTTGCAGTTGTGGTTTCTTTTTCTCTACCATTTAGGTGTAAAGTCCTTGCAGTGGCTCAAAATGCTGAAACTACAAAGTATGCTCCATGTATGACCTTGTACGGGATTCAGGGATACAAAATCTCATATGAATTTGAAAACGGCTTGATTACAACACAAACAACAATAGCACAGCCTGCTTTTATATGATGTCTTGCAACTAACTGGAGTAAGACAGTGAGGATTTGAGCATGAACTCAGCCTGCTGAGTGCTGGGTACGTGTAAATTAACAGATGTGATGAGTAAAAATGGGGAACCCACTTTGCTGCTAGCATATAGCTATATGGAATTACACTACTGAAAAAACCAAAACCAAAACCAAAATAACCACACTATACTAGATACTAAAAAACACCTTAACATTTGAGAGCAGTTCCATCTGGAAACACTGTCAGATTATAGTTCATTTTAACTCAAAACATGTGCAAGTCATGGTAAATAGGAAAATGAAGTAACGGAGAAGGATGGGTGTTTGTAATTTTCATGTTTGAGATGAATGTTTTTGCAGTGTATGCATGCACCTTTCATATAACTCTTCATATGTGTTCATAAAATCATATGCATATAAAAGAAATGTGGATCATGTAAATTCACAGTTATCACAGCCTTTAAAGTGTCTAAGAATTTGTGTAACCAATGCTTTAAGATAACCAATGGTAAATGGTCATCCCATGTTGCTACTGTATAGTTACTGCATCTTAACTAGTTTGCTTTCCTGAAATAGCAGAGCAGTTATAATACTGATTACATATGATATTATGTTAATAAAAATAAGGATTTATACAAAGCAATATTTTACTACAACAGTTAAATACTATGTTACTTGGCACATTTTAGTAATGATTGCTTAGAGTCTTAATATGTCTAGAGGACTTTTAAATTAAAATACTGATTTTTTTTCCTAGCATTTAAAGTTTTTGGTCTACTCTTTCATATGCTATTCATCTATTGTTACTGTCCTTCTATCAAGTAAGTGTAATTCCTCGTAAAGTCTATATTGCTAGTTTAGTGGACTGAAAAATTTGCTTTCCAAGCACAAATGTTAACTATACAGTATATATATATTTATATATATATTTATATTACATAAAGTTTACTTACGTACTTTCATCAACCATATCAGGTCTACTTATTTTTTTGCCTATTGACAAGAAAAGAGCAAGAACGCAACACTTGGTTCTGAATCACTTTTTTTAATAGGTTATGTTTTTATTATGCATGTAAAATTGTCATGGGATTTGGTGAAAAAGGAAGCTTAACTTGTATTCAGCAAGCAGCATGTTTTCAAGGCAATTGAAGATAAGAACTGGCCAGAAGGCAAGCCTCCACTGAGCAGATAAGTAAAACCAATATTGATCAATTTGTTGTATTTAGTAACAGCAAGCCCTTAAACTTGCTGAAGTCAAAAATTGTTTGGCTGGGTAAAAATCCAGTTTTATTCGCTGCTTCCTTTAAGTGCCTTTATAAGTGTGCCTAAAACTACCATTATTAGAAGGACAAACACTTCTAGACTATTGTGCTGATGCCACTGTGTTTGGGCTTAGCGCTGGTTGAAGTGGAAGGAGGAGCTGACTGTCCATGGTGATGCTGAGCATGCTGGGAATGAGAAGAGTGCCCAGGGTGAGGAGGGGGCAATGGAGGGTGGGGAGGGTGGGAATGTTGTGAATGAGGGTGCTGCATGTAAGAAGAATGCGCTGCATGCTGGGAATGAGGCACATGTGGGTGGTACTGGTGCGTGTGCTGGATGTGCTGTGGAGGATGATAGTGGTGATGGTGATGATAAGGGGGAGGGTTCTGCTGCATGTGACAGTACTGGGAATGATGAGTGTGCACTTGTGCCTGTGTCTGCCCCTCAGCTGGCCCTGCATGGTGCATGGCAGGAGGATGCTGAGGGTGTTGCTGATGCGGGATTACAGGTGGGTGCTGAGGCTGCTGCGATGGGCCAGATGGTGGATGGCCTTGAGAAGGTGGCTTCCCCCTTTTACTACCAAATAAGGAACCTAGGAGTGAGGAAGAGTTAGGCATAGTCTGGTGAGGGCGAGATGGACACTCTCGGGTTGATGTAGCTCTTCGGCGCATGTGAGGACTGCTAATGATGGACCCCTAAAAGAAATTAATAGAAATGAAAATTAAAAAAAAATCTTAAAATATGTTTAAAAGAAAAAGTTCACACTGATCCATCAAGTCTTCCTTACATGCTCACATGGGCTGACTATGTTAAGCGTTATAGGAGAATTTCCTCTCTCTGACAGTTTCTCTCTTCAAGCTACAGTTGAGGCATTCATGCCCTTCTTGGAATGCTTATAAACATTAATAGCCATTATCTGGTTTCTCTTTCAATACTTGTATGGTAAAATTTGATACTTAAATTAAGAGAAATGCCAATGAAAGAAGACATTATACCTGGGAATTTGTTTTAAAGAAAAAATGCATTTTTAAATACCAGTCACATTCTTCTTAAAATAAAAGAAAAAACTACATTAAACTGAAATGAACACACAGTAACAAATGTTACTGTTACTATTCCCATTTCATAATGGATTTTTTTTTTAATTTAAATTTAAATATAGTTTTTTCTTATTGTAAACTGCAGTAGGGAAGGATTGTGCTGCTTCATAAGCCTAGCCTTATATTATATGTTAGATTGCAACAATAGTTCTACAATTCATTTCAGTGAGATTTCTATGTGGTGATTTTCTTCTGCCCTATGGCCCAATGTTCCCTACTATTTAGTCCTGAATGGTCTATTTAGTCTTTGGAGGTTTTTTTTTTTTTTTTTTTTTTTTAAAGACAATTCTGGACAAAGCAGTACTTAAGCATACTGTGCTAGATTTAAACTGCAAACTACCTAACGCAAACACACACACGCATAAAAGAAATAAATAAATCTGCAAGCTGAATTCAACGACATGAACAGTATATATAAATGGCTTGAAGATGAATGAAATCTCATGAAATCCACATTGAATTCATCTGTCTTATCCATTTTCTCCTCCCATACCCTATCTATGCAATTCCATGGTATTATGACTGCATACATTTAGCAGTTTAACTAGAAAACAAGCAATGGTAATGGCTGAGCATGAAAGTCAAAGTTTTAGCTAGATATCAAACAGCATAGAACAGTGTACTGTGTAACAAAGTGGAAGTGGGCCTTCAGGCTGGGATCAGACCAAAATGGTGGCAAAAGGACACATCATGTTCATTTAACCATGCTTGCAGGAACAGAGGGAACAAGGTTAGCTGAAACCAAAAATGGTGCTTTGTCTAAAACAAGCCATAAGTGTTTTTTAAGCTGGAATAATACAAAGTGAGTAGCCTACACATGCATTTTATCTGAGGCAGGCAGGTTATATGTTAGAAGAAAGAAAGCAAAAAAAAAATGTATATAAAGAAAGATTTGAAATGCACATCATCACATCCAGCTAGACACCAGTAACTTCCTACTTACTTCCATATTGCTGTCTAGCGATCCTGCACTGCTGCGGCGCCCACGCTTGCCTGCCCAGGACATGCAATACCATAGATTAGAGACTTAGACAAGACCTGGGTGAGAAATATCCGCTTCCCTGAATTACTACAGGAGCCTCTAAATGCAACTAGAGGGGTCTCAGGGGACTAGTTTTATATGGTACGTTAGACTGATATAGTAGCTACTAAGGCAGAAACTTAAAAGTTTAAGGCCATTAATTAAATTAAGTTTCTGTACCTAGATGTATCCTTTAAAGGAAGACCATTTTGTTTTGAAACAAGTTGTTATAATTACTGTGGTTTTTTTAAAAGAATCTTAAAATATGTATATTTTAGTCTCTACATTTAGCAGTGGGTTCATAATGTTCACTCTAGGATAGAGTTTTAAATTTCTTAATTTCCTAGAAGCAAATTTTCAAAAATGGCCATAAATCTGTTTTCCTCAAACAGTGTTGTGGGTAGTGGTTTGTGTTTTTTTTTGTTTTTTTTAATTATGGGGAACATTCTGGATTTCAGTGGAGAAGGGAAATGGAAAATCTCTCTCATCCTTTGAATGTTTTATTTTGAACTTCAATGGATTTCATATAATCTTCTTTCATGATGATTAAAAAGAAAATGAAACTTAATTTTTAATCAATAAAATTTAAATGTAGCATTGTATTATGGCTAGATTTTGTTTGTCTAGCTGTGCAGTGCTTTACATTTAGGTATTAAGGCTGACAAAGTAGTCAGGCCAAATTTTTCTAAGGTGAACGTCAAAGTTAGTTGCCCAAACCTTACATGTGGAATTCTCGGTTGGCTTCTAAATACTGATTTTAGGAAGCTAAGTGCTGAAAAACAGGATGCCCAGATTTAATAACTGGGCTGTCCAGCTAATTCATCAGATGTATGTATGTTTATGTGTAGCTACATAGATTAGTTATTTTTATTGAATTTAGCTTGTTGGATATTAAACTAACAAATGTAAGAATGTTCTGTTTAGGCTGGGGATGATCAAACAAAGCTAACATCATAAGGATGAGGAGTGGTAGGCTTCTCCAAGCACCTCCAAAAGCCACATGCATTCCTTATTTCTCTTTCTTGATGCCCTACCACTTTTCTTAAAATCCCAGTGTCACCTCAAACCTCCCTTCTGTATTGAAAGGCTTGATATAGTTCTCTTCAGAGCCTGCCATTGCTGGTCCAGAGTGTTACTGGAAAAAGATGAGATATTCCCTTCCCCTTGCTATGACTAACTTTTGCAACAACTCACAGTTCTCGACATAAACCCTTTAAACTGAGATTGTGTGTTTGCAGATGAGCAATTCCTTAGGAAGAGCTCTTTGCCAAAATCTTTGTGGTACATTCTTTACTGCAGTTTTAGCTTGCTTGAAAACATGACTCTACTGTATTGGGCACCATAAGAGAGAAGTGATTTTGATTATCTTAGAATTCTTATTGCCTAGTCAGGTTGTCAAATTTTGCTCTTTGTTTATTGGAATAATGGTGCTGGTTGTGACAGTCAAATCACTCCTGCTAGCTGATCCACAACCTGAACGAAGATACCCAGCTCCCCATTCAATGGTGGATATCATGCTGGCATAGGTGACTAAAAGTGGCCAGGCATGAAGGAACATAGAAAAACCTAAGGTCTCCCACTGAAGGTAAAGCAGGAGTGAAAATGTTCAGATGCCACAGTGATGAATGCAATATATGTGGACAGATGGGTGAGCATCAGTCTGTGTACCTACGATGACTGTGGGCACAGGAATAATAGCCAAAAATAGTGAAATCATATTTGTGACATCTATAATAATTCTCATATGATCACTAACTAGTACAGTACAGTAAAGATAAATTCTATCAAGAGCAAAGACGTAGTTTCTTAAAAACAAAGTGAAACAGGTTCACTATGGGCTGTAGACAAGACAATCAGAAATGGAAATGACCTTTTAGATCCTACAGAGGATTCTCCCTTGCCAGTGTAGGATCATTTTATTACAAACTATTCTTCAGTGTTACATCCATCGCAGCTCAAAATGTTTTCTTTGAGCTGCAGTCTTCAAAAGGCATTGCAGGGAAATGGTAACTCCGGTATAGAAGGAGCTTATACAGCTGTTATGTATAGCATAACCCTACACTAGAATGATTATTAGCTACTGTGCTATAAAACCAGGTGGTGTTTATCAAATTTATGACTGTGTTCAGCAAGTTGAGTTTTACTTTTAATATTTTTGAAGGTCGTTATACTACACCGTTTCTCATTCTTCTCTTTGTAAAATTAAATTCCATCTCTCTTTCCTCTCCTTCAAAAGTTAAATTCTTGTTTGGTCCCATGACTAATTCACTGTTGTCGTGGTTGGTAATGGGCTACGATGGGTAGTGTGCTGCTTCTGAGTAAGCATCACTAAAGTGCACAACTGCAAAACACCTCCACATGTACAAACTAGGTCACTTTAAGCTCGATACACTTGAAAGTTAGAGATTAGAATATCCTTACAGAGACTTCCAAATTCTGTGAGTTCTTACAGGGAATCATGAATGAAAATCCATTGTGTCCTTGCAGAAATCAACTTTATAGATATGCAGACTGTTACAGGAAATGTTAAATATTTCAGTTGTCACTACTGTACTGTACTTCTTGAGTCCATCTGCTCTATGTCAATGAGAGGCATACTGAGATCAAGGGCACTTCTTGTGATTCAGTTTGGGATTCTTGGCTAAAATAGTCTGGAAAAGGATTCAAATTATGTTCTTAGTAAAGCAAACTATTTTAAACAGCCAGCTACCAAATAATGAGTCACTATACTAGCTTCAGCATGTTGTGAAAGTGGTATTCAAGGGAGTGGAAACTGTTGCCATTCACCCTGACTGAATTGGCCTCGTTAGCACTGACCTCTCCCACCCCAACTTTGTAAGACAACTCCCATCTTTTAATGTGTTGTATATTTATACCTGCCTACTGTATTTTTCACTTCATTCATCTGATGAAGTGGGTTTTACCCCACGAAAGCTTATGCCCAAATAATTTTTTTAGTCTCTAAAGTGCCACAAGGACTCCTTATTGTTTTTGTTGCCATCTAGTTATCCAGAGGCCAGGCCTGACACAAATAGAGGTAGTTCAAAACGCTCAATTCTATCTCACCAACGTGCCTCAATCATAATCTGGAAGGACCACTTCTAGGGGTCTCTTAATCCTCTCTTTTGGTATGGTCTTGACCACTTGTGATCATTAAAAAAAACAACTCCTGGCTCTCTTCACTTGAGGAGCGTGATCCTTGGCACATTGGTCAAATTCAGTGCAGGTAATTACATCCTGTCTTCCTAAATTCCCCTTGCCTTGGAGAAGTGAATAATTTCCCCTCTCTAAACCAATGGAGTAGTGTTGGTGGTGGCTGTATTTCAGGGTGTGTGGATGAGCCTCGCATACATATATTTTGCAGAATGCTTTAGGTATTTACATAAACACCAGGTACCAGATTTTTTCATAAGAATCCACTTGCTTAAAAATGGGGTATATGATAGGAATCAATAGAAACAGTTAATGGTACACACATCCAGAGATATGTACCATGCCAGGCATCACTAACATCCAATGGGGGCAGAAGGAAGAGGATAACGATAGCAAGGAATGAGGAAAATTATGGCATTCGGGTCCTGTATCTTCCCTGCACCACTTTCCCTGTGGGAGCAGATTCAGCCCTTCTACTCTGCTGGAGATCCCTGTAGTCTTTCCCCAGAGAGTAAACTGTGGGCAAGAGGAAAACTGGAAAATACTACAAAGGATCAATAAAAACCATCATATATTGGTTTCAAGGGTATAAATGTTTTTTTTGTTTGTTTGTTTTAATAAAAGACAACCAATGAAGTTTGGGGCAATATACAAGAAGCATGGGGACTATTTGCTTGGGGACTTGGGCTATATCTTACTGTTTCTGGCCCTTAATGCCAGTCAATACTCATTACAGGATATGTATTGGGGATATTTGCTTAGACTAACAAGAACAGTGCCTGCTTGCAGTTGTAGTAACAATAGCCTTACACTTCTGTAGCACTATGTCAAAGCATGTTACCAAGAGGAGTGCATCAAACTTCACCACATCTCAAAAGGAAAGTAAATATTTATCCTCATTTTACACATTGAGAAGGTGAGGCATAAAGAGGTTAAGGGACTGATTTCTGGAGATGCTAAGCACTTCTAATGACAGAGGAAGTAACTGGGAACTACTGGTGCTCAGCACTTCTGAAAACTAGGTTCAGACTTGCTTGACGTTGCCCAGGAAATCTGTGGCAGATATAGAATCAGAAACCCATATATCCTACCCAGTCCTGTCTTTTAATCACACAACCACCATTCCCCCATTACTAATTGTGATGCAATAGTTTTCATCTTCCATATCTATGTGTAAGCCCATTTCAACATTATAAATGGAATAAAGCTTTGGAATTGTCTAAAGTTCTCTTACAGTTTGGCACAATCCATTCCTTTTCTAGTTGTGTTTTGTTTCCTTCTAACATTTTACACATGAATTTGGAATTCTACATTCTAGGGCAAATAAGTATGTTTTTTTCTTAACTTTTTCAGCGGACAAAGCTAATCACACTGATAGGTGAGGCTGACAGTTCAGTTCTGAGCAACAAAATGCTCACATTTGAAAAAGGATGAAGTATTAAATGCTTTTGACTCGTTCATGTTTTGTAACATAGCTGGCTGCCACTTCCCATTTCTACTTTTTATTTCATGGCAGCAGATGTCAGATCAGAGAGAACAAGATAAAGGTTATTAAATACTAACCTTAAAACCTCCAAAGGCCTCATTCACTTAATTTTTGCAAATACAACATATGTTTTCAGGCAAAAATGAATGAAAAAATAGCCAGCAGCAAAGAGTACCTGGTCAATATCAGATATTGTTTGCCTGTTGGGGAACTTAAGTATTGCTCTCCAAAAACCAATTTCAGCTTTAAGTAGGTGAAAGGGACCAAAAATAATTTTTCTCTTTAGATTTGAGAGTATTTTCCTTTTCAAGCACGGAAAAGATTTTAAAGGCACTTTTCCCTACTACTATTCCTCTGTGATAGGTAGAATGACTTCTGGCAAGGGGAAATTAGCTCATGTTTCCCAAACCACAGCTTCATCAGAAATCTGGACAGCCATACCTTTCTTTACAGAATCAGATTCTCCTTTCATAAAACCATAGTTTTAGATTGCTTGCAAAAACACCTCTGCAATGTTCCTTAAGAATTTATGCACTGAATTCTTCTGCATATTCAATTAATCAGTTTGCACATATAAAATTTGATTTTTTGCAGAAACAATAAAAGAAATCCATTAACGATCCAGCCCACTATCCACATTTTCTAAACACACACACACAGATCCTCTTTCTTTATCATCCTATATTTCATGCCATGGCAGTACAAACATCAAGAATTAGGATGAACTCATTTCAGCCCACCTTTTTCAGAAGTTAGTTGTATATCTGCTGCTACAGTCTGAGCCACAGTGCCTCTGCTAACTGGTAAATTTTTCTTTGTTTTTTCTAGGAGTCATCTGTTCCATACTAAAACAGAATGAATCCCTCCAAGCAAGCTAAACTTAGAGGAGGTACTTAGAAACTCACTACAGTGATTTTGATGTATATCACACAAATTATTTTCCCATCCTAATTTTTTCCCCTTACTGTTACTCATACCTTCTTGTCAACTGTTTGAAATGGGCCATCCTCATTATCACTACAAAAGTTTTTTTCCCCCTCCTGCTAAGTATGGCAACCCCCATCTTTTCTCTCTGTGTAATTTATTATATATATATAAATACATATATACACATACACACATTTCTATATATATATATTCACATTTCTACTGTATTTTCCACTCCATGCATCTGATGAAGTGGGTTTTAGCCCACAAAAGCTTATACACAAATAAATTTGTTAGTCTCTAAGTGCCACAAGGACTCTTCGTTCTTTTTGCTGATACAGACTAACAGGGCTACCACTCTGAAACCTGAGAAATTGGTAGTATATACCTGGGGACTGAAAATTATATTTTATTAACCTAAATCAGGTGACAGGTGTGTAATATTTTAAGTTAATTGCACTGCACAAGACCAAACAAAAGCTCTCCATAATTGTCAGTGGGTAAATATTAAAATTAAGTTTAGTTGGGTTTAACAAATTCGTTGATAAACCCTCCAGTCTGTAAATGATTTCTACTTTCTATCATGGAAAAAGATCACTTTCAGTAATGAGCATGCCAACAGCAGGCATGCAGTTTTGAAATATGAAAGTTTTCATGATCAAGAGGAATTAATCTTGTTTATTGCACATAACCCTCTAAAAGGATGTACATGGCAATATTTGGAAGACTGCGATGGAAAATTCCTATGGGATGAAAAGAGTTAATCAGGAACCACGCAAATTGGTTTGTATAGCCATGAAACTCCCACATCCAGTAACATGGCTGTTTTTATTATAAATGAATTTAAAACAAAAACAAAAGATGATGAAGGTATCCATACAGCTTAAATTTAACAACAGTGAGGACTTGGGCTTGATCCAACCCCCACTGAAGTGAATGGAAAGACTCTCACTGACTTGAAGTGGGCTTTGGATCAGGTACCATGTCTTTTAATGAGGCAGATGGGTATAGATGGATATAAACAGAGAGTAAACACAAATGATAATAGGGGTGTGTGTGTATGTGTATGTTTACGTATATATACATACATACACACATACACACAAACACACACACACTACATATTCAATTTGCCAGTGTTTTATTTACTGCAGCACAACTAAATCCTTTGATATTACAAGGAAAGGCTAACCGGGGCTAACTATTCAAGATATACACAGTATTACAAAATTATGCCTCCACTGTAGATCATACAGCATTTAAAAAACAAATCAAAATAAATAATACAGGCAGATAAAACATTTTAAAAAAATTCAATTGCTGCTACTCTTATGGGTACTGTCCATTAGCAATAACAGGAGTGGAGTGCCTAACATTTAAGCATAGGGCTGAATTTGCCCCTGGAAGTCTGGAAAACATAAGAGTGCTAATTACTAATAATTAATGGCATGTAGCAAAACAAACAAATAAAATAAAAACAGGCACATACCACTCTTTCCATTTCTATTTTTCAAAATGTATAACTAGTTACAAAACCCCATTTAAATCAGACTGTTCCAGTTTTAGCCACAGCAGCAGCTACGGGTCTTGGGGACATTACTACTGTGCCCAGCAAAGCTTTTTCTTATTACTCTGGCAATAATGTTTTGCCAACAGCTTCAGTAAGAATTAGGACCTATGCTATGCATAATCAATGATGAGATATGATTCAGTTATACTGTGTGACTAATATTATCATTCTAGATAGAATTTAGTAGGGCTTCACTCAATTTCATTCATCAATGTAATACATGGGTACACTTAAGCACAAAATACACAGGAAGCAGTCATTGCATAGGGACCTCAGTGTTTTCTTTTTCTTTCTAAGTCTACATTAACAAGGAGGAAAAAAATAAGACAAAAAAACCAAAGGAATTCTAAGTGAGTTATTCCTACCAGTAGTCCACCATTTTTCTATAATACACTTACAATTTTTCCTCTGTCTCCATTCTGCTTTAAAAGTATATATAGCAAGCTATAATGGTTTGATATTTTCAAATAGAGTTTGCTCAGTACACTAAAGGTAAACTGAAATAAATTAAAAAACAAACCCAACAATAAAACCATGTAAAAAAAAAAAAAAGGCAAATAGTTAAATTTTCTGTATTCCTTCTTTACATGGTCACCATTCACAAATGAGCTTATTTTTACGCATATCTATCACAGTTCTTTGCATGCACTGGTGTAGGGAGCAGGGAATAAATGTGGTGCTTACCAGCTTCAGAGAGGTCCCTGAGGGAGCTACTGAGGGCACTCCTTTTCAGTCCCTCCCCAGTGGCGTAGCTGTCATCCAGGCAGGCTCTGTTCAGTGTCCCGTTGCCAGATTCTTTTTTGAGGCTGGAGCACTGGGAGATGCTTGGACGTACCACACCTTTCTGTTTTTCTAGCTCAGCTGAAACAAAGAGAATGATTGTACAGTTAACAGTTATCGACTATAACGAAATGGAACCAATGACATGACAAACCAAATATTATTATGTATTCAGAGGTGTCGGTTTATTGTGGAGTTGAACTGTACATGGAGGAAGACTTGATCCCTGTCCCAATGGCTCTATAACATAACATATGTGATGAAAAGATGTCACATGCTGGAAAAAGAGAGTATAAAATCCTATATTTAGATAGATCTGTATCTGCAGTTTCCAGTATTTTTCATTTTCACAATGGCTACTGAAGCAGCAGCAAATAGACTTATCAAACTTGATGCTTTCAAAATAAGTGAAACACAGTGAAAGTTCTTCTAAAGCCCATCTCCAAGGACAATCACTCTTTTTAAAGAAGCCACTTAAATAGTCTTAAAACTTACAGTACAATTTATTCACCATATCTGGTACAGGTCCACCATCTACTTACTCATCGGTCAGTTTTTGCTCGTGCTTAAGATATATTTCCATTGCAATTACAGAGTACACTAAGTATCAGTCAAATGATCCTGGCAGGAGTTTTTTAAGAATCACTGTTTTATCCCTAAAATATCATCAAAGCCACAGATGGGGAGCTACATTATTTTAAGACTTAAATCCTGGTGGATTATATTACATGTATGTTAAACAGATTTACTACTGTTGATTAGTTTGAAAATGCTCTATTATATGTACCTTTGTACTTACACTCTATTCTGTGCTTTTCCATTTCTTGGACTTCTGCAATAGACTCTCTTAAGTCGTCCGTAAATTTCTTTCTATCCTGAGGATTGGGTGCATTGAAATTTATTAGGACTTTGATATCTGCTCCTGGAACAGCTGATGTAAGGCGTATGCCATTTGGATAATCTGTGAGTGGGGAGGGGAAAGGGAAGAAAAGACAAGGCTAAATAATTTTTATCATCTTTAATTTTATTCTCTTCCACTTTTATTTATTTTTTCACTAATTCGCAGTTACCAAATCCTGAACCCTGGATAGACGTCAGAGAAAAACAGTTTTTACTACCACATTCAAAAACTCAGAAGGCAATTTTACTTGCTCAGAACCGAGATGCATTTTCTAATGGAAAATAAATGTCACTGAACACACACACACAGTTTGTGGTAGCAATATCAGTAAAAAAAACAGGTTTTGGCTGGAATCAGAGAGGTAGCCATGTTAGTCTGGAATTACAAAGAGTCCTGTGGCACCTTAAAGACTAACTAAGTATTGAAGCATAAGCTTTCGTGGGCTAATGCCCACTTTGTCGGATGCATGCAGTGGAAGTATCCAGGGGCAGGTATAAATAAGTAGGCAAGAACCAGGTAGGAGATAACAAGGTTACTCCAATCAGGCTGAACCAGCTTGTTATCTCTAATCAGGGAGGATGAGGTATTCAGGTTTGGCTGATTTGCCCAAAAGGGACAACTTGTTTAAGCTTAAACATAACTTGACTAAAGTAAAAGTAACTTCCAGTCAGTATTCCTAGATTTAAAACAAAGAAGGTAACCAAACATGTCTAGTTTAAATGAAAACATTAACCCTAACATTACCAAAAACCTAAGCAATACTGTAGCAAGCAAGCAAACAAAATCTATTGAAGGTCTTTATAAATAATATATTTTAAAAACATTTATCTAATATTATATATTAGTGTGTTACATTAGTTTGATTCAGTAGATTGCAAACAATGACATACTTTATAAATTAAGTTTAATATTCTTACTCATTATGGGCCACATTTTCAAAAGTTTCTCAGAAATTATGCCTCGCATCTTTGCACATGCAATTGCTAGCACACTAACTGTCTCACTTTGCATGTGCAAATCAGGCAGACGAACTATCCAGTCTGCACATGCAAACCGTAAGTGAAAATTTACAGATGTAATTTGAGATAGTAGATCAGGGTCCCCTTGAAAATATAACACTTACGTATATAATTAAAGTGGACATAACAGAAAGAAAGCGTGAAGAGCTCAAGAGACAGAGGGGCTTAGTGAAAATGCCTCAAGGCATATTAGAACTTTCTATATATGGAACTGCTTAACTTAATGTTCCATAATAAATACTGAAGTACTGTATTTAAGCTTTATGCACTTGTTCCCTTAAGCGCTAACAGTACAGTGCAGCTTGGAAGAAAAATCCATGAGAAAACACTTGCATAACTCTTCCCAACAGGTCTGATAATTTATATTCAATAGTATTGATCCTGACACCTCACTCATGATTGAGTGGAGTTTTGCTGAGCAAAGACGCTAGCAATAACTCTCAGAATTTTTGGTCATTTTGTTTTGGTTGGTTGTCAGTAAACAGGCAGGATGTGTTTGTATGTGTGACTTGTAATGTTTTGTATTAACCTCAGCTCTCCACTCACCTTTTTTTGTTTAATGTTACCCACTGATGTCATGCTTTGAGGGAATAAAAATGTGCTTATTCTGTAGGGCATGAACAGTGACATCCTGACCTTTATTTACAACAAAGGGGATCATTTTCAAGGCATTAATGAAAGTCCACTGTAAATGATGGAGCAAACGGCCCTTGCTTATCAGATAGTCTTCATTTTAATTCTTGAACTAGCTGCCTGTAGTTCAGTTGTGCATCTAAACACAGCAGGTCTTTATAGCTGGTCACATGAGCATCTGCCAGTTGAGCAGAAAGGTACAGACACACACAGATATGAAAATTTTCTCCACTACAGAAAACAGTTTCAGTTTTTGCTTGAACTGTTGACCCCTGGAAATGAGGCCTCACAGTCTTGAAACATGTGCAATAAATAATTTAATAAAAATTTCTTTCCTGAGCCCTCTGACCTTATTGATAGTATTCAATTTGGGGACCTTCTGCCTAAGTAAATACAGATCTCTTCCACATATTAAAGTCCATGGTCCATTACTCCAACGCAGAGTGCTTCCAAGTGCACAACAAAATGGAATCCAAGCATTGTAGATTTCTATTTAAGCAGAACAACAAATCCTTTCTTGTTGTCATTCACTCAAGAAACACCATCTGGTATGAGACAATTTCTTGCCCCAGCTGCCAAGGTCATTGTGTTCCAAAAAAAGCATTACACTGCCTTAAAAAGTGCAGAGTCAAATACAGCTACAGTTTACACAAAGACTTATGCACCATCCAAAGCATACATAGTTTCAACCAAAAGGGAATTCAGGCCATTCACCTTTCTTGAGTGGAAGAGGAGCTAATTAGCTAGTCAGTTATAAACCAGAAAAAGTGCAGAACTAAGAAAAAAAAAAAAAAGACATTCACAACAGCTAAGCAAGGAAAAAAAGGCAACTTGATAACTACAAGGACACCTAGACAGAAATTCAAGTTAATGAATTGCACTTATCAGCTCTACTACACAGACCAAACTCCGCAATAGCAAAAACTCCTATGGCCAGCGCTGTTGATATTCAACTGATATTCCAATAGCAGCAAACATTGACATTAATAATTTAGGTGTCAGCTGGACTCCACTAAAAATACACTGTTAACCTTTTTTAAATTTTAACATTTTTAAAATTACATTTATTTGTAAATACAAATGTTTTCTTTGTGGCCTATTTATGCACTAGAAATAAATGCCACACTTCCTGGTCTGGAGCCAATAAATTCCATAATATAATTTACCCTTATCAACCATGCAATGCCAATTATTTCAGTTGACTCAGCATCAGTCAAATTGAAAGGTTTCACTCCCTTTTCATTAGTGACACTGGCATCAGAATGTTCATGAATCGCGTTCCCTGAGAACAAGCGGATTCTGACAGCTGCAACATGCAGATTTAGTGGATGGATTGATATTGGTTACTTGCCTGCTCTACTGGCTCTGCAGTACTTTGAGTTAGTCTCCTCTCACCCCCAGGAGTGAAAGAGAATATGAACTTCACAGATTATAGGGGACTAGACTCTCTTCCCCTTCTGATGTACTGTTTGCACATTCTGAGCTCTTTGTCCATAAATAATAGCTTATACACAGGTTGGCTGCACACTTTGGTTTTAAACTTCTTTGGAAAACTACTTTTCTTTCGGTAGTTTTTAAAAAGATTTGATCAGGCTTTACTTTCCAACAAGGAAACGGGTTAATACAAGCACACTTCAGGGCTATGAGCATGACTGATTTTGTTGACTCATCTGCAGGATGTTTGAGTGATGGACAAGCCACCCCAAGGCTTCGCCCATATGGGGACCTGGAGGGTTCCATCCTGTCTTCCCTTCTGCTCAATGTGCCTGCTCTTCTGCAAGAGGAGATACACAGTGAGATGGCTTGGACTGCAGCAGCAGCAGTCTGTGGACGGCACTCAAAGCATGGGGAAGCATCTCTAGGATTAGGCTAAATCAATTAGTGCGCCCTCTATTGAAGGTGCATGTCTGATCTTTGCCAGTGTAGTTTGCAGTTGAAGTTATGTTTGATCTGTAGCTGCTTCTGGATGCCCAGGTGACAGCAGAGGCAGACACCTATTTTCATCTATGACTAGGCTGTAAACATTCCTGTCTGATGTAGACTGTACCTGAGTAAATCAGCAAGAAGATGTAATTGTAACCCTTTAAATATCACCCGGATTCTTCAGATCATGTAAAATACACCAACTTGTTTCTTTATTTGGATGAGGCATTTGAGCATGTGACCTCATTTTCTGGGCTTATAGGAATGGCAGGCAAAGAGCACCTTGGAGAAACCAGAAACTATTGTACCACTGAACAACACTGGATTTGTTACGCAGTTCAAGGTTTTGGCTATAAAGTCATACATGGCCTGGGTGCCACATGTCAGAGAAATCACTTCTATCCCACCTCTGCAGGAGGCGATACACAGTGAGATGGCTTGGACTGCAGCAGCAGCAGTCTTGCTTGCTGCTAGATTGCTATTGATTCCTGGGGTTCAACTCTCCAGGAGCAGTGGCAAGATTCAATTCATATTGAAGGCCCCTTCTGGCTGTCTCCTGGAGATTGAGTTTGGTACATCTGACGGGCAAAGCATTTAAATTACCCAGGGAACATCTGGGGACAGGAGATGCAGGTTTTTAATACAGAAACTTCATCTAACTATATTTTGTATTTATCTTTTAGGTGCTGAGTTGAGTTATAAAATCAGTAAAGATATTACACAAACAGCAGCTGAGACACTGTTGTACACATATCTCTCTTAGTCATTATTTAGAAACTATGTGTCTGTTAACTGCAGCTGAAGAAAAGGATACACCAAATTTGTCCTCACTGCATTCAGAAACACCATCCTGAGCCAGATGTGACTCCTATCCTTAAGCTAGAAGTCTCTTGACAGTCCTGCTATTTTCAAAGAGCATCTTGTATTTATTTCTAGGGTTGGTTCCAGCACATACTGACCTCACTCCTAGATCTAACAAACTGATGGGCAGTCTTCATCCTGATATCAGAAAACCACATAGAGAAAAAGACTTACACTGATTCTCAAAAAGAAGAACTTGCATTCCATAGAGGGAAAAGGACTGTCGAAAACTGTACGTAACCGAATTCTTCTTCTTTTGAAAGATCTTGGTGACCTGAAAATATCAATTAAAAAACCCAGACAAAATAAAAATGTGTTCTTTGATCTGAACATCAGTGGAAAATATTCAACTAGAATAGTGAAATAATTCTATGCACACTACTTTAATTACTCTTGGTACTGGCATATCAGAAATATATCTATATTTTACCCAAAGACAGCTTCCAGTCTGCAATACAGTAACTATTTGCTAGCTTTGCTTTTTTTCCCCTCCTGCACTGAAACTGGTCTATTGGGATATGATTCTACAACCTTTGCTTGCAGAAAGATAAACAAGGCTTGAAAAACATACATGACCCCTATCACCCAGAGGACTTGAGGTGAAAATATCTGTGCATTACCATATTTTCCAGGGCCACTGTCCCTAAATCTTAAAGGAAGGAAGCAATTACATATTGTTTATAGAATGTAATTGAAACATATTCCCAATTAGCTTATATGGTTGGGGGGAGGGGGTTGTCTTGGAAGCAGATGGTCAGGGGACAAGGAGTGCAGGGGAGAGTTGGATGGGTTGGGGACTCTGAGGGGGCAGTCAGGGGGCAGGAACTGAGAGGGGACAGATAAGGAGCGGGGGGAGGGGAGGCAGGCTGTTTGGGGAGGCACAGCCTTCCCTAGCCGACCTTCCATACAATTTTGCAACCCCGATGTGGCCCTTAGGCCAAAATGTTTGCCCACACTTGGGACAGGCACATCTGCAGGCTGCAGAAATTAGAGAGGTCCCAGAAAGTCACGGAATCTGTGACTTTTGTGACAGACTCGCAGGCTTAATTATGAACAGTTGGACACGACCTCTTCCTAGATTATTTGAGGCTCAAGGTCGTTTTCATGGGTCACTAGAACACAATATGGATTTTAAATAGCGTCTCGTGCCTCCTATTTTTTAAATGCATTGGAATTATGAAAACCCAGGCTCCTGTCCCATGCATTGGGTGTCCATCCTACAAATAAATCAAACCCTGCACAATACCAAAAAAAGACGTGCTCAGCCCATTTTGACTTAAACAACTATTAACCAGCTAAAGCTAGATACTAAAAATAACCCAAAGCTGTGGCTGGTATCCCTTACAAAAGGCCTGGGGAAAATGATGGGCTTAGATGTAATGAGGTATTAATAATATTCATGCAAGCAATACATAGCCCTAACAACTTGCTTTTTTTCTGTAGATTTACTAGAACTGATTTAATTTATTAGAAGGATAAACTCAATTAGAAGAACTCAATTTCTAAAATTCAACGTATTTGCACGGATATACTCACTACTCAGACAAGAACTTCCCCTTGTAAACTAAACTCTTCTATGAGGTGTGTATGTGTGCGTATGGGATGGGAAGGGGAACCTATGTTGCAGATAACTAGAGGATACAAAATCCTTAGTTGATAGCTGTTTAAATCCATAACACTGTCCCTCTTAGCACATATGGCCTCTTGGGTTTTCAGTCCCCTGACTCCCATGGAAGTCAATGGGAGTTCAAAGCACCAAGCTCCCTCCAGATAGTGCTCAGCTCCAAGAAGGACCAAGGGCCAGATTTTAAAGGTACGTAGGTGCCTAAGATCCACCTAAATGCATAACTCCCACTGAAATCAATAGAAGTTAGGCACCGAGGCACCTCTAAAAGACCTACTAGGTGCCATCTACACCTTAGGCACCCCAATACCTTTAAAGGTCTGGCCCCCAGCCTTTAGCAAGATCAGCAAACATTTGCATTTTACAAAGCTGGATCTTATAAGCAAGAAAAACATCACCATGTCACAGAAAACCTAGTTGATAGTGCTAGTAAAGCTCTCTAGCAAAAAACCTTTCCGCCATGGTACAAAAATATGCTGCTAACACTATCAGGGCGAAGGTTAAAGTATCTCCCTCTAAGCAAAAATAAACAATTGAATGGCAGCAGAAATCTAGCAATGAAAGTATAATTTTATACACAATTCTTAGTATACTTAGGAAGCCTCTCTACTTATCATAACCTGTGTGTTAATAAAAACTTATCTTAAAAAATACATTGTATCTGAAAATACATACCACAAGGAGGTCATTAAATAAAAATATTTCTCGCTGGTGCAGACCAAGCTTCTGAGGTTTATTTGGGTCTGGAACTTCAAATAACCGACAGTAGCAAACAAGTCTCCGGTGGGGTAAAGAGAGAACCTATGGTATACAGAAAAGTACAATGCTGAGCTCAGTTAATAAAGAGTACTTTTCTTGCCTGAAGTCTTTATGATTATGCTAATACTTCTAATATCTTTTGTTCCTTAAGACCAATAGTAGACAGTTTTTCAGCAAAGGATGAGCAGTATAACACAGATATATGTGCTGCAGAGTTGCAACAGATCCACAACATAATGAAATCATTAGGTCAGATATTCTGTGGGGACTTGTATCCTGCACATTGAAGCCAATGAGAGTTTTTGTATAGCTATAAAACACTGAGTAAAATAAAGCACAAAGTGTGATCACAAAGCAAAGTGTTTCCATTTTGCTGCACACTTCAATATCTAATACCAAATAACAGGGGATGCAAAATTACTTCACCTTTTGTGAGAGGGCAAATACACCAGGCTTTGGTGAGGTTTTTTGTTTTTAATTGTTTAATTCAATCTATGCATTTGTGACATCAAGGAAAGGTGGCATGCACATCAAGAAAAAGTGAATGCATTTTCAGTCTGACTTCTTTTTCATGCTGATAAGAAAACCAATAATAACTTCCTACTTTCTTCCTTGAAACATTCCTGCCTACAACATTTACAGAAAATAGTTATTCTGAACCTACTGAGACCTCATGTCTTTCAAATGCAAATAAGATTATTCTGCCAATCATATTAAAAAGGGATGTTTTAAATTTATATTTTCATGTAAAAGAATAGAATATTCCTTTGCACCTAGACTGGTTTTTCTTAGTTTAAATGAACTATTTTATTACAATCTCTGATTCTGTACAGGAACAGTATGGTTTATTAGGCCAAGGAAGCTGAAAAGTAGAGATTATTAGTCAATATACACTATTCCTCTAAATCAGTGGTTCTCAAGACTTGTTCATAGTATGGCCTATATTTTAATACAGAAACTGATACATGGACACCTTCCCCTCCTCTTTGTCACTTCACTGGGTGAAATCCTGGCCTTATTAAAATCAATGAGATTTTTGCCACTGACACCAATTGTGCCAGAATTTCACCCCCGATACCTCCTTGGCATTATATTAATTACTTATTCTCCTGGGGTTTTTGCAAGGGGAAGACAGTTTTAAAACCTGGCTAATGCTCTAGTCTACAGGAATCTGGCTGGTAGAGAACACTAGAGAAAAGGTGCTGAAATCAGTTTTCCCCTCAAGGTCAACCCTGTCTACTTTTGATGCTGAATTAGCTGTCATGGGCTCTCACCAGAGAGTGCTTAGAAGTGGGTTATGCTGCTGCATTCCCCCCATCTCCAGACAGACTTACTCTCCCTTGGGGCTGGCAGCCTGGCATCTGCCACGGTAAGGAGACTGAAATTGAGCCTAATTAATTTAGCGTTAACAACAGAGAAACCTACATATGGAATTTAACTGAAAGGAAAATCTATTAATTCTTAACAATCAATAGAAGTGTCCCCCAGAGCATTTCCACAGTCTGCAGGCATTGCTAAACCAACACCTAGGAAGTACTACTAGATACTTTCATTAGACTATGAAACCAAAGCTTTCCGCCGCTCTAACAAGGCTTCTATGTTGACTGCTTATGCAAGGACAGTAGGAGGCAAGCAGATTAAAAGCAATGTCAGTGAGAAGTAATGGGAAGTACATTCTCTGAATCATCCTAGGATAAAATAATAATGCAAAGGAAAATTATCATAATAAAAAAAAACCATTAAGAGTTAAATTTGTAAAATGCCATCTAATTTTTTGACAAAAGGTGCTACATTGTACAAAGTAAGTCAGGTGATGGGGAATTAGCATTTATATTTGCCTTTCACTGCCTTAAATACATTTTAAAAATGGTTTTCACTATTATTGGCAACACTAGCCTGAAATTAATATAAGTGGAACACTCCATAAGGAGATTTAATTTTAAGAATATAATTGAATTTGTGTGGGACTTCCATTTTTATTTAATGCCTGTTGTACTCATCTACCTTTGAAAAGAGCTGCAAATTAATTGGCAATATCCTCCTAGGAAACAAACAACAAATACCGAAACATACTAGGAATAGTTGTTAAAGAGAGAGCTAGGATTATAAGGTGTGCCTTTTGGGGCAGAATCAGTGCAATTTTCATTTGTGCATAGGGCATCCTAAATAGTCTGGTGACAATTTTGCATTAGTAATGCACAAATAAAAAGACAGCCTGAGACAAAACAAAATCTAGAAAACTCTAGGCAATGAATTACAAACAATCTACACAAAGAAAAAAACTTTAATTCTTAGCACATCTTTATACCTGATTTCTGCAGGAAGTTTTGGCATGTTTTTGCTAAGTCAACAGTGAGAAAAGTTTGCTTAAAAAGAAAAATGAATTGAAAGAAGTCTATATTTTGAAAAAGCCAAACACACAGAAGAAAAATATTAGTGTTAGTAAAGGATAATCCTGAACATTGAACTGCTAGTGTGGTTTATAAAGCATGAATCAATATGAAAAGGAATACCTACACAACCAAGTCCATGATGCAGAGATCCAATCTGCAGTAGAAAGATGCATACAAATTTGTTAAACTTCAGAGAAACACAGTACTGTATCATAGCAAGTAAATACTTAATGGTCTTACTATGCCTAAACTCCTATAAAGTAAAAACAAACACTTCTATGAGTATATGTGGCTATTGCCTGCATTTTCGTTCACACACTAAAAAAAATCTCATCAAATGCACCCGATTCTATGAAAAAAACACTGCTTTCAGAAAGGCTGTTAAGTGTCCCTATCTCCATTGACTGCATGGACTCAGCACACTGCAGGATCAAGCCATTTTTGGAATGCTATGTGCTGGAACCAGACAGCAGCAGAAATACATACAAATATTGTCAATTCAAAGTTTTGTATGACAGTAAATATGATTCCCTGCCTCAAACACTTACTACAGAACAGTCAGGAAGTTTTCCCTTTCTCCCTGAAGCACACGGTATAAGACACTATTAGCTTTCACATATTTGGTGACACCTTCCCCCAGTTCTTCCAGGGGGTCTTCAGTTCCTCATGCCCTGATTCCCCCACTTTAAACTAACTGGGATAGTCTCAGGTTAGATAAATAATACTTAGCACTGATCTTCAGAGCTCTTTATAAATAATTGGGCAAATCTTGAGATCCTATCTCAGTTTCTAATCTGTCTTTACTCACCTAAAACTCCCCATGGCAGGTAACAAGCTGAAGCTCAAATGGAGCCAAGTGGAGCCCCCACTGACTTCAACTGCAGGTTTGGGGGGATCCAAAAACCAAGGCACTCTAAGTTAGTGGACATTTAAAAAAATGTCATCCTGAATTTCTCTGTGCCTCAGTTGCCTCATTTCTAAAAAGGGGATAAAAATACTCCCTTCCCATACAGGGATATTGTGAAGAGAAATTAATTAATGATTGCGAAGCACTTCAAGATCCCTGGATAGAAATCAAGAGCCAAGTACAAAACAGTCAATCATACTCAGCATTTTTGTGAACTAAGTAAATATTGTTAGCCCATTCCTACAGATAGAGAACCTGAGGAAGAGGAGTTAAGTGATTTTCAAAAGCCTAGAGAGGGAGTGAGTGTCAGAACCAGCATTAGAATTCAAGAGAACTTGGTTCCAGATTGTCTCTTAGGTAGACCATAAGATTACATCACTCTCTGATTCTCTCCTTTAAACACTGGCTTGTACAGCCTGTTTTAAGGAGGAGAAAATACTGTCATCAATAAAATCTTTAATTAAAAGGTAGAGAAACATATTTCAGCTTTATAAGACATTACTTTGCAGCAACTATGCTCCAGTCCTTTTGAAATATAATTACTGAAATATAATCACCAAAATTCAGGATTGAAATTAACAGGGAGAATATGTGGGTAAAATAGGTACATTTTATCATCCTTATTTTAAAAAATAATTTGTAATATTCATAACCTCACCATGCACAGATGTGTGCCACCATCCAGACTAGAGTGCAGAGAAATGTTCACTTGCTTAATGAAAGTTATAAAACAAGGCCATCTTTGTAGCAATTTATTACATTGACATACTGCCCATATTTTGTCATTGCCTAGTCCAATTTATATTTACAAGAAGCCTCAGCTAGCATCCCTTGCCCTGCAACTCTCAGTCATCTGGCATAATCAGCTTAAGTTTCAGTTCAAAATTAACTTACTGGTTTCTTTCCTACGATGAGTTTTTCGACCTTTTGGACCTGCGATACATGATCTTCATTTGTTTTCAGTTCTCGTTTGCGGATTCGCTCATATATTCCAATAAGCATCTCTCGTGGGATATCTTCACCATCATCTACACCTACAGAAACCAACAGCTCTCATTACCACTTTGGCTTAGAATGACCTGACTAGCAAACTGGCTCCTCTCCACACTTACCGATCAATAATGTGGGCTTCTTAGCAAGAACAAGATAAGGACACAGATACTATTTCTTTACCTTACTAACCATAAAGAAGGAGTTGCCTTGTTTATATGCATCACTGATATACCTGTTAATCTAAGTAGTTTTGTTCCATGACCTAATGTAATCAAATAATCTTCCAGCCAACAAGTTGTTGAGGGAGTCTAAGCCCTTTTCTGATGCACTGTCATTTTGCCAATCTTACAGCAGAAGAAAACAGTTATATATTTTAAAAAGTGTTACTTTTCATCCCTTCATCACCACCACATATCCACAGATTGAAATATTTTAATTGTGAATTACACTTTTGATTTTTTTTTAAATTACTATAGCAAAATTTGTCCACAATAAGAATAATTCCCCGAGCAAACCTTCATAGCTACTAAAGCAGATAAAATAATAAAAAAAACCCCACTGTCTTAAAGTTTAAGTGAATTGAACACAGATGAAAGTTACCAGATAATGCTCTTGGACACTAAATTCTACCTTTGTCCCCAGAACAGTATAGCATAGAGCAGAACCAGTGCAATCACTCCAATCTGCCTCACCAAAACTCCTCCGACCTGACCTGTAGGGATCAGCTCTACAGCCAAGATGGGAGTGCAGTCTTCATGTCCGTTCAGTCCTTGGCCTCTCTGTGGAGACTACCAGCCAGGGTGCCAATCAAACAATGTGAATTGTGCAAGTGGTTTTGGTAATGGGGACACTTGTCTAGCAGAAAGTGAATAAGCACCCTGAGCACCTCATTCTGCAAGCTGACCTGCCCGAGGAGGTAGACCTTTGCACCAAAACACAGAATCCCAGGGAGTCTGACTCATTTCACAAACCTCACCTAACAGTTTTCACATTCTAGTGACTTTTGAACACTAATGACCTCAGCTAGATTAGACCTAGTGAACAAGAAGTTCTGAATCCCACATCTCAGATCAAATACTTTTCTCTCCCATTTTTAATGAAACTTTTCATTTAAGTCATAGCCACACATGCTACACAAACCAAGCTAGTAATACACATTATTCTCTCTCACCTGCCTCATCTGATAGATCTTCTACCATAATTAATAACTATTATCTAATCATTCCTTGTTTTAATATTAATTTTAAGAGAATGCAGTTTACTCTAGAAGAGCATTTTACACTAGTTCACATCAGTCTTGTTGTTATGCTGTTTTAATTTTTAATACTGAATATTTATTGAAAGTATTCTAACAAGTGCAACAGAATCCTGGAAGTTGCTCCTGAATTCCTAGCTTTCATGGACAGAATCCAAATACACCTTTTGCATGTCAAATCTGGTGAGTGATTTAAAGCAAGGGTCCTCAAACTTTTTAACACAGGCTGGACCACATCAGAGATCTCTCCTTCCATTCATGGTCACCTTCTTAACAGCCCCATGGCAACTACAGCAATTGCTTAAATAAGTAGTCTGATGACAGTATTTAATCTTTTCTTAGCAGCTGGAAACAAGGGGGAGCTTGCACCATGTGAACAGCTGCAAATGCTCTGTAGACCACAGCTGAAGACCCATTCATTAAAAGTTAGGAATATAGCCTACTAGACTGCTCTCTCTCTATAAAAAGCAATAGTATAGATCCAGTAAGAGGGAGTCTCTAGAACAGGGGTCTCAAACATGCGGCCCGCGGGCCACATGTGGCCCGCCAAGCCCTTCCCTGTGGCCCGCGAAGTCCCCCCGCCCCGCGCCGCTTTCTGAAGCAGCTGCCAGCACTGTCCCTTCCGAGGGGAAGGAAGGGGGAGGAGACAGAGGGCTCCTATTTGCCTCCCTCCAAGCATTGCACCCCCACAGCTCCCATTGGCTGGGAACAGAGAACTGCGGCCAATGGGAGCTTCGTGGGAGTTGTCTGGAGGAAGCAAGAGCAGCACATGCAGGGGAACCCTCCCGGTGACTCCCTCTCTCCCCCAGGCTGCAGAGACTGGTTGCAGCAGCTTCCTGGAGTGGAGCTGTATGGGGCCGGAGCCGCTCTAGGTAAGTGGCACCAGGCTGGAGCTCGTACCCAGAACCCCTCCTGCACCCCAACTCCCTGCCCTGAGCCCCCTGCCCCGACCCACCTGCTGCACCCATCCCCCTGCCGCATCCCTCACCTCTCTTACACCCCACACACCAAATCTCTGCCCTGAGCCCCCTTCCACACCCTGCACACCTGCACCTCAACTCCCTGCCCTGAGCCCCTGCTGCATCCTGCATCCTTTCTGCACCCCCTGGGGGCAGGGAGGGGGCAGTGTTGGGGTGGGGACTTCGGGGAAGGGGTTGGAATGGGGCAGGGAAGGCATAGGAAGAGGTGAGGCAGGGGCAGGGCCTCATGGAAGGGGTGGAGTAGGGGCGGGGCCAGGGTCAGTGTCAGTGATGCGGCCCTCGGGTTAATGCACTAGTCCTCATGTGGCCCTCGTGGTCATTTGAGTTTGAGACCCCTGCTCTAGAAACACCCTAGCTCTTATAAAACAGTCAAGAACACAGCTGCTAAATGACTAAAAAAGGTATAGGGCCATTTTCAATCTTATTCTTTGGTAGACTTTTAATTGAAATGACAATACTAAATTTAATCTCATTTATCTCGCACCCTACACCAATATGTCTGCCAAGGATAGTGTGTGATACTGACTTACAGGAACGAAATGGACAACCGACATTTTCATTGTCAAGATCTGAAATTCCAGAATGCATCAGTATCCCTGACTTAATCAACATCAAGATGAACCAACTGCATCTGTAAATATGAAGTTTTGGCAACTGTTTGAATTACGTAGACCTAAGTCTGGCCAGTAGCCACTAACAAATTCCACTGCCCTCTTCCTGCCATGCAGCAAACTACTCTGTGCTATGGAGAAAAAGATGGGATTTTATTTATTTATTTTTTTAAATACAGCTGATATCTTTGTGCTTATTGCTGGCGTAGCTCCTGTGTCTGTTCTGCTATTGCACGGAGCCCATACTCTGCCACAATCAAATGCTACCAATCAGAAGAAACACTATGGACTGGATTGTGCCTGACCCTTGCATGGGAGTTGAGGTGGGGGAAGTTAAGCATAAGCAGCTTTCTCTTTATTGAGCCCTTCATGCAAGGACCAGAGATAATCACAGTCCCTCCTAGGGCATAAACAACCTGAAAAGGTGTGGCGTGGGGAAAAGGTCCGGCACCCAACAGAGCTGGCCACTATGCAGCTGCAGATGCTGAGCCATACACTTCCCATAGACATGCTGCAATATGTCCACTCCTCCTGAGTTCAGCCTCAGACCTGGGTAGGGGGTACAGCTCCACACCGTTTGGGCTTGTGTCTAACAGGCACAGTCTGGTTCTTGATCTGTGGCAGAGAGCCAGTTTAGGTCAGTACCAGAGCTGGACTTGTAAGCAAAAGGTGGAGGGAATTAAAATGCATTTTAAAATAATTCTGCTCTTCTTTCTAACAAACCACGCTATGGTGAATGGAACAAGATGTTGCATCTCTTGGGAGGTAACCAGCATATAACGTGGGGACGTATGGGATATAGATTTGGTGAACTAGGAAAGCAGAAGAGCAGAAAGGTGTGGGATCTGACTGTGGGTTTCAGAGTGCCAAGGACTGGAGGACAGATTAAGTCTTTTGACTGGAGATCACTCTCCAGGTCATGGAATGGGAATTCCATAGCCACACAGATGCAGAATTCAATACATTTGAGTTAGCTGGGTTTCAGTTTCCTCCCCACTTGACTTTTACAATGGCCTTAGAACTGACTTTTTCTAAGTGGTTTAAAGCCTCTCTTTATTTCAGAAGGCTTTCAGCATAGCATACTGATTATTTTCCAGACTTATATATATTTGTGTGTTCACAAGCACAAGTTATCTAAGGTAACATTTGATGGAGGGGGTCTAGTAAACAAAGTTGTTATTTCCATCTCTGAGGACATGGATAATCATTGCGGATATGCAGCTCTAACACTAATTCCCCTTTAATATGAGTGGGAGAGTTCTCGATTCACAGAGGACTAATTTGTCTGTCCAGCAACACACAGAATGGTTTATTCTGAAAGTTTCCTTTGAAACGATGCAATTAAATAAGCTTTATTTTAAAAATTAAATTCAAGATTTTGGAGAATGCTGCAAAAGGTCCTACTTCTGCAATTCTTTTAGCAACGAGGATCAGTGTCCTTGGTGATGGACTGGCCAACAGAGGCAGAAACACTTCACAAAATGTATGAGTACAGAAGTCATTAGTGGGCTTACAATGTAGTTACCTATCCCTGTCTACACACTGTACTTCCCCCCGCCCCCCCCCCCTTTCAAACACACGGGCTACATCATCCATTAACATTACTGATCTTCTGTACCTTCTTTCACATGTTGGACAACTTTACTATATAATAGGGTTTACTCAGCCTCATTCATGAATGTAAAATTACAAACTTTATGAGCTGCCATCTGACTAGACAAAGAGTGCCAACATGCCAAGTTCAATTATATCCAGGAAATTGGCACATTACAGAGATGTGAATACAAGATAGAAGATATTTATAACATATCTCAAGGGAGTTGGGAATAAAAGACTGAACAGAAGTTCTTTATAATGAGGATGGAATATGGATGATGAGGGATTTCAAGTCTAATTCTGCTCTCACATTATCTTAGGGATTGCATTGCTGAAGTTGATATATTCACAGCAGTGTAAAAGCAATGCAAGTAAAATCACAAGTAGGCTTTATATATTTTATCTTTGTCTTAGATCGTATCTGAAGTAGGTTTGATTTTAGGACGGCCAGGGAAAATTTTATATATATGAATATAACATTTTCCCTAGCCATCCTAAAATCAAACCTACTTCAGATACAATATATCAGATAAGATATAATTTTCCTAAAGGGTTTCTGACAATTATTCAAGTTTTCTCACCCCTTAGATTCTTAACAAAATCTTCAAGCTTCATCTTGCGTTCTGGTTTCACATTTGGGCTATACATGTCTGTGTTTAACAATATGATTGCGAAAGCCAGGATGAAGATGGTATCAGGATTTCGGAACTGCCTCACAACGCCGGGATTGCAGATACAGTATCGCTGGCTGTAAGATACAAAGGAGGAAGGTGGCCAGAGTTAAGAAATGCGGTGTGGCTAAAACCAAATCAATGAACTGTTACATTTAAGAGGCCGAGTTTGGTATCCTTTATACTTAATACACATTTAATTTTCTATAGAACTTCTCTGCCCAATCACATTCTCAGAACTAACCTCCTAGAACAGGGGTGGGCAAACGTTTTGGCTAGAGGGCCACATTGGGGTTGCAAAATTGCATGGAGGGCCGGGTAGGGAAGGCTGTGCCCCCCCCGAACAGCCTGGCCCTGCTCCCTATCTAATACCCTCCCATTTCCCATTCCCTGACTGCCCCCCTCAGAATCCCTAACCCATCCATCTCCCCCTGCTCCTTGTCCCCTGACTGCTCAAGACCCCACTACTTAACTCCCCGCCCCAACCCCTATCCACTCTCTCTGCCCCCGACAGAATCCCAGGACTCCCACGCCCCATCCAACCCCGCCTGCTCCCAGGACTGCCCCCTCCCCTGGGATTCCCTGCCCATTATGCAATCCCCGTGTCGGGCCCCCTTACCATGCTGCTCAGCAGCGTTTCTGGCAGCTGCATGGAGCCAGACATGCTGCCCCCTGCCCCCCCCCCCCCCCCGAAGCGCTGCCCGCACAGAGGCCCTGGGGGAAGAGGGAAAGGCGGGGGCAGGGCCACTGGCAGCCTCCCCAGCCAGGAGCTCAGAGGTCGGGCTGGATGGGCCCGCAGGCCCTAATTTGCCCACCCCTGTCCTAAAATGCTGAAGGTTTAAGTTTTCCATTTTCTAACCAGTAAACGCATTAGCCAGGCCAGATCCTCAGTTGAGGTAACTTCAATAACTTCAAAATTCTGCTGACTTCAGTGGAGCTATACCTGCTTACAGCAGCTGAGGATCTCACCGGGACTTTTACATTTATATTTTAGATGCTTCACATTTTTTCCTTCCACAATAAAGAACATTTGCATGGGCTTTAATTAATGCTCTTTGCCTCGCTGTGCTAAACTGCTTAACCAAAGGTTAAAGAAAGCACATGGAGATACTGTAAAATGTAAACAAAGTCCAATTTTCAGGGACAGATATCTGAAGTTAACAATTTTTTTTTCTAAACAAACTGATTTTGGAGGTAATTTTTCCATTCAGAAGCACAGCTATATTATATAAATGCATAATAAAAATAATTACACTAACAATATGCATTAACAATAGCACATAAAACTTCCCTATTCTATATTTAATGTATAAAGTAAACACAGAACATCATTTAACTGCATAAAACCCCCTACTGTTCTCAAAGGTAGCTTAATAAAGCAGGGAATAGCCTAACTCTACCCAGCTTCCCTGTCTCACATGTGACAGCTGGAGCATGTCAGGTGTTGACAACTTATTTCAGGGCCATACCTAAAAGCTTCAATGAGTCGTTCTACTTTCTGAGCTTCTCCTTGAACACGGATATGAGCCTGAAATTTCCTGAGTGCTTCATCCAGTTCCATTGCTGAGAAGTCCATCTCATCCACAACGCAGCTAGGACAAAATACATTCTCATTTGTTCTTTGCCCTTCCAACAATATATATTATTCAAAATACATTATATAGAAAACAAAACAAAAAAAACCACCTCCAGCGTCTTCAGCATTCCCCCAGTTCTAGTAAAATACAAAGCCACAAATACGTCTCAGAACATCAGCATGTTGCAGTAATTGTCCATGAAAGCATAAGAGGAGAATTGTAAGAAATATATCAGTTGGGAATGGGTGGGAGGGGGAAGATTACATGTAAGCAAGCCATTAGTTTTCTTTATTGCAGAGCCGCTGACATGACGGACGCTGATCAATGTAAAAAACTGCACATTGCCATGAATCATCAGTTTTGTGCTCTCAAATCAGCCAATTATTACTAGGCAACTCTAATAATAATAAATAAAAATATTTTACACAGATTAAAATACTGACTCAAATAGCTGCAGAAAATACGATGTCCTGTGCCAAGTGGCTGTGGGTTCAAGAATTTTTTTAAAAAAAAAAACAGCAGTGTAAATTTTCTGACTTTGAATGATTTTATAGCCTCAATTTTTTTTTGCAATAAATCTCATTTCATCAGTTACTCATGCTGAACAAGGCAAATATCTTCTTGCTTGGGATAGACAGTACTCAGAAATATTAAAATGGGATGATCACTGATCAAACTATATCACTTGGACACCTTGTTTAAAGATTACTTATAATCAGAGTCATGGGTTCCTTTTCTTCTAACTTGGCTTTTAGGTTTTAATGACCAAACATGAATCACTGCAAGTTATAGCACAGTAATGTAGCAACTTGTAGATGCTACAATAATAAAGTGTGGTCCAGGTTAAAAGGCTTGTTATTAAATGTATTGATGTTCAATGATAGACTAGCATACACCTTTCTCTTGCAGGATGAAGCACTGTGCTATCATTGTTTAATTCCAAAGCCTTTTAATGACCTCAGCCCATATGCTTTCCTTCTGTGCAAAAGGACAAGGAGAGAAACGAAGGAGCTGTGCACTCCTCCAGGTTCATCCCTATCAGGACAATGTTCATTCCACAAACACAACAGAATCACTACTGCACACACTAGAGGTTTGGAACATCACTGTCTCTTCAACACTGCAGATTTTTTTTTTAAAAGGGTTGGAACAGCAGGTACCTGGACCATAAAGTGTAAAGTGAAGATATTTGGGGTATCTAGATCTCCAAATATCCTTGACAGTAGTACAATGTGAAGCTTCCTCCATCATTCCCTCCAACATCCTCATCAGCAAGAGGGACAGTAGCTGTGCTGCCAGTGGCTAGAGCCCATAACTGCAAGCCCACTAACTTCAATCAACATTAGCTTTCTGTGATCTTTACTCCAGGTCTTTTTGTGTGTGTGGGGGGGGGGTGGGGTGGGGTGGAGGATGACATGCCACTTAATACGGCTTCTTCCTGGTGCCTATTCCCTGCCTGCCTTTTTTTTTTTTTTGCAGACTTTATGCAGAGTGGAGAAAGGACGGTACAAAGGAACACCCCACTAAGTTGCTTTTCCCATCAGTGTAACAGCCTCTAAGGTTTAGCTCCCTACTATACTGCTCCGGGAAAGCATAATAGTCAAAGCTTTATGAAGAATTCTGTAAAGGAATGAGCTGAAAGGAGGAAGTTGTAATATACAACACCATGTTTTCCACATTTTACTTGGATGCTGTGAGTTTTATCTAACTGTTCATTTACACGGCTAGACATTTGGTTTTTTAAATACAAATACCATTTGTTAAAAGAAAGTGCATAGGTGGGGGGGGGGGCAAATAATGGCCCGTGGGCCACGTCCAGCCTGTAGAACCATCCTGTCTGGGCCCCCAGCTCCCAGCCAGGGGAGGCTCCCTCCTAGCCCCTTCCCTGCTGTTCCCCTTCAGCCATGCCACCTCACGGGCAGCGCTCTGTGGGGCAGGGCTGCGTGCTCCTGAGGGGCAACGTGTCTAGCTTCAGCCGGGCCACGCGGCTGCCAGACACGCTGTTCTGAGGGGTCAGGGGGTGGTTGGATGGGACAGAGGTTCTGAGGGGTGCAATCAGGGGACAGGGGGGTTGGATAGGAGTGGGAGTCCCGAAGAGTCTGTCAGGGGGTAGGGGTGGGGTCCTGGAGGGGGCAGTTAGGGTGGGGGGGTCTTGGGAGGGGGCATTCAGGGGACAAGGAGCAGGGGAACTTAGATGGGGGGGATCCCAGGGGAGTCTCTGGAGGGGGTGGTCAGAGGACAAGGAACGGGGGTGTGTGTGGATGGGTTAGGGATTCTGAGGGGGGCAGTCAGGGGGCAGGAAGTGGGAGGGGGATTGGATAGGGGGCAGGGCCAGGCTGTTTGGGGAGGCACAGCCTTCCCTACCTGGCCCTCCATACAATTTTGTAACCCCGATGTGGCCCTTGGGCCAAAATATTTGCCCATCCCTGGCATAGGTGGATAGAGATCCAGATCCTCAGCTGTGCTGGTATGGCTTGGCAGGAGAGAGAAAGGTGTTTTTATGGCCACTACAGGGTACTCTAGAATGTCATCAGTACAGCAGTGCTCTAGCCATGCCCCTTGACACACCTCTGATCCTGGCAAGGGGTATAGCATCAAGTCATTATGCCAACTCGATGCCACCCAGGGAAACTCTGACATTAGGGGAATCCCCAGGTAGCCAATTATGGGGCACTGAAAAGTAGTTGGAAAGTGGCAATGATCCAGCCCAGAGTCCGAAAAGTACATTGTTTTCCTAGAGGATTTCAAAATTGCATGGTGAAGACATTTTTAAACAATTCAATGTTCCCATGCAATATCTGCATGTTTATTCTCATGTATGAGAACCAGGTAGTGCACTGTGATGACAAATGAAATATATAGTCACAAGCACACAAAATAGAAGTAATCAATCATGGAAAGAAATTACATAATTACAATTATTTCCATTTTTACTACCTTAGCTGCCATTAGTATGATGGGGAAATGGAATCATATTTCAAGTATGATTTAAGACACGGTTTTAAGTCTGATAGCATGTCTTTATCACAGATGGAAAAACAGTCACCATTTTGTTGTAGCTCAGCAAAGAAAGTGTGTAAACATCCCGAATAGCAGGTCAGCTTGGTTAAAACCATTGTGCTTTTTTGCTGCCAAGGCTCACAGTACTATATATGAGTCAATTAGGCTATCTTGGGGTTGCCACAGAACAATATTTTTTCTTAACATGAATGGAGCAGGTTATTTTAAGAACAGATTAAGAGCAGCAAAAATACAGTTGGAAGGTCATAGGCAGGTGGATGTTCTTTCTGGCAATTTACCCATCCAGGAAATCTCATCAAACATACACCGTCTGGCTATCAATAAGATTCTTACCCAATTTTCTGCTAGGTTGCCGGAGGCACAGCGAGATTAAATGATTTGCCCAAGATCACACAGTGAATCAAGGACTCATTTTAGGTTAGAATCCAACCTCTTCCTTGATCACCATAGTTTACTTTGATCATTAGACAATATGCCTTTCTTGGAAAATCTTCATCCCAGTCTAATAGTGGCACAGATCCAGGGAATGGTTGCAAATGGTTAGAATGGGCCAGCCAAACTTCCTGCTGAATAGCTTGATTGGTTGAACTGTTGAATTGAAATCTGTCACTTCTTTGGGGCTCAATGCAGTAGGGCAAGTCACTAAATTTCACTGTATACCTTTGTGTAGAACCCATATTCCCTATTCATTACCTTCTCCTGATGTTTGTACAGTAAAGATGCAACTTTTGAACCCAAAGGTTTACTAATTAAAGATCCCTCTAAGCGAAGATCTATGGTGTGTGTATAAATGCAAATAAAGTATACTAATACACTGTTCAACTTGCACAGTTGAGATAGAGGTTCTAACAGCAACAGCATTGTACAATACATAGTAATAGATCAAGCTACACATTTAGTCATAAAAAAAACCAAACTACCTATTTGAAACAAGGCCTAGTGAAAAGTTGGTGTGGGAACCTTATTTTCATTTCCTTCATTTGGGTCCATAAAACTGTGCATTGCCATAGTGGATTTAATTTCCATGTTTTAGAAGAAAAAAACTGCCTGTGATTGATGCTTCCAATTATATGATCCCATTTTGGCTTTGAAGTCCATGATTCATTGAGGTGGGTGTGGAAGGAAGGAGTTAGGGAAAGATTAACCATTAGGGACAACTGGCCTAGGTCTACAGTCCCAGGTCCTGGAGTCAGCTGATGACATTAATAATACCTTCATGGGCAGCTGAAAGAGTTCATGTGGAGCCATCTGCCCATGGCATGTGGTATTCTACAACACAAGAGGTCCCCATGGATCCACCCTAGTGTTTAGATAAGCAATGATACCACAAAGCAGCATCATTGCCAACCCTATGCTTTCCAAAATCATGACAAAGGTCTCTAAAATTATGACAATGGCTTAAAAATCATGAGATTTAACACTAATACTTTGGGGGTTCTTTTACTTTGCTTTCTGGTTTTTGTGGCTTCTGGGGGTCACATGTTCAGGATTTTCTCCATAGTGATTAGGGCTAGAAGCTTGCTCTAAAAAATGAACGCCCAGGTTCTCATGTAATCACACGGCTCCTGGAGCTTGGCTTTAAGAGAAACACCAACTACCATGAGACTTGAGATAATATCACAAGAGGTTAGTGAGTTATCAATGCTGCGTGAGCCTCCTAGGGAAGGAAATCAAGGGAAGATTTTCCATGGGGGCTGAATTAAGCCTCTGTTGACCAGGCTCAGAAAGTGATTTTCCAATAGTTATTAAAATTTAAAATCCCTCACAGTCACAGACCCTAAAACCAGGAAAGGCATTCAGACCTCAATAAGGGCTATTTCTATGTAAATCTCAGCAATTTTTTGCTGTGGTGTTGGCCAAAACTGTGGGCTTAGAATTTTTGTTTGGTCTTTTTACACTGGGAAAAGAGTATACCTCTCCCCCACGTACCCGATGCAGTTACATAGCCTGTTAAAGATCTAACTGGCTGTTTGTGCAGTAAGCAGTAACTTTTCATGCAAGTCACATGCACACAAGTCAATAAATCTGGGGCAAGATGCAACGAGCTTTGTTAGTGAGTGCGTCATCCATACAGGTCTTGAAAAGAGTTGCTGGTAAATGAAATATCAAATCACTTAAAATAAACAAAAGCAACCTCCATCCTTAACAGACAGTATTTGAACAACCTTCACCAAACTGTCAGTAAGTGTCATTCGCTGCACCAATTTTCCTTTCCTTTGGAAATAGGTTTTTATCTAATCCTTTGCAAGGAACTGGTTCTCAGACACCCTTTATTAGACAAGTGTCTGTGTATCTATGAAACAGTAACGATTATTTTCTTTACTGGATGAAGTGTCATATAGCACATAATGGTTTTTTAATTTCACACAGTAAATTAATTTCAGATCTTGAGGAAGGAAAGGGGTCTCAAAATTAACAGACAGTCCTCCCCAGTGAAATTACAGCATAAATTTAGAGTAAACGTGAATTCTATAGTGTATATAAATCTTTATAAGCATCCTACTTGATCAGTTTTGTTGAGTAAGGTTAGCATTGCTGGCAAGTAAGGAAGAGTATTCATTTTTGCCTGGTCTTTGTTATTCCTTATAGTCGGACAGTTTTTTCTTTGCACACACTTTCATTTCATGCACAAAATATTCCATGAGCATTAGCTCCTTTAAATGTCCCACAGGGCATATGTGAATACCTGAGTGCTCCATCCCATTCCCCCCCCCCCCCCCCCCAATACTCACTCCAATACATCTCGGTTGAACTGCTTCTGTCGATTGCCCAAAAACTCTCCAATCATCTGTCTGCTGAGTCCTTTCCTTTGCAGGAGAAAATGGGCGACACCAACTGGAGTGTCCGGCACGAAACCTCTCTCAATTAGGTATTGGACTCCTTTTTCAGGTTTTCTAGGGAGAAATAAAAATACAAAGCCACTTATTTCATTTCCTTCATTCCCATGTGCATTTGAGTTTTTCCCCAAAACCTCATTTATTCATAAGACACAATTCTGGCTGAGTTAGAAGATGAACTGCTATGGTTTTAAAATAAATGCAGTCATATTGTAAAACTATAGAGAGTTGTTTTATTTTTAAATTTGTATTGTCTTTGAAATGGATCATTAGGGTGAAGAGGCACTAAAAATCTCTCCAAGTGGATTTCTGCAGTACTCATCCAAATTAGGTTGACCCTTCTTCTCCCTGATCTTTCCAGGAGGTAGGCTATCCAATCACAGTATGTAAGAAGCTTCAGACATACTATGGAAGTTGATACGTCATAAGCCAAGGTCTAGAGTGACCATCGACATCAGATACGAAACTGAAGACATACCTCATGCTATCAATGAGAGAGCGCCATGTCTTTTGAAAACAATTTTAAAAACTCTAACCAACATATCTAAACCCCAGATAATATTTGCAACCCACAAACTGAAGAAAAGAAGAGAAGACTAACAGAAAATGCAATTACTACAAAGGTGGGAAAAGACATAAATCAAAGAAGGGGTAACCCCCTCCTTTAATTTACAACTTCTCAAAATATAGGTCACAGCAGCTTTGACTCTATTAGATTCTGATTCCTTCACAATCATTTAATTCTGTGTAATTTACACGCCTTTCTACATCTCCAAATTTAGCTCTGTATGATTTCAGATCCCACAAAAATGAAAAGTACGCAGCTATTTTTCTGACAAACATATTAAATGGTGAGGATTTCCTGCTATAAATCTGTGGCTTAGGCAGTCATATATTTTTGCTCGCATTTAAATGACAAAGTCCTGCTCACAGCATAAACAGTATGCTAGGTTTCCAACGCTGCTACCCAGCAGACATCCGCAATTTGTAATGCAATACTTTCACAGCTCCAGTAGTTTCATCGCCTTCTCTAATTTCTAAAAATTAGGACACAATGGACACCTGTAAAAATGAATGGTTTGCAGCTTTCCGGATGAGCTGAAGGATATTACATTTCTTAATGCTAGTGAAATCAATTTCAAAGAACAAGGTGACCCTGCTATTTTTATAGAAGAATGATCATACAACCCATTCCTTGTGTGTTTTTTTTACACTGAAAATAACATTACCAAATAACCCTGCATTCAGTTCCCATTCTCTGCGACATTACACTATTACACATTTGATGCACAACTAAGTGTTAGGCAGATCAGAAGATAGATATTTCCTCAGAACTGAGCAGTCTCAAAAACTTCCATCTCAGAATCTTTTAAATCAAGTTTGGTGGCTCTTTTCATATGAAGCTAAAGAAGTAGTGTATGCAGTTACCCCATGAGGACGAATTTGTAAAATAATCCTTCCCTAGTTCAAAACAGATTATTTAATCAGAAGAAAAATATTTAAGAGCTGTATTCTTATATTCTTGAATCACACTTCAGAATTCTGGATCTCCCTGAACTTCTAATTTCATAACAAACAAACAAATTGTCTATGACAGGAAATTTTCCTTATTAGTGAACTTTCCATTCCAGCAGTTGCTAAGCAAGGAAAACAAAGGACCAATCAAAAAAGTAAGACTTCTCCCATCCACCAGATACTGTATCTTCTGCAGATTGAGAAGATAATAAATAAAGCCACTGTCAGGGCCTCCTGCAGGATTGCTTGGTTTCCTTTGTTACAAGGAAGAAAGAATCCTATTGCTGACAGCAATAGCTGCTGGATAGGTGGTGCTACTACTGTTTTTTGTTGTTGTTTTTAGTCATAACCAAATTCATTACTTTCCCCTCAAATATGGAGCAACTCAGAACAGAGGCCACCCAGAACTCTGCCTAAGCAGAACTGAAGCAGGATTGATTTGTATTTCTAGTTGAGATGGTCTTTGGTGGGTATGAAAATTCCTGATGCTGGTTTGATAATTCTATTCTCCAGTAAGTGCAGAGATGAAAAGTCTGTGAACCTCTAATAGAGAAACTGCATGAGCAGAACAATATTTTGCTGTTTGTTGAGGTTTAGGCTTCCACTTCTAGACTGTGTGATACTTAAAGTTAATGGATATATTCTTAATGGAAGTAAAATAGCTCACAACAATCAGTTTCTAAAAACATTGTAAACTGTACTCATTTATTTTTCAAGCAGCTTGACTTATCAACCAAAAAACTCAACCAATCATGAATTGTTCTATTTTACTCCAGATCTTGTACTATACAAGGAACTCTGAATGAAAACCAAGACATCTTAAGAGGTCACAAAGTGTTGTGTGTGGAAGAGAAATGGAGAAATAGATGAGGAAGTGGAGGGAATAAAGCAAGCTTCACAAGAACTGAACAACATATGTTGCACCACACAACAACATATGGAAAATAGGCTCTTACAAACTACAAACACTCCAGGCGTTAAACTATGACTGGGCTGGAATTCAGCTGCACAGTAATTTAAATTATAGCTTAAAAAGAAGAAAAACAAAGTCATGCCCTCTGTCATTGCTCTCTTGTGGCCCCTACCCAGTGTTTGGTTTTAAATTCATGTAGTTAAAAATTTCAAAAGGTCTTTTAATGCTTTTTCAAAATGCCAGATGATAAAAATCTGTTTACTCAACAAGATTGGTTTGCACTATTGAAAAAGTGTAAATTCAGTAGAAGTTCACATAACATGTTGACATTTGTGTAGATTTCTTGAGAAGTTCTGTTTATCACAAACAGCAATTTACAGCATGTGATGCAAAAGCTGCTAGCTATGAGAACTGTTCTGTTTTTAACAAGTGGACAAACAACCTTGAAAAGCTACAAAAGGAAGGGTCAGCCAGCTGAGGTAGTATAACTTTTAGATTAACCTCTTCTAAAAATGAACTCCTTTTCTTTGGAACAAATGTACTTTGCACACTATGTTCTGATTACTTTGGTGCATTTCTGAGAGAAGTTACTACCTGACCAAACAATGCACATATAAAAGGAAGAGTTTAATTATTTCTTCACAGGACCAAGCAGAACACATTTATGTAAATCTTCTGCTGCCTTAATGCATCAGACATCACATTTCTACTCTTTTTATTATCTTCTTCAAGAATTCTTGCAAGGAAGTGGAGTGGCCTTGAATTTATGCAATGCTGGAAGCAGTCTGGCCTTTCTGGTAAGTCACTTATATTTTTGTCACTTCTCAATGACCAATGATAATTTTCACATCCATAGAGCTACCCTGATTTATGCCACATGAGAACTGAGCCCAGATGTCACAAATCAACAAGGATAGTAACCAGTACTGCACATCAATGACTAGCTACAGATCCTATCTTGCCAATAATGAATAGCCGTTCTTTCTAGCCTTTCAATTCCATAAAATACTGAATCCTTTTAAAACAAAAAAACACAACCATTTTCAAATGACATCAAATTTTGGAAAAATATTTAGTGCAGTGACATCATGCTCTTAAGTCAAATGATCTGTGAATTGCCAAGGTAGGGAAACATTTATTCAGCCCACCACAAATGATGGATGGGGGCACTGCAGTAGTATATGCACACCAAGCTGCTCCCTTTATGCTAGATTTTCTCTTTGGTAATACTTAGTAGCTTTTGATCTTGAGTCGGGATTTATTCTCAAGACATATACAACCACAGATGCTTGACCCTCTTAAAACTTGCAATTCCGATCCAGTTTGATGGAGGTGAAGAAACTCTCAACCATTTGTGAAGCATCCATGTAGGAATTCAGTCCTTCCAAAAGCACATCCACACTTTTCAGTTTCTCCCCTCAAGTCAGGCAAATGCACTACTGTAATGGAGCGAGGCGAGCTTAATAAACAAGCAAATGAAAGCAAGAAGCATGACCTCAGTTTAAAGGCCATCTGTCATAAGTGTAAAGGGCTGGAGAGGGTTAATGTTATCTGAGAACAAGTGACGGAAGAGCTTCCTGGCCATGAGAGAGGGAGGGAGGGAGGGAGGGGTTTTTAGAGTTCAGTTTCGTTTTGCTGGCCATGTAGCTGGAAACGGGTCTTGGAGCATCTTTGGCTATTAAGATGACTCTACTCTTCTCTTATATTTCTACTTAGCTGATTGTAAGTGATCTTTTAATATTATAAGCCTATGCCTATTTGGGGTGTCTCGGTCCTTTTTAGAGCAGTGGTCGCCAACCTTTTGGTCCTCACGGACCACTAAAGTTGCGTGCCGCCCCCCCCCCCGCTCGACTCGGGCCCCCCCCCAGCCTCAGCAGCGTGGCGCGTGGCTCGCGCCCCCCCCCCCCCGGCTCCAGCGGCGCGGCTCGGCCCCCCCCCTCTTGGCTCCAGCGGCGCGGCTCGCCCCCCCCCCCCCCCGGCTCCAGCGGCGTGGTGCAGCTCGGGCCCCCCCGGCCTCAGCGGCGCAGCGCGGCTCCCCCCCCCCCTCGGCTCCAGCGGCGCGGCTCGCCCTGGCTCCAGCGGCGCGGCGCAGCTCGGGATCCCCCCCGGCTCCAGCGGTGTGGTGCGGCGCGGCTCGGACCCCCCCCGGCTCCGGCAGCGTGGCGCGGCTCGGACCCCCCCCCTGGCTCCGGCAGCGTGGCGCGGCTCGGACCCCCCCCCTGGCTCCGGCAGCGTGGCGCGGCTCGGACCCCCCCCCTGGCTCCGGCAGCGTGGCGCGGCTCGGACCCCCCCCCCCCCCCAGCTCCGGCAGCGTGGCGCGGCTCGGACCCCCCCCCCCCCCAGCTCCGGCAGCGTGGCGCGGCTCGGACCCCCCCCCCCCCCCAGCTCCGGCAGCGTGGCGCGGCTCGGACCCCCCCCCCCCCCAGCTCCGGCAGCGTGGCGCGGCTCGGACCCCCCCCCCCCCCGGCTCCGGCAGCGTGGCGCGGCTCGGACCCCCCCCCCCCCCGGCTCCGGCAGCGTGGCGCGGCTCGGACCCCCCCCCCCGCCGCCTCAGCGGCATGGCGCAGCTCGGGCCCCGCTCCAGCAGCGCGGCTCGCCCCCCCGCCGCCTCAGCGGCATGGCGCAGCTCGGCCCCCGCACCCCCGACTCCAGCGGCTCGGGCCCCCGGCTCACGCGGCGCGAGACGGGAGGCAGGAGCGTGCCAGCGCTTGCTGGCCGCCGGGGACGGGACGGGACAGGCGCCGCAGCTTCTTGCCTCTTGCCATGAGGGAGCCCGGCGCCGCGGACCACCAGAATTTTCCCGTGGACCACCAGTGGTCCGCAGACCACCGGTTGGCGACCGCTGTTTTAGAGGGGAGTTAGGGAACCCCAGATTGTGAAGTGTACTGTATCTATGTTCTATGCTCTTTCTTTATTAAAGCTTTTAGTTAAATACGTTTGGTTTACTTCCCTTCAGGTTTCCTTTGCTTCCCGGCTGGGAAGAGAGGGGTGAGGGCGGAGGTAAGGAACGGACCAGCTCAGGTTAGGAGCTGGGGAGTGGAGCTTGTCTCTGCCTTTAGCCGAGAAGGGGGAAGGGAACAGCCTCTAAGGGTTCGGCTCTCAGGTAGAGAGACGGAGGGTGGGGAAGTCCGGGGCCCCCTCCAAGGTTTTGGAAGTACACCCGGATGGTGGCAGCCGTGGTTCCCCAAGGACCCCACTGGTAAAAGGGGGGGTTTCTCGGGGAGTAGGGACTTAATTTGGCTGGGAAGCAGCTAAGTTGAGTGGTTTGGCTAGAAAAGAGTCCCAGTCTTTGTACCCAAGAGCACAGAGGCTGGGGTATTCCACTCTTACACCATCTATATTACACAGAGCAATGGTCCACATTTTGAAGCTTAGAAACACTTTTCACAGAGGGAATCCATCCAGTTTTAATGCCAATAAGTCTTTTTGAGTCTACTGATGGCATCAGCAGTGATTCCAGTTTGAAAATCTCTATAGTACTCATACAACCAAGAATTAGTCTGTAATTGAAACTTACACACAAAAATCTACTACAGTACTAAAACCTTGTTCCAGGAAAGATTAATCCTTTAATGCCAGGAATCTGAGATATCTCTCAAACTGAGTTTAGAAATCAAAATACCTATTAAATAGCCAAGATGGCAAATAGTAGGTTGACTCTAGACACTAATTCTGGCAGGCAGCAAAGTTTACTTTGATAGTTTGATTTCTTTTCTTCCTTTATATTCAGCTTCCTATTGCTGCAGCATTGCAGCTATTTGAAAGAAATTGCTGAGCTTATTTTAAACCTTCTGGGAAAGAAGGAAAGGAAACAAAACAAAAACAACAACAACCACCACCTTAAAATGCTACAAAAATCAGAGCCAAAGGGCTGGTCCCCACTAGGGCTTAACATCGACTTTAGCAAGGTAAAGTCGATTTAAACCTGTACCCGTCCTCACATGCATGCCCTTAAAGTCGATTTAAAGGGACCTTAAAATCTACTTCTGTACTCCTCCCTAACGAGAGGCGTAGCGCTAAAATCGACCTCTCTAGGTCGATTGTGGACTCGTGAGGACGCAAGTGACATTACTAGCCTCCAGAGGCTGTCCCACAATGCTGCACTCTGACCACTCTGGACTGCTTCACTGCTCAACTGTGACTACTCTGGACAGCGCTCTCAACTTGCTGCTCTGGCCAGGTAGACAGGAAAAGACCCGGGAACATTTGAACAGCTTCCTGTTTGGTCAGCATGGCCAGCTCACCTGCACAGCTCAGTCCCATTCATAGAAATCAGCAGCCCAAGCCGCCATGCAGAGCTCAGCAGCACAGGAGACCAGCCAAAGGAAAACCTTCCCAAGGGGGTACTCCAGCCCACGAACGATCCTCTGGTGAGTAGTCTTTTTTTTTGCACACCCCCCCCCCCCGCCAGTCTGCACAAGCGCCCCTGTCCCCCCCGCCAGTCTGCACAAGCGCCCCCCAACTCCCAACAGGTAGCCGGTGCACAGCCCATGGTTTTCTTTTGGTTTTTAAATGTCCCGGTGCAGCGAGCCTGAAATCAATCCACACCCCCTCCCCCCACCACGCTGCACACACACACACCCCCGTCCCCCCCCCCCCCCGCCAGTCTGCACAAGCGCCCCGTCCCCCCCCCCCCCCCCCAACAGGTAGCCTGTACTCAGCCTGTGGTTTTCTTTTTGATTTTTAAATGTCCCGGTGCAGCGCGCCTGAAATCAAGCCCCCCCCTTCCCCCCGCCACGCTGCACCCCCACCAGTCTGCACAAGCGCCCCCCCCACTCCCAACAGGTAGCCTGTACACAGCCCAGTTTTGTTTTGAAGTTCGCGATGAGCCCCACGCGGTGTGCTGAAGGAGGGATCCAAGGGGGGGGGGGGTTACTCTGGAATATCCGAGTATGGCTTAAGGTTAACATGGCCCGCTGCATAGTGATTTCAGTAGCCGTGTTGTGTTGAGGCTGTATGCGAGATGCTTCTGTGACTTGTGTGAGGCATCCAGTAACTTTTTAGGTGAGGAATATACTCATAATAGGCCGTTGAATAATGTGGTTCCCTGTAGCATAGTACTCCCATTGTGATCTGTGAATGTTTCGGTCTCATAAACTTGTGCCTTTCTTTGCCCACAACTATCTCAGAATCCGCCCAACTGCCCCTCTCGCCGTCTATCGCAGATACGGAAGCGTAAAAAGAAAACGTGTGATGACATGTTTAATGAACTACTCCGGAACTCCAACGCTGAGGCCGCACGGCAGACTGAATGGAGGGAAAAATTGCTACAGTCAAGACAGGAATCAAGAGCTGCAGCAGAAAAGCATGAAGAACAACGGCTGGTGCGTGAAGAACAATGGCTGGAGCATGAGGAAAGACGAGAGGCATGCGAAGAAAGGCGGATGGATGCTTTGATCCGGATAATGGAGGACCAAAGCGATATGCTCAGGTGTCTGGTAGAGCAGAACCAAATATCGCCTCTACAGCCTCTGTATAACCACCTCTCCCCCTCCCCAAGTCTCATAGCTTCCCCACCCAAACGCGGGGTGAGAACCCAATGGGGGAAGCTCCGGGGACCGACCCACTCTACACCACAAGCCAGCACAAGCAGCAGCAGGATGAGTGTATCCGAAAACTTTTAAAAGCTGCTGAGTCTTGGCCTCCCTACACCACCCCTAACCCCTTCCCCCCACCAGCTCCTCCACCACTGCGACTGCTGGTTTCCCTCCCCTCCCCACCCCGAATTTTTGATGAACCAATAAAGAAACCGTGATTTTTAAAACAGTGTATTTATTTCCTCTGGAAGCATCGGGAGGGGGGAGGGAAAGAGGGTGCAAGGATGGCAGGCTTAGGGCCGAGCAGAGCAAGGGACCGGGTTGTCAAACGTCATCTTGGGCACTCATGAAACTGGTTTTCAAGGCGTCCCTGAGGCGCAGCGCCTCATGGTGCGCTCTTCTACTTTCCCTGGTGTCTGGCTGCTGGTAAGCAGCAGACAGTAAATTTGCCTCTGCCTCCCAGCCCGCCATAAACGTTTCCCCCTTGCTCTCACAGACATTGTGGAGCACAGAGCAAGCAGCAATAACAATGGGGATATTTCTCTCGCTGATGTCTGAGCGAATCAGTAATGATCTCCATCTCCCCTTCAGACGGCCAAATGCACACTCTACGGTCATTCTGCACTTGCTCAGCCTGTAGTTGAACAGCTCCTGACCCCTGTCCAGGGCTCCTGTGTAGGGCTTCATAAGCCAGGGCATTAAGGGGTAGGCTGGGTCACCAATGAGAACGATGGGCATTTCCACCCACCCCATGGAAATTTTCTGGTCGGGGAAGAAAATCCCTTGCTGCAGCTGTCTAAAAATCCTAGAGTTCCTGAAAACACGAGCGTCATGAACCTTTCCCGGCCACCCCACGTACAGGTCGGTGAAACGTCCCTTGTGGTCAACCAGTGCTTGCATGACCATAGAATAATAGCCCTTCCGGTTTCTGTACTCTGCGGCCTCGTTGTCCGGTGCCAGGATAGGGATACGAGTCCCATCTATAGCCCCACCACAGTTAGGGAATCCCATGGCAGCAAAGCCATCTATTGTAGCTTGCAGGTTTCCAAGGTTTATAACCCTGGGTAGCAGCTGCTCGATGATTGCCCTGCTTACTTGCATCACAGCAGACCCCACTGTAGATTTACCCACCCCAAACTGATTTGCGACTGACCGGTAGCAGTCTGGCGTTGCAAGTTTCCAGAGGGCTATCGCCACTCGCTTCTCAACTGTGAGGGCCGCTCTCATTCTGGTATTCTTGCGCCGGAGGGCTGGGGAAAGCAAGTCACAAAGTTCCATGAACGTGCCCTTACGCATGCAAAAGTTTCTGAGCCACTGGGAGTCATCCCAGACCCGCAGCACTATGCGATCCCACCAGTCAGTGCTTGTTTCCCTGGCCCAGAATCGGCATTCCATAGCATGAGCCTGCCCCATTGCCACCAAATTTGCCAGATTGTTGGACCCCCTACTTCCAAAAAGTCAGTGTCCCTGTCCCTGCAATGCTTGTCCAGGTCCATGTCCTCCTCCTCCTCCTCCTCACTGTCAGCAGCTTCCGTAAAGCGCAGTTGTCTCCGGATCACATTCCTCTGCAGACGATGCAGCATAAAATCCAGAACAAGGAGGGAGGTCTTCACAACGGCCAGTGCTGCAGTGATGGCATCTGCGGGCTCCATGCTTGCACTGCTATGGCGTTAGCGCAGCGCGGGGATGGGGCTCGAATAATGGGATGCCTACCCACAAGTGCACAGCTCGAAATGATGTCGGCGTCACAAAAAAAAGGGCGCGGAATGATGACATGTCTACCCACAGTGCAGCACTCGAAATGGTGCCTGCTGGGGGCTCCGGGAACTGTGGGATAGGTACCCATAGTGCAATGCTCGCTATGTTGACGCTTGCAAAAGTTGTAAGGACAGACACTGTCGACCTGCTGTGCTTTGTGGGGACGCACTAAGTCGACTTTATAAAGTCTGCTTTAGAAAATCGACTTAAGGAAAATCAACCTAGTGCTGTAGTGAAGACATACCCAAAGAAACACTCGGTCAGAGTTCTTTCCACAACATGGCAAGGGAAGAAAGGGATAAAAAAGGAAGAAGAGTGGACTGATAGACTGCAGTGTCTGATCTACACCTTCCCAATGCTGAGGAACTGTTTAATGAACAGAAAGAGGAACTAATGTAAACCTGCTTATGCTGGTAATAAAGGGAGATATCACCCCCTGATCAGGAAAAGCCCACTTATGGGCAGTGAAACTCTGCAAGCTGAAACCTGCTATTTCTTTCAGTGTAGGCCATTGGCTGTGAGTGCTTAAAGGGGTTGGGGGAGTGGATATGGAATGTGACTCTTCTAGCCCACAAAGGTGCTGAGAAACACACAGGAAATCTTGTGGATCTTGGGACATTTGCAGAAGACAGGTGTTTCTGGCGAGGGCCCAGTACCTCTGTATTATTTTTATCTTCCTCATGGCCTCCATTAGTTCCATGCTCACTGATCCCTAAATCTTCTCCCCAACATATGAAAGGGAAGACCGTGTATAAGGATGCAAAAAGAGTCAGCATTACCTCATGCTGAACAATCCCTGTGGCTTTGGAGGGGGGAGAGAATGATGTCATGGAGAGCAGTGATCCCACCACACACCCTATTGTCTTGCCAAGATACAAAGCTCGTGGTCTGAATACTCAGACTGCAGAGGGGCTTTCACAGGATTATCACAGAAAAACAAGGAAGCCAGTGACAGTCTGCTCCACATTTTGTAGGCCTCAGCTATTCCATTGGTGCCCTTCACTAGTACTCTGCAGGGAAAAATTGGTCACCAAGTCATCAGAAACTGGGTTGTTACAACACCAGCTATACAAGTGGGATGTAAAGCAAAAAAAAAAAAAAATTAAAAAAAAAAAATCACACAGAGCTGAAGTAGTGTAAACAGGTGCTGAATTACAGCAGAACCTCAGAGTTACAAACACCTTGGTAATCGTGGTTGTTGGTAACACTGAACATACATTATGTTTTTCATTCAAAAGTTTACAGATGAACACAGTACAGTTAATACAACTGTACTGTCAATTTTTTTTTGGTCTCATGTACAACCACAGATGCTTGACTCTCTTAAAACTTGTAATTCCTATCTGGTTTGATGGAGGTGAAGAAACCCTCAACCATTCAGTCCTTCCAAAAGCACATCCATACTTTTCATTTTCTCCCCTAATTAGGCTACTGCCTAATTGTACTTCTGGCTCCAAATAAGGGGTGTGGTTGACTGGTCAGTTCATAACTCTGAGGTTCTACTGGATGGATAATAAAACACTGGGTCTTGGCATTATTTACAGACACAGACGTTAGAAACTAGAAGACATCTGTTCAGTCTTCTAGTACTTCACTACTTCTCTCCCCCCCCCCCTCAGAAGCCTGCTGCTGCAAGACAAGCCCAAGAAAGAAAACAGAACACCACTGGCCATCACCTACAGTCCTCAGTTAAAACCTCTGCAACGCATCATCAGTGATCTACAACCCATCCTGGACAATAATCCCTCACTTTCACAGGCCTTGGGAGGCAGGACTGTCCTGGCACACAGACAACCCGCCAACCTGAAGCAGATTCTCACCAGCAACAGCACACCGCGCCATAATAACCCCAACTCAGGAACTAATCCATGCAACAAACCTTGATGCCAACTCTGCCCACATATCTACACCAGCAACACCATCACAGGACCTAACCAGATCAGCCACACCATCACTGGTTCATTCACCTGCACATCTACCAATGTCATATATGCCATTATATGCCACCAATGTCCCTCTGCTATGTACATCGGCCAAACTGGACAGTCCCTACGAAAAAGGATAAATGGACACAAATCAGATATCAGGAATGGCAATATACAAAAACCTGTAGGAGAACACTTCAACCTGCCTGGACACACAATTACAGATTTAAAAGTCACCATACTGCAGCAAAAAAACTTCAAGACCAGACTGCAAAAAGAAACTGCAGAGCTGCAATTCATTTGCAAATTTGACACAATCAATCTGGGATTGAACAAAGATCTTGAATGGTTTGCTAATTACAAAAACAGCTTCTCCTCTCTCAGAGTTCACAACTCCAATTCAGCTGCTAGAGGAATACCTCACCCTCCCTGATTTGAGATAACAAGCTGGTTCAGGCTGATTGGACTAACCTTGTTACCTCCTACCTGGTTCTTGCCTACTTATCTATACCTGCCCCTGGACACTTCCACTGCTTGCATTCAACAAAGTGGGTATTAGCCAACAAAAGCTTATGCTTCAATACTTTAGTCTTTAAGGTGTCACAGGACTCTTTGCATCCCCCCCCCCCCCCAATAGACTATTCCTCAGAATCTCTCACTGTCAGGCGGTTACCAATGCTAATCAGCCTAAATACTCTTGCTTTATTTCATTCCATTACTCTTTACCTCCTTCCCTCCTCCACCAGTAACCGATTAATTCATAGCTTGCTTTGATGTCTACACCTTTCAAATACCTGTCTACAGGTATGTCCCCTCTTAGATGTGAGCGAGGAGTACTTGTGGCACCTTTGAGACTAATAAATGTATTTGGCCATAAGCTTTCATGGGCTAGAACCCACTTCATCATATGCATAGAATGGAACACACAGTAGGAATATGCACACAGTAGGAATATGCACACAGTGAACATGAAAAGTTGGAAGTTGCCATACCAACTCTAAGAGGCTAATTAAGATGAGCTATTGTTAGCAGGAGAAAACTTTTGTAGTGGTAATCCGGATGCCCCATTTCAGACAGGTGTGAGTAACAGCAGGGGATTAGTTAACATGGGGAAATAGATTCAATTTGTGTAATGACCCAATCACTCCCAGTCTTTATTCAAGCCTAAATTAATGGTATCCAGTTTTCAAATTAATTCCAGTTCAGCAGTTTCTCACTGGAGTCTGTTTTTGAAGTTTTTTGTTGAAGAACTGCCACCCTTCAACAACAAAAGAATTACCACTACAAAAGTTTTCTCCTGCTGACAATAGCTCATCTTAATTAGCTTCTTAGAGTTGGTATGGCAACTTCCACCTTCTCTGTGTGTGTATATACACATCTTCCTACTGCATGTTCCATTCTATGCATCTGATGAAGAGGGCTGTGTAGCTCATGAAAGCTTATGCTTAAATCCATTTGTTAGTCTCTAAGGTGACACAAGTACTCCTGTTCTTTTTGCAGATACAGACTAACACGGCTGCTACTCAAACCATTTAGATGTGGTTTAACAAGGGAAATGTTTATTTCTTTTAATCTTTTCCCATTAAACATTCTCTGTAGTCTTTTGAAGGTTTGATAAAATGCTCTTCAGTTTCTCTTCACGTTTCCGGTATTAAGGAGCCCTTCTGTTTAAAACTCTAAATTTTAAGAGGCAAATACCTTCTGATAAAATGAAGCAGCATTGTGGGCTAGCGGGTAGGGCACTGGACTAGGACTCAGGAGAGCGGATTTCTATTCTCACACCCTCTGTAAGTCACTGCTCCCCCCCCCCCATCTTTAAAATGGGGATAATGATACGGACTTCCACTATAAAGCATTTTGAGATCTTAGATTGAAGGGGTATACAAGTGCTAGGTATTAATTGTTATTAGAAGGGGCCTATTTACTGAGACACAGATACATTCCCCTCCTTTGCAGCTATGGACAGGAGAAGAAGGGCATGGACAGAGATTCCAATGGTTTGATAGGGGCTCCCGTCCTCTTGCTTGTGACAGGGGCTGCGTAAAGACCCATAGAGTCTGAGGTAGCTCCTCAAGGGTAGCTGCACAGCAAACCCAGAGCTTAGGAGGAAGGATTCTTACACACTCACCCCAGGCACATCTACTCAGTGCCCTACCCTGCTTCTCAGGCCACGAGGAAGATTGGGCCAAAGTGCCTCGTTCCACTCTCAGTTACACCCCTGCTATCCAGAGAACAGAGCTCCTTATGATTTACATGAGTGTAATTTAGGGTTCACCCCTAAAGAAGTGATCTTAGTGTCCTGTTTTAGCGGATAACGGGGTGGGAAGTTAATAAGAGGAATGAACTCGGTAGCTATCTCTTCAGAAAACTGGATAGAGAATTTAACCAAATGGTTCCAACATCATTTTCCATGAGATCAAAAAGCAGCTTCTTTATGTTACCCATCAAGTGGCAAAGTGCCAGGTAAATTACGAATGGCACATTCTGACTGGTACTATGCAATGTTCTGGCTCGTCTGAAAATCATCACTTGAAAAACACATGATCATAAAAACCTTTAACCCCTTTGCCCCTGCAGCCACCCAGTTCGATGGAAACAGGAATGGCAGTCTGCAGCCAAGCTGCTAGAGCCCTGCGAAATTTCTGATGCAGTTACAGACTGAGCCCCATAAGTGACGTTCTGCAAGTGGAAAGTAGCAACTTTGGGAACCAAATCCTGCTCACCCATACTCAGAGGAGTTGTTCTACTGACTTCAGTGTGAGCGGAGTAGGATTTGGCCTTAGGAACCAAACTGCTTCTAAAATCTGCATTATTCTAAGAAAAAGAAAAAAAGGGGGAGAGGGAACAAAAGAAATGCTGAAAAAAACATACTATGGTTGTTTTGTGGCTCTTTAAGACGCCCTCTTTTTTGGCTGCTGGGAGGTTTTTCTCCTTTCCTCCCTCTATCTGACCCCTTTTCCTGGATGATAATTTTGGCCTTCTTGTTCAGTACTTCACTCCATGGCCACCTCTCACCCTCATCTGCCCTTGTCTCAATCTTGCATTTTTCAGGTAACACAGGGAGGTGGTGATCTTGTGCCGTCAGCGCTTTGTTCCCGCTGTCTGGTGGCAGTAGAGCAAAAGCAGCTCCAGTGAGACTTTAAATTTCCCAAGAGGTCTATAGGATCTTTAAGTGTGGCTTGCACAGGTGGAGTATCACATCCCTAATGGTTCTCCCATAGCTGTTGCCATCACTGTCAGATGTGATTTAAGTCAGGTGACCACGTGTCAATGGAAAACAGTAATGGTTCCTGTTTTATAGGTCTGTCCCACTGCTGCACATGATCTCTCTCTCTCTCTCTCTGCCTCAATTCCTGCCCCCCCAAGAAAAGAACAGAAGTGTTTTGTTCCTGCTCTTGCAAATTCCTTGCAGACTACTCACCTGAAGAAGGTGATGATTACCTGACCCGTTGAAACTGGTGCCAAGCTCGCTAAGCAAATATGCTGCTCAAGGACTTCCCCCACTGGACCAGTCATGTGAATACTCTGCCCTGTGCAGCTCCTCTCCCCCCCCCCCCCAAAACCTGCACGACTCCTCAAGCCAGGCCTCTCATACAGAGTCTAATCCACAGGATGGTGGGGAAGGAGAAGGAAGAAGATGCCAGGTCGTGGAGGAGGGGGTGACACTGGGCACCCTTTTTTCCATTCTCCTGGCTCCAGCTTCCAAAACCCTTCTGTGCATATCCCCCTAACTCCTATCCAAACTGGAGGCCTCTGCATAGCTGCACAAGCAGCTGTTCCCATTTTTCCACTTTGAAAATCTGGTCACGGGGGATTTGAGGAGAAAATAAACTGGCTGACAAGTCTTGGCCTGCACAATTACACTCTCGGTTCGAACTGTGGGCAGCCAACCAAATGCCTCCTTTTATAATGGTCATTTTCTAGTAAAAGAACCACCCAAATGCCCATCCAGGCTTTGTAAAAAGAATATTTGCCTATTCCTAGCACGGAGCAGTTAGAGGGAAACATGTGCTTGGAATATTTAAGAGCAAAAGGATCTGATTGGCTGATGGTGAGGTAATGATTCATTTAGAGCTCCGTAAGACATTCACACATCCTTTATGCTGGGGACACTGCAGCTTTTCAAAGGTTAGGTTTCATTTTCAACATTTGGTAAAGTTTATACTCCCTTTTAATGTCAATAATGGGACTCTCCACGCACATTCATGAAATCAGCATTTAAATACACTATCGTCTGAATCTCACATGGTTACTCATTTCAGATGTTCTTTGGGCAGAACACTATGTACTCTGAAGTACCCATTTTGCTGGAGAAGGGAAAAAAAAGGTCCTCGGGGAAAAAATACTAGCATTTGTCAAACAAAAAGGCAGATCAAAACCACAGGACTCTTCCTTAGGTGTTCTAATCTATGGCCAAGTGTTTTTAGAACTAATTAGAGTCATATTATGAACATTTTTTTCTTTTTACCTACTCCTCTGCATGTTAGGGGACAAACTACATGGAGTGCTTTCATTTTAATTTCTCTTGGAACGGTCTGTTGCTGGGTAATCTGCTATCCAGATGTTGCAGTAACGACAGTAACATCACTAGCATACTGCATATAGTCAATGTAGGTTGACAAATTTCTCTGATATGAAGTCCTAGGCAAGCCTCCCCTCCAATTTTCTTTTTCTATAGAATCAAATATATTCTTCACAGAAGAAGGACAATTTAACAAGTTATGAAGGTCAAATGAAGTCCACAAAGGAAAAAATATGCAAAATTCAAAGAACCTTGTCTGATCAGATTCCCTCTTCAGAAATAAACTTATACAAAGCCTAATACCAGCAAATATGTCTCCATTAATTTTTTATTTTAAAATTCCAACTGAGTCAGTTCTAAAAAATTCCCCTTTTAAATTTTGCAGCACAGACATTACAACATGGAACTGATGATGCATGAGAACGGAGGAGAACTGGACTATAAATGGAAAATTATTTTCAACCTCCAAACCAGACTGAAATTTAAAAAGTAAACAATCAGTAAGAAGAGTGAAAAGTTGGAGTACTAAATGTTCTTTTAGCTTTATTAAGGTAAAGGATTATATGAAACATGCACATGGGTGAGGTAATTGGACACTGCATTTTAAAAAATATATTTTTAAAACCTGACAATCTTTAAAGATTTCCAATCCATCCTTTACTCAAAGAACTGTGGAAAGAAGTTGCAGGAGTATAAAAGCAGTGCTTTATGAACTCAATAAAGCATCCAGGGGTCCAAATTGCCACCAATCTAGAAAAAAAAAATTGATGCAAATTATGTGCCCCTCTGTTGAATAGGCTTAAAGACTGAATAAAAAAAGGACAAGCTAATAACACTGAATTGCTTGATACGTCCCTTCATCCCAAAATTACCTTCTTATTTCAAAGACTTTTAAAAGAAATCCTTGCGAAGAGTTAAAGTCCTCAATTTTATATTATATTTGGGGCAATAAGATCCTTATACTTATGACATTCCTTTTATAGACTGGTGGCAATCTCACCAAATTTAAGGGGACAGTATCGGGCAGCATAACTACAGGCCTTTACATGCAGTGAAGGTAGCAACAGAGGCTGGAGAAAGCAGCTTTCACTACCATCTTAAAGACAATTTTCTTACCAGAACACCCAAGTCTTTTTTATACAGACTCCCACTCTGCAGTTCTCCTTACTTTATACACGAGGCAAAAAATAGGGTGAGAGTCAGTTTTGGACCCTCCCATCTAATAAAAAAATTAGATAAAATCCAACCTTCTCTCCAGGAGAGACTGAACCCTTTTTACAAAAAGAAGGAAAAGTGGTCTTGCGAAGAATACAGCAACCAATTAAAGGGAAGAAAATTAAGAACCCAGAAACAATGCAAAAGACTTTCAGTATGACAGACTGAAAGATCACTTAGAGACTGAAAAAGTGATAAATAGAAGCAACAAGGATTTCATTTCAAAAGATATTTAGTGACCTTATTAATCTTCATATGAATGGCAAACATAATCCCAGGAATAAAATGGGGAAATTCTCATTGAGCACTGGTTCCTTATTTGGCATAGGGCAGCTCACTCTTCCATATGCAACAAGTCTTATGGATGGGGGGAAGCAACAAATGTCTATCTTGACTTTAGTAAGGCTTTTGATAATGCCTCACATAACCGCCTCACAAACAACCTAGACTCTAGAGAAATATAGCCTAGACCAATTTACCATAAGGTGGTTGCACAACTGGTTGGAAAACCATACTCAGAGGAGTAGTTATCAATGGCTCACAATTGAGCTGAAAAGACACACTGAGATATGGAAAGAGGCTGTCTTTCCCACACTTGAGAATTGCTTCTGGAATGCCATCTTTTCCAGGAGCTTTGCCACGTGATAGCCAAACAATGGCTTTGCTTGGCAATTCTGCAGTGGGCTCCACATCTAGCTCTGGCATGACCTATAGAGTTAGTATTTGGTCCAGTGATTTGCTGGTGAGGTTTCTTTCTTGTGCGTATAGCTCCGAACGGTGTTCAGCCCAATGAAACAACTGCTTGATTTTATCTGTAATGATTTCACTGATGTGCAATTTGAGAGAGGCAGCCTTGTTGACAGGGGGACCTAGAGCTTTCTTCAGGCTGTCAGACACAACTTTGAGGTTTCCTGTCTCTGAGGCTGTCTGCATCTCTTCACAGAACTTGATCCAGTAATGATTTGCACTGCGCTTGCTTGCTCATTGTATCTCTGTTTTTGCATGTTGAAGTCTCACGTTAGTGCTCTCTGTTGGCTTCTATCGTTCCAGATAGGCTGTGTTCCTAATGTTGATGAGAGTTAACAGTTCCACTTCATTTTATTCAAACTAGTCCTTTTTTGATGGTCTCTTTCCCCCAAATGTAACTAAAGCTGTTTTATGGATTGTTAAATCTTCCCAAAATTCCTCTGCCTTCTCTGGTAATACTTCCCATGCATGCTAAGTTCAAAAGCCTTCACAAACTCCTGGCATTTCCTTTGGTTTTTGATGTTAATATCATGATTGTGGGCTTGCTCCTAGGTTTTACTCTATGTAGTTTCTTGGCTGTAATCTTCGCTTTGCTAATAACAACTCAAGGAGGGGTCAGTATCACAATCAGCACTGTGGAACATGAGAGTATTCTGCACTAAAGGTAGGTCTTTCCGCCTTACGATAACAAGGTCACTGTTAATTGGTGCCAGTGGCCTGATTGTGCATGTCGCCATGACATTTTGTGGCGATCTTTTCCTGTAAAATAGGAATTGGTAATGCACATTTGGTTTTGGGCATAGAATTCAAGAAGTCATTGGCCATACTCATTCATCTTGCCAATGCCAAAATGTTCTAGGCAATCTGCCCATGAGTTGTTGTCTGCACCAACTCTTGGATTAATGTCACCAAGGATGAAAAGTTACTCAGATGCCGGTATTCTTTTGACGACTTGATGCAAAGAGTCGTAAAACATATCCATCTCCTCGGGGCTAGATAGGAGTGTTACTGCATATGCACTAATGATATTCACAGAGCTGATTGTGGTCTGAAGTTTAAGTGAGATGATATGCTCGGTCTTTCCAAAGGGTGTGTTTCTAGGACAGTGGTTTTCAAACTTTTTTTCTGGTGATCCAGTTGAAGAAAACTTGTGATGCCAATGACTCAATGGAGCTGGGGGATAAGGGGTTTGGGAGGGGCTGGGAATGAAGGGTTCAAGGTGTTGGAGGGGGGCTCTGGGCTGGGGCTGGGGGTTGGAGTGCAGGAGGAAGTCAAGGCTCTAGGCTGGGTGTGCAGGCTCTGGGGATGAAGGGTTTGGGGTGCAGAAAGGGGCTTGTGGGGGCTCAGGGCTTGGACAAGGGATTGGGGTGCAGGTTGGGGTGTGGGGTTACCTTGGGCGGCTCCCAGTCTGTGGCAGTGTGAGAACCGTTAGGGACTAGCCTGCCTTAGCTGGGCAGAACCGCTGACAGGACTTTTAACGGCCTGGCTGGCAGTGCTGACTATAGCTGCCACGACCCAGTGCCTTTAGATTCCGCGACCTACTATTGGGTCGTGACCCGCAGTTTGAAAGCCACTGTTCTAGGAGCTTTACCTACTTGTTTCTTACAGCAAACACAACACACTGTGCTGATGATTTTCTTTGCTGCTTTTACCTTGCCAAAAGAAGGTGTCATTGGCCTCTTGGACAGAACCAGCGTCTGCAAGTCTTACACAATGCCATGGGTCTTGAACTCTAGTGCCAAGCAAGATCTATATGTAACTTTGCATTTTCTGTGCAAGTATCCTATCCATATAATCTGGGTGACTCAGTGAAAGCTTGTAAGACTTGGTAGTCATGTCCCAACATAGAAGTTCATATAGAAAAATCATAGACACAATTAAGAAAAAAAAAAGTCACACACAAAAGGTACAACCTGTACTCCTATGCCACTACACAATGTAGAATTTGCACAGAATTAATGTTCTGTGCAGACGTTCATGTTTTCCTTGTAGAATTGAGGCTGCAAAGCTGCTGGCAGCCATTAGGGACTGCTGGACTCTGCTGAACTCAGCTCTCCAGCTTGCAGGGAGCAGAGCACTCAGCCTAGCTCTGCACACTATGGCTGCCCAGCTTTATCCTCATTTTCCTGGGGACAGAAGAGGACCCGGGAGACCCAGCTCTGGTAAAGGATAAAGAAGGGCAGGACCAACCCACACTGCATCCCCTGGTGGGACAGTAAAAAAGCGAAGGGGGGAGTAAAGACTCTGCAGGGGATTTCTGGGCTCTGGGAGAGGTGGGGTGTTGGGGGTGTCTAGTTTCTAGGGATGCCACACAGCTGGGCTCTGTGGGGAATGGGCTGCAGGTGTCTGGGCTCTGGGGGTGCCCCTCTCCAGCACCTCCCAATTGAAATTGGCTTGTCGTAATGATTTCTTTAAATTTCTACTCCTGGTGAAATCTTTTTTGTTGTTGTGTGTATTTTTGACATACTTGTAGATAAGCATTTTGAAATAAATTGCAAAAATAATTGAAATTGGAGTGATTATATTATTTTGACAAATATGCAGAATTTAAAATATTGTGCACATAATTTAATATTTTTGTGTAGCATTCCCCATGAGTAAACCAGAGTTGCTGTGTTTCTGAGGACTTGCCACCGACAGGATACAAAAAAACCCAACTATATCGCTAACAGTAAATTCAATAGCATTCTTTATCCTCTCAGCTGCTCAACCAACAATGCAGAAAGACCACTTAAATGTCTTTTGAAGAACAGTCTCCTCTATTCTCTTCTGTACATGTTGTTTGGGGGTCCTCTCCCCCTCCCCCCCCATTGTCAGCTCCATGCTGTCAGGGTAGCATATGACTGGGGAGCAGCTGACAATTCCAGATACCATCATGCATTCATGTGTGTTGCCTGGGTACCTTTTTTCCCCCCTTCTCTTAAGTCTGTTTTCCACAGCTCGTCAAAAGAGCTGTATGTCAGGCCTGAAGCTCAATTAAAAAAAAAAAAAGAAAGAAAGAAACACACACCCCTCAGGGCCTAATGACTAGACAGAAATACACCACCACATCAGGCCTTTTAAAAGGTCATTCAAACGGTTTTATTGTTCTCTCCTTTTTCAACCAACTTGAATCTTTGAAGATATTCTAAAAATAGAAAATGGAAATGCCTTTCTCCCTCAGTTCACTTTCTAGGCAGGATAAACCTGTAAAACCCTTCCCCGTATAAGATGTCAGTGAATTAAAGGCACTTTAAATGCCTTTTGCAAAGAACCTAAAAACAAAAAAACCCACACACAAACCCCTTAGGATTTTTACAGTCAGACTGGCTGATCCATATTTAGTATTGTACTATAATATGTAGCTATACATGAAGGTGTCAACAGATCTATAAGATTTGCAATGTTACAGCATATAAAAGAAAAACTGATGATTTATTAATCAAAATAAAACAAACTGCAATGCTGGAAGATGAATAGGAACAGTAAACTGACTTGTATGAAATTGCAATGCAAGATGAAGCACCCAGTAGCTCATTAGAAGCTACACAATTCTCACAAAAAGATCCTGCAAGACTTCGAGGAGAATACCTACCACTTCTACAAACAGCACCATAGCTGCCAATGTTTTTAAAAGGATAAGTGCAGCACCCTTCATCTACACATACAGAGGAGGTTTAAAGATGTTAATTAAGCCCAGCAGAAGTTTGTGGCTAAGTAACGTAATTATACCTATTGTGGATGGGGAAACAGAGGCACAAAAGTATCTTTCCATGCAGCAAAAGTTAATAATACAGCCAAGAATATAATCTAGAAATTCTACTACCTAGTCACTGCTCTAACCATTAGATTACATTATATGTAATTAGATTTGGTGATTTAACTCAAAAATTTGTCTTCAAATTACTGAAAACATAATATGTGCTACCCTGTACCCTCTGTATTGGTGGCTTTTAACAATTACACAAGGTCTCAAGTGAAAAAATTATCTGTTGAGTCAATAGCAAAATTCCCCATTGACTTTAATAGTGCCAGGATTCCACTCATTTTTAAAATGCATGGGTGACAAAATTTATAACATCCACATATGACTATGTGGGGAAAAAGGCTGATTCTATTATACCTACAATGACCAAAAGCCAGACAGGGTGAAACAGTCATTTTCCAGAAGCTAAGTGGTTTATTTTGTCCTATAGTCTCTTCAGCCATTAGTAAGACAAAACTTGTCATGGATATTTTTCCTAAAAGTCACGGACAGGTCGTGGGCCATAAAGAAAAATTCACAGAAGCCGTGACCTGTCCGTGACTTTACTAAAAACATCTTTGACAAAGTGGGGATCTGAGGGTACCCACACTACCTGCAGCAAGGCAGCTGCATGGGAACTAGGAGCTCCAGGCGCCCCCCCGGGTTGGATGTCAGAGCTCAAGAGTCCCTCCCTCCCCCTGGCTTGGTGCTCCAGGGGTTGCCAGAGGCGGTGGGGGTATCTCGCAGCTCCCTGCCCCTGGGGACAGCAGGGACCTTTCAGCTCCTGACCGCTGCAGGCTGAAGGCACACGTTCTGGGACTTCCACAATCTCAGTGAGTAAATCGTAGCCTTGCTATATGCCATTTTTCTCATACTGATTGATAACTGTAAAGATATCAACTTTATTCATGATGACCAGTAACACACCACACAGAACAATCACACACTGACAAGGGAACAGGTATATGACCTACCTAGCACGTTTCCATATCTAACAGCTATAATTTTTATGCTCATATACCGCTTTATTTTTGCTTCTTACTTAAACCTCCTCCAGTGGTGAGTCTGGGGGGTTATTTTTGGTTGAAAACCCAAATACCACATATGAGTCTTATTCATCCTCTGATTTGGAGTTACATATCCCGCCACTTGAGGGACTGAAATATTACCAAATAATGAGGGGAAAAACAGAATAGCATTGTACTTACTTATTAAAAAGGTTCAGTCCAATCCTATAATGGCGTTTTCTGATAACATCATTACTGAACGCAGGTGAATCCCAGCTGTTCCGAGTTTCTTTATGGTACGTTTGTTTGCTTAAGGTTTGCTCCCTTAGGCTGTCTCTAGAAGAGGACTCCGAGCTGCAATTTATTGTGTCGTTAGAATTGGAAGTGCTATTGATGCTGTCGTTGTCACCATCAGAATAATCAGACTCTGATTTGCTTTGCCTGTTTGCTGTGCCATTAATTGCTAAGTGACTATCAATGGGCCTTGGCTTGTGTCTAGCCTCCTGCTCTTCTCGGGATATAATCTTGGTAGGAATACCATGTGGGATATGTTTCGGGCTTCCTTGTTGACTAGGGATTCCCCGGTCATATGCATTTTGTCTCTTTAATGAGCCTCTTTCTGAGCGATCACTTAAGTCCACTGAACTGTCACTAGGTGGTTCTATAGTTAACAATGGCAGATGATCCATTCTCATCCTTTGCTCCTGGCATTCCAGAGAAGGGGTGCTTCTGCAGCTTGTATCAGTGTCTATCTTATCATCCTTGTGGGTCATGGACCAGTACTCTTGAGAAGAGTTCATTGACCTAAGCCTCAAGTCAGATTCTGTGCTAGAGGGTCTGTCCACTGATTGGGAAAGGGGAAGAGGTGGAGATAGCTCTTCCTCATCAATATATAATGTAACATCACTATATGATGCAGTCATCTCATCAAGTTTCCTGTGATCCACATTATGGATTGCTGGCTTAACTTGACTACAACTATCCCTCTCCATTTCACGACTTCTGACTTGATCAGGAGTCTGGACTTCATCAGAATGTAGACTACGGCAATTTAGTGCATCATCAATTGACTCTGCAAGAGATTTGACCTGCCTTGAAAAAGCATCCTCCAGTTCTGTTATAGCATCAGCAAAATCAGTGGATGCTGCTGGAGATTTCATTGTGGCCGATTCCCCGAGGTCACTACATTCAGATTGGACAAGGGATCCTATTTTTGACCCATCATTTGTAAGAGAAACTTGCTTCCCTTCAAAGTAGGAGCTATGGACTTTCTCAGGTCCTTCAAAGGAAAACTGCATTCTCATATTGGACAGCACAATGCGTCTTGACATACGATTTTCAGACATAGAACTTCTAAGCCGCTCAAAATTTTTGTTCATCTGATACTGGCGAAAAGCTGTTTGTATAGTACGAGCAGCATGTCTAGTTATGAGACGGCCCCCATATTTCCGTTCTAGCATTTCCACCTAGAAAGGAAATAAATAAATAAATATTTTATAATCCAAGAACTCACTAAAAGTTACTGGCAGACACCCGAGACTTAGATAGATCTTTAAAATATATAATTTTCTGTGGTATTTATAGTTATACATCTAAAGGACTTTCAAAAGACAATCAAATATTCAAGGTGTAAAAAAATAAAAACCTCAAACTCAATGCATCATATGAAATGATTTGAGTAGTCCTTTAAAAAAAAAAAACAAAAAAAAAAACCCACCTTGTCATAACAATGCCATTTCCAATTTTTTATATTATATATATAAAAAGAATGTATATTTTTTTCCTGAGAAGCCATTCCAGGTGTCTGGTTGCAGCTATAGTGTGCTTAAAATACTTTTTGCTCACCTTTTCTAGCTTGCAAATATTTCAAGCAACCTCAAGAAGCAACGGAATAGGGGTGTATTTTAGTTAATCTGGCTTTCAACAAGGCACTTACACTTTCTACCTCAATCTTCTCATCTGTAAAACAGAGATAATACTGACTTATCCACTTCAGAGAGATGTTGCGAGGAAGTTGGTAAAATGTTCTGAAGATCGGAAATGTTTATTATGATCTAGTGTTATCATAACCGATCAGTTCCTATCAAGTATATTTAGCATTCTATCCATAAATAGCCAAACATGCAAATTAATATATATTTTGTATGGGAGAATATTCAGTTAACTAATCTCAAACCACTGTATGAATAATTCGTGATTTTTGTTGTCTTTAAAAACGACTAATGTCAATTCAAAAGGAACAGTAAAACTAAAGCTAACATTTCATGAAATATATTTCCCAAGACTGAGCAAGGATTGTTTTTCTTTGAGCTTATTATCCTTTAGCTACATCCAGAAGATGACACCAACACATCAAGTATACAAGGATCAACTTTCTTTCCCTTTGCTTGAAAACTATTTGGGGGAGGGGGAAGAAGAAAAAAAAAAAAATCACATGATCACTAGCCCGGTGGCTACATTTTCTAATATCTTTCTATAATTTATCTTGCTTTCCGACACCCTTGCCTATATTTCCTAACATCTTAAATATTTTTCATGACTGCAACTGAAGCTTTCCAGAACAGCGATCCACCACATGTTTAGATAGTAACCCTTCAGAACAATCTTTTCATATAGGTCTGCAAGGTCTAATGCATGCTTCATAATGTAACACCTGGAGCACTGATTCTCCATTAAGATGGCATAAAAGGGGCAGATGAAATTAGAGTATCTGCAGTGCAAGGGGCTTCATCAGCCAGTCTAGAGTTCTATACAGACCCCCTGTGCAGCCCCCCAGCGTAGGTGTATGCCAGGGATGCCATGGCTGGCAAAAAGACCTATAAAGGGCCATTTGGTGCCAACGTAGTTAGAAAAACCCTTAGGGCTACTCTAATTTGCACTGCAGGCCAGACATGCCCCCAGCCAGACTCAGAATTTGGCTTAATGCCACACACTTACCCCATAACATGGGCTGCACCTCCTAGGCACAGCCAGGAATGTGGCCCTTCAGATCTCAGTGTATTGACATTCCACACCCAAAAGCTATGTCTCAATCTTTAAATAAATTGCAAACTAGAGTCCTTATTTTTGCCACTTACTATCAATACATGGCCAAATACTGTGAGCAGCTCACCTTCTCTTCTCTGTACAGCTTTCAAAGTTTTCTATAAAATTGGTCAGCCAATAAAGCTTACTATGTGCCAGAATCTGCCTCTGAACTTCATGCCCACAAATACCTTGTACGACTTTAAAATGAGCTAAAAATATAGTATTTAATTGATTTTGATCATTGTTAAACTGGAAAAACTTGCCTGTTCCATTACTAATACTACAATAATCTCTGGTGTATGAAGTTGTAACTCAGAAATATACTGTATAAATGCATTTTTTTTTGAAGTGCACCTCTTTTTGCAGTATTCATACTGTAATAAAAATGGCAAAGAGCTTAATTCTAGTCCAATCTAGAATATCTTAACTTTTACATAATGTTCCTGTATTATTTTTTTTTCAGCTGATCATGGCTGTCACAGTAAACATTAAAACAAACCAACACAGGACTTAATGCCTGGCTCACAGTAAACAAAATAGCATATGGTAAATATGATCTCTGTATCAGAACCTACATGTACTGGTGTATTGTTTATTACACACCTTTCAATAAAAAATAAAAAAATTAAAAAAACCAAAGCCAAATGCTTACCTACTTTAAATTGTGAAACCATTGATTCAACAAGGATACACTAGATAGAATATGGAAGGCAACACACTCCAAATAAGGCTGCTGTCAAAATACCTCAAATGTCATTTTAAAACGTTTCATACATTTAGGAAAGAAGAAGAAAGATCTTTTGAGAGACACATTCTGGAGTCCTTACACAACTCATATTCAGATCATAGTGAAGTTAAATGGAGTGTTGCCTAAGAAAAAACTGAATGAACAACTCAAGATTTGGCATATTTTCCTATATAGTCACACTAAATTCAGAGTCTTTCTTTCAATAGCACCAAAGCCATTCCAAGTTTAAAATTACTGATTTTATTGGAAAAAAATTCCATTATTTCACATTGTGAACAAGATATAAGCCAAAAGTATGAAATCATAACCATTGGGAGAATTAAGTTTTCACTTTGGAAAAAATGCCATATTTGTTATTAACATAATTTTGGCTGTTTCCTCCGTGAGCCAAAGAAAAAGCAGACTGGAGGGGATGGAATTTTAATAATATTCAACTATGCCAGCTTTGAAGTAACTTAGATTCAGACAAATAAAAGCCATGTCATTTTCAGCAGCACACATGAACTTTCCTGAAGGTTTTTTTGTTGGCAAACAGACCCTTTCGCCTTATTCATAAATAAAGAAAGATAGCTTAAATACCTGTTTATCTTGTAGGTCTGAGGAGAGTTCATAGCTCTCAGAAAGCGATCTTGACCTTTTAATAGCTTCTTCCTCTGCTTGTTTTCGCAGTATTGATGTTGAGTGCTGAAGCTTAGGCCTCCGAGATCTTTGCTGTCCAGGAGAGACAGAATACAGCCCGTAAGCAGAATGGTCGTAATGGTCTGGGCTTAGAGCCGAACTATGGGTTATAGGTCCTTGATGGTAAGTAGATGGACTATCCAAAGATGTGCCAGTTTCACTACTTGGAGCTTCGCCTTCAACACTAGATAAACAAAGAAAGGGTGGGGGGGAAAGCTTCTAGTAAGTATTATACACCGAAGATCTCAGCAGTTAACTATTAGTACAGCTCTATTTAGTTTCAGATTATCCAGACTTAATTCACTATTTGTTAAAATTCACCTGTAGTTATTGCAGGGTTATGTAGATGATAGTTAACCTATCATAAATTTAGCATTTACTTAAACAAACATATCTATTTTTGCTGCAGAGGTCTTGAGGCAGCAAAAGTGACATTTCCTGTTTAACTTTATGTAACAATTTTTAGTAATATTCTGAATAATTTACTTGACCATTTATAGGCAAAAAGAAACATTTCCAAAAGGAACTTCTTCCATTAATTTCTACTTCGGTCCACTACAAAAACCACAAATGTATATTTATATTTTGTCATGTAGGACAAAATATAAGACAATGTCACATCCTTAAGTTTCATTCAGCATATTAAAAAAAAAAAAAAAAAAAAAGATTTTCCCCCTTATCCAAAGTAAATTTGAGATTTTCTGTAGCCTGCGAGGTATAATGTATTCACAGAAATTAAAGATGGGAAAAAATGCCTGAGAGTAATCTAATCTTTGCCAGTGCGGGATTATTCTCACACTATATTTTGTAGGACATTGTGCAATCCAGTTTTAAAATACCCAAAGAGATGGGGGGTTTTAGCTAACAAAAAGGACCATAACTTCAGATGTGGAATACACATTAGGACTACTTGAGACCTCTCAGAAACAAATATTCTGTTTTCATACAAATAATACTAAAGAACCAGGGGAAGAGAAATCCAGGAAATGTGACATGCAACCAGAATTTTTTCTAAACTGAATCTTGTTCAAAGTTTACCTTGAGGTACCATTTATTCTTTAATGGCATATTGCATTAGTTTTTTTCATTTATGTTAGAAAACTCTTACAGTACAAGATGCCATATTTATTTTTCATACCGCTCAAATCAAACATTGACAGATTCCATGTTTATCCTGCTTACACACAACGTTGATAGGAAATGGATTTTCAATTACCGGTACACTTTTTTTCAAAAGACTCAGCAACACTCCCTTCTCCACGTGTGCACAACACACACACTTTCCTTACCTACCTTTTGTTTTAACAATAAATACACCAGGACTCTCAAGAAATAAAATCCCACGTGCCCTCACCCAGGTTTACACTCTCATGTATTACTTTCATACAGCTCACATACATTCAAACATAAAAAAGCTTTTCTGTTGTCTCTTTGAAATGAAATGCTATGGTCCCGGTTAGACACACACCACAGCAGTCCCTTCAGCAGTTCAAAGTACAGAGTGATTTCTGAAAGAACATTCTCCGGTGGATTGCAGTGCCAGAACAGATCAAGGTTAACACTGTCAAACCTCTTCTGGCTTGAACAGTGTGTACTTGTGTAAGTGGGGAAAAAAGGCTCTTAAGATTTCTCCAAATATTTCTACAGACATTTAAAATTGAAAGCAATTCCTCTTTTCTTGCCCCATCAAAATGTGATTCTCCCAAAAAAAAGGTGTTTTCAGACATGTAAACTGGAAAGATTTCAGTCTATACACAAATCACTTTTTCCAAAAAGGAAGCGGACAGGAAACTAAATCCCTTTCCCTTAAAATACAGCTGGATTTCAATTTAAAAAAAGATTAATTATCCTAAATTTAGTAACGGACACTGAACATATGAAGCCACTGATTTATAAAAATAAAAATCTACACTTAGTTTCCATCTTAATAAATTCCACTGAGGATTTTCTTACCAAACTGTATCATACTGCCTCTTTCCGTGCTAAGAAGGATTTTTCCAGTTGAGGGTTGAATTGTTAGGCTGCATTTGTTTGTACCTAGTAAGTTCCTAATATATCCATGCAAGTAGTTTCAGTACAAGCACATAAACTTTGTTTCATACTCCAGTTATGACAAGCGACGCCAGACTGTCAGAAAAAAAATATTAAAACCTTGTTTCTTAGCTCTGACATTTTTTGCCCTCCTCCCCTCTTAAACTGTAAAATGTTTAATAATCCTTCTACTGTGATGATTACCACAATGACATTTTAATAACGATTCCTTCAGTACATGTCTTCTTAATGATCTTTAATGCCATTAATAAAAAGTTGCAGCACGGATCTGAAAGACTGTTTTTCTCAGGGCCAAGCCACTGATTTTTTTTAAAATGCTTTCAGTTTCCCTCTTAATATTTCAGTTTATTTTTTTCCAGCAGTGAATGCAACCCCTGACTGATTGGTATGGCTAATCTCATTCTGCTTGTAAACCCACTCCCTGCTACCACGTGCCTGACCTTTGAAGCAGCAGCAGCGGAGTAATTATTTTTTACAACATGCAGCCTTCCTGCACATTGTACAAGAGACTCTTCAAGTAAGCAAGCCAGATCTCCACTGCATATTTGGATGCTTTCTTCTTTTCCCCCACCTTCATTGCCCACTAATTTAAAGGGTTGTGTGTGCACATGCACACGGGAGTGAGAACAGAATCAAACATAAAATGCACTGTCAACACACCTTTCCTCTCCTTATTTAAGAGGTTATTCAAGGCAAGTATGAACATTTTAATAAATGTGATTTGTGTGTGGAATTAAGGACAGCTCAAGTTATTTTCTCTAAACTATTACTGGGTTGCACATTGCCCCATCATATAATGGATTTAACAGAACTGTGGCAGATAGGAGAGTAGGTCTTATTTCACAACAGCAATGGGCCGGTGAGGATCTGCTCATCCTCCATTATTCCGGACAATGGTTATAGTACAGAAGAGGCTCTCAACCTTTCTAGACTACTGTACCACTTTCAGAAGTCTGATTTGTCTTCCGTACCCTCAATTTACATCTCACTTAAAATCTATTTTCTTAGAAAGATCAGACATAAAAATACAAAAAAGTGTCACAGCACACTAGAACTGAAAAATTGCTCACTCATTTTTACCCATTAATTAGCTGATTAAAATTAATCAACTGGAATATAAATATTGTACTTACATTTCAGTGTATATAGCCATATAAAACAAGTCATGGCCTATATGAAATTTTAGTTTGTACTGACTTCGCTAGTGCTTTTTATGTAGCCAGTTGTAAAACTAGGCAAATATCTAGATGAATTGGTGTGCCTCCTGGAACACTCAGTACCCCCAGGGATACATGTACCCCTGGCTGAGAACCACAGTACTTAAGGTAACTCATTTTCTCCAAAATGGATTCCAGCTACGAGTCCCTCAGAGCATTAGCGGGGGGAGGAGGCCATCACCAGACTTTCACCAAGCCACTGATTAGGAGTCATGGGACTGGTCTTCACTACCCGCCGGATTGGCGGGTAGCGATCGATCTGTTAGTGATCGATTTCTCGCGTCTGGTGAAGACGCGAGAAATCGATCGCTCGCGGCGCCCCCATCAACTCCGGAACTCCAGCTCGCCAGGAGGCGCAAGCTGGAGTTGACGGGGGAGAGCGCCACCGACTGCCGCCGCCGTGAGGACGGCAGGTAAGTCGGCTGCAGATACACAAACTTTAGCTACGTGATTCACGTAGCTGAAGTTGCGTATCTGCAGTTGATCCCCCCTTCTCCCCCCGTAGAGAAGACCAGCCCATATACTCATCCTGTATGAGGACACTGCTCTGCACTTACAGTGACAATTACAATCATGGGATTCACTCTGTCTGGGAGAGTAAACAATGATTTCTCAGGATATGGCTACACTAGAAATGTAAGTCTACTTGTATTAGGTCAATTTTCACCACTGCAGTAATAGTATGTCCACACGACCCTCCTTGGGCTCATGGTATGCGTCCTCATCAGGAGCACTTCTACCAACCTGTGAGGAACTCAGAGACCGGGCCTCTCAGCTCCTCTGGCAGCTCCTTGTCAGGAGCCTGGCTGCCTCACAGGTTCCTGACTGACTCCCCTCAGTCCTCCTTATGTCCCCGCACTAGCGGTGGGGGGAAGCCACACAGGGCTTCTCCCCTCCCCATTCCTCACAAAGAAACAAGTCCACACACATACACCCTGGTAGCAGTTCTTATTCCATGTCCTGGGTCCAGGCTGGTTTTCCCCATCCTTTCTCTTCCTCCCCATATATATTCACCCTTTTCTTGCCTTTACTCTTCTCCTCTTTTTATTTCGTGGCCTGTTAAATTTGTGAGGGGAGTTTAAATTCTCTTATTGCTTTGGTCTCCTTCCTTTCCCTGCTGGCTCCCACCCGCTTTCACCCTGCCTGCCAGTTCTCCTCATTACCCATCTCACCTGCAAGTTACACATTGCTTCAGCTGATCACCCATTACTGGCTCTGTTGGACCAGGCTGTGCACAAGCTTGCAGCTGTGCTGAATGTTTCAGGACCAGAGAAGCAAAGCATGGGTTTGTGGGCAGACGCCTAAGGGAATGCCTGTGTATGTCAGCTGCTCCCCATGCAGGGTTGCATGGGAGCAAGGAAGGAATGCAGGAGATTTTCAAGGAGCCACCTGCCAATTAACTGGTAGCCACAGAAACACATTTGCAATGAGGTGTAGAATGGGGGAGGATCATTCAGCTTCTCCTGCCTCCCTTAGTTCCCTCATTTTATCAGTCTGGCATCTTCCATTTCCAACACTGCTGAATTGCCATACTTCACAGCAGCAGGGGAAAAAAAACAAACACACATGATGAAATACAAGGGAAGAAAGCATGGGCATGAGATTAAGAGAGAGAATTGGAAGTCAGGAAACTTCAAGTTACTTAAGCCCAAATTTTCAAAAGCGGTCACTGATCTCCAACTACTGAGCACCCATGACTCCAATTCAAAGAAATGGAAGCTGTGTGTGCTAGACATCTCTGAAAAAAATAATCAAACTCTAGGGATAAGCGCCTCAAAAGAATTTGGGCTCCTAACTCCCACTGGTTTCCTAAATACCTTTGAGGATACGGTCCTAAGTATCTTAAATTGGGCATCCAAAAGCTGAGATCCCCTTAAGGAGTGACCACTTTTGAAAATGTAGGCCTTCTTCCCTTTGTGCCTCATTTCCCCTCTTCAATAAAAGGGGGATACTACTACTTCCCGGCAGAACTTGTGCGAGATTAACTACATTCATGCTCGTAAAGCACAGTGAATTCCTCAGAGAAGTGCATAGTAAAAACCTTGACCATCACCCCTCTAAGGCACAATTGGGCACTGGGCCAAGGAGAGGGCTTATTACTATAGGTCAATTCTAATTTGTGGCTTGACCATCTCTTAGCTTTATCCAACTGGGATGTACCAGTATTATTTAGGATACCCACTGATATTCCCAATTTATAAGATATTCTTCACGGCTCCTGTCTAGGGAGACTTTGGATTTTATGGACTGGTTAGTCTCCCCCACAATACTCAGATGACACATTAGGCAGTAAAGCGTCAGTGGCCTCACTACTGCAACCACAATACAATAAAGGAGAACAGAGTAACTATGGGGACAGACTGTGACTGACTCTAGTTATACTGTATCATTCCAGTCTCAGTATGTTGTATCAAGCAGGCAAGGCAGTCCCCCAGTCCTAATAATTACAAGCAACATCTAGAACACCACACAGTACAAGGATGGAATTTAGTTGTCAGACAAGCCAGGAAGAGGAAAAGGCTGCTGCTGCCAGCACTGTACTGAAGGAGTGAATAAAGTGGACAGACTGAAAGAATGGAAAGTTAGGGTTTGGAATAACTCATGATATTGATATTACTAATTAAAGGCTTTCTACTGGGCCTAGGAAATCCTCTGTAAGATTCTGTTTATACCTCAACTTTTTTTTTTGCGCGCGCGCAAGGGAGGGGAGGGGGGAGCAGAGAAAAGAAGCCGCCTGAACTGGCTCAGTTGACATTAGCAAGATTCTGCTATAAAGAAGCCTGCGGAGACCACAAACCATATTAGATTTTAATAGCACCAAGACAAAAAAGGCAGTAAAAAAGGGGGAAGGAGAAGGGAGGAGGAAGGCATGGAGAAATTTATCCAATTTGTTCCCATATTTTTAAATTCTCACAGATCTTTAAGATTACAGGTGAAAATCAACACTTCAAAATAACCTGCCTTCCACCAGGGAATAAAAACTGCTGTGGAAAAATTAATTATAGATAGGTTCGGAGGTTTTCTGCCCTCCACCACATGTGCAGATCTGGATTTCTTGCAATAGCTTCTCCTCATCTAACACACACAAGAATACATACTTTAAAAAAAATGAAACTACATCAATAGAAGTGACATATGTGAATGTAAGTAGGATCTGTTTGTCTCATCAGCAGGGTAACAAGACGGGTCACGCCTGCAGTGTGGCTAGCATTGCATTACCCATAATGCATACACAGTTCTAACAGCTACAGAATCAAAGCTGGATGCTCTGTTTGAATCAAAGAACGATGACATTGTGAGACCATGGCTGCCAAAAGCTGATTTTCAAACTAATTTATCTGGATATCAAGGATGAATAGGCTGAAGGATCCAACTTCACACTAAGCCAAAGGTAGTATACTATATAACAAGGATGACAATGAGCAAAATGGATGTTTATAGTGAGAAAAGTTTGTGGTATCTTTAAAATCCTTTCCGACAATTTTGATGGAAGAAGTCATCTGGGATTACTTGTTAGACAAACAAACAAAAGAGCAAAACCGCAGCTGTATACTCAATTTATTTAGGCCTTCACTAAATCTGCAACTGGACAGAGTAGTCTAGTGGTTAGGGCACAGCACGAAAAGTCAAAGACTTTTGGGTTCCAGCCCAGGCCTGGTCACTCTTTTTGTGTGATCCTAGGCAAGTTTCTTATCATCTCTGTGTCTTCAGTTTACACCTGCTTGCAGCAAATAATACTTCTGCTTGCAAATGAGTTGCAAGCCTTAATCGATGATTGAAGAATCTTGTGTTCTGTTTAAAACATCATCAAAGGATCTTCATATTTAATATTACTGATAAAATTTTCACCCTCACATTTTCCCTTCCTTACATATCTTACCTACCTTTAACTTGACACTGTACAACACAAACATAAACAAAGGCAAACAACAACAACAAAACAAAAAACAAAAAATTCTTCCACATTTGGGCCAAATACAGAGACTGGTAACTGCCCCAAAATTTTAAGAAAATAAAAAGTAAACCCTGAGCTTTCTCTTGAGTATTTATACACTACTACAGGCTTGATCTTGCTCCCAGCCGAAAATCAATGGCAAAACTCCCATTGACTGCAGAGACTAAGACTGGGCTCTCTGCAGGTGGACACATTTAATGCTCATATTAAACATCACACCTGGCTATGACAGGAACACGAAGAAATGCAAATTAGATGGTAAATATTTTACAGCAGTCTCATTGCTTCATCTTTAAAAATATCTGTTTTACAGTCAACTCTACCTTGTGATCCTTAGCATCTAAATTAGCGTGTAAAGACATGTTTTTAAAAAAAGCCTCAGATGCGAGAGGAACATTCAGTATTCAAGAAAATGCAAAATAAAAACCTGAAATCACTCAGTTCATGAAGCATCTGAATGAATATATATATATAATGGGTTCACAAATTAATGGAATAAGTGGACACATGCTACAGTACACACACATGTTGAAATCCAGCACATGGTAAATTTTATTCTGAATTAACAAAATAGCAGTGAAATCAGCATGTTTCTGAACAGCGCAATAGCAGAACCAGACCGCATGGAGTTTTTAAACAGCAAATACATTAGAAAGCACCTCTATCTGATCAAATTGAGGGAGGAATAAAAGTTTGAGAGAGAAATTTTTGCCAATTTTATTTAGACTATGTGAACTCACTGGTTATTTTTCAGTCAGAGGATTTATTTAGAATGCGCTTATGACTAGACAGTACAAAGAGCTGAGGACAAAAAACAAGCAGTAAAAAAATACCGTATATACTCGAGTATAGGCCGACCCGAATATAAGCCGATGCACCTAATTTTAGCACAAAAACTGGTAAAAGTTATTGACTCGAGTATAAGCCGAGTCCCCCCTGCCGAGGTTCCCCCTGCCGAGGTTCCCCCTTCCCCGCCGCGGGCGGGCTGCCGAGGTTCCCTCCTCCCCGCCGGACCAAAAAAAAAAAATGTGCACCCCGGTTCCTCCCCTCCCCGCCGGACAAAAAAAAAAAAGCCTCGCTCTCCCGTCCCCACCGCGCGGGCGGGCTGCCGGGAGCGTCCCGGTTCCCCCCTCCCCGCCGCGGGTGGGCTCCCGGCAGGGACAGGACGGGTCGCGCCCGCAATGGCCGGGGCTCCCCCCGTGACAGGCCGCGGCACGGAGCCGCCGGGCCCAACCGCCCCGGGATCCTCCCGAGCCAGCCCTGCTACCGCGCAGCGGGGGCCGTTCCCCCCCCCCCCCAGCCCGCCGCCCGGGCCGGGCCCTGCACTCACCCCTCCCCGGGGGGGGAACGGCCCCCGCTGCGCGGTAGCAGGGCTGGCTCGGGAGGATCCCGGGGCGGTTGGGCCCGGCGGCTCCGTGCCGCGGCCTGTCACGGGGGGAGCCCCGGCCATTGCGGGCGCGACCCGTCCTGTCCCTGCCGGGAGCCCGCCCGCGGCGGGGAGGGGGGAACCGGGACGCTCCCGGCAGCCCGCCCGCGCGGCGGGGACGGGAGAGCGAGGCTTTTTTTTTTTTTTTTTTTTTTTTAACCGGGTTGTCTCGAGTATAAGCCGAGGAGGCTTTTTTCAGCCCAAAAAGTGGGCTGAAAAACTCGGCTTATACTCGAGTATATATATCCTGTGGTGTTGTACACATTAAGGAATAAATAAATAGTGCGGATATCTCTAAAGATTTGTTGAGAAAGGTGACTAAATTATAGGCATGCAATAGCCTGCGCTGGGTGGTTCTGAGCCTGTCGGGCCCATTCACTCGTACTATATCATCAGTCGTGTTCTTAAGATAGTGCCTAAGAGCCAGCCCAGAGTACATCCCCATTGTGCTAGGCACTGTACAAACACAGAATAGATGACCCCTACCCTGAAGGTCTTACAATCTAAATAAACGCAGGGAGGGGAATGGGTAGAAATCACAAGCAAAAAGAACAGCATGATTTAACATGGTTTTGGTATCTGATGTTAGTTCCGCATGGGGAGGGAGGAAGGCAGGAGAAGTGGGTTTACTTGGAGAAGATCAGTTAATGGACAGAAAAGGGAAGGGGGCTGAGGATACGAAGCAGGGTTGGAGTACAGAAGGGGCAAGTAGGAAGTGAAGCTGAGGTGAGGGGACTAAGGAGGGAAGGAGCAAACAGCCAATCAGCCAGGGCAGAAACAGTCAAAGAATATTCTACAGTTTTGATCGGAATGCCCAGAGGTCCCTGCTTTGGCTACTTCTGCTCTGGCTGGCAGTTCTCTGCAATTTTCTCCCAAACCCACATAGGGAGGGGAAACGCATCTGGGTTCCAGTGCCTCCAGAATCTCGGGAGGTGGGTCTCCCCAGCAGTTTTAAGTCCAGGGGAGAAGGGTGCAAAGGAGAAGCATGGCCCGAGCTGGGACCCATTTTACCCCTTCCTTCCAAATGTAGTAGTCTCTGCTATCATTACTTCTGGTCCTACCAGTGGATCTCCTAAGATCTCTGGAACTCTTAGGAGATTTTGCCATAATGTTTTGTAACCATATCATAAGAATGAACATGAATTCTAAGGCATACACAGTAAATTCGTTAGCTGGTAAGGTGTTAAAGGCATGCTTGAGAATTATGAATAGAGTGAAAGAGCCAATTTCTTGTCTTCCCAGTTGACATCAGATAGAAGAAAAAAAACTGCACTCAACTTGCCCATGACGGCACTCAGGTTTTGTTCTATAGGAAGCAGATAATTTTTAAAACATGGCTGGGATTAAACATTACCAGGAATAGCAGTCCAGACTCCAGACAGTCTGCACAATCTGAATTAAAACAAAACCTAATGAAATATTTATGCCTGAGTTTCTCACCTTTTTTTTTTATTAAGATGCTACATTTTTTCCAGAAATGTATTCTACCGTGACAATTAAAACATTTATATTAGTTTGCAGTGACCAGGCCACTTGCCTCCTTATCACCAGACCAAAAATATTTTGCAAGGAAACGCAAACAAACCCTAGCCTCGGGAACTGCAATCTTCCTGTTGAGTTTGCCAACTGGTGGCTGGATAGAAAAGACTTAACCAATAGCAGAGCCCTCTTTTCTACCTTCAGTTTCTGGATGCCTGGTGTGTGCATCCTGTACCATACCACAGTTGGGAGTTGATCCAGGAACTTCATTGTTCAAGTCTTTATGCTGGCTGAAGCAGTAGGAAGCTTTACTGTGAATAAGCCAGTAAGAACTGTACTAAGACTGTATAAAGCAAAGTGCACTTTAGGCAGTTTATTATCTGCAGGATTCAACTTGCAATTGGACCCAATGTGAAAGATGCAATCAGTAAAAACTCCCCTCGATATATATTAAGTAGTCATTAGAATGGAGATGCTGCTTTACAATCTCCTTTATAAAACATAATTTTAGTGCTCATGATACAGACTTGATTTTCACTGCTGGAGTATCTCTGAACAAGTATAGCATGAGCAGTGGAAGTGCTAGCTGCTTCCGTAAGCTTCATTTCTAGAGACAAGAAAAGTTCATTATCCCTGACTAAACCGCTGTTGGCCTTCGTACAAAGAGTATCGGAACCATTTCTGATTATGTTGATTTGGTTTTTTTAAATATTTATTTTTGATAATTGTCCACTGATAACTGGGTGGAGACCATGAACCTCATTTAACACAGGTCCTTGTTCAGCCATCAGATCATTATAATTTTAAGTCATTACTTCCATTGGCTGGATTCAGACTAATAACCTAGAGAAGCAGGCTGCTATATACAATTTCAATAATAAATAATAATTTGCTCCTATGTAGGGCATTTCCTTCAAGGATCTCAAACTTACAAACATCTCACAAGGAAAGTTAAGTGACTTGCTCAAGGGTATAAAGCTACTCATTGGCAGAGTCAGAAACAGCGCTCAGGTTTCCTGACTCTTATTTATCTGCTTTAGCCACTAGAGAATGCAGCCTCCACTCTTCCTAAACCATCAAGTCCCCCGTGATTCCATAAATATCTAAAGAGGACAAGCCATTATCTTGTTCTGTCCCCACATACTTCGAATTCATATGCTATTGCCATAGGTGCCAATTTGGGGAAATTCTTCAATCAAATCTGCCCCTACTCTCTCCCCAAATCCGTTTAAACCATCTCTTCCCAAGAGAAAGGTATACAAAGATACTATGTTAAATCATACAGGAAGAAAATAATTTTAAAAGAATAATTTATTTCTTCCGGTCATAGCTACACTTCTATCTATAAACATTACCAAAAATACTCAGAACTGGAATATCTAGGCACTTGAGGAATTTGTCATAGGACTTGTGAAGAAGATTTAAATTCAAATCAAACAGTGAATGTTTTATATGAGAATGCCGCTTTGTAAAAAGTATTCCACTTCAAAATATTTGTCTTAGTTTTAAAAACAAACAACACTGAATGGCTAAGTATCAAGGAGGGGAGCAATACTGCACATCAGTTTTGCATCAAAAATGTATCTTTGTGCTTTAGGTGTTTCCAAAAACAAAACACACAAAAAAAACCATCAACCCTTCTTGTAGCTCCTACTAATTATAGATGCTGCCTTAAAATGGATTCAAGTTCTCCCACCTGGTTCAGGGAAACAGTATGCAGCTCGAAGCCATCAGTGGAACTGACTTGAAGTCAGAGACACAGAATGGCAGCTGCAGAAGCAGCTGCTATAGTCAGACCCTCCTGAGATGACGCCTGGAAAAAGCACTAGAGTGGCAAAAAATGTTCAGGTCAAAATCTAGGCATTCCACATATGAACGGTCATCTAAGAAAGACAGGAGTTCTCACATATGATTTGGTGCTTATGACAGCTACAAGATCTTATTTGAATCTCAAGTCTTAAACCACAATTCTCTCAAACACAAGCAAACACACACAACTGAGGCTGAAAGCAAAGTTATGGCACACTATGCATAACTGAATTTTAACATATGTATGTGTTTGACAATACTGTGCACCCCACTGCTTCAAAGTTGGCTTAGATTTATACACACGTGGTGCTTTCCACTGAGAAAGAGGAGGTGTATTTCATTAAAGCTCTGATGTATGCGCTGGATTATCTCAAATGATTTAATGTCAGAAATTTTAAAATACAGAACTTTTCTATAGATATTTCATGTTGGTTGCTGCTTTAATACCTATTTCTTTCCACATTACAGTATTTCACGTCAATTTTCAATTGGCAAGATAAAGAGAGTGGAGATATGTTATTAGCAACATTTACAGATGATGAGACTCTAGTTCATTCTCATTTCTATTTTGAAATATGCTAGTAAAGGATACGGCCAGTTATATTAAGAGAACTGGCTTAATTTCTCCCTTCCTTCCCCACCACAAGCAGCAACAATGCTAACAAACTGCTCAGTTAATCTCTCTTCAAATGTATGAAGTCACAAAGTTCAAAATCCTTGTAACTGACATCATTATTCCTAGATACTGACAAAGGTTTTGATCTGGGAAAGAAATATTGCCCAATTTCTTTTACTTAGAAAGCTCTTTCACAAATCCAGCTGTTTCTGGTAAAACCAAAATATGTAACCTTCAAAACCACATCAAAGCAATGTCACAAATCAGTTGATTTTATTAATTTAGAATTACTTCAAGAAAAACCCAGATGGAGTCGCAGGTTCCTCAGCAGTAACAAAAATGTTATGATACAGGATGTATTAGGGCAAAATATGCCAATAAAGTGTATACGGTAGGACAAAATATGGATATTTTGCTGGCAACTGTAGACAGCGTGTGTGTGTGTGCAGGGATATCAGAATACTAAAGCCAAGTACTACCACATGGATTGCAGAGGAACAGTTTTCCCTCTGGGCCAAATCCTGGACTCAAGCCAGTGGCAAAATGCCTACTGATCTTAATGGCACCTTCAGTGAATAGTTATCTTCCCTATAAAAGGCAATAGAAAAGAAGTCAAAAGAATTTTCCTTCACTCCATATTTTGAGCTATAAACTTATGCCCTTTTCAATGAGGAAAATGTAATCTTTTGCATCAGTCCAGGTAGAAGAAGAAGAAAAAAAAAATCCTATTGTTTTTCAAAGGAGAGGTAAGCACAAGCAAGGTGGAAAACAAAAATCTCATAACCAACGTCTCAAACTGTGTTGTTATAGATTTATGAACTAAAATACCCATCTAAAAAGAGCTTGCTTTGGGATTAACCTTCACCATCTTCCTTGGAATCTGAGGGTTAATAACTGATAGTGCAGCCTTGACCAGTTCAGAGACAACACATTGACTAGTGGTTGGAAGTACCTCTTTAAAAGAAGCACAAAAATGCCTTAAAATGCCTATTTACTGCACCATAAAGCTCATCTTCTATACTGATGCCAATTCCAAAGCTGCATTTTAAAATTTCATGTATCTATTTATTTACTCGTTAGAAGTTGTGAAATAGCCAACAGAACTTAAGCAGTTTAACAGCTTGCTGCTATCTCTGGCAAAGTTAGGGCATGATTTAATTGTAAACTACGTTTCTCAGCTCTCTATAAAGTTTAATTTAGCAATGAATTTACACCACACTTTAATTTAAACAACGAACTAACAACATTTATTGCTAAAAGGAAACTATAACCTATTTTATGCTGGAAAAGGAGTTAATGAATTTATACTATTTTGGATACTTTCCTAGAGAAAGGTAGTTGGTAGTTGGTATCACATAGCATCTATTAGTTCGTGTGCATGGGCAAAGCATGTTAATGCTAATGGCTATTGCTTGTGCATCAAAAGGCTATTTAGACTCCACATCATTTTATAAAACAGCCATTTTTCCTCCAAACATGACTATATGTTACCTTTTTTTTTTTACTGAAGCCCTTGATACCCTGTGACATTTCAGTTATTACCAGACCCAATTCTGTTCCCCCTATTCATGTTGCATATTATCTTATTTGTGTAGTTCCGCTTAAGTCTGTGGGACTTCAGTTTTAGAATTAATGATGCTCTGAAATATTTATTTACAAAAGGAGATGATCCGTTTAGATGAATCATCTGGCATGGAGAAGCCCCTTTTTATTCTGAGTAGCTACAAAACATTTATATTTTGCTATCATGATATGCGCTGCAGCCTATACAACACTAATTTTAAAAAGAAAGATTCCGTTTCTGCAGCTGGGATAGAACTGATCAGCGTGCACAGCTGAGACAGCATTTGCTACAGTACAACAATAATCCTTGTCTTCATACCAGCCATCCTTGCTTTTCTACTCTGTTGTGGCTTCAGCTGTTGTGTCAAGCCAATCAGAGGGAGAGGTAACCCTGAATGATGTCACTGCCCAGAGAATTAAAATTCAGCTTGTTGGCATTGAGGCTCTGTAGGAAGTCAAGCATCAGATTCCTGGTCTCTGCTTCTTTTCAGGCCCTATTAGTCTTCTCTCTCTATTATTGCTTCCTAGCCAATATATTTACTGTATTTCAAATAGACAAAAAATAATTTAAAAATAGCAAATGAAATGCCATTTATTGAGCCAGAAAATGTTTCATTGGCTGAAATTTCCTGCAGGCAACAAAGTTATACCAGGATCCTAAATCACATTGATTTGATGACTTCTACCACTCAACCTATTTCAGGGTTTTTCTCCTTTGCTATTTGAAACAACTGCTAATGCAATCTACACAGCTGGGAACAATTTTTGAGCAGCCCAGCCTTCCCCTTCAAGTACCTCAGTGTTTCACAGGCAGAAGGAAGTTAAGGAACTAATCAGGAACTGAAGAACATACCAAGGGCCTCAAGCAACAGCAACCACTACAAAAACAAGTACTGTTTTATTTTACATAACACCTCACAACTTGATTTGTTTATTTTAAAAAATAAACACATTTTCATTTAGGTAACAAGCAAATATTCTAAAGGAGGATCAACAATTCAGAAAGTATGTTAAACAACAAATGGATTCAGTTTCAGGCCTCCTCAAAAGCCTATGTTAACTACCAAAGCTGGTTCAACTCTGATACAACCCAATTAGTGAACAGGGATTGGACTTACAAATTAGTCTGGAGCTTTGGATGCCGCATTCCCTACTTAAAAAACAAAAAAATCAAACACAACACACCCTAAGAAAGACTCTTAATAGATTTTTTTCACCTTCTTACACCTTAAAAAGACAGTGTGATATCTCTGGATATCCAGCCCCCAGTGGCTGGATTTTCCCCAGCTATCAATAAATGTGATGATGTTACAGAGCTGGATAATTATGAAAAGCCAAACTCAAAATGAAGATAACTAGAGAATGCCAGCACAGCAAGACGAATTTAACTCTGCTTATTTTCCATTACATCTAGAAATACGGTACTCCTCAGACAATGCAGCACAACCTCCTTCCACTCGGACTGCCCCTTAACCCAGTTCAGGTTCAAGAGGCTTTGGCAGTGTTTTACTTCAAAGAAAAACAATGTAAGTTTTACATAAATGCGCACAGACATAAGAATGTACTTCACAGGGTAGTAAAGACACTGGATAATAGACACAACACAGTTACTGTACAGAGCTTGCTCCTGCACTCAGTGAGGTAAATGAGAGTAATGGCATCAATGAGATGAGGAACTGGCCATGAGCGAAGTATACACTCTGAATGAGGTCTTTATATTGTGACCCACTGGAATGTAATCAAGGCTGAGCAGCCTTTAATCACAGACCTCTTCATAAAAGTGATTTTTTATTCTTTGCAACACACACTGAGTTTTCTAGAATTGCTGTATGTACAGTATTTAGGAAAACAGTCTGGAAGGGAGATGGGTTCTGTATTGAGGGGAGATAAAATATCAGAACTTCTTACATTCTGGGCCAAAAATGTAACAAACCAACGTACACAAAAGACTTGAAGTCTGTACAAAAGAATACACATACAGTGTTACTGTGTGCTCCTCCTCACTCCCAGGGTTAGACACAAACCAGCAACCTCCCCCGCCTCAGTCTAACAAGTACAAGAGCTATCAACAGTTTTGTATTTGACCTCCAGCTTTTTCCAGCTCCTCTCCTCTAAACTGAGCCTGCGACCTGTCAGATCTCGGATAGCCATTTTAATGGTCCCACCTCTAATAAGGGTGGACTAAGTGCAGACTCCCAGTGGCTTGGAGGTGGAGTTTTTTTCTAGCCCTGCCTCTCTCAGTAAAAAGGTGAAGTAGGTCTAGGGCAGTATTTTTCAATGACTGGTCCATGGACTGGTGCCAGTCCCTGAGATCTTCCTGACAGTTTACAAAGGCAGCAAGCTGGTCCCTGGTATAAAAAAGATTGAAAAATACTGGTAGGGAACTACCATCACCACACTACTGGTGGACCTTACTGTGATGTATTGAAAACTGTGTTGAAATTCAGAGGGATTCTTCTGGCCCTGCTTTCAGGCTCTGTAGGGAAGCATGCAATCAAAGTGAGTCTGCAGGCAAATAGTCTAGAACAGCGGTCGCCAACCAGTGGTCCGCGGACCACTGGTGGTCCGTGAGAAAATTTGGGTGGTCCGCGGAGCCGCAGCAGGAGGAGAGGGGCGGGGTCAGTAAGAGAGGCGAGCCGGGGAGGGGGAGAAGAGCGGAGACGGAGCCGGGGCCGGGAGAGAAGAGGCGAGCGGGGTGGGGAGAAGAGCGGGGCCGGGGCCGGGAGAGAAGAGGCAAGCGGGGTGGGGAGAAGAGCAGGGCTGGAGACGGAGCCGGGGCCAGGAGAGAAGAGGCGAGGGGGTGGGGGGGAAGAGCAGGGCCGGAGACGGAGACGGGGCCGGGAGAGAAGAGGCGAGGGGGTGGGGAGAAGAGCAGGGCCGGAGACGGAGACGGGGCCGGGAGAGAAGAGGCGATGGGGTGGGGGGGAAGAGCGGGGCTGGAGACGGAGCCGGGGCCGGGAGAGAAGAGGCGAGGGGGTGGGGGGGAAGAGCGGGGCTGGAGCCGGGGCCGGGAGAGAAGAGGCGAGCGGGGTGGGGGGGAAGAGCGGGGGGCCGGAGACGGATCCGGGGCCGGGAGAGAAGAGGCGAGGGGGTGGGGGGGGGAAGAGCGGGGCCGGAGACGGAGCCGGGGCCGGGAGAGAAGAGGCGAGGGGGTGGGGGGGAAGAGCGGGGCCGGAGACGGAGCCGGGGCCGGGAGAGAAGAGGCCAGGGGGTGGGGAGAAGAGCGGGGCCGGAGACGGAGCCGGGGCCGGGAGAGAAGAGGCGAGGGGGTGGGGAGAAGAGCGGGGCCGGAGACGGAGCCGGGGCCGGGAGAGAAGAGGCGAGGGGGTGGGGAGAAGAGCGGGGCCGGAGACAGAGCCGGGGCCGGGAGAGAAGAGGCGAGGGGGTGGGGGGGAAGAAGAGCGAGAGCGGAGCTGGGAGGGGAGAGGAGGCAAGCCGGAGGGTGGGGGGGGGAGGTAAGTGGCGGGAGCCCCGCATGCCTGCCGGGGAACAGGGTGCTTTCCCACTTTGCAGGGAATAGCTACCATCATCTCTATTTTTAAATTAGCAAATTGCATTTTAAATAGTTTTCAGGGTATTTAAAAACTTTTTTCTGTAATAAATGAAAGAGTAGTGATATTTAGATGAGTTGTGTGCCAGGAAGAGAAAACCACCAAACAAGGACCTAAAGCGATTTTGAAAAGGGAATGGGGGGGGGGGGGCAGAGGCGCAAGGTAAAAATTTTGCCAAGTTCACTATTTTATAGCAGCTTCCCTCTCCTGCAAATGTGGGTCTGTGTCCATTGCTCCTTTTTGCTGCTTCTCTCTGGTCTGGTGCTAACCCCTGAGGGTTATGTCTGCTCTTAGCCCACTTGACAAGTTTGATTGTCCTTGATCTGCCTCATTCACACCTCATTCATTCAACAGGGCACTTGATTATAAAGTGTGTGTGTGGGGGAGATCTTATTCTACTTCTAGCAGAGACATTTTTCTTTTACCTTAATTATACTACCTTGGGGGCTATAACAGATTACCAAAGTTCAATACAGAGTTTCTAAAACAAGGTTATATGAAAAGGCATAACACAAAAGTCATTTAAAAGTTAAACAACCCCCCCCCCCCCCGCTCTTGCCACACACACACCCCCCCCCGCTCCCCTCCCCCGGGCCTTTTAAAAAAAATTCATGTTAGTGGTCCGCGGGATTAAAATTGTGAGTTTAGTGGTCCCTGAGGTCCGAAAGGTTGGCGACCACTGGTCTAGAATAAGGTGGGTTGAGTTGTGCCTCTCACGTTAGGGAGCAGCCTGCTTTGTCTCTCTCTGGTTTGGGGATCTTCTTGTTCTGAATTCTGATAAACTGTGTTACATTGCAATCTTTCAGAAAGAGTATTTTATGTATTTATCTACTTTTTCCTGTTTGCACGAAATGAAGCATATCCTTAAGATGCAGAGGTTTTGGGTGTCTGCTACAGCTTGCTTTCAGCCAAGAACTTTCTCCTCATGAAAATACCCTGGAGAAATTCTAAGGCTTACTTTACTCTATATGCAAAACTATTGGCCACTTGCAAACAGTTCTTAACACTGGAGTTTCACACTCACACACACACCACTTCATAGCTTATTTTTGGAGACAAATTACTGGGGTCCTGATTCTCCACTATGTTCAAGCTGTGCTGAGATGTAATGAACAGTGGTGGCTATGGTCTCCCAGCTATAGCTCCATGATAAGAACATAAGAATGGCCATATTGGGTCAGACCAAAGGTCCATCCAGCTCAGTATTCGGTCTGCTGACAGTGGCCAATCCCAGGTGTCCCAGAGTGAGTGAACCCAACAGGTAATGATCAAGTGATCTCTCTCCTGCCATCCATCACCATCCTCTGACAAACAGAGGCTAGGGACACCATTTCCTACCCATCCTGGCTAATAGCCATTAATGGATAAGAACATAAGATCCCAGACACTCAGCCCTAAGGGATGTTCTAACTGCAAGGGGCCTGTTCTAATGTCCACTAATGGGGAACTGGGCGTATAGAGACCAGCTCCACCTCACTCACTCCTGGCAAGCCTGACCTTGCCCTCACTTCACCTTATCCCGGACTTAGGTAGAGACCGGAGGCAGAGGAGGATGCTCTACTACCTTCCAGCTTCATACAAGTGTAGAGTCCCTCTACACAAGGGAAATTCTCCAGGGGAAATCTCTGGCCTTTGCAAAACCAAGTTAGCAGATTAGAGAATCTAGCCCAGTGGATATTAGTTAGTTCCAGACAAGGAAATCAACCTCCCGCAATAAAATACTCAGGATACATAGGTTTTTATAAGTAAATATTCATTGCAAAGTATAGTCTAATCCACAGGTGGGCAAACTACGGCCCTGGCCTGCCGGCCGTTTTCATCCGGCCCGCGAGCTCTGTTATCAGGGAACAAACAGGAGGGATTAGATAGGGGGTGGGGTTCTGGGGCAGCAGTTAGAGTGTGTGGGGGGGTGTCTCCGGAGGGGGCGATCAGGGGACAAGGAATGGGTGTGTGTGGATGGGTTGGTGGTTCTGAGGGGGGCAGTCAGGTGCCAGGTTGTACAAGGGGCGAGGTCATGCTGTTTGGGGAGGCACAGCCTTCCCTACCTGACCCTCCATGCAATTTTTAACCCCAATATGGCCCTCGGGCCAAAACGTTTGCCCACCCCTGGTCTAATCTCTCTGCCCCAGGGAATACTTTTCTAGGGCTGCAAAAAATAAAGACCAAGTTGGGTTCTTAGTATTTTTAACCAAACTTGAGACAAACTGAACACCAATAATCAGAGGCTACTTTTGAAAATAGTCAGTCTAAACTAACGCTGTATTACATGCACCAACATGGTAGGGTGGGAACAAACAACATTATTTCTTTTTAATTATGCACTTGTCCTACTCAAATCTCTCTCACATACACACCATAGTCTGCTACTAAAAATAAAAACAAAGCTTGAGGCTGCAGTGAGCCTGTAACAACTACAATCATTTCCCTCCATATTGAGGAAACATCCTCCTCTCCCAGTTTCTTAAGAGAAAATAAGCACCCAGTTGTCCAGTATTTTTACAAACTCAATGTCTTCTTACCAAGGTGCACAGAAAATTGTTTGAGACAAAGTAGCTCAATGTAACAAGGGTATATAATTAACAATACTTTATATTTCTGCACAACCTTTTCTTACCGTGTTTCCCCGAAAATAAGACAGTGTCTTATATTAATTTTTGCTCCCAAAATTACATTACATTATATTACAGCGAGGGGCAAAACTAGAAGTACGTCTTATTTTCGGGGGATGTCTTACTTTCGGGGAAACAGGGTAGCAGATCCCTGAGCATTTAGATCTGGACTACACTGGCGGTGAGTGGGGGGTCGATCTAAGATACGCAACTTCAGCTACATGAATAACGTAGCTGAAGTTGCATATCTTAGGGCGACTTACCTGGCTGTCCACACAGCGGCGAGTCGACCGCTGCTGCTCCCCCATCGACTCTGCTTCCGCCTCTTGCGGAGGTGGAGTTCCAGAGTCCACAGGGAGCATACTCAGGGATCGATTTATCGCATCTACAGCAGATGCGATAAATCGATCCCCGATAGATCGATCACTGCCCACCGATCCAGCGGGTAGCGAAGACGTACTCTACAAACATTAACTAAAACTCATCACACACTTGTGAGATATTAATAGCAAAGGCATATCTGCATAGGGATCAGTGCAGCCACCTCTGGAATGAAACGCAAGAGTTGTTTAATGACAAACTACATAAGAGAGCAAGAAGAGAAAGTGAATGTACATATTGTATCCAATTGAAAGTGCAGAAGGAATTTAGGTCAAGAGAAAAGTAATTACCGGAGCTCGAATATGACCAGGAAGCCAAAGCTTAACAGCCTCACTCATACAGAAAATGCTGTTGGAGCTCTAAAACAGAGACGATCAGGTGTTCTGTTGAACGTCTCGTTTAAATGATAGCACCTCCTGCCACAGCAATACAGAACCTCCAACACAACATCGGGGTACTGGTGCAACACTAACGCAAAGAAGGAAGAGCTACTAACTTAATCATCCACATTGCTTCCTGCAGCTTTTTTCCTTGGAGTTCTCCCATGCAAGTACTGACCTGGCCTTACCCTGCTCAGCTTGTGGGAACTGAAAGGATCACAGAACCAGTCGTTATGGCTGCAGCCTAAGTATGCGCCAACCCAAGTCAAGAAGGTGTTAACACACAGATGAGCCTGAGCTACAATGCTCAGAACCAGATGTGTATTTCAACTTCCCCAAGCTTCAGAGGTGTTCCGAAGTGGGCCACTTCTAATGATAGGAATCCAATGCGAAATTCAAATTTGAATCCAAATTTGAACTTTCCCATAGTTGGGAGCTGCTCAGATCTGGAGGTCTGGTGGGAGCTCTTCACTACTCTAAAGAGTTCCATAGAAATTTTTTTTTATTAATTTGTGCCCTTTTGTGGACAAGGTGTGGAGGGGTTTTTCACTTTTTTTTTTTTTTTTAAAAAGCATATTAGAAATGTAGGACATGTCTACCCTGTTTAGCTTGGAAGACCTGATGGACAGAAAAAGAACCAGTCAGAGTAATTGTCAAAATGGTTAAAAAGCTTGATTTTTTATTGTTCTGCACCACATAGTCATTTATATCAATGCAAGCTGAGTGTAAAGTTATACACTTCAGAACAGTAGCATTTCACACACACTTTGCACTGTCCAAATGATTACACACCATGCAGGACAACAAGAATTAGGCCTTTGTACTTCCAGCTATTTGGAAGTCATTTTTGTTAATAATACCTATTTAACTCAAACAAAAAACGTTTGTTATAAGGCTTTGTCTACACTACACAGCTTTTAGCTAAAAGTTGGGCAGGATTAGGATAAAAGCTGTTGGTCCACACTTTTGCCAACAAAACACTTCCACCCCCTATGAGAGGGGTTTGGGTTGTCAACAGGAGAGGGCTCTTGTGGACAAAGAGCAGTTTACACTACCACTTGCAGCAGCAAACCTTTTGTCTTTCAGGGGTGGGGGCGAGCTTTTTAAAGCACCTTTGAATGACAAAAGTTGTTGTTGTTCAATTGGCAATGTAGACAAAGTCTATCAGAAATACAACACTTTTCATGAATTGAGGGCGTGAAAGTTTTCATTCTCCCGTTCTTCAGAAAAACAAAAAAACAAACCAAAAAAAACCCCACAAAATTTGATATACTTGATCAGAAAAAAAAAAAAAAACTTAAAAAATTACACAAACTTTTGGGACTTCTTTGTCTACCATAAGGAATCAAAAAAGGGCAAAAACAATTTTTGCCATTTGCAGGTCACCTTTAACATTAAAATGAAGATATTTTAGGGCTTTATAGTATAGTAGATCAAAGCACCAGTCTCTATTCTCTGGCAACTTGAATCAAATCATTATGTCACAGTGAAATAAACCTGTAGTCTCCATCTAGATCCTAATTACAAATGTCCACCTCACAAAACCATGATATAATCTGGAATGACATAAGAAGTTATATGGGTACCCAATTAAAATATTTTCTGTTAATAAGTGTCACTAGACGCTTGTGATCAGTAGCTATCTTTGCAAACCCAAGCCATAAAAATTAAGCACAATCTATATTTAAATAACTTTTGACATAAAGTGACAAAATCCACAGTGCTGTAAATTAACATTCAAATTCTGGGCCGGATTCCCCTCACACCTATGTAATCTCATTAGATAATGGAAATTCATGGGTGAAACTGACTCGGAGAACAAATTTAGCCCTTGGCCCATAATCCATTCCAGTGTAAAAAGAAAACTCAAATACAGCATATTGGACTATTAAAGTTATGGAGCTGAAAAAAATTAAGGGATTTTGAAAATATCACCCCAACATCTGTCTTTATGTACAACAAATTTACAGTGCTGGGTGAAATTCTCTCATAAATGGGGATGAATTCTTCCAACATAGACGCAGCTGCCAAGCTTTGTGCAGATCCAAGTGTAATACTCTCAGTGAGAACAAGTAATTATATTTCCCTCAGGCTGTGCCTTGAATGAGTGAGAGTTGGGAGTGGGGGAGAGGCTGGAGCCTATATTTTTTGCATGCCTCAGAAGCTGACGGGCAGGGATGTTGAGAGACAAGAGCAGTTGAGGGAAACTTGGAGGTATAGGACAGTGAAGCTGGAGGGAGCCTGAGCCCACAGTGTCCAAAAGGCATTTCAGTCTTATGACCATCACTATTTCATCATTTCCCAAAAACCATTCTTGTGATGAGTACTGAATTATATTTTTAATTATAGCCCCTGTGCTGGGGTACAAAGTTAGGACCACACAGCAGATGTCAGCTGGAGCTTTGCACAAAGATAGAATAGGACACTAATGTAGAGAATGAGGCTAATTTTTTCCATGACCTGATTTTTTAATGCCTCTGTTTCTGGATACTCAACTTGAGATACCTTGAACCTGGAGTTTCAGAGGTGCTGAACACCCTCAGTTTTAACAAGAGCCAATGGGAACTGCAGGTGCTTAGAACTTTTGTAAAGCCCATGATATTGCCAATGTAGAGGCCCTGAATCTGCAGCAATTAAAATCTGAGGCCACCTCTGAAAATGGTGGTCTACCAGGGGTTCTCAAACTGTGGGTCGCGAACTGCCTCCCGAGGGGTCGCGAGCTGCTTGCGCCGCCAAAAAGCCGCCGCCGATCACTTCCGCATCCGCCGAAAATAGCCGCCGAATGAAGAGTTAATTTATTTGGCAGCTTTTTGGCGGACATACAAGGGTCCACTGCGCCGAGGGAGAGAGGAAAAAGGGGTCGCGGTTCTCAATAGTTTGAGAATCCTGGAACTGTTACTTACTGTTCCAGTAGTCAGGAATGGCTATGTGATGCTGGTCCACTTTTGGAATCACAGCTATTTCTACCTTTTGTGGTTTGGTCATGTGCAGTTAGTCAGTTTGCAAGCACATCTGCAGCAACTATGTGTAAGTTGGTCACACAACTGTACAACCTTTGCAATAAGGAAACCTACTCTTTGAAGTGTCATCTTTAAACTTCAGAGCTGACATACCACCAAGAATAGGGGCAGCTGGCTCTTTTTAAGTTGTTGTTTCAGGCTGTCTATGATAATAGTACCTTACTTCACATTCAAAGAGAGTCTCTTCTGTGCCCAGAATGGATAGAAATTGAACAAAAAAAATAAAATCAATACAAAAAAGGTTTCATTCTTTAGAATGTGAATCTGGCACAAGGCTCAGAGAAATCCCTCCATTATACCAGACTTAACCTTGTGGCCCAGGCACGTGCAACTCATACTGCAGAAAAACACACTGCCAGTGAAAATTTAACATGATTTTTTTTCAGCAAAGGATGACTGACTCCGTGATGGAGAGGCCTACCAGTATGTATCCATAAACTCACGAGCCAGCTGTTAGAAAATCTTTCAGTATAGATTTGAAACAGAAAAAACAAATCAAGAGGCATAGGCAGGATAGCTGCACTTCTCAGATGAGAGAAGGTACTTGGGCTTTTGGATTTTCCCACCTGAGCAGCGCAGATTTAATAAAATTGCATGGCTCTTTGTGTTATCAATTAACTATATGGGGCAGGGCTGGGATTGCAGAATTCCTTCTCAAATCAGAATTCTGATACAGCTCCCCCAATAAAAAGTCATCCTTTGGAGTGTCTAGAATCAATATATCATCAGTTAGCATTATCTACTTTATTAAAATTGAAATTTTGGATCTCTCTGGTGAAAGTTAAAATGATTTAATATTTTAAATACTAGTACAAAGACTATTTAAATAGTTGGAAGCCCACTCCATACATAAAATGCTAGAATTAATTAAACCACCTATTTAACAAAGAGAATGAAAACTTCTAGTTACTATACAACAGGATCATAAACATCAGCAACTTCAGGGATTAGAAAAGGAGACCACAGCTAGAAAACAGCCCTAGTATAAAAAGGAAGTAAAATGACAAATCCATAATTTTAATCAACAACATTGAAATCCTCTAGGGGGAGTAATTAGATGTAATAAATGTGTTTATAAAAAGAGTATTACCCTATAAGTACAGACACAATTAAATAGGACTATAGTAAACAAAGTGTTCTGCAATTCCTCATATAACACATATCAGATAAAGCAATCAGACTTTTCTGAAAGGAAGAGCATGAACACATGCACATGGAGAATGAAGAGTAGGATTGCAACAATGACCTAGTGGCAAAATGTAGCTCTGCAAGGACAGGCATTCTGCCATTAATGAAACATGTTATGCATTATATTTTGCAATCTGCTGCCCAGTTGGAATGTCGTTTAGTCAAATATTAAGTGTGCACAACTGTGGCAAAGTGCCACATTTCCATCCACAACATATATCTTTCTTTTTTTTCAAAGCAACCCATGAGTTTCCAAATTTCCATGTAAAGAAGCTTTCCTATACAACTTCAATTACTTTTTCAATAAGGATAAATAGGTTTCAGACTCATATTTCTGTATGGAAGCTATAGTAAATTGTATTTTAGTTTTTTCCCCTCATAAGTCCATGATCTCTTTTCTACTGAAAATATATCTCCCTCTGTATTCAGATAAAGCCACACCATATCTAGTAATACTTTTTTTAAAGTTTATGGGCTAAGATGTTAGATGAATTATTTTAAAGCTTAATTAGGCAAATGTAACTCACTTCAAAATATCGTATTGCTTTTTGGATTACATTTTTTAAATGGACACGAGATTATTTTGAACAATGGCTTTTACAGATGAGAAAGCAACTGTTTTCCTTGGCTATTTTAACTGTGCATAGCAATACACATTTTAAAGATTGCCTAGATACCACTTTGCACAATTGACTAATATATCCAATGATTAACACCACAGGTTTCAGCATTCCTCTCATTTAGGTAATTAAAGATTTAAATAAGTTAAATATGAAGCAGTGCAAAATAACCAATACTGTCATTATTCTTTTTTCCCTAAATTAGCTGCTTATCACACACCTAATACTAAGGCCTTTGAAAAAAAAAAAGATCATTATTATTTTCCTGGGGGCGAAAGTTGTGGATCACATTTCCTCCTAGGAAACATCATTAACTTCAGCACATTTACACTAAATACATCGACAACAACATTGAAACTGGTTTCTCTGGAGGATTTCTGACAACTACAAAGAACAGTACGTAAAATGGTTTTAAAGTAGAGCTTGTGGTTAACTTGATATTAGTCACATGCTTTCTTGGAATACATCACAAACTGAATCAAAAAGGTGTGTACATAAAATACTGCACATACCTGGGGCAAATCACATCTTCCTATCAGCACTCTTTATAAAAGGAAGGCTAAAAACAGCAGTATCATCTGTCACTAATAAGCAGTAATAAAAGTTTTAAAGTTAACAACTTTTGGTCCCATATACAAATGGCTATACTATTCATTTGGGGCTATGTCTATAAAAGGCAGATGGCATTGCAATTGCATTTCCTCCCTAAACCTAAGTATGTGTGCTATGAAATCCAACTATAAGAGCTCCAGAAAAACACAGGGTCCTCTACAACAAACCTACAGTTGGCTGTAATTAGCCAGATTATTACACAGTGCCATGTCTTTAGCTGTATGCAAAGAAAATCCTTAAATGCACATATGGGACAGAGAAGAGGTGCACCACTATACACGGTGGGCTTTGGGAAATATTTTTGAAAATGTGGGGCTTTTTTTTTTTTTTTTTTGGTAAGAGTATCGTGTGTGGTGGTCAAATAATTTCCGTACCCACCAGCAGCGTGTACCACACTGATGGCAATTCCAGGTGAAAGTAGGTGGGTTTTTTTTCCCCCACAATTAAAGCTTCGGGGGGAAAAGCGTCAGCGAAAGCTAGAAGTTCTCAAGACAAAACCCTCTGTGCCGCAGGATCCGTGGTGTATTTGCAGCCCCACATTTCGGTGGGCTGAGCGCGTACAACCTGTAGGTGCAGTTAGACAAGAGAGATGCTCTCAGTTCCTCGGCGCGCTGCCTGGCCTGGACAGAGGCGGGGAAAGCGAGAAGCAATCCGCCCGCAGAGAGCCTGCTTTCCACGCCACACCGCTCCCCGCGCCTCGCACGCCCTCGGCAATGGCTTACCAGCTGTCCAGCTCCAGCTCCAGCAGGGACTGGGTCCGCTCCGAGTTACAGTGCAAGCACCACATGGCTGGAGAGAAGTAGCGAGAGGGGGCGTCCAGGCGGCTAGCATAGCCGCCTCCCGCGGGCTCGCCTCAGCTCCCCTGGTCCAGGCCGGCACCGTGACACGTGGGCACCCCGCCTCCCAGTCCTCTCCCTGGCGAGCAGCGGGTCCCCCCTTCCCGGCTGCAGCTCCTCTCCGCTCGCGGCGCGAGGCAGGGAATACAAATGCCTGCACGGGGAGGGGTGCATCGATCTGGTTAAGCGCAGATTGGCTGCCAGAGAGAAGGGGAAGGAGGCGGCCCCCGCCCCAGGAAAAGAGCAGGGGCTGGAGTCAAGAGAGCTCTGGGCATTGCAGGAATGTGACGGCGGGAGGAAGAAGAGGCAGCAGGAGTTGCCTCCTCCCCGTCCCCTTCCTCATGTGGCGGGGACGGGAGGTTCTCTGCTAATCGTAGCATGCAGGCTGGGAGAGGCAGCAGGCTTCATTGCTATTCCGCAGCTTGGGGACTCCGGGTGGCGGCGCCTTCCCCCGGCCGGCGCTCTGCTTTGGTGACAACAAAGGTTGCTGTTGGCTTGCAACCCACTTGGCGCGGCTTAAAAGGCAGAGTCCCAGTCCCAGTCCCTCTCCAACCCACACATCCCCGCTGCCTGGGAGCAGCCAGGTGTCTGTTAGCATCTCTCGCCTTCTGCAAGCCTGGAGGACCTCTCAGAATTGTTTCCAAACTTAATTAAAACGGGAGCATTAAGATAAGCCCAGATCTCCATTAATTACAAATCAGATACTTCATATGCATTCCGTTGGGTCAAATTCAGATTGGCTTTTAGGAGAGATTAGTTCCCAGAAGAGACACAGGCATGGGAACTACTGCAAAACAAGGGATTCTAGCAAAATGCCAAACTCCTACTGAGCCTTATTCTTCTTTCCCACTCTGTTTACATCAGTGTTACTCCCTTGACTTCAGCAGAGTTAGTCCCTGTTCACAGTGGAATAAGTGAGGTCAGAATTAAACCCCATAGCTGCAGTGGGAGTTTAGGGAGTGTGAACAAGGGATGCAAGATCAGGCTCATTCAGAGCAACAAAACCTGCTTTGGGGTTAATTTTAAAGTAGATTTTAAAACATTCACCACTTTACAGGATTTTGCAAGCTGGGTTTTGATGAGATATTTATAATTTCACTAATAATTTGTTGATATCTGCCTCATTCAAACAGTGACAGCTTGACAGCCTTGATAAGCTTTAATTTTCCTTGCCCACCTTTTTAACTACTTTAAAATATCTCTATCAATTATCTTTTAAAGTATTTTGAATCTTCCTTTTAAAGCAGTGAATGCAAACACAGGCAGTTTGTCAGATAATAGATTCTCTGTGACTAAAGAGGAAGGGTGGGTTTGCATTTCTTTTTTGGAGCTTCTCACCAACTACTGTACATTTAAGCTTCCATGAAATGGAACATGTGCACAGTAACCAGAAATAGCAAGGCTAAAACTATTTTTAAATACACCAGAATAAGAACAGGAGAAAAAAATACAGCTGCTTTCTTACAACATAACTCAAAGCAGTGAGCTACATTGCAAAATACTGGTGACACAAAAATTCCACTTATTTCCCACATATTAATTCAAAGCCTGTGACCATGAAATTGAGTAATTTTGTCAGTACTCTGAATCCTGTCATTCAAAATAACAAAGTCTAATTTCCCTGTTAGTACTCTGGATATTAATGCAATATATATTCTGGGAACATTAATTCAAATGTTGATTATGTTCTGTACAGCATGTGTATTCCACTAATATGCGATGACTTGTTTGCAAAAACACCTAAACTATTCTTTACTATTGTATAGAGTAATGAAGGGAAGGAAGAAAATGCATTTCTAGACCAGTGAAGAAACCAGCACACAGTAAATATACAAAAAAGGAATAGGCATATTAAGGGTTGCTGATGCGAGAATGAATAATGAAAATAATGTTCTAGAGCCATATTCTCCTTTCTGCTCCACTGAAGCCTGGTCTGGAAGGAGTGCAGACTCTGTAGCATCAAATCGCCAGACAACCCGCCTTTCAAACCCATGGAATTTTTTGTTGTATAGCTAATGCTGATTATAGAGGTGATAAACCTTATCCCCATTTTACAGATGGATAAACTGAGGCATGGAGACGTTAACGGATTAGTCCAAAGTGATGCAGGGATCTTTGGCTGATTTGGGACTAGCATCCAGGATTCCTGACTCCCAGTCTCCTGCACTTGTCAACATTCCACCCCTCACTCCACAACATAGCCATTTTTCTATGAACGAGGTCATTACCCTCTGTCTTGAAAATAACTATGCCACTTTTTTCTTTAAGATCTTTAAAAACATGCCTGTATGCTGAGGATTTTGACATACTTGACTCTATCTCTCTATATATAAAAGTCAAATGGTGTATGTGTGCGTGCGTGTATGTATGTATGGGTGTATGCTTACTCCTTCCACACCGTTTGAGCTAGAGACTTGAAATTTGGTACAGTTAGAGGTCTTGGGGTCCTAATGACCGTAAGAGTTGAAAATTTTTCAAATCTCACCTCTGACGCCCCCCAGGGGTGAAATTCTTTAAAGGCCAATCACATCAGCTGGGCAGCTGCTGTTCTCTGTAACATAGTTATGATGTCATAATACCCCCCTCCAACAGACACCGCACTTGCTCAGCTCTCTGCCCCTCCCCCCTCCAACTGAACCCCGGAATCCCTCAGCTCTGTGCCCCCTCCCCACCTCCGACGGACCCCGGAATCCCTCAGCTCTGTGCCCCCTCCCCCCTCCAACAGAACCCCGGAATCCCTCAGCTCTGTGCCCCCTCCCCACCTCCGATGGACCCCGGAATCCCTCAGCTCTGTGCCCCCTCCCCACCTCCGACGGACCCCGGAATCCCTCAGCTCTGTGCCCCCTCCCCACCTCCGACGGACCCCAGAATCCCTCAGCTCTGTGGCCCCTCCCCCCTCCAATGGAACCCCGGAATCCCTCAGCTCTGTGGCCCCTCCCCACCTCCGACGGACCCCGGAATCCCTCAGCTCTGTGCCCCCTCCCCCCTCCAACGGAACCCCGGAATCCCTCAGCTCTGTGCCCCCTCCCCCCCTCCGACGGACCCCGGAATCCCTCAGCTCTATGCCCCCTCCCCCCTCCCAACAGAACCCCGGAATCCCTCAGCTCTCTGCCCCCTCCCCACCTCCGACGGACCCGAGTTGGGTTTGGTCGGAGGGTAAGTGAGGTAGGGGTGTGGGGTTTGATCGAGGGGTAAGTGAGGTGGGGGTGTCGGGTTTGGTCGGGGGGGTAAGTGAGCCGGGGGTGTCAGGTTTGGTCTGGGGGAGTGGGAAGGTGTCTGGGTGAGTGAGGGGTGAGGTGTGGGGGTTGGTCAGGGGGTGTTGGGTTTGGTGGGGGGGTAAGGTGGGGGTGTCAGGTTTGCTCTTTCCCCCATCCAACGGACCCCGCACTCGCTCAGCTGTCTGCCCCCTCCCCACCCCCGACTGACCCGAGCAACGCCGGGTATTTTTGCTAGTACCTAATATATATGAAGCCCCTTAAACTGTAGTTTAGCTACGAGGATGAATGTTTTCATGACAGTGAGTGATGCTTTTTAAATATGGACCATGTGAGTTCTCAGTGCCATCAGAACTCTTAGCTTGGAGCTAGCCTCATAAGTTTAAGATCAGACCTGCTTGCAGCATCAGATGCTGAACAGAATGAAGCATTAGAGAACAGTTATTAATTAGATAATGTTTTTACTTCACAGTGCTGGAGACACAGACAAGGTTTTCACCTCAAGACCAAAAACATCAAGACACTTGATTACAGCCTTTGATAGGTCAAGAGACTACTTACACATGATCTTAGCTCCAAGGAACCGAGAAGCAATCTTTCTAGAACATATATAAACCTAAGTTTATTCAGACCAGTTTTTTTACCTAACTGTACCACATGTATTTGAAGTATGAGATCTTTAACAGGTACTGTATCTGGAAACAAATTTACATTGCAATAATTGAAACTAATATTTAAAATAGCACGTGTGAATTCAGGACATTATATGCTATGACTCAAATAGAAGCAATTACATCTCTCAGAGTTTTGCATGAACTCCCCCTTTAATATTTTTATTTATTTTAAGAGTCCATCTTATTTGCTGTGTGTGTGTGTGCACGTGTGCAGAGATAAAAAATTAGGACATTAAAACTGAATTACATAATTTCTTCTCCCACCAGTATATTGTTTACCCTTCACTATAATAATGATCATGCACTATAACAATTCTGTATCATACTCCAACTATGCCTGGCTCCCCATATTCCCAGGAAAGAGATGAACCTTACAGTGTATTTGGAACATCAACAATCTGAGCTCTTAAGGGGGAAGTCAGTTCCAGAGACCATTCTACCAGCTGCCTGCTCCAATTTAAACCAGAGCATGAGCTTTTTGCTGATCACAGCTGTAGCTGTATAACATGGGGAGAGAGGCAGTCACTCAGGTAGGCAAGTTCCAAACCACTTGTGGTTTTATAGGGTTAAACAAACACACAGCACTTTAAACTCCACCCTGAAACGAACAGGCAAATGGTGTAGCCGGCAAGTACAATGAAGTTATCATGCATTGAAATAACTGTAATGTGCATATAGTTAAGGTTCTGTACAAGAAAGTAATGCAAATTATAAGTGTTTTGAGCTACCAAGGAAAGTGTTCCAAGGGAGTGTAAAATTGTTTTCCTCCAAATTATTTTCATTTTGTCTAAATAAGCATCATGGCTGCATAAGATGACAAACTATTAACCTCACCCTCTCTTTTACACATTAAGTTGCCAGAGAACTGGAAGCTAATTTTTCAAATGTAGGATACATCTTACATTTTATGTTTTTACTACAAAAAGTCTTATTCACAAATCATTTGCACAACCTTTATGCAGCAACAGAACAATCTGAATTATGCCCTTTGAGAATGAATGCATGAAAATAAATCAAAAGACAACATTGACCAAGCATTGTGGCTCTAGAGAACTTAGTTAAGGCTTTGTTAACTAATACACTGACATCATTGCTCAAATAAAGCAGGTGTAAAAAAAAGAAATCCAGGGCACAACTGTTCCCTTCATTTACATGCATATCTTGTTTTTTCCCATACAGTGAGTTCCTTTAACATTTTTACAGTAGATAAGGCATGACTGGTTTGAGCAGGTACAGCATTCCTTATACAGTAAAACCTCCATTTAACGGACTAATTCGGGCGAGGGGGTGTCCGTTAAATCAAAAAGTCCATTATTTAATAAATAAATTTTTTAAAAGAGCTGTCGGAGCAGCAGCCCGCCCGCCACAGGGTCAGGGCGGCAGCTCCGCAGCCCGCCCGCTGCCGGGACCCGGGCGGCAGCTGGGAGCCGGTAGCCAGCCCGCCCGCTGCCGGGACCCGGGCGGCAGCCGGGAGCCGGCAGCCAGCCTGCCCACTGCAGGGACCCGGGCAGCAGCCGGGAGCCAGCAGCCAGCCTGCTGCCTGGACCCGGGCGGCAGCCAGGAGCCGGCAGCCAGCTCGCCCGCTGCCTGGACCCGGTTGGCAGCCGGGAGCCGGGAGCCAGCCCGCCCGCTGCCTGGACCTTGGTGGCAGCCGGGAGCCGGCAGCCAGCCCGCGAGAAATGGATTTCGGATGCATCAGACTTGCTCAGAAATTTTGTCCGTTGCATCCGAAGTCCGTTAAATCGAGGGTTTACTGTACTTATAAGGGGGAGCCAGTGGAGCCGATAATATCTCTCCTCTTGGTAGAAGATCACAGGAAACTAACTACACTCACTTTAGATATTGGCAGCTAGTACTTAATTTGGATTGTATTTTGGTGGCGGGAAATGAATGACCAAGAAAGGGTTAGGTAACATGAGTAGATTTGGCTGAAAAGTATTTGACAGAAGTTTTCCATTGGAAAATACAGTTTCACCAAAAATCAAAACTTTTTGGAGGAAACTGTTGATTTCAATGAAATTTTTGACAGGAAAAAGACAAAAAGAATCATTTTAACTTTCTCATTTCATTTAGCTAGTGATGATTTCATTTTGATAAGGTAAAATATTTACTTTTTACTTCATAAAAAGTCAAAATTGAACTAAATTATAAATTTAAACAAATTTAAATATAAATTTAATATGATGTAATATTTAATATTTTACTATATTATAATGTAGAAAATTTGATCTGATTGTTCTGATCTGATTAGGAATTAAAACCAAATTGTTAGGTATTGAAATTTCCCATTGGATGGCAATTCCATTTTTCAACTAGCTGTAAATCAGAATTTTGATTCCATCAATTTGCAAAATCCACCACGTCTGGTTCATTTTGTGAATATAGTATCGCATTACACATCAGCTTTGTTTTACATGGGTAACTATTTAATACTTGCACAAGAGAGTGAGACCCTGATTCATTTAAGCACTCAAGCATGTGCTTAACTAACTTCAGTGGGATTTAATCATGTATGTTAAGTGCTTACTGAAGAAGGATGCTTTCCTGAATCAAGGCATTAAGGCTCAAACTGGATCCTCCTCCTACAGATATGAATGTGCCTTGTCAGAAACTTATTTACTTATACAAAGAACCAGAACAGATATAGCAGTGCCTTTCTGTTCCAAAAACTATTTGAATCAGCCCCTCAGCTCCTCCCAAAATATCAATTCTGTTGTTTTGATCATTCTGCTACAAGTACCTGTACATTGACTTTGGGGTTTAAAATTTTAATTCCTACCCCTGAAATAGAAAGTAGGGATTAAACATCAAAATCCCCTATGTACGCAAGATACAATTCCTCTCATATATTTCCATAAGGAGAAATTAAACATCAAAAACCAAATTCTGCCTGGGCTGTACAGAGGGCTCTCTGTGTGGTATGAGAGCCGGGAGAACCTAGTGCTATTTAAAAAAAAAATTTTTTTTGGCCACACCACGCCCACTTTTGCCAAACCAGGTCCCAAATTACTGGTAGCAGCTCTCAGTTAGGCAACCCCTGTGGTTGTAATTTTCCACAGAGGTGGAAACTTGATTGATTTAGGACACAGTGCTTTTTTTAGGAGCATAGTTATATACACACTGTCAACACAATATTCCTTTTCATATGCATAAACCTGTGCAGATCTCTATCCAGCAACTGGCCCTAATAAATTACACAGCTAATAGAAGTCAAACTTAATTTTTAGGTTCATTTTCCTTAAGGGTCTGTTGCATGATAAGTTTTAAATAGGACATATGTTTACTAAATAGTCTTACATAAAGAGGAAAATACAGAGAGAGAAATGAGGGGAATACCCCTTAAGTAACAGCACAATATACTCCAAACTCCCTGCTATACTGTACTCATTGATGTTACTTGTGCTCCATGGTTCACTTAAACATGTCTGTGGGTTCATTTCAAGCACAGTCTATAACAAGAGGGTAGGTGTTGCGTAGATAGGCATTTTACTACACCAGATTCTGCTGGCAGGTGCATGAGCATTGCGGACCTCCTCTGAATTAAAAAATAATATCTTTCTTCTTTATTTACCTTTCAAGTTCAAGCATCTGTGTTTTTCCTGTAAAAGCTAATAGCCTTAATAGGTGCTTTAAACAACTCTCTATCTATTTATAATTTCATCAGCTCTCATCAGCACAAAGACATCTGGGTGCAGCTATCCTCAAGCATCAAAGAAAGTAGCAGCAAGAAAATAACTTGCATGTCCATGCCTGAAGAGTAGAATCAAGCCTTTAACCTCTCTGCCTCAGTTTTCCACTGTCACCAGATCAGTCCAGTACTAAAGGGAGTAAACAAACTTGATGCAAACACTGATTGGTCTAATGTAGCACTTACTAACAACGTTCAGTGCTCTATCACTCTACATTTTTCATGTGAATGTGACCAATTAACAGATAAACAATGCTTCATTTTTGTTACTGTTAGCATGTCTGATACTAACTCAACAGAGAACGTTATTGGCAGCCAGGAAGGCAGAATAGACTTATCTTAAAATGAACCCTATTTTGTTCCTGCTGTAGAAGTATAATTAAACCCTCATGTAAAGCCCAACACTGAAATTTTGGTTTATCCAACAATTTGCATAAATCACTGTAATTTACTGTGTTAATAGCTAAAATACCAGGATTTATAAACCCCCAGAGTACAACAAATGCAATTTGTAATTCCAAGCGCACAGCAATTTATACATGTCATCTAAATCTACACTAATTATTACCCTGGTTAAGAGTAATTCCAAACAATCACATTCAATATAGTGTTATTCACATAGATCTAAAAGTCTTAAATTGGGTATTTATCTTGCTTTTGCTTGAATAGACCAAGGGGGTTACCCAAAAGACAATATAACCACTGGAGTTCTTTCCATAGGAGTTAAAATACTACCTGGTTACATCCTAGGAAAAAAACACATAAGATGGTTAAAAGGCCCATTATTCCTTCCACAGAGCAGCTTTTGAGACTTAGTTCATTTCCAATACATTTTGTGTCATAAATAAGATTTGCTAGTCTATAAGGAAAAAACAAAGTATGGCATAATCTTTGTACCCACTTGCATATGGGTCAGATATTCTCAAAAAGGGGAAGAAAATAAGGTGGAAGAACTACCTGCCTTCTATACTCTCTCTCCACTATTTTTAGTGCTAAGGGGAATGAAATATTCCTTATTTTAACTCTGAGCTTTTAGCAATGTGAATGTATTACAAATGGAATATTGCCTCCTACAGACCATCTTTTGCCATGATAAATGTTGGTTTGGTTCTTCAACTGCAAGAGAATCTGATGTATGGTGACGAGTTTTGACATAGGCTGGAGTCCAATGTGGATTCTCCAATATACAGTAGACTCTCGATTATCCAGGATGATAGGGAAAAAAATAATTCTGGTTAATAAAATCCTGGATAATCACCATCCATAGGAAATATGGGGAGTGGGGGTTGATTCACCAGCCATCCTGCACCGGGGGGAGGGGGTGTTGGTTCACTGCCTGCCCTGCGCTCTGGTAGGGGTTTTGTGTGTGTGCTTGGGGCGGCAGCAAAGCCAGAGTCGGCCCTGTGAGTTGCGCATATTTTTTTTGACATCCTGGTTAATCCACATCCTGGTTAATCCAGTTCTGGATAATCGAGAGTCTACTGTACCAGGCCACTCTTTAAGCATTGATATGTACAGTGCTTACTGTACTTTTTGTCTCCCCAAAAGGAATCTCTAATCAGATGTCTTGAATAAGTTCCTTCATTTCCTTTAGCTTGCTGCCTTGCCTATTTTTAAAAATCTGGACATAAAAATAAATAAAATAAAAGAGTTAAACAGGAGGTAGCTCCAACTTTGCTTCTGTTTTTAAATAAACTTTTGATGCTTTTTAACAAGTACAACTGGGAAATGCCTACTGGTTGCACCACATGTATTGCCATGAAGGAGCCATAACAGTGAATCCCCATAGAATAATAACAAAAAAGCTATGTTCTTCTAGGAATTGATCCAAAGCCTATTGAAGTCAATGGGAATCTTTCCGCGAACTTCAGGGGGTGATAGATCAGGGTCTTAAAGTACTTTTCATTCATATATCTCATAGCACTTTACAAAAGAAGAGATGTAGCATTAACCCCATTTGAAAGACGGGGAAACTGAAGCCCAAAATCACTCTGCAGATTAGTGGCAGAACCAGAACAGAAACAGAATCAGAATGTCTGACCCCCAGTACACAAGCAGCCCTTTGGCTAGATAGAGCACTGAGAACAGCAGGTTTGGCAGGGGGGTCAGTCCACCTTTCTTATCTGAATCTCTATAGTCCTACTCTGGAGTCAAGGATGTTAATTTCTGTCCCTCTACGTTGTATGGATTCTCCCTTATGTTTGGCAGAGGTCAGGGGGACCTTGTCCTCAACAGGCCTGGAATCTCTTTTGGTTCTTAAGTCCCTGTAAAGGCATAGATAGGGGAACCCAGGTCCACCCATTTCACTAGGCTGCAGCTCAAGGCCCTTAACCCAGACAGGCAGAATCAGTCCTCAGCAATTCTCCTGCTGTACCGTGACTGTACTATCCTTGGCTTCTGCAGATTACGGCCCTGGTCATCCCTTCTCTGGAGTTCTGTCACGCTTAGGGAGCTTTTCACCAGCTTGCTGGCAGGCCATTCTTTCTCTAGCCTGCTTGCTCCTCTGGTAGCCATCTTGTTCTTCCGCTTCTCAGCTCTGTCATTTTCCCAGCTGCCACAAGGCTGCCAATCCAAGGCTGGCTGGTAGTTCCTGCATTAACTCCTTGACTGCCTGGCCAGTGTGGGGCCTATACACCCCATGACACTACTGAACTATTGTGCATCCTAAAGCATAGGATATTTAACTTTTGGGGAAAGAAAAGAGAGGTGATGATCAGCCTCTGGTCTTAACAGCAAGCCCTGCTGGACTTTTGAGAGCAGCAATCATGGGGTTTGGAAGAAAACCCTCTCTGTATCTGGAAGACATTTGCAGAAAAGGGGTCCTAATTTTGGAGAAAGGAGTGGTCCTACCAAAGGAAAAAGTAAGCATGTTTGTAGATGCACAGATGTGATTCATACAACTCTACTGCCTGGGCTTGGATTTCATTTCCCCCCATCTGCAAACTTGTCTGTATGTAAGTACAGTAAAACCTCGATATAACGGACTAATTCGGGCGAGGGGGTGTCCGTTAAATCCGAAAGTCCGTTATATAATAAAGTAGGTTTTCCGAATGCGTATGTTAAAAAATTGACAAATTAGTTAGTTTACCTGTTTTTACTTATGTAGACACGTTTGTGTAATTAAAATTAAGTACAGTAAACCCTCGATTTAACGGACCTCGATTTAACGGACTTCGGATTTAACGGACAAAATTTCCAGTCCTTATGTCATATGTGAAAATTAACACCCTGTTAATTTTAAAATGCTTTTAACCAAGATTTGCTTATAATTAAATTAACAGGTTATTTTTTGTTATTAATTCACTGTTACAGTAGACTCCCGATTATCTGGGTGCGGGTTAACTGGGCTGCGGATTAACCGGGATGTCTAAACGGGTCGGTAGGGGAAGCCCCAAAGCGGCGGCGGGCTCAGCCTTAGCCTGCTGCTGCTTTGGGGCTTCTCCCACTGGCCCCTTACAAGCTAGGGTCTCAGCCTGCTTCCAGCCTGGGTGTAGGAAACGCAGGCTGGCAGCGGGCTGAGACCCCGGCTGGCAGGAGCCTGGGGGGAAAGCCTAAAGCGGCAGCAGGCTCAGTGCTGAGCCCACTGCCGCTTTGGGCTCTCGCCCCAGGCTTCTGCCACCTGCCCCAGTCAGCTCACGCTGCCAGCCTGGGTGTAGGGAATCCAGGCTGGCAGAGGGAGCTCAGACCCTGGCTGGCAGGAGCCTGGGGGGAAAACCCCAAGGCGGCGGCAGACTGAGCACTCAACCTGCCGCCGCTTTGGGATTTCCCCCCAGGCTCCTGCCAGCCACGGTCTGAGCTCCCGCTGCCAGCCTGGATTCCCTACACCCAGGCTAGCAGGGGAGCTGACTGGGGCAGGTGGTGGGACCACCACCATCCACCCCCACCCCCAGGGCGGCCGGCGAAACACCCCCCCCCCCGCCACACACACCCCAGTAGACGCGTGATTATCCGGGATTTTATTAACCTGGATTAAGGTTTTCCCAATCATCCCAAATAATCGAGAGTCTACTGTATAGGAAACTTTTCTGTGAAATTTAAACTTTTCATATATACTTAATTTTAATTACACAAACGTGTCTACATAAGTAAAAACAGGTAAACTAACTAATTTGTCAATTTTTTAACATACGCATTCGGAAAACCTACTTTATTATATAACGGACTTTCGGATTTAACGGACACCCCCTCGCCCGAATTAGTCCGTTATATCGAGGTTTTACTGTATATATGAAAAGTTTAAATTTCACAGAAAAGTTTCCTATACAGTAGACTCTCGATTATTTGGGATGATTGGGAAAACCTTAATCCAGGTTAATAAAATCCCGGATAATCACGCGTCTACTGGGGTGTGTGTGGCGGGGGGGGGGGGGGTGTTTCGCCGGCCGCCCTGGGGGTGGGGGTGGATGGTGGTGGTCCCACCACCTGCCCCAGTCAGCTCCCCTGCTAGCCTGGGTGTAGGGAATCCAGGCTGGCAGCGGGAGCTCAGACCGTGGCTGGCAGGAGCCTGGGGGGAAATCCCAAAGCGGCGGCAGGTTGAGTGCTCAGTCTGCCGCCGCCTTGGGGTTTTCCCCCCAGGCTCCTGCCAGCCAGGGTCTGAGCTCCCTCTGCCAGCCTGGATTCCCTACACCCAGGCTGGCAGCGTGAGCTGACTGGGGCAGGTGGCAGAAGCCTGGGGCGAGAGCCCAAAGCGGCAGTGGGCTCAGCACTGAGCCTGCTGCCGCTTTAGGCTTTCCCCCCAGGCTCCTGCCAGCCGGGGTCTCAGCCCGCTGCCAGCCTGCGTTTCCTACACCCAGGCTGGAAGCAGGCTGAGACCCTAGCTTGTAAGGGGCCAGTGGGAGAAGCCCCAAAGCAGCAGCAGGCTAAGGCTGAGCCCGCCGCCGCTTTGGGGCTTCCCCTACCGACCCGTTTAGACATCCCAGTTAATCCGCAGCCCAGTTAACCCGCACCCGGATAATCGGGAGTCTACTGTAACAGTGAATTAATAACAAAAAATAACCTGTTAATTTAATTATAAGCAAATCTTGGTTAAAAGCATTTTAAAATTAACAGGGTGTTAATTTTCACATATGACATAAGGACTGGAAATTTTGTCCATTAAATCCGAAGTCCGTTAAATCGAGGTCCGTTAAATCGAGGGTTTACTGTATCCATATGAAGTGGGCAAGGTGATTCTGAAAGAAGGTAGCCAACACCACTGTGAGATAGATAAAGCAGCTTTACAGATAGGAAAAGCAAGGCTCAGAGAGGATAAGAGACCTGCTTAAGGTCAAACAGTGAGACAGTATCAAGGCCAGAAATAAAACCCAGGAGACCTGATTCAAAGTTCCCTACTCTCTCACATTTTGTTCCTCCAAAATAAATGACCAGTCCTAGAAGCCCTCACTTATGCTAGCAGTTCTAATTTATGGTATTCATCCAATTGATGGATTCCCTGGATGCACTCCCATGACTGAGGATTCCTTGTGTCAACAGGGGTTTGCAGCAACAGGCTCTGAAGCACTAACTTGAAGCACAGCTTTCACTCAACGTGTTCTGTTCCTGTAACACTCCTCTCTATGACTCACATTTTCAAGTGCAGCTCATAGTGGAAATTTCAGCTCAGACACACTTTTGAAGTTCCATCCTAACCTGAGTTCATTGTTTGCCATTAGAAAATAAATGGCACGCTCTCTCACTGAAATACCAACTACACAGCATAAGGCGGGATACTTAACTTTTCCTAGGATACAGTTGTGCCATACTGAGGAATAGGTCTGTGTCAATTTATGAAATTCATTTTGGTAACTCTTTTGTTTTTAAAGAGTAAAGTGAGTGTGTATAAGAAATTCCTTAGCTAAGCTTGTGTTTCTTTCTTCAATGCCATGTTGTTCCTAAAGGGCATAACTACGAAATCACAGCTCCCACAGCCAGGCGGATTCCAGGGAGAAAGTGTCTAAGCAACTGGAGGGATTCAGGAGAGCTGAGTCGCTTCTTTTGGGGTCTAGGCAAGTGGACTATAGGGCTAGTGCCTGAGAAGGCACTGGGGAGTGTGCTTGAGAGACCAGAGTTAGGTACAGGGACCAGTCACTACCCAGCAGGGGGCTTAGAAGCACATAGGACTCAGTGGTTGGATTCTGTCACAAGAAACTGGTGTCTGTTCAAAGGGCCGGACTGGATCAAGTCATGACAATAATATCACCAAGCGAGATATTTATCTCAATGTTAAACATTTAATAGCAACCACTATTGATGTGGCAACCAATATGTGTACTGATGGCACAGCAGAAGGGCACGGTAACATACATCAAACATATTTTTGCCATTAAGGTAACATCTCCAGCAAACAGCAAGAATGTAATGGGTACTAAAAACTGTATATTATTATTATTCATGACTTTTTCTGGAATTACTAGGTATAACTGCTGAACAGCTACAATGCATCCACTGAAAAAGGATGATATGGAATTATGTGCACTGTAGTCTGTTAAATAGTAAGCAGTACTTTCACTAAGTAAAATATCTCTACATTAGAATGAAAGAGGAGTGGGATGTTGAGATGATTCATCCAATCTGACTGGCTAACATACAGGGTATTAATTCTCTTGAAATGTCTTATATATACCAATTGAAACGGATTCACCCATTGAAAAATCAATACACCTATAGTTTTTTTCATTTTCATCTTTTTGGCAGTAATAATGACCTCTTCACAAGGCATTTCCTTGGGATTTATGATACATGGACTTTAAAGCTCCTTGGATGTGCTTCATGCCATCAATTGCTCTTAAGTGCCTTTCAATCCCCCAGAGAAGTCCTGCACCCCAGTTGTCATCGGTTTTATGCTTCTTTTTTACATTCTAAATTGAGTATGGTCCACATTTTTGACAATAAAATGTGTGTGCGTACATGGACATTGTGTGTTTTACATGAATAATCCATGCACATGAATGACTCTCCAATCATCTAATTTTCAGAATTTGGAATGGGATTTTTTTTGTGTTACATAAGATTATTCTTGATCACAAAAAAGATATTCAAACCAGGCTCCATCGGACAGCTTGTAAAATTCGTTACTGATTGATTTATGAAAAAATACTCTGAATGTGGCTTACATCCAATAAGAAGCTATTCCTTTATGCTAGCGTTTTGTGATCTGGCTCAGTAAATACACATACACTTTATAACATTAGTCTCAAAGTGGGGGTCGGGACCCCTCTGGGGGTCGAGAGCCAGTTCTGTGGGGGTCGTGAGCCCCTGCTGCCAGCAGCCGGCCCCGAACAATGCTGCTGTCGGGGGCTGCTGGCATCCGGCCCCTGCTGCTGCAGGCAGTCCGTGCCCCTGCTGCAGCGGGCTGCCGGTGCCCCCATAAGGCTAGTCCTGGCCGTGGCGGGTTGCTGCTGGCCCCGCGAGCCCAGTCCCAGCTCCCGCCGTGGTGGGCTACTGGCAGCCCCACGAGCCCAGTCCGGGCCCTGGCTCCTGCTGAGGCAGGCTGCCAGCACTGCCACGTGCCTGACCTGGCTCCGGCCCCGGCCCCTGCAGAGGTGGGCTTCCGGCACCCTCATGAGCCTGGCCCCTGCCACGGTGGGCTGCCAGCTCCTCCGTGGGGCTGCTGGAACCCCCCCCTCACTGGCCTCGGGGGGCTGCTGGAACCCCCCCTCAATCCCAACCCCAACCCTGGAGGGCTGCTGGAACCCCCCCATCCCAGCCCCTGCCGCAGTGGGCTACAGGCACGCCCTCTCACCTGACCCCTGGGGGGGGGGGTCGCGCTTAGAGGCTCACTGTGGGAAAGGGGTCACCACTACAAAAAGTTTGAGAACCACTGTGTTACAGATGGTGCATATGATACTCATTATAAGTAAATATGGCACTCTCCACTATAGTATATACTCCAGTATACATTCTGAATACAGAAATTCTTGTGATTAAAGCCTATATTGCACTGGAATTCTTTTTTTGCTGCAGCTATTGTCAATTCACTCATTTTACAACAAGGCCGAGCACCACTGAAAGCTTATACATAAATAAAAACTTCACCCAAAGAGAGAATATTAATTTAAACACATCATAAATCACTTTTTAGTCCTATTAAAAGTAAGTCAATCACATATGGAGGAAATTATGATAAGGGAGTTATATTTAGTAACAGCTTATTAGACTAAAACATTTGAATAGATGCAGCATCACCATACTGATATACTTAACCAATATAATAAGTGATTAATGCAGGAAGAAAACTTATCTACATTCATGTTATGCTTGCCAAATACATTAATATTAAGAGTTACTGTGTTAGATAAAAGACTGACTAGCATACATTTGTAGAGAAAGACTGCTTGGCTTTTGGCAATCACACATTCTTACCACAAGAAGGTCCTTATCCCTCAAGTTGCTCCATGTGGGTTGAAGTGTCCACCCATACAGAACAATTGCTGGTTTGCGACTTAAGATCCTACACATAATACAACCAATAGTGCCCAGAAAAAATGAATGTTTGCCAACTGTGATTACGCAGCAGAATCAGAGTTGTTCCCTACTCTGAGAGAAAGCTGCAATATCTTCAGTACCACTTTTGTGATAACTAAGCATGAGCTTATACTAATTGACTAAATCCTTTAGATGGATACGCTGAAACTCGTACAACTCTTACGGGGACCTGCCACAGGAAGGGAAAAACAATCCATTCTCTTCTAGTGTGGATTACACTAGCAAATAAGGATTTTTGCCATGGTGACCACTGTATCCAGTTGAAGTTTTCAAAGATATTTTGTTTTCAAACACAAGTAAAATGATTAGCAGAAATACAAGATAAACCAAACCCCGCAGGACAGAAACTTCCCATACTACCACCAAGTAAGTTTAAATAGGAAGGAAAAGGAATATTTTTGCTTGGATATCTCCAGCAATTGAAACACAGTGGATTTACTCCCCAGGCAGTGCAGCATCCTTAAATAGCTCTCATTGTTTTCTCTAAGTAATTTGGTGCACTGGGAGTGCTCAAAGAATAGGACGCTAGGATGCTTAGCGTTTTATGAGAGGAAATAAGGTATGAAAAAGTATGAAAACATCCTATCATCCTTTTAAAGATTATTAAACCCATGAAAGAGCAAGGAAATGATCAGAAATACAAAATGAAATTATTCTGATTTTATATATAATACACTGGAAATTTGAAAATTGGGATACCCACAGCTAGAGGGTATATAATTAATTAGAGTGCAAGGAGAATCTAATACCTGTTCCGTTACGTGGATCTATGGGTATCCCCATACTGTTCTCATCTATCTGTCATTCAGGAGTGATGGCACAGAATAGAGTGATGAACACCAGAGTTACAGTAGAACCTCAGAGTGATGAACACCAGAGTTACAAACTGACTGGTCAACTACACACCTCCTTTGGAACTGGGAAAACACAATCAGGCAGCAACAGAGACAAAAGAAATAAGAAAAGCAAATAAACTACAGTACGGTGTTGAAAGCAAACTACTAAAAAAATAAAGGAAAATTAAAAAAAAAGATTTTACAAGGGAAGGAAACTGTTTTTGCTTGTTTCATTTAAATTAAGATAATTAAAAGCAGCATCTTTCTTCTGCATAGCAAAGTTTCAAAGCTGTATTAACCCAATATTCAGTTGTAAACTTTTGAAAGAACAAACATAACATTTTGTTCAGGGTTATGAACATTTCAGAGTTATGAACAACCTCCTTCTCCGAAGTGTTCATAACTGTGAGGCTCTACTGTAGCTGTAAAGAAAACTGTGAAAGGGTGAAAATCCAAAATTCCAATCTGTATGTATGGGGAAAAGAAATCTGGTTGGGCACCATTGGTGTTATTCAAAAACATTTGTTCAGCCACTAGTGTACACATTTGGCAAAACAATGCCACCAAAAGAGAGTACCTTCAAATCTCTTTCTTTCTTTCTTTTTCTTTCTCTTAACTAGACTGTGCCTTTAAGGTGGGAACCCGGCCAGCAAAATGCCTGTCTGAAGCTCTTGAGTACAAATTACTTCACCTCCTTAAGGGGGCAGAGTTTTATTTCCCTTACATGTGCACAGCCAACCAACAATGTTTGCCAATCAGTAGGTGGAGGGCCAGGCTACAGGTCTGCCTACTCTCCACTCCACTCCACAGGGAACACTCGGAAACTGTCCTGCTTTCCCTCTGCATATTAGCAGAACACAGGTTTATGCCAGACTCATCTGACAGATCTGTAAGACATCCCTAATAGTATGCTGAGTAATAGAAATAGCTTACAAATGGTGATGAAATGATATGTACATGCTAAGACATGTAAGGCTTTGTCTTTATGTTCACATATTGCCCAGGCAGCAAGCACAATTTCTGCCTCTTTATTAATTATGTGACAAATAAAAGATATTTAAAACTTTTACTTGCTGGTTGCCCTTTAGTTAAGCAGCAAGGCCAGCCATAACTAGTGAAGTTTAACTTAGGTAGTACTTGGCCACAGGTGTGCACTAACCAGAATATAGAAATAATGGCAAGGTTTTAAGATGTTACTAAGCAATCAAACTGTTGAAATTATTACCCAATATTGGCTTCTATCTAAAGGGCATACAATAAGGAAGCATCATCATGTACAAAATAAACCAATGGCCTTTGACCAGCGAGCATTATTGCTCTCACTGCAATGTACCGGATGGAAAAGTTTGCTTGTAATAAATCTTCCCTGTGATAACACCTCTACTAATCCAAAAGAGGCTGTTCCTTGCAATAGCTCCATTTTGCTCACAAGTATTTGGATGGAGGTGAGAGAATTACATTACATGCAAATGTACTTTTAAATCACTGTTTTTAGGCTGTGGATGAGGCAATAAAAATAATCCCATTTTTTTTTATGTCATACAGAGCCAAGGGATTCCCTTAACAATCTATCTATTGTTGAGAAGAAAACTTTTAACATTCAGTTGGCTTCTTGTCCTAACCCTGAACTCATTCATTAAATCAGTGTAAACCTGAGATAAAAATAAAATGGAAATCCATTATGCTAATTAATAATATTGTATAGTTAATACTGAGCACCCAAGAGGGCTTTCAAATGTAGAAGGTTACCTTCCACTATAAAGAATCCTCAACTCTCCGAGGAGCTGGTTGTGAACAACTTGTAGAATAAAACATGAAGTAGGTAGCAAAGTAAATGAAATTGCTACAAGAAGGCAAATGTGTTTTCTCCTTCTTGCAGAGGATTATCTTTTCTCTAATCCATTTGAAGTCTGAATACAAACTGTTGCATCTTGGCAAGTAAAAATGAATGAGCACTAATAAAATAGATGAGGGAGAATTTGTTGTAATTGGATGATCCTTAAATAGCAATAGATTATGTACTCACTATAATCTTATCAGATGAACTTGCGGTATCAGCACTATCTGCACTCATTATTATTGAAGATAGACATTGGGGATTTAAAGGGCCTCTGCAATTGTTACTTTAAAAACAAGTTAAAGAGCCCTGATAATTTTATCCATTTATACCCTTTAATGTTAACACAGTAAGGATGCTTTCCCTCCTCTAGAGTTGAATTTATCTCATTAGAAGTGCCCAAAGCTCATTTGCCTACCATCTAGAAAACTAAATTAACTTCTTTGCAAAGACCTTATATTTAGAAAATGGGATTGCATTAGGATAATGGTGGACAGAATATGACCAATTATGTGTAATCTGGTACCCTTGCTGTTGACATGTATCATGTGGGTGTAATCCTGAGGTTACAAATAGTGCTGTCCAAAGCAAACTTGGGGGAAAGTTCAAGTGAAAACTAAAGAGGCTGAAAATGGCTTTCCAATCGAATGAGCATGATTGCTGCCTGGGTATTTGAAAACCTGTATGATTTTAGTTGGCTATTTCATAGGCTGGAAGTCTAATGGGCAGAGAATATAGAAAAGATTTGGAAGGAAAATGTTTCCCAAACTTGAAATGTAGACTTGAGCTCCATCTACCCCTCCAGTATATTTAAGAAAACATTAATTTATGCAACCTCCGTGCATATATATAGTAGAGGATGGAATGGACATCTCATAAACCATGGGAAATTGTTGGAGAAGTTTCTACCTGAAGGACAACTGGTCTTGCACAACAGTGTATTTGTGACAAACATGTTTTCAGTTACCATCAGAACATATTGAGCCAAATTCTGCTCTCAGTAATAGCGGTGTAAGATGAAATCAATACATTTACCCCAGGTTTTACCCTGATATAAGAGTGGAATATGGGCAAGGTGAGGAAGAATCTCACTCACCCTTATTCTCCACTGGTGTTTGAGCTCCCTTCCCTGGTGAAGACGCACTATAAAATCTTCTTTCATACCTAAGCCTGTGGTTTTTTTAAGAGGTATTATAACAAATCAACCTGTTCTCATACACCATGAGCAGATAACTGCTCTGGGGATGAATACCATGTAAAATATTCTACCTTGGTAGGTATGACTTTTGTTGTACCCTTCAGTAGTCAAAGAAGGAATCTCTTCATTCATAATAAAACATGTCCTTAAATTTATATTTATCTAAGACCTGCCTGCTTGGTTCCCAAGTGACAGGGGCTGGAAGATTGCAGCAAACACTGGATATCAGAGGAACAGCACTCAAGATTTTCCTTGGGCGGCAGGGAAAGAGAAGTTATCCATATCTAACTTTGCAAAGCACGTTTAGTATCCTTCAATATCACTTGATTAGATCACCAGCTTGGATATTCCACCATCTATTGTTTAAATTGTGAACTGCAATTAAAAAAACCCAAGGATGACTTGTTTAAAATTAATATCACAAATCTGGCCAGATTTCACTTCAGAAAAGATGTCCTTGTTAGGTTTACTTTTTCTTTCTACCAAAGGGACAAAGATGGATAAAATTACTGATGACCTGGTTTTACGATTCCCTGTACTGACTTCACAGTGACTCCCCTCCCACTGCTAGCAAGATCTTTCAGATGTTCTTGTAATGCATACAAGTAATTCTTAGGAAAATATTTAATCTTTCTGGAATTTCTCTCTTGCATGAGTCTTCTCCTACATCACATAAAGAGCAATATTTTTGCTATTCATTACAGAACATTTATATAGATATTCTTCTCCCACATATGACATATCTATCACTGAAAAATGGTCTAACAATCACCTTATTTCTTTGCTTACACTGTTAATCTTCTTCTATGTATTATAAACAACAGTGCATTGACCTGGGCTGAATACCAAAGAAGTAATTCACCTTGCTTTGACCTGGATTATGGAATCAGCAAAGTCCCTGAACTGCCTGATGTTCAGTCACAGAGATGTTTTTTCAAGTGGAAGTGGGGGTTAGGTATATTTCTGTAAACACAGCAGCCAGGGTGTGAGCTTGGGCGGGGAACAGAAGGAAAGGAAAGTGGAATACACTCATGGGCCTTGAAGTTCAGGGTGAGAAGCCTGAACATGCTGCCCAAGCATCTTTGTGGGTCTCTTGTGAACTCACAGCTGGATCTTTTCCTTTGATGGAGGCATACAGTACATAACCTGCCCTGCCAACATGGAAACTGAAAAGATGTATACTGGCATCTGTGGCGAGTTTTGCAAAGTCTATGGAGTACTCTACATCTATTCACTTTTTACTGCTAAAAAACAAACCCAAGTGCATCAGTCTACACAAGCACTCAGATCACTACAGAGTGATAGGCTCTGTCGTTGATGAATAGATAGAGGGATGAACAGAGGGATACAAACAAAGGCATGAATAGATAATACTCTTACCACTTCCAGCTGGAAATTGAACAGAAATGTGAGTAATCCCTTGGAACACTCTTCTCTAAACTTATAGGTCTTATCTTTTAATGAGAAGTTTTGTAAAATATATTTTAACCTCAGGTATTTCCGTGTATGTAAGATGAAGGGAAGGGACTGCAGACTGTCCAAATGGAGTTGGACCAGAGTGAATATCCTTATTTGTATATATTATTTATATTTTAATGGATACAACACTAATGGAAAAGAGCACAAAAGGCAGCAAAGGAGGGCGAAGTCTTTTGTGTAGCAACAGAACAAACACTGGTAGCACAAGCTCCCCCATGCTGCCCAGACAACGTGCCAGGCCTTGTCCAAAGTCCAAGAGTAAATCTAAAGAACTGCCAGTAAATATAGCGTGACTGCCAGTCCTGTGCTGCAGTGCTTCCTCTCTAGATGTGCACCCCTAGTAGGAATAGCAAAGCATGAAACGCACATAATAGGAATAAACCTTTAAAATAACAACTCTGTCCTGATGTTATCTGTGTGGTGCCTAGCTCAGATTTTCATGTCATTTAACAACATTGTGCCTGATTCTTCCTTGATTAACAGCCCCACAACCCTATTGAAGCCAAGATTTAAAACAATTGCCACTTGTCTCTGTTTGTGTCAGAAATATTACAATAGTCACCACTCAAGTTTTAATTTGGCACTATGGTTTTCAGTCCTGGTCCATAGCCCCAAAGAGCAGCAGCAGCGCACACAGGTGAAGAATCATGAACAAGAAATTATTTGCACTTTATTTTGGAAATTCAACATTGGTTTGATTATTGGGCTGCCAGGGAAACATTCGGGGAGGGGGGGCATTTTACCTGAGCTAGTTTGCCCATCGCCGGTGTGTGGGGGTCTCACACATACATGCATACATTCACTCCACATAATTAGAGAATACACACTGAATCCTTTGCCTCATATAATAATCTGATTACATGTATTGGAAATATACATTCACGCAACATCTGGTGAAGATTACTCCATGCACTCTGCTTGGCTACACATAGCACTAGGCTGGTCCTGTGGAGGGCCCTGTGTCACAGCTACAATAGCCCGCACAGCCTTTGGGCACGTTTTTGAAGACATATATTTCTAAAAAATAAATTAATGAATGATTTTCTTCAGTAAAATAAATAAATAAATCCAGAGACACTGTAAAGTTTCCAAATAAAAATAACATTCTAGTTCTTTAAGGAATTTGTTATTCCCAGTCTATAGTCACTGCATAAAAAATTCACTATTTCATTCCTCACTCAGGCAAATTCAAATCAGATTTTTTTTAATCTGGACATATATGTCAAGGCAAAATTATCCACATAAAACCAAGGTATACTATTTCAATATTTATTATCATATTTCAAAAATATCTTAGTCAATTTTACCCTATAGAATATATTTAGGTATTTGTACTTTTTAAAACACAGTGAATATTTTACATATATGTACCTGCAAACACACAAGGACACATACATGCTCAAGCACACATACAGCGTGACAGGGTCTATAGAAGATCATTTCTGGACTATATTGTAATAGAGTTATTTACAATCTATACAGACGATTAAGAGTAAAACTGAAGTCTCCATGTACTATTGTTCCATGAAAGTTAGAAGTACAGGAAATTAAATATGGAATGAACTCCAGTCTGTTAGTGGTTTTGGATGCCTGGTGAACGTTGGTAGCCTTGTGTATATATTGGGTAAGAAAAGTATTGATTAAGGCTGTGATATAAGTGACAAATAGCAGGCTCTAAGTCTGTATGATAGGTGGCTTAGCATAACTAAGCCCTAGCTTGACATGAGTAGCTTCATGTAAGGAACTAACAGGCAATTGACAGCAAGTCACAAGATTAACACCAGTCATAAGAAAGCTGACTGGTAGGAAGTGTGAAACCACAAATAAGGGCTATTGGTATTCAAGGATAAGTTTCAGTATAACTGAAAGTTACATGTGTTAACTGCGGGAACACAATAGAAGCACCATGGCAATTAATTGACATAAATACTAATGAGATTAACCATATCAATTAACCCCATAGGAACTGAGGACCCCAACAGAAGTGGGGTGTGGAAGTCCAGATAAGGAAAGGTGCTGAAATCCTCATAAATAGGCACAAGATGCAGCAGGCTTTAGTATTATCCAGTATAAAGAATGTTTCCTAGCATAACACAGTGGGATACAACAAGTTTTTGACCAGCTGTTGACTCCTAAGGCATCACCTGGCATACGTCTGGGCTCGTCGTAAAGGATGATGTGAGTAACGCAAGTGCTGGACATTCTGTATTCTCTCATTCTCCTTTGTTACACAGGAATGTGAGTGATCCTGATTGATTTATTAATAAATCGCTAATGATAATAAAGGCATTACATTGTTTTCCCTGTGTGTCTTGGGGTCTTTATTTTCATAACAACCTCACAAGTGTAGCTGATCTGAAGGCCACATCCTCTTAGACCACGGCACGCTAAATTAGGATTAACTTTAGAATTACAGATTAGGTTTAGGTGTTACCATTCAAGAAAGAGCTCTTGGAGTCATTGTGGATAGTTCTCCGAAAACATCCACTCAATGTGTAGAAACAGTCAAAAAATATAACAATGTAGAGAACATTAAGAAAGAGATAATAAGAAAATATCATATTGACTCTATATAAATCCATGGTATGGCCATATCTTGAACACATCTCTAGAATGTGGTCACCCCATCTCAGAAAAGATATTGGAATTGGAAAAGGTTCAGAAAAGGGCAACAAGAATAATCAGGGGTCTCTTCCACATGAGGAGAGATTAATAAGGCTGGGACTTTTCGGCTTGGAAAAGAGATGACTAAACGGGGATATGATAGAGGTCTATAAAATAATGACTGGTGTGGAGAAAATACACAAGGAAGTGTTATTTACTCCTCATAATGCAAGAACTAGGGGTCACCAAATGAAATTAATAGGCAGCAGGTTTAAAACAAACCAAAGGAAGCATTTCTTCCCACAACACACAGTCAACCTGTGGAACACTTTGCCAGAAGATGTTTGTGACAGGGCAGGGGTAAAAACCTCTGGAATGCCCTGGCCCTTTAAGTTAAAGCCCTGCTTGCAGGCAGGAGGCTGAGGAGAGGGGCTGGCCCTAGCCACCAGAAGGCACAGCTGCAAGCCCTAGCGAGGGCTAACGCACAGAGCTCAGCTGGGTTGAAGGGCTACAGCCACAGCGAGGCAGGAGGATTATAAAAACGCTGACTCATGATCAGTGAGGGGGAGGCCCTGGCAGGGGGAGGAAGGCTGTAGCTCTGTCTGCAGGCTGTGGGAAAGGTACCTGGGGTGCCTAAAGACCTGAGGCCCAAGATTGTGGGGAGCACTGGTTGTGTCACTGAAGCCATAAGAAGCTGCACTCTAAATAAAGGACACTTGGGTGGAGCACTAAAAGCAGTGTCTAGACCTTTATTAAGAGCCAAGAGAACACAGGGCGGCCCAGACCCCGTGACAATGTTGTTCAGGCTAAGACTATGATAGGATTAAAAAAAATAGCTAGATAAATTCATGGAGAACAGGTCCATCAATGGCCATTAGGCAGGATGTGTAGGGATGGTGTCCCTAGTCACTGTTTGCCAGAAGCTGGGAATGGGTGACATGGGATGGATCACTTGATGATTACCTGTTCAGTTCATTCCCTCTGAGGTACCTGGTATTGGCTACTGTCAGAAGACAGGATATTGGGCTAGATGGGAGTCATAGCTACTTCTTCAAATGGCACTGATAGAATGAGGGAACTGTGCTAAATCCCAAGATTAGTACCTGAACCAATTTAGCTTCTGTTGCAGGAAGCATCAGGGAACATATTGAATGTTCAAAGACTGTGTCAGGCAAAAAAGGGCATAATAAATTAACTGAAGGAGCAGAATGTCCCCCTCAAACCATGGAAACAGCAGAGATCCAAAGTAATTTAATTCTGGCTATTTTGAATAAGGAATGGGCCAACTTCGATCTTAAGGAACTTGGCAAATACTGACAATGAGTGCAGAAGTCATGCTTTCATTGTTTCTCCCGCCCAGTACGAGAAGATATGAAGTGCTCCCAAAAGCCTTCATAGGTGGGCAGGGCCGGCGACAGGGGGGTACTACGGGTAGAGCTGCACTGGGCCCCGGACTTTAGGGGGGCCCTGGTACACAGCTGTACCCGTAGTCGTCCCCCCTTGTCGCCGAGCCTGGAGAGCGGGGAAGGGGCGGGGAGGTGGCGCGGCTCTCCTCCGGACAGCGCGCGTGTCCCCGGCAGGAGCGGTGAGCCCGACCGGCGGCAGCGGCGCAGTCCGGGGGAGAAAGTGCAGGGGAGGGAGGGAGGCTCCGCAGCTTGGTAGGGCTTCCCCCGCCCAGTCCGGGGGAGAAGGGGCGGGGAGGGGGCAGAGAAAGAAAGGGCGCGGGGAGGGGGGGGAGAGAAAGAAAGGGCGCGGGGGGGGGAGAGAAAGAAAGGGCGCGGGGGGGGAGAGAAAGAAAGGGCGCGGGGGGGGGGGGGAGAAAGGGCGGCTCGTGCTGCTGCCAGTGCTGTCAGCTGTGGGGGGAGGAGCGCCGGCTAGGCTGGGGGGGGGCGGCTGGGCTTCCCCCCCAGCCGCTGTCAGCTGGGGGGCCCCTGGCTGGGCTGGGGGGCCCCCAAATGATCAGAGTAGGGGGCCCCCAAATTTCTGTCGCCGGCCCTGTAGGTGGGATTTTTACTTTAGGTAGATCCCACTCGCTTCCTCGTGCTGCACTGCTTGTACGGTTCTTATGCTCCTCTTTCAACTCCAGTGGGCCTCATCTCAATGTGACTACACGAATTAAGTGACCCAGACTTAGCCCTTGTCTTGGTGATTTAAGAAATATTGTTTGCATATTAGAAAACCAGGCCAAATTCATCCTATAAAATATTCATTTGATAATTTAAATGTAGGGCAAAGAGGCTGGGAAGTAGTCAACAGAGCTCATTACTCCAGTTACAATGTTAGAACAATGATGATATTCCACGGGCCCAATGCTTCCTTCATTGTGTCACTCGCTGCTCTTGAAATTGCTTATGTATAATGGTGGCAGGATCAGTCTATATAAATTCCTGGATTTCATAAATTAATCTTATTGACCTCACACACAGCTTCAGATTTACAGCTTTTAAAAAATAAGAGGCAACTATCTCAGAAACAAAAGCTGAAGCTTATTGGGGGACACTCTCTTGGGTTACTCGCCTCGTTCCATTTAAAAGCTGTTAACAATCCCTAAAGAGTGTCTCAAATTATAATCAGAGAGATTCAATATCTTTTTTCTATACACAGTCCCTCCAGCTTAATTTTTTTTTGTAATATCAGTAAGCAGATAATAAAAAGCACTCTACGAAATACATCCGGACCCTGCAGGTACCATCACTGTTATTTTCTGTAGCAATTTGGCCTGCCCGGCTAAAAGGAAAGATTAAAAAAGCAGAGAATGCACTATTTATCTCTCTGGATGTAGATTTGTCTCTCTATGCTTGTATCATAACACTGATTCAGGGACTAGAACAGCTTAGGAGAGCAGGAGATGTGTATTAAAATAAAAATCTCTTCTAAGAAAGCTCAATATTTATTTTCAGTTCTTATCAAAACATTGCACTGGTGATAATGGTGTTGTTAAACAAGCTTGGGTTGATAAAGCAAAGGCAAATTTGACTTTAGGAAACATTTGTGTCTTTGCCTCTGTCTCTTCATGTAAATCTGACATTTTATTTAAAGATCAGAATTCTTAAATGAAATAGACTGAATATTATTTTATCTGACACTGTTAAGGAGCATATAGGTCAGTTTGCATAAAGAGTCAGAGGAAGAATGCTCAGAGGTTTCCAGGTGTCAGAATATTAGCACTTCATGTATCTTTCTTCCTGCTCATCATTTGAGTAAGCTGTAATTTTTCACATCTGAGAGAATATAAGATCAAGTGAGATACTCTACATTTCATTTAATGTAGCACAGTAGGAGGGGGAAAGTCTGCAGTAGACAAAACATGGTTCTGGAAAAAGATTTTCTTACCCTGTTTTAGGTATAAATAAGGCGCCTATAATGATACTTGTAGCACCTTACAACTTTTTTTTTTCTTTCTGTGTGTATAAATGCATCTTGCTTTTGTTTGTTCCATTCTATGCATCCGATGAAGTGGGCTGTAGCCCACAAAATCTTATGCTGAAATAAACGGGGTAATCTCTAAGGTGCTACAAGTATTCCTCATTTTCTGTAATGATACTGTTTGGTCCCCAGCTATGGGGCAGTTTATGGTTGCTTAATATCATTCCACACATATCAGAATAACAAGAAGCAAGTTAAAGCCAAATCTATAAATGGTAACAAATCTTTTTGGGGAGAATTTATATAAAAATCTGCCTGATGAAATATAGGAAGCTAGTGCAGGAGCTCTTGGCTAGAAATATTCTTTGAACTGCAGTTTCTAATGTAAAGTCCTCCCAGAAAGATTAACAAGGCAGAGGGGCTGTATACATATAAATATGGACATTCTGATATTAGAATGGGAACATTTTAAAGTAGATAAACATTATTGAGATCTCATTTATATGCATTTACAGTAGTCAAAATCCATGTGCTTTGATGGAGTCGCTTCCAATTGACACCTGTATAATGGAACAGATTCAGGCCCTGTGTGAGTGAGTGAATAGGAAATACAAAATGTTAGACCTTGTCTACATTGGCAAGTTTCTGTGCAGTAAAGCAGCTTTAAGCCCTGTAACTCCTGAGGTGTACACACTGCCAAGTCACTTGGTACACAGAAACTGCACAGTTGCAGCACTGTAAAAAAAACCCACCCTGATGAGAGGTGTACAGCTTTCTGCGCTGGGGCTATAACGCCACAGGGCCAGTGCAGACACTCTGGTCAATTACAGTGCTGTGACTGGCCTCCACGAGGTGTTTCACAATGCCTGTTCTTGCCTCTCTAGTTGTCTTCGGTTTGAATTCTACTACCTGCCCTCAGGTGACCAACTGTGAGCCCCATCCCATAAATTCCTTGGGAATTTTTAAAGTTCCCTCGTGTTTGCTTGGTGACGGGTGCAGTGGTCTAAGCACATCATTCCAGGTGGCCATGCCTGCTTCATGCACCAGGCAATTTTCTGCTTGGAGCAATGCCAAGCTTCTGGACCTCATCAGCATTTGAGGAGAGTCCCAGCTGTGTTCCAGCTGTAGGAATTATAATACCTATGGACAGATTTCACGATGCATGACAGAAAGGGGCCATGACTAGGACACAATGCAGTGCAGGGTCAAAATGAAGGAGCTGCAGAATGCCTACCACAAGGCTCTGGGAGCCTGAATCTGAAAGTTGTTCAATTCCCTCATCACTGTGTACAATCAATGGGTGCTGAGCATGCTCAACAACTGGCAGGAGGTGCTCAGACAGTATCAAAACTGGGCCACTTGTTTAATTCCTCACTTCTGTGGTCAGTAAATTCACCAAAATATTTAAACAGGAAAAACAAACAAACCTGATTTTTTAAATAGTTCACAAGCAAACACACACGGAGCTCTTTTCTTCTGCACATAATTAGTGTAATTATGCACTCAAATTAAATAACTGGACACGCAAGAGCCTTAGGTAGTTAGGCTAAAAAATGGCCATTTTTGCACTCAGTTACTTGAAGTATGTATGTCTATTTTTGTATACACAGTAAGGAGAATCAGGCCTCACAATCTTTCAGAACCAACTATGGAAGTGTTGCCTTTATAATGCCCATGAGAAGTCCAAATAGTTCAGAGAGAGTAGCACTGTCCAATTCAGAATAAACTGAGAAAATAAAACCAGAGTAAAATATATTGGCCTTTGTCTCAATTCTGAGATTCAGTAACAAAAATGGACTTGACTGAAATGAAGACTTTGTACTGCTACATATGGAAGTAGCTGCTCCCATATATAATACTGAATAATGCACCCCCTAGCAGGGGTCTCCAAAGCAGCATCAGCCATGCAATATGACTGAACAGCCCAAATGTGTCAGCAGAGCACTGAAGGGCATATCAAAAATGCTTTGGGGGGAAGAAGGGAAGGATGGATGGAATTAGCCACCTAAAATATTGACTGAGACTCCACTGGCCAGACTGTACAAAACCTGTAAGGTTATGCCACTAAAAATATTAAAATGCACAGCCTATTATTGTAGAAAAATGCTTCCCAAAGGCACAGAGATAACTAAAATCATTTGCAGTCTCTTTAAATGGGTTTGTAGTTATTTATTTCTTCCCTTTAGTTACTGTGATAATATTTTTCTTGGATCCACTGTTTATTATATGAACTGAGAGATCACAGCACTGAAATAAGGACACACCAGAGGAGAAAGAAGTTAAACCTGCTGTGACACAAACCAGCAACCAGAAGAAAATTAAGCATTTAATATGAAATGTGACTCCCCCCAAACAATCTACCTCTTAATGTAATAAAACTGACATTCTTTAATTGGATAGACTTCTTGGCACATCATCAGCATCCAAGGGATGCCTAATCAAGAGATGTAATTGTAAAATCATATTGTGTTTATGACTGTTATTAGTTCAAGGATTTTCTAACCTGGCAACCTAAGAAATAAATAATGACCTAGGGAGCTACTGATTTTCAAGGACACACGTACATGCAAATGAAAGATGAAGTGCATATTTTGCTAATAAATTCTTAAGAAGACTTTGGAATTTATTACTTTCCAGATTGAGGAAAAAAACAAAAATGACACAAAAACAAAACTTAATTGACTATTTTTCTTCCTCCAAACTAGGATCTGACAGCAACTGTAACCAGAAGCTCTAGTAGAGCAATGGCAGCTCACCTGAAATGTACCAAATTCACTATATATCTTTGCTCCAGGCCAAGAATTACAATGAAGGAAAGTCTTGTACCTTCTGTTTCTCATTAAGGGCTAACATGCCACCAGAATTACAGAATAAACTGAACGAGGCCTTGCAGTTCTTTTTCATTTTAGAAAGAGCATGTTTGCATATTCTTATTTTATAAATGGAAGAACTTTTCCTGAAATAGGCAGTACTTATATGGACATCACTTGGACGGGGATATTTACTGCATGCATTCTGGGGCTCTTTATTTGATGATATATTATTCACGCTCTACTATTCCACTGGGTATTTTGCATTAGTATTTTGCATAATACAAAATGCCACAAAGTTGACCCTGGGGTTGCAAGACAATGGGAAACTGCAGATGCTTGAGTGTCATGCTGAGTCTTACTGACCCTGAATTGCCTGTGGCATTAAGCTTAAGCTTTGGATAGTAGGAAACCCTTTATTAGTTGAATAGGTTTTTTTAGTTAATAATTTTGTCACCAGGCTAATGACCATGTAGATACACACACAAATATATGTATATATACATAATTTTACATCCTCCACATACAGGGGGAAGTCATGGCCTCATTGAAGTCACTGGGATTTTTGCCAGGGCCAGGATTTCACCAATAAATACACACACCATACAGGTTGAGGTGACAGATAAATGTATCACATATATATCACATGGCCATGCCTATGCCCATATCATCTGCCTAGTAATATATCTCACCAGGATTTAACCTCACTTTCCACCACCTTAAGAGTCTTCAAATAGGTACTCTTATTCCTCCCCTCCCTCCCAAGTTGGACCTGCCATACAAGGTTTCTGTAAAATGTTGCATTTTGGTTTCACAGAGATGACCTTGGGAGCCTAGCCTCTTTGTTATTACTGGCTGAGTGGCCACACAGAATTAGAAAGTGGCCATGAAAAACTAAGGAGGACTTTCTGTGTGACACCATGATGTACTCTGTGGCCAAAAAATTGGAATTGAAGGAGTGGAGGGACAGCAAGAAGAGGGATCAAAAGGAGAACGTGGGACGCCAGAAAGAATCCAGGGAGTGGCTCTTAAACGTTATGGAGTGCCAAGCAGACATGTTCCAGGAAATACTAGCACTACAAACTGAGCAGCTCTGTGCCCGCCCTCTCTTGCAGCTGCTGTCGCAAAACTCTTTCCCATGAGCTTCCCAGACAGTGCCAACACTTATCAACCTCCTTACTCCAGTTTGTACCCACGGTATTCCACTCTTCCCCCATTGCAGCCCAGTACTGTGGAATCCCATATTACCCATTGCACTCAACACCCATCCCTGGGCAGGTTAGCCTTGTTGTAGTACAGTACCCACTGCACTGCACTGTACTCCAAAGGATAAGGCTGGAGATGATCCCTGGACATACAAAAATCTTAACTATCCCAGGAACCCACCCCCTCTTGGGACCTTCCCTTCCCTTATCCCTCTCAGTACTGACGGTTTTTTTGTTTGACTCTCTCTTCCGGTTGTTGTTTTTTAATAAAATAATTGTGTTGGTTTGAAAGCAGTCTTTATTCTATTGATTGAAAGCAAACAGAGCCCTGCAAAGCCACAGACAATTATCTTAAACCTTCATATTGCATCGTTTGTATCAATCACAATCACCTCCTAGCATTGCAAGCACTGCACTCCCAAGCATAGCAACAAATATTAGTGGCTTTCAGCTTCAAATTCCTGCCTCCAGGCATAGCTGATCCTTATGGCATTGCACTCCGCTCCTCTAATAGCCCTGGTCTTTGGCTGTACAAATTCAGCCTCCAAGTGCTGAGCCTCAGCGGTCCAGACCTTAGTAAAGCTTTTACCCTTCCCTTCCCAAATACTATGTAGCGTACAGCACACAGCTATAAGCATTGGAATATTGTCATTGGCCAGGTCCAGCTTTCCATATAGGCAGCACCAGTGGGCCTTTAAACAGCCAAACACATACTAACCAGTCATTCTGCACTTGCTCAGCCTGTTGTTAAACCAATCCATTAAGGGGTAGGTGGGGTCTCCCAAGATCCCAATGGGCATTTCGACTTCCCCTATGGTGATCTGGTCCATGAAGACAGTCCCTGCTTGCAGCTTTCTGAACAGGCTAGTGTCCCGGAAGATGCGTGTCATGCACCTTTCCAGACCAGCCTGTGTTAATGTCTGTGAAACACCCACAGTGATTCCCTAAGCGCCTGGAGAATCATTGAGAAATACCCATTCCAATTAATATATTCAGTGGCTAGATGGTCCGGCACCAGAATTGGAATATGCGTGCCATCTACCACCTCTCCACTGTTAGGGAAGCCCATTTGTGCAAAACCTTCTGCAATGTCACGCACATTGTCCAGAGTCACAGTCTTTTGGAGCAGGATGCGATTAATGGTCCTGCACACTTCCATCAACATGAGTCCAATGGTCGACTTTTCCACTCTGAACTGGTTAGTGATTGATCAATAGCAATCTGGAGTAACTAGCTTCCACAATGCAATCGCCACACGCTTTTCCAATGGCAGAGCAGCTCTCATTCTCGCATTCTCTCATTCTTGCACCGCAGGGCTGGGATGAGCTCATCACATAGTCCCATGAATGTGGCTTTCCTCATCCAAAAGTTCTGCGGCCACTGCTCATCATCCCAGACATGCATGATAATGTGATCCCACCACTCTGCTTGTTTCCCAAGCACAAAAGCGGCGTTCCACTGTGGTCAGCATCTCCGTGAATGCTGCAGTCGTTTGCGTGTCATAGCTACTATGCATGGCGAGATCAATGTCACACTCCTCTTGCCTTTGTAGTTTAAGGAATAACTTCACTGCCACTCTTGATGTGTTAGTTAGAGCGAGCAGCATACTGATCAACAGTTTGGGATCCATTCCTGCAGACCAAAGAGGCAGAGCACGCAGGACACAAATAGTTGAAAGATGACGCCAAATGCGGACGGAAGCACAGGGATTGCTGGGATGTGAAGCAATGCATCATGGGGCATTCGGACAGGACTCAGGATTCCCTGTGACCCCCTCCACCTTCCCAGAACTCTTAGCAGCAGAAGAGGAAGAGATGCTCTGTGGAATAGCTGCCCAGAGTGCACCACTCCAAATACCGCTTCAAGTGCCAACAGTGTGAACACACAACAGTGGTTTCCCTTCAGCGCTCTCTGAGCAGTGCTGTAACTGTCAGTGCTGTAACTCTACCAGTGTAGACATAACCTCAGTCTGGGTTCAGCTGTTGTTGAGGAAACAATGGAGAGATTTTAAAGCAGAGGTGAGCAAACTACTGCCCGCGGGCTGGATCCAACCCGTCGGGGCTTTGGATCCAGTCTGCAGGATTGCCACCCTTGTGGCACCGTGGGCCCCATGCTGCTCCCAGAAGCAGCCGGCACCATGTCCCTGTGTCCCTATGGCCCCTGTGGGAGGAAGGGGCAGAGGGCTCCACGTGGAATGGGGAACTGTGGCCAATGGGAGCTTCAGGGGAGATACTCAAAGGTGAGAGTGGTGCGCAGAGCCCTCTGCCCCCACTTCTCCCAGGGGCTGCATGGACATGGTGCCGGGTGCTTCCAGGAGGAGTTCGGGGCAAGGGCAGTCAGATAGGGAGCTGCCCTGGCCCCAGTGCACTCTGCTGCAACCCTGGAGCCACTCAAGGTAAGCATTGCTGGGCCAGAGCCTGCACTCCAAATCCCTGCCCTGAGCACTCTGCCTACACCTCAACCCTCTGTCACACCCCACACCCTTCCCGCACTCCAACCCCCTGCCCTGAGCTCCCTGATGTGCCCCACACTCCTCCTGTACCCAACCTTCTGCTGCATCCCGTACCTCTCCTGCACCCCAACCCCCTGCGCTGAGCCCCCCTTGTACAGTCCACACCGCTCCTCTGCCCCAACCCCTTGCCCTGAGTCCCTTCCTGACCATTGTACCCTCTCCCACACCCCGCACTCCCTTCTGCACCCCAACCCCTTGTCCTGAGCCCCCTGCTGGACCCCACACCGCTCCTGCACCCCAACCCCCAGCCCCAGCCCTACATGCATGGCCCTGAATGCAATTTCCCCACCCAAAAAGTTTCCCCGCCCCATTCTAAAGTCATGGTCCCACAAGGATAGAAAATGGCAGCTCTAGCTCGTAGAAAAGGGGAGATTCCCATCTTCTACTTCTGACACTGAAAGGGCATGAGACAGAGCTGAATGTAATTTCACAATAGTTTTAGATCTATGAAAACTATTTTAGGTTATTTATGGTTTTAATTTTTCTCTTCCTCTGAAACTCACAGTAAGTGAGGTGCATAGCTTTAAAGGTGCAGAGCTTAAAAGAATTATTAGGACTATTTTTTTGTAACACTCTAGAACTAAATTATTTTTACTGTAAAATGTGGCAGATACAATATGTGATGTGTTACAAGGGATTTATCTTTTGTTTGGAATGATCTGTATAACACACTTGTAATATAGCATATTAGGAAGTTAGGAATTAAGATTATTTTTAGGGTCAGAGTGCATCCATTCATGGGTTTTTTCTCTCGCACTCTCCCCTCTCCCTCATCTCTTCATTAGCAGTGACTACCATGTAAGCTAGTCCTGAAATACTTAAGACCTTAACAATCCAGTTTTCATGGGAACATGGGTATGATTTTCAGAATTGCTTTGCACTCACTGCTCCCGTTGGCTTTAGCTGGAGTATGTGTGTTCAGTCCACTGCAGAAACACTACAAAAGGGTAACAACTTCCAGCTCCCTGCACAGGAATGAAGAACTTTTCCTTTGAGCCTTCCTGTCAGGTACCTGAACCATACATAAGGAGAAAAAGTATGTAGTCCTGAATTTTCATTTCAGTAGATGCTCAAAAACTCAAGTGTAGGTAAATGGTTTGTGTACAGTGCAAGGTGTTATGTTCTATTGATAATAGTAGAGGGATACAAATAATTTTTAAAATAACTAAGCTCCCATGCTTTTCATTTTGTGCTTATCATCTTCCCTTTCAAGTCATGTTCTGGAATGGTCTCTTGGATGTTCAGTGTTTATCTGAATGTACCCTGCTCTGCATGTATATACATATGAAATTAATTTATTGCTCCTATGAAATTAAACACCCATAACCACAGCATGCTGCTATTAAACTGCATCAACACAAACTCCTTCTGTAGGCAGGACGATTTTCATTACTCAAGTCATTCTCATCATGAGATCAGCGTCATGGCGATAATTGCACTGCACCCCACATTCCACAGAAATCTATATAATGTAGGACTGACTGTACAACTACTCTTAAAGTAGCACAACTACTCTGGTACAACTACTCTTAAAAGCTTTCTGACCCCCTGAATTTACCCAGGCACTAAGGAAATGCACATTGTAATGAAAACTTTAACATGGGAGCAGTTCCTTGCGTATTCACTTGCTTTCTGGAAACAAGAACCCCCAAAAGAGTGGGTTTATTCCCATCACACTGCTGCTTCCATTTTCCTCATGTTGAAATGCAGCCGCACCTGCAGCTAGAGCCCTAACTCAGCAAAGGCCCCCGAAGAACTTGGATGCTGGCTCTGCAACACGCTGACCTAGTCAGGAAAGAAGCTAACTTTATACATACTTTAATCTTTACCTCCCCCAACATCCCTTTCTCCCTTGGAAAAACGAAATTTACTTGGTTCCAAGGGGTTGTGGAACTCAGGGGGTTTTGTGAGGAAAGTCTGGGCATTTGCCATTCCTGTATCCTTCCCTGGATTTTCCCCTTTCTCTACACGAGCCTTACACAATCTCACTGGGAAAGGAGAAGAAAGGGGTTCCCGCTGTGTCATGAACTAGAGTATTTACTTGTTAAAAGGGAGCAGATATGGAGAGATGCATGATTCCTAACGTGGCATTATATGGCTGTTACTAATGGGGAAAACAATCTCTCACTATTTGGAATGGATTGCACAGCCAAAGAGGCTAATGGATCCTCTGTGAGGAGAAGAGCTACAGAAGCTTACTTCTGCTCCATAGAGTCTGCAGTGATTTTAGAAATCAGGAATAAAAATGTGGGACCCCCGCTGCCTTGAAGTAATAACAAAGGATCGAAATAATGAGGTTAATATGACTTGGAGGCAACTGAACTCTAATGATAGGGTCTAAAACAAAACCAAGTGCAGGTTAAATCCTCTGTGGCACATTCAGACTGAACATATGACTGTTTCTGAATCTCTTTATTGAACCTGACTAAAGATCTCAGCATCCCAGGCAGCCTGCTGGAAGAGCAGCTTTTGGAAAGTGTATTAAAAGGAATCCTCAGAGCAAGCCAGTCTTCCTGAACTTGCAATGCAACAAACAGGCCTACAAGCAATTCATTCAGTTTGGTCCCAAGGATTAGTCTTGTTCAGCTGGACACTTGGTGCTTAATCTGTGCCAAGATGCAGCATGCAGCAACAGCACTCCTCAGATGTGCTGACAGGAAAAATCTGCTGCCAAAAGTGACCCAAATATGACAGTATTTCCTCAGATGCTAGAAATTGTCTGCTCCCCGCTTTTGTAGCTGGTAACTGCATCAGCAAAACATTTTGCATACGGTTGTCATGCAACACCAACTGTGTTAATGAAAAGGACCACCGGACTTGGAACATGGTTCTTTGGTGCTATCACAGGTTGTGAAGGTGGTACTACTATAAATGGTAGCTTTCCGTCAAGTCCCAGTCCCAATGCAAACTACGCACAGGGGAATTTTATGGAGTGGCTGATACAGAATGCTCCGCCACATACATTTAGTGGCAATTTTCTCTAGAGTCCGATTCCAATTTTGTAACCACAATGAATTGAGAATATAATAACATTTAGGACCTAAGTACTTGACTGCGCCTGCTTATTAGCACCTGTAATTATTGCATGCCTCAAAGTGAAAAATGGGTTAGAACCTCTTAAAAATGTGGCCCTTTTTTTTGTTTCTTTCTGTGAAATTATACACAGCAAAAAAATAAATGAAGTCATTTGTATTCGGTGCCAGAACTATAACAATGCACTGGAAAAAGTTCAGAAGTATAGGGATGCAACTAACCAAAATACGTTAAAGAAGTGACAGGAATAGAAATTTATGAACTGTAGATGTTTTGTTCAAGTTAATGAAGAAAATCTCCTGGGTAGGGAGAGCAAGGAAAAAATAATCTTGAGACTTGTGTTCATAAGTAGAGGATTCATGAGATCATAAGGACATGAGATCATAAGTATAAAACAGCTGGAGAAGACTGCATCAACCATTACTGGGGTGGATGACAATGATTGAAACTACAGCATTTAAAACTCGCTACTCCACCCTGTTTTGGAAAGTGTAGCTCGGAGAGCATTCATTTGACTAGATCTTTTTATAGGCAAGCAACCTTCCTCTGCCTAAAGACACAGATATTTCAAATCTTTATTTTTTACTCTGTTGACTGATTCCCCTCCCCAAGTCCAACCCCTTTATACAAAATTAAAAACAGAAAACAGAGAATGAGAACAGCATGTGCTCAAAATATTATATTCTGGAATGGCTGTGGACCAGGTGGTGCTGCAAGGTTTGGGGGCCTTACAGAGAAAATCTAAACCTGCCTTGCTGATGACAGGCTGGTGAGGAACTCCTACAAGGAAACATGATTTCAGAACATAAGAATGGCTGTGCTGGATCAGACCAATGGTTCATCTAGCCCAGTATCCTGTCTTCTGACAGCGACCAATGACACGTTTCAGAGGGAATGAACAGAACAGGCAATCATTGCCTGATCCATCCCCTGCCATCCACTCCCAGCTTCTGGCAAACAGGGACACCCAGGTTGACTGTGCATTGCGTGAAGAAATATTTCCTTTGTTTATTTTAAACCTGCTGCTTATGAATTTCATTGGGTGATCCCTAGTTCTTATGTTATGTGAAGTAGTAAATAACACTTATTCACTTTATCCACACTAGTTAAAACTTTATAGATCTCTATCATATCCCCCCTTAGTCTACTCTTTTCCAAGATGAAAAGTCCATCTTTTAAATCTCTCTTCATATGGAAGCTATTCCATACCTCTAATAATTTTTGTTGTCCTTCTCTGTACCTTTTCCAATTTCAATATATCTTTTTTGAGATGGGAGACCAGATCTACCCACAATATTCAAGATTTGGGCAGAACAAGGATTTATATAGAGGCATTATGATATTTTCTGTTCTGTTATTTATCCCTTTCCTAATGATTCCTAACATTTCTGTTAGACTTTTCTTCTTTAACTGCTGTTGCACATTGAACAGATGTTTTCAGAGAATTATCCACAATGACTCCAAGATCTCTTTCTTGAGTGGTAACAGCTAATTTAGACCCCATCATTTTATATGTACAGTAGACTCCTGATTATCCGGGCGCGGGTTAACCGGGCTGCGGATTAACCGGGATGTCTAAACGGGTCGGTAGGGGAAGACCCAAAGCGGCGGCGGGCTCAGCCTTAGCCTGCCTCTGCTTTGGGGCTTCTCCCACTGGCCCCTTATGAGCTGGGGTCTCAGCCTGCTTCCAGCCTGGGTGTAGGAAACCTAGACTGGCAGCGGGCTGACACCCAGGCTGGCAGGAGCCTGGGGGGAAAGCCCAAAAGCGGCAGCAGGTTGAGTGCTGAGCCCGCCGCTGCTTTGGGCTCTCTCCCCAGGCTCCTGCCACCTGCCCCACTCAGCTCCCGCTGACAGCCTGGGTGCAGGGAACCCAGGCTGACAGCGGGAGCAGACTGGGGCAGGAGGCAGGACCCCGTCTGGCAAGGGGCCAGCGGGGGGAAACCCCAAAGTGGAAGCAGGCTGAGCGCTCAACCTGCTGCTGCTTTGGGGTTTCCCCCGCTGGCCCCTTGCCAGCAGGGGTCTCAGCCTGCAGCCAGCCTGGGTGTAGGAAGCCCAGGCTGGCAGCGGGATCTGAGACCCCAGCTAGCAGGAGCCTGCGGGGAAACTCTAAAGCAGCTGGGGGTTGAGAGCTCGGTCACTGCCGCTTCTCAGCTCTCTGCCGCTTTAGAGTTTCCCCGCAGGCTCCTGTCAGCGGGGGTCTCAGCTCCCGCTGCCAGCCTGGGCTTCCTACACCCAGGCTGGCAGCGGGAGCTGACTGGGGCAGGTGGTGGGACCACCACCATCCCCCCCCCCCCAGTAGACACTTGAGTATCCGGGATTTTATTAACCCGGATTAAGGTTTTCCCGATCATCCTGGATAATCGAGAGTCGTATAGTTAAGATTATATTTTCCAATGTGCATTACTTTGCAATTATCAATATTGAATTTAATCTGCTATTTTATTGCCCAGTCACCGAGTTTTGTGTGATCCCTTTGTAACTCTTCTCAGTCTGCTTGGGACTTAACTATCTTGAGTAATTTTGTATCATCTGCAAATTTTGTCATCTCACTGTTTACCCTTTTTTCAAGATCATTAATGAATATGTTGAACAGTACTAGTTCCAGTACAGACCCCGAGGGGACACCACTATTTACCTCTCTCTATTCTGAAAACTGACCATTCACTTCTACTCTTTGTTTCCTATCTTTTAACCCAGTGGTTCTCAAACTTTGTGAGACCGCAACCCCTTTTTGTACTCTGGCGTCTCCTCGCGACCCCTCCGCCGAAAAGCCGCCGAATTACAAAACAAAAACAAAAACAAAAAAAACCTTGACGAATGCCCCGGCCCTCAGTCCCCGCTGCGGGCGGGCTCCCGGCTGAGCCCCAGCCCCGGTCCCCGCCGGCGACCGGGGCTTAGGGCTTGAGCAGCTGCCGGGGCTCGGAGCTCGTCGCTCCCCGGGTATTGCGGCGCAAGCTGCCGCCGGCGGCTCCTGAGATCGCGGCTCCGGCAGCCGCCGGTGGCCCCGGAGATTGCGGCTGGTCAGGCAGCCACCCGCGGCCCCGGAGATCGCGGCTCCGGCAGATCACAGCTGCCGGAGATCACAGCCGCCCGCGGCCCCGGAGATCGCAGCTCTGGCAGCCGCTGGCAGCCCCAGAGATCCCGCAGCAGGGCGTTACTGGGGTAGGGTCTCGCGACCCCCACAAAAGTGGCCCGCGACCCCTTGAGGGGTCCCAACCCCCACTTTGAGAACCCCTGTTTTAACCAGTTACCTACCCATGGGTGGACCTTCCCTTTTATCCCATGTTCATGAAGATTCTTTCATTAAAAGTCAGGGGCTTTTCTGAAATGAAGGATGAAAGTGTCCCTAACAAAGCATATGTCAGGCGCTGAAATACACATGACATTCTATGTAAGGAAAAATATAACTGGTCTACACTTCCATGGTTGGTAGCACAACTGCTTCATTCTATTTTCAAAAATCAGACATGTTAGTCTGGAATTGCAGAAGTGACAAAGAGTCCTGTGGCACCTTAAAGACTAACTAAAGTACTGAAGCATGAGCTTTCGTGGGCTAATACCCACTTCGTCTTCCTCTGCATGCATCCGACAAAGTGGATATTAGCCCACGAAAGCTTATGCTTCAATACTTTAGTTAGTCTTTAAGGTGCCACAGGACTCTTATTCTATTTTCAGAAGCCTTTGTTTAAAATTAATTGCTTAGCATAGAAGTCAGCTCTACAATGAAATCAGATTTGCAATTTGCGCAGATGTAAAACACCATATTTTCTCTACTGTCTGACTATTAGCAATTCCATCTCCCTCGTGGTTCCCCTCTCTGGTTTGTTTAATTCTCATTTCCCATTCTATTTCCCTCAGATTGTCTGAATGTTTGTATGGTTTAGTGCAATTACTACTGTACTGTTATTAGTACTGTACTGTATTACTAGTGCAAGACACTACTCAATTATTTAAATGTGAAATACATTCATATGAGTAAAGCCCCTATTCAGCAGAGAGAAGCCTCTGGTTCCTGGCCTGTGGACAGTTTGCAGGTTTCTGTGGTAATGCAGCCATGGAAATAGATCCCTGTTTAAAAGTTGTGTTTTCTCCTCTGTAGCTACACAGTGTTGTCTGACAATCCCTTTCTAGCACTTGGGAACAGGAGGCTCCCTGCCCAGTATTCCTGCGTCAGAGAGGCCTCCATCCACCAGCAGATAAATATTGGTTTTTTTATTACTCATTTCCTAGGCTGGCTGCACTTGGCTTTTTTCAGAGTTCTGTGTGGCTTACTCAAGCGTAGGGTGGTAAGAAATCAGTAGGTGAAAGTATGCCACACAGAGTAGGGAGTTAAGTAATACAAAGGCATCTTTGATATGCAACAGAAGCTCCCTGAAGAGCTGCTCCATCATTCCTCAGCCTATAGGGTGGCTGTTTGGGGAGAGAGGATCTTCTGCAAGAAAGTCTACTTTCCTTCTTAATAAGCTTACTTTGGGGCAGGTCAGGGACAATTTCTGTTCTTATTTAAAAATCCAAGTCCAGCCAGTTATCACCAAGCAATTTTATGAAACATGTACAAATGTTCATTATAATTAATTTCTATTCTCTGAAATACCTCCAGATTAAAAATACATCTGCATCAAACTCTCCAAGGCAATGCTATTCTCAGGAACTATTAGAATGTTCTTCCTCTTCTCTGTTTATTAGAGTACTCCATGTTCAGTATTCACTATAAGCTTGCAAAACCAGCTGTTTGTTGTGTTGTGTTGATTTTTCCCCGGCAAAATCCTGTAACACCACACTCTCCTAACCACATTGTCAAGACAATGATGTCACAATATAGCTGCCCAGTTAACCCACCATTAACTAAATGATGTTTGGACAAACAATGGTAGCAAGATGATCCCACTTATATTAATCAACTTCAGAGTCTAATTAGGTCAACTGAAATACTAGTATCATCAAGCACAGGTCTTTGTTCTTTGAGAAAACCAAGGAAATGAAATGCACAAATTTATATTAGTGAAACAGTACGATGCCCTGTTAAAATAACTAAGACAGGAAATGCAAACAACAAAAGTCTAACAATAAAACACTAAATCAGCAGTGTTGCTCACATATAGTATTGTTTATTTTTTTCAGGTTAACCGTGCAGCTTAATATATTATGATTTACAAGTATGTCATACAATATACACCATAAACCCCACTGGCTCACATAAAGCCTGGGTAAATTTCCTTTCCTCTTGACTTTTGCATTTCCTGATACTTGCAGACAAAATTCCCCATTATTTTTCAGTATGCAAAAGATAGCATATGATGCCTGATGACTTTTAATGCATTAAGTTAGCTTGCTGTTTGAAGACAGCTTTTGCTCTATAAGTCTTTCAATTACATAACTGTTTTACAACTGAAAATATCCAGTTTATTCTTTTCTTTTCAGCAAACCTACGTCAGCCACTCGGCCATTCTGACATTGAAAATAGGGTTAGAAAGGCCCCAGAAGTAGGTCTGGTCCCCACTACGGCTTAACGTCAACTTTAGAGTTGTTAAGTCGGAATAAAACTGTACCCGTCCTCACACGGCCGCCATTTGCGTCGATTTAAAGGGCCTTCTAAGGGTATGTCTTCACTACCCGCTGGATCGGCGGGTAGCAATCGATCACTCGCAGCGCCCCAGTCAACTCCGGAACTCCAGCTTGCTGGGAGGTGCAAGCTGGAGTCGACGGGGGAGCACACCGCCGACCGCCGCTGCCATGGGGACGAGCGGTAAGTCAGCTGCAGATACGCAAACTTCAGCTACATGATTCACGTAGCTGAAGTTGCGTATCTGCAGTCGATCCCCCCCCGTAGTGGGGACCAGCCCTAAATTGATTTCTGTACTCCTCCCTAACAAGAGGAGTAGCGCAGAAATCAACCTCTCTGGGTCAATTGTGGAGTAGTGAGGATGTATGGGGACGTTATTGGCCTCCAGCGGCTGTCCTACAATGCACCGTTGTGACCGCTCTGGACAGCCTCACTGCTCCACTGTGACCGCTCTGAACAGCACTCTCAACTCGCTGCTCTGGCCAGGTAGACAGGAAAAGCCCCGGGAACATTTGAATAGCATTTCCTGTTTGGCCAGCATGGTGAGCTTACCTGCACAGGTCAGTCGCCATTCAGAGCTCAGCAGCACAAGGCACAACCATGCAAAGCTCAGCAGCACAGGAGACCAACCAGAGGAAAAGAGCTCCAGCATGGTCCACGTGTGAGGTGTTGGATCTCATCGCTATCTGGGGAGAGGAATCCGTGATGTTGGAACTTTGTTCCAACAAACGGAATGCCTACACGTTTGCCAGAGTCTCCAAGGCCATGATGGAAAGGGGCCACAACAGGGATGCCCAACAGTGCCGCGTGAAAATTAAGGAGCTGAGGCAAGCGTTCCAGAAAACAAAAGAGGCAAATGGACGCTCTTGGGGCCCGCCCCGGACATGCCGGTTCTACAACGAACTTAATCAGATAATGGGGGGCTCCCCAATCACTGTCGCACTGGTGTCCGTGGACTCCACCCATGGGATGATCATCAGGCATGAGGAGGATTCAGATGACAACCAAGGTGATGAGGACGAAAATATCACAGAGCAGCAGGAGGCAAGCCGAGAAACCCTGTTAGCAGACAGCCAGGAGCTGCTTATCACCCTGGAGCCAGTACAATCACAACCCTCCCAAGCAGGTACCCCAGCCAGCGAAGGAACCTCTGGTGAGTGTGCCTTTATAAGGATAAGATGAGTCATGATTTTAAAAGGAAGCATTTATTAATGATTAACTTGCCCTAAGGACTTGGCATGCATTCATTGCTGGTTCACCTACTGGAAAAGTCTGTTAATGTATTCTGGGATGGAGTGGAAATCCTCTATGGAGATTTCCATGAAACTTTCTAGCAGGTAGTGATGAACCTTTCACAAGAGGTTTCTGGGGAGAGCTGCCTTATTTAGTCCTCCGTGATAGGACACACTTCCACGCCATGCAATTAGTAAATAGTCTGGTATCATTGCGTAACACAGCATTGCAGCATATGGACTGGAATTTTGCAGAGACTTCAGCAACATGTGTTCTCCATCTCATTGAGAAATCCTCAGCAGAGTGATGTCATTCACTGTTGCCTGTTTGAAATATGGGACTAGTAAGGGTACAGTCATCTGTAATGGGACAGATGTTCCCACTGGGCTGCTCACACGAGGTGGCTGTAAAGTAATCTTCCCCTGCCTGTAGCCCAAGCAGCCACCCCCACCCCCCCAGCCACCCCGAGGCCCAAGCAGCGTGAGTGTGTGTGGGCTGCTTGCGGTTCACTGGGAGCCACGCGGTGGGGGGAGGAGGAAGCCACGTGGTGGGGGAAAGGGGTTGGTTAGTATAGGAAAGGGGAGCGCTACTCTAAAGAATATGGTTTACCATGGCCGCCTGCATGGTGATTTCAGTAGTCGTGTAGAGACTGTCTCATGTGTGTGATGCTGTGTGAACAGGAAAGCCATCCACTGAATTTAGGTACGGAATGTGACCTTGTGTAGAAAGCATATCAGCTCTGTGAATACTGTGTTTCACCGTTAAATAGTACTCCTATTGTGCTGCAAAATGTATCAGTCTTATAACCTTGTCCTTTTTTTGGCCACAGCAGCTGCACATTTATCTCTGCACACCCCTTCATGCCCATCAAGCAGGCTATCGCAAATAAGGAGACATAAGAAGAAGACGTGTGATGACATGTTTAATGAACTAATGCAGAACTCTCATGCTGAGGACACTAGGCAGAGTGAATGGAGAGAAAATTTTTTACAGTCTAGGCAAGAGTCCAGGGCTGCATCAGAGAGGTGGCTGGAGCGCGATGAAAGGTGGATGGATGCGATGCTGAGGATAATGGAGGACCAAAGCGACATGCTCCGGTGTCTGGTGGAGCTTCAGCAGGCCCAACAATCGCCTCTACAGCCTCTGTCTAACCACCTCCCCAGGTCCCATAGCCTCCCCACCCAGACGTGGGGTGAGAACACGGGGGGGGGGGGGGGAAGCTCCAGAGACCGACCCACTCTACCCCACAAGCCAGCACAATCAGCAGCAGGCTGAGTTTATCTAAAAAGTTTTAAAAGGTGCTGTGTCTTGGTCACCCCACCCCTCATCCACCATCCCGACTGGCCCTCACCCACCCCTTCTGGGCTACCTTTCCAGTGATCCCCTGTGTTTGTGAAGAAGCAATAAAGAATGCATGATTTTTAAAACAGTGAATTATTTCCTCTGCAAGTACTGGGGGGGGGGGGGGGGAGGGAGGTTTAAGAGGGTGCAAGGACGGCAGGCTTAGGGCTGAGCGGAGCAAGGGAGCGGGTTTTCAAACGCCATCTTGGGCATTCATAAAACTGGTTTTCAAGGCATCTCTGAGGCACAGCGTCTCCTGGTGCTGCTTCTTTCCCTGCTGTCTGGCTGCTGGTAAGCAGCGGACAGGAGATCAGCCTCTGTCTCCCACCCTGCCATAAATGTCTCCCCCTTGCTGTCACAGAGATTGTGGAGCACAGAGAAAGCAGCAATAACAATGGGCACATTTCTGTCGCTGATGTCTGAGCGAGTGAGTAATGTACGCCAGCACACTTTGAGGTGGCCAAATGTGCACTCAACTGCCATTCTGCACTTGCTCAGCCTATAGTTGAACAGCTCCTGAGCCCTGTCCAGGGATCCTGTGTAGGGCTTCATAAGCCAGGGCAGTAAGGGGTAGGCTGGGTTCCCCAAGGATAACGATCGGCTTTTCTACACCCCACACAGTAATTTTCTGGTCTGGGAAGAAAATTCCTTGCTCCAGATCTCTAAATATCCTAGAGTTCCTGAACACACAAGCGTCATGAACCTTTCCCGGCCATCCCCCGTACAGGTCGGTGAAACGTCTCTTGTGGTCAATCAGTGCTTGCATGACCATAGAATAATAGCCCTTCCGGTTTCTGTACTCTGCACCGTTGTTGTCCGGTGCCAAGATAGGGATATAAGTCCCATCTATAGCCCCACCACAGTTAGGGAATCCCATCGCGGCAAAGCCATCTACTGTAGCTTGCAGGTTTCCAAGGTTTATAACCCTGGGTAGCAGCAGATCGATGATTGCCCTGCTTACTTGCATCACAGCAGACCCCACTGTAGATTTACCCACCCCAAACTTATTCAAGGCTGACCGGTAGCTGTCTGGCATTGCAAGCTTCCAGAGGGCTATCGCCACTCGCTTCTGAACTGTGAGGGCTGCTCTCATTTTGGTATTCTTGCACTGGAGGGCGGGGGAAAGCAAGTCACAAAGTTCCATGAATGTGCCCTTACGCATGCAAAAGTTTCTGAGCCACTGAGAGTCATCCCAGACCTGCAGCACTATGCGATCCCACCAGTCCGTGCTTGTTTCCCTGGCCCAGAATCGGCGTTCCATAGCATGAGCCTGCCCCATTGCCACCAAATTTGCCAGATTGTTGGACCCCCTACTTCCAAAAAGTCAGTGTCCCTGTCCGTGTGCACGTCCAGGTCCATCTCCTCATCACTGTTGTCAATTTCCGGAAAGCGCAGTTGTGTCCAGATCGCCTTCCTCTGCAGACGGTACAGCATAAAGTCCACAACAATGAGTGAGGTCTTCACAACGACCAGTACTGCAGCAGTGGCCTCAGCAGGCTCCATGCTTGCACTGCTATGGCATCAGCGCAGTGCGGAGATAGGGTGCGAATAATGGGATACCTACCCACAGTGCATCGCTCGAAATGGTGCCTGCTGGGGACTCCGGGAACTGTGGGATAGCTACCCACAGTGCACCACTTGCTATGTCGACGCTTGCCACAGTTGTGTGGACAGACGCTGCTGACTTGCCATGCTTCAGGGGGACGCACAAAATCGACTCTATACAGTCTACTTTTAAAAAATCGACTGTAAGGAAATCGACCTACTGTTGTAATGAAGACATACCCGTAGATTCCATTCAGCTGACAGGTGGAGAGGCGCCCCATTCATTCACCCTATTTGTCTTCCACTTTCTAAACCTTCTGATGAATTGCAGTGAATTTTACTGAGGATCAACATTGCTAGACTGGAGTTTGTACTGTGCTGATCAGAGGTTTACCCAAGTGCAGACAGTCAAGGTTTTAGAATGACTGTTTACCAAAAATTAGGAAAGAAAATCCTACTGTATGTACCTAAGAAATGCAAACATTCCCATTTTGCTAATCTTTCTTGTTTTACATAGTGCATGTAGGTCACATATTAGTATATGGGGATGAGGTGAATTTACCAGACTCACTTTTGGAGGCTTCAGTTTCAAATCTAGCTGGGGACACAAATGAAATAAATCTACAGTTGATTTATAGGTCTAATCCGAAGCCACTGAAGTGAGTGGAAATACTTCCCTGACTTCAGTAGGTGTTGGATCAGGTACGATATGCACAGAATGCTCAGCAGTAGAAACAGGAGAGTGCCTAGCATATATGTTCAACTGTCTTTCTGCTCCTGCCCTTCCATTAGCTCAGCAGGAGGGACAGGATTAATACTGGCGCTGTGCGACTCGTCTGGTGCGGCCGTATTTGCCATGAACATGCGCTCCATTTCCACCAAACTAATATTTCAAAAGCATTTTTTTAAGCAGTGTGTTTGCAGTTTCTTTGAACCGGTAACTGAAATCCTCACTGCCTTCCGCTGATGACCCTGGATCTCCTCCCTCTGCCCCCATTGCTTTCTCTTGCTCCATGAGCAGCTCTGATGGGATAAACCAGGAGGGGGGACTAATGTTAGGAGCTGACCTGGCTGGAATGGGGATGAGCCAGTAAGGGTGTATCCTCTCCTCTATGAACAGAGGGATCTCTCCAGGGCTGGATTACCCAATAGGCAGACTAAGAACGTGCTTAGGGCACCAGCAAAGCAGGAGGCACCAAAAAAAAAAAAAGATTTTGGGGGAATTTTTTTTGATATTTGATGTTTTTTTTAAAAAAAGCATTGAAGTAGTCTTAAAACATATTTGGGCAATGATCATGTGTTGAAATCTCTTTTTAATACTCGCTGGGAGGTGCATGCAGTGGCAACAAGTGCAATTCTGGAGTCTTACTCAACGATTGTGGCTGCATTAGAAAGTAAAGCTGAAGACCAATCACAAAAGGGAGAAACTATACAAGAGGCAGAAAACATTGCAAACAAGATGCAAGAACTACAGTTTGTATTCGTGTTGACCATGTGGAATGAAATTTTACAACACAAGTAAAGCTCTCCAAGAAAAAGAATTGGATTTGAAAACATGCACAGACTTCTCTCAATCATTAGCAGACCACTTACATACTTTGAGGAATGATTTCGAAAGATTTAAAGACATATCAAGCTATCTTGCCTGATACTAACTACAAAGAAGCCCAGTCCCACAAGCGAATTAGCAAAAAACAAGCAAATGATAGCAGTGCAACAGAAACAGCATTGAATCCTAGAGACAAATTTTGCGTATCTACTTACTATGCTGTAATTGATACACTTGAAGCTCATATGAAGAAGAGAAGTGAAGTGTACAAAAAAGTATCAAGTAGATTTTCTTTTCTAAATGATATGGACTTATCTGATGATCAATAGTCACAAGGTTTCCAAAAGCTAGTTGTCTCATACCCTGTTGACTTGAACATGAATCTCTGTGGAGAAGTACGGCAGTTACATGGTTATATACGCGTAAAGTTTAATGAAACAGAAAAAATGAAATTAAGTCACATTGATCTTCATGACACAATATTGAAAGACGGAATACGATGTGTATTTCCCAATGTAGAGATCGCACTATGGATTTTTCTAACATTGATGATTGCTAACTGCTCCGCAGAATGCTCTTTTTCTCAGCTGGAAAGAATAAAAACCCCTCAGAGAACAACGTGTCAGGACAGACTTGATTCACTTTCCCTATTGTGTATGGAAGTGAACATGCTTCATTGAGTCAACTTCGATGAACTTATCCAGAATTTTGTAATCTGAAAATCTAGAAAGAAGCTATTTTAATTTCAGCACACATGTAAGTTTTGTGTCATTTTGAAAAATAAAATTTTATTTTACAGTATAGTATTGTTTTTATTTTTAATTACATATGGGGGGGGGCACCATAATCTTTTCAGTGCTTAGGGCCTCTAAAGGTCTTAATCCGGCCCTGGATCTCTCCACTCTGACAGAGGAGATGGCTGACGTGTGGTCCTCTTAGGAATAAAGACATCTGTGGTGCATGAGCCAATTTTAGGGGATCAGCAGCAGAGTGGTAACACTGTGGCGCTGAGTGCTGCATCATGGGGCTACTTTGATAATAAATACTAGGTAGAGACCAAACTCCTTAGCTGTGAGCATGGTGGCCTGGTTTCGAATTAGCGTTGCCACCTCTGAAGTGCAAAAAAAAGCTGGGACCTCTGGGATGATATTGAGCCTGTAAAACTGGCCGTGTGCTCTGAGATTTCCCGGGACAGCTACCTCAAAAACGGTGATATGGGAAATGGATGATCCTGGGAAAATCGCTAGGCAGGTGGGCAACCCTATTTAGAATTACAGCTCTGAGGAGGGCAAATGGGATCTTTTGAATGAAATCTTATAAGCTTAGCTCTTGTGTACTCAGTGTGAACAGCCAAGGTGGGACCGTCGGAACTGTTCTCTTCTTGCATAACTGTTCCCACTGAAGCCAATGGCAAAACTCTCACAGAGTTTGATGAGGGCAAAGTAAGGCCAATGTTGATTGCTTTTGGAAATCCCACCCTAAAGTTCCCATGACACTTATAAGAGAAGGGGGTCTGCCCACTGATCTTGGCCATATTTCTGCTCCCCACTGTGTTGTGCCTGCAGTCAGTGCCAATTGGCTGCTATCACCTACCCATTGAAAGGTGGAAGGGGCCACCTTTCAATGGTTTATACTTTATACATATTGTTAAGGGTTTGGGGAATCTTTTGGGATGACAAGCACTATGCAAGCTTTTGCCTGCCAAATTTTTTTTCATCCAAATAACCAACCGCTTAATGAAAGAAAACACCATCTTCTCTTCTAATGCATTAGAAAATGTATGGCACTCTTACACCTACAGTGAAATTAGATGTGCATGTTTACTTAACTCCTTCCATAACAGTTTAAAATAATGTTGTGGGCAAATTTTATTTCCTATGTTTGACTTATTATTTTACTTTCTGCCATTTTCTAGGTGTCTCAAGCAACCAAGGTCTATCATATAGCAGGTGTATATTACAAGTAAAATGAATCAGGCAATTAATAAACATCCGCTCTATGAATTTATTGAAGGACAGAGCATTTCTTGATTTTAATTTCTTTCGTGCACAAATATATTTAGGATCTGAGAATTGCTAAAAGAAGATGGAATATCATCTTAACCATTTTGCAATAATTCAAATCCAGAGGCACTGAAATATTTTAAAAGCTGCTAAGAGGCATCCATTGAAATGATAGACCTTGTGAATCCCTTAGAGTTAGGCTGTTTCATCCAGTCTGGACAGGTTTAGTAAAATAAAATTCAGTAATGTGATTATGTATTTACAGCACACAGGCTAATCTTTGAAACCACTTCTATTGTCACCGTAACACATTCATACAACGATGAGACTTACAAAACTGAAGATTGCTCTACATTCTTGATTTAGGATTTTTTTTTTCATTATGAAAACCAGGGAGGTCTAGAGGACAGTTCTTGTAAGATGGGGTCATTATTTTTTATCTGCATTTTCCTACCAAATTGTTTAAATCTCTAGCAAGTGTCTGCACATCAACTTCCTTTAAAAACAATGAGCTCAATAAAGGGGAAACAGCTTGACTGGTAGTTTTGTGCCAAGATAAATAAAAATGTTGGAGAAACATTTAAAAAGACTGTATAAACACATTCTAAGAGGATGGCCTACTGTTGATATCCAGAGCATGTTGTCTGAATTTTTCAAATATTCACACTGGACTTTTCAGGAAAGGTATACAAAGAAAAGTCTATTTGATAACAGAATTCTACTGCCCAACTACAACATGCAAATGAATGGATACAATTTCCTTCTGTGGTCTGATTCACTGAGTCTGCTTTTGGCCTTTTTCTGGTCAGTAGGATATCTCGGTTCCCTCCCATGTGGGTTTGGTTCTCCTTTTCCAGTGATGACCTTACAAAGTGTCTAACTAGTTATTGATTGCTCGGTCAACCCCACCTGGGTCTGTAGAAGGGCAGTCAACTGAAATTGTGACTCAGCCAGTCCCCTTTCAGAAGTGAGGTCTTCAGGAAAACTGCATTAGTAGATAAACTGTTCAAATGCTTCTAAGAATTCTAAGTTCCACCCTGATCAAAGACCCTATCTACTATGATACTATTCATCCAGCACATTATTCAGCCCACTTGTAGGCTAGTAAATGCAATATCTCACTTCGTCCACCTAATCTGCAGATTCTATGTAAGTGTTGCCACTGGGTTAGCTGAGACCCCATAAAGGTGTGGAAAGGTCCTTAATGGAGCTGCAGAAGAACAAACAGGGAGATCCAGGGAGGACTACATAAATTGAATGAGAGAATTGTTAACTCTGTTACTTGAGATCTCGTCTTTACTTCAACAAATATCGAACTCAGATCTTGCATCTGATGGTATTTTTGAGGACCTTAAATATTAATATATTTAGGATTTTTTTTTCCAGTCTTGGTTCAAAAATCCCTTGCCCTCTTTTATACCCTAACAATCTCTAATAAGTAGTAATGTCTTTCTTCCTATGATCTCTCTTTTCAAGAAGGAATGTAATCCGCTGTCAGGATTCCTTACACTACCCCACCAATACACCTCACCTGTATTTTTCAGTAGAGCTGGTTGAAACTTGGAATTTCCATTCCATGGAAATTAGTCCACTAGCAACTGGACTGAGATCACCTACTTGCACACAGGTAATTGAATATGAATGCAATATATGCAGATGGTAACTAAATTTGGTTGCTATCAATCTGGTTTAAACGGATGATGTGGAGATAAAGACTCTACTCACTGAGTCATTCAATTCCCAGTTTTAACTTTTCTTAAATCTGCTCTTTGAGTTCAGGGGCGCTTCTCTTCTGCTTAAAGTTAAGCATCTGAGTAAATCTTTGCAGGATCCTGCCTGAAACCCCAGGTAAGCTTTTTCAATGAACAAAGTACGACCCTTCCAGACATTCAGATGCAAACATATATATTTCCTTGTCAGGATCCATCAGCATGGTGCAGTAACCCGACCTTGTTAAGTGCAGGTTGTATATAGGTTACAACACAAACTAATGAATGAAGGTGGCTCAAATTGAGGAAAGCCTTCCTCAGTTGGCCTTGAAAACAAACATAAAAATCTCACTGTGTTCACACATATCCAGACACTTGACGTTATTACCAGAGCTCAAGCCAGTCTTGCTATGAATCATCTGTGAAACTAGAAAACCATTCTGGTATTGATATGCAAACACACACAGCAGGCAGTTCACTTTGCTTCAGAATTCCTAGATCTGACACAGGCACAGCAAACAGCTTGTACTGGATGTAGGAACCTCAAAACAAAGTGGGCTGCTTGGTGCATGCTTCTTTGCATACTAATACTCAGAACCCTTTTCTAGCTGACAGCTATTTCATAGCAGCTGCTGGCTTTGCAGCTCTGGGAATGAAACAGAAGGTATAGTTGAGTGCATTCAGCTCTGTTCTGTGGAATTCATTATTATTCTTAAAGAAAATGAAGAATAAGCTATCTCATAAGAAATAGGGAAGGGAAGAAGCAGGATTTTTGACTGGGCCCATTCATAGAAGTAGGATGATCATATTTTCCCAAAGGGAAAATGAGACACCCACCGCATGGGGGAGGCCTGAGCCTCCCTAGTCCTTTCCCCCATGCACAGGGCCAGCAGCAGCCCTCCCCGCCTCCTGCCTGTGAGGGGCTGGCCTGAGCACCCCCATGTGAGGCTGGCATCACTGTGCCCGAGCTCTGCCCCCCTGCCCCCACAGAGCTGCCGTTGCTGCTCACTAGAGCCCTGCCCACCCCCCCACCCAAGATCTTTTCCCCTCCACCATGCAGGGCTGGCATCACCACTCCCCCTTCCACTTTCCTCCACACCCCACTTTTTGATAAAGGTGGGCCTTGGTCTTGTGTGCTATTGCCAACTGATCAAGTTGGCAAGAGCAAATGGGATGAATGCCCAGTTTTGCCAAAAAAGTCAGGACGGCTGGGCCAGGGCTTAAAAAAGGGACTGTCCCGGCCAAAGCATGGTCACCCTACCTAGAAAGAACCACTGAAAATATTTGTCAAGAATCAGAGAGGTAGCCGTGTTAGTCTGGAATAGCGGAGGTAACAAAGTCCTGTGGCACCTTAAAGACTAACTATAAAGTTTTGAAGCATAACTTTATAGTTAGTCTTTAAGGTGCCACAGGACTTAGGTTTCCAAATATTTTCAGAGGTAACAAACTCCACCATGCTGTTTAATGCATTTCTCCACTGCCAGCTCCCAATGCAGAGAAACAAGCTGAAATCCTAAACTCTGGTTTAGTGGAGACACACCACACAAGGACTCACCCAATCCCTCAAGAGCTGGAGTGCTAGAGGCAGCACAGCCAGCCGCTCAGATCAGGGAGCTGTGCTGCTCTATTCCACAAATGAACAGCACTTATAGGCACCAACGAGAATCCCATCACGTTCTCTTCTGCCAGGAGGTGGTAGTGGTCATTGTCTGGGCATTGGAGGTCGATTTAAAGCAGGAGGAACACAGTGCAGCAGAACAGGTATCTAACATTAAGATCTTCCTTATTCCGGCCAAGTCTGACATTTAATTCCACTCAGTCTACAATTTTCCCCTTGTTCTCAGCTACCTTAAAATACCTGAAATGTGAATTTTGTGCTCAAAAAGGTTGCTGGGTCTGAGTGTAGCATGGGGAATGGAAAAGTAAGATTCCTCACTCTACCACACAACTCTTCCTCGCGCTCAGTCCTGCGGGGATTAGGGAGTAGCTCAGTCTCCAGGATGCATTCAGTTCTTGCTCCTCCTGCCGAGATTGCCAAGAAGGCTGCTTGTTGGTGATAAGGTTTGTGTGATGCGGACTCTGGGGACCGGACTGAGACAAGCAATTTCATTATTTGGAGAGTCAGACTTGCATATCAAATTGTAGCTATATGTTTTGCGGAGGGGAAGGAATGGGAATTTCTGAAGTGCGGTGCAGCGTGGCGAGATTAACAGAGCAGCCAAGCAAGTGATATTGGAAAGCTCTAAAGCTCAGCTGAGTAAGGGTTAGGGTGAGATGAAGTGACAAAACAAATGGTATTATAGATGAGTGCCATGACAACAGGGCTCGAAGTAACACATAAACAGGGAGGGAAGGAAGGAGGGAAATGGTAGCTGAGTAAAAATTCAGCAGTATATTTTCACTGGCCTATTTCTTTCAATCCAGCCTCTTATGCTTTCAGAAATCCAGTGTTTATATCATTCCAAACCCCAGACAATGCTTTTGAAAATCACTGTGTGCTATTGATTTAACACTGTAAGGTTCGAATGCAATTGCATTATGCTGAATACACACTTAAACGGGTTGGATTTTTTCTTCATTTTCTCTCTCATCGGTTTTGTTACTGATAAAACAGTGGAATTTTACTTTTCCATTAGCCCATTCATTATGCTAATCAGAAGTTATAGAACCACCTTGCAAAACACCCCAGTTACACTAATGCCTCCAATACACATTACTGATAGTAGCCATGCATTACAGTCTTGCTAACAGGAAATGTTTTCCTACGCCCTTGCACTGGAAAGGAACATATCTCAAGCCAGCACACTTTGGCAGCAGCTATCAAACAGGGAGAAAGAGAGTAGTGTCTAAAAAGTAGTGTTATTTTTTCCTCTTTGTAACAGAGTCCTGTAATCGTCTCTAGATGAAACAGTACATGAAGGGGGCATGCAGCTGAACCAACACCCTCTATTACACACTCTGAATAATAATAATAATAATAATAAATGCTCAGTGGCATGATGGGCTATTTCTCAAACAGCTCTCTTTGATCCCTGTGTTCTTTTCGATTGATTGCTGCCACGAAGGACTGTCTCAATTGATTCTATGCAAGGCTTAAATCTTAGCAAAATACAGTTGGAATGCATAACATCAATAGTAAAGTTTCAACTCAGAGCCTGAGTAGCATGACCACCTACCCCACTTTTGCCCAGAAAAATTAGGTTTTATTTTATAACTGTATAGCTTAGGCATAGTTTAACTAATGCCTTTTTATCTGCACACTGTGTTTTAGCGTTCCAACTGCAAGAAGAAACCAGATGGGAAGAGCTTAAAATACAAAATACCCGTAGACCAGGGGAAAAAAAAGATGTAAACATAAAAGCCTCTCGTCTATTTTACTGTAACTCTTAATGATTCATGCTGTCCTGACTGCTATGTTCACTGCTGAAAATCCAAAGGGCTTTGCCCAATAATGTTCCATTTTTTAGCAAAATACACTAGTAAAAATTGGAATGTAGTAAATAAGTTGTATTCTAATATATAGCATTCGAGATTGAATACACACATAAAACCAGTCAATTCACCATAATCTGCAAGATTTATTATTTTAGCATAGGCACCTGAACTGGTTTCACTTTTTGCAGTAATAATCTGTGAAAAATTTATCTTTGCCAGCCATCTGATTTGGCTCTTTCCATATACAAAGTGCATTCTAAATTTCATTGTCTATCATCATTATAAAATAGCTTTCAATATTGTATTTCCTCCTATTTTTTGAGTATTTAAAACATTTCCTCTATAATGATCAGAACTAGTACTCTGAATACAGGACTGGGAGCCAGGAACTCCTGCATTCTAGCCCTGCCTGTGACACCAACTTCATTGTGCAGCTGCATAAACTACTGACTCTCATTGCCTTTCCCTTGATAAAACTGGGAAATATTTGCTTCCTTACCTCAGAAGGGTGTTGTAATTATAAATCAGCAATGTCTAAGATATTTCAAAGATAAAAAGCTTTATATGTATTTATTGTTTTAGGTGTATATATTAAAACATTCCTGATACAAAGCCATTCAACTCAGTTTCAGCAGGTTTTTGATTAGGCTCTAGCTACCCATGCCATAGACATGAAGAAGTGTTCATCTCCTTTTGACACAAATAATTATCCACCAACTAACCTGAGGATAATAACATAAACTAACCTCCTCCTCCCCTCAGCCAACCTCTCCCCCAAAACCTGAGCAAAATGCCTAAATCAGACCTATTATATTAATGCTACAAATTCCCAGATTACAGCTATCTGTAACTGGAATACTACAACATCTCAACTACTATAGGCCTAAGTTAAAACTACCACCTTAGAAAACAATTCTCATCACTATAGCTTGTATATCTTGTATATACAGTTGTTTAGATCTTTTTTTAAAAAACAATCTTATTAATACACAGTTGGCTACAACTCTTAAAATCCATGCTATTGATTCTTTGCATAGAGGGCTGTGATTTTCAGAGCCTGGAAGGAGGCATGACCCTGAATCATTGGGATTTCAATGGGATTTGAGTGTTGGACCCTTCAATAACTCTAGCCTGTACTGATCATCTTTTGGCTTCATCAAATGGTTTTTAAAAAAGCAGCCATTAATGGTGTCACAAATGTTAGGCACAGGTATTATACATTTATAACCTTGGCATGTTTGAATGCAGCTCTTTAAACAAACAAGCCTTTATTGTCCCTCATCTCTTTTCTCATGCTTCAGTAGATTCCCGCACCTTGTTTTCTAGCCAGTACACTAGGCAATTTTAGCTGACATCACCACTGTTTCTCCTTGGCCAGCTTGCAAAGCATCCCTATGCTCAGGGAGGTTGCCTCCCCTCCAGATAATAAATACATCACCTCTGCAATAAACCCAGCAATCTCTGATCTGGGCAGACTGGAAAGAATCAGCTCCAGTGATGGGATCATCAACTTCGCTTTGAATTCTGCTGGTGGAGGTGTGCACACTAGGTGTATTTTCATTAGGTTTCACCTAAGAAATAGGTCAGCTTCTGAAGTTTGGAAATGCTCGAATCTCTGAGGGTTCTATTGTGTTTACAGTTCCTTTTTGTACACAATTATATAGATACAAAAAATATTATATGTAAGCTATATAAAACATGTATAGGTAACATAAAGCTACTGAATACTACGGAGATTAATGTGGTTGATGACTGTTGAAAAACTAGGTTCTCATCAATTTGGAAGTGTTTGAGCTAGTGGTGATGTCAGATTGGGAGGCAGTGGAAGCACCAATCTTGTTGTTGCAAAGTTTTTTCCATTTAGGATTTTAGGTCCCTTCCTGTTGCCTGAATCGCCCAGTCTTACTTTGCTTAGAGTGAGCTGCAGAATCTTGTTCCTGCTTCTTGCAAATGTGAAAATTCTCAATGCAAGTAGGCATTTTAACTGAAGTGTTTTAATTTCATGGCCCTTGTCCACACTGCCAAACGTCACGAAACTCTGGCTACACAGCACCTTCCCCAATTGTTATGTCCAGGAGTGATTTATGGCTATTGAATTTGCTAGTAAGACTATGCCTTTAATATCCTTCTTTCTTCTTGGGTGCTACAGAAGCCATGTCTGGAGAATACAGGAGAGGTGAATTTGAGAGTCCGAAGCAGAAGACTGGGATTGGTTCTTCAGTTTACCAAACTGAGATGGGTTCATTAACTGTAGGACCCCCGTGCATCACAGTATAAACAATATTATCTACAGCTACAAATTCTAATTGTGTTGATGGATATATGAAAAAGAGCTTTGATTTATTTCACTCTACTTGCTGATGTGGTATATTTATTTGCCAGTTGCCCTTCATGACTATAGGTCCAAATCCACAACTGGGCAAATGGAAACTAAAGTTTGTGTTAGTTTGCTGGGGAGACATTCCATTTTTTGGAGAGTTTCTTACCATAAAGAACATGACCTGATGGTAGAGTGCCTCAATCTCTCCCACCCTGTAAAAAAATAATCATTTTATCAAGCAGATATGAGATTTCCCAGGTCTCCTCTCTCTGGTGATTGGAGGAGAGCAACTTTTAGGTTCACTGTGAGCTCTCTAGCAAAGAGGCATTAAATCAGGAAGGTAACTTTTCTGTAGCATCTGAACAGACAATAAAAGAACATTCCTGCTATTAAAGGCCCCAGTTTTTTCAGTATGTAAGCATGTATATAACTTTAAGCATGAGATGTCTCACTGAAGTCAATGTGCAAGTTTGCAGGATTGTGGCCTAAATTAGTACTTAAACAAGGGGAAAAATGTATAACTTAACAAGAACACAAGTGCTGTAGAATATTTTTTTAAAAAAACCAAAATTAATCAAGTAAACAAGTTAAAGGCATAAAATTCCTCCAATACATTTCTGCAGTATTTAAGTTTAAATCTGATGGCTAACTAGGTGAAAGAGCAAGTTCAATTCCCAGTATTTAGTATCTCATAAAGCACATTTTTAACACCGCTGCTAATTTGCTACTTGGACCCATGCACCTGGAACACTGATTTGAGAGATTAGTGTTAAATTATTCACAAGCCCAACCTGTACATTGACAGGCACTTTCCAAAACACTGAACTAAACAGTGAAAGCAGAAATGCCTGCAAACGTTTGTCTTTGTGCTAAACTGCACCCTAGGCCATAAAATGGTAACGTATAAGGACAACAGAATTTGTACATATCCTGGAGAAAGACCTTAACTTTTTTATGCATGACCTTCCCAAAATGACATGTACTTTCATCCCCCAAGTAACTTTTAATCACCTGATGATACTACACTGCTGTCATCTCTCTTTCTGCTTAAGGAAATGCCATATTTTGAGAGGGACCTCATTCAAAATCCCAAATCAGAACACCCCTGAACTTTAAGAGTGTTCAAAATCTGGACCTACATGTTGTGGTTTGAACTCATCTCTATTCATCATGTAACAGATGGACATTTCTGACATTTATAATAGTGAGCATATGACAATTCAGGGCATTTTTCATTTTGTTTACAAAATTTCTCATAAAACATTCATCTGGTTATGAATTTTAACTAAAGCTATGCCAGACATTTGACTTGAAGAGATTTTTCTTGCTTGCACTTCTGGCTGTATACATTAAAATAACCATAAAAAGGCCATCTAGACATCAAACCAATGTATAAAAATTAAGAACCGTGTCTTCTTGACAAGTCACATTTATTCATCTTTATTTTTTTAGTTTACAGATGAGTTTAGCAGGTTCCAGCCTCCAATTCAGTATGTTTTCCAACATTGGCTGACAATGTGTCAGATTTCTAGTTCATTTGTTCCAACCATATTTCAACTCTGACAACATGCAGTCAAACAAAATTAAAAAGAATTTAAAGTAACAGCTGCATGTATATAATTCAGTTAAATAAATAAATCTTACATTTTGTTTTTAAAGCTATCAAATCCAATCACAAGTAGAAACAAGCAGGACACTCCTTCTATAGGCACATTAAAAACCAACATGAATTACAATAATCATGACTTTAAAAAGATACATTAATACATCAAGATAAATAACTTTCAACCACTTTAACCACATGGTTTTGTTATCAATTATATAACAATTGGAAGTTTACACCCATATCTGAAATGTGGTTTACAAACTATGTTAAGAATCTATTTACAGTTCTGTCTCCAGAATCCACATGAGTAATGTATATAATTAAAGAGAATGCCTTTATTAAGAACATGTTCTCTGTTTAGATTAAAAATTTCCTTTTAAAAATTGGGCAGATTTTGTGTGGTTTTATAAAATAAAATTATGTTGCTTTCCTACAATTTTCAATTTGCTGCTGTCTCTGTTCACAGGCAAAAGGGACATTTTCTCATGCTGAAGGTTTGTTTAAAAACAGATAAACTGAGAAGAATAGATAATCTTGAATAATGTAATAAATCAATAGAAACTCACCAGAAGTGATTCAGGGTGGGCATGTGCTTAATTGACTAAATGCAAATAAGAAGCCTGAACCTTCAGTCTGGAATCAGTGATAACAATCTGCATAGCAGTGCATCAGCTCCAGTGACAGGCATGTTTATTTCTTGTTAAGGACTCATTACAGTTTAGGAACAAACAAACAAAATATTCCATTCATTCGAATAAGTTAGATGTATACTTTCCCTTGAAAAAATGGTTCCTAGGTATGATTTTAAGGAAAGCAACACCCATTCTCCACAGCACTACTTGTAAGCAAAACAGGAGGCTCCATAATAATAATAATAATAATAATAATAAAGGTACAGTTTGTACTGCACCTAGAAAGAAAGCTCTGTCTTGAAAGTATTATCCCACTCCTGCATAACAAACAGATTTTATTAACATTTTCCTCTGCTGCTAGACTGGTACATTAATTCATCATCTCTCCAGCAAAAGCTAGTGCTGCAGTAACTTCCTGCACTGCATCATTCACCTACCTCTGACTTCATTGTTCCACAGGCCATGAATAAATAAAATCAAACATCCAGGTGGAGCTGTCACAGTTTCCTTTTGCAGTGGATGTGCAGTAATATATATATATATTTAAATGCTAGCTGGTTCTACCGGAGGATAAAGCTGGGTCAATGCCTCGTTATGAAGCAGAGAGTGCAGGGTTCTTAGCTGACGGATATACTGTGCTGATCAGCAAATTTACCTAACGTCGTTCTGATGGGCCGGACCTCATGGCTTCTCTGTTCAGCAGCTTTCATAGCCAGTGTAACCTGACTAATACCCAATATTTATGGCAATCAAGGTCAGTGGCCTTTTCAGCCTTACAAGACATATCAGAAGGCTTAAGTGGCAGATGCTGAACTGTATGTATAAAAAAGATGAGACTACCCATGCTTCTCCAGAATCAAACTAGTCCCTGACTTAAAAACATTATATTTAATTGTTATGGTCTTCAGCTAAACACTGGACACTGACAGAAACATTAAATTTGGGGTATTATCCTAGATATAATGTATGCAAATGGCATAACACTAAATCTGTGCCCAAGCACAGGGACAGATATTTGATATACAATTGCGATTTCAGTTTTGAAATGTGTTTTTCTGGACTCTCTTCTCTAATGTCACCTCATCAGAAGGGGCAGAAATATGCAACCTGTCAATCAAGCTTTTCTGTGTCGCTGGATGGTGCTGAGCATGTGCTGACTTCATTGGGAACTGTGCTCAGCACCTCTCGCGGTTAAGCTCTTATTCTCCCAGGCTGGAAAAATTGTCCCATCCTCTTCTAGACAAGCACCCCTTATAAGGACAATATCTGTATTTTGTTTGCTATTACTGCAGCATTCCCATTGGTCATGTAACAAACGTGGGCCAGATTCATGGATATTCTGTAGCTAGGCTTTGTAGCTGCCTGGGGTAATTTAGGGCCGTGGTTCTCAATCAGGGGCACAGGTACCTTGGGGGTATGTAGAGGTCTTCCAGGGGATACAACAGCTCATTTAAATATTTGCCTAGTTTTACAATAGGCTACGTAAAAAGCACTAGAAAAGTCAGTACAAACTCAAACTTCATACAGACAATATACTGCTCTATATACTATACACCAGGGGTAGGCAACCTATGGCACCCATGCTGAAGGCGGCACGCAAGCTGATTTTCAGTGGCACTCACACTGCCCGGGTCCTGTCCACCAGTTTGGGGGACGCTGTATTTTAATTTAATTTTAAATGAAGCTTCCTAAACATTTTAAAAACCTTATTTACTTTACATATAACAATAGTTTAGTTATATGTTATAGACATACAGAACAAGACCTTCTATAAACGTTAAAATGTATTACTGGCACACAAAACCTTAAATTTGACTGAATAAATGGAGACTCGGCACACCACTTCTGAAAGGCTGCCAACCCCGGCATACACTGAAATACAATATTTATATTCTAATTGATTTATTTGATAATTCTAAGGTAAAAATGAGAAGATAAGCCATTTTTCAGTAACAGTGTGCTGTGACGCTTTTGTATTTTTAGGTCTGATTTTGAAGCACCAAGTTTTTAGAAGAGGTGAAACATGGGGGCCTGCAAGACAAATCTAACTCCTGAATGGGGTACAGTAGTTTGGAAAGATTGAGAGCCATTGATTTAGGGTTTCAAATGGCTCCATCCAAAACCACATGAAACTTGGTCTGGGCTCTGGTTGAACCTCAAAAGAAATCTGCAAATACATCCAAAACAACCCCATTCTCCACACCCAAATGGTCACAGGTTGTTGAGTTTCATACAGCTGCTAATCACAGAGGGGCAATAAAAAGAAGACCAAAGAGGGTCATTCTTTCTTAGGGTTTGTCTTCATTACCGGGGTAAGTCGACCTAAGTCACACTACTCCAGCTATGTGAATAAAGTAGCTGGAGTCAACATAGCTACTTAGGTCGACTTACCACGCTGTCTTCACTGTGCTGTGTCTATGGGAGATCCTCTCCTATCGACTTACCTTACACACAGGGAGTCTTTGACAGAGAAGTGAACTGAACTCTGGTTTCTCAAGTCCCAGGCTAGCACCCTAGCCACTTTCTCTTCTTTGCTCCCCTTTTTGTTTACTCTCGGTGTTCTACTATCATAAAATTACATTGCTCCATTCAGCTTGCTTAGTTTGCTGGCTCTGTGGCATCTCATGAAAAACTTTGATACACATTTTACTTAGCAACATACTAACAGAGAAGGGTAAAGAATATGATTTGAGGCATAGGTAGTTATGAGGGACAGCTCCCATATTAAAAGCGATTTTAACAGGCAGGACTATTTAGATTGGAAAATGTAATTAAGAAGAGATAGGATACAGGCAAGAATATTACAGAGAAAGAGATAGGTATTCCAATTTCCTCGTTCCTCTAATAAAAAAGAATCAGATGTCACTCACACAGGGCCAGCGACAGGGGGGTACTACGGTTAGAGCTGTACCGGGCCCCGGACTTTAGGGGGGCCCCGGTACACAGCACTATCCGTAGTCATCGCCCCTTGTCGCCGGGCCTGGAGAGCGGGGAAGGGGTGGGGAGGTGGCGCGGCTCTCCTCCGGACGAGCGCGCGTGTCCCCGGCAGGAGCAGTGAGCCCGGCCGGCGGCAGCGGCACAGTCCGGGGGGGGGGGGGGAGGGAGCAGCAAGGGCGGCTCGCGCTCCTGGGCTCTCGCTCCCGCTGCCGCCAGCCGCTCTCAGCTGGGGGGGGAGGGAGGGAGCACTGGCTGGGCTAGGGGGGGCCCCGGCTGGGCTGGGGGGGCCCCCAGCCGCTGTCAGCTGGGGGGGGGGGAAGTGCCAGCTGGGCTGGGGGGGGGGCCCAAACTATCAGAGTAGGGGCCCCCCAAATTTCTGTTGCCGGCCCTGCACTCACAGGCAACACATTTGAAAAACAGAGACTAGGGCACACTTTTTATACTATGTGCAGTTAACATGTGGGATTCACTATTGCAGGATATCACTGAAGCAAAGTTTAGTAAGAATAAAAAAATGAGGGTAAGTGCTTTATAAGTGACTTAATATTTGCATTACAGCAATAGCCCGATTGAGATTGGAACCCTATGGTGCTAGTCACTGAACAAACATTTAGAGCCAAACAGCCCTGAATCTCAATAAACACAAGAAAGCAGGGAGTGGGAGGATGAGAGGAAACGGAAGCATATAGACAAGAAATTACCTGCCAAAGGCCACACAGCAAATCAGTGGCAGAGCTGGATATAGATTCCAGGTCTCCTGATTCCCAGTCAAGTGATCTGTTCTCTATGCCTTATGTTTACTGCATAGACAGAAGAAAGGATTAAATACGAGTCCAGGATGAAGCATTGCCTAGCAATTGGAGCAGGAGTGAGAGTCAGCAGAATTGGGTTAGTTTTCATCTCCATCACCGACCAGCTAGGACACTCTAGACATGTTGAACACACTGTGCCTCAGTTTCCCCATTTGCAAGCGGGAATAAAAGCCTCACCTTTTATAAAGCACTTTTCAGATTATCTAATGAAAGATGTTTTTAAGTGCAAAGTATTATTATGATATCATTTGCATGAATAATAACTACCACAGTTACACTAGCTACAGAAAATGTACAAGGGCTGTTACTCCTCCTTCTTCAGGGTATAAGTTAATATTGTCCAATTAGGGCACTGGGGATGGATTGGTAGGGGAGCTTGCTTTCTTCCGAAATGTTCAGCATCAATCACTTTCACAAGCAGGAGATCAGACAAGAAGACAGATGATTGGTCTGTTTTAATGTGACAAGTCTGACATTCTGGAAACAGCTCTGTTTCTGAATTCTCCTTTTTGTGAACTTTTCCTTCCTTTGTTTTTCTGGGGTTCTTTGCATGAATATAAGAGTCTTGTTTCATAAGAGATCATTGGCTCCTGCTGCTTATTTCTCACTTGGAGCCTCCTAATCCTCTCTCACTGTGATATTAGTCAATTCTACAGCAATCAGCTGTGATGTCACAAAGAGTATTTTGATCTTCAGGTAAAAGAATTTGCCTATCACTTGTCTCACTGTGGCACGCAGACACCAGGGAAGATTAAGCACATTCACATACATAAGAAAATCAGCATGGGCATAGGGAAGCCAAAGGACTTAGTGATCTGGGAAAGGAATTTTTAATGGGTATACGGATACAACCTTGATTATAGTTGCATGAGCAATAATATGAGAATTTTTTAAAGCTATTACCCTGTCTTGTATTAATTATGTTATAGAGTATCTCATGTAAACCTCCAGAGAGTGAATGAAAGAAACCCATAAATAACATGGCCCTGATTCTTTTCTCATTTACATAGATGTAAATCAGAATAACTGCACTCTTATCCATGGAGTTACCCCAGGTAAAATAGATTTAAGCCAGACGAGACCCTTTGATTACCAACTCTGGTAGTGAAACTCCTCCATGTAACATAGGTTTTGTCTTGACTCAGTGCTGTTTGCCACAAGGACTTTTGTTTAGAAGTGTTTTCTAGTTGACTCACTTCCTCTTCCAACTTGCCAACTTCACTTTGTTTAGCGTCTGTGTCACATCATGGCTTGCAAAGGGGCCAGACACACAGTTTTGGGACCTGAATGAGGACAGCACACAAACATTCCCTACAGTGTCCCATGCACAGGTCCGCGTGCACACAGACACGCAGAGGTCTTGCAGCATTGGGATTTTTAACTGTGTTTTAATAAGTCAACTAGCGTAGCTCAAATTCCAGACATGATAAACACGACTGGGAACTAACATTGTGCCCTGTTTCAACAGTTTTATACCTGAGTTAGTTAATTGTGTTTTAACACGTTAACACTCCCAGCTAAGTCAGCAGTGATGGAGGCTGCTGTACCCCATGTGCTGTGAAGTGACTCTGCTGGTGCCTCACAGTGGGGGAATGGGGGAAAGGTTCTCATCCCCAAAGTTCATCCTAGTTTACTTAGTTTTCTTAGGAAGATTTGGCCCTCAGCATGCACCTCAGAATTCTTGAATCCGCCTTTGTCAGAATCAGTAGTTTAGATCCAGTTCAGATATTGGTAGATTAGGTTGACTGGCCCGGTGTACAGTCAGACCTTGCTGGCCTTGAAGAGCCTCATCACCACAGTTTGTTTGACTTTTCCTAGTGTAAGTGAAGTCTCAATGGAGGTTTGCACTGAATTTAAAAATGAGGAAATATTTCCATTTAAAAGGGGGTTACACTATTGCACCCAGGGTTCTCCAGCTTTACTGTGGGTGCTTAAAATAAGTAGAACCACACTTTCAAAAGCTACGAATATTGGCAACACTGGCTGTAGGCATTCTGTGGCACAATAGAACAGCTGATATGTCTGTTTTTCATTATAATAATTATAATTTGAATTATATAGCATTTTACTTCTTCAAAGGGCTATCCAAACATTAACTGATTGTTACAACAGCCATGTGGGATAGGCATATATCAGCATCTCCATTTCACAGATGGAGAAAGTGAAACAAAGTGACTTTTGCAAAGTCATCAAAAAAGTCAATGGCAGAATCAGAGTTAAAATTCAGGAATTCTGAGCTCATAATCCTGTGCCCAAACCAACAGACAACACTTCTTCAAAACACTTCTTCAAAATGACTTTGCCAGCTTGACAATGGCATCATATTGGAGTGTGTCGTGGCTCGTAGCCTGAACTCAGCAGCGGCAGACTAGGGTTGGCAACTTTCTCACTGCACAAAACCAAATATCCTTGTCCTGCCCGAAGACCCCGCCCCTTCTCTGAGGTCCCATCCCCTCTCTGAGGCCCCTCCCCTGCTCACTCCATCACCCCTCCCGCTGTTGCTTGCTCTTTCCCACCCTCACTCACTCATTTTCCTGGGGATGGGGTTTGGGGAGTGGAATGTAGTAAGGGCTCTGGGTTGGGGCCATAAATAAGGGGTTGAGGGTGCAGGAGGAGGTAGGGAATTAGTGTGAAGGCTCTGGGATGGGACTGGGGATGAGGGGGTTTGGAGTATAGGAGGGGGCTCCGGGCTGAGGCAAGGAGTTGGGGTGTGGGCTCTGGGCATGGGCTGTGGGTTCTATGGTGGGGCCATAAATAAGGGGTTCAGGGTGTGGGATGGGGTTACAGGCTGGGGCAGATGTGCGGGCTCTGGGAGGGAGTTGAGGGGGGGGGGCTCTGGGCTAGGGTAGGGGGTTGGGACAGGGAAAGGCTTGCAGGCTCCAGGAGGGAGTTTCGGTGAAGGAGTTTGCTCTGGGCAGTGCTTACCTCAGGGGGCTCCCCAGAAACCGTGACATATCCCTTGGCTCCTAGATGTAGGGGCGGCCAGGCAGCTCTGCACCATGTAGTCTGCCTCTACCTGCAGGTGCCACTCTCGCAGCTTCCATTGGCTCCCGGCCAATGGGAGCTGTGGAGCCGGCACTCAGGGAGGGGGCAGCGCATGGAGCCCCCATGACCTTTCCTCTGCTTAGGAGCCAGAGGGACATGTCACCGCTACTGGGAGCCATGAGGAGCCAGGTAGGGTGCCTGCCTGCCCTGCCAACTGAACTTTTAACAGTCCAGTCAGCAATGCTGACCAGAGCCACCAGAGTCCCTTTTCGACTGGGCTTTCTAGTAAAAAACCAGACACCTGGCAACCCTACGGCAGACATGTGTGAAGTGTAATCCTTTTGTTTATGTAGGCCTGTCATACTGATCTTTATTGTGTGAGAGGTGCATCTCAGAGTACAAGTGATCGCTGCTACCCTCCCCCAGTTGGTGTAAGATTCGGTTTTCAGGGGAAGAGCTCAGTGTGTCCACTACAGCTTTGTTATGTATAAACAGTGGTCAGCTCTCATTTATTAAAACCTGCATTTTTGAATGTTTTGCTTCTCTAGCATATCATGGAACAAGCAAGTATCATCACTTTTGAAATCATGAATTCAGAAATTAGAGAGGGAGTAATGTAATCAGGTAATCCAGTCTAGTCTAGTCTCTGCCAGTACAGTATTGTTTTCTACAATATACTCTTAGTGCTGTGCCTGGTCTATCTTTAAATGATTCAAGTAATGTTGTTTCCATCATTGCAGTGGGCAATTACAGCCCAGTAGACCTCACTGATACAAAATGTTCTTGATATTCAAGCAAGGTCCAATCCAGCCTTTAATGGGATTTTGAACAGGCCAAATTATGGGTTTGATTCTGCAAATTGCTGAATCTTCTGGTCCTAATCCACCAAAACATGTAAGCACGTGCTTATCTATAACTGCAATCAGAACCATTAACTTCAAAAGAGCTGCTCACATCCTCACATGCTCCACTAAATTGGTGTTAAGAGTGTTCACCATGATCCAGCCCTGCAAGAGCAACTGTTGGCAGAATCAGGTCTTTACCCCTTGTTTATCCTCTGTCTAACGCACAACTTGGGATCAGTTTGGCTCTCTTTTTTTAAATACTTCCCAGGTTTCCCAGCTCACAGGGCTTCAGAAGAAATGTCTCAAATATTCTAGATTTTCCTTTTTTGCAGCTCCCTTAGTGCAGAGCTGCTTCCATCTCAAGTCCAGCTAGTTTACTAGTAATCTCTTTCTTGTCGTGATCACAAGTCATGGTCAGCATACCGTAAGCAAGAGGTCTTCTACTCCTAAATACTTATTCTTTCATCTCCCCTGGAACCACCACTCTCCTGTTTCCAGCACATGATCTTAGTTACACTCCCTGATTCTATCATAGCATTTGCTGATCCTGTCCACCCATCTTTCACCTTCTCCTGCTACAGAACTCCTTTACACTACAATCTCAATAAACTTCTCGCGGTCACTTTGCAGCCTTGCCTTTTCTATTCTTGCTGCTCCTTTCTGTTTGCAGAATGCCTCCTTGTCACATTTCATTCACTTCTAGGTTGCTGACATCTTTCTCTATGTGAGTTTTATGGTTCTTGCCCACAATTTCCAACAGCTCTGGCTTTTCCTTAAGCTTTTCATCAAAATTAAGATCTCCATTCCTGTTAGAACCATTTCCCCTTGATTCCTCTTTTTATTTTGACTGGCTATCTCTCTAGCTATGTTTGATCCAGATTGACTGAAGTTATTCTGTAATTTTAATTATTTTTTTAGCTAAGTGAAGAACCAGGGAAGCAATTTGTCTTACACTCCTGACTTTTGCTACCTTTGGGTCTTTCTGCACAAAGATATTCCTGGGCCAAATCCTACTGGAAATCAATGGGTATACTTATCTGAACAAAGCAATTGGGATTTGGTCCCTATCTGCACTTTCCTCTTATCTCACTCTTTGCTAATTTTTTTTTGTTCCTCAACCACTACAACGATTATAACTAAATCAATTTTCAGTATCCCAGCCTGAGTAATGGTTGCTTTCAAGCCAGTACTGTTCACTTATCACCCTAAGACCAGTGTGAAAGCGTATGCAAAGAAAATCTGCAGAACCCGTATCCAGTGAATTAAAGAATATGCAGTCATGGTTGATTTAAGATGTGAAAAGCCAACTGTGACTGTACAAGATAAACACATTATAATGAACTAGCAGAAATACTCGGCGTTGCTCGGGTCTGTTGGGGGGGAGGGGGGAGAGAGCTGAGCGAGTGCGGGGGCCGTTGGAGTGGGGGAGGGGGGAGAGAGCTGAGCGAGTGCGGGAGCCATTGGAGGTGGGGAGGGGAGTGAGATTTTAAAAAATTTCAATTCTTACCTGAGGGGGGAGAAAGCTGAGCGAGTGCAGGGGCCGTTGGAGTGGGGGGGAGGGAGCTGAGCGAGTGCGGGGGCCATTAGATGGGGGAGGGGGGAAGAGAGCTGAGCGAGTGCGGGGTCCATTGGAGGGGGGTATTATTACATCATAACTATGTCACAGAGAACAGCAGCTGTTAAACTGCTGCCCAGCTGATGTTAATGGGCTTTGAAGAATTTCACCCCTAGGGGGTGTAAGAGATGAGATTTGAATTTTTTTTTGATTCTTACCCTGATTACGACCCTAAAGCCTATAACTGTACCAAATTTCAAGTCTCTAGCTCAAACGGTGTGGAAGGAGTAAGGGAATGTACATACACGCATACACCATTTGACTTTTATATATATAGATGAAGCCCACAAGTAGACTTATCGTACAGGACCTAAATGTCAAAAAAGGTAACTCATCCCTTTTACCTAGAACAAATCATGACAACCAAAATCCGCTGTTTATATATCTATATCTGCTAGGGTCTTTTCTGCCTCTGTTTAAACTAATTAGATTGGAACGTAGAAGACATAGTTCAAGAAGGGCTTGTATTATCCAAGAAACAATATTTCCAGCTCTAAATAGTAAATGCACCAGTTTAACAGAAATGCTAATAAATATCCACAAATGATAGCATCAAGTCTGTAATAGACAGGTGGAATGTTTATACTTCACATACATGGTTATCTACTTCAACAGAAACTTTTCCTGGCTAATTAACTCTCTGTAGACACAAAGTGAAAATCGGAAAGAAGACAGGCTATATCCAAAGAAACGGCAATAAATTAGCGAAGGATAATTGTGAGTTGGAAAGAGATAGCCTGAGTAACTGCGTCAGAGGAATTTAACATTGTTATGTGACAATGGCCTGCTGCATTGCCTCATCAATTAATAAAAAAATACATCTCCAAGACAAAGTAATATGTTTATTTTTAAAGCAGGAAACTTTTGTTCTTTACAATGTTCTTTTAAATTATCGTAACTTCTATCCTACCAAGTGACTGATGGAGACGTATTATTATTCTATCTATCTGTTGGATGTTACCACATGCGAGACGGCTGCTGCATTATTGAATAACTCTACCGGAGAGTAGGATTAGCCTTACTGGGTACATCTGTATGGTAAAAAACAACCCCCCAAACTAAACCAACTGTGCCATAGCAAGTCTCAGAATCCATGTCTACAGACTTGGGCTCATGCAACGGAGCTAAAAATATCAGTGTTGACATTCCTGCTCAGGGTGGAGCTTGGGCTCTGAAACGTGGGAAGGGAGGTAGGTCTCATAGTTCGGAGCTCCATTCTGAGTGGAGATGTCGAAAGCATTATTTTTAGTCCTGTAGTATGAGCCCCAGGAGACTGAGTCTCATGAGCCCAAGTTTGTAGGCCCTGCCTTTGTGAGATGGCACAGCAGGTTTTTTTTGTTGTTTTTCGTTTGTTTTGTGTTTGCAGTGCAGACATACTCATATATAACATTTATTTTCTAAAATATATTATACTTAAAATGTAAATATTATTCTCCTTATTTTTTCAGGTAGGGTAGATAAGGTGCAGGGAGATGCCAAATAATGAGTCAGTAGCAGAAATGAGATAGAATCCAAGTCTCCTGATTTTCATTGCTGGGTCCTATTCACTGGCCCATGGTGTCTAGCTAATCTTGATTGCCCTCCAGTGAAGCAGATGAGATTAACTATCATCTTCATTTTACAGATGAGGAAAGCAAGGCAGAGAGCGAGCGAGAGAGCAAGTGAGTATTGCCAAGTCCCCAGGGCAGGTCTAAATCAGAGTTGGAATTAGAACTCAGTTTCTGTCTCCTAGTCCTGTGTGCAGATCACACTGTAGATTACAACCTCATTCATTTCAAAAACATTCTCTCACATGCCTGAAAACAGGCTCCATAAATTCAAGAAAAGTGTGTTCATTTGGGGAAACCCACATTCTACCGGTGCACTGTAACAATACGAGAACAGTGTTTCCACCAAGACCCTAATATCCTAAAAGGCAGGTAGTTAAAAGCCTTATTTAACATGCATGTGCACTGTTATTTTGTGTGGCACTTATGATGTTTAAGTGTAATTAGAGAGTCAACCACAAATGTAGGATGTTCTCCATTTTCCTCTCACTAAGTAAAGTGGTCTAACAGATTCTCAGTTTGTAGGTTACCATAATTGGCCAATTTCTTTAACAACTAGCTCACTGGATAGTGTTCAAGCCTTGAAATCATGTGACTGATGGTTTCTGTACCTCCATGAATCTATATATTCAGCAGTGGGGCTGGACCTAGGGGTGCTGGGTGTGTCGCTGCAACCTGTTGCTTGAAGTAGCAATAACAAACAACAAATACATTGTTTCCATGGTTTCCATAATCAGCACCCCCACTATAAAAGTTGCTACAGAACTCCTGATATTCAGTTGCAATCTCTAGCAGATAGACCTGAAGTTTCTGCAGCTTTGCCTTCAAGACTCAGAAATGTTTACCCCTACATATTTTACCATTTCTAAGAATATTGTTTTAGAGAGAAGGGTCAGGATTGGCTTTCATTGTGAAGAGTTTCAGCACAGCACTTTCTAGCTTTCACAAAGCCTCAAACAAGAGCTTTTTTCTCTTCAAAAAGAGGGAGAGACTTCAGTCACAATGATGATGAAGTCCATCATGAAATACAATTTGCCCACAAGTGTGCCTGATTTCATCTTCTTAAGAACACATCTAACTCGGGGCATATCACAATAGCTCACAAAATGGCAGAAATTCTGTTCCAAAAAGAGATGACAACCAAGTGATTAATTCTGATCATATCTTACAGTGCTTTGGCCAGCACACACAATGGGTAACTCAAAAATCTTATCCCAAAAGTACCAGCAAGATATTCACATTGCACATTTGGGACTTAAATAGTAACATTTGAAAATGTCTTTCAAAACTTTTTAAGATGTGGAAAATTCTCGACAAATCATGAATAGCAAGCTCAAGATTGTGGTTGATACAGTGCACAACTATAAGAACAAGAGGAGTACCTTTTCCAGACTTGATCTGCAAACTGTTTGAAAAGCCCAGCTTCACCACCTAAACTCAGACCAAACAGTTTTCATTTGTACTCCTCTGTCTCAATCTCCACCATCACTAAAGCTATTTTTACTCTCTATTTGATATCACCAGATGTCCTGGACTCCAAGTCTACCACATCAACAAAGACAATACAGAATCCCATCCTGAACTAATTACTGTCCTATCCTGCCCTAATCTCATGCACCATGATTCATGCAGACTTGTCAGTGGATACATCAGCAAGCACAGTAGTAAAGCTATCTTTCTGTATGCATTTCTGAGGCTCTTTCCTAATAGATTCTGCAGTCACTCCTCTGAAGTTTTTCACTTTGAGTTGGTGTTAACATATGTAGTTTCATATAAAATGAAGACATTTTTGACATGTGACTTGTAGTTTATTTCAGAATCCCTAAAACGGGAATAATCTTTAGCTACAATGTGAGCAGCAAAAAACATGTTGGGAAACTTCTAGATCTTTTCACCGTACATTTTATGGCGCAATCTAGTAATCAGAGCTTCTTGTGAATAAAGTGACATTTTCTGCTTCCACATATTTCACATGAGCATCAAAGCATTGTACACATAGGAAATGAATTCTAAAGTTCTTACAATCCATTTACAAGAGGACTGGCCTTATCAGATAGTTTCTTATACTTTCTGTAAATTACAAATACAGGTATTTCATTTCTGAAATGAGATAGATGCTTATTTAGCTTTTCATTAATTCTTGAAAATGCCATTTATATCTATGTTTCACATATTCCCTAGCATACTCTTCTGTGTCATGTGCTACTTTATTTCATACAAATCAGGACCTACAGTATTACTTTTTGCTGATTCTGGCTCATGCTGGTTTTTTTAAGCCCCAAAAATACAACAGGGTGGCTTGATTTCATTTTACACATATATACACAGACATAAAAACATATATACTTATACACATATGCACACATTATATATACTTTATATATATACACACAGAGAACGAGATAGAGAAAAAAAAATCAACCAAGTCTGTTAAAATAGTGAATATATAAAGTCAAGGATTGATTTGAAAATTCAACTGTCTGGCTCTTGCAACACAATCTAAGTTTACAATTGCCAAAGGATGCAGAAAAATACACTACAGAACCATTGTGCCTTAAAATCAAATCAAAATTGTGCTTTCCAGAAGCAAGCCATCAAACTATAGTTTATTTTACCACATAGTCACCCTGACTTGGTTGGCATATTCAACTATTGCTTTCACTCTGGGAAATGGGATTTATTTTTTTTTTAGCTTGTAGCTCAATTCTGATCTGTTAAAGCCTGAGAAAACGTGATCAGCACATTATAAAACTATATAAATAAATAAATATTCCAATCCTGTCCCATTCTTAGTTAGACTACAAATCTAAGTCAACTTTGCTTTAATTAATAGTTTGTGATTCACCTTCAGCTAAGTGGAAGTTGCTCATCCATATATACATGTGATCTAACGGGCATAAGTAAGTAAGTAAGTAACCTATGTTTGAACCAACATCTTCAAAGCTAATGCGCTATCCCATTGTGCTTCCCAAAAGGCACCACCGGCCCCTGCTTTAAGTTACTTGCATATTCACCAGCTCATTGCCACAGCAGATCATTCTGCTTCAAGCCTTACTATTACATCCCTGCCTGAAGGGTATCTGGCCACTAACTGGTCATAAGCCTAACTGGCCACAAGCAGCCACCTCCTCTTCACATTATCTCAGTTAAATGGCTATAGTAAAATCGTTTATTGTCATATAGTGCAACACTTAGCTTTTTGGTGGGATCCACAGGCAGTTTGTACCAATGACCCTGGAATTACTCTCTTTGTATTGAGAACATTGGACAAATAGTAGTAAAAATGATGTCCTACAAGACAAGTAATGTCCCCAGAATTCCAGACCAAGACTAGGAACACAGAGGAAAGTTTTGAAATAGTCAAAAATTAAAGGAAGATTCATTCTGGATTGACAGCAGGCAAATTGGCAAGAGACAATCTTGGCCAGTCCCCAGCAAGATACCATCTTAAAGGACGCAAAAGGTGTGGGGGAAGAGACCTTTCTTTCCTGACATTTCTCACTGAGGGATCCTAGCTATTCTGGGTGCTTATGCTATTTTGGTATTGCTGTTTATACTATTATACTCTGGATACTGTGGTTAAACAAATTTGGAGCCATCCTGACTGCTTGCTTCTTTGGTTATTTAGTTAAACAACTAGTGGTGCCCTGATTACTTGTTACCTCTTAAAGATTAACTCTGGCCTTGTGTGTAGTTCCCTGCTCTATGAAATGCTGACATAGCTTTTTGCATCAATGGGGCACCACCGTTTCTTTCAGTCTCATTCTGTCAGTGTTTGGGAGTGGGCTGGACATTGCTTGCACCTTGGTCTCATGCTATGGATCTTTTTCACATGAACCCACTCCCATATGTGGGGTCACCAGCTCCCTGCTCCCAAAACTTCATTATATTGATATACAGTCAATATACTCTCTAGATTCTTCTTAGGGAATCATTATAGTATTTATCACTTTCATTGTGCTTTTCAGCCTGTCAGCACTCTGTGGGGTGTGGTAGGTAGGGATCATTATTTCCACCTTACAAATAGGAAGATTAAAGCACAGAGGGACTGATCATCAGCTGCTGTAAATTGCCATTGCTGGTTACTGACTTCAGAGGAGATATGACAATTTTCACCAACTGAGGATCTGCCAAAGTTTAAATAACTTCCCCAATGTCATAAAGAAAAGGCTGTATTGGAGCTGAGATTAGAACTCAGGACCTCCTGGCTCAGTCTCCCAGACAAGACCTCTCTCTAATACATTTCAGCTAATGTATTCAATGTTTGAGTTGGGCTGCCCTATCTTTTCCTGGCCTACCCTGTACAAATATTTAATTCTATAATGCACTATTCTGTACCATTTTCAAAATATTTCCCTCAAGTCCTGGTAATAAAAATAACCACTCATCTGTGGGGTTCAATATCTAAAACTTCCTGAAGCTACTAACAGTAAATACTATTATTTGCTTTTAGCTAACTTTAAGTAGGAGTTGCTAAATGAACTCTCTTTTCTTGTTATAAATAATTACTATACTTACGGGTTGCCTTGTTGACTAATGGGCACCATTTAAGTATTTCTTATAAATCCCCAGATGAATTTGTAAAACAGCACTGAAAATTGTGATTAAAAAGAGAGGATTATTTCAAACCCTCTACGTCTAGTTCAAACCCCAAAAACAATGTGATGTGCAAGGTAGGGAAAGAAGGTGTGAAAGGAGTCACAGAAGCCAATCTTCTCTAAAGCACTCAAAAGTTTGTTAGGATGTGGACTAACTAACATGCCAGATCGTACATTGAGGGTATGTCTACTCTACCCACCAGATCAGTAGGTAGCGATCGATTTATCAGGGGTCGATTTATCTCATCTAGTCTAGATGTGACAAAATCAATCCCTGAGTGCTCTCCTGTCGACTCTGGTACTCCATCACCACAAGAGGCACAGGTGGAGTCGACGGGGGAGCAGCAGCAGTTGACTCACCGCCGTGAAGACGCCGCGGTAAATTGATCAAAATACGTCGACTTCAGCTGCGCTATTCTTGTAGCTGAATCACACAATGACTGGTATGTGCATATGTTGGTTCTCTGCATAAGATCAATAATATGTTCCTACTCTTTGGTGCCCTGGATGTCAGGATTCATATGACAGAGGACTTGCACCCTGCCAGACAGGCATCATTTAATCCAGTGTCTCCAAAATGCACCAGTACAAAGAGGAAATAATATCGAGTATTGTTACAATGCTATACCTGTATTTTTGCACCTATTTTGTTTTCAGAAACATAGTTTTACCAAACACATGCTTGAATATTCCAGCTCTAGCTGATGTTTCACACTGACTCTAACCAGACCCTTTATTTTGTTTATAAATGATGCTGCTGCATGTTAATCTTCCACAGAGATGCCTACATACACCATACAATTATTAATCCAAAGAGGAACTAATATAAGAGGCACCATGTCTGGACTTTGATACAATTGCTGTTAGCATCTCATTAAGTTTTTAATTAACACAACAAATGCAGTATCACAACGTCACACTTTGCCCGCCTCAAGGGATCTCATTAAATATATCTGCAAATTGGAAGAGATAGCACGGCGTTCTGGTGGGAGAGGGAGAGAGAGCTGCTATTTGATACATTTCAGCCTTCTTAAAATAATTTTCAGACATCAATGGTTCTCAGAATCTTGCTTACGACTAAGGAAAATAAATATCAGCTATCATAAGCAGAGGAACCTGGATGAATGGTTATAGTCTCCCATTTCTCTCTAGATGTTCCCTAGGTGGTGATGATTTAGAACCCCCCACTCCTGACACACACAAAGTTAACATGATAGAGTCAGCAAGGATATTGTCCAATGCTCTATTGTTTTTACTAGGTTCTGCTCCTGGAATTGTCTTTACCAGATTTTGTGCCCTGATTCATCCAACAAAGCACTTTAGCACATGCTCTGTTTTAAGCATGTTCTTAAGTCCCATTAAAGTCACGGGGACATTTAGTGCTTTGCTGAATAAGGAAGGGTTGCCAAATCGGGATGTTAGGGATTGAGATCCAGTATCTACTGGAACTTTCCACTGCCTTCCATGGAGGAGTGAATTCTTCATGAACAGTGTTAAACCAAATCTCCACTCCCAAGTCAAGGTGGGAGAGCAGTGTCAGCTACAGTTCCTATAAGCTTGTCAGATAGAATGACCTTCCTTTTTCCGGTAAAGGAAAGCTAAGGATTGATCAGATGCCACTCTGATGTCACTCCACTCAGCCACAGCTGTGTTTAATAAAATCTCACCAGGGCCAGAAATAGTCACCCCCGGGCCTGATATGGAAACACTTTTGATGCTTTTAAAGGACAGAGGAGAGGCTGCCCAGTGGAGTCAGGAATATAATGAAAATGGTGCCAGATAACGCAGGACATCTTTCCTACTTAAAGGGGATTGAAACAATGAATTTACAGAAGAAATGAAAAACCAGTTCCCTGGAAAAAAATCCTATAAAGTGTGCCATGACAAGTTTCAAAAACCTCCAACCTTCCCAGCAACTTTGGAAAGAGTGCAGCATTAATTTTCCCTTTATACTCTTCAGATACCTGAATTTATGAGTGGATTTTCACTGGCTTGTGAACCCAGAAACCCAACAAATTTTGCCAACATCTTCTTAGCTCAACAGTTTTCTATTTTATAAAGGAAATTTGATAGCGATGATAAACAATGTTTAGATTCTCCCTTCCTGTCATCTTTATAGCAGCAGAGGATAGAAGTAACATTATAGGATACAGTGCAAGGGGGAGTAATTTTGACATCTGGCTGACAGAACTAATAGTAATCATGCTTAGAATTTAGAATACATTTCATGATTAATGGCTAACGAATCCTCTCAACAACCCTATGCAGGAGGTATTATTGTCTCCTTATGATGACAGGCAACCTCAAACTGATATACGAACATTAGGATGAAGATTTTCACGCACTATTTTATGTAAGAGAACCTAAGCTATATATGTAACTGAGTTTTTAAGCAAGTGTTTTGATATTATAATATGCAATAACCTATGGTGGATGAAGCTTTTTGATTTACCTACAGTAATAATGCATAAATAACAGTTGGGAAGGCAGTGTGGTCTATTGTACAGAATATTGGACTGGGACTTAGGAAACCTGGGTTATATTCTTGGCATGCTGAGTGACCTTGGACAAGTCACTTCACTGTTCTGTACCTCAGTTTACCCATCTGCAAAGTAGGGATAATGATATTTACTTCCTTTGTAAAACACGTAAAGATCTACTGACAAACGTGCTACTTGAGACAGATATGATTATTATATAATAAATAATAATTCATTGTGCAGTAATTTTTTTTGAAACTTGTCAAAAATGTGGGTGTTTTAACAATTAAAACTGAAATAAGGCTGCAAGATCTATAGCAAATTACTTGTCTAAGGGTACAAGATACCTCTGGAGGGTATGCAGGAGAAATTGTGTAATGGTGGATTTTATTTATTCATTATTTTATTTATTGCATTTTTATGAGAGGCTACAAATGATGGTTAACTTACTTCAAGATGTACCAAGGAGAACACAGATACATTGACATACAGAGCCCTCACCTCCAATTACCGTACAGGATGGGTTCAGTTGCCCAGCAACTGTCCAGTCTAACTGAGCTCAGAACTTAGTCAAGATTTGTTTTCCAGTTGTACATGTCGCACTATAACTATATCTGAATGAATCAGTCAAATTTGGACAGATGGCTAGGGACAGGTAGTGTTAAGAAAAGCACACAAAGTATCAGTGATGAGAATTGTAGGGATATGCGGGCGGGTTGTAGATCTGGAAGAGGGTACGTGGACAGTGGGTAGATCTGGAAGGGGGTACATAATAAGAGAATTTTGGGAACCTCTGGTGTAGCCTGTAATGATCGGTAACTTAAGTCAGAATGCTGGAGGTTCTCGCACTTCACCATTGCAGTTCTCTGTGCTATATTTAGTCTTATTATCAAGACAGAACTATTTTAATTTACACGCTGGTAAAAGCTAATCTGAAGAAGGAATAATGAAATAATGTGTCTTGCTTTTGCCACTGAAGAGAGTAATTTAAAAAATTCTGTTCCAGACCCTCAGTGTCTGTGCTTAGTTTTAAGTCTAAGGTTTCAATCCTGAGAGAGCAACCAGGCAATGATATCATGTGTGTTAAGAAGTAATTGATGATAGGGTGCTGTAAAGCCGTATGTACAGTATGTCATGTCTAAAAGACTGCTCCGTATGTGCAAGGAGTTATTAGTAAAACTGTCCAGAGACAAACACAAGGGAAGGTGAAAGGCACTTTCTCCTGATGTCTGCAAACTGACACTCTACCTAATAGAGTTCCAAGTTAGACATTACCAAAGTTATTCCAGTCATTCCAAAGCTCTGAAAACATTCACAGCAAATCAGTTCAGAATGTCTCCACCAAATCTCACTTAATGGGGCCAAACGCAAAACCACTATAAAGAAAACAGCATCTTCTCTAACTGAGCTTTGAAAGACAGAGACTTTGGGATGGAAAACATTAAAAATCTGCCCAGCATTGCTCCAATTTAGTTGTATTTCTAAAGGTATATTTAATTAACAACAAATAAAAAAATCACATAACAAAAATGTGATCTAAACACACAAAACCAAGAAAATTCAATAGTCACTAATGAAACACACAGCCTCTGTTTCTCCCTCTCTGCTACAGTCAGATCGGAAGGAAGAGTAGGTGTGGTAGAAATACATTACTCTCCAGTAATGTAAGGCTATTCCAGATGGCACAAACTAGAGCCACTCTGTGGGTACTTTAACCCATACTAGGACCATAATTGTCCCCTGGCTATCTCCAAGATCAGAGGGGGACAAAGACAGCCGTAAAGTGTTCCTCAAGGTGTGACAAGCATAGCACAAAAGACCAAGAGGATCCTGTCTTTAGATTTTAACTCGTATTGATTCTCTTTCCTTTCTGTCCCACCTGATGGGATAATGCAGAATGAGAATCTCTCATCATTACATCTCAGTGCTTTTCTGAGTTTACTCCAATGTTTCAAAACGTGGTGCCTGATTTTGTTTCATGCCAGCTTGATGTTTGCGTAGCTTCATTGGTTCAAAGGATTTACCCAGTTGAATCAGGCTGAAAGTCTCTTGAAATTGAATTCTCTTCATTTCGATGGTATTATAATAGAATTCCAGATGGAATGGGGTTGGTGTGGGTAATAGATATTTTTCAGATAAGCAGGTTCATGCAAAGGCTGAATTTTTCACTGAAATGGCCCATGCCAGAGAACAAACACATTTAGATAACAATGCTTTTTGGAGAGAGAGTTCTAGCACAAACTCCTTTCCTTTGCCACAAAATGCATTAAAAAGTTATTTGTCTTAACTAAGCAGCCAAATGAATAGGACATTTAAAAATGGTAGATAGATGTTAAAATGAAGATCCTTCACACAACACTCTAAAAGGTTCCACTACGAAGTATTTTAAGCATATGTTCAGTTTATGGATCAATAGGTGGTCAAGATCTATACTTTCCAGAGAATTTTCAGTTTGCAGTTCCCTGATCTGATACAGTTTAATAGCTCCTGCAGAGCCATTATGAGGTGTTGAGTCAAGTGCAATAAAGTGCCTATCAAGAATTGTAAAACCCAGCATTAAAATTTTCAGTGACAAAACCATCCTGCATGTGCTCTAACTTTTCTTGGGGAATGCAATTATTAATTACTCTCACTGCTTTAAAAATCAACACTTATTTCAAGTCAGAATTGACTAATTCAGCTTCCAGCCACTGGATATTGTTATACCTTTGTCTGCTAGACTGAAGAGCCTCTATTATCAAATTTGTTTCCCATGTAGGTACTGTACTTACAGACTGTGGTCAAGTCACTCCTTAATGTTCCCTTTGTTAAACTAAACAGACAGATCCTTGAGCCATGTTTTCCAATCCTTTAATCATTCTTCTGGCTTTTCTCTGAACCCTCCAGCTTTTCACTGTTCTTCTTCAATTATAGACACCAAAACTGGACACAGTATTCCAGTATGGGTTTCATCAGCGACAAATTCAGAAGTAACCACTCTAGTTCTAATAGATATTTTCCTGCTTTTTATGTCGAAAGATCACATTAGCTTCAGAATTGCACTGGGATCTCATGTTCAGATGATTATCCATGATAACCCCCAACTCTGTTTCAGAGTCACTACTTGCCAGGATAGAATCATGGCTTACACTCTGTTCCTAGACATATGACCTTACATTTGGTAATATTGAAATACATATTGTTTGCTTGTGCCCAGTTTACCAAGCAATCCAGCTTGCTCTGTATCAATGACCAGTCTTCTTTATTATTTGTCACCTCTAAATCTTTGTGTCAACTACAAACTTTATCAGTAACTATTATATGTTTTCTTCCAGGTCATTGATAAAAATGTTAAATAGCATAAAATCAAGAATTGATTCCTGCAGAACCACACTAGAAACACCAGGGCCGGTGACAGGGGGGTACAACGGGTACAGCTGTACCGGGCCCCGGACTTCAGGGGGGGGGGCCCTGAAGTCCAGGGCGGCCCAGCACTCAGCTGTACCCCCTTGTCGCCGGGGCTGTGAGCAAGGCACGGCTCTGGGCAGCCGCTGCAGCGCTCACCAACCCCCCTCCCCTGGCCCCCAGCAGCCTCCCCCCGCCTCCCTTTGCTTCTCCTGGCCGGCCACGCAGCCAAAGCGTATGCGGGGGTTGGGGCCTGCGGGCGGTGGGAAACCGGGGGGCCCCGCGGGCGGTGGGAGACTGGCTGGCGGGAGGGGCCCGCGAGCAGCGGGAGACCGGGGGGGCCCGCGGGCGGCGGGAGAATGGCCGGGGGGGGGGGGCACGGGCGGCAGGAGACGGGGGGGGGGGGGTGGAGGGCCCGCACGATCTGCGTACTGGGCCCCAAAATTCCTGTCGCTGGCCCTGAGAAACACAGCCACTTGATGTTTCTCTGTTTACAATTACATTTTGAGACCTACCAGTTAGCCAATTTTTAATGCATTTTTGTGTGTCATGTTAAGTTCTTAACATTCTAGTTTCTTAATCAAAATGCTGTGCAGGATCAAGAGAAACACTTTACAGAACTCTAAATATATCACATCAAAGCTATTATTTTTTCCAATCAAACTAGTAATCAAAAATGATATCAAGTTAGTTTGATAAGATCTATCATCTGGGGGGAGGGATAGCTCATCTATCTTCCATAGACTCATGGCGATTAGCATTAATTATATCACCTTCCTTTTGTTCTTTATTAATCAAATCCTGTATCAGCTGTTCAATTATTTTGCCCAGGATGTCAAATAGACCTATGATTACAGTAGAACCACAGAGTTATCAACACCAGATTTACAAACTGACTGTTTGTACACACACCTCATTTGGAGCCAGAAGTATGCAATCAGATAATACAGTACACTGCTGTGTTAAATGTAAACTATTAAAAAGATAAAGAGAAAGTTTAAAGAAAGATTTGACAAGGTAAGGAAACTGTTTCTGTTTTGGCTTCATTTAAATTAAGATGGTTAAAAGCAGCATTTTTCTTCTGCATAGTAAAGTTTCAAAGCTGTATTAAGTCATGTTCAGTTGTAAGCTTTTGAAAAAACAAATATAACAATTTTGTTCAGTGTTACTGGCATTTCAGAATTACAAACAGCTTCTATTCCTAAGGTGTTCATAACTCTGAGTTTCCACTGTATTTGGGCCATCCTATTTAATAACCCTTTTAAATACTGGCAAAAACATAGCTTTCTTTCAATCCCCTGGGCCTCTCTCTATCGTTTTAAGACTTAATGAAAATCAACATTTATAGTCTAGTGAGCTCCTCTGCCAGCCCTTTGAAACTATTAGTTGCTAGTTATCTGGACATGCTTATTTGACAATGCATAACTTTAGTAGCTGCTGTTTAACATCCTCCTGAGTTACTGTTGGAAAGGAAAGTATTTCATCATCATTTGATGCTATGAATAAATCATCTGTTTTTTTGCTCAAATGCAGAAGATAAATATTTATTGAACACTTCTGCCTTTTCTGCATGATTATTGACAATTCAACCATTTCTATCCGGTAATGGACCAATACCATTGTTGGGATTCCTTTTATTATTAATATACTTAAAATCCTCATTATTCATAACTCTGCTGACCACAAATTTTTGTTTTTGTCCTTTTACTTCCCTTATCAATTTTCTACAATTAATAGCTTCTGCTTTATATTCATTGCTACCAACTTCCTCTTTTCCCATCTGTTTTATAAATTTTTATAGCTGCTTTCACATCCCCTCACAAGCTAGGTTAGTTTTTTAACCAGTGCTTAAAATTATGCATAATTACTTTGCTTAATCAGGGCCATAACCTTGATTTTTGAGATGCAGAGCACCCATCAACTCTTATTGATTTCAACTGGAATTGTAAACGCTCAGCACCTGTGAAAATCAGGCCACCTATTGAGGTTGACTATAAAAAGGGACTTATGCACCTACCTTGTGAACCCAGTTTTGAAAAATTGGAACAATAATCTTTGCCATTGCAAATACAGTGCATACAGCATAACAAACTTTGTCTGCATAACTGTTCTACTAATGTTAACAAAGTCCTGTTAACTCTGTTAACTGTTAACTCTGCTATTCCAGACTAACACGGCTACCACCCTGATTCTTGTTCTACTAATGTGTCACTGTGTAAGAATTCATTGACCTAATGTTTGGATGTTGCTTGCTAAACTGAGAATTTCAGGCAGGTTCCTGGGCAAATGGCACCACCTTCAGTCTTCCTCGAGTCATGGGACTATTGTTACTTTGCTGTGTAAAGTATGAGAGTATGTATATTGTTTTTGTTGAATTTCTTCATTTCCAGGGGAAATGTTCTGACCTAAAGCTATCTTAGTTACTGAAGATATATTTTTTGTAAATATTATAATTTATTTTAATATGTATTTATTTAAAATAATGAAAAGACATGTATCCAAAGCTCTAGCTACCCGAATACATCATTAAAAATAGAATAAAATGTTTATTTTTGCTTTTTATAAATGCAAAGAAAATCTTTTAAAAAGAAATCCACATTTTTGTAGACAAATTTCAGACTACAAACACAATTTTTACTCATATGTATAGCCCCTTGGTGTTACTCTTGAGATTTAGATAATACATTTAATTTCTATTTTAATTTTTTTAAATCAATATTTTCAGTAACTGAAATATATGTTATTTTAGGATCCAAACATGGTTCTATAGGTGTAAATGCTGAAGTCCACACCCAAGCAAAACGCTAGTGGGACTGAGCAAAACTTGATGATTTGGGCTCCTGTTAGCAAAGCAGTTACGCATAAGCTTAACTTTAAACACAAGCAATCCTACTGGCAATCAATGACACCCATATGCTTGAACACTTTGCTGAATTGGACTCTACACTTGTAGAGTGCAGTTATGTAGCTTATTAAATGTCAATAATTACATTTTAATGCTTTTGGCTTCTATTGAGTATGTGCCACAGTTTCACATTTCAGAGCAGAGTTTTGTAACTTGAGGTCACCAAAATGAAAATTTAGTGAATCCAAATTGTACAGAGTCAGTCTGTGCTTATTTGACTTATTTGAGTACAGTACAGCATAAGGAAGGGATCAGTTCCTGGGGGGAGATCAAGTTCTCAATATTTTTGAAGCTACAGGTATGATAAGGGAGTGTTTTTCATGACAGTAGTGAAGTTCTTAGGAGATGGGGATGGGCAGAGCCCATCATAGTTCATTTCCTTTGCTCCTCAGAAGAAGTGAGTTCTTCCAAACAGCCTTTGAGGATTGATTCTTGTTCTCTTTCTATTTTCACCCATAGGCCAGGAGTCTTGTTCTGAACTTGTGTTAACTCCCCAAAATGTCAGCACTTGTTAATTTTGTTTTGATTTGTTCAGGATTGAATAATACTGGAAAGAACACAGCTATGAGTCACAGTGGAGAATCAGCATCTTCCCCATAAAGGGGCTGGTCAGGCCCTGGGTTTGGTTCAGAGCCATCACTAATTGGTATTTTCCTTTTTTTTAAAAAATATTTTTTTAGAGAAAGAGGAAAGACACCAAGCCAGATCCTGGACCATGCTAAGTCCCCTTTGTGCTTCTTAGGCAGTGCTAAAAGGGACTTAAAGCTGCCCTACGGGGACAGCTAAGGATTCCCCTCAGGAACTCTCTTGTAGCAAGTGGGCACTAGAAAGGATATGGCCAAAATGTGCTCTTCTCTAGCAATGCCCACTGGTGTAATGGTCCCTACTACGAGACCATTACAACCTAGCACAATGTAGAGCAATCTATCTTCCCAGCTACTCCCAAAGGTTAGAAAGGGGGCAGAAAGTCACATCCCCCCTCCCCCCTCTACTGTTACATTGGCACATCTGAGGATTCAACCCAGAAACTCTCAAGGCAATATCTACTAAACTTAATGTCCGCATCTCTTTGAAGGGAATTAGGCAGTTCTTCTGCGGAATTTCACAGTAAAGCTAAAAACAACTACAACAAAAAAGTAATCAGCTAGAGTTATTTCATGTTTCCTGATGGATGGGCTAAGTCACGGTTTCCGAGCCTCATACATCAGAAGAATGCTCTTCTGTACAGTGACAATTTGGGGAATCTGCCTATGTGCAGAATTCTGCTGACTGTTAGGAAGTTATGAAATTGTTGTACCAAGGAATGCAAAAATGTGGACGTGAAGTCAGCCATCTTCTGTCAGGGCTGTAGTACATCCTCCCAGACCAGGTACAAGGATACAGTGTAAGGCCTATAATGATTGTCTGTTCAGGTAGAGGAAACTTAGGATAATGGGTTGGCTGCAGCCTAGGGAAACCAGTCTGACCAAGTTTCTCTGCTGAGGGAAAGGTGAATGGCAAATCCCCAGCATCAGAACAGAGAAATCAAAAGTGTTGATGCAAGACTTTAAAAAGCAGAGATGCCAAGTCTGGAAATACTCAGACACAGGAAACTGCATGGAGGAAAGAGAGGGGCATGCTTTCACAGAAAGTGGTTCCGTTTAACTGCAGGACCAGGCATGGTGAAAGAAAGAAAGCTGACGGAGCAGAGAGAGAGAAATCCACATCAGGACTCTGAGAAGAGGCCATGTGCAGTAGAGGGGGATCCTGGACATCTCAGAGGAGGATCCTAAACCCAAAGAGCTCTCCAGAGTGGTGAGGAAACGGAGGCAGGGAAATGTGTATACATGTGTTTATTGTTTTGCCTAGATCTGTGTATCTGTCATGCGATCTAAGAAAAGAGTAATTTGTTTTAGAATCCTATGCAATGTCCATCTGTGTATCTGGTGGCTTCACTGTCAGTTGCCCCTGAAGGGGGAACAATAAACCCAGACTGCCCTCATGACTGGAGTTCTGGGAGAGGGCGTGCTGAAGCTATGGGACAGTCTCAAGGATCAGCACTACTCCCTAGTAAACAGTTGGATTGCAGGATCTCAGCTCTCAGAAGGGAGTACTACACAGATGAGCTGCACCCCTAAATATGCCTAAAAACCCCAACCAGAAACAGCACCTGGACTGTTTAGACTCAAGAGGCTTAAAGCACATGGGTTCAGTTTGTGGGATCCAGACATAACAGCCAGATGAGCATCAAGCTATAGGGAGCAATACCAGGGCAGCATGTATGACATGTACACAAAGCATTAGCCTGTTTAATTCAATTTTGTTTGAGAAAAGTTGAATTTCCTCATCCTAATATAATCACTGTTCAAAATAAAAATAATCATGAAAGCCGAGTAAATGTGGAAAGTGTAATGGTTGTTTATTGGTAAGGCATTAAACTATTAATCTTTTACAGAGAGCCCATAGCGTCTCTTTTTGCAGCTTGACAAAAATTATAGTGTAGCAGAAATGGTCATTTCCAGTGTGTCTTTAAATGATAGTAATTTTGGTAGCTAAGGAATTTGTTTATGTAATATATAATCATAATAGTTAACATTTAAATATGGTCTCAAAGGGGCTTAATAAGCAATATTTTAAGCCTCAATACCCATGTGGTAAGTGTAATCCCCATTTTGCAGAAGGGTTAGGCAAACCTAAGTTAGGTGACTGACCCAAGGTTATTCTGCAAGTTTGCGGCAGAACCTGGAAAAAAAAATCCAGATTCTCAGTTCCATGCCTTGATCACAAGATCCTGGGGTACATGTGTGTGGAGGATTGCCTCCCACTAAACACACTTTGTTAGTATCACTTGAAACTAAGCTACTTGCTTCCCTGAAGTAGAATCCACAACAAGCATGCCATCAGGAGACAGGGGATACCTAAAACCACATTCATCCAACTTGAAATATATAGACAGTATTTTGGAACCCTATATATTACACACAATCTTTAGGTTTCTTTTTGGTTATTTCAATTCCAGCACTAGCTAAAGAGGATGATAAAGATCCTCTCCTATGCAGATCAGGAAGCGTCTCCCAATCAGTTAAAGTTTCTTAAAGTTATTTTAATGAAATTCATTCTCAGAGGATAGGGCTGGATTAAAAAAACCACACAACCTGCCCCCCTGCCTGCATGGCTCTGTCCATTAGTCTAAACCTGTGCCAGCAGCAGCAATTTTATCCCAAGGAATGCAAGCAGGGTAGCAACCTTTCTCCTCCAGTTGGGAGCAGAGGGGCGGCCTGCGGTACTTATTTTAGCAGTCAGAACATATCTGCTCAGCTGTGTGGGCTGGGCCTGCTGCGCTCTTCTCCTGTCACACACAGAGTCCTCTGCAGAGTGGTGTTGATAAGAGCCTTTGGTGCTGTGGGTCTGGGAATTAACACCCCATTGAGAGGCACAGGGCAAGTCCACTATTCTCAGCGCTTCATTTTATGTTACCTGCAGACTCAGACATCCCTCTATTGATCACACACAGAACCGGTTTTCAGGTTTACTTAATTGCATGTGGGCTAAATCTTAATTTAAGGGGAGGGGGGAGGGGAGCTTACATTATGATGTAAACAATTGACCCCAGAAGCTGGAGCCCCTGGTTTGGACCAATAGTGTTTATGGTTTAATCAGCCCTGCTCAATGGGCGTAATTTAAAAAAATAAGTTTTAAGTGCAGAGTATTTTATGTTTGCCAGCTAATTCCATGGCTTCGTATTCCCAGTTCTCCACTCACATATGCATGGCTTGTTCCACCATTAAAGTACTCACAAGAAGCGTACTGCTAAACCGAGCCCTAGGAATTAGAGGTATTGGAGAATATGCTTGCTAAGACTGAGTACACGACCTAATAATGTTTACAGCATACAGTTAGCACTTCCATAGATAGCACTGGACAGAGTAGCCACATTGTGGAACCTTTAAGCTATTTAATGTGTCATAGGAACATAAAAATAAACTTAAAATGAATCTTTAGCATCTTTTGTTGCTCAAAAATGATGAATCCCTGTTTAAAATATTATTCTATTGTATTTAGTGCAATTTTTAGAAAGCAATTGTTCCTTTGTCAATCACGGACCACAAAATGATAGGATGTATGTCCCTCTCCCTTCCTCCACTCTTTTGTTCTCCAAACCCCTAGCCTGGTCTTATTATACAGCTAATCATATGCTAAAACTGCTTTTAATTTAGTCCTAGGAAACAGATTGCTGGATGGGGACCACTGATTGGGAATAGGGTTTAGCCTGTATTAAAAGAAGTGGGTCGACCAGCTGCCCAGTCAGCTTGACAGTCCCCTCTGGTACCACTGCGAGCAATCAGAAAGTTAAACATATGCATGATGAGTCTTTGTTTTTATAGCCAAGTTAAAAAAAACAACACAGGAGGCATCATCTGTAAAACAGCCCAGCTGATCAAATTCAGAAGGATAGTAATTTGGGAGTGATATTACCTGAGCAAACAGAGATCTCTTCACCTGCTAACAGGGTTGCCCACTATAAAAATAACTAATTAAGTCACAGCAACACGCAAAATGAATAGAGTTGGGAGAGCTTTATAGATATAAAAAACAAAACCCCTTGACAAATTCACCCAACTAGAGAGAGTTCATTAAAAATGAAAGGTGAATTAGAAGTGCCCAGGTAAGAATTCAACATCCTCCCTCTGCTTCTTCTCAAGGCTCAGTAGATCACAAGTTTTTGTTTGTTAGTCATTCTTTCTTCTTAGCGCATGCGTGGGTAAATTGTTGAGAGCTTTTGAATGAAAGGTTGTATACCCAGACAGATGCTTTAATGCCAACTTGGGAATCTCTCTGGAATGCCCACTCAGCTCTCATCTTGAATTTAAAATTAAACACATTAAATCTAATTAAAGCAGATGATCACTACAGTGTTTACCGCTTTACCAGGGCATTTGGCTATGACACTGGTTACATTAGACTAGACGTGGTTGAGTTAATGTACTTATTGCGTAGGCACAACATTTGTGGGTTTTTTTTTTTAAATCACATAATTCATACTGGAATAGTAGTGTTTAAAAATACAATGAGCCTGATTGTCCCCTTTATACCACTCTTCTGTAGAGGAGAATCGGACCCAGAATGTTCAAACCATATAGCAATAATAGCTGTAGCACTGTTTGTACGTATGTACCACATAATACACTCAGACACCATGGTACAGAATAAATACCTACCCAGGCAGATTTACCTTTCATATTTATTTGCATTTAATAGGACAGACACGTTTGTGCTGTCTTGACTGGATAGTACGTTCTTAGTTTAACTTTGAATGCCTTAAACCAGGTGGCCAATCTGAGCCTGAGAAGGAGCCAGAATTTACCAATGGACATTGCCAAAGAGCCACAGTAATAATCAGCAACACCCCATCAGTTCCTCCACCCCGTGCACTGACAACCGTGCCGATCAGCAACCTCCTTCTCCCTCCCCGCACCTTCTGATCAGCTGTTTCATGGCGTGCAGGAGGCTTTGCGGGGGAGAGAGGGAGGAGCGTAGGCATGGCAGGCTCAGGGGAGGAGGCGGGAAGGGATGGAGTGGGGGCAGGGCCTGTAGCAGAGCCAGGGGTTGAGCTGTGAGCACCTCCTTCCCCAGCACCTTGGAAAGCTAGCTCCTGTAGTTTCAGCCCCAGAGTCGGCGCCCATACAAGGAGCCACACATTAACTTCTGAAGAGCCGCATGTAGTTGGCCAACTCTGCACTTTATGATAGGCTAGTGCCTTTGCAAAGATGCATTTTTAAACCATACACCTATACTGTAGTTTGAGGGGAAATCTGTATTAATAGCATGGTTTTAGGGTTCAATACTCACTCATCTCAATCACATTCACTTCCCTATCAAAGATAGATTTAGAACATACTGTTTTGCTAGGACTAAACAGAAAAGATGGCAATAGAGTCTATCAGAATGAAAGTGATTCCTCAACTCCAAAATTGCAGCATCATCACAGAACGGATATGATGGACCAGTTTTCAAAGGGTCGCCACAAACGTGTCAGTAAATTGTACAGATTAACCTGTTTTTGTGCAAACATACTAATTAGGCACTTGCAAATACATGTGCTCACATGTTGATAGAAAGCCCTGGGAAAATTTGGGCCGGTCTGTTTAACGCATTAAAAATTACACGCACTGTTTGCTAAACAGGCATATCATTCACATAGGACCCCAAATTAAAGCAACATTCTGTTTCTAATCTAGTATAGGTTGAAATGCTAAAGTTTTGAGGCTTTGATGAACATTAACCATTGTTTGGGAATGTCGCCGGTTTGATGGAAACCAATAACAATCTACTTTAAAACCACGAAACGGAAATTATTACTAGGCAAAATAGGCTGGTAGGTCCTCCTCACTTTATTTATTTGACAGGATAAGGTGGAAGCAAGACAGCAAGATTTGGCCCAGCCTTATTTAAACAGTTTCAGCATTGTTTGAGGCAAACCACAGAACCTATCAGTTGTTTGGACTGGTGCCGAAAGAATACTGTACAAAAGACTGAAAGAATACTGTAAAAAACAAAGAAGATCTAGAAACTCAAGGACTTCAAGGTGGAAGTTTTCATTTCCAAAAGAAAGCGGTCTCTGAAATATTCAAAGTTTAATTAAGAAGCTCACTTTACATACTGCCATCTGCACTACTGTATGTTGCTTAATATCATTCCATGCAATATTAAGTCATAATAAGATGTGCCTTTTATTTCTATAGCTGTCATTGGCAACAGGCTTCTACAGCCAACCTAGCTTATTGGAGAGGATTACTAAAAATGTCAAATATTTTAGTCAAGATGGACAATACCGTAATATACCTAAGGACTTTAGCTAATCATTCTCTTTTCCCACAGAGAGCGTACAACTGAACTATACCAAAATGCTATTTCATCTTACACTTCTTTAGTTTTTTTCACTCTGTTTCAGAAATAAGATCATATTATTGGCTCCCTTTCCTCCACTATTTCCTTTCCATTATTTTCTACCTGGAAAACACTTCTCAATTACAGCACATACATGCTGCAGTGAAACCAAGAACTACCTCAATCCTTCTTAGCAAAAATCTTGAGGCCCATAAATATTTGATTAGTACTATAACAAATTGCCTTAACATTGGAGGGGGGAAAAATCAGTGGAACATGATGGGGACGCATCTGGTAGATGGGTCATGTATGGATAGTGACCATCTGGGATTTGAACTTTCTCCCTGACCCATAGCCAGACAGTGTTTGTTGTTATAGTTGCTTAATTAGAAAGATCTATGTTTCGAAGAGGATTTGGAAGCACATGTAAATGTGTGCCAAAAAAACAAGATACTCTAGCTTGAGACCTTTATCATCAGCTATGTGCTTTTCTTCTTTTTTTGAGAGCTAAATAAGCAACTTGCAGTATTTATAATAATTTGGATCTATGGCTTGTTTAAATTTATCTTTTTCCAGCCTTTAACAGCAAATGTTGTGTAATACGTGGGTTCAGAAACTCCTCATCATTAGCAAAATCCCCTGACACTGAACTCTCTCAACAGAAGAGTCATGACTTTATCAAATGTTTTTTGTATTTTAATGTGAAGAGGAGAATTCCAGGTAATTTGTAACTCTGTTTGGAAAATTGTTATTACACTTGAGATCCAGAAACCACTAGTCAATGTCACATAAAATTGGCATGTTATTTCATCAGAGAAGAGTGACTTTCTCTGGTGAATAGGCTTTACCTTTCAAAATGTTACATTTGACTTTTAATATATTCAGACAAACTGTCCATACGGACCATCGATGAATATGTTTTAAAAGCCCATGGGGAATGGTAACACAGTAGACTAGTTTGTTGACACATGAGCTCAGAAGACTTAAAATTACCATAGGCAAAAGATAAATTCCAAGATATTAAAAGATTGTTTTACAACCCTGAATGCACCCTAGAATTATGCTTTTTCAATAATCTACCTCTCTAAAAGCAATGTTAGCAACAATGAATGGATAGCTGACATCTAGGGCTACACATTTTCTTTTAAGCTTGGTATAAGTTGTGACCCCTTTAGCTGAATTCTGACAATTTAACAGCACACTTCCCTGCTCCTTCTCTCAGCAGATTTTGACACACTGAAATCCATCTTTTGGGGGTACATGAAAAATTAGGAGCTGCTATGGAAATGCATTAGCCTGGTGTCCTGGGTCTCTTGTTTATCACCATCCTCTCATTTATCTTGGACATATACAGTACATTTACACTCTCAGGACAAAAAGGCAGACATTTTTTAATGCCCAAATGGAGAATTAGGTGCACAATTCTTCTTATTAATAATATCATGAGCAGTGGAATAGTAATGGTAAAGGCCCCAAGACTGACCCACCCAAATTTTAATAGAAGAAAAAATTGCCAAGCCTGATGACAGTTTTGAATAAGTACTGAGAGATGGCAAGCCACCATCTAATAGAAAAATGCCTCTTTGAGGGTGACCTGCAAAGGGGAAAAATGTATTTTCAACCTTTTTCATTCTTTACTATGTATAAAGGATGCCTGAGTTTTTCCTCTTCCTCTTTTCCTTCCTACTTCATTTTTTTTCCACATTAGGAAATTCAACCTTTATATATGTTTCTTTTTGTAATTTTCTATGGACAGCTGGAGAAGTAGAAGGGTTAGAACATCACAGATACCAACCAAGTAGAACCCTGTTGTATTTAGATTATTTGCACTCAGCAACAATTGAATTAAAATTTCCGAGGAAACAATTGGGAGTAAACCTCTTTACTTAAAGTATCTTGAAGGTTTTTCTAACTAAGGGCCAAGCAAAACAGAACAACAAAGACTTGACATTCCTTAATTTTTTAAGATTAAAAAACAGGCAGAGAGTTACTTTTTGATCCCTTTTAGATAGACAAACAGATAGAAAACATTAAGTAATTACTCTCCTTAAAGGCAACCCGAAGAGGGGAAAATATTGGGTTTGCATTAGTAATATTTTTTTATTGTGTGCAGTACAGGCACATTCCATTCATTTAAAATCCAAACTTTAAACAAAGCAGATCAAAAACAGATCCTAAAACCTCCAAGACTTCTAGTGAAACTAAGGCAACAAGGATTTATAGCACGATTGAACTCCTGCTAAATATGAAGAGTAGGGTGCAGAAATGACCAATCTTAGATTTTTTAGGGGAGTTTTATTTTTGAATGGATTTTTATATTAATTTTGGACATTTAGGGGCTTTCAACTGACTCTCTCTTCTCCTTTGTTCAGATAGATTCATATGTTATCAGGAGTGGTGGTGCTAACCAGAGCAGTCATAATGGCCACACCCCTGCTGTATGCTGGTGATGTCATTTCTTAAAAGGGTGGCTGATTTTAGTAACAATTTTTTGTGGTTTTGTCAGTATGTGTGTATACTTTGGACAACACAGTTATAGTCAGATGTGTTCATAGGTCATTTTCACTCTGAAGCAGTTGTAGAGTTGTGCAACATGGTAAGTCTAGCTTTTAAGGCTTTGCTGAAAAAGCGCGGCCTCACAAGGTTTAACAACGGTTTGTTTCACAGGATTGGAGTAGATACATGGTAGGTTTTGGCAATACGGGTTAGAGTCCTTTCAGGAGTGTTGGCTCTCCTTATTCCTACAGAGGTTCGGACTACATTATTCTTTGTACGTTAGGCATCAGCTCAAATTCAGCGCAGAGATGGATAGATTCACAAGTAGATCTGAGCTCTAGTGTGAGGCTCAGAGGACTGAATGGGATCACATGCCTTTGAATAATGCAGACCCTAGTAAGTATGCAGGTTAAGCAGATGGGCTAAAATATAGGACGGTGTGTGGTTTCAGGGACTGAAAGGGGAAAAAAGATTGACAGCTTGGGATGGTTGCCTTAAGAAATTATTCTTTAAAATTGCAAGGTTTTTAAAAAAAATTAGAGTACTTTGTGAAAAATCCCATAGTTTTTCTCCATTATCAATGAGACTCTGACATTTAGGGGTGGTCTACATTACAGCCTATGTTGATATAACTTACATTGCTCAGGAAGGGTATGTCTTCACTACAGCAGTAGGTCGATTTCCCTGAAGTCGATTTTCTAAAGCAGACTGCATAAAGTCGACTTAGTGCGTCCCCACAAAGCACAGCAGGTCGACAGTGTCTGTCCTTAGAACTTTTGCAAGGGTTGACATAGCCAGCATTGCACTGTGGGTAGATATCCCACCGTGCCGGGAGTCCCCAGCAGGCACCACCTTTCGGGGCAGCCAGGCACGCTCCCCATTAATTAAAAAACTTGAAAACTACAGTGTTGTCAGTGCAGAGAGGTTCAATACAGAGTAATAATTTCTGCATCATGACACATAGTTAGTGTACTTATTATAATACTAGTCCACAACTACATTATGCAAATCTAAGAGGGCTTGAGGTTTGCTTCCCTTTCTCATCCAAGATGACAATGACTTAAAATACGGGAAATTAATACTCTGATCTCATTAGTAATGGAAGCTTCTTCCTGAAAATGTTTCAGCATTGTTGACTGATGGGGGCAGGGAGAGGTTCCTTTCAAAAAAAAGTATGTATCTTGAATTGGAAGATTTTCTAATACAGTGCAGTTGACCTCTCACCGTCCCAGGACAAAGGAACAGCTGCTTGAGAAATAGGAAAGGTACTCACTCCAGGGGACCAGCCACCAGTCCGAGCAGCTCCGTGGCCCCCGTGCCCACCCGAGCAGCCCCGCTCTGGCTCCCCCCGTGCCCGCCCGAGCAGCTCCGCGCCGGCTCCCCCCCAGGCGGGGGGAGCCAGCGCGGAGCTGCTCCAGCGGGCGGGGGGAGCCAGCACGGAGCTGCTCCGGCGGGCAGGAGGGGGAGCTGGCGCAGGGCTGCTCCGGCGGGAGGATGGGTACAGGTTTAAATCGACTTTACCTTGCTAAAGTCGACGTTAAGCCCTAGTGGGGACCAGGCCGAATGGTGAAAAAGCCACGCCCTGAGTGATGCAAGTTTCACTGAGGTGGAGTCATTACACTGACTGGAGAGTGCTCTCCCATCAGCATAGTGTTTCGTCACCAGATGTATTACAGCAGTGCAGCTGTGCCGATGTTGCGCTGTACCATAGACTTGTTCTTAGATGTGTTCATTGCATTAACTTGAACACACAAACACTCACTGTGGGTGAAATTCTATCATCAGATCTCTATGTACACCAGTCTGGAAAGTTACATAACTTAGTATGTCAATGGCCAAAATTCTCAAATTTTGCTTTTTGGGAATCTTTCATTCATGGACGCAAGCTTCAGTCCAGATCCATATACCTACAGTGCTTCAGATGAAACTGCACCGAACTATCTGATTAAAAAATATTAGAAAGTGTATACTTACGACAATACACAATCCAGTTTCAGTCATCAGAAAATCACTTAACCAGAGGCCATTTGAAAATCTCAAGGTAGCTAATCTCTTAGGGGAAATAACTCACACTTTTCTGAGGTGAAGCTGATTGGGAATCAGTTTCAAACAAGTTCATACAAATGTATTTGCCAATAGCACTCTTTCTGCCTGTGCAAAATGTGGGGTTAGCGGCACAGTGGGCCTGCATGCATTTTGTGTGGGTCACTGATCCAGTCTTACTTGAAAACTTTGGCTCTTTCAATATAATCTGGATGCCTAACATTAAAGGCGAAAGGCGGGGTTGCAGGGCTAGGGGGAGACAGAGCTTGCTGGTGTACACAGATGGCAAACTAAGTCATGTATATTTAGAGCCCTCTCTATAGGAATAATATACTGCCTATTCTATCCATATGCCTAACAATATATTCTGAAGACACCAAATGTCAGAGCTAGGCCAAGAGGTCAAGGGTTAAAGCTGGGGAAAAAACACAGGATATTTGGAGAGAAGGGGAATTTTCTCCTGTTGGCATTCAAAACAACCCACCATCACCGCTTTTTGACAGATTTTTTCCACCCTGCTCTAGTGCAAATACCTTGAGGCATATCTAGACTTCTGTCCAAGGAACTGGCAGCAGAAATACCCAGCTGATCTTAACTGCAGTGATGTCCTTAGAGGGAGAGGCAGTTTCTCAAGCAATGGGTCCTCACACCATTGGTGCTTTAACAGATCATTACTGGCAGTCAGGGCAGAGCACTGAGCACAGGCATTATATGCTCATCCTGGCCCACTCCATTTCAATTAACATGCTTAAATCTTCAAACTCTCTTTTGCAAACAGTGATTCCCTCTGAAAAAGAGTGCATCTAAATGCATGATTAACAAACAGAGGGTGGTAGCATTTGGTGAAAATTAGGGAAGGAAACGATTATAGTTAGTCTTTAAGGTGCCATAGGACTTTGCTACCTCTATCTGTAGCTGTTCATATTCCATGAGAATGCAGGCTGCCCCACAACCAACCAAGATGTGACAAACAGAACACATTACCAAGGTACACATCAGAATTATACAAAACAATCTGCATGTAAATGATGGGTTTAAAGAAAGCTGGATGTCAGTGCTTCATGTCAGGGTAACAATTTCCTCCCATGTAATTTACAAATGTGTTATTGCTCCCAATCCAAATTGGCCTTATTAGATCAAAGTGCTCCCCTAGTGCTATGAAAGAATACTATTCATTTACACCATGTAACAATATAATAGGAGCTCATTAGAGGCAAACTACCATCATTGCTGTTAAGACTTTTGGAAAAGAAGGTGTGACTACCTTGAGACCATTTTTAGTTGATCAGTTTGTGACATTCAAGTTTACAGACTTCAGTACACCTTCTTCATGGAAACATTCCACACAAGCATGCCTCGTCAAGCAATCGGTGGAGGCTATTTCAAATTATGTACAGAATTTTTTAACTAAGCAAACTTCAGGTTCTAAAGTACCTGTGGATGTCTAGCTTTTGCTTTTAAATTCTCTTTGTGGAATATAAACATCCCAGAACCTCTACTCATTTAATAAACAAAGTAAAATAAATCTCACCCTTGACTTTTTTCCTTTACCTGTCTAGTGGTAAAGAACTACACTTCAAACATTTCATTCTTTAACTGTCACACAGTTAATTATAGCAAGAGAAAATGAATTCATTCCTAACTTAAGACTGATAGCAAGAAAGACTCTGCTTACTACATAAATTCTCATTTTTTTTTATTATAGATGCCAAGGAAAATGATTGATATGAGGATACCGTATGGAGAGCACAGCAAAAAATAAGAAAATAAAAAAGCTCCTATATGCAATTTCATTCAAGTATGCAAAAAACTCAGATATCGACAAGAAATTAAATTGGGTCACATAATTTTTTTTTGAGAAAAATAAACATTTGCTGATGTTTTGAAAAAGATAATTTAAACATTACAAACTTATAAAATGTAATTGCATATCCCACATTTAATAAAATAGGTTCAGACATTACAGTGTCCATTTATACCAATAAAACTGCCAATAACTATTACACTGATCAGTACTCACCAATTTCTTAAAAGCAATCTGATTCCTCCAGGAAGAATGTGGGATCCAGTTATGAAAGCTCAAAGTTTTATCTCTCTCCTCTCCCCCCACCCCACTCACCTAGTTTATTCTTTGGTAACTCAGAAAATAATCCCATTGAAATTAAAAGATTTAAGTTTCACATCCTTACAGTCTCTAATGAATTTAGTGCAGGAAAGGGGTCCTACACAAGGCACTGAAATGCTGATACAAATTATAAAGATTCGTACAAGAATGATTTATCATCAGGATTTCCTAAAACATGTTAAAAATAAAATGTTCAGAAACTAAACAACGGAGTAATTTAATATTAATAACAAAGGCTGAGAGCTACAGGGACAAACCAACATCAGTCCTAAAGGATAATTTCTAGGTGACTTGAAGAGCTGTCAAGCAATGAAACAAGCAGTGAAAGTAACGTGTTAAACACTAAAAGTCTCAGTAATACCCTATGCAGGATGCCCCAAACCTGTCTCAGGAAACAGAGGAAATAGGTCTTTTTGATGTATGAATCACTTTGGGTGAGCACAATAAAACTGAAAGTACCCTAAATATAATCTAACTCCCCCATCCCAAAGTAAACACTTTTACCAGGCCAGTATACTGTGGATCTGTGTCGTCAAGCTCTTCTGAAAGGCTCTGTGTAAATAAATAATAAAACTGTTCCTGTTAACTTCTCTAGGCTGCCTGGATCAGTTTTCTGACCTCTAGGGTTTCATTGCATACCATTAGTGTTCAGTTTCATGAAAATACAGCCCTTTGGCATAATTTAGGTTAGGACCTAGGGCTAGTCTACACACAAACTTGGATCAAAATAATAAAACATGTCAATTAAAATCAGTGCAATTATTTTGGTGCAAAGGTGTGGAAATTCTTTACTGAGAATAAAAGTAGTTAAAGTTGATTTAGCTAAAGTCAGTTTGCAACTGACTTGCTACATCTACTTGAGCCGCTATTGTTCCGGAATAAGAGAGTGTCCCCAAACACAGACTTGCATCTAAATAACTAAATTGGTTTTAGGAAAGAAATTTAGTTAAATTGTTGCATATCTGTGTGTAGACTAGTTCCTAGATCCTATGTTGATCTATAACAAATTGTAATTTTCTCGCAAGTGGATGATAAAAAAAAAAAATCAACATGAGCAAATTTGAACAGAGGGTTTCTTAAATAAAGTAGTGTGCCTTTAAAAAGATGTTTATTGGTGGCTTAAATTATTTTCTTTAAATACTGTGAAAATGAACATCACTGACTTTAGCCAGTGTTAGCAAGCTCTATATTTATTTCCATATACCATCATACTCACCCCAACCTGCAAATCTTTAGTTTTGAACTGAGTTTCTTAGTTCTGTGTAGAAATATGCCAAGGGTAGTGGTTTTACAATATGGATGAAAGCTCAGTAGAATTAGATGGAGACCACTCAATTTACGGTACTGCTCTCCCCTTCATATGCATGCATAACTTTGGATTCTAATGGGAAACCAAGTCTATCAAGGTGAGAATATGTAATAATGATAATTAGCAACACCACTTTGATCAGAAGATCTTGAAGTGCTTTACAAATATGAATTAATCCTCAGTAACTGTGTTAAGTATATCCATCTCATATAGAGGTAAAATAAGGCAAAGATAAGGTAAAACAACAGAGAGGTAAGTAACTTTCACAAGGTGTTAACTAATTTGCTCAAGTTAGAGGTAAAAACAGTAACCAGGAGTTCTAGTGGCTGTCTCCTGCCCTAACCACTAAATGCTTTTATGGATGTGACCACCCAGGCCCTCTGACTTCCCCTGTAAAGCTCACCAGGGCCGCCCACAATTTATTTGTCACAAGTGTAGGTAGAATTCAGGACAGCCTGTTCTCAAAACACAAGGGCCCCTAGCTGAGTTGAAGAAGTTAAAGAGTTAAGAGAAGTTAAAGCAGGAGAGCAGAAATGACGACTCACAGGTTGAAAAAAGTCTACAGTAGAGGGTGCTGCTGTGTTCAGAGATTAGTCAGTACATTAACATTTCCTCTCTATATTCAGATTAGAGACATTATCAGAAAACAGTATGTTCTACACAATTAATTTGTATTAATATTCTTTATCATACTTATTAACGCAGGAGCTGTGTCCACTGACATACCTAATATGTAATAGAATTCTAAAGACTATTGTCTACTTTATACTTACCTCACAACATAATTTATTTGTTATACGGCCGCAATTACTTTTTAAAGATTCCCCAAGTGGTGTGTAGTTATTGGTGCTGTCAGTCTAAAGAGATCCTGCAGCCCAAAGGACAGTTTGTGTTAAGATAATTACAGCTGCACTACATTAAACCAGGAGAAGAATGGCTATAAAAAGAGCCATGTGCTGAGCATGAAGTTACAAAGATGTAAGTGTTCAGAGCACTTAGAATGACTCAAACATCTTTGCCTCACAGCCTTCAGAATTTGACATATTGCAGACTGGGGTTATAATTTAAAAAACAACATTAAAACTACAGGCAAGTTAGTGAAATAATGGAAACGGAGACCCATACAAATAATACAGAGCCTAAAAGTCTGGTAATTTACATGAAGGACTTGTTTGAACTAACGATATTGTACATCCCAATACATTAAAATTTTTAGGAATACCTACTGGTGTTTAAACTATTATCCAGAAGAAAACTGGTGACACACTTTTAATATGTCAGGCAATCTTAATGATAGGCATTGCTACTTGTGCTGCCTATAATAATAGTACTGTACTTTGAAGATGAAGAGTGCTGTACATGTTCTAAGTACTTTATGAACATGAATAGTCATTCCTCACAACTACCATGTTAGGTGGGTATTGTTATGCCAATTTTCAGATGTGGAAATTAAGGCATACAAATTAAGATTCTGATCTAGTAACTCATACACACTGACTACATGCAAGAGTTAAATACAAGTTACAAGATTAAGCTCTGTGTAAATTGTGCAGAACCACAGAGAGAACCAGTATCAGAGGTCTGGATTATAACTCAAAAGTTCTTGGCTTTCAGTCTCAGGGTTAGACTAGGTCTCTGCCTTTCATCTAATATTACACTTTGTCAAAGCCTGTACATTTTTCTTCACCATGAAGAATTCTATTTTGCATTATTTTTTATTGTTGTTTTGGGGCCTCTCCATGCAATATTTAGTAACTACCCCGGAGAAGAGTTCTTTCTTGATGAAATGAAGAAAAGTCAAACTGTTCTTGTGTCATTATTTTGACAAAAATATATGGAATAACTAAAAATAAAGTAAGATGACTGAATCAATATGGAAAGATTGAAAATGTTGGGCTGGGTGGGTAAGGAAGTACCATAACAGCTCACATACTGAAAGAACAAATTTTTACTTTTTCCAGATGTGTGGAGCAAGGAAAACAAACTATTGACTATTTTGCTCCATTACTTGCAAATGGAACTTTAAGATGCAATCTGAAAACTATGTGTTATTTTATTATAAACCCTTCATTTTATCCTCTGTGGGCTGTGGATTTGCGGACTCAAATGGTTCCAGTCTGCTCTTCTAACCACTAGCCCCATCCTTGTGAGTAAGCTAGCATATGGCACATTATTAAGAGCACTAGCAATTTAATAGGCAAATGATTTTATCTCAGTTCCGTTACAGTACATGTCACTCTATTTTCTGTGAAAATACAGTGGTCATAACAACTGGGAGCATAATAAAAATGTTAACTGGATACTAATTAAATATTTGCTTATATTATGCAGCCAAACTGTGGAAAGGTACTCAAAAGGCAACACTAACCAAGTTAAATGAATAGTGCTGTGTTCTGCCCTAGCCACAAAGGTCACTTTCACGTTTTGCAAGGTAAGTGTATACCATGGAGCCCTCTTCCAGCAGGGGAGTTTTTCATCACTACAAGTGGAGATTTTCTGTAAGCAGAAAAGCCTTTATTTAGTAAAAGGTACCTTCCTATTCAACCCAGGGGTGGCAAGAGGTGCACCCTTCACCCTCTGCACATGCACAGGGTGCTTTGGAAGGCAACTTGTTTACTGGGGAGTGGGAAGTAGCTGTAGCTGGACTGGCCCTTTCTCACTCTGATGTAAGATGCTGCAAGAAGACAAGCAGATAGATTCCTATTTGCCCCTCACTAATAGCAGAGTGCAGCAGCTCCCAAAGTATTGGTTCACCTATCACCCTCTTAAACAATAGTTCTGAAGTGAGTGGCTGGAACATCAAGATCACAAATCACCTATGGTACATGTACAATAGTTTGGGAACCCCTGGACAGTGGCAAACACTATTTCTCCCCTTCACAGATAGAACAGAGGCAAGGAAATTTACAATCCTGTTGGTCTGAAGCATTTGAAACCTAGTTAACAGATAACAATTGCTACATCCTGAGGGAATTTGTGCATTGGAACCAAATTTTAATGGCATGAAACTTCACAATGAAAATTCACCCATGGACTTGTGGGAGGCCCTCTGTGCCATGTACCCCCTGTAGTAGCCTTTTGCTTGGGAGCAAAGGTGGAGCAGTCCCACATGGGGGCCTCTGCATTCCTTGTGCACAGAGAGGTAGACTTCAAACTGGCACAGTCACAGCTGTCAGGATGGGAGCACTGGGGATGGGTTGGGAGAGGGGATCCTGAATCATCACTGACACAGAACCAATAGCCAGGAACCCCTATAGAAGGGATGTGAAGGAACAGCAGCTTCAGTATCTGCTCTCTGTCACCTGAAGTACAGATGGACTGAGATGCAATTCTGTTGCTTTCCCAGAGAGGATGGATTGTCTGAACTTGTCCCCTTCTACTGCCCCTCGTATGGGACAATGAAATGCGACCCAGTGGGCTGGGTTTTTGGTGGGTTTCAAGAATTGAATCCTTTGAATGGAATGAGGCTTCATGTTAAGCAGAGCAAAAATTTACAGAAGCAATTCAGAACTTCCCTTTCAGTTCTTCACAGATGGAAGGAGTTTCATCTATTGAATTTTGCTAGACAGTAAGTCAGTCTACATTACAATTTGACACCCATGGCCAGACTATGCCAGCTGATTTGGGCTTATGGGTCTCAGGTTGCGGAGCTTGTTAATTGAGGTACACAGCTTCCAGCTGGGACTGCAGTTCAAGCTCTGGGACCCTCCCACATCACAGGGTCCTAGTGCCCAGGCTCCAGCCTGCGCTCAGAAGTCTACACTGCAGTTAAACAGCCCTCGAGTCCTGCGAGTTCGAGTCAGCTGGCCTGAGCCAGCCACAGGAGTCTAATTGCTATGCAGAAAGACATACCCCAAGTGGGTTCTGCTGTAGTTGAAAAGAAAGGATGAATTGGGCAGTTCGGTATGTTTCCAAGTACCACCGAACTGCTGGTTTTATTATGGTTTTGTATGACTGTGCTGTGCAAAGACTCCAAGCAGGAGTGAGCCCCATTATTGCTAAGTGCGGTACCACCACACTTAGTTCCGGATTCTGCAAATGCTTATGCAGGTGCTTAACTCTGTTACCATTGATTTCAGTGGGCCTCTTCGTGGTAGTAAAGTTAAACACATGGATTAGCATTTGCAGGACACGAGCTGTAGGCAGACATGATCCCTCCCCTGACACACTCACATTCTAAGGACAGTTGCAATGAGGACCCAATCCAGCTTTCACTCAAGTCAATAGGAATCCTTCCATTGACTTTAATGAGAGCTGCACAGGACCCTTAATTAGTGTGTGAAACAGCAGTAATTATTTGCCTTGCCAGAGACATTTATTTGTATGATTTCTCCTTTAGGGCTTGTCTACCTATAAAAGTTGTACCGCTTTAACTATCCCAGTATACTTAATATGACTTTAAGCTCCCTAGCGTGAACACATTTATACCATTAAAAAGGTGCTTATGCCAGTATAATTTAATCCTGTAGTGGAAGAGGAACAAGGTGTACTGCTGCTATACATATTTATATTGGCATAAATGCATCTGTATTAGGGACTGAACCAGTTTATTTATTTCAGTTAAAAACAAAAAATAAAAACCTCACATCCCTAACTGAAATAGTTATATTGGTCCAAATATTGTGTGTAGATACCTGGAAGTGTGGCAAGAAGGCTAGGGCATTCTCCCAACTGCAGATACTCAGGACAGTACTAGATACACCCATATGCCATCATGATACATTGCCGCAAGTGAATCCTGCTGTGCTGAGACATAATATTATTCCACCCTGGGTTAAACTTCTGAGATGGTACCTCACATTTTCCAAATCCGAACCCATCACATTTCCTGCAGCAGCAGCTGCCCTCTTGGCAGAAGGAAAAAAAGAGAGAGGCTGCTACTTGGTGGAGATAAATAAGAGGCAAACAGGATAAGTTAGTGGTACCTTTCAGCTTTCTAAAAATGAGGTATGAGGGCTGCAGACAGAAATTATGAAGGCAGTTGGGATTTTTGAAAGGGAATATTCTTTTTTCTCTGGACTCTCTGACCCTCACAGGTAGTACCCACTACCTCCAAAGAAAAGAGATTCTAGTTAAATACTAAAACAACCAAAATCCTTGTAAATAATGCTCAGAGAACAGGGTAAAGAGGAACTTTATTTTGTGCTGCACTAGCCATGGCAGCCAATGTAAGCTGCAGTACCTATAAGCATTGCTGAAAGCAACTAACCCAATGTTCAACCTACATTTTCTAACGAAAAACAAATGTTCTGAAGCAAACAAATAAAAGTGGCTGTTTACTGATGAACACGACTTAAATGCTGAATTTTAAATAAAGAGTAAAAGAGCAACCACTACATCCAAAATGCCCACCGAGATCTTTGAAACCCTTCTGATTATTTCTAATAGTTTCTTCATTATTAAGAGCATGGGATTGTATTTTTCTTGTAAATTTTGCACAGCACTTTCCTTGAGCACTTTCTGTTATATGGATCATGATGAATGTTTGTGCTATGAAGAGTGCAGCTCTTGTACTGCAAAACTGAACAAAACAGGTTCATTTCCGACAGCCACTATCCCAGTGCCATTAGTCCTGACTCAGATGGTCTTTAAGAATGATTTTATCTCTTTTGAATAGTCTATTAAGGAGAGTTTTGCCAATCAAATCCAGTTTCTATAACTATTATGGATCAGGGGACTTGCTATCTGACTTCAGGATCCGCAAGGTAAAAAGCCGTCTGAGCCCCTTTTCAGTTGTTGTGAAAGTTCATGTGGGAATTCAAGCTCTAGACTGTTTCTTTGGCACTGTGAATAATTACACAGTGTGAAATGTAATAATTATTTAGATTATGCGATTCCTTGGGGAGGTTGGCACCACAAAACACACCATTCAAAACATACAACCCTGCCACAAGGAAATTACAGCATAGAAGGAGTAAAGTGACTAGCTGTGTTTACATATAAATATATATATTTTAATCACTGTGAGAACACACAGTCACTGAGTGTCTCTCTTTAATGGTTCCATTCTTAGAATAAACTCTGCTGGAATCCACAGCAACTAAGTTTGGCAAAGGACCACGCAGAATGCCAGATATGAACCACTCAAAGAATGTGAGTAGCGATGCACAGCACCCACAGCCTGTCATTGGACTGAAACAAGTTGCCTTTTCACATAATGTGCACAGGTAAGATTCAGCTCGTTGTACAGTAGCATTGCCTATTTACAACTTCTGCTTTTCATTCTGTAATCTTAGCTTTTTCTTTTTCTGAAGCAAACGCTGTTTATGGAATGCAAAGTGCACATGCAGTAATTGTGATTCAAGAGAGCAAAATAAAAATAGGAAATACATATAAAATAAGATTTTTCATATTCCAACATTCGACAGCATGTGGAATGGGCTGCTAGATGGAAATACAGTATTCCCAAATACCAAAAGCAGGGAAATGCCACTTTCCTTTCCAGATTTTTTACTGTAACACTGTACTATAAATTCAAAGTTTTGGGGGGAAAAACACAGAGAGGAATCAAACCTAATGATAATCTCCCATACCTCAGAGATAACTATATTGGGTAAAATAATACAGCTATTGGAAGAGATCAATTTGTAACACATGCAGCTTAAAGAGACTGACCATGGACTGAAATTTTAAAGAGGTCTACTGTACCTGATTGTCCTGACAGAAATGCAATACTTCCACATCAGATTCCAAATTGCACTGCCATCTCCCTTCATGACGTGCTTTGAAGTGTTTGTGAAATCAGAGAGATTCCAAAGAACGTAAGGAACAAATAACAGCAGACATAAGACAAAGTAATCCAAAGTTCATGCAGCAGCCAGGCACTGAATCATCATCTCTAAATGATTCCTCCGACTTCTACTCAAACTAACTCGCAGAGGGAAACCAGCTCTCTCATCTGAGGTCTCAAGTTACGTTCTTCATGCTGTACAAGAATTGTTGTTTTATATCACTCGCAAAACAGAGAACATTATTAACAGGACATTGTCCCAAATTGACAAGTAAGGAAAATCTACATAATATGTCAGAAAAAATTAGCTTAGTTTATTCCACTCTAAAAAGCAATCTGACTGCAGGGCCCCTGAATATCATTTACTAGACCTACAAGTGCTTACCAAATACACTGTAAATCATATGGTTGAGAATGTATAAACTCCCAACTGTCTGCAAACTTTTTTACTTGTCTAATGTAATAAACTTTTTTCGTGCCAAAATAAGTAATGAGTCATTTTCCAAAGCCATACACACCAAACATGAACTTTCAATAGACACTAGAGCAACTATGAAACTTCGCTTGCAGGTTAAATGTTCAAAACTGAAATAGTAATGTCTGAATAAAAGGGGAAAAGCTATCCTTTGTGCACATGAGATTCTCTTATTGTGCTGTGAACTCTTGAACTGGAAAAGACCAATTTAAATTTATTTTGCATGGCTACCGACACCACTCCAAATTTCTAAACACAGCAGCCTGCCCCAACTGAGGGCTAACCTCCAATTCCCTGATATAGCAACAAAATGAAATATTTCCACGGACATCTTTTTAATGTCAAGCTTACCGGTTTTTCTCTCAGTATTCTAATAATATGGCTCAGTGGATAGACTACTGGACTGGGACTCAGAAGATGTTGGTCCTATTTCTGGCTCTGCTGTAAGCCTCCTGGATGGCCTTGGGTAAGTTAATTCACCTCCCTTTGCCTCAGTTTTCCCATCTGTAAAATGGGGATAACAATGCCTCTCTCCTTTGTAAAGCATTTTGAGATCTACTGATGAAAAGTGCTAGATATTATTTTTAAGGTTTGTATTGCACTTTATACATTTTGAAAGCATTGTACAGACCTTAATTAAATCTAGACACATCTTTGTAAGAAGTAACAAAGAGTCTTGTGGCACCTTAAAGACTAACTAAAGTATTGAAGCATAAGCTTTTGTGGGCTAATACCCACTTCATCAGATGCAATACTTTAGTTAGTCTTTAAGGTGCCACAAGACTCTTTGTTACCTCTGCTATTCCAGACTAACACAGCTACACCTCTGATATTAAACAAACATTTATGTTATTATAAAAGAGAGAAAGACCTACGTTCAGGCTGCTTCTTTTCTTGGAACAGAAAAGCTTTTCTGTTCAAATCTTTGTTTCTGTTTCTTGTTGCATAAAGCACTATAGATAGCCAGTCAAAATGCACAAAATTGGTCTAATAAACTCTCACAGGTTATGTCAAATATCCTGAATTCTATCCTGTTTCACTGTCCCTTAGCAATTATTCTGGGACCAAGTTAATAATTTCTCACCCCCCCCCCCCCCAAAAAAAGAGAATTACAACAAGGCATGTTACACATTTTAAACCAGCAGCTTTGAGGCAATGGATTTATTTACTATAGAAAACTCTTGGAGAGCCAGTATTAACATAGCCATTTAAAACAATCTTTTTGCACTGGAAGGACATCATACAACTTCATCATACAGACAAACTGAGTCCAGTCTCTCTTCTTAATTCACAAACTTAACACTCATCATGCCTACAAGATGGAATTGTTCTTTTGCATCTGGAATAGCTCATTTAACAAATATATTTTATACACTGTATAAGACAGATACCTATCCCATTTTCTATTGGGGGTATTATACAGCTTGGGGGAATTCTTAGCTCTCTACATCTGTTGGTATCTCTTTGTGCATCCACTTGTAAATTATAGAGATACAAAACCAGAACATGTTCAGGAAGACACAAAATTAGGCCACATTCTCCTCTTGACTCTAAACTGCGATATTGTAACATCTTTACACAAGCTGACTTGGTCACATCAATGGGGGAAATCAACGACAGTAGCGAGAGCAGAGAATCTACATGCTACAATGAGAAGTGCATTAGAAATACTATCTACAAAGCCAGATTTAGAAAGAAATCATATTGAGATCCACCCTGAGAAGAAAGAGGCCTTTCTCTCCCCCCCTCCATTGAGTTGTTTTAAATGTTGCCAGCTTTTCATTGTGCAGATAATTCTGTTCCAGCTGATGTCATATAAGAACAAAGTGTAACATATCACTACCTCATCTCATATTAACATAAATAAAACTTAGATGTTAACTCCTGTCATTGCTGCACTTTGCTAGTATGGCATACACCACAGAAGGGAAGGACTATGGTCTCACTGACTGGTATTCAGGACATCTGGGTTCCATTCCCAGCTGTGTCCCTAACTCACAATGAGGTCTCAGGCAAATTAAGTAAACAGTCCACTCAGGCACATGCACTTTGCAGGGAGTGGAATTCTCGGTGCCCTCAACCTGCCAACACCCACATTTGGGACTCAGCGTGTGACAAAGAATATCAAATGAGGGATACACACACACAAATTGTGGGATTTATTCTTCTGGGATTAATAATTCTTTCTACAGTTTCATGATTTTTTTTATATTTCTGTTGTCAATAATTTTCTACAACTGATTTTCAGAGGCCACTAAATCTGTGTGGAATGTAGGTAACTTTGGGAGCACATGCGGGTTTCCCTCTAGATGAGGGAAATTTCAGAGGTATGCTTAATGCCTGCTGGCATCTGCTTGGCATGGCTTCACTGAAGAGGGGCAGCACACTGCCACGTTCAATCATTGCCCCAGCAACATCAGTCAATCAGTGCAACTGATCCTACAACAGCTGTTGCAGATTACCAATGCACAATGGTCTCTGTACACAAGGCATTCTCTTATTGTGAATTGGTGAGTAACAAAACCTGCGGTTTATTTACATACATACACACACATCACTCCCCATCAGTACCCAGGCAAGCTAACGATCCAACAAGGGGACCAAATTTGGTGATGAATCCCAGTCACCTGAGGTATGTTGCACATACCCTAAGAAAACCATGTTTACCTTGTTTTGTAGTCTGCTCCGTAGTAAATTGTACACTTGCTATAGGGTCAAGAGACAAAAAGGACAACAAAGAGAGCATGTGCTCACTACAAGTGAGTAAGTCCTTGTCTGGCTATAGAAAGAAAGAAGCTCTTTAAGGAGCTGCAGTCAAAGTAAGTGTGATGAGGAGGGAAGGGGAACTTACCAGAGCAAAGCCAGAGAGGAAAGGGTAGGACCAAGTCCAAGGAAAAACTGGCTCAACCCGTGCCTGAGTGTAGGAAGTATTTATACCCAGTGTACCTTGGTAGGAATTCTCTCTACATCTCAGGCCAGCAACACTCAACCACAGGGTCAGAGTAGAACAGGTTTCTATGATTGGCTATGGGCACTGTGCTTGTCACCTTGCTCCTCTTAGGCTGGAAGGTTTTTTTTCCTGTACTGTCACATTGTTCGGGGGGGGGGGGGGAGGGGTGTTCCCCACAGCTGGTCAGGGACCCAGTAGAGACTGGGATAGCACTTAGGTCAATGGAACGGGGTCCCTGCCAGGCCCTCCTAGCTTCTGCTCCTACTTGGTTGAGAAAGTCACTCAGAGCATTTGTTGCAGTGCTCACCTGGTGTTTTTATTTACAAGTAGTGTTCCTACCACTTCCACCACACACATAGTCCCCATCTTACAGTCTACCAGCAAGAGTGAGGGGGGCAAACTATTTCTCCCTGCTTCCCCCCTTACTGCCTTTCCCTTGGTGCAGCTTCCCCTCTTTCCAGCAGCCCATTGGCTTCCATCCCCTGGGGCTTTTATCCAACCCCAGCCTGAAGAGGCAGCAGCTGTTCCAGCTTCCCCAGTCAGGGCCAAGTGATGGACCCAGCTCCCATTCACCTCCCTTAATTGGAGCTGGAGTGACTGAGAGTTGGCTAAGTGATTTTTTTTGCTTAGCACCCTGTCACAGACAATAATTCTGCAACTCAGTAGGCAACAGGTTTGGCAGGTATCCTGTGCAAGTATTTGTTGCAGAGGAATATGGTTCAAGAATAAACAGGAAATGGATGAGGGTTTGTGGGGAGACATCTCTTAAGGAAATGGGATTGGAGCTGTAATATCTGGTAGAGCTGGGGTGATAATCTCCCCACTTTTCCCCACACCTTCTTAACCCTCATACAAGGGGATGCTGGTGGGGTCCCTACAACAGGCTGGCAGAACCAGGATGGGAAGCAGGGGGGCTGATGGCAGCCCTTTCAAATAAGTATAGAAGATTAAGGAAACAATGATGACCTACCTGCATGGTAAAATTTATTGCTGGTTGTTCCGACATAAGTGAATAAAGTTGTGACCTAATTAAGTCACATCCATTGCAACTAATCTTCCTCACAGCTGAGACAATGGACTGGTTACCTAAACTGTGCATTTTCCTTTGGTCTTTATTCTCACTTATTTTTAAAATCTGATTTGGGGAATGAGGGGAAAGATTTTGGCAGCAGTGACACAGGTAAATTACTCTCATCTTGCACCATTAGGACCCAGAGTGTAGAAAATTGTGTCTGCATAGGTATTTTCTCTGCTCTAGATGCACAGAGATGGTGGAGTGCTGTGCTGGAGGAAGGAGGGCACAAGAGACAAACAGGCAGGCAGGAGAAAAGGTGAGAGGGAATAACAGAAAGCAGCAGGAGCTGCAAGGAGAGGAAGCAGGAGAACCTCCTCTTATGATATAAATAATATATGGAGATATGCCTAGCTGATAGAACTGGAAGGACCTTGAAAGGTCATGGAGTCCAGTCCCCTGCCTTCACTAGCAGGACCAAGTACTGTCCCCTGACAGATTTTTTGCCCCAGATCCCTGAAGATTCTGCTTCTGCCCTGAACCCACTTGAGGAGAACAGGCAGTCAACTGAAGTAGGAGGAGCCAGTTAGGCCCTTAAGATGCTGATACCTTCCCTCACTCAGGCCCTGCTACCAGCCTGCTTACTTGTCCCTTTCAACTGAGTGTTGAGAACCACTGTAGCTGGCACAGAACAGCAGTCATGAGTGAAAGAAGAAAACATCCCTCTGGGGCAGCATTCAGAAAAAAGAAAGAAAGCAAAGGAAGCTTTTTTATCTAAGCAGGAAGGAACTCTCCCTGAGACACAGACACAAAAAGAACAGGAGTACTTTTGGCACCTTAGAGACTAACAAATTTATTTGGGCTTAGGCTTTCATGGGCTAACACCCACTTCATCAGATGCACAGAATGCAACATACAGTAATAAGATGTATATATAGAATAGTGTATGTGTGTATATATACATACACACACACACACACACACACACACACACACACACACACACACACACACACACACACACACACACACACACAATGTTTATGGTGAGCCTTCCGGTCCCACTGAGGATGTGAATGGTGAGGAGATGCCTGATCTTCCAGTCAGAGTTCAGGTGACCTGGCAGCTACTGCAGCATCCATATCTCCATCTCAAATGGATGTAACCTGCACATTCCTGAAGAAAAGTGTAGATCAGAGAAGAGTGTGATGGAGGCACAAGGAACAGCTGCTGCTGAGTTTAGTTCCTTAAGTCTAAATGATCCAGGACTGTAGACCCATGTGAGCAGTAGCCTGAGGGACTTCCCTGTACTGCATGGGCCACAGCAAGTGAAAAACTTAATGCTCCCCAAAGACAATTGAAAACAGAAGTTTCCATCCAACACATTACTGTGGTGAAATCCCCAATGGTGACAAAGTGGAGTGGCCATGACTTATGTACTCAAAAACTCAGAATGCTGCATATTGTTTTTGTTGCAAACTCTTCCAGTCTAATGTTCCAGCCACACTGGGTTCTACAGGAACAAAGGACTGGAAAAATCTGGCTAAAAATCTGGCATGCCATGAGAAGGCAGCAAAATATATCACCAGAGAGCATTTCATAGGTGGAAAAACCTTGAGATGGGACTAAGGTTAAAGGCCACCATATATAATCAGCATCAAGAGAAGATTGCATCAGAGTCTCTTTACTGGCAAAATGTTCTGAAAAGGTTCATTGCGATTGTGAGAATGCTTGCTACCCAACACCTAGTATTGTGTGGCACTTCAGATTAGCTGTATGCGCCAAACAATTTAAACTTCCTTAAAATGGTGGAGCTGATGGCTGAGTTTGATGCTGTACCTCAGGATCCTCTAAGAAGAATCACTACCCAAGAAATGTACACACACCAGTACTTTGGCAAAACAATTCAAAATGAGAGCATACAGTTACTGGCAACAAAAGTCAAACAGAAGATTGTGGCAGATCTGAAGTCAGCAAGATATTACTCTATTATTCTGGACTGCACAGCTGACATCAGCCATATGGAACAAATGACTTGAATGGTGTGTTTTGTAACAACAACAGAACCTAGTGAAAATGTCCCTGCAATGGTGACTGTCAAAGAGCATTTGCTAGACTTTATTGACCTTGATGATACTGCAGGAGTTGGTATGACAAATGTACTTCTGAAAAAGCTGGAAGATATGTTACCTTCCTGTTAATGTCACAATTCCCATAAGCCATAGGGTCTAGTTCTATTCTCTTCCACCCCGAGAATCATCCCTATTCTACATAAAAGCTAACTCGATAAGCAGAGTGTTCAGCCAATATAGTCGAGGAGTCACTCTGAAGTGCTTCACTGGTGAAACAATCATCCTGGACATCTTACTTGATTTGCTTTTTGATGAAGTCATGTGCTCTTCAAATATGCCTCACTTTACACAGTACGTATTTTACACTAAGGTAATCTTATTAAACAGTTCTGCTTCTCTTTTGTTATAATGAGTTAGGAAAATCACAACATATTCACATTCAAAAGGTGACCAGATTTACTGTGCCCAACAAGTTTGTTTATTTTTAAATATTTTCATCTCGTAGGAAATGATCAAGCAACAGGATTTTCAAAGTAATTTTACTATGAAGTTCACAGATGATATTTGTAGGGCCCTCAGTTGAGAGGAGTGGGTAAGTGTTGAAGCTAGCAACTATCACATATACTTCTGGATGTCAGGGCAGTTCTAGGCCTATTTTTAGCTAAGTAAGTGGCTGCATAAAAGGAATGTTTCTACCAATTAAGGATGTACAGAAACCTTGCAAATGGAAGGGCTTAAAATTTTAGATCAAAAAGCAGTCTGGCTATTTAGGCAATTTACAATATCTTTAGATCTTTCATTTGTAATGAGTCATTTTTAGTACATTCTATTTAAACTCATTCATCTGTCCGTTTTACCTTGTATTTTTTTCTCATTTACTCTTTGCTCTATATTCCTTTCCCTCTCTGATTTTACCCTTATAGGCACATTCTAGACAATAGAAAAGGAGAGTTAATAGAGAAGCTGAAAAGAGGTGCAATTGGGAGACACATAGGACAGTCTTTTCCCATTTCTGGTAAAGAGGAAGGGGATGAAGGACATTTTGGAAGGAGGACTAGCTGGTTGGCCTGTTGGATATCATAGAGAGGCAGAGAAATAAAACAGCAGGAATGAGGTGGAGAAGAAATATATGCATAAGAATTCACAGTTCTTGTTGTTTACCTCAAATTAGATTGATCATCACTTTACTTTATTACAATAGGGAGGATGAATTGCACAATAATGCATCACTTTTATGCTACGTCTTTCATCCAAGAGTCCCAAAGTCCTTCAAAATGTTAAACCGTACGACAGCCCATGTTTTATCCCTTTACTTAGGATGGGGAAGCTTACTAAGGATGGGGGCATGGAGAGGTTAAAAGACTTCCCCAAGGTGACACAGTACACAGCCAGGACTAGTACCAGGAAGTTCTGACTTCCCCCAGACGTCTTTGTGCCACACAGGAAGTATAGAGTGCCATTGTGGATTCAGGGGGTTACAGAAACTCAGCTGTTATTCTGGAGCCTGGCTGCACTCCTTGTGATAGGTTAACACAAGGGTAGACCACATGAGTTAACTCTGTAGTAGGGTGACCAGATGTCCCGATTTTACAGGGACAGTCCTGATTTTGGGGTCTTTTTCTTATATAGGCTCCTATTACTCCCCACCCCCTGTCCTAATTTTTCACACTTGCTGTCTGGTCACCCTACTCTGTAGTGAAGGTGAAGCCCCAGTCTCCTGCACTCACCAATGTAGATATACCTACCGCCTTGTCTTATGAGATATTCTCCAAAAAGATACATAGACGTGACCAACAAGAACAAACACTTGTTATACAGGATTCCTTCTACACTTATAAAATATCCAAAAATTATGTAAGACAATTACTTATTGCAAAGTTCTCACTGTTACCTGCATATTACAGTCAATTTTATTACCACTCTAGGTCCCCTTTTTTAACCACAAAGGACAGTGTTGTTACATTATTTTCATACTCAAAGAACCATAAGCACAAAGCCACAAAGTGGAAGGACAATACATGCAAACTGGTTAGTAGTGCAAGGATGCTAGTAAAATCTTAGATCATTTAAAAAGTATTTTTACATAGTATTTTGCTATTTAAGACATTTTTGGTGGGGCTCACCCTATCATTTTCTATATTGAAATGAGGTGAGTTCTGCAACATGTGCTGCATGCACTGTAATAACCCTGTGAAGGGATGGTAGATTTTATGGGGGCGAAGAGAGATTTCATACTCTCAGCTGTTCTCTACTTTACAGCAAATTTGCCAAACATTAACCTCCCCAGAGAGCTGCACTGCAGGCATTCTGACTCAGACTTGTTCTGGATGAAGTCACTCTCAAGTGAAAGGAAACTGTTTGTTCCTAGTAACATATATAGTGAACTCTGGATACAAGTTCAAGATAAAATTTCAATTATTTTACCACCATCTTTCCCATTGCTTTGCTCAGCAATCCTACAGAAAGAAACTCATTATTTAACAGAAATGACACTAATCTCTAAAAGCAAGGTAAAGAAATTCACTAGTCTTGTGGACTATGAAGTGTGTATGTGTGTATGCATACATACACACATTAGGGTTGCTAGGTGTCCAGTTTTCAACTGGAACACCCGCTTGAAAAAAGACCCTGGCAGCTCCAGTCAGCACTGCTGACCAGGCCGTTAAAAGTCTGGTTGGCAGCATAGCTGGGCTAAGGCAGGTTTCCTGCCTTGGCTCTGCATGGCTCCTGGAAGCAGCAGCATGTTTCCTGCTCCGTCTCCTATGCGTAGGGGCAACCAGAGAGCTCTGTACACTGCCTCTGCCCCGAGCACTGGCTCTGCAACTTCTATTGGCCAAGAACTGCAGCCAATGGGAGCTGTGGTGGTAGCATCTGTGGATGGGGCAGTGTGCAGAGTGTCCTGGCCACACCTCTGCATAGGAGCTGCAGAAGGGACATGCCTCTGCTTCCAGGAGCTGCTTGAGGTAAACACCACCAGGAGCATGCACCCGATCCCCCTCCTGCTCTCCAAACCCCTCAATCCCAGCCCAGAGCACCCTTCTGCACTCCAAACCCCTCATCCCCAACCCCACCTGAATCCACACCCTCAGCCAGAGCCCCATCTCCTCACCGGAACCCCCTGCTCTAGCCCTGATCCTCCTCCCACCCTTTGAACTCCTCAGTCCCAGCCTGGAGCACCCCTCTACACCCAACCCCCCCAGCCCCACTCCAGAGTTTGCACCCCCTGCTGGAGCCCTCACATCCTTCCACATCCCAACCTGCTGCCTCAGCCCAGAACCTTCTCCCACACCCTGAACTCCTTATTCCTGGCCTCACTCTGGAACCCGCACCCACCTAAGGAGCCCTTACCTTCCCGCAACTCAACCTCTTGAGCCAGCCCCACGAAAATGAGTGAGTGAGTGAGGGTGGGGAGAACGAGCGACAGAGGAGGGGGGAATGGAGTGAGCAGAAGTCTCAGAAAAGGGGCAGGACAGGGATAGGGCTTCAGAGGAGGGGCCGGGGTAGGGGTGGGGCAAGGGTGTTGGTTTTGTGTGAGTAGAATGTTGGCAACCATCACACACACACACACACACACACACACACACACACACACACACACACACACACACACACACACACACACACACACACACACACACACACACGAAAATAGGTGACCGGAGTATTCTCTCCCTCTCCACAGCAATTGTGACTGTAATTTGTCTTCTTAGAGTAGTTTATGATTATTGTTCCCTGGATGGACCTTTTGATATTGCAAAGAACTCCTCTAGATATCTTTTCTTCCCTTTACCTTACCACTTTCTTTTAGAATAGAAATAAATTCAAAAACTTCATTCCTTTTGTAATTGCGCAATAGTAACTGCTTACTTTCTGTTAAACAAAAAACAGTTAATACAACTTTCATGTTTCCTTATTGTTTGTGTAATAGCCAGGTTATCTTGCATACATCTGTGGCAACTTAACACTGTCCTAGAAATATCAGTAATGGTGCCTAGATGCAGCCAATAAGTACTAAGGCTTCATAACCAGTGAAGCATATTTTTAAACAATCTAGAGCATCTATGCCTTTCTTACAAACTGCATCTAAACTAAGGCAACAGAGTTGGATAGGGTAAATGTTTTTATGATTAATTACATGCTGCCCAAGCTACCTGTAATTAAGGCCTATTCAGGAAATCACCTTTATTTAGGACAACCATTGAAACACCTTAATGGGATTTAAGCACATACTTACACGTGAACACTTTTTCAGGGCTGACCTGAACATAGATGAATTTAAGCATATGCTCAAGTCTTTCCTGAATCATGACCTGAATAATTACTAGTTGGAGACAAACACAATTCTAGTTAATCCCTGCTTTCTGAACCCGTGGAAGGACTAAAAGATGTCTCTCTCACCCACCATACTCTCACATATTCATCCACTGGGATATCTGGAAAGAGAAGCTCGTTAAAAAGGCACTTGGCTGTTCTGTAACAGGAATTTATGCTTGTTTAAGATGAAGTTGGCTCAGATATTGTCCATGCAATGGTATTTTTCAATTCCATGTTAAATAATTTCACTGTTTAAAAAAATAAACTACAGTGTCAAGCAACTGGACTGAAGCAGAGTGACTAGTTGATTTTTTTATATCTAATTATCTGGTACTGAGGAGAATTGAGCCTGAACAGAAGTTGAATAAAAGTTACAGACCCCACTTCTCTCACTGCCAGTGACAATTTTCTCACTTCATGCTTTATCTTTAATACAGTGCTAATGGTAACATTTCTCACTTGGGCTATTAAACACCACCTGGTAGAGCACATTACGATGCACCAGAAAAGTGGCTAAACTAAAGGGAATCTTCACTTTCACACTCTACACCTGAAGTAAAGTCACGTGGGTCTGCAATTCATCATCATAATCTTCTGATTAAACATGACACATTCATCTTCAAATATGCATAAAAAAAATGAGGAGTGATTTGTTCATGTTGGGTTGTAATCCATCATGGAAGACTATCTACCTACCATACCTTCACCCTTTAAATTCAAAGAGTGTTGAAATCTCGCCAGTACAACAAAGGGCTATGGCATTGATCATAAATTAGCCAGTATTTTGTCATCAAGGAAAGAGACAGGAAATTTGAGTTTCACAGAAATGATCATCACACAATGTATTAAGCATTTATATGTGACTTTTTTTTTCATAAACGCCACTTACTGAGACTCAGACAAAAGCAATTTATTAGTGCAGGAACACAAAATTACTTGAGGCATCCCTGTCATTACTCAACAGGGAGCAATTTTAACTGTTTTTTTTTAATGGAAGACTAAATGTTTTATGCCATGAAAGACACTATGGGTGAAATCCTAGCCTCTCTGATGTCAATGGCAAAACTCCTTTGATGTCAACAAAGCCAGGATTTCAGCCAATACTATACTTTTGGGCAGATGTAAATTAAAAGGGCATCTGTCCACCACAATGTGATTGATTTAACTACAGTGCCCCTCTGAATAGACTCTACCAAATAAAAAGGATACAAAGAAACTAAGGGCCCAAGTATGCTAGATGGGTGAAATACATCCATCAAAGGGCCAACACAAGGCTTATGCATTAACCAAGGCCCATATGAACCCACAAATAGGGTGTAAGTCAGGGGTCTCAAACATGCGGCCCGGGGGCCACATGCGGCCCACAAAGCCCTTCCCTGCGGCCCGCCAAGCTTCCTGGCGCCCCCCCTCCCCTCCCGGTCCCCCCATAGCAGTTTGCAGGATGGAGGGGCCAGAAGTGGAGGCTTCTCTGCTGCCTGGCTGGGCCTCGCGTGTTTCTAGCTCTGGACTTCTTATATTGCTCTTGCTTTGTTTGCCAAACAGCTGTTGGTGGTGCCTAGCGCTTTCCAGGAGGGAATGGGGAGCTGCGTGCTCAGAGGAGGAGGTGAGGCAGGGGTGGGACCTCTTGGAAGGGGTGGAGTGGGGGCGGAGCTGGAGCAGTGAGGGCAGGGTGTGTGTCAGTGGTGCGGCCCTCGGGCCAGTGCACTAGTCCTCATGGAAGGGGTGGAGTGGGGGCACAGCCGGGGCAGCGAGGGTATGTGTGTGTGTCAGTGGTGCGGCCCTCGGGCCAGTGCAGTAGTCCTCATGCGGCCCTCATGGTCATTTGAGTTTGAGACCCCTGGTGTAAGTGGTGCACCGACCCTATGCTGGGCCTCTGCACACAGACAGATTTCACTCTGGGGGAATTGTACCAATAGCTCCATGAGCACAAATGCACACAGTAGTGAATCTCAAGTTTGAAGTTGAAATACTGGCGAGCGCATTTTCACGAGCACTCACACCAAAACTTGATTATTTTATTCTCTGTGCTGCACAGAGACACACACCCAATGTCATGGTAGCCTTACAGTATTACATGTGGCCCCCATCTTGTAACTGACCCTTCATGGAGTCCCTTTGAGGCCAATGAGATTCCATACAGGTGAAGAGTCAGTGCTAGCAAATCCTGTTGCAATGCCAGGCCAAATAAGTTATACTCATCCTATCAGGAAACAGAGACAATACAGCATGACGTTACTGACCAGTAGCAACTAAGTAACACGGCCTGATTACTGAATGTGGAAGAGTAGGCCAGAGTGCTATTAATGTTGCTTAATCATTTTGAATAATGTATAAATATGAGCATAAAAATCACACTCTGCTGAGACACTCCACAAACAGAAAAAGAAGATATTAGTCATATTACTTGTTGCAAACTGCTTGCTCGGATATACTTCTGAAAATGAGATGTGGGTGCCAAGCAGCATGGCTAAGGGACAAGAGGGATAACATGCTCTGCGGTGCTCTCAAGTGTTGCTTTGAAAAGCATCTGCTGCTAATGGCACTGCAGTTGCATGGTGGGCCCGGCTGAGGATTTGAACCTGCTTCCCTGGGATGTCTCATTGTGCACAGATTGTCGCCGGGCATGTTAGCCAGGCCTCACACCTAGAGCTCAAGGTAGCGCCACCTGTAAGGTCTGAATCCTGCCATGTTCTTGCCAAGGTTCCTTCTCCCACTCCCTCTCCCAACTCCCTTCCCCACGGCCATCAGCACAACACAGAACAGGTGAGAAGTAATGCTACTGCCAAAAGCTTATGTGCTGAGCATTATGTAAGACAAGTGTTAATCAAGTTTCCATTTTGGGTTACTTAATTTAAATTTCTTTTTTATAGCCAGAATTTGGCTCTGTTCCAAGAATATTTTAAGCTAATTTAAAATGACTAATGAAGATTAATTTAAAGTCTCATGAAAGTGAGGCATATACAGTATTTTTATTCGGTACTTCACATTTTGTCACCTTATTTTAGTGAGAAATTAAGGTTTTGTTTTTGGCTTTGTTTTTTAATCTCTTTTATTTCAACAAAGTGTGAGAAAGTTGTCAGTTCCCTTGATTTTTAGCCATCACTTTCATGTTTGATCTCTCTGGCCACATCGGCCTGGGTGGACCACTGTGTCCACTTATGCAGATGCACTTGTAGAATCCGGGCCTAAGTTCACATTGGTTATGGTGACAAACAAATTAATAGTCTTGATAGAAATGAACATAGGGGCCCTTTGGATACTGTTCAGGCCATTTACCAAGAGAAAAATAAGGCAGTTCTAGGATAGGCAGTTCGTAACACACCCGATAATTAGCAGGGCCGGCGACAGGAATTTTGGGGCCCCGTACGGCAGACCATATGGGCCCCCCCCCCGCCAGTCTCCCGCGGGGGACCCCCCCCGCCAGTCTCCCGCCGCCCGCGCTCCCCCCCCGGTCTCCTGCCTCCCGCAGCCCCCCCCCGGCCGATCTCCCGCGGCTCCCCCCCGGTCTCCTGCCTCCCACGGGCCCCCCCTCCCCGGCCGATCTCGCGCCGCCTAAGCCCCCCCCGCCGGTCTCCTGCCTCCCATGGGCCCCCCCCGGCCGATCTCCCGCGGCCCCCCCCGGCCAGTCTCCTGCCTCCCGCGGGGTCCCCCCCGCTGATCTCCCCTCGCCCGAGGCCCCCCCCCACCGGTCTCCTACCTCCCGCGGCCCCCCCCCGGCCGATCTCCCGCGGCCCCCCTCCGGCCGGTCTCCTGCCTCCCGCGGCCCCCCTCCGGCCGATCTCGCGCCGCCTGAGCCCCCCTCCGCCGATCTCCTGCCTCCCGCGCCCCCCCCGGCCGATCTCCCGCGGCCCCCCCCGGTCTCCTGCCTCCCGCAGGCCCCCCCTCCCCAGCCGATCTCCCGCCTCCCGAGGCCCCCCACCCCCCCGCCGGTCTCCTGCCTCTCCGATCTCCCGCGCCCCCCCCCGGCCGGTCTCCTGCCTCCCGCGGGCCCCCCCCCCGCCGATCTCTCGCCGCCCGAGGCCCTCCCCGCCGGTCTCCTGCCTCCCGCAGCCCCCCCCCCGCCGATCTCTCGCCGCCTGAGGCTCCCCCCCCCCCGCCGGTCTCCTACCTCCTGCGGGCCCCAACCCCCGCATGTGCTGCGGCCGCGTGGCCGGCCGGGAGACACAAAGGGGGGCGGGGGAGGCTGCTGGGTGCCGGGGGAGGGGGCTGGTGAGTGTGGCAGCGGCTGCCTGAGCCGCACCTTGCTCACAGCCCCAGCGACAATGGGTACAGCTGAGTACCGGCCCCGGACTTCAGGGCCCCCCCCCTGAAGTCCGGGGCCCGGTACAGCTGTACCCGTTGTACCCCCGTCGCCGGCCCTGATAATTAGCCAGGTACCCAAAACATAAAGCTATAGTTGAGGTGTATTTGTCTATCCACCTCAAAACAATCTGGCAGTATCTCTATCATATTATGTAGTTTATTTGCATAAAGGAAGACATCACAATAGGTTGGAGAAAAAGTATCAGGCAAAGCTGTCACATACAGGAGAATATAACATGTCCTGTTTCAGTTGTAGGGACATTAAATCTCCTGAAGCATATGGCTAACTTTGGAATGTTTCTACTTAAAACAAAGCTCATGAAAAAACAACAAAAACAGGAGTATAAACAGATCTCCTTCAGGCAAACAGTCACAGCTGAGGATCCTATCTGACAGAATACCAAATTGTGATATGGGGGGGGGGGGAGAGACCTAATTCCTTGAAAATGATCAGAATAGTTCCCTTCTTCACTGCATGATAAATTCAGTTTCAATTAGCATTTAGTACAAAGCACTTTCTGTGGGCAGATAATAGAAGCTGACAATACAAAGTGTACAGAAGAATGCTATTTTAAAGAATCACACCAAATTTGTTAACCATCAAATGAACACCATTTTGGGTTGATTGTGGATATCCAAAAAAGTTCAGCTGCATATAATTTTCCCCATTTAATAACATATTCTAAAGAGTGAGAAATCTGAAGTTTAGATAAAAAACTCCATACAAATTCAGTGTATGCATTAAATGGAATTGCTTATTTTGCTCTTCCATGAATAGGCAAGCTCAACACATCTGACACCCTTCCCTATTCTTTATGATCACTAGTCACCATCAATCGTTTAAGCTTTCCGTCAGATCTGCCTGGGAGAAGTGCCATTGCTTTGAATCACTGTGATGTGCATTGATTCGATTATTAGAAAAGAAAAGAAATGTAATATCAAATATTCCTGTAAGAAAACATCTTATATCATTTCATAAAATTCCATTACATGCCCATCGCCTCATGCTATTTAGGTTTCCTAAACTAAACAGCAGCAGCTACTATACCTGAGAATAAAATAATCAGACAGAACTCAGATTCAAGCATTATTTCTGAGTTAATCTGTTTTACACTAAAATGTTAACAACAAACAATATCACCTTCTGCATTTGCAGGCATAAACGGGATGACAGCTAATGCAATAATAAGCAGCTTTACAGTATTTTCCACAAATTCCCATTAATTTCTGCACCGCTCCCTTTTTCTCCTGCCTGTACTCTTGCTTTTCAACAGTCGAACAGAAGAGCAAGTAAATGCACTGGTGGCATGATGTGCTGCCATCCAGTTCTGAAAAAGCATTTCAAAGTTAATGTTTTCTTACCTTTTATAGAAACCATGAAGAGGCTGGAGACATAAAAACTGCCAGTAATCCAAGCAGAAGGCCTTCAACTTCAGCATTTTCAAATAGTTCTACAGCAGCAACTGTAGTCTGCAGCTAGTAGCTGTTTTTTTAAAATACAGTACTTTTTTATTTTGACTTGACTGACTCAAATCCAACCCCCCTCCCCACCTTATTGCTGCAGCATCAGTGTTTCTAATTGCTACCAGTGTATGAAGCAACCCATCCACATGGCACAGCACCTGCACGGTTACACTCCTTTAATACAAAGAGACAGTAGCACAAAGGCTAGAAATTCATTTACTGTGCTCTTTGATCTTGATTTTGGTCTATCTTTCCAAATGCCTCCAAACACAACCAATGTAGCTGTTATTACACAGAAATCCCACTTCTCCTTTTTGCTATTTTAGGCCATTCTGAAAGCTCTTTGGACAAACAATTAGTATATATTCCAGTTAGGATTCTTGATGGCCCCCTAGAAAGCATCCTTGAAGCTCACAGCCCTTAGGAAAATGCAAGCAATTATCCCAATCAGGTCTGAGAACAACTGCTCTATAATCACAGTAGTGTTAACATCCCAACCTATGGAAACTCCTGTTTTCTAGCAGCATACAACTGTTTTAGTCAGCTCCTCTGGCGTGAATCACATCTGTTCCATTGTCTGCCAGCACCTATGAAAAATGTGGGTTCCCTTATGACAGGGGAAAAAAAATGACAAGCCAAAGTGTGGACCCTCCCCACTCACAAAATAAATTATGCTTATCTTATTCCCAACACACTTAGCCAGTTAGGTCTGTGTGAAGAAAAACTAATCATCTGAGCCACATGGTGCACAGTGGGGCAAGCTCCCAGCTATAAAAGCCAGCAAGATAAAGCCTCGTTGAGATAGGCTGATTCCAGTTGCTACGGCAACAGAAACACATTGATAAAATCTAAAATGGAACCTTGATGACAGCTTTTCATTGGCTTGCAGGGAAATAATGTCTCTGTAACAAGCAATGCTCAGGCACTCATAGCAACCTCATCAGCTGAGAGTGAATTTGGGGCTGGACTAATGAGCTGAAATGCAAAATAACAGCTAGTTGTCATTTAGTTACAGTGGAAATCCAAACCCATTTTTATTCTGAAGGGAGCACAGAAGCAATTAGCAGTGAGCTGATTTAAGAAAATAAATGTCAAAATTAGTGCCATTTTCTATTAAAATCCTTTGACTAGAACAGGCAAGACAAAAGCAGCTTTCATTTTCTGCCGTTTTAGAATGTCAAACCATTCAGAAGCTTATCTTTTAAGAGACACTGGGGGGCCCAATTCTGCCACCCTTTTTCACTTTGAGTAGTAGCTTACTCTGCAAGCAGTTCCACGGATTTAAATGAAAAAATACCCCATTTGGTGGAAGGAAGGATGGCACAATTGTGCCATATGTTTTTGGGGGAAGGGAAAGCTAAGCCTGTAGAATATCTCTAGCAAATGATAGACATTACCAACAGAAAACAAATGCCCTATTTGGAAAGCCAGAGTGTAACCTTGTTTTTTGCATTCAAACTGCTGTGACTTTTACTCTTCTACTAGCTGTGATTTTGGCAGTGGAAATAAGTATATGGAGACTTCTAATTTTGTAGAGTTGTTTGAAAATACATCAATAAGGAGAATCTAGGATACATTTTTCAAAAGTACCTAAGTGACTTAGGAGCCTACATCACACTGAAAGTCAACAAGACTTAGGCTCCTAAGTGCCTACGTCGCTTTTGAAAAATATGACCTGTAACAGTTTAATTTGACATTATTGTAAAACAGTTTGATTCTCTAAAATGAAGGTTCTTCTTCATTATGGCATATCTAATTCCCCAAGTGCCTGGATAATAAACTATATTTAGGGCATCTGTGTTTTGGTTTCTGGTATTACTCAGTCACACTCTCTGTTTGCTAACTTTCATGCCTCGCAGCTTCTAGAAAATTGCTTTATACAAATTTGAAATGTGACTGCATGTATTTCAGTAAGAAGCAATTGTTTCATTAAAATACAATAAACACAAACATTAAAAATATGTCTAAATACAGGTATCTATAAAACGGTTTCATGCCATTGTTTGCATCCTATATTTCCACACAAATAAATGCACAACCCAGAAATTAGCTGCAGAAAGCATGAAGAAATATTTTGTAATAACTAGAATCAGAGAGGCAGCCATGTTAGTCTGGAATTGCAAAAGTTACAGAGTCCTGTGGCACCTTAAAGTCTAACTAAAGTATTGAAGCATAAGCTTTCATGGACTAATACCCACTTCGTCAGATGCTCGAAGACTTACTCCGGTTGTGAGCCTAACTGTGGGAGGATGGATGGAAGTTTATAAAATGGTTCAATTACCTGTAATAAAAAAGGGTGCTGGGAAAAGATAACAGAAGTCCAACTTAGACTATTACAGACGTTTATATAAATTAATAAAAGTGAAAAACAGAAAGACCGAATAAGTTTAAACAAAAGGGCTTTACTGATATAACTTCAGGCCTGTGTTGAGACCGTACCTGCTAAACAAAAAAGTGTGGGTGGACGTTAATGGACTACTAAACTTTGTACGTCAGAAGTTAGGCCTGATTGGTGAACAAGTAGTGGCAGGATGGACTATTCCATTCATTACTCCCTTTTGGGGATTCTTAAAGAGAGACTTTTGGGGACGAGGACATGTGAATCAACTGGGGAATTCTTGGAGGAGCATGTGGGCTGTTAGGACTCCATCCTGCTCTGCTTCGGGGACTTTCCCCTGGGGCTCCAAAGATTGTGACAATCAATGATCGGGAAGTCCAGACGTTGGCACACTAGTCAGAATAGCTGGTCATCACCACTGCATCAGCGGAGATTCCAGCTAGGGACACACGGTATCCTGCTTGTCTCCCCTTACGTGGTGTGTTCCTTTCTGTTCCACTATGTTTCCTCCTATCTCCCCCTCATTCAGCTTGCCATAAAATCTGATCCTCTGGTCAACAGTACCAATGGCTCCAGCACAGAGAGAGGAAACAGTCCAACCAGCTCTAGCCAGTTCTTTCCAGAGTAAGAGACACCCGTGAAAGAGAGGGACCAGATCAACCAGATGATATGTCAGACCCCTGACCAGAAGAAGAGCCAGAGTCCAGATCACTGCTGTTGCAGCTGACCTGCTGACCCTCAGCCTCCACCTGACCTGACCCTGGAATTCTGAGAGCATCAGCAAAAGTCATATTTCTCCACTTTTACTATCCTGTCTCTTTCTCCCCCTCGTGTCTGTCTGTTGGTCTGTTAAAAGCAGGGAAAGTGACCATCTTTCACATCTCAGAACTGAGCAACGACACAAACCCTTTCCTCCCCATCAAGAAGGGTTGCCCAAGTAAGCGGGGGAGACTAATGGATGTCCTTTTTTAAGAAGGGACTTTGATAGGTTTGGTTAAGATTGTTTTGCGTAATCATTTCATCTCAATTTTGAACTTCATTATAACTCTTTTTCTTTTATGTATCTTAGTTAATACATTTCTGAACTTTGTGTATGGGTTTCTTAGTGTGTTTGCCAGGAAACTAACAAACCAAGGTCTCTATAGACCTATAAACCCTAACCTTGTTTAAAGCATTTTAAGGCTGGACACTTACAGAGTCATGTTAACGCGTCGGACTCTGAGTCTTTTAATCCATCTAAATGAATGTAACAGATCACAAACCTGTGTATAACTTGCAGGAGACGGTATGGACAGGATACACATCTCTTTTGAAGGAACCTTATCATTTTCTCCCAGGTCCCCAGTGTTTAGCCCTTATTAGTTGTTTCCCACTGACAGTGAGCTAGGCACTGTAGAAAGGATCTTAGAGAAAGTACAGCTGGAGTTGTTTTACTGGTTAACTTTGAAAAGCAGACCCTTATAACAATCCTACATAATATGAAAGCCAAATCTTGTGGTCCTTACTCAAACGATGCTCCCACTCAGGGCTTTTGGCACCTGAGCAAGGAGCTCAATGACACCTCTATGCCCCCTCACTTGGGCCAAAACTTTGAAAGGTCTCTTGTGCCCTCCTTCCTCCAGCACAGCACTCCCCATCTCTGTGCATCTAGAGCAGAGGGAATATATATGCACCAGCAGCAGACACAATTTCCTACACTCTGCGTCCTATTGGCACCCCATCAACACTCTGGCACCTGAGGCAACCACCTCAGTTCACCGTATGGTAAGGCCAGACCTGCTCTCACTGACTATTAATCTGACTATTTTCAAGCAAGGAAATTATGCGGACATGTTAGAGGATTTTTTTTTTCCATTCCAGATTTCGAATTAACAAGAACAGCTCCCACATTACATGATAGTTTTGCCTGAATACTGACTAAATTTCAGGACCACAGGGTTTGATATCTAATGGTAATAACCCAACTCTCCCACTGCTTCACTGAGTACAGCTGAGTTAGATTAGGAGTAAATTGGGGTTTTCAGGAGAGGGGAATCTGCCCTTCTGTTGCTAACAGAAACTAGAAGAAATTGTAAATTTTGTCCAGATAAAGATAAAATAATTGAATCAGGGGAAACTATTAAAATTTACTTTTAGGTTGTCTGAAAACTGTAATATTAAGTCTCTTGCTTGAAAAGCTCACAAAACCGAGCAAACTCACCCCACAATTTAAACAAAAATTATTCACCAGGATCACAAGAAAAGGGTAATATCAGCCAGACTATTGAGCCAATAGGACACCATCAAAACATTTGCTCCTGAAATGACACAGCTTTTAGAAAACACTTCTTTCTCCTGCTCACACTGTATGGCAATTTCTTTCTCTGCTAGGGATAACCTTTCCAGAAGAAATTTCCCCCTTAATTACATATTTTTAAATCCTGAACTTTCAGTGAGTAAAAGCTACTTGTCTATGAATTTTCTGACAGGAACTAATACTGATTATCCGGTACTGCATGCACAGAAAATGCTAATTAGGACTTTTGTAAAGGAAAACCACTATGTTCTCCACACGCTCTTCATCTTTTCCCCTGGAAAACAAGTAATGAAAAACATTAAGCTTCCTCTCACGCTCAGCCTAGATATAAAACTGGTTCGTTGAAAGAGGCACTTCACTGCTACTTTCTTTGTCTTAGAATTCATAGGCCTAATCGTGTAGCAATTTTTGGATGTGGTGCAGCTTCAGCATTGTAACCCTAAGAGAGCACTGTGCAGCATCTCCATATTCATTTATGGTTTCAGTGTGGGGAGGCAGGCCTGGCAGCAGTGTGCTGAGTGCTCTAACCGGCCCCTCTAAAGTGGCCATTAAAAAGACTGGCAAAGTTGAAAACATACAGTAAAAATCCTCCGTTAGCAATGGTTGTCTTGACAATGCATGGAATAGTGAGGCTGCACTCAAACATGCTTCTAGTGAGAGGGATTGCACTATAAAATAAATATAGCATGAACTTAGAGCTAATTACACTCGCTTGCATGACGACAGGACAGCCTTGAAAATTGTCATGAAAATTAAGTAATCACTGAACTCCACTTTACATGAAAAAGTTATGTTACAAATTCGACTGCTTATTTAGGCATCTGAGCATCTTAAAGCTTAATGATATTTTACTGACCCAGTAGAATTACTCACTCACCTAGGCAAGTGGGCAAATGCAATTTTGCAAGCCTGCAATAGGAGATGTCTAATTTGCTTCAACCTTGCACAATTCCAAGAAGCAATATCTACCCTGAACAGCTTCAAGAATGCTATTAGCCTTGGTTCAATGTTGTGGAACTGAAGTGTGGCTTGGGAGTAAGTTATAGCATTCACTTTGTTTCACAGCCTGTGTGCATCAGCCTTGGACGAGACTGTGGATGGGGAAATGTGGGCCACATTCTAGGTGGCAGTCTGGGTGTATGCATTTGAGCTGCTGGATGTGCAAGGTCTTATGTGTCTGCAAAGGTCCTGTGATGACGTCTTACAGGCCTAAAGGCACCGCAGCTAAAGCCTCAGAGTATACACAGAATTCACATCTATTGTGAAAAGGAAATGAGTCAGTCTCAGTATTAGGATTCATGTAGTCTCCTCACATAGGCTGCAATAAGAATTTCCTAGGCCCCTTGAAATTCGTGTGTAAGGATGGATGTTTTTGTGGTTAAGGCACTGGAGGAGGATTCTAGAGGTCAGGTTTCTATTCCTGGTTCTGCCAGACTTCTGGTGTGACTGGTGGAAAGTCACTGAAATGTCTCAGAGCCTCACTTCCCCACTGGTATAATGGAAGGTAAAACAAAGAATATTTCCCTACCTCATGGGATGTTCTGAGGATAAAGCCATTGACGTTCGTGAGGTGCCCAAACACTGCAATGATGTGCACCATAGACAAACATAGAGGTTAATGAAGAAACCTCAGGTTTTCCTTTCTGTTCAGCATTTCAAGAGTAACACTGACTCTTGGAATACTCTGATACCCCAAACGGATTTCTTTTGTTTTAAACAAGTCTGACGTAGGGTTATGTGATCCCACAGACACACAATTTAGCTTGACATTATCCTTCATCTTCATTTATTAGGGCTCTGAGGCATCAAATCATTCTCATGGATTATTTTATTAGGCCTCCCAAATCAGGCCTACCGACCTTATTAATATCCACTAGATTTTGCAAGTTATTTCTCCAGTATAATTTAATCATTTAGCCTTTATATAAAATAACTACCTTAGAGAAACTCCTAGATAAGATGTAAAACTAACACATCTTTTCCTGATTGCTTTGTTCACATGGAGCTCTGGAACTGCACAAAATGCATTTACTAGTAGTTCAAAAGCAGCAATTAAAAAAAATTGTCATCTTGAAAAAATTATGCACCCGTGCCTTAGCTTTGAAAAAAACCATACAAGAAAACAATGCACTAGCCCCATATGTTTCTTCTCAGTAACACCATGAAATGGAGGCATACATTTACTGGAAAGATGTGGACATATCCATCATTCACCATGTCCTATGTGCTGCCAAATTTTGGTTTGGAGGCAGAGGAGAGGGGAGGATTGCAAAACCTTAGTGACCTTGGTTCGGTTTTGTGAGATTGAAATCTGGGCTTGGTCTCAATTTGTAAGGTTTTGTAGAACTCTCCATCTGCGTACATGTTCTTTCCAAAGCATACCTGGAACCACTCATAGTTTTGAGACAATAAGACTAATATTCTCATGAAAATCTGTTAACAATAGTTCAGTGAGTGATTTTATACAGCATTTGGGTAAAGGGAGATGGGCAGAAAAGGGAAAAGCCCAGGATCTCCAGTCATAACTGTTGCCTTTTTATAGTGCTTGGTGATAAAGGTACTATAATAGTGGCAGTTGTTGTAAGACTATTGACTGGAAATACAAGGATGTACATCAGGGAATGTACACCAAACAGCATCTCTCTGTTAGCAGGTTCAACAAAATGACACTGGGAATTGAAGGTGTAAGTCAAGAAAAATAATGCAATAAGAATAATATGTTAGCAGTGCATATTATTTGGTTCATGTAATATGAGCTTACTAGCTTTCATACTCCCACTGGGTAAAGATAATGGACATACTGAATATTAATCATCGGGTCTAATTTTAAAAAAGGATTTGAGGAAACAGTTTCATAAAACAATTATATAAAAATGTCAATTTATCTGTCTCCCCTGTGCACTTTTAAATGGACCCCAAACTAAGGGACAGATATTTTATTAAGAGTGTTATTGACACTGTTCATAAAGAATTCTCCATTCCTTTTTCAGCTGTTAGATTTTTTTCTCCCGTTCTTCCTCCATTTACTACTCCCGAAATCCCTCCTTGTTGTCATCTGCCCAGGGGAAGTAATCCCAAAAGTCACAAAGTATTGCATTAAATCTGCCCCCCGCACAAAGATTTACTTAATCTGGAACAATGTCTGCTGCAGTGATTGTTTCTGGTAACTCCCTCCCAGTGGATGCCACATCACACACCAGCCACATGATGTTCTGTGATAAAATGAGGTTGCAGAGAAATAGGGAAAAGGCAAAACCAGAAACTGGATCTGAGTGATGATACAGACTGGGAAACTGTGTGGATACCAATCCATGATTATTTGAATGGCACAAGAGTTAGGACTGAGCATCACTCAGTGCTCTTATGCCGGCGATGAGGAGAGTAAGGGGACAGGAACGTTTTAGAAAGACTTTACTGTATTTGTTAGGAACCTGACTCGTTTGATCACTCTTACAGTAATTCACATGCTTTGAAAACAACAGGAGATTAAATAGCTATGGGGCCCTTTAGTTTTAGTTATTTCAAACAGAATGGACAGCTTTCAATTACTTTCTGGTTCAAATAAGGTTAGGCACAGCACCAGCTGCAAAACACATGTTCTCTCACAGACCAACCCAAAAGGCAGGCTTTCTTGAAAACAATCATCAGCTTTTTCTTTTAAGAGAAAGTGATTCTGCCCCAGATTAACCAAACGAAGCGTGCATCTTTGATGTATTCTTTAATGTGTAACTGTATGACCAGGAATCAGAAGTGCCCCTTTAATATCTAATGTTAATGGTGTCAACATTTTTTCCAGATTAAATACAGTGATCAAAGTAAAATGGAAGGTACTGCAAAGATTTACATGAAAGCACCTTCTGATGTTTACACACATGCTCTTTGTGGAATGCTGAACAAGGGGAAAACTACGGGAATCCAGATGCAACCATCAGCACCACTCATTAAGAAGTGGTATATAACCAGCACAAGGCCATACCTCCCTTAAGCATAAGATGGACCTTTACAGGAATTAGTGGTTTTTTTCATATGTGCACACACAGACACATGCACATGTGTGCACACACACAAACAATCTGTGTGAAAATGCATGGTGTTTAATGTTAGAAGCTTTCAAGTACCCCATGTTTGTAGGGAGGGGGAAACTATCCTTTATTTTCTCTGATACTACTTGTGAGGTTTGGTAAATAATCAAATCATTAGGTAAAGCTTTTCCCAGCTTTGTATGATAAATTAAGATTGTATGCTGTGTGCTTGGTGTTTTGTAATAGAACAGATGTTGAGGTTGATATTTGTGTTCTATATTGAATGTATATATATTAATTTACAGTACCTTAGTGGATCAGTTGAGATGCTGCTTCTTGTTTCCAACGAGGTCCTGAGATAGTAGCAAAAGAATAAAGGTACAAAATATTAAAACAATGATTTGACAAAGTATTAAAAACACAAAAGTCAAATGTTTAAAAGTGTTAGGTTTTTCTTGCCGGGGTTATTACTAGTTTTTAATTCACATCTTTATATTATCAATAACCATGTGCTTTTAAAAAATGATGAATATAGTTAGAAAAAAATAATTGCCAGTGATTCTCACGTTCACAAGGGTATATACTGAAGAAATGTTTTAAACAGAGAGACAAGGTGGGTGAGGTAATATCTTTTATTGGAAGAGTTCTGTGTGAGCTCAAAAGCTTGTCTCTCTCACCAACAGAAGTAGGTCCAATAAAAGATATTACCTCACCCACCTTGTCTTTCTAATATCCTGGGACCAACACGGCTACAACAACACTGCATTAAACATAGGAAACAAAATCTTGTGGCACCTTAAAGACTAACTATAAAGTTTTGAAGCATGAGCTTTCGTGGGCTAATACCCACTTCGTCGGATGCAAGCAGTGGAAATGTTTAGAGGCAGGTCTGGGAAAGTAGGTAAGAACCAGGTGGGAGGTGAAAAGGTTAGTCCAAATAAGCTGAACCAGTTTGTTATCTCCGATCAGGGAGTGTGGATTATTCTTCTAGCATTTGAATGGGGTGTGTGAACATGGAGAGAGGAGAAACAATGTCTGTAATGAGCCAGCCATTCTAGATCTTTGTTCAGTCCTAGAAGGTGTGTGCTGAATTTGCAAATGAATTGAAGTTCTGCAGTTTCCCTTTGTAGTCTGGTCTTGAAGTGTTTTTGCTGCAGGATGGTGACTTTTAAATCTGCTAATGTGTGTCCAGGCAGGTTGAAGTGTTCCCCTACAGGTTTGTGTATATTGCCATTCCTAATATCTGATTTGTGTGCATTTATCCTTTTTCGTAGGGACTGTCCAGTTTGGCCGATGTACATAGCAGAGGGACACTGGTGGCATATAATGGCATATATGACATTGGTTGATGTGCAGGTGAATGAACCAGTGATGGTATGATTGATCTGGTTAGGTCCTGTGATGTTGTTGCTGGTGTAGATATGTGGGCAGAGTTGGCATCGAGGTTTGTTGCATGGATTGGTTCCTGAGTTGGAGTTATTGTGGTGCAGTGTGCTGTTGCTGGTGAGAATTTGTTTAAGGTTGGCAGGTTGTCTGTGTGCCAGGACTGGCCTTCCTCCCAAGGCCTGTGAAAGTGAGGGATTATTGTCCAGGATGGGTTGTAGGTCGCTGATGATGCGTTGCAGAGGTTTTAACTGAGGACTGTAGGTGATGGCTATGCCTACCTTCATGCCACCGACAGCTATGCCTACCTTCATGCCACCAGCTTCCATCCCGGACATACCACACGATCCATTGTCTACAGCCAAGCACTGAGGTACAATCGGATTTGCTCCAACGCCTCAGACAGAGACCAACACCTACGAGATCTTCACCAAGCTTTCTCAAAACTACAATACCCACACAAGGAAATAAGGACACAGATCAACACAGCCAGACGTGTACCCAGAAGCCTACTGCTGCAAGACAAGCCCAAGAAAGAAAACAACAGAACACCACTGGCCATCACCTACAGTCCTCAGTTAAAACCTCTGCAACGCATCATCAGCGACCTACAACCCATCCTGGACAATAATCCCTCACTTTCACAGGCCTTGGGAGGAAGGCCAGTCCTGGCACACAGACAACCTGCCAACCTTAAACAAATTCTCACCAGCAACAGCACACTGCACCACAATAACTCCAACTCAGGAACCAATCCATGCAACAAACCTCGATGCCAACTCTGCCCACATATCTACACCAGCAACAACATCACAGGACCTAACCAGATCAATCATACCATCACTGGTTCATTCACCTGCACATCAACCAATGTCATATATGCCATTATATGCCACCAGTGTCCCTCTGCTATGTACATCGGCCAAACTGGACAGTCCCTACGAAAAAGGATAAATGCACACAAATCAGATATTAGGAATGGCAATATACACAAACCTGTAGGGGAACACTTCAACCTGCCTGGACACACATTAGCAGATTTAAAAGTCACCATCCTGCAGCAAAAACACTTCAAGACCAGACTACAAAGGGAAACTGCAGAACTTCAATTCATTTGCAAATTCAGCACACACCTTCTAGGACTGAACAAAGATCTAGAATGGCTGGCTCATTACAGACATTGTTTCTCCTCTCTCCATGTTCACACACCCCATTCAAATGCTAGAAGAATAATCCACACTCCCTGATCGGAGATAACAAACTGGTTCAGCTTATTTGGACTAACCTTTTCACCTCCCACCTGGTTCTTACCTACTTTCCCAGACCTGCCTCTAAACATTTCCACTGCTTGCATCCGACGAAGTGGGTATTAGCCCACGAAAGCTCATGCTTCAAAACTTTATAGTTAGTCTTTAAGGTGCCACAAGATTTTGTTTCCTCTGCTATTCCAGACTAACACGGCTACCTCTCTGATTCTTGGCATTAAACATAGTTAGGCATTTTTGTTTTACTAGGCATATTTGTGGTCAGGTCTCAGTGTCTTAAAACATTGCTAGAGGGCATACAAAATATACAGCAAAACATTTGAAATTCATACAAATGTACATTTGCACAAACTTAAATCTTCTGGCTAATGCTGGATGGAAAAAAAACTTTTTTCCTGCTTTTGTCAAAATCTCTCATGAAAATGTATAGCTTTTTAGGCTAAAAACTGACATGGAAACCAAAACAATTTATTTGGTGTTTGGAAACCAAAGTGGTTTAAAAAACTGATTTTTAAAAATACCAAATTAAAAAAAACACAAGTAAAATATTTTTAATCAAAAACATTTTGGTCTCTAGGTTTTCCTAAGTACAGTAAAACCTCGATTTAATGGACCTCGATTAAACGGACTTCGGATGCAACGGACAAAATTTCTGAGCAAGTCTGATGCATCCCAAATCCATTTCTCGCGGGCTGGCTGCCGGCTCCCGGCTGCCACCCAGGTCCCGGCAGCGGGTGGGCTGCGGAGCTGCCGCCCCGACCCTGTGGCAGTTGGGCTGCTGCTCCGACAGCTCTTTTTTTTTTATTATTAAATAATGGACTTTTTCATTTAACGGACACCCCCTCGCCCGAATTAGTCCGTTAAATGGAGGTTTCACTGTACTATAAATAAATAAATAGATGAATACATGGAATATATTATCAAAATATTTTTTGTGAATACATTCATTTGCAATGAAAAGCCAGTTTTCTCTGAAAATACTTTTTGATGAAAACATTTCGACCAGGTCTATTTTGGTCTCTTTTCCATCTGTGTTAGAGGTGAAAGAAGAGGAAGCTCTCATACAGCTCCTACTATTGTTTTACAGTATGTATTACAGCTGTCAATATATTTTACTTTACTGAGCATTTCAGAACACTGTCCTCTGTTATTCATCCTAGCATTGGAATTGCCAGCAATGAAAATCAGAGCTCATCCAGATATCTTTGATATCAGCCTAGCAACTATGGAATAGAAGGCACTGATATGTACATATGTATATGCTTGACAAGGATTTTGCCCAGTTCCACTTTAAAAATTACACAAATGAAATGCAGACAATCAAAATGTATGCGCCTCTCAGAACTCCTCACTTCTTCCCATTTAAAATAATCCGAAATAACCAGTCAAATCACATACTTGGATGTGGAACGTGTTCCTGACCTTAACTTCCTTCCAACAACTTGAAAACTTAATGCCGACATTAAGTCCCCCCACATGAGTAAATCCTGGTCTACATTGGTGGGGCGGGGGCAGGGAGGGAAGGGTTCGACATAAGATATGCAACTTCAGCTACAAGAATAGCGTAGCTGAAGTCGACGTATTTAAATTGACTTATTGCAGCGTCTTCATGGTGGTGAGTTGACTGCTGCCACTCCCGTTGACTCCGCCTGCGCCTCTCGCAGCGGTGGAGTACAGGAGTCAATAGGAGAGTGCTCGGGGATCAATTTATTGCATCTAGACTAGACACGATAAATCAACCCCCAATAGATGGATCGCTACCCGCCGAGTGGAACATGCCCTAAGTCCCATTATCATTAACTGTCATTGTTCTATAGCTGCTCCATGTGGAAGCCCCATTGACTTCAAAGAGAGCTCTGTGCAGAGAGGAACTCTGGATCACAATGTGAGTTAAATCGATCATATTCATGGATGAGCAGAGCTGGGTCTATGTGGTTTACATGTGCACACTGATGGGGGAGTAGTTCTTTCATCCCCAATACACCCAACCATGCAAAAATAAAACAGCTGCATAAAATAAGGAGACAGGCTAAATTCTTCTATGACAGCCTCATTAAACTTGACTCTTATATTGTGCTTTCGTGAGTGGGTTGCCTGGACAGATGAGAGGAGAATTTTGCCCAGAAGGCGTCCCTGATTATGTATTTGCTGGATTTTCTCACATTTGGTCACACGTTTACCATTATTTATTGTTGGAATGATTACTGTTTAAAACACTTGTCAGTTGTGTTAGATAACTAAATAGCTTTAGCTCAGTCTTTGCAATATTCTAGGTCTTCACTACAAGATAAATACAGGAAAGTTTAAGGTTACTGTGCTGCAAGTATGGAGGTAACCACAGCCATTTATCTAAGTTAAATGAGTATGTTTTTAAGAGTGACATTTTATATTAACTATTTACCTGAACTATAGTGCCATGAATGGCACTTACATTTAATCCATTTTAATACACAATTTGATGTTGGCAGAAAAAACAGAAAGGAAGTCAAATTTTTACAGACTTGTTTATCCCAAATACCATAATGATTCTTTCTTCATGAGCAAATATATATTTGAAAATGTTTATGAGCAAATATATATTTGAAAACGTTTATTTTATTCTTACCTGCTTATATGCAAATAATTGACGCACAGCCAAACTGCTCCAAATAAACTTTTGATGACCAAGCAATGAGCTTGTGGTCTATGAAGGCTTATGAAAGCAAAGCTGAAACTGAATTAACTAGATTGTACTGCTGTACATTGATTGTACTTTCTCAGTTCCGGTGCTGAGATTAAATGCTTACAGAAATAACTTGGGCTTTATTAGGGAATGATAGCAGGCAGGGTATAAGCACCATGTATGCAAAATACAGTTCTTCAAGAATAGAAGAAAACCATACTGTCCAAACAGCCTTTAACTATATAACACACATAGCTTTAAAATGCCTTTTAAGTGCTTTTTCCGCCCCGTAATTTGTTTGCTTTCAGCACAGCTCAAGATTTGTGAATAGTAATGAATTTTGAGGGGGTGGTTTACATGTGTCTGCCTTGTGACTCTTTGTTAGTTAGACAATTGAAAAGGGTGAACTTAATTTACTAGTAATTTAGTTTATTGCTTAACACAGTCTTCATGTGAAAGTGTCAGCCTGCTCTGTGGTCATGACTTTCTCTTACTTTCAGCTGAGTATTTAAAAATCTGTATTAACTGGTTTTGGCCCATGTTACTATAAATAAATATTTAACAGACTCGCAGCGTCTTTGTGCAGGGACAATATGTTGTGCATAGTGAAGAGATGGTAATGAGACACTAAGCCACACTGATTAGCCTGCGGCCTCAGTAGAACCTTGATTGTGCAGAATGACATTCAATGTGTTGTGACCTTCGGGACTCGGAACCCAGTCACAAGTAGTGGCAGTATAGATTCGTTAGAATAGCACATTTTATTTCTAAATTCAGATACAGAGAAAGGTAAACTCTCCACATAATTAGAAACATAGACTCTGGAGAAAGATTTTAATGTGGGATGAATTATTTCCATTCCCCTACTCCACTTTTCTATTAAAGATTTCTATGGCATAGTGTTTTCAAAGAATCAAGAACTGTTTCTGGGGCTGTGAAACAATTTGGATGAAAGGATTAGTCTATAATAGGGTGACCAGATGTCCTGATTTTATAGGAACAGTCCCGATTTTGGGGTCTTTTTCTTATATAGACTCCTGTTACCTCCAACCCCCTGTCCTGATTTTTCACACTTGCTGTCTGGTCACCCTAGTCTATACTGGTGACATGTTCTAGAAGTTTCCTACTGCTGCTAACACCAGTTCATTTCCACAGTGGTAACAATGTTGGAAGTGCTTGTGGAGCCTGTTAACAGGAGTTTTAACCACCATGTCATCTAACTCTGCTCAGAGCATATCTAATCAATGTGGTGCGTATGACAGCAACAGTAGCTGGCAACCTGTATATGCTACAGCTGACAATGTTGCTAACACAAATAGAGCTGAACTAGTGTTAGCAGTGGTGGGAAATACTTAGAAAACTTCCTTAGTTTAGACAAGGTTTGGTGGGGCTGGATAAGCAAGCATCTAGAGGCCCGTGATAATAAAGGGTCAGAGCTGATCTAGGTAAACCAGGCTGTAACTCCACAAATTCTGTCAACAGCAAACAGGGGAACTTCTCCAAGGCGCTGAGTGAGAGAGGCTGGAACATCTGGCAGCTGGTAAGTCCCAAACATGTGAAGTAACTTCTTTGAAGAAATAACATTATTGGGATAAAGAATGGTTACAGAATCAAAATAACTCCTTGTGGAAGCTATGCTACATTCCTTTTTCTAGATGAAGGCCCATAGGACAAAATCTGTGTTTAAGTGAAGGACAAGATGGAGTTGAACAGCAGTTGCAGGCATTTGAATAAACAGAGGAAACCAAAAGGAAGACAGCACAAAGAGAAGGAAACATCAGACTCACTCCTCAGTTGGAATACTGAAGAGCAAAAAGAAAACTGTACATTGTGACAACTATGAGGAACAATAAGAAGAGAGAGCAAGTCTCAGGGGAGTCTTTCAACCACTCCAGTGGTTATTCTGCCCTTGAGGAGCAGCGGAAACTGACGGATAACAGGTCAAAAGACATCAGGCAGTCCAGTGGGCCAGGAGCAAGCCCTGAAGAGGAACTAGCGAAAAGAATTGACCCAATATATATGTAGCCCATATAAAGAAAACACAGCCATGTATTGTCCCTAGGGTTGCCAACTTTTTTTTTCAGAAAACCGAATACCCTTGCCCTGCCCTGGCCCTGAGTCCACATCCCTGCCCCACCCCTTCTCAGAGACCTCACCCTCTCTCTCCATCCCCCCTCCCTCCATTACTCACTCTCCCCCGCCCTCGATCATTTATTCATTTTCACCAGGCTGGGGTAGGGGGTTGGGGTGCGGGCGCCGGCTGGAGGTGTAGGCTCTGGAATGGGGTGGGGATGAGGAATTTGAGGTGCAGGAGGGGGCTCTGGGCTAACGGGTGGAGCTGAGGGTTTGGAGTGTGGGAGGGGGCACTGGGCTGGGCCAGGGGGGTTGGGGTATGGGAGGGGGTATGGGATCTGGGCTGGGGTGAGGGCTCTGGAGTGGGGCCAGAAAGGAGGGGTTCAGGGTATAGAAAGGGGATCAGGGCTGGGGCAGGGTGTTAGGGTGTGGGTATGGGTGTGGGCATGGGTTTGGGGTAGAGCTTACCTCACGTGGTTCTTGGAAGCAGCTACATGTCCCTTTCCTTCCTAGGGGCAGGGGTGGCCAGGTGGCAAGTACCACCCCAGTTCCTGGCCAATGGGAGCTGTGGAGCTGGCACTCTGGGCGGGGCGAGAACAGCACATGGAGTCTCCTTTGCTGCGCCTGTGCCTAGGAGTGAGTTGGATATGTTGCCGCTTCCAAGAGTCGCATGGAGCTGGGTAGGGAATGTGGCAGCCCTGCCAATTGGACTTTTGATGTCCCAGTGAGTGGTGCTGACTGGAGCCTCCATGTTCCTTTTCAACCAGGCGTTCTGATTGAAAACCAGACACCTGGCAACCTTAACTGTCCCCAAGGTACCAAGATAAAAGATATTACAGTAGGGGGGAGGCTAGTCCACAGAATGCTGGAGAATTTCCCCTTAGTTCCTACACAAGAAATAAACTTGAAAACAGTCAGAGCTATTACTAAGCTTTGAATAATCTCCCAAGGAATGTGGTGAAAGCACCAGTATATGAGATGGTAAAACGGCACTGGACAGTAGACTATGTACTGCAGGATCCCTTGCAGTGAGAGGGAAATGGACTAGATACCCCAAGGGTCTTGTTCCATCTTTAGTTTCCATAGAGTTTGCAAGGGCTTTTTGGATAGGAAGCAGAGGAAGTCTACACTGACTTTAGTGGTTAGTCACTGTCAGCTAATCTGGAACACATGCCTGTTTGTGCAGGTCTTTTGCAAAGTGGATTGTGTATGCACTGTAACATCAAGGCTGGCACAAAGGCCTGTGTCCAATTAGATTTTTTCTGATCTAATGTGTTCACATGGAGCTTGAAGAACAGGTGTAGCAAGAGGTTACACAGTCTAATCTGAGCCCAAAAGAGCCATGAAAACATGGATTCAGCTAAGCCTTAACTATATCTTTGCTATGGCTCAATGTCTTTCTCCATTCACCAGCAGAAAGTAAAAAAGGGATACTAGGCCTCCACTGCAAAGTACTACATAGGAGGAAATAATATTCCTGACAGCTATCAAACTAGATGTAACAGTATCGGTCAATTTGTCCTTTAACATTTAAACAAGACACCATCTTTATCTACTATGCTACATAGTTCCAAAGATTCAGTGGGGACACAAATAGCCACTTCAAGTGTTTCACATGGCAGCACACACCAACACCTACTACCAACTCCCACATTCTTCAATTACATATTCAAATGTAACTGTTGTATGATAAACCTGTCTGGGCATGTATCTTAGAGTTTTTAATCCTCAGTAAATATGGCTTTCAATATCTATTACCAAATGTTTTATCAAAATCTAAATTATATACTTAGACCAGGGTTTTTCAAACTTCATTGCACCTCGATCCCCTTCTGACAATAAACAAACAAATAAATAAATAAAATTACCTCATGACCCTGGAAAGGGGTGGGGAGTGGTGAAACTTCAGGGCTTCAACCCTAGGCAGACTGTAACCTGAGACCCACTGCCCAGGGCTGAAGCCAAAGCCTGAGCCCTGCTTCCCAGGGCTGAAGCCCTCGGGCTTTGGCTTCAGGCGTGGGGTTCGAGCTTTGGCTTCAACCCCGGCCCCCAGCAAGTCTAATGCCACCCTGGCCACCCTACTAAAATGGGGTCACGACCCACTTTGTGGTCCCAACCCACAGTTTGAGAAATGCTGACTTAGACCATTATTTGTGTGTTTTCAGACTATAAATACAGTCACTCACAAGTCTTGTATTCTAACTACATTACAAAGAAATTTATCTTTAAATCAAACAATGGCTTCTTTTTTATATAACTATTTATTTATATTAAGCTTGGACCCAAAGGACCAAATAAAAAAGGATTTGTGCTCTTTCCTATATAAACCCAGAAGAGACAGAGCCTTCCTTCCAGAGTTTACAGTCTAAATCTTGCTTTCTTCATCTGCAGTAGTATAAAAGGGATTCATCGAACACCACTACTGACCTGAGATGAACACAGTAAGACACGACACAGCAATATGGGTTAAACACAGAGGCTGCAACCTTACGAAAGTGTTCATTAACAAATTAGTTTGGGGGTAATGGTGCTCCAAACTACAGACGGCAGAAGAGCTTAATGTGGATTTTAGCATGACCACAATAACCACTGATAGAACCAAAAGGGAGGAGGAGGCCATTTCCCCTTACCCACCAGTTAAGGGCTCAGGACACATGTCTCAGACTCTTATGAGGTATGATGTTAAAATGGGGAACCCCAAGCTGCAACAGACAGAGGCTGTCACTCCCTTTAGCCCAAACCAGTGACCAAGACCAAAGCCTGAATAACTCCCCAGGCTAAGGTTCCAGCCCACAACTGATGCATATAAACCTGCAATCTGCTCTGGAAACCCACTACAAGTTGTGACAACAGACTGTATCCCCCAGCCATGCTAGACATCCTGAAGTAAAAAAACCGCACAAAGCTGTTTGCCAATTTTGGTGTGTGAGAAAAGCCCTTCCAGGCCTCAAGAAAGGCAATTGACCAGACAGATAATCCAAGAGATCCAGCACATCTGTCTATGAAATGGAAGAGGGGCAGGAGGCCTGGTTGCCAATTTAGGCTTCCTACAATGGGAGACTTCCTACACAATGGCCAAGAAGCCAATCAGCTCCCTGCATCCCCTGAAATGACCAGTAGGATCATAGGAGGAAGGAACAAAGCCTGATCCCACCATTGTCCCCCTCACACTCCAGCCTGCAGAAACAAGCCTGAGTGGCCTGAGTCAGGGATGGCAGACATAGCTTGTGTGGGTGTGGATGAACAGCAAGCACTGCAGAAAGGGATGAGACAGAGAATCAGCTGCCACAGACCTCATAATGCAGATTTGACTTGTCTTTCCCTATCAAAACCCTGCTGCAGCAAGTGAGATAGGCGGTTTAGTACATGAGCCACAGCTTCTCTCCATATATGGCTGGAACCTCAACCTCTCAGAGGTCCCTTCTGCAATATTCTGCTAACAAAAGGGGAACCTTCCAGTCATGTGCTACCTGCCTCTGGTCCCCTTTTCCTCACAGAGTAGGGGATGTTCCAGTATGGACTGGACTGGAGGTTGGACCACAACTTCATGGCCATTCCACCATACTCATGCCAACCCACTACAGAGTGTTTATGATTTTGTGTAGGTCTTCGGCACCTAGATGAACTTCTCCCTTAAATAATCTTGTCTCTCCCTCAGTGGTGACTGCTTTCTTAAAGATTCCTTTTCAACATGACCCTGTTTGATCACACAAAGTAGGGCTGGGGAAAAACTAGCTTCCTCCCTTAGAAAACACTGGAAATCACAAAGCTGTATCATCAAGTTGTTCCGATAACACTTCCTTTTTATTCTATTTAGGAGACATTTATGTAATTCAATCTTCTTTGTGATTAGATATCATTATTTCAATGTGTCTTATTACATGACAGTTTTCCTTTAAGCTTTCACTGTAGTCTAGACTCTATAGTGTCAAGAGGGTAGAAACCTGTAGGGACTGATCAACATTAAGATAATGGCAAGGGGAAATCTAATAGTCAAGTACTAACCCTGTGCTGTGTTACAAACTTCTTATACTATGTGATGTACTGTGAAGAGTATTTCTTTGGTGATCTACGGCGAGTGTGAGGGGATGCTTGGGCTTCTCACTGGTTTTTCACAATTTTGTCTTACTCTATTAGCCACTGACAAGAATCCATGCATTGGGATGGAGAGACTGCCACACTGAGCTGAAATACACAGTACTACGGGTGATTTCCTGTCTTACAACATCAACTCCATTGAGTGACATCAAATTCCTATAGGAAAACACTCCCTTCCTTTCAGAACAGATGGCTGCAGTACTTTGATTGCTTAAGTGAATGTCTACAGCATTATACACCTTGATGTTGGTACAGGTTACATAATCCTTTGATTAAGCTACATATCATAGTGAGACACTCTATGGAAGGATAGAAAGATTTTCAGTGCCAAAAGAAAACTAATGTTCTTCAGCAAACAGCTAAAAATCATAATAGGGATCAAGATTAATTCATCTTAGCTGCAAACTGACATCTTGATCCTGCTTAAAAATAAAGATCTTTAAAGATAACACTTCTTGTCTAGCAAGTGAAACATATTTGAAACAATAAATAAGATACAAAGTTATGCTGTCTCCAAAATGGTAATAGCTTGGGGAAAATAGCTGACAGCTTCCCTTAAATCTGGGAGCAGTATAGTATACAATCAGTTTAATGCAGAGGAAAGGAACAGTAGTCTAAGATATTAAATGTTTAGAATATTATACTGGATATTTCTCAATGAATAACTGTTGTCACACAATCTCTTCAATGCAGATAGGAATTTCTATTAAATAGTCAGCATAAAATGTACTGTAGAAGAAATGGAATTTATGTACAGTGAACTTTGATACTGTGATATTCCACTGAGTGAATTATTAAGAAAATTGAAAGTTCCTAAGTATTTCACTACAGATATTTTGCCTAATTCATGTCACTAGCCTGCACTCTTACAAATAGTGCTGATGAAGTCAGTGGGAATACTCATATGAGTAATACTTTCTAGTATCATTGAGAGTCACAGAGAATAAGTTGGAGCCATAAGAACATTTTGTAAGGAAAATAATTACTACAATACACGACTCCAATTTACGAACATAATAGCCAAATTCTTGCCCGTTATAACTCCAGGCAACTTCAGTGAAGACACAGTAGGGATCATTTTGGCTCATTATGCCTCAGAACAAGCAAAAATGTATGCATTTTCTGTGAATAACTTCCATTAGCATTAATGGCATTCCAGAAAGTCTCGTTTCTCAACCACACAGTGAGAAATACCCATGTGTTTTCCAACCCATTCCTAACCACGGAGAAAAACACAACACGTAAAATGCTCTAGTTTTTAACAGTGTTGTGTCTGTTTTTAGAACTTTGCTTTTCCACAAGACATAACTGGCTATGTTGTACATTCATATTTCTTTCCTCAATTGTTTAAAGGAATCTTTGTCCTGAAGGCACTTGTGCAATTACTTAACATACAAAACCAAGGACAGAAATCAAAACAGGTAATATCTTTGCTGTATAGCTCCCAAAATATAACTTCCACATCCCTTCAACCCATCCCCTTAACTAATGAAGCGGGCCTTGGTTTTTCCTGCATGTCTGCCAAACCTCTTGGGGGACAAGATTCAGAGTCAAGGTTCTCCCTCAAAATATGCCTGCCACCAGCCAATTCAAATTTTAAACTAGGGAGTTGTTAACCAGGGTGCCTCCACTGACCACAACTGCAGTAGTTCCCTATGAGGATAGAGGCAGTCTGTCAGCGAGCCAGGTACCAAACTATTTAGTGTAGGGATCAGCAACCTTTCAGAAGTGGTGTGCCAAATCTTCATTTATTCACTCTAATTTAAGGTTTCATGTGCCAGTAATACATGTTAAAATTTTTAGAAGGTCTCTTTCTATAAGTCTATAATATAGAACTAAACTATCGTTGTATGTAAAGTAAATAAGATTTTTAAAATGTTTAAGAAGCTTCATTTAAAATTAAATTAAAATGCAGAGCACACCAGACCGGTGGCCAGGACCCGGGCAGTGTGAGTGCCACTGAAAATCAGCTCGCGTGCTGCCTTCGGCATCCACGCCATAGGTTGCCTACCCCTGATTTAGTGTATGCTAAATTAAAATCAAACCCAAAAACTAATGGGAAGCCTATGCAGAGATGTGAGTGTGAGCACTGGTGTGATATCAGGTCCGGATGAAGCTACATTTAACCAGTGAGCAGCTATATCCTGCACTAATATAAGTAGTATCAGTAACTGTATGTTCCTTAAAGTTCCTAAAGTCTATTCCCCTTGCAGCAATGTATGTGGGCTAATTGCAAGGAGGATGTTACCCTCAAGGATCTCTCAGAAACAAAGGAGCAGGACTCTCTATCCCATCTTTACAGGCATGTCATCACAATCTCATTAACTGCGGTATTGAAGGCAGATGACAGATCTAAAAAAATAAGCATGGATGTGTAATCTTCATCCATCACCAAGACAAGATCATTATAATCAAAGCAATTAGAAAACTGGACTGCATTGATTTCATTGGGGTTGCACAGGTATAAATAGGAGAGAACTGGGGAAGATTTTTAAAAATATGGACTAGATTCATCATAGCTGGTGTAAACTGGCATCAGTTGTATTGAAGTTAACAGAACTACATAAGTTTACAGCTGAGGATGTAGCTCATATACTTCTAAACGGCTTTTCTGTCACACTAATGCTATCTACTAATTAGACTCAAATGGCTATAAGATGAAGATATTATTGAACTTTAAATGCTTCCCTTAAAAATGGTCTATTTTTCTCTTTTCTAATCTACACTACATACTTCAGTGACTCAGGCCACAGTCCAGGAAAGCACATAAGCACGTGCTTAATTGCTGTTGACAATAGGGAAACTTTCCTGAACTTGACCTGAAGATTCCACAGAGTTCTGCCAGGCATGTGCATGTACAAGAGGAGGAGACTCCCTCAAAGGACTGTTGAGTTCCCAGTGGTAAATCACATCATGCTTTGCAACCCTTAGAACCTGGCACGCGTGTCAAACTTGCTAATGGTTCAAAGAGAAGATTATATGAGCCTATCCCAACTAGTTGATTGTGGGGGGAAATGCTGATTTATGAGAATATTTTTCTGGCTCTCGATCTACCATGTAACAAATGACTAAGTGCCCTGAAGGGGTTTCACCTCAGAGGAAAGAACAAATCAAAGAAAAACAAAGGTCTAGGAAGTCTTTGAATGTATTTTCTATCTGACATGCCGGAAATTTATGTAATTTATGTTGGGCTGTGTGCAAACTAAACGTTTCCTTTCCTTTCTGTTCCTCCGCTTTAGGGATGAGTGCGATATGTCACAAGGTTCTAGGATTCCATCAGCTCAGGAGCATTGGAAAGACTGCGATGTGATTATATGAGTGCACTGAACCATTCATCCTTCTGTCACGCCTTCCAGACTGTGAGTTACAATTATGGTACCGTGATTAGATTTCAGATTTGTAGTATAAGCAATAACGTGAGAAGCCAAGTTTTTCTAGCAAGACCATAAAGTAATCACACGATATTTAGATTGGGAACTACTGCTGTGTTCAGACACCCAGTAAAGAGCATAGAGGTGACTTTACCAGTGTTGAGAGGACTGCCGACTAGTGAGCCTGTACATTTTCTACACAGAACGAGCAAAATTACATTAGGGTACCAGAATCTGATTAATTATAAAGGAAGCTGTGGCCTTCATCCGCAACTCAGTAGCTCTGAGCAATTAATGTTGTGACAATAAGGAAAATAGGCTCATTAAGAAAAAGTCTAGTTTGAACTTTGTGGCAAGAAAGGATTTCACTAGAAACTTTGGAGGGTTTTTTTTTTTTTTTAAATCACATTCCCAAGTGTCAATAACTCTGCAAACCAAGACTTTTCAGAAGGGTTGGCAGCCACAATTTTCAAAAGAGTTCACCAATTTTGTGCCTCAGTATTTGGGTGTCCAACTGGAGACTTCTAGCATCAGATTCACTAAGGGGATGTCTACACTGCAGCTGGGAACTTACTTCCCAGCATGGGTCAACAGACAAGCACTAGCTCTGCTGGAGCTAGAGCTCTAAAAATAGCAGTGTCACCTGGGTGATAGCTCAGGCTTGTCACCTGAGCACAAACCTACCTGAACCCTTGTGGTATGTACGGAGACAGCTACCCTGCACCACCACCACCCTTGCTACTCCTGGCTACACTGCTATTTTTTGTGCCCTTGCTTGAGCACAGCTAGCGTATGTCTATTATGCACAGAAGTACACTCCAAGCTGCAATGCAGAGATACCCAAAGATGCTGCAAGTCCCTTGTGCCTCTGAAAAAGGGTAGGTCTACAAAGCATAAGCTTAGCTGAGCTAGCTGGAATCCAGGTACTGCACACTGCAGGGTTCAAAGCAGGCTAGTGAGCTTAGGACGTACCCAGATCTGTGCTGGGCTTGTACTACCTGCACTGAACCCTGCACTGTGATGTCTTCATTGTTATTGTTACCTGCACTAGCTGTATTCAAGCTAGCTTGGGTAGGCTAGCCTGAGCACAGCTTTAGCTGTGTAGAAATGCCCAAAGTGTCTTAAAGTGAACACCCAACAACTGATGCAAAATCTTTTGAAAATCTGCTCCTGATTGACTATCCAGATCAATGCCATTCAAGATGGCAGTTCACCATAAGAACTAGCCTGTTCATGTTAAAATACAGTGTTTAGAAAACCTCATTACTTGAACAGCATTTTTATTACCCCAGAATAACTACATACAGATCTGCTGCTTCTTGCCAACTCTTATTGCCAGTCCAAGCTCTTCTGATTTCTCTGCTGATTTCTTTATTTAGGAACCATAAAACAAAACTTACTCACATAACATATCATGGAAATTTATTTTTGTTTCCAAAAAAGGAAGAGAGAATGCATGGCTGATGTATGGCATCCAATTGTATATAATTTAATTTACAGACATTAAAAAGTTTCCAGAACTACTGTGTTTAATCTTTCACAAGGCAAGTGTCCAGGATGCTAATGTAATCTGAGAACTGAAATGTTTGAAAATGCCTTGTTTAACAATGTGGCTGGATATTTCTCAATGTTGTGGTGCAGAACTAGGCAAGGGGGCAGATCTTTTACAATTATCTGAAGATATAATTGTATGGCTGCATGAGCTAAAGAAAAAAAGGAATTCAGATGTTTATCAGAATGCAAAAAAAATGTATAATTTAGTCAAAGCCTGTATTTTTAACCATAGTTTGGTTAGACTTTAATAATTACATATAAAGCATTACAGAAAATGTGCTAAGAGACACTATTTTAGATGAATAAAGAAATGTGTGACTGGGATATCATAAGAGCACAACCTTAGGAATCCATGGCCGACTCTCCCACTATGTATGTACCAAGTTTAAGATGGTCTCTTTTCCATAACTAATACATAAGGATGTTTACTACAGTCAGAACAGGATAAACTATTACCAGAAATATCAGATTGGAGCATTTTAATCCATTTTCGGTTTATAAATAATCTGTGAACTGACTGATGTTTATGAATTTGTTCATTATTTGAAAGCACTTGAACACTTTACGCTTATGGGGTTTTTGTGTAAATAATATACTTTGAGAGGCGGTCATCTTTGACTAGGCACTATTCTTGGTATGTGACTGATTAGCTAAGTCACATATTACTTTCGCTAAACAGTAAAAGACAACCAGAAAGATTTCAGAATGGCTGCATAACCACTTTCAGTGCAAACCCTCACATCTGCATAAGTTTTCATAAGACTTCTGTTTTTTACAAATATGCTTACGCACACATGTGCACAAAAAGTCACTTATGTGAATGATCATAGAAAATGAATATAAAGGAGAAATGTGTAAAGCTGAAGTGGATTTGTGGTTTTATTCAAACAAGGGTTTGCTAATACTTTCTAGCAGTATATTCCCAGCTACAGCTACACTGCCACTACTCTTCCATGCAGCTCCACAAACATACAATATAGCACAAATGTGACTGACAATGAAATGAAGATAAAAGGAGGAAGAGAAGTCTGTGAGACAGCAGCTCAGACTGTCTCCCAAAGCTCCATCACATTATTTCCTCGGAGCATGGCACAATTTCCTCCTGACTGAATCTTTTAAAAATGTCATTAGAGTGTGTAGATTTCTGCAGGAGTATCTCCTGCAGATCTACATTCACAAACACTATAGCTACCGACAGCAGAAAGAACCAGTTAGCTGAAATACCAAATCCATTTAGGACTAGAATTAATCCTGCAATTGGGTGGTGCACAGCTGCACTATCATAGGGGTACCACTGAGAATAACCTTCCATGCTCCCACCTCATTCCAGTAGGTAGTAATCTGCTACTGAACTATACCAGTAGCAGATACATTTCAACCGCTCAGCTGAAAGCTGCTGGTCAGCACTGTGGGTGCATGAAACCAAGGCTTTGCCCATTTCCCACCTTTCTCCATCCACTCCCTGCCCTCCTCCTTAAGGCACCACAGAGAGAGCCATTAGCATACTGCACCTGCTCACTCCCACGTGCCTGGACCTAAGCTCTTTAGAGACTACAGAGGCATCAAGGGGATTTTATTCCCCTTTAGACTCCTATGCAGACGTGCAAACAGACAGCATGGAGCCATAGTCTGGGCCATATAATCTAATTTTTCACAGGCTCTCACAACACTGTTTTGGTCTGCAGTAACCCAAGTCACAAACTCACAGTTTTCAATCAGCTCCTATAGATTCAGTGGTTATAGTCAAACACTGTCAAGTATTTATTTGCATGCCAACAAATAATAAAATCAGTCTAATTCTAATCAGTCACACTGAGATGAAGTCAGGCTACTAAGAAGGTTTACTGTGGGCCAATACGAGCAGGCCCTTTATTTCCCAGGAAGACACTGTATATCAGGGGTCTCAAACATGCGGCCCGGGGGCCACATGCGGCCCACAAAGCCCTTCCCTGCGGCCCGCCAAGCTTCCTGGCGCCCCCCCTCCCCCCCGGTCCCCCCATAGCAGTTTGCAGGACGGAGGGGCCAGAAGTGGAGGCTTCTCTGCTGCCTGGCTGGGCCTCGCGTGTTTCTAGCTCTGGACTTCCTATATTGCTCTTGCTTTGTTTGCCAAACAGCTGTTGGTGGTGCCTAGCGTTTTCCAGGAGGGAATGGGGAGCTGCGTGCTCAGAGGAGGAGGTGAGGCAGGGGTGGGACCTCTTGGAAGGGGTGGAGTGGGGGCGGAGCTGGGGCAGTGAGGGCAGGGTGTGTGTCAGTGGTGCGGCCCTCAGGCCAGTGCACTAGTCCTCATGGAAGGGGTGGAGTGGGGGCAGAGCCGGGGCAGCGAGGGTATGTGTGTGTGTGTCAGTGGTGCGGCCCTCGGGCCAGTGCACTAGTCCTCATGCGGCCCTCATGGTCATTTGAGTTTGAGACCCCTGCTGTATATAAACTGCTAAGTGGGTTTAAAGAACTACATACACAATACTTGAATATTTGTGATTAATGTGCCATTTCTTATTACATTTATGTGCATTATCAGTCAGAAGATGAAACTTCCCTTAAATACTGGACAAAGAAAAGTGTGACGTGAACACATACTGCAAATGTTTTAATAGCTTCCCACTTATATTTTGCTACAAATCCTCTGGATTAACACTGGGGTAGAGTTCTGAAAGCAACTTTGTTTGCTGGAAGAAGAGGATTAACCTGCAAACTTTTATAGAACCCGAAAACAAATACAACAGGTTCTACATCAGCAGGTCTGCTGCAAAACAGATTAATACAGATTAATAGATTCCAAGGCCAGATGGACCATTGTGATTAATTAGTATGACCTCTTGTATCACATGAGCCATAGATCTTCTCCCAAATAATTCCTAGAGCAGATCTTTTAGAAAAAACATCCAATCTTGATTTTAAAATGGTCAGTGATGGAGAATCCCCCACAACCCTTGGTAAATTGTTCCAATGGTTAATTACCCTCACTGTCAAATTTTTAAGCCTCATTTTCAGTCTGAATTTGTCTAGTTTCAATTTCCAGCCATTGGATTATGTTAGATTGAAGAACCCATTATTAAATTATTAAATATTCGTTCCCCATATACATACTTATAGACTGTAACCACCACATTGTCAACCAGAGATGGCCAATGGCTGTCTGTCTGCTCCCTGAAGGAGACCACACAGAGTTTGAAGCACTTCCTTTCTTCCTGCTATTTTTAGCTCAAAACAGGGAAAACAGATAATTATAGTGAAGCAGTGAAATTGTCTAGAAAAAATAATTGTTTCTTATTTTTCAAACCTCCCAGCCCAGACAGGTTTCAGCATGTTTGCCACTCTCTTTAATTTCACATTTGCTACTCAGGCTCTAATTCTTTGGCATTAGAAAGTTATGTGCCATAACAATGATGAGATAGATGATCAGTCAAACCTCACAATACAGCATTTGGCTGGAGCAGCCACCACTTTCATCTTTGCTTCTAGCGACAACAAGTCTGAATTGTTTGCATAGAACAAGATGTTTTCCAACCCAAGAGTGTGGTAGGAGGCACCTTGTTTACACGGAGACTCTATTTACAATAAAAACATTTGTTTTGCCACCATAACAGCCCAGACAAGGTTCTCAATGGCAAAATTAATGTAAGACTTTTAGAAGACAGAATGCATTTAGTGGTTGTGAAAGACAAGCGACTAATGAAATGTGAAACTAAAGCATGGGAGCAGGTAGACTGGTCTGAAGTACAGTGACAGGTTCCTACTGTTTCACTTGTGTAACTAGACCTCTGCTTTCTTTGTTCATCCCTGAGCTTCTGATGAAAATGTTAAATGATGTGAATAATGCACAGTCCGTGATACATTATTATTTTAAAAATAGGCTGCTTTTACGCTTGGAAGCATTACACTGATACAAATTTAACTCACCAGTTTACAGAGAAGAAAAAGGCCACTACAGCTATCCACTCTGCTGTTCACTTTTCATCTGGAACACAGCAATTTATTTGCAATAGTAAATTAAATACTGTTTCACTGATATCCAATGGCTTCTTAAAAGGATTTTTAAAAAATATTTATTGTGAAAGATATGATTAAAATAGAAGGTGTATATATGTGGACTTTAGAAAAGCCAAACTCATTTGAGGAGAAGCTTTGTTTACCACAGTAGCAATCTTGTCAATTTCATGGCCGGATGATATCCACAGGCCTCAGCTGACATCTCACAGATTAACAAAGAACAAAGCAGAGAGAAATTGCTTTAATCAGACACTGCGTGGCCAGCAAGCAAGCAAACTTATTTGTCAGAAACATCTGCTGCATCCAAGAGAATACACAATGGGCTAGTCACCCATTTTGTCTCCCATGTTACAAATACGTTACCTGATCAACACAGACACTGTGGGATCTAAATGGATGAAATCATTTTAAAGTGACCTTTTCTGTGTTACAGCAGCACCTACTATGATCTTATGATAAAGGGTCAGTTACTGTATCTGTGTCTCACTTTCCTGGGACACTTTTTCATCCAAGGTGACAGACTAAACCAGTTTTCAGGTCTACAGCTGCTCAAGGGAAGGGCTCAGAGTGACTGCTTGGGAAACAGTCCCAGAAGTGGGACACAGAGGGTTGAGTGAATTTCTTTGCGAAGACAGGACTCTACAGTCAGGGGTCATAGACAGGGTTGATTTTATCTGTTTTACTGTGTGGGTGCATCAGCTAGAAGATGTTTAAGACTACAAAATATGTGTGGGCAACAAACTTAATGAAATGTAAATGAATATCATAATGTGACTGGAAGCCACGCAAAATACAGTACGTAACATTAGAAATTAGAAAAAAATATATAGCCAGGTCTTTCCTAAAAGGCCTCATAAAGCCTTTATTTTTATGCATAGATTGTTTTCACCTGCAATAACAGACACAGAATCTATCAAAGCAAATGGCCTTTGCGCAACCATGTTGGACATTTGGACTTCTAACTACCCAATCTGCCCTTGTAAATACCATTTGCACATTCAGTCTCTGCCTTTTGTGAACACAAATGATTGTGTGTCCAGAAACGCCAGTTTACTTTAGGTTGAGCTCATAACACAAAATAAGTATGCCAGTATTTTATATCTTGTTCTCTCCCACTCTACTCAGCTGTCAGATTTTATAACTTTGTCTTTTCTTTTTTTAATCTCTGACCCCACCATGGCATCTGTTAGTGTTGCAGATGCATTTGGGATTTTCAAAGAAAATGTACACGATAGATCAATAAAAGCATCAGCAATTGGGCTGACATACAAGAGGACAATGTCCCTTTTTAAAATGTGCCATATGTCTTCATTTAAGAGCCTAATCCAACACCCATTTAAATCTAGGGAAGGATTCTCATTGGACTTTCTGGAGAGGAAGGATGGACCAGTGGTTAGGGTGCTATCCTGGGACTTGGGAGACCAAGACCAGGGGTTCTCAAACTGGGGGTTGGGACCCCTGAGGGGGTCACAAAGTTATTACATTTGGGGGAGGGTCACAAGCTGTCAGCCTCCATCTCAAACCCTGCTTTGCCTCCTGCATTATACTGGCGTTAAATATATTTAATCGTGTTTGTAATTTATAAGGAGGGGTTGCTATATGAAAAGGGTCACCAGTACAAAAGTTTGAGAACCACTGATCTAGATTGAATTCCCTCCTCTGCCACAGACTTCCTATGTGACCAATTAGACTCAGATTTTTAACAGTATTTAGGCATTGCACTTGGCATCACAACACCCAACTGATTTAGGAGACTAAACCTTATGTTCAAAAGGGATCTAGGTGCCTAGGAGCCTAAACTCCATCAGCAATTGATGTAAGTACCAAAGGCAGAGATGGACTTCGATGGAAGTTAGATCAGACTCCTAGAGGTTTCCTGTGATCATTAATGCATTTGTTCAGCAGGATCACTTTTACCATGTGGTTTTTAACAGAAACACCTCTTAATGAATAGCCACCACATCTTTTGCCATGAGCCTTTACTATACAAGACGGAGGAAAACAATTGAATAGATGCCCCATTTTCCTTCAGTCATTATCCTTCCCCACTCCCCCAAGCAATAACCTAAAGAGTAATCTCCAACAGAGATTTTCATTTAAGAATATCAAAGCTATTTCGAGGATTGGTAAATATTATCATTCCCTATGTTACAGATGAGGAAACTGAAGAGCAGGGTGATTAAGTGACTCATCCAAAGTTACCCAGTGGTGGAATGGGGAGGATAACTTTAGCCCAGGCATAAACAGCCACAACTCCCATTGACTTCATTAGAAATTGTGCCTACTTATGTCCCTACTAAATTTGATCATAAGTCTCCTACTTCTCAGTTGCTGTACTCATCACAGCATGCTGCCTCTCTGATATCTGCTAAGGACATTTCCCCTTCTCCCGGAATAGTTGATTAAAATAAGTCTGGAACTTTAAGATCATCCTGTACATCAACAGAGGTAGGAACTTCATTTCAGAGCAGAGGTTGAGTGTATATCTTTGTCAGTGACCAGAAAAAACAAACTTCTAATATGACTCAGCTCAACCGGGTTGTTATTGTGTTAGATGATTCAGACTTTCTTTGCAGCTGTGTCTACTTACAGATTTCTCAACCCAAACAACAGTACTTGCTCTACTGGTGGCAATGCCCATTTTGCAAATTTTGGAGTATCCACAGATTGACTGAATCTGCCAGATGTTCTTAAAGCTGCATGTAAGGGACAAATTAACAAAGTTAACACGGACAAATCACTTGTAAATGCGGGCCAGATTCTTCTTTGATTTATGACCATGTGCATGAGAAATAATGCCACTGGAGTAAATGGAGTTATGCTGGGGGTCCAAAATATTTGTTTAATATCTTGTTGCTGTTTCTACCCCAGAAGAATATGCCAAGTAGAGTTTTCAAAGAAGATTCCATGTAAGTATTTTGTACTGTTATCCACTACATGAGTCAGAGGCACTTTCCTAAGGATAAATTCTATGTTAACTTAGTAGGAGAAATAGCCATATATAGCTGGCTAACAATGAAAACTGTCAAGACTGCAAACTGCTTACTGTCCGTAATATTAATAAATTAACACAGAGTTAACTTCAGCAAAGAAAAGTTTATGGAGCACAGTGGAAAACACATGCACATTTTGTCTATATGTCATTCCTCCCTGTCTCCACATAAATAGCAAGTAATAGGTACATAAAGGTGAAGACTAACATACAGATAAAAAGGAATTAACGTGATTCATGCTTCAAAAGACATGATGAGCAAATACTGTGAAAGCTGTGAAATGCACTGCCCCAGAGCTCCCTCTAGCCACCATTTGCAGGAATCTAGTGTCACCTAAAGTCTGTCTCTGTTGGTCATAAAAAATATTCTTGAGTAGAATACTCATATCTACACATCTAATAGCAAATAAAAGGTGCATTTTGTATTTCTATTAGTGATTCAAAGTATTTTTCATGTCTAGTGTTTCTATACTTTGCAAACTTATATTTCCTAATCAATTCCAGTGTTTGTAATAAAAAGATTAAAAGCAATGGTTAAGCGTGATTCACCAAAATGAGCATTTGAATGTAATATGAGCATGAAGCATTAAATAGAAATTTTCAAAACAATGAACAACTGAACCAAATGTTCATCTGTTTAATCTGTGTCTACATTGGAATAACAATGTTATATGTCATCAACATACTCCACAGCTTTAATCAACTGGGTTTAAGTAGTTTGAAAACACTTTAGGACAGAGATTTTCTGTGTACAATGTGTGTATATGGTGCTGAGAACAATCAGATCTCAATCCCTGACAAGGAATTCCAAAAACTACTTTAATATAAATAGTGATGATAATAAATTACATTTTAATTAGCATGTATTGGAATAACAGGTCATATCCACATATCTGTTTCAAGTCGGGGCCTTTCTCCCCACAATGAAATTAGACTACTTATCTTTTGTGAACCTTAAGTTAGTTAAGATCTTGGGAAAATTTTAAAATGTTCATCTGAATCTCTAATGACACCTATATGGAACTGTTTCTGCAAACAATCTCTCCATTTTAATAACTTTTTCAGTGACTTAATTCTTCTACTCATATAGTAGATAGTTATACAATATTTAGATTTTCCTACATCTGAAAGTTATTTTAAAATACAATATACTTTTGGAAAATAGGTTCTTCAATTTGGCATGGTTTGAATGGCTCTCTGCTCCATCTAGTGGCATATCAAGTCCACGTTGTTCAAATATTCAATACAAATATGGAAATCATTTTGAATTGCTAAATAGAATAGTATGTCCTACGGCCAGAGAAATTGAAAGTTAACTTTATATCTTCAGAAGGCAAATGAAAGTAAGCAGCAATTGTAATGCATACAAAGTACTGAAGGCTCTATGATATATGTGCACTGTAACCAAAACCATCCAAAAAAGAAATAGGACTAAAAGCTTAATATGATCACAAAAGAAGCCCCTGTATTCAAAATGGAAAAATAAAAATGAGCCAGATCTTAATTGATACCAATTTGCAAGTGCCCAATAAAACATTTTCTATGTTAAACTACCCCAGAAGCAGCTCTTTTTCAACCCTTAACGCAGGGGCACTCTGGAATGCATTCACGGAAACCAAAGTGAATAAACCATGAGAACAGCAGCTAAGCGATTTTCCCCCAGTCTTCCATATCAAAGATGTATGTGTTATGGTCCATTTGTTGAACAATTCATTCATGCATAACTGGAGGCATCCTGCACACTCCCAACTATGGAGAGTATATAGAAATCAGAAGAAAAGGGAAGGTCAGTTTTCAATGCAGCCCTTCCCTTCCATTTGATGACAACGTGCACCGATTAGGCCATCTGTTTAAAACTTGGATGAGGTAACTAGAAAAGAATTCTACCCAGTTCCTGGGCTGAAGCCTGAGAGATACAACATGTTTTATTTAGCTCGCCATTATTTATTTAAAAAAGGAAAATGTGCACTTTTTCATATCTGACTTTCACTGCATCAGTGGAGGTCAGCGTTTCTGGTGCAGAACAGTGCATGGTTTGAAGATAGCATAGTTACTGACTTGAGAGTTTTGTATGCAACAATTTCTGAGGACACAAATTTTGCTTCTAACTGGAAAGGGCAAAATGCCCTAAGTGATCATATTCTCTTTGCCACAGACAATAGCACAGACCTGGCCTTGACCGCCTTTCCTCATGAGAGGCAGTATTAACTGTGACTACATTCTGGATGATGCTTTCTCTTCATTGCAAAAGGACTGGCACCCAGAATGAATGCTTTTGAACTTTCCTGTACGTAAGTCTTTCCTCTATTTTTCTTTAAACAAACAAACAAATGTGAAGATCTCACAAATCCCAGCCTGTGGAAGAGAATAATTACTATGCTTCAGATTAGTACACTGCGTGGAGAGAGGTAATTATTGTTTACACTAGTGACAGAGATAAGCAAGTCAAAATAATACAAATCCCTACTGTTTCTAGCCAAGTGTAACAAGTCTGTGAGAAATTCCTGCCTAATTAAAGGAAGAGATAAAAGGCTAAGAAAATGTCAGTGACATGCAGACATTTTAATGTTCCACTCTGCCTAACATGGTAAACATGAGAACACTGATACGTCTGTATCAAAAAGGACAAATCTTTTAAACAGTTTCAACATGCAGGATCTACAAATTCCTCATAGAGCATGAATGACCATGAATTCCTCTGTAATGCCATATGATTGGGATCCGCATGAAACAGATGTGCTCAGTCCCAAAAGGTGGGGTTGCTGTATTATAGGACCTTTATTTCCCAGAACATCTTTCTCGGTCTGGCTCTTTAAGTTCAGCAGAGCCAAACAGCTGCAACCCTCAAACCGTCATTTGCAGGTGGTATGTTATAGTTCCATCCCTCTTTTCCACCTACTAAGTACCTGTTGGGTTTCAGGCATTTGGAGCTCTTGGATCCACATGGTCAGTTCACATTCACTGTAGTGGGAGCTACATAAGCATCCATGGACATATCTGGGCCTTTACATGATACTGTATATAGCTTAGAGAAAGATACACTATTCAGCTCTGTGTGTTCATTAGTGCCTAATACAGAATATGCCTCTTTCACAAACATATTTAAATATACAATTGGTAGATTTACAGACATTTAAAAAACAGAGAAATGCAGCTGTTCAAAGTCTAGATAAATATGGTTCTGCAGCAACAGTACCCATGTGGCAGAATCACTGGAATTATCAGACAACACCTACAGTAGTAGAAATGTAGTTGAACCTAGAGTCCCAGGTTCGAACATCCTTAAACACTGGTCACATTCAGATTTGGATCTGAACTGTGCAGCTAGAGCCCAATTTTGAAATATGCATTCAAGACTGTTCCAAAAGGCTTAATGCAATACACGTCCGGAGAGAACAAAAATCTATCTGAAAGAAAATAAATCACATTAGTTAGCACATCTACTGCCTATAAGAAATCATTATGACTGCATGTGATAACAAAATGCACAGTACGCTGGAAGATTTATGGCACTGTTTATTTTGGTTCAAAATATATTGTGCATTTTACATTTTTGTTTACACTCCATATGCATTTTAATCACTTGGCAAAGAAAGAGTGATCTGTAAAAGCTTGGAGAAGAAAGTGCAGAGCGGACGTCACCAGGCATTCTGAGTAAATTTAAATTCGATGTAAACCAGAATCTTTAGTGTTTCCATGCAAGTTAGTGTCAGTCCCATACACACCAGCAAGAGAAGGAAGAGGAGAGAGATGAAATATATAGATCTGGCCCTCTGACTGCCCACTTAGCGACCCAGAGCTTCTCTGTTATCTTGAAGATGGACTACTAGACCCAGAAGGTGGACAACAGAACTGGTGGAGAACATTATCTTCCCTGCCAAGGTGGGCAAAAAAGAAAAGAGAGAGAGAGAGAGGAGAATCACAGAATCACAAGGGAACAACATGAGGAGAATTCCACTACAACATTTAAAAACAGTACAGCCCATCTGTAAGCAATGGAAGGTAGCCCAGTTGCACTACTCATAAGAATTTTGAGAGAATATACATGGTGCTAAGTTCTGGACCTCATTTTCAGTAGCTTTCATGCAATGATCAAAAGACAACAAACCCAGGTTAATGTTTATGGCAGTAAAGACAGTGTGAGGTGGTAAGCTTTGTATCAAAGTGCCTAGCCACTTTTTAGAAGGGTGATTTCTATTTTTACCACTAGAAAAATGATTTCAAATATTCAAAGTATACAATTCACTGAATTCCTCACCCTGCCCCAATCTATTGTACAATAAAGATCCTTGGTTATAACTGATCAAGAAGAAAGGCTCCATGAGAACTTCCAAATGTATTTAACTGAAAATATAGAAGTGGAGGCATCATTTTTTCACATGATGATTTACGTGTTGAAGTATTTCTTACAGATAGGGCTGTACTCCTTTTTTCTTTTAAGCTAGGTAGAACTCTGTCTTCAGAGTTGCCAGCATCATGAATAGTGTTACAAATCAGAAGTTACATATGCTATTAAATTACAAAACCAATGTGGAATACCTACATCTGTAATGCTATATTATACTCTATGGTGGGAGGAAGTAGAGGAAGGGATGCCGGCTTATCAGGAAGCTTGCACGATGTCACTTCTTTACCAGTAACACCACCACCAGTGGCCATTTTCTTTAACTATATAGCAGGCTAAAGAAGAAGGATGGAAAGGAATATAATGAAGGAAGGAAAACAAGAAAATCTAAAGACAAAGAGTAGCTCTTATGATAATCTACCAGTTGCTTTTAACAGTGTATTGGCTGTGAATGTGTAGATTCACAGTTTTTCCATACCTAGGTCCTGTAGGTCAGACGGTGGAGAAATTCCAAGTATTACTCTAGATTTATACTAGCTTTCCTGTGAACTTGGCAATTTAGAACAGAATTAAAATCATATTTACTGGCAATGAAATATTTTATTACAGAATATATTGTTTGATTGATTCTTTGGTTCTCTGTTTGTAATTGCTATGTTTCTCTTGGGAGCCATCAAAATTATGAACTTCTGCTCCAGTTTGCATGAGTTGTGTCCTCTTTATCATTCTGATCAGATTGAAATAAAATGGCCTGCCATTTACATGGAATTTTAAACAAGAAAATTACAACACTTAAAAATGCGTTAAAAAGTCACGGTTAGTAAACTGCTATTTTGTTGGAATGACGATACCTTCTCAACAACTGCTAGTGTTTGGTGAAGCCTTAATAAGCTGTAATTTTAGCCACTCAATGTATTCTGCAAAATGTAGCTCATTGGACACATCCGTATCTGTGATGGATCCAGGGCTGGCTCCAGGCACCAGCCAAGGAAGCATGTGTCTGGGGCGGCACATTCTGGTCAATCTTGGGGTGGCATAATTTGGCCGTCCTTTTTTTGCTTCAGCAGTTTGGGCAGCTTTTTTTTTTTTTTTTTACTTGGGGCAACACACATGGTAGAGCCGGCCCTGGATGGATCTTTGGCTGGAAAACCACATCAGGACACCCTCACTAGTAGATTGTGGAGTTGGGGGGCTCCCAGAAAGACAAGGCATTTTAGGACCAAGACATTTCTATGTGATTTTACAGAGGAGTTTGGGATATTTTTTTCTGAGACTAGGATACACTGTGCTTCTGTTGAATGAGGGAAGTGAATCTGAGGGTGGAAAAAGCTATTTTAACCTGAAAAAATTAGTAATGTTTCACTTGCAGGAATGTAACAACAATGGATTTTTCCCTGATTGGTGGTGCAAATATTTCACAGAACTCTGGGAAACTGTAAAAAAGAAAACTGATACTTATACCTCAACAGCTAGGCATTTGGTTTATTATTGGAGGGTGGATTTCCTTCTTAACCATTACTGTAATATTGGCTACACTGATTACTACTGGCACAGGCAAAAAGGATGAGCATGATCAATCCTTCTGCTATTTTTGACACAGTGGTTTGTTACACAGGAGCCAACGTTGCTAGTTAAAGCTGAAAAATTCTGTATTGAATTTCAGAATAAGTACAGAATTGTCAGAAGAATAATTTTACCTCACAGAGGTGCTGATTAAACATTATGCAGGCAGAGAGTGCAAGAAAATCATGGGGTTTCTTTGGTACTATAACATCCTTTGCAATATCTTTGTTTTCTCAGGCATCACTGGGGAAAAAAAGAAAAGAAAAGGAAATCTCCAGTTTCAAGATTTTAGAAATCGTCTTTGGACATGACAAATCATTTAGTTTGAAAATGTCAGTAATGAATGCTGAAGAGGGTAGATGGAGGAGTATGGTTGGGTGCTGTTATTTCATGCAAAACAAAACAAAGAAATCTTATTCATATGAAGAAACAGATCAGATCAAATGGAATTCAGCTTTTCAAACGGTTATTTCAATTTCTTTCAAGCATCAATAATAAACAAATCTGTCTAGTTGTAATACTATATACCTGCTTCTATACACACATATGCACATATAGTACAAATATGTATATACAAGTATATTTTCCATATGCACACTCTTTCTCTCCTGGTTATTCTCCTATTTGCCCTCAGCCATCATAGCTTCAGTATTGATCAAGGTCTGTGTTTGTCACGGAGGTCGCGGAAGTAATGGATACCTGCAATCTACGTGACTTCTGCAACAGCTGGTGTGGCTGACCCCACGGATGCCCAAGCAGCTGGTCCTGGGGCCACCTGCTCGAATAGCCCTGGGGCCAGCCACACTGTCCACTGTTGGAGTGGCTTTGCAGCCAGCCGCTTGTACAGCCCCACAGCCAGTCGCATCGGCCATTGCCCTGGTGGCCCTGGGCAGCGGCCAATGCGGTTGGCCCCAGGGACCACCTGAGCAGAAGTCCTGGGAGCGTCGGGAGGAGCCACAGCTGAGGGGTTCCTGACAGCAATCCCCCACCAGCAGCAGCTGCAGTGGCAGCAGGCCCTCTGGGCTTTCCCCTCCTGCAGCTGGAGCGCTAGCAGGCCCCCACGATATTTTGGTTTTTTGCCTGTGACCAGTCCATGACTTTTACTAAAAATATCCATGATTAAATATTAGCCTTAATCATATGTACAGAACCTTGAGCACCGTGAGCAATAACGTGCATTAAATAATTAGATCCAGCAGACCTGGAAGTCCCTCCTTTTTCGTGAGTAGAGTGGCCCGCTGAATCTGCAGCTTGCCAAGGCAGCTATTCAGTGACGGTACAAACAGTCATGTAAGTTGAATGGTAAAATATCATGCAGCAATTCTGCAGCCAGTGGCTGTACAAAATTAATGTGAGTTACAACTGATGACCACATTTAACTCTGGCATAGTGGCTCAGTTCCCAACTGAAGCCTGCTTACAGCAGGGCTGAATTTGAAATTTGACTTGTAATGCTGGGACAAGCATGTTCCCCTTCAAACAAGGGGTGGACTGCAATATTTTATACCCTGTATTGTTTATTTTTCCTGCCATTCTCACCCGTCAGGATAGGTACTTCGCCTCCCCAGGAGGTGGTAGCTATGTCAATGGGAAAAGCCCTACCATTGACACAGAGCTCCCTACACTGGGGGTTAGTTCGATATAATTGTGTGACTCAGGGGTCTAGTTTTCCACACCCCATAGCAACGATGTTATATCAACATACATTTATAGTGCAGACCAGGGCTTAGCTAAATAATAAGGATAAATAAATATGTAGTACTTAGCTATTCCATAAATTACATTATTTTGCCATTTGCACTCAAATTTACATAATCCACTGATGGATATGGAGCAGGCTTCTATGGAAACTGTACCCTCTTAACTGTAGGGTGCATCTGGTTTTAAACCTCTCCCCCATTCACTGTGAAATCAAACAATTGTTGCTACTATTGAACAGCAGCTTAACTATTCAAACTGCATTCTGTTTACAATCTGTTTCTTAGAATGAATGAAAAAAGGACAAAGATGCAAGGTGTAGGGGTTAATTTGAACACAAAGGCATAAGCAATGAGCTGGAGTTGGCATCATGTATTAGCTTATTGTGATTTTTCTTGTTTCTTAAATTTTTGTAATATAAATATCTTGTATTATTACCGTGTACATTGAACAATGTAAAAATGAGGAAGCAAGGCATTACTGCAATAGTTAGTTATTAAAAATGCATTATTTCCTTATTAACAATTCAAAACAGATGCCAAAGATCATCTTGGCTAGAAATAAAACTGCTGGAGTGAATAAAAGATCCAGCAATTAGCTAAGAGCAAATCAGAGATGCTCCAGATTTCACTGTAGTGCACTCATTAATTTTTTCTCTTTCAGAGCAAATGTCACTTAATTCTGGGGTAAAAATATTAATCCCTTTGCGTATGTTCTAAATAAAACCAAAAACCTAAAATTAGAATTAACCATCCATTCTTAGTTTTTGTTTTCTTTCCAATGGTTTGTATTATTCACAAAAATTGAAAGATTTAAGGCTACATTAAATGTTATTAAAATATATGCAAATGTAGGGCCCAATTTGTAAATGTTCTACAGGCTATCATCAATGGGAGTTCCATGTAGAGAGCACTTACTTACAAGATCAGGGCTTTAGTTTGCATACTATTTATTGAATACATTGTATTTATATGGATATTACATTATAATTTAATGCACCCAGAAGCAACATCTACAACAACTAATTAGTTGGGGCCAGACTCTGATATCCTTACTCACAATGAAGGGATATCAGAATCCGGCCCTTAATTCAACTCTCAGACAACTTTGGACTTAGAGGTAAGGTACTAGTTGATTTTTCAGTTCAGGGCTTGAACCGAAAAATCTGGAAAAAAAATTGTTTTATGTTGACCAGAAACAGAATTTTTTCAGTTTTTCTTGCTGAATTGGGTGGGTGGGAAGAAATTCGGGTCAAACAAAATGTTTCATTTGATCCAATTTTTTTTCTTTTTTCATATTGTTTTCAGATGTATTTAAACCTTAAAAAAATCTAGCTAAATTTCATTTCAAAATGATGAATCATTTTCAAAAGTCACAACAGTTTGTTTTAAGACTGTTGAAATGAAATGTGATTTTTTCATTTTGACACCCCTCCACACACACACTTTTCTCATTTGAAACTATTCACTGAATTCAAGCCAAATTCGTATTTTAGTCAACCCAAAACTGCATTTTTCAGCAACAGGCTGTTCAGCCAAACATTTTGTCCAGTTCTACTTGGAATCAATTGAGACACTGCTAGTAGCCCTGAGTGTTGGGTGGTATAGAATTCCACCTGCCAAGGAAGAACCCTGGGAAGGAATTGTGACTCAGTCCCCTTGGCTCCCTCCTGGAGAAGGACTGCTTTGCTACAGATAGGATTCCACACACTTCCAACTTAAGCCAATGGGGCTTGCTGGGTGTAGCATGTTGAGGGGGTAGGCAAAGTTCCATTCACTCACCACCCTACCCCATCTACTTTCTCACATCAGAATCGGGGGAGAAGGGAGAATTGCAACCCTACGGAGTATGCATTCTTCCTGTGCCTGGAATCATAATCCACTATGCAGGGGGCTGGGTTTACATGAAGTAACTCCTCAGCACATTAAAGTCAACCTTGCTCTTAATGTTCTAGGGTGGGGTATTCTAAAGTACTCAGAATTGGCCTTAACTCTGCTTCCGATAAGCCAGCTCATCAGCTGGTGTAAATTGTCAGAACTTCTTGACTTCAGCTGAGCTATGACAATTTACACAAGTTGAGAGTCTGACCCCTTGATTTCAATGGAAACAGTATTTAGTCAATAGCGAGTGGTTTTGAATATCCTACCCCCACAGTTCTAAAATGTACATGTTTTAAGATTGCTTTAGAGCCCTATGAAGTAACCTACATTTTCTGTACCTTGCTATCAAATATTAAACTAAAATTTAATTGTATATGGGTTTCCTGTATTTTTTAAAAAATGATTGAAATAAAAATATTCTAATCATATCAATTATGTTTAATACAGGTGATCAAAATATCTGAGTAGAAAAAATACATTAGAGAAATGTGTAATAAAAATACTACCTAGCCCTTTTCATCAGTAGAAGGACAGTGTCATTATCCTCATTTTCCAGATAGGGAAACTGAGGCATGGGAGTTGAAGTAATTTAAGATTACCCAGTAGCCCTAAGGCAGATATGGGAACAGAAGTCAGTGCAACTATACACTAGGCAACACTGCCTTCATATAAAAATGTGTATTTTAAAACAAAAAACATTAATTAAGTTAAGCTACAGATCTGAGGGACTTTAAATACACAATGACGTGGGTATATATTAATTAGAAACATCAACAGAAATGGCAATAGTACCAATACTACTTTTGCTAGTAAATAACCCACTTCCAGAAAGTTATCCAAACATGGTCAAGAAACTGAAACATCTGTGACCTTCAGATCTATTCATTTAACACAAAGGAAAATTAAAAACTCATGAAGAAATGAGAGGTGGGAACCTGCACATTGTCAGGACACTTGTCAGCACCGGATGAGGTGCATAGTCATTGTTTACAACTGGATTACAGATTTGCCACTGCCAAACATGGAGTGAGAGTATTGCTGATGAAAAGAAGCCAACACGAGGAGAGATGGATAGAGACTGAAGATGTGAAAGATGGAATTCATCCAACACATGCATGATCATGGATAACTAATATGTGAAACAGAGAAAATAACAAAATGTGTTTGTGCATTTACAGATTTAGGATTCATTGCTGGTTTTCTTCTTTCCTTATTACCAATACACGGTGAGTAGAGGGTTTTTCAGAACATACTTCTAATATTTTGGTACAAGTATTATTCATGAGCTGGCAATTATCAATAGCTAATTTGATAGTAGAAGTTAAATAAAAGACAAGCTGTCCACAGCATGCACAATTTCTTAATAATTTCCATATGTTTAAATACCTTAGATGACTTTCCCTATTGTGTTTCTATAAAGGTCACAGGAGTAATACACTGCTTTTACAAATTTTCTGCTGGGGGTGTATAATATTTGCTTTCTACACTTAAACAGAATTTCAAAATCCACATGCACTACATTTAACTAAGTGGAACAGTTAGCTGTACTGTAGGGCATTGTTCAATCCATGCAAGGCATGATCCTGCTATGTGCTTTCTATGATGTTCTGAATGCCCTCTAATTCCACTGAGTTAAAAAGGAATGGAGAGTGCTCAGCATCTTGCAGGATCAGGCCCTTACTCCCTGGAGAGCCTTATTTTATACATAGTAACAGTATTCTGGGGCAAAGAGGTCCACGTTCTTTCTATTGTAAATTAGGGGTTAAAGGGAGAATTAAATGATTTAATACATTTGTCTTGAGAGAACAAACTCTAGAAAGGTTTGTTTTGCCTTCTCACTGGAAGTCTAAGGAGACTAGCTACCTATGATTTATAAAGATAACTTTACTTTCTCTCATTCAGCAGTGCTTGAGAGAAATCAGCAGACATGGGACTGTTCTGCTGGATTTAAAATGTATTTAATATCAAATCTATTTTGATTTTATCTAATGCTGAGTGATGCTTTACATCAAACTGAGAATCATTTTATCATATAAGACTATAAAACCAGACCTTTCTTTAACAATAGTAGGTGGGTGGACCATATCTACTCTTACCTGTACTCTGAATGTGTGGCAGGGACAGTTAGCTGGGTATGGTACAATGGAGCTGGACAGCAAAACTGGTGCAGAGTATTTATAGACCTACGACACAAGGAAAAACACAAAGTCAAAACACCAAGTGTCTAGAAAGGGGCTTTTTAGGGAAAGGTAGGTACTAATAGGTATGTTCGAAACTTTCTATAAGTTTGAATGAAATTTGAAGAAGTACAACTGTCAACTCTGATTCCCAGAAAATAAAAGGGAATAGTCCCAAACTTAGGTATACATCAAGAATGACTATGATGAATTATTGCAACAAAGAAATGTTGTTGCAAAGAACAAAACAAAATAAGAAAAAGGTGCTAATTTATGACTTTGTCTTTGCCTTGTCATGTGGAACAACAGAAGTAAAGATAATGGAGGTTAAGGGTTAAAATTCCTGCAGAAATATAAAATTTCAAATGTGTGAATTACTCTGCACCAGTCAAGCTGTTTCATTGCTATATGTATTACAACAGTATTTACAAACATGAGGAGGAGAATGGGATGCATATGTAAATAAATGAACATAATACCTTTAAACTCTCTCAAGGCCCAGCCACTATAAATAAATTGTACCATATTGCTTTGTAAGTCTGATAATTTAACTTATTGCATGCGAGTTGACATTTGAATTAAAAGAAAAAGTTCCTGAAATCAGTAATATAAATAAGTTATGGCTACCTGTTCAAAATTAAATCCTTATTTCACAGTAAAAACCAAATATTTTTCATTTCATAACTCTTTATTAATAATAATTACGACTACTACTACTACAGATGAGTACAGTTAACATGGTAAAATCACAGCTAAGTAAAAGGTACAAGGCAACACAAAATGCCACAGCCAGATTAAAATGTGAACAACCTATAAATGATGCACCGCAGTGCTCCTCAATATTTAGTATTTGTCTAGGGAAGCATTAAACAAGGTTTAGTGCAGTAAGTATTGCATGACGAAACAAGCAAATCAAATTTCCTGAAAACAGCATTCTGGAAACAAGATAAAAATAATGAAAAGGCAAACCAATATTTCATATCTCCTGCAGCACCTACATGGAGAAGATGTGCCCGCTAAAGAGAGATTCTTCCTCCAATTTATTTAAAAAAATAAAACATATAGACTATTTATGATTTGTTAAAATATAAATCATTTCTGGCCTTCATTTCTTTTGCTCACAGCATTCTCCTGAGTGTCACAAAAGGATTGCCTTTTTTTAAAGGCTCCCTGTGTTTAAAGAATGTCCTATGAGGTCATCCTCTTATAAGATCAAAGGGAGTAGTTAAGCAGAAAAATGTCACACAGTCTTTCTTCAGAAAGAAAGGAGTCAGGCACTAATCCTTTAAAGATGAAGGTCGAGTTGCTCTGATCCCTGCTGCCAACAATTGTGTCAGCAACTTCAAGGCCAAGGTGAGTGAGTTTTTCCTGATTAAGGATGGCAATTGATGGTCCCTCCCAAAAGAACTTGACCCTTGGGAAAGAAATAAAAACATTCATCAAACAACCACCATGTGTGTATTTGAAGACTAATCAAGTGCTCTGGGAGGATGTCTTTCAATCATGGCATAGATGTTAATTGATAGCAACTTCACAAACAACTTGCAATGAAAGAGGATAGAGAGACTGAAAGGTCAGGGGGACATTCCTGGAGAAAATGGTTATTAAAAGCAGGGGAAACTTTTCAGAAAATACTATTTTATACAAGTATAACATGGGCTTAGAGAAAGTGGGCTTCATGCATCACAGCACAAGCATGGAGTGTTGCACATATCATTTGTAAGCCCAATCCTGATAGTCTGACTGCAGGGCAGTAATGCAGATGGTGAAATATATGGTGGAGGGATGCATAACTAGAAACTTCGAGGGTGGACTGCAACACCTTGCAACTGTTGATGCAGAAGTCAGGTGGCTGAACAATCTAAATATTGACTTGCATAAAAGAAAGAGAGAATTGCAAGATAAAAAGTAATGGCCAGTAAAAGAAGTCTGACCCTGTATTGATGAGAGCACTGCTATACGGCCACCAAATTTCTCCAGTCTAGAAGCAAAGGCAAAGCCAAAGAGGGACACCAAAGAAGGATGTGTGCTAAGTGCCCCTTTTGCATGTGGAGGTTTGTGCTCATTAACGCCATGTCTTCTCAGACACATCCAGTCTCCAACCTGCCAATATCTTACTCTTGAGGCTTTGGACTTTGTTCTGCTCAGCACAGAGGATTTTGCACACTGCTTACCCATAAACAGCTTCTGCTGACACTTCTGGCAGAAAACGAAAAACAAAATACAACCACCACCACCCACAGTACTTGCCCCACTTTGACTTCCCCCTGCTCCAATAATTCCAACGGTATTAACAGGAGTTTTTCCTTATACTTTCTGTGCTTCAGTTTCCCCATCTGCAAAGAGGGTTAATATTAATCATCTACTTACTATCAAGGGGTTTTGGAGGCAGAATGTTTGTTAAGTGATTTGAGATTCCATCTGAAAGGTGAATTGTAAAGGCAAAATACAGTTATTGTACACGGTGTATAGGTGTTTCCTGTCGATCAGGTAGTAACCATATTGAGACTGCATAAAGCAGAGTGAAAAGGTATTTAACAGCTGAATGGGAAGCATGGTATTCTGGTTGTCCCCATCAGCCTTACTGAGATGAAACAGTAATAAATTGCAGAGTTGAAATTCAGACACTGAATTTTAATTGCAGATGAAACCAAGTTGCAGTGTTCAGATCCAGATTTAGATTTCCACTTTCCAAGGCCTCAGGATGTTAAGATCCATAGTTCTGTTTCAACTCATTTACACCCATAGAGGCCATCATGAAGTTCAATCCAAAGTTTCAGCTTGTTGGATCCAGGTATTTGGTTTAAACCCATCTCTAGTTCTGAAGGATTGACATCATTCCAATTCATTCAGAGATCAGATACCATGTGCCCAAGTCTGACTCAGTTTTATCTAATGTGATGCCATGTTTCATTGGTATAAGTGAGATCCGAAACAGATCCTGTATGCCTTCAACCAATTACTCTAGCATCTATTTTTAACTCCATATGTTACTGTTTATAGCAGTCCTAGTAATAGTCATTTCAATACTTAAATTATGAAGTCAGAAAATGTAAGTTTTACACTAATTCAACCCTTTCCATAGACTTTTGAAATAAATTTGTATCTGAAATAAAGTCTGTGATACAGTTTCTAAAAAGTAATGCCTAAAATGACATCTGAACACATTTGAATAATTTGAGTTTTTAATCACTTTCCCCCTCATCTGTCTGCAGAATCTAGACTATTTAGCCCTATTAAGTTTGACTTATTAAACTCCAATTTATGGTCTTCAAACCTCTATTAGAGAGTTGATTCAAGATCTAAATACAGCCTGGGTACCTCAGCACTGACTCAAAATAATGCTTAAAGATTGACAGATTCTTATCCTACCAATTTCATTTTCTAAGATTCCAAAGGAAGGGTGCCAGGCAATTCTTTTTAATTCTAGTCAATTTATTTCAGATCTCTACAAATTCCCCAAGTTCCTTTGAACTGAAAGCTTTGCTAGTCACCTAAAATATTTATATTCTTTTACAGATCTCTTCTTCAAGCAGACCTCCCCAAAAGTAAAAATATTTCCTCTCAGAATACTATCAATTATAAAAGATGCGCCAATGTTGCAAAGCTTGGCTACAATTTCAAACTTAGCCAAAGCTTGCAAAAGGTTTAAATCTCCGGTTTCGGCTCAAGCCCATTGTCACGGGGCGGCACAGGCTTCCTTCCCCTTGTCCCTGTTCCCCGTGCTTAGGCTGGCCAAAGAAAGGCTTGTAGACACTCCTCTGGTGCTTCACCCGTGCTCTTTTATTTACAGTGCCTTCAAAGTCCCCACGTCCCCAACATCAGGCCCCTCACAGACCTCTCCCCAGGTCCTCTGGCCCCTCGAGGCTTGTATCCCCCAGCAGAGACAGAGCTAGGTATCCCCTGTCCTCCTGCCTGGCTAGCCTCCTGACTGCCCCTGAGTCAGGGCTTTTCTACTCCTTTCTGCTCCCTGCCCCAGCTGTGATCAATCTCTCCAGCCAGGGGCTGTGAGCTAGCCTTCATTAAGGCTTCCAGCTGGGCTTCTTGCAGGCTGCTCCCTGCATCGCCCCCTGGCCCTGCTATCCCCAAGCAGGGCTTAGCTTGCAGGGGCAGGGCATTCTCAGGGTTTTTACCCTTGCCCTGCCACACCCATATTTATAAATTCCCAGTATGCTGACTGCAAATTAATATTCATATAGGATACCTTTGTATTTCACTGTGACATTAACCAGAGATGCCCACTCTCACCATTAATTTTTACATTGGCACTGGAATCTTCACTTCAATCTACAGATAACAAACAGAAATAGATTCACAGAACATCATATTAAGCTTTAACTACAGGCAGATGATGCGATGCCATCTCTTTCAGACCCCCCAGTGTTTGGTGTAAAAAACTCCTTTGTTTAATAGACTCTCAGATGTTAGGATACAACATAAACTGGAGGAAATCCAGGCTGTTAGCTCTAAATCGCTTATTTTTTCCCCTTGCTTTCAAAGTAAACCATCTTTGCAAGATATTGAATATCTTCTTCCCTCTCATAACCGGGTAACGGGTAATTTTGTTAAATGGCCCTATTAGTAAGTGTTGGTACCCTGTAAGGATATGCTAACAGCTAACTGATTCTTGTGGACAGGCTGGATGGAGCAGGTCTGGCCTTTTTATCCACCTGGGACATGAGGAAGGTGAGAGCAGCTCTTTGGTTAGTAAGAATTAAGATTTGGGACAGAGCATGTTCTCTGCAGGGAAACTCTAGGAGTAGCTCAGCTTTGAGAGAAAGTTGAGGATATGTTTTTCAGAGATTGTTTGGTGGTTATTTGAAATACCAATACAGACAAAACGCAGAACGAATGTAAACTGTCAACTATACAAAGTGCATGTAGACCATATTCAGAGAGCAGGGTGGGAAATCCAACTGCTTACATACCTTTTCTTGCACTTATAAAGTGTGTTTTATTTTTGTTTCAACTATTGCTACTACTCCTGTAAGTACTGTAAGAAAGCCAATACAATTATAACATTGTTAATCATTATGATGGCCTTGCAAATTTATTTCCAGCAACATTTATCAGCTATCACATATGGGTAAAAGAGACCATTGGTTTAATGTCTCATTCCATGGAAGGCATAACAAACAATGGGTGTTACTCAGGTATTTGGTACTGTACTACAGTATTAACACTCAGCATAAAGTCCAAGTCTGGTTGGGAAAGGTATTCTTATAAAGATAGTCTTTCTGGAAGAGTGCTCTCTTTTCTTTCCATCAGGTGGATTTGGTCATCTTTTACATGGCACTATTACTGTATGCAATTAATTAACTGCTTTGGACTGCTCTATTCCCAATATTCTTAGGGGATAGCTTGCTATTCAGAAACTCTCTCCCACTGCCTCAATGCAAAGTACCAGCAAAAGACTTAAGCACCACTTAAATCCAAATTTTGTGCTGGCACGCTGCACAGAGGCAAATTTCACCTAGTCAATGTTCTGTTCAGGGTTACAAGAACAAACTGCAATTGTTTTGGCAGCAAGGACTGCCTCCCTTTCACTGTGTGAGCTCGTTTTCCACAATATATTTTGCAATTTGACTCCACTTTGGATGTTATACCAAAATCTTATTATTAATTTAGCTTTGTGTAACTTACTCGATTTTATATCCAGCAATAATTTTCTCAGTACATATCCTAATAGCCGAGTAGTCCTTTCATTTCTTTAGTTTTACAAGATGCTTTTCAGTACACAGCTGCCCAGACATACTTGCAGGAAGAGAATGAGACATCTGGTGGCAAATAGGTGTCAACACAAGTAACACTGTATATACTTTGTTTTCTGTTTATCCTGAGCATTGAATCAGAACCACTCCCTCCGCCCCCACCCAGTGATCTCACTTTACTGATGCAGGGCTTGAATCTGCAAATATTGTAATTTGACATTTTGACTTAAAAGAAAAAAAAGCAACACTGCCATCTGCTGTGGCTCAGTTCTTTGGTACAAAAGACGATGGTGGTCATACAGAAGAATTAAAAGCATTTAAGGATAACACATATTTAAATAAAAATGAAGAGTATAAGATAATTCCATTGAATCTTATGAATACGGGCTAAATCCTTTGGTCTTTACCATGTCCTTTGAATTATAAACCCCTACTAAATTCAACGGTAATTTTGCCTTACAAAAGGACTAAAAACTAAACGATTTTTGCCCTATTACCAATATAGTCAAACAGCCACATTGTGTATGAGTGTTACAGGATATATACAGAATAATGACCTGGTTTTCTTTAACATCAGTTCCCCTTCCTCTTCTTTTCCCTCTATTTCCCTAGAAATTGTCACCTTTTTAAAAGCACTGGTAAGTAGGCTATTACTGCTTCTACACTCTAACAAAATGGCCCTAAAATAAATCAGCAGCTACTCTCCTGGGAGACTAAAACCATTGCCTTTATACAACATTTAATTTTCCACCAGCATAGTAATCATGGAGTATGCATTCTATTTTGTAGCATCCCAGTAAGTATAGCATTTACCTTATACATTACGGTTATAAAAAGCAGTTCTTCCAAACAATATTTATGTCAAGTAAACACACAGGAAATTCCTTGTAAAATATATACATCATTCCTTGTAAAATATATACATCAGAGGTGCTACTTTTATATATTAATCCATAGTAAACCTTGTAGGAAATTAATTAGGTCGAATTTAATTAAGAATAGTAATGTGTAGCTACCTATACTTTGGAGCATTCAATTCCCTTCACAAGTTTGGTTAAGAAGATCTATTTTTAAAGGTCTGGCTATAGTAATCAATTTACAGCACAAATGAAATTATTTTCAATTGATTTTTTCATACAAAATTGTATCTCAGAGTTAAAGGATGCAGTTTCAAAGCTAAAATTAAACATAAGGGCCTAGAAAGAGAAAAACGAAGTAGCATAGCAAAGGGAGGATAAATGCTGTTAGAGAAGATCAGAAAATTGATGGAGGGAGGAAGAAATAATATTTTCTATGTTTCTGACTTCATTAACATACTATCAGAATTTCCTAAGATATTAGGGATCTTGTTGCATGCAAATATTTTATATAGCACATTTGTCATTTTACATTGTTTCAGTCTATACTAAAAACATAGAAACCAAATGTGCCAGCATCAAGACTGATACATTTCTAGTCTAATATTTAAACAGGAGGAAAAAACAGTAATGTGGAAGAGAGAGAGCACACAAATGAAGGCGAGAGAGCTTTACAGCAAGGCAAAGATTATTTCCTAATATCATTGTGCAATGACATATGTTCCACTCAGTGTAGTATCTATAAATATAGTAATTCTACTAAATCATACATTTCAGGTTGATTTTGATCTGAAAAGACTGAGAAGAAGGAATTTAGGTTTCTAAATTTGATATTTAGAAATGTAGTATTCTGAAAGAAGAAAACAATGTTTATGAATGGCTGTGTTATCTGTCTTTAGAAACAGAACATGTTTTTTACAGCATTATTTGAAATCTTAAGATCTACTGCATGTAGATTAACACTTGTGCATATCCACTAGTTTTAATTTACCATAGTGTTAGATATATTACCACAAGAAATAGCTCATCAGTTAAAAAGACAAGTGCACAGATCAGGAACACAACACTACAGAAAAACAATTCTGAAATACCTAAGTTTACAATATTTCTTTACACAGATCTCTATGTATCTAATTTCTCTTAACCAAGTAAAAAGTGCAGTTGCAGAAGTGACAGGTCAGGCCTTGCTTCCTACAGTAAATGCTATCATATGTATGGGGGGAATGTTAGAAAAACAAGCAATAATGGAGCGAGATAAATTGCCATTTGATTCTATAAATGAGACAGCAATGGCACTGTCAAAAGATGTAATCTTTTGAGTTAAATGGTCTTCACTAATACTGACAACCTCCAATTTTTTTATGGTGGAAAAAAAATGAACTCAACTCAGTTGCAATAGTAATCATGATGAGATTAGTAACAAATCAGCCATCAAAAAATTCCAAATCTACATTCTGAATATAAAATTACCTATATAGTGGCGCAGTTGACTATTATAATAATTGGCAAAAAACATCCCCTTACAGTACAAGAATAACTTATTACATAAATCTACTACATTGCATACTGAGAGACAAATAATCTGTACACACACTGGTTTCCTAGTTGACATGAGCTATGCACTAGAACAAATGCTGTCTTGTTATAGACAGTAATGAAATCCAGAAACCCGCAAACCAGTACACAAATGGAATCCAGTGCCCAGAGTGTTTCTTCCTTTTTAACTTGCTGTAAATACCAATATATAAGTGCTAATCCATGTTGATGGCTACAACCTACTATCTGAGCTTACTTTTCGTACCTGTACCTCCTTGTATGTAACTGAACACAACATATAAAAGCTCAGCCTAATTTTATAATGGTTAAATAAATTCTCTCACCTACCATATCCCACTGCCACACACACACACAAGGAAAATTTAGGGCCAGATTCTCTACTAATGTTGAGTTGCACTTTCTTCTTGAATAGTTGATTTTAATAGCACTACTCATGAAATGGGTGTTACTGAACATGAGTAAAGGTATCAGAATGTGGACAGTTTGAGGTTGATGTTATTGAAATTCTTGAGACTGAGGCTAGGAATGGCTGTTCTTGCATTCACCTTAGGGTGCTTTGATCAAATTAAATTTAGTCCTAGGAGGAGAGGATCTTTAAATGGAAACGATGAATGCAAGTATTGGGCAGAGTCCTTGTGAATTATTTTGGGCTAGAAGTGAAACACTGGTGTTCTTAGCAAATAAAAACAGAGAACTGGGTTATGCACTTGCATCAGGTTTTTTAATTTATTTTGGGCTGTGGTGGGATGACACATTGGTACTATGGTGTGTTTGGCAGCAAGCTTGAGAATCAAAGCCCATTCGATCCTTCAAAACACACATGAATTAAAATTGCCTGATGCTGTTTCCATACGTCCTTAGATTGTGTGATGCCACAAGCACTATGCAAACTTTAACATCCTTCATCCTTAGCTACAAGTGTACAAGCACTTAGCTCTTCAACCACAGGTGACAGCTTATGTGAAGAACTGCTACGCTGCGTTAAATGAATGAAACATTAAATGCCAGCATTGCTGTGTTGCCTGCAATGCTCTTGATGATATTATGTATATCATATGAACTGATTCCCAAGCATTTACTACATCATTAGGGTTTGAGAAAGCAACATACATAGGATACTCATGAAGCACAGAACGAGATAATTTTATATATCACTGAGGTCAAATTGTCTAAGATGGTACACTGTTTCCTAGAATAAGTAATATATTTAAATGACAGTGTACATTTTAATAGAACAAAGCATTCAAACAAGATGGAAGATGTATTTCAATTCCTGTGATAGACTTATTCTGAAAATTCTACGCTCCTTCCTTTCTGTTCAAATATCTAATTTTTCTCACACTGCTAACTGTAGAATAGGTGTTTTATAAAAAAATATGCTGGATTACTTTTATTTCTGCTTCTCTACAAGCATCCCTTGTCTCTACCATTCTAAAACGCACATCGGTAATCTGCCAAAGAGGTAACACCCAAAAAATGGTTCATGGCAAGAAACTGATCATTACTCATTTCTGTCTCAAAAAGTCTGGAATCCTTAATCCAGATGTCAGAGACCATAGGACAGATGAAAAAGGAAAAACTACTCACAAATAACACCTTCTGCAAGCCATCCTCAAATGGGTTGTGGGTTTGTTTTTCCCCCTCTTGTTTCAAGCAATTGGAAGTAGAACAGGTCACTCTTGTAACAAGCAAAAAAAAAAAAAATTACATTCACTGCCTTTGCATGCTCATTCAAGCTTGACCACGGAAGAATAACACAGCAAAGTAAGCCTGTGATGTAACCAGCATCAAACACTGCATCAGATGAACCCACAGGCTGTAAGGGGTTATATTTTGCAAAGCCCAAAGGTTCTTCCTAAAGAGAAGGATTAACAAATATATAAACCACCAGTGCTGTTTTCACAATCTTTGCTTTCTGCTTCCAGTGAAAACCACCATGTATTATTCATCTACAACGTTAAAAAAAATGCTTCCTTATGTGTTATTCAGCTTGATATTTCAGGACCAAATGATGTAGTTTTAGAATACACCATCTCTCTATGAACACTGTAGTACAGTCCAAACCAGAAAAAAAGCCATTGGTCCTTTTATCTCCATGGTAACAGCAGCATCTGTGGAGGCAAACCATATTCCCTCTTCACTGCAAAGTCAATTTATAGTCATATACTATGATATGAACTGATAAGGCAGCAAGGCTAATCAACAACCAGGGGAAACATGAACAGAAACACAGGATTAGTTTTAGGCTCTTGGTTCAACAGACTATTCTTCCAGACGGAGTATTTATTATTCCAAAATGAAGAAATAAATGCATAAACTGGTCCTTTGACCCAGCATGGTATGTTAATATAAGAACTCCACAGTTCAGCTGACAGCATAGATTAATACAAGTATACTATGTAAATAGGCATCTTGCTTGCTCTTTAGTCAGACATTGTGCGCTGTTAAAATGTTCTTATGGCAGATGACAGCTAAACAAAGTTTCTATACAGAAAATTACAGATGAGCTATTAATTAAACATGATCTTTTCCTCCCAGTGACTTGCTGTCATTTACACTAATAGCAGTGGCACAGAGAAACAATTTTTTTCCATTGCACCAGGGCAGATTGTGCACAAACTTGATGTTGTGCTTTTTCCTATACAAACAAGACCAACACTGCCTCTTCCCCAGAGCAATGACCTGAAATTAGAAACCTGATGAGTCACTCAACTGTCTTACAATTTGTTCATTGTCTACCATGTCTCCAAATGACAATACTCACACCATTTTTAGAGCTAGATGCTCAGTTCTCACATAATGACAATAGCCAAGTTGGCTCCCTTGGTTGATGAATCACTGTAATAGCCATCTGTTCATATTATTGAGTTAAATATATATAAGAATAGTCTAATAAGGGCAGCTCATCAGCGGTCACCCAGTGATTGGTTCAAGACTGGAAATATTACAGCAGGTTAAGAGAGTGAGAAGATTGTTAACCAAATTCTCTTATCACAGCAATACCTGTTAAGTTCAACAGGCAACAGAGGTGCTTGAGGCCAGGCAGTTGTTGCTAAATTTCATAATTTTTGGAAATGAAAAATTGTTGAGGCAGGAATCTCTCTCAAAATAGGATGTTCTTGACCAGTTTCTGATTAGCACAGCACAGAGTGTTCTGGGTTGCAGGATAACCTGTGGTAATACTATCAGCTAGTTATTATGAATGAGGTAAGTTTAAAGGTGAGGGTTTATCTATCTGATTTAGTTCTTGTCAATTCTTTCCTGTACCTTCACGCTAGGCTGAGCATTAAGGTTAAGATCTTGTTTTACCAGCTACTTTATATGTTTAATACATTTTTTTTTGTTAATGTTAACAAAACGACATTTAATGGTTATTTTTAGAACTTTGTTGACTTTAGGAGAGATACACATGTAACGATATTCCTTTGACGTGATGCTACCTCACACATCAAACATAGGGTTAACCACAGACTCTGATCCTGCATTGCAACCCATGCAGGCAGATTGCCAGGGCCCAAGAGTTGGAGTCTGCAACTCTTTTAAATGCAAATTAGTTCTGCAAATCAGGCAAGTTACATGACTTTCACATGAAGTAAGACCGACTAAAATGGATAGTGAATGATTGCAAATATATTGAATGTGGCCTATAAATATATTTATACGATACTCTAAAAATAATCAGCGTTCCAGCCAAAAAAGCCTTTTCTTTCAGGTACTACATTACATTACAATGCATCAAGTGTGCCAGGGCCCTCAACGATCACTAACTTGGCCTTCAGGGCGGTCTCTATATGTGATGGAAGCCTTCCTGGTTTATTTATCAGTGTTATCATGGATACCACATGGATACGGAATACAGGTTTTACAAGACTCTAGTTACCAATATTTGAAGCCACTTCTTCAATATTTGTCTGAAATATGACTGCCAGAGAGACCACTTGTGCACATGTTAAAACAGAACATAGATATATCATCACCCCCCAATTCAGAAAAACTTTAATTGTTCAAATTATCTGTGTCTGTCTGACTTTTTTAAGCATGCTACTTTTGTACCACTTAGTTGCTTACATCGCCTTTTCTTGTTTGGCTTGAGTGTTTGGTTTTCCCGGGGGGGGGGGGGGGAGGGGGGAGGAAAGAAAAATTGACCTGCTCCCAATTCAGCAAAACATTTGGGGCTAGATCCCCAACTTGGGCACCTAACTGCTACTGAGGGTGTCTAAGTCCAACATTTAGGTAACACTGAGATTCCACTCAACTGCCACCTAACCCAATAAGCACCTAAAATCTCTGGGCACCTGAGATTCTACCGTTAAAGTCTCCTAGGTGCCTAATTTTCTCCTAGCAAGCACATGCACAACTGCTTCAGGGTCCACTCTCACTCCTAAATCCCAGGAGGATCCTCAACTAGTTTTGTCCTGTCTATCTTGCCCGAAGAGCTTGATCCAGTAGCCATGGTCTGAGCACACCTAAACTCACACAAAATTGCCAGGAGTGGGAGGAGGAGGTGGCCTCCATTATAATCTTTAGCCCAGTACTGAGGACACATATTTGGGACATTGGAGACCCATGTTCACTTCCTGCACTCTGCTGGAGGTGGATTTGAACTTGAGTATCGCATCTCTCAGATGAACACTCCACCCAGTGGACTATAAAGTCATTCTCAGTCTTTTATATTTAATTATTTGTACACAGTGGAAAAGTTTCAAAAGAAGAAATTGAGAGAGGCTCACTCCAGAATATCTCACAGTTCTGTCCCATTGCAATGCCTAAGTATCTCTGTATCTAAGAACCCAAAACTTGCCCTTGCTGATTCACTGAAGTCAAAGGGAGTACAGTAAAACCTCGATTTAACGGACCTCGATTTAACGGACTTCGGATGCAACGGACAAAATTTCTGATCCATATCAGATCGCGACCTCTCCCGGCTGTGGCCCCGGTCCCCTTCGCAGGTGGCTGGCTGCTGGCTCCCGGCTGCTGCCCCGGTCCCAGCCGCTGGCAGGCTGGCTGCCGGCTCCCGGCTGCCGCCCCGATCCTGGCAGCGGGCGGTCTGGCTGCCTGCTCCCGCCCTGATCCCGGCAGCGGGCGGTCTGGCTGCCGGCTCCCGCCCCGATCCCGGCAGCGGGCGGTCTGGCTGCCGGCTCCCGCCCCGATCCCGGCAGCGGGCGGTCTGGCTGCCGGCTCCCGCCCCGATCCCGGCAGCGGGCGGTCTGGCTGCCGGCTCCCGCCCCGATCCCGGCAGCGGGCGGTCTGGCTGCCGGCTCCCGCCCCGATCCCGGCAGCGGGCGGTCTGGCTGCCGGCTCCTGGCTGCCGCCCCGGTCCCGACAGCGGGCGGTCTGGCTCCCAGCTCCCGGCTGCCGCCCAGGTCCCAGTAGCTGGCGAGCTGGCTGCCGGCTGCCACCCGGGTCCCATCAGCGGGCGGGCTGCGGACCTGCCGCCCCGACCCTGTGGCGGGCGGGCTGCTGCTCCGACAGCTCAGTTTTTTTTAAATTAAATAACAGACTTTTTGATTTAACGGACACCACCTCGCCCGAATTAGTCCGTTAAATGGAGGTTTTACTGTATTCACATATTTATACTCATATGCTTAAGTGCTTACTGAATTGGGGCCAATGCAAGTTTATTCCTGCAATGCATTGCTCATGTACCACCAAATTTCTCCCTTGACATGACTGTGGATTTGGCGTGGTGAATGAAGTTAAGATAATCTGCATGGTTGCATCTCACCCAAGTAACCGCAATGCTTTTTCAATTCAAATATTTTAAAGTCAATTCATCAAACTGGATGTGGCCCATTCCCAACAGTTGACAAAAAGGTGTGAGTATCAGAGGGAAAATATTTTTTTGTAGTGACCTAGCCACTCCCAGTATTTAGTCAGGCCTAATTTGATGGTGTCAAGTTTGCAAATTAATTTCAGTTCTGCAGTTTCTCACTGAAGACTTTTTGAAGTTTTTTTTGTTGAAGAATGACGACTTTTAAGTTTGTTATTGAGTGTCCAGGGAGACTGAAGTGCTCTCCTACTAGTTTCTCACAGACCTTGGGACACAGGCCAGTCCTCGCTTACAGACAATCCCCACCCCCACCTGAAGCAAAATACTCACCAGCAACTACACACCACACAACAGAAACACTAACCCAGGAACCAAACCCTGCAACAAAACCCTAATACCAACTCTCTCCGCATACGTATTCAAGGGACACAATCATAGGACCCAACCACATCAGCCACACCATCAAGGACTCATTAGCCTGCACATCTACCAATGTGATACGTGCCATCATGTGCCAGCAATGCCCCTCTGCCATGTACATTGGCCAAACGGGACAGTCTCTATGCAAAAGAATAAATGGACGCAAATCAGATATCAAGAATTAAAACATTCAAAAACCAGTAGGAGAACATTTTCATTTATGCTGGTGGGTGATGGGACTTGCGTACCCCACACTAGCCCAGGCAGTATCAGGCCTGGGTATTGACAGCGGAAGTCCCACCTCTCTGGCAGGACTGGGAATGCTCCAAATGCTCCGATAGTATAAAGAGAGGGAGCTCAGCTCATTCTGGGCTGGTGGCCACAGGGGAAGGACCTGCCTGGGAAGTTCCTGTGGAGGAATAGCCACAGCCCCTGATGGTGCCAGGAACTGGAGCCTCGCCGGGCCTGCTTGTAGCCCAGTGACTGGAGGAGCCAGAAGAGGCGACCGGCCCGACTGTGCACAGAGATCCCAAAGACTCATGGGAGATCCCAACTCTCATACCGGTAGGAAGTGACCCAGGGAGGGTGACGGAGTGGTACCTCCCACCCGGGAAGCCTAAGCGTGTTTCAGTAGGAGCTCCCCACTGAGTCAGTGGCAAGGCACTACACTACTGTTAGGGCTCTGGGTTGCCCCACCTCTTTTAGGGCGCCTCCACTTCATAGACTCTGTCCATAGGGCCTCACTGCCTTGTACCGAGGGACGCGCTATAGACTGGCCATAAGGCCTCATTACCCTGTACTGAGGGCTGCGCTACAGACTCTGGCCATTAGGCCATGCCGCCCTGCATGTAAGGGCCGCTCTATGGACTCTGGCCATTAGGCCGCGCTATCCCGGTCCCAGGGACATAAACCCTCACATGGTGTAAATCAGGAGAAATTCTATGGACTTCAATAAAGTTACACAGATACTATAGTGATGGGTATCTGTACAAACATCTCAAAGAAAGATTTATGATGACGCTGAGATCAGAATCTGCTCCTTACTTTCCATGATTTCCCCAATTTTAAGTTTTCTTTTGAAAATTTTACCTTTTAAAATTTAAAAAAGTGTGGTCTGGGAAATATTTTACTACTGTTATTTTAATTGCCCAAAAGATTAGTTTGCAATTTCAAGTGCTAATTAATAATTCTGCACATTAAGCATGTTCTCTACACACTGTGCTCTGGAGATAAATATTTCCGCTACATCAGAGAAATAATTATGGACTACAAGCACAATTTGTTCAAGACAATGTCCTGCATTCTTGTTCTGTCTAAACATATTTTGTAAAAGTCAACATCTTTATAAATAATAAAATAGAGGGTTGCACTAGAATACCCCAGTGGATGGGTGGTTTAAAACCACAACTTGTCAGTTTGACAAATGACACTATTCGCTCTGAGTCACAGAATGTCATTACTATTATTATAAAACAGCTGACCATTTTACTCACATGCTATTAGCCCCCTTGGGTGAGTATTGTGACCTATTACATACTTTAAAGTTATTAACAACATTATATGCTGACTCGTTACATTGGCAGATGAAATCCCATAAATTATTATTTTAATTAAACACTTTTCCTGCTCTATTCCTTCTGTTTTACTGATCCTGGAAATTACTTAAGGTTTAATGCACCTGTTGCTAAAACATCACAGGAGAAATAACAGCAGTTAACTTTCAGGTCAAGGGTTATGAACTTAGAAAGGGACGCAATTAAATTTTCATGTCCTAAGTACTATAATTGATAGGATTTATCAACTAGCTTTGTGCACGACATGTAAACACATCCTAAGACATTGAGAGAACAGAGTACTGATTTCATAATTATACTGTACATAAAAACCTTACACTAACCAGACATTAGAATCTACATAGTCAAAAATAGCTACTGATGTTAGGTGTCCAACTTGAGAAACCTTGAAAGGGCCTGAATTTCTGGGGACAAGTACTCAGCACTACATGAAAATCAAGTATTGGAAGAGGTCTCAAACTGGTCATCCATAAATTACGGCAGCTAATATCACTAGTCTTTTTTAGAAAATTTTGGCCGAAAATTTCATAACACAAAATGAATTACAGTAGCCTCTCGATTATCCAGGATGATAGGGAAAAAATTAATCCTGGTTAATAAAATCTTGGATAATCACCATCCATAGGAAATATGGGTAGGGTGGTGTTGGCTCACCAGCCACCCTGCACCAGGGAGAGGGGGTGCTGGTTCACTGGCTGCCCTGTGCTCTGATGAGAGATTTTTGGGTGTGTGCTTGGGGTGTCAACAAAGCTAGAGCCGGCCCCTTTGAGTTACATGCATTTTTTTTGACATCCTGGTTAATCCATACCCTGGTTAACCCAATTCTGGATAATCGAGAGTCTACTGTATTTCACAGACCATTACTAAATGTATTATAATATATATCATTATACTACATCTATTCTCTTCTCACAGTAGCCATAAAAGAAAGTAATGGTTGCAATGGAGAATAAAGGATAAAATACCACTGTAGCAGGGTGACGACTCACCCTGTGGCACCTCCTGCTGGTTGTCTGGGAATTAGCTCGTTTTCAGCACAGAGCACCCTCTGAAGGCTGGTGTTCCACTGTCCGCTAGCTCTGTGTCTCTCCCTGGACCCTGGTGCCCTGTACCTGAGTGCTGCCCCCTGGCAGTACCCTCACACTCTGCCTCTGGGTCTCCACACTCTGGGAAACCCCCAACTCTCTGAGCCCCACCTTGCCTCAGTCTAGGCTACTGTCAGTCATCATCAACCCCCCGTCCTCCCTGGGGCATACTGCAGTGTAAAAGCCAATCATCACAGGAAAGGGGTTTCTGGAACCTGCTGCCTGACTCTACCACCCTTTATCTTTGTGGGCCTAGGACCAGGCCCTGCAGCCTGGGGAGCTGCCAGCCTGGAGCTCCCTAGCTCTACTTCATTCCAAGTACCCTGTGCTCAGGCAGCCAGGCTCTGCTCCCTCCAAGGCTGGAGAGAGACTTCTGAGTGCCTGGCTCCCAGCCTTTTTATACAGGCCCACTGGGCCATAATTGCCCCAGCCACAGCTGTGACTGCCATGCCCTCAGCTGCCTTCCCTCTGCTGGGTTACTTTTCTTTAGCCACAGCCTCTGCAGGGCTGCTTTTAACCTCCTCAGGGCAGAGCAGGGTGGTCACCCCACTACAACCACATAACATTATTTTAATGTCTTCCTCAGAATGAATGCAACTCCTATGCAAAATATTAACTCACTACTATTGCAGTGACAGAGGATCACGAGTCGTGAATTGTGGCACAGTACACTGGGCATATTACTCCTGTTGCTGTGGTATGAAATCTGGGTATTATTGTTCACAGTGACTTATCTTTCCATGGACATAGTGATTCTACTATTAAAAGTATCTATTCCACTATTTGTTAAACAACTCAGGCCTTAATTCAGCAAATCACTTAGGCACTTTCCTGAATTGGGAACTCAAACTATTGTGACAGACCGCTCTCTCACCCCGCTCAGGAACACAGGCAGGAAACCCTTTTTTGCTCCAACAGTGCCCTTTAATTTACAGTGCAGGACCCCACCACCAATATATACAGGTTAAACAGTTCATTAATACACACTCAGCTCTTGATAGCTCATTAATACCCACTCAGCTCTTGATAGCTCATTAATACCCAGCTCTACAGACTCTATGTAGTCCAGCTAACAGTTACACAGCTCTGGGGACTCTATGTAGTCCAGCTAACAGTTAACACAGCTCTAGGGACTCTAGATAGTCCAGCTAACAGTTAACACACACTCTGTACCATCCCCACCACCACACACTCAGCTCTGAATAGCTCCTGCCACCACCACACTGGGCTTCCTTCCTGGCAGCCTTTTATCCCCCAGAGGAGGCTGCCAGGTGCAACCCATCCAGGTTGATTAGGCTGCAAGCCAGGTGGCTAATTAGGCTTGCTGCACTGGGGGTTTGCAGAGGGCTTTTCTCCCTCTTAAAGGGGCGGCAGGCTGGGTCAAGCCCACCCTGCCACACTATACATGTGTCAGTGGAGTCAAAACACAAGTCCATGCACCAAGTCTTTCTTTGATGGATACAGCCTGCCAGGAACTTGCCTTTCCAAGCCACCATCACTTAATTTTCAGCTCATCTGGATCTTTTGCAGTTCTGTTTCTCACAAACACCACATGTAAGTGCCTTCATGGAATAGATTTTATTTTAATAAATCAATTTAAAGCCTCCTTCCTGGCAATCAATGCCCTTCATTTTGTTGTTTTATTTATTTGCATACACAAACACACACTCTGGAAACTCCATTGTCACTGTTCTGTTCCGTACTACTCCATGTGCAAACTATTGTATAAGCTTTCTTCCATTATAATGGCTCTTGGCAGAATTGCTGTTTTCTTCTCAAAAACCTCACTGTTGGTTCATTGCCATATTTTAAGGCAAGGATTTGAAATGTTTCATTTTTCTAGGTATTACATTTCCTATTTTTGTATTGTTTTCTATGTATTCCTCTATGGCACTTGAGCATGCCAAGATTAGCAGCCAACTGGCATGCCAGCCTGTGCACCACACTGCAGCAGAACATGGTTTCCAGGCTCAAGAGGATTCGCCCCTTGACAGCTAGCATATACTGTATGCTGCTGTCACCTGTACAGGCAGCAAGGTGGCAGTTGCACACTTTTTTTCTGCTCTGGGGTCTGATGTCCTTGCTCAAAACACCTGCTTTATCTGAATGCATGTTTCAGAATTTAATCCCAGAGGAGTTTGCTGTGAGGAATCCTATCCTTGGTACAGGATTCCTGCAACACAGGTAGCATCTCCATCCCCATCCCCTTCCCCTCACCTTAAGTTTATTGACTAGGCCACATACAGTGTGGTATGTACTTCTAATCCAATGTTGTCTGTTTGTGATCTAGACTGATATCTGTTGTAGAGCAAGAAGAGGCATTGAGTTTGCAAAGGATCAATCCGCATGAAACCTCTCACTGAATTTTAGGGGACCTGCTGTTAACACCACCTATCTTGTTTCTGCCTCCTTGTCCCACAATTCGATGATATCCCTAACTGTAAAGCAACGTGTGTATTTTAAAAGGAGCTGTTCTTTCTAGGTCATACCAGAGTCTAAAAGGGATTTAATAGCAACATTTCAAAGGTACTGTTGTACTATTGTAATCAACCAGCCACAGTCTAACAATTATAAAGTTGGCTTCTACGTTCCAATTTAATGCAGCTTTATAGGCAGCAATTGGTGTTGATGAAGGGTATGGTGTTACACATGTTGCGTTCAAACGCATCACCTGCTGGTTATTTTTGTAGCCATATGCAAGCGAATTATACCCTGTGTATGATTACATTCAGAACAAACTCCACCAGAGTTCTTATGAGCTGTTCTAAAGTCACCTATGGTTAATTTACTAGGGCTCTGTTAATATTTAAATTAACTGCAGAATGTTCTCCATTGATAATTGGAAAAGGTTCCATCTTAAGTATTCAGTATTCAGAAATACAATGAAAGAAAGCTTTATTAGGAAGAAAACTTTAGCAATCATCTAGTCTAAATATTCATTATTTCATCATAGTCATAATATATATAAAAAACACTAAATAGCACTGTCATACTCTGTGTTTCCTATCCCAGATCATCACTTGAAAATTGATTCAGATGTAATTGCCAAAACTTCCATATGGCACTGTATACTGGATTCCTTGTAATTACTGTGGTCCTCATCCTGAGAGCACCTGCATCTCCCAGTGAGGTCAGTGGGAGTTGAAGGTGTTCAGCACCTCTCAGGATCAAACCCTATGTGAACAGTGTTTTTATGAAAACATATTTCAGCTCTCAGGAACTTTGCTAGGACAAAACTGTTACATTTCCAACTTATTAGAATTTTCTCAGCAAAATAATTTGAATGCCATAGAAAAGGAGTCCTAAGTTGCTATATGTTATAGGTCAGATTGTCAAAACAGCATTTAGGCATCAGAAGAGGTGCCCTGGTTTTCAAAAGAGCATTTTGAGAGCTGAGCTCTTTTGAAAATCAAAACCTAAGTGTCAAAATGGGAGCTGCCATTTGCTGAGCACTTCTGCAATTATAGGCCCCAATTCTGGGTGCTGAGCCCTTGAAAACCTAGCCATGGAAAATCTGGTACTACAACCCCACATACAAACACCTACAAGTACTCACCCTCAGATTCATCCTAGCATATGCTGTACCAATTCTTAAGATACTTTATAGGAGGAACCACAACAACTCTTGCTTTTCCAGATTTTCTTATCCCTGAGGTAGTTCGGCAAATCAGTTTCCAAAGACCAGAGACTGAAAATGAAAGCATGCTCCTGAATGCCCCATAAACTGCTGGTGAGTACTTCGTCCAGAGTCATAAAACCCAAACTGAGATCAACTGCTTTAAAACATGCACTAAACATCCAAACATAAGGGTTGTCCTTATAACCTTCTATCCCAATCTTAAGGATCCTTTTAAGCCAAGGTTCTAGGCAGACAGGTCTCAACTATGGCCCTCACATTTTTATTTTGACAATGTGGATCATGGTGCATATTTCCTTTTTAATCATCCTGTTTTATTTCCTAGATTGAAAAGAATTCTAATCATTTAAGAAGCTGCACTGTGACTGAATTAGTGTAGCTCTTTACTCCAGCTTGCAAATGACACAAAGAACACTACTCTAGTCACATACCACTCTGGAAGACGCCAAATTAGGCTTTAACGAGAGAACCAATATAGGTGAAAGCCTTCAAAAGGAGAACGTTTTGGAGCTGGAACAGACCAGACCTGAACTAGATATCAAAACAGGCAGGAACATTCCGAGACTGAAACATTTCAGATACATAAACTATAAGCTGCAGCAGAAGGAATATTTGGAATACAGCCTGGAAACAGTTATTGAAAAGGACTCAGTACAGTATTTTGGCCTAAGCTGTTGGTTTGTGTCTCATGACATCAGGGCACAGCTGCTGTCCTCACCAACAAACTAATATATGTCTAATGAATTACACTGTAACAGGCATTTGAGAGGTGGTGGCATTTCTTCAGAATTAGGATTCTGGTTTTAATTGTGATTGTTTTGAATTGAAATACATTTATTATCTTGTTAATTATGCAGAATAAACACAAATGAATTTCTTCTTTGTAAATGTGTATTTACGACTCATTTATACTCCTACTTGAGTCAATAAGAGTTTTCCCAGTGACTTCAATGTGAATAGGCCCTATATAAAATTTCTGCCATAAAATGATTAAACAGCAGGAATGGCAAATATTTGTGTGTAGGCCTGATATAAACTAAACAAGATAGCTACAGAATGCAAGGAATTGCCAGGCATTGACTAACTGATCAACTTATTATCCAAGACAGTATATCATGAAAAATCAATATACAGAATAAAACAGTGTATATAAAATAAACAACATGTAATAAAGGTACCATCCACGTATCACAAATAATAAGGCATCCATAATATCCTCTCACAAGACAAGTGATTTACTGATCTACTGAATAATCATACTAAACAATGAATCAAATAGCTAGATCTTGCAAATACTTGCACACCTACTAGACTTCATACATGTGCTTGCAGGGTGAGGGCAAATGCAGGACACCCACCATTTTGAGGTGTTTAGAACAAGACTTCGAAAAATATTTCGGGAAGCACATTTTAAGAAGTCCAATGATTACAAGAATATTTAAGTTTGCCATTCCTCGTTTAGCCTTTTTGGAGCTTAAATTAGGACTGTCAGCTCTCAAATGTTATTAACACAGGATGCAATGAGTATATTTCAAATCATGCGCCATAATGCACTTAATTTTGTGACCACGAATGTCCTATTTAAAATTCCAGATGTCTTATACAATTTTAGAATTAAAACAATATAATAGTTTGACAAATAACTGTGGTTTACTCACAAGCTGCTGCCCCTTCCTTGTTAAATTCATCTAAAAGATGTTTCTGTAGCCATCTAGTTCCCCAAAAGATATATTTTGTGTTGATATTATATCTTCAGTTTGACTAGGTACAATAGATTGCATTCTATTCTGCCTTTATCCTTCTAAAGGGACATCTTGTCCAATAGTTGGCACCACATCCTGCAACTACCACATGATCCTTTTTCCAGATTGTTTTTCTTTTCTGTGCAGCTTTTAAACACACACAGTCTCTATGTCTGAGCTTTGAATGGTAGAGAATTATTGTTTCTCCACTGTTTGTGGATTTAGTCATTTTTCTTAAAGGCTTTTTATATATGTCCCCTCAAATCAAAAGGAATCACTTGTGGAAATCCATTCTCCCAAGTGTATAAGTACTAAAATTGGTTCCTCTTGACACTTAGGTAGGTCCCAAATATGAAAAAATGTGGATTCAAGATTAGTATTTCAGTACTGTAGTAACCTGATTTCCCTCATTTATGAGCTCTCCTAAATACCTCTGCAATATGCTCCCTACTGCCCTCAACCTCTTAAGGCAAGGGTGGGCAAACTACGGCCTGCAGCCGGATTTGGCCCATGAACCGTTTTAAGATGGCCCACAAGCCACACCACATGGCTCAGCCCCGCTCTGGTGCTCTAGCTGGGGTGCTGGATCAGGGCCACACCACGCGGCTAGACCCTGTTCTGGCACTCAAGCTAGGGCTCTGGGTTGGGGCTGGACCACACAGCTTGGCCCCGCTCCAGCTGAGTAGGGGGCTGGACCATGTGGCTCGGTCCCGCTCTGGCCGGGGTGCAGGGTCAGGGATGCACGATACAGCTCCCAGAAATAGTGTCATGGACCTGCTCTGGTTCCTACGTACTCCAATGGGAGTTGCAGGTGCAGTGCCTGCAGATGGGGCAGTGTGCAGAGCCACCTGGCTGCCCCTCCATGCAGGAACTGGAGAAGGGACAGGTCACTGTTTCTGGGAGCCACTTGAGGTAAGCGCCGCTCGGAGCCTTCACCCCCTGAGCCTGTCCCCATGCCCCAACCCCTTACCCCAGCTCTGACCCCCTCCCGCTCTCCAAATCCCTTGATCCCAGCCTGGAGGACTCTCCTGCACCCCAAACCCCTCATCCCCAGCTCACCCCAGAGCCTGCATCCCCAGCCAGAACCTGCATCCCCTTCCACACCCCAACCCCGATTTTGTGAGCATTCATAGCCTGCCCATACAATTTCTATTCCCTAATGTGGCCTTCAGGCCAAAATATTTGCCCACCCCTGCTCTAAGGTCTGTCCTACACATGCACTGACCTCTTTTCTGAAGCTTCAGCTTTATAATAAATGTTATTTGTGCTGACACTCACTTTCTCTAATGCACTTTCAAACTGATCTAAAGAAGCCTCACGATATCACCACTGATTTTCAGTGGCAAATCTTAAATCTTAGAATGTTTATGAATCCCAGTCTGACACATGTGAGTAATAGAGCCATCCCAAACTCAGGTAGTCAAAGGAACTACTCCATTTTTTGTTTTAATACTACTGACCCCCTGCAGACAGTCACTATTTGTTTTGTTATTTAGGGAAATATATAATTGTCAAGTCTCCAAGACATGAAGCCTCTTTTGCAAAAACCTTAATGAGCTCAAGTCCTTCTGCAAGTAGAGACTTCAGAGCATAAAGATTTCAGTGCGGAAACCTGGATGCAGTCAAGTCGTCTTGTCAAGAGGACTTCAGTGCATACAAAAAGACTTCCAAAAAGGGCCACTTGCCAGTCCCCTTAGCTGTAAAGAGAGGCTGTGGAACTGGCCAACACTATTTCATGCAGAGAGACTCAGGCTGTTCAGACAGCTGTTCTCCGAATGGCAGCAGCTGGGGGAGCTGGCCAGCTCCTCTTGTGGGAGCCTTTGTGAAGTTAGATACCATCTATTTTGGCCTGTTAGTTTGAGGGTATTCACATCAGAGGTTTGCGAGTTTAGGGAAGCAATCACAGAAATCTAAAGTGATAAAATAATATAAGTTCCTCAATCTTTAATCTATTGCACTCTTCTCCTTTCCCCTCAATGATGTCACTGTTTATGGCTATTAACATTAAAAGCAAATATTTATTGTCTATTTTGACACTTTTCACACTAGTGAATTATAGTCTGATCTCCTAGGAAAATCTGTATTTACAGGTGCACCAACAGGTCACTTTCTTGGGATAACAACTTTGCCAGACTTTTACATTTCAAGTTTAAATTTGGACCATGTAATTTCAGGCTGAGAGCAACATTACTGAAAGTCCAAAGGAAAAGTCTTGAGCCATTGGGAGAATATATATAAAAAGGATGTTAGCCCAGGGGTTTCAGAGTGTGCAGTATATGAGACATGAGCTAAGCACAGAATGAGGATGAAAATGAATACTGAACAGCTGTCCCGTAATTTTGCTGCTTTTATTGTGCTTTTTTGTTACAGGTGAAGTCTTGGCCCCATTGAAGTGAATAGCAAACCTACCATTAGCTTTAGTAAGGCCAGGATTTCCCTCATTTATGTTTAAATTATACAGTATTCATAAAAGACTTATTAAATTAATGCTATTTCTAGGAGATTTCAAACTTACTCATCAAGGTGTTAGTTTCATACCAGATGTGAAACCTTCATGATTATATTTTTGTGATAAATTGGAAGAATTAAGGATCTAATCTCATTTTTGTCTGGCAGAGAGGTTATGTGAACCGAAAGTTTCTCTCCTGAACAATAAATCTTTAAGATGACACACAGAGCTACAGTTCAGATGCCCATTGATAATAATGTGAGAATCCCCTTGCATCACTTTGAAAATTTACCCCCTAAAAGTCAGTTTGGATCAAACAGTTTGTACAGATAATGAAGATTCACCTAGCCACTGACCTTGGAAATGAATACAGCAGTACCATAAAAGAGATTTATCTCTAATATAATTTCAGTTATTGTGTTAAGGAAAAATCAAGTCTTCATTCTGGAAAGTATTCTTTTCTGTGACTGACTATGCAAATTCACTGGGAAATGGTAGTTTCAAAGAAATAAAAAGGGTGTGAAAAAAATCACACGAAATAATATGCTTTCCTGAAGAAAAGGTCTCAGAATATACTGTATTAGTGAATGGGGGAAATTTATAGTGTCACTCAAAACAATTCATCAGCTTCCAAAAATGATTTTGGATATTTAACTGAGGGAGAAGCTAAACTTGTCAGTATTCATCTGGAAAAGCAGCAGGGTTCCCTAGCGGTGTCAGTCTCAACATATCACAGTAAGAAACTTTGTAATTGCTTTGCAATTTCTGTTCTTTAATAAAATATTCTCAAGAGAGTTAGGCCTGACGTAGATCTGATTTGGGATAAGCAAGCTACTGTGCTGCAGTTTCTGTGCGTCTCTCTCTCTGTCTCCTTGACAGCCTGTTAAGCTCTCACCAACACTATCTGGGAAGCTACTGGCCACTCACTTAACCACATGCCTTTTTTAGGCAAGAGGTCCTGTAACAGTTTAGCATCCTCCTTTCATCCCAGGTTTAGCCTTCAAAAGAGTATACCGTTCAAGCTGGATGGAGCCAGGTAGGCAACCTCTTCCCACCTGATGGCCCAGCCACCGTTATCTTAACTGTATTGAAGTTGTTTGCCTCAGGTGTCTTATCTTTGCCATGTTTTCAAAGCCTGAGGGATTCCCTTCCTTTGATTTATCTCTATGACTGCAGGCAGGATATCATCACACAGATTCTATGGGTGTACATATTATATTAGTTTTCTCTCTCTCTGCACATACACAAACACACAACTCCCTCTTCTCATCAATCTGATGCAACTTTCTGTCTCGTAAGCAAATTCTATGGTATATTTATACAAAACACAGGGTGCCATTTTCAAAAGCACCTTAAGTCTCATTTTCAAAAATGTCTTTGATTTTTACAGTTATTTAGGTGCCAAAAGATGCAGATATGAACCTAACAGGATTTTCAAAAGCACCTAAATGCCTAACTCCCATTGATTTGATATCTACTGAGGGAAAGTACTAGATAAAAGGTAGGTATTTCTTTAATTAATTGTTAACTAACAAATTCAAATTTGATTGGCTGATAATCAAACTATTTTGTCACCACCACATGTTGTATAAATTTATATTAATGTGAAGCTGTTTATTCAACTGTTTATATCAAAGTGCCAAACATGAATAATCCTCAGATATAATATATATCATTTATAATATAAACTTTCATGGAAGTAGATGGTATTTGTAGACACATTAATAATTGTAGGAGTGTAAATTCTATAAATGTTCTCTCATTTTAATGTCCTTGAACATATTTGTTCTCCCAGCTCCATTAAATTCTCTTTCTTATGAAAAATTCCAAAAAACAGACCATTGTATTTTCAACCTGTTAATTCTTGACGGCATTCTGAGACACAAAATAAAAATTCCATGCCAAAAATATAAAAATTCTTCACATTATTTTGACATAGTTATTAGTTTTTTTTTTAAATTAAAGAGGGCCTATCAAGGTCCATCTTCAGCTAACTCAGATTCCAGCAACAGGCCAAAACACAAGTACTGACAGAGCAGTTACCAAGGGATTTTCAGCTAACACAGTGTGGGAAAGGCAGACACATAATATATGGGTTTGATCCTATAAAATGCTGAACTCCTGATCCTGATCTAGCAAAACATTTAAGTGTGACTAGTCCCATTGATTTATTTATTGATTACAATGGGATTAAAGTTAATTATGTGCTTACGTGCTTTGTTGTATCAAAATGATCAACATTTGCAGGATGAAACCATTAGAAAACAAGGCCTTGCTTTTTTAACCCTTGGGCATCTAACATGGATTTTCTGGTACAAAAATTAGTTTCCATACAATTTATCTAGCAACATGTCAGATACTCTACTCTCTGAACGTAGTCTAAAAGATGTCAGGCTGATTGGCTGCATTTTTAAAATGTTTGAATTGATGACAATATACTACAGTTACAATTAGCAAAACCAATATGAATGACCATTATTCCTATTCTGATAACATGGGATTTTCTATAGGCACAAATGTCACATCGTTATATTTCTGTTCTCTGAATGGATAAGCATAATTGTTAGTGTTAGATTTATAGCATGAATACCCACATTTACAAATTCAAAATTTAGCCTTCCTTGAATATTGGCTTAAAGTTTATTGTTTCAATGAAATTCCTTGTACTAATCTCATTTTCCTGGAATACTCATTGAGACTGAATGGTGAAGGCCATGTGAACAGATTTCAAAATTGTTTAAAATTGTAAACCTGTATCAATTCAATCTGGTCTAGCAGGAAAAGCTTCAACACATATAGGACTTCTATGTTTTAAATGCATGGAATAGACAATTATTATAAATATATTATTTGTTAAATAGTTGGCTTATTTGGTGCTGTACAAAAGATTCACACTAGTCATCTAGATTGCTCTAAGGGTTGGAACTAATCCAGTTTATTACCCATCTTCTCCTTGTCCTGAATCTCTTCCTTCCTCACAAGGGAAACTACGGGTATGTCTTCACTACACGCCGGATCAGTGGGTAGCGATCGATCTATCTGTCTCGTTTAGACATGATAAATAGATACCCAAAGGCACTCCCCGTCAACTCTGGAACTCCAGCTCGCCAAGAGGTGCAAGCGGAATTGATGTGGGAGCTCGCTGCCGCCGTGAGGATGCCAGGTAAGTCGACCTAAGATGCACGAACTTCAGCTACGTTATTCACATAGCTGAAGTTGCGTATCTTAGGTCAACTCTGCCCCTCCCCCCCCCACTAGTGTAGACCAAGCCCATGAAATGGCAATGCTGGCCAGAGACAGCATCTTGTCTAATTAGTGATAGAGGAAGGGGTTAAAGTTGTGGTAAGGAGAGTTGATGCTGTTCTCAGACCTACCATGGCTATTCATGTTTCAAAGCAATTGTAAATTAAGTTAAAAAAGTTTCTATATGCAATTCAAACTGGACAAATACCAGTAGCAAAGTATGCTTGGGTGCTTTTTTGAGCAATTAGACCTCTTGGGTATGACTAGGTTACAGTTTTTCTCTTGTTTAAAACTGAGTTGATTCCCAATTAACTTGAGTTAACTAATACCTTTATAAAGCTAATCTAGCCACAAAACATTTGCTCTAGGACAAGATTTGCAAAGGTGTTAGTTAACTTGAGTTAAATGACAATAAATTAACCCAAGTAAAAATATGAGTAAAAACTCCAGTACAGATATACCCAGGGGCCTACAAATTGGATATCACACAAGAACAGTTTCTCTCTCTCTCTCTCTCTCTCTCTCTCTCTCTCTCTCTCTCTCTCTCTCTCTCATATTCTAGTAACATGGCTAATTCTTTTTGCTTCAAATACTAGGAGAATAGGCTTTATTGTGGTTTTACACCTCTCTCCCCATCAGCTTCAGCTGCAATCTGGAAAGGCAGAAATGAAGTGTGTGGGGGGAAAGTTATGCAAACATCTCCAATTTTTTTTTCTATTCAGGTTTTGATGGTGGGTCAGACTGGTTTTTTTGTTTTGTTTAAATATTCACCTGCTTCTCTATCCTGTCTCAGAAATAATTTGATTTAAAAAATCTCAATTTATTTAGCACATGATCTTATAAAATATATTTACAATTTCCAAAACACTACAGATTAAAACAGTGATGCTCTAGCGTTAGGAGATTTTACTGTATATAGTGTAGTACGTGTTGCAAGAATAGAAGGGCATAGTGATCCAAACACATCTCATCAAGAACCAAGGTGCAGTTAAAATATCTCCCTTTATCTTGCCGTGGCTGTTATGAGACCGATTAGAGAGCTGAAGATTTCAGACAGAAGCAAGAAATAAATTTTGAAATATATGTTACACCTCTTGATCTCTTTTTCTCAGAGGAGTATCTTAAAACTTAGTCCCCTCAGAAAATTAGAGAACAATCTCTGGTCATTGCTGCAATATCAAGTCAATTACTATGGCAATTTATGCAGCTGGGCAGAAACCATCCTGACCTAAAACCTATACCTGGATGGCTAGCAGTTTTCTTCTTCAGGACCAGGGATGCTTTAAAAACTAGTATGAGACATAAAATGTTCTTAGAACCAATGTCATGCTTGCAATACAATGTACTGTTGTGCTGGAACACAGTAAATGATTTCTTTATGAAGCATATTTTATTGGATTCCTGAAAGTAAAATCTGAAGATGCCACAATTCTATCTATAGGAGCTTGACTCAAAGAACCTGAGACTTCTCACAAGCAGATACTAAACCATTAGGTTTGGGGGGAGATTACAAAGATCACAAGGGAATTGCTTAGAGACAGGGGAAATGAATGCTGGCTAAAACCATTAAAAAAAGAGGATTCTATGAAAAGTAGAAGATAGCAGTCAGGCTTATGATGTAACTTGGCATGCTTTGAAAAGCATGTAAAAAAATCTCATTTAGTGTGTTAAAGCCCAGGATGGATTGAATAAAGACAACATCATTCTGAGCAAATAATACAGAATTTAAGCGATTTTTTTTCAACCTCTTCACATAAATTAAGCATCTTTTCCTTTGCCTAAGACAGGTGTTAAACATAACATGTTACTTCCCCTCTATGAGACAGGAAGAGTCAGAATGGGATGTCAGGAATTCTCACACAAGGATAGATGTAGTGGGGTGACTGCCCCACTCCAGTGGAGAAGGGTTTAAAACAGCCCTGGGAAGGGCTATGGCTGGGGGCAAGCAGCTCCCAGGCTGAGTAGGGTAAAGCTGGGCTGATTGGGAAGCAGGCTCAGCTGGGTGGCCACGCCCCAAACAGACCAGGCCCTTATAAAAGGGCTGAGAGGCAGGGAGGGGCCTAGAAGAGAGTTTCCTCTAGCAGTAGAGGCAGACTGGCCTGGCTGCTGGAAGCTTAAAGTACCTAAAGGGAAGCAGGGCTGGGGCAAGGCAGGAGGAGCTGGGGAAGCTCCAGTCTAGAAACCCCCAGGCTGCAGGGCCTAGGAGAAGGCCCAACAAAGGGGTTCTGGGGCTGCAGGGGGCAGCCCATAGCTACTGAGACAGAAGCAGCAGGCCAACCCCCCTTGCCTGTGATGAGTGGCAATTATACTGCAGTCTGCCCCAGTGAATGGGAGCAAGTGGTGGCTGGCAGTTGCCTAGACTGAGGCAAGGTGGGGATAGAGGGTGGAGGGTTCCCCAGGGAGGGGAGATCTTAAGACCTGAGGGGGTACTGCAGGGGTGTAGCACCCTTGGTAAGAGGGCACCGGGGTCTGGGAGGGACACGGGGCTAGAGCAGCAAGTGGGACATTGGCCTGCAAAGGGCGCTGCGGATGCTGGCGAGCTAATTCCCGGACGAACCATCAGGAGGTGCCGCAGGGATGAGTCGCCGCCCTGCTACAATAGACAAGTTGTTAGTTTGGGAACAACATCTGAAGCAGATGACTTATAACCCTGTCAGCATTCTAGCCATGGCCAGAGACAGACTTTTCTGCCATTTTAATATCAATATTCACATCATACAAAGCCTTTTTTTTTCTGCTCATAAATAAGGGAAACATTTTGGCATGTTTAATCTACAGCTCTATATATTGCTTCACAGTTGCTATGTTACATTTTTTTAAAATATTCCATATATGTTTCTGTTCAGTACATTATGAAGAGGCACTGGTTTCTCCACGGTTAAGACTAAAATCAACTTTCCAATAGAAACCCAATCATGACAACCCTCCCAAACCTATTTGAAATTTCCCCACGTGAGATCTCAGGCCAGAGTTGGTTTGCTTATTTGAAAATTTGAGGGAAATCTAACAATTTTAGAGGTAATGTGACAGATCTTCAGCTGTAGCAGCCACTGAAGAGCACTTGGCAGAGGGGGAGGAGAGGGGTCTGAAGGTACCCCTTACACTCTCCTAATCCTGGACTGGAGATTTACAGAGTCAACTGCCTGGTGCAATTAGAGCAGCCCCTAAGAATAGGTTACTGTGGCCAAGAATGGAAAATCACAGTTATGCCTTGTTTTGTCAGGCCACCCATCTTACATACACAAAGCAGGTGTTCAAGAGTTGTGTAAGAGCTGCTATAGAAGCTCTGTGATGCAAAAGGTCCTCATGCACACAGGAAATCCTTTAGAGGCCAGATTCACTAAGCTGAGATCCCCTTTTCGTTGGCAAAGTGGTGTAAAGCAGATCAGCCCAGGCAAAATGAAGTGCTGTTCACCTCTTTGGACTCGTATCACAGAAACAAGTTGGCCTAGAAACTCCACTTTTATTTTATTCTATAGGTCATAATGACAACTGATTCCATATGCTAATTTAGGAGCGTTTGACAAGCTAGTAATTTGGGGACCACTCTATATAGCCAGGAAACTGTGTCTAACTTCTGCTGGACAGGGCCCTTACTGATGAGTCGCAGAAAGCAACAATATCAACAGCATAGACACCCAAAAGCTTAAATCCCTTTTGAAAAGCTGTTAGGCATTGTGTTGCTGAGAGCAGCAACACCTAAAATACTTTAAAAATCTGGGCCTTGGATCCTGATTCAGGTAAACAGTTAAGTATATGACTTAATCCAACTTTAGCATCTGATTAGATGCTTTACTGAATTGGGGCATACACCAGCCATGAAAGTAGATATTCATGATCAGAAACATGTTGGATAATTTATCTGACTTTCATATGTATGTGAAAAAGGACAACATTTTATGGATAACATTATCAATAGACTGATCAAACAGAACCATTGATTTTTCTGTTAATGTATGAACTAGATTGGTGTAGCATTAAAAATAACTGACAAGTTTCTCTGAGTGAATTCCAAAAACTACTCAAAATGTCGGGATCTGCAGTTTGACCAGAAATGTCTTCAAAGGTAGCAAATACTGTCAAAAGAAGAGTTTATGTAATTCCATGTTTGCTGAATATGTTTAATGTATGGTGCCAGAATATACTAAGCAAAACAATATTTTTGTTCTGTATACATCCCCCTCCTCCCCATATTTCACTGAAATTCTCTACTCCTAAGATCAGGGGTGGGGGAACTACAGGCTGAGGGCCAGATGGAAGCCGGCCTGCGAGCTCCTGCTGGGGAGCGGGGTCTGAGGCTTGCCCCATTCCAGCACTCCAGTTGGGGCACTGGGTTGGGGGCCCGCACCACACGACTTGGCCCCTCTCTAGTTGGGGTGCTGGATCATGGGCCAGACCATGCGACTTAGCCCCATTCTGGTGCTCCAGCCATGGCACAGGGTCAGGGGCTGCTCCACGCAGATCCCAGAAGCTGCAGCATGACCCCGCGCCGGCTCCTATGTGCTCTAATGGGAGCTGTAGAGGAGGTGCCTGTGGATGGGGCAGTGTGCAGAGCTGCCTGGCCACGCATTGTGTAGGAGTCCGAGAAGGGATATGCTGCTGCTTCTGGGAGCCACTTGAGGTAAGTGTCACTCAGAGCCTGTACCCCTGAGCCTCTCCCCATGCCCCAGCCTTGATCCCCCTCCCACTCTCTAAACCCCTTGATCCCAGCCTGGAGCACTCTCCTTTACCCCAAACCTCTGATCCCCAGCTCTACCCCAGAGCCCGCCCCTCTGCCAGAACCTGCACCCCTTCCCGCACTCCGGCCCCAGTGCTGAGCCCCCTCCTGCCCGCCAAACCCCTCGGTACCAGCCCAGAGCACCCTCCTACACTTCAAACTCCTCATCCCCACCCCATAGCTTGCACCCTGAAACAGAGCCCTCCCCCCCTCCCACACCTCAACCCCAATTTTATGAGCATTCATGGCCTGTCATACAATTTCTATTTCCCGATGTGGCCCTCAGGCCAAAAAGTTTGCCCACCTCTGCCTTAGATCCACTTTGTTGAATAATCAGATGTTGGTTGGGGTTTTATTTTTTCTGGCTCAGGCATACAAAGTATTTGCATTTCTTTATATTTGGCAGCTATGATGAAAGAAAATACAATTAGTGAATAGAAAATATTTTATCTTTTTGTAGGCACCTGGGAAATCTTTGGATCAATTTCAGAACAAATTGAACCTTTTTTGCAATGAAAACAAACTTCTTGTTAAACTCCAAGCCAATTAAGTTGTTCACAGAATAAATTGATTGTATGCATTGTTTTTTTAATTCTCAAAAGACACCACAATTTCCCAATCATTTACAAAGAGATAGGATTATAGGATTTATCATGCTGGATGAGACCTGTGGTCCATACAGTCTGGTATCCTATAATCAACAGTAATGATAACAGAGCAAAAAAACTTGAAATGGACAAGCTATATGTTAAAATTCCAGGAATGTCACTCTGTGTATCACTCTGAAGCCTATTATGTTTGTACAGTCAGTATGAATCAATGGAAATAACTACAAGCATGGTTGAGAGCTTTTTTTTGTTCAGAATATCAACAGGTTTTTTATTTATTTAAAAATATATTTAAATCATCACTGGGTTTCACAGTCTTCTATCATCCGATTTTTAAGTTCTCAGACATTTTGACTTTATGAATTACACCGATGTTTTGTACAGCTGCAGTAAATGCAACACCAAAAGTCATGGATCACTGATATCAGAGCTAAATCAGCCAATCACCATCCTTACTCTACAACTAATTTGCATGCAAGAATTTTCTTGGGTACATGAGAGTCTGCACAGAGGGTGCATTATTTGGCCCAATTGCTGCTCCCCCTACTCACAAATCAACACAACCACCCCAGACAATAACACCAAACACACCCAGCTCCTCACTCCTCTTATTTGCCACCTGTACAAATCTTTCAGCACAAGACAACACATACACAATTACAATGCAACCAACATACAGAAAATAACCCAAAAGGTTACCAGTTCTGTCAGCAGAGCTTGAGGCTTTATGGGAGATACAAGCTCTGCAGCTACACATTTAAGACAAGTGAAAAAGGAGAAAGTGTACTCAAGATGAGAATGGAGAAAAGTACTGAAAACCTGATTCTAAAAGCTTATAAAGAAAATGAAATGATAAAAATGAAGCATCCATATCACAGTGCGAAATGTTTTTATCAGCTGTGTCACTGAATATGAACCCATCACAATCTTATTAATACATGGCAGATAACCTGCAAAGATTAGTAAGTAAGGAACATTCTAAAGCTTATAATTAAATCACTGTATGGCTGCATATATCAGAATTTTCAAAAAATACTTAAAAAGAAACTATTGTTGTAGATACTTCAGAGTTCAAAGTTTAGTCTCAAAATCATACCAGGATGTACACTGATGTAAAATTTAATATAAACCACTTAAAGTATAATAAATTTTCCACAGCAATAGTGAAGATGAGAGAAAAAAATCAAGACATGAATTTCCTTATTTTGGGCCACATTATCTCTATAAGTACTGTATCATGTTACAGATATATATCCTATATAATAAAAGGCTAAGGAAGTTTGTGTGAAGCCGTCATGCGCAGTAGAGAGGGCCCGGACAAACGGCATGCTGGGTGGTGTAGTTCGGCAGCACAACATGGCCTCCGTGCGGACGCCGCCGAGAGGGAAGCAGGGTCTGGATCAGGGGGGTTGGGCAGGAGGGTGGCTGGGTGCAGGAGGTGCAGGCAGGGGGCTGCGGGCAGGGCGCAGGAAGGGGGCGCCCGGGCACGGCCCAGACAGCTGCGCCCAGCCTAGCCGGAGCGGGCCGCCTTCCCCATGCTGCTGGGGGGATGGGAGGCAGTGGGCTTGGCTGTCGGGCGCATGATGAGAGGTTGAGGGGCCATTGGAGTGGGGGAGGGGGAGAGAGCTGAGTGAGCGGGGGGGGGTTGGAGTGGGGGGAGGGGGGGCTGAGTGAGCGGGGGGGCCCTTGGAGTGGGGGGAGGGGGGGCTGAGCGAGCGGGGGGGGGCTTGGAGTGGGGGGAGGCGGGGCTGAGCGAGCGGGGGAGGCCTTGGAGTGGGGGGAGGGGGGCTGAGCGAGCAGGGGGGGCTTGGAGTGGGGGGAGGGGGACTGAGTGAGCGGGAGGGGGCCTTGGAGGGGGGGCTGAGCGAGCAGGAGGGGGCCTTGGAGTGGGGGGAGCAGGGGCTGAGCGAGCGGGAGGGGCCCTTGGAGTGGGGGGGAGGGGGGGGCTGAGCGAGTGGGAGGGTGCCTTGGAGTGGGGGGAGGGGCTGCGAGCCGTTACCGTTGGCCCGTGTCCATGGGCTTTTACACTAGTTGTATATATTATAGTATATTGTATGTTAAGTGAGTAGTTCTGTACAAAATTTCCAAAGGATTTAAAATAGTATGTGATAACAGCAATAGCAATGGCTTCAAGACTAAGCTTGATAAGTTTATGGAGGAGATGATATGGTGGGATAACATAATTTTGGCAATTGATTTTTGACTATTGTAATAGATGGGCCTGGTGGCATATGATGGGAAGTTGGACGGGCTGGGATCTAAGTTGCTAAAGAGAATTCTTTCCTGGGTGTCTGGCTGGTGAGTCTTGCCCACATGCTCAGGGTTTAGCTGATCGCCATATTTGGGATCAGGAAGGAATTTTCAAATTGGCAGAGGTCCTGGAGGTTTTTTTGTCTTCCTCTGCAGCATGTGGCATGGCTCACTTGCTGGAGAATTCTCTGCACCCTGAAGTCTTTAAAGTCCAGTGATTCTCAAACTGGGGGGTCGTGAGCTGCCGATGCTGTTGGAGGCAGCTTTAGACGCGGGGCTGTGTCCGCTGAAAAGCCGCCGAAGTGAACGCTTCTGCTTTAGGTGGCAATTCGGCGGACACAGACACGAACGCCACACATCCGCTGAAATGCCACCGAAGGCGGAAGTGTTCCATGCGGCGGCATTTCGGTGGACATATCCCCGGGCTGCAGCACAGCGCTGCAAAGCAAATAAGGGTCGCTGCCACAAAAAGTTTGAGAACCACTGCTTTAAACCATGATTTGAGGACTTCAATAGCTCGGACTTCAATAGCTCAGATATAGGTGAGAGGTATATTGCAGGAATGGGTGGGTAAAATTCTGTGGCCTGCGTTTTGCAGCAGGTCAGACTAGATGATCATAATGGTCCCTTCTGACCTTAAAGTCCATGAGTCTGAGATTCTTATACCAATACAACAAATTTCCTTAAGTGAGAAGAGGGATTGCTGGTGACTCCTTCACGTCAGTTGGCTCCTGGCAAACAGTATGCCACCAGATATGTGGTTCTATGCGCTCAGCGGTGCCCTGAGAAAGTGAAGAGGCTTAACTCACATGTAACAAAGATCAATTTCAAAGTTAATTTTTCTCTTAGCAGGTGAAGAGACTAACCTGTTTGCCCTGAGGAAGGCCAGATGGCTGTGAAATATAGGCTATTCACCTGCTAAGGAAAAATAAGCTTTAAAATGGATCTTCACTGTGTGTTAGTCATACATCTTTAGTTTCTGATTAGTGCAGTGTGCATGTCACAAAGTGTTTTAGGGAATACAATTCTAGGCAGATTCCCTATCAAGTTTGCTCCTGTACTGTAGATAAAAACAGTAAGGCACTTTTTCTAACATGAGTTGAGTCACTACTGTGACTCAGTGATTCTCACTTGGTGCCTTCATTCAGACACTGATGTTAATACAGCACCAGTCTGCCTTTATTTAGGGCATATTTGTAGGAGGTCTGAGTCATTGACTACTAATGCTGCATTTCTGAAGTGAAAAGTTTAGCTAATAGTCAGCACACAAATCATTCTCTTCTCTGAGCTGAAATACATTTTCTGCTGTGCCAGGCACACTGCAGAGCATGGCTAAATACATTTGAAGACATAATTATGATTCATTTACCAAAATCAACAGTTTTTATATTTACTTTTTAAAAGGCAGTTGTCTTATGAAAAGCATCTACCTCAATATGGCACCTCCTTATTCAAATCAACTGCTGGTGTGTATGGAGAATCATATTGACTGACTTTAAGGAAAAAAAGTTATGTTTTGATTACTTTTTAACTCCTCTTAGCACTGCAAAGCCAGAACAGCCATCGGAGAGCAAGCTGGATTGGATTCTGATTCATGTATTTCAGAAAAGTTGCTGAGTCGTAATTCCAGCAGGGCCGGTGACAGAAATTTTGGGGCCCCCTACTCTGATCGTTTGGGGGCCCCCAGCCTATTCTCCTTCCCCCCCTGCCTGACCCGGCCCACCCAACCTAATCTCCTCCCCCAGCCTAACCTTCTACCCTCCCCACCCATCCCTGCCTGGCCCACCCCGCTGTTGGGGGTGATCTTCCTTTACCCCTGCCCAGCCTCCCCCTATCTCTAACCGCCTTCCCTGCCTGGCCCGGCCCATCCCACCGAACCTAACCTCCTCCCCCTCCCCCTCCCAACCCAGCCTCCTGCCCCCATGCCTGACCTGCCCAGCTCAGCCTCTCCCTCCCCTCCCCCACCAAACCTCCTTCCCTCCCGCACCCATGCCTCGACCACCCCATCCAGCCTAGTCTCCTGCCCCCCTCCCCTCCCGCCCAGCCTGGCCTCCCCGCCGTTCCCAGCACCCCCTGTTCCCTCTCCGATCGTTCCCGGCACCTCCCGTTCGCCCAGCCCTGGGAAATGGGTGACTAGACTCAACTCGCGGGAACCACGAGACCCGCCGGCAGCCCCCGGCCAGCGGGAGCCTAAAATCGTTTCTTCCGCGGGACCTTAACGGTTCTTACGAATCCACCGAGCGCTGGCGCAGGGCACCGCTGGGGATGGACCGGACCAGCGGGGTCTATTTCCTGCATTAGAACGGCCCGTTCCGGGTGACAAATCACCCCACGCCGCCTGCGAACATTCAAACCCGGCTGGGATGAGCCCGACCTTGGGGACCGGGCGGTCCCCACGCAGCGGCTTCGGGTCGCACAGGCTGGAGCGCAGCGTCGGGACAGACCCTCCGGAAAGGCGGAACGGACCCAGTCCGCGGTATTCTCCGGGAACTCGTTAGCCGGGGGCAGTTACCCGAGCGCGCCAGCTGCGCGGGTCTGTCCCAGGCGGGAGCTGCCGCCCGAAGCTCCCGTCGGGGAGATTTGAGTCCCCGTGCAAACGCACAATCCTCCCTACCACGAAAGGGGGACGTGGGGCTGTGTGGGGAGCCTGGGGTCCCGGCCATCGGCCTAGCCGAGGTCCGAGATTGCAACAAATGCGGCGATCTAAGGCTGCGTGTTAAACCCGAATCGAGATTCGGCGCCCGCCCCTGTCCACGCGAACCCCGCCCCAGCTCGGTCCCGAGTGTCCAGCGCCCTGCCTGGGCCCGGGCTGCGTGGAAAGGAACCCGCGGGGGTCGGGAGTGTCAGTGTCAGTCCTGGCCGGGTGCGCCGTGCAATGTACTCATGTCTCGCCCAGGCCCGGTGACAAGGGGGGACGACTACGGGTACAGCTGTGTTGTGTACCAGCCCCGGACTTAAGGGGGCCCCCCTTAAGTCCGGGGCCCGGTACAGCTGTACCCGTAGTACCCCCCTGTCACCGGCCCTGAATTCCAGGATCAAATTCTGCCCTCAGTCCTACCTGTGCAATCCCCATTGAGGGCAAGAAAGGTTCACAGGGGTGACCCAGGGCAGAATCTGAGAACACGGAGGTAGCCTAGATATAAATGAGGGCAGAATTTAACCCCCAGTATCATTTTTACTGGAAACAATGCTTGAGCCGAAAAGTACACAGCTTGACATTCATCTTGGAGGATGAATTTATAAGGCTGACAGTAAAAATGAACAGACAAGGTCGGTGAGATACTCTCTCTTATTTGATCAGCTTCTGTTGGTGAGAAAGACAAGCCTTCAAGCTTAGACAGACCAAACTCTTCTTCAGGTCTGGGACACTTAACTGAGGCTTTGGCTACACTAGAGAGCTTACAGAGGTACAGCGGCACCACTGATCTGTCTAGTAGAGCCACTCTAAGGGCTTGTCTTCACTGAAGCGGGGAGGGATCGATCTTTTGGCGATTGATTTATCATGTCTTGTCAAGATGCGATAAATCAATCGCCAGCAGCACCCCCGTCGACTCTGGAACTCCAGCTCGCCAAAAGGTGCAAGCTGGAGTTGACGGGGGAGCGCGCCGCCGACTGTCGCCGTGAGGGCAGCAGGTAAGTCAGCTGTAGATACGCCGAATTCAGCTACGTTATTAACGTAGCTGAATTTGCGTATCTACAGCCGATCTCCCCCTCCCCCCCTGTGAAGACCAGCCCTAAGCTTGTCGAGAGAGCTCTCCTTTTGAGTAAATTAATCGACTCCCAGTAAGCGGTGGCAGGTAAGTCTGCAGGAGACATAGCACTGTCCACACCTGCACTTGGGTTGGTGTAACGTATGTCACTCAGGGGGCTGCTTATTCACATCCCTGAGTGACATAAGTTATATCAATATAAGTGGTCGTGTAGCGATAGCCTCAGAGTCTCCCTGCTAAATACCTAACCCTGTCTAAACCAGGAGTGGGAAAACTATAGCCTGTGGGCCACATCTGCCTCTTGAGCTCCCGGTGGAAGAGGCTATACCCTCCCCACCCCCCCGCAGCCTCACTACATGAGAAGCTCACCCATCAGCAAAGGCACCACTACAGTTCTTTATATTCCTGTAGTGGGATGACTGCCCCACTCCAGTGGAGAAGGGTTTAAAACAGCCCTGGGAAGGGCTATGGCTGGGGGCAAGCAGCTCCCAGGCTGACTAGGGTAAAGCTGGGCTGATTGGGAAGCAGGCTCAGCTGGGTGGCCACGCCCCAAACAGACCAGGCCCTTATAAAAGGGCTGAGAGGCAGGGGCCTGGAAGAGAGTCTCCTCTGGCTGCAGAGAAAGACAGGCCTGGCTGCTGGGAGCTTGAGCAAGGTACCTAGATTGGTGCAGGGCTGGGGCAAGGCAGGAGGAGCTGGGGAAGCTCCAGCCTAGAAACCCCCAGGCTGCAGGGCCTAGGGGAAGGTCTAACAAAGGGGTACTGGGGTTGCAGGGGGCAGCCCATAGCTATTGAGACAGTAGCAGCAGCCAACCCCCCCTTGCCTGAGATGAGTGGCAATTATACTGCAGTCTGCCTCAGTGAACAGGGGCAAATGGTGACTGGCAGTTGCCTAAAGTGAAGCAAGGTGGGGATAGAGGGTGGGGGTTTCCCAGGGAGGGGAGACCCTGAGACCTGTGGGGGTACTGCAGGGGTGCAGCACTCTCAGTAAGAGGGCACCAAGGTCCGAGAGGGACACGGGGCCAGAGCAGCAAGTGGGACTTCAGCCTGCAGAGGGAGCTCCAGATGCTGATGAGCTAATTCCCAGATGGACCAGCAGGAGGCGCCGCAGGGGTGAGTCGCCGCCTTGCTACAATTCCCAAAAGTGTATCTTTGACTTCAAAGTCAGGAATCCCTCCTAGGGACTCAGCTTGCTGTCTCCCCCATGGAGCTGATGCGGTTTGCAGTTGCAGGTGCTTTTACAATGTAAATGCCTTCCTGCAATCTCCAATGAAAATGAATAGTCCATTGTCCATGTCTTTGGTCTCACCTGACTTGTTCTGCCATTGAACCAGAGGTCTTTGGCTTCCCTTTGTCGGGAAAAAGCCTGTTTTGCCTTCTTTCTTTACAGTCTCCAAGACATAATATCAGAGCATACATATTTTCACCTACAGTGTTATAAACATTTTCACAATGATATTAACGGCCAGTGCATTATTAGTTTTCAAATGATATATTGCATGACACTTTTAAAATAAATATCGGGACAACTGTGTGTGAGATATGAGCTGGTTAGACCAGTTGAGTTTTAACGTTACATAGCAGGGACCCTTTCCTTGTGGCAGAGGGGTGCTCTGAGGTCACAGCTCCTTTTTGGGTTTTATGATGTTGAAACTCTGATACTGAGGCCACTATATTCAGAAATCTATCCTCTGGGAGAAAAGCCCTTCCGGCTACTGAATCTTGTAAAGATCCTATGAAAAATATTCTCTGAGTTTGACAGATATTTGACTTCCTGGCTTTGAGAAGCAGAACCAGATCTGTAGCAAAAAGGGAAGTTGTGCCCTGAATGTGATTTACTTGATCCTCTTGTGATGCTCACTTCATCAGCAAATTCTCTAAATATGGGTAAACAAAAATTCCTTGTTTCCTGAGATGCACTTCTACTGCAGAAAGGCACTTTGTAAAGACCCTTGGAGCCACAGAAAGGCCTAATGAGAGGACCTGGTACTAAAAATGTCTCTCCTGTCACAAGATGAAGGTATTTTGATGACTTGGTTGAATAGAAATATGGAAATGTACATCCTCAGATCAAAAGTTGTGAACAATCCATACTGGGGACGGAAAGAATGATGGAGTTAAGTGATCATTCTAAGCCGAAAGTTCCAGATGAACATGTTCAATTTTCTGAAATTTAAAATTGGATGGAAACCCTCATCTTTTTCTGCATCAGAAAATATCTTGACTAAAACTTTTGACTCCATAGATCTTTTGGAACTTTCCCTATAGCTGCCATCAGAAGGAATTTTTGTATTTCTGTCAGGAAAACAAATTAATCAGATAACTCCCTGAAAAGGGAAGTGTGGGGGCAATCGAGAGAAGGTAGTGTTTTGACCTGTGTTGCATATCCTTTTCCTGTTTTTTCTAGGATCCATTTGTCTAATGTAATAAGCCTCCAACTGCTGACAAAATGGGGTAGCCTGTCTTCAAACAATGGGTAGAAAGGAATGATGCCAGATAGTCCACAACTCTCAGTCCTCATATCAAATCTGTAACTATGTACTCTGTGAAGAAGACCAAGTATATAGCTTTGACTTTGGTCTGAGTCTAAACAGACTTCTTTTGTTGAGACTCAGAGAAAGAAGAAGAAGGTGGTGATGGTTGTTGCTACTTTGAACCAAAAAAATACGAAGATGTGATTGTGGATAAAGTTGCCTCTGATAACACAAAGAATGAATGTGATCTCCTTTTAGCAGTAGGATATAAACCAAGTGATCAAGCAGTAGACATGGCCACTTAATTTTTAAAGTGTTCATCGATTTTATTACTAAAAATGCCATCACACTCAAAAGGGAGGTCATCAACTTTAAACCTGGTGTCCTTAGCCAGAGAAGATGCATGTTTTAACCATGCATGTTTTAACATAACAGCAGATGCTAATATCCTGGCCACAGAATCAGAAAAATCAAAAACAGCACTGAGAGCAAGTTTTGCCACATTCTGACCCTCTTAGGATACCACTGGGGAAAATAACTTTTTATAAAAAACAATAAATGATGGTAGAGAAAAGTGAGATCTATTTTCCATCAAAAAAGAACAAATTAGCTAATTGAAGGATAACATAAGTGACTGTAGCTTTGTCAAGAAGTTCTGAGAGTCCTGGCTCATAAGTGAAGCCTTCCCTTCTTTGTTCCCTGTAGCAGAGCGGCAACTCACCCCGCGGCACCTCCTGCTGGTATGTCCGGGGAATTAGCTCGTCCAGCCTCCGGAGTGCCCTCTGCAGACTTGCTGCCCTGGCCCTGTGTCCCTCCCGGACCTGGTGCCCGCTTATCTAGGGTGCTGCACCCCTGAAGTACCCCCACAGATCTCAGGGTCTCCCCTCCCTGGGGAACCCTCACCCTCTATCCCCACCTTGCCTCAGTCTAGGCAACTGCCAGTCACCACTTACCCCCATTCACTGGGGCAGACTGCAGTATAATTGCCACTCATCACAGGCAAGGAGGGTTTGGCCTGCTGCCTCTGCCTCTAGAGCTATGGGCTGCCCCCTGCAAACCCAGTACCCCTTTGTTGGGCCTTCTCCTAGGCCCCACAGATGAATGTTGTGGAAATCTCCAGAGGCAGGTATAAATATGCAGGCAAGAAAGCAAGGTAAATTCAATCGGGGGTGGTGGTGAGGCCCACTTCCAGCAGGTGATTTGGAGGTGTGAACACCTAGAGAGAAGAAACTTTTTGTAACTGGCGACCCAGTCACAGTCAATATTAAATCCATACCTAATGGTGTTGAATTTGCAGATGAACTGGAGCTCAGCAGTTTCTCTTTTAAGTCTGGTCTTAAAGATTTGTTGCTGCAATATGGCTGCCTTTAGGTCTGCTATTGTATGTCCAGGCAGGTTGAAGTGTTCTCCTACAGGCTTTTGTATATTGCCATTCCTAATATCTGATTTGTGTCCATTTATCCTTTTAAATAGGGATTGTCCAGTTTGGCTGATGTGCATAGCAGAGGGGCATTGCTGGCACATGATGGCATATATTATATTGGTAGATGTGCAGGTGAATAAACCAGTGATGCTGTGGCTGATCTGGTTAGTTCCTATGATGGAGTCGCTGGTGTAGATATGTGGGCAGAGTTGGCATTGAAGTTTGTTGCATGGATTGGTTCCTGAGTTAGAGTTGCTATGGTGCAGTGTGTGGTTGCTGGTGAGAATCTGCTTCAGGCTGGCAGGTTGTGTGTCGGCAAGGACTGGCCTGCCTCCCAAGGCCTGTGAAAGTGAGAGATCGTTGTCCAGGATGGGTTATTGATCACTGATGATGTGTTGGAGAGGTTTTAACTGAGGACTGTAGGTGATGGCCAGTGGAGGTCTGTTGGTTTCTTTCTTGGGTTTGTTTTGCAGCAGGAGGCTTCTGGGTACACATCTGGCCCCGTTTATCTGTTTCCTTACTTCCTCATGTGGGTATTTTAGTTTTAAGAATGCTTGGTGAAGATCTTGTAGGTGTTGGTCTCTGTCTGAAGGGTTGGAGCAAATGAGGTTGTACCTCAGTGCTTGGCTGTAGACAATGGAGCATGTAGTGTGTCTGAAATGGAAGCTGGAGGCATGAAGGTAGGCAAAATGGTCGGTAGGTTTTTGGTATAGGGTGGTGTTTATGTGACCATTACTTATTTGTACCGTGGTATCCAGGAAGTGGACCTCTCGTGTAGACTGGTCCAGGCTGAGGTTGATGGTGGGGTGGAAGCTGTTGAAATCGTGGTGGATTTCTTCCAAAGTTTTTTTCCCATGGGTCCAGATGATGAAGATGTCATCAGTGTAGCATAGGTAGAGAAGGGGCATGAGTGGGTGAGAGCTTAGGAAGCGTTGTTTGAATTTATAAAGATTTTGATAAGTCAGATGTCTTGGAATAAAGTGCTGAAGTCATCCGAATTATTATTCCATTGTTGTATCTGCTCCACTTAATCTTTATAAAAGGTAAAGACTCTGAAATGATTAAATCATTTCAGTTCATAGAATCAGAATTGGATTTTGAGAGGGCTGACTTCCTTTTCTTTATGCAGTAGTAGGTACAGCATCTTTACTTCAGGTTTTTGTTTTGGCATGTAGTGAATCTTGTATCCGGCAGAGGGCAATGTTTAGCTGTAGAAAACACTGAACAGCTTCTCCATGTCTAAGAAAAAGAAGCTCTATGCAGGCAAGCATAAGTACTACCGCGGTTACAAAATTATGCAGCAAGTATATCTGAATGAAGAGATGCTAGCAGAACATGGCTAAGCTCTATTCAGTTGTTGGTTTTGGTTAGTAGTGTAGATATCCACAATAACTTTTTAATTTTCCCACTAAAATGGAAAGGGCAGATTTAAGAAAAATGTATGTCACAGGGTCCGGGCCAGCCCTGTGTTCTCTCTGCTCCAAATAAGAGGACTTTACACCATTCCACAGTGTTCCACCCAAGTGTCCTTTATTTACAGTCCTTGTGCATGGCTTTCCAGTGACAAATAGTGCTCCCCCAATCCCCTGACAGTTACCCCACTGTCCTGGTTCCTGGGCTTCTAGGCCCCTGAGGCACCTTACTTGCAGTCAGGAGACAGAACTCCAGTTTCCTATTCCCTGCCTGGTCCTCCTCTTCTGACCATGAGTCAGGGCTTTTCTAGCCCTGTCAGCTTCCTGCCTCAGCTGTGCTCAATCAGCCCCTGCTAGCTCCATGAGTCCATGCTCATTAGGGCTTCCAGCTGAGCTCTCCTGCCGGATACTACCAGCCCCTGCCCCTGGGCCTCCTGCCAGGAAGCAGGGTTTAACTCACAGAGGCACGGCATTCTAGGGGTTTTACCTTTGCCCTGCCACAGTATGCAATAATGATGCAAAGATCCCCCAGTATTCACATCCAGATGATACAGTATCCAACTAGTCATACGACATTGTGATCTTCAAATCCAAATATTAGCTACTCCACACAACACATATTCCAGAGACTCAGGACATACCAGGACAATTCAAGGTGATATCTCAGATTAGGGTCAGTGTTTTTCTGGTCCTTTCAGGGGTCTGCAGGTTCTTTGCAGCTCCCTCCCCCTCCCGCACTGATGCCCAGAGCAAGAAGTTGCAAGGGATTTTCTTCTCTCCCAGAGGTAGGGTGACCAGATGTCCTGATTTTATAGGGAAAGTCCAGATAGTCAAGGCTTTATTTTATGTGGGTGCCTATTATCCCCACTCCCGTCCCGCTTTTTCATACTTGCTATCTGGTCACCCTACCTGGAGACCTGCATGAAGGGAAGTGTTCAACGCTAACATTCAAACCCTGCTGGATCAGAGCTGGGGGCTATATTAGTTCTCATTCAGATGGAACAGGCCCTGGAAATCTGCAGCACAAATCACAGTTACAAATATCTAGGCAGGTTCTAGTATCTGTACATAATTGGTATTCATGCTGTTTAGGACATGAAATATTTGATTTCCCTACCCACAATGACCAATTCAAGGCCCAGCATTCTTAAATCTCTTGAAAATTTAAAACATAGTGGAAACGTAGATATAGTAATTGAAGGTGTTCGTGATTAAACTTGCTAACCCTTGATGGTTCAAACTATTTAGCTTTGCTCATTACAATGCCTGAGGATTTTTCAAAGGGGCCTATGGGAGTCAGGCCCATAACTCCCTTTGTAATTCTCCCCCTAAATTACTATAGGAAAAATGGCTGTTAATTCTTAAAATACAGGAAATAATTTAAGACATTTAACATTTCACACAATATTTTTCTCTTACAATTTCTGAGAATGATCAGCATTTCATATAGTTGTGAAGATGTCAGGACAAAGCAATAGCTGATAGTCTGAATCGTTATTTAAGCAACTTTTAATAGGGTCCAGATGTACAGGATATGAGACAAGATCTAATCTCTGAAAAAGAGAACAGATTGACAAAGACTCAATTTTGACATGGAGATGTCCAATGAGAATCACCTCTTTATGGGCCTGACTCTGTATTCATTCAAGCTGGTGAGAAAACTTCCATTGACTTAGCAATGGAGAGATCAATTATTAACTTTATTTTTCTATGATGGATTTAGTATTTCCACTTAGGACGTGCCTTATTATGTTAGCCAGGGTCACCATTTTTTGGCCCCTGAAAAAATGCAACATTCTTGTGTTTCTTACTATGATAGATAAAGTTAATGTGCCGGAAACTTTGTGTGGGCTTCATGCTTTTCATCATGCTCTGAACAGTGACTTCCATACTGGTGCTTTCATTTTGCTTCATAGTGGAAGCAGTGCGGTTTTAAAGGGCTCCATCCTGCATAATGCTGATTGTCCTCATTTCCCATTGAACTCAACAGTAGCTGAGGGTGAGCAACATTTTGCTGGATCAAGCCCTAAAAGAAACACAAACATCTAAAAGTACAGAATTTATTCCACATACAGAAGTGTAACTTAGAACATAAGAAAGTATCTAAAAAAACCCAGATTTCTATTGCTTTTAATACACTATTTGGTTTTTGTTCTTAAACATAACTTATTTACTCGGGGAAGCTTTGTTTAGCTGAGATGCAACATCTATTTTTTAAGTGAGGTACTATTTGCTTTTTAATATCAAACCCAGAAATGCTTAAAATGCAACTGTGTTAAGAGATCCACAACCTCCAAAAATTCATAGAATATCAGGATTGGAAGAGACCTCGGGAGGTCATCTAGTCTAACCCCCTGATCAAAGCAGGACCAATCCCCAACGAAATCATCCCAGCCAGGGCTTTGTGAAGCTGGACCTTAAAAACTTCTATGGAAGGCAATTCCACCACCTTCTTAGATAACCCATTCCAGTGCTTCACCACCCTCCTACTGAAAAAGTTTTTCCTAAGATCTAAACCTTCCCCACTGCAACTTGGGACCATTACTCCTTGTTCTGTCATCTGCTACCACTGAGAACAGTCTAGAACCATTCATTTTGGACCCCTCTTTCAGGTAGTTCAAAGCAGGTATCAAATCCCCACTCATTCTGCAGACTAAACAATCCCAGTTCCCTCAGCCTCTCCTTCTAAATCATGTGCTCCAGCCCCCTAATCATTTTTGTTGCCCTCCCCTGGACTCTTTCCAATTTATTCACATCCTTCTTCTAGTGTGGGGTCCAAAACTGGACACAGTATGCCAGATGAGGCCTCACCAATGCCGAATAGAGGGGAATGATCACGTCCCTCAATCTGCTTCAAATGCCCCTACTTATACAACCCAAAATGTCCTTAGTCTTGGCCACAAGGGCACACTGTTGACTCACATCCAGCCTCTCGTCCACTGTAACCCCTAGGCCACTCAGTCCCTAGTCTGTAGCAGTGCATGGGATTCTTCTGTCCTAAGTGCAGGACTCTGCACTTCTCCTTTTTTGAATCTCATCAGATTTCAATTGACCCAATCCTCTAATTTGTCTAGGTCCCTTTGTATCCTATCTCTACCCTCCAGCATATCTACCACTCCTCCCAGTTTAGTGTTGAGCGATTCAGTATTAAAAACTAAATAGATTAAGTAAGTATTTTATAAATCAGATTCAAATTTGCCCCTCATCTAAGTTTGGGGAACCCTCAAGTATGCTGAGACCACACGGCACACTGATATTTATAGCAATATTCAGAAATCTTAAATGTAGCATTTGTTTCATAAGGAAATTTCCAGAAAGTATGTCATAATGCATGCATATCTCCAAGGAAACATGGTCTTATTATCATATTTCATATGTCAGTGACCAATGCTTTCGATATATGAGAAAAAACAAAGTGATAGATTTCCTTCACAACAGCCTCTGCTCAACCATTTGAAACCTCCTCACATTGTTAAGAAGCTGTAGCTTCTTGTCCATAGAATCCACTTGTAATTGCTCCACTGACTGCAGTGATTTTGAGCCCAGGGGAAATCTGATCATATCTCAGAGATTTTGGCTTCAGTGAAGTGTGTACAGCTTCTCTGTTAAAACTTCAAAACGCAGAGCTGGAAGATAAATGTACTATGCAGGCAAGCTGGCAGATAAGACAGTTAACACACTAAAAAAAATGAGAGAGAGATCAGTTTAACAATATGTAAATGATTTGAAAAAATTGAAGAATGGCAAGTAGGATGCTAGGTGAGAACTAGATCATTTGGATGAAGCTTTTATTATTTTGAAGAATTTACAAAGTTGCTAAAAATAAAAATGTTAAAAAGCCTACTCTGTGATTGAGATAGTACTGGAATTATAAAAAGTATTGATGTTTCTGATTACCTGGCTTTGCTCCTCATTTTGTCTTGTAGCAGATCACTCCGGTTTGGGGTTTTTTATACACACTTGCAAAACATACCATGGTTTGAATTTAGTGCCTAAGAAAAGTGTTGGGAGCAAAGGATATTGCCTGACAGAAGCCTGCTGTAATTTTCAAGAGTCTGTTCTGATAACATTGAACATCTTCAGCTTAAGTAGAACTGAGCATGTGTAAGAAATTGCACAGTAATCATGTCTGATGTTGCATGTGTAAAAAAGATGCCACATAATTGTTTGTGAGGAAAATAAAAGATAAAGTAGCCACAAATCTAGAAGAAACTGGTTTGAACTAACTGAAAACCTGTATTGACAGGGAGAGTTAACATGGAAATGATAGGCTAATACATATGTATTAGAAAAGATAACAAAAGCTATAAATCAGTCAGCGAAGCTGAAGCTGCGAATTGTCAGGTCCTGGAGGTGACTGTGAGGTGTTATCTTGATGAGCTTCCCACTGGTGAATAAGTGATTACTATTTACTACTGTTTTACCTTAATAAAAATGTGTTAGACCCATCCGCTGAGCAGTGAATTTCAGTCCAACAAAAAATATATTATTGGCAGCCTTGGAGACTGCAGTTCTGCACCTCTACAAGACACATAAAGCACAGTTCATAACATAAGCTTCCCCAGTGTGTTGCAAGGTGACAGTCAGAAAGAGTTGAGCTTAACCCAATCATGAATGCGGATTCTGCAGGGGTCTCACTTTTGCGCCAGCTAAGTAATACACTTGCGATTGCACCTCTGTAACATGAGAGGTAGGCTGAGTCAACAGTTGTCCACAGTAGGATGTTCTGGAACAGCCCCAAAAAGCAAGAGTAGCCATAGCTGAGGGACCCTTGTTGAAATACAAGGTGAGAGACAGGTCGGGGAGAATATTAGCCCTGTGAGACTGGAGTCTAGTAAGTGTCTCATGATTTTTTCACAAGTTGAATCTGGTTTTACTTTAAATCAGATGTAGTGAAAGTGAAATCACTCAGTCTGACTGTGTTAGCATCCCACACTTCAAAAAGCCAGTAGGGCCTCTAAAAATAAGAGTCACATCATCTCCAAACCAATTCAATCCTTTGCTTCCACCAAGACTTTCAACTAAATGATGGAGTCGTATTTTTGGAGTGGACATTTTTATAGAAATGGACCAAGATGCCCAACTCATTTTACAAAAGATTAGGAATAAGTTAAATTAAATTACTATCATTCTAGATCAGTTTTCAGCTGGTGATACAGAGAGATTAAAAAGTTCACAACCTCATTACAAATTTTCTAACCCATCCCTTTTTAAACTGTGCCCATTCAGTTCCTCAGCTAAAATATTATAGAGAATCATAGCATCATAGACTATAAGGGTTGGAAGAGACCTCAAGAGGTCATCTTGTCCAACCCCCTGCTCAAAGCAGGACTAATCCCCAACTAAATCTTCCCAGCCACGGCTTTGTCAAGCTTGATCTTAAAAACCTCTAAGGAATGAGAATCCACCATCTCCCTAGGTAACCTATTCCAGTGCTTTACCACTCTACTAGTGAAAAAGTTTTTCCTAATATCCAACCTAAACCTCCCCCACTGCAACTTGAGACCATTACTGCTTGTTCTGTCATCTGGTACCACTGAGAACAGTCTAGAGCCATTTTGGAACCCCCTTTCAGGTAGTTGAAAGCAACTATCAAATCCCCCCCCCCCATTTTACTCTGCTGCAGACTAAATAATCCCAGTTCCCTCAGCCTCTTCTCCCAAGTCATGTGCTCCAGCCCCGAAAACATTTTTTTTGCCCTCTGCTGGACTCTTTCCAATTTATCCACATCCTTCTTGTAGTGTGGGGCCCAAAACTGGACACAGTACTCCAGATGAGGCCTCACCAGTGCCGATTAGAGGAAAATGATCACGTCCCTTGATCTGCTGGCAATGCTTCTACTTTTACAGCCCAAAATGCTGTTAGCCCAGCGGTTCTTAAACTTTTGAGAACTGTGACCCATTTTTCCTTTCTTGACTGCTGCGGCGGACCCTTGTGTGTCCGCCAAAAAGCTGCCAAATGGATTACTTCTGCATTCTGCGGCTTTTCGGCAGACATGCCGAGAGCTCCCGACCACAGCCAATGTGAGACCTTGGTATGTCCGTTGAAAAGCCACAGAATGTGGAATTAATTAATTTGGTGGCTTTTAAGCAGTGCCGGGAGCTCGCGACCCCCCTGGAAGCACTCATGACCCCCGGTTTGAGAACCCCCGTGTTAGCCTTCTTGGAAACAAGGGCACACTGATTCATATCCAGCTTCTTGTCCACTGTAACTCCTAGGTCGTTTTCTGCAGAACTGCTGCCTAGCCACTTGGTCCCTAGTCTGTAGCAGTGCATGGGATTCCTCCATCCTAAGTGCAGGACTCTTCCCTTGTCCTTGTTGAACCTCAGCAGATTTCATTTTGCCTAATCCTCTAATTTCTCTATGTTCCTTTGTATCCTGTCACTAACCTCCAGCGTATCCACGACTCCTCTCAGTTTAGTGTCATCTACAAACTTGTCAGGGTGCAATCCACGCTATCCTCCAGATCATTAATGAAGATGTTGAACAAATCCATCCCAAGAATCAACCCTTGGGGCACTCCGCTTGAAACTGGCTGCCAACTAGACATGGAGCCACTGAGCACTACCTGTTGAGCGCTCTGATCTAACCAGCTTTCTATCCACCTTACAGTCCATTCATCCAGCCCATACTACTTTAACTTGCTGGCAAGAATACTGTGGGATACAGTATCAAAAACTTTGCAAAAGTCAAGGAATAACATGTCCACTGCTTTCCCCTTATCCACAGAGCCAGTTATCTCATCATAGAAGGCAATTAGGTTAGTCAGGCATGACTTGCCCTTGGTGAATCCATGCTGACTGTTTCTGATCACTTTCCTCTCCTCTAAGTGCTTCAGAATTGATTCCTTGAGGTCCTGCTCCATGATTTTTCCAGGGACTGAGGTGAGCCTGACTGGCCTGTAGTTCCCCCAGATCCACCTCCTTCCCTTTTTTAAAGATGAGCACTACATTAGTCTTTTTCCAGTCATCCAGGACCTCCCCCAAACTTTTATAAAAGTAAATATTGTCCATGGTAACAAATGGAACAGTTAGATAAGGTCATTTATCCATAGTGTGACGTAGTCAGACCAGAAGGGTGCAGGAGAGTGCTGGAAGGCAGGTATATCAGCCTCAAAATGTGTACCTTTTGGTTTACCCAGGAGGTGGGCGGGCCTAAGCCTGTCCATTACTGAAGTCCCTCCTCCAGCCTGGCGGGAGGGACACTGGACCCGGGGCCAATTAATTACGGGGGACAACTAATGAAAAAAAAGGACAAGGGAGTGCGTGAGGGTTACAGGTTTAAAACAAGGGTACGGGATGGGGACACCGAGCAGAGAACCCCACACAGCGCCCACTGCTCCGCGAAGCTATCGAGGGAGCCAGTGGACGCTGCCCAGTGGAACTCTGCCCGGATACGTGACTGAATGAGTGACCGGAAGTAGGCCCCACAGTCGCACTGTACCCCCTCGTCTAGCATCCTCCTCCTGGTGTTATAGATGGTGGTTTTGGCAAGCGCCAGGAGGAGGTTGACGAGGAGTTCTCGCGACTTTGTGGGCTACTCCAGGCCAATTAAGACACCTGGGGCCAATTAAGAAGGTTCTAGAAAGCAGCAGAAACAGCTAACCTGATTGGGACACCTGAAGCCAATCAGGGGCTGGCTGAAACCAGTTAAAAACCCTCCCATTTAGTCAGGTGGGGGTGTGGATGTCAGGAGCTGTGAGAGGAGGTTGTGCTGTTGGTGAGACTGAGAGGTAGACAACATATACACAAGGAAGGAGACTCTGAGGTAAAGGTGAAATGGAGTTTGAAGAAGTGGGGACTGCTGTGGGGAAGTAGTCCAGGGAATTGTATTGTGTTTGACTAAAAGGTCAGCCATCTTAGCTGATACTAATAGGGTCCCTGGACTGGAGCCCGGAGTAGAGGGTGGGCCCGGGCTCCCCCTCCCCTTTCTACCTCCCCTAACTAATCACAGTGAGCCTCTGAGGCTAGCACAAACTGCCTGGAAGTGCAGTATCCACAGGGACAAGGCCAAAGCTTTGCCACAATAGCTACAAACAGAATTTTAAAATACAGTCACAATCCGAGAGAGAGAGAGTATAGGCAGGAACCACAAATGAAACAAAACTGTATTATGTAACTGGTCAGATTGGAGCTTTCATGATTATTATAAAAATCTTGTTATATAGGGTTTAATTATTAAGAAAACAAATTGTCCTTATTTTCCAGACAACTGAGGTTGAGCTACATCTTTCTTGCTGTGCTCTTAAAATAAGAAAACACTGGTCACTGATCTTTACATTATTTCCCTCAATTGCTTTAACAAGAATTATCATGAACATGTTAGCCAGAAATAAATCATTTTGTATTGAAGAATCAGAAAGAACCATTCAGATTCTTTCAATGCTTAATAATAGCATATGAATTATCTTCTACAGCACCTTCCATCCAAATATATGAAAGTGCTTACAAACACTACTGAATTAAGCTTCTCAACATCACTGTGAGGTAGGAAAGTATCATCAATCCCTTTTAGTGACAAGGAAACATGCAAAGAGAGAGATTAAATGACTTGCTCAAAGTCAAAGAAAATTGGTGGCAGAGCTAAATATAGAGTACGGATTTCTCCAACTTCCAGACCTGAGCTTTAACAACAATTAGAAAATGCTTCCTTCTCCATTAATCCAGTTGCTGGAACACAATATTCTGCAAACACATAGCTAGCACCACCATTAGTCTGCAAACCTAATATCTATTATGGATTATGATCTTGTTCAAACAATGCTGAATCTGATTTCATCTTTGGCTGTTAAACAATCCCATATAGAGATGAAAGCAAATACAAAATCAAAATGAGATTGCGGAATATATATTCTCCACATTAACCGAGACCTTTTATTTGCCAGGCAGAATTGTGTCTAACTACTTTGCTAAAAGTCAGACAGCAGATGCTAATTCCTCATTCCTCAGAAAAATGAATATTTAAATTCAAAGTTTAAACAGGCAGCATGTGAATTGTGCTAGGTGTTAAATTAGATCATTAAAAACAAATCGGAAAATTAAAGGCCGATGCGGAATTTGATTGCCAAAAGTTGCTTAAGAAAGCTCATCCATGATTGGCTGACATACCGTGTCTCACTGAATAGCTGAAAGTGGAGCTGACCATGGTAAAATTACATGTCAAGGAAGGATTCCCAAGAGGATGCTGTAATCTGGAGGGAAAAGGAAGCAGGAACAATGAAAAGGGGGAGAGAAAATGGAAAGGAATGAGGAAATGGAGGACGGGGAAGGAAAATGTTGACAGGATATTTAATTCAAATCTAAGGAAAGGAGCTGCCAATTCCCTGGAAAGCCACAGGCATTTTAAGAGTCAGGGAGGTAGCCATGTTAGTCTGGAATAGCAGAGGTAACAAAGTCCTGTGGCACCTTAAAGACTAAAACACAAGTCCAACCCCCTCCCCATACACACAGATCATGTTGCTTAATGATCTACTGTAAGTTGTAGAGATACTATAGCAATGATACCTGCATAAAATCCTGCATAGAGCAGAAGAGAGAGACCTCTCCCCCTTGTAACATCATTGGACAAGAGATAATTGAAGATGTGACCAAAGTAATAGAACCTAAACAACACTTTCAGTTGCATTCTGCAATATTTTATTTATTTTATTTGTGTTTGTTGTGAAGATCTAGCACTTTTAGGCTTGCCTTGCAAAAAAATTGACCCCAGTCCCACAACATTTTAGCCAATTTGGGATCTTGGACCTCTAACATCCTTGTCACCTCAGCAAGATGTGAAATTTTAGTCAAATTGCAATTATTTAAATGCCAACATTATTAGAAGTTTTACTACTGGGGTGTGTGGGAGGGGAGGGGAGGATATACCCCATGGACATTACATGGAAAACTCCATAATACTGTGACATTACAGATTCAGAACTAAAAAATCACAGAAAATGAGGAATCACAGAGGTCACGGTTCCAACAGCCCATTTACAATACTCATATCCAATTCAAGCAGTTATTTCTAGTTCTATTTTTCTGATTATTTGTGGAGCTATGTCCAAAACATAGTATGCATGAATTTTTGTATTTCCTAACATTTTTTGATCTTAGCTCTGCAGAAATCCTAATTTTTCATTAATGCAGTTTTTGCATTAAAATACATACCGTGTATTATTTTTTCCATTGATTTCAGTGGGACTTAAGGACATATTTGTGTGCTCTGTTGAACTGGGGCAGGAAACATAACACTTATGTTGTGAGAAACAACACCGAATTAATGACAAGTGTTAAAAAACCTAGATTAAAGTGTTGTATTTATGTAAGCGTTTGCATTTAATTTTCTTTCTAAACAAAAAAGATGCTAGCGTACTTGGGAACACTTAGTCAAAGGAGAGAAACCTGAGTGTTAAAAGTATATTCACATGAGTGCCTGTATAGCAAATTCAAATAAATACACATTTGAATGTTTGATCCTAATAGATCTCATATTTTAAAAAAATGTGCATGGCCTGGGACTGTGCCAATGGATTGACTGAGTCTAGAAATGTTTTTAACAGAAAAAGTTGTGCAAGAATATCCAGATATCCAACATCTGCAGCACACATACATTGTTAAGGAAACCAGAACTGTTACATATTTGAAGTATGCTACTTTCACACATTCAAAATGTCTCAATTTCTTAACATTCTTTCTCATCTACAAAAGCATGTCTTCCTCACTACGGGCTATGTCCATGTCAAATCTGAAGTCTAACAGGTGTAGAGCCTTATTTTTGGCAAGCAGTATTAAGAAGAGCAGAAACGGGAATGACAATTTTTTTTTTTTTAAAGGAAAGGGTGCTTTAAAAATATTTTCCATTTAAAATCTGCTAAGCAGTTGCCTAAGAGCTGTACTCGTCATTGTGTTCTATCACAGCACAGTACAGTAATATGTAAAGCAATGCTCAAAAAAGTAAGGATATTGTAACCTAAGAACTGGAGGTTAAGAGTTCTGATAGAATTTAAAGCTTACAACCTTCTGTAAGGTTCTCCTTATCTCTAATGAAAACTATACTTTCAACAAAGGTTGGCAGTACAAAAAAATACATGAATACATTCCCAGCATGGTGTTCATGGACGTAGCCCTGGTCTACACTGGCGGGGGGGGGGGGGAGGGTTGTTGAACTAAAATATGCAACTTCAGCTACGAGAATATCGTATTTAGGTTGACTTACTGCAGCTTCTTCATGGCGCTGAGTCGACTGCTGTCGCTCCCGTCAACTCTGCCTGCGCCTCTTGCAGCAGTGGAGTACAGGAGTTGACAGTTTAAAAGAGAACTGGATAAATTCATGAAGGTTAAGTCCATTAATGTCTGTTAGCCAGAATGGGTACAGAATTATATCCCTAACCTCTGTTTGTCGGGGGGGGGGGGAGGGAGGGGAGGAAGATGGATGGCAGGAGAGCGATCACTTGATCATTACCTCTTAGGTTTACTCACTCCGGGGCACCTGGCATTGCCCATTGTTGGTAGACAGGATACTGGGTTGGATGGACCTTTGGTCTGACCCAGTACAGCCATTCTTATGTTCTACCCCTGTGCAAGATACCAGCACAAGTCCTATGTGCCACTTAAAGCCCATTACGCTCTCAAATGGCTGACAAGAGACTTAAGTGGTTCATAGGCCTTGCGCTGGATTTCTACACATAGATGAATTTCACTGGCAGTGATTTGCTGAGGCTACCACAAAATAGGGGTCCTGAGCAAGCTTGCCTTGCTTGAAGTCCTTGACCACATATTCTGAAAGAATGATAGAAGGGGTCTTTCATTCTTTTATAGGTAGCTGTGCATACATCAGTGTTAATGGCAGTGATCAGGGCATCTAAAGGAGATTTATACTCCCAAGGATATAAATCTTTGCTACACACACTGTTAATATTCCTTATGAAGAAAATCTTCTAAATCAGAAGACATTTCTTCTGTTAATGCTCTACTTTTGAACCCTGCCTTGCAGTTAAAGGTTGCAGTTACACATATTATTTCTCTGTAAATACAAAAAAGAGGTTATTCTTTGTGATTTCAGTCAATACCTTGTCTATATGTAGTCCAGATGAATAAAAGTTATGAAGGAAAAGTGCTTGCATAAATGCATTAATAAAACTAGTAGACAATCTGAAGAGATTTGATCATAGGTATCATAGGCCAGGAGAGGCTAAGCCTTCCCTAACCCAGGCTGTGGCCCCGCCCAGGGCTGGCCCAAGGCCCCACCCTGGCTTCCCCTCTCCCATGAAGACAGTGGGTGGAGGTCAGCTTGGGGGCTGGCCAGTGGCCAGGGGTGGCCCAGGGCAACTTGAGCCAAAGGGTAGCCCAGGGGCCAGGTTGGCATTTGGGGGCTGGCCAGTGGCCTGGGGATCAGGGCGGAGGTCAGGGAGGTTTGGCCAAGGCTCCTCCGGCCACGGGGAGGAGGGATAGAGAGAGAGAGAGACTCAGGTCTCTGGCAGGTGAGGTGGGTGGAAGTGGTGGGGCAGTGCCTCAGGCAGAAGAGGAGGGGCTAACCTCCATGAAGGGGGCATTCACACACTGACCATGGATTTGATCACATTTGGGATTCTGAACATGAAAGCAAAAGAAGAAGAGAAGTCAGTGAACTGATTGTTGAGACAACAAACCCCTTATCGTAGGAGGGGATGCAAATATATTTGTGATATGTATTGACTATGTCTCTAATCTTCCGAACCTGAAACTTTTACAAGAGAAAAAGGTCTGGAAGAACAAATGAATTTACACTCTTTATCACACAACTGAAGTATGCTCATTAGAAAGCTATGAGATATTTGACGCAATCCAACAGCCATTATAATTAAGGACATAAGAAATATAAAATGGAATGAGAGAACACATTAAAATTAAGTATTCAGTTTTACATTTTACCTTATTGTCAGCACATGTCCCATATATGCAGAATATACTAATTGGCTTTACAGAGTCTTAGGGCCACTTACAACCCTGATGTAAATGGCTGGAAGCCAAGTGACTTCAGACTGGCCCCCCTTATGTTAGGGTTGAATTTAGTCCTGTGCGTTGTTTTGCAGTGGGACTAAGAATTCTAAAGAGTTTAGCAAATTGAAGTGCTCAATTTCTAGTAAAGTGTAGAAGGAAAGTGTGAAATCGAGTAAATAACTTTATAGTTTATATTATATTTAATAAAGTTAATATTTACCAGAGGTTTCACACTTTCATAACTGCTCAAACACAGAGAAACAGTTGGGAGAGAATATGGATCACATTATGATTTTTCCTCCCCACTCTAGGTTTTGTGATAGAGGAAGGCCAGGGAGCTGTGGCAGAGTGTTTGAGGGGAGATATATCAGCTCCAGGTTCATTAGGGTGTGGCTCCCTGTAGACTAGGGAAGCAGGCAGCAGGTTAATTAGGAACACCTGCTGTCAATTAAGGCCTTAATAAAAACCCCTGCCTCAGGCAGACAGAGGTGGGTGTTTGGAAGGAGTTTGGAGGCGTTGGAGCAGAGAGCAGTTTGGAGGTGTTGCAGCAGAGAGAGTTTGAAGAAGTGCTGTGGTGAGCTAAGAAAGACCCAGACCTTAAGTAAAGGAACACCTGGCTTGTGTAGAGAGAGGGCAGGAAGCCCTCCACAAGCTGAAGAGTAGGAGAGGGAAGTAGTCCAGGGGAAGGAGTAGCTAATCCCAGTGGTTTACCGCTATCCTCAGGGCCCCTGGGCTGGGACCCGGAGTAGAGGGTGGGCCCGGGTCCCTCCCTCTCCCCTTCTCCCCTCTAGGATACTTGTGGGAAAGTTAATACCCTGTTCAGAGGCAAGAAAAAGGCTCCCTGAATTCCCCCACAAGAAGAGAAAGTGCAGGACCCATCAATATCGTGGGAGTAATTTGCCACAGTTTACACCAAGCTACTTTACATGCATTTGAAAAGCCCCATAACAAATGAAAATATAGAAGAGAAGTTGTTTTATTCTGCCTTTCTCTAACTTATTCCTTTAGATCATGACTCCACTTCTTTCTATTGAGTACTACCCCCCGCAAGCCCTTCAACCTGATAAATTCTGAATCAGTTTCCTCAAATGTACTACTTTGACTGGTAATTTAACTGAAATATGTTTCATTAATACTGCCTGAAGCATAATCTTTCACGTATAATAAGCATACAGAGTCTCTTTGGCTAATTACTTATATCTGGTACTAACAGATGTATTCCGTTTCTTGGTATACTTACAGTCCTACATATACTACCCAGAAATGCTTCCATATTAGACATAATAGTAGTACAAACTTTGGCCAGTAACCAGACTGTAGTTATGACTTTTTTCCTGGTTAAACCACATAACAAGTGTACCCTAACTAGAAACAAACACAGAACTAATCACACTTTACATTAAATTATAATTATGTATGTTACACTATCATTTCATATATGCTATTTTTGCTACTTCAGGAATAGGTTCCCAGTGGAAACTATAATAGTTAAAGCAATCACATGCCTTTTAGGAATCAACTGTGTTTTGAATCTGCAACTTTTATGACTAAAAGTCTAGATGGTGTCTTTTTATATCGGCAATTTGCATAAAAATTACTGATGTGGAAGTACAATAAACAGTTGATTACATGGAAAAATGTGCAATCAGCTGCCATGTTTGCCAGAGCACAATGTCTAAAGATGCATAAAGAAAACTTCACAAAACAAGGGAGAGACATTTGGCTTTACAACTGAAAATAAAATAGCTGAACAAGCAAAACTGGACGGAATATGCAAAAAAAGGAAGAGGAATGTGTAAAGGAGGCCTATGAAAAGAGATTAGATCCCTTTAAAAAGGGAGAAAAAAGAAATCACGGTTTTAATAAGATTTTAAAAGTGCACTTCATCAGTGTGTAGATTTATATTGCATGGCAGAGTTCCTGGAACTTTCTCTAGAGCACTATATTTATTGAATGTTAGGAGTAAGCTAGTTTCATTTGTTCTTAATGGTCAAAGCAAAGCCATGAATAGCAGTATGAAGGGAATTTGCACATCTTCAGACTCAATTAAAGAATTGAAACTCACTGCAACAAATTGAATAATGTTATTGAAAAGTCTTAGTGCCTTCCCAGTTTAGCGTTCAATATAATATATGCATATTGTGTCCCTGTGGTTGGTTGCACTCACCTCTGTGAGCACCTCTTGATGTATGGGCATGATGCTACCCCTCTCTTCAGCTTCCAGAGCTTGCTGCAGGCTGGCAGTCTACCTTTGTAAATGTTGTGTGGCTCAGCCCTCTGGCCAGTCATACAATTCAAATTCCTTCCAGTGTACAACAAATTCCACTAGAAGAAGTTCCTTGTGCTTCAGGGTCAATTATAAATAAGATCCTTTCCTACCCTTCTGGGGCTTAGTTTTGTAGGTGCTGACTCTGTGGGTGCTCCAGGGCTCAAGCACCCACGGAAAAAAATAATGGGTGCTCAGCACCCACTAGACACAGCTTTTCAGCAGTGCCGCAGTTCAGCTGTTTGGTGGCTGGGGGAGACACTTGGGGGACAGCAGAGAGCAGCGAGTGGGGGCCTCAGAGGAAAAGCTGAAATGGGGGTGGGAAGAGGTGGAGAGAGGGCGGGGTCATAGAGAAGCAGAATGGGGCAGGAAGAGGCGGAGTGAGGGCAGAGCCTAAGGGAAAAGGATGGAGTAAGGGTAGGGCCTCATGGTTGGAGCACGCCGGGGGGAAATAAAAGTCACTGCCCACTCTTAGTTCTCTCCCAGGAATCAAATCAGCAGAGCTCTTCCTGAACTCCTGCCACTGATTGCAACCTGAAACAGGCCCTGGCCCATCATGGTGCCTTTAGCTGTTGCCTAGAGAGCATCTCTCCTCACTCCACAGACTCCAGCCAAGAACTGCCTTGCTAGCAGCAGGCAGCTCCTTTTATTTCAGCCTGCTGAGCCTTGAATGGCTGTTGCCGATAGCGTGACCAGAGAGCAAGTATGAAAAATCAGGACGGGAGTGGGGGGGGAGTAATAGGAGCCTATATAAGAAAAAGACCCAAAAATTGTGACTGTCCCTACAAAATCAGGACATCTGGTCACCCTGGTTGCTTATCCCCAGCCCTTCTAGTTGCTGAAGGACCAGACCTCAATGGTTCCCAGAATGGCTGCTCCCAGGATGCTTCTCTAAGCATGCCTCAAGGTCTAATTCTCACTGCTCTTTCCCTCTCAAAAATCTATTTCCTGGGGTGGGGTATAGCAAAGCAGTGGGGCCTCCAGCATGAGGCTGTGAAGGCCTGAAGCATACTGTCACAATTCCCTGTGTGCTTATATCACATACAACAAATCTGCATTAATAATCTTTCACATATCCTAGGTAAAGTTTACAATGCTAGGACTAAAATTATATAGTATGTAGTGCAATTCATGTAGTAAGCAAAATCAGCAACATTTCCATTTTCACGAGACTTGCAAAAGCTCAGACACTAAAGGCCTTATTTTGTTCATATAATGAACATAATGATTACTTTATGCCACCTTCATTGTTTTTTTTGCCATATCCACAATATCCACACTACATTGTCCTGCCTTTCCCAACTACTAGGATTTCACTGCCTGCTGGGTCTATAGTTCTAGGCTCCTATCCTGCAAACACATAAGTACTTACATTTATTATCTTAGTAGTCCCACTGACATCAATAGGATTACTCACACAAATAAAGTTAAGTAGGTGTATAAGTGTTTGCAAGCTCAGAGTCCTAGATCCTGCTCTAATCTTCAATCCTTCATTATGAGAGGTACCGGAGGAAGTGACAAGAACATCTGTGCACATGAAGAATTAATTAAAAATATGTATATGGAGACCTCCAAAGTTAAGGAAACAAACCAGCTGGTAAGAATGGCAGTCGCACCCAGTGAGGAGCAAATGGCTCCTTCACAGGGAGGAAGCTGGCTACTGGTTACCTCTGTTAGCAGGTAGTGCTCCACTCCTGCTCCCAACCCACTGTCCATAGAGATAAAAAACCCGTATGCTGCCCCTGCAACAAGGTCTGAGGAATTCCCCAAAAGTGGAAGAGGAAAAGTCATGTACCTCCAGGGCTGGGAGGATCACAGACAGCACTGCCAAAAGGAAATGAAGAATTGTGGTGCTCAGCAACTCCCTTCTGAGACATACATATACATCCATCTGCCAGCCTGACCTGTATCCCGAGAGGTATGCTGCCAGCCAAGGGGTTGCATGTGAGACATTACAGAAGGATTGTCAGGATCATCCAGCTCTCTGACTATCCCACGCTGCTCATCATGTGGGCACTAATAATACTGCAGGGTATGACCCTGGGCAAACCAGAAGCAACTACAGGGCTCTGGAAGTGAGAATGAAGGACATTGGGGCACAGGTGATGTTCTCATCAACCCTTTTAGTCCAGGATAGGGGCACAGGCAGAGATGCACGCATTCTGGAGGTGAACACATGGTTGTGTAGATGGTGTTGCCAGGTAGGCTTTGGCTTCATTGACCATGGGATGTTGTTCTGAGAAGGACTGCTGAGCAGATATGGGGTCCACCTATAAAGGAAGTGGAAGAGTATCTTTGGATACAGACTAGCTAAACTAGTAAGGTGAGTTTGAAACAGAAAAATTCTGAGCCTTCATGTCACACAGCTATTTTGAAAGAAATTGCTTACCTAGAACAAACATTGGTTCTTATGAGAGAGACTTACAAAGGAACTCTGAACACGGTGATTAATGTGCACCCACAATTATATCTATATTTCAATTATCTCTGAAATTTAGAGGGATTCAGATTTGAAATTCTGGTTTTAACCCTGCTCTAGTATCCTTCAGCAACATACCCTCCTTAAGCAATAGTATCCAGCAGAAATGTTACCAATTTAATGTCTTTTCTTTATGCCTGTCTACAGATTTTTTTATAGACAAATTTTATGTGATGTGGAGTGGTAGAAGCGGGATTTAGGATCTACAATATAGCCAGCCAACAAGATTGTGGAATTACTTTTGAGGACAGTGCAGCTACGGTCCTGATTATTCATATATGGCCATAATTGGGGATATTTTATAAAAAGCATATTTAGGCTGTTATGGCCCAAGTGCAAGCTGTATTCAGAACAGGTCAGAATGGGGACAAACAAAAGGTAGCTCTGAGCCAAGTTTTCTTCACCCTGATCCTGGGGCTGCCCAGTCACCAGTTGCCCCAAGGGTCAATTCCAGAAGCCAGTGATTTTCTAGGCTTCAGGATTCCACAGCCAGGCCCCCTCTATAAGGGAAGTAAAGGGACTGAGTATGCTGACTTTGACACTCTACATAGCTCTAGCAAACTGGGAAAGTTGTTGCTCTATATCTCAAAAACACTACACCTCATAATATGCAATGATGCTCCTAGTCACATACCTTGTGGAATCCTATATGCAGAAACAGAACCATTCAGTCTATACTGAATGAATGATTAAACCACTCAGCATAGTATCCTATAATAGCAAAAATATTCTTGAACTGCCTTGAAGTATTTTCCAAAATAACTGTCAGCCTTAATAAAAATGAAATCCATAATTATATTTGTATTTGTAAAAAGTGAGAGCTAGATGATAACCTGCCATGAAATTTCCACACAATTCCTCTTCTATTTTCACTGGTCATTATACAAGAAGATAAATAAAATCTGTGGAAAATATTCATCCTACTGCAGAATCTTACCTTTATTGTGAACTTTTCAAGCAATTGCATGGCTTCTAAGAATGTCATGTAACCCTGCTGCTCACCTGGATGTCTTTTTAAAAAATACACTTTAAAACAAACAACAAGCTAACTCATAAGAGAGCTAGTTGAGACCTGCTGACATTACAACAAATGTATCTTTGCCATCAGCATGAGTAAGAGTTCAGAGCTGCTTGAATTCTGAGCTGGATAGTTGGGTTAGACAGCCTCAAAGTTGGGTTTATTTACTTTGGATAAAATCAAATTAACCTATTTTTCCTCCCCAAAGGGTCTGGCATTTTCTGATATGATCAATAGGTTACAAATAATCCTCTTAAAAGTTCCAAATCCCTATATGCAGAGCCAGTGCCAGCCACATCAACCAGCTGCAGTACCAAAGGTGTAAAATGTAAGACGATAAACAATGTGTGCACTCTGAATACTTCTTTAGTTTAAAGAGCTGCTCCCAGAAATCCCATTCAGCATGCCCAAATGTACACTCAAGCATGCTGAATGGTGCACAACAGTGAAACTGTGCCCAAATATCTCAGCACAGAATATGTCCCAAAGTTTAGAGACTCTTCATGTATGAAAAATGCAGCATATTGCAGTATTAAGAGCATCCGAAGGAACGAGATAGAGACCACATGGTGAAAAATGCAACAGAACCCTCACACAACAGTGCCTGCCTCTCTAGGCCAGAGCCAATTCCACTCCCCACTTGTTTCAATTATCATTTCCACAGCCTCCCTCACAACCCAGATAGTGGGGGGAAGGGAAGCCTCTTAAAATATTTATAGCTTCCCCACACTGATCTTAATCAAGTCTGCATTATCCTCTCAGAACTGAATCCTCCTCCTTAAAGATACTGGTTTATTTATAGGACTATATCTATTTAAAGGCCCAACAGCAACATTCATAGCTGAGGATTTGTACATCCAGTATTGATAACCCCATGCATTTAAAAAGTAATCACCCCCACATCGTGAAATTGATTTAAAAAAAAAACCCATCAGATTAAAAGATACCCCAATAATAAATCCTATTATTTTTTATCTGTCTTTTGGGTTTTTTTCCATGTATGGGAGGAAGCTGCTACTCCTAGTTTGTGTGTGATTATCTTGGGTTCAAAATGTAACCTTAAACACGCACAGAAAACGAAGGACTTTCTGTTCACCACTCGGAACAGGGATGTGCAAAGTGGCCATTCTATCCTTCTCTATCTCCTTCCCAATCTAGACAGGACAGGCAGCAACATCACTCACCTTCTCATGCTCTCCATCAGTGTGTCTGGTCCTCCACTTCATCCCTATATTCATTTGCCCCCATGTTTCCCTCTCCTTTCCCCTCAGTCTCCCACCTATCACAATCTCTCTGCCATACCACATATCTGTGCTGCTCTCTCACTCTGTATTCTGCTTCTGTCACTCCCCTACACGCCTCAGTTTCCATCTTATTTCCTAACATACCCCCATTCCCTGCTGCTCCCCCAGCCTCATTTCCTGCACCTCCACATCCTCCTGTCTCCTGACTGGCCCTCACAAAGTTACCAAGGAGTCATCATTTTCCCTAAGAGAAGTCTGGCTACAAGTCCTTTGGAAACAATGGGAGGTTGCAGCCACCTCTGCTTGAGACAGCTTCACTTTCAGCTGCACATGTTTAGAAAGATGTAGCAGCCATTTTTGTGAGGGTACCTGTGGTTTCAGTTCTGTTGACAGTAATGGGGAAATGTTGGCTATTTTAGATAAGGGAAAACCTTTGTGGGATTGAAGGCAGAAATCACAAGTTCATGAGAACTCTTAAAATGATACCACCCAACTATCATGGGACTTAATACAAATCACAAAAGTCAGCAAGACTGTGTGTCCTTCATGGATATTGTAGAACAGCTATACATGGAGATGTGTACTGAACAAAAGAGTAGAATCCACACAAAAATGTTCAAGTATTTCTGGGAACTGTCTGGAATTGCCAGCTTGCAGATTGCAATAGTCACTCGCTTCTCTGCCATCAGGGCGGCCCTTAATCTCGTGTCCTTCCACCGCAGTCTGGGGGCGAGCTCCTCACACAGTCCCATGAAAGTGGCTTTTCTCACCCAAAAGTTCTGCAGCCACTGCTCGTCATCCCAGACTTGCATGACAATGTGATCCCACCACTGAGCCCAAAAGTGGCGTTCCCCTGTGGTGAGCATGTCCATGAATGCCACAAGCAATCTTGTGCTGTATGCATTACACAAGTCAACATCATCATTGGACTCCTCACCGTCACTTTGCAGCTTAAGGAGTAACTTGAGTGCAATTTGTGACGTGCTGGCAAGACCCATCAGCATATTCCTCACAAGTTCAGGATCCATTCCCATGGACCAACAGTGAGGACAGAGCGCATAGTACAAAAAACGTTGAACACAATGTGGACAGAAGCACAGGGATTGCTGGGATGCAAAGCCCTGCACTGCCCCGCCCCCTTCCCACAAACCACAGCACCAGAATGGGAAGAGGTGCTCTGTGGGATAGCTGCCCATAATGCACTACTCCCAATGCTGCTGTAAGTGCCACAAATATGGCTACGCCATTGCGCTTGCAGCATGGCAGCACTTTCCCTGCTGTGGTCTCCAAACACTGGTTTAACTCACAGTGCTCTACATCTGCAAGTGTAGCCATGCCCAAAGAATCATAGGGTTAGCAGGGACACAAGGGTCATGTAGTTTAACCTCCTCTTGATACATAACTCTTTCTAACTGGCAGAAATGGTATAAAAAGAGAGAGAGAAAAATAATAGTGTTTTAGTCCATTTATTGGAATAGCTATTTTTGTGGAAACTAGAAAATATTTACTGCTTCACATCTCCCGTCCTCAAACTAAGCAGCTCTTTATAGACGGGATGCAGCATATAGTCTCTGTTTCCTCTCTGTACTGAGTATATTGACAATTTGGTAGTATTCTGGAACATGATTCTGCTGGAACACAGTATCTCTTTATCCATCTTTTGTTGCACTACTTAATAAGAAGCATATTAGTTTCTCTCAAGACGATGTGCTGCATTCATAGGATAATTGCTTCTATCTAACTATACCTTTCACACTGTCTAGATCACAATAGTAACTATTCCGACTGTTGGATACATCTGGGAGTGGGAAATGAACCTTCTTTTCAGGTCCATTATTAGGCACCAATGCTGGAAACATTTACATGTGTGCTTAATTTTATTCATGTTATTAGGCAATATTATATACTGCCAGAATGCTTTGTATTTAAACTAATTTATGTAACTATAAACTGTATTCCCAGATTGCCTTGAACTCTTGCTAAGCTTTATTGTGGAAATCTACTAGCACTAAATTGTTATAACCTCTGTTATTTGTATGTTTAGAATCTACCAAAAAGCATGATATATGTTTGACTAAGATTTGCCAAATATGAGTTGTGTGCTAGGTAGTGTGGAAATTTTGACAGTCTACTGGCATCTGGAATGTTATTGTGAGCTAAGTATAGTTAGTCCAGATCTTTCTATGGAAGTGTCTATGGTCTGTTGAATCTGTGCAATTTTCTATCTGTCACAAACAAGAGGAATATAAATATGAGCAAAATTAAGCTCACAATTTGGAACAGAGTAATGATGCTGCAAGACTGTTTTCCAGATTGATAATGTGTTCACCTTTCTGTATTGTGATGATTTATCTTTGATTAATAAATTAATTAAGCCTGGTCATCTGATGTCTTATCAATAAAGGAATTGGACCATCAATAATATAAATATTCCATTTGAAGGCAATGGGACTATGTATGCAAATAAAGTTAAGCACATGCATAAGTGTTTGCAGGATCAGGGCCTTACTTTCCATTCATCTACTGTTGTGTAAACTTCCTCTGGTAATTAATTTCTTTTTTCTTTAAAACCAATACAAGTCCTACACCTGCTGTTATAAATATAACAGCAGAAAGTGCCTGTGATTCTTATTGTTCTTCAGCAATAGCACTTCTCTGCTACTGTTTTCAACATTTTCTCTGCTCTTAAGCAACACAGGGTGTACCACTGTGACAAAAATACTGTGTGAGACAGACAATTATCCCTAGGCAGTTTTGTAACAGGCTGATGTTATGTGCCTGAAACACCCCATCTCATTGGCAGATGATGGTTCCGCTAAGAACGTGTTAAGTGGGCTTTGCTGGCTCATGATTCCATTCAGATATAATGGAGATGAAACTAAGCATCAAGCAGACATAGCAAGGGTCTGGGACAAACAGGTCTGAAGGGCACAAACCTTAGAAGTAACCAAACCTTCCATAAAGCCACCATAGTAGTAGCCAAGCTTGAGGAAAAGACTTAGACTCAACTTTGTGTTAATAAACCTTTGCATTAATAAACCAGGCCCCAGGAGTATTATGCTCATGGCATACAGACAGAGAAGTTAGATAAAAAATATTAAGGCTGTCAAGCAATTAAAAATTAACCATAATTAATTGCACTGTTAATAACAGAATACATTTATTTATATATTTTCAATGTTTTCTACATTTTCAAATAAATTGATTTCTAGTACAACACAGAATACATAGTGTACAGTGCTCACTTTATTTTTTATTACAAGTATTTGCATTGTAAAAAAAAAGAGAGAGTATTTTTCAATTCACCTAATGCAAGTACTGTCATACAAGCTCTTTATCATGGAAGTTGAACTTATAAATATAGAATTATGCTATCAAAAATAAAACAATATAATATTTTAGAACGTGCAAGTCCACTCAGTCCTACTTCTCGTTCAGCCACTCGCTCATACAAATAAGTTTGTTTCTATTTGCAGGAGATAATATTGCCCACTTCTTGTTTACAATATCACCTGAAAGTGAGAACAGGCGTTTTCACAGCACTGTTGTAGCTGGCATCACAAGATATTTACGTACCAGATGCGCTAAAGATGTATATGTCCCTTCATTCTTCAACCAGCATTCCAGGGGACATGTGTCCATGCTGATGATGGGTTGTGGTTGATAACAATCCAAAGCAGTGTGGACAGATGCATGTACTTTTTTAATTATCTGAGTTAAATGCCACAAGGTTGATTTTCTTTTTTGGTGGTTCAGGTTATGTAGTTTCTGTATCAGAGTGTTTCTCCTTTAAGACTTCTGAAAACATGCGCCACACCTTGTCCCTCTCAGATTTTGGAAGCTACTTCAGATTCTTAAACCTTGGGTCAAGTGCTGTAGCTATCTTTAGAAATCTCACATTGGTACCATCTTTGCATTTTAGACTTGTTCTTTCTAGACTGACTCTAATTGCACACTTTCCTCCAGAGACTTTTATACTGCAGGCAGGACCACAAACCCCTTACAAATAAAGTATCAGCCTATCCCTATACAGTTTTCATACACTCCACAAGGAAGAGAGAGGTTTTTGTTTGGTTTTGGTTTCTTTAATCTACAAATGTGAAGTTTTGTTTTTAGTGTTGTGGTGACTTTGAATATTGTGGCAGAGTGCGGAAGAGCACAAATTGGCCTTTTCACAGTGATGTGCACATGTAACCTCTGTGTAAAACAAACAAACAAACAAAAAACAACAACAACCCAAAAACACAACAAAAATAACCACCATGGTTCAAATTTCTAATTCTGAATATCAAATATGAGCAGCGACCTGCTTACCACCAATCCACAGTCCAAGAATTAAAATGATTTTCCAGGAAAAAAATGATTATAAGAAGTAAGGGATGAAATTAAGTGGTACATAAAGTACATATGATTATTTAGAAAGACTGTTTAAAATGGCAAAAGGCAATTGACAGGAAAAACAACATCACCCAAATCAATTACAGGACTAGATTTCTAACAAGAGTGATGGTGCAGAATTCTATATATATAGAGAAAGCAGCCAGGCGCCAAGAGGGAAGGGAAGTTAACACAGATAACAAAATTATAGACGCATAGGCCTGTCAGAGTAATTGGAAAACAGTACAAAGAGTTCCACTGCTATAGTCAGGAACAATTCCACTGCTGAACAGTTTTAAACACCACTATAGTTTTTCATATTATGCAAATATAAAAAAGTTTAAACTGATGAGTATTAATGAGTCAGTGCTTCAAGCATTGTATGTTTTTAGTCAGGAAGAACTTCTGGCTAAGTACTATTCACTAAATTGATTAATACCTTTCATGGGTAATGCTAGCATTTGTCACCTCACAAATTCTAAAATGGAAGCTTCATTTGTTGTCCATTTTAAATAATCATCCAAAAAATTCACAGTTCTTGATTTGTCAGGTGCTCACCTGGCAAAACTGGGATTTGTTTGTTATTCTCTCTGCAACAATGGAAAAGCATCTAGGCCCAAATCTTTCATCTTAATTTGGAGAAAATTCCTCTTGTCTTCACAAGAGTTCTAAGTGACTAAAAATTGCAAGTTTTCTTATCTAGAATTCAATTATATGTTTTTATTTTTGCTTTGTCAGACAAGCTACACCTTGTCTATTTTAATGAGGAGACTGAGTCATAAATCTACAGCTTCTATACAGAGAACCATTTTCATTCACTGAGGGATTAATTTGACTCTGAGGAAACAATGGAACCTTGGAATGACACTATCAGACATTCATTCCAGGTGTAAAGCTTTCAGTAACTGTCATTATGAACAGGGCACAGGAAACTATTGCTAATTCTGTACACTATAACTCAAAAACAGGAGAGAGAGCTATTTCATTAATTAAAAAAAACAACCACCCTCAAATCAAAGCCAAGTCCTTATGTTTCTGTACGTAATAATATATTGTGTAGTTTCCTGCAAGTGACATTTTTCAATAAAATCAATTGAAGTAAAAGTTCATAATTATGCTAATTAATAGGAAAAGATAAATGAAGCTCTGATTTATCCAATACTGTCAATTAAAAAATCTTATATCAAGGATCAGTGGCTGCACTGAATAATCCAACATTCAGCACAATGAACTTCTTCAAAAGTATATAGTCATAGTGGCATCTGATTCCAGGAGTAATGCTAAAAATAAACATCTTTCAGTATTTTCAATATAACTCCCCCATTTGTAGAGTTAGAGTTGGTCTAGACATAGAATTTGCATCAGTTTAGCTGTAATGGTCTTGAAACCAGTATAGTAAAACTGGAGTAACATGAGGTGTGGATGTAGCTGTATTGATATAAAAGTATCCTCTATCAGCATAGATTGTAAACAGAGTTAAATTGATACAACTTGGCCATGAAAATTTGTTGGAATTGAGTCTGGGCATACAGGAAAACATTTTACCTTTTAATTATTTACTATGAATAGAACTCATTCTCTTTCCCCCTTACTATACATACTGGAAGAGGAGCCAGACAAGGTCATTAATTCTTTCGGGGAGCACTTTAAAAAAAAGAACAAGGCTGCTGAACAAAGTTGTGCATATGGTTCAATCGAGGGTGCCCTTCTCTGAGTCAATATTGAACGTGACAGGGAAGAAAGCATTCTGTATTGAATGTAGCCATCTTTGGGATAAGATATCAAATGTGGGCTTTGACCACTGGCAGTTAGTGTGCTTGATCCTTGTGGGGAAGGGGTCAAAGGAGGGATGGAGTCTCTGAACCAGTGATTCTTAAACTTTTTTTTTTACGCAGACCACTTGAAAATTGCTGAGGGTCTCGGCAGACCATTTAATGATCTTTCCACATGTTGTTTGTACTGTTAGCTAACTATTGTAAATCACTTTGGATAAAAACACTAGATAAAAAAACCCCTTAAAATAATTAACTTTCCCCCCCCTACAAATAGAAGCACACAACTCATATTTTAATATCAGTAGTCTTACCTTTCCAATGTGATGGATGTGCCCTCCTTCCCCTGCCGTGGCAGGCCCTGAGCTGGGGCTGGCAGCCGCAGCTGGGGAAAGTTGTCCCTTTCTCTGGCCACTCCTATCCACCCTGATAGCCAGGACCAGCTCCAGGCACCAGATGAGGAAGCCTGTGCCTGGGGCAGTGCATTTAAAGGGGCAGTATTCAGTCCAAAAAGGGGCCACACAATGCGGCTTTTTTTTTTGCTTTGGCAGTTTGAGCGGCTTTTTCCCCCCCTTGGGGCGGTAAAAAAGGTAGGGCCAGCACCGCTGACAGTGGGGTATGGTGGGGGGGGGGGGAAAGGATTCGTCCCCAGCTGGAGCGAGGCAGGGGCCAGGGGCAAAAAAGCACAGTGGGGTGGGAGCTAGGGTTGGTCCCTGGAGCAAGGGAGGGGCCGGGGATAAACTGCAAGCACAGCAGGGCTGGGGAGGGGGTAAACAGGATCTCTCCCTGCCCCTGCCCACATAGAGCGGGTACCTACCTTCTCCCTGGTTCTAGCCCATTCTCTTTGTCTCTCTCTGCACTGAGCTGGGGGTGGGGTACACTGAGCACAGGGATGGGGGTGAAGGGTCTGGGATGGATTTAGGGTGCAGGAGGAGGTTGGGGTGCAGGGTCTGGCCAGGAGCTAGGGTGAAGGAGGGGGCTCAGGGTTTGGGCAGGAGATTGGGGTGTGGAGCTCTTACCTGGGGCGGCTCCCATTTGCCGCTCAGGGTGGAGGTGCGGATGTGGGGGGGTGCAGGAGTTAGGGAATGGGGTCGGGAGGGCTGGGTATGTGTGGGGTGTGCAGGAGTCAGGGCTGAGGGAGTGGGCTCGGGTCGTGGGGGTGCTCCCAGTCCCCTCCCCTGATCGGCTCACAGCAGGGGGCTGGATGGTTGTGCCCCGATTCCAGCCCCTTCCCCAAGGCCCCACCCCCGCCTCTTTTCCGCCTCCTCTCCTGAGAGGCGAGCATGCTGTGGTTCTGTTCTTCCCCCTCTTGTGTGGGTGAACAGTGATCGGCGGCAGGGAGAGGAGGAGGGGGAGGGGTGGGAACGCAGTACGCTGGGGGAAGAGGCGGTGGAGGGAGGAGCAGGAGCCCCAGGAGCTGGCAGCACCAAGCTTCTGCCCCTGCAGGAGAGAGCGGGGGGAGAAGAGTGGGACAGGCCGAGGCCCCTTTGGAGCGTGGCACAATAGTAAATCCAGTACTGATCAGTGGAGCCATTAATTAGGTGGGTGGCCCTTTATTCTTTTGAGTGTGGCCGCCCAGGCATGCACCTTATAGGGAACTATCCATGGACCACCTGAATGGAGCTCACGGACCTTTGGTAGTCCACTGACCACAGTTTGAGAACCTCCGTTCTAAGCCATCTTTCCATTTCTCAGATCCTGAGCTATCTTGGGCATTAATGGCAAAGCTGGGTGGGGAATGTTTTTTCATTCCAGGAAAATCTGAGATTTTGAAAAATGTTCTCCATCCCAAATTGGAATGAAAAGTTGAAGTTTCAATATTTTTTGTAAACTGAACCTGAAAAATAAAGGTGGTTCAGTTCAGTCAAAATGTTTCATTTTGATTTTACCCTTTATGTTTTATTCATGTTCTCCTATAAATTAACTTGAATATCAAAGCCAGAAGTGAAAAACTGAATCTTTCATTTAGAAAATGTCAGAATAGAATATTTAGACAATTTCTAAACTTTTTTCAGGCAAATAATTCATTGAAACAGACCCTTTCTCATGGAAAATTTTGATTTTGACAAATTAGCATTTTTAATGTAAAATTCAATGTCACAAAATTCTGAATCAGCTCTTCCTAAAATGTCCCCAGCATATCTAAGAGCAACCAACAAAATTCAAAGAATCCCCCACTTCTAGCATGTCACTTTTCCAGCTCTCTGACTTGTCCTCCATGTGGTCATGGTTTGGTCCATAGCAGCCTTAAGTAAGTCAAGGATGCCTGATCCTTCGCTGCCTCTAAGGCAGTTTTCAGGCTGACGTTTGTGTGTCAGTTGCTATGTTTCACCCTAGAGTTGGCTCCTCTAGAGCAGTAAATGAAGTGATCCTTGTGTATAGCTTGTACAACAGCATAAGTCTATGAAGCGCTTTAAAACCCTTTGGGGATAAACAAGATACACAAGACGATCTCATTATTATACGAGCTGAACCAATCATGGTATTTGCTTTGTGAAATTTAGCAAATTTTGTGAAATTTAGCAAAAATAAAAGTAGTCATCTTTTGGGGATACACGACATTAAGAACGAGAAAATCACCAGACACAGATGGTGTCCAAAAACTGCACTTAGTAATTATATACAGACTAGACCTAGCTACATACACAATGTTGTTCTGCTCGGCTCTGGTGGTTTCTGCAATAGAAGACAGAGATCTTCTAGAGAGCTCACAAACTATTTAAATATTATTTAAAAGGGATATTACCCACTTACTATACACTGCCATAAGGTATTTCATAAGGTATCCATTGAGACCACACTTCCAAATCACACATTTTCTTCAGAGTGAATATGAAAGCAATCATCTTTAAAAACATCTGATTTTTCTAAAGGTAGATACATTTTTTCCTCAAGGTTTCACATACTGGTCTAATCTCATGGCACAGTTGAATCCAATGGGACTTGCTGAGCAATCATGGTTGGTAAATAGGGTACTATGCCTCATGACCCAGTTGGAGAGTGGGAGAATTGTAGAAGTCCACCCCAAAAAGGGTGAATTGCAGGGCCTATCACCTGAAGGAGGTGCACTCAGAGACTCAGAGGAATCAAACGTACAGATAGTCCTGAAACATGACACCTTCTCACCCATTTTTTCTAGGGCTGTCAATTAATTGCAGTTAACTCACACAATTAACTGAAAAAATTAACTGCAATTAAAAAATCAATCATGATTAATCACACTTATAACAATAGAATACCAATTGAAATTTATTAAATATTTTTGATGTTTTTCTAAATTTTCAATATAGATTTCAATTATAACACAGAATACAAAGCACACAATGTTCACTTTGTTATTTTTGATTACAAAAGAAATAGTATTTTTCAATTCACCTCATACAAGTACTGAAGTGCAATCTCTTTATCATGAAAGTGTAACTTACAAATGCAAATTTTTTTGGTTACATAACTGCACTTGAAAACAAAACCGTGTACAATTTTAGAGCCTACAAGTCCACTCAGTCCAACTTCTTGTTCTGCCAATCACCAAGACATTGACGGGAAATACTGCTGCTTACTTCTTATTTTACAATTACATTGTCACCTGAAAGTAAGAACAGGTGTTCACATGGCACTTTTGCAGCCGACATTGAAAGATATTTACATGCTTTGGATCATTATCAAGCAGAACCCATCATCAGCATGGATGCATGTCCTCTGAAATGGTGACTGAATCATAAAGGGACATATGAATCTTTAGTGCATCTGACACGTAAATATTTTGCAATGCCAGCTACAACAGAGCCATGCGAATGCCCGTTCTCACTTTCGGGTGACATTGCAAACAAGCAGGCAGAATTATCTCCTGCACATTGTAACCAACCTTGTTTGTCTAAGTGATTGTCTGACCAAGAAGTAGGACTGAATGGACTTGTAGGCTTTAAAATTTTACATTGTTTTATTTTTTAACGGTGTTGGTTTTGTACGTAATTCTACTTTGGTCAGTTCAACTTTCATGATAAAGAGATTGCACTACAGTACTTGTATGAGGTGAATTGAAAAATAATATTTTTTGTTGTTTACAGTGCAGATATTTGTAATCAAAAATATAAAGTGAGCACTATACTTTGTATTCTGTGTTGCAACTGAAATTAATATATCTGAAAATGTAGTAAGCATCCAAAAATATTTAAAATAAATGGTATTTTGTTGTTTATCAGTATGATCAAATGTATGATTAATCGTGATTAATTTTTGTAATCACTTGACAGCCCTAGTTTTTTTCCTTTTTTGAGTTTTGTTTCATTGTTGCTGTTGATTTTCCTGGTGTAAGTAACTGAGGTCCATTTCATGAATACAGAAGGCAAAAATAGCAAATCTCATTTACAAAACTAATGTGAAAGTCGCATCATGAGTTTTCATAGATATTGTACTAAAATTGCATCTTTTTTAATATGCTCCATAGGCAGCAGATGGAGTATGTCATCTTTAGGTGGAAGAGATGAACTAGTCCTACATTCTTGAGAACATGTCCCTGTTGAGTAGGCCACCTGAAGGATCTAGTTCACTCATAAAACCTGAATTTCATACCACTATTAGGAGAAAATGAATAGACCTATTTAAAAGGAATATAGGTTGGCACAAAAAAGAGTCATTCAGGTTTACTCCGCACGGGAAGATTGTGGCCTATTTGGAGTAATTTCACAAAGACATATTTGGCACTGTTTGTACCTTAATTTGCTTCATAAAATATTTTTGATGGGTATTTACACTTTTAGAGTATTTTTTCCCTTTCGGAAACATAGTGATTGCTTCTGAAACTATTTTATATTCCCCTTATAGGGGCTATTATTCCTGGATTAATGAAGTCCTGAGATCACGAATATATTCAGTTAATGTTCAGAGATTTTATATGAATCTTTATGGATAAAATAAAATAAAAATAACACAAATGACTTTGTAATAAAGTCCCGAACCTCATCTGGCTATTGTTCATATACATACATTTGAAAGACTGATCCTGAAAGGTGCTGCATGGGATTGGAGGATTGCAGGGGCTCAGCACATTCCAGAGTTGGGCTATCAGCAATGTACGGAGAGGTTTTGCTGAGGTGCTGAGCTTCCTCAACTCCTACTGAAATAATTGGAAGCTGAGGCCATCTAGGACCCCACGGGATCAGGCCCCTGCTATCTGGCAGAGCAACTACTTTGCTGCAATCAGTTTTCACCTCTCCATAATATCTCCCCAGCTGTAAAGTCTTCTGTCAGAGTCTGTCAATGTGGTGCAATAAGATGGCGAAGCATATTAATACATTTAACATTTTTTTTAGGAATTATCAAAATGTAGTTATAAACCTAAAAGCATGCATTCTGCTTAATCACTTGGAATTGCATATTTTCCAGCACAGCTACTGGGAAGCTATGTTTTATTCAGAAAGAGGAAGAACAGACCCTCTCTGAAATCTCCTGGCTTGAAGTAAGGTTTTAACAATCCTTCATGAGAGAAAAATTGACTATTATTCATGGAACCAAGTCCATTTTTAATAGTGTATAATTACTTCAAGACTATGGTATTCCTATCGTCTAAAATCCACATGAAACCTATCTTGGTTTGGGGTTTCATCACAAACTCAAAACTCTGACCATGATGCTCAAATATACTTTTATTGAAACTCTCCAAATAACTTGGGTAATTTTCTTACTTTTGTATCAAACCCAGGCAAATCTTGTGGTTTCTATACTGAAATAGTTAAGACTTTTCAATTTTGACCTTTTTCTACCAATCTACCTTGAGATTTTGTATTTTTCAAAAGCACACAGGAATATGGGAAGCAGAAAAAACCAAACCACAACATACACACAGGTCAGGATGGAAAATACACATTATTCTGAACTGATGTTAAATGTACAGCTCATCATGAAATTCAAATATTAAACTGGATCTTGAAATAACTTCAAACCACCAACTCATCCAACCAAATAACCAGTTTGAAGGTGTTCCGATTTGGGAGCCTTGGTGGAAGCTCCACTTCTCTAAACCAAAAAGTATATTCACATTGGTCCATCTGAAGTGAAACTGTCAGATTCTGTATGAATCTACTTAAAACATTTTAAAATTTGTTTTATTTTTAACTTATGAGCGTTTGCTGTAAAATACTTTTTTTTAACCATTTAAAAGAGAAGATGTATTTCAGTGATCCGCTCTGTAAATATGGAGTTATTGAAGAAAACTGTTTAGCAACAGGAACTAAGTTCCATACACCTTTGTAAAAATAAATAAAATAAAATATATTGCAACCAATATATCTAGTTCTTAGATAGCATTTTTCAGCTGTACATACAAGTTTATGGTTCCTGATAACAATTACAGACATGACCATGAACTGAGATTAGATGAGTGCCCAAACTCCTAGTTACAACCAAACCCAAACTGAAGGAAAGTTTAGAATTAAATCCATATTCTGTGCCCTAGGAACATCTTTAGCCAAGAATGAATACAGCTCATTTATTCAAATAAAGACAGAACTTTTTAAAGTTATATAATAAAATTTTGAATCAATGGCACACTAAATAAATATCATTCAGTGGACTCTACGAAACCTTTTATTGATTAATGGTAATCTCAATAACAGCTTCTGTGCCTTATAAATCAGATGGAATAAGGATTTTATTTGTGATCAAGAATGCAGTTTATTCAACCAACTCTCGCAAACTGTTGAATTTGCATCCATCTTAAATTTAATGAACGGCCCAGCAGCGTTACAGCAAAATGCTTTTTCTGCACATAAATCATTTTCTATTCATCCTTGAGAAGAAAGTGTACATTTATTTTCTGCTGCCACCATAATGCCCAAGCTGTCTGCTTTCTCTGATACTATTGGCTTCCCATTAAGGAGATCAATAGCTTCCACTGTTTTCCAGTTTTTTTTTGTTTCCGACATTTTTTGTTTCCATAAATTGATCTCCCAACAGGCTTTAATGTTTTGTTTTTTTTAAATATATAATTCAGTTCCCCCATAATCTTCACATGCATGCATAAGGAGACTGTGATGGAACAGCTTATATATATTCAACATTTCAAACTGTAAGAATTACAGAGTATGCAGCAGGAAAGCTAGAGGTAGAAAACCTTGGTGGAAAACAGATATTGGGGTCTTAATCTGCCTTTGATAAGTGAGTCTACCTGCCTTTGATATTGATAAAGATTATGCATGAAATGATGAGAACAGAACCGTGCCACATCGAGGTCACATTTTTGTGAAGCTGTAATTTAATGCTAAATTCTGCCTTCAGATACTTGTGACTTAAACAGCAGTTGTGTATGGGTATTTTAACACTATTTGGCCCTTAATGTTGTGTAGTATCACAAGGAAATCTTGCAGCATTGCTCATTTTTAGATTATCCAGGTTAAAATAAATACTGATAACATATGCACAGTTTGCGCCAAAGTTCCTCATTATACATATGAGCCACGTGTCAGATTTTTTTTTTACATAATTTACAGGGATAGCTGAATTATGTAAACATGTAATTTAAAATTAGAGATGGCCCCAAACTGAAGCTATTTATCCTGCTTAATTTTGGTAGATCAGAAAAAATTAGATCAGATAGATTAGCAAATTTCCATCCATCATTAGTTTTACAAAGAAAACAGACTGATAAGGTTTTGCAAAACCTGATTGTCACTCACTGTGAAGTACACAAAATTCTCCCACATTAACCCTTATACAAATTGTAAACAACTCCCGAGAGCTTTGAGTTACACAACTAAGCACTAAGAAATGTAAAAAGCAATAGAACTTGCCAAACATTCTCTCCCCTCTTGAGAACTGTGATTGAGGCGCATACATTAACAATGACCTTGCCTAGCATTACTTATTTGTTAGAGTTCAGTCAAACCATACACATCACATAAGCACCTACAGAATTAAACAGAGCTTAAGTCTTCTCTGTCTAACACCTTATACAACTCAGTGATGTCAGTGGGATGGCATGGGGTGTGAGCCAGCACAGTGAAGAGAAATAGATAATAATACAGAGGGGAATGGTAGCCATACTGTATGATCCTACCACCTTGGGAATGGAAGAGAGGGAGGGAGCTGGAAGCACAGAGAAAAGGAGGCCTGCAGAGAAGAGAAGCACAGCAAGAGTAAGCAAGGTAGATAGACAGAGATGTATTTCAGTATAGAAAAAACGGAGCTAATGGAGATGTGGGGAGGGGAAGAGAGGATGAGACAATATTGTGAAAATGCCAGTGTTGAGAGCTCTTCTATATACCAGTGTGACACAGGCAGACCAGGGGATAGCTCTTGCCAAAGCTTCAAGCCTCAGCCAAGCCCTGACAACTTCAGTGCTGGAAATTAGTCTGTTTCACCTGTGTGTTAGTATACAGCTTAAGATGGGTATTGAATTTATAACAATGAGTTTAGACTTTATGCCAGGGTGAAAATAAAATGTTTGATTTACCGTTACGGGAGGAGGGGGGCAGCCTCCCCCGGAAGGGGCGAGGCCTCGGATGGAAGAGGCGGGATTGGGGAATCAGCAGCCCCCCACCGCCTGCCACTGCTGATGGGGCTGGGTAGCTGCTCCTTTTACCCCCGCTGTGGGGGTGGCGCAGAAGGCGCAGGGAGATTAAAGCGCTGCTGCGGCAGCGCTTTAAGTGGGGTCCTTTTGCTGCTTTAAAGGACCTGGCTAAAAGTGCTGCCGGGGCAGTGCTTTAGCATCCCTGCCCCTTTTGCGTTCCCCGTTGGCAGCCCTGCCAGTAGGGACCTGGCAGGGCCGCAGATGGGGGGAGCAAAAAGAGCAGCAATGTTAAAATGGTGCCATGACAGTGCTTTAAAATGGGTCCTCTAAAGTGCTGCAAGCATTAATCTCACTTACAATAGCTTTATCACATACTAGAAGGAAATATTTAAGCTTTTCTTTATAAGTGTAAAAATGTTTGATCATCTCCTGCCCATCAAGAAGGCCTATCAAAGTTAAATGGGCCACTTTGAGACCTCACAATACAATATTTTGGTCATTACACCTTACAGTCATGAAGAGGCTATGTGCAATAGGACTCATCCCATCAGCTTGAATTCTGGAAGAAGGAAATGAAAACAGTTGAGAAGAAAATGTTTCATCTGTTTTACTGTTTGTACTCTCAGATGGCCAGCCCTATGAAACAGAATCAAAGATCCCCAGGGTCAACCTGGTTAGCCCTAAATGACATTCAGAGCTGACAGATTACTATAATTTAGTCACCTTTTGGAACTAGACTGTAACTCATTTGTGTATATATGCTTGCCTGCTTTAACCTTGTCATAACACTCATTTCTTTTCTTAGGCCTTGTCTACACTACCGGCTGGATAAACGCGTAGAGATTGATCTATTGGGGATCTATTGTGTCAGGACACAATAAATCGATACCCAGAGGCACTCCTGTCAACTCCAGAACTCCAGCTCGCCAAAAGGCGCAAGACGAGCTTGGTGTCAACTGCTGCTGCCGTGAGGATGGCAAATAAGTCAACCTAAGATGCGTCGACTTCAGCTTCAGTATTCACCCTCCCCACTAGTATAGACCAGGCCTTAGTTGATAAACCTTAGGTAGTTTACTATAGGATTAGCTATAAACATTGTCTTTGGTGTGAGAGCTAAGGTACAAATTGATCTGGGACAAGTGACTCGTTCTTTGGGACCAGAAGTACCCTGAGTATGGCTGTGATATTTGGTGTAAAGTGACTCATCTATCACTAAGTCCCACTTGCCTGGAAGGCAAGATAGACTGGAAAGTCCAAGGGGACTGTCTGTGACTCCATGGTAAGACTGTTATAGTGCTTTACATGTTCACACTTGTTACGGTGTTGGTGAGATCTAATTATAGAGTTTATACCGAGACAGTTATCTCAATGTAAAAACTCATCTATTTTAGGAATGAAAACATAACCTAAGGCAAGATGTATTGAAAATTACAGCCAAGTTAAAAAGTCTATAAAAGCAATGCATCTGCGAGAGTAGTTTATTTAATAAAAGGGAGCTAAACTATCCTGTAGAGAGTCTCTAATCTTCTCCTCCCCCAGATTTAAAGGGCCATACTGGAGCATTCAAATATTTATAATCATATGGGAACACTCCTTCCACAAGGGGTCCAGGCTGATGCTAGCTGGTATAGATATCATGCTTCACACTGAGGCAGTTGGGTTTAATTTGAAGTTCTGCAGCTCAGGTGCAGAACAGATCTTCAGTAATCAAAAACACTTCCTCTAATGTCAATAGTCTCTTCAAGTGGGTGCTGGCTAAATGCAATTAATTCCTTACTGATCCCTGAGTGGTAGGCAACTTTATACTGTCTACCAGGAATACAGCTTGTGATCAGCATTTTGCATTGTTCTTACCCAGTTGCAGGCAGCCAACCCATTCTGATAACTGCAACCTCATCACAGCACCGAGGAAAAGTTCAAACAATTTAGCAGAAAGGCATGTGGTTACAGAAATAATACTAATACAACAAATTATATGACTCAGCTAGCCATTTCAATTTTTGAAATTTCTAAGTATCTGTCAGATTACACACAATAGCAGAGGCACTGTAAGACTTCAGATGTTATTTCAAATGTCATACACTGCAATCTATATAATTGTACTTTTCTTGGAGGTAAACTACATCTTATAACAAAATCACTGACTACAGCAGCCTTAAAAAAATCAGTAAAAATCACTGGCAAAAAAGTGTGCCCGTAAAACAAAGCGAAGGTAATTTTTTAGTTAAAATAAACATCTTAGATATTCAGTTATGTATCACACTGTTATTTTTAAAATGGGGTTTTCAGGGGTGCTCCTGTAACCCACACACCTCTTGGGTGCAGTGCTCTGTCCCAAGTAGTGGCACCAAGACCACTTAGAGAGAGATTAATGAGTCTGCTCTAGAGCCATAAACAACAGTTAGATGGTCTTTAGCTCATGCAGTAGAAGCTCATGTATTTTACTTCCAAGGTCCCAAGTTCAATCCCATCTGCTGACAACTAGGGTCTGTTGATCGGGAGTGGCTCATTCTACAGCCACTGACTTTAGCTCTGAGCTCAGAGTTTTGAAAGAGGAGTGTAAGATCATGGAGTGGCTCATTCTACAGCCACTGACTTTAGCTCCTGTTCCAGGGAATGGGACCTAACAGTATGCTTTGTTTGCAAGAAGAATATTTTGAAAACCCCAAGATCATCATGGTGATAGGCAGGGGTTGAATGCAGTGCTATGCAGTGATTACCTGAATAGTATTACTATTATTTATTATTAAATATCATCAATGTATACCCAGCAGGCATTTAGGTCTTCATTATTGCATTTAATATGCATGCTCTGGTGTTGGGAAGCACTTGCTGTATGCAGCATGTTAATCTTACAGGAAGAAGGGAATGCCTCAGGTTTGTCTACCAACAGATGGCACTCGTCACTCATACGTAGTTCCTGCAGATACACCCTTGCATAGCATCTCTGTTGGTTCCTAAAAATGGAATCTGTTCCTCCTGTGTGCATCAGAGAACTTGCAGATTTGTGCCTTCCTAAGAAGGTCTGGCTCCACTCATTACTGACATGAGCTAGCCCTAAATCAACATCATCTGAACACTCTCTCCCTTCATTTAATCTGCTGCTTGATAAATTAATCAGTGGCACAGGGCCCCAGCTTTATTACAACCTAACAAATACCCATATAAAAGTGAATTTAACATGCAAAATACACCATTGCCAATATTGTATGACATCATTGTTGATTTTGCTGTGTTGGTGATTAGGAAGCAGTCAGTCATCTTGTACATTGAGTCTTTCTTCCCTCTATTCACAATTCATGAATTTAACCCCCATTCATGGCAAAAGGAGTTATGCAAAGGTAGCATGCTGAGAGCTGACCCACTATGTGATCTTTGGACCTCTGTCTGAATCCTCCTGTTGACTGCTAGTGTACGATTTTTTTAAAAAAATAATCTGTCCCTTCTCTCTGTCAGATACCTGTTTTAAGCTCACTTTGATTAGTAGCTTTGCTATTTGAAAATTAAACAACCAACTAGTCTGATGGTTTGATAGACATTCAGTGGCACAGGAAAATAGGTGTTGGGCAAGAACTCTTGCTGCTTGGCTTAGAGACCTCTGCAATGCAGTTTAGCTCCTGTGGAGGGGTCCACGGCCAGATTGTGGGGCGAGCGACCACCTGGGGTGCTGGGCTTGGGAGGTGCTGGGATCAGAGAGCTATTTTTGTTGTTAGCAACAGAAGGGGAAACAGAATGAAATAAAATGTTTGATTCTTTGGATCTCTATGACGCTGTGCTTCAGTTTGCGAAGGCAAAGACAAGAAAAGTGACCTTTTGAAATAAAGCACTAGGGTTAACATTCTAAGTCTGCCACCTACTGTAACACTATTCAATACTGGTCCACCCAATATTGGTGCACAGTTCAATTTCCTGATGTTAGCACATTTCAGATATTCTTAAAATTAAAAATTTTCTATAAACTTAGAGTAAATGAATTTTTACTTGCTTACTGATGGCATGAATAAATTTACAGATACTAGCATGCAAATTTATCATCTTATATGACAGGAAAAATCATGCATCAAAGTCATGAAATGGGCTACAAATGCAATAAAAAATAATGTATTGCAAAGTTTAACAAATGGAGGGGGTGTGCCAAAGATGATCATCACCTGGAGCAGCGTTTAGTCTAGGGCAGGACCTGGACGGGTCAATGACAGCTTCTCTGCATAACTAATTCATGTACCAGCACTGGTATCAGTCTTAGAAAGGACAGCATGGAGAAGAACGAAGGAGGCAAAAAAATAAAATGGTGATTTCCACAGCAAGGAGAGTGGAACCCTGACTTGCTGGGGCTCTCAATGTTTCCAGGCCCACTGCCACAGTTCCACCACTGCAATTTCACTCAGCAGCTGCTCGTCCAGGGAGCAAATTTCTATTTGGAAATATGATATTTTGGTATTTCTAGTTCACAAGAACTTGCAAAAACCAAAATCCCAACTGCTGCAATTTCTTGCAAACCAGAAATCCTGAGTCTTGGCCACCTCTACGTACAAGTGCTAGTTTTGAGCGCACCTTTTAATGGCAGAAAGATTAAAACCAGAGTAAGAAACTACAAAAAACTATATGAGGAAAAAGTATATCAAAGATCTAAACAGATACCTGACTCTACAGCACTTCACTCTAGCACTCTACTGGCTGGATTGTGATTGTTGGTACAGTAGTACAAATGCGAATGTGCAGCTATGTGATTTCTGTTATTTGTAGAGTACAATCTCCCCCACTCCCATTTACTTCCCCCCCCCATCTCCCTCCCTGGAGTAATCTGCAAATGCTGATCATCCATCAACTGATCTTATGAAAACAATGAGTTTTCAGATGCTAAAACAAATTACCTCTTTCCAAAGCCACCCCAACGTACTGACAGCAGTATACGTTAGAGTGTACATTACATACATTACAATACATGTATGATGTGTTCATGTATTGTTCTTCACAGGTAAAACCTTATGAGACAGAATGTTATACACAGGCAGAGTAGTACACTGGCACTTCTGTTTGAGGATAATTTTCAGACTAGGAACAAAAAATGCAGATTATTCATAAAGTTAGTGACCTGCCTTCTGCTCCTTGTCAAACCCCTCTTTCTACTGAGAGGAAGGAAACTCCTCTCAGTGACCTCAAGCCAGGAGAGAGAGGTTTGAGTGGGATTTTACTCTTCAGGAGAAAACAATTCTCAACTGCCACTGAACCTCACAGAATAGGAGGAGCCAGGTGGCACACTGATCACATAAACAAAGACCCATAAGTGGGGTAAAGGGTGACCACAAACTGCAGGAGACCAAATGTAGAATACAAACATGTTTCCATTCAGGAGACATGTTATTAGGATAAAAGGCGGACTGAAAGGGAGATTGGCTTGGAGTGACTAAAATAAGGCTCCCATATCCATATTTAAGTTCCTAAAATAAAAAAGTGACCTGATTTTTCAAAAGTGCTGAGCACCCAAAAATTGCACTGACTATCATGTGGCTACCGTAACATTTTACTGTTTCCTTAATTATTCCTTTACATGTTTCTAAAGTGCTTGATTTTGCAAATGACATGACAAGTGACTAAATTGTCCTCACTTGACAACCTTAAATGGTCTTAGAAGTGAAATTTTCATTTCTGGAATAGTTTTATGGTCTAAGGAGTTATACATCCAATTTATATCACTGGCATTTACCCCTAGTAATCAAACTGTTTTGGTGCTAACGATTTCCCCTCAGTTCAGTACTGAACAATGTCCATGTTAATTATCTTTAATTTTTTCACCACTCTTTTACCACCAATAAATTCATTCTGCTTTGTAACTCTCTGCAAGACAGATAGAGCAGAACACCAAAATGTTGCTGTTGCTTTTCTGCATTACAGAGATTAAAACACATCCCAGAGAAACCTGAAAACAATTAAATGAGGACTTTAATTTAATACAGAAAAACATTCTTCATAGTAATGAGTTGACATTTTAGTTAAACCACTTAAATCAGGAAAATCTTCATTCCACACTAGCGCTCAGTTGTCAGAATTGGATGTTCTGTATTTTTAAAATGGGAATTTATAAATGCTAATCTGACCATGCAAATACCAGATTTTGACATGCTAATAAGACTTTGAAAATCAAGGTACTCCTCATTTTACAGAACTCTTGCTGTTCCTTCAGACTAAAACTTAATGGTTAGCTATTAAAAAAAAACTATTGCTTACATCTATGAGTGCCTTTTTAACAGAATCAAGCAGATTCAGAGAGATGTTTGTGTTAACCTCAAGGCTGCTGTTGCTTATTCCTATTCCCTAGACCTAAATGAAGATGTATACGTTTCTAGAAGGTACTGACAGAGAGTTTTGAAATTTTCTCTCTCATTCAAGGATTATTTCAAGTTCTTTTTATTTAAACAGGATCTCTTTCGCTATGGTAACAAGAGTTCCTTGCTGTTATCATGGTAGGCAATAAATGGGCTGGGAGTTATCAGCGAGAAGAGAAAGGTTACTGCTGATAAATAAAATAATAAATAAATAAATGGAGATATACCAATCTCCTAGAACTGGAAAGACCTTGAAGGTCATCGAGTCCAGTCCCCTGCCTACACTAAGCAGGATCGAGTACTGCCCCCTGACAGATTTTTTGCCCCAGATCCCTAAATGGCCCCCTCAAGGATTGAACTCACAACCCTGGGTTTAGCAGGCCAATGCTCAAACCACTGAGCTATCCCTCCCCCACTGAGATCACGCCAGTGTGCCACGATCCCATTCTTCGTGTCCATTACTAGTCCCATTTCCACATCCCCAGACTTTTCCCGCACCTCCTGACAGTAATGGGCAAATAAGGAAGACTTCTCTTTAAAAATAAAAGTTACAATTTTAGAAAGTATAAATAAAAATCTTGCCCTCTGCAGGAGCTGAATCCACAAGACAGATGACATCAATGACTCCTTAACTGCTGGTGCCATAACACTGCCTTGGAATCCTGGGCTTCCAAATCTATTTTATGTACTTAAAGGAATAAGGGCATGAAGAGTGCACTTGACTGATCTGACAGCAGCCACATGCCCGCTTTTCTGGCTGCCTCACAAACATGGTGGCCACAGAGCAAGACAGCTGTCTCAGTATACTCTCTGAACATAGATTAATCCTGTTTATTTTACTGCACAAGTAACCTCTGTTTTGCCCACTGACTTTCCGGGAGCAATTGAAGAAGCTATCATAAGCAAGAAGAAAATGGAACATGCCCTCAATTTGAGCTAGCTTGGTACTAAAATTAATGATTTTTTATATATATTTTTTGCTAGCAGCAACAAGAGGTTTTAGATTCAGTATGTGAAGCTGGGATCAAGATTTGAAGTGTCCTATTTGTCCGAAAATAGCACAAGCTACTACTCTAACAAATGGACAATAACAGAATGCAGCTGCGTTCCAGTTGTATCTTACTCAATCATTGCAAACAGTGGTATTGACAATACTTCAGTCCTGTGTAAATAATTATATAAACAAACTACAATAGTGAATCATAACTTCTTTATATACTCGAATTATATTGCCCAGGTGACTATACAGAATTTTCTTGTCCTGTACATTTTCATCCCATAATATGCATAATGATGACATCAATGTGACTATGCAACACACACCCAAATACAAAACAGATTGCTGTTTACAAAGAAAGTAGAAAGTCTGCAGGAGACAAATGGCTGTATACAAATTGAGGAAGAAAGGGAAAATATCAACAAGAACATTTCATACAGATTGTCTCAGGAAAGTACATTGAATGAATCAGGCAAGAGTCTAAAGGAATAAAGTATCAACAAGCAACTGAAACTCAAGACAGAAAGAACTCAGACATAGAAAAGAATAAAGAGTGTTTGCTATCTCCGAGACTTCACAGAAAGAGAATCAAAATATGGTGAGCATGCACGTTTTAATGGCCAAACTCCAATCAAAGTAAATGCAATTCGCAGTTTCCTAAGAAACAATACTGACTACAAGTAATAACTGGTTGTAGTAAAGCATGATACTTGCATTGTCACTTTTCTGCAAAATCTATACAGTGAAACCTCGATTTAACGGACTAATTCGGGCGAGGGGGTGTCCGTTAAAGCCGAAAGTCCGTTATTTAATAATTTTTTCAAATCATTAAATAACAGAACTTTTGGCTTTAAAGGACACCCCCCTCACCCGAATTAGTCCGTTATATAGAGGTTTTACTGATCGGACGGGAGCGAGCTGTCAGCCCCCCCCCGCCGGCTCCCCACAGTGGGGAGCCGGGCAGGAGCTGTCAAACCCCCGCCCGGCTCCCTGCAGTGGGGAGCCGGGCAGGAACTGTCAACTCGCGCGCCCGGCTCCCCGCAGCGGGAAAGTAAAGCACAGGCATGGTCAGCGGGCAGACTGGGGCGATCGCAGGGAGCTGGGCAGCCTGCAAGTCCAAGACTGCAGAGAGCAGGGCAGGGTCCCTTGGCTGGGACGAGAGTGTGTTAGTGTGTGTCACTGTGTGTGTGTCACTGTGTGTGTGTGTGTCACAGACACACTTTCCATAGGGCTGGCGGGACTCGGGAGGTTGCTTAGACGGGGGGGGGGGGCGTGGACTGACTCTAGCTTCCCTCTGACCTGGCCGGGCCGGCGGCTACACAAGGGGAGGGTCACAGCCGCTCCCCCCCTTAGCTGGCCCCGTCTTCCAGTGGCGGGGGAGGGAGACGCAGGGCGGCCGGTCACTCACCCCAGCACGGCGATGAAGCGGGGGTCCGCGGCCAGGTTGGCGTCGATGGTGAGGGAGAGGAAAGCCGGGCTCACCTCCCACGCCGGCTCGCCGCGCAGCTCGGCACTCAGCACCGCCGAGCCTGCCGCCGCCTGCCCGGCCAGCAGCAGCCAGAGCAGCCGCCGCACCATCCTCGCCCCGCCGGCTGCTCTCGCAGCTGCCTCCGCCCGGCGCGGCTCCCTGCTCCCCGCCCGCCCCCTGTCAGTCCACCCGCCCGGCTCCCTGTCAGCCCCTGTCAGCCCACCCGCCCGGCTCCCCCGCCGGCAGCCCCCGAATAACGGATTTTGGATGCATCGGAAATTTTGTCCATTGCATCCGAAGTCCGTTAAATCGGGGTCCGTTAAATCGAGGGTTTACTGTATATATAAAAGTCAAATGGTGTATGCGTGTATGTATGTTCACTTACTCCTTCCACACCGTTTGAGCTAGAGACTTGAAGTTTGGTACAGTTATAGGTCTTAGAGTCCTAATCAGGGTAAGAGTCAAAAAAATTTCAAATCTCACCTCTGACGCCCCCCAGGGGTGAAATTATTTAAAGGCCAATCACATCAGCTGGGCAGCTGCTGTTCTCTGTGACATAGTTATGATGTCATAATACCCCCCTCCAACGGACCCTGCACTCGCTCAGCCCTCTGCCCCCTCCCCCCTCCAACGGACCCCACACTCGCTCAGCTCTCTGCCCCTCCCCCCTCCAACAGACCCTGCACTCGCTCAGCTCTCTGCCCCCTTCCCCCTCCAACAGACCCCGCACTTGCTCAGCTCTCTGCCCCCTCCCCACCTCCGACAGACCCAAGTTGGGTTTGGTCGGAGGGTAAGTGAGGTAGGAGTGTCAGGTTTGGTCGGGGGGGGGTAAGTGAGCCGGGGGTGTTGGGTTTGGTCTGGGGGGGGTGGGAAGGTGTCGGGGTGGGTGAGGGGTAAGGTGTGGGTGTTGGGGTTGGCCAGGGGGTGTTGGGTTTGGTGGGGGGAGTAAGGTGGGGATGTTGGGTTTGGTTGGGAGGGTGAGGAGGGGTGTCGGGGTTGGTCGAGGGGTAAGTGAGGTGTGGGTGTCGGGTTTGTTTGTGGTGGTAGGTAGGGGTGTCGGGGTTGGTTGGGGGGGAAGTGAGGTGGGTGTGTGAGGTTTGGTCTACGGGGGGTGAGGTGTGGGTGTTGGTCAGGGGGTGTTGGGGTTGGTAGGGGGGTGACGTGGGGGTGTTGGGTTTGCGCGGGGGGGGTAAAAATGTGAGTCGGGGTTGGTCGAGGGGTAAGTGAGGTGAGGGTGTCAGGTTTGCTCTCTGCCCCCTCCCCCCTCCAATGGACCCCGCACTCGCTCAGCTCTCTGCCCCCTCCCCACCTCCGACGGACCCGAGCAACGCCGGGTATTTTTGCTAGTATTATATATTGCAATACGTATTATTGCTAGTATTATATATTGCAATTATATATTGCAATCTTTTACAGCAGAGGCATAAAACAAAACCAGCCCTAGGATGTACAAACTGTACTGTCACCGGATGCTGATCCCCAGTATGTCCTGTTTGAGGTAGCCTAATAGCCTGAAACATCAGTTCCCTACAGCTGTAGGGCCACTGGTGCACATCTGAGACAAAGAAGAGACAAGACTATCTCAACACAGAGCAGAGCACAGCACTTGCTGTGCCTGGAGACCTGGTGGCTGGACTTCTTCAGAATCAATCTCTATCAGGGAGTGGTTGCAAGAGACCATAACTTAAATTTGTCACTTGGTTCAATGGGGGTTTCTCTCTTGGAGTTTGAGGAAGGGAAGATGTTCAGAAAACTAGCTAGTGGAGGTGGCTATATAACACATGCATCGTGGTGACAAAATTATATTTATCGTGACAGCCTCAGCTACATTCTGGCAACTAATCCAACTCTTTCACTGTTAGTTAAACACTCCAAATCTCCCAGTAGTTTCACAGTCACCAAATTTTAAATAAAACACAAACCGCCAAAGCAATGTTTTTTTTCTTAACATGAGACCATAAAAACGGCCATAATGGGGTCAGACCAATAGTGCATATAAACACAGAACCCTGTCTTCCATCAGTGTCCAGCGTTCACATCTTCAGAGGGAATGAACAAAACAAGTAATCAAGGGATTCATCTCATCAACCCCTCCCAGCTTCTTGCAGACAGAGGCTAGAGGCACCCAGACCATGGAGTTGCACCCTTGACCATCTTGGCTAATAGCCATTAATGGATCTATCTTCCATTAACTTATCTAATTCTTTTTTGAGCCCCATAATAGTTTTGGCTTGCACAACATCCCCTGGCAATGAGTTTCATAGGCTGACTGTGAATTGTGTGAAGAAGTATTTCTTTTTGTTTGTTTTATACATACTGCCTTCTAATTTAATTGGGTGACCCTCAGTTCTTGTGTTATGCTATATAACACTTCCCTATTACTTTTTCCATACCAGTCATGATTGCATAGACCTCTCATGTCCTCCTTCTTTATTTGTCTCTTTTCCAAGCTGAAAAGTCCCACACCTTTTAACCTCTCCTCAGATGAAAGCTGTTCCACACCATTTAATATTTTTTGTTGCCCTTCTCGGCACTTTTTCCAATTTTAATATATTTTCTTGAGATTCGGTGACCAGGACTGCATAAAGTATTCAAGGTGTGGGTGTGCCATAGATTTATAATGACATTATGATCGTGTTTGTCTTATTATCTATCCCTTTCTTAATTGTTCCTAACATTCCGTTTGCTTTTTTGACTGCTGCTGAGCATTGAGTGAATGTTTTCAGAGAACTATCCACAATGGCACGGTTGTGGAATTTTACCCACAATATATTATGTTTCTTAGTGGCCCAGTATGTGATTCTGGACCAATGATTAATGTAATGGGCGCTTAATGCCACTGAAAAGAGGAGATCCCTTATATTTCAGCGGGGCACACAACACTTGCTTCTAGCTCTAGAAGGTTCCAAGATACCAGACTTCAAAAATCAGCATATTTTAATGCACAGGAAAGCTGTTTTAGGTGCAGTTGTGCTTTTAAAAAAAGAGTTAAAAAATGTATTCAGTTATAGTTCTTTACTTCTAAAACCTTTACTGATGGACTCAGAATAACAAACGCACCTGACTTTACAGACCAGAGGATACAACAGTTTGTCCAAATGACTATTTTTAAAGATCTCTAAAATATTTCCAAAGTACTATTTCTATTAAAGGTGATATATAATAGCGTACATCATACATGGCTCCACCACTGGCTTGCTCTCTCTTTCTGTCCCACCATTGGAAGTTAAAGGAACTCCAACCCCAGATAGTAACACTATAGCAGGTAGGAAGAAACAGGCCACTGAGACCAAGGGCATGGTTAAACTGGCGCTTTGCAGCGCTAAAACCCTCCATTAGCGCTATAATCATCATACCATACACACTTCAAAGTGTCATTAAGCGCATTTACTCACCGTTTAAAGTGCTAGTATTAAACCTCCTTTTCGAAAGGCAGAAGGCTTTTAGCGCTAGCGCTGTAGCGCAAGGGTGCTAATGTGACCACCCAGGAATAACTCATTACGCTGTAAGGGAATCAACAAGCCATTTAAGGCAAATGACGTCAATGTTGTTTTGAAAAAGGGCGGAAGAATCAGGAAGTAGCTTATCAGTTTCTCTCTTAAAACTCACAGCCGATAAGCACCGGAAATGCTGACCGATCGAGCTGTGTGAGTGCACTGCAGAGCCTGGTCAGTTTCCTAGTTACTGACAGCCTCAACTTGTCTCACTGCCTACACGTTCCCTGTTCCCCCTTGCCCCTCTCCTTTGCAAAGCACGTTGCACCCAGCTGAATGCTGGGTTATCTGCCCATAATTCCCCACTCCCTGTGCCGCCAGAATCGCCTGAAATGTGTCCATGCTGTAGCGCTGAAGGGTCTTAATCTGCACAGGCTGTAGCGCGATACCTATTGTGCTAAATTTGGAAGCGCTATACACACACGCGCTATAATCTGTAGTCTAGCCATACCCCAAGTGATGGGTGCAAGGTGGGGTTTTTAGAATGGGAGAGATCCTGGCCTGATTTATGCCCCATGTGGTGCCCCTAGACAGGGGCATGGGCTACTGGAGCCATAAGACAGGTCAAGGGGAGAGGGCCTGGTCTTAGAATGTTTATGTATTTGGTTATTATTTTGGCAGGCTACAAGCATTTCCCTGAGGAACATGAGTAAAAGAAGGGAAATGGTGCTTTTTAACCATTTATACCTCAGCAAAAGCTGACTGGAATTTCACAGGACAAAGAGAAGGTATTTTCCTAGTCTGAGGTTGTTCCCTCTACTGAACAGCAAATAATAGAGGTGGAAGAGCTTCACAATGAAAAAGTTGCAAGACTCTTTTGTAAAGTCAACTGTTAGGCAATCTAAATATAGGAGTTCACAATCATTTCCCTTTTTAATTCATCTTCATTATTTTTTCCTATCCTGATACTACCATAGATTAACCATTGCTTTCAAATATAACAAACATTGAGTTCAGGATATTACTTGTTCTTGCTTCAGAATTCACATCTCTGAACCACTTAAGAGTTTGGATATTTTTAAAATCTACATTTGCTAGAGCTGTGGCTCTCAACTTTTCCAGACTACCGTACCCCATTTAGGAGTCTGATTTGTCTTGCATATCCCTAAGTTTCATCTCTCTTAAAATCTACTTGTTTATAAAATCTATATATATAAAAGTCAAGTGGTGTATGTATGTATGTATGTATGTATGACAGCGAACTCCTCCCGCACCGTTTGAGCCAGAGACTTGAAATTTGGTACAGTTAGGGGTCTTGGGGTCTAGATGCTGGTAAGGGTTGAAAAATTTTCGGATCTCACCTCTGACGCCCCCCAGGGGTGAAAGTCTTTCAGGGCCAATCACATCGGCTGGGCAGTTAGGTGGTGATGATGTCATAATACCCCCTCCAACAGACACCGCACTCGCTCAGCTCACCCCTCCCTCCTCCAACGGAACCCTGGAGATCCCTCAGTTCTCTGCCCCTCCCCCCTCCCAACAGAACCCCGGAATCCATCAGCTCTGTGCCCCCCCACCACCTGCGAAGGTCCCTGGAATCCCTCGGCTCTGCCCCCCCCCCCGCGACGGATCCGAGTTGGGTTTGGTGGGACGGTAAGTGAGGTGGGGGTGTCGGGTTCGGTCGGGGGGTGAGGTGGGGGTATCGGGTTTGCTTGGGGGGGTCAGGTGGGGGTGTCGGGTTTGGTCGGGGGGTAAGTGAGCCGGGGGGTGTCGGGGTTGGTCTGGGGGGGGGGTGGGAAGGTGTCGGGGTGGGTGAGGGGTGAGGTGTGGGTGTTGGGTTTGGTCTGGGGGGGGAAGGTGTCGGGGTGGGTGCCCAGACCAAACCCGACACCCCCCCCGGCCCACTTACCCCCCGACCAAACCCGACACCGCCACTTCACCCCCCCACCAACCCCAACACCCCCTGACCAACCCCAACACCCACCCCCACCCCTCCCGACACCTTCCCACCCCCCCCAGACCAAACCCGACACCCCCTGGCTAACTTACCCCCTGACCGAACCTGACACCCCCACCTCACCCCCCCAAGCAAACCCGACACCCCCACCTCACACCCCCACCAACCGCAACACCCCCTGACCAACCCCAACACCCACACCTCACCCACCCCGACACCTTCCCACCCCCCAGTCCAAACCCGACACCCCCTGGCTCACTTACCCCCGACCGAACCCGACACCCCCACCTCACCCCCCCAAGCAAACCCGACACCCCCTGACCAACCGCAACACCCACACCTCAACCACCCCAACTTCCCACTCCCCCAGACCAAACCCGACACCCCCCCGGCTCACTTACCCCCCGACCGAACCCGACACCCCCACCTCACCCCCCCACCAATCGCAACACCCCCAGACCAAACCCGACACCCCCTGGCTCACTTACCCCCCGACCGAACCAGACACCCCCCTCACCCCTCCCACCAACCGCAAACCCCCCTGACCAACACCAACACCCACACCTCACCCACCCCGACAACTTCCCACCCCCCCAGACCAAACCCGACACCCCTCCGGCTCACGGTGCACTGTGTAGCACACAGATTATTAAATACACTGTGGTGAGGTGGGGGTGTTGGGTTTGCTTGGGGGGGTCAGGTGGGGTTGTCGGGTTTGGTCGGGGGGTAAGTGAGCCGGGGGGTGTTGGGGTTGGTCAGGGGGGGTGGGAAGGTGTCGGGGTGGGTGAGGGGTGAGGTGTGGGTGTTGGGGTTGGTCAGGGGGTGTCAACTGTCTGCCCCCTCCCCACCTCCGACTGACCCGAGCAACACCGGGCACTTATGCTAGTCAGATATAAAAATACAAAAATGTCACATCACACTATTACTGAAAAATTGCTAACTTTCTCATTTTTACCTTATAATTATTAAATAAATCTACTGGAATATAAATATTGTACTTACATTTCGGTGTATAGTATATAGAGCAGTATAAGCAAGCTATTGTCTTAATGAAATGTTAGTTTGTTCCAACTTTGCTAGTGCTTTTTACGTAGCCTGTTGTAAAACTAGACAAATGTCTAGATAAGTTGATGCAAGACCTCTATATACCCCCAGGGGTACATGTATCCCTGGTTGAGAACCACTGTGCTGCAGCATGTAAGTATATGATCAGCTACCCTGTTACAAAACAGGCATCTGTATATATTTGACAAAGTATACACTGAAGAATTATTTCACTGATAAAGGATAGCAAAATTTTAAAAAAGACCCAGAGAACCATGCAGCCCAACAAATCTCACAGCAGCCTAATTAACTGATAGAAACCAAAGCAACTACAACGCCAATGCACCTACTCTCCATCTTTGGAACACAGCAAGGTCCCAGTTCTGAAAAAAATAAACTGCACTACACATCTTTCGCTGTTCTTTTTTTCACTGAGTCAGACAGGGATAGTCATGCAGGTTATGCACTTAGCTATTTGATACTTAAGAAAATCCATTTTTGAAGCAAGACTGACTTTCTTAATTGGAGCATAATTATTTTGAAAAGAATATTATCTAGCTACATAGTCTTTACAATGAAGTGGACTTTTAGATACTTTGGGTAACATTAATCCTTTGTTATTAAAGATAAAGGGCCTGATCCTTATTTAAGTTATGGCCACAAGTGAGTATAAATGAGAATCAGGCCCAAAGAAAATATATAGACAGTCTAAGTAGCACCAGGGAAGATATCTGATATGTGAATAGAGCAGATCTGAGGCTGGTTATGTTATGAGTTACATCAGCATACATACAGTTATTACAAAAGTTAGATCCAACCCAGCTCTCTTTCTCCCGTTCTACTCATCGTAATGTAATAGCAATGATTTGTGTTTTATCAGTTCATTACGCTTCATCCATCTTTTCTCCAGTAGCTACATTATTAATCTAACCAAGCAGTAAGTCATTCCACTGTTCTTTGTTTCCTTATTTTTGCCAACCACATTTTCACAGGAGTTATTTGTTTTTGCAACAACAGGGGCGCCAATCAATATATATATATTCAATAGGTATTTTTCTGTTTAATTTCCATGCATCAGAACATTTCTCCCACACTAAAACAAGAGGATTTGGGGAGATATTCCTGTAATCCCTTGCGTCAATTTTCTAACATTACACAAGAAGCCTTTCAGTTTGAGACTGTCCTAGAAGTAGATCTGATTTTTTTTAATTGATTTGTGTTTCACAGTTATTTCTGATATTTTGACATTTGTTTCTGTCCTGAACTGGGATGATATTATTGAAGTACTGAAATTTTGCAGAATAAGAAAACATTGAGAAATTTAAATTCTGAAGCAAACAGGGGTTTTTTCAAGATGACAGTAACTTCTGTAGCTGCCTAAGTCACTGTGGTACCTCACAGGAGTTGGAGTTCCTGGTCCCTCCTCCTACCATTATTACCTTGGCCAGACTACAACTCTCAAGATGCATTGAGGTCTCTCCCAGCGGTTGAGCTGCTACTGTTCATCAGGGGAGTTGTTTTGTTTCAACTTTCTGCCAAAACCCTATTTTCTGATGGGATAATATCTTGTTCAAACCTTTTTGAACAGCCCTACTTAGAAGAAATGAGGATGCAAAAGATTTTTTTTTAAATGAGGTGAGCTGAAATACCGTTTAGTAATAGATGTCAAAATACCCACAGGTTTTCAGGAAATCGGATCTATCTGGTACTGTACCATAAAACTTGTGGGTATGTTTTACCTAAATGCGATTAAGATCTGCCACAGAGTCTGGGAAAATGAAACCTCAGCATCATAGGATGGAGAGAACAATAAGATGAATGTTGAACAATAAAAAGAACAGTCTTTATTTCCCTTTCTCAATCCATACTCAAGCTTAACTGAAGAGCAAAACAAATAAACGAAAAGGAAAATAAAGAAAGTTTTGACCTTTGCTGCTTTATGATGTCAGAAGAACAGAGCTATGTAAATAATTAAATAATTAGCTTAATTCCATTCATGGAATGTGCATGACTAGATTTCATATTTTCATATTTATTAATTATTCAAAATTATTCAAAAGCATTGTTAGCTATTAACTGGTTAATTGAGATTGGTCATATAGGTCACATAATGTGGATTTTTAATCCTGATTTTATTATGTGGACAAGTACACCTAGAATGAATACTGAAATAGTACATGTACATTAAAAATTAAATTAAAATTCACATGCCATGGCAGCATGTCTTTAAAAAGTGAATACAAAAGGGGCACATGTGTGGCTGAAGGGAATTCATTTTGAGTAAATATCCAGACCTTATTTTTGCAATATTTGCTCAGATCTAATAAACAGCAGGTTGACTTTACCAATATCACCCCTCCGCCACCCATTTTAGCATTGAGAAATATCAGGTCCTTACTATAATCTCTTTGCTAGAGGATCATAATAACATCCTTCTTTTAATTAAGATCTGAGTATAATGAACATAAGAATGGCCACAGTGGGTTCGATCAATGGCGCATCTAGCCCAGTATCCTGTCTTCCAACAGTGTTTAGTGTCAGATACTTCAGAAGTAGTGAACAGAAGAGGGCAATATATTTAGTGATCCATCATCCCCTGCTGTCCAGTACCTGCTTCTAGCAGTCAGAAGTTTAGTGACCCATGGTGTTGAGTCCCTGACAATCTTGGCTAACAGTCACAGATGGACCTATCCTCCCTGAATTTATCTAATTTTTAACCCAGTTATACTTTTGGCCTTCACTATATCTCCTGGCTACAAATTTCACAGGTTGACTCTCTGTTGTTCGAAGAAGTACTTCTTTATGCTTGTTTTAAACCTGCTGCCTATTAATTTCATTGGTTGACCCCTGTGTTCATGTGTTATGTGAAGGGGTAAATAACATGTTTTTATTCATTTTCTCCACACCATTCATGATTTTATAAACCTCTGTCATATCCCCATTCAGTTATCTCTTTTCCAAACTGATCAGTCCCAGTCGTTTTATTCTTTCCTCATATGCACGCTGGATCATTTCTGTTGACTTTTTCCAATTCTAACATATCTTTTAGAGAGAGGGTGACCAGAACTGCATGAAGTATTCAAGGACTGGGTATACCAAAAATGTATATAGTGCCATTATGAGATTTTCTGTCTTCTTATCAATCTCTTTCCTAATGGTTATATAGTTGTGCAAGCCTGGCATACAAATGTTCCAGTTTTAAATTTTCTAGATATCCAGTTAACCACATGATTTTTGTGGGGGTGGGGAAAAATAATACATTGTTTTTACAAATGGAGAATAATCTAATTATTGAAAATCTCTCTTTATTCTGACTAAGCCCCAGAGTAGGTGGTATAGGGCCAGATTACAATAAACCATGAGAAGCTCTACAAATGTTCTTTAAAAGAACTCTAGTACTCAGCTATGGCCATGCTAAGCAGAGCCACTAGCTCTCAAAATATACAGGGTTTTTTATGTTGGATAACGGATAACTCAGCTACAGCTGAAGTCAGTCAATTTTTCATTTACCAGTAGAGTGAAAGGTCTTCCCCAACATCCATATAGACCTTTTGTTGTGTAACTAATTTTCCACTGATTCAGTTTGCCTGGATAGTGCTGCCCTACACTGGGCTGTGAAAAATGCTATTCATTTTAGTTTTTCTCTACAAGCGTCTAGCTCTCTGGAACTTGGACAGGAAGATCATGGCTATTTCCCAAACAATACATCCTACTCCCCCACAAAAATCCTCTCAGTAGACATATATTTTAAAGTTTTGAATACAGTTTTGAGAGGCCTTTATTTCAGAGCAGAGATGAACAAAAATGTCTAATGGCACTGTGAAAGGAAAGTCTTCCTTAAGAATATAGGCTAAATCCTTCAATAGCAGGTTTGGAATAGTAATGAATTATCCAATATACTAGTGGTTGGTGGAACACAACCTGCATCATTAGCTTAAAGGAATGCTTAACTAATAAATTTTAAATAATCATTCATAAAAATAATATATGACAGACTAGAGCAGGGGTGGGGAACCTCCGGCCTCCGGGCCGTATACGGCCCGCCAAATGATTTGGTCCGGCCTGCAGGCGGGTCTGGAAAATCTGCGCCATAGAGACGGCCGGACCAAAGTCGCGGTGGGAGTGCACAGGCGGGGTGCTGCCCCAGAGCATCTCCGAGGGCTAGGGGCGCATTGCTCCACCTTGCCCTCGCAGGAGTCGCGTCCCAGAAGTGGGACCCAGCGGACAAGTAGGCACGGGCAGCGGGAGCCCGGCCGGGGGGGGGGGGGAAGCGGTGTGCAAGGGGGCGTTGGGGGGAGGCTGGGCTGGGGGGCAGGCAAGGGGGCGGTGTTGGGGGGAGGCCAGGCTGGGCGGGGAGGGGGGCAGGAGACTAGGCTGGATGGGGTGGGCGAGGCGTGGGTGCGGGAGGGAAGGAGGTTTGTGGGGGGGAGGCTGGGCTGGGTGGTTCAGGCATGGGGGGCAGGAGGCTGGGTTGGGAATGGGAGGGGGGAGGAAGTTAGGTTCGGTGGGATGGGCCGGGCCAGGCAGGGGTGGGGGGAGGAAAGGTGGTTAGATGGGGGGAGGCTGGGTGGGGGTAAAGGACAACAGCGAGGTGGGCCAGGCAGGGATGGGTGGGGAGGGAAGGAGGTTAGGCTGAGGGAGGCTGAGACCCCCCACCCGCAGGAGCCTCCGGGAAACTCTAAAGCCGCAGCGGGCTGAGCACTCAGCCCGCTGCCGCTTCTCCACCCGCTGCCACTTATGACATAGATATGACTTACAGACGTTACATCTGAAGTCCATTAAATCAAGGTCCGCAAAATCGAGGTCTGCAAAATCCTACAAATGGCGACTACAAAGGAAAGAAAAGTTGATGCAGAGTGTCGATCTTTCCAAGAGAAATGGACAAATGATTATTTTTTTGTTGAAGTCAAAGGCAAACCTGTGTGCCTAGTTTGTGGCAATGCGTTAGCAGTAACGAAAAAAGCCAATCTTGAGCGTCATTACAGCTCAAAACATGCTAATCTCAATGAATTGCAAGGCCAAATGCATCTGAATAAAATCAATGCTCTTCAGCGGAGTTTGGAATCACAACAAGCCGCTTTCACTAGGTCTCGCTGTGACAGTGACAACGTTATTCAGATGAGTTATGTAGTGAGCGAGCTAATCGCAAAGAAGCTGAGGCCTCATGTAGAGGGAGAGTTTGTGAAAGAGTGCATGGTGGCTGCTGCGGAGTTGTTAGCACCAGACAAAGTAAAATTGTTTCAGAGTGTTAGCTTGTCTCGGAGAACCGTCTCAGATTGGATTACTGACCTAGCACAAGATATTGAAAAAACACACAAGGATTCTGCGGGAGATTTCCAATTTTTCTCTCTGGCTTGTGACGAGACAACGGACATAACAAATACTGCCCAACTGGCCGTTTTCGTTCGTGGGATAACTGCAGAGTTTGACACGCGAGAGGAACTGCTGTCACTGGAAGCACAACAAGAGGTGAGGACTTGTTTGAGAGACTTGTTTTATCAATGAAAAAACTTGAGCTAACGTTTGAAAAGTGAAGTGGCCTTACTACAGATGGAGCTCCAGCCATGGTTGGCTCGCAAAAAGGGTTAATTGCATTTGTCAAGAAAGAACTGAATTGTCTCGGTCTTGATCCAAGTGATTTAATTATATGCCACTGCATCATACACCAACAAAGTCTCTGTGCACAGTCGTTGCGGCTCAACAATGTGATGTCAACAGTAGTGTCATGCATAAATTTTGTCAAAAGCAGAGGGCTTAACAGCCGCCAGTTTAAGGAGTTACTGAATGATCTTGACTCTGAGTACGGTGATCTTGTTTATCACTGTGAAGTGTGGTGGCTGAGTCATGGGAACATGCTCATGAGGTTTTACGAACTGCGGGATGAAGTCAAGCAGTTCATAGAGATGAAGGGAAAACCTGTCAGGGAACTCAATGATAGCAAGTGGCTGTGTGATCTAGCGTTCACGGTGGACATTACCAAGTACCTCTTAGAGCTGAACGTCAAGCTGCAGGGCCCCACCCAGCTTCTCAGCTCCCTGCTTTCAAACGTGAAATCATTTGAGGCTAAATTAAGGCTGTGGAAAGTGCAACTCGAAAGGAATAACACGGTGCATTTCCCCACTCTGGAAGGACAAAAGCCTTCTACGACACTTGAATATGCTGGTGAATGTGCGAAACTAATTGAGGCATTTAATGAAAGATTCAAGGACGTGAAAAGTAAACAAATGGAATTGAACATCTTTGGCTACACGGTTCAATGTGGAACCAGCTGATGTGCCTGATAACCTACAACTCGAAATCATTCAGCTGCAAAGCGATGATGAGCTGAAAGCTAGGTACAACAACCTCCCACTGCTTGAGTTCTATAAACGTTACTTGAGTAATGATGAATTTCCCACTTTGAGGAGACATGCATTGAAATATGCATCTGTGTTCGGAACAACTTACTGCTGCGAGCAGTTCTTTTCAAAACTTACCATCGCAAAGAGTTGACTGCGCTCCAGACTGACTGACGCAAACCTGGAAATGCAGTTGCGAGTAGCAACATCATCAATACCAGTTAACATCACACGCCTCACCAAAGAGAAGCAGTTCCAGCCATCACATTAATAAATAAATAATAAATTAAATGTTTATTAATAATAAATAATAAATTAAATGTTTGACCAAATATAGCAGGCTAATTTTTAAGTTGATAATTTTGTATGCCCCCCGAATGATGTTATAAATATCCAAATGGCCCTTGGCAGAAAAAAGGTTCCCCACCCCTGATTTAAGGAGATGGGTAAAATCTACTAACTTCCCTTATGTTTTAATAAAAAATATTCTCAATAGTGAGAATTAATTTTCCCTAGGATAATTATCACATGCCAAATAATATTCTCTTAGCACAAATAATTAAGATGAAATCTAGTTAAAAATAATTTTCTAATTTTCTTGGTACTTGCATACCAAGACTTCTACAGGTATATTTCCAAAAGGCTATTATGATACTGTACTACAATCTATAACTAGGTAAAAAGCACAAGCAAGGACAGATATTCAATCAATTCAATATTCAATATTTTTACTGTATATCTTTCTATTTAAACCTTTAAAAGAGATTTGCTTGCATTTCTTATTAATTTACACACTTTCTGTATTAAGCTGCATGTGTACTGTTCTGGCTTCCATACAGGGCAAGCCACCGTAATTAAATCTGCTTTCCCTGCTTATTTTTTCACTTTAATGTATTATTTTGTAAGAATGGAACAGACACACAATCTCACCTGACTCCTACCTAACAATGCCTTACCTGACTCCATTTACATACCTACAGAGTACATGCAGAGATGGACATGCCCACACACGTATGCTATATCACTGTTTCAGCACAAGGAAAATATTATTCAAATATGTTAATTCTTCCAGACACTGTTCCAAAACACAAAAGTTCAGAGAGTATTTTTCTGCAGCAAAAGTGTAATCAGAACTGAAACATCTGTAATTTAATAGCAGTTTCAATTAAAAGGTGTGTAATCTCTCTAAACAGTGTTTTGCTGCTTGTAACATTGCACAGGGCTTCATTTTACATTTTTAATTAATTTTATATTCTTCAGAGAAAAAAAGAATACAGTTTCCATAAATCCAGTGGAAAACAAAGTTTCATGTAGAAAGACAATATGTGCTAAAACTAAAACACTTCTGTTAAAAAACCACCCCCACCCCTAACAACTAGTTCAGAATGGTCCATCAATCTCACAAATGTGAACAACCAGCAATGCTTAAATTGAATTTCTCAGCAAGTGTCCTCAAGTGATTCATTTTAATCCAAAAACTTTTAAAGTCATTCAGAAGCCAGACTTTAGGTATGCCTATCTAAGGTACTTATATGCCCACCCATTATCACATTACCTGAACACCGCACAATCTAAGGGTTACCAGGTGTCCCGATTTTATAGGGACAGTCCTGATTTTTGGGGTCTTTTTCTTACATAGGCTCCTATTACCCCCTCACCCCCATCCCGGTTTTTCACACTTATTGTCTGGTCACCCTATTTCTTTGCAACACTGCTGTGAGGAAGGGAACTGCTGTTATCCCCATTTTATAGATGGGGAACTGAGGCACAGAGAGACTAAAACTGGCTTATTCAAGGTCAAACATGAAGCCTGGAGCAGACTAGGAAACCGAATCTGCATCTTCCATGTCCCTAGCCAGCACCCCAGTCATGGGACCATTCTTCATAAGGAGTTCAGTATGGACAAAGGAGCATTAATGCCCCATGCTCAGCTGAACTAGTTCAATTCACAGTCTTGAAAACAATAATGGCTGTGTCACTTGGACTCGAGGAGATTCTCAGGTAAGGGCACAGGGCACAGGCAGGACCCAGGAATAGACACTGTGCTTAAAGGATGCTAGAGAGATGTAGGGTCAGAAAAGCAGTTTTTCTAGCTATTGGGCTGTGTATAGTGGGGTATTAGATGTAGTTTCTGCAAACTGAATTGCCCTGGGTGTGCAGTTTTGCTGCTCTTTTGTCCACCTCTGTTCAAGGTACACAGGGCTGGTGCACATATTGTAAATAAACATCCAGAGTTTCTTTTCCAACTGAAAAATGATCTACTTACAAACCTCTAAAATTCCTCCACTTGGCCAGAGGGCAACATTTCAGGTAGACTGACAGACAGACAGTTTGGGAGCTGAGAATTTGTTGTTCATGTTAAAAATGTTCAAAAGGTATTGTAGTGACAGTTGCTAGGTGTAAGGCGATTTGGGTGGCACAGTAGAGGAAGGGCTCTAACAGAGTATCAGCATTAAAGCAGTTCACATTACAGTAAACCCTCGATTTAACGGACCTCGATTTAACGGACTTCGGATGCAACGGACAAAATTTCTGAGCAAGTCTGATGCATTCCTGATCCATTTCTGGCGGGCTGGCTGCCGGCTCCCGGCTGCTGCCCGGGTCACAGCAGCGGGTGGGCTGGCTGCCGGCTCCCGGCTGCCACCCGGGTCACAGCAGCGGGCGGGCTGCGGAGCTGCCGCCCCGACTCTGTGGCGGGCGGGAAGCTGCTCCGACAGCTCATTTTTTTAATTATTATTATTAAATAATGGACTTTTTAATTTAATGGACACCCCCTTGCCCGAATTAGTCCGTTAAATGGAGGTTTTACTGTATTTACAATTTGTTTTTTGCCAATCACATGCTCAGTGCTGCACAGTCCACAAAAATAAATACAGTCCCAGACTGAGCACTCATATATTTCCCTTTCCTAGGCAAGTAACTCTACAAGTAGACAAACACAACTCACTGTTCAAAAACAATCTTGTGCACTAGATCACATACAAGGGTTTTTGAATTGAACAAAATTTGAAGTTTCTACGTCAAGCCATTTTTAAGATGCAATATCACCAAACTCCCCCACAAAAGTAGCATCAGGGATAGCCCTGCAGTATAACTCCACCAAAGTCAATGGAGCTACACTGAGGGCAGGTCTACACTACCCCTTTAGTCAATTTAATTACATTTCACAGGGGTGTGGAACTCCCACCTTCATCCCCCTGAGCAACGTAAGTTTCGCGCTGTCCACACTGGCACTATGTTGGTGGGAAACATTTTCCCACCGACATAGCTTATGTTTCTCTTTAAGGTGGAGTAATTATTCTGACAGGAGAGCGTGTCTTCACGAGATGCGCTACAGCAGCGCAACTGCATCGGTGCAGCTAAGCCAATATAGCGCTGTGGTGTAGACTTTCCCTGATTTACACCAGATGTAGATTGAACCTCTAAGCTTTTCAGAAAAGGGAATTATCCTGTTTTTCTATGGCCTCTCTGTCAGATAGGACTTAATCAATTCAACTTAGATTAGATCAGTGAAAGAGTCATTGGCTACTGAATATAGCTATAAAACTTGAAGAGCACAGGACATATTCTGAATAATTTTTTAAAAGGACAACAGCTAACTAATAAGTATGATGCCTCTCATAAACTGAGAAAGGGCAAACTGGAACCTCCCCAGAATTGTAACATAATAGTGATGATTGATATTGCTATAGAAAAACAGCAGCATTAAGAACACCTCGGGAATGAATGTTGTTTGTAACAGTGAAATGTCTGTAACTCTAAAGAAAACGTTATGGTTGTTCTTTCAAAAGTTTACAACTGAATATTGACTTAGTACTACTTTGAAACTTTACTATGCAGAAGAAAAATGCTGCTTTCCCCCTTTTTTTAGTAGTTTACATTTAACAGAGTACTCCGCTCTATTTCTTTTTGTCTCTGCTGCTGCCTGCCTGATTGCATAGTTCCGGTTCCAAATGAGGTGTGCGGCTGACCTGTCAGTTCATAACTCCAAAATACCTTGGAGCAGGGAAGTCAAATGATTTGCCAAAGCCTATGGCAGAAATAGGAAGGGAACTCAGCTCCCCTGAAACTCAGCTCTGTACTTTAGACCCAAAACCATCCTTTTAATACAAAGCAAAACAAATCCTTGCAACCTAATGGCAAACTGGCAGCAACTAGGGGCTAGTCTTCACTAGCGGGTAGTGATCGATCTTTTGGCGATTGATTTCTTGTGTCTTGTGAAGACATGAGAAATCGATCGCCCGCGGCTCCCCCATCGACACCGGCACTCCAGCTTGCTGGGAGGCGCAAGCTGGAGTCGACGGGGGAGCACGCCGCCAACTGCCACCACCGTGAGGATGGCAGGTAAGTCGGCTTCAGATACGCAAACTTCAGCTACATGATTCACGTAGCTGAAGTTGCGTATCTGCCATCGATCCCCCCCGGTAGTGGGGACCAGCCCTATAAGGCTAGTTGTCTAAAGAGAATGATGATAAATACAATAATAGGAGCGAGGGGCATGCTGTGGGGGCTGCTAAATTCACTTGAAGGCAAATAAATATTTATATAGCATTTTATCTTCATAAAATAGATAGGAACTGAACTGATTAATTTACTTGACATACAATAAAGAATTGGCAACGGGAAGATTTAAGCAAAGATCACTAAAATTTCTATTTTCCTTAAGCTTTGAAATTAACTATGAGTATGAACATGGCAGAAAGAAAGGTACTTCACCTTGTCTAAACATGAAGCAGTACAGAGTCGCTTCGGATGATTGGAAGGGAATGACTGACATCCCTAGCAATTAGCTAGACAATGGTGGTCTAAGACCAAACCACAGAGGAAAATTACCTTTCTGCTAGGTCTTTTTTGCATTCAATACATGGAACTCTGTTCTTTCTGTGCTTGGTCAATCCATTAAATATCTTTTGGATACATGATTACAGCCTAGCAACTTTCCTAGATCTTGTTTCCTTCATGACTAAGGCCAGAAATTAAAGAGAAATGATCTCTGCCACCATTATAGAATACATTTTAAACACTAAATTCCAGGCACACTTCAGGTATCTCACGGCACATTTTTAAATGATCTATAAAACAGGTCTCTGTATCACTGATTTTTCACAGTTTTTGAACCTCTCTGGCCCTGTTCTACTGACAAGTGTAAGACAAGAAAAATTGAGGTAATGAAATAAGACTGTTCATCCATATGCAGAAAACCAAATTATTTTATAAAATAGGAGTGATTTGTTAAAAGCCAACAGTACGCTCAATGAAGGCACAGGAGAAGACTTAGGGCCTGCCCAGATGGGTTTGCAATCCAAACAGACAATGGAAGAACATGCTGTGAGACCCAGAGGATGGTGCTAACTTAGAGATTGGCTCTCCTCCTCCCCTTGCCAAATATAGGTTAGTATTTAGAGGTCTCATGGAAGAAGTGAACTTCCAGAAGGGAGTTTTATTGTCAGATGAAGTTATTTTTTGTTTCTTTAAATCCTTGCACTCTCACCATATTTAATCCAGAACAAAGAAAGATGCAGGGAGAAAAACTCTCTGCTTTAATTTGGTATTAGGGAGATTATCAGAAACATGCAGTCGCACCGGACTTGTGGCACAATGAAGCTGGAAGAAGCAGATTTTTTTTATTTGACAGGCAATGTTGGATTTATTTGTATAGATAAGACAAGCTTAATGATACCTTTGCATGTAGAGCGTACTGAGCATGCATTTGTCAATGTTTGAGTTACATAATGAACGAACTTTCAGCACTTAAGAGTGCTTTTCATCTTCAAAGCACTTTAAAAGCATTAGGGAATTAAACCTCACAGCAGCCTTCTGAGGTAGGTGAGCATTATCCAGTTTTACAGACAGAGAAACTGACAGAGAGGTCAAGTGATTGTTTCAACCCCACAGAGTCACTGTCTAGCCATGCCTGAAGACAGATAGAAGACAATGGATGTGGTGTAATTAGGCTGCAACTTTATTCATTTAAAATATTGGGAAGTAATCAGCAGTGTACTGCACTGTACATTGTACAGTGCGGGTTAGCATCATTCTTCTAATCATCTCCACATAAACCCCAACCGGGACCCTACAGCCCTCCCCTCTTATAGAGGTTCAAGGAGCTAGAAAAGAAAAGGGATTGGCTCCCTAAAGGACCAGATGTAGGAGCCCCAAACTGCTGTCCTCAGCTCTCTTAAGAGAAGCTTTGTTTTACATCCTTTTCCAATCAATTTTATCTGATCACCATATCCCTTCCATAATGTGCACCTGCACTGGACATCTGCCACAAGTTTTCATTGCTAAATTGAAACATTATAACCTAGCCGCTGCTGGGTCCCAAGCCTGCTGTGGGGCAGGCAAAAAATTCTCCCAGCCTCAGCCAAGCTGGTAGTGAAGGAAAAATTCCTTCCCAGCCCCCAAGGAAAATGGCAATAAGCATAACAAATCTTGAAGGGACCCAGGACTGGTGCAACCATTAGGCAAACTAGGCGACCACCTTGGGCGCCAAGTGGTTGGGGGAAGTGGTGGAGTGGAGGTGACCTGGGGCAGGGGAGGGCACTGTAACAAGTAATGGGGGGCACGGGCAGGGGAACCATTCCCCGCCCCAGCTCACCTGTGCTCGGCCTCCTTCCCTGAGCACGTCACCTGCTCTAATTCTCCTCCCTTCCCAGGCTTGCTGCGCTGATTGGCGCCGCAGTCCTAGGAGGCGGGAGAAGTGGAGTGGCGGCAGTGTACTCAGGGAAGGAGGCAGAGCCGAGATGAGCTGGGGTGGGGAGCTGCCGCGGGGAGCTGCCGCAGAGGGGGCTCCCTGGGCAGAGGGAGCTGCTGCCACCACGGGGGGGGGGGTCTCTCTGGGCGGCAGGGAGCCGCTGCCACTGTGGGGGGCGCTTCCTGGGTGGTGGGAAGCTGCTGAAACCGGGGGGGTAGGGGGGACACGCTGCAGAGGGAGGGGTTCCCTGCGTGGCAGGGGGCCACACAGGGGGAGGGGCCTCCCCAGGCGGCAGCGGCTCTTGTTTTGTTTACAAGTATTCAATCTGGGAGATTTTTCTCTTCTGAAAGACCTGGCATAGACCAGCATCCCTATCAGGCATGCTAAATAATGTCTCTTGTAATTCAGAACCCAGGGGAAAGCAGAATGAAGCTACAAACTCAGACAAGACAACTTTAATATTTCTCTTTGATTCGAGATTTAAGAATGGGTTCAACTCTGTAGTGCCAAAGTACAGCAGTTTAAGCAGATATGACAAGAGCTTTAATCAGGAACATTGATCACATCAGCTATTGTTCTGAAAATACGATTGTTGAAATTTGCTCTCTTTGCTCAGTAGCACTAAATTAGTTATCATTCTAATATCCCTATAACTCTTGCATTCCAGTATTCAACAACTACTATGAGAGGTAAGTAGCATAAATGACATACCATTATTATGTGAAATCATGGAATTTAGCTTTGCCCCAAAAAAGGTCATATAGATTTATTTGGCATCAAATCAGTTTATTCTCTCTCTCTCTCTCTCTCTCTCTCTCTCTCTGAGACACACACAGGGACAAACTTGAATGAAATTAAAGTCTAATATTTCCATAGGACTGTATCTTATTTTGATCCCTTGATCATTTTGATGCTTCAGTTAGTCACTTCAGTCTGTGTCACAGACATCTTTATTTACCAGCATATGCAACTCACTGAAGGGCTATTTTCCAATCTCATAAAACTAGCCACATTGACAAGCTGTCCTTGAAAAAGTTGAGCACAGAGGTATTTGATGTGTGTACAGAATCTTAAAACTGGTTAAAAGCTAATTATGAATTATTCTCCATGCTACACTGTTACTATACCTAAATATACCAGACAGTTGAAAATTTCTTTTTCCAAAGGAAGAAAGAGGAAGCCAACAGGGTAATTTAAACCCAGAGTATTACCTTATGGGGAACTAGCTACTTCACATCATTATTTAGGAAGTAGTGGTGGGCGACTTGTTTGTTGCAAAATCAACTAAAGTAGCATCTCAGAGTAATGAACACCAGAATTACGAATTGATCAGTCAACTACACACCTCATTGGGAACTGGAAGTACACAAATCAGGCAGCAACAGAAACAAAAAAAGCAAATACATCACTGTGTTAAATGTAAACTACAATAAATAAAGAGAGAGAGAGACCAGCATTTTACTTCTGCATAGTAAAGTTTCAAAGTTGTATTCAGTCAATGTTCAGTTGTAAGGTTTTGAAAGTACAACTATAATGTTTTGTTTAGAGTTACAAACATTTCAGAATTACAAACAACCTCCATTCCTGAGGTGGTACTGTATCCAATTAATTCTGCTGTTTGAAACAGACTGATGGTATGGCTTCTCTGGAGAGTTAAGTTACTACACCGAGGTTTCTGCACTTGAGATAGGCTAGCTGGAGTGAGCTTGGCTAAACTGCATAAGGTGAGAAGTCATATGAGCAACAGTCACTGGATCATACATCCTAACCAATGAAGAATTTACTGCTACATATAACCTAGAAACTACTGTGCAAGATATAAAAACTGTTTTTACAATTGTCACAAAATCAACTCAGTAATATTTCATCCGAATTCAGAGAATGTAATACTTTACTGTTTTAAAACTTCCTAGTGGTTTTTAACACTGATTCAACCTCAGCTGGCTCCAGCGTTCTCAGTCACAGTGTCCCAGAGCCGTGTTTTTCCAGAATATGCATAACTTGGTTTGGTTTGATTAGGCCAGGGGTCTGCAACCTTTACCACTCAAAGAGCCATTTGGACCCGTTTCCCACAGTAAAGAAAACACTGGGAGCCACAAAACCCTTTTGACATTTAAAATGAAATAACACTGCATATAACGTTTTTTTTGCCTTTATGCTATGTATAAACAAACTATAATGTGTTCCATTTATGAAATCAATGAACGACTGCAGAGAAAACAAAATTACATTTCTGCATGCAACAAAACATTTTGAGCTCCGAAAAAAAGACGTTCCTTCTCCCCCTCCCCTCCAGCCGTGCTCTCGCTCTTCTTCCCTCCCTCCCCCCCCTCCGGCCGTGCTCTCGCTCTTCTTCCTCCCCCCCCTTCCTCCCCCCCCGCTCCCCCCCGCTTCGGCCGTGCTCTCGCTCTTCTTCCCTCCCCCTCCCCTCCGGCCGTGCTCTCGCTCTTCTTCCTCTCCCCCCCCCCGGCCGTGCTTTCACTCCCCCCCTCCCCCAGCTTGCCTTGCCTTGCCTCGTGCCCCGGCCCCGGCTCGCTCTTATCCGCCGGCTCCGCCGCGCTTCGCCTCCTGCCCCGGCCCCGGCCCGACTCTCACTTCTCCGCCGGCTCCGCCTCGCCTTGTGCCCCGGCCCCGGCTCCGCCTCCGTTCTTCTCCCCCCCCCCGCCGCTCGCCTCTTATTGACCCCGCCCCTCTCTTTCGGCTGCGGCTCCGCGCACTGGTTGGACAGTGCTGGCGGGCCGCATAGAAAACAGTCTGCGGGCCGGTTAAAATTAGAACACACAGGGAGCCGCATCGGAGGGATGAAAGAGCCGCATGCGGCTCCGGAGCCGCGGGTTGCAGACCCCTGGATTAGGCAGTGTTTTTGCTAACTTTGGATTTATGAATCCAGCAAGCTATTTTATTTTCAATCATCTGCAGAATCTTTCAAAAAGCAAGAAGGCAGTTAGACAACCAGAGAAAATGTGACTTTACAGTGGCTCCCTATTACATACTGTACATTGTTGAATAATTTTCTTACGAAAGAGTTTTCCTTTACTCCAGCAAATCAGCTAGGAGGGATGCTCTAAACCAAAGAGATTTAATTGATCCTGTGTATTAAAAGCAGGTGTATGTTTTCATACTCATTAAGAATTTCACTATGAATTATGATTAAGGCTACGTTTTTGTCACAGGTATTTTTAGTAAAAGTCAGGGACAGGTCACGGGCAGTGAACAAAAATTCATAGTCTGTGACCTGTCCATGACTTTTACCATATATACTGACTAAAACTTGGGGGGAGGTAACTTAGTGGGGGTAGCGCTGGAGGTGCCATGGGTGCTGTTGGTGCACAGACTGGGGTGTGTGTGCCCCGAGTACTTGTGTGTGTGGGGGGGTAGGGGGTTGGTGGTGCTGAGGCAGGTTCCCTACCCAGCTCCTGGGAAGCTGCGACATCCAGCTCCTAGCTCAATGTGCTGCCTGTGCTCCACCCCAAGCCCCGGTTCTGTAGCTCCTATTGGCAGGGAACAGCGGCCAATAGGAGCTGCAGGGGCGGTGCCTATGGGCAGTATGAGGGAAGGAAGCTCCCCCTGAGGTAAGCATCATCCTGCACCCCAATCTCCAGCGCTGAGCCCCCCCTCCCCCAACTCCTGCTGCGGGGAGTGAGGCTGCCAAACAAAAAAATCATTCTTGCCAATGGAAACCAGTCTCACTGCAGTAATCAGGTCTATTTATTTTTGAGAAGCAGTAAATGGAAAAAAGGGTAAAACGCAAAACCACATTAATGTTGATTTAATCATAGGCTGTGAACTCTTTGGGGCAGGGACCGACTTCTTGTTATATGTGTGTATGTGTGTTTGTTCAACACTTAGTTCAATGTGGCCTGAGCCTTGAGTGGGGCCTCTAAGCACAATGTTATACACATAAATAAATACCTCTCAATACAATAATAATTACTTTGCAATACAAATTTAAAGGGACTCATTTTAAAACACTTCAGCTTGCATGAAGGAAATGACAACACTGAGCTTAGGGCTACTCACCAACAGAGGAAGTAGCTTGAGGTTAGAATTCTACCATTCAGCACCCCTCCCATTCATTTATCTGAAGGGTAGCATTTTTAAAACGGCTAAAGTGTTTTGGCAGCCTTAAGGCTTGCCTTCCCAGAGAATTATTCCAGAATACTTTATTAAACTAATTTGGAATAAGGTATGTATTCAGGAATAAGAGCGTCCACACATGGAGTTATCAGGAATACTTAATCTGCTTTAAACTCATATCCTACTTTATTTCAGATTAATTTTCACCTGTAAACAAGCCCTACATCCCATTTTTAAAAGTGACTTTGAAATTTAGGAGTTTGTCCCCCATTGATTTAAGTCACTTTTGAAAATGGCACTCAGGTTTCTGAGTCACTTAGTTACTTTTGAAATTTTTGTCTAAGGTCTAGACTAGGTTAAAAGAGTGATTTTAAATCATGATAGATAACACATTTTAACACCCTAATATTTTATATATTAGGTAGTCCAGGTCAACCCTAGCAGGTAGTCTAGAGTTTACCTTGACAAGCTAACACATTAAAATACAACTAGTTCTGTGCACAGCAGAGCTTTAAAATGTGTTAGTTGTTTAATCTATTACTGAGAAGGCTTTACAGGGAGTGGAATAATCTGTACCTGCTGCTAATACTGCCCGCAGGGATTAAAGATCTCAGAAACTCTTGGGGGGCTACTGTTCTTGTGAGGTTCTGAATTCTAACTGTGGTGGAATCCAGGTGCCACCAAAGTCAGCTCAGCTCCCCTCTCCCTCTCGCCATGTACTATACACACTTTACATCTCTCCTTTTTTTAAAAAAAGAGCACATTAGTACTGTTTAAAATAGCTCTTGTGGTTTTCTCATTTTCAACCTAATGGTCAGCATACTTGTTTCTATCAGTTCATCCTAAGAATCACTACCTTTATATGTATGCATTGGCAGCTAGTATTCCAGTGTCCTCTTCGTATTTATATTTAGTAATGGAGAGAGAATCCTATCGCTATTCCTCTACAAAGACAGGCCTTCGGGGCTCAGTTTCACAGAGACTAGAGCCATGTTCTATGCCATGAAAAGATTCACAATGTCCTGCTACATTATGCTTTGCATTATTTTTTTAAAGAAAGCCTGTGGGTGGGTCACACTCTTTTCTTCCCCCTCTTTCCAAAAAGGTTGCCCTCTAAAATGCACTTGACAATGTCAAAGTTTCAAAAGTGAGATGACTAACCCAATGATTCTATGACTGTAATTACCAGTAGGCGTTCCTTATAGCAGAAACAAATAGCTTGCTTATTCAAGGACAGTTTCAGAGTTGTCCTTAACCACACTGCCTGTATATATTTTGGCCTAGAATCCCACAGTGTGCAGTGGCAATGTGTCACAAAAAGAAAGAAAATAGTAGCTTTTCTCTTAACTCCATACACTACCAGCCAAATAAATGCATTAGAAACCAAATACTTTGTATTATTTTACAGCAAACAGAAATATCCCTGATTATTTATGTTCTCTTTCTCCGAGACTAAACAATAGGTAGGTGACAATGTATGCAGTATTGATGCAGAAGTTAATTATATCTGTATCCTCGTGATATTAGGTCAGTGAAAACATGCCAGAACCTTTACTCAATTTTAAGAAATACCTACAATTATTTTCACATACATGATGCTTGCATACTTGTGGTCTAGTTGCTTATTTAATTATCTGAAAAATTTAAGTTAGCTATGGTAATTCCTGGGAAGAATTCTGTTTTCTGTCAATGTGACAGGTCTCATGTCAAAGAATATAAGAACCTTGCCCATAGAACATCCAAACATGTTAATATGGGCTCTGAAATACAGTTTATAACTTCTATTTTGCTATAATATTCTAGACTATTTTCTTTTATGCTGTGTTTTGAAAGTACATAAATATTATTGTGACTCATGCATTTGTATAGAACATTTGATAGACGTTTTTGACTGCAAGTTGTAAATGCTATAAATGGTAGGGTATAAATCTAAAAACCTTTTGATCAAAGAGCAAGCAGACCAGCAAGATTCTGTTATCAAAGACTAAAAAAAAAATTCCTCTGGTATATAAGATATTGGTTTGCTATAGAGGAGTTTTATCTCAAGCAACAGACTTTGTAGAAATGTAAGGATTCTGGATACTTCAAAGAGAAATGATGTTTAGGGATGTGTTATTCAGAGCCATAAACGGCATAATAACAGTGAGCTTCTCTTTACCCCACCTTTGCAAGACAAACTTTGCTTTCAACCCCCACAACAGAGGATTCTAGGAAAATTACTGTTTAAATTAATTGCTTTTATAAGCACTCTATGGTCTTCATTCTTTAAACTTTTAGGAGAACATGGATGGTTGGAAAATATTTTACTGAAGATATTGGTTACTTCTATCTAACCCAGGTTTCCTCTTAATGGTGAAAGCCTTTTAATTTCTTAATGCTTATACATGGTGTAAGTTTCTTTTGAGATGCATATTTGCAAATATTTTGTAACTTAATGCAAACCTTCTAATGTAATAATTTCCTAATGTCACTGCTATGTAAATAGTAAGATGTTTTATGTGCCAATATGCAATCCAATGCCCATATGGTTAGTAATTTAAGAAACCATTTGAGTAGAGAACATTTATATCAATTATGGAATTAGTTAGCAATCTGGCAATTCTTAAACAACTTCTTACAGAATTCAGAAAGACAAAGGACCTCTCCAAAGTTTGTTAAGAATAGATAATACCTTCTCATAGCACATCCACACTGGCCATCAGTTTGGACTTGCGGGATGTGAACAGCAACACACACCAAAGTGCTGCTTTGTAACTCTCCTTCGCAGACACTGGGGAAGTGAATATAAAGGTTCTGAGGACCCTTTGAAGAGGACTATATAGTGCAAACTTGGGACCTTTACATTCACGCCCACAAGAGTCCACACTAGGGAGTTGCAACACAGCACTTTAGTGTGCACTGCTTTCACACTCCCTTAGCCTGCGCTGTGGGGCAGTGTAGACATACCCTCACATTATTATTTACATTTAAAGACTCTCTGTAATTATTCAAGTTTAGAAAAATTATCTTAAGAACTGAAAGACCTTTAAACTCCTACTACATCCTAATGGAACTGAAGGGATATCTCAGAAAATGGATTAAACAAAGGAAAGTTAAAACTTTACACTTTAAAGATGCTCTGTGAATTTCCCACATCAAAGACGATGCAATATTCTACTGATGATCTCAAACTGTTAACAAGACAATCCTATGAAGGCAATGAGCCTATGAAAAGGTGCCCGCAGGTGATATTTTGAATCCAGCCAAACCTTGACTGTCTTCTTCCTCCAATCAACCTATGCACATTCTAAGAATATAAAATCATTCTGAATTCAGCAAACCAGAACCATATTTTGCTCTCCTGACTCAACCTCAGCAGTAGCACTCATCAAAAAATCCTCATCTAAGCTGAACTCACTATACAAGAAAGCAGCAGCTGCAACAGGCATCTAAGAAGAAGAAAGAAGCTACAACTGAGCATTAAGAAGCAGTAGCAACCTGCCAATTCAGCATTGTTTCTACAGTGTCACTGGTAAAATGAAGTTTGCCAAAGCACTGCCAAAGGGATCAAATTTATTTTTTTCTTGTAATGATTTTAATAGGATATTGAAATGCTATTATAATCTAAGAGAATAACAGTTTCTCCTGTTATACACACCAGACTGGTTAGATCATGTATTCCTGGACAGAAGACATAGATTAACCTTTTAGAGTGGTAGCCATGTCAGTCTGTATCAGCAAAAAAACCATGAGGAGTCCTTGTGGCACCTTAGAGACTGATGAAGTGAGTTCTAGTCCACAAAATCTTATGCCTAAATAAATTTGTTAATCTCTAAAGTGCCACAAGTGCCTCATTGTTTTTAATAGATTAACCTTGGTAAACAAGAGAACTACTGTGATTTAATTTAGGATTTAAGATTATTAATAGTAATTATATTGCTTGTCTCAACACAAATTCTTACGTATGGCTTCATTTAAATAACATCTTTGGTTTTATAAGATTTAGTTAACACTCACTACACTCACCTTGTCTATTTAATAACAGTTTAGATTATCCATGAGAAAACCAAACAGGACTCATCTACCCTTAAAAGAAAGTCCTTTGCCCATTTATAAGCTGTTTCAATTATCTCTGATACATTGAGACAGAACTCACTGTTGCTTTGGGGAATAATGTACTTTGGTTGTAGTTTACCAAAATAAGAGTCCCTTCCAGGGTAGACTTCCTCTAAAAGTGTAAAATGTAAAATGCTCTCCACCGAGACACATACAGAAGAGACTGCAGCAGATGTAACCATTGTTTACTGTTTGTGTTCTATTCCCCCCTTTCTTTAATAATAAAATATTCATAGTAAATAACAGTGAATATTTTATTTATCTTTAATTGAGGTGTCCCGTAAAGCTTGGAAAAAAACCCATATGATTAAAAGAGTGGGAGTCACATTCCTGAAGTGACATTAAGAAAAATAATTAAGATTTGGCCTCTCATTTCTTCTTTCTTTAGACTATATTTCAGGAATTTTGGAGATAACATTACTTAATGCTCAATACTCCTTTCTACCCCTCAAGCTGAATGCAGCACTATACATCAGATCTACTTTTTAAATTCTACTGTCGGAGGTAATATTTTTTTTAAAAAAAGAAGTCAACATTTTATAACTAACACTGCATTTAATGTGATTCCCCACAACAAATATCAAACTGCTCCATATTCATCTTTTAGACTCAGCTATGCACAAGCCTAATGCCAATGACAGATACTTCGTAGAACATCTATGAAGAAATGAAGCACCAACAAAGATTTATAGTAGAGGTGAAATATTACTAAGTAATATCAAGGTAACATATTCAGTTGGGATTACATATGTGATTGTTACTGTGCTTCTTGAAGTTTATTTCATTATTTCTTACAGTTTATAGAAGAGACCTACAAATTTTTTGTCATAAATTTGCTGAGCAACCGTTAAAATGAATAAAATGTACTAATGTAAAAGAAAAATGACAATTAAATGAAAGCGAGGAATACTTGTAGCACTTGTGGCCCATCTACATTTAACAGCCCTCTTAGAATTGGCATGCTAATGTACATTTTTTTTTCTCTTTCTTTGTGTGTGTATAAATGCATCTTACTTCTGTTCCATTCTATGCATGCGATGAAGTGAGCTATAGCCCACGAAAGCTTATGCTGAAATAAACTAGTCTCTAAGGTGCTACAAGTATTCCTCGCTTTCTTTATGGATACAGACTAACACAGCTGCTATTCTTGAATTAAATGAAACATGAAAATTTTTGATTTCAATGCAAAATTTAAGACTGCTCTTTAACAAGATACCAGACTGAGAACTCTGGAAATGGAAGTCTTCGGTTTATCACTAGATGCAGTGGTACGTAGCAATTTACTCCACAGAGTCCCACCAATGTTCCTGTTCTACATAGAGTGGTGAGTGATCACTACAGGTTCCCAATTCAATCTTAAATACACAAACACGAATCTCCCAACTGGGAACTGTGAGGGGACTCCACTTACCCTTATCTATTCCCCAAGGAGGAATAGCTGTCATTATACCCTCCCTCCCCCTTCCCTATCACTCTCCTACCCACTTCTTGTTCTTCTCTTCCCCATTCACATTCTCTCTCTGTTCTCCCATCCTTCATGGATTCCACCATATTTGCCATCCCTCTTCTCCTGCCCTTCATGTTATTTCTCGTGCCTTTGCTAATCCCATCTTCTCAGGCTTTTTGCATAGGTTCCCCAGTCAGTTTTCTATTCCTGCCCTCCACATTTCCCCACACACATACATTCCAGCTTTTACCTCATGCCCTCCCACATTCATTTGCTTCTCACAGTCCCATTGTCTCTTTGATAGGCATAGGGGGCCACTATCTTCCCTAAGGATAGCTTGGATTCACTCCTTTGGGAAGAACAGGAGTCAGAGGCCATCATTGCTAAGGGCAACCTAAGTTTCCTGTTGCAGAGGCTGTAACAAAATCATGGTCATCTCAATTGAGGGCAGCCTGTAGCATTAATCTGAGAACAATGGGAGACGACAGCCACTTTGGAATAGGGAAATTCTTTGTTCCCTCAGGAGAAAAATGTGTGTCAGCCATGCTGATGGATAAACTTTATTATGAAGAATAAGAGCAAAAACATTATGCTTAATCCTAAATATGTCATACCACAGAACATCCGACAGTACCAGATATAGCTAAGGTTCACCTCTGTGCCAATTTTTGTTGTGTAGATAAAAAATGCTGTTTTAAACATACAGACAGACAATAAAATGTTAGAAACCCTGACAGCTTTCAGCCAAAGACCAATTTCTTCCAATTACAAATGTATTTTAAAAACATTAAAACTACTTTGAATTTTCTAAGGGCAACAAAATTAAGCTGTGAAATACCACACAGAGAAGCTTGTAGAGTAAGCCCATATCAGAATACAGCCTTCAGTGTGAAATCATAACCAGTACTTCCCTTTTTTTAAAAAAAATCAAAAATAAGCATGGCAACTCTTAACCACATGTGAAAGGTAGAAATATGAAAATAGTTAAAAAGCTGTTTATTGGAGTTAGGTTTTTAAAAAGTTTTAACAAGATGCTAAACCTGCACTCTGTCATTTAGCTTATTTTCATTTTTATTCTAAACTAGTCCATTTATTATTTATTTACCTTTGGAATAAAAATATAATAGTCTTGTGCTCCTCTAAGAATGATTAAGTTTCAAACCACTAGCAAAAGATTGAAATTTTTAATCATCTCATTGATGGCATTAATTTTCACTCATTTTAAGGAACACAAAGTCATTGGTTGTTTGTCTCATACTTTTCCCTCATACGTGGCTATTACAGCTCGACTTGTTCATCAATTAATAGTTTAACCCTGCCTCAAGCACTCAATAAACCACCAGGTCTTCCTCATTCCTTTGGAAAAGGAACTGGAAGCTATGGTTATTTCTAAATGTTGCCACCTCTGCATCATCTGTGTTGACATCTTATTACTGTGTGTCTTGGTTTTATGTAGCTCTTCTCTCTTTGCTACAGGGGTAATTTATTTTAGTTTTTAGAAAATGGAATGCACATAATGTAATAGGCAACAGCCATTACCACATATTGACATAACAAGATACTTCAGTGCTTTTCCACCATTTTGCTAAGAGGTTCAGATTGAAAATAGTTTAGCACTTTATGGCAAAAAAAGAGTTTTGTTCTGACACTCTGTGGCGGGGTGACCACCTGCCCCCTACCGGAAGGGGCTTTGGAAAGCCCCAAAAGAGGTTTGAAATAGCCCAAGGAGGGGGTTAAGGCTGGGGGCCAGCAGGCTTTTCAGGCCTGATTGGGCATTAGACCCAGCTGGATGGCCACGCCCCAAACACAGGCCTGTATAAAGGCTGGGAGTCTTCTCTGTACTCAGAGGGCGACAGGCCTGACTGCAGGAGCTTGAGCCAGGTAGCTGGGTTAGGGCAGAGCTGGGGCAGGGCAGAGGGAGCTGGGCAGGCTCTAGCCGAGAGCCCCAGGCCTCCAGGCCTGACACAAGGACCGGCCCAGGAGTACAAGGGTTGCAGGGGGCAGCCCAGGGATGGAGATAGTGACAGCAGGCCAACCCTCCTTGCCTGTGATGAGAAGCCATGATACTGCAGTCTGCCCCAGTGAGCGGGGGCAAGTGGTGACTGACAGTGGCACACTCTGAGGTGGGGATAGGGGGTAGAGGGTTCCCCCAGGGGGGGAGACCCTCAGACGAAAGGGGGTACTGCAGGGGTGCAGCACCCACAGGAGAGGGCACCGGGGTCCGGGAGGGACACGGGGCCAGCAAAGGAGCGGGGCATCAACCTGTGGAGGGCGCTCTGGACGCTGAAGGAGCTGATTCCCCAGATGACCAGCGGGAGGCGCCGCAGGGGTGAGTGTGCGCCCCGTGACACACCTGTAAAATATGTTTTTGCAAGACTGAAGCACATCTAGGTATTTTCTCTGGCACACATACTACATTTCATGATGCACTATAAAGTAACCAGTGAAAGGTACAAATAGACTTTTCCCTCTCCAAACCAACTGCATTAAAAGACTCAGACTGAGCATTTGTCCTACCTACTAGATCCAGGATTCTTCAGGTTTCTGAGGTTGAGAGAAATTATTTTGTAGAGCTAATCTAGTCCATATTTAGTAAATTAGCAATCTTTCCAAACAGAAATTGCCTTAGATTGGATTACACCACAAACTATTCATGAGAAACCCTTACTTTCAAACAAGGTTCTTTCTGTTATTTATCAAGTTTTAAATATACTGTAATTATTTCAGAGAACAGAGCTCTCTCTGGATAGAATAATTAAGAAGAAAACATTTTAAATGCAGTTAAGTGTTTTTGGAAATAGTTTATTGAAAAATAATGCACATTTTGAAATTTCTAAACTTTAAACGGTTAACACTGATTCCAGTTCCCAGAAATCCTTTGATTGTAAGCTTCATAATTTACATCTAATGCTATTAAAATTAGTCATTAATAGCTATTATACAAAATATAAAATTTATGCAGAAATCAATAGTCAAGTGTTTACTTTAGAGTAAACCCACCTTGTCATACTATAGAGAGCCTGTTTTGTTTCATTATTTGTCAGAAGGGGTTGACAAAACATGTTTTATGATGTTTAATCATGTCTCAGTAGTAGGTGTTCTAAAAATATTTCCAATTCCATTTATTGGGAGCTTGATTTCATTTCTTTTCTTTGCATAAACCAATTGCATTGCAAGCCACAACACAATCAATCAGACCGCATCTTAAACATGTCAACAACTAATGCAATGTATAGAGCAATCTCACCTTTATTCATCTAGGCTTCAAAAACCCAGATAGCTTAAGTACAGCAAATATATATATATTATTCAAGTCAGATGTATCTTGTAAAAAGACAACTCTAAATGAACTTTATGCATCTGGGTCCACCAAAAGCTTGCAGATATACTGCAGTACACTTTGGCTGCCTGCTCTCTCACTTTTATATAATTTTTCACATTGCAAAAATAACCAAATAGTGGAGAGCGAATCCAGTATACACAGTAGAATACACAACCCATTAAAGTTATGATTATGAATCGTAATCGAAACTGTAACATAACCAAGTTATAAATTGTAAGAGTGACTTTCCAAGTCCACATCAATAGAATGCAAATGTGAACATATATAGGACTTTTCATCTGAGAATCTCAAGTGCTTTGTAAACAACTATGCCCCAGTACAACACTGCTAAATAGTTATGTATTAATAATTGGACAACTGAGGCATTTTTTCATGTAGGCAAAACATTCCCCTTCTCTGCCCCCACCCCATCACATCCCTGACTTGTCTGTGCACATTGGGCAGCGTGTAAGCTGAGTGGTGGGCAAAGGAACAGATGATGGAGTACTCTGCTGATCTCTGGCTACGTAGTGGCTTGCCTTTTACAATGAGCCAAAATCCTTTGTGGAGATGTTAACTGGAGGTTACTAATGTATGTTATGGAATGGATCAGGTTGGAAAAACTTTGATGGAACCATTTAATGTTTCAACATTTTTAAAATGTCATAGTCATTTCAAAACAAAGGAGTCCTGACAAAATCAAAATGTCCCATTTTGACTTTTTCAGAACATTTCAATTTTTTGTTTGAAAGTGACTATGAAATGTTAAACATGTTTAAAATAGATCAGATTTAAATGGTGAAATCAAAATGAAACATTTTGATTTTGTCACAATGAAACATTTTAATTGACCCAAAGCAATTTTTCCCCAGAATTTTCTTTTGCAGAGAATTTTAAAATTTTCAGTTTTGGCTTCTAACCAGACCAAAGAAATGTTGAAGTCTCTAAATCCTTCGGAAAGCAGAATTTCCATCCTGTGCACAGCTCTAAAATGGAGGTATTGACTGATGCCATCAGGGAAGAAGCTCTCGATATACTTCTCTTCTGCCTCTTTTACACCAGATTTTCACAGGACAGGATTGAGTCCTAAGTGCATTCATGATTTCTGTTCATTTGAATGGGTGTTAGGGGTGTTCAACACCTCTGAAAAATTGGACCCAAAACATCTGATATTACACATGGGTTATTTCTATTTTTTGGCGGGGTGAAAGGGGGTTGTTGCAGTTTTAAAGTCCACTACTTTGTAATCTGGCAAAATTTGACCAATGGATTTTAATTATTTTTTAAAATAAAGCGCTCAGACTTTTAAGGTTAGTTTCAGCACTAAGTTGTTGGGTTTTTTTCAATCCAGCCATTGGAGTTAAGAACCAATAAGGACAAATGTCAGTAGTTACAGAAACTGCTCTGCCAGAGCTAGATTAAATTGGTATATTATTATTTTTGAAAATAAATCAACAGTAAGTCAATAGCGGTTTCTCTACCCTGCACTGATGCACATATCAGATTCATAACTGGCTGACTATACAATGAAACAGTACTTAACTTCAAATTAAACCTCATTATAATCACACACATTCTCTTTTTGTAGAGACTGTCAGCTTTAATAAATACATGCACCAAGTACTACTTTTCTCTTAACATGTCATCTTTACTGTATCCCATGATGAGCCTTTAATGTTGTCCACCAGATTTATGGTTTAACACTTAGTTAATATAATCAAGAGCTGAATTAGTGTATAAAATGCCCAAGTTGGGAAGAAAGATGAGTTCATTTTAAATTGGTTAACACCTTAATTTAAGAAACTAAATTGCAAAGGGAAACATGCCCAGACTGCTTAATACACCAGTCTATTTTTAAAAAAAACTCAAAGTACTCTCATACGGTTATTTTATTGTAAGTCCTTCTATCACATATTTATGACAGAAGTATTCATGTCTAGCAATATAATATATTTACAACACAAATCCAAAATGTAACTTTGATCATGAATATTCAATGAGAACAATAGTGAAGTGAAGAATTTTTCTTTGAAACTATGTTTATTGGGGCTGGATGAGCCTTAAGAATCACAAATGTAAGTGAAAACAGCTCACTGAAAGTTATCACACCAGCCATTACACTTTTTTACTAGACTAATCGAAAGTGCTACACCCAGAAGATACCCAAAGAACACAAAGTGGAGGGAACAGGTCAGCTTGATTGCAATAATATTCTTACATACACATGCCCAGATCATATTTTGAAACTCATCATTACAGCAGCAATAAACAAGCTAGTGGAAGGAGAAAAGAAGAATCCAATATTTGATGTGATCCCACATATCATTTTCCCTCTCATCACATGATAAATAGCACAAAATCAGACAAATAATTTTTTTATAAAACAATACTGTTGCAAATATCTACTATATATAATCCATACACACAAAATGTACATGTATATTCATGAGGCTTATGTCTTTCTCAGTACAGATATTATAAATTGTGGTCTTGGTGACTAAACGGTCAATGGTTTGTTTTTTTTAATTTCATACTGATTCTAGGTGTTTTGGGAGCCCAAGCTGATCCACTCCGTTCTTTCTGCAGAGAATTCCCACCCTCTCTGTTTAGGTAGTATCAACCTCAGAAGCTGGTTGCAGCTACAGCACCTAGCATAGAAGAGGCTGCCTGAAGAATAGAGAGAAAGGTGCTGTGGAGAAATTGGGTCTATATTACAGCATGAAATATCTGATCCAATTCCAGACAGACAAGTTTAGGCTTGTTTTACATCTAAAAATTATCAGATTAATATGACTGCCATATATTCTATTATATCTATAAGCCATTTAAAATGTGAGGAATAAGCCACTGCGAACAGAATGCTGGAAGACAATGAAAATACATTGTGACTTCTATGCAAATGGACATTGTAAAAAATGCAGAATGTCAATGATGAAACTATTTTTAAAAAGACACTGGCAAGGAGTGCTGTGTTTATCACGTTGCTTGGCATATCAAAATATCAATTAGTGTCACCCGTTCAGGCAAAAAATGTCAACAGAGTTTTGCAAGCATTAATGTATCTTATTTGGTTTCCTTGCCCTTATTTCAATGAGAAGTGCCGCCAATAGGAATGATTTCTACTTACATGATTTCCCCCCCCTGCATTTGTTGAACTATAGACTAATGGTCATATGGTTCTGAAGAGGCTAGATAGTGAAACTGACAAAAGAGGCAGTTAATTTAGTAAATATTTGAGACAGACTAGTTTAAATACATTGCTAGACTGCAGGATGCTACAAACACCCAACAGTATAAATCCATGCCACAACCTATTATTATTCTCTGAGCAGCCTGTGTTTGGTCTAGACTCAAGAGGGATCTTCTGAAGAATAGAACTACTAAATTGCAGTACTATATTTTCATCTTTCATATATCAGCATTGTGTTAACATCACACAGAAGATTACTTATTCATTATAAAGATATTAAAGTGCCCTAAACCCTACTTTACCTCAAGGCTGTTGACATATTATATTCTAAGAGAAAATAAATTGAGAGCGCTATTTAAAATCACTGTCACCTCTTGGTAATAAATGCTTTACATTGATTGGTTCTTTTATATACACTGGCCCCAGTTCTTGGATGCATTGCAGTCACTTTGTGTTGTTCCAGCAGTGCAAAACAACCATAAATCTGACTGATTTTACCAGTGGAGGATTCCCCTAATGGGTTATGCCTCTCTATAGTAGCAATCCCTGATCTGCCCCTTGGAGGCTGTTGTCAGACAGTGTAAATAATATAGAGCAGGCTTCTCTACTTTAATCTAAGGATTTGACTGGATGGTCTCAAGCTTGGAGAGTAAAATGGTGGCTTACAGGCATCTCTGCCCAGAGCTCTTCCTCATCTGTCACCTTTGCTGTCACTCCTGAGTGCAGCTTGGATACTGCCCACATTTGGGATGCCCTATATCTGAACCCAGAAAATTAAATAGTATTCAGGATATTGGTGGTACAACATTTGGCTATTCCTGACAAAACTTGACTTACTAGAAGCTCCTGTGCTGTTCAGAATTTCCTAAAACACACTCATCTATTCATCTTGTCTCTCAGGGTTTACTCCAAGTCATAAAATGCATTTAATGAAGCAGATGAGTTCCACTCCACTTCCTCATGCACAGTGAATTTCATGGGACTTTGGCCCCGTCCTCTTTAGAGAAGCTCCCTGCTAGGAATATCTTGTCCATCTGTTAATATTATGTTCTTATCAATTCCTTCTGCCAGATGACTGGAAGAACTTTGGCTCTCTGAGGGAACTACAGTTATGGATTAAAACAGTAAACATCTTACCTAGAAGAGTTTATTAAAATAAGTTTGCTCTTTGTCAAGGGTTTCTGAGATTCCTTGAGCCCAGTTCACCTCTCCTTTAAATGGATGCAACTCCATTGATCTCAATGGAGTTACTCCTCATTTACATCAGCATGATGTAACAAGGAGTAATGGTCTCAAGTTGCAGTTGGGAAGGTTTAGATTGGATAGTAGGGAAATCTTTTTCATTAGGAGGGCGGTGAAGCATTGGAATGGGTTACCTAGGGAGGTGGTAGAATCACCTTCCTTAGAGGTTTTTAAGGTCAGGCTTGGCAAAGCCCTGGCTGGGATGATTTAGTTGGGGATTGGTCCTGCTTTGAGCAGTGGGTTGGACTAGATGACCTCCAGAGGTCCCTTCCAACCCTAATATTCTATGATTCTATGAGTGAGAGCCAAATCAGGTCCCCCTTTCCTGAATGGTATTTCTCTTTGAATGCATTTCAAAAGGCATTGCAGTTTAATTGTTTTATGAGCTTTGCTCTTTGAAAAGAAATGAATAAAAAGTACCCTTGCTTGACCCTGATGGGCCTCTCAGATTTTGCCATTTTTCTTTAAGATTTTGTAATTTTTATGCAAGTGGAGCAACACCTATGCTTCCCCTCTCCAAAATCATGGAGCACTGTCTGCAGGGAAACCAATGAGGTTTTCCTGACTAGCAGACCCATGCTTAACTCTATATAGCACAGATCCTTAAATGCAGAAAGTTATTAGGGTGAGGCTGATTGATTCACAACCACAGGGTCTCTCTCTCACACTCTGGCCTGGTCTACACTACAAACTTAGGTCGACGTAAGTCACATTAAGTTGATCTGATAATGTATGAGGGCTCTAGCTGGAGGTGCAGACTCAGGGGTGGGACTGGGGATGAAAGGTTGGGGGTGCACGAGGGTGCTCTGGGCTGGGACAGAGGGGTTTTGAGAGTGGAAAGGGGATTGGGGTTGGGGTACAGGAGGAATCAGGGGGGCAGGCTCTGGGTGGTGCTTACCTCAAGCATCTCCCAGCAGCAGCAGCAGCAGCGTGTGTCCCCCTGGCTCCTAAATGGAGGCATGGCCAGGCAGCTCTGCACATTGCCCTGTCCCAGGTGCTGCCCCTGCAGCTCCCGTTAGCCATGGCTCCTGCCTAATGGGAGTTGTGGGGGCAGCGTGTGGAGTCCCCTGGCTGCCCCTACATGTAGGAGCCAGAGGGACGACATGCTGCTGCTCTGGGGAGCTACCCGGAGTGAGGCAAGCCCCTAACCCTGCTCCCTAGCTGGAGCACCAGAGCAGGGCAAGCCCCAGGTCCTGCTCCCCAGCAGAAGCTTGAGGGTCGGATTAAAATGTTTGGAGGGCCAGATGAGTCCCTTGGGTCGTAATTTGCCCACCCCTGGTCTATATCATAAACTATGGCTTTCTGTCCATCTTCCCACTCCTCTTTCCTGAATAAATTTTCAGACTTGTTTATGTGTGTCTGATACCGTTGTCTTCTAAAAGCTGCAGAAACTATTGGCCCAGACACTTATATAAAAGATATACATTTCATAGGTTTACGATGTTGGTGAAGAATAAATAAATAAATGAAGCAATGACCAGACAAACAAATACTGCCCTCAGATGCATGGAACAACTGAAGTCAATTACTACATACACCTACACCTTTAAAAGCAGGAGCGAGTGCCCCCGCATATCCATCATTTATACATGCATGTAAAATAATCCAATTGGAAGCATGTATATAATATACTTAAAGAAAAGATCTTATCCATGATTCAATCTGGCTTTACAGATAAAGCAGTTTTCTAGTCTTGCCTTATAATTAATCAGGACTTATAGCCATTTTAGTAATTAATTCCCCACACAATGTCATTTAGTATTTTTGTATAACTGCAGTTTTCAATAACCTTGCCTGGTAGTTTTCCCCACCACATATTTAATATTCTGTGCATGAAAAAGTTCATTTATCCCTCTCGTCTTATTCTTCCTTCTAGACTGAATATATTAACTCTCGGTGGCATGACTGATACAATGGGAGGTTTTAAAAATGCCTGATACTTTTTTTTATTGCTTCAGATTATGTAATTGCTTTAAAGATACCCATACTCTACCACTTCCATTATAAACTAGATGGACTGCCATTGATTTAACTACTCAGTTTATACTTTTTGGTATTGAGATCAATCGTGTTGAAATTCCCTCCGTCTTTTAAAGTGACATCATTAGGCAGCAACCAGAACTAAATGCAATGGGCCTAATTCTCCCCTGCTTTGGCCTTCTTGTAGTCATTTCCATCTCTACAAAAGGAGAGCTTAACACACTAGCCCACTTTTCAGACATCCAGCACAGGAAAAGGTAACTATGTAGGGCTGTGAAGAATTAGCTCCCGTGTTCTTTAGTGAGACTACCAAAGGCATAAACCCAATAGTAGGGCGTCCACAAATGTACAAGTCCTAAAGCTTACATGTGTACCATTTACCAGCTTTGCTCTAACAATTAGCACAAGCACTAAGATTTCATGTTATGCCAATCTCATTACAATCAGTTTCTCTCAACAAGGCACTAACATTTCAATGCATGTAGCCAAGTCTGAGGATTCTGATCATTACGGGGGAAGTGGCTGAATGGGTATCCTTCCCATAATAGTGTGGTGGACAAGGGTGAAGTCTTATGCTCAGATACTATGGGGATGGGGGCTATATAAGTTTATGGAGGAACACACGGACCGATCAAGCATAAGTGGAGGCTAACAATTGATATATTATGGTCCCTGGCCTGTATTAAGGGAGTCATTCAAGTTGACACTCTGACAACTAATGTGAGGCTTTTGCAGTTTACAGACTAGTATGTAGAAATTTCTCTAGGATCATGAGGTTCTGTAGTCGAGAGTTAGATGAGAGTTTGAGGTTCAGGGACTGAGGTAAAGGGTGGTACTGAAATCTGAATTCATTATCTCCCAATCCTGACATTTAGGTTTTTATAACTACAATAATTTTAATAATGCTGTTTTAAATAGGGCCATATATAAGCACATAGATCTATCTCAGACATCTAGATACCTATTTATAATTGACTAAAAGATTTTATCTCAATTTAAAAAAAAATGTTCTGCTGTATCATTTCTGGTTCCTCCTAACACTATCTGAATTGCCAATTACTGTTTATTTACATAAAACACATCATATTGCTTCTGTTTCCTGATTGGATAGCATGAATGACTAACATACACAGAGTGAAACTCTAATGTTATAATTGAAAATACAATTTGAAATTAACTTTCCCCAAACCATGAAGCTTAAAATTCTCTCCTAGTTATGCTCATCTGCTGTTAAAAAGTGAGTGTCATGAATACATCTGAACTGAAGTTCATTTAATGTCTGAACTAATTCTCAGGATCAAGTTACCTTCCCCCCTCCATCACTATTCATTTATCTCTAGAAAAGAATGAAGAAAAAACATTACTTTATATACTTGTGTACATCCTGATTTATGTGTACCAATCAAATCAAAATAGTCAGATATTTTAACATGTATCACACACAGTTTATGTAGTCTTATACTTGATTATATGAGATGGAAGTGAACCAAGGTAAAAGGGCAGAAAGATGTGCCAAGACCTGGACAGATTAGAATGAACTAGTCCTGTGCGTTTCATGAGAAAATGTGCTCCTGTGGAGTGTATGTGCTCAACACAAGTGCCTATCTCTGTGGGCCTCTTTTTGTGTAATAGTTTACCAATTCCTCAAGGGATCTAGTGGTGTTTTCATAGCAAATATTCACTATTTTGTGTGATTTTTTTTATTCAGTGTTGCCTTTAAAGTAGTTTGCCTTGAGGTGGTGCATAGGTCCCTCAGTTGCTATTAGTCAACATTGTCAGGGATCCAACCCTATGCTCTGGGTGTCTCTAAGCCTCTGACTGTCCGAGGCTAGGACTGGATGATGGAATGGATCACTCAATAATTGTCCAGTTCTGTTCATTCCTTTTCCACTGGCCACTGTCAGAAGTCAGGATATTAGGCTGGATGGACCATTGGTCTGACTCAGGATGGCCATTCTTATGTTAAGCAAAGGGAGCAATAATCTTTCCCCCATCATTATAGTCGAATCCACCAAACAGGCAAGATTGTGGAACCCAAGAATTATACTCCTCATCTTCCCTGAAAGTGTAGGAAAATGGGTTGTGACTCGCTGAGTTTAGAGCTTCTTTCCTGTAACCAGAGCACAAAGTATCCTTTGGGACACTGTAAAATAATAAACACAGTAATTAACATGACCTTATAATCCAGTTTGCACAGAACAGTAGATTCTGATGGAGCCTATAATACCTGGCTATATTGGCCATTGAGAAGTAGGACTCTTCCAAGGGAAGTATTTTCAAAACTGAATTGAAGAAGGGAGAGCGACTAGAGAATGGATGCCAGGAATGGATGCCAGGAATAAGGAGAAAGGAAAGACAATGAAAATTATTTGACATTATTAGTCACCACTGTGCCAAGGGAGAAAAAACCAACCCTTCATACCAGAAAGGTGATCTTTAAAGATAGAGAAAACTTTCAGAAATCCTCCTGGAAAACCTTATGAACTTTCAAATAAATTACAATGTGCATGTTATGATAATCAAGCTTGTTCACAGAGTACTCGAAAGCCTTGTTGACCAAGATCTAAATCTCTCAATGCCACACTTGTCATTTTCTATTAGATTGTTCCCATATAGGCACTCTTCGAACCTGTCACTTAGGACAGTTTCTATTATTTCACATGCTATTTCCTTTTATGCTCCCTTCTAAACACAAGCTAGCTATTATTTTAGATGTCAACCTAATTGGCTGGTAATTACTGAGGTTAATCTGGTCTTCCCTTCAAATATCAGCACAGTAAAATAACTTATCTGTACACTTAGATTTGTGTGCATTTAACACAAAAAGAATGATCATCTTGTGTTCACAGTTCATGAAGACTGCTGCTGAGGGTGACAAGATTTCTCCTTTTTGAGGCCCCGATTCAGCATTTATGAACACATTTAAATCCATCCCTATTCAACAGAGTAGGTGCTTAAATACTTTTGTAGAACAGGAACTGAAATAAGAGTACTTCTAGAGCTCCAAGGTAGAATGAGCCTCTTCCAAGGCTCATTAAGAGTCTTCTATGAGTCTGGGGTCAAAAGGGATGCTAATCACCACTGGGACAGGAGTGTTCTAAGATGGGTAAAATTTCACTATGGCCTGAGTTTAAAAACCTTAGGGAGGTTGATGGATGTGATCATAGCCTTTAAATAGCATAATTCAAATGATAAATTAATCACAACCTCCACGCCCTCCCCTCCCCCAACTAAAATAAAAGGGTTACATGAATCCACCCAGGAGTTTTAGACTGGGCAGGTGGGGAAGCTTTTGCGGAGTATTTATTTTGAGAAACGTGTGTGTGTGTGTGTGTGTAGGAGAGGGAAGGGAGAAGTAAACACAGAAGCAAAAGGCAAGAAACCCAAGCAGCAATCTGTGAGCAGAGTGTCTCACCCCAGAAAAAAGCTAGAGAGAAAGACGTTTTGGGGAGTCAGGTGTTGGCTAGAAGCTAGGGGCTGTAAGTTAAGAAAAAACTCTTGTTTATGATTCCTCCTGTGTTTGAAGAAGCAAGACCTTTTACATTCTTTGTAATAGACAAAGTTGCAACAAAGAAAATACCAGACTCCATCATCAATTTCTATCCCCAACTGGAATATCCCGAAGGCCCATAACTTTGACTAGCTACTCAAGTCAAAATGGTCAAAGGTCTGGCCCCATTTTTGCCTAGGACGACATATCTGTTGAAAGCATTCCAAGTATTCTGAAATATCTAATAACTAGTGTAAAAGCCTATGGACACGGGCCAACGGTAATGGCTCGCGGCCCTCCCGCTCGCTCAGCCCCCCTCTCCCCCTCCAAGGGCCGCCCCCGCTCAGCCCTCCCTCCCCTCCCCCCACTCCAAGAGCCGCCCCCGCTTGCTCAGCCTCCCCTCCCTCCCGCTGCCCCCCCACTCGCTCAGCCTCCCCTCCCTCCACTCCAGGGCCCCCCCGCTCGCTCAGCTCCCCTTCCCCCCACTCCAAGCCCCCCCGCTCACTCAGCCCCCCTCCCCCACTCCAACGGCCCCTCAACCCCTCATCATGCGCCCGACAGCCCAGCCCGCTCCCTCCCATCCCCCCAGCAGCATGGGGAAGGCGGCCCACTCCGGCTTGGCTGGGCGCAAATGGCCGTCTGGGCCCGATCGCCTCTGCCCTGCCGGCCCAGCGCCCCCTTCCCACACCCCGTGCGGCCAGAGCCCCCTGCCTGCGCCTCCTGCACCCAGCCACCCTCCTGCCCGAACCCCCTGATCCAGACCCTGCTTCCCTCTCGGCGGCGTACACGCAGCGGCCATGTTGTGCTGCCGAACTACACCTCCCAGCATGCCGTTCGTCGGGGCCCTCTCTACTGTGCATGACGGCTTCACACAAACTTCCTTAGCCTTTTATTATATAGGATATGTTAAGTTTATTTATATGTTTAACAGGGTCCCTGCAGGGCCCTCCTGGCTCCTGCCCCTGTTTGTCCCAGAAAGTCACTCAGGAGACCCAGTTTGCACTGCTCACCTTTGGTTTATTATACAAGACATGCTCCCACCACCTTCAGAGTCACCACATGTACAAGTTCGTTCTCTCTCTTCCTCAGCAGGAGAGAAGGGCAGGCTAGTCCTTCCTGCTTCCCATCAGAGCAGCTTCCCTCCTCCCTAGCTCCTTCACCTCCTTTGCAGGTACCTTTCCTGTCCAGCCCCCCCACCCCTGCTTCCTTCTCCTGAGGCTTTTAACCAGCCCCAGCCTGCAGAGACAGCAGCTGCCTCTGCTCTGCCAGTTAGGGCCAGGTGGCCTCCCCAGCTCCAATTACCTTCCCTCAGTGTAGTTGGGGTGACAGAGGGTTTGCTAGCAGTTTTTCTGCTAGCACCCTGTCACAATATGGTATCCCCTAGAATACTGCTTTAGGTTTGGGACCTAAAGTAGCATTCAGTTGCTTCATTTCTTGATTCCAGCCTCAAGAAAGAATTAATATGCTTAATAGATCTCTTCAGTGTCTGTATATAAAGAAGCTGGTGACAAGAGAATTGTACAGAATAAGGTCAGAGGAAGAAAAAGGCCATGCCACAGTGACGGATGTACATGTAGTGGAGGTTAGGGAGGGATTATAACTATTTTTGTGATGTAGCCTGAAATACTCTATTCTTGAGAGCATGTTTAAACCCAAATTATTTCTCAGGGGAAAAATGCTTAACCCCCCAAATACTCATATTGCTTTTACCTGGTCTTGAAAACAAACACTCTTGTGAACCTGCATCTATCAAAACATCAATTTCAAACTGGCTCCATACTAAAAGTTAATTTAAGGATTAAATAACATACCTTGAGTTTTAGATGAGAATGGTGAAATGCACCAGCAAAAGCTCCATCTGTTGCTAACCAATTGAAAGGTAATAGCTTCAAGTCACAATGTCAAAGTTTGAAAATGAATGTATTAAAATTCTAAGAACGAACATAAATGACGGGCCTACATTTTCAAATGAGACAATTATTTATAACTGTATGAATTTCACATGACTTTATAATAGATATTTTACATGTGCATCCTATAATCAATTAGTCAAGATAACTAACCTGGCTAGCATTGGCACTGCACCAAACATCTCAAACCAGCAGTGAATTCTGAAATAAATATTACTGCTCTTCAAAAATGCCAAGTGAATCAGGTTTCTATAGAGAAACAATTACCAAGTGAACCAAGGGGTTTCCCTATGCTATTTCAACTTGCTAGGTAGACTAACCAGTCACTGGCTTCTGGGATATTTCTCTCACCACCAGGTATGTAGCTAGCTACATGGAAGTGGGAAGACTTCAAACAATATAACTGTAGTAATGATCCCTTCACAAGTAGAGAATCGTCTGGCTTTTTGCCACTGCTTGTGAACACCCTTAGTGCCAAAGCAAGACAGAAGGACAGAGGAAAGTCTCTGTTTGAAAGAAAAACCTGTGCTGGGATTCTCGATCTGATAGAATCTAGATCTTTTAGCTCTACAGATGTGAGAAATTCATTCAGCTCAGTGGCAACCAAAATGATAAAAATGGATGGAACTGGATAAACTCATTCGATTACTTGAGGTTTGGAACTTGACAGCTTCCTCCTGATCTCTTGACGACTACAAGAAGAGAGAACAGACTTCTTTCTCTTCTTCCTGAAGAAGTGAGCATATGGACAGATGTTCAACCAACAACATACAGTTTCAACTCTGGTGTCTTTTTCTAGAGAAGGAAGTGGAGAAGAGACCCATGAAAGAGCTGGAGGAAAGTGAGAAAATAGTAATGGATGGAAGATATCAGTCTGAAGTGATTTCTTCAGACTCCCTGTTACCATTAGCAGAATTTCTATATGGAGGAGGAAAGGAACCATCTTAGAAGCCATTCCTAAAGGCCTGTGTACCCTGTCCAGTTGAAACTGGACATTACTAGAAAGGGGCATTACTAGAAAGGGGCACAGGCCAGAATAAAGTGTAGGCCAGTAATGTATATACTTGATGCCAGTTTTACAAAGCTGAAAACAATTATGAGCCACATCAGCTGTGAGAGAATTCAATTAGAAAAATGTGAATGATTGGGAATTGTTTAAAAACTCTTTGCTAGATGCCAAAAAAAAAAAAAAAAAAAGCCGTAATGGAGGAAGAAGGTCGTACTGCTTATAAAACTAACCTGGTTTAGATGAGAAGAGAAGATAGGTAGAAAAAAAATTAAAATATGATGTATATAATATAATCTCAAATGGAAGAGCAGGGAAGTTCAGACTGGAATTAAGGCATACCTTTTTTAACAGTCAGGGTAATTAACTATTGGAACAATTTACCATGGGTCATGGTGGATTGTCCATCAATGACAATTTTAAACTCAAGATTGGATGCTTTCCTAAAAGATCTGCTATAGAAATTATTTTGGGATGTTCTATAGACTGTGGTATACAGGAGGTCAGATTAGAGTCAGGCCTGCACAACATGCGGCCCGGGGCCCACATGAGGCCTGCATGGGCTCACTGTGCGGCCCACGGGGGGTGAGTAGGGGTGGGGTAAGACAAGCGGGGGGATTGAGGGGAAGCAGATGGGGGTGGGGCAAGGGTGGGGCTTTTTGGCCCGCAGATAGGTTTTTTGCAGTAATATGGCCCTCACTGCTTTCTGAGTTGTGCAGGCCTGGGTTAGAGGATCACACTGGTCCCTTCTGGTCTTGGAATCTATGAAAGCCTGTGTTTTAATCGATGAATGTCACAGCTGAAGTTAACGAGATCTTCACTAGAGGTGTTCTAGAGTATGTCTATGCTACAATGTAAACCCAGGGTTAGTAGAACTCAAATTAGCAAACCCTAGGTTTGTTAATCTAGGGCTTGAGCATTTACACTCCTTTTCAGCCCCAGGTTAGGAATTGTTGAACCTGCATCCCTACAGGGGGTTCGACAGTCTACACTGCATTATGCGTGGCGGAGTCCAACCCCCATATCCCAGACTTCCTAGTGCCTTCCCAACATGTGGCTCCTCTAGCCCTTTGTTCATGGTGCAGTGTGGGAAAATTTGACTGTCCACCAAACTTGGCTGTCCAGAGGACAAAGAAAGTTGGCACATGGCATTGTGGGATACTTTTGGTGGACCCACAGTCCCACAGGACGCGTGCTCTGGAACTACACTGCAAAACTATATGGCTTGAATCCTGAGTCCTGGTCCTGGGCTTGAACTACACTGCAAAACTATATGGCTTGAATCCTGAGTCCTGGTCCTGGGCTTGATTCAGTCTTTGTCTGATCCTCCACCCCGTGGGGTCTTGGACTCCAAGTCAGAGACCTGGGTTAGCACAATTTGTGTGTAGAGGGTAAGAAGATTAGACTTCAGCTTGAGTTTGAATCCTGGGGTTACATTGCCATGTGGACACACCCCCAAGGGCTTTTGAAAATTTGTTTATTTCACTTGGGATCATTTTTACTAGTTAGTAATTTCCACTTATTATTTCAGTTGGGATCATTTTATGAGCTAATATTTTTCACCTGAGACACCTGCAGAAAAAATGCACACTAGATTAGTAGATTCCTCATCTTTAATTCTGAATTTTAAAAAAATCTACCAATTCCCTTGTTCATATAAAAATCTTATTGCACTTTTTAATCACTCTTCTATTCTGAATTTTTCATTGGTTGAGGTCCATTAGTTTTCCACTTCCTTTAGTAAAGTTCATATCATTTTAGCCACAAGCCAAGCATCAAAAAAGCCCATAGCCTGCATTGGTTTCTTATAATCAAGCTTTTTTGCATTGTCCTGCCTTGACTCAGAAACAACAGCGGGATCTTTGCCCTTCAAGTGGTAATTAAGTTGCTCATTACTGAACTGCACTTTTATTAAACATCCTTAGTAAAAACTCAAATTGGTAATAGCTTTGGTGAAACACAAACAGTGAGCGAAAGAGGCATTAGCTATCTAATAGAAGAGCGAAAGCCAATGGCTATTAGTCTCAGTGTGATAGATGAAAATGGAAAAATTTCTGCATTTTAGACCTAGTGAAATTTATACCTTCCCATATTTACATAATTTCTGGTCTTTGGTGCTGTGCTTTAAATTATCTAATCTTATTTATAAGTGGAACATAGATCACTTGCAGCAAGATATAAATCAAATAACTCTTATTATTTAGTGTATATTGAGAATGTAATATTCAAGTCCTGTTAACATTTAAAGATAATAACCACATGGCTTTAATGTCTGTAAGTTAGATCTATACCGTTTATGTTTGTGGCAATAACTTTCTTTTATTCCAATAACAGAAAAGAAAAAAGGAAGAACAGACTGAAAGCTGATAAACTCTTAGCTATTAAATAGTGTTTTTTTGCCTGTGGTGCTACAGTAAAATAATGCACTGGTGATGGCACTAATTATATAATCAACACAGGAGACCAATACACTATTTTTTTTCCTGAGTCATTAAGATTCATGAGGTAATATATACTTAGGGACTTTTTATAAACACTTTTACAGATACATTACTAAGTGTTTCATTTATACACTAGACCAAAACAACTCAAATGGAATATAATCCATAAAATATTATTGCTCTTTTAGACAGAGGTTCTTGAGGGCCCTTTAAAAGCACGGATATTTGATTCATTATTATGTGCTTCCATGTTTCTATAGACTATACTGCTTCCCCACTAGCCCTTTTGGTCCTTTGTGTAAATAATATGCATTTCAGAATCTTTCTGAATAGAACAGAGTAGACTGTATAGGCTCCTAGGACTTCAAAACTATTAGGTTAAATACTGTGGGAATTTAGGGTCTTTTTATAACATTATTTATGGACTCTTGGGTATATTATAGACATAGTGGCCATCTGCTCTGCCTATAAACAAACTTTATATTGTTGTTGCTTGTTTTGGCATTCATACGGGCAAATTACAAAGGTACCATTAAAGAGTTTCTCATGAGAATTTAGGAACTGAAGCCCTGACCCGGCAAACACTTTCACATATGTTTAATTTTAAGCATGTGAGTAGTCCCAGAGGAATGTCAAGGAAGATTTTTATAACATTTAAGCTTTACATTTTGTGGTACCAGAATGTATTAAAGAAGCACCAGTTTGTGGATTTAAGAGTCCGCTGTGGAGAAGATACTTCTGTGTCTAACACACTTAAAATAGCATCATTTGAGTTTTCAAAAAGACCTCACTGAGACTCATGTACTTTAAGTGAAGCACATATATAAATGTTAACAAGATCAAGGCCTTAATTCCTGGACTGAGTGACAGAGAGCACATTCCACACTGATAGCATTACTATCTATCATGTAAAAGGAAGCGCCACACACCTTCACTAAGTCCCTCTTTGTAGAAAAATAAATTGTGCAGATGAGCAGAAAATTACTTTTCTAAAATAATGACTTGTCTAAAAGAAAAGTGAGAGGAGTCTATTGTGATCCCCTGAACTGAGCAATGCATCCTTCTTCAAAGGAAGGCTGGACATAGCTCTCTCTCCAGACCATATCCATGCTGTTCTTCAGTCAGCTTCTGCAGCACTCCTGCTCCCTGTTGTGAACTCACACTCATTTGCATGGCCTGGCACCATACTGGTGGGAGACCTTTGAGCTAGTGTAACACTGACAGACCCTGGTCATCGGCAGGCAGGGTCGAACCTGGGGTTTCTGGAGCTTAGTGCATGAACCTCTACAGCATGAGCTAAAAGCTTGGCAAAAATTTGATTACTATAGATTATGATCATAGTTGTTCTTAGCTAAGGCTGTAGAGCAGACTCATTTAACTCTAAGTGGTCTCAAGGCTACTAGATGGGACAGAACCCCACACCCAGAAAATGTGTGGGTTACACTAGCTTCTATATGATCATTGTGAATGTAGTTTCCTCATAACCCTAATTAATTCATATTGCAAAACAAACAAGCTGCAAAATTGTAAACCTTTTTTAATTTTAGGAGTAGAAAAATCATTCTGTAAAAGTTAGTTATCTTTCTTTCACTTAATCACTTAAAAATAGCCAGATGAATTGATTTCTAATTCAATACAGTAGTTGTTCTTAGGGCTGGTCCCCACTACGGCTTCACGTCGACCTTTGCGACGTTAAGTCGATATAAACATGTACCCGTCCTCACATGCATGCCATTTGCGTCTATTTAAAGGGACCTCAAAATAGACTTCTGTACTCCTCCCTAACGAGAGGAGTAGTGCTGAAATCGACCTCTCTGGGTTGATTGTGAACTAGTGAGGACGCATGGGACATTACTGGCCTCTAGAGGCTGTCCCACAATGCTCCATTCTGACAGTTCTGGACTGCCTCACTGCTCCACTGTGACCACTCTGGACAGCACTCTCAACTCGCTGCTCTAGCCAGGTAGACAGGAAAAGACCCGTTTTCACTAAAAAAGATTGTCAATATACTCTGGACCAGGACTTTGTAATGATTCCAATAACATGCGTTCCCTAGCTCTCTGAGACATTGTAAGCATATTGATGTCAGTCATGGTTGCCTGCTTGAAATACGGACTGCAATTAGTAGGGAAACAGCCAGCGAGAGCAGGACGGGGTTTTGAGCCTGCAATCGCACATTCCCCCCCTCCCCCCGCCAGGCTGAACCACTCCCCCCCCCCCCCCCCAGCCAGCCGGTAGACAGCCTGTGGTGTTGGGGGGGGTTTTGGGTTTTTGTTTTTTTTTTAAGTTCGGGTTACTGCGTGCCTGGGTTTTCAGCCTGCAATCCCGCCCCCCTCCCCCCACCAGGCTGAACACCCCCCCCCTTCCCCACCACCAGCCCGTGGTGCCTGCTGGGGACTCCAGGAACTGTGGGATAGGTACCCACAGTGCAATGCTCGCTATGTTGACGCTTGCAAAAGTTGTATGGACAGACACCGTTGACTTGCTGTGCTTTGTGGGGACACACAAAATCGACTCTATACAGTCTGCATTAGAAAATCGACTTAAAGGAAATCGAACTAATGCTGTAGTGAAGACATACCCTTACTTAGACCTTGTACTGTATGCCCATTTTTATCCTGGAGTGTATTCTTATTGGATTAATTAAATTCCCCCCTAAAAAGGTTATAGGAACACTGAAGTCTGAACTCTGCTTTAAGAAAAATCTCATGGAACATAATCTCCTAAATACAAGACCTCATACAATTTTGAAGGCAGATTCAGCTTTGATGAAGCCCTCAGAAAATACTAATAATTAGATGTCTGCAATGGATGAGGCACCACAAGCCTCTTCCTGTCAGTGATAGTGTTGCTGCTAGTCATATATTGGCATGCTGGAGCCAAATAGCATTAAAACAGCAAGTTTGCAACTTTCCACATTCCACACACTGATGTTTCTTGCCAGAATTATTGCTCATGAGCTGAGGTAAAATAACAGAAAGCAAAAGAGCAACAGATAGAAAGTAAGAGAGCAAAGGCCAGTTTTCATGACTACCAAATGCTCTCATGGCCCGAAGCATCTAGTCAGATTCAGCGCAAAGAGGTGGTACAGCTTGGCAAAAATTTGATTACTATAGATTATGATCGTAGTTGTTCTTCTCTAATCTATTGATGATCTATCATCTGTTGCTTTGTACTGCAAGATGTTGCAGTACAAATTCACTACTGCAATCCTTCCTAAACAGGGGAATCTTGAGTAAGAGTAACGAGGTTATTTAACCTCTGTATTTGGCACTACTGCAACCTATGGAATGTCCAGATCTCGTGTCCACAATTCAAGAAGCAGGTTGATAAATTGAAGAGGGATCAGAGATGAGCAACAGGAATTAGAAAACACTCCTAATAGTGATAGACTCCAGGAGCTGAATCTATTAGCTTAACAAAGAGAAAGTTAAGGGGTGACTTGATCACAGTCTATAAGTTATTCCTGGGGAAATTAAAAATTCTATGCACAATATTTATTTTAAAATTCTGAAAAAAATCTGCATATTTTATTTGTCAAAATGACACGATATAATCACACCACTTTCAATTATTTTTGAATAACTGTCAGCAAGTATGTCTGTAACAATACGGACAACAAGAAAGATCCAGGAAATGTATTTTGACAGATTCCTTACTACACATATTAATACAGAACTCTGAGTAATTCATTTAAACTACAATACAGAACTGTATTTCCTGACCCCCTCAGAAGCAGTGCAAAGTGAAGTCAGGGGTAATGGAGGAGCTGAAGGGCAGGGAAGTAAATTTCTGGGAAGGAGTCTGGGTGTGAACTTGGACGGTTTTTGGGTATGGGTAGGAAAAGTATGGTACAGGTTTTCTGGGAGGCTGGGAAGGATGTTAGGGAGCTTCCCCCCATGCAGACCCTGGCTGACCCTTAGCCTCTCCCATTCAGTCAGGCACATCTGCCCCAATCTCATGTGTTTCTGGACTCCCACGTGTCCCTATACCCCCTGTCCATGTGTTCCTCCACTCCCACTCAGACACCCACTGCCCCCATCCCCATGTAGCTTTGTACTCCCTCTCCCTGTCCCCATGTGTTTCTGTGCCACCACTCAGCCACTCCCCTGTCCCTATGTGTCCTTATACACTCTCCCCTTTACCCCATGTCTCTGTGCCTCTGTTTGTCCACTCCTTTGTCCCTATGTGTATCTGCACCCCCCCACCCCCATGTAGCACCTGCACCTCCACTCCCATTCAGCCTCTTCCCCAAACTCTGCTCCCCCACTAGCCCTTATGAGCCCCTCTCTGATTCCCCAACCAGCGCCATGCGGTCTGTCTCCCCATATCCTGTCTTCTGACAGGCACTGCAAAGAAGGCTCTGCAGGCTCTTTCTCTTCCCTAGTTGGCTAGGGTTTGCCAGGAGCTGCTGCTCTGTTCTATCACCACATGGACAAAAGGGGGAACTGAAGAAGATATTTTCTGCTGGGAGCTGCTGCTGGTTTTGTGCCACACCTCCCTCTGCTGGGCAAGCGGTGGAACTGCAGCAACATTTCAGCAGAAGCTTTTTTCTGCACAAAAAATTAAAACTATGCATGGACCATTAATTATGTGCATACACAGTAACACAGAATTCTCCCAGGAGTAATAAGTACCTACATGGGGAACAGAAATTTGATAATAGGTTATTCAATTTAGCGGATAAAAGGTATAACAAGAACCGATGGTCAGAAGTTACAGCTAGACAAATTCAGACTGGAAATGAAAGTGTAAATTCATAAAACAGTGAAAGTAATCAAAAACTGACACAATTAGGCGAGGACTCTGGTGGATTATTCATCATTGACAATTTTGCCTTCAAGACTGGATGTTTTTCTAAAAGACATGCTCTAGTTCAAAAAGGAATTAGCTTGGAGGAGTTCTATGGCCTGTGTTATACAGAAAATCAGCCAATACAATCACAATGGTCCCTTCTAGCCTTGGACTCAATTAATTAGTGCACCATAACAGGAAGGAGAAATTCTTCTTGAAAAGTAAATGAAGCATTTTTCATTTACAGGTCTGGGCCAGAGACAGGGCTGGCCCATAACATTTTGGTACCTGAGGCGGGGAAGCTCAAATGATGCCCTCATGCTCCCTCACTTGGGCCAAAGTTTGAAAAGTCTCAATTCTGCCTCCTTCCTTTTCTACTCCTCTCATGGTACTGCTCTGCTACCTACCCCAATAAAGCAGAACAACTTAAAATGCCTTGTTCAAAACTTTTAAGTAACACTTAACTTTCAAATGCCTGAACAGCCAATGTAACTTTTCTTGTCTGCATGGTAACCATAAGCATTTTTATTTGTTTGAATAATCAAAATGGTGCTTTCCATGCATTCTTGATTGCAAAGATCTGAACTGCTTCCTGAAGGTCCACAGTCTGGACCAGCTCCTGCTCTATTGAGATGGTTGCAAGGCTGACCAGCCTCTCCTGTGTCATTGTGGAGCGTAGATGTGTTTTTATTAACTTCAGCTTGGAGAAGCTGCATTCTCAATTGGCAACTGTTACACGAAGTGTTAGAAGTATGTGCAGAGCAACAAAAGGGTGGAAAAAGGGTGGTCATCTTATTCTGCACATATATTCAAGAACAGCCTTTGGAGTTGACCCTGCTGAAATGTATCTTGAAAGAACTTTCAGTTCATCACCTAAATCACGTCCATCAATATCACACATGTCATCATGTGTCAGCACTGTCTCTAGTGCCCTGCATTGCTGGTGTAGGTTTTCTTCAGGTATACTGAGGAGTTTTGAAATATTGTGCAACATCCCAAATTTACTGCTGTGTTCCTTCAGCTGCATGAAACATTCTTCGACTACCTGTATTGCACAATCTAGCATTTCGTTGAAAGAATTCAACTTTGAATTGTTGTGTTGAGTCTTTTAGGAGATTATCCTGTGCCTCATAATCAAAATGTCTTCTTCTTTGGGGACTCTTGTATTCTTGAATGGGAGGGAACTTCAGTGTAAAGTCCCTCTGCCAACTTCTGTGCACTCTTCAGAACATTCTGAAATCCCTCATCTGATGGGTTAGACTGTAGGTATGACTTTGCTTTGTCCAGTTGTTCCATTGCTCGAGAGACCTTGATGTCTCTTGCTTACAACATTTATTTCAAACAGTATGTCATGCCACAACACTAAGCCACACAAATTAAGTTATGTATGTTTCTGGTGATTCCATTTCCCTCTGCCACTGTTCTCCCATTCCTGTCATAGCATTATCATCCATAATGGCAACTATGGCATCATCTATCTCCCCAATTTGGTGTTTGATAGGCTTTATCGCCTCCACTCAATTTTGCCTTTGTGTGACACTCAGTGTTTTCAGTGTCAGAGAGGATGTTCCCAGATGTTGCTTCAAAATTTGCCATCAATGAATTGATGCAGAGAAAAATCATAGATGCTTTGAATTACATTTTAAAAAGTCAGCAGCCTCACTAGAAGCTGTTGCTGCATCACTGACCACCAAGTTCATTGAATGAGAACTGCATGGGACAAAAAAAGTTCAAGGGTTTATCTCCTGGATCCATGTCTGCACTCCTCTGTTCTTTCCTCTCATGTTGGCACCATTATCGTAGCCCTGACCTCTGATGTCAGCTATCGCCATTCCTGTATCTTCCAGCTTTTTAAGAAGCATATTTGTCATAACAGCTCCTATAGTATCATCAATGTCAATGTCAATAAAGTCTAGAAAATGCTTTGACAGTCACCATTACAGGGACATTTTCACTAGGTTCTGTTTTTACAAAATGCATCATTAAAGTTATTTGTTCCATGTGGCTGATGTCAGGTGTGCAGTCCAAAATAACAGAGTAATATCTTGCTGACTTCAGATCTGCCACAATCTTCTGTTTGACTTTTGTTGCCAGTAATTGTACGATGTCATTTTGAATTGTTTTTCCAAGGTACTGGTGTGTGTACATTTCTTGGGTGGTGACCCGTCTTAGATGCTACTGGAGTACAGTATCAAACTCAGCCATCAGCTGCACAATTCTAAGGAAGTTTCTATTGTTTGGCACATACAGTTGATCTGAAGTGCCACACAGTGCTAGGTTTTGGGTAGCAAGCATTCTCACAATGGCAATGAGCCTTTCAAAACATTTTGCCAATAGAGAGACTCTGATGCAATCTTTTCTTGATGCTGATCATCTATGGTGGTCTTTAACCTTAATCTCATTTCAAGCTTTTTCCACCTATGAAATGCTTTCTGGTGATTTGCTGCCTTCTCATGGCATGCCAGATTTCTAGCCATATTTTTCCAGTCATTTGTTCCTGTAGAACCCAATGTAGCTGGAACATTAGACTGGAAGAGTTTGTATCAAAACAGTATGCAGCATTCTGGGTTTTTGAGTACATAAGCCACGGCCTCTCCACTTTGTCACCATTGGGGATTTCACGCCAGTAATGGATTGGATGGAAACTTCTATCTTCATTGTCTTTGTGGAACATGAAGTTTTTCACTTGCTGTGGCCCATGCAGTACAAGCAAGTCCCTCAGGTTACTGCTCAAGTGGGTCCACAGTCCTGGATCATCTAGACTTAAGGAACTAAACTCAGCAGCAGCTGTTTCTTCACTACACTTCTCTGATCTACACTTTTCTTCAGGGATGTGCATGGTTACATCTATTTGAGACAGAGATATGGATGCTGCAGTAGCTGCCAGGTCACCTGAACTCTGACTAACTGGAAGATCAGGCATCTCCTCACCATTCACATCCTCAGTGGGAGTGGAAGACTCACGATGAACATTTGTTTCTATATCTCAAGAGAGTTCCTTCCTGCTTAGATAGAAAAGCTTCCTTTGCTTTCTTTCTTTTTCTGAATGCTGCCCCAGAGAGGCGTTTTCTTCTTTCATTCATGACTGTGCCAGCTATAGTGGCTCTCAACACCCAGTTGAAGGGGACACCTAAAGCAGCCACCTCAGTTCACCTCATGGTAAGGCCAGCCCTGGCCAGAGAGTCAAAACAGTGCTAACTGTAATGCTGTACTTGGATAGGCTGTCCCCTGTTTATTTCAATCAACAAAGGTAAGAGGAGAAGTCTGGAGATAAAATAAAATACAGTAACACGTACCATTAGTGAAGGTTAGCTTAACAGGGTAGTTTATCTGAGAACATACTGAAAGCAGAGATGGGTAAGAGCTTCACACTTCATCTTCAGATGAGAGTGGAAATTTTCCCAAATTCAGAAATATTCAGATTTGAGGGTGTTGGTGGAGGGCTAATTTTTAAATCAAAACCTATTGGAGATTTAAGTTATTTAAGTGAACACATGGTAGATATTTTTTCTCAAACTGAATATGTTATTGCAACTACAGCTATCTTGTTTAAAGTTATGCACATTATTTATTTAGTAGAGGCAAGATGTTTTTAATGCAAGTGCAAGGTCTGTTTCAATGTTGGTAACATGATCAGTCAGTACTATTTTTAAAGCACAGTCAAGATGCATTTACTGTTTAAGAAACAAAAGCCCAAAGAGAAGCTCCTCAAACTAAATATATCCAGGTAATGTTCTCTCTTTTCTATTTATTCTAACCACCTCATTATGAAATTCTACAGCATGATGCACAAGTGATGAGTCGTGTACTCCACGTATAGAGAGCTGTACTGAATTGGACAAACATGAAAGGAAGCTAAACAATATAATTTAATTATCTGATTTAAACTATTTTCCACTTATGAGATGGCAAACATACCAAATGTTTAGTGAAGTCCAAATAAATTTGTATACTAGGCTCATTGTATACACTCAGGTAGTTTTTGGCTTCTTTCAACAAGAGTCAGTCTATAGGAAGATTTCCCCTCCTTCCTATGCTAAAGTTATTGACTGTTATAAATGACAGGAGTATTTTTAGTAATGTATTTTATTTAATCAACCAGAACTTAATGGTGCCAAACTGATGGCATGAATTAGTCAAGACTAGCTGATAGTTACTTACAGATATATTGAGAAAATGATAAGATTGTGCAGATCAATATTGGATTCCAGCAGATGAGGGCATTTGTTATGGGTAAAAGTAACTAGTACTCTACTTTCTCTTTCTAACCCCAGTTCAGGACAGCTAATGATAACTGAGCAAAGCAATGCAGGTACATACGGTTAACATTTACAGTTAATCTTCTTTACTAAATGAAGAGGAAAAAATTTAAAAAACCTAAACAGCCCTCATTTCATTCAAATTACAAATACATGCATGAAAGAGTTCTTACCTCTCCATTTCCTCCAATTAATCCACCCCATAGAAGAGGAAAGTAAAATCTGCAACTTTATTTACATAACAAGATAGAACCATAAAATGACATCCAACAAGAACATTGTGAGAAATCACTTGAAACAAAATTGTTCATTGCTGCAAGGTGCAGACGTCTGTAACCAGGAACATCCCATTTTAATGCTCTTGCCCAAGGATGGCCTTGATAGATGCAGCTTCTGGGGGACGTTGTTCAGACCTAGGTCTGTGTTTGTAGCAGGCTAGCGTGTCTGGCTCAAACCAGGTAGGACACTGAAAAATGGGCTCAGAGCTAATCTCAGAACATCAGTTGTCAGTCCCAAGGGGGTTTCTGTGATCCTGCCCATGACAATTATTATTGTAGCCTATAGCAGTGGTTCTCAACCAGTTGTTTGGGCATACTGAGAGCCCATGAGCAGGTTTCAGGGGATCTGCCAGAATAAACCAGAGAGCAGGGCTGATGTTAGACTCTCTAGGGCCCAGGGCTGAAAGCTGAAGCCCAAGCAACTTAGCTTTGTGCAGCCCCGGGCAATTGCCCTGCTTGCTACCACTCAACACCGGCTTTTAATCTACTGCATATGCAGAAAAATGGTGGTTGTGGCACAGGTGGGGCATGGTATTTTTATAGCAAATTGGGAGCAGCCGTGTGCGGTGCGTATCATAGGCTGGGGGATGCTATGCTTCCCCAAATCATAGTATAGATTTAAAGATAATCAGCCAAGTTCATCTTTGCTAAATTGCCATTACAGTTCACCAGAGCAGGTAACAAAATCTGCTCAAACAATCTTACCAAGATGAAGATAATGATTGCTAGGACCCGTTGTTCAGGGTGAAAGGAAAGAGTATGAGAAAGAATCAAGTCAGAGAATATGGGGAGCAAAGAGAGAGCAGACCATTCATTGCCTGACACCCCAAACTTACTAGACAAGGCTGATGATCACAATATGCAACATTTTTAGTATCAGCTTTAGTTGGTCTGGTTATTATGCTGGATAGTAACTGCTGAAACCTTGATTCTAAAGGTAAATTAAAAACTACCCATAAATTAATTTTATATAGTCAGAACTGCCCCGAATGCAAACTTTGTATTTTTGCAGTGCAGACACAGAAAACCAAGGGAAATGCTTGTATTAAAATGTTACACTGTTCGCTGCTCTTACAAAATGAAGTTTACCAAACCCATCTTCAATTTGCTTCCAATTACACTTTTATTAGAATCCTTCCAACAGTGTCATTAAAACAGCTCAGAAGATGAACAAAATATCTAAGTCATGTTTAAACACTAATCCCAGGATCATTCTTGAATTAAACTGTTAGTCACTGAGGTGCCTAGAATGCAAATTCATATAAAATAAAGGCAATAAAGAAATTAATAAACTCAGAATGCAGATAAATATTCCTGTATAGTCAGTAGTTTTCCTGTCCTTTACCTCTTCAGTTAAAAAAAGAAAGCCTTCTAACAATAACAAGAGTAAAAAATGTGAAGTATGTCCTGGGATCAGTAAGAAAACAAGAAACACACTACAGAATTTTTTCATGGAGATTTTTCTCCCTTGTAGCTCTGATTTTCTAAACTGCATGTGCGAAAATGTACATATAATAGTGTGCACACAATTTCTGCCACTACTGCCACTACAGCAGGTACAAATGCCTAGTTGTGTGTACAAAACACAACTGTCCAGTTTACCTGCAGTCATGGCAATTAAATATAGACAGGTGGTGCAGATGTTTTGGCTCAGTTTAGACTGTCATGTGCTCAGTATATTACATGAATAAAATAAACTCTTTAAACTTGTTCATAAAATAAGTTTTATTCCTCTTCCTGATATACAAAAACAATCCTGGTCTCTATTATCATATTTGATAGATACTTTTATCTGCAGTATTCATTATAAATTGTTTATAAAGAAGTCAAGCTTGGAGGGTCATATTTTGTTGTAAGCTAGGATTTCAGTGAAAGTCACTCTTCTGTAACCCAGGCTGCAGTTGTACTCCTATTTGTGTCATCATAGTAGGTTCTCTCAATCGCTTTCTAAATACAATGAGCTAATTATGCAGTCAGTTCCCATGTGCCCCCCAAATGAATTCTAGGAGTTGCATACACCCGCTTACACCATTGAGTCGGTACCAGTATCTCCAGAGTGAATAGCACTATATTCCAAGGCTACATCATGCCCTGTGCTCTTCTCGAAGTCAAATGCATAGAGGGAATAGGGAGTATCTTCCTTAAGTACAGGCAGCAGGGCAGGATCTGTCTAGAGCATTCAAGGAAAACAGAAGGCTGTCTAGTGCATAACTTCCCTAACTCTGCAGTTTTCAGGGTATATACCCAGCTCCCCAGCCAGCCAGCAGGTATGGTGAATACAGGAGTAAGAGCTACTCAAGGGTGCACGGTGCTCCTGCTGAGTCGGAGCAGTAGAGCACATCCAAAGCATGTTGACCTGAACTGGAAAGTGCTTCTGTTCCCCTGGTTGTATGGGTCAGGACAGGATTTTGCTCTAAGTAATTATGATCTAAGTTCTACAGAAGTTATAAAGGTTTCCTTAATGGAGACCACTGGGGAACATTATGAAGCACACCACATCCTATTCCACGAAAGATACTCTTGGACTAGAAATCCTGATTTTTCTTCTGTTTTCCACACTTGCATTCTGTCACTTCAGCTTTAGCCAAATGCTTTGTGTGAATTTCAGAACAAGAGAAACAAATGTATTTCAGGGTGCTGTCTGTCCTGGAAAAATGAAATCATGTGAAGGAAATTACAATTACTTGACAATATGCTCAATTTAGTGATTTAAGACAGGATTTAGCTATCGTACAAATTCAACTATGCACACAGGTAAAGGGCCTTAGCCTATATTATAGTCAATGTGACTACTCACGAATAAGGACAGCTCCTGCAAAAACTGCAAGATTGGGCCATTGAACACATATGAATCCACTTACAGAGGTTAGTTTTTTTCTTTAAGATTGTACATTGGACAACCACCGATCAATCAAGATAACTCAATGAACAGAATCAACACCTAGGCCCAGATCCTCAATTGACTTCCATAGGAATGAGACACCTACCGTATTTTTCGCCCTATAAGACGCACTTTTTCTTCCCCAAAACGGGGGGGGGGGGAAAGTTGGTGCGTCTTATAGGGCGAATGTGCGCCCCGGTTCCCCCCTCCCCGCCGCGGGCGGGCTGCCGGGAGCGTCCCGGTTCCCCCCTCCCCGCCGCGGGCGGGCTGCCGAGGTTCCCCCCTCCCCGGCGCGGGCGGGCTGCCGGGAGCGTCCCGGTTCCCCCCTCCCCGCCGCGGGCTGCCGGGAGCGCTCCCGGCAGCCCGCCCGCGGCGGGGAGGGGGGAACCGGGACGCTCCCGGCAGCCCGCCCGCGCGGCGGGGACGGGAGAGCGAGGCGTTTTTTTTTTTTTTTTTGTCCGGCTTTTTTATTGAAAAACGAGGGGGCGTCTTATAGGCCGGAGCGTCCTATAGGGCGAAAAATACGGTAAATACCTTTCCAGATCTGGGCCTTATAAACTTTCATAAATTACATCTGTCTATTTCATATAGAAAAGAATTTCAGGCAGAGTTTACAAATGCTAGTCTATCCACCTGGAAGATGTTGAATATTAACAGGAATTACAGCTCTGTTTTTCAGTACCAATATGAATCTATTTTGTACATTAAATTATTATGATAATGTGCATTACTTGAACTAACAATTTCATTAAAATGATTATGTGCTTATAGCCCTTTTTGGAGCCTCTGGCATATCAAATATATTATCAAGTCAATTTGGAATAAATTTCCCGAGATGCACATATCAAACACTTGCTATTGTTGCATTTCTTTACAAATTGGACCTAATGTAGCAATAAGAAGAGGGGAACTAAGATGAGAGTTAGCTTAACTCATGCAAAAGGTGTTTTGTCACCAAAACATAATATATGCTATGGCTCTGATTATTTTATGAGCATTTATAGTATCTGAGGCGTTTATTCCAATTATGAAGAATTCTAATATCCAGAATGGTGCTTAAGTTATGCTATATAATTCGGAGGCTGGTAGTCAGGTTAAAAAGCTATTTTCTTTCTCTTCTTGCTACCTCATATTACCAGGCAGCCTTGAGCTTCAACTTCTCAGGTGGTGGCATGATTCAGCCAGTGCAATGCCAGAACTACAGTTTATCTGACTATTTTAGTTTTGTGTATAGATTGTTTAATCCAAACATGCATTATTATTTACATCAGTGATTACTTTTTCCTCTGTTTTTTTTAATTATAGTTCTATTAAACTAAAAGAGACAGTTTCAATATAGAAATAGTTTTAAGCTCCTCCTATATTACTAATGATCTGTTTCTTAAATCTGAAAGCTTTTATAACAGCTAATCTTTTAAATCATTTATACAATTTGTTAACTGTTAAACTTCACTCAGCTTAAACAGTGATACTGGACTTGCAATTCTGCTTTCTGGTCAAGATTTTCAGAAGTGTCTAGTGATTTTGCTTGGTTAATTTTTTTGGATGGCCCACCCAAGTCTCTTTAAAGAGGCTGGATTTTCAGAGAGTGGGTGCTCAGTGCTTTCTGAAAATCGCTTTTTAATTGTCTCAAGTTGGGCAGTCAAAAAATATGGAATTTAACACCACTAGACACTCTTGAAAATCTTGCTTACAGTTAGTTTCATTCTCTAGTTCTCATTTCCAAGTGACTAAAAACAGTGCTGATGCTGCTGTATTTTGGTTTCCAGCCCTGTAAAGGAATGTTATTTTAATCCCATCTGCAATTGAGTAAATTGAGCTTTTTGCACGCATTCCATTTTAAAAGTTCAGGGAAAGATAATGGAAGCAAACTCCCATTAAGTGAGAATGGATGCAAACTGTGAAACCCATCACATTTACACAGCTTAACTCTTGACTCTCATTCCACTTCTACAAAACACAAAAATCACAAAATTCTGCTTTCTGTATCACTAGTGTAAGACTGGAGCATCTCTACTGTTGTCAATGAATGTGCAATATTAAATGAGGGCTGTGTCCGTGCAGTTTAAGAGTTCTTTGATATTGGTTGATATTGTGAAGTTGTATTATGAGAAAATGCTGAATATGTATGTGGATTCACCTTTGTGACAGGTCCTTAACAGATACACACCAAACAAGGCCAATGGAAAATATCGAAGGTTAATGAAGGTACTCGGAGCACACAAAGGTTATGCTAAATAAGCAGCTGCATCCTTAAAGATCCAGTTTTAGCTTATCTACCCTGCATATAAATACATACACCAGCCCAAGACTGAGCTAATAAATAAATGGCTAATTTGTTTTGATAGGCTCCAAGAACAACTGTAGAAAACATTTAGTTACAGTTATGTATTAATAGGAGCTTAATCTAATTTTAAAATGTTAATAGGAAGAGATGTGTGTTTCTAATTAGGAGATTCACAGGGAAAACATTACTCACCTTTTAAGAACGCTTATTAACTAATATGTTGGCATCTTCATACTCCAGCACTTCTATAAGTAATTACATATACTTAAAGCTAATATACACACACACCACGATATCTAATTATCAAACTCCAAATTCAATGTGATTAAAGATGCATGTATTATATAGTGTCCCTGCATGTATATTTTCCCACAAAGTAAAAGCTTCATTAAAAGCCAAGAGACAATGGGATGCTAGTGAATATGGCATTGGGGTGGGAAGCAGGTGACAAGATTTCTAGGTTTGTTTCTGACACAGACCTTTTCTGTTACTTTAGGTGAGTCGCTTTCACCTCTCTGCACCTCTGTTCCTTATTTCCTGTGTCAGTCTTGTTTATTTTCACTAAATTCTTCAAGTCAGGGATTTGTCTCTAACTACTGTTTGTACAGTACCTAGCACAACAGGGCCCTGATATCAGTTGGAGGCCCAAAGTGCTACTGTGATAACATATACAGTAAACCCTCAATTTAACGGACCCCGATTTAACGGACTTCGGATGCAACGGACAAAATTTCTGATGCATCCGAAATCCGTTATTCGGGGGCTGCCGGCTCCCGCCCCGGGGAGCTGGGCAGGAGCTGTCACTCCCCGCAGAGGTTGACAGCTCCCGCCCGGCTCCCCGCAGCGGGGAGCCCGGCGGGCAAGTTGACAGCTCCTGCCCGGCTCCCCGCAGCGGGGAGCCCGGCGGGAGCTGTCAACCCCCCCCCCCCACCTGGCTCTAAGGGGAGCCGGGCGGGGGGGGGGGGGTTGACAGCTCCCGCCGGGCTCCCCGCTGCGGGGAGCCGGGCAGGGGGGGGGTTGAGAGCTCCTGCCCAGCTCCCCGCTTCCGGGAGCGGGGCGGGCGAGTTGACAGCTCCCGCCCGGGTCCCAGCAGCCGGGGTCCCGGGCGGGCGGGTTGACAGCTCCCGCCCAGCTCCCCACAGCGGGGAGCCGGGTGGGAGCTGTCAGCCCGCCCGCCCGGCTCCCCAGCTGTCAACCCCCCCGCCCAGCTCCCCGCAGCCGGGACCCGGGTGGGCGGGTTGACGGCTCCCACCCGAGTCCCAGCAGCCGGGGTCCCGGACGGGCGGGCTGCTGGCTGGCGCCGGGCGGGCTGCTCACTAAAAGTAAAACCTCTATATAACTGACTAATTCGGGCGAGGGGGGTGTCCATTGTCAGCCGAAAGTCCGTTACTTAATAATTTAAAAAAATTATTAAATAACAGACTCTCGGCTTTAACGGACACCCCCTCGCCCGAATTAGTCCGTTATATCGAGGTTTCACTGTAATATTATTAAGGGGAACACTTACCCACACAAACCCTTACAAGAAAGGAAATCTTCCATTAAGGCTTCCTCCTGTAATAAACTGTAACTAACACATCACATTTATCACTTTCCCTGGTAGATGGCGGGTCCTGTATAAATAAATTCCAGGGACCTCCAATACATACAGTATCACAATTCGCACACCACAGTTCTCATGATCTGATGCAAAATCTTAATTATGAGCTCACTAATTTATAGGGTCCATCTGCGTTCGACAGCCCAGCACAGGTGAACTGTGTAACTGAGAAGGATGAGGGAAGAGTTTTGCTTTAGGGTTTCTTGTTAGTTTTACGATTTCTAAAATGTATTACTTATAATTTTTCCTTCCCTACATGCCACAAAGTTAGACACCTGGGGAATAATTCTAATTATGCTTATTCCTGCTTAATATGGATGTAAATAAGATAAGCATCAGGCCCATGATAACCGAGGTATAGGTGGAGGTATACAAATAATTGTCTCACTACATTTTTGTCACTTACTTAACATATTTGTGAAACACTTTTATGTTAACTGCCTGGCATATATAGAAGACCTAATGGTATGGTATAAAGGTAATACGGCTAAACCACCCTGAACACGCCCGAACCCATCTGATCTCAGCAGCTAAGCAGGGTTGGGCCTGGCTAGTACTTGGATGGGAGACCTCCTGGGAATACCAGGTGCTGTAGGCTTAACACCTGGCAGTAGGTATAAAATGCCTCCAACGACAGATGGAATGACGCATCGGTTGGCGTATACCCCAGTCGTATCACTGGTTGTGTCCAGTCTAAGTGGACCCTGGCATAGTGCATAGTGTGGGAATAACGCTAGGAAAAACAAACAAACAATGGTATGATATAAGGGTTAGGTCAGCACTTGTTTGGGATGACCCAATTTGTGGTTTCATCTCCTCTGAGTATCCTGAACTCCAGGTATTAAAACCTTTACACAATACTGTCATGTATTTTTGTATGCCATGAATGTATATGCGGTATACACATTAAATACATTTGCAAATTGCACAATACAACAGCTTATTTTCCGATGACATTTTTTAAAAAAAGTATTAGTTTCTAATACAGAAAGTGTTAATTATAAAATGCACTAGTGAAGTTTTGACAACATTTTAAAATGAATGAATTGTACTACCATACATAAAGTTCAGTCTAATGATATTATATATATTTTATAGCTTTAAAAAGGTATAAGCAATTTCATAACGATCTAAAATATTTTTAAAATCAAGTACCTGTTCTGTCCATTTCATCTCCATTAACAATAAAAGTGTTGAGTAAATTAATATGAAGCAACTCAGCATGTTCTCCTGGCTATTGTAAAGCTAATGGGTCAACCTGACCTTTTCAATGTTAGTGCGTAAGATTCTGTTTAGAAAATTAATAGTTTTGGATTAATACTAAGTGATAATTTTGTTAATTTTTTAGGGCTACCGTAAATGCCATATGAAAAGTCTGTATGTCACAATTAAAGTAGCCAGAGACGGTCCCTGTCACATGCAGTCAGTGAATCAGAGAGACGACATAGTAACCAAACGTTCATGTGACTCACCCCTAAACTATGACATTGATGTTGTGGCTCTGTATACCTTTATTTTACCTAAAATTGATTTGCAAGCAGACACTGGGTTTTAATAAACTCCTTCTAAATAAATAAATCACTAAAGTTAAATAACTGTACAGAGCTACTTTGTTTCTTTTTAGATGTTTCTATGGCTCAGTTCTGGAACTCCCTCTCCAGGCCCAATTCTCACCAGCCCCTCCCCACTACCTTTGCTCTCCTGTGCAGGCTCAGGCCTGAATCTCAATGGGGACTATACTCCCTGCTCCTTCCTAGCACCCCGTGGTGTCAGATGCCCAAAAGGGCTGGGGGGGGGGCGGGGGGGAAGGTCCCGGTCATCTTCTCCCTTCAGGCTGGCCAGCAACGGAAAGGACCCCATGAGGTTGCTGCAGTGGACGTTCTGAAGGGCACTACTGGCAACATCGGAGAGGTGAGTGCCTGGAGAACTGGGTTATAGAATCAGTCTGCCTCACTCTCTCCTGTCGGAGCTATTCCATAAATTAAATATATGTTGGGCCAAAGAGACAGAGGCTGACACGAACCTGGGTTCTCAAAAATGTTTCACTGAAAATGTTTTGACCAGATCTACTGCACTGGCTGTTACCACACCAGTGGCTACATGGAGGGCTGGCTCTAAGTGGGTACATCAGCTCTGCATCATGCCGCAGTTTCCTGAGGGTGGGGAAAAAGTGTTGTGCCCTCTTTACAGCCCCTCTGTATTGCTGCAGTGGAATAGAGAGGATGAGGATTGGACCCTGTGTCTCACAATGTGTATCTACACTGAAGTGATGGGGGTGTGATTGCAGCTGGCTTAGAGGTACCCAAGAGAGCTAAAATCTAGCTACCTCAAGTACTTAGCATGGGCTTCAGTGCGGTTTGTATAAGCCTGCCTGGACCCACCCAGGCAGTTAGCCCAGCAAGAAGCTCATGCTGCCATGGCTTCATGGCACTAATTCCTGAGCTCACTAGATTAGCACTAGCTCTGGTATGTTTACACAAATCACACTCTATGACAGCAGTGTAGCCACACACTGGGGGAGGAGGACCAGAGAAGTAGACAACTTCTCAAAGTGAAATTTAAGGTAGGTAACAGAGTTGCTGAATTATTTTACAGCCTTGCTTGACAGAAAGATTCACACTGATTGAAGATGACAAGTACATAAATCTCCTCTTTTGAAATCCCCACACCATACACATTCTTGAGTTCTTTGTCTTTTTGTGGCCTGTCAGAGCTATTAAAGATTCAGCTATGTAATCCAGAGGTAAGAAAAAGATCTTTTCATTCTGAGGTGTTGTTTCATGCTATTCTTACAAGCTTTGAAGTATGCAGTGTTGTTGTAGCTGCGTCGGTCCCAGGATATTAGAGAGAAAATGTTAGTGAGGTAATATATTTTATTGAACTAACTTCTGTTGAAAACTTGTCCGTCTCACCAAGCCGCACAAGTTTTTTTTTCCAGGTCTGGGAAAGGTACTCCATGTCACAGCTAAATACTAGATCAAACATAGCTTAGCATCTGTAGTTAGCACATATTCTAAGGAACCATGGTCTTGACATCTTGTATTTATCTATGACACTTGGAATACCTTGATGGAACAGATAATTTAGCACATGACTTGTATTTAGCTGTGACACTGAGTACCTTTCCCAAACCTGCAAAAGACCTTTATGTGGCTTGAAAGCTTGCCTCTCTCGCCAACAGAAGTTGGCCCAATAAAAAAATATTACCTCACCCACCTTGTCTCTAAGCTTTGAAGTGACAGGTTATACTACTTTTTCCACATTAAATTTTCTGAGCTCTTTCACATTGTATTAAAATGGCTCATAAAATAAATTAAATTTTCTATTCACAGCTGTATGAAAAAAGGCACAGCTAATTAAAAAGACTGACATATTTCATAACTCCATCTATACATGTTTATTACCTGAGGAAAGTAAATTTTAAAACTATCTATTTTAATGGCTTTATCTCATTTAAATATCTAGATGATATTTACTGTAATAACACGATATAAATATTGAAAACAGTATGGCACCCAATAACCTCAAATCGATATTAATATAATATTGTTACATTTTAACATCACAAGAATGTATTTTAACTAAGTTCAGTTTCCAGAAGTGTTCTTTCAAGTTATGGGCAATCTTTATTGGCATGGAAGAACACACAGACAAAGAGAACTACCATTGAAGTGAAGGGACTAGTCACATGAATCCTACTAAAATGAGTGAACTGTAAGATCTCAGCCTTTTTGACTTATTTTTTAATTGTTTTGAAGTGAAATCAGAGTAAATGTTGCTAATGAAGTCCTGTATTTGCCAGGGCCTGGTGACTTTTTAGACCACTCTTTTTTTCCATATGCACCATCATGAGATCAGCTGAGGTACACAGTCATACACCTTCTTTGATGTACCTCTTTGGAGTGTGAAGTGCAGGTGTCTTCAGAGGGACCCTGACCATCAAATTCCTCTATCTAGCTGTGGAAACTTCTGACAATCAAATTCAAGCAACTCAACAAAAGTGCCCTGTTCAGATGTAATAATCTTATGCATAAGCACCGACTCCATGGGTGCTGTGGGGCTGGAGCACCAAAGAGAAAAAACGGTGGGTGCTGAGCCCCCCTACCAAAACTTCCCCCTAGTGCCTTCTGCCCACCGGTGGGCCCTATCAATTAGCGCCTCCTGCTCTCTCCGAGTGCCTACCATGGATCAGCTGTTTTGCTGTGTCAGAAGGTTCTGGGACAGAGGGAGGAGGAGAACAGTGTGCTCGGGGAAGGGGTGGAACTGGGTGGGGCCTGCAGGGAGCCAGGAGGAGCACCTCTCAGCAGATTAGAACCGCAGTGCCTATGCTTTTATATCATATACCATTCCATGTGCAAAACATAGGTAAGTACTTTAAACCAAAATATCTAAGAAAGACCATCTATCGAGGGAAAACTCTTTAGTATTTATACTGCAGCTCAATACATCCATGTGTAATCCACAAACCTTCTGGGTGTGGTGTTCTGTCCCATCTAGTGGCACTGAGACCACTTAGAGAGAGAGAGATTAATGAGTTTGCTCTACACAACCTTAGCTAACAGCCAGTTGTCTTTTAGCTCATCTGGTAGAGGCTCATGCATTAAGGCCCCAGGTTTAATCCTGCCCAATGACCAGGGTCTGTCAGCATTACACATGCTCAGAGTCTGGCACAAATGCTCTGATGTCAATATGACAGCAAGCTCACCACATTTTACAAATAGTAAGTTAAATAGGTTTCATATTTAACATTCTACAAAGTATTGTTCAAGTAATTTTATTGATTGAATGATGGGATGAGCAAGTTTTACTTATTTTAGAAGGTAAACACTCTATTAAAGATGAGACGTCACCTACACTAATTTTCTACCAGGAGATAGTTTATTTAATTTTAGGCACAAAATGTGCTGCCAGAGCATTCAAAGCATATTGTTAGCAGCAGCAACAGCACTCATTTCACAAAAGTAATCAAAATACTTCTGGTAAATGGACAGCTTGCACAGAATGTCACCAACACACTCCTTTTTTCAAATCACTGGTCTGGGGAAGTCATGAAGAAACTGCTCAAAGGAGTTCCTGGCTAACATTTAGCAATTAAATAGGTTGCCTAGTTATTTAAGTTTTGTTTTTGCAGTATTTAACATAGCCATGTGTTTAGAGCCATGTTTACAGCCACTGTTTGCGCTCAGTTCCTGCAGTTGCTTTCACTCACATTTACATACCCTGCATTCCCAGAACAAATGGTGGCATGACTGGCCCTGAGTGCAAACTAGACCAAACTTGGATTAAGCTCTAGTATAAACAAGACCCTGGCAGCCAATAGTTTTGGTGGATTTAAGTGTCTCATCTAGATTTAAACTGAGCCGGGCCGGGGAATAGTAGTTAAATTCCAGAAGCTTCCAGCATCTTGTTTACAGTACATCTCCACTGGTGGTGGGAATTTTAGAAAAAAATTTAGACAGTCCTCTTATTTGCCTTCTGTTTGTTTTTTGAGGTTGCAGAATTCACATTTTCAAGCTTTTCTCCACAATCATGGCACCTAGAAACTTGCTACTTTTAAAGCTGAGATGCTGATCTATTCACATGACTCCAGGAGCTGAGGCCTTAAGAAAAACACCACATACCATGAGACTTTTCTCCTCCCACTCTCTATCTGTTCTATCCTATTTTGACTGTAAGCAGTTTGGGACACAGACCAGCTCTCACTAGGGGTACGTCTTCACTACCCGCCGGATCGGCGGGTAGCAATCGATCTGGCGATCGACTTCTTGTGTCTTGTGAAGTCGCCTCCAGAACTCCAGTTTGCCAGGAGGCGCAAGCTGGAGTTGACGGGGGAGCGCGCTGCCGACCGCCGCCACCGTGGGGACGAGCGGTAAGTCGGCTGCAGATACGCAAACTTCAGCTATGTGATTCACGTAGCTGAAGTTGCGTATCTGCAGTCGATCCCCCTCCTGTAGTGGGGATCAGCCCTGGGTGTTTGTACAACTGCTAGCAAAATGGAGTCCCGATCTCAGCTGTGATGGAATGACCATAAAACAAATAAACGTATTGTAATTTAGACTCAAACTACTGTATCCTATGTACTCACTTCCTTCCCAAAAAGGAAATAATCTATTGTTTGAGTCCAAATCTTACCAAGCATTTGAATTTCATAACACTGCATTTAAGTTAACTATTCCATTATTATTATTATTTCATTTGTTAACAAAATTGAGAAAGTTCCTGATACCATTTCAAAAATACATTTGTAACTTTGTTGTAACTGCCCAGGATCCTCTCTTAGCCTATTTATACAGCAGGGGAAGGAAAATTCTGTACCAGTAAAGAAGAGCGAATCTGCTAGTATTAAATTTTGTATGGTAGATTAACGAGACTGGTACTAATGTATTAAACTTGCATTTGAGCCAATTAAATTAAACCATCCTTCTGTTAATATAAGGAACTAAGAGTCACAGGAGTTAATTAGCTCACATTCCACTACACCTCAGCATTGACCTACGTTGAGCACATTTACAGGAGGGAGAGGAGCCCAGCTCCCCTACCACTCACAATTTCCATATCCATTTGCTGAGGCTGCAAACATAAGAACTAATTATGGTACTGGTTGCTCTAGCTTGGACAATATTCTGAAACAAAGTCAATTAAGACTCCTTCTGGAAACGATAGGTGCAGGGGATTCAAATGCCTTTTGATCACCTAGGGATAAGCAGCACCATGTCTCATTATCAATCCCATTAGTTATCCAATCCTACAAGCATCTTATTTTTTCTTGCCTTCTTTGCAAAACCAGTGCTTGTGAAATGGTACATTTGTTAGTATAAATTGCTGTTTTCTTTGTGTACTGTAGCTAGTATGAGTGACATGTGAATTCCAGCCACTGCCCTCTTTCTTGTTTATTATCTACTACCGAAAATACCCGGCGTTGCTCGGGTCCGTCGGAGGTGGGGAGGGGGCAGAGAGCTGAGTGAGTGCGGGGTCCGTTGGAGGGGGCAGAGAGCAAACCTGACACCTCCACCTCACCCCCCCCCCCGACTAAACTCGACACCCGCACCTCACTTACCCCTCGACCAACCCCGACTCACATTTTCACCCCCCCACCCAAACCCAACACCCCCACGTTACCCCCCTATGAACCCCAACACCCCCTGACCAACACCCACACCTCACCCCCCCGTAGACCAAACCTGACACACCCACCTCACTTTCCCCCCCAACCAAACCCGACACCCCTACCTACCACCACAAACAAACCCGACACCCACACCTCACTTACCCCTCGACCAACCCCGACCCCTCTCCTCACCCCCCAAAAAACCCAACACCCCCACCTTACCCCCCCACCAAACCCAACACCCCCTGACCAACCCCAACACCCACGCCTCACCCCTCACCCACCCCGACACCTTCCCCCCCCAGACCAAACCCGACACCCCCACCTCACCCCCGACCAAACCCGACACCCCTACCTCACTTACCCTCCGACCAAACCCAACTCGGGTCCGTCGGAGGTGGGGAGGGGGCAGAGAGCTGAGCGAGTGCGGGGTCTGTTGGAGGTGGGAGGGGGCAGAGAGCTGAGTGAGTGTGGGGTCCGTTGGAGGGGGGAGGGGGCAGAGAGCTGAGCGAGTGTGGGGTCCATTGGAGGGGGTATTATGACATCATAACTATGTCACAGAGAACAGCAGCTGCCCAGCTGATGTGATTGGCCTTTAATTAATTTCACCCCTGGGGGGCGTCAGAGGTGAGATTTGAAATTTTTTTGACTCTTACCCTGATTAGGACCCTAAGACCTATAACTGTACCAAATTTCAAGTCTCTAGCTCAAACGGTGTGGAAGGAGTAAGCGCACATACATACATACACGCATACATACACGCATACATCATTTGACTTTTATATATATAGACTAGTGTAACAGCCCGTGTACATGGGCCAAAGTGCTTAATACTGTTTGCCCTCAGTCCCCCTGCACCGTGCCCTGTTACCTTACTGAGTCCCTCCCCCGCTCTGCCACTGCCTCTCAGTCCCACTGTACCATGCCCTGTTACCTCACTGGGGTCCCCCTCCTTCTCTACCACTGCCCCTCAGCATCGTGCCGTTACCTCACTGCCCCCCCCCCCCCGCTCTGCCACTGCCCCTCAGTCCCGCTGCACCGTGCCGTGTTACCTCACTGGGGTCCCCCCTGCTCTACCACTGCCCCTCAGCACTGTGCCCTGTTACCTCACTGGGGTCCCCCTCCTTCTCTACCACTGCCCCTCAGTCCCACTGCACCATGCCCTGTTACCTCACCGGGGTCCCCCTCCTTCTCTACTACTGCCCCTCAGCACTATGCTCTGTTACCTCACTGGGGTCCCCCCCCCCACTCTACCACTGCCTCTCAGCACTGTGCCCTGTTACCTCACTGGGGTCCCCCCCCACTCTACCACTGACTCTCAGTACTATGCAGTGTTACCTCACTGCCCCCCCCCCCGCTCTGCCACTGCCCCTCAGTCCCGCTGCACCGTGCCGTGTTACCTCACTGGGGTCCCCCCTGCTCTACCACTGCCCCTCAGCACTGTGCCCTGTTACCTCACTGGGGTCCCCCTCCTTCTCTACCACTGCCCCTCAGTCCCACTGCACCGTGCCCTGTTACCTCACTGGGGTCCCCCTCCTTCTCTACTACTGCCCCTCAGCACTATGCTCTGTTACCTCACTGGGGTCCCGTCCCCCCCCTCCCCCCCCCCCCCCCCGCTCTACCACTGCCTCTCAGCACTGTGCCCTGTTACCTCACTGGGGATGGGCCAAAATGCTTACTGCTGTTTGTCCGGGCTGTCTCTGCAGCTCGCGGCGGCGCATGCGCGGCAGCCATTTTGTGCAACCGAACTACCACTCCCAGCATGCTGTTCGTCCGGGCCGTCTCTTCGGACAAACTTCCTCTGGCCTTTTATTATATAGGATAAGTGTATCAAATGAACTCTAAATTAAATCCCTTAGTAATATCTGTTATCTGTCCAATACATATTCAGACTGAGCATTTTACTCCTGGATTGCCACCAGACTGCAGCATCTTGCCTCTCTACTCTACTTTATGGATTCTATTGAGAACAATTTGGCAGAAGAAACTGACAAACGCTATGGTCAGCATATTGATCTCTCTGGCGTTTTTACATTCACTGATGTATTCATTTGTGTAGGGAAATGATGATTATTTCTTGCCACAGATCTGAAGTGCTGCTCCCTGAACTGCCTTCATCGCCTCATTTGAGATGATTAAATTGCACCTTGAGCTATGCTCTGTGAAAGTAATAATAAAGAAGCAAAACAATATAAGCAACTTGACTACAAGGTCAAGATGCTACCTACAGACAAAAGTGGCCCTTTGTGGAAAACAAAACAAAGTGAAAGTAGTAAAAATCAGAAGGAGAAAAAAAAAGCATTAACACAAACAGGCAAAAGGATATAAAACCATTTTGGATTAAGTTCACCCACTCTCTGTAAATCTCAGCATAAGTGGACTGTGTAGGGTACAGAATATACCCATGGGCTGAAATAGCAAATGATGCCCCTTTGTCACCCAATATGCCGGGATTTCTGGTCATTAGATTTATGTTAGTTCTGGCCTACTCCTAAATATACCCTTTGTGCTGGCCTATTTTAGGTTGGTGTAACATGCTGTACTTGGGGCTACACCTTGAGATCACCCTGTAACTGAAGCTAGCGCTAGTGCTGAGAAGAATTTCACACTGAAAGAACATTACACCTATTCTCTGGGAGGAATTCAAGGTGTTGGCATTTGCCATTAAAGTACTACATGATCTGAGATCTGGTTTCCTGAAATAATGCTTTTTCTGCTATGTACTGTCACAGCTTCATTCTGTGAAGGTGCTCAGTCCAGACAACCCCTTTGCTATAAGAAGCAGTATGTTGCTGGCAGGGCATTCCCCGACTTTGCAGTCCCTTACTCCAGTCTTCCAAAGCTTGGATTTATTAGTCTTCCAAAAAGTGCTACAGATCCCATCTATTTCCCCAGGCATTAGGGGAAAAGATGTACTGAGGACTGAAGAGTTTGGGTTTATTTTATTATCCTCATTATAGTTGCTGGTGAATACTTACTGGCAAGTTCTTTTGTTTTTTGTTTTTTGCACTATATAATTCTAATTTATGAGCTTCATACCCAGAGCATGGGATAGGTCCAGACAAAGCATTTTATAAAGATAAATACATATTTATTTGAAGGCAACACGGAGACTGAGCTCTCCACTGTAGAGGAATCTCCGCTCTATCTGTGCCCTCTAGGCTGCAGAGGGGCACCATGGGACTCCCATAGTGTAGAAGATCTTCAGCAGGCCCACTATGGGTGAATTGCACCTTCAGTAAACACATGCTTGAAGGTAGAATAGGCTCTCCATAGTGATTTCATATGAAGATAGAAGATCATCCTTTTCCAGTCACCAAATGCAATATGAAAATGGTTGTTGGCAGTTAAATCAAAGAAGGGCAAAATCAACAAAATCAAAATGCCAAAGATGGAAATCATCATGGGCGAGAATCTGATCTCAGTTACATCACGGTAAGTCTTGAGTAACTCTATTGACTTCAGCAGAGAGATTCTCAATCTATGAGATCAAATATGACCCATTTTCTTTTTAACTGCAGACTAATACTGCAATGAATAGGAAGAGATTATGGGTAAATGAACTTGCATATTTGTAATTATTTATCGAAGTGGTCAAACTTCACTGCCTGGCCATTGGACTCAGTGCAATAAGAAGCTGTCTTACCAACATATACTGTTGTGTACACAACCTATAATATCTTTGACAACTAAGGGAACCTAAAGCAACTCCAGGCAGGAGTTTAAGTTGTGGGGGCCTTTATACTGCCCCGTCCCAGCATAATAAATTAACAAACAAACAAGGCAAAATTCCGTGTTCCCTTTTCAGTTTTCACTCAGTCCTTATCTCAGCAAATTTAAAATGGACTTCAGTGTTTTATTCAAATTCAGTATATAGCATATATATATACCTGCGTATGTCTCCTTCACTACAATCTTAAATACTAGCCAATTATTCTAATTCTGCTATTGTATGCACAGAACACACTTTCCGCTTCTCCCACACTCTACTCCACATGCAGGTCAGTTCAACATTCCAATAAATATCAAATCATAGTGTCCTAATTAAGCAATCAGCTGAAAGGCAAAGAAAGCTGGTGCACGATTCTGAGCAGAGTTTTCACCCATGTTTTAGAAAAATTCCTTGATGTCTGATATACAAATATGAAACTGATTAATCAGCAAGTCAGTGAATTTTTGCAGATATTCCGTACCAGAGCAACCTAGAGTTGATTTTTTGGTGGTGGTGATTTTCCAGTGGGAATAGCTTATAATGCCAGCAGATGGGGAAACATGAAAATAGCAAACTGCAGAACTTATGCAGAGATTTTGTGGCTGTCATTCTGGAGGATCTAGCAATCATAGACCCAAGCCTGCATTCCCTGTGCATCAAGACATTTGTTTTAGCTAAAAGGAGTATGAATGCAAGTGAAAAGCAGAAACAGGCTCCACGTGTACAGTTTTTAAAGTTCTGACTAATTTAAAATGACCATTTAGAGTTCCACAGTCCACAGCTATGACAAAGAATAGAAATATTTTCAGTGTGAGGCAAATCCAAGACAATAACTATAAAAATATGTTAAGTGCATTAAAGGTCTGATTCTCTAACCATCAAAGTCTTCCAAGGGCATCAGGGTCCCCGTGGAATCAAAGTAGCTTAAAGAAAATCTAAAGTTTCTCTCCTTTGTTACATAAAAGAAACAGGATTGTACGAAGAGAATCAAACATGAGAGCAGAGGAACATTTTGTATTAACATGGAATTTGACAGCAGTTGCACCCTAGAACTAAGAGTTGGTGCACTCCTTTGCTACAGTAGTGGCCAACAAGCAACACGGTAAGAAGAAACACTAGAAACTACAATGAAATTATGTTCCCTGGCTGTCCCAGTCTTGGTTTTCCCAAGGTACAGAAAATCCTCTCATACACAAAACTGAACTAAACCTTCTTGCGGTCTTTTGAAGCTAGACAACAAGGCCAGCAAATATTGTGCTTGTCTATTTGTTGGTCCTTACTGAAACACGACTATAGCATGCTTTTTTATTTGTGTGTAAAATAGGACCAATTTTAAAATAAATATTTAAAAAGATTGTGAAACATTTTCTTTTGTTTTGTGTTTTAAATCAAGCTTTTTAAATGCAAAATACAGTTTACTTGCAACTTTCAGCCAGAAATCAAAGCACGTTGATTCATTAAAATAACCAGCTCTGTAGGGACTGTGTGACAGAAAGAAGAAATGATAATGTAAACACGTACCTGACGCTTCTTGAGCTTTCACCTTCAGACCTGCAAAGTAACAAAAAAGTAGTATTAAGAACATCACCACTTCAGTTCTTTGCATTCATAAAATAAACAGACCCTCATTTATGTTTTGCAAATGCCAGAAATACTTACTCATTTTTAATGATTTCTCTCTTTAAGTTTTATTTTATATCTCCAGTGCTTTTATACTTTCACTATCAATTAGCAATTTAAAAAATTGGTTCTACTTAAAGTAACAAGAAATCAGTTAGGAGAAATTAAAAAGAAGATAACAGTTAACAAGTCAATAATGAGGATACTTAAATGTAAGCTGCCACACTCTTTAACTTTCATAAAGAACTTTTGTAAATATGCACTATCACAGATTTATGTTCCACATTTGTAAAGTAAAAATGTCAGCCTCTGACATCCCATACTAGCATCAGATTAGCTTTTACATTCTTTAGTCTTTTTTCAGTCTTCAGTATTAAAAGGTCATGGACAAATACATTTAAGAATCTAATCCCCAGACTTCTCAAGTATTGCTCTGCTTCCAAAGTGCTATGGACTGCAAATACAATCAACCTAAAATATGATTTCTTCAAAATTTGTATGTTTCTTAAATGGTCAGAAAGGGAAGGAAAATATAGTCTATTGCAGTTATTTAAAGGCTACCATCATATCTTCCCCTTCAAATGGAGAGAAATTTTATGAATTCACAATGATGCAAAACCTACTTTTCCCTCTCATGTTTGCTATTTTTAAATATGGAGATTGAACAGGATATCATTCAAACTGACAAAGTTCCTTTCCCTGAAGGGAAATAGAAACTAGATATAGTTTTAATATTTCATGAATGAGTGAAGAATCCAGAACAGAATATATAAAGTCATTTGTCTGATTCTGTCAAAAATGCATCTGGTTTTAGCACTACAGAAGACCTAAAATATTTGCCTCTTTATCCTTGTGAGGTAAGGATGACAAACTTACATTTTGATTGATCAATCTGTAACATGGCTTTCAAGTGATTAATAAAATTAAAGAAGACTAATTATGCAATAAAAAATTAATCACAATTAATTGCACTGTTAAACAACAGAATACTATTTATTTAAATATTTTTGGATGTTTTCCACATTTTCACATATATAGATTTCAATTATAATCACAGAATACAAAGTATACAATACTCACTTTATATTTATTTTTATTACAAATATTTACACGGTAAAGAAAGAGTATTTTTAATTCACCTAATACAAGTACTGTAGTGCAATCGCTTTATCATGAAAGTTTAACTTACAAATGTAGAATTTTGTACAAAAATAACTGTATTCAAAAATAAGATAAAACTTTAGAGCCTACAAGTCTGATCAATCCTGTTTCTTGTTCAGCCAATTGCTCAGACAAAAAAAAGTGTGTTTACCTTTAAGGGAGATAATGCTGCCCGCTTCTTGTTCACAAAGTAACCCGAAAATGAAAACAGGTAGCCACATGGTACTGTTGTAGCCAGTGTTGCAAGATATTTACATGCCAGGTGTGCTAAATATTCATATGTCCCTTCATGTTCAACAACCATTCTAGAGGATGTGTCCATGCTGATGATGGGTTCTGCTCAATAACAATCCAAAGCAGTGCAGATGGATGTATGGTCATTTTCATCATCTGAGTCAGATGCCACCAGCAGAAGGTTGATTTTCTTTTTTGATGGTTCAGGTTCGGTAGTTTCCGCATCGGAGTGTTGCTCTTTTAAGACTTCTGAAAGCATGGTCCATACCTCACTTGTCTCAGATTTTGGAAGGCACTTCATATTCTTAAACCTTGGGCTGAGTGCCGTAGCTATCTCTAGACATCTCACACTGGTACCTTCCTTGTGTTTTGTCAAATCTGCTGTGAAAGTGTTCTTAAAAAGAGCAAAATGTGCTGAGTTGTCATCCAAGACCACTATAACATGAAATATATGGCAACATGGAGGTAAAATAGAGCCGGAGGCATACAATTCTCCCCTAAGGAGTTGAGTCACAAATTTAATTAACAATTTTTTTATGAGCATCAACATGGAAGCATGTCCTCTGGAATGGTGGCTGAAACATGAAGGGGCATACGAATGTTCAACATATCAGGCATGTAGATACCTTGCAATGCCAGCTACAAAAGTCCCATGCAAATGCATGTTCTCACTTTCTGGTGACACTGTAAATAAGAAGAGGACAGCATTATCTCCTGTAAATGTACACAAACTTGTTTGTCTTCATGATTGGCTGAACGAGAAGTAGCACTGGGTGGACTTGTAGGCTCTAAAGTTTTGCATTGTTTTGTTTTTGAGAGCAGTTATGCAACAAAAAAGAAATCTACTTTTGTAAATTGCACTTTCACAATAGATTGTATTACAGTACTTGTATGTGGTAAATTGAAAAATACTGTTTGTTTTTTTACAGTGCAAATATCTGTAATTAAAATAATATAAAGTGAGTAGTGTACAATTTGTATTCCCTGTTGTAATTGAAATCAATGTATTTTAAACTGTAAAAACCATCCCAAAATATTTAATAAATTTTAGTTGGTGTTCTCTTGTTTAACAGTGTGATTAAAACTGATTAAATCACAATTAATTTTTAAATCACAATTAATTTTTTTTAGTTAATCGCATGAGTTAACTGTGATTAATCAACAGCCCTAATCTGTAGCTGATTTTTTTTCCAAAAGGGAGGAACAAAAATCATATGTCACATCCTTTGTAAGAACCCAAATAAAATGCATGAAAGGAAACTATGACAGCTGTAACGAACCTCTACAGCTTAATTGTTTTGGAATCTTTATTTAGAGCTTTCAATTACCTATAGTAAATGCTGTGCTGTTGATTGCACAAATGAACTATCATTGTGCCAACTTCCCATGAGCATATTAATGCATTTCTGCACAATGTTAACTAGAGAATGAATTTTGGTTACTGCAAGTAAATCTAACAATGCCATCACCAAATTCAAGATCAAAGTCCCATCTGAAGTAGGTATAACTATCATTGTGACATTGTGCCCCATTTTAAAAAAAAGATATATTGGCAACAAAATAATTAGGGGTATGGAACAGTTACCATATGAGGAGAGATTAATAAGACTGGGACTTTTCAGCTTGGAGAAGAGATGGCTAAGGGGCGATATGATAGAGATGTATAAAATCATGCCTGATGTGGAGAGAGTAAATAAGGAAGTATTATTTATTCCTTCTCATAACATAAAAACAAGGGGTCACCAAATTAAATTTATAATTTAGCAGCAGGTTTAAAACAAACAAAGTATTTCACACAACTCAGTCAACCGGTGGAACTCCTTGCCAGAGGATGTTATCAAGGCCAAAACTATAACTAGATAGTTTCATGGAGGATAGGTCCATTAATGGCTATTAGCTATAATGGACAGTGATGATGTCCCTAGGCTCTCTTTGCCAGAAGCTGGGAATAAACGACAGGGATCACTTGATGATTACCTGTTCTGTTCATTCCCTCTGGGGCACCTGGCATTGGCCACTGTCAGAAGACAGGACACTGGGCTAGATGGATCTTTGGTCTGATCCAGAATGGCCATTCTTATGAGCAATGAATTATTGTGGAATACATATTCTAATTATTACTTGATTATAGGCAGAGCTGGTAGTGGAGCCAATAGTCCAGTTTATATGACACATTCCATTATAAGACCCTGTTTTCAGTTGGTTATAAGTTTTACCAAACATTAACTGTTCAAACTGAAATTTTCCATGTTGGGTTTCTGCCTGAGGCTGAATTGCTTTTCGAAAGTTTCAGCTAATATGGTTCAGTTGTTCCTGAACACAAAATTAGTTGAAATAACCTGTTTTCCACCAAGTTAAAAAATGCTTACAACCATTTAGTAGAGAAGATCTAGTGACTCCAAATTTTAGAACAAGGGCTTTAAATTTGGAAGAAGGATTGCTGTGTTGTCAGGGATATCCCTTTTGCCATCCTTGTAAAAATATGCCCACATTTCCCCAAGTTATGAGGCTTTCAAATCTCAGTTGGCACACTTTCAGTAGAGACTTCTTAGGTCAGGTCTATGCTCCCCACCAGATTGGCGCGTAGAGATCGATCTCTCGGGGATCGATTTATTGCATCTCATCTAGACAAGATAAACTGATCCCCGATTGCTCTTCCGTCGACTCCAGAACTCCACTGCACCAAGCGGCACAGGCGGAGTCAATGGGGAGCGTCTCAGTGTCATGAAGACATGAAGGTAAGTCAACCTGCATATGTTGACTTCAGCTACGCTATTCACATAGCTGAAGTTGCGTATGTTAGGTCGACTTCTCTCCCCCAGTCTAGACATTGGCAACTAAATTCTCTGAAGAGCTGCCCTGTACATGCTTCAGGCTGGGCTGCAGGAGAGGCAGAGGGAAAGGGGACAAGAGCCTGGGCGTTCAGTGCATGGAGAGCCACAAAAAGGAAGGAGGCAGGGCATTGGGGGACAGGGACAGGGAGGAGGAGAGAGGGTGGGATCAGAGTGGGGGCAGAGGTATCTATAAACACTCCCCTCCAAAATCTGGAATTGAATCCAGGAGTCCCACATTTCTACATTTCTCTGCTGTCAGCAAATAGTTGTGAAACCTACTTGTAAACAGTGCATCTCATCTTCTGTGTAGATCAGGCTCTACATAAGGATAACAGCCTTCTACTGCTACTATTTATGCTATTAGCTGAAGGGTTAAAGGTTTGTGCTATTGATCAAAAGGTCAAAACTCTGATGATGATCCAGGCTTGGGAGTGGAAGGGGTAAGGAACAGTTTGCCAACGGTTAAAAAAATAATAATCAGAATTTCTAGTTCAGTTTTTTTTAAACACACTTGGGAAATTGCACACAAAAATGTATGTTAAAGGAATGTTAAGGTTGCAAAGTCAAGAACTCATGCTAGGAAATTCCAGACTTGAGGTTGCCAGTGAAACTTTACAGGGAAGGATGTTGGTTATCAAAAACGAATACATATTATGACAAAATATTTCATGCCTCCTGCAAGCATGTGACTGTTTGGTGAAAAGAGGAATGGTCTGTGTCTAAAACCTGGTTAGAAAAAGACAATCTCCAAGGAGAATATGAAACATTATGCTAGATGTGAGGGAAAGCTTTGGCTGAGAAAAAGCCAAGAAATTTTTACTACTTTGAGAAACAAATAGCTTTCAGGATTCTGTATCTAAAGTTTAGCACCTTATTGTCAGGATCTTTTTGTAGACATTGTCAGGTGTTAAAGGCCTTTTTGCCTTCTATTTTCTCTATTATAACTTCCAATAAATGTCACTTTAGCTTTATCTGAGCTGAACCAGATCTAGATGCTCTTTTTTGGGCAGGCAGTGGCTGGGACTTTGAAGAACATTATTGCTGTCTTTTTACATAGTCTCTTGGCACAAAAGGGATTTGCCAGAAAATGCACATTGGTCACTGAGAGGGCTGTGGTTAGTGCACTGAAAACAGACCAAGATGTGACTTCCAGATATGGAATAGCTGTAAAAAGAGCAAAGATAGCTGAGTGTATTGACAGGCAGTGTCACAAACATTTCAATGCAAAATGACAGAAATTAATGCTCTGGAGAACACTGCTGCCTTAAGCAAAGTAAGGAATGCCACTGCCAGAAAGAAAAAAAAAAGTAGTAAAATCCAAACCACATTATATAATTAAACCATTTCAGAGAGATGTAAACAACACACAAAATTTGTAAATGGGTACAACAACCTTCCTGGAAAGTCTGGATAAAATTTCATTGCGATCATCTCCTTTTATTTTAAGGATTACTGAAAATACTTCTGGGTGTGCTCATTCTCCAACTAACAAGAGGATGTGATGCTTAGTGGTATCTTTCAGCACTAAAAGGTGGTAGTTTACTGTAGTATTTGGTGTCAGTCACAAGCATAACATCATCTCCTATAAAAGGCACCAGTGAAAAACCTGACCTTTGTAAATGCCTGAGTTCTAAAGTGTTAGTGATATTATGTAGTCTTATTTACGGTATATAAAGTTAATCCTACTGTATACAAAGATAAACTCTTTTTTTTCACAGAAGGAACATGGAGGGTGGAACAACCCCATATATCTACAAATCAATGGCAGTCAGTTAAATGAATACTGAATTGGTCCTTGCCATAAATCAGTTCACATTAATGAAGATGGTATCTGACTTAGCATGTATTTATTTGTAACTGAAATGTACAGTAAATGTTTTGAACACAAATGAAAAAACATAGTGAAGGCTTTAGAATGATTGCAGAAAGTAAATTCTCTACTAAAGGGTCTTCTGCATATATTTAAAGAGAGACTGGAAAGACTGACCCCTGCAAACTACCCACACCTCCCAAGTGAGTGGCTACCAAAGCCATTTCTGTGCCAGGCCCATTTGAACCCTGAGATGTGTGTAAGGTCATTGTCACTTTTTTGATTGGAGATAGGGCAACAATTTTCAAGATTATTGGCATCCAGTGTAGGCTTTTTGAGAATTGGCTGGACTATCCAGAAAGTCAGAGACATGATTAAGTGTACTGCGCTGCAGGGGGCAGGTGTGAGGATGCACACTACCACACTTCTCTCTGTGTCATAAAGAAACCCATGGCTGGCTGTGCTCAGTTCCAGTGCAATTAACCTGACACCTGTGATCCAGGTTGGAATGCCTATAATTCCACTGTGCATTAGTGAGCTTGCAAAGCAGGCAGGTGGAGCTAAAAGACCTGGTTGGGAGAAAGAGGCTATATCCTAATGATATTTATCACCAGCAACATGCACCTTAACATGTAACCCTAATCTGACAAATCCCTTTCACGCACTCCCAACATAACTCCTTAAAACATACAGATTCCTAGATGACAAGATTTTTTTTAAGGAAAAACAAAGAAATATTTTAGCAATTCAGAAGGTATCAGTACAAGCCTACATTTTCAAACACAACTAGTGATTTTCAAAGGCGGATGCTCCACTGATCAGACAAATAGCCACTTTTGAGTGTCTCTGAGGTTGGACACCCTAAAATCACTGTTGAAAATGTAGACCAACCTCTGTGCCCTCAAATCCAGATTTTCTTAGTTACCATGAGATGCTTACAATGAATAACACAATGAAATGTTCTCTCTCTCTCTATTGTGTATGTGTATGTTCTCTCTCTCTCTCTCTGTATTGTGTATGTGTGTGTGTGTGTGTACACACACACACACATACACATACAGGCAAGTCACATCTTACGTGCATTTAACATGCACGATTTCAGCTTTACGCGATCGGCGGAAAAAAAACAAAAAAAACCCACCGCCATTAAACTCAATGGGTTTTGGCTATACGCGATTTCCGCTTTACGCAGTAATCGCGGAACATAACCCTCGCGTAAGACGCGACATGCCTGTGTGTGTGTGTGTGTGTGTGTGTGTGTGTGTATATATATATATATATCCTCTATAATAAAAGACTAGAAAAGTGTGTGTGAAGCAGTCATGCGCAGTAAAGACGGCCCTAGACGAACGGCATGCTGGGAGGTGTAGTTTGGCAGCACAACATGGCCGCCACGCGTACGCCGCTGAGAGGGAAGCAGGGTCTGGATCAGGGGCCTAGGGCAGGAGGGTGGCTGGGCGCAATAGGTGCAGACAGGGGGCTCTGGCCGGGCAGGGCGTGGGAAGGGGGCGCTGGGCCGGCGGGGCGGAGGCGCCCGGGCACGGCCCAGCCAGCTGCGCCCAGCCTAGCCGGGGCCTTGGAGTGGGTGGGAGGGGGAGGGGAGGCTGAACGAGTGTGGGGGGGAGGGGAGGCTGAACGAGCGTGGGGGGGAGGGGAGGCTGAACGAGTGGGGGGGCGTGGGGGGAGGGGAGGCTGAATGAGCGGGAGGGGGCTGTGGGGGGGGAGGGGAGGCTGAACGAGCGGGGGGAGGGCCGTGGGGGGAAGAGGGGAGGCTGAACGAGCGGGGGGGGGCTTGGAGTGGGGGGGCTGAGCAGGGGGCATACTTGGAGTGGGGGGGATGAACAGGGGGGCGTTACTGTTGGCCCATGTGCGTGTACACACACACACACACACACACACACACACACACACACACTCTCTCTCTCTCTCTCTCTCTCTCTCTCTCTCTCTCTCTCTCTCTCATTTGATTTCAGAAGCTAAGCAGGTTTGGGCCTGGCTAGTACCTGGATGGGTGACCTCCTGGGAATACTAGGTGCTGTAGGCTTAACACCTGGCAGTAGTTATAAAATGCCTCCAACGACAGGTGACGCATCAGTTGGAATATAGCCCAGTTGTATCACTGGTCATGTCCGAGCTCCGAATGGAGGCAGATATGCTGACTGCAGCCGACCCTGCCATAATGTGCGGGACTAACGCTAAGAAAATATATATATATACACACACACACAATGAATTTCTAGATGTGATCTACAAGTGATGAAGTTGAAGTGTGAAGATCTGTGTAATGTATAAAAGGTTAGGTTAGTTTTTAAAATGGGCTTTTTGTAGGTTATGTAAAGTGTAGGTCTGTCCACAGTTGTGAGAAAGCTTTGAAAGAATATGGCTGAGTTGGAAAAACTGGACCTGAAAGATAACTGATAAGGTAGAAGGAAGAAGAGGCCTCAGTTAGGAGGGATAGTAAATAAGAAAGGATTGTGCGTGTTGGACCAGTAATTAACTCAAACCAGCCAAAATCTGGTTTCAGCTAAATTAGCATCCAGCAATAACATCACTTATGTATTAAGGGGTATAAAAGGATAAAGTCTTGGAAGGTTTATTGCTAATACCTGCCTGACAAAGTTGGAGCCGACCAATGTGTGTCTAGCACTTTTGTGTTTAATCCCTTTGTAAGTATCTTGATCAAATGCTTATGAACATTTTGTTACTGTTTGGATTAGAAATTATGGTTAAATTAGCATCATGATAATACCCTGCATAAATAATAATTCCACGATTGATATCTGATGGCTGACGAGTGATAGATAATAAATGCTGTACTCTGCACCTCACTGGAAGGCCTGGAATATTAGATCTCCAGTAGCATAAAGAAACTTTTTCTACCTATGCTGGGTTGCAAAGAATCTAACCTTAAAACTTCCATTGGCCCAGGACTTAACGTTGCTATTAATCAAATACAGTGATGGGTGACTATTTCAAAGTAGAGGTAACAAAGAGTCCTGTGGCACCTTAAGGACTAACTAAAGTATTGGAGCATAAGCTTCCGTGCGCTAATACCCACTTATCCGACGAAGCGGGTATTAGCCCACGAAAGCTTATGCTCCAATACTTTAGTTAGTCTTTAAGGTGCCACAGGACTCTTTGTTACCTCTGCTATTCCAGACTAACACGGCTACCTCTCTGATTCTATTTCAAGGTAGGATTCAAAAGGATCACTGCTGATTCACTTTGCTGGTATTCATGACCATTATTCACTCTTTTGCTAACACTTTAAAAGTTCCTTCTATTTTGAAAAATGTCATTTTGGGCATCATTTTGTATTTCAGTAGAATTTTTCAAAAAGAAAGTTTTTATGTGCACCCAGGGGGGGTTGGTTTTGTTTTTTTAATCTTGTTGTGTGCAACTGTGTGTATATATGTTTATGCACACCTTTACACAAAACCATTATCCTGAAAATTTACTACCAGAGGGGGGAAAAAAATCTATTCACCCACACTGTAGTGGGGTGGTTACCCGCTCCAGCCCTGAAAGGGTTAAAAGCCAGCCCTTGGAGAGGGCTGGGGCTGAGAGTAAGGGGTGTAAGGGCTGGGCTGATTGGGCCATGCCCAGTCTGGAGGTAGACGGACCTAGCTGCCTGAAATCACAATGGATATTGAGGGAGGAGCAGTGCTGGGGAAGGGGCAGACTGAGCTGGGGAGCTCAGACCTGGCATCCTCTCATGCTGCAGCGTGATAGAAAGGCCTGAAAGGGTACTGGGCTGCAGGGAAAGGCAGCAGGTCCAAAAAAACCCCTTGCCTATGATGACAGGGTTGGGGGATCCTCAGGGAGGGAAGACCCACAGAGAGGGAGGGAATATTGCTGGGGGTAGCATCCCATGTAAAAGGGCACCGGAGTCCGGGAGTGACATGGGGCCAGTGACAGGCGAGGCACCGGCCTGCAGAGAGTGCTCCTGAGCTGGAAAGAGCTAATGCCCAGACAGAATAAAAGTTTGGAAGGTTATATAAATACAGACATGCACTGAACAATTATAGAAGTTACATGCAGCTCTTTGCATCATAAAGTATTCTAACACAGCTGAGATACATAGGGTAACTATAGCAACACCATTAATAGAACTGGTCTACATTAAAACCCATTTTCTTGACCTCAGTGTCTTACAAATGCTCAGAAAATGTTCGTCTCAGGTCAGCAGTAGAAGATCTTAATGGCCATCCTCAGCTTGCCTTTCTTCTAGCTCAATAGAAAGCCAATCCTTTGTCCTGCTTCTTGGAATTCAAAAACTCTCTTTATAGGAACAGCAATTTGTTACCTAAACATGATTTTTCAACACTATATTGGTCATGCTGTGCAAACAACAGCATACAGTCCAGTATCAACTGTTCTCTGGGACTGAATTGGAGGCAACCAATGAGGATAAACAACATTGCCTTTTAACCTGTGCTTCTGGCACAGGCTACCAGCATACGAACCTTCCTGAGGGGCAGTGAAATGTCAGCATTTGCATGGTGACTGTCAAAATTTGCACTCACGCCTGCAATGCTAGAATTTATTTAGGAGGATTCCAACAGGGCTATTTAGAGCTGGTTTGTATTTTCCCCATGAAGTGTCCAATCAGCCCTATGAACATCAAATTGCCTGGTGAGAGGAACACAAAGTTACAATGAAGTAGCAAAATAAGAATGTCACAAATATCTCAAACTAATTTATTGGAGGAATGTTCTTAGCTCGTTACAAACTCCTTAAATAAATCACTGTCTTAAAGGAAAGTTTTCAAATATCTTTATGTTTCTATGTTCATTTGGCTATGGAATAACCACAATCAAGTGCTGAAGACAACCCTTTTGATCTCATTGATCCCAAACCAGATAGTGCAAATGTTGACAAAGTTTGTAACAAAATAAATATAAAATAGATGTTTAAAGAGGAAAAACCTATTTCATCTTCCATGTCTCTATACAGTCTAAAATTACAAACATGAATGTGTTCCTTTGAAATGTCTAAATATGCTTACCCATGCATATATACTGTGGGTATCAGAGGATGAATGAACAGGTAGCTTCTCTGGAATAGAGTTCCCTCATCACAGTTCATGACTCACTGCTACTAATTAGAGCTAGCCTAAAGAATGTTTCATTCCAAATTTCTCTTTTTCATGGGAAAATTTCAGTTAGAATAGAACTTTTCTATTGGTTTCAAAATGATTTTTGTTTTCAAAATCCACACTTTTTTGAAATTCTGGTTTACAGTAGACTCTCGATTATCCAGGAAGATAGGGAAAAAATTAATCCTGGTTAATAAAATCCTGGATAATCACTGTCCATTGGAAATATGGGGGGGGGGTGTTGGTTCACCAGCCATCCTGCGCCCTGGGGAGGGGATATTGGTTCACTGGCTGCCCTGCCCCCTGATGGGGTTTTTGTATGTGTGTGCTTGGGGCGGCAACAAAGCCAGAGCTGGCCCTGCGAGTTGCGTGTATTTTTTTTTGTCATCCTGGTTAATCCACATCCTGGTTAATCCAATCCTGGATAATGGAGAGTCTACTGTATTTCTTTCTTCTCCTGCATGATAGAAAGAAAGTTTAGACTTCCAACATTTCCATTTTCTTCTTTTCATATTTCCTTTTTCCTTCTGTAACTTTTCAAGATTCTACATCTCTGTAAATGTTACAAAGTGGCAAAAGATGTAGAAAACCAAACAAATTGCTCTCATCATCCTCAAACAAGTTAGCAGACTCCAGAAGAAGCCACATCCAGTACACCTCTGAAATACTACAGAGGATCACTGTAATTGTGGGTAGAGTAAAAGGAATAAGGAAATTATGGGATCTGAAAGAACACTCCCACCCTACTCTCAAAATAAAATGCCTTCATTGCACTGCCTGATTTCTCAATTTTGCCCCTCAGCCAAGTTCTGCAGTGCAGAAAACTGTGGAACATCACAGATGAGCACAGTTTTGCATAATTAACTATAGCAGTTAATTTAAAAAAAAAAAGATTTTCACAGAAAAAAGTTTCCTAAAGCATCATATGAAGCTTTTCTATTAATTCCAAAAACAATAAAAATTTAACCTGTGAAGAAATCAGTTTTCTACCTCTTCCCCCTGCATTTTATTGTAATGTTCTGTAATAAAGGAAATGAGGAACAGTAGGGTATAGACACCTATTATTGGCTTACAGCATTGTTCAATTGCAGAAATTTAAATTTCTTCTCAATCTTCGTGAATGGAATTGGATTTATGCTTACTCTTCACTGAAGTGGGGTGGTTGTTTTTTAAATGACAGATCACTGTTATCCATTTGGGAAATGTGCCTAAATTGGCAACCAAACATCCTTAAGATTAGAACAGCTAGAGTCAAAACTACAATTTTTCTCCTAGCAGGATTTAATCTCAGACCACTTCAAGTAGAGGCCATGAGGAACAAATGCTATCATGGCCAGCTGTGATGCAGCCAGCCTTGAAACTAAAATCAATGCTCACAAGTCTCTCACAGGAAGAAAGTAGCTGGAAGGAAAAAACCTACACTCGAGATCCAAGCAATCCTATTCATGCTTCAAATTTCCCCAACCCCTCACACAAAGAGAATTCAGTTTGAGACTGTGAAAATTTCACCGTTTATATCATAAAACTGATTTACAATATTAGTTTTTGTTTGCAGAACCATGGGCACATGTCCTCATCCCCCCCAAAAGACACAGAGTGGGAAATTTACTGATTACATATTACGGCTTCCAATATATTATATCTCTCCCTTGGACTGCACAACTAGGGGAGATGCACAAGAGCTATGGGAATACCCTGGCAAACAAGTAAACCCTAAAGATCCACAGGATGATAAAAAGGTAGAAAGCCATGTGTATCAGGACATCTGCACATACTTCTGCTGCCTCCATGTGCCTCAAAGCCAACCAGCACCGACACTTGGCTGTTTTCCATATCTTCCCATCATTAGCAGGCCTTATATCTGCAGGGAAGCCCAGACCTCTCCAGTGGCACATGGAACTGAAGGGCACAATGCTAAAACTGCCAGTTTACTAGGAAAGTTACAGCAGGAGAATGCCATATAGTACAGCTATTCCAATTCCATGCAATTCCCTAAGCCATGGAATTTCTAATTTATATTATCGTTGACCACGTGTAGTTGTTGTACCTGGCCTGCTGGCAGCCATTTTTTTTAAAAAAAAAGAGCATACAGCTTTGTTGCCATTCACCTGGCCCCCAGGGAGCTGTCCAACTGATTTTGTTCTCTGTACTTTGCAATAGCTTTAGATCAGGAACCATGTATTTTCTTTGTAAGGTGCCTATCACACTTAGCAGGCTATAAAATAATAATACCATTATAATCATTACATCAACAGGTAACACATACACTAGTTTTGTAACATGCCATTTTTATAAAGTGGATAGCAAAACAGCAGACAGAACCTATTTTGGTTATCACACAAATGTGATTTGTGTTAAGCCTCTTATAGAAGAGTTCAAAATCTATTGGTTTCTTTGTGCTCTGAAACTATTTTTCCAGGGTAGTGGAATCTAAGAATAAAGATTTTAATCTTATGACATTTGATTTGTTACTCACATCTAAATTATATGTCACCAAATGAAACATATATAGTGATATAAATATCCTTTAATGCCACAGGTGCCCTTAGGACAGGCTTTAAAAGGAAGACACATTAAAGTACTGTATTTCATTTTGAAAACTATTTTATAACCATTAAAACAAATTATATATTGATGTTTTCATATACGAATGCCACTACATCAACTCCTAACTCAAAAATGTATTGTATTGTATTGGGCAAGTGCTTTATTGCTGTTACTACACAGTGTTACATTGAAAATAAAGGATCCTATGTTCAGACAGAAAGGGCCCCACTGCATACACTGAAATTCCCCTTATATGCAGTTGTGTGTGTGAAAGGAGAAAACCCACAGCAAGTGGAACTTGAATAAACTCCGTTAAATAGGATTACACAATCAAATAGGTATTTCTCCCTCCAATGTGAATGACAAAGTTGGAGATACAGTACAAAGATACGGCTGCTCAGCTTCCTCACTAGACTGGTTTCTAAATTGACCAGTGAGAAATAGTCATACCAAAACCAAGAACCAGTTATAGGTTGGGGTGAGATTTTATTACCAACCCAAACCTTGGACAAAGTAAGCAAACTTTTCAGCAGCCCACGTGCAGTTTTTAACATTCCTAGCACTACACAGAGTTTCAGGATCAAACCAGGGAAAACTGAGTTTTGGTTGGGTTTCACTTTGGTTTTGGAGTTCATTTGAACCCGAAAACAAAGCAAAGTTCAAAGCATGTGAACCAGAAATCAAGACTACTGGATTTTACAGAACATTCCACTTCAGAGCTAAATCAGGCTGCCTGTTCTACTATACTACCACATCAGACAATATTTCATAGACTTAGGAGGGAGGGAGAGAGAGGACACTGTTCAACTTCTTTAGTGCCTTGGGAGGAAGAAAGTCACAAATTATAGTCTCATCTCTACTCACTGCCATTTGTATTACTGTGCAACCCTTATAACTCAACCCACAGCCAGCAGTGAAATATTAGTCCACCCCATTTTACAAATGTATTGAGAGGTTGTACAAGTTCACTTCAAGCAGAGCTGGGAGTAGAACCCATGTCTCTGACCTAGCAAAGAAGTCTCACCCACTCAGACATGTTGTCTTTCAAACTAGCCATGCTAAATTTGTGTTCTTAGATTAGCTGATCTCTAACCACTAGACTGCACTAAACTCCAAAAGCCTGGGACAGGAAAAAGGATTCCAGATTTCTAGTCTGTCTAGGTTCTTATATAGCATCCCTTATGTAGAAAATAGTTTATAATCCATAGGCAAAGTGGGTGTCAAGTTATATTCTAGGGGTGGCTCACACTGAAAATAGTTATTTCTGTAGCTTAAGCAGTAGAGGTCTATGCTGGGGGCTGAAGGTCCAATGTTGAAATCTTACTTAAGACCCATGTCAGTATGACTTCATAGTTATGAGTGAAAACTAGGGCTATCAAGTAATTTAAAAAAATTAATCATGATTAGTTGCATTGTTAAACAATAACAGAATACCATTTACTTAACTGTTTTCTACATTTTCAAATATATTGATTTAAATTTCAACACAGAATACAAAGTGTAGAGTGCTCACTTTATATTTTTGATTACAAGTATTTACCCCAAAAGAAATTACAAGTAAAAACCCCCAAAGAAATAGTATTTTTTAATTCACCTAATACAAGTACTGTAGTGCAATCTCTACTGTGAAAGTTGAATTTACAAAATCAGAATTATGTACAAAAACCCTCCATTCAAAAATAAAACAATGTAAAACTTTAGAGCCTACAAGTCCCCTCAGTCCTACTTCTTGTTCAGCCAATCACTCAGACAAACAAGTTTGTTTATGGGAGATAATGCTTCCTGCTTCTTGTTTACAATGTCACATGAAAGTGAGAACAGGCGTTCTCGAAGCACTGTTGTAGTTGGTGTCCCAAGATATTTATGTGCCAGATTCACTAAAGATTAATTTGTCCCTTCATGTTTTAACCACCATTCCAGAAGACACATGTCCATGCTGATGACGGGTTGTGCTTGATAACAATCCGAAGTAGTGAGGACCAACATGTGTTAATTTTCATTATCTTAGTCACATGCCACCAGCAGAAGGTTGATTTTTTTCTTTTTTGGTGGTTTGGGTCTGTAGTTTCTGCATCTGAGTCTTAGGCCTGGTTTACAGTATGTGATTATTTCAGAATTAGCCGAGTTAAATCAAATTAAAACTGATTCTGTCCACATGACCAACCTGGTTGTGTTGATTTAAAGGGCTCTTAAAGCATCCACAATGGCCTGCACATTTCCTAACGTCACTAGCCTTGATAGCAGCTGGTCAATGATTGTGTTGGCTACTTGGATCACAGCAGCCCCCACAGTAGATTTGCCCACTCCAAACTGATTCACAACTGACCAGTAGCTGTTGGGCGTTGCAAGCTTCCACAGGGCTATGTCCACTCACTTCTCAACTGTGAAGGCTGCTCTCATTTTGGTGTCTTTGCACTTAAGAGCAGGGGACAGCAAGTCACAAAGTTCCATGAAAGTGGTCCTATGTATGCAAAGGTTTCACAGCCACTGGGAATCATTCCATACCCACAAGACTATGTAGTCTCATCAGTCTGTGCTTATTTCCCAGAATCAGAATAGGCGTTCCATGGCATGAACCTGGCCCAACGTCACCATGATGTCCCAATCGCCACATGGCTTTCCTCTAGGAACGTCTGTGTCCATGTCCTCATCACTATTGTGATTGCAAAGTCGTTGCTTCCTCAGCCAGTTTTGCAGGTTCCGTACATACTGCTGGATAATGCGAGGGGTATTTACAATGGTCACAACTGCAGTGGTGAGCTGAGCGGGCTCCATGCTTGCTGTGATATAGCGCCTGCAAGGATAATCCAGGGGGAAAAAAGGCACGAAACAAAGGAGAGCAGGAGAGAGCTGGAGAACAGACTGGCAGCGGTAGCAATGCATCCATACATCATTTACGAGGATGGGTAGCAGTCTTATTGCACCGACTTCTGCAGCAGAGCAGGAGAGCAGAGTTGCAGTGGAAGAGGTGGTGTACGATGATGATGGCTTTCGGTCTGAAGTTTTACATTGTTTTGTTTGAGTGCAGTCATGTAAAAAAAAATCTACTTTTGTAAGTTTTACTTTCGCAATAAAGAGATTGCACTACAGTACTTGTATAAGGGGAATTGAAAAATACTGTTTCTTTTGGGACTAATAGATTCTAAGAAAAATAGTAATGTAGAACCCAGGGAGGGAGAATCAGTTAAAGGGAGAAAGAACAGATCAAAACCACCTAGCTAAAACTCAGGCATTATGGATTATAGTACTGAAGAATTCTGCAGACAAGGGGGCAAAATCTCCTCTCCGTTACACCCAGGCAACTCAATTGATACTGAAAGTTGCCAACGTGTGAATGACAGCAGAATTTGTTCCAAATGACACACAGCAGCCTCTGCAGATGAAAAGGTTATGCAATTTCCAAGAAGAGTTATGAATGAGATTGGAGACAGGATGCTGATGTAACTGGAGAGGAAGCCTGAACATCTCAAAGTTAGTTATCTGTTTAAACCTGATTGTCTGAAAGAAGTTCAGAGAAACCCAATCTGTTTCACTGCAAATTTTATAGAAACCTCTTTAAAAATATCTGTTTCAGTTGCATTATGTGCACCATCATGTGTAAAAATGTTTAAAAATTAGGATTCCTTCTTTTGTGTTCTAGTGTCTCTGCAAAGTATAGGACATGATTTGCATTAAATACGATGAATTCAAAATTACTGAAGCATTGCTTTGTTTATGAGTAAGTCTTTTCATGTTAAAAGAAGTAAAGCCAGCATATAAATTGCAGCAATTGAAGATCTAAACCTCGAATAAGTTTAAAACAACCTACAAGAGCAAATATATAGTGCTTTATCTTTCCCAACTGTACATATTCTAATATTTTCAGAAGCCTATTTCATTCTTTATGATCTCTTAACTCCTAAATATTAATTTTTTATTAAAGTAGTCCTTTAATAATTACTAGAGCTCCATTCATCCGGAAAGATCTCAAAAATCACTTTACCTACTTTTTTCTTAAATACAAATTAAATAGAAGACCACTTCACCCACCACTGAACTGCTGTCATCCCTTGGGTGGAATGTATAATTTACTTAACAGTGCACACAACACTACAGAACAGCTTTGACTGGAAAGTGATGAATAAGAGCCTAATCCTACAGACATTTATGAATGTCAGTAATTTTGGGCATTAGAATGTGTAGGATTATGTTCTTATTCATCACATTCTGGTCTCAACTATTATGCAGTGTTTTGTTCACTGTTAAAAAGATGATACATTCTGTCCATCCCACATTATGATATCTAGTTCAGGGGCAAGGCATTGGGACTTATGTACAAAATACCAATTAATGCCACCTGGAGTTAAGCACAGAAAGCTCCCATGTATCAAGAGGAAAAATCCACTTGTATTTGTATTAAAAAGGTGTGATATGTAATGCCGTGCATGTTAGACAAAGTTAGAAAAACAGCTATTGTGAAAATCAAGTTGTTTTTGAAAAATTAAATATTTTGGTTTTTAAAAATACCTACAAAATGTTACTCATTGTATAGGTTTTAAAATGAAGTATTTGGGGTTGCTTTTTAAAAAAGATTTAAGGTAAAATGTTCCTTAAAAGGTCCCAAGATCACTAAGAACACATTATTAGCTGAAAATCTCTATGTTTCAAGCTACTGCTAATTATAACCATTTCAACAACAGGATATTGTTATCATATGTAATGGAACCAAGGACAGAGCCTTCACTATAAAAACATGGTTTGGGGAGTCACTATCATAACATTAACAATAATCAAGGACAAATGAGCAAAAAAAATGTACCATGAATCACTAGCAACACAACCTTGTTTTTCTGCGCTTGCACAAATTACATCTCTCACACAGTATGAAAACAGCCATTTCTAATGTGCCATTGAAAAACTGAGCAATTAAAGTGCCTAACTGCATTTCTTTTGTTGTTTCCAGGCATATACAACTTAGAGGTCAGTCTGAGAGCTGCCATATAGGTGGCACTTCCATTACCTTAGGATTCCATTGGACCATACTCTAAATACTACAATATTTCTAAAAAAAAAAATTACTGCAGAAAGTTTGATGTTACATAAATCAGATATATGGCATGTGCAGATGAAAGGTAAATAGAGCACTGTTGGTGTATCTTTAGTACCTTATTCCTACTAGTACTGTTTGCTCTAGGCATGAGAAATATAAGCATATATACTTCATAGAAGATATGACATCAATGGGAGTTAAGCCCACAGAGGAATTTTCAAACTTCCTAGCCACCTATCTGCATTTTTAGGTACCTTTATCAATTCTAAGAATGAAGGGTCCATTTAAAAAAAAAAATTTAAGAGATTCTCTGTTGGAAACACAGAATGAAGCCATCTCTCTCTCTCTCTCTCTCTCTCTCTCTCTCTCTCTCCAGATTCTCTGCTTTATTACAATTTTTAAAATTTATCTTCTCTGTTCCACTGGCCAAATTTGCCTTCAGCTCCATAAGTACAACTCCCCATAAAATTTTTGTTTAAAGCTTTAATTCTTTCACATGAATCATTTATAGATATGTGCCAGGTAGCAGATTTTTGGTGTGTTTATTTGTTTACAGCTCTTGGCTACGGCTAAACCACCCTGAACACGCCCGATCCCATGTGATCTCAGAAGCTAAACAGGGTTGGGCCTGGCTAATACTTGGAAGGGAGACCTCCTGGGAATACTAGGTGCTGTAGGCTTGCCACATGGCAGTAGGTATAAAACTGCCTCCAATGACAGATGGAACGATGCATCGGTTGGAGTATACCCCAGTCATATCACTGATTCTGTCCAGACTCCCAGGGAACCCTGCCATGAAAAAGTGTGGGAATAATGCTAAGAAAAAATTTTTTTGTTTGCAGTCCTTAGATAGATTAAGGAGAGTTTGTACATTATCATAAAAGAGATATTCTTCATCAGGCTCCACAAAATGGGCTCTTTAAAGTCAGACAACACAATGTCTCTGCACAGCATATCAGGATTGGGGACAGGATGGTCCAAAGTGACAAAAACATTACTTATGAAAAACCTAAAGGTCACATCTGTATTAAAGCCAGAACCAAGATTAACTCACTGTCCTACAATAAAGACAGGTAATTGTCACGGGGCTTGCCTACAAGGTGTGTTAGTATGCTCCTTAGCTAGCTAATGTGCATGTGCACATTAGCGGGTTACACATTAGCTAGTCCATATGGATCCTAATGGGACTACAGTAATGTAGACTAGGAAACATTTAGTGCATGTCAGGAAGGTCCACATGGGCTACTTAGTATGCAACAACTTAGTATACATTGCAATTCACCCCTCTAGTGCAGGGCTACTGTACTGTGTAGACAAAACCACAAAGAGCAGCAGGGGGTGAAAAGAAGTTTCACAAACCTCACCATTTTCTGTGCCACTTGCAAGGTGCACTCACTTTTTTACTTCACACATCCCACACACATGACAGAAAAGTGCATGTGCGGCTTTGCCCCTGGGGAAAAGAAAGACAAAACCAAGGGACCACATATGGTTCTCATGGTGCTTAATGTGAGTGGTGGGTCACATAGGCAAGGGGAAGCATTGCCTCCCCACACAGCCAGACATGACCCCAGCCCCTGCTGTGACATTCCCTGCGTGCAGCTGTGGCTCCAGTCCTCCTGGCTCCAAGTCCAGACCCCCCAGTACTCTTCTGCCCAGAGGCCTGTTCAATGATCTATATATAAGAAAATGCAGATTTGGGTCCAGTTCCTGGCTAACAGGTGCTCACATTACAAAAGCCACCATCATGATTACAGAGCAACAGTCCAATTGGCAAAGTGTTGAACAGGTAGGGTCACAGGGAAGCTACACTACCTCTGCATGAGTTGTACTTGTTTTGGGAGTAAAAGATTTTCATCTCTTGGACTGTCAAATCAACCTGGAATCTCTGACTAGCATAACTCACTTAATGTTTTCCTAAGATATAAAGAATTAAACGTAAGAATATTTTTAAATAATACATTCTTTAGAACTGCTCCATCTCAGATACTCCAGGGTACTACATATTAAATTACCCAATAAAAAGCATCGTGTCTGATAAATCCTTTTAAGTAGTCTATTGTACAAAGGCAAAAAAATGGTTGATGGAACAAAGCAGCACAAAGGTAAATATAAATCGTTCACATAATGGCTAAAGAGATGAATTAAAATTAGAAGTATTCTAATTTAGCCTCTCCCCCCACTAACATATGATGGCTGAGATAAAGTGGGATATGTATCCAAGGCCAAAATCTGATTAATGTTTTGTACAACCTTGACACACGGCCATGTCATCTACAATAATGAGTTCACCTGGACCTTACTTGGCTATTTTTTTTCTGTTTTATTCCTATTTTGGATTATTCAGGCTTCATGTTTTACAAGCATTGTTCTTATAATTGGATCATGACAGCACTCAAAGGCTCAGTCAATGTTGAGGTGCCAGTGTACTTTGGTCAGTAACACACTCATTGAAAGACTCCGTTTCTAACCTGTGGAGTTGACAGTCTAATGTCAGGTAGAATGCTCTTCTAAAACAATGGTTCTCCACCAGGGGTGTACTTTTTGGGGGAGTTCAGAGAGATCTTCTGGAAGGGGGGGTGTACATGAATTCATCTAGATCATGGGTGTCCAATCTTTTGGCTTTCCTGGGCCACATTGGAAGAAGACGAATTGTCTTGGGCCACACATAAAATACACTAACACTAACAATAGCTGATGAACAAAAAAAACCCCCAAAAAACGTAGCATAGATAATGTACATATCTAAGTAATAAAACTTCATAAATACTCTGGCATTTGTGGACGTAATCTCATAACGTTGTAAGTTTATGATTTTGTGTTGGGCCGCATTCATAGCCATCCTGGGCCGCATGCGGCCCGTGGGCCGCGGGTTGGACAAGCCTGATCTAGATATTTGCCTAGTTTTACAACAGGCTACATAAAACGCACTAGCGAAGCTGGTACAAACTAAAATGTCATTCTGATAATTACTTGTTTATATTACTCTATACACACTGAAATGTATGTACAATATTTATATTCCAGTTGATTTATTTTATAATTATAGGATAAAAATTAAAAAGTAAGCAGTTTTTCAGTAATAGTGTGCTGTGACACTTTTGTATTTCTATGCCTGATTTTGTATGCAAAAGGTTTTAAAGTGAGGTGTAAATGGGGTACATAAGACAAAAATCAGACTCCTGAAAGGGGTACAGTAGTCTGGAAAGGTTGATAGCCACTGCTGTAAAACAATGGGAGGATTTAGTTTGAGCAGCGACATATAATGGCAACTAACTAAAAAAAAAGGTAAAATACTAGAAAGTAGATAGGGCTTTCAGTAAAATCAGAAGCAAACATTTTTAAAAAACAAATATAATTAGACAATCATATCATTCTTCTGCTCTTGCTCACAACCAGTAAACAAGTATTCAGAGATGTTTTCAGAAGTGCCTAGTTCCCATTTTCAAGTATGTTCTATGTCTGGCTCTGATGTTATCTGATTAAAGTATGGCCATATAGATCATTGTTGCAACCACTGTTATATATTTGCAGCAAATATTATACAAAGGTTGTCGAGTGGGGTGTCTATGAAAAGGTTATGATTTGCTGGTTATGATTTTGCTATCTGTATGCATGTATCATTGTATGTATCAAGTTATAAGTATTGGAACATCTACCAGAGTTATGGGGATTGTCTGCCCCATTCTTTGCAGTTCACCCTAATTGAGTGACCAAAGCTATCCCCCACCGGGACATCAGTCACAGCCAGATATGCCTGTGATGAAGTGGGACTGTTCTTAATGTTTCCTCTGAATACTGTGTGGGTGCCTCAGTTTTCCCTATGCATTTAAGTATCTAGGTGGTGGGATAAGGATGTGTGATTGTTGCAGAGCAGAGGGCCAGTGTGAGAGAATGGCCAACACCCTGTCTCCTGGCAACTAACTGCCTAAGCCCCTCCCCTGCAAGGTGCCAACTGAAGGTGTTGGAGAAAGGGAAAGAGAAAAAGTCCAGAGGAGGGGCTGAAGAGTTTCAATTTGTAGCTGGCTGGGAAAATGGAGCTGGATCGCTGGCCTCCCTGCCCTCCAAGATGGACCTGACTGAGGCGTCCTGTTCTCTGTATCTGCAAGCTCTGTTTTAAACCCTGTTCCTGTCATCTAATAAATCTTCTGTGTTACTGGCTGGCTGAGAGTCAAGTTGGACTGCGGACTGTGTGAAAGGGGATGCTAAAGGCTCCAATGTCAGCTCCAGGAATGTTGAAGCTGTGAAGCTTTGTGCCCTGGAGACAGTCTTCTCACAGAGAGAAGGCTCCCCCAGAGTCCTAACTGGCTTCAAAGGGAGCAGTTCAAGAGCATTGCCCGGTGACTCCGTAACAATGCCATGTAAGATATCTGCAAAAATGTTATAATTTGCCAGATAGGATCCTCTCGTTTATATGTTTGTATTACCAGTTATAGATATGTATGTATGTCTGTGTTTCAAACTTGTACTATGCTTCTGGGTGACACCCCTGGACAGTTTGGCATCAGCACTTCCTAGCCTTCTTAATGGCCCATTAAGGACCATCAGCTATACAAATGACCTACTGAGAGAAGGCAGATACACCTTATGACTCACCAAGACATGCAGGGACATGACAATGGAGAGAACTCTAAGGCTTCCAAGCCATGTGCTGGGAAGTTTGTGTCTGAAAGAAGGGAAGCACAGGCCACATGGCAAAAGACTATAAAAGGCAGCCACATCCTCTCCCTTTGGTCTTCAATCCTGCTTCTTCCTTCTGGAGGAATTTTGCTACAAACTGAAGCTCTGAACAATGGACTGAATGATCCATCCATGCTGTGGATGTACTCCAAAGACTTGACAATCCAGGAGTTTACTCCATCACTTCTACAAGCCTGAACCAAGAACTTTCCCATTGCTGTATGTAATTGATTCCTTTAATCAATTTTAACTCTCATCTTTCTATAAATAAACCTTTAGATTTTAGATACTAAGGGATTGGCATCAGCATGATTTTTAGGTAAGATCTAAGTTGTGTATTGACCTGCTGTGTGGCTGGTCCTTTGGGATCAGAAGAATCTATTATTTGATGAGACTGGTTGTAAAGAACCACTCATCTGTGAATCCAGTGCTATTGGTGGTGATACTGGAAGAGCTGGAATGCCCGAGGAAACTGCCTTTATGTTTCTTTGTTATCCAGTGTGGTGAAACAGGAGTTTAATTTTGTGGCTGGTTTGGTATATCTTATAAAAGAATAACCACCAGTTTTGGGTTGTGTTTGCCCTACTTCTTGATATTTCATCCTGAATTTGGCATTCTCAGTTATGATCCACTAAGGCATGATTACACCAGTCCACACACAGCTCTTGTACAATATTAATATTGTTATTTTTACTGTGGTAGGACATATGAGCCCTAGACATGAGCCCTATTATGCTAGGTGCAGTAACAATGTAACTATCTCAGTTAGGGATGGGATTTGATACTAGTATAACTGCATTCACATTAGAGGGGGTTTACCTCTTTAACTGTATTGGTATGCATGCCTCCCATTATGTGGTCACAGTTATTCTGGTATAAAAGTGATTATACCAGTATAGCTTCATCCTGTACAGGAATGGGAATAAGCTATACTGGTATAAAGCACTTTTATAACTGCATCCACTTTAGGGGATTTACCGGTATAACTATTTCAGTAAAACAATAATAAAAAAAAATCCCCCCTAACTGAAATAATTGTACCAGTACAGAATATGTACATAGACTTGGCCTAAGTCTCTTTGGAAGTCAATGACACTTTTGAATGTTGGACTTAAGTGCTTTTCAAAATTTTACCTCATGTCAACTTTAAGAAATGGTTTCCTGTTTGTCTGTGATAAATGTATTGAAAGGGCATCCTCTTAACATCTGTATCTATTACTCTTAATGCTATGTACATCCCTGCATACTTTCACAGATCATGAGGCCAGAATGGACTGCTGTGATCAAAGATAGCAGGCCAGGGCCTACCAATCTCTATGGCTCCATTACACAGCTGAAATAGGCTGCATTCAAGTAACTTCCAAAGTCATGCCAATGAAATTCTATGAAAAATATTCCTGAGATTCTTTAACAGGCTTTTAAATTTAATTTTCGTGCAAGAATATGTTTTGCCTAGGAGAACGGCATAATAGGGGATCCCAATTGGTACAGAAATATAAAAGATATCTGATGTAAACCAGAAACAATTCTTTCTTCAGTCATGTAATAATAAAATTTGCTTATGTGAGAGTGTGCTTGTATGTGTGTTGCCCCTGACTTCAAAGAAAAGGAATTTCTGTTCCAACACTGATGAGCTATAATAACTCATATCAAAACTACATGAACTTTAATTGGGTTGATATTTCGGCTAATGGCACATTCTTGTTGCAGGTCTCATAGGAATTTGCATTCCTTTCTCCCATCTAGCAACACCATCAATATTGATAACTTAAGAAGATGACAAGTACCATATGAATTGTTTAAATAGTGAGGTATGAAGTTAATTATATACAAAAATGTGTCAGAGGAGATTTTCAAGGGTACAAACAACTGTAGGCATATGTAACTCCAACTGAAAAAAATCAGTGGCAGCAAGGTGGCTAATTGCCAATTGTGCTTTTGTAAATTTTCCTCTATCCAGGTAGTGTGTTTACATTAAAAAAAAAAGGGGGAATTATTGTGCTATGGAAATTCCTCGTTGTTTATATTGTGGGCTCTTAAGGGTAGGGGTAGTCTTTTCTCTTCTGTTTAAAAAGCAGTAAATACCTTTGTGGATCTGGGCCCTAGTGCTTCATTGATAATTACCAGAAAAATATAACAATTCAGTTATGTTATTGTCATTTTTATCTGTGTGAAACATTCTTTAACCAATCAGTTGTCTAGCAGAAAATTCAAAGGCTGATTAAACTTTTATTGGAACCCTTGGGCCTATGCTGAGGACCAGTCCCACTCTGAAAAGCTGTTGTGTAATAACAGCACTATTGTACAAGAAACACACCTGATGAGTGTGTATTCAGACTAGGATCTATTTTCTTTAGTGACTGACGGGCATTTCTGGAGACTAAAAATTGCACCTTTCCTATTTGACAGTATTCTCTTTTTTTACAGGAACTCAATGTTATTCAATAGAGGTTACCCTTCAAGGATAGAAATTCCTAAAGGGCAGGGGAAATGTTAAGAATTTGGACTAAGGGACAAATCCTTAGCTGTTGTTAACTCCCATAGCTCTATTGACCTTCATAGAGCTATATCAATTTACACCAGCTCAGGAGCTATCTCATAGCTCTTAACTGAGCTATATGAACACCATTCTAATAATTAACTCCTATTATCGCTGCAAAGCCAACAGAGCTAAAAGTCTGAGAGATGGAGTGTATTTCATCATGTGCATCATTAATAGAATTGTTTACTAAAGTCAAGTCTGTTACACAGAAGACAGGAGAGTTAAATAGATGGTCTGATCAGCAGGATCTTTATTACTAGTTATTTCATCTTGATACTGGCATCACAGGTTAGAGGGTTTTATACTAAAAGTTGGGGGAAATATTTTTCCCATGTGAACTCAGCACATTTGCTCTGGAAGCTGTTGACACACCAACATGGAATCCTAGAGTGTCATCTTTTTCACAGTAGTTTTTCCAGGCTATAAAGTGGTCATTTATGGTAGCAATAGGCTTGTTGGAAATTAATCTCACTGAATGTGTCACAACATATTTACTTCAAATTCTTCATTCAACTGACATAGCAAACTACAGTTTGCATGAGTTATTTGTCTGCCTCAAGCTTCTGGACTAATTTTACTTGCCATTTCTCTCCCCAGCACATCAAAGGTCTGGAGGTTCTGTCTATGCTACAGCTAAGGGTATCCTGTAGAAATACCTGAATTATCACCCAAACTTCTACAGTCAGTTTGGGGAATTCTGCTGCTTGGTCACAGAGATTAATTCTACAAAAGCTACTTTGTTCTTGCATACCACCTAGTAGTGGCTGTCTGTCTTCTAGCCCTGCCCTGGAATACTGTCTGTCTTCTAGCCCTGCCCCCCCTCCTCCCCCACAGCAACTCCTTTTCTGCCCCATACTTCCTGTTCTGGCTCTTGTTTTCTTCTGGAATGCACATAGAAGCTTATGATAAAGAAAAGAAAGGTGAGGAGAAAAAAACCAAGCATACAACAGAGCATATTTCAGCAAATTATCAGCACTTATTTGGTTTTGTGCCTTCCCCTTCCACAAATAAGACGGTTTTAATTTTGCTATTGTCAAACCCTTTTTGGGAAGAGAAAATTTTATTTTTAGCAATGCTTTGAGACATCAAAATTTAAATAGTGCCCAATGAATGGCACTGCCTCAAGCTAATAACTATGATAACATTTGTTTGCTACTCAATATATGGATTGCTTAACCAAGCTTTGCCCTTTAGAGGATCATACTTAAATATATTTGGAGGGAGTGTAATGCCATCAAATTCATTACTTGTCACCCACTCTGCAGTGGATGTCCAGTAGCTGAGGGGGAAGCATAAAGGTGTGGCTTCCCTTGGGGCATTTATCCAATGACATACCAGTTTCAGAATACTCAAGCATTACAGAGCAATTATATTCCATGCATATGGAAATAGCTGACCTCAGAGATCAAAGTTAATCAGTATTCCACATTTAAAAGAGTTTTATTTTCCAGAGTATTCTTTATATACATTTCATTTCTCTCTTCTCATGTTATAAATTCACTGACATAATAAAATACAAGTACTTTTAAAATTAAGTATCTAGGAGGACACTAGAAAGGGTGCTAGCCAGTAAGTACAGTAAATACATGAACTAACCCTTCAGGTGGGCTCAAATCCTGAATTTTGATATATGGATAATGATTTCCATGGTTCCAGACTAGTCTCCATTTGTGACTATTGCTGAAACGTTATTTAATATCACGACTGTCAATCATGGCTAAACATAGGTCAGAACTTCAATGGCAAGGATGTTGTTGGTGAAAGTGTGTTTTCTTTGTTAATTTTGGAGATGTGGCATGAACCAGAAAGACTTTTCCAATTACACCTGGATATATTGCAAATCAGTTTCAGTCTATAGTCTATAGGTTTCAGTATATATAGCTCCACAAATGGGTATTTTGGCCATGAAGCTAAAATCCGGATCTGCTCAGAAAATTTACCCTAAATACAGCGAGAAAATTATACTTATTGCACAATCCTTTTTTCCAGATACCCACTTATTTTACCAATGCCAATTATCAAATTGCTCAAGGTTAAACCTCTTGTAATCTACATGCTTGTATGGCAACAACTGATTGGTTTTTTTAAGTCTAAAATATGGAGAGAAGCAGTGGGGAGGAGACCTGAGCCTTCTGTGTCTCCGCTCATGTGCAGAAAGCAAGCAGGGAAGGGCTCTTCAAAGGTCCCTAGGCATGTGGTAGATACTCAGAATGCTCCCTAGCTGTCTCTGAGGCTGTCCAGAGGGTTTCTGTTAAAGGGCAAGCAGTCTAGTAGGTTCCACTCTCCATGGTTCAGTGGATGGAAAAGGCTCTAAATAGGGAGAGTTGGAACCTGGCCTGTGGACTCAGCAGCTGAACATAGGAGTGAGAGGTATCTGCCACGAGAGCTGCATCCCAAAGCCTGGGTTACTTTGGATGCAGACTACAGCCTTCATATCTCACTGGGCGCTGAGGAGAAGCTAGATCTTGACTGTGGCATTGGAATCTCTGCTGGCTGAAAGAATCTTCAGGCTGCTTTTTGCTGAGGAGATTCCAAGGATTTTTGAGGGAAACTGTGGGGGAGGGGAAGGAAGAGGGTGTCATTCTTCCTTGGCTATAAGTACTGTGTCCAGGTGACATACCTGCGCTATGGATGCCATGTGGCACAGACTGAGAAGTCAACTCCCTGAAGAGATCAGGGAGTGGGGTATGTGTGTACGTGCATGCTAATTTAGGGGTTGGCTACACTTGCAGCTGTAGAGCGCTTTGGGTTAAACCAGCCTTCGGAGACAGCAGTAGGGAAAGCACTGCAGTCTGTCCACACTGACAGCTGCATGCGCACGGGTATGGCCACATTTGCAGCATCAAACCTTGTCAGTATGGGTTGCGCATAACTGCTGCATTCCATGCAGTATGAATGTTATTATTTTCAGTCCCTTTACAGTATCTAAACCCAAAAGACAGGCACATGTCTCTGACCAAAAAAAAAGGCAAATACTTAAGGCTGCTCTGAAATTCAAATGACCCTGGGGTTTACTGAATATTGTCTGACACAATTACCTATAAACATAAGCACAGTGTGTGACCCTGACCTTGGGAATAGCTGCGAAAGGGGGCTTCTAAGTATGGTGGTGTAAGGTTTGGGGGTCTAAGCAAAGAAACTAACTCCAGTTTGGTTCCTCTTGCATCCAAGGAAGCAGGATTTTTTACATTCTTTGTTAATAAACAAGTTTGTACTACAGAAAAAACACCCGAGTCATCAATTCCTCCTGCCTGGAACAACTCAAGAGTTGCAAATGTTCAATTTGACTAACTTCTTTGGTCAAGATGAGTAACAAGAGTTATACAAAATTTAGAATCCTCTTAATCTCCTAACTTGTTAAACGGTCTTGATTTGAAAATGGGAATATATCTCCATTACTATATCAACATTTTAGGATTTTCTCATAACAGGAAGCAAGCTGAATGAAATGGGTAGAGAGCAAGGCGTATGTGTGAAATAAATCAACAGTTACATTCCTCTACAGTAAAACATCCAAACTTTGTATTTTGTCGTTGGTTACACTAAAATAAAGACAAGAGAATCAAATGAGAATATTGCTACATATTCGTTAACCTGAGCGACAAACTGACACCAGTTGAGTGTGCAAAGAGTTAACATGGCTTTACACTAATCCATATTTAATTTGTTTTAAAAATATTTTATTTCCTTCAAAATGGATTATAAAGGTGAAAAAAGTGAAAGTCTCAGGAAGCTTAGTTTAGTTTGAGAAGGTTATTTTAAGATTGTATTTGGTTGGCTGTAACTGGGTTTCTGCAAAGCTATGTATGGAATAAAAGTGTATTTCAAAATATTTCAATGACAACTAATGCATTTGCCTCCTGTTCCAATATTTGTAGTGAATGAAAGAAATGGGTGTAACATCTTATATCTTCAGTTGTGCTAAACTCATCTCTTTTTTTCTTCTAAAGCTACTATGAAACTGAGAATTCGGGAGTAGGGAGGTTGTAATCTCAAACCATTTTTCCAGAAGCGGGTGTTTGTATACTTTGTCTTCGTTATACATGCTGAATCAAGACTTCAAATTTGTGTGTTTGTGGATGTGCCTTGAATTGGAGACTTAGCTCTGTATTTGTGCAAACTTCCCCTGGGAAAGAATCAAGACATGCTGTCTGGGAAGGTAAAAATAGAGTTTTCACTCCAACACCTTTTCCTATCTGGTGTTTCCTTTGAAGATAGAGCTGTGCTGGTGAGCTGCTGTGAACCTACAGTCCAGCCATCCTGCCTGGGAAAGTGAGAAATCTATAAAATCTGTCATTGGGCTATTTTTATTTCAGTCACCGGCACCAAGCTCTGGATAGGGGTGAATTACGTACGTGTCATGCTCATTTGACTGTTAAGTTAGATTGATTTTTTTGCTTCTCTGGTGACTTTTTATTTTATTTTAAAGTGGCCTGCACTTATTGGCTCCAGTATCCTCAGGGGTGTGCTGGATCATTAATGTAACTGTACACTGTCAAGCTTGCATAGGCATTGCATTAATGTGAGTTAACTAGAAGATGCAGGATTCATTTATTGTGGCGAACATTCCTTCTTGTTGTTTTAGAGTTATGCATCTTCAGTGGGAGTCCGAGGCAGTAGGTTTTGTTAGTAAAGACAAAGAAAATATACTTATTAATTTAATTTTTGAATATTACAACTGTAAATATTTTTTAAATATTACTTTTCAGAAAAGCGTCTAAACAAAATTCAACAGTGAAACTTACACTGAACAATATTGCTTTTGGTTGAAGGGCTCCAGTAGCTGTGTTACTGCACGTCATGGGCCTTTGTCTAAGTCTACTACATTTAATTGGCCCAATGTACTATAGTGAGAGAGGTTGCTCACTGGTCTATAGAATCAGGTCACCACATCCATTGGTAGAAACTTCTTGGGCAATACGAGTAAGAATTTTTTAGAAGTACCATTTGAAGTAGAGATATTTTTTTATTTGGATTATTAACTAGACAGCATATTGTGTATTAGAATTCTTTCAAATGTAGTATTAGAGGGACTCCTCTGGGTGAGTAAGGACAGCAGAACGCAATCCCCAAGGGCTTACTGGAGCTAGCCCTGTAATCCCTTAAAACAAAACAGTAAAATTACAAGCTTCCTTTCTGAGAATCAGTAGCTTCTCATAGTTAAACTAACTCCCAATACAGAACCCTAGTTTAGTACTCCAAAGTGTGTGCAGCTTCCCCACTCATTATTTTTCATTTGCACATACTTCTATGCAACTATGTTCAGAATGGATCCAGGAGATATTTTGAAATATTGCAAAAGATGCTATCCTTCTAGTAGTTCCCCCCTGAACAGAAGGTCCCTAGAACTCTCCCATGTACACTCTTCCTTGCATGAGATTTCCAGCATAAATTTTGCAGATCCAGGTGGTTTGGAGAACTCTTATAAGCATCCAAATTGAAGCCAGCCCCTGTGAGGTTTTCCTGTCACTTCTTAAAGGTTTGTTGTATACAAAAATCCACAGAGAGGGGACACTAACCTAAATGCAATGCAGAGTTAGATCATAATGAAATTTTAACTTTGAAAATGTAATTAAGATTTGAATAGATGGAATAAGATTCCCAGTATGAATCTTGACCTGGATTACTTTTATTCTGAGCAGAGCTCAATTTGTAATATTCATGCACTATGTAAAATGCTTCAGCTGAAAGGTTTCCACCTTTCATGGACTTGTGCTAACTGGAGAGAGATGATTTTGCAGACTCAGTGCCAGAAAAGGTCTAGGTCGGTGAGCGACTACAGGAATAGAGACTGCTAGTAATATAGACACCTTAAAAGAGCAGCAGCAAAGGGATGAGACAGCACATTGGCATTCATCGTTGAACTGGAGTTCTGGTAATGTTCATAAATCACTTACCATTACAATGCTGTGTATTGAAACGTGATCAAATCTATAAGAGGAATCACATTATAACTTATGAGTTATCACTCTGTCTATAATATTGACAGAGAGCCATATGCTACCTTCTGCTAGCTACAGCTGGTTAGAAATTTTCTGACTAAACAGTTTTATTTGGAAAATGCTAATTTGAACTTGAATTGTTTTGCAGTAATGGTTTGGATTTGATGAGTTTTCATCTAATTGTAGGCAGGGTTCTGCCAGATACGTGTCGGGTTTCCTGCCAGGCACCCCAGGCATGTTGTTCTGGCTCCACAGCAGGGAGCCTGGAAGACCCAAGATCCCTAGCTCAATCCTGGCAGCCCTAGGAGGCAGCTGGCCCAGGAATGCCCACTGTGGGTATGTCCACATTGGACACTAAGCCCAGGCTCTGACTCAGTTTGAGCCCTTCCATCCACATACAAATCATCAAGCACTCAGGACCCAGGTCCTTGGACCCTGCTACAAGGGTGGATTAGAGTCCCAGCTCCACTGTGACTTGGGTCCAAGCCCTGCCATTTTGCAGTGCAGACACAGTTCAAGCCACAGACTCAAGTCAGAAGGTCTGTGTAATGCTGTATGGACATGCTAGCATGGCTGAGAGACAGGGGTCCAGCAGTTGTAAACCCAAATTTACAGTAGAGTGTGGACACTCAAGTCTGGGTCTGGAAGTGAGTCCATAAGACGGAGCCCATAGACCCAGGTTGCTATGTCTACATGGCAATGTGAGAGGTGAGACTGCCCCCAGAATCTCAGACCCTGGGAGGCCCAGCAGCTGCCAACTGATATGGATATTCTTCTGTCAGTTTTCCTGCTACTACCTGAAATGCCAAGTTCCCACAAATCCCAAGTCTTGGCCAGCTCTACTACCAGCACAACTAAAGGCAGGCAAAACCCACCAGGAAGCAGCCATGGGGCTAGAAGGAGGGGAAGTAATGGCGCCATAGCAGACTCCCACCCCACAGAAGGTTGTTTTCCCATACAAACCCATGGGAATTTCCTTGCAGAAGAGAATGTTTGCTCTGTCAGCATTATCTCCGGTAATAGTCCCTCTACATACTCCTCATATGTGAAACACCAGCCATACTTCTATCCCAAAGGGAATTCTGAAACAGCTGTCTATAAAAGGAAGCGAGAGCTGCCTGTGCTGCTGATGCTGAGGGGTGAGCATGAAGCAGCGAGGAAACATTGGGCCTCTGTGTGAGTGTCCCTGCTCTCCCTGGGTTTATTAAACTGGATTTCAGGACCTGGTTCTCAAGACATTATGGTTTAAGTGGGTATTGTCCCCAATATACTTCATGCATGCAGGTAAGTATCAGAAATCACATCCTTACAAAAGAACAATAGGACAGACACTTCATGAATTATAACATATGGCATTTCCTGATCCCTATGCAAGTAGCACTGGTAATAATCTGGCCACATGATCTTGTTTTTTTCCTGAAATTTTAGGCTTAAAAAGTCCATCTATAAACATTACTACTTTTGTAAAAGCACACACACAAGCACCAATAGGTGCTCATATAAGTATTATCATGGAGAATTTTGTTACAGTGGTTACTAGGAAAAAGTATTTTCCTTGCTTATATAATGGTTCTCTTCAAGTTTCCTATACCAATCAGAGATTACTGAAATACTTTCCTCTTCAACTGGTGAAGACTATCCAAAACTAGACCCCTTTCAGCTACATTTGTTTAATGCAACTTTGAGAAGAGATTGAGATATATACTACATTGCGGGGTCAGTAACTCAGAGAGTAGGTACCAAAGGGGGGGAATAAAAGGAAAGCTCCAGGCATCAGAATCATGAATGCGTTTTAAACATTATGAGAATTCCATCCTCTTTGATTAAAACGACAATTATAGAAATATGCTGCTGTTTTCTCAACAACTGGTCAACGTTCAGCCTAAATTCGGTGTATTTTGAAACAAATCACAAATCCAGGAGTTCTCACCTACCTACTCAAAAAATCTTAGTATCAAAGTTGACCAATTGCTAAAGCTTGTGTACATATATGGACTCAGATTCAAACAGATAAAATATCTTAATTTATTTTAAAAATTCTTCACTTTCAAATATTTTAATTATTAAATAGTTCACCATTTAGCAGATAGCTGCTGTTTAGGTTTAAAACTGAATGTTTGAATATAGACAGTGCATGTATGGAAAAACAACTTTCTGCATAAAGGTACCTCGAATGTTTTTCAATAGGATTTTGCGGAGAATAACAAGATCCAAACAGATTGTGGTTAAATAATTAATATTAAAATGAGGCATAAAGTATTTCAAAGCACTGAAGGCGATAATCAGGCTGATGCCCTGAGCTCATTGACAGAATGGTATGTGAACTGACAGCTTCAAAAAGTAATATGAAGCTACAATTATATTTTTATATGACACCATAATTACAATTATACGGTGGCATGTAGTTACCAACACCAGTGGCGGGTGTTTCAAAACAGTGCTCAATGTTGGCCTAACACCAGTGCTTCCCTTTGCAGCTAATGAGAGTTTTACCATAAATTTCAGTGGGAGCATAATTAAGCCAATACTAGCGCTTTTGAAAATCCCCATTAAAAATATATATATACACACACTCACGCACAATAGAGATTTTCTCAGATTCATCTTTTAAATGAGTTTTCTTTAGACTACCATATATTCCGGCGTATAAGACGACTTTTTAACCCCCGAAAATATTCTCAAAATTAGGGGGTCGTCTTATACGCCGAGTATGTGAATCTGACGGACCCTGAGCACCGGGCAGCTGGAGCTGGGCCGGCTGCAGGTGGCCCGGCAGGCGGGGCGGGGCGGCGCTTCCCCCCCAAGCCCACCCGCAGGTGTCCGGGGCCGGCGGGGAACGGGAGCAGCTCGGGCCCCGGGGCCCCTGGGAGCGCCCGCCCGCGCGGCGGGGACGGGAGAGCGGCGCGCTCCCAGTAGCCCGCCCGCGCGGCGGGGACAGGAGAGCGGCGCGCTCTGCGCGGCGGGGACAGGAGAGCGGCGCGCTCCCAGCAGCCCGCCCGCGCGGCGGGGACAGGAGAGCGACACGCTCCCAGCAGCCCGCCCGCGCGGCGGGGACAGGAGAGCGGCACCCTCCCAGCAGCCCGCCCGCGCGGCGGGGACAGGAGAGTGGGGCGCTTTTTGTGTGTGGTGTTTTTTTTGTTTGTTTGGTTTTTTTGTAATCCGGCTTTTTTACTAGAAAACTCGGGGGTCGTCTTATACGCCCCGTCGTCTTATACGCCGGCATATACGGTAGTTACTTTGTCCCACAGTAAAGAATTCACCCTAAACTTAGAAATTGAAGGCCACAATACAGTATCTTAACAAGCTCCCTTCTCTGCTCCCCGCACCACCACAAACAGGTTGGACACATCTCAATTTATAAACACTGGTTCAGCCTTGTGCAGCAATAAACAACTAAACTTACCTCAAGACACTCTCAAGGGAGCAGAGGACAAGGTCTCACCATCCTGAGATTCCCTAGCACCTGCCAACTTCCTCCCCTTGCATTTTCTACCTTTCCTTTAACTTTCCATTAGTTCATTGTTCTCATTAATCCAACAGCCTCCAGATTAATGAAGCCATTTAGCACCTATCTCCCAATTAAATCCTGTCTAGGGAGAAATAGTTAATACATTAGTGACCAGAGTGCTAAGTCAGCTCGAGGTTCCTAGCACTCTGTCACACTATTGTAAAAGAAGGGGTGGAGGGGCGCAAAGGGATTCAATATCAAGTTCAATTCCCATTGAATTTCAGCAGGATATTTTGCCTCAGTATTCTAGGTTCCTTTGAAAGTATCAGCATAACATTTCCATTACTATATGGAAAACAAAGTACCTGATGGTGTGTGATGTTGGGCCTCAGGCAGGAGGTCCTAAATAAAGTAATGCAACAATTGGAACCACATTTCAATAGAGCCTCTTATATGAACACCACATATCAGGCCATATATGGAGAAATGGAGAAGGTCTACAAAGGGCTTAAGGCATTCGACCTAGTTTCCCTGAAAGATCTTTCCACAACACAACACAGCACTTGGAAAATGGTACAGTGACCCTCCACAGACCCAATGGTCAAAGCCCCCAATATAAGGTGAATTCCAGTAGAAAGCAGGTAGCATTTGTAGAAGTGGTTTTGGGACATAAGGAAAGTTGCCATTGTCCCCAGACTCTCACCCAAAGCACATGCATAAAGCCTGATTTGGCTCTACCTTGATGATTATAGACAAAAATGCTGATGTCTTCAATCAAAGCATTTCTCTATCATGGCTCCCATTTCCCTCCTGGCTGGTTTTCATTAACAATTACAGGTCCAATTCTCCACTACTGTCCACCTCAACTGTGTAAAGTGAGTGCAAAATGGGTGAACAAGCTACCAAATCAGCTACCATATTTTACTTGTTACTTGTCTCTTCTCCTATTCTTTTGCCCTGTTCATATATCGTCTTCCACACCTCTCCTACTCATCAATAATTCTAAAGAGATTAATAACTGATGACACTGTCATTATGAGCCTTTCCAATTCAAATATTCACACAAGTTTTTCCAGAAAATATTTTTTGCATATTTTTCATTTTCCAAATCAGAATGGCAAGAAAATTGAAATTTTATAGTCAGCCTAGTATCTTATACTGGCACGTTTGGATACTCAGATAGCATATGCACAACTATTCCTTTCCCTTTCTTGCAGTTCCAATATTGAGTCGAGAATTTCCATTTCAGTTGGCACAGCTAGTGCAGTCCCAGCTGATAAGACAGTGTAGTCCTTACATTTTCACCTGTCCTGTAAGAGACTGTCTTTACTGCCAGGGAAATTCCATTGAATAAACAATGTATTCCTAAAGCAATGACACTCCTTTGTGAAGAAGATGTAGAATTTTACACTTCAAGGACTATAGGCAACCAATACATACCATGTAAACTCCCATGCTGTATTGTTAAACTGTGCAGGTCTCTAGAGGTTTTCTGAGCATTCAACAAAAATGGACAATTTTGTTTTGGCTATCCTATCCATCATCCCATGAATGCTTGTATTTCTCAAACTGTTTAGCAACTAAACCTGATGGATCAAGTTTTCATTGGGTTTCAACAATTATACATCTCTCAAGATAAATTGACTGACATCCTTTATGTTCTTCATCTCGTTTTTAATTGCACACACTTCCAATTTTGATCAGGATGAAGTACATAATCAAACTGGAATTTTGGACATGTTCCTATTTCAGCCCTGCCTAACAAATCTCCTAAAGTGCTGATCCTCTTACCTCTCCATTTATGCTTGACAAAGATTTCTTATAGATTCAGAGGACAGAAATACATCAGGGGACAACAGCAAAACAGTGAGGCAATTCAATGACAAAAGCAGCTAGTCTCTTAAGACACCTGGCGATTAACAACCAATACATTATACTTTGTGAGAAGCTTTTATCTTAAGGATTTGTAGAAGTGCCTCTCGCTTTTGATAGCTAATCGTATTTTCATAGAACTAACCATATGCTCTTGTCAGCATTTCAGTCTCAGCAAATATCACCAATATTTGGCCTTACTTAATGAACCAGCAGTGGGTAAAAAGAAGGTCTATCATTCCTGAAAAAGAAATAAATAAATGCAATACCCTTCATTTCATAAAAGAAAGGAAAATATACTATAGCCAACCATAGCCTGACCACACAGAAATGACGCTATAGCCCACGAAAGCTTATGCTGAAATAAACTGGTTAGTCTCTAAGGTGCTACAAAGTCTTCCTTGTTTTATTTACTGAGAATTAAAGTTTCACTTGGCATTGTTTATTGAATAATAATAGCAGGTTTTTGAAGATATTAGTACAGACACACCATTTCTGAAGTATCAGAATACCAAAAAGAGCAAGACAGAAAAGAAAGAGGAAAAAACTAGCTGATTATCATTATGAGCAGTGATAAAGGAGTATTATTGTGTTTACACATCATCCTGTGATCACAACAATGACAACTGGCGGGGACAGTAATATTTAAAGCAGATGCACAGTCAATAAAAACTCAGGGTTAGAGTAGGCTGTATTATACATTGTCATCTCTAAAAAATATGTACCCACACAGAATATACAGATCTGACATCAGCAGGGCCGGCGACAGGGGGGTACTACGGGTACAGCTGTACCGGGCCCCGGACTTTAGGGGGGCCCCCTTAAGTCCGGGGCCCGGTACACAGCAGTACCCGTAGTCATCCCCCCTTGTCGCCGGGCACGATGAGCACGCGCGTCCCCGGCAGGAGCAGTGAGTCTGGCCAGCGGCAGCGGCGCACCACCGCCTGCAAAGAGGGCGAGGGCGGGGAGGCTCTGCAGCACGGTAGGGCTTCCCCCGCCGGGTCCGGGGGAGAAAGGGCGCGGGGGGGGGGGGGGAGAGCAGCAAGGGCGGCTTGCGCCGCTCCCGGTTCGCGCTCCCGCAGGACCCCGCACTGCCGCCAGCCGCTGTCAGCTGGGGGGGAGCACCGGCTGGGCTGGGGGCCCCCCCAAATGATCAGAGTAGGGGGCCCCCAGCCCAGCCGGTAGGGGGATCAGAGTAGGGGGCCCCCAAATTTCTGTCGCCGGCCCTGGACATCAGGAATCATAACATTCAAAAACCAGAAGAACACTTCAATCTTCCTGGCCATTCCATTAAAGACTTGATGGTGTCAGTTTTGAGACAGAAAAACTTCCAAAACATACTCCAACGAGAAACTGAGGAACTGGAATTAATTTTCAAATTGGATACAATAAACCAAGGGCTTAACAGAATTTGTGAATGATTCCCTCATTACACTGATTGATTGCATTTCCCTTGTTAATTTAGCTTCAATAGGTGTTATGTCCTGCCTGACAGAAATCCATTTCAAAAGGTATTTTTTTCTCCTACTGATAATGGCCCATCTAAATTTAACAGCCTCTTAGAACTGGTATGCTAATGTACAACTTCCCCCTCCCCTTCTTTCTGTGTGTATAAATGTATCTATCTTCTGTTCCATTCTATGCATCCAATGAAGTGAGCTATAGCCCATGAAAGCTTATGCTGAAATAAACTGGTTAGCCTCTAAGGTGCTACAAAGTCTTCCTCATTTTATTTACAGAATATATAGTGTTTGGAACCCAATTGTGACCCAGAAGTTATAAAAATTGTTCTTGAAAGGAAACTACCAAGTAGTGGATATATGTCACTTTTTTGACCTCTTGGAATGTTAAGATGAAAGGAAATGCTGAAAAAGTCCATAGCTGAGTAAAACAGAATAATATTACAATGAACCCTAGGCATATTCTTTACCTAAATTATGTAACATATTGTCATTTCTTTGACAATTAACATTAAGCAATGCTAGAGAAAGGCATTGACCTGAAAAAATGCTCTCTTTAATAAATGGTAATTGTAGCAGGTTATGCACCACAGAAATCTGCTCAGACTTCATTGTTTGGATATCCACTCTACACAGCTTATTTATATTCCCTCCACCAACATCTTTACAGTTTTGTGCAGCAATAATATTTACAGCATCCCTTATATCCTCAACCCTTCTCCGAGGGCCCAAGAGGAGAAGAGGTCTTCCCTTCCTGGAGATCTGTCTGACTCTGGGCTCTGCTAGCCCTGCTCCTTTCCCCCAGCACTACCTTCTCTGGCCTTTCAAATGGGTCTTCAGCTGATGGACTAATTAGCTCTTTCACTTACCCAATTTATCTGATTAACTAATGACAGTTAATTCTCCCAATTATCCTTTTCTGGAGAACTAATTGGTGGCAGAGTGATCAGAGTGCAGACTCAGCTGTTACAGTAATATTACAGTGCTTAGTTATTTGGTAAACTACTTAACTGTCTAGTCACTGACAAGGAATACTTGTGGCACCTTAGAGACTAACCAGTTTATTTCAGCATAAGCTTTCGTGGGCTATAGCCCACTTCATCAGATGCATAGAATGGAACACACAGAAGTAAGATGCATTTATATACACAGAAGGCAAAAAATGTTGTAAATTACCATACCAATTCTAAGAGGCTGTTTAATTTGGATGGGCCATTATGAGCAGGAGAAAAAACCTTTTGTAGTGAAAATTTAAAAATTGACAGTTTCAAGTCTTTAACAGAAAAACTTCCAAAAAAGACTCCAACGAGAAGCGGAGGAACTGGAATTAATTTGCAAATTGGACACTATCAACCAAGGGTTAAACAGGGACTATGAATGGCTTTGTCATTACACTAATTGAATGCATTTTCCTAGTTAAGTCTCTTTTACAGGTTCTTATCAACTGTCAGACAGATCTACTAAATTTTTACTACAAAAGTTTTTTTCTCCTGCTGATAATGGCCCACCCACCCCCGCCCTCTGAGACACCTCTATGACTCCCATACCCTATACAACCCCTCCCATTCCCCATCCCCTGACCACACCCCCCCAAACCACTGCCCCATCCAACCACCCCCTGCTCCCTGTCCCTGATGACAGCTCCCTGAGACACGCTGCCCCTTATCCAGTCCCCAGGCCCCGGATCCCTTACCATGCCACACAGAGTGTCAGGCTCTGTGTGGCCTGCAGGAGCTAGACATGCTGCCCCGCAGAAGCATGGAGCATGCAGCGCCACAAAAGCTGCCGGCAAGAGCTACGGGCCAGAGCACTGCCTGTGCAGTGCGCTGAGGCTGTGGGCGAGGGAGGACAGCGGGGGAGGGGTCACGGGGAGCCTCCCCAGCCAGAACCTCAGGGGCCATAGTTTGCCCACCCCTGATCTAAATATAACGTGTTTAGGTTTGAGGACCATTTTTCAGAAGAGTTCTCTAAATTTACACGTACAGTTTTAGGAATGCATTGCTTTAGTCAAGCCTTTGTGGAGAAAAACAACTTTGACACTTAAACTTATATTCCCAAATTGTATGTACAGTTCCAGATATGCAAATTTAAGGACAAGGATGAAGCTACTTTAAAAATTATATCTCGCAAGAGCCATAGCAATCTAATAATATCAATAATCCATAGATAACGGATCACTGGGAAATTATTATTATTAAATTGCCCATTTTAATCCTTGCTCCAAAGCTCTCAAGATGTACCAAGGTGCATCTAGCTCTAAAATACTGACCAAATTATTAGGCAGAAGAATGACCTGGGAAAAGATTGAAGGGTTATGGTGAATATTCAGTTCTTGAAATAATCAAGCCAGTCTTGTTCATGAACCGTTCAGTTTGTGATCTCACAAGTCAGAATCTGAACAGTGTAAATAGGTGATTTAGCTTGATTATATATAATAATAATATATATATAAAACCACACACACACATACATACACTCAAAAATATATAAAATATATGGAGATATACCTATCTCATATAACTGGAAGGACCTTGAAAGGTCATCGAGTCCAGTCCCCTGTCTTCAGTAGCAGGACCAAGTACTGTCCCCTGACAGATTTTTTGCCCCAGATCCCTAAATGGCCCCCCGAAGGATTGAAACACACACACACACACACACACACACACACACACATAAAAGTGGTGAATATATGGAGCAATGTGCCAAGTGAGACAGGGCAATGATCTAAGTGAGTTCAACAGACAATTAAACATGCTTGTGAGGAAGACATGAGGGGATTAAAGGAAATAGCCCATTAGGGAGGTAATGTATAGAGAAATGTACATGGGCTGAGATGAAGGGTCATGTAATGTCTGCCTGCGCAGTAAATCCTTATGTCCTATTATGCTAATTATGTCCTTAGAGGCAAGTTAGATATACAGAGGAGAGAAATAGGAAACTTTAATTATTAATATTAAGAGAAACTTGGTTGTTCAATGGATCAATACAAAATATTTGGAAGGTGTCAGGCTAGTTATTAACATTGACCCGGAGTCAGAAGCATGCTTTCCACACTAAAAACAGATGATTTCAGTGCAATGCAGCAACACAGAGCTTTCAGAGCTGCAAATGTGCCTATGTGAACAAATTCAAAACAAAATACACATAGGTAAGTCTGATGAGACGCAAAATCAATCTTATATAACGGTTTGTGGAAATTAGATAAATGGCATTCTCTGGCTTAAAAAAATAAAACAACAAACCCCATCAGGATGAAATTTTGATCTTAATTATCAAAGATGGTTGTAGGCTGAGCTAAGAGAATGTCGGAAGCAAGGTTCAGCCACCTATTTCAGACACATTCACATTCCTTCCTTCTACTCCATGCCCCACATCCACAGAAGTTTTTAGGAGGAGTGGTTAAGGCACAGAATGCAGATAACCCCAACAATGGAAATATGTAGGTTTTTGCTGCAATTCTGCATTTATTTTTCTTTAGGAATGTCATTTTTTTCACTGAAAATTGAGGCCTGGAAGAGGGGAGGTAGCAGTCTCAGGTGGCAGCACTTGCTGCTTCACTGGCACTATGCAGGATTCAAGAAAGACATAGAAAGCCTGCCTACAGGGAAGCAGAGGAGAAGTTCTGCCTGAAACTCCAGGACTGGCTTACCTGTCTGATGAACAGGGGCATACAGTATTGTTATTGTCCAAAGCTATAGCAGGAAAGATGTGAGTATTTCCTGAAAGTTAGGTCTCTCTTCAACAATAAACCACCTGGATCAGTACAGATTGGTTGTCAAGCACAGTAATCCTAAGTAAAAGAACTTGACATTTCTTCTAGAGTGTAAATGAGGATACTTTGCAGTAGGTGCTTACAAAAGAGGGTTGTCTAATGTCTTTCATGTAGGTCTGAGAGATCTTCCCTCATTTTCTCCAATTATAAAGAAATAAAATGAAAATGTCAGGATTTTCTTCATTCCTCGGTTTCCCCCTGAGTATTGGTCATTTTTAGATGTTTTCACTTTATAACAATCTGGAGAGTAACTCAAAGCGCAACATGTGCAGTAGTTCAAATAATTTGTTCAGCAAGCTCCATACCTACTACAAGCACAGAGAACAGTGCAGAGGACAGGATGCAATAGATTCTGTAAGCAGACAGGCACAGCAAGAGAGAGAAATATGATGGGTATTTCTGGCATTTTCCCAGGGGAAGGGAAGATTATGGTTTCATCTGCCTACCTCCTATACTGTTTTACAAAAGAAATAGTCCAATGATGTTGTACATTTGCTGGACTATTAGATTTAATGATTTTATCCTTGACATTTAAACTGCTCTTAAAACACTGAAAACCTTTTTATTTTTATTTCCAGAAAATTAACTCATATAAAGAGGCCCATCCAATGGGAGGATGTACAGATGAAAAACAATTCCTATATGAGGAATGCATGGTACTGCAAGACAGCCTTCAAATGGGATTAGTTGTGTGTGTTATATTTATTGAGTTATGAACAGTGACAGGCATAATTTCATTAGTCAACCATGACAAGGGTAGAACAGTTCATTACATTCTGATGCCTGCTGATCGTTCTGCCTTTAATTAAATATGAATAAATGAATTGCAACAAATTCTAAAACTGTTGTTAAATCCTAACATTTCTAATAGCTCTTAATTGCATTTACCTTAAAGAGAGTACAGTAAGAGGACATAATGGTCTACATTAGTCATAATTTATTACATAGACTGTACTGTAGAACTGATTTGGTCAACCGTAAAATACTATGCTATACTTTTATGTTGTGGACTGCTTACATCTATATGTTTGTATCTAAGTTTAAAGATACAGGTTTAGCAATCTTTTGCACAAAAACACCCAAGCATAATACATGTAAGCATTAACAGTAATTATATGCACAAATAACTAGCTAGTTATCTAACTGGTCATTTACCTGCACATACTTAAAAAAAAATCTGTTGCTTGAGAGGTTCATACTTACCATAATTTTACATTTTAAATTTTTGAAAGAGCTACAAATGAATTCTTCAACTCAAAATATTTGAAGCGGTGCACAGAAGTTGCCAGCAGGTGCTGCATAATGCACACATGTTGGCAAAACCCACATACCTCACCATCATGTACTTCCTATATATCACCTATGTGTATAAAATACACATGTATCCTATGTATGTGTGCATACAACCATTCTAATCATAATATCTAATCACAATATTATGACAAACCTCTGAAATCCTGCTTTAAACGAGTCCTCAAAAGTAGCATTACACAGGTGAAATAGAATGATTTAAACTTTTGATGGTGGCATGGGAATATATGATTAAATCCTGGCCCCCCTGATCTCAATGGAAATTTTCCCATTGACTGCATTAGGACAAGGATTTCACGCACAAATTTTATCATCAGGAGTTTGGGACAGGCACATAACTAATTAGTGATGAAGCTATGCATGGAGTTATGCAGATTATCCCAAACAAGTGCAGACAACCCCTTTATACCACAGCATTGTATATTCTGTATATGCACCGAAAAATTACTTTAGTCAGGCTGAGAATTTGAAACACATTTGAGACTATTTTTCATAATCCTGCATTTGCCATTGTCCAGGTTTACAGGGCTCAGAGGGTGCCATAAAAACCTCTCAGAGTGAGCTAAAATAGCTGCTCTACACAAAGATGTTACAGCTTTAAAGCCTGCTATCTCAACTCATCCCAAAACTAGAAAGTAGGTGCTACGTCACACTGGGAAGTAGAGAATCAGAGAGGTAGCCGTGTTAGTCTGGAATAGCAGAGGTAACAAAGTCCTGTGGCACCTTAAAGACTAACTATAAAGTTTTGAAGCATAAGCTTTCGTGGGCTAATGCTTGCATCCGACGAAGTGGGTATTAGCCCACGAAAGCTTATGCTTCAAAACTTTATAGTTAGTCTTTAAGGTGCCACAGGACTTTATTACCACTGGAAAGTAGGGAACTCTTAAAGAATGGTTAAAACCGCACATTTGTAGCTCGGCACGAAATGCAAGGGGACTTACTTCAAATTCATGACATTTTTATTTAGAGAAGAGCTGTCACTGGCCCAGGAATTGTATCTTTCCCATCCTGACCTTCAGGGAGATGTAATTTTCAGGAGAAAATGCCATTTTTTGGCAGAAAACATTTATGTCACAGGTTGAGTTATATATTATACATGTGGTGGCAATTTTAAGCTGCTGATTGATTTGTAATGTTAGAGTAAATCCTAATAATGGATTAGAGGATTTAGCACATAGGTTTGCTTGTAATCACAGGTATGCCCTCCATATTTATACACTTATAAATACCCACACAGGTACACATACGTGCTCTCCTGTATTTTCAGAGCCTACAAATCCACTCAGTCCTACTTCTTGTTCAGCCAATTGCTAAGAGAAAAAAGTTTGTTTACATTTACAGGAGATAATGCTGCCTGGTTCTTATTTACAGTGTCTCCTGAAAGAGAGAACAGGTGGTTCATTTGGCACTTTTATAGCAGGCATTGAAAGGTATTTACATGCCAGTTTTGCTAAACATTTATGTGCCCCTTCATGCTTCGACCACCATTCCAGAGGTCATGCTTCCAGGCAAACGACGATCATTAAAAAAATCATGCGTTAATGAAATTTGTGAATGAACTTCTTAGGAGAGAATTGTATGTCTCCTGCTCTGTGTTACTCCCATTCTGCCATATATTTCATGTTATAACAGTCGTTTCAAGAATAGTTTCACTGCAGATTTGGCAAAGAAGGTACCAATGAGAGATTTCTAAAGATAGCTACAGCACTCAACCAAAGGTTTAAGAATCTGAAGTGCCTTCCAAAACCTGAGAAGGATGAGGTGTGGAACATGCTTTCAGAAGTCTTAAAAGAGCAACACTCCGATGAGAAAGCTATAGAACCTGAACCACCAAAACACACACACACACACACACACACACACACACACACACACACACACACACACACACACACACAAAACAACCTTCTGCCAGTGGCATCTTACTCAGATAATGAAAATGAACATGAGTTGGTCCACACTGCTTTTGATCACAGTTGAGCAGAACCCCTCATCAGCATGAATGCATGTCCTCTGCAATGTGGTTGTTACATGGAAGGGCATATGAATATTTAGTACATATGGCAAGTAAATAACTTGCGACACCAGCTATGTATCCATATGTACATTAACTACAGGTGAGCCAATGATTAGCCTGAGCCACAAATTTGAGATCCATGTCTGAATTTCAAAGTTCAGGAGTGTTTGGAAATGGGGTTTGGTTCCAGCTGATCTCTAATGAGAGTTCTAGTTTTAAAAAACCTGTAATAAATGTTCATATTTACTTACTTTGAATGATTGTTTGGCTGAAATAAAATGTCCTGGTATGCTGTAGCATCTTGAGTAATACCAATAAGAGAATTAGGACAAAATTTCTATAAGTGGCTATTGATTGGTAGGTATTTTAATATTGAGATACACAACTTGGGACACTTTGCTCACCATTTGTAAGACTCAGACCCATTCTCAACTAGCACTGATGTCAATAGAGACTAACAGGTGCTCAGCATTTGTCAAGGTCAAGGTATCTTGAGGGAATATCCAAAATAAGAAAGCCCTTTTGAATATTTTTTTTGCCTTGATCAGTTTTCTGATATTCGCTCAGATTTCCTTGCTTTTGCCAAAACTAAGGAATAAGGGAATATAGTATGGTATGTCTATTCATCTATAGAAATATCTCTTACATATTTTACAGCTTCCCTTCCTAGCCAGGGCATTAATTGTTGCACCATCCCTCTAAAGTAGACTTCTATAACTATTGGGAGTTTAAGAATGTATCTAAAAATATAGTGTACAAAGTACTAGCAGTCTAGCACTTACGGATATCTAACCTTAATGCTGTATTTATCTCTGGACCTGTATACAGCACAGGCAAGCTTTGCCACTGGGATTTGTCAAGTTTCTTTTAGAGAAATGAAGGGGTTGCAAGGATCCAAGCTTATTCCATGTCCTTTGTTGAAACAACACAGGGTGCCAGTTGTGATGTGGATCTCTGACTAAGACTACCCATTTACCGGGCACAAACCAACCATTTCCAGGAATCCAGGCAGTACACAGTTGGACTGACTTTGAACCAATGGACTAAAAATTAAAAGCTCAGTATCCCATTGACAGTTCCTGAGTCATAAAGGACTCCTTTGTTTTCAGTGGAGATGTTAATTTTCTTCTTTATCTGCATTCACTGATTTTCACATCATGCAATGATTTATATCCACTTCCCCCAACCAGCAGTGCAACAGTGTTATTCCTTTGTGACAAATAAAATGCTTTGCCCCACCCCTGACACTGGTTTAGAAAATGCACTTCAGACTAGAATTTAACAGATTCTGGGTCTGGTGAGCAGCACTAATAGCAGAATAATGTGAAAGGTGGCTTTAAAACAGATTCTGCTTTGCAATTTCTCCTGGAAACCATTAGCATTACAAACAACTGTTTTAACTGCATGATGCAGAATCAAAGGAGAAAGCATGTGAACGAGAAAATACAATGAAAGGAGCTGCTCTCAGTGACATAAGCGAACACACAGAAACCAGGATAAATAATACGGCTGGGATAGGAACCATCAACAGTACAGTAATCCATAGCAGCGACTCTCAACCTTTCCAGACTATAGTATGCCTTTCAAGGGTCTGATTTGTCTTGTGTATCCCCCAAGTTTCCCCTCACTTAAAATCTACTTGCTTACAAAATCAGACATAAAAATACAAAAGTGTCAGAGCACACAGTTACTGAGAAATTCCTTCCTTTCTCATTTTTACCATGTAATTATAAAATAAATCAACTGGAATATAAATATTGTGTTTACATTTCAGTGCATACTATGTAGAACAGTATAAACAAGTCATTTTCTGTATGAAATTTTAGTTTGTACTGCCCTCACTAGTGCTTTTTATGTAGCCTGCTGTAAAACTAGGCAAATATGTAGATGGCTTGATGTACCCCCTGGAAGACCTTTGTGCACCTCTTGGGGTAAGCGTACTTCTGGCTGAGAACCACTGTTCCATAGCAAATGAAGACACCAATCATTATTTATTTCAAGAGTCAGAATCACTTCCCATACAATCCTGACCTGAGAATCACACAGTATAGCGGTCAAATGTGGCTGAAATCACTCTCCCTCTAACTACAAGGTGAGGACAAAGTTTCAGAGCTGCAGTTTATGGGAAGTCAATTCAAAACACAAGCAATGTCTATTTGCCTCTCCAGGAAAATACAAGTAAAAACAAGTATTAAGGTGACGTTTATATTTTACACATTATGTATATTGTTATACCTACTGAGGGTAGCCTATAGCCAGATTGCCAATGGGGTTCTCAGTCTCTAGGAGGACACATGCTTATCAGTCGAGTGGAGTGTCTAATCACATTTCTTTTATAAGTTTGTGTCACAACTTAACTGTTACCTTAATGCCAGTTTTGTGTATGAATTTCTCTTCAAGGAAGCTTGTCATTTTAAAGAATAATGTTCTTCAAATTGTAAAGTTCTTGGAGCTACATAAATTATTTCCACAGATTCCTTCAAGTCAAAGGTTCAAAACTGCACTCTCATCCTCATAACTGAGCCAATCTTGATAAATTAATTCTAAAAATATACTACGCAGTTAATAGCAGCTAGGAAAAAAACATGAGTGAAGATACTGCTGGAACAATATAGGTCTGCAGTCAACAAATACAGTTAGTCTGTACCTACAAAATGAGGTTTTGCTAATTTGATATACTCATCCAGACAGAGGCGTTTCCCACTCTGCTCATAGATAGACCAGTTTCTAGACCTAGATTTTGGCATAACTTTTTGCTGTAATCTGCCCTCTTTTACAGTTGATACTGCCATAGAAAACAGTTAAATATTTAACAATTGCACAGGAGCCCTATTGGTGCCTTCTTTGGGCAATCAAGATAAACAGCATATGGAGAATCGTCAGATTGGTATAGCTAATTAGTAGAAACTCAATATACAGATAAGGACAAATTTTCCTTTTCTCACATCAACATCAATCCAGACCATTGGGGCAGACCCTGAGCTGGTAGAATTTATAAACTGGCATAGCTCCATTTAATTCAATGGCGCTGTCATAAGTATAAAGTAGCCTAAAATTACTTTTTACCTGTAAAGGGTTAACCTGAAGGTAACCTGAGAGGGGATGACGAACCAGAGATGCTAATCAACCTCAGAGACAAAGAGAGTTTTAGTTTCGGTTTAGCTCTCTCGTTCTGTTCTCTCCGGCTATGGGATGAACCACACCTATGTCTTTTACTCTACCTATCTATAATCATCTAACAAGTCAAGTTCAGTAGTAAGTGAATTGTATGCTTAAACTGTATCACTTGATAATTGATCCACGGTGTTCCTTATACTGTTAAGTTTTAGCAGAGGAAGAATTCCTAGGGAGGGGGTCAGTGATGCTGTGTGATGCAAGTGGGGGTTTTTTCTATTAATTTCTGTACAAGAGATTTGTGCTTTTCTTTTCTTTAATTAAAATCTTTCTTTTAAGAATCTGACTGCTTGTTTCCATTGGATAGATCCTGGTTTGGATTGGCAAGTCTCACAGAAAAGTGAGGGGTTTTTCCTTTGTGTGCTCAAGCCTCTCCCAGGTAAAGGGAGGGTGCTGGGAGGGATTAACAGAGGGGTTCCAATTTACCCAAACCCATTGTTTTGTGGTCTTAAATTGGTGGTGGCAGTGGTACCAAGTCCAGACACAGAAGAAGTTTGTGTTCTGGGGAAAAGTTTCAACCTAAGCTGGTAAAATAGGCTTGGGGGGTTATTTATTTTTTCATGCGGGTCCCCACATCTTTACCCTAGAGTTCAGCCTGACAGGCACTCTTCTGGTTAATACCTCCACAGGATCTGGCCCTGGGGTGATGCATACCACTATCTCAAAAGAACCTAGTTGGGAGGCATGCAACATATCTAATAGTACCCGGGCATTCATTCTCAGAGAGCTTTCCAGCTAAACACCAGATCTAAATTCCCATCCAATCTACTGTACTTGGAAAAACAGAGAATTTTCCAACTGATAGCACAGCACATTTTAGCACAAGCAGACAATTTGATGGCAAAATTTATGATGCATTTAACAAAAATATGTCTGCCTTCTTGTAAAGGCTGCAAAACTTTATGCCTTGGCATGAATTTTGGAGTGGCAAGACCTAGCTTGGGTAGATTTGGCAGAACATCAATTCCTTGAAGTCACTTCTGCAGGAAGAATGGGTTAACTATTCCTACTGCTAGTCTTACCGGTATCTTATCTTTCCTGTTTTATGGAATGTCCTTAGGGCTAAAAGATTACATGCTGGTGAATATGACAGCTTGAGAGACTCTTTCAGGATAATCTGTAAATTGTTTGGTAGATATAAGTGAAGAGCTACATAAATAGTACTGACATAGGAATTGCTATGCCAGATCACAGCAGTGGTCTATCTAGAGTTCAGTATCATGTCTCAGATAAACCTACTAATTTGTCTCAGTGTTATATTGTAGCAATAGATTCCACATGTTAAAATGATGCATTATGTAAGCGAATTTCCTTTCACCAGCTTTAAATCTGTTGCCTTTCAGTTTCAAATACTTCTGCCTCGTCCTTATCAGTGCTCCTTCCTGGCCACCTATTAGGATTGCTGTAAGGATAAGACAAGATCCTGCACTCTGGAGTTCCAGAAGTGTAAGATGCAGGAGTCTGAACAGAGTCCAGCCACTGCTTCACTTTCAAGGATCCTAGGCACAATCTCAGGGGTCAGGCCGTCTATCTGGCACCCCATCCTAGTGTGGGAACCCAGTATCCAGCCATCTAGCCCCTATGGGCACAGCACTGACCCCTCAGACTCTCCAGTATTTAACACCTTCCTCTTCCAGAACTCCACCCCAAAAGTGTAAAGCTTCTGGTTTACAGGTTAACTCCACCAAGGACATACAGCAGTTGTGAAACACTCAATACACAAACACATTCTGTTTAATCAATCAGCTTTTCATGCTCTTTACTTAACAGATAAAACATAGGAGAGCACAGATCATAAAAAACAATAAAACATGCTAAACACAATGTCCCTCACTCACTTTCCCTTCCCTTGAGAATCCTTGGGGGATAATCTTTGCTTCCACAAACAGGGTAGGGATCCTCCACCTTCTTGCAATCCCTGCCTCTGCAGGAACCTCCCTCATCTTAATCTAGTTCAAAATGAACTCTCCACCCCAAGTTCTCCCCTGTGAGTCTCCTCTGTGAGTCCCTGTGAGATAGAGCAAACCTCTTGTTCCACAGTGTTTAACTTACGTGCTGACCATTCACCGTTGTGTCTGGCCTGGCAGACACATGACAACCCTGGTAACTTGTGGCAGATCCACATACTTATAGGCTTTCTAGGACACAATTTCAAAAAATCATCCAAAATTCCAGAGCAGTACAGACAAAATCCCCAATTCATCATGCTGATATTATGATATGGTAAATAGGATTGCCATATTTCCCTTCTCCATAATATTAGTTATTTCATCTCTCCCGGCATTCCCTCTCTCTCTAATTTCCAGACATGCAGGAATCGTTTCACACCACTAATTTTCTTTGTTAGTCTCCGAATACCCTCTCTTTTGGCTATATATTTTTTTCAGACAGAGTGACCAGAACTGAACACAGGTGAGGGCTTACCATTGATTCCTATAACAACACTTTAATAGCATCATTGTTATTTTCTATCCCATTCTTTATACCCCATAATAGTTTGCTTGCTTTTTTTGTCCATTGCTTTGCCCTGAGCAGATGTTTTCATTGATCTTTCAAAAAATGATGCCTAGGTTATTTTTTCCTGAATGGTTAGTTAGGTCTGGTCTACACTATGAGGTTAGGTCAAATTTAGTTGCATTAGGTCGATTTTATAAGCAATGTGGCTACACAACCAACCCCATTCCATGGACCTAAAGGGCTCTTAAAATTGACTGCTGTACTCCTCTCTGACAAGGGGAGTAGCACTAAAATCGACTTTCCTGGGTCAAATTTGGGGTACTGTAGATGCAGCGCTGTGCAATTCGATGGTATTGGCCTCTGGGAGCTATCCCAGAGTGCTCCATTGTGACCGCTCTGGACAGCACTTTCAACTCTGATGCACTAGACAGGTACACAGGAAAAGCCTCAGGAACTTTTGAATTTCATTTCCTGTTTGGTCAGCGTGGTGAGCTCAGTATAACAGGTGACCATGCAGCCCCAGAATTGCAAATGAGCTCCAACATGGAATGAATAGGAGACACTGGATCTGATTGCTGAAAGGGGAAAAGAATCTGTGCAGGGGGGGGGGGGTTATTTCATCCTCCAAGGTAGAACATTTTACCACGGCAAGTGAGTAGCAAGTAGTCTGGAATCATGGCAGCACAAAGCATGGCAGCAAATGGTCATGGGTTTTGGTCGCATTTATGCAACATTCAGTCTTTATCTTTCTGTGTCAGCCTCAGGAGAGTGATATCAGTAGTCATGGCCACCTGGTTGAAATAGGAGAATTTTTGCAAGAGAACAGTAATCCCCTCTGATTGGTGATCCCTGACACATTACACCCCCATCATGCTGGGCTTTTTACGCTTGGCTAAAAGGAATCATCCCGGAGAATAGCCATGGGGGTAGGAGGGGAAAAGGGGAGAGAAGGGTGTGCTGCACATCCACCCTGAAACCTGCAGCCCCTCTTTTTAAACAGAACCACAGCCCCTCCTTTTAAACAGCAACCACAGCCCCTCCTTTTAAATGGCAAAAGCAACAGGCATTGGTTGCTATGGGAAAGGAGGTGCTGAAGTTTGAAAACATTCCCACATATTATGAAGGCAGAAGAAGCCAACCCCGCATGCCCTTTGGCTTACCATGGCTGCCTGGAAACCAAATTCTGTTGCCCAGTCGTGTGTGATCTGTGACCTTGTACCTAAAGCACATGTGTTGTCTGCTGTGAAATGCTTGATTCGTAATGAAAGAGTCTCTCTTTTGTTCTCATAAATGTATCTTCTTAAATTCTACTCTCCCTTTTTGTCCCCTTGCAGGTGCAAATGTTTCTGCGCTCCCCATATCAACTCCATCCCTGAGGTTATCACAGGGAAAACAACTTACTCGCGATGACATATTTTTCAGAGCTCATGCAGTCCTCCCACACTGATAGGGCTCAGCTGAATGAATGGAGGCCAGGAAAGCATACAGTGGGCCAGGAAAGCATACAGTGGGCGTTATCGGAACACACAGGAGGAGATGCTGAGGCTAATGGGGGAGCAAACAGACATGATCAGGCCTCTGGTGGAGCTGTAGGAAAGGCAACTAGTGCACAGACCCCTACTTCATCCATTGTATAAGGGCCTGCCCTCCTCTCCAAGTTCCATATCCTCCTCACCCTGATGCTCAAGAATGTGGAGGGGGGGCCCTCCGGGCACCCAGACACTCAACTCCAGAGGACGGCCCAAGCAACAAAAGGCTGTCATTCAAACAGATTTGATTTGTAGTGTGTCTACAATAAAAGCAATAGTGTGGCCTTGTCCTTCCCTCTTCCCCCACCCCACCCAGGTTACCTTTTACTAGTCAGCATTCAGTGATATCAATTTATTTTGATAAATAAAGAATGAATGAATGGTTTCAAAACAATAGAGACTATATTTTCTTTGACTGCTGTGGTCGAAGGGGAAAGGGGGATCAGCTTACAAGGAAATACATTCACCAAATGGGGCGGCTTTTTATCAAGGACAAACACACACAACTGTCACACCGTAGTCTGGCCAGTCATGAAACTGTTCTTCAAAGCCTCACTGATGTGTAATGCGCTCCACCAGTTAGGGAACCCCATTGCAGCAAAGCCAACCACTATGATCTTCACATTTCCCAGAGTCACTACCCTTGTTAGCAGAAGGTTATTGATTGCCTTGTTTACTTTGATCAGAGCAGCCCCCATGGTAGATTTGCCTACCCGGAATTGATTCAACAACTGACCGGTATCAGTCAGGCATTGCAAGCTTTCACAGGGCTAACATTTGCTTCTCAACTGTCAGGGCAGGTCTCATCCAAGTCAGGGGAAAGGAACTCACAAAGTTCTATGAAAGTAGCTTTATGCATGTGAAAGTTTCACAGCCATTGGGAATCATCCCATACCTGCAACACTATGCAGTCCCACCAGTCTGTGTTTGTTTGCTGGTCTCAGAATCTGTGTTCCACTGTATCAACATGTCCCAATGCCACCATGATATCCCAAATGCCACATCCTGTGCCTTCAGGAACATCTGTGTCCATGTCCTCCTCTCAAATGTCCTCATGCTGGCAGCTCCTAGCCAGGCTCTGCACAAACTGCAGAATAATGTGTGAGGTATTTACAATGCTCACAAAAGCAGTGTGCAGCCGGGTGGGCTCCATGCTTGTTGTGATATGGCTTCTGAAAGGATAACTCAGGAAAAAAGGAGCAAAATGATTGTTTGCAGTTGCTTTCAGGCAGGGAGTGAGGGAAGGGGAGAGTGACTACATTTACCCAAAACCACCAGCAACAATGTTTTTGCCCCATCAGGCATTGGGAGCTTAATCCAGAATTCCAATGGGAAGTGGGGGCTGTGGGATAGCTACCAGGTGCACCACTCCATGAGTTGATGCTAGCCATGGTATTGAGGACGCACTCCGCCAAACTAATGCACCTGGACGGGGGGACATGCACAATCGACTGTATAAAGTTGGTTGCTAAAGATCAAATTCTATAAAATCGACCTAATTTCGTAGTGTAGACATGCCCTTAGTTAATTTAAAACCCAGCAATATCGATGAGTTGTTCAAGGTATTCTTTCCAATGTGCTTCTTCATGATGTTGAAATTAATTGTTAATGTGGTGCCCATTCACCCAGCTTGATTGGATCTATCTGAAATTCTTCAGTCCTCTCTCTAATCTTAACTAATCTTTTATGTCACCTGTAAGTGTTTCCACTTTACTCTTCATATCCTTTACTAAATCCTTAATAGATTAAACAGTATCATTCCCAGTACAGATGCTTGATCACCATACTGTTAACTTTCGCCATTTTAAGAGTTATTCATTTATTCTTACTGTGTGTTTTCTGTCTCTTAAACAGTTCCTAATTTATTACTACACTTTATCTGCCTGCCCATAATTAATTACCACTGGTTCGTGAAATGCCAATGGGATAAAATAGCCTTGTGAAAGGTTTTTATTTCTAGAAGAGTCAATGCATCTTCACCCTTCCAATGGACCCCATATTCTTGGTATGAAGACAACACAGATGTTCCCACATAGTCAATGAGACCGTCTTATTAGTATCCAAGTCCTATCAATAGATTTTTTTGGCCGTCATCAAAGTTTCAATTGTTATTCTGTCTTTCAGGGAGTATCAGTGTTGATAACACAGAATTTGGATAGTTTCTTAAAAAGAAATCTTCCAGAATTTAAAAGTAACCACACTCCATAGACCACACTAGATACTGTAGGTAGCTAAATATTTGGGTATGCTGTCTAGCCCTAGGTGTAAGTATTATGTATTAATAAAGATTCACACATTTAAAAATGGCAAACTTTTATTATTAAACTCTCCATTATCTGACATCTGTAGGCTATGAAACTGTTGAGGCTTTTTTTAAAAAAGAAAAAAGCACACAACTGTTATGAACTCTTCTAAGCTTTGAGATGATACAGTATAGTGAATATTATCTTGTTTGCCTTTTGCTCTCTGATGGCTCAAAAAATGATTTCTTTTGTAGTCAGATGTAGTATGGACTCTTTTTCAAATGGTGGAGATTACAGGATAACTCATTGCTGGGCCATTAGCCATGGAAGATGTTTTAAACAATACAAGAAATGCCCCAAAGATATGCAGAAACCCTCTGGTCTCAGGTGATAATCTATTAATAGGTTGTCAGGTTATGTACCCCATACAGTTGAGACAATATAACGTTTCCTGAAAGCAATATATATTTTATATCCATTGATTGTTTAAAAGAAATAGTATTTTATAAAGATGGAAGATTTCTTGGTACATATATGTACTACTGATTCATTTTAAGAAAAAGAAAACCATTCTTCAAGTCTGATTTTACATAGACTATAAAGTATTTTGTGATGAGATCTGAGAAATTTTCAGTCATCGGAGTGACTCAACATACCTGAAGGGTCCCTCTCCCACTAAAATGTAAAAGGAAGAGCTTCCCCCCACCAAATTCCCTAGAGATAATAAAGATCTAGTTGAACTTCCTAGTTTCTCATCAGGAAAAATTATGGAATACAATGTTGTAAATACCTGCTCAAAGTTCAAGTGACAGTCCTAAGAAATCACCTGAGGACTCATAAGAAGAATATTCTTTTCTCAAGGAGATGAATAATAAGAAGAATTCAGATGGTTTCTTCTCCCTGATTTTTTCTAATCCAAAGAGGACTAGACTGAGGGGAAGAAACCTATGATTAAGGATCCCTATACTTTGTTTTGCACCTGTAATGACAAATCCAAGGGGACACTTGGGTAAGCTGTCAGAATGATTTTAGTGACTCAAATTAGAGCTTGGTGGATTTCTAGAAGACGACTCTGGTTGAAATCTATTGCTCTGGATGCTAATGTTTCCATAAATGCAGGAAAACTAGATTTCGCCAGGGCTTCACCTACTGAAGAAGAAAAAGAGGAAGTGGAGATGGTGGCAATCCTTGATGTAAACAGAACAAAATGAGACCACTAATGGAGATAGCTGTATCTTTCATTTAATATACTTTTTTTTAGTTGCAGTCTCCACAGACATTTTCCAGAGGAAAACCAATTTGTTGCTGCTGAGAACAAAAAAAGAGAGAGGAAAGGAGGGAGAATGGTTAGAGTTGTGAGTGGGGGCACTGAAACTTAAGTCTTGCTATTGAGCTGGTAGTCAAAGTGAGCTAAACAGAAAACCTAGGTGTTTGGCCTGGTGCCATAACGAAGAAGAAATTAGAAAGGCCAGACATTGCATTTTACATTTTCAGCAATACATCAAATGAGCTTTGGTATGTAAACCAGACAATAATTCCATATAGGTACCACTCCCTAAGACATATCGCATTCATCTAAGGCTATTTAAGTATTAAAGAGATTCCTTTTCTGGTCTTTGAAAGAAGCTATATTACAGTTCATTTATACAGTAAGTTAAGGGAAACGATATGTGGTTTAAAGTATCTAAGTGGAAAAGTCGAGTATTTTCTCAATTGGTCATAGGCCTTCACATAGCTCGTAGGGGACTGATTTGAAAAAGGACATATCTTTGATAGTACAGAGCACTAGTTATGTTAGGCATGTCAGGCTCGTTTGGGAGTATGCTGGGAGGACCAGTTGTGCTGTTGTATCTGTCTGGCATCCTCAGTGGCATTATAAAAGGTAGAGTGATGCGGCACAGAATGCAAGGGCGCTTAGCTTTGCTCAGAGCAAGTAAAATTAGAGTCCCAATGATTATGTGACTATCTGAGCACTGTTGTGTGTTGAGGAGTTGCTGGGGGATTGCAGTGGTAGTGCCAATGTCAATATACTCTACTGTAGACAAAGCCTTTGAGCCCTGATAGGTTCATAGTCTAAACACTTGAATCCTCAGTCTAACTGTACTGAATGAATGAGGATATAAATACATCTATTCTACAGAGAGGCTCAGAAAGAAGAAAGCCCAGTCTGCAGGAAAAAACTGAAACAAGCACTCATACTACAGCCAGTAGACCATCATTATCATTCTTTACCTTATTCTCCACAAACACTGAAAGATATATCTACCACAGCAATTTGAGTCCTAAAAGAAACAGAGAATAGTACAAGCACCCAACCATCTCACTGCTTCAATTACTGCCCAACTAGTCGTCCCAAGATAACACTTTAATGAATAATGTATACTGCATACATTCCATATCACACTTGGGAGACAGACAGTTTAAATAGGATAAAGAGTTGTTGTCATGGCTAAGGTAATTAGAATGGATTTAAAGTACTGGAGTAGCCTGCTCAAGTTTTAAAATTTACAAATTGTGTTTTGGGGATTCTTTAACCTCTGGATCTTTCAGGGATGCTAGATTGTGCAGGGGAAAAGACATGGGGTATATGCTCCCAATTTTTCAGAAGTGGTAGTTTTGCGTTTAATCTAAACTAGGTGATGTACATTGAATACTCCAGTGATGGAAACATTACAGAGGTGGGGGAAAATACTGAAACTCTGAAATGGTGAAGCATGTTCCAATCCAAACAAACAAATCCCTGCTGTGATTCACAGTTGATAGTGATCGTATAAAAGTGGAATTCAACACATTGCTAGAGCAGGAGAGGAAAGCTATTCAAGTCATAGTGAAAGGAAAGGTCAGTGGAGAAAACAGCAGTAGTTATTTAGAGTTGGAAGCACATGAGGAGGAGGAGAACAGCAGAACAATGGTGTAAACAGGTAGGAAACAGGAATCAATAAAAGGGAATAAAATACGTATCTAATCCGCAGCCTGAGATTCACGTATTAAATAAAATTATCAAACTGCAAAATTAGGGAGCATAATAGACAGTATGGACACATCAGGATTCAAAAGTGGCCCTTGTAGTCATGGTTACCCTCGCTCTCAGCTTCTTTAGCATGGGGAGACAATGTAGCACCTTGGTCTCTCCTATTCTCTGCCTGTGGCACACAGTTTAGTCTCCCAAGGACTGAAATGCTTTGGTCTAACTATAGTCTTTGGATTAATATAGAGTAGTGGTTTCCAAACTTTAACAACTCATGAACCCCTTTCACTAAAATGTCAAGTCTTGTGAACCCCCTCCTAAAAATGACAATGCCCATGGATTTTCTCCCTTACCTCAACATAAATTATAAAAGCAGTGATCTTGAAAATATGAAATTTGTTTATGACATGCTTATTACACACTATTTATTATTTATTCTTTATCATTACAGTATTTTTATTACATTATGAAAAAGGCAACACTCTTCCAAGAACTCACTTTTCTAGCTTGTATCACTTTTGATTAAGCCTGTTATAAGACAAGGCTCCTCTCAGAGGTGCCAGTAGAAAAAAAGGAGCCTGGTGGGGGGCATCGCCAGAAAAGGGGGACCACAGAAAAGAGGAGAGGGACCGATGGGGGGTGCACTGATGCAGGGGTGATATGTGACCCTTGTTGCCCCCCCCCCCGCCCCATACTGGTGCCTCTGCCTCCTATGTTTCATCAAGGAGTATCAGATGTGAAACAGCATTAAGGTATTTAAGAAGTCAACTCAAAAAGTTCCTCCTATACTCAGGTCTTGAGCAGTCCAAGCAAACAATGCACATTACAACAAAGCTTAAACTTGTTCTTCATAAAAATTTAAAAAACAATAGTTGCTGCCTATTTCATTTTGAAAACAGCAAAAATATCCACCTCCCTTTCTATGTCATAAAAGGAGTCTTGAAGTTTAAATCTCTTCAGTGTGATAGAGATGCTTGCTTTGATCTGCTTTGCTCTTGGAAGTCCCCAATGCTCCGGGCTGCTGGCCCCATGCTGCCCAGGGTCCCTATGGACAGTTCTGCCCGCCATGAGGGAATTTTTTTCCCCAAGAACCCCCTGAAACATTTCATGAGCCCCAGGGGTTCACGAACCCCAGTTTGGGAACCACTGATATAAGAGTAACTGGATGAACTTTGGCAATCTGTGTATACCAGTTAGATAAGATGACTGATTGTCCCTTCTGGCCTTAATCTCTATAAAACTATCTGTGTGATGGATGGGTCTAGGACCCAGAAGAGCCCCCTTAGGATCCCCGCAGAAGAAAGCAGGACAAATGCACCCAGTTTTCCAAAGAACAAATAAAGAAGGCGGGCTTCTAGGTAGGGAACTGCTGCTGAGTGTAGAAAAACAACTTTGAAGCCCGTGAAAAAGAGCTCCCAACATATGTGCTTTCATTGCTTACTTGTGTTGTGAAGCTTGTCTAGAATTGGCATTCCAAGAACTGCAGGCCTTTATGAAGAGATTTTACTTTGTGTTAGGTCTCTACAACAGAGTAGGCCTGTTTCCCCAAACAGGTTTTCCTTTGTGCCAGAAATGGGTTTCTTTTCTGTGAGAACTGTGGAACTGGACTTGTTTACACACAACCACAATTGTATTGAAAGTTCCAATATTAACACAAACTGTGCAAGTTCACTTTTCAATTTCCATGGTCACGAGAGCCTCTGAATTAAAAGTCAGCAATCTGCAGTTTCCTCCCATTGCCTATTCTATTCAAAAATAAAAACTTTGTTTAACATTAGTTAAGTTTCCTCTCATCAATCAAATAAACCCTAAAAATTAGAAAACATAAATTAAAGGATTCAAAGTTTTCATAATACAGCACCAAGTTAAGAAATGCCAGAATGAATGTTGTCCATGCAACCTGGATTCATCCATCTTGTGCATAAGATACAACCTTTAATTACATACAAAAGTGATTAACTGTGAAAAGTTTAACATAAGTGACCTTCCAGGCATCACATAGGAACTCAGTGGCAGAAGCAGAGATAGAATCCCAAGTCTCCAGGGTGTCGCTAATTGAAAACTGTATCATGACAGATACACATGGGGAAGAGGGCTGAATTGCACGGGCAACATTAATTCTGGCTTTTCTCAATTTGTGAGTACTTCACTTTGCAAACTTTTAATCCTTTCCTTTGAATTTCCTAATTTTGTATGGTTTAATTTTAGCTTATTAATGATAGCAAATCTTAAGTAACATTAAAAGAAGTTTCCAAATATTCTTAGTTTTTTTAATAGAAAACATTTTATGACTATAAATGTGTGTTGTAAAATTATTTAGTACAATATTTTATATAGCATTTGTAAACTGAAGCTGCATTGTTCATAGAAAATCAACATAAGTAAATGTGTCATTGTTAACATTAATTCAATACATTTCACTGTATTTTGGGTGAACTTAATGCCATGCAAAAGTAATATCTGAAATATACAGGTTTCACTGTATGAGGGAATTCCTTTTTTTAAAAATTGTCTAACAGAAAAAACTAAGTTGGGGTTCATAGTTTCAATTTCCCATTTTTTTTAAAAAAAGCAAAATATTCAGAAAGCCTCAGTCCCCAATTTGGAAGACTCAGATAAACAACATACATGAAAATGAACTGGAGTTTTGTCTCTGATTGTCATGGTAACCCTATCCCAGGAAAGTAACAAAAAATATCCTTTGAAAGAAACAGTTTAACTTAACTCAGTTCAAACCCAAAAGGAGCTCAGCTGGGCTTATCATATCACTGAAGCTCCTGCTGGGATCCTTCTTTGTTACAATGTTCTGGTCATCTGAGGTAAATCAGTTATCAAAGGCAGACATTGCCATGACAACTGGGGCTACTGTAACTGTCCCCAAGCATGCATATGAACTGGAAGGAGTAATGAGGGGCCAATTATCTCTGATGCCACAACATTATTACTCAGACAGAAGAAAGGTGCAGCAAATATGCACTGTGGAATGGTGGGAGTCAGGTTTCCCTTTTCCCAAAATACCCAACAATATAAAAACACAAAATACACATTGGAGATTCTTTCTCTCCCTCTCTCCCTCCAACCCCGAAATTAGTGGCTGAAATTTTGTTCAAATTCCCCCCGTGCATTTTTAACAAAAAAGGACTTGGGGGGGGAAAAGTGAGACACGGAGGTACGGATCCATGAAAAACAGAAGATTCTGATACCACCCTAACTATGGTCTTGCTGTTGCAAGACCACAATATTCATGGGACTCTTAACTGAAAGATGGTAAGATTTTATGGAACCAATTTTTATTACTTCGTAAGAACATGGCTCAAAGTCATCAATGGAAAGGACTACGTGAAAGGAGTTAAACGGTATACATTTAAAATTCCCGGTGGATAGTATTCCTTAATGCAAAACCATTTTACTAAAGCTGACCAATCAGACAGCTTCCGCCCAGAGTAGAACCAGGTATCCTTCACTTCTAGAAAAGGGATTAGCCCTTCCAGGCCATCTGTGTCATCATTGTGTCACATGAGGAACCTACATCTGTTGCCCTGAATCATCAGCTGAATCTAAATACTGTACATTTGCCCTGCCCTTATTTCTGAAGCTTCAAAGCAGAAGGACTCATTAGATCCTAATGTACCTACTTTGACACTAAGGGCTCATACACCAAGTGATTACACAGCACTGTATAAAAGAAAGTCTAGGATGGGTAACAAAGGTGCCATCATGAAAGTCAACACTGCAGTATTCTGCAAGTAGGTTATGACAAGAGTTCACTGCCCACAATGCTAAACAAGGTCTTAGAATTCCCATTTGTGCTTTACAATGTGTTAAGGTTAAAACACAACACAAAAACATTTCAATACCATTAATATTTTATGTGTACTATATAATGCCCATCTGAAAGACACACACACATCATACCAAACCCAAAGTCTGTCATAATAAAATATTTCTACTATAAAAGCTTCATTGACAAAGTCATTCTATGTGAACTGGTTTCCCCAAACTAGCCAATCACCGTTCCTGTCAGACAATAACGCTGTTAAAATCTCCCTGCTGACAAGAGAAATTAAGAACACTACAGATGCTTCCTGTCACGGAGTCTTATCTTTTCCCACTTTTTTGTTCCTGTCATTTTGTTTTTCCCCAAAGTGCAGACAGCAGCTCTTGACAGTTTTCCTCCTCAACTTCCTTTTCACTCAGGCTACCAAAAATGTTTTTGTTACAGCAGGGACTAGATCCACTCACTATGACTGCTAGTTTGGGGAAGAGCTAATGGACGTCTGCATCCTTTGTGATAAACCTCCAAGTCTTGGAAAGAGACATTAAACACAGACAAACATGTAGTAAGGTTACAAAACATCTGAACCAAGACATCATTTTGTACCAATAGTTCTGCTTTACAGGACTGCTCAGTTTACAGCACTGGGTGCTTCAGCATACAGGAAGATAAACATTTCCATGAAGGTCAGTGCATGGCTATTGTTTTCTGAAGCAAACAAAACATATGTTCAAATGATGGTTTCTAGCCAGGACGATATTTTAGGTACAATGTTTGTGGCTTATTAAACAAAATGCTGTGCCATTTTCTCCACTGGCATATTGCCTTAGCGAATATCTATGAAAAATTACCAGAATTAATTGAAAACACTTTAATTAGGCAATGATGACCTCAGGATGAAGCCTTTTCTGGTTATTAATAAATAGCTGGAGAAGTTGAGGACCTTAGCCACAGCCATGTATCCTTAACCCAGCAAGTAATTACCACCCAGGATATGCCCAACCTGACACTAATTACTGCTATAATAAACCATAAACATATAAGAACAACAAAATAAAAAGCAATTACCTTTGGACATGCTGAAAAATCAAATGATTAACTGCAAGTTGCCATGGATACAGTGTTCTGTTGACAGAACTGGTCTTTTCCTAGCAACCATTAGGAAAGCCTCCCAGGCTTCATCTACAACATCCCATTGGGTTTTCTATTATTATTAGTTAACTGCAGACCGTGCAGTTGGGCCAACACAAATAACAACATTTCTGTCCCATCATATATTGATACAAAATGTGTACAGCCATTAGAAATCGAATGGTGTACATTTACTGCAGGAGAACTTTACTCTGCCTGGAAGGCACTGGCATGCCCTGGGGGTGATGTACAGCCAGAGGGTTTTCACAACCTCTGTGAAAAGCCCTGAGCTGTATACAGGAAGGGCAGTTGTGCACCACGTGCTCCCATCGGCAGCTGGCCAGTTCTGCTAACCAATGCTGAAAGGCGATCAGGACCCTGGTCCTTGAGGGTGAGCTAGTGACACTGAAAAGCACAAGGATTTATTGTGACCACCCCCTGCACCTTTTCCCCCTGAGTATATATGGAGCAGCCAGTCACAGATTGGTGATAAACTAGGACAGTGGTTTTGAACCTGGGGTCCGCAGACTATGTTGAAGATTTCAAAAAGGGTCCACACCTCCATTTGAAAATATTTAGGGGTCTGCAAATGAAAAAAGGTTGAAAACCACTGAACTAGGAAGTAATCCAGTAAGATTTAAGACAAGACAATACATTAGCACACCGCTCCTCAAGTCTATTTGTTGTTGTGTTGGGGGATGGAGAATGGAAAAGAATGAAGGCTGGGTTTTTAAAAATGATTTCTGTGAGCTTTTTATCAATGGCCATCAGCAACTTCTTTCTAATGGGTTTATTAATACATATGTCTATGGTTGCTAAGGTCCTCAAGGATACTGCTGTGACAGTTTTCTTGGTAGTAAAGAACTTGTTTTCCATTCTCCTGAATTAGCCATGATTAGTATGGGCAGAATTCTAGACAAAAATAGGAGGAAAGGACACCGAAACCAAATGAAATGCACAAAATTATAAAATAATGGCAATAATTTAAAATATTTATTACCAGTAACAAACAGATTGCAAAGTCAGTTTCTTAGATGGGATCAGTGCACGTTTTCCATTTCCCTCACTCCTGGATTGCTAGAGGGGACAGAAAAAGGAGATCACCCAGTATGCAAACCCCTTTGATAGAGAAGTTTCAAAAGGCTTGAACTTCTAAAATTCTACCAGTCCACTGCAGAAGTTGTACTTGTCAGAATTCTGGGGTCTTGGGAAGATTCTGCTGAGTTGTAAAGCCCAAAATACAAGTCTAATACATATAAAACGTTCCAAAGGAGATATTTACTGAAGGAAGTTGCTCTTGGAAACACAGAGCAGGAATGATATTTTGTTCATGTTCCCAGTAACCTTAAAATTCTACTGGTCATGCAGGAAGGTAATGCTTTGTTTTGGCTTTATTAAATAGAAAGTGTTAATGGAATTCTTTCTAAAAGGAAATCACTTGTAGGGCAGAGGAAGTTTTATGGCTCAAGAACCTACAAACACATCCAAAGCCCTGATCCTTATGCTGGTACTCACCTTTACTATCATAAGTAGTCCCATTGATTTCATTGGTACTTCAGCACATGCTTGATTTTACTACTGTCAGAAGTGTTTGCAGGATCGGGGCCCAAAATGGCAACTTTTATGAAGAGTGCATCTGCTTCTAGGCAAACTTCACATAACCTGTCTACATCACAATGCTTCATATCAAACACTGAAATTGCATTCATCTATATCCTGGCATTATATTTCTGTTGCATATTTAACGTCTAATTTTATTGTACCAGATCTGGCATTTAATGTCCTAAGGGAAAGTCAAAATAAAATAAAGGAAGCTAAGTGCAGTTATTTTTGGTGAATTGGCAAGACACAACAGTTTCGAATACCAAGTGATTCACATATTAATCTACCAGAGAAGAAGAGAAAAACAATGACTGATTATATTCTGGTAAATTCCACCTACACAGTATATCCTAGACATTCCTCTCATGAAAGTTCAATGAAAACTCTTTCCAAAGAATTATTACAAAACAATTTCTCAAATGTTTTATTCACAAAAGGGCATATTTCCTGTTTGAGATTTATCTCTCTCCCTGATATACACACTTTAAGTTATAACCTTCAGCAGATCAGATAAATATATGTCTAAAAGAGACTGTGTCATCTGTCAACCCAGTAGGACCTCAATATTTAAAGGGAAGAATATTTAAGCAGTGATTAAGCAACAGCATGTGTAGAACTTGATGAAACAATTATACCTGGAATATTTTTAGTATGTTCATGACATTTTAATAAAATCATGTAACTGTTCTCTCTCTATTTCACTATAAATTGCTACTTATTGAAATAATGTAAGTGAATGATACTTGCTGCTTTTCACACTCGTGAAAGGCAAAGGAGGCTAGATATGTACTGTCCCAAAAAATCAAACAATTACAAAACTCCATGTATTACCCCCCTGTAACATCAATTCATGTCTTTTTCCATTGATTTTGCATCATTTAAGGTCATTAAGGAAAAATGTCAACTCCTCTTGCCTGAAAGAGCCAGCATGTGGACCTCAATTCAGCAAAAGCACTTAAGGTTAGGTAGAAATTACTTCAATGGGATTATTAACATGCTTAAATTTAAACACATGCTTTGCTGACTCAGGCCCTAGCTACCTCTGGTCCAACTAATAGAGGAGACAACTCTCAAACTGAGATTAGAATAATAGAATATCAGGGTTGGAAGGGACCTCAGGAGGTCATCTAGTCCAATCCCCTGCTCAAAGCAGGACCAATCCCCAACTAAATCATCCCAACCAGGACTTTGTCGAGCCAGGCCTTAAAAATCTCTAAGGATGGTAACCCACTGCAGTGTTTCACCACCCTTCATGTGAAATTCTGAGATTCTGAGGCTATGCCCCCTCACACAGAAGGAAGTCCATTTGAATATAATTTGATTATTAGAGTAGAATCTGCTAAGATTTTCTAGGCATTTACAGGCTCAGACCTAGAATTAAAATAGCACAACCAATATGTTCTCACTTAAAATCAAGTTTAATGTAAAAAGCTTTAAAAACAAAACCAAAAGTGGATGTTTTTGTATTTCAAATTCTAACCAAATTATTGTTACTTTAAAATGTTTCTAGTTTTAATCAGTCTTTGTCATGGACTGGTGCCTTATGGTATTTAAAACAAAATATTTTCAATGAGTGCAGATATTTATGCTTGAAAATAGCTAATGAGCAGGTGCAGCAGCTGTTCCAGTTTTCATACTTTTTTTGTAATTGCCCAGCTCTGGAGTACAGCACATGCAGTGTATATAACTGTGCTTTTTAATATCAACTTAAAACGTATTGCATTTGCACTGCATAAACAGCAGATAGAGAGGGTAGTAAAGGACATGGAAAAGGATGTAGGTAAGTAATAATTCAGGACCCAATTTGGTAGCCTTACTCACATTGTATAGAGCCTACGGATAGCCACATGGAAGCCACATAATATGAATGAGCCTGGCAGAAGAGGTCCCTCCGATAAGCAATAAAAAGATTTGCCTCTACAAAAGTCAAGAATTAGACTATATTTTTACTTCTTGGCAGAACTGTTCCTTGTGGTTTATAGGGATGAAACAACAGAATCAGAGTACTGCATTGTTAGGAAACCATCTGAATTGTTCTTTATACAGCACCATAAATATTACCATCACATTCGAGACCAATAATAAAACATGGCCCTTCCCTAAAGAGCTTATGCTCTAAAGCCCCACTCAACAGAGCACCTAAGTATATGCTTTGATCAATCAGGGCATAATTTTATACATGATCCATTGAAGGTTGGTAACCATGGGGAGAGAAGGAAGGACAAGAGTTACGGCCATAAAATCAACCAGCTGCTCTAGTTAGTAAGGCACATGTCTAAGAGTTTTAAAAGTTAATTTAAAAAAAAAAGATTCTTAGAAAGATGAGGGTTTATAGTCCACCTGGAAGGACCGAGTATATTTTAAGCAGAGAATTTAAGGTGGAATGGGAGACGTCTGGTATATAGGGTCATGTCAGGGAGCTGTAGGCATGTGGGCTGCACAGAATGCAGCACAAGGACAGAATGGATGGATGGAGAATGTGACCACACAGAAATGTATCTCTGAAAAATGCTTTAAAGATTCCTTATATGGTTATTTAGTTTCAGCCTTTATGTGGATATTTTTCCGTGACTAGTACTTCCCCTACTTTGGTGAAACATGTTGCAAGAGAAAGTGAAACCTTCCCCCTAACCCAGACACTTTGCACTCAAGCAACTGTCTGCCAGAAGGGGCATGAACCAATTCTTTGTGCTTTCTACACTGGATCATAAAACATTTCAATTTAGTGAGATCAGAATTTAATATGGGGGTTGGCAGCGGACATAGAATTTTCTCCAGGCTTTCAGATTTGTATAACAAGTTACTTAAAACAAGCATCCTAGCTCTAGTTCTTTTCATCCACAGATCGGAAAGTCTTTTACACTGGAGATCAGTATCATCATCTCCATTTTATAGATGGGGAAATGGAGGCACAGAGTGGTGAAGTGACTTGTTCAAGGTGACCCAGCAGACCAATGGCAGAACTTGGAACAGAATTCAGGTCTTCCAAGTCCCAGCCTATGCCCTAGTCCTAGTGTGGTCACACTGCCCATAAATATCCTACCATTGTTGGCCAGGCTTTAGGGGTTTTTTTTGTTTTTGTTTTTTTGAAATCCCAACAATATTTTGAAATGGTACCAACAAATGCAGTCCTTATCCTCCAGTGTACTTTCCAAGCATTATTAACTGTATTTTATTTTTATTGCAAAATGTTTTATTAAAACAACAAAAAGTATCAGTGGGATGTTTGCCCAGAATACTAAATGAACTCAACCCTCACAATGGATTGGGTTGTTTTTTTTTTATAAATCAAATCAAGCCTTATTTTTCCTTACATTTATTCCTCTTTTGATATAAATGTTGTGTTGGAAATTTTGGATATGGATATGGATATGGTGCAGCTGTTCAAATGCTAAAAAAGCATCATTCATAAGTACATCTTCTTTGGTAATGTGCTGTTTAAAACCATCTTCAGAAAACTTTTCCGCAACGTACAATGCTCCAGCTCTCAATGCGAAGGATAGAGACTCAGAAAAAACACAGCATGACTATCCCTGCATTCAGTTTCCAGCTGAGGTTAGTTGAAAAGAGTGTATAAAGCTCAGAGTCCACAAAAAGCCAAGGTCAGATACAGTCGGGGGGGGGGGGGGGATATCTAGGTTTGAACCAAAGTGCATGAAAAGGAAAAAAACCTCCTTCTATAGCAAGAATTGGAAAGAGCTTAAGAGACCAATTTCCTCCATCCAAAATAGGGTCTTCAATCACACACTACTGCATATGTGTAATATTCACTATCTTATGCAAGCCCAAGAAAACAGAAAACGCAAGTCACAATGTATGTATTTGTGTTAGGTGTTGTATGTCTACAAATTAGGGCTGTCGATTAATCACAGTTAACTCGTGATTAACTCAAAAAAATAAATCATGAATTAAAAAATGAATTGCGATTAATTCCACTGTTAAACAATAAAATATCAATTGAAATTTATTAAATATTTTTAGATGCTTTTCTACATTTTAAAATATATTGATTTCTATTACAACACAGAATACAAAGTGTACAGTGCTCAATTTATATTATTTTTAATACAAATATTTGCACTGTAAAAATACTGTTTCAGTTCACCTCATAAGTACTATAGTGCAATCTCTTTATTGTGAAAGTGCAACTTACAAATGTAGATATTTTTGTTACATATCTGCACTCAAAAACAAAACAGTGTAAAACTTCAGAGCCTACCAGTCTACTCAGTCCTACTTCTTGTTCAGCAAATCGCTAAGACAAACAAGTTTGCTTACATTTATGGGAGATATTGCTGCCTGCTTCTTATTTAGAGTGTCACCAGAAAGTGACAACATGAGTTCACATGATGTTACAAGGTATTTGCATGCCAGATATGCTAAACATCCATATGCCCCTTCATGCTTTGGCCACCATTCCAGAAGACATGCTTCCATGCTAATGATGCTTGTTAAAAAAAGCACTAATTAAATTTGTGACTGAACTCTTTGGGATAGAATTGTATGTCTCCTGTTCTGATTCACTTGCATTATGCCATATATTTCATGTTATAACAGTCTCAGATGATACGGCAGATTTTACAAAATGCAAAGAGGATAATAATGTGAGATTTCTAAAGATAGCTACAGTACTTGCCCCAAGGTTTAAGAATCTGAAGTGACAGTCCAAAATTTGAGAGGGACGAGGTGTGGAGCATGCTTTCAGATGACTTAAAAGAGCAAGACTCTGATGTGGAAACTACAGAACCCGAACCACCAAAAAAGAAAATCAACCTTCTGCTAGTGGAATCTGACTCAGATAATGAAAATGAACATGCAACCGTCTTCATTGCTTTGGATTGTTATCAAGCAGAACCTGTCATCAGCATGAATGCATGTCTTCTGGAATGGTGGTTGAAGCATGAAAGGACATATGAATCTTTAGCGCATCTGGCACATACGTATCTTGCAACGCCTACTACAACAGTGCTATGAGAACATCTCTTCTCACTTTTAGGTAACACTGTAAACAAGAAGTGGGCAACATTAGCTCCTGCAAATTGTAATCAAACTTGTTTGTCTGAGCGATTGGCTGAAGTAGGACTGAATGGACTTGTAGGCTCTAAAATTTAACATTGTTTTATTTTTGAATGCTTTTTTTGTACATAATTTTATATTTGTAAGTTCAACTTTCATAATAAAGAGATTGCGCTACAGTACCCGTATTAGGTGAATTGAAAAATACCATTTTTTTTACAGTGCAAATATTTGTAATAAAAAATAAATATATAAAGTGAGCACTGTAAACTTTGTATTCTGTGTTGAAATTGAAATCAATATACTTAGAAATATAGAAAAGCATCTGAAAATATTTAAAGAAATTGTATTCTATTATTGTTCAACACTATGATTGATCATGGTTATTTTTTTTTAGTCGCTTAACAGTCCTTCTACAAATATTTGTAGATTAAGTGTACTCCACTGATCAGCATGTGTTAGGTGCCCCCTTCTGTCCCCAATCCACAGAGGATAAGGTCAATTACAGCTTTCAGCTTGAGACCCTGGTTCTTCAGTTCAAGTTTTGGAGACTCATGCTTTCAGCTCTGAAAGTCCCAGGTTCAGTCCTGGTGTCAAGATAGCTTTCACAAACACCAAGGGTTAAGAAGGGAAAGGAATTCTTTAGCTCAATGAAGTGGCTGTAACTAGGACTAATAGGATGTGTGGATTTTAAAATGTCTGGAATTCTTTCCCCCAACTAACATGGTAAAAGTCTGATTGCTCAGCCAATTTAAAATTGAACTAGAATATCAAACATATAATAAGGACCCATTCTACACCAATAGGGGAGATGAATGAGAAGGTACCCAATAGGTCTTATGTCATCTCTGCATTCTATAATTCAGCCTTGAATACGTATCTATTCCTAACCTCAAGTGTCCATTACCTTGGCATCTAAATGCTGTCCTGTCTGATGCCTCAGTCACCTCCCTTGGGAGTCTGTTTAGTCACCATGTTGCTATGATTGTTCAAAATGAAATATCTGCAGAGCTTCAGGATATTTCCTTCCCCATAGAATTTCTTTGTGCAAGGCCCAGCAGGTTTAAGAGTAGCTAATGGTTCCCTCTCCTTAAGGGAGGCATTGACTGCTGCAATCAATAAAGAACATCAGGCATTCGCCACCAGCTATCACACAGCAGCTTAGGTCCACGCCATAGGTGGCGGACACTTCTCCCAAGCTCCAGCTGTGAAAATGGATGCAACTCAACTGCTTTAGCAATGTTTCCACAGCACCAGAGGGACTGCACTGAAGCTGACCAGTCTTACACATGAACACTCCTAGCAATGAGAAAAACTCAGCTCTGCAACCTGCTGAAGGCAGTCCTAGTTAATCATACTGCACATATCCTGGAGCAAGTCCATTAGGCCAGGTGCACAGCTCCTTTTCTTGGGGCTTTGTGCATAACTCTTCCCTGTAATCTGCATGTGTTGTGGTTCATAGAATCATAGACTATCAAGGTTGGAAGGGACCTCAGGAGATCATCTAGTCCAACCCGCTGCTTAAAATAGGACTAATCCCCAATTAAATCATCCAACAGATTTTTGCCCCATATCCCTAAATGGATTCCCCAAGGATTGAATTCACAACCCTGGGTTTAGCAGGCCAATGCTCAAACCACTGAGCTATACCTCCCCCTCAAGACTCAGTGGTTATAAAACTCACTCCCATCCAAACTTTACACAACCAGGCAAGACAAAGACTGCATGCATCTGACGAAGTGGGTATTAGCCCACAAAAGCTTATGCTTCAATACTTTAGTTAGTCTTTAAGGTGCCATAGGACTCTGTCACTTTTGCAATTCCAGACTAACATGGCTACCTCTTTGATTCTTGACAACCAGGAAAGTTAAATCAAAGCCAAGTGCTGATTTGGTTAAATATTTATTTACTTATTCTAGAAAGTGTTGTTATATTTATGAACTTTATAATTTGTTTAAATTTGCCCAGCATGAGGTCACAAAATACAACAATATGGTCATAATAGTTAGTTTATAGCTGTTATTTCTTACTAAATCGCCAACCCTTTTAAAATAAAATGCCACCTTTAATTTATGCTCAAAGTTTAACTGTTGTTTTAATTTTAAAAGCCTATGGGGAAAATATTCTTTGGCTGGTATCTGGGTTACATTATCAGCCCTTCATGCTGTTCTGTCAGCATAAAGTAGCTGTAAATCAAGCAGATCCTGTCACCAGGGAACAAACACATAAGGGGAATCCCTGGATGGTGTATAGCTACGGAGAGAGAATGGGGCTATGTGGCCAGAGCATGCTGCATTCCAGCTGTGCTCATGGGGCAGGAGGCTCTAGGAGTTGTGAGTATCAGAGTGTAAATTGGAGCAAACCTCAGACTGCTCTAATTTCTTTCAGGGGCTGGGGACACTATACAAGGATATAGGGTGACCAGAGAGCAAATGTGAAAAATCAGGATGGGGGGCAATAGGAGATTATATAAAAAAAGACCCCAAAATCAGGACTGTCCCTATAAAAATCAGTCACCCTACAGGGAGATGCTATGGTGCCTTTACCCCTCTCCTTTCCCCATTTTCCTGCACCAAGTGTAGACACAAAAATCCTTTTTTTGCCTTAAAGATTTCGGTAGTGTTTTTGTATAATATATTATGCACATATATACACAAGTCTATTCCTATTTAACACTAAAGTGGACTTCATGAATACATGAATCAGAGTTCTTTCATTTCTAAAAATACCTGTACAGTACCCTAAGTGAAAAATTATATGCATAAAATTAAAATCTAACTGATTTGCCCAACAGTATTAATGTAATCAACACTTCTACTCAATTAAACATTCAATCCCTCCATACATTAGTGTCAGCAGTCTGAACATTTGTTGTATCTTCAGCACAGTTCATTACTGGTTATTGCAGGCAAAGATTATTGCACATGAAAGTTACTTTTAGGGTCCTATTAATTAACTCTGGTTAGGTTTTCTCAATTATTTTGTTTTGTGTTGTTTTTTATGGCCAAGACTGGACAACCACCAAAAATCAACAGTGATCAATTTATTACAGTCTGTTCACCTTAAAAACACACACAAAACAACAACATGATTAGTTTTCTGTCATGCAGGATTAGCACAACCAAGCTACCAGGCAGATATTGTATTCCTTTTATTTACAAGATTACTGCTTATAGCCATAATCCACCATATTCTGATTTGCATAATAATTATGAATTCCCATTGGATTATCACTGAATGTTTCTTTTAGTGGATGCTTAGTGCAAAACACTAAAGATAATACACTATATACACCTCTTGGTATAGATATGCTCAATGTACAATAGCTATTAAAAAAAAACTTGTGCCTCGCTTTTAGTTGCCCATCTGTTTAGTACATTGCAGGGTAAAAATCAAAGCTTCAGCCTTTCTTAGAGATGTAGGGAATATACAGTACCTTCAAATTAATGTCAACTTGCACAGATGGCAAAAGAGATACCACACAGCACTAGGACAATGTTCTGACTTCATAATAAGTCTTTCTGAGGGGAAAAAAAAGTCCATTTAGTATTAAAATGGCTTGGTTGCAAACCACAGAAGGCCCAGTTCAACTGACAAAATCCAGCAATTTCAAAGCCTTGACAGCACCTGGAAGGCTACTGACCCTGAATCTGTGGGAGAACTACACTTATTTAGAGGGAAGGTCACCCCTGGCATCAATGCACTTCTCCGCGTGCCAGGTTTAGGCTCCCCCGTCGACTTCACCTCCGCCTCTCACGGCGGTGGAGTTCTGGAGTCAATGGGAGAGCGCTCAGGGATTGATTTATTGCATCTAGACTAGATCCAGCAGGTAGTACAGACCTGGTCAAAGCCTCTATCTGGTCTATGAGGAGGTTGCTGTTTATTTACATCTTCTATTTCCCAGAAGGCTTTACCAGAAGTTAAAACTACAACTATGGAAGCTGCCATTCCCAGCCTGTCCTGATCACCCAGATCTCAGAGAAAGGCTGGATGGGAATGATCAGGAGTCAGCCATTTACCACCAGGAGTAAAGGAATTTCCAGGCCACTTTGCCTATAGATCCTGAACCAGATCTGTAAAGTCAAGGTCAGTAGGATGTGCTCTCACTCCAGAAATCACTCCCCTTCTCTCAGTAACAGCTTCTCCCTTTTTTAGTTTAGATTTAGACAAACCTGGAGCAGGGCGATTCTAACCCCGGAGGGTTCCTTTTATAAGCCTTTAATGGGTCTGTATGCCCAATACAGAATAACTTTTATATCCTTCTCCAATAGGTCTGACCTGGTATGCCTGAAAAGATAATTTATTAAGAACCTGAAGTATAAACAAGATGCCAGTGTTACATAGGTGGCTTTGTTCTGAAGCCTGTGACAATGTAAACTAGCCATTTTGTTTATTATACCCCTATCCCACCCCCATCTAGCAATTTTGGCTACATTTGAAATGAAGAATTCAGAAGGGCTGTAAAGCCATTGACATTGTATTAAATCGTTAGGTGGTTGGAATGGGCAAAGAGAGAACCAGATGCCCAGTCTAGATGGATACCCACAGCTGGCAGACTTCCTCAGGAAGCAGAGAATGAGAGGACAGAGTTAATGAGGAGGAGTATCAATCACGACACACAAGCCGGAAACCTAGAGTCAATGCCATGTGTGCTGCGTAAATGCTGGATTAAACAAAAATAGCTATAAATAATACACTGCTTCCCACACCTTAGTCACTACCCTCCCACCAACAAATGACAGTGCTGCAGTAACAGCTTTGGTCTTGCTGCTGCTATATCTTCTAACATGAGACTTTTGGAGGTAGGCAAGATAAGGCCAGATCCAAATCCCACTGAAATCAATGGGAGTCGTTCTACTCAGCACTGGAAGTTTGAACTGGGCTCAGAGTGAGCAAATTCTCTTCACAGCGCTGAACATTTCTGCGTCTTTTTCAGAACCACATGCATGCAACCTGCCTCAGGTCAAAAACATCTTCTCAACTAGAATAAGCACAAGCATTGTTATACTTAAACAGCAGGCTAGGCTCTAAAACTAGTATTATTTGTGTTATAATAGCACTCAAAGGCCCCAATCAGGGTTAGGGTCCCACTGAACTAGGTACTGTACAAGCATATGGGAAGATAATCTCTGCCCTGGAGAATTTACAATCGAGGTTAAAGACAAGATCATGTCACAATAGGAAGGAAAGTGGGGTGGGGGTGGTTACAAAGATCAGCTGAGTGAACAATTTCATGATTATATCATTCAGAGATTTAAAACAGTTTTAAATCCCTATAGCAGACAAATTATTAATAAAATGAATTTCTATTGCATTAGCCATTCTTGTTCAGCAAATTGAGATTCACATGAAGTAGTCCTGAAAAGTTATAGTCCAAAGTATTTTACATTTTTATTCTTCTTTCACAGCTATACTTTCCTTAGGATTGACAATGGGAGCTAGCCTAACTCTTTTGAGTGTCCCAGTCATATTTTACCAGGAAAAGCCACCAAGAATCTATCTTTATGTTCACTATCACATTGTTCACACTCTGTTCTTTAGTTCTATTCCTATTAGGCATGTTTCAAAGGTTGCTCAGTTTTTTCGACTAGCATCATGTGCACATGCTCTCTAAAACACAACTGCTGATTATATGAATCAGTCATTATTTTATAGGTAATTGTGAGATCTCTATTAGGAAGGTTTCCACCTTCTCTAGCAGATACATTTTTAAATCATTTTGGTTTTCGTTCTACAATGCCCACTGTTAGACAATACTATTTATGGAAGACAAGCAAGCGTTTTCTGAATTTCAAACAAGAGTTTTGAAGCATTCCTGACATTATTTCATTTGCTACTTGGAAATATGCATAAAAAGATTGAGATGCACAGATCTAAGATTTCCTACTGCCAGAAAGTTAATCTTATTACTGGTCTTGATCATTTGCCGAATTTAAAAATATAGTGAAAAAATTATTAGCTATAAATTCATAAATTTGTTGTTCATTTTCTCATTTAACAGTATCACTCTACATAATGATTAATTTGAACTTAGTCTCAAACTCTCATCTCACCCAAAAGGAAGAATCTGGGGAGATGCATGACTGGGAAAATCATAGTCTATTTCTACTCTCTCACTATTTGTATATGTTGAAAATCTTTAAACTTTCCAGAAAATAATGAGTAAATGGAATAAACAGGGCAATATTTCCAAAACAGTGAAACTGGACTTTCTGGAGAGTCCAAGTATCTTACAGACAATAAATGAATACATTAACATTCATTTCATGAGGGCAGTGACTTCTGAGAGAGTCATCTGTGAAGATAGAATTTAGACCATCTGATTAAACAAAATGCCAAATATGTCCCTACCACTGGATTCAGAGGAGAAATGTCACCAGAGATGTGATTTCCAGCGTTTATGTCCTCTGTGTGCCACCCACCAAAAAGTAAATGATAACACTCCAGGTTTGATGTGCCATTTAGTTGTGTCTACCAATACTGTCAACATGTTCTAGCTAGCACAATACAATGCTAACACGAGAGAAAATATTAAATCAGAAAATAATGATTTTTTCACCAGCTCCAGGCAGAAGATCTATTCGGTAGGTAGCCCTATGTACAGCACACTGTGGGGATCTGAATTAACAAAAGTCAGCTGAAGCTCAGAAGCCATGGCAAGACTCAGAGAGGTAGCCGTGTTAGTCTGGAATAGCAGAGGTAACAAAGGGCTGGTCTCCACTAGGGGGGGAAATCAACTGTAGATACGCAGTTTCAGCTACGTTAATAATGTAGCTGAAATCGACGTCTCTACAGCTGACTTACCTCCCATCCTCATGGCAGTGGCGGTCAGCGGCGCGGTCCCCCGTCGACTCCAGCTTGCGCCTCTTGAGGAGCTGGACTTCCGGAGTCGACGGGGGAGCCGCTGGTGATCGATTTATCGCGTCTTAACGAGACGCGATAAATCAATCACCAAACGATCGATCCCTGCCGGCTCAAGTGAAGACAAGCCCAAAGAGTCCTGTGGCACCTTAAAGACTAACTGGCAAGACTGTATATCACATTGATGGTCTGAAGCATCTGTCCATCAAAAATTAGGGAAATTGTTATTTATGGAGCACCAGGGACATGGTGTGTTTCAGCCACAGGACAAGTGCTCTGCCTAATACTACTGTCCTCTCCTCACACCTATCAGCATCATTTTAGCATTCCTGGGATTCAGATTTAGCCAATTTTTAGAATTGGGATTCCTGGCATTGCATATAGTGTGAGAGAAAAAGAGGGACAAACAACAGCAATAGACACTTCTGTCTATCATTTGCACAGCTGTTATAGATGGGCAGCATCCAAATATCATGAGGGAACTGAAGGAAAATATTTGGAATATTCTCTGTCCTATGTCTATAGCAAACATTTCTTCCACCTTTCCTTCAATCTCTATTGCAGAAGATACAGGTTTTCTATGTAGTTCTTCACCTCTGAAATTTAAGTTTTCCAACTTCCTTCACTTGGTAAATTTTCATTAATTGGAATGTGAAATAAGCTAACCATTATTACAATCAGCCTAAATAACTGCCTGATCTAAAGACCACTGAAGTCAAAGGGAGACTAAGTGAATTTGCATCGAATTTCCTTTTCACTGTGTCAAGGGCAGTGGATGCTTAGAGAGACTGGCATCATGGATTTTATTTTAATTTGTTAAATTCTGGGTCTTCTCCCTTGTTTTTAGTTTTGTCTTAAAGCCTCCACACTCTCCCTTCTGTGCTTCTGTCACCACATTTCAGAAAAAGACATAGTAGGAGTAGAAGGTCTTCAGAGACAAGAGATGAAAGTGGGTAGAAGAGGCATAGAAAGACTTCCATAAGACAAAGATTAGTTCTGTTTAGTTTGTAAAAACGATGATCAAAAAAGGACCCAATAAAAACAAAAAATAACGAATAATATGAAGATGGAAAGTTAGCCATTCCCATTTACCACTCATAAAATGCAAAAACAATCATTTAATTGAAGCTGAAAAGAAATTTTTAACTTGAAAGTCTGCATGATTAACCTGTGGAACTCATTGTTAGCAGATATCGAGGGCAAGAGCTTAATAATATTCAACACAGGAGTAGACATTTATATGGACAAAAGAAATAAACAATTACCCCAGGTTGGATACAAAAGTATGAAAGAATCTCTCATGCTGCAAGGTGTAAGCAAACTGCTAACTATGTAGGGTTAGGAAAAACATTGTCTTATGTGTTTTTCCACCAATCTGGTAGTGTTTCCTATTGGAGACAGGATACCAGTCTACATGGGCCACTGGGCTGAACATCCTGCATTGTAATTCCTGTGCTGAAGAAGCAGTAACCTTCTCTCACAACTACCTATTTTGTGTAGTTCCTGACCTGAATCCCCCTCCATGCCCAGACACTTCTGCCTCGACTCGCTTTATTGTGACCTCTAGTTACAATAAGCAATTAATGCACAGGAAATACCAGGGGTCAGTAAACATGAAATGGAACAGTATGAACACTGATATACACTTCCATAAGGTATGTAATTAAAATGCTTGTTAGTGTAACATCTTAGCCCAACCGAAGTGCTTTTCTGGGTGATGGATCTTATCAGCGGTTGCCTTGACTCTTCTCCAGGAAAGAAGGAAGAAAGCAACAGGAGAAACAAAGAGTATATTCCACTTCACTCCAAACAACTTGGCTTTGGTGGGAGTCTCTAGTAAAGTGGAAGAACTAGTCAACAAAACACAGGAACTTGCTATAACACTTCATGTTCAACTTGTTTACCAAGGATAGAGGGAGCTTTTTGCATAGAAAATGGCAGTCTCTTCACTAGCAAACCCCAATACAACTTCCTGCATAAGGAAGTTGTATTGAGAGGAAGTCACATCTGTTTGAAAAAGTGAGGGAGTGAGTTCTCCCAAACAGGAAAATAAAGGATCAAGAGTAGATTAAAATGCTGTCAATATGCATTAAAACTATATTCTTTTCACACATAAACCATTGTTGAAATATATTATGTAGAATTAATATGTTTGGTATACTAAATAGTGAGAATAATCAGAACACACACAATTTGTATATCAACACAAACATGCGATTTCCACAAATAAATATATTCCTTATGCTGTAGTAGAGTTTATTTTATTAGAAACTAAAATGCATAAAGAATCATTTCCAAAGGATCCAAAGCCGGTAGGTTTGCCACATTGAGTGAGAAGTGCCATTTTTAACAAGAATAATTGCTCTAGGAGTCTAGGGACTGTAAGTTTGCCACGAAAAGCAGAAGCACTGTCCAATTTCTACGTTATGACAACACCGCATTTGACTCTTTGCAAAGCATTGCTCACACATTTGGCTTGGCAGGAACTTAAATGAGGCTGCTCATCATCAATTAGAATGCCCACCATCTATGTCTGAAAGTTTAAGGCATTTTTAGAGCACAATCTGTTCAGGAGTGCGCCTGTGAGTGTACCAGGCACACTAAATGGTGGTAAATGTTTAATAACAGGAATAGAATTCTACAGCCCATCAGGCTTTTAATGCTTTATCTCATTCTCAGATCAAAAAAAATGTAATTAAGATACAACCTTGGCTGTAAGTAGATATTGATTAATAACATTAATTAAAAAGAGCCTGTGCATGCTAGTTCCAGCACACAGAACCAAGCCACCCTAAGGGAACAAGTCTCTCCACAAGTATCAGATAGACCCCATTAATTAATGGCTATAATAGAACATCACGTGGGCGGATGCACAGGGGAGGGCCCAGACTGGGAAATACGAGGTCTAAGTCTATACCCCAGATCTGTCACTGGCTTGCTCCATGGTCTTGGGCAAGTCACTTCATCTTCTCTCAGTGCAGGGACGCCCCCAGAATTTTTTCACGATACGTCCAAATGAACCAATCTCACTTTGACTTAGTATGTCACCTAGACCAGCAAAATGGGCAATTAAATTAAAACAATGAGGAGAGACAGGAGTACGGAGAGGGAAGGAGAAGATAAACCAAGGAAAGCCCCAGTGGGGAGATGATGAGGTTAAGTGGGGCCCAGGAAATTGCAGGATGGGGTGGCAGGTGCTCAAAGGGGATCCAAGGGAACACATTGTGGGTGTTGGGGGGAGGAACGTGCTCCAGAGGCTCCAGCCCAAAGTTTCTTCTCCAACAAAATTCAGCACCTCCCCCACTGATTTCATGCCTTCCTCAGCCCCAGACTTCCAGCCCCGCCTGCCTAGTGTCATGCCCATCTCTGAACTCCTCCGCAGCCACTGAGTATGCCCAGGAACAGCTGAAGCCACTGCCCTCCCTAGCTTTTCCCCTACCAATGGGACACACTGTGCGTAACATCTGTACAGCTGTAGGTTATGCAGTTACCTCTTTATAAAATTGGGATAATAAAACCCAGCTAGACAAAAAACACACTTTTACCTCGTAGGGTTGTTATGAGGTTTATTTCATTAATGTTTGTAAAGTGTTTTTAGCACTTTTGAAGGAAGTGGGTGTTGAAGTGTGAAATATTTGTATTAAATAGTCAAACTACATCTGTTTGCACACCAATCAGCTCCCAAATAATTTTGCTAGTGGGGTACCAGTGGTAGAAGTGCCATCCTATACAACACTTGAAATTAGCTTGGACAAAGTACTACAGGGAACAATCTTGTGTCAACAAGGAAACAGACCGAACATAACCTAATATGTTTAGAGATATAATTTAATCTCACTATTGTAAGACTCTATGTGAAAAAAAATTATGGCCAAAAATAAATTTTGCTAATTAAAGAAAAACCATACCATTAGTCAAAATCCAATACACCTGTGAAGAGTTTTCTTCCTTTTGACAACTGGTCTTCTGGTGTCATGGCAAATAGGCAAATCAGCCACCTGATTTTGAATTATTCTTCAGAAAGATACATGTAGACTACAGGACATAATTGGGGTCCATCTGCTAACCTAGTCAGTACAGGTTTTAGACCAAATTAAAGATTGCATGGCATCTGTCTAGGTGACTTTACAAAATACAGCCCTCTCTTCCCTAGCTATTTGAAGAAAAACAGGAGTAAAAAAATTCTCTCTACTCCTGCTGCAGTTTGCTACACTGCTTACATAGTCCAAATACTACTTCATATATTTTTAGTTGTTATTTCTTTGGATTTCTACTCATCCAGACCTCTATGCACCCTAACAAAAGTTACACACACACAAAAAATCAAACAGCACCTACACCTCTCTCCCAGCCCTCCCTGATTGTTATATTGACTAACATCAACACATTTCTAACGTTAAAATGAACGACTATTGGAAATGCTAAATGTTTAGTGATTTCTCTTCATTCACATTCTTTGAGAAATTTTGAGTGGGATATTATCTAGGCTTCAAAGAGACACTGGAATTTATAGTATACTGTTAATACTATATATTACTATTTCCCTGGCGAGAGAACTACATGATTACTCAACGTATCAGTCCTGCTCATGAGACATCATCAGTTTGAACTGTGAAAGGACTTACAACTAAATATAAAAGAGGAGGAAAAGTTCTATGAACCTGCACTAATTTGAGAGCCTGCCAAAATATCTTAAAATGGCTGAAATATCTTTACACCCTTAAAAATTAAAACATGACCAAGTCATTCATTTAGTGAACAAAAACAACAAAATCTAAATTTGCTTACAGAACAGCAAAGAAAATGAAGCTGAAAGAACAGCACTTTGCAAAATCAGAAAGCCTATTCCACAAGCATAGTTTTGCACACAGTAACGGATGCACAGCATCACCAGAAGGTTTATTTCTGTCCGCCACTAAATTCCAAAAGGTGACACTCTTTCAACACCAGAGTTGCAGTCAGTCAATCAATTGGGGAAGTTCAAAGAGAAGGAATGTGTGAGTCCACAGATGACCCTAAGGGGACACAGAGGAAGGATAGTTTCTGGATTAAAGCACATAACTGTGACTATGGAGATTTGGTTTCTTGTCTCAATTCTGCCAGACTTCTCACATGATCTAGGGCAGTATTTTTCAATTCACCTCATACAAGTACTGTAGCACAATCTCTTTGTCATGAAAGTACAACTTACAAATGTAGATTTTTTTTGTTACGTAACTGCACTCAAAAACAAAATACTGTAAAACTTCAGAACCTACAAATCATTCAGCTCTACTTCTTCAGCCAATCGCTAAGAGAAACAAGTTTGTTTACATTTAAGGGAGATAATACTCCCCTCTTCTTATTTACAATGTGACCAGAAAGCGAAAACAGGCATTTGCATGGCACTTTTGTAACCGGCATTAGGTATTTACCTGCCAGATATGCTAAACATTCGTATGCCCTTCATGCTTTGGCCACCATTCCATAGAACATGCTTCCATGCTGATGACATTCATTAAAAAAAGTGTGTTAATTAAATTAGTGACTGAACTCCTTGGAAGAGAATTGTATGTCCCCTGCTCTGTTTTACCTGAATTCTGCCCTACATTTCATGTTATAGCAGTCTTGGATGATGACTCAGCACATGTTCATTTTAAGAACACTTTCACTATAGATTTCACAAAATACAAAGAAGGTACCAATGTGAGATTTCTAAAAATAGCTACAGCACTTAACCCAAGGTTGAAGTATCTGAAGTGCCTTCCAAAAGTCTTAAAGTGTTAAAGTCAGAAGTCTTAAAAGAGCAAGACTCTGATGCGGAAACTACAGAACCCGAACCACCAAAAAAGGAAATCAACCTTCTGCTTTTGGCATCTGACTCAGATGATAAAAATGAACATATGTTGGTCCTCATTCCTTTGGATAGTTATCAAGCAGAACCTGTCATCAGCATGGATGCATGTCCTCTGGAATGGTGGTTGAAACATGACGGGACATATGAATCTTTAATGCATCTTGTATGTAAATATCTTGCAACTCCTTCTACAACAGTGCCATGAGAACATCAGTTCTCACTTTCTGATGACATTGTAAACAAGAAATGTGTTAATTAAATTAGTGACTGAACTCCTTGGAAGAGAATTGTATGTCCCCTGATCTGTTTTACCCGCATTCTGCCATATATTTCATGTTATGGCAGTCTCGGATGATGACTCGGATGATGATGATTATCTCCTGCAAATGTAAACAAACTTGCTAGTCTCAGCAACTGGCTGAAGTAAGACTGAGTGGACTTGTAGGTTCTGAAGTTTTACATTGTTTTATTTCTGAATGGAGGGTTTTTTGTACTCAATTTTATATTCAACTTTCATGATAAAGAAATTGGACTACAGTACTTGTAGTAGGTGAATTGAAAAATACTTTTGTTTTTTTACAGTGCAAATACTTGTAAACAAAAATAAAGTGAGCACTGAACACTTTGTATTTTGTGTTGTAATTGAAATCAATATGTTTGAAAATATAGAAAACATCCACAAATATTTAAATAAATGGTATTCTATTATTGTTTAACAGTGCGATTAACCACGCAATTAATCATGATTAATCTTTTTAATCGCTTAACAGCCTTAGTCCATACAAACACAAAAATGAAGGGCTGCAAGTTGGCTACATTTCTCCTTGAGACATACTGCCAGTGGCTACGCTGATGACAGTGGGAAATGGCCCAGGTTTCTGGTGTAGACTGAAGACTGGGGAGAATATATTGGAAAATCATCAGAGTCATGCTTCGCTCTGCCACACCAAGGAAGACACCCACATGATGTTTGCTTTAGAGAGGCAGCCACACGGCCAAGCTGTGTGGCTGAAAAAGAGAGAGACAAAACAAACAAAAAAAGCAGAGAAACTCAGACTGCCTATGTTTCATTAATTTTTTCCTGGCATATTGTAGAATTAGATTTCTCTCTTTGGCCTATTTTTTCCTTTTCTATTCTTTTGGGTTTAAACAACAAGCACTTACAGAAAATTGTGCCTTCCAATTTTAGTTGTCCTTTTGATCAGTAGGTTGGCAGTGGAAATAATTTTTCATTGATTTTCTTTCAAATTATTCATAATATTAGATTATCAATCCAAGGTATAGTAATATATGCATTGAACATTATGTCTGCATCTTATCTAACTGTGAGCTCTTTTATTCCAGAAAGTCATAGCACTTATAAATGAGGTTCTTCATCTAGGAAAGGTTGTAGTTTCCTGATTTTAAGACTGATGAAGCACATAAGCACCCTAAAGAAGGCCTCTCTGAACAAGAAAGACTTTCAAAAAAATATTACTCATTTACATAGAAGGTGGCTCTGGTTTACAGACAGACAATATGATAGGTACTAAAAATAGAACTAACAGCCACTCAGCTGGGAATCAAAGGCTTCTGCAATAGTTAATTCAGTCTGGAGCAACATCTATTTTCAAGTTTTGTTTTTTATTAATGCCTCTATGTGCAAACCTATATATTTTATCTAGCTGCAGCTAAGTATCATTGGTGGAGTAGAAATCATACAACATAGTGCTTCTGTCATCTAATTTTCAAATGCACATTTAAAAGACAAACCTGGGAAATAAAGACAGCCACCATTTTGTAAAGGGAGATAAACTGATTTAAATATAAATCAATGTATAATGTAAGAATGTGCAAAAATGGAAAATGCTAGAGTTTTTTAGCACCTCTGGTTCTCCCTCATCCCTAGGTGAAATAGGAAGGAGGAAGCGCAATAAGGACACATTTCCTTCATCTCTGTTAAACAGGAAAAGGAATCCATATCCAAAGAAGACAGCAACCAAAAGGTTAATTACTCAAGCAGAAGCTTTTATTTGCATACTGTACAGGGCAGAGTCATTCATCTGTGCCATGAGCTTGCACAAGTTTGAAGGAATGGTTTAGTGTTGACAAATATGGATGTAACCCTGTAGCAAAAATGTCCCATGTGAATTTAAAATGGGATCATAGAAGCAACAAGAGGGAAATCAGTGGGAGAATTTTCTCAGTATTTTAAATGTCTATACACAAACACAAAGAGTATAGGGAGTAAACAGGAAGAACTGGGAGTATTAGTCCATAGGCTAAATTATGACAATTGCCATCACAAGTGATAGGGCTCATGACTGGAATATTGGCAGAGGCCACAGCTTGTTCAGGAACATCAAAGAGGGTAAAGAGAAAGGATGTGTTTCATTACATATCAAGAATATATATGCTTGCTTTGAGGTCCAGAAGGAGGTGAGAGGCAGAAAAATTGAAAGTCTCTGGGTAAAGACAAATGGGATACAAATATAGGTGTGACATCATAGTAGGGATTTACTACAAACCACCAAATCAGAACAAGGAGGTGGATGAAGCAATATCCAAAATACATGATCTGATAGTAATGGTAGACTAACTATCCAAGCATCTGTTAGAAAAGTAATATGGCAAACACAAATTTTTCCATGAGTTCTTAGAATATTCTTCACCCCACCTTCTGCCTCTCATCGGCCCCCTGTCCTCTGCACATCCCCCAGGCAATTTAAAATGGCCTGGGGCCCCCACTCACCAGCAGTAGTGCAGCGGAGCTGAGTGGCTTCCTGCTTGCTCACTCTATGTGGCTTCTGGCCCCTCCCTGTGGCCCCTGGGTGTGGTGGGTCTTTGTCCTGCCCCAAGGGTCCCTACAGTCAATAGGAAGCTGAGGGGGCAGTGCCTGGGGGTAGCACCACACGGAGGCCCCCGCAGCCCACCTTACCTAGGAGCCCCAGGTAAGTGCTGCCCCTCCCCACCCCTTCCCTTCGCCTGCAGCCCCAGCCCAGGGCCTGCACCCAAACTCCATCCCAAAGCCTACACCCCCAGCCCCATCTCAGCCCAAAGCCTGCACCCAAACTCCGTCCGAGAGCTTGCAGTCCCACCCAGAGGTGAAAGTAAGCTGGTATGCCCCGGTACGGTGTACCGGCGAGAGTCAGTGCTCCCTACCGGGGCAGATCGGCTTCCCCAGGCGCAATTGAAAGGACCTGGGGCTCCCAGCAGCAGCTGGAGCCCCAGGCCCTTTCAATTGCTGCAGAAGCCCGGGGGAGGCTGCAGCGTGGCTCCGGCAGCAGGGCCCGGGGCGCTAGCGGTGTCCCAGCCCCAGGCTCTTTAAATAGATACCGGAGCCCCACCGCCACTTCCCCAGGGCTCCGCGGGGACGGAAACCCTGCTGACGGAGCCCTGGGGAGGCTGCAGCGGGGCTCTGTTAGCTACTTAAAGAGCCTGGGGCTGGGACACCACTACCGGCCCGGGGCCTTTAAAATTCTGCCAGAGCCCGGGGGGGAGGGTTGGGCTGAGGAGGGGTGTGGGAGGATCTGGGGGGAGGCCTCTTCCAGGTACAGTGGCAGGATAGCTCTTCAGGCAGAGGCTCCACCCCTTCCAGCAGAGGTTCTGCCCCTTCCGGGGCCAGAGCTGGGCCAGCCTCCGTACCAGTAAGAAGTTTCTGTTACTTTCACCCCTGCTCCCGCCCCCTTCCCACACACACCCTCCTGCCCCTAAAATCCTTCCCAGAGCCAGCATCCAAAATCCCTCCTGCACCCACACCCCTTGCCCCAGCTCAGAGCGGAGGGGGGGGGCAAGTCCACCTAATAATCATCTCCACTACTGCACACATCTTCTTCCCTGCCCCCCCCTCCCCATCTAGGATTCCCTCCTCTGAGCCCATCCTCCCCACTTTTGCCAGGAACCTCAGAAAGGTTTGAAGTGGGCTATGGCCCACGAAAGCTTATGCTGAAATAAACTGGTTATTCTCTAAGGTGCTACAAGCACCGAAGCTAGTGGCTTCCACTGAACCCCACTGGATGGCACCCAGCGCAGGGAAGCTGGGCTAGCAGCAGAATTCTGTGAGAGGGGTCCAGGAAGCCTGTTGAGCCCCATCCCTTCCTCGCCGCAGCCTCCAGTGTTTGGAGCCTGGGACAATGGGGAGGTGGCAGAGGGTCGCTGGGGTGATGAGTGGTGAGGCCAGTGTTTAAATGTGACCACCACCAAATTTAAATCCCTGCACACACCCCAGCGTGGGCAGAAAAGTTAAGGATAAAAGGAGTTCAGGAGATCTGGCAGTTTCTCAAGGAGACGCTATTACAGTAAACTATACCCAAGTGAAGGACAGATAGAAAGAATAGTAAGAGGCCAATATGGCTCCATCAGGAGCTCTTTAATGACCAGAAAATAAAGAATCCTACAAAAAGTGGAAACAGAGATGAATTGCTAAGGAGGAATATAAAAGAATAGCACACGCCTGTAGGGGCAGAATCAGAAAGGCTATAGTACAAAATGAGTTACACCTGCAGGGACATAAAAGGCAATAATAAGAGGGTCTTTAAATACACGAGGAACAAGAGAAAGATGAAGGAAAGAGTATGTCCTTTATTGCAGGGAAGGGAGCTAATAATTAATGATATCAAGGAAGCTGAGGTGTTTAATGCTTATCTGGCTTTAGTCTTCACTAAAAAGGTTAACGGTGACCATCAACACAATTAATATTAACAACCAGGAGGAAGGAACAAAAGACAAAATAGGGAAAGAACAGGTTAAAGAATATTTACATAAACTGGATGTATTCAAGTCAGCAGGGTATGATGAATTTCATTGTAGGGAACTTAAGGAACTAGCCAAAGCAATCTCAGAATAGTTAGCAATTATCTTGGAGAACTCAGGCAGGATGAGGGAGGTCATAGAGGATTGGAGAAGGACAAGCAGTGCCGATCTTTAAAAAGAGGACAAAGAGAATTATAGTTTGTCAGGCTAATTTTGATACCTAGAAAGGTATTGGAACAAATTATTAAACAATCAATTTGTAAGCACCTAGAGGATAATAGGATTATAAGGAATGGTCAGCATGGATTTAACAAGAACAAATCATGCTGGATCAACCTAATTTCCTTATTTAAAAGGGCTACTGGCCTAGTGGATGGCAAGGAAACAGTAGATGTGATATATCTTGATTTTAGTAAGACTTGACACAGTCCCCCAGGAAAATCTCATAAGCAAACTAGGGAAATGCAATCTAGATGGAGTTACTATAAGGCGGATACACAGCTGGTTGAAAGACCATATTCAGTGGTTTGCTGTGAGACTGGGAGGACGTATCTAGTGGGGTGTTGGATGGGTCAGTCCTGGGTCTGGTACTACTTAATGTTTTCATTAATGACTTGGATAATGGAGTGAAGAGTATGCTTATAAAATTTGTGGATGACAACAAGCTGGGAAAGGTTGAGAGCACTTGGGAGGACAAGATTAGAAATTCAAAATGATCTTGACAAATTTGAGAATAGGTCTGAATTCAACAGAATGAAATTCAATAAAGATAGGTACAAAGTACGTCACTTAGGAAGGAAAAAAATCTAATGCACAACTACAAAATGGGGAATAACTGGCTAGGCAGTAGTACTGCAGAATATGATCTGGGTGTTATGGTGGATCACAAATCAAATGTGAATCAACAATGTGATACAGCTGTGAAAAAGACTAATATAATTCTGGGGTATAAATAGGAGTGTTTTATATATGACAAGGGAGGTCATTTTCCTGCTCTGCTCAGCACTAGTGAGGCCTCAGCTGGAGTACTGCGTCCAATTCTTGGCATCATAATTTAAGAGAGACATGGAAAAACTGAAAAAAATCCAAAGAAGTGCAACAAAAATAATAAAAAATGTTGAAAACCTGACTAGTGTAGAAATATTAAAAAAACAGGGCATGTTAGCCTTGAGAAAAGATGACTGGGGGCGGGGGGAGAAACCGGATAATCTTCAAATATGTAAGGGCTGCTCTAAAGAGAATGTTGATCAATTGTTTTCCATATTCACCCAAGGGAATACAGTCATCTTTCTAACTGTAAGGGTAGTGAAGATCGGGAATAGACTTCCAAAGGAGACTGGAATCCTGATGCCTGTGGGTATTTAAGAATTGGTTGGTTTAGGTTTGCTTGGTCCTGTCTTAGTGCAGGGGGCTGGACTTGAGGACTTCTCTTACTACCCACATTTCTATGTATACTAAAGCTATCCAAGGGCAGTGTTAAGCCTGAGAAAGTCATTTTTATTACAGTTTGCAAAATTCATATCAATATCAGAGGTTAAGGTTGCTGGCTGTTCAGCCTGCTGCCTGGACATTCCCTCGTGCCTCTCTCGCAGTCCCTTTTTGTACAGGCAGACCTGCACCAGATTATACAAGCTCAGCAACTGGAGGAATCCTTATCTTGTGTTAATTTAATTACACAGGAGAGCGCAGTTGCTGGGGTTTTCTATTTAGTATGCACCAAATTAGCTTTACAAGGTTCTCATCGAATGAGTTTGGGGGGGGAAATGTATCTTACAAGAAATCAAAAGGCAATGTTTATTGGACTTCCTGAACTTTTAATTTCCCAAAGCTTCTTAAAACCAATGATATGGGGAGACAATGTATTCTTAGTAGTTTTCTAGCTTTCTAATGAGGAACAAGAGAATCTTCTGTAGTATATTTAACTGTAAAATAAATATTCATTTCAAATCAGACTTTTCTACCAATTAGACAGTAAGAAACATTTCCTCCACTTTGGCTAATTATATAGTGCATTCAGCTTTAATTCTAAAAAAGAGTTATACTAAGAAACAAAACCCACCCCAAAGCTCTGTCATACTGATCATACCTATAGGTCTAAGCCAAACAAATACAATAGATTCTTACTGCATTATGGGCTGTGCTGACCTGATGGCTTCTCTACAGACTGAACATTGACATCAGCTCCCTTGGGAGTCATTTATCTGCCTTTCTAGTAGGACGAGTGGAGGCTGAACACATATGAAAGTGTGGCAATAATAGCAGCAATAATTCATGGCCATTAAGTACTCAGGCAATTCCTTTTAAATTTAATCAAGGATGTCAAAGGGAGATGGGAGCCTAGGGGTAAGAACAGAGGGCTGGGAGTTGGGATTCCTCAATTTATTTTGGACTCTGCCTGTGACACCGTATGACCTTGGACAATTCATTACATTTCTCCTCACTCCTATTGACTCATCTTCAAAATGGAAATAATGCTGCTTACCTCAATGGAGGGACAGTTATGAGGGTAAACCAAAAAAGCACTTTGAGGTCATTGTATGAAAGGCTCTGAAAATTTTACCTTGATAAATTTATGAAAGGAATTATAGGACATAGTTACCTCAGAGCAGAGGACTGGCTTCAATGACCCAGGAAGTCCCCTGTGCTACTGTGTTCTCATATGCATGTACAGAAAGCACAACTCTGGACACCAAAATTTGAGCTAGCAGGGCCCAATATTTATAATTCTCTTTCCTTGAAATTTAATGAACCTTAACTATAAGTTCAGACATCAAATAATTTCTTCCTTCGCCTTGCTCCACATAGTAGATAGCTAGTATAATGAAGAAAAAGCCAAATATAGTAGACTAACAGAAATTTCTACACAACTAAAATTTGGATATCGAATTTATCTTCCACAGTCAGAAGTGACCTAATAGCTATGCAATTTCTAAAGATTTGTGAAGCTAACGTGTGAAGCTAACATCCCATCAAATGAAGTTGAAGTCCAAATCCTCAGTCAATGTAGGTACCATACTACACACAGCGCTAGGTGAAATTTTTCAGACTGAATTTTTTTGGGGTGGGCTCAGAAATGCATATTTGGGTCAACAAACATTTTACAAATTTGCCAAACAACAAAAACGTTACAAAAAAAAGTTGAAACATTTCATTTTGACACTTTCAAAAGAGTTTGGATTTTTCTATTCAAAAAGACCTTTTAATTTTACTACAATTTTATTTAAACAAGGTTAAAAACAAAATCAAACAATACAAAACAAATTAATTTCAAGATGAATGAGAAGTTTTTCACCCCAATTTTTCCATTTGGTCACTAAACAGCATACTGATTCTGCCATTTACCAAACAACCCTTTGATTTTTAAAACTCAACTCACTGTTTACACCAGCTACTGCTACCATTTGACTGTGCTGTCATGGGCTGATTTTGTCCTTCCCGGGTATCTCCTCCTGATAGTGAGCAGAGTGGGAAAGGGCACGCATGTGGGGGGGACAAGGATAGCTTAGGTTAGAAAAGGAATGTTTGCTTTGCAAAAGCTGTACTGCTTTTATTCAGACTGTGAAAAAAGCTGCCAATAATAAACGGTGGAGTATACTATAAAATCAGGCTTGCCACTACAAATAGAGCAATTCTTCACTGTTGCTGTTTATTAGCAAGTAGCATATGGAATATAGTGGCAGCTTGCAAATGAATTTCCTTCCAGCTTTGAACAGAAATTTGATTAGGATTTTATAAAAAAATATCAAACATTTTGTTTGAATATAAAAAAACACCACTAAAAAAGGGCAATCTGAATCCATCCTCTAAACACTGAGGATAATTCAAGCATTGAAAATGTACAGAAGACTACATAACACAGAAAACAAAAATGGAAATTAGTTATTAAAATCCCTTTCAGCATCTTGTCCAGACAGATTCAACATTCAATAGAGATTTCAGTGGCCCTAGCATTAGGCTTACCAGATAGCAACTGTGAAAAAACGGGACAAGGAGTAGGAGGTAATAGGTGCCAATATAAGAAAAAGTCCCAAAAAACAAAACTGTCCATTTAAAAACTGTATTTTTTTTAAATCAATTTTCATTCTGCCTTTTAAAATAGGTCTGGATGAACCTCATCAGGCTGAGTAGATAGGGATGCATAGGTGTCGCTTCCTTGAACCTTATCTGGCTGAAAACCTCATAAGACTTTCTGATTTCAGAAAGGTTGGAAGTAGCGAGGCAGCAGCCTCTTTTGTAGCTTTGTCACTTCCAGGCCAAAATAAGGAACAGCAAAGGTTCAAGGAGACGGGGAGAATGGGAAGCAAATGTATGAAGCACAAACAATGCTAAAAGAATTTCATAATTGTGAAACAGAACATGATTTATGTCAGATTTATTCCCTAATAATAATTTGATTGGATTAATATATCTGTAAATGGACATAGGTGGAAAGACAATTTTCCACTTTCTCCTTCATATTTCCTACCTCAATCATTTCTCTTTACTTTCATTTTTCCTTACTATTAGTCAATGCTTTGTCTTCTGGCTTTGTCCTCATGTTTAAAAGGAGACCTCTCAAAGACATTGTTCCTTTTCACCAGATGCATTGAAAACAGTTTTCTTGGCAACTTTGTTATTTCAATTTAAACCGAGTGGGGAGAGATATTTGAATGCAACCCTGATACACTCCTGAAAAATCCGGTTATTGTTATTTGTACTTTTTGCATGACACAAATTAAAAGTTTTGGGTGCACATCTCATAAAATAATCCATTTAGATTAAATCAGTTTCAGTCAAAGATGAGGGGATAATTTACAGCTCCAGCCTTAAATAAAACTGGAACGGTTCTGCAGTAAAATTCTTCAAGAACCACAGTTCACTTTTCCACAGCTTTTGTCTTGATTTCAGTCAGCAAGTATCATCTCTGAACTTCTCTACCTGAAGTTAAATTTGACTTTTAAAACTCTCTCTGGTCATAAAAGTCTACCAAAAATTTTAATTTACACACTGAAATCCTTTGGCTACATGATTCTGAAAATCATTGAAGTTACCAGTGACCTGAGCTGACTACTCTTCCCAGCAGACAGCTGAATATTTAACAGGGTCTGTCCCAACAGCCAGTAGTGATTCCAAAACTCATTAACTGAAAATATATGTTTAGGATAAGTAATTCTTTTTTATTACATTATCCCTGTTCTCTCATTATCAACCACTGAAAGAATTACTCTACTCCAGAGGAATAGGTTCTGAAGCAGTACAGCAAGAGCCAGGGTCTCCACCTTGTCAACAGTGAGAGGTGTGTGTTTGTTTGTTGAATCTGAGTATGGAGTCAAAGTATATTTAAATGCCATTGCTAGTAACTACTCTGCCTGAGCTGTTGTGTACTGCATGTCTACAAGTTGGGATAATAGAAAAAAGGATTAAGTGACAAAATCCAATTTAAATAGATAAACACTCAGCCAAATTCTACCCATAGATGAACATGCACGACTTCAAGTGACTTCACCTTATTTATTATTTAATGGTGCCATAGGAGTGAATAGTTCTTTACAGATAAGAGGAGCTTACAGTCTTAGGTCTCCATCCTGCAAAGACTTGCATTATGTTGAATACTTCCATTACTTCTATGTGATTGCTCACAGTGAGTGAAGTTAAGGATGGGCTTAAGTCTTTGCATGACTGAGGCATAAGGATTTGATCCTTCAAGCCTCTGCAACACATCCGAGATAGAATCCAACTCTCCTAGGCCAGCACAACTGTATAGCTTGTAGACAGCACTTATATTTTCCTACTCCATTAGAGAGTTTCCTATCCCAATCCTCTGTCTTCCACTAACTCCTAAGTCCTACCCTCAGATGGCAAGTGTGAACTTAATGTTGTTCAAGTTTCAGGTGAACTTTCAAACATCCATTAGTTGAGTTAATTCATAATTTGTTCAGATGAGTTTGCCCATTTCTCTTTATAATGTAGCCTGTTAATAAAATAATTTAATGAGTAACTTTAACAACAATAAATGATAGATGATATCATATTGAAAGAAGGAATTGCAAATGCTTCTTTTGGATTGGAAATCACAAGAAGGATGAGAAATATTGGAAATATTGGTCTGAAGACAACAAAACTAAAAATGCAAGTTAATGTATCTGGGTGAAAATAATATGAAACAGATCATTGGAGGGGGTAGAAACTGGGAAACAAGAATGCTAAAAGAGAAACTGGGGTGATGGTGAAAAAGTATATGAGCATTTCCAGTGTGATGCAGATATAAAAGAAGCAACAGTTCTCTTTCTACAGTTCTACCGGGCTCACACATTAAATAATCTGTTAAATTCTGGTAAAACATTACCAGAAGGATAGCAATCAACTGGAAGGAGTTGAAATAGCAACACAAAATGATCTGCGCAAGTGTTGTTATAAATGATAAATGTCCCAGAAAGACTGAATTATGAAGAAATAATGAAAGAGCTAACTAAGAATAGCTTGGATCAGTGACAAAGTAGGGGGACAGGACAACTGTTTATTGTTTCCAATATTTGAAAGGTGAAAACACCAATGATTGAAAGAAACAATTTCAGGAATACATGGAGAGTATTTCTTGACTAAATTCATTTTAAATTTAGCATAATCCAGTTAAAACCATCATGTATTATTTTGGAAGATTGGTGGAAAGTTCTTTGCCTTTTCAACCTATACAACAGTGTGTCCTATTGTTTAAGCTCTTCTATGTAAGATTTTCACAGAGAAAGAGAGGCAGTGAAGATTTAATTTTTATATCCCCCCTTCAGAACACTTGATTCACTAGAGAGAAAAAATGTTCTTGCTTTTCATGGCTGTGCAAGCTATTTTTAGACGTTTGAAGTTAATCCAGCTCTGAGCTGCAGTAGCAATGATATATCCCCTAATAACCTAAGCACAGACATTTTAGCAAGACTGCTGTAGCAGAAATTCTATCTAGGTATCTATAATCACACAAATATCTTTAACAAATATGACTGCTAGGCTGCTTGCATGTCTACTCCTGTGTTAGTATGGCATGGTGCCCACTTAAAAAGTGATAGCTCGTTTTCTCTAGGAAATAGATGCCAGTCCAAGAGTGACAGCATGCATAATATTACAGTTGCCATCTTTCCTGCACAAAGTTTGCTGTCACTAATGAAAACAAAAAAGAATATTGTACTGGAACCACAAATCCCTTTCCACATAAAGTAACAGATTGATATTTATGTACCAAATCAAACTAACTGGACAATGAACATAGAGGCGGCCAAGGTTCATGACCCCTTACTGATGCCAGGAAGACAGTATATATTGCACAGGAGCACGTAAACCTTTTAAGATGATAATACAGGGCATGGAAGGCTTGTGCTATATCCACAGATTTGCACCACAGTCAAGAGCAGATTGGCCCCAATTCCAGTACAAAGGAATCAGATGAGGTTTTAATCCTGGAGAATAGAAAAACAGCTGAAGACAATTCATACTTTTTCTGAGTGGTGTGATAGAGGAAGGTCAGGGAGCTGTGGCAGAGTGTTTGAGGGGAGATATATCAGCTCCAGGTTCATTAGGGCGTGGCTCCCTGTAGACTAGGGAAGCAGGCAGCAGGTTAATTAGGAGCGCCTGCTGTCAATTAAGGCCTTAATAAAAACCCCTGCCTCAGGCAGACAGGTGTGGGTGGTTGGAAGGAGTCTGGAGGCGTTGGAGCAGAGAGCAGTTTGAAGAAGTGCTGTGGTGAGCTAAGAAAGACCCAGACCTTAAGTAAAGGAACACCTGGCTTGTGTAGAGAGAGGGCAGGAAGCCCCCCACAAGCTGAAGAGTAGGAGAGGGAAGTAGTCCAGGGAAAGGAGTAGCTAATCCCAGTGGTTTACTGCTATCCTCAGGGCCCCTGGGCTGGGACCCAGAGTAGAGGGTGGGCCCGGGTCCCTCCCTCTCCCCTTCTCCCCTCTAGGATACTTGTGGGACAGTTAATACCCTGTTCAGAGGCAAGAAAAAGGCTCCCTGAATTCCCCCACAAGAAGAGAAAGTGCAGGACCCATCAATATCATGGGAGTAATTTGCCACAATGGGTATACAAAGCTTTTTCATAACAAGGAGAATAAGTGACACACTTTGTGTAGGCTTTTACCCTATGTCTAGACAGTGCCAGGCACAGGTAAGTCACCTTGATCCCAGCTGCAATCTGGCAATGTACTGGAGTATATCAATACAGCATTACGGTACCACCTTTCTCTGCTGTTAGGAACAATTGAGCACAGCAATGTCAGTCAGCAATTGAACAATACTCTGATAGAATATCACTATTCTGTTGACCCCTAGCCCCCAGCATGTTGGCTAATAGGGATAATAAAAGTAGGAATACTGTACTCCCAGTGGTGTGGTAAAAGGTACGAATTCAAACTCTAAGGGGGAAAAAATGCTAATTCATGAGTCAGGATTAGTTTCAAACTCAGGAGAACCAGTCCATTGCCAGGGCCACTGAATGAAACCCTATATTCTGGAATTTAGAAAAATAAAACAAAGCTGAACAACATTTAATTAAAGTTAACAGGAGACAACTCAGTGGCTCTGTCAGGAGCATGATGATCTCCATGCTGGAAATACAAGTTGAGGGAGACCTCAGAGTTCCTCTCCCTGAAGAAGAGGCAAGAAACAATGTGTAAGTCTTACAGGGTTGTGGAAAAGGTGTCTGATCTTTTTCTGAGGAAGCTAATTGCTAGAATGCTGAATCCATCTCAGTACCATGTCTTACCCTGAAACAGGAACTATATCTGCACATGTTCCTCTGGTGAATTACTTCCCTCTGCCCAAGGAGAAGGGTTGTACTCAGCCTAACAGGATCTCTGTAACATTTGAGAAAAGATTAATATTACACACTCCTGCCCTGCCTCCGAAAGGCTGCAAGAATGAAGAACACTAGGAAATAGCTCAGGTCTTTCCTCTCAAACAGTCTTTATGGGCAACTTTTCTTCCATCCTCTGTGTGCAGTCATTCAAGGCTCAATCTTCTCTGCCAAATTATTCAAGGTCTTCTTGAAGCTGTTGGGAAAGCTAGCATTACAACACAGACTTGAGCACCAGCAACACACCCAATACCAGGCTCTACACATATACACCATCTCCCAGCTCTCCAAGTGCCTGGTACCTCGCTGAAAGGCAGCAGGGTTCAGCTTTTGCCATGACTTTAATCTTGCTGAACAAGATTAAAGTCATGCTGGTAGGAAGAGGAAAGTGCTTTGAAGAACTTGCCTACTTTGTAACATCTTTCAGCTTTGCCTCAGACAAACTAGCCTGCAGCCTCAAAAGGCGGGGTTTCCTTTGACGACTCAGGGCTATCAGATGCTCAAATAGCTATGGTGGTTTTTTTTAAAAAAAGTTAATTTTTTTTGACTGACTAGAAGATTGTACCCCATCCTTTTGTACTCCACAGAGTGCAAATGACAGCAGCCCATTTGCTTAGCTGCATAGGTTGCTGTGAACATCACCTGGTGCTCTGCAAACTGTGCTAGCTCCCACTGAATACAGAGTGTGGTACAAGATGTCTATCATGATATTCAAAGCCTTCCATGGGACTAACTTTTACTAGGAAAGACAATGGCCCTTCCTCCCACAATAGCTACTGTAACAGGGTGCTGGCTCAGAGGACCAAGCCAGGCCCCTGTTAGCCCTGACCCAGGGAGAAGAAGGTACTAGCTGGAGCTGGCTGGGAGGCCACGCCCTAATTACCAAAGGGGAGACGGCCTGAGTAGCCAGCTATAAAAGCTGTCTGGAAGGAAGCAAGGGAGACTGGGGGGGGGGGGGGGGAGAGGAGACCAGAGAGACAGGAAAGGGAAGAGCGTGGGGCTCTGGATCCCTGTTGGCCAGGAAGCTAGCCGTCTCCCTGAGCACTGGTCTGTAGATATCTGTATATATCTGTAAATAGTAGGTGGTGGGGACAGACAGTTAATAAAGGGCACGGGTGCTGCACATAAGTTGGTCTCTGGCAGTTTTCGTGAAGAGGACAGGCAAGGGCCCGGTTACAGCTATATTTCAACAGAACAATGGAACTGTCGACCAATGGGGGAGACTCAAGAGTGTAACAGAATTTTCACACAAGCTGGACCTAAGCTATGGAACTCACTCCTGCAAGAGATAACAATGAACCAAAGACCCAAATGCAGGAACTCAAGTCTTCAACTTAGTTTTCCCTCAAACACACAGTTACACATACTCAAGCACACTGGAACACAAACAAGGAAACAACCAAGAATCCAATGAACCAGTGAAGTTCATTTCCCTACAGGCTTGGACAGAAAAAGAGAGAGAGAGAGAGAGAGAGAGAGAGAGAGAGACTGTTGTAATGTCTGTTTTTAAATACTTGAAATATTATGGCGACAGGGCCCATGCAAGTACTTAAACAGAAAGACATATTATAACTGCACCATTGTGCACTCCATGAGAAAAATTAACTGAGTCAGATCCAAAAAGAAAATCCTAAAGTATTGTGGCCCCAAACCCTTTCCATTTAAACTGTCCTTGGTGTAGAGTCAGAAATGTAATATCTGGTGTTTTAAAAGCAAATTCAGAAATGTATCTGTATTTTATCGCCTCTAAATTCAGAAAGAAATCCTTGCAAGTGTTAATACAACTTGGGTGAACTGAGAGATAAAAATTAATGCTGGCCCTAAAGAGTGTGATTAAGCTTTTAATTTATCAAACATTGCCTGATTTATACACTAATAAGCAAAACTTTGCTAGGCTAAAATTACGCAGAGGATATAAAAAGTTACTCCATATCAACATATAAGTAAGAGAATGTTAATGATATTTTCATGATTTAACACATATTTTGGAATGATAAATACAAATTTTCTTATTAAAAAATTAGTATTTGCCAATAAATGCCACACCAGTTACCAGAATTATTTTCTGTTCCAAGACATAAGGGGAACTATGGTATGAGACACTGCTAACTAGTAAATATTGACAATGCTGATTTGTAAAAAGATGACTGCTATATCATACTGGGTTTTTGAAAATGTATACATGGTCCCATAATGATTTTATGAACAAAAATAAAATATGTGCTTTCAAATTGTCCTTGCAGATTATCAATTACTGATCCACCATCAAGCAATTAGGCAAAAAGATCCAGTGAACTGTGACAGTTGAGTATGATAGATTGGCACTCAGTTTACAGCAGGAGTTTGTTTTTTAAATTGATATCCCATCCCTTCCACTAAGTCAGTTGGCCAAAGGATCTGTAATTAAGTCATACTTTAAACAATTAGACAAAGTTAAGCATGTGCTTAAGTGCTTTACCAGATCATGACTCGAGACATTGCCTTGTGCTCATGTGCATGTTCAGATTTGTGTGGATGTCAATGAGAGCCATACCTTAGTAAGGACCCAGGGCTTGTCTACACAGATGTTATATTGCAACAATCAGGGGTGTAAATGTATCCTTAATAGCCTGCCATGGGCTAAGTGCCCAGGTTGATCCTGCTGGTGGACACCATTTCTTAGGGCTCTTTAATCTACTTTTTTGAAGTGGGATAGATAAAAACACAGAAGGGAATGGAGGTAGTTGCCACAGCAGGGTTCCATTAGCGCACAGCAGGCTAATGCAGGGTAGGATTCATACCCCAGCTTGCAGCAAACTGACCAACCCGAGGTGCTGAACTCCCTCAACTTCAACAGCATTCCAGATTTGAAGCACAGTCCTGCATCGCTAGAGTCACTGTGGCCTGCTCTACACATCAAGTTGCACTGGTTTAAATAAAAGGTTTGACTTTAAACCATTTCAATTAAAGTGAAACTTTGCTTGTTAACACTCTTAAAAGTGGATAGAAACCTGGCTTTTATCCGGTTAGCTTGTATTGATAAGACCACAAATGAAAGCAAAACCAATTTTCAACTGATAAAACGTGTTCACATAGGGATGTCAACAGATTTAATTAACTCTTTTTTTTAACCACACATTTAACTGGTGCAACTTCTCTGTTTAGGCAAGCCCTGCATTTTGCCTGTGATCTAAAATCGGTTTATATTATTTGATGATACAATACAGTAAGGCACTGAGAAATTATTACCAGTGCAGCCACTCTGGTAGCTCTCAGTGAGGCCACGTTTGTAAAATATTTTAAGATTCTTGAATGAAGGGCACTCTGGCTTGATCCAAAGTCCACTGAAGTCATTGAAGAGACTGCCATAGATTATAATGGGATTTAGATCAAGACCTATAGGGGTTTCTTGTTTCTCTGCAAAAGAACACAAATGAGTCTAGTCCCTTAAAATAAGGTACAGTATGTGATGCAGTTAAACAAATCTCTCCTGCATCACAGCTAACACATGAAAGCTCAAAGCGGTCTCATTATGGAACTGTTCACATTTCAAATGTAAATGCCACTGTCACTCTTCCTTGCTACTCCAGAGGATTTACTGATTTAAAAGACAAACAAACAACTAAAGCCTTTGCAGGATAATTCTGTTGTGTCTAAAATTAGAAAAATCTTAAAAACCTGTTTAGCTACAGAACTGCAGTAAAGAGTTCAATAGATTCTCCCAGAACGGATTATACTGAATACCTTCCTGGCACCCTATTCTTAACAAGTTAATGTTCACACTAACAATGTGACAAGGATTCCACGAGTGATGTTTTCCATTTTTCAGAAGGGAACAATTGATCAGCCAATGGTAGTTTTTTGGGGAGTTTATAGCACCTTTACTGGTTCAGACACTTCACATTTTTCCTCTGCTACTAGTAGTTAGGGTCTCTTCATGGTAACTGTACAAATCAAAATGCACTCATATTTTGTGATCGAAGATCTGGGCCCGGCAGTGTCCAAGGAGGGTAGTGGCTTGGAAGAGAAAGACTGTGCTGTCCTTTCCACAGGGTGAATATTACACATAGGTATGCACACTGTGGCACTGATGGAATAGTTATACAAGTCTGACTGGGTTTCAACCTATTTCAGCAATGCCTCATCCTTCCAAAGCCTTATATTCTCCATCACTCTCTTGGGTTTTTTTTAAATCATGTTTATCTTTTTAGTTTTGTCTGTAGCTGTAAATTCCTATGGGGTTTCACGGAAAAAGAAGACCCAAAGTTTGGCCACAAACCTTGGACACCTTCAAGTCCTCCATACTCAGCAGCCCACGGCCCACAGGTTTTGGGGGATAGGCCATTTTCATTTCTCCTCCTCTTCCTTCTTTTACACTGTCTTCCTCCCCATGACATATTTCCTAGGAAGGTGATTGGGCCTCAAGGCTGCATCTTACGAACATACATAGGACACACTTGGTAACTTCGTTTTGGGTTTAAATAACAATAATCATCCATGTCTATGCAACTGCAGCCACAGAGATTATTACAGTAGTTTGTGTGTGTGTGTGAAATCAATGCATTAAAACTCCATATCCCATTTTGCATGGAATTCCCTTCTTATGGACCACCATCTCCCTCAATATCTGAGGATGGTTGGAGCCATGTGTAAGAGAGATCCTTATGACTGAGTGGTGCTAAAGGTTCCCCTCCCACTGTGCTCGGAAGAATGAGTGTGCAGCTCTAGTTCCATGTAGGCCTAAACACTTGTTAGCAAATATTTGGAAATAACTGGCTCACATGACAGAGCCAATATTCAATATTTGATCTAATCAGGAACTGTAACCCTTTCATCCATCGCTACTTTGGGGGTGACGTCGCTATGCTTCCTAATTCTGTTCTAAGAGTGTTATGTCTACATAAAGCACCAATTTACCTTAATTTTTCCTATACACACAATATAGATCTGTTGACTTGTTAGATAAGCAGTTTTCTCCAAGAGCTTTCTGAAATGTAGTAGTTATTGAACATTCTGAATAGGTAGTCTTCCATAGAGACTCAAAATTAAAGTCATTCTACTGTAACTCTTCCAGATTTCGCCAGTTACAGTGAGGTTCACCACCTTCAATATTGCCACCCTCAATCATGTAATAATCATGAGCCAACCAACATTATAAGACTAGCTTAAAAGTCATATGATTTTTTAAGACTATTTTGGGAGGGAGGTTATTTACCTTCCATTTTTTTAACCTTTAGGATATGCTCAGGTCACTTTTTCAAGTTTTGCAACCATGAGAGCTAGAAACTCAACTTTAAAAAAAGAAAAGCAGCTGAGATTCTTACATAAATCACCAACTGCAATAGACAGTGCATTAAACTTAAATACCAAATATTACAAAAGTTGTCAACATTACACCTTCCAGATGGTCAGCACAGAATTAAACCTTACCATTTCTTCCTTGCCCCCTAACAAGATCCATTATCCAAACCTTCACCCTTTGTTTCCATACTAAACAATATTGCACTCTCTGGCTGCACAGGAAATACTATATTCCACAGGTTTTGTTGGAATGTGTGACAAGCAAAAAGTACATCAGTGGGAACTTTTACTGAACGCTTTGTTTACGATTATTTAGATGCCTTCTCCAGCTGGCACTGGCTCTGACTTCCCCTCTTGGTTTCTCTCCAGAGCTACAAAGTTTCAGTCAGAAGCTGAAGGGAGAATTGTTTGAAGCGGAGGAGAGATATTTGAGGCTTTTTACAATTTTTGAATCCTGGAGAGTGCAAGTCTGTTGGTGACAGTGTGCTTTGTGCACACTGAACACTACCTTCTGGAGTGGAAACAATGCAGCAACAGCACAGCCTGCAAACAATTCCACATGGGCAAAGATAATCATAGTAACAATCCCAGCATTCCTTGGCTATCCCAAAATGCTAAACTATTCATATAGACCCAGATTCATTAGAACACTTAAGCACATGCTTAACTCTGAGCAGGAGGGTAGTCCCGTTGACTTCGGGCATGTCTTCACTACCACTTTAATTCGACCTTAACGATGTTAGGTCGAATTAAACGTGTACCTGTCTTCACATACATGCCCTTAAAGTCGATTTAAAGGGCCCTCAAAATCGAATTTGTAACTCCTGCCTGACGAGAGAAGTAAGGCTAAAATCGACATCTCTATGTCTACTGTGAGTAAGTGAAGAGGCATCTGAAGTTAAGCCTCCGACCTCCAAGCAGCCCCGCCCACCTGAACAGCCCCGCCGCCTGACCCCCCCCTGCCCGCCCGAGGGGGGGGGGAGCCGCTCGGGGCTGCTTGAGCGAGCGGGTCAGCTGCTTGGTCAATTTCAGGTGAAATTGACTAGGCAGCTGACCGGCTCGCTCAAGCAGCCCCACGCCGGCTCCCCCCCACCTCGGGCGGGTGGGGGGGGGTCCGGTAGGGGGGGCTGTTCAGGCGGGCGGGGGGGTCCGCGGGGCTGCTTGGGGGGGGGGGTGTCTGGTGGGCTACCTACCCAAAGTGCAATGCGGGCTATGTCGACCCCTGCAAAAGTTCTAGGACAGACAGTGTCGACCACTGTCGACCTGCTGTCCTGGTGGGGACACACTGATTCGATTTTCTAAAATCGAATTTAGAAAATCGAATTAAGGGAAATCGACCTAGTCCTGTAGTGAAGACATACCCTTCGAATAGAACTGTTCACATGCTTAGTTAAGCACAAACTTTGCTGAATTGGGGCCTCAGGGCCTAGTCCTGCAAGATATTGAGCAGCCTCCACTCCAGCTGACATCACAAAGACTGGAAGGAGCTCAGTGCCTCCAAGGATCCTCCCCTTCAATTATTTTAGAAATATATAAGCATAAACAAACTATTGATACCTAAGAAACTATTAAAAATAGAGGGTGAAATTTTGGTCCCATGGAAACCAACAGGAGTTTTACTATTGATTTCCAAGTAGCTAGAATTTCATTCATAGTTTTAAAATGAATAGAAGGGGAAAGTTTAATGGCAAGTTACAGGTTCACTACATGTAGAAGTGCTAAGCCTTTTTGTAAGGCATATAACAGTGAATTAGCTACATATTTGTCAGTGTCTCTTCCCCCTCTGGGAGAAAGTTCTCAGTCCAGTGGATATCAAGGAGGTAACTTCATTTTAGCAATGTGTAAGTAGTAACCAGAGCTTAAGTTTACCTACTTTACTTATACCTTTAAGAACTACAGCTACTTACACCATTGGGAAACAGAAGCACATGGGGTCTAATCCAAAACCACTGAAGTCAACAGGAGTCTTTTCATTGACTTCAACGGACTTTGGATCAGGCACTTAGGTGCTCTGTGCAACACCTTTGAGAGGATGACTTCTCCGATATCCAGAACAGGCTCTTGTGCATTGTTTCTTAAGTGAAGACATCCCCACTGCTGTAAATGGGCCACGGAATCAACTAAAAGACATCAAGGATGACTTTTAGTGCAGGTTTAATTATTTTAAATCTGGATTTAAATCAATTCTGCTCGTTATATATATATATATATCACTTCCACGTTCCAAAGATTAAACACTGGTTCTCATATACATTGGTGAGCATAAAAATATTTTATTACCGAAGTATAAATTCAGGTGTGTACAACAAGCCAATGTTATTCCAGTATAACTACCAGTACTGCATTATTAACAATAAGACAAACCTTTAGTTTTGAATAAACAATTCACTTCAATTCCCCATCTGCAGCTCTTGCCAGAAGAAGTGACAAGAATATTTTATTGTTCATAGTAAATCAAAACATTACTCTCAACTTTCCCCCCTAACAAATATAAACCAGCAATACATCATCTAAAAACACATTACTGCAATGTTGGGAGGTTCTTCTTGTGCTCAAGAGCTTTTAAAATTACTATTTTTATGCTGACAACATTCAATCTGTTGATCTGTATAGGAAAGCCAAATAAGGTGTTACTATGTAATATACATAGTCATCTAACGTGTCAGTCTTAAGACTACTTATAAGCATCTCCAACTGCCGGTACTAGAAGCTTGCCAGCATTTTTTTGTCATTTACCATTATTAGTCTGAAATCAGTAGTCATTACTGCCAGCTGTTGGCATAAGACAGCCTACTGTTACGCTGACTTACTGAGATGGGTTAGACTGAACAAAACCTTGAAATACACAGTAATTCTTGCTGGTGACACAAACTGTAACTATATACTAGCACAACCTACATGAAACAATGACTTATTGGAACAGTTTCACATGACAAAAGTATCTTCGTTATCATAAAAGGATCACATAAAAATTATATTTCAAGCTCAGCTGTAACCTATTGAAAGGTAGTTCAGTTTTATTTGGCATGAGATAGCATACTAAAACAAAAATCATAAGAAGTGACCAAAAGAATAGCTACATTAATAGAGATGATTAGATGGTAGTTACATTTTATAAATGTTGATATAAAAATGAAAAGGCTGAATATTGTTAGTAAATAATTGTACAAGTTTAGTAAGGCTACACTAGCAGATATATCCTGGTGTCTACAGTATAAAACGGAGAGCTTGCTAAATGGATAATTTAAAAGATTGGTAGACATATTGACGCTGAGATTATCTAAAGTTTGAGAACTGAACATGGTGATACTTGCCTATTTATGGCTAGTGTCGTGTAGTTGATTTATAAAATTACAACAACAAAAAAACTTGAAAAATCTAACAAAACCTGCCAAAAGTGCATGATTAATACCTGGTACAATTAATTAAATAAAAATAATCTTTTTTTTTTTTTTAAGAAGAGATTAGAGACTAGATGGCTCAAGAGATTGGTAATGGGATAATGAGATTTTCAGCATTAGGCCACCAGTTCAAATTCAACCCAGGTCAGTGGTGATTGAAAGATAGGCTAAATGGTTTTGGACTTACTGGTGTCAGGCAAGCAAGATTTGGCTTGATATTTCTATCCAAGAGCAATTTAATAGTCTATGTAAAATGAGTCCAATAGTCCAGTTCCCAATGGGAAGGTTCTACATCACAACAGCTGGCACTAATTAGACTCCTTGTGTATTGCCTTTAGTATCTGGATGGGGCAGTGGGGGTAAGGCTGGAAGTGGAATGGGGAATCGATTTGCTATTTTGATTTAATGGAGTGGGATCTTGTTGGGAATGGTTCAAGGCTGCATAGCATCTTTACATTTGGAATTCCTACATGCTTAAGTAGTGCTATGCTCCCTGAAGCTATTGGATAGACACCTTTGTTAGAGTTAATAATTAAAAACAAACAAAAGAACGTGCTAAACCAAAACAGAGCTAGAAATTGGAGCAGCTGGGGGAGACTCGAGAGATGAAGGAATTTGCACATGCTGTACCTGTTCTGTACACACAGAACTGTGCTCTGTGGGCACAAAGAAGATTTCAGTATTCGGGGTTGTCAACCTGACACTGCCCATGGGCATTAAATTCCTCCTGAGAACAGACAGCTAAATGTATCCGTAGTGATACACCCACATTCGTTTTATTGTTTTGTTTTTTTAAATGACCTGTACTGTGCAAATCCACCCAGACTGACAGTTGGGCACTGCCATCTTCTTCAGATTTTAATTGCATTAACATCAAAAACAGATAAGAAAGGAAGAAAAAAAATATCTCTGAAAGTTCTGCAGGCTCTTTAAGTATACTGGATGCCAGTTGGTGCCGAACTAACTGTAAAATTATTTATCTATCCATTTAAAAATGTCAACTACAATAGAAGTCATAGTGATTTTAATGTTTTCAATGTAGAGGCACATCAGGAAACCAGTTTAATCTGACTACATAATGATTATGCTATTAGTACAAATCTGTACTTTTAGCCTTGTATATGCAGTCTGTTGAAATGTCATCTTCCCATCCCACTGCCAGGAATTTATGAACACGAACAGATAAAGTTAACCTGCAACTCAGGGACATTCTAGTAGACATTGGAGGGCTGCAATGATAACAGCATACTGCAGGTTTCAGCATGTCTTGGTGAGATTTAAAGCAGAAAGGATTAACAGTCAGGTGAAGAGATGGCACAGCTGAGCGAATTTCTGTTGGCCTATAGCACAAGAGGGTCCACGAGGGGATCGAGAGAGAGATTTTGAACTCCTAAAGAGATTGCTTCCTTGATGGAAGAGTGGAGTTCTATCTACCATACAGAATAAAATGGCAAAGCACAGAGAGACTAGGATAAAAGATCTGTGAAAATGGTAAAAACTGTATGAACTAAGTAACCTCAAGACATGCTTAATGGTGTTTTACATGGTAGGATACAGTTTAATTTCCTATTGATAGCTTCAAAACTTTCTATTGCAAAGTTTTCCTTATGCAAGTTGTTCCTTGTTTAAGAACCTTCTTCTCTGGATTTTAGCACTATTTTAGACAAATAAATCTTTTGTTCCATCCTAGTTTATGCTTAGTTACCATTTTGTTGTACGGGAAGATAAAAAAAGGGAATCTTAAAGGGAATAAGCAGCCTAGCTAATTTACCCTCTAAATCACACGGTGTTTAAACAGTACATAAGAGGTATCAGGATGCTTCCACTGTAACCTGAAGAGCATTATATTTACAAATGGCTGGTGGCTGCAGAGTATTGCAATAAATAATCCTCTTAGGAACTGCCTTGTATTGATGAAGTTTGTTAATGAGAGATCTATGGGAAAAAACAAGGACATACAAACTGAGAAACAAAATAAAAAACCAAAAGAGATTCCAGTAACTCCCATATTCTTAGTTATATATTTCCTGCTAGGTTTTCTAGCTCACCCGCCAAATCTGAGTTAGAGGAACATGCTGGCATCAGTGTCTGCTGCTGCCAGTTCAGTGTTCGCCAACATCACAAATTGCCTCTTCAAATTGTTTGCAAATCTTAGGAGCCATTTAAGAAACACTAATGGTAACACTGGAGGGCTGTCTTTTTTTCCTTGCCATTTAGCAATTCATTCTATAGCAATTCATTCAATCAGTTGTTGAACTGGGTAAGTCTTAACAAAACCACACAAACTATTAATTATACAACAGGGTTCTTGAAAACAGCCTCTATCATCAGACAAGGCATCAGTAAGGGAGGAAATTCTCATGCCATCTTGGATTTCATGATCCTGCAATATATTCTGGTAAATAAGCTACTGAGAAGCTCCAGGATCCCTGCAGCTTTTAACTCCATTGTATCACCTGCCCTATCAGAGGGGGAAACTGGGTCCCACTAAAGGGGAGAAAGCCACCAGATTGAACCCTGGAAAGAATACCTTATTGGATTAGGGTGGGTGGAGAGGCAACCCTTCCTCCAACCCTTGAAAAAGTAATATAGGGAAGTAGTAATGATAACCAGCTAAAATGTAGACCCTTAACGAAACCAGCAGTTTTAATAAACAAAAAATATTTGTGTCTGGTTAGTGAAGGACAAAGTATTGGAACAGTGCTTATTTTAACAAACTGCTTATCTAGTCCTAGTTACATGGCATCCATAACTGAAGGAAAAGAGTGTGTTTTTTTTACCCTACAACAACTAGTGTAAGTGCAGCAGGTGGTAGTACTGGTGCTGCCTGTCTACTTCCAGCCCAGAAATTTGTCAGCCAGGTATGGAGAAGACTGAAGAACAGCTCAGCTCAACTCCAAAAAGCAAGCCCCTCTGACCTGCACTTTTCCCCCAGTACTAAAGCATTTTAATTAACTTGTTATTCCTTTGGAAAGTTCTCCTAATATTCTCTTATTTATGCAAAACCAGTCTTTAAATTCATGGCTTGTACTAAAATGCTTTTCTATTGCATTCATAAAGTATTCATTTCCATCCTCTTTAGTTATGCAGTATGCCAGACTTGAGATTTACTTAGTGGAAAAGAAAGAGCATCATTCTTATGAAACCTTGCAACTCCCATTGGCTGGCATTCTATATTGCCATTTTCTATTAAGCAATACTATTACTACTAAAAATAATGAAGATATTCTTCAACTCCTCTGTTGTTCTTTATGTACAACTTTATACTAGACTCAAGCAAAGCTCCCTTTCAAATTAATGGGAGTTTTATGGGTATGTCTACACTATGAAATTAGGTCAAATTTACAGAAGTTGATTTTTCTGAACAGATTGTATACATTCCATTGTGTGTGTCCCCACTAAACACACTAAGTCGGCAGAGTGCATTCATAGTACCAAGGCTAGCATCGACTCTTGGAGCATTGCACTGTGGGTAACTATCCCATTTCTCACAGTCTCCAACACCCATTGGAATTCTGGGTTTAGCTCCCAGTGCATGATGGGGCAAAAACATTCTTGCGGGTTTTCCTGGGCACATCTCAACAGTAGCCCCTCCCTCCAGAAATGTCTGCTATTCTGGCATCCAGGAAACAATTTCACCATTCCCACTAATACAGGTGTTCATGTGTAGTGTATCAATGTGTTATTAAATAATAACTGAATAAAATAATATTAAATAAATAATTAAAAACAACATCCATGTTTTGATTCTTTTTTATTTGGACCTCGAGTGTGTTGTCGGCCCCCGAACTGCTATTTGATAGTTAATGCGGCCCTCGGGCTGAAAAGTTTGGAGACCCCTGTCCTACACTAACAGCACAATCGATACAAGTGCTCTTGTGCGCTGACACAAGGAGCAAAATACAGACACACACAAGCGATGCAATTACTGTGGCGGCTCTTTGCAGATGTCAGTTAGGTCAACTTAATTCTGTAGTGTAGACATGGCCTCAGTGTCCACATCTACAAAACTGAGAGAATACTTAGCTGTTTCAGATGTGTGATGAAGGTCAACTATTTGTGAAGTGCTATGAGCCTCAAAATGAATAGTGCTGCAAAAGCGCAAAGGATTTTAATTAACTAGGTTTCAGCTTCATTAGTTTTCTGGTGAAGTGGGGGCAGGGTTTGGTGCTATGCTGAGCACAAGTAGCAAAGCCAAATGCTTCTCTACTCACATGAGTCACCCAATTGATTTGATTGCACAGTAGAAGGTGGCTAGTAGTTCACTCTTAACATGAGAATTATATGGGACAAAAGAGAAAGTGTCAACGTCCCCTAGGTTCTTATCTTAATGTCTTTAGTCAGTAGTTAAACCCCTCCACCCCCCACTAAATTTAAATAAGGATGCAAGAATAAAAAAATAGTGCAAATGCTGGAATTGATCCGACAGCTCTGAACACAGGAGTAGCCCTGACTTACTTTCAATCAATGAGCCACTCACATGACAAATAAAGACTCCAAGGTCAGACCCCTACATTCTACTTAAAGTGTTCCTCTACAGTGTTTTACATATTCAAAGGTGCAGGGTGGGGGGGGGAGGGAAGTCACACCAGTTCAGAAGGCTCAAATAACGTTTATAAGTCAGTTACACTTGGACAAATTTCATTCCTGAGTTGATGGAAAAACTGAACAAGAAACACCATTAAAAGAGAAATCAGAATTTATTAAATTGCAGTGTAGACACTGGATTAGTCAGAAAAGAAACCACAAAGAGATCCTTATGCATAATAAAATCCTAAAAAACTTAAAATAAAAAAGCCTAGTGCATCACTTAACTGCCTTTGATTACCATCTCTATTGTTCTCTAGTGTGTCACATTTCTATTGGGAAGCTTAAAAAGATAAAGTTATTTTAGAAAACAAGCCAAAATATTACTGCTATTTCAAATCAGTTCTTTTCTTCTTTTTCCAGCAGCTTTTTTTAGAAACTGCTATCAGATCACTGCTGAAAAATTCAAGTAAACCGAGACAAGAAGAGGAATGAGATTTATTAGCTTTCACACAGGGTGAAAACAGCAAGAGCTAGAATAATATGATGCATGTTAAGTTCATTCTAAAACGCAGTAAAAAGCTTAAGACTCAGAATTAATATTTTTGCTTCATTACATTTGCCTATTTTCCTGGCCATACACAAAATCACACCCACAGGATTTTCATTAAAAATTAAACATATATTTTTGCTGAGAAATTAAACGCAATATGTTAAGGATATGTGTACCATGTATCTGTTATAAATTGACAGCTTGAGGGGAAAACACTATGCTGTCTGAAAATAATGTTCTCTTGGGTGCCCTAAATTTCCTCATGTCCAACAAATAATTATTTATGCATATGTGACAAAAGTGTAGAAGATAAGGCCAAGGGAGATTTCCTTAAAGAAAATCTAGACCCATTTTGCACAGAATGATTGGCTGAGTGTTTGAAAGGTGAGATGCACTTCTTAAAATGAACACAGTGTGAAATGTGTTTAAAAATTAAAGAGATGCTTATGTTTCCTGGAGAACCAGATTCTAGTTAGAAATGATTTTCATAAACTCATAGAAAAGGAGGACTGGAAGAGTCCTTGAGAGTACATCTAGTCCAACCTCATGTACTGAGGCAGGACCAAGTATACCCAGACCAAGGGTGGGCAAACTTTATGGCCCAAGGGCCACATTAGGGTTGCAAAATTGTATGGAGGGTCATGTAGGGAAGGCTGTGCCTCCCCAAAAAGTCTGGCCCTTCCCCCTATCTTACCTCCTCCCACTTCCCGCCCCCTGACTGCCCCCCTCAGAAACCCAGACCCATCCAACCCCCGCTTCTCCTTGTCACCTGACTGCCCCTTCCAGAGACCCCCTCCTCCCCTAACTATCCCCCCAGGACACCACCGCCTAAGACCCCCTGATCCTTGTCCCCTGACCACCCTGACCCCTATCCACACCCCCGCTCCTTGACAGGCCCCCAGGACTCCCACACCTATCCAACCTACCGCTTCCCCAGAACCTCCACCCCATCCAACCACCCCCTGCTCCCTCTCCCTTGCTGACTGCCCCCTGGGACTCCCTGCCCCATATCCAATCCCCCCACTCCTTACTCCCTTACCAGGCCATTCAGAGCAGCATGTCTGGCAGCCATGCAGCCCGGCCAGAGCTACACACGCTGCCCTGCAGAAGTGTGCAGCCCTTCCCCCCAGAGTGCTGCCCGCATGGTGGCATGACTATGAGGGAGATGAGACAGCAGGGGAGGGGTCGGGGGCTAGCCTCCCCGACCAGGAGCTCATGGGCCGGGCAGGACAGTCCCGCAGGCTGGATGTGGCCCGCAGGCTGTAGTTTGCCCACCCCTGACCAAGACCATCCCTGACATGTGTTTGGGAGATTTTTAAGAGCAGGCTAGACAATGACTGGGATTCCACAATCAAACTTGCAAACCTATTCAAGTACTGAACTATCCTTATAGTTAAAAAGCTGTTCCTAATGTCTAATCTAAAATTTCCCTTGTTATATATTAAGATGATTATTTCTTCTCCCATCCTCTATGGATGTGGAGAACAAGTTGATCACCATTCTCTTGATAACAGGCTGTTATATATTTGAAGACTTATGTTCTTCCCCCCGCCTCTTCCCACCCCTGACACCCAAATTCCCACCCACCCACACAGGCACCCAAATCTTTTCTTCTGTAAATTAAGCCTACCCAGTTCTTTTAGCCTTTTCTCATAAGTAACGGTTTCTAAACCTTCCATCATTCTTGTGACTCTTCTCTGGACTCTCCAATTTGCCCACATCTTTCTTGAAGTGTGGTGCTCAAAACTGGACACAGTATTCCAGCTGTGCTGGATACAGCCAGTGCTGAATAGAGCAGAATACTTCCCAGCCACATCTTCCATACAATACTCCTATTAATATATCCCAGAATGACATTATTAGCCTTTTTCGCAAGAGTACCACACTGTTGACTCATTCAGTTTGTGACCAACTATAATCATCAGATCTTTTTCTGCAGTACTGCTGCCTAACCAGTTACTCCCCATTTAATATTTGCATTGTCCTTAATCCCAACCATAACGGTTGTGACTGGATTTCAGACTTTAAGACCATGTAGGGAGGTATGGAACTGTTCTACTGACTCTACTTGGTATTCAGAGCAAGCTGAACTCATGAGCTCTAACTCAGGGATATAGCATCTCAGCAATCCTATGGTTTCCCTTCTCTTTATAAACAAAGGGCCTCATTCAGCAGCCAATCCATTATTAAATCTCCCATTGACTTCAATGAGTGTCTCCTGCACAGAGCAGCTAAAGAAGCAGATCCAAAAGCAACTACATGGAAACAACATAATTAATAGTTAATCAGGTTTTCCTATGTAATCACCTTTTGAAGTTTATAATCCTGTTATTAACAGTTTCCCAGCAACTGACTTTGATGTCTCAGACGATGAATGGACTCAGCCAAATGAAAATTTCTATAGCTTTCTGGACAGTACAAAATTCAGAAAGCTGCACATGCTTATCTCAGTTTTAACAAAGAAACCTGAAAGCAAAACAGATCTGTATTTGGGCTACATATCATGGAAGAAAGCCCTGTTGAACTACTTTGGAGTCCAGAAAAACAGCAGGACCCCACATTTAAATGGCCCAAAACAGGAAGGAGAGGCAAATGCAAAAAATTAAATCCAGGAGGAGACTGCTGCAGGGCTTATAGATGGTCTGATCAGAGCAAGCCCCTAGACAAGTCTCCTAGAAGAGCTGCCTTTGTCAGACTTCAACTCACTTGGAAATATATGAACTTCTGTCTCCTGTAAGGGGCAAGGAGAGGAAGGTGACTGAAAATGGGCTGTAACCCTTGATACATCATAGCTTACAAGGCAAGCTCTTTCCTTTTATTGGGAACTGAGCAGTAATAATGCTTGCGAAATCCTAAACAGAAATGGTAGTGGAATAGCTGCCACCCTTGACTTTATTTTATAAGGAGGAAAGAACAACGTTTAATTTAACTTTAGAGAGGGTGGTTTTAACACTCCGTGTTTGGAGTGCAGCTTAGTTGGTTTTTATTATGTACAGAGGACTGAATGCTTAAGTGAAGGAAGGCCTGTTATAAATAGAATTCCTACATTTCGGTCTCTCTCAGACATACACACATGGAGTATCACAGCAGTGGAGGTATGGGAAAGTGACTGGAGATAATCACAGGATAAGGGGGGAAAGTGTCTATGTGAGAAGTACACAGAACATGGAAAGAATGGATCTAGGCAACACATCAGACCACAGCACCATGGATCAAAGCTACAGCGCACTCAGAGAGAAATAGGATAGTGCCCTGGGCGTGGGTGCCCGTTATCCTCATCTTCCACTGAGAGTGAAGAACCACCAGTGCATATACCAGGAGATATATGTACCCATATGGCAGTGGGTAGTTAGGCTGTTCCTTAGTCAGGATCTCTTCCCACTGCTAAGACAGTAGATCTCATTACTATGCACTGCACATAGAATCACAAGACTGAAGATCAGCAAATGGAAGTTTAATAGAATTACATCAAATTGGAGAAGCAACAGATAAACCGGCCTTTTCACCAGCACAAGTGTTTGAGAAAACAGAATCTCAGAAACATGCTGTGGGTCAGACTTTGCCCCAGTTACATCCATGCAAAATATTTAACTTCAGTGGGGCCAGACAGGTATAACTGGACACAGAATTTATCTCCCTAGGTGTAATACATAAAAGTTAAAATCAGAAGAATCAAGAGGCAATCTAGGGTGACTGCTTTGCAACCCATATTCAGAGGATTTTAACAGGCAAAAGAAACAATAAAGTAATACCTGCTCAGCTAATAAAAATTAAAAGCAAGTGAGATGGATTTGATTTGGGGTTCACAGCCTATAAGACAGAATGTTTAATACATACCAAGTTTGCCCTCTTTGCTTGTGAATCCCAAACTCCATTAAAAATTCTTGCCTTGTTTCTGCAGATTACAAGTGCAAACAGTATCTAAACCCTGGACACACAAGCCTCTTACTACTCCCAAAAATATATAGAACAGCCTACACCAAACTAGCCTCTAAACCATGCACAAAAACATATGCAGTAAACCAACATCAAGCAAGCAAAAAATACAAAATAGAACTAATAAAGAAATTGATTGATACAAGACCTCATCAATACAGCTTTAAGGACTTACATAGACCAATTTAGAATTATGTAGATATCAAGTTTATCTTTTTAAGTTGTAAAACTAGTTTAATAAAGATTCATTATAAAAGAAAGATCTGTTAATAAATAAAAACTAATGGAAAGATTCAAACAAGCATCTGAAAGCATGGATGCATAGCAGTACTATTAAAACCTCTGTAGCAGCTCTCCCCCCCGCACCTCCAAAGTCTCCATGTTCCACACACTCACCAGTTCTTTGTTTGTTTCCCTTCCCACAATCTTGTGTCGCTCAACACCTCTCTGCATCCTGTCTATGGTCACTAAAACAAATGGTAGCACATGGCATAGGGGGAAGGAGAGAGAGAGAGAAAGGGACATAACTGATGGACCTCACTGGAGGGTTAAGACTGGCTCGAGCGGGAGAGCAATTGACATAAAAAAAGTGCAAAATCAAGAATGAAAAAATAAAATAACACTGGATAAGCCACCTGAAGAGGAGAATCAATGAGGAGCATAGGAACAAGAGGAGGGAGCAAAAGAAGAGACAAGAAGCAGCAAACATGCCAGGTCATGACACAAGGAATGTACCAACTGCAGTGAAGAGGGTGATTGAGCTTCCCTAAGAGATGGTCAGCATTGAAGTAAAACCAAGAAGCACACCACATCACAGGGTTCAAACTCTGGGGGGAAGTGGGGGGAGGGAGAAAGTCTGTGAGTAGGGAGAAGCGTTGTACACAATCAAAGTGCCTCAGTGGAGTGGAGATGAGTGTGCTTCTTGAGCATGAAGGGAAGCAAGCAGGAGGAGACATGGAGCTGGATGGGGAAGAAGACACCAGTAACAGCAGGAAGAAAGTGCTTGGGAGCCTGAGCTACTGCCTATTTAGGTGATGAGTGCTCTTCTCACTCATGCACTTCGTTCTTCTGGTGCTAGAGTTCGGCATAAGCAAACCATTACCACAAGCAACTCCATAAATTCAGTTTAAGAAGTGACAAAGCAACAGAAAATGAATTTTAGTGGCTTTCTGGATAACATCTTTATTTAGCAGCATATTAGCACCACTTTGCTAGCACACAAAGACCATAATGGAGACTGAATAACCGTGTATTAAAAACAAGCCCTGTCATAAGTGTAAAGGGCTGGAGAGGGTTAATGTTATCTGAGAACAAGAGATGTAAGAGCTCCCTACCATGAGAGAGGGAGGAGTTTTTAGTTCAGTTTCAGCTTGGGCTTGCCAATGTAGCTTTGTAAGAGTTCTGGAGCATCTTTAGCTATGAAGATGGCTCTACTTCCTTCTTATATTCCTGATTAGCTGTACTGTGAGTATAACCTTTTGATTCTTTTAAGCCTGTGCCTATTTGGGGTGCTTCTCTCCTTTTCAGAAGAGAGTTAGAGAACTCCAGATTGTAAAGTGTAATGTATCTTTGTTTATTCCCTTTTCTTCATTAAATTTTTTAGTTATAAAGAACGTTTGGTTTATTCCCTTAAGGTTTTCTCTGCTTCCAGTCTGGGAAGGGAGAAGGAAGGGAGTAGGTAAATGGGTCAGCTCTGTGTAGGAGCTGAGGAACAGAGTCTGTCTCCTTCTACCTTCAGACAAGAAGGGGTGGGGGAAGGAACAGTCCCTGAGGGTCCGGCTCTCAGGTAGAGAGACGGAGGGTGGGGAAGTTCGGGGGCCCCTCCAAGGTTTTGGAAGTACACCCGAATGGTGGCAGCATTGGGTAACCCCAATCCCCCAGCTGGCAAAGTGGGGGTGTTGGGGAGAAAGACTTAACTTACCTGGGGAGCAGTTAAAGTTTAGTTGGTCTGGCATACAAGAGTCCTTTTCTCTGTACTCAGGAGCACAGGGATCAGGGTACCCCTCTTACAAGCCCAATGCTCGTCCATGTAATTTGTTTGTGCAAACAAGTCAACAGGAGCTATTTATTCATTTATGGTTTTAGAGTAGACTAAATCCTTCAGACAACGTATTTTGTTTTCAAGGCTATCCTGCTGAAAAGGCAGACAATAATTAATATCTAACCAAGATATATTCAGACTATAATGTTTCATTACTTTCTTTCAAAAATGCTTTATTTCTCTTCATTCAATTATATGTTCCAGCTAAACATTTTGAAATTCCCTTTCTATCACATATGGTTTGTAAATTAATTATGACTAACGTCAGACTGCAAGAGCAGCATGCCATCCGCCAATGACATATTCTAATTTAAGGGATTTTTATGGTGCCTTGGAGAAATATATCTAAATGTATATGCAAAGTAATTACTATCGAGGGAAGCAAAGTACTCCAGTGGATATTGAAATGGACTAGGAGTCAGCAACTCCAACTTGCTACATTTGCTGAAAAAAGTCAATTAGCTTATCTGTGCCACAATTTCCTCATCTGTAAAATGGGTATGGATAGTTGTGGTTATTCGCCCTTATAAGAAGCTGTGAGAGCTACACATGAAAAGCACTAGTTATAAGTGCGAAGTCTGAGCTAATGTAGCCATTCTTTATTTGTGACATTATGTCACAAAGTTAAGGAAAATAACAGTTTCCCTCCATACCATCTGAAAATCAAAATATGGAATTACATTAGTAAATAAAGAAAAAGGCCAAAGCATCTGCTTTGGCAGTCAAACAAAGCCTAGTCCTCAAGCCATTATCATTTATTTAAGGTATTGTAACCATGTGCAGGCATTATTGTCTGTTAAAACTTAGCTTTCTGATCCAACTAAAATCAGACTTTCAATCACTGGAGGTCAAATACCCTCTCTCTCCCAATACTGTACCAGGGCAAACAGCCCTAACAGGGAGAATCGATTTACCCTACACTTCATTATTCTTTGGAAATGGAAGGGATCTGCTTGAGTCATGAATCTTTTGTCCCTTCCTGACAAACACAATCCAACTAAAATTGCTAGCTGATAAATTGATGGAAAGCCTGAAGCAGCACATTCTAATTTAGTTTCTATTACTTTCCCTTTCTAGAATAAAGAAACAGAATTCATTTTAATTGGTGACGATAATGGGATACAATGGCCATCAATTATTAAGACTGACTTCTTGAACGAATCCCTTGATTTGAAAAGAGAACAGATCTATAATGGTTAGAAAATCACAACTTGTGATCAGTTCTGGATGAATAAGAATTATTGGTGAAATATCATTCATACTCTCCACCAATAGAAACATCTATTCAACTGAACAATGAGGGGAAATATTGCATTTAGCTGAACAGTTGACATGCCAGATTTGAATATTTAGTAGGCACTTCATTTAAGCAAGAGACTTAAAAATCTACTTAAAATGGCTTTTTGCCTCTTTAAATGACCTTATTTGTTGATTTTTTTTGTTTTGCTTTAAATTAAGGTCACTCTCTGCCTTTGGCCTTTTTGTAGAGTTTTGGATAAAGCGGATTGACAATTTTCAGACAATGTTTTTAATTGAAAAATGCCAATTTGTTGAAACCAAAATGGTCTGTGGGAAGGTGTTCATTTTGACAAATTTTTCAAACAAAAACAAATTGAAAAAAAGATTTTATATTCCAAAGTTTTGTTTTTCCATTTTCTAAATAAAAAAAAAGGTCTTGTTTTCTGGTTCAAAATGACGGTTTCAAAATGTCAGCTAATTACTAGGCTGACCATACGTCCCGTTTTGAACGGGACAGTCCCGTTTTTTACATATTTTTGGACCGTCCCGCCTTTTTGACAAAAATATCAATTTTGTCCCATTTTTGGGGCAAGTCCCAAGCTGCTTTCTAGGGGGAGGTTCTTTCTTTGCAGGACTCGCAAGAGCTCAGGTGAAGAATCTTGCTACCTAAGGACAAGTATCAGATGTCGAAATCTCCGATGAGTAAACTGCGCTCATCGGAGATTTTGACATCTGATACTAGTCCTTAGGTAGGGAGAGGAGGCAGCGGACGGAGGGAGAGAGCAGGGAGGGATGGAGAAGGGGGATGGAGAGAAGGGAGGGATGGAGAGAAGGGGGGATGGAGAGAAGGAGTGAAGAAGGAGGAATAGTGAGAAGAGGAGGCAGCGGGCGGCGGGCTGAAGCCGACGGCGGAGCGGAGCTGTCCGGAGCCGCAGCCGGGGGCCGAGCGCGCCGGCGGGGGGGTTGCCGGCCACGTTTTATGAGACATAATCACATAACTGAATTTATGTGATTATGTCCCATAAAACCCGGCCGGCAGCCCCCCCGCCGGCGCGCTCGGCCCCCGGCTGCGGCTCCGGACAGCTCCGCTCCGCCGTCGGCTTCAGCCCGCCGCCCGCTGCCTCCTCTTTTCACTATTCCTCCTTCTTCCCTCCTTCTCTCCATCCCCCTTCTCCATCCCTCCCTTCCTCCCTGCTCTCTCCCTCCATCCGCTGCCTCCTCTCGCTCCCTCCATCCCTTCTCTCTATCCCCTTCTCCATCCCTCCCTTCCTCCCTTCTCTCTATCCCTCCATCCCTCTCTCTATCTCCCTTCTCCATCCCTCCCTTCCTCCCTTTTCTCTCTCCCTCCGTCCACTGCCTCCTCTTCCATCTCCCTTCTCTCCATCCCTCCTTCTCGCTGTCCCTTGCCTCCTCCATCCCCCCTGCTCCCTACCCCCATCTCTTCTCTCATCCATCCATCCTCGCCCACCGAGCTGGAGTGCCTGGCCAAGCTGCTGTTCTGCCACAAGGGGGCACTGCACCAGAAGGTGATCCAAGTGGTCAAGAGCCACAAAGTCAGCGCACGCTTGTGCAAGCAGCCCACGTTATGCAGCCACTGCACCGACCTCATCCAGTGAGACCCCCCTAGAGCCCCCCCAGAACCCCTCAGCCCACGTTCTGCAGCCACTGCACCAACTTCATCTGGTGAGACCCCCCTGGGACCTAGAGCCCCCCCAGACTGCCCAGAGCCCCCCCACCTCCCCCCAGCGCCCCTCAGCCCAGGTTCTGCAGCCACTGCACCGATTTCATCTGGTGAGACCCCCCCCCCCCAACCCCGTCCCGTTTTTGCCATCCCAATGTCCCGTTTTTGTCTCAAGGAAATATGGTCAGCCTACTAATTACAGAAGGAAAAAATTAAACGGTCAAAACTGAAATGTTTCACTTCATACAAACCAGAAACATTTAAGTCTGATACTTCAGTCCAATCTGGGACAGGAAGATTTTTTGAGGTCTGAAAATTTTTGCTGGGACAGCAACACAGTTTCCTGCCCATCTCTAGTTCTGGTGCTTGCCATTGAATCTTCGTTTTTGTACTGGTTTTATTTCACTTCTTACAGAAATGTAAACAGATTTACCCATTGCATTTTAGTAGTACTACAATATAATAGAACATATTTAGTCACTTAATTCCCTATCACTTTATTCATTAAGCCACAATATAGGAGGGAGTACAACAACCACATAAATGGACAGAGGAAATGAACTAAAATTAAAGTGCCAAAGACTTTGGTAAATCAGTTGTCTTTATCAACACATTTAATTAACTTTATGTAGGTATTTGAACATCATGGGTCACTGGAAAGGTTATTCACTATCAAAATATAAGGTCAGTTAAATAGCATGGTCTCAAAGTGACTCTCTCCTTCTAGTGTAAAAGGCTTGGATTCATGTCAGCTCACAGCCAATAGGACTTGAAAAGAAGGAGTTCAACCAAGTTCTCAGTAGTACAGCATATCCCATTTGTGAGGAGGGATGAACTTTGTGGGAAATTGTTAGGGAATGCTAAAGCTGTTTCCTGAGTAAATTTAGGACAACAAAATTGCTGCAATAAAATGCGGGACAGGAAAGGGTCCAGGTTGCTAATGGAGATCATCCAATCTCAAAAGTTACAAATAATTCCAACAGCCTGAAAACTGCCAGAACACCCTGAATTCTGCCCTGACCTCCTGCCACTCTTTTCCTTATCTTGAAGAGAATATTCTTAGGAATACATTACCAACATACATGCCTTGTAAGACTGTGTCTGTAATTGTGGTAAAAAAGGAATATGATTTTGGTGAAATCCAAATAGAACAGTTGGCGGTAAAAGCTGAAGTTCATTGATGTCAGCAAGTTCTCCTGATTTATCATATTATAAAACAAATGGAGCTTGGTACCGAAGCACTTCTTTTTGATACAAAATTGTGCAACTTTCATTTCCTGAATGCCTTCTAGCTTTCCAGGGAAGGGAAAGCCACCATCTACGGCCTACTAGTTGGGACCTAAATTCACAGCCCAAATACATCAGGCGGAGGGAGGGAAGAGCAGGATTGTTTTAGAGAGTGCTAGACAACAGCCTGAAGAGACAAAGGAAAACTAACCAATATGTGCTGAAAAAGCTACAATTGCGCTTGTAAGATGAGAGCCCTGAGAAAGCCCAAGCCATAACCCACTACTTGTCCACAACATTAGTTATGGGGAAAGGCAAGTAAAGTTAAATCAGTGTTTGTCTTCAACCTATCAGTGACTCTTGTTTGACCAAACAAACAATCTAATGCCTAGATTTTATTTTGGGCATTAAACCAAATAAATTACCTTAGAGAAAAGAGAAACAAAAAATTCAATAGAACTAGGATAGGATTTGCAAATCACTTCCCATGACTATCATAAAATTCCTCTCTGGGTTAGTGTTCTCTTGTGGAAGGGGGTTATTTCAGAACCCCTTGTTAGAACTGCAGTCTTCCATTCAATTAGAAATGGTGGATTATGCCCTATTAGAATGGCACTTAATCTGTAATGACATACATGAATACCAGATGAAAACTTGTACTAGTCATTTGAGACTACTCTCAAATAAAAATTTTCTAACATGCTGCTCTGAAGGTGCATATATTCAGTACACAAGTACAGAGACTCAGAATTCCCATCACCACCAATTCATCTAAAAAGAACCCAATCAGAAATGTTAAATCAAACAAATTATTCCACTTTAGAGTACAGAAACTGAAAGCGCAGATGAGTGCATGGAACAGACTCAAACCAATTACTTTTTTTTTTTACTCCCCAACTATGATTTCCTGTAGATGTCCATACAGTAAGTATCCTTGGAAAACACTAATGTCTCCCTCTGATAGAACATTTAACGAATGGCCTAGTAAACAAATGTTTTATGAGAAGTGAAATCTAATTCAGGAAAATCTCTCCCTATGTCTGTAGTAGGTGGAATTGTCAAAAGCGTTCCGCACTGGTCTAACTCTGCCCACTGAGCTTACAAGAGCAGAGTTTGCCCGATGCCGAGAAATTTCAATATTCACCCCTGGTAAGTTTGCCTATCCTCTGTAAGGTTGTGTCTTTGCAGCATAGGCAAGGAGTAATTATCACACCATGAAGACTAGAAATTTTTATGTAAGAAAAAGCAAACAAATTCTCACACATTTCCTGCCTATATGAGCTGGGGGCTTCAAGGGAAAAAACCAACACCCAATATCACAAGACTTACAATAAGTTTGCATGTATGGGTGATACTGGATCACCAGCTCATTATGGGGCCTTAAACAAGTCCCTTAACTTCATTTTATCTGTAAAACAAGTGTAATAGCACTCAGCTGCATCAGAGAAGCATTCTGAGCCTTCATTCTTTGAAAGGCACCTTGCAATCAATGGAAGAAGCCATATAAAAATAACAAAGAATCCCTGTGCTGGTAGATTTAATTTTTGGGCTAGTAAGTGTCAAACACTTTTTCCAAGCCCTCATAATAACATAATTATGTAGCGTTTCAAACATTCAATACAAACTATTACCTTTTCTTACCTTCATGTGGAAAAAACTCAACTCTAACCCAAAGGCTAGTGAGCATGGGTTTGTAAGAGAAGAAAAGCTTTCCATAAATAATCGTTTAATTGTGCTGTTTTATTTATGCAACTTAATTGCAAGATCAACATTTTTAAATTAACTTTAGTCCACACCCAAGGAGCCTCTGAAAAATGACAGGCTACCAAATGTGAACTAAACAAAATATATCTGCTGGGCCTCCTTTAGGGTGTAGCTTTGAAAACAAAGTGTAAACCGAAGAAAAAAGGTTCTCAGCTGTGTAGCAACACAAAAAATAGAGGGGGAGCCATAAATACAAAGAGACTCTCACATGAACATAAGAACTTTGTAAGAATAGGGTCAGTGTCTCAGCTATACAGTTGTTACACATTAGGAGCCAGGTCATCACACAACAGTTCTAGGAAACCATAGCACTTACTTGCGCTCTGATGGGGCTAAAAAGTACGAAATAGGGAAAGCACACTGACTGGTAGAACATTTTGGAACTGATATTTGATGGGTTGGGAAACTGAGGTAATCTTCTAAAAGGAAGCTTACTTACATAAGAGAACAGGCGAAGAGGACTAAAAGGGTCTGGACAGGATTCTGATATAGAGACAAAAAGTTTATACCTACCTTAGAACTGTTCAGTATTAGTAAGTACACATGAGGTATCTGCTAGAAATCTTTCCTCAGGCAGAAAGATTCAGGACCAAACTATGCAGAGGGACTTTTTAAAATCATTTGTTTAGAAGTGTTTGTAGGGATGTAAATATCTGTTCAAAGACTGGCAGCGTTTCAACCATTTGATTAAAAAAAAAAAGGAAAATGGCTACATTTGGTAGAAGTGTGAAGTACATATCTGAAAAGCCCACACATACATGTGCAAAAGTCAGAAAGCCTAATTTAATTCTGCTTCCTTTATTGCTGATAAAGTTCCTCAAAAAAAAAATCTGTACGTTTCCTTCAAAAATACAGCAAAAGTTCAATCACATGCTTCAAGATGACCTATCATAAAAAGATAAAATTGTTTGCTTAACAAAACAAGAAAAGGTGAACCAAATTACAATATTTATCTGAACATAATTTCAGATTGATTTAAATATTGTGTCACACTGTAAGGCAGTTAAACTGTTAGATTTGATCAACCTGGTGAGCAACAAATCCCAGATGGCAAGTCAGCCTCAAATACTTCAGTACAAAAAAAAAATCCGTGTTTTTTTTTTTTTTTTAAACACACCACTTATCCACTAGAAGTTATGCTCAAGGTAAAACATTAGCTGACCAACACAGCTTTATCTTGCTTGGAGTTGGTTCCCTACCCGTCCCCATGCTTGTGTAATGACACATAGGGCTTGTCCTCACTACAGCAGGGAAGCATCGATCTTTTGGCAATCGATTTATTGCGTCTCGTCAAGATGCAATAAATCGATCACCAGCAGCTCCCCCGTCAACTCCGGAAGTCCAGCTCGCCAAAAGGCGCAAGCTGGAGTTGACAGGGGACTGCACCGCCGACCGCCGCATCCATGAGGACGGGAGGTAAGTCGGCTGTAGAGACACCGATTTTGTGTAGCTACAGTCGATTTCCCCCCCTAGTGGAGACCAGCCCTTAGAAATAGTGTGTTTCTGGCACAGTAGGTTGCAAATCTTCAGATAAAAAGTTTCTTGAAGCACTACCACACATGCAATTTTTTTTTAACATCAAGTTACTGAATCTTGACATTTCTTCTGAACATGCTCATCCCTTTTTTTGGTAAGAAAAGTTTGCTTCCGTATCCTCTTATTCCCATCTGCATTATACTTCAAATCACTTAACAAAAAAGTCCATTACATAATTTGTTTACATTTGTCATCAACTATTTGTTTTCATCTAATACAATACAGGACTCAGAATATTAAGCTAAGGTTACTGGATACAGTCTAAATGTGTACAAACGTCTTACTAAGCATAGAAAGACTACAACTGTATGAAGAAGGATTCTGGTGGCTTGTCTCTCTCACCAACAAAAGTTGGTCCAATAAAAGATATTACCTCATCTACCTTCAATCTGTATTTGAGACAGAACCAAAACAATTTCACTTTAGATTTCAAGCAGGCGGAGTGTAAATATAGAGCTGCCATTTGAAAGCCTTGAGAAATTAAAGATTAAAGTACTATCACTCTAGATTAAATGTTACAGATTAAAAAAGGCTTCACATGTTAGAATCATTTATGAGGTTTAAATACTGGTTGTCTGCCTAGTTTTATCCTATTTTTCTGCCAGCTTCCAAATGAGTAATATATTTATTACTTTAAGGAGTTGGGGGGGGGCATTAGGTCTTAGAAAATAAATTTATACTTAAACCCCTTCATATTATGAATTAGTAAAACAAGGATGTTTAATCTAAAAAGTTTGTGCATTTTTTCTAATATGCTATTTAAATGATCTATTATCAAATGCTCCCTTTGAGTATTTTAAGAACTGTTTGCTATAATGAAAAATGTTATAACTTAGAATTTCTTATGGAGAAAAAGTAATCTTTTTTTACTGTGTGTTAAAGTCATTTTTTATTTTATTTTTTAAATGTGTAATTCAAGGGAAATTACTTGTTGGTATCAATCATGTGGCTCTTACTCAAGTTTTTACTGTTTATATGAAATTTGGCCTGAGTGAGGACACATGCCAAATATATTTTCTAGCTAAAAGGGCACTAAATTTGAAATGTAGTCAGTTTCAAATAATGAGTTTAAAGTAGTTTCAGGCACAATAGCTGCCACTGAATCCCCGTGCCAAAAACTTAACAATCACATTTTCCTGTGTGTTTCTGTCCTTGACACTATGTGAAAGACACAAAACAGAGGAACGATTTTTTGAACAATTGCACGGAAAGAAGAAAATGCTTCCTTCCCACATATATAGAGCATTGTTGCTTGGATTCAGCCTGCAGGAGGGAATCCCATTTTCAATTCTCAGCGGCTCCAGAACATGTTTGGGAAGCAGGGGAGGCCAAACATTCCCATCTTGAGAAGAAGTTTGGAATGTTCCTAATATTCAAAATTAGCCCATTTTTTCCATTAGGCTTTTTGTTTATCAGTCTCTTCATTCATATTTTAATAGCTGGTCCATTTAGAGGATGAAGTAGTATCTTGGACCTTTTCCTGCTTATATTAAACATGTTTTGAGTTATAAATATTATGGTGGGCCTCACAGAGTAATGCTTCCAGTATTCTGGATGAGCTCCCATTTCTAGATACACCACAATCGAGTGCTCACCGTTCTCTGCAAAGAGTCCTGTGGCACCTTAAAGACTAACTAAAGTATTGGAGCATAAGCTTTCACCCTGACTCTTCCCACCTCTTTTACGCCCAGTTCTGTCCCCCAGGTGACCCATCCCCACTCCTCTCCCTCCCTCACAGAGGCTCCATGAGCTGTTGGGTGGGTGAGCAGGCCAAATCCCCCAGCTGAACCTTTTGGAAAGAATACTTCAGAAGGGAGTGACCTGGAGGTCATCCACTGAACAATGCACAAAGAGAGGCAGAGTCCCTTTTCCATGTCACCTTCACTCCTGCCTCCACACCTTACAGATTGTACTCCATAGCTCTGGAACCAGAATGTGGGAGGAGATGCAGACAGGTGGTTAGGGAAGGAGCCACTCTGGCCTCTGTGATTCTTGAAGGATCCATGGGGTTTGGCAGCTATCCAGTCACGTTTTCTGCAGGAAACGAAGAGGGCATCTCTGCTATCTCCCAGGACAAGAATGGGCCAAAATAAAGTCCTCTAAATTTGGCTCAATATGTGTTCAGCTTCTTAAATTTTAATACTCACATGCCACATTCTGAATTATTTCATAAGCCAGGCATAATGGGGGCCATTATCATTCCTGTTTTGTTCATCTCCCAAAATTAAAATAGTTCCAGGGCAAATATAAATTCAATTATTAGACGATCTAGATTTAACAGATTTTTTTTAAATACATGTTTAAAGATGATGGGGTTGGTTGGTTGTTTTTGATAGAAAGGTACCAAATGGTACCACAAGGTACCACAAGGTTCTTCTTCGAGTGCTTGCTCATGTCCATTCCCACAAGTGTGTGCGCACCGCGCATGCACGGTTCCGGAAAGTTTTCCCCAGCGGTACCCGTAGGGTCGGCAGGGGCGACCCCTGGAGTGGCGCCCTTATAGCACTGTATATATGCCCCTGCCGACCCTTCCCCGCTCAGTTCCTTCTTCCCGCCCATGACGGTTAGCTGGAATCCCCTCGTTATCTGCTTAGCGGTATCCCATCTTATCGAAGACTGTTCTTGTTTATTCTGTATATAGTTGTGCTTAGTAGTTAATTGTTACCTGTTAGTTAGAATAGATTAGGTGTTAAGGTTTATCTCCGCCTCATCCCGGGGCATGCCTGGGGCACCAGGCTTCAAGAACTGTGATCTCTGTGGGAAGCCGATGCCAAACAGTGATCCTCACGCAAACTGCCTCAAGTGCCTAGGTGAGAGCCATCAGTCTGAGCGCTGCTCAATCTGTAAAAACTTCAAACCTAGAACAAAGAAGGAAAGAGACCACCGATTAAAACTAATCTTGATGGAGTCCGCCCTGCAGCCACAGGAGGATCTCCCATCCACATCGGTGCGCAGCGCACCGCCATCGGTACGGGAGTCTGCGGCACCGAGGAAGGAGAAATCTCACAGGCACCGATCTCCGCACCGTTCCGAAAGCCCTCGGCGGCACCGCTCCCAATCGCCGGTGCCGCACAAGAAGCAAAGGGGCCGCTCTCCACCTCGAAAGGCTAAGGCGAAGACTTCGTCGACGCGGCAGACTTCGGGTCACCTAGATGAGCCCCGTAAAGTGCCACAAGCGTTGGGCCCGGTGCGCGTACACGCATCAGGAGATGGTGTAACGCAGCACGAGCCTTTCTCCGGCTTTGCCGCACCGTCAACCCCGGAGACCTTTGAGGCAGCCCGGGAGTTGATTGACTTAGCGGGCGACGTCAGCGCGGCACCGTACCTGACTCAGCCCTCGGGCCCGGCTTCGGCAACGAGCCCGGCACCGTTTGTGGCTCCGGCACCGCTACCTAGATCGGTGACGCCCATCATACCTCCGATGTCAATGGGGTCGGCACCGACGATGCCTCCTGCCCCGGCACCGCCTATTTCGTCGCAGCAGGCTCCCCCGGTGCCGACGGTGCCCATCTCTTCAGAAAGTCGGCACCTGCCTTCTACGGCACCGTATGTCTACCCTGGTCAGGGTTACCTCGTGGCGCCGGAAGGCGCGGCACCGCCATGGCCCACCTCGGGGCGCTCTTCTGACTCGGACACCGGCTCCTCCCGCTCCGGGCGCAGCCACCGCACCGGAGCGACGTCTGTCCATTCGGGTCATAGTCACCGCACCCACAGAGCTGACCGACACCACTCCCGGCACCGTCGTTCCTCCCACCATTCGGTTCCTTGGCAGCAAACCCAAGGGCCGGTGCAGTGGCCTATCTGGACCCCATGGGCATTCCAACAGATGCAGGGACCACCATCTGTGTCCGCATCTCTGCCCTCGGTACCTCGGGGCCCAGTATCTGCAACAATCACTCGGCCTCCCTCTGATGTACCGGAAGACGAGCCGGTACCGGGTCCGTCGGGTCTGGGACGGCACCAGGTATCTCCCTCCCATCACTCCTCGGCTCGCTCCATCGCCGAACCACCTTCAGGAGACACCATCCAAGAGGAGACTCATTTTGCTACCTCTTCCTCATCCTCGCCAGATGAGGCGGTGGCAGGCTCTTCAACATCGGGCCTCCCACCCATGGATGTTAAAGGACACCAGGATCTTCTTAGAAGGGTCGCCCAGAACCTCAACCTCCCGGCAGAGGAGGTTCTGGAAGAGGATGATCCCACGGTTGACATCCTTACATCTGATGGTCCTCCTAAGATAGCCTTGCCCTTCATTAAAAAGATCCTGTCAACTTCCAAAACACTCTGGCAAACGCCTTCCTCGATTCCTCCGACGGCAAGGGGGGTTGAACGCCGCTACTTTGCGCCCAGAACAGGCTATGAATACTTATTCACGCATCCTCCCCCGGGTTCTCTGGTTGCCGATGCTGTGAATCACAGGGAAAGGCAAGGCCAAACAGGCCCCACGCCAAAATCCCAGGATGCTAAGAGACTAGACTTATATGGCAGAAAAGTCTATTCTTCGGCATCGCTGCAGCTGAGGGTAGCAAATCAGCAAGCAGCGTTGGGGCGGTATGCCTTTAACTCTTGGTCGACCCTGACCAAATTCCAGGACAAGATCCCTAAGGAGTTGACTCCGGAGTTTACCGCCATTGTGGAAGAGGGCAAGGTGGTCTCCAGGGCGGCCCTACAGGCGGCACTTGACTCGGCGGACTCGGCCTCCCGAACAATGGCTACAGCCATAGTTATGAGACGTGGTGCGTGGCTCCAAGTCTCGGGTATCCCTCCACCGGTCCAAGCAACGATCCAGGACCTCCCCTTCGAGGGTCAGGGCTTGTTTGCGGAGGCTACCGATCAAAAACTGCACTCGATGAAGGACTCTAGGGCCATGCTTCGCTCTCTGGGCCTTCACACTCCACAACCTGCTAGGCGCCCATTCCGACCCCCACCTGCTCCTCCTGCTCGTTTCTACCAGCCGGCTCCCCGGCGGGACCAAACTAGAAGGGGCGGTAGGGGAAATAACAGGGGCCGCCCGCGTTCGTCATCACGCAACGGCCAACAAAACCAAGGGCCCAGGCAACCCCCGAACACCAGGCCCAACTTTTGAAGGTGCGCCCGGGGGCGACGATCCAGCTTCCCTTCTGTTTGTGAACCGCTTGTCCCACTTTTACCAGGCATGGTCTCGAATCACCTCAGACAAATGGGTTCTCAGCCTGGTGAAAGTGGGATATTCTATCCAATTTTCCTCCCTTCCACCCACCCACCCACCTTCCCCGTCCCTCTTCAGGGACCCTTCTCACGAGCAACTCCTAGTTCAGGAGGTCCAAACCCTCTTGTCTTTGGGTGCCATAGAGGAGGTTCCTCAAGAATTTCGGGGCAAGGGCTATTACTCCCGTTATTTCCTTATCCCGAAGGCCAAGGGTGGCCTTCGTCCTATCCTAGACCTGCGGGGCCTCAACTCCTACATAAAGAAGCTGAAGTTCCGCATGCTCTCCCTAGCAACTATCATTCCTTCCATGGATTGTGGAGACTGGTTCGCCGCCCTCGACTTAAAGGACGCATATTTTCATATTTCGATTATCCCCAGTCACAGGAGATTCCTGCGATTTGTGGTACGGGACCGTCATTACCAGTTTGCGGTGCTCCCCTTCGGTCTATCCACTGCCCCAAGGGTATTTACAAAATGTATGTCGGTCGTGGCCGCAGCCCTGAGACGGAATCAGGTACACGTTTACCCTTACCTGGACGATTGGCTCATAAGAGCAAACTCAAGAGAACTAGCAGTCCAGCAGGTAGCTCTCGTCAGAGCTACATTCCTCAGGTTGGGCCTCATACTGAACGAGCCAAAGTCGACTCTAGAACCTACGCAAAGAATAGAGTTCATAGGAGCAGTATTGGACTCTCAACAAGCCATGGCATTCCTGCCTCCAACTCGGGCCGAGACTATAAAGAGCTTAGTTCTTTCCGCCCTCCGGTTTCCAACCACCACGGCCAGAAACTGCATGGTCCTCTTAGGCCATATGGCAGCCTGCACGTTTGTGGTACCCTACGCCAGGCTCCGCCTACGACCACGGCAGACTTGGCTGATGACAGTGTACAAGCAGGGAAGGGACCCACTAGACCTTATCGTCACCCTCCCAAACCATACGCTGAGTTCACTCCATTGGTGGCTACACCCCAGCTCACTCACAGCAGGGGTCCTTTTCCACAAGCCCCAACCTACAGTGACATTAGGGACAGATGCCTCCGACCTCGGCTGGGGAGCTCATCTGGGAGACACCAGGACTCAAGGACACTGGTCTCACCACGAGCTGTCCCTTCACATCAACGTCCGAGAGCTGAGAGCGGTTCGTCGCGCGTGCCAGGCATTTCGGGGCCAGTTACAAGGCAAGTGCGTGCTGGTCCAGACAGACAACACGGCGACAATGTTTTATATAAACAAACAGGGTGGTGCTCGCTCTTCTCCCCTATGCAGGGAAGCCCTAGCTCTCTGGGAGTTTTGTATCGCACACAATATCCATCTCATAGCCGCATACCTCCCGGGGGCCCAGAATGTCCTAGCGGACACCCTCAGTCGCTCGTTTCGGGGCCACGAGTGGTCTCTCAGGGGGGACATTGCGCATTCAATCTTCCTACAGTGGGGATTTCCCCACCTAGACCTGTTCGCCACGAGGGCCAACAGGAAGTGCCAGAGGTTTTGCTCCCTCATGAACAGCAGCCCAGGATCAGAGGCAGACGCCTTTCAGATCCCTTGGAGGGAGGGTCTGCTCTATGCATTTCCACCGTTCCCACTCATCCACAAGGTGTTACTCAAGGTCCGCCTGGACGGAGCGTCCATGATCCTAATAGCGCCGGCATGGCCCCGCCAGCATTGGTACACTCTACTGCTATCTCTATCAGTGTCCAGACCTATAACCCTCCCTCTCCTTCCCACACTGGTGTCCCAGGACCACGGGCGGTTGCTTCACCCCAACCTCCAGTCCCTTCACCTCACGGCGTGGAATATCCGTGGTTAAATGCCTCGGAGCGCCGGTGCTCGGACCAGGTTAGGGAGGTTCTGCTGGGTAGCAGAAAGTTATCAACTCGCACCACTTACATGGCCAAATGGAAACGTTTTTCCCTATGGGCACAGCATAAAGGTGCGGACCCCGCTCTGGCTCCCATACCTTTAATCCTGGACTATCTTCTGGACCTTAAAAGACAAGGTCTAGCCATATCGACAATTCGTGTCCACTTGGCGGCTATCTCAGCCTTCCATACAGAAGTGGGGGGGTCCTCTGTGTTTAGTAGCCCCCTCGTGGGGCGATTCCTGAAGGGGTTGGAAAGGTTGTATCCTTCGATGCGGCAACCGGTTTCTCAGTGGGACCTGAACCTGGTGTTGGCGGCGCTCATGAAACCTCCCTTTGAGCCCCTAGCCTCCTGCCCACTTTCTTATCTTTCCTGGAAGACGGCCTTTCTGGTGGCGATTACATCTGCACGTCGGGTCTCTGAGCTCAGAGCGCTCACCTCGGAGCCCCCGTACACCGTCTTCCATAAAGATAAGGTTCAACTACGACCTCACCCGGCCTTCCTTCCAAAAGTGGTCTCCGCTTTCCACTTGAATCAGGACATTTTTCTCCCTGTATTTTTTCCTAGGCCCCATGCTTCCAATAAGGAAAGAATGCTACATTCTTTAGACGTAAAGAGGGCATTGGCGTTTTACATAGAACGCACAAAACCTTTTCGTAAATCTCCACAACTTTTTATTTCAGTGGCAGAACGGATGAAGGGGTTGCCGATTTCTTCGCAACGCCTGTCGAGATGGATCACCTCGTGTATCACGCTGTGTTATAACCTCTCGAACGTTTCTCCTCCGCCACTAACAGCCCATTCAACCAGAGCCCAGGCCACATCCACGGCGTTCCTGGCGCACATTCCGATTGGTGACATCTGCAGAGCTGCGACATGGTCCTCAGTCCATACCTTCTCCTCGCACTACGCCATTGTGCAACAGACTGCGGAGGACGCTGCCATGGGACAGGCGATCCTGGCAGCAGGGACTAGGTCTACTCCTCTCCCACCTCCAAGGTAACTGCTCGTAAGACACTTGTGGGAATGGACATGAGCAAGCACTCGAAGAAGAAAGAACAGTTACTCACCTCTCGTAACGTTTGTTCTTCGAGATGTGTTGCTCATGTCCATTCCCAATCCCACCCGCCTCCCCTCTGTCGGAGTACCGGCAAGAAGGAACTGAGCGGGGAAGGGTCGGCAGGGGCATATATACAGTGCTATAAGGGCGCCACTCCAGGGGTCGCCCCTGCCGACCCTACGGGTACCGCTGGGGAAAACTTTCCGGAACCGTGCATGCGCGGTGCGCACACACTTGTGGGAATGGACATGAGCAACACATCTCGAAGAACAAACGTTACGAGAGGTGAGTAACTGTTCTTTTTGACAGAAAGGTACCACAGCAAGGTACCACACAAGGTACCACAAGGTTTTGATAGAAAGGTACCACAAGGTACCACAAGGTACCACAAGGTACCACAAGGTTTTGACAGAAAGGTACCACAGCAAGGTAAGCAGTGAGAGCAAAGGAAAAGAACAGCTTGACTGCTTGCAATTCTTCTGACACAGAGCTTCCTGGTAGCCAGGAGGAGAAGCTTCAGGGGAGCCTCTGCCCCCCTCCCCCCCCCCCTGGCCAGATGCCTGATATCCCAGAAAGAATGTGGGAACGTGTGACAGGGATGCCACATGTGTATTAATTAGAATGACTGATGTCTGGCAGCCCTGCTTCAACTAGAGTTGTGGGTGCCAAAGCTTCTGAAATGTCAAGCCCTCTGTTTCTTGAGTTGGGTGCAGTCCTTACCCTCTCCGTGCCTCAGACTCCCCATGTGTAAAATAGGTCTAATACTTTACTACTCAGCAGCATGGGGGGACTTACAAATATTTATAAAAGTGCTCAGAGATTCTGAGATGAGAGGCACTGTAGGTGGGGTTCTTTATAAAACCCATTTCTGCACCTATTTTCTGTAACTATAGTAATGTGATCATTAGAACTATGGTTTCTCGATTTTGGTTTCTCATTTGCTTTTGCTCCTTTTGCACAATGTACTGATCACTCTGGCACACAATACAAGTCAGAACCAATCACCCCAAAAAACTGAATGGAGAGATCAAAATTGGAAAGTAATAACACATGCATAACACTTAAAACTGGGTGAAACTTTTCAGCAGAAACTTTTTTCCCCATTGAAACAATGTAGATACAGATGGACCCACAACAATTTGTCAGAATGTGGCAGAGCATTATAAATATTGCTAGTCCCTGAGACATCTTACTGTCATGGAACAGTGCTAAATCTTGAGATCTTTGGAGTGCTATAATTCCCTTTGGCTGAAATAAGAGCCAAGGTGCAGAGCACTTCTTGACATTTGGCACATAGGAGACATCAGAGGCCCTATTTGTAGTCAAGAAGAATTTTTTTAAATTATTTAAAGACCTATATCATCCTCAACACCACAATGAAGAGTTTCAAATTCACAAAAAAAATATATAAAAAAGGGTAGGGGAAGTGACTAAAAGGGGAGGTATTAAATGTAGAGAGCTCCCCTTAAAAAAAAAAAGTATTAATCTTTCCCCACTTTTTAGAAGCATCGTCAGTACCCAATCTAATTCCATTGCATTTCAGTGAGGGATCCCATGGACATGACACTGAATTAGGAATCAGGAGACCTGAGCTTAGTTTCCAGCTCTGATGCTGAACTGCTGTGTGACCTTGGACTAGGTAGGTAGTTTTCCCTTCTCTGCCACCGTTTTCCCTCTTATCCTTTGTCTCTTTACTATTTAGAGAGTAAACACCTCAGGGCTGGGACTCTCTCTCACTGACTGAGTTTACACAGTGCCTACCACAATGGGAACAGGAACAGTGTAACACAAATACAGGCACTTTGGTCAGGCCTTAAATGAGGTGAGTTTCAAAAGAAGAGCAAGTTCTATACCACAGGCAGAGCCCAGGGCAACGGTAATTTGAGGAACTAGGAATGTAAAGGGGAAACTCTAAAAAAAATTTCGAGTACATTTCTAGAAAGAAAGAAAGACAGACTTAAAATTTCAAAGCATATGTAATCTGATTACTAGAGCTGAAGGAAACAAGCTGCTGTGCTCCACCTCTGCATAAACAATAGGATGTGTTTATAACATAGAGCTCTCACTCACATCCCTTCTCATGTAAAGTTAGTCAAATAAGTCTGCAGTGTATCTGGATCACACTTCCAGAAATCCTCAGGCCAGTCCTATGCATAATGGTGGTCAGGAAATTATTAAAAGTTTGGGTGAAAAAAACAGGCATGGAAAACTGCCCAAAAATGCTAAAGGCAGTTCTAAAGCAAGAGTGAGGAAACCCTACAGAGACTTCAGATAGGATGTCGAGAAGGACCCTGGAACTGCCAGGGCCAATATCTATTAGCAAAAAGTTCAAGGAGCAGAATCCCAAATAGCCATGGCCAACATCGTTAAAAGCCTTAAAAAAAAATTTTTTTAAAATTACCATCTCATATGCCAATTTAGAAAGTCAGCTCTCTACGCAGGGCCGGCGACAGAAATTTGGGGGCCCCCCTACTCTGATAGTTTGGGGGCCCCCTCAGCCTAGCCGTCCCCCCACCCCCCCAGCTGACAGCAGCGAGAGCCCGGGAGCGGCATGAGCCGCCCTTGCTGCTCCCTCCTTCCCCTCCCCCTGCCCTTTCTCCCCCAGACTGAGCCGCTGCCGCCGGCCAGGCTCACTGCTCTGGCCGGGGACAGGCGCTCGTCCGGAGGAGAGCCGCGCCGGATGACTATGGGTAGAGCTGTACTGGGGCCCCCCTAAAGTCCGGGGCCCGGTACAGCTCTACCCGTAGTACCCCCCTGTCGCTGGCCCTGTCTCTACGTGATAAGCAGCAAGTGAAAATTATGCTCTGGGAGGCATAGTCCAATCATAGGAGTTCAGTCACAGGCCTGGCAACCATGACCACAGCACAAGTAGGTAGGAAATTGGAGGGAAAACAAAACATGCTGCTTGTAGTTCCTGTAAAATAGCTAAACACTCCCTTTCCTTGAAAACACTCACTGATGGGAAAAGAGTACAGAAAGGATTTATTTCTCATAGATAGGTGCAAGGACAGGAGAGGGTGAGGTCCACCTTCAAACCTGGTAGACCTCAAAGACAAACATGAAAAGTCAGGCCTCATCACCTCAGAGGGCCAGCCAATAGGCAACCATGGCAGCACAATTCATTCAGGAGCTAAAACCCCTTTTAGAACAACTACAGAAGGTATTCATGATCTTAGAAAAGGTGGGCATCAATTTCTGGTGCCTGGGAGAATGCTTACGATTTGGCAAGCCTGAATGTTCAATAAAAAACCACCCAATCAGCTCATTTTATAAACAGCATGTTTCAATCCCACAAGTCATTAAAAACCTCCCATTCACGAATTTTCCACAGAACCTGCAGATGTTTCCAGTCACTAGAAATCCATTGAAAATACAGAATCCCAGAAAAACATTATAGAATTAAAAAAAATAAAAAATACTCTTACCTCCCTGCATCTTTTCCAATTATTCCAAAGAAGAGAATATTTTAATACCAAAATAATAGCAGTTCAGCTTTACTGATGTGCAATATGAATGTTTTTGTCTTTATTCCCATTCATTGGGAAAGTTTGGTTACAACTCTCCCATTGAAATGCAAATAATGCAAGCAATTTTTGATCAACTGCTATAGAAAATTACTCTAATAGAACTCATTGCTGTATTATTTATAAATCCACACAGATGTCTACAGCCCTCTCTCATTTCTTTTGTATATGTATTAGAATAATGTTGTATGGAAGGAAGGGGGATTTTTTTGTTTTGTTTTAAGGAAAGGTAAAGTTAAGGAAGTGGTAAAAAAAATATCCTGAATGAAATAATGCTTAGCATTGCCAAATAGTGGATATTGAATCAGGGCCACATCATGCCATTGACCAATGAGGTGTTCTGTTTAAAAAACGAATATTCTCATATGACCTAAAGTCCTTTTTGAAAGTTGGCCTCTGACAATTAATTATACTAAATTTGCAGAGAAATCATACTTACTCAAATTCTAGTTTTGGTCTCTTTACTATAGAATATCTCCCAGCTGAATTATTTTTGTAAAATTAGTGACAAGAACAATGCAGTTTATACAGTATAATTGCCAGTTTCAATAGGAGGTTTTAAAAGCAAGAGATTGCTAAAAACATTACAACCCATTCTGACATACTTACCCAGGGAGTGTGGGGGAAGGCAGGCACAGATCTTCTGCTGTAGTCAATGGTAATTAATGATGACAATTGATGTAAGGATGTAAGAACTCATACCAGGGCATGATTTGTCTGATCAACATTTTTAAAAAGGAAGGCACAGATTCAAATAGATTTGAGTTTCAGAATGTAATACTACACTTCTCTAGATCAGTAATGCAGAACTGCAATAGACCAGTTTTTACTACTGAAGTGAAACATCAGGATACAAATGTTCTGCATTAGCATAGTAACTTGTCAACCCAACTTTGATACCTGGAAAGATGCTGGAACAAATGATAAAATAAATCAATTTATAAGCATCTAGAGGATAGATGTTAAACTGAGGGGGAGGGGCAGATGTATCTAGTGACGTTCCACAAGGATAGGGTGATCAGACATCCTAATTTTAGGGGCTTTGTCTTATATAAACAACTATCTCCCCCCCCCGCCCCAAGTCCCAATTTCACACACTTGCTGTCTGGTCACCCTAGGCAGGGGTCTGGTACTGTTGAACATTTTCATTAGTGACTTGGATAAGGGAAGAGGAGATTATGCTTATAAAATATGCAGATGACAACAAGCTAGAATGGGATGCTAGCACTTCAAGGGACAGGATAAGCATTCAAAATGAACTTGACAAATTAGAGAATTTATATGGAATCAGGATGAAATTTAATAAAGACAGAAAAAAAATCAAATGCACAACTACAAAATGGGAAATGGCCATCTAGGTAGTAGTATTGCAGAAAAAAATCCCCGGTTAAAGTGGATCACATATTTAATAGGAGTAAAAAATGTGATGCGGTTGCGAATAAGGCAGCTATCTTTCTGGGGTATATTAACAGGAGTGTCATATATAAGGCACAGGAGGCAATTGTAACACTCTACTCAGCACTGGTAAGGTTTCAGCTAGAGTATTGTGCCTAGTTTTGGTCTTCACACTTTAGGAAAGATATGGACCAATTGGAAAGAATTCAGAGGAGAGCAACAGAAATGATGCATTCAAAGGTTTAGAAAAACTGACCTACATGGAAAGGTTAAACAAAACCTAAACATATCTAGTCTTGGGGGACTTAATAACAGTCTTCAAATATGTTAAGGGCTGTTATAAAGAGGATGGTAACCAATTTTCTCCATGTCCAATTAAAGTACGAAAAGTAGTAAACAGTTTAATCTGTAGCAAGCAAGATTTACCGTATTTTTCGTCATATTGGACGCTCCGGCGTATAAGACGCCCCCGACTTTTAAAGTAAAAAAGCCGGGGGAAAAAAAACAACCAAAAAAACCCCACCACACACAAAAAGCGCCCCGGTTCCCCCCTCCCCGCCGTGGGCGGGCTGCCGGGGGCGCCCCGGTTCCCCCCTCCCCGCCGCGGGCGGGCTGCCGGCGGTGCCCCGGTTCCCCCCTCCCCGCTGCAGGCGGGCTGCCGGGGGCGCCCCGGTTCCCCCCTCCCCACCGTGGGCGGGCTGCCGGGGGCACCCCGGTTCCTCCCTCCCCGCGGCGGTTCCCCCCACCCCGCCGCGGGCGGGCTGCCGGGGGCGCCCCGGTTCCCCCCTCCCCGCCGTGGGCGGGCTGCCGGGGGCGCCCCGGTTCCCCCCTCCCCGCCGCGGGGAGGGAGGAACCGGGGCGCCCCCGGCAGCCCGCCCGCGGCGGGGAGGGGGGAACCGGGGCGCCCCGGCAGCCCGCCCGCGGTGGGGAGGGGGGAACCGGGGCGCCGCCGGCAGCCCGCCCGCGGCGGGGAGGGGGGAACCGGGGCGCCGCCGGCAGCCCGCCCGCGGCGGGGAGGGGGGAACCGGGGCGCCGCCGGCAGCCCGCCCGCGGCGGGGAGGGGGGAACCGGGGCGCACGCACTGTTTTTTTTTTTGTTTGTTTGTTTTTTGTGATGGGGCGAATAGGTATATTCGCCCTATAAGACGCACCAACTTTTCCCCCCCCCGTTTTGGGGAAGAAAAAGTGCGTCTTATAGGGCGAAAAATACGGTAAGTTAGAAAGTTTTCCCTAATATCCAACTATAAAAAGAGTGGAATAGGTTGCATAGAGAGGTTGTGGAATTCTTATCATTGGAGGTTAAGAACAGGTTAGACAAACACCTGTCCACGATGGTCCAGGTCTACTTGGTCCTGCCTCAGCATGAGGGGCTGGGAATAGAGAACCTCTCAAACTCCCTTCCAGCCTTACATTTCTACGATTTTACAGTTAGACTAATCCCACCATATTGATTCTATCCCAGGGGTCAGCAACCTTTCAGAAGTGGTGTGCTGAGTCTTCATTCATTCACTCTAATTTAAGGCTCCGCATGCCAGTAATACATTTTAACATTTTTAGAAGGTCTCTTTATGTCTAATATAGAACTAAACTATTGTTGTATGTAAAGTAAATAAGGTTTTTAAAATGTTTAAGAAGCTTCATTTAAAATTAAATTCAAATGCAGAGCCCCCCAGACCAGTGGCCAAAACCTAGGCAGTGTGAGTGCCACTGAAAATCAGCTTGCGTGCCACCTTTGGCACACGTGCCATAGGTTGCCTAGCCCTGTTCTAGCCTATCCTTAGCTATCTTATGTTCATTTTCTTTCCAGTGTTACAGATGTAATGAAAATTAGTATAGAGACTTTTCATTTCAATAAATCAAATATTTTGACTTGCATTGGAACTCATCAAGAGAGATCTGGTTTATATACCAGTTTTGGAGGCTAATCTGATATCTAGGGAACAGTGAACTCCTGCTAACAAGCCAGCAGAGGGAGCACAAATCACTATTTTATATGAGGCACTAAAATAGTGGGTATGGTAGCTTTTGTAGCCTTTCACCCAGAATTATATGGTACTTTAAAAAAACAACAACAACACCAGCAACTGATATGTGGATTTCTGAAGACCTGTCTAATCAAATATAATAATCTAGGCGAGACCAATCTCACTCAGGATACTTGCTTTGTAACCACATATTATTAGGAGACATATTTTAGTCACACTAACCACCTATATAAGGTCATTTAAAGAAAAAGTTGCAGCCATGCAGGAAACTTGCAACTGAATGCAAAAAAAACAAAGACAAAAAACCTCTCTCTCAAATGACAATATGTAGCACTTATACATAGCCCTTGCCACCCATAGTTCTTAAAACACTTTGGGTAAAATGGTAATGCTAATGTTTAAGAATGGACAAGTCAACAGTCAACTATCACCCTTGTGCTCTAGCTCTTCCAAGATCAAACGATTCATTGGCAGAGCTGGAAACAGAACCCATTCCTCATAACTTCTCTTTCTGCATTTCATCCATAGAACCATACTGTTAAATATTCAGTCAAGGCAAAAGGACATACCAGGCCAGATCCTCTGCTCATGTAAGTCAACATAGCTCTATTGTCTTCAATGGAGATACACTGATTTACAACCGCTGAGAATCTTCCTATCATTTCACAGAAATGAAGGTAAATGGAAATCACCCAGGTGATTCCTTGTCCTCGTGGAAAGGACAGCACTCCCCCACAAACGCACACAACCACTGAAGTCTAAAACTGAGAGTCACAGAACACACAACTCATTTGAAACCTTGACTCATGTTGCTCAGTCTTCCACCAAGGCTCAGTCCAAGTTGCTGTGTTTCTAGTTTAACAACTCTGCAGAGGGGGAAACAACATCAGAATGGAGCAAGGGTACAGAGCAGAATTAAATTTGACAATTTCATTTTACAGCCAGTAAAACTAAATTTTTCGAGATGCTGCTTTGCAAAGAGAATTTAATAATGTATCAAGTTTAAATTTAATAATTTACTTCCCTTGTCAGTATACAATAAGGAAAAACTCTCAAATGCCACATTCTCTCTCATAGCTTCCACCATCTGCCACTAAAACAAAGCTTTCCCAATAGATAGTTTCCTTTGAGTCTGATGCATTTTGTTCACCACTTCAACTTTTCAGAAAACAAGTTGCAACTTGTTTCTAGCTAGGAAACATCTTTCCCCTGGATGATGGAAGTCTGTCTTCCCACCATCCAAAAAAGCCCTCCAAGAATATCCTTCTACTAAAAAGGAGCAAGCCTGCAAATAAGTGTCTGTAGCTTTTATGCCTGCATTTTACTTGAGAAATTAATTATGTGGCAGACTCTTAAAAAGGAGAGGGGGTAACAAATTTTAGCATCTCAGACTCAATAATGTATGTTTTCTGCAAAAGTAGCATCACTAAGTACACTTTTTACTCTCAATTTTTGCACATTTTTATTGACTTATGGCTTACGTTGAGATAGCACCTTTCCTCCGAAAGGATCTAAAAGCACTTTGTTGACACATGGGAACGGCTACAAACAGAACTCAGCAGCCATTAGTATATGTACAGAAATATTGCACAACCCTTATTTTAATCTATTGATCTTGCAAGGTAGAATGCAGTTGCCCAGAATGCTCATTCTCCTGCTTCAGAAGACTTAAAAATTCTCAGTCATCAATGGGACCGACGCAACTGAATAATGTAGTTGTCCTTAACACGCATCAAACTAATACCAGGGAACCTAGATGTACATAAAATTGCTGGCAGCTTCATTCAGAAAGCTACAGTGAAACATATGTTCCCAGTGTCAGTAGTATGAAAAGTCTCATTTAAGAGCCCAATTTTCAGATCTGCTTAACCCCTGCTGCTCTCATTGGAGGTCAGCTGGTGGCATGGGTGCTCCAATATCACCATCTCAGATTTTGAAACTGGTTTTAGATACAATATTATGCAACAGTATTTGGCAAATTTTGTCATGTTTGTTTTTTAACCCTCAATGCAGTCCTTTGATTAACAGTTTCCTTTGCTGGAGTACATTCAGTTTTTCCCTCGGATGTTCAGGGCCACTGGTGACACTAGCATGCCATTTGCTGCTCACCGTAGTTTTGTTTGTAGTCTGCCAGCATAATGGAATAAAACCCTCTGGTATCCATCATTTGTAAAAATAACTGGTCTCAGTGTCTCTTCACTCCATTTTAGAGATAGGTTACAAGCATGAAGATTTTGGTGAAGGAATAAGATTGCTTTCCCCAAGATTCTAAACTTCATACTGCTTACTAACCTACATCTGTCTGCCAGAACAAAATGCCTCTGTATTTTAAGACATGCAGTCTTCTGTTAATTCACATGTATAAGTTGCATTAAGTTAATGAGATTCACATGTTCTCTTTTTGATATGCACATTCCCATGAGTGAGCCTTAAGTTCTTATCCTGGTGGCTCAGTAGTTATCTGTTTCTAGTTTAATTCTATTATATGTAGAACAGGACATTTAAAAAAAACATTTGAAACAATTGTCATTTTATATTTTGGTTAATACTGACTACATCCTGCATTTGCAGAAAGGTAAAGGTCAGAAAAGGATACTATCTAATAGTAATTGATGGTGAGATTTTTCCTATGACAGCTGCCAAGATTGACGCTTCTAAGAAACCAAAAACCTCCGTTAGGGGCTACAGTCCAAGCAATGGAACATAAACTACCCTATGCCTATAGCCTGCCTCAGCCCTGCTTTGTAGAAGCCCTCTAGGAACAAGAAATCAGGTTAGACTCCACACTAATGCAGTTTTTGGCAACTCTGCCGAGATGGCATTAAGTGCTAAACTTGCTGGCTAATAGTGACACATGAAACCACAAACTTATTTAAGCTGCCTTGATCTGGTAACCATGTGTCAAAGTCTAATTTCAAGGACTAGTTCACACTATACAGAGGCTTCAGTTGAAACTGACAATATTTTCTAATAAGATAGAGGTGTTTTAACTGCTATAAATTGTGATTGGTCTATAAATTCAGCACCAGCCAAAGAGTTTAAGTAGCACTTGTTTAGTTGTGGTTTTTTACTTTCCATTATTTGCAGTACATTATAAACAACAGCCCATATCAAACAGGTCCCCGCTCAAGTCGTGCAGAGAGAGATGGAGGAGGGGGAGGAAGAGAAATTACTTCTGTTTTGTTTTTTAAGTATGTGGAAAACATCAGTTCTCCTCCCCCATCCTCTTCATCATTCATTCTGATGACTAAATGTTGCTCTGAGCTGATACATTTGCAACAGTTTCGCAATCCTGGAATAACTCCTGTACATACAGTTACACAGCATCTGAAGAGATCCATAAAGTACTTTACAACATTCACACAGCGGATTAGGTAGCATTATTAAATCTGATCACTTAAGCAAGTAGTATTTTTTTGTTGACAGAGGATCTGAGTTTGAGCTGTAATTTTTGGAAGGCTTTCCTGTTTTCCCATCTATATGTTAAGTGAAACGGATCAACTGAAAATGAGACTTGTGCTCCTTGTTGAGATTAGTACCCATTGTTATTGTTAATATACTGGTTCATTACCCCCAATATAAAGCCTTATAATCAACTAGTCTATCAGCAGCCCCATTTGTTTATTCTAAGGTTAATTTTATAGTCATTTGCTGCTTCTGAACCAAGTGATGCAGCACTAAAAGTAAGTTGTCTGGCATAGTGTCTTCCCAGCGAGACTCAAATCATCCCCAACAAAAACAAAAACCCCCACCAACAATGGAAATGGGAGCATCCATTAGACTCTCTCCATTTAGATCTTGTATACCAGTAAAGACCCATCCTAGAATACTTTTACTCTTTTGGGGAGTGACTATTTTCCACTGAAGTTATTTGGATTATCAATAGTGGTTTCAAGATATCAAAAAAATAGGAGGTTCTTCAACTATGCCTATGCTCCAGAAATGTTTAACTAATTTAGGCTATGTGCTCCATTTTGGTAATGAGTAGACAGGGTTAAGGTCTTAAAAGTTAATACATACCATAGGCATCGATCCAGGAAGTGTAATAAGCAGCTGTTCATATGGCTACATATAAGAACTGATCAGAAATTTCCAAGTGAATGTCTTTCCATAAAAAAATGCCAATTCATTTGCCAATTGGGCTCCTGCATAGAATTTAATTCTACATTTGTAAGTGTTCCAATTATTTCACAAATTTCGTTTTTGATTTCCCTTTCATGCAAAATTTCTACTTTTTGTTCCACAGTTGAACAAATTCTCCCCCTTGCAAAAACAAAATCCAAAACAACCAAGACACGCATTCAGAGTTTCCCTTCCATGGGAAATTCTGATTTTTGACCAACCCTACTAGTTATACCAAAAGAAGAGATTTTGGAACTCCAAATAGCATGCAATTATCATACATAACTCCCAAATGAAAACAGCAAGGTCCAATTAAAACTAACTAAATACAATCAGTATCACAATATGACACATAGTGTTGATAAAAGTGTGAGTGCAGCCCTTCTACACAGTGACACCCCAGTCATATGCATCTTGCACAGTGTGTGTACCATTGGCCAGGACAGGGCCACCAATGGGGGTACGGAGCAGTTTGCCCAGGAACCCCATTCAAGAGGCTCCCAAACCAAGGAGATGTTGCGACCTGGTGGACTGGGTTGCAACACATGGATTAAATTTGGCCCGGTGGCCCCTCCATCATGACAGAGTCAAATCTGAGCGGTGCCATGCTAAGTTAAAATGAAAGTGGTTCAGATGTGTGTACCATATAAAAAGTAGTCCTCCTGCTTCTACTGTACATAGAGAAAAATGTTCAACAGTTCTCGGCTAGATCTGGGAATATATCCACATACATTAAGTAGCTAAGAATCAGAGAGGTAGCCGTGTTAGTCTGGAATAGCAGAGGTAACAAAGAGTCCTGTGGCACCTTAAAGACTAACTAAAGTATTGAAGCATAAGCTTTTGTGGGCTAATACCCACTTCGTCGGATGCAAGCATTAAGTAGCTAGATTGTGAAGAGAGTATTAGGAACCCAGAAGCTTCTAAAGAGAAAACAAAAACTGCTGGAGGCAGAACTGTAATAGCCCAATGACATTTTCCACAGTAATTTACCAAGGCAAGTCAAACTAGTGCAAGCCCCATTTTGCACTAGGGCAGCATTGTCTACATAAGAGGCTGGCACCAATATGGATATTGTTCCCTAATCTAGACAAACCCTTAAAATCTCCCTCACCACTTTTCGAATACCTCCCTCCTTCAAGTTGTTAGAGGCTGTATATAAACTTCTTGAGAAGAAACTGAATTACCGTGTTTCCCCGAAAATAAGACAGTGTCTTATATTAATTTTTGCTCCCAAAATTACATTACATTATATTACAGCGAGAGGCAAAACTGGAAGTACGTCTTATTTTCGGGGGATGTCTTACTTTTGGGGAAACAGGGTAAGCCACAGCACTATGGGCAAGTGCCTAAAACCCTAGCTTCCAGAGTTATTGGATTATAACAGAATCTCAATGTTTCTTAATTGTTTTTTAAGTTTCTAGTTCTCATGGTTTTCAAACTGGTCTTCACAACAAGTGAAACTGATGGAGTGATATCTACCTCACTCTGCAGGAAGCCTGAAACAATAGCTCCAAGAGATGTGATTTGCCCCATTCATCCCAGTGGGCTCTTAACTCCAAGACCCACTTCTGTGAGGTGCCCAGATATCATCCCAGTAGAGAGCTCAAGGGGTGGCACAAGAAGAAGAATGCAGCAAGTCCTGTCCACCTAGGCAGACATCCCCTGAAACTGGACTGAGCATTGCCTCCCTGCATCTGGATGGGGGAAGAGAGAGGACTAACCCTGCTGATACTCAAGGGGTCAGGCCAATTTTCCCCATGTCACTGCCTCTTTGGAAGCAGAGGGGTACATTGAGGCTTTTACCTCCTGGGAGCAGTTGGAAGTAGGAGTGGTATCCCTCGCCACTACTCCTGCTTTGCTGTTATGGAAGAGGGGGCCCTTTGCAGCTGATCTGTGACAGCGTCTCATGTCATGATGTGGGCTAGGGCCCTGGATCACCTTAATGTGACCCTGCCAAAGACAGCCACTCCCATGGGACTTTAACCTAGTAGGCAAATGAAGATGGCAGGTCTTGTACGTAAAGCCCTGGACTAAGAATTGAGAAACACGAGTTCTGTTCCTGGCTTGGCCACAGGATGATTACTAAATATTTTAGGTGCTACTGAAATACAAAGTCCCAACCAAGATTGGGCCCATCTGTGTGCTGTGCTACACACGTTGTCAGAGTCTCTGGCACAACAACTTAACAGTCTAACCCAGGTGAGACAGAGGGCTGGAGGGAAAACAGAGGTATCGAGAAGAGACATGACTTGCCCACAGTCAGACAGCTGGTTAGTACAGAGCCATGGATAAAGCCCAAGCAGAGGGTGCAGCACAGTGGGGCTGGAACTAGGGGTTCTTCTGCACCCCCTGGCTTAAAAGTAGTGATAACAAAACACCAAATACATAGTTTCATCATTGGTGCCCCCACTATGAAACACTGTTCTTGCACCCCTGGTGCAGTGTACTCACTACTCCATGTCTAAGACACAGTGTGGTGAAAGGGGGAGAAAGACACCTCTTCATTTCATTTTACAGCCATTTTCAGACTTTCCCTAGAGGGTATTAGCCACGGGGAGTGATCCCAGCACCCCAGTGAGAGTCTAGCTAGCCTCCACTGATGCCCTGCTTCCCCATCATCATGGCTTCCCGCCCAGAGGAGGCAAAGCTCATGCACCACATACTTGAGCCTGAGCTGTGCCTCAGTTTCCCATCTACAGATGGCAGATAACAAGCAGTCAGAATCTGCAGGATTTGGAAACAAAGGGGAGGGAAACCTCTGTTGCAAGGCTGGGAAATAGGCAAGGCCTTGCAAACAGGGGCATGCAGGGGCCTCCAAGACCGGGAGTCACCGACCTCACAAAGGCGGCAATGTGCCTTCATCGTTGGCCCTGCACCGCTGGCACTTCCTCTACACTTTGGGCTCCGTGAGCAGCGGAGATAGCAACGTAAACAAAGGCAGCAGCCCTGGGGGAGAGCGTGCGGCGGCTCCTTTAAGAAGCCTTCCCGGGGGAGCCGCTGCTTCTGGGGCACCGCTGCTGCAGGAACCTTGCCCAGCCCGCGGGGAGCCGCGAGGAGGCGGCACCCGGGCGAGGCTGCACAGGAAGGGGGTAGCTTCCCTCCCCCTCGCCCCTTCGCGTGGCTCAGCCGAGGGGCCGTGCAACTTTCTCCCCGGCCCTGGGACCTGCCCCGCGGAACCGAGGACTCGGCCATAAATATCCCAGCTTAATTCTGAGCCAGCATCAATCCACTTAGCGGACTTAGCCCCGAGCCGGCACGGCTGCAGCAAGGCAGCCTCGGGGCGGGCTGGGGAGAAACCAGCGTCATTCAGGGACCGTTGCAAGGCACCGGCGCGATCTCCAGGCAGATGCACAACGAAGAGGGGAGTAGAGCCGCCGCCGGCTGGAGAATTTATCCCCCTCTTCCTGCAGCCCGCAGCACCCGAATCAAGGCACCCAGGGGTGGGGGGGGCATTGCTAGGACAGGGCTTCATCGCTGTTCTGGGTGCCCTGCAAAGGGCCCTGTCTGAGGCCTGGCGACCGCTCTCCAGGACGGTCATTCAAGGAGCTGCTGTTTTCTCAGCTGCCCTCGAGGTCTGGCTGGTGGGAGAGACTCTGGGGGGAGGCAGCCCGGGATCGAGTTAAACACGGGGGTCTCCAGCAGGCAAGCGGCGCGGTGGTGTCACCGCTACGCCAAAGCTGCCCAAGGGGATCAAAACCCCGGCAACAGGCGCCGGCCAGGCCCGCTGGGGACTCGGAGCAGGGAATTAGGAGTCACTTCAGCGCAGCTCTGGGAATTATTCTTTTAAATCGCTGAAACAAACAACGTCAGAGGGCCCCGGCCAGCACATGGGAGGAAGGGGAAAAAGCAGGACTTGGTATCCTAGCGTAACCCATCCTCCCCCGCTGGAAAAAATACCGTCATCAGCTCGGCCCACGAGGACCGGCCTTTGGGTTTATTCCTGGCCTGGAGATACCCTGGAGAAACGTGGCCTTTGTGGGGCTGAAGTAACACTATCCCACTCACAGCCGGAGGGCTTGGACAGCCCTCGCTCCCCGACGCTCACTTAGTTCGGACACGTGTGGACACAAACTCACTCCTGGGTATCAAACGAGACACACGCTGGGGCGGTCACCACGTGTGGAGGGAGGCGACAAGAGAGAAGCGGGCAGAGAAGAGTTTGTTTCCACGTAAAAGGTGCTCACGCTCCGATTGGTACTCTTTCTTCTATAGCAGCGATTTCCCCTTGCCCCGCGAAAGGCGCGTTGAAAACACACAAGCCAAGGAGAAGCGAATCCTCATCACCTCTTGGAAAAGGCATTATGTGGACTTTAAACAACTTTGCCACCACCCCCAAGGGTCCGATGCACCCAGCAGGGTGCGCGCTATTTTAGGCCATTGATATTTACTTCGGTAATTCACAGCAAAACCTATGAAACCTGGGAGATCGGAACCGCGCAGGACTTAGTGCTAGATTGTGTCTTATCTGCCACAAAAACACCCCACACCCCTTGCCAGCATACTTCATCAGGAGGAGCTGAAACATTCACACACACGAAGCAGAGAGCTGGCAAAGTGCTATGTCACTTCTCCCCTTGTCAGAGCTAGTAAGAAACACCTTTGTGCTACTGGGACCCTGGTTATACAATAATAATGTGTCAGCGAATGTGCCTTCGTTGGTGTATTAATGAGTAAGCAATTAGAGAGGACAGTTAAAGATTACACTGTTTTGGTGGAAAGAGAAAAGCCCACTACTCCAAGGCACACGTTTAGAAATCTGAAGAACTAAAATGTATCCGCTTACAAACGACCCATTGTGTTGCACTGGGACAGAGAAGTGGGCTCATAATACGATGCATGCTTTGCCCACTCTACTCAAGTAATTATATTTCACAACCAAGTCGGGCCAGTGTAACTACTTCCATTCCTGCTAGTCCGCAACTCTTGTGTTACTTCAAAATCTCGCGCAATTAATCCGCGTTCGCGGCGCTGTAAGAAGCACTTGATTCATTACAAAGTATAGATCCCGTAAATAAACGCAGATCTTGAGAGCAAACAGGTCTCCAAGATGAACTCGTTTATATTTGAACTAGTCACAGTCTGCCAATGTTTACTGACCCTCTGCGTGCCACTCCCGTTAGCTGAGGGAGAGAAAGCTGGTTACGTTGACAGAGGGCCCCCAAAAGCTACTCCAGCTCCCCGGTAGCGCCGGTGGAGAACTTATCGGAACGCCAGCTGAAGGCATTGAGATACCCCACACGCTAACCCCTGTGGGGAGCGCAAGGGGGACAGATAGGCCATTGGGCTAACAAGACAATGCTCCATGGTGGGCCGGTATCCCACGAAATGCCTTCCACGGACACATTCGGGTTGGCCAGATCTTAGGGAGTTTGGGTCCGGGAAGAAAACACCAAGCACCTCCCCTGGGCACGGCTGGCCGAAGAGGAGGGTCGGACAGAGGGATGGCCAGCTTGCAGCCTCCCGGGCAGCACTCGGAAGGGAGCCGGGCTGCAGGGAGGGCGGCCCCGGGGAAGATACCACTGGCCCCGAGAGGTGACAGCCAAGCACCTCCTCTGCAGCTCCCTCTACTCTGAAACACCTTGCGGCTGTTCTGCGCCTAAGCGCGTCCCAGGCAGCTCCATCCCGAGCGCAAAGCACTGCCCGGGGCTCCGGAGCGCGTCTGGCGGAGCGCAAAGCAGCGGGAACCGCTTTACTAGAAGGAGTTAAGAGCGGGATCTGGCTTCAGTGCTGACCAGAACTTGCCCCGGCTAGCAACCCCCACCTACCCTGCTCCCCGCAACATCTGGGGCGCAATCCCCACCTACCCTGCACCCCGCAACATCTGGGGCGCAACCCCCACCTACCCTGCACCCCGCAACATCTGGGGCGCAACCCCCACCTACCCTGCTCCCCGCAACATCTGGGGCGCAACCCCCACCTACCCTGCTCCCCGCAACATCTGCATCTCGGACACTGAACCCGTGGGGAACAACAATCCACGCAGCCGTGTGCTTTAGCCCCTCTGATCCAGTTCCTGCGCGCCCGCCAGCCCATTGAGCGAAATGGGACTAACTCCGGGCTGCAGAGCGTGGGGCTGCTTTCCGGGGGTTTTGTGGGGTGGGGGATGAGACCGGTGACAGACCCGTAGAGAGAAGGCCAATAAACCCCAGGCAGCTCTTACTTTTCGTGCGGTGCGTTTTCCTGGATGGCCCCCAGAATCGCCGGCCCCGGCCCCGCCGGGTACGCGGGGAGGATGCCCGGTTGCAGCCGGCATGTGGCCAGGTGCCGGTGATGCTCGTCTTGCAGGCAGGCGTTTTCGTGGTACAACTTGGCCACTTGCTGCTCCAGCTCGTCGATCCTCCGCTTCTGCTTCTCCAGCAGCTCCTGCTGCGTCTCGATGATCTTGTTCAGCTCCTTCAGGTACCCCGCCGCCTTGCTGGGCTTCTCCGCCGGGCTCTCCATGGCCTGGCCGGCCACCGACCTCCCCACCCCTCGGCGGCGCTGGGAAGGGGCTGGAGGCGGGAGGCGCCTGCCGGGCTGCTCCGCTGCGAACTTGGGACGGGGTGGGGGGGGATAAATAACCCCCCGGCAGGGCCACTCCTCCGCTGGGAGCCGCTGCCTGGAGCTAGGGATGCCCCGGAGAGCGCCAAAGCGGCGCGCAGCGGCTCCGACTCCGGGCCGCCATTGCTGGTGCTCGGCTTCCTCCGCCTGGTCCGGACCGAGTGGACTGAGCCGGCCGGGGCTGCAGCCGGCGCTGGGTCCGCAGCGGGAGCCGGCGCTCTGCGTCCGCCTCCTCCGCGAGCCTCGCCAGCGGGAGCGGGCTCAGCCTCGCGCCGCCGGGAAGCCGCCGCCGCCAGCGGCGCGCAGCCCTTCAGAGAGCAGGACACGGGAGGCGAGGGGCTGTGCCTGGTGCCCGGCTGCTCGCCCTCGCCTCCGTCTGCCTGGCCGCCGCCGCCACACGCGCCGCCCGAGTCCCTCTGAGCCCCGCGGCTGATGCGCTTTAAGTAGCAGCAGCTGCCTCCGCCGGCGGCCGCGCGGAGTTTGCAAAGTGGCGGCGGGTCGGGGGCCGGGGTGCGGGGCTGGGCGGCAGGAGAGGGGCTGGCGAGGCGGGCGCCGGGCGCATCCCAGCGAGAGCAGCCGGGCTGATCTCCACACACACAGCCCCTTCCCCTGGGCACGGCTGGGCGAAGCGAGCGGTGCCCCGCGGGCAGCGTTAGGAACGGAGCCGGGCTGCAGGAAGGGCGGCCCGGAGGACGATACCACTGGCCCCGAGAGGTGACAGCCGGGCACCGCCTCTGGGCCGTCCCCAGCCCGACCCCACCGCTGAAGGAGAGGTGCGCACGGTGCAGTCAGTGAACAAGTCCTGCCAAGCAAGCGGGAAGGGAAATCCCAGGTGCAGATGGAAACCTCTTTAAACCTCGTTTATTTTGGGGGGGTCAGTGTCACTAGACAGCCCTGCCCCCCCTCCCGCCATCCCCAGGGAGCTAAATAGAGCGAAGAAGGTTTTTTTAATGGGGAGGGTCCTTAAAACGGCAGGATCCTTCACAGCTACGCACCTACCCCTCACTCACCCCTTCTGACCCCGCAGAAGGCGGAGTCTTGCTCTTTAACAGAGCTCGGCCACCCCGGGCTTAAAAGGCAGGCCAGAGATTGCCTAAGGCCATGCTACATTTTTAGAACCAGCCAGCCAGCCATCAGCGATGCAGGATTATGAGAGACCTGCTCAAAGAATAAGGCTTCCTGCTGGATCCTGGGAGTAATTTCTATTCAAATAGCATCTGCGTGCGGGGTGCTTCAGAGCTGTGACCTCTCTCCCAGCCTGCCTGAAGTCATCCTTGCTCGGGGCAGTAGTGCAGTGTACCAAAGAGGCCGTCTGCCTCTTCCTACAGCCTCCTTGACATTTCAAATTTCCTCCTAATAGAAACACTGTGGTCTGTCAAGATTGCATTAGGATGGAGAAAGTTATGGGGAATCATGTCCTTCCCTGTCTCCTGGCCGGGAGAAAGGATGCAGAGAGTGTTTAGAAAAACGGGGAGGCTCATCGAGGAAGTGCCAGTGATGATGTAGCAAGGAGAAGGGTGAAGGAACTCTGTTTTCTTTTCCTCTCTTTTCTCCCTGCTCCTTCCTTCTTTCTCTTCCTTCTTTTCTCTCCCCACCCCAACCTTCTTCCTCTTCCCCCCAACCTTCTTTCTCTTCATCATGAACTCCCTCCCTCCCCCGCCAAATAACTTTAAGTTTTCAGTGTCTCTAAATTGTGTTGTTGCTCTTGTCACTAATTTGCTGGTCCCCTTCTCTGCAGAGTCAGCTCTTCTGGAGGCTGCATTTTTCCTTCTTTGCCAGCACACATTGCCTCTGGAGCATGGCTGATTCAGCAGAGTGGAAACCAGAGGGCTAGGGGCAGCTATGGCTACTATATTAGGCAGTTATCACACCTCTTCCCTGATCCATAGGCTCAGCAGCTGGAAAAATCATAGCATTTTTTGCAGTATAGACTATTAAAAACAGACACATACTTCACCAAACTACAGCATCGGGCTCATTCAGATTTTATTTATTTCCCATCTCCCCTGTACAACTGGCTTATGAACATAGGGGAAAAACAAACCAACAAAAATCCCAAAATGAAGAGATTCCTCTGGCAATTAGCCTAAGTGTGTTAAAACTTTTATTTTCAAAGCTACTGTATGTGAATCATCCAGTCTCATTATTTCACCTGTACTAAAGGGCTATTTTCCTTAACAGACTAATTGAATCATGAAACAATGTAACTTATAGCACCAGTGAGGACTAACACCCCTGTGAATGGCCAGAAAAACCATTTTGGTCAGATGAAACTTCCATGGCCTCTGTTAAATACACCATAACTACTCTACAGACTGTTAGGCCCCCAAAAAATATATGGGGCATTTAAATGAGCTATGTCAACTAAACTGTTTCAAATGTTCTAAGGACTCTGGGTAGTCAGTCCTTGAATAGAATAATATACTGAGTGATTATTTAAAGACCTTGGAAATAGTATAATATCAGCATTCTTGTATTAGCCATCTGGCGCCAGAATGTTTTAATTCTCTTTTCCTGCTTACTGTTTATTCATTTCTCTCTTCTATGCCTAGTACTCTTTGACCTAGCTGATAAGATACCTACTTAGATATGTTAGACAGTCATAAATTAGGTATTGTTTAAATTGTAATAAAGTGCTGGTTAAGTATGTATGAAACTAACAAGGGGGGGGGGAGAGCTTGGGTTGTTTTTTTCCTCCTCCCATCTTGGCTCAGACTAACCTGTGATGCGACAAAACTGTTTATAAAAACCTATCCAGTGTTAGAAAGGCTGGTTTAGTTCGGGACGGGCGGCTCTCTATTGTCGTGTGCACTCTTCAATAAAGAGCTTGTGATTGGACCTTGCTGGTGTTGCCTGTCTCTTTGCGGTCACACAATGAACCGTGCTGGTCGGGGTTCGAGTCCCTGACTACCACATCCACCCTCATTGAATTGACCTCCTTATCCCCCGAAAAAGTAATTTTCCCTCTGTTGATATTCAGCCCTTCTTGTCTACTGTTGGGAATGGCTCACTTCCACCCTGATTGAATTGGCCTCATTAGCACTGAACCCCTACCCCCAGCCCCCATTGGTAAGGCAACTCCCATCTTTTCATGTGCTGTATTTTTATACCTGCCTCTGTATTTCCCACTCCATGCATCTGATGAAGTGGGTTATAGCCCATGAAAGCTTAAGCCCAAATAAAATTGTTAGTCTCTAAGGTGCCACAAGGACTCCTCATTGTTTTTGCTACATCTTTTGTAACTCATACAGAAGATGATAGGTTAAAGCTAATACCTTCTACAGCTTGACTACCTTTGCCTCACTCTAAAGCTACTGAAAATTATTGCAGATCCCAGTGATAAAGTGCTGTCTACTCTGGCATTTTTCAGCACTAAAACTTTTGTGGGTCAGGGGGGTGTTTTTTCACACCCCTACATGACTAAAGATTTAGCACTGAAAGTGGTAGTGTAGAGACAGCCTTAGAATGTTTCAAAATATTTGTAAACCTACTGCAATTCATCACATTGGAAAAAAAGTGTGTACAATTTTCAAACAAATCGCTGAAGAGATGTAGAACATGAAGAATCTCCCATCACAGCTATTCCCAGTTGAATAAACTGCACAATATTAATTGATGCAGCCAGGTTATTCATCACAGGGTTAAATCAAGCAGTAAAGAGTAGAGAAATTCATATATGCATAATAAAATGCAAACTAGGACACACAACATTCATTAGTGTAGCAGTATACATTAAAGGCTTATTAAGTATTTCACATGCAGAAGCATAGCAGCCATTAGCACAACTAGTGTCTGCTTAAAAGACATTTGTAGATTCCTGTGGCCAGGCAACACTGGCATAAGTGACACTAAACTTGATTGAAAGAAATATTTTCCTCTTCCTGGGGTTACTATTTTAACTTCTTCCACGGATAAAAAACAGAAGCCCCTCATTTTTTCAACTACAGAGCTATGTCATGTTTACATGGTTAGTACCCTTTAAGATAAGTCACTGGAAGAATAAATAAGCTAAATCAGAAAGGTCCCAGCTGTCTGTCAGGAGCCTCTCCTTTCTCTGAGAGGATGCAGTAGTTTGTCTACCTCCCTGAGTTCATTAACAAGCTAATGAGATCTGCCTGCTGTCAGTCAGAAGTCCAGCTGCTTTTCCTCAGCCACACTGAAGAGGTAGGAACTCACACCCACCCAGCAGGAATTCTACTCTGAGGGACCTACCAGCTGGCCTGGAGAGAGCACGCTCCTCCAATCTTTACAGGCTCCCAAAGAGCAACAGCTGGTTTCCTAGACCCCCAATAGTGTCCCAACACATTGCAAAAGCAGGGCAGTGGGCCTATAGGGCCAATTTCAATGTTCCCTTGATTCCCAAAGGGCCTGCATGCCACATCACATTGGATACATTGTGCAAATGTGCAAACTCAGAAAATAAGCATATTAATGGAATCAGCAACACATTCAGATTCCATATCAATGTGGGGCAGGTGCAAGCGGTTTGTTACAACAGATCCGGTTGCACTGTTGAACAATATAGGGAATTCCAGCCTAACCTGTTAAATATGGCAGCTACAGAAATAGCATTTTGCTTATATACAACCCTATTACCTTGGGATAGGACCCTGTCCATTTTCATAAGCTAATCAGGGCCTGGTCACTTCGTGCATGGGAAAGTGCAGAGAAAATGTGTGTGCTACATTGATCATTTTAGGAGGAGGATTTTCCCCACCTAGCCAGTAATAAAGAAACACCCCTTGTCAGGGTGAGGAGCCACTGTGCTTTCAGCTGAGATGTTTTATACCACAGCTTAACCTCTTATGGTCATTCAGTAGCCACTGGCACTATTTGCACAAGTAAAGATGTAAAATCCAGTGTCCTGGCTAAGCGGTGAAGGAAGGGCCCCAAAAAGACTATCATTAAGATAGTTGCTCATTTTATTGCCTTGAGTGTTTACCCTATAGCTGGTTCTCAGTTTATGATTATGGGGGGAAGGGTGGTCTTATGAATATGGCAATAAATTAGATTCAGGTGATATGAGTTCCATTCCTGGATCTGTTACAGACAGGCTTCCTATAAGATCTTAGGTAATCACATAATCTGTTTGTGCCTCAGTTTCCCCATCTGTAGAACAGCAATGATATTTCCCCTCTCCTGTCCTTTACCTGTCCACTTAGACTGTAAGTTCTTGGGAGCAGGGATTGCCTCTATTCATGTTTGTACAGCCACTAGCACAACAGTTTTCTGATCATGGTTGGGGCTTCTAAGTGCTACCATAATACTAATAAAATAATTTGCTAGAGCCAGTTAGAAACTTGAATTCCTGTTTCTAATGAAATTTGGAAATTTCAAAAATATTTGCTTTGATACAGAATAAAAAAATGAAATCTTGATGTTTCCCACAGAACAGGAATTCCAAAATTTCATTTAGAAAAGAGTCAAAACATTTCAGTTTGACATTTTTGAAATATTTTCAAAGCTCCCCAAGCTGCCCAGAGCCTGGAAGTCCTGATTCCCCAGCTCCCTGGCTCTTCATCACCCCACAATGCTGAGGAGCTGTCCGGTAGATGAGCTGACTAATTTCCATGAGAATTTTATTGAAAACAATGTGTTCCTGTGGAACATTTCAATGTTGATGTATTGGCACTTTCCAGTGGAAAAATATTACATGAAAAATTTCCAAACAGCTCTATTATTTGCACATGCCCAAACTCTGATGTGCCTTTTTAAAATCAGGTTTTGTAAGCACAAAGTTGCTCTTGCACCCATACCTGCCATGTATAAGAGCTCCCAAACATTTGTGCTTGTTCTTTTTTGGGACTGTCGCCTTAGGTAGTTGCTGTAGCCATGTTAGTCTAGGACATTAGAGAGACAATGTGGTGAGGCAATATCTTTTATTGGGCCAACTCTGTTGGCAAGAGAAACAAACTTTTGAGCTAACACAGAGCTCTTCCTCAGGTAGTTACAGTCTATGTACCTGAAATTCTCCTGTAGTTTCAGTTGGTTGCTGCTCTTAATTCGCTACCCTAAACCATTGTGTAATGTTGCTATATACTGTTTATGGGCACCCTCCTTCTAGTATGTTCCATTACAGTACACAGTTTGTATTCATTTTCAGTCCTTCAAGAAAAGAACATTGCCTATTACATTTTAACTGAAAATAGCAGTGAAGACTAAGTTATGAACATATGATACTTCTCCAAACTAAGGAAAGAGAAATTCAGGGCAAGGCTCTGCATATAAGCAACATATACTTTCCATGCCATAAATTAGCTCAGAGCAACATTAAGAATTAGAAACCAAATCTCCAAAAGTCAGGCAGTGCAGTGACTTGTGCTTAACCTTTACTCTGTCTCTATGTCTTAAAAAATTGTGAGGGAAGCAATACTCTCTCTCTCTCTCTCTCTCTCTCTCTCTCTCTCTCTCTCTCTCTCTCTCATTATTTTAATCTTTGCTGCATTATGTTCAGAGATTCACAGATTTTTAAGATCAGAAAAGCCTGTTATGATAATCTAATCTGACCACCTGCATGACACATTGAGAAGAACCTCACCCAATACATTCTGCATCAGCATTTGAACTAAAGTATATCTAAAACAACAACCAAAAAAAACCACGCAAAAGTGAGATTGAATCTACTTCAAATGATGGAGAATATGCAATGTTAGTAAATTGTTCTGTAGGTTATTTACCTGTACTGTTAAAAATTGGCACCTTATTTTTAGGGTGTTCTTATTTGGAAGCTGAAGACAGACAATCATTGGTTATCATTATGCTTTTTTCTGCTGGATTACTATCAGAAATCTCTTCCCCTATGTAGGTACTTGTAGCCTTCTCTTGGGTAAACTAAATAGATTGAGATACTTTAGTCTCACATTATACGGCATGTTCTTCAGGCCTTGAATCATTTCATTATGGCACAGTCGCACTCATAAGCAAAGGTGATTGCGAGCCAGAAAATCCCAGCTGGCATGTGTGGAAAGGGCACACCATACTGCACGGTTCTTTCTCCCTGGCGCTTCTTGTTTGGGAGAAGTAGGAAGTCATTTGTCATGGTTTTATACCCTCCTGAACGAGGGGATTTTCTCTTGAAAACCTGATCTGGCATGAATGCATGAATAGCATTACATTTTGTTGGGCCTGGTCTGTGTGTGCTATTGTGCACCATTCTGCAGGACTGGGAGTTCTTTTCCATAGAAGGCTCACCCCTGCCTCCTTCATGGGTCCTTTAATCCTTCCCCTAAAGGGGAGACTAAAGGAATTCTTACAGGATGAACCTTGAGTTTCCTGAGCTTCCACACTCTCTCCTGGGAGTTGACCTGTCCCTGTCCCTGCTTCTTGACAGGATAGCATTAGATCCCCAATCTGCATTACACAACACTATCACACAATAGTTTTACAGGTCTACCTAGCACATAGAAGAATTAGACAGTGTTCTTGCCTTTAGGCATTTACAAGCTAGGTAAGATATGGCAAGCAAAGTGTGACACACGGAGAGATAACAGATCATATTTAGAGGCATACACCTAAGGGGGTGGAGTTGCGTGTTCAGTTTTAACTCTGTTTTCTGACCTTGAGTGTTTAGTTTCTTAAATTTGGTGCATTAATTATTCCTAGTTGTAAGACATTTCTATTACATTGATTTGTAAAGAAAATTCAAATTAAAAATATTTGCTCTGCCAACATAGCCATACTTAACCAAGGCTTTAATTCTGTGGTGTAGGTAATAAAATTATGTCTTCCCTCATATTTTTGGCTGTCTCTATTAATTCTCTTGGGGTTTTTTTCTGTTTAGAAGCCCAGAGCTCAAAATTGTTTTTGACAGGCGAAACCATGTGTCCTGGACAAGAACAGTTGACATGCAAGCTCCTCAGGCAATGACCACTTCTTCCTTTGGTTCTTTCAGCACTGTCAATGGTTAATAAATAATAAATCACCAAGGTGCTACATGTGCAGCAACAGAGATGGGAGAGACTGGGAAGGAACATTTCTATCTATCTGTGGTGGAAGAGGACAGATCTGCAATGTGCTTATACAATAAAGGGAATGCTGCTGAGAGGATCACACCTAGACATAAATGTACATACAGATGCTCAATTTTGTGTGTGAAAATACGTAGTGAGAACAGCTGTGTCTGCTACTGCATGTTTTGTGTATCAATTGTTGAGAGTCCATGGAGACATGAGAAGACAGCTCGCATATGAACATATTTCTTAATAGTCACCAGACAAGCATGAATGTAATTTTTAACTGTTAAGTTTCTGGGATGTATATGAGGCTGTGAATAGACCTTAACCATGCATCCTTTTGAGTCACTTAAAATTGCCTGAAATTAGGATTCAAGCTCTACTAGGAACAGCCTAGCTCTGGGAAAGAATTGTTGAAGATTGAATTTTTGATATCTCAAATTCAGAATGCACGGGTTTAGGAAGACTTTTGAGCCCTCTTTTTATGTTTATGATGCTGTGGATTACAATCTTAGTATCAAAATCAAGGATAACCCTAGGGATATCTTCGTGGATACCTTTCTAGAATAACTCTAGGAATACCTTCATGTGAGAACATTGTTTTGAAACACCTCCATTCAGCATAACTTTGCTTAAAGACATCCCAAGTTCTAGTATCTGTAATATGAGACAGTCTCATATTAGATATTATACACACTAAGTTTAGGAAGAATTACGTTGAGTACCAAAAATGTGTGACCAAACTAAGACAACAAAAAAGGTGTACCATGCATGTGGAGTTGGCAATTTAAAATGTTTGCAACTTTAAAGTTACTAAATGGAATATTCTTAAAATGTTTCCTATTTTTTGAGACAAAAGGCAAGTTTGAAGATTCTAGCATTGGACAGTTTGAGTTTTGAAGGGTGGAGCCAATTCTCTCTACAGCTGAGCTGCAGCTCTTCCAGGTAGCAGCAGCTGCTCCTGGCAGATAATTTGATTGAGGTTACTCCTGTAACCGGAATTTTACTGTCTGATCAGCATTACTGACTGGACACTGCCAGGTCTGCTTTTCGTCCATATTTTTACCAGACAATCCAATCGTCTGTCAACTATAATGAGCCCCTTCTGCGTGTAGACCCAGTATGATGGTGCTATTAGCACCATTGTAAACCCAGTTCTGTTTAACATAGCAATGTATGTTAGCTCCTTGAACACAAGTCTATCACAGTAGCACAGCAGTATGTCTAGTGGTTAATTGTTAGTGAAGTGTGAGGGGGGAGGAGGTATACTTACAGTGCCATAGCTAACGTGATAGCTATCTCATTGTGAAAACCCAGTGTACGCAACATAAGTGATAGTTTTACCTGGATGCATCTGGCTGAGGTGAACTCTAAGATGAACCACTTATCTTGGTTTTTGAAATGATATAGCTATCTTGTGTATTGAAGCCACCTTTTTCCTAGTGTAGGCACATCCTGAGTGATCAGCAGACAAATGTGCTATAATGTGAAGGCCGCTGTCTTGCTTACAGATTGATATTGTGCTAAGAGAAGTTTGGTAAATTAATACCATCATGATTGTGTCATGACTATTGGCCCTTTTGTTAGTCTAGTGAGGGTAATCTGTTTTCTGAATCACCATGTTTGCATTCTGATTTATCTGCAATTGTGGATATTATTTTTGTTTCATTTATTATTTTTTGATGATAGCATGCATCTCTATTCAAAATATGGTGGGGAAAGAAAAACAGCTTTTCATTTAAATTTCATGATTGGGGAATGGAAAAAATATAGCAACTATATCACTGATAATAGCTGAAGGAAAATAATTTTTTTTCACAGTAATGAAATTTGGAGCAACTATTTAGGTTTAAAAATACACTTGGAAGTTCAAGCTGTGTAGTATTATACCCCCACCAAAAAAAATCATAATCTAAACAAATCAATTTTATTTGCTCTCTGTACCAATAAATGGGGCTAAATCTCAAGAGAAGCATGTCATCTTTGATGAAGATTCAGAAACAGAGAGTGGAAAATTCAACAGTAAATGCTGAGATCAGACAATGATTCTTTTCCCATCCCTTCTCATTTTTATTGTTGAAAGGGATAAGGGAGGGAATAGAGGGGTGGATGTACAATATGTCATTATCACTTTAGCAAGAGTGCTATTTACAATTTGGAAATAGGAACTTTAAAGTATTTTACACAGTATTTGTAATTTGTCAGCCTCTGTTTTATGAGCATTTCTGCTGCATCTGCATGAAGAAGCCCCACAGCAGTGTAAATTAAGCTCTGTTGAACTCCATGCAGGTTTACAGATATGGGAGTTATTTCTGTCAACTCTAACATGAAAAAAATATTTGCTAGTTGGTAATTGCCATGTAGATGCAAAGAAGGATGACTTTTTCTCTCTTTCAGTGAGAACCCAGCCTTGTGTGTGGAAGGACCGGAGAAACCGGAGACAATTCTTCAAAGTTCCTAGAGATAAGGAAGCTCTTCACTCCAGCTGCCTCCCAATGAAGAGGAGCAACCAGTCTTGATGCCAAGACTGTCAGACTCTGAGCCATCTGTCCAGAGCTGGCTATACCATACAGTCAGAAAAGTCAGTTATCAAAGATGACAAAAAGTATTGGTAGCAGCAAAATACTCAATGACCACTCGTGTGTACGGAGATAAGGGTTAGGCTGGGGCCTTCTAAAATTGACCTTTTCATTGTCTCCCTTGAGGAACAACAACTCTGATGATGCTCCAGCGCTACCATCTAGGCATTTTTGACATCTACTTGGAACTCTACATCAAGGGATGCATGAAGAGGAATTTGCTACTTCTCTGGAAAATATATTATGGAGCTGCTAAGTCCATGACTGAAATAGGTGAAGCCATAACTAGTTTCCCTTTAGAATTCTGATTTTGACCTAACTTTGCCAAAACTTAACTAAGTTGCATGAAATGTATCACATATGCTGCTCAAAGGAACTTTTCTTTTGAAACACCTCAGAGTTTTCCAACAAGGTGTATATCAGATTTAGCAGTTTCCCTTTTGTAATTTTTTTTTCCCAATTTGAGCATGCGGGGAGGGGGGGGTGCCATACCACAAGTAGTTACCAATCCAAACACCATATGCAATTTATTTCTCAACAGGGACTGGTGCCTTTGATAATTTTTGGAGTTAATTTTGGAATTGTATTTTCAACCTTTATACTTACTGTATGTCAGGGACTCTAGGATTTATAGTAGTCACTCTTCTAGTTGCTGAACTAATACAGAACAAAGATAGACTATGAACATCATGTGATCAAGCACAGGAAAGCAGTTTTTGTGGATACAGGTGAAGTGGCTTAAATAAATGCTCATATACACCTACATTAATTTCACTCACCACTAATGAAGGCTCATGAAACATAGTCCTCCCATGTACTGTTTATATATTACCTGCGAGGAAACTGTGGGCTCTCTCACCTTGTGGCCAATTAAAGTTTTTCAAAGTCATGACCAGTGATGTGTAACTCCCCTATTTGATGTTAGTTGGAAATTGCTGTTTAAAATAGAGCTGCAGGAATTTATTTTTATTCCAGCTGTGCCTTATATCTACTCAAATGTGTTTTCCTTCTATGTGTCTTTATCTATTAACAAACAATCAACCCTGCGGCCTATGCCCCAGTTTCATGCTAAAAGAAGAGTAGGTTTCCTTGCTTCCTAGTGATGATTTTTCAGCCATTACCCTTTGTGTTTTTTCTTTATCTCCTCTTTTCTGTCTATTCCCATGTGCGATAGACTTTTTGTCTTAACATTTCATTTCCCACAGAGCAATAAAGCTTATGTTTTTAGAAAAAATATACTCTTTGACAAGAAGTGTGCGTATGGCTCTAATTTCAATGATATATGTGCCATCTGGGGTGCTGTTGGTATTACTTCCAATTACACCGGTGCTTCGTCTGTCACCTAACTTTTTTTTTAAGCTTTGAAAAATTCTCCTGTTCCCTCTGCCACCTTTCTAACCATATGCTCCAGAAGTCTGAGCCTGGGGACACAAGCTAAATGCTGCCCCTGTTCTTCCCTTGGTCACTTTTGAAGTTGGGTTCCAGATGCAGAAGGATTTCCCCACTCAAAGCAAGAGCACAGCTTATCGATCCTCACAGGCCTTTGCTTTATTATGCGGTATCGTTTCAGAGAATGTCTGCCACATAAGGGATTTATTCCTGTAAGTAATACTCAGCTGCTAAAGCTACAGTAGCCAGACATTGCCCTTGTTCTGCTTGCTGTAACAACAGCTATAATCTGACAAGGGCCTTTTTTGCATGGGAAAAAGATGCTGATGACTATCTGAAGCCATCGACCTGATTCCACTTTCAGTGCCCTTACAGCATCACATCTGCATACTCAGGGTCAGCAAAACCATGAGCCAGGCACACACACGCACACCCTTTGTTCCTTTTAAAAAGCAAGTGTTATGACGACTTCCATCCACAGACTAAAATACACATTTGTAATAGTTCAGGCAAACAAATATACAGCTCCACAGAAAGACATTAGTTATTAGCAGGATGTATTTCAGTTCTTACCAACCTCAAGTGGCAAGAAAAGCAGTTCCTCCTTTATGTGAAATCCATGTTTGTAAAAAGGGTTCTGTCTTAAATCGATGTTGATGCTTTATCTTAGAGTGCAGCAGATAATATAAATCTGAACATCAGTCCACTGCCGGTGCCACCTGGTGGCAAAACTAAATTAAAATCACCAAAAGTGTGTTAAGTAACATTATGGGGTAAGGTTTCAGAGGGGTAGCCAGGTTAGTCTGTATCAGTAAAAACGAGGAGTCCTTCTGGCACCTAAGAGACTAACAAATTTATTTGGGTATAAGCTTTTGTGGGCTAGAACCCACTCCATCAGATGCATGGAGTGGAAAATACAGGAGCAGGTATAAATAAATGAAAGGATGGGAGTTGCCTTACCAAGTGTGAGGTCAGTCTAACGAGACAATTCACTTAACAGCAGGATACCAGGGGAGGAAAAATAACTTTCAAAGTGGTAATGAGTCGGGCCAATTTCAGGCAATTGACAAGAAGGTGTGAGTAGGGGGAAATTAGGTTTAGGTTTTATAATTACCAACCACTTACAATCATTATTCAGGCCTAACCTCATGGTGTCCAGGTTGCAAATTAATTCCAGTTCTGCATGTTGGAGTCTGGTTTTGAAGCATTTTTGTTGAAGAATTGCCACTTTCAGGTCTGTTATTGAGTGATCAAGGAGACTGAAGCTTTCTCCTACTGATTTTTGAATGTTATGATTCTTGATGTCAGATTTGTGTCCATTTATTCTTTTGCATAGAGACTGTCTGGTTTCGCCAAGGGACATGGAAGAGGGGCATTGCTGGCACATGATGGCATATATCACATTGGTAGACGTGCAGGTGAATGAGTCCCTGATGGCATGGCTGATGTGTTTAGGTCCTATGATGGGGTCCCTTGAATAGTTATGTGAACAGAGTTGGCACCGGGGTTTATTGCAAGGTTTGTTTTCTGGGTAAGTGTTTTTGTTGTGTGGTGTGCGGATGCTGGTGAGTATTTGCTTCAGGTTGGGGGGGCTGTCTGTAAGTGAGGACTGGCCTGTCCCCCAAGACTATGAGAGTGAGGGATCGTCCTTCGGGTTGTAGATCCTTGATGATGCCCTCAAGAGGTTTTAGTTGGGGGCTGTAGGTGATGGCTAGATTCTGTTACTTTCTCTATTGGGCCTCTTTATGTGGTCCTCGGGCCAATGCATTCATCCTCTGGTGGCCCTCTTAGTCATTTGAGTTTGAGATCCCTGCAATGGATCATGTAATGAAATGAAATGAAATTTGTGTGGAATGTTCATGTAGAGAGCTTTACATCCATAGTGGGTAGGAAGGTGTTTTCTGGAAGATCACCAAAGGATTGTAGTTTCCTCAGGAAGTCAGTGGTGTCTCGAAGGTAGCTGGGAGTGTGGGTAGCATAGGGCTTGAGGAGAGAGTCTACATAGCCAGATAATCTTGCTGTCAGGGTGTCAGTGTCTGAGATGATGGAGCATCCAAGATTCCCAAGTTTATGGATTTTGGGTAGCAAATAGAATATCCCTGATATTTCCTCCCTTGGTATCCTGCTGTCAATTGAATTGTCTCGTTAGATTGACCTCACACTTGGTAAGGCAACTCACATCTTTTCATGTATTTATACCTGCTCCTGTATTTTCCACTCCCTGCATCTGATTAAGTGAGTTCTAGCCCACAAAAGCTTATACCCAAATAAATTTGTTAGTCTCTAAGGTGCCACACGGATTCTTCATTGTTTTTATTATGGGGTAAGTTTCTGTCATAGTGATTTAACCATGTGATTCCCATTAACATTAATGGAGCTGTGCACTAAACCTTTCCCGTTACACATGATAAAAATGTATCCCTCCAGATTTGATTATTACCCACAAGAACAAGACAGTTCAGAATTAAAACAAACTCTGTTCTTGGAGCACTGTGTTGTGGCAGTGTAGTAAATACCATAGAATATGACCCAATCAATGAGCAGATGAAGTCAGAAAATGCCAGTAACTCATTGGCACAAGAAAATTCATTTAAAAGTCTCTTATAGCCAGACTATCAAATAATCAGCTTTACAGCCTAAATAATAAATATAATAATAATAATAAAAGTATGGGACAAGTTCTCCTCCTCCACATGGGGCTAAACTCTTTGCCAGAGCAGAGCTTAGCAAGGAATAAGAGGAAACCTGCTTCACTCTTTATCTGTGTCATTAAACGATTAGAGAGACGAGGTGGGTGAGGTAATATATTTTATTGGATCAGCTTCTATGGTGAAAGCTTCTGTGCCTCGTTCAATAAAATATATTATCTCAGCCCCCCCACGTCTCCAATACCCTGGAACCCACCTGGCTACTATAACACCACTTTATTAAATGATTCTTATTACTGGCCTACCTCAATCAACCTCACTAGAAAGAATTTCTCTCACCTGATAAGACTAGAGAGAATGCCATCCTGTTGGAGAAAATCTCCTCTCCCTACCTAACATGAAGGCATTTAACTCCATCACTGCCAAGTACTGTTCACACACTCTCTCTCTTTGGGCATGCTGGAGTGAGTTATTGTAAGGACAGCATTTTTGGTGTCCACATCAGAATTTGAAGAGATTGTATGCCTGAACTGTTATCACAATATTATTTACAAAGAGGTGAAAGCTTAGGGGAAATGTTTAAGACATCTTTCAAAGAGTATTTAGGAACTCTTTGACTCCAGAGGTATTTTTTTTTATATACAATAAATACCCACTTGGGGATTCTGTAATGCACAGTGATGCACAGGTAACAAAGTCCTGTGGCACCTTAAAGACTAACTATAAAGTTTTGAAGCATAAGCTTTCGTGGGCTAATACCCATTTCGTTGGATGCAAGCAGTGGAAGTGTCCAGAGGCAGGTATAGAAAAGTAGGCAAGAACCAGGTGGGAGGTAAAAAGGTTAGTCCAATTAGGCTGAACCAGCTTGTTATCTCCGATCAGGGAGGGTGGGTTATTCTTCTAGCATTTGAATGGGGGGTGTGAACATGGAGAGAGGAGAAACTATTTCTGTAATTAGCAAGCCATTGTAGGTCTTTGTTCAATCCGAGATTGTTTGTGTTGAATTTGCAAATGAATTGTAGCTCTGCAGTTTCCCTTTGCAGTCTGGACTTGAAGTTTTTTTGCTGCACAGTGATATGTGTTATAGCAGGTGCCACTAGGGGGTGATCTTGGTAGCTTCCAAGTTCTTTTTATTAGAACCAGAGCAAAGGTTCACTCTTGGAAAGGCATATGCAGTATGGTGTGCTGAGTTTTGTAATGCCTAGTTCTAGCCCAAAGGGACTGCATGAGCAGCAGGAGGGTTCTCTCTCTCTTGAGTAGGGGTTGCAAGTACTTTGGATGATAGGATTAAAATTCATAATGATCTGGACAAATGGTCTGAAATTCAATAAGGCAAATGCAAAGTACTTCACTTAAGAAGGAACAACCAGTTGCACACCCATACAAAATGGGAAATGACTGTGTAGGAAGGAATACTGCAGAAAGGGATCTGAGGTCATAGTAGATCACAAGCTACATAGGAGTCAACATTGCAAAAAAATCCACCACCAAACATCATTCTGGGATGTATTAGCATGAGTATTGTAGGCAAGGCACAAGAAGAAATTCTTCTGCCTCACTTCTGGGTGCCACATTTCAGGAAAGATGTGGACAAGTTGAAGAAAGTCCGGAGAAAAGCAACAAAACAATTAGAGCTAGAAAACATAAACCTATGAGGGAAGATTAAAAAGCTGGGTTTGTTTAGCCTGGAGAAGACAAGACTGAGTGGGACACATGATAACAGTTTTTAAGGTTGGTTACAAGGAGGAGGGAGAAAAAAAATGTTCTCATTAACCTTGGAGGATAGGGCTTAAATTGCAGCAAGGGCAGTTTAAGTTGGACATTAGGAAAAACTTCATAACTGTCAGGGTGCTTAAGCACAGGAATAAATTGCCTAGGGAGGTTGTGGAAATGTCATCGCGAACCCTCTCCTAAAAATTAATATTTAAATTAGAAAAGCACTGATCTTGGAAATATGAAATTTGTTTTTATGACATGCTTATTACACACTATTATTATTTATCATTACAGTATTTTTATTACATTCTGAAAGTGGCAGCACTCTTCCAAGATCTTACTTTCATAGCATGTATCACTTTGAATAAGTCTGATACAAGACAAGGCTCCTATGTTTCATCAAGGAGAATCAGATGTGAAACAGCATGAAGGTATTTAAGAAGCCAGCTCAAAGCTCCTACACAAGCATTCAGGTCTTGATCAGTCCAGGCAAACAACGCATGTTACAACAAAGCTTAAACTTGTTCTTCATGATAATTTTAAAAACAACACTAGCAGCCTATTTCATTTTTAAAACAGCAAAAAATATCCACCTCCCTTTCCATTTTGTGTAAGGAGTCTTCAAATTGAAATCTCCTCAGTGGGATAGATATGCTTGCTTTGATCTGCTTAGCTCTTGGAAGTCCATAGACACCGGCTGCTGGCCCCATGCTGCCTGGTGTTCCTAGGGACAGCTCTATCTGCCACTAAGGATTTTTTTCCCCCAAGAAGCCCCTGTAACATTTCATGAACCCCCAGGGGTTCACAAACCCAAGTTTGGGAACCACCGGTCTAGATAATCCTTAGTCCTCCCATGAGTGCAGGGGATTGACTAGATGACTTCTTGAGGTCCCTTCCAGTCCTATGAATGGAGTAAATTCTTGGGGCAGAGTTACTCCCTGGGAACCAGACATTGGTGTTGGGCTAAGATTACTGAAAGAAGGAATTGCCTGCATGCAGGTTGTCACCATGTCACTTACATGACCGATGTATATGTATAACTTGAACACGTTACTGTTAGAGTACACCCAAACTACATGTCACTGATTTCCTCTCCACTGGGAAGCCAACCTGGTCCTAGACAGCTGTAGGGTGACCAGATAAAAATTGTGAGAAATTGGGACATGCTCTGGGTGGCGGGAGGGGAGGTATAATTGCATATATAAGACAAAGCCTCTAATTTTGGGACAGTCCTGATGAATATCAGGTTGTCTGGTCACCCTAGATGTCTGCTACTGCTTGATAAAGAAGGGGGGAAGGAACAGAAAATTGTTTGTGTCACATTCAAGTTGGGGACATTTCTAATCAGAAGACCCTTGATTTCCCTTAGCAAACAGATTAGTGGTAGACTGGATTGTAACAGATCCATATACAGTAAATCAATGTGCTAAATTTCTGAAATAAAGCTGGACCGAAACAACCCATTAAGTATATGGCATTAAATAAGCTACTTAACTGCCTGCTGATGATTACACCTAGCTGTCTGCATCTACGTTATTTCTCTCTCTCTGCTGAATATGAGTGAAAACTAACTGGCTGGTTCTCACTGGCATCCTCTACAACCATCTGTATTTCCACTGCTGAGCAAACATTGTGCAATTCTCTCTCCCCCTCCCCTTGGCTATTGCTCCACAATAGAGAGCATCATATGCCCTAGAATCAATTTGTCAATGTCATTTGCCTCTCTCTGGTTGCTGACTACTTAAAGCAACAGTACAACTTGTGTCTTGGTTTCTGTCAGCTGTGTGGCTGACCTCATTCCCAGGTGATATTGTCTTCTGATTCTCTAGAGCAGGGGTCTCCAAACTTTATGAGACGAGGGCCATATTAGATTTTTGAAGGGGCTTCACGGGCCGAAGCAACTGTGAAAAAATTCAATATATGCAAATATATGCAAAATCCCCCCCTTTGCTCCTCTGGCCGCTGCTGCAACACCCCCAACCCCCACCCCTTTGCTTCTCCGACCGCTGCTGCATCCTCCCCTTTTCTATTCTGGCCACTGCCTCAGGGGCACTCACCCCTCCGCCCATGGGGCCGCTGGCACCAGCTCATGGGGAGGGGGAGCATCGGCAGCTACTCCACTTGCCTGCTCAGCTGGGGGGGCCGGACAAATCAAAGCCAGGGGCCGGATCCGGCCCCCGGGCCGTAGTTTGGAGACCCCTGCTCTAGAGGGTGACCAGAAACTTTCAGCAGCATGGTTTCTATGCACAAATCTCTCCAACATAAGGAATTCAAGTGGCGGAACATGGCAAACTGACCTTCAACATCTGAAGCAAATACCTGCAGGGTCTGTCAAAGCCGTGGGTGCAAAGCAATCATAATATGGAGATTGCAAAGCCCTTTAGCTGCCTTTGGTCGGCCTGCTATTGAAAGAGACATTTCTTTCATTCCATTCAAGATTTATGGAGAAACGCATGGGGCATAATGAGCCACATTGCCTTCTGCTATTTTCCTACTGAATATTGACCAGAGACCAGTATAAAAATGAGGGATTTAACAAACGCTTGGTGTCAGAAATCCCTCCTAGCTAAAGCTGCTGTGTGGTCAAACAGCAGTGAGGGATGAGGTCATGCCTCCTTCACTAGATGCCAACAATCACCCTTTATGCAGTCATATGAATCACCCTATTGAGTGAGGCTCACACACTGTGTAATTGCCATCTGCAGAGTGATAAACAGGAGAATGCACTGAGTTGACTCATTCAAGCAAATAAGTGTCAACAGGTATTGTCAAGCAAACGGGAGATGTGGCAGCAATATGGCAGTGCTGTCATAGAAGAGGGGGTCGTGGCAGCATTAGGCAAACTGCCCACCACAACTCATTGTCCCTTGGCACCTCTGACTTCATTAAATGGGCCAAACAATTTGGTAGGGGACACAGAGCCAGGCAAATAGGCTGCTAAGAGGCCACCCAATATTGCCAGTGAAGAGGAGATCTGAGCAGTGAAGAGCTATATTCATGGCACGCACCGTTGGATAACTTCAAACTCTCCTGCCATAATATCTATAGCCAGACAAATCATCCTCTTGGCTCTACATAATAATGCACAGTGGCTTGAAGGTTAGTAGTGAGACTAGTGAATACCCAGACTCACGCACTGCCCCCAGGCATTTGTCTACTGACGTGGTTTCCAAAAATGTGATCAATGGACCACTCACTAGTGGTGCAGCGAGCATTTCCTATTGGGCTGCGAAGTGAAATTCATTCAGAGCTAAGCAGCAGGGATAAGAAGGAGAGACAACAGGTAACATTAAAAAAGTTAGGGAATCGTGGTTCTACCAGTTAATTTGGTAGGATGAGGGAGTGTGCTGGAAGGCTTTTTGAACTCATATTGAAGCTTACATACCACATTTCTACTACATGGAGTCTTAAGAGAACAACGTCTGTTGAGCTGCAAGAGGGAAACCAGATTTATGGAACAGGAAGCTAAGAGACAGTTTCTAATGCCATAATGTAAATGTTTCCCTGTGCAATCAAAAGAAATAATCAGTCCCATTTTTAAAGGGACACTCCTGCTTTTTGGGACTTTTTATTATACAGGTACCTCTTCCCCCTGTCCCGTTTTTTTACAGTTGCTCTCTGGTAAACCTACTATTACCGCTTTTAATGATTGCAAGTGATGCAGCAAGCAGGCAGAGTTGTAGGAAAGATCTGTGTTAGGGTAGCAGCCTGCTTTTAGCTTGCATTCCTTAGCCCTTGGTATCTCACTAAACTAGGCCCCTCCTGAAATGAGTTCAACTAGAAAAAGAGGGTCATATCTTACATATTAGATATTTCACAGTAAGTTCCGGGGGGGGGGGGGAAGGGGGGTAATTGGCATTTCAAGTTTCGGTCAGCATGTGAAAAATGTATTCTATGTAATATAGTCAGAACCATCTTCATTCCAGGACTGTTTATCTGGGTCCAGATTTAGGCAGACGATGCATGGTGACACTGAACAGAATAAGCGGTGTTCTTCAGCCTGCAAACTGAGGATCCGTATGATCCAGCACCCTGAATAAAGAATCCCCTTCTAATTCATTGCAACCGAGTCTTGTTTCTTTCCTCTGGCAAGGGACATTGCATCAGTATTACTTTGTACCCCCCTGGGAAGTAGTTTTACTGTTGAGCCAATCTGCTGATACAATCTTCATAACCACATCTGCTTAGGCGTCTCATTAGCACATACAAAGCTGATCTTACTGTAACCATCTCTTACAGACTGTAGGCTTAAGGATCTATACCAGTCTTTCTTCTGCTGCCTCGGTTTATGTCCAATACTCTGGAACCTTCAGATCCTAAATAACTTTCTATCGAACAGATTCTATCATCGTTGTGTGTCATTAAAGAGAGTCTGACAGGGAGCTTGTCTATAACACATCTTTACCATCTTGTAACTTCAGGCCCTCCATCTATTGCAGGGGTGGGCAAACTTTTTAGCCCAAGGACCACATCAGGGTTCAAAATTGTATGATAGGGATAGGGAAGGCTGTACCTCCCCACAAAGCCTAGCCCTACCCCCTATCTGACCCACTCCCACTACCCACCCCCTGACTGCTCCCCTCAGAATCCCTGACCCATCCAACCCCTCCCCCCCCCCGCCGCTCCTTGTCCCCTAACTACTCTCTCCGGAGACCCCTGCCCTAACCACCCCCACCAAGACCCCACCCCTATCTAACCCCCCCGCTCCTTATTCCCTGACTGCCCCCTCCAGAGACCCTCTGCCCCAATCACCCCCAGCACCCCACCCCTATCCAGCCCCCCCTGCTCACTGTCCCCCGACTTCCCCAACCCCTAGCCACACCCCCACCCCCTGACAGGCCCCCTGGGACTCCCCCCCCCATTCCCTATCCCCTGACCATCCCCCCCCCCCCCCCAAGACCCTCTCGCCCTTATCCAACCCCTCGCCCTAGGCCCCCTTACCACACCGCTTAGAACACTTGTCTGGCCCAGAGCCAGACACACTGTCACACTGATCCGCCAGAGCACACAGTGCGCTGAGACTGCGGTGGGGGGACAGTGGGGGATAGGGGAGGAGCTAGCCTCCCCAGCCAGGAGCTGGGGGGGGGGGGCAGAGAGAATTGGCCCATGGACCAAATGTGGCTTGCGGGCCATAGTTTGCTCACCCCTGATCTATTACTAACTATAACCAAGATGGCTGCAATAGCTGCAATCACATGGTATATGTTTGGAGGTTTGAATATAAATCAGCATTATGCCAATCAACACTTCAACCATCTGTCTCACCTCCCTCCACCCCCTCAATCAAGGTTGTGGTTATCTTGTAAACAGGAATTTCCTTCAAATTACCATCTAAATAATCCAGAATATAATTTCCAAACTCAGTTATATATATTTAAAAATCTGAGCTTGAACTTTTTCCCTCCATTTCATGCTGTGTGGGGTGAGACACTGCTGTGTCCACATTAACTGCATTTAAAATTAGTCCTTAATTCTGATTTTTAAATGATGTATATGAGTGGTTTATGGTAAACTTTTGTTTATCATAGAACAATTCTCCCACCTGCTATAAACAGTAAGTATCTTGGGGGGAAATGTGCAATTCATGTGCTTTATAGAGAGGAAAAATGCAAGATTCTGCAATTCATTAAAATCCTTTTTCTATGACAGTAATTGGATCCATCTCAGTTATGCACCTGAATGGAATATGCAATGACAGCAGAAGAGTCAGTTGCATCGTGCAGTTTCTTATAATAAGAATGCAGAAATGTTTTTCACTGAAACAGCTGTTCTAGACTTTGAACATTAAGTACTCGATTTTAAACATTTTATTACATATTTATAACCTAAGTCTCTTTGAACCCTAAATAATGCAAAGGAGGAGATGCTAATATTCCTGGGTACTAAGTAGCCCCATGTTCCTAATATTTGAATGTAATTTGGTATCACACTGCTTATAATGGAAACTTCTATAAATGGTAAATATTTATTTCCAAAGATACAGAATGCCTGTTTTAACTAAATATACATATGCTCACTCACTAGTATATAATCCAAACTCTCGTTTACAAGATAAATAACAAAGTATATATTATCCTATTCAAATAATATAGCATCTTTGTACTAGGCAGTGGTATTGTTGTCCAAGAGTTTGGACTGTATGGAAATTGAATTGATTTGGGGGTTTGTAAACTAAAAAAAAAAATTAATGAGTCTGGTTATAAGTTTGTATTAGATAGCATTATTTTAAATGCTGTGAAGCCCCCAAAGTTTGTGTCACACTATGCAATTGAAAAATAAATGATGCTGCAAACTGATATGAAGACAGAGATTATGTACCACTGATGTTCATCATATTATACAGTTCCCAATAAGATCAATACTTTAGTTTAGCATCTGAAGTGTCTACTCTGCTCATATTAACTGTGAGGATGTAGATATATTGTCGATATTAGAAGAGCACCAACAAGAATTTACACGCACAACTAATATACCTTTAGAAACTTGGATAAAAAAAATACTAGCCTTATATTTTAAGTCACAAGTGAAAATAGGGCAAAGACTGTTACCAAGGTATAGGAGGTGACTGTACAATGGGGATTCCTACACACTGTATAGTCATAGCTATAAATTAAATATAATCACTGTAAACCATTGGTATAGGGTCTCACCCCAGAGTGAGCCATACCTGAATAGAAGTAATTCACTGGCTGATGTGGGGTTGCTGGAGCTTTGCCTTGTTTCCCTCTTCCTGTTGGTCACCCCCATCTGGGTCTGCTATGGCCTAATCCTCCAGCCAAGTTACTTAAGAGTTCAGTCCCCTCAGGGCACTCAAAGTCCCCAAAAAACCACCACCTTTGATGACAGTCCCAAGTTAACCAACAAAAAGTCTTTCGCTCCTTGGGGCTCAACTCTCAGTGTGTCTCATTCTTATCAGAGCACTGACTCCACAGGCTTTTCCCTGCTGGAAATCTAAGTACAACGTATTGGACACTGGTCTTCCACCCCTCCTGGGCTTCTCTTCACTTCCCTGTTCCTTGTGCAGATTACTAGCCTCAGGACTGTCACTTTAGAGCCTAGTCTCTTATTCCAAGGGCTCACTGCAGGAGTTAGCTCCACTCCTGTGACCCAGACGCAACTCAGCTTAACTGGTCTCCTCAGCTAACTCCTCACTGCTGCTTTCCATCCCTTTTTAAGTATTACACCCAGCACTGCTGTGGCCCAGGGGCACTAATTAAATGGGACTGAGTATAGCTGGCCCTCCTAGCCCTTAAAGGGGCAGATATCTGTTACAAGCATGAAACTAATTTCACTAAGTAGAAACTAGATTTAAACATTAGCACTATGGGTGCAAGGCCAGTGATTTAGCCACTGAATAACTCAGGGTTCTGCCATTACTATTTGATTTCAAGTAAGAGAGAGATACACACATATACCCCTTTAAGTTATAGCTATTCACTACACAGATCGGTACTTAGGTCCTGATTCAGCAAAGCACTTGTGTGTATGCTCAGCTTTCATCATTTGTCAAATAGGGATGAAATTAAACATATGGAGAAGTGCTTTGATTAATCAAATAGGAAAAGGGTTTTTCTCTGCATATTTGATTTCCATGTGAAAATCTAAGTGGTAACTCCTAACACACACACACACACACACACAGTTGGGGTGGGGGGTCAGAGAGCAATGGAGAAGGGGCATGGAGTGAGCTGGGTAGGGCCTCGGAGAAAGGGCAGAGCAAGGGTGTTCAGTTTTGTGTGAGTTGTTCTGCATGGGTCAACTCCCATTGATTTCAATGGGCACAGAAGGTGCTGAGCCTGTTGCAGGACTGGGACCAATGTCATATAAGCCCTGTGTAGGAAGCATGTAACCAGAGGATGAGTGCTGCAGTGTTGAAAGGGCTATCTCAGCAGTAGCTGAAGGTAAAGGAACAGAACGAGAACATTAAATTGATGGGAATATGTTTTGGAAAGCAAAGCTCAAATAGGAAGCAAATGAAGAACATAAAACTGATGTGATATGTTGTTTTAAAATGAAATTTCCTAATCAGAATTCAAATATCTATTAGAACTTCATTGAAGTTTATGCCATACTGGTGGCATAGAAATCTAGAGCAGAAGACAGAGTTAATCCCATTAAATATTTGTCAGTGATAATAATAAAGATACTGTAATATAACAAGCACTATTGACTATGACATTATTATTACCGTGCATTACTCCTATCACTGGCTTCAATGAGACTTTTACCTGAGCAAGAACTAAATCATTTGATTTTTTATTTATTTTTAATTTATCATAGTCACATGCTTGCCCTGCCACTGTTTTCTTTCCTTATTACAGTGATTTCCAGTGAAAATGCTGTAGAAGGGATATTGCTATAACCTTCCCCACAACAGAAGCCTGGAAATTTGATCTACTGACTCTGTATGTTTTTTCCTACTCAGCAGTAGAATATCATCTTTATCCTCCACCCAGTGAGAGAGTTGCTGCCAAGAACAACTTCCTTTCCTAGCTCATTGACATGTACTGATATTTGTAATCTATTTCAGCCGGAACACCAGAAGCGTTCACTCACAGAAAGCCTGGCTTCCAGATTGCTCTCCCACTTTATTTTCTTTTGTTTTCCTACATCAATGACTGGTAAAAACAACAACAGAAACATACCTTTGAAAGTTTGGAGTGCTGCAGATATGGGAAACAGTTTTTACTTTATACCATAGGATTCAGTATAAGGCATTTAAAAATTCCACTGAACCTCATGTAAAGCTAATAATCCATCCCAGTTAGAAACAAGAATGTTTTCAGAAAGAGATTTCTTCTCTCTCTCTAATGGACTTATCACAATACTGAAACCTGAAAACTGGATATTTGTTTCTTAAGAAAACACCAGCTCCTAAAGTTTATTCATCCTTGGTGGGCACAATTTTCTGTGACATCATAACTATCTCAATGGTAAAGGTTCAAAATTGGTAGATTTTATTTTAATTATTTTATTTATTTTATTCTATTTTTGGAAGGCACAAAAATATCTTCAAAGGTGGTGAATTTTATTTTAATTATCAAAAGGTCAAAGGTGTCAAAGGTGGTGAATTTTATTTTAATTGTTTTACTTTATTTTATTTTTTGGAAGGCACAAAAAAAGTCTTCTCATGAGTAGAATTCATTCTTCAGCATTCATTGTTCTCTCACTTAAAAACTTTCAACCATCCAATCAAGAAGGAGAAAGCACATTTGGTCATTTAAGTGACCAACTATGCACCATGAGTAATATAAATAGTGAACAGCTGAAATGAACTGTTTGTGAACAATGCATAGGCTGCAGTATATTTACAAATTATTTGGTGAATATTTGCAGATAATTAATACATTCCTAGGACTCAGGGTCACATCATCAACAATTCAAGGTCAGAAAAAGGATTATATGTATTATATATATACACACATATACACAATTGATACATAACTTATCCACTATGCATAATTTGATTTTAATTTCCACCTGTGCATAACTCAATTTATCGAACTTTTAATGTGTTGTTTTGTGGCCACTAGCCAGATGACCTTTTTCTTTGAAACAATGGGAGGAAGTTAAAAAAAAAAGATGCTGTAATCACAGATAAAAGTGTTTTGGAAATTCATGTCAGACTCCAAATGAAGATAAATCCAAGATATATCCAAATTGGCAAGGCTCATATTTCCATTTCACAAGCTATCGGGATCCCACGAAATACTGAAAGTACCTTTATGTGTTAAAAGTAAAGCCAACTTGTTTATCTGTTATCTCTGTATATAGTTAGGCCAGCCTAAGACTGCATTAATAAAATGAAGAGGCAGAGTTAAATAAACACTAAATGGTCAGTTTATGTAACATCAAAAGACTTGTGTCGTTTGGACATAAAGTCCAACAGCAAAGTGAAGCCCATTGTCCCAGTCCCATAAAATGAAATCCACCTTGCTTCCCTGTATCTCTGGAACAATATTTAAACTAAGCTCTCCAGAAAGGAAGGATGGATCAGTGATTAAGCTGCTCATCAAGGCCTCAGGAGATCTGGTTTCAATTCCATATCGACCACAGACTTCCTGCGTGAAATGGGCCAAATCACCCCAAACTGAGCTAATACTTTCCTGCTTATTGTGAGACACTGGGTAATGATAGGGGTAGGGCATCTAGATGTACCAGCATTCTGTAAGAGCCAGATTTTCCTGCTCTTTTGATAACCACTGAAGGTCTCAAATGCAGTAGGGCTGCAGTTTTTCACTATGTGGTAGTGGTGGTAGATGTGGGATAGGCAGAGGTTGCTAGAAATGGAGGGTTCATGCAGCTCCCCTGCATGACTCCAGGTGCTGAGTTCCTTGTTAGTTCTCTCTTCAGAGCCCCACTGAGGAAAAGTCACTGGTAGAGGAGGTTGTGGCAATGGTGTTACTGAAATCGTAGTGCATCTACTATCAACAAATCTGATCTGGAGTGGACTATGCAGTGGATCATGACTTCCACATGATGAAACAGCACCTGCTCCACAGACGTCCCATGCCTTCCCTGTTGGATTTGGCCATCCCCAACTGCCTTGATCACTTTGGACAGTCGGCTGGGATTTGGCTCTGAAATACCAAGCTTCATTGAGGTGACAAAAGTGGGTGCATGCCATCTGCAAATCAAATTTTCTATTTCTAATCACTGACCCATAGTTTGGAAATTTTACTGTTCCCTGCAAGTATTTATTCTGCAGAGTTTCTAGCTCCACCAGTCAAGATACGTTGGTTCTCAAAACCACGTTCTGATTCTGACTGTCATTTCGCTTTTGTCTCTCTTCTCCCTGGTCGTGATTTTACCAGATGATCTCATTAAATGCTGCAGCTTATAAATTAAAGGCTTGATTTTGAGAGGTGCTAACTACCTCCATCTTCCATTAATTGTCAATGGATTGTGGCTGTGCAACCTGTCTGAAAGGCAGGACATAATCTTGGTAATGCATTTGAGATCTGGGATTCCAATATGTTCTGAGGCTGCTTATAGCACTGGTTCTTACTGATAGAAGGAAGAGATAGAATTCACAAAACCTGTGTCTGAATTCAGCTCGGGGAGGTAGGTGGGGGATAGGAAAGAAAGATGGCAATCAGCATGACATGATTTTAAGGTTTGATTTCTCTCTACCATGGCAGGTATAAACAAATGTACCCGTAGATACTTGTTCTCCCATGTTCCTGCATACAGCAGTCATTCCTAGCACTGGTAAATTGCAAGACTTTTATTGGTCCTTCACACTCCAGCAAAGCTGTTTTGACTGTGTGCAGAGATTCGATGTAGTAAGTTCTGAACTTTATAACGGTGAAAATTTCAATCCCTGGGTATCATTTATTTTCAATAAAAATGTGATTTGCTCCTCTCTCAGTTGCACATACAAATAATAGATGGATTTTCCAAAGCATGCTCCTGGTGTGAAAAACTAATAAAGACATATTATCATAATTGCAATATAATACACTATTCTCAGCATAACATTGGAACATGCCACAGTGATTATGTTTTAGGTTGTTCTGTCCCCTTCCTGAATACAAGGAGGAAGACAGGCAAGCAAGCATGGTGTTCTGAGAATTACATTTTTTGTCCTGTCTAAAAAGAACAGGTCGCATTCAGCCACAAGGAATTTTCTAGTGTCATCTCTCTCATTTTTTTTAATGATCTCTATTGAAAAGAAGTCAATAGAATATTGTTTGAGGCAAATACACACACACCAGCCATGCAAACATTTATATTCTGCCATTTTCCCCAGACGCACACTAACATTTGTCAAGCATGCCTGTTTCAAATGCAAAGAAAGGGAATAGGCAGGAAATTAGAATATTCCCGAGCACCAAGACCCACATTTTTAAAAAAGTGGGGGTACAATTGCTTGAGCAAAAATTGGGTGCACTGCTGTATATCTGCGCTGATATTCATAATAATTACATATGAAAAGGACCAGCAAAGTGTCTAACTAGCCATTTGAAGCATTAAGTATAAAATTGCATGAATATTTTTCTAAAAATATTAGCCCTAATTATTTCAAAGAAAGGCTTTCATTCAGGGTCAAAGAACTTGGGTGCCCCCTCCCTTCCTTCTTCTTTGTGGGGTCTTGTACTTTAATATTTCCTTTTTCCCTATTACACTCTCCCTGTAGGTGATCTTATCCACTGACCACTGTCTCCATTTCTCAAGACTGTCAAATCTACCTCCATTGTCCTGGGTCACATCTCTTCCTGTTTTCCAATACTTCCTCTTGGATCTACTGCTGCTTTCTTTAAGGAAACATGTCAAAAAACAGAACTTTGTATCTTTCTTCCAAATACCTCACCTTTCCTGTATTACCAGTGTCTCTTAAGTTTGAAATCCTGAAATTACCTTCAACTCCTCCATATCTACATACATACTGAGAGTGCACCAATCACCATGGGATATAGTCAGCCTCATCATTTGGTAGGGTATTCCTTTGTATTAATGGTGGGAAAGGGATCACTACCCAAAATGCACAACTCTTCCCTTAGCAGAGGCAATAACTAAATGGATGACTCCTCACATAGGGAAATTCATCCTGCTTTCCTACAGTAAAGAGTTTTTAAGTCAGATGCCTGTCACTCAGTACAATCACTTTAAGTCAGATGCCTGTCACTCAGTGAAATCCTGGCCCCACTGAAGTCAGTGGGAGTATTGTCATTGACTTCAATAGGTCCAGGATGTTGTCATTTGTATCTGGAGTGTATTGAAAACTGTGTTAAAATGATAAGCTATGATTTTTAATTGTAAGGGTTTCCTAGGTAGTCATATCTTATCCCACTGACCTCTCTAAAGAGGTGTACCAGATCTGGAATAAACAGGCTAATTTACTGACCCAAATATTCCCAGAGAGCAAATTTCTGTGAATTTCACTGGTGATGCCGGAAGTATTTCTGCATTCATTCAGTCAAGGAACCACATGATTTGATCTCACTAATCACAACTAAGCAACACAGTTCTAATTTAGAACATTTTCAGTCAGCCTAAAGGACAATCATTGAATATATTCAAGAAACCAACATCTGTGAGTAGAAAAAGGGGATGAAATAAATCACATAAATGGTTTGTTGTGAATTAGTTGTTCTGATGTGATTGTATACTCTTCTAGTTAAAGTGCTATATAGACACATTTAAAAGCCATTGTGATTTTGTAAATGTGATGTCATAGCCAATTACCATGGAAATGGAGGCGATGTCACAGAACGGTGACTTTACAGCAAGATCAGGTTTGATTGCCACTGGATTGCTATGTGACCTTCATGAAGACAATTATAAGATGTTTAACTACCAAACCAGGGGGTTGCCATGTTTAATTAATGTTTGTAAAATGCTTTCAGACATCTCTCATACCTTCCGACTGATGTTCTCAAAGAGCTTGGCCACTCACAAAGGAAAGATTCTTGGATGACAGATGCTCAGTAAGTGCCAAATATCATTAAACACAAAGATGTCTAATAGTTAGCAAATGTAACAAGGGAAAATATGAAAAACAAGAGAAAGGTTATTGACTGTCTGTGCTAAGTGAATGACATTCGAGAGATACCACCCCCCACAAAAGTTCCTCTAGATAAAGCAAACTCTGAAAAATATTGCTCTGTGACACAAGGCACTTGTAAGGAGACTGCTGCCTGCTTATTGCACAAAGTGAACTATTGCGAGCACATTTTTAGTGACAAGAAAAACAGCTTCACTTTTGTTAGCATCGAGCAGTGGGAGGTTCAGCATAGGACAGACTTGTGTTGTTGGTTTAAAATGACAACTCTCCATAGTAGTCAAAAGACAGGCAAACAATTTAAGCCTAGAGATAAAAATGACATTCTGCCTCCCAGGGAATGCTTTATATCCCAGGAGTCAGGAGAGAAATAAAATGAGGACATTAGTACAAACATGATGATGAAAAATATTATGATTACAAATACAAACCACACCCAAAAAAGTTTCTGAACAACATTGATAAAACAGTTGGTCAGTCCAGGCATCCTTTGATAACTGAGGAATGAAGGGGACCATTAAAAGGTATTTTTTTACTATGTTGCTTGATGCCTCTGGATTGGTAACAGGCTAGACCAGAGTGCTTTTCTCCCCTAAATAACTAGTTCAAATGCAGCCAAGATGAGCAGCAACCACAAGTTGTTGCCAGCTGTTTAATGCCTGATTAGAAATGAGTCTGATGGGGCCATTGCACCCTAAAACCTACCGTCGGGATCAATCTCAGTGGAGATTCCAAGGACTAAGTCACCCTAGAGATGACTGCGAGTGGAGTTGAGGCGGTGTTGGGGAACTTGCGCTGGTGTTACTGACTGTGCTGCACTTGTTCTAGGGGTCAAGAGGATGTCCCTTTCTAAGGCTGTCAGACTCGCACCTTTCCCAAACTCCAGCATTTACATAAAGGGAAAGAAGAGGTAGAAATTATTTCCGCAATTCTCAGGCCCGGTGGAAAAGGCCTGTGAAAGTAAAAACAAGTCATGAAGTGTATTTACTGGAAAGGTCACAGATCTCAAAAGTCTCCCTTCGGGTACAAAAGGATGGAAGCAAAGCTACACACAAGAATCAGTGATGAATATTGACCCAAGCCTGGAGATCTTAGGAAGCGGTGTCCAATAAAAATTTGATGCTAGCCACACTGCTAGCCTATAAACGAGCCCTTCGCTGTTCGTGGCACAAATCAGTCAGAGACTGCTCTTCTGCTAACACCAGTGCCCTTTATTTCCCTGTGCCAGTACCCACCACCATTTATACACAGATCTGTGCACTTCAATATAACTCAGGTAGCCACTTCGGGGACAGCTAGCTCCTACAGCACGCAGGGACCAGCAGCCCCTCACTCCTCCCTTTCCTCTTCCCCCCTCACGTCCTTCCTGCCAGCTTTATAAGCCTCCTGGCCCATAAAGCTCACAGGTGATTTCCTTTAAGCCCTTTAATGAGCCACACCCGGCCATGCTCCAATTACTTCCTCTTGATGGGAGCTGGCTCTGAGCCTCTTGGCCAGTGCCTTGTTACATAGCCACACTTGTGGTTTTGAATTTTTCTTATTAACCACCTTATAAAAAAGCCACATGCATGAGCCACAATTCAATCGCCTATTAGCCACATGTGGCTAGTGGTGAACGTATTGGACTCCTCGGTCTTAGTGCATCTAAACAGAGTATCTGCTCATCCATGCACATGTCTGAGCTCCTCATTAACATTAAAGCTGGCTCCGTGGCCATGTCGCTGATGGTTTTCAGTCCATGACTTTGCATTGTTAATTTAATACCAAGTTCTGTGGTCAAAGATAAGAAGAAATTAAAGTTTTCTCTAGGGCAGTGGCTCCCAAACTGGGGTTCGTGAACCCCCGGGGGGTTCACAAAATGTTACAGGGGGTTCTCGGGGAAAAATTCCCTAATGGTGGACAGAGCTGTCCCTAGGGATCCCGGTCAGTCCGGGGCCAGCAGCCCAGGGCTCCTGGACTTCCAAGAGCTAAGCAGATCAAAGCAAGCATCTCTATCCCACTGAGGAGATTTAAACATCAAGACTCCTTTTTTGAAACAGAAAGGGAGGTGGATATTTTGTTGCTGTTTTTCAAATTAAATAAGCATCTAGTATTGTTTTTACAATTATTATGACGAACAAGTTTAAGCTTTGGTGTAATGTGTATTGTTTGCCTGGACTGCTCAAGACCTAAACGCTTGTGTAGGAGGAACTCTTTGAGCTGGCTTCTTAAATTGTTTCCTGGTGTTTCACATCTGATACTCCTTGATTAAACATATAAGCCAAGGGTCCTAACAGGCTTATTCAAAGTGATAGAAGCTATGAAAGTAAGATCTTGGAAGAGTGTTGCTGTTTTCATTACATAATAAATATCCTGTAATGATAAATAATAATTATTTATAAATAGTGTAATGAGCATGTTATAAAAACAAATTTTATGTTTCCAAGATCACTGCTCTTATAATTTATACTCAGGTAAAGGAGAAAATCCCTGGAAATATTCATTTTTAGGAGGGTGTTCGTGAGACTTGACATTTTAGTGAAAGGGGTTCACAGGCTGTTAAAGTTTGGGAACCACTGCTCTAGGGGATCAAGCTGTGTGATGTAACAACTTTTGAGCTGGCTCCCATTCCTTATCCACCTACATCTCCTGGTTTCCCATGAAGCCCTAGAAATATATTAGTATTGGGAATAGGGAATGGAACTTCTGCAAAGAGGGAAAGCAAGCAAAATAGCCTTGGCTCCCCTCTTTCCCTGAGCTTTCCCTCGCATTTGTCTGAAATTGTCACTCCTTTGCTTCTCTCCACAATGTGCAGCAGAAGCATAACTCCATTGACAGAAAATATTTGCTGTGTTGCACAGCTCTGTAAAGATGTTTATACAAAAAGGAGAAGTGAAGTTAGTTGCTTGTATCTTGTGCGTTCTGGGTTAATTAAGCCTGTGCCCTGGGCTAAGTGGCAGCCTCTGAATCGCTTCTAAGAAAACACTACATGTTTGAAATAAACTAGTTTCATGATGACAAGGGAAATTGCCCAAGCAGCTCTAGGAGTCATCTATTAAATATCAGTATGTGTTGTGTGTGAGGATACCCAAAATAGTCCTGTGTAGGGCCCTCAGTGGGCTAGCATAGGCACCGAATCCATTTAAACTTGCTTGGTTTTGGATGCATGCTGTTCACTGTTGAGCTTTGAGTTAGCAGCTAATGGGCCTCTGGATTGTGATCAATTCTCCTCACAAGGGACAATTACTGTATCCTCTTGGATGTAAGTTTTCTGTTGCTTTGTTTAGTATCTGTCATCGGTGGTGTGGCACACAGTTCAATTCTATCTTTTATATTCTAGAGCGAAGGTGCTTCTGTCTGACTTGTTCTGCCCTCAAAGCACAGTGATATGTCGCATGAGATAACAGAGCAATAGAAGGGTGCGGTACTGTGCGCTGAAGTTACAGGAGTTCAGAGGAGCGGTGGTGGCAGCAGCTGATTTATACTGGCTGCGAGTTCAGTACTGCCACAATCTGTACTTGTGCCAGTCATCCATGACCCCTACAGCACCCCAATGTATCCTGCTCCTATTCCATGCAACCTGCCTTTCTGGGGAGCTGTGCACAGTATTTTACACACCCCTTCCTTACTGCACACTCTCTTACATCTTTATGCCTGAGCGAGCTAATCCCTGCTGCCTGACACTGCCTTTTTCCAAGCGTGGATTACTAACCAGGGTTATGCACAATCTGCTGGGTGTCTCCAGGAGCGCAGCTGAGATTTCTGCCCCTTCCTTGTTTGGACCTTACCTGTTTATAAAACCACATTCACTGACAGGGACTAGCATCACCAATTCACCCGGGAGTTAGCTGATGGAATGCTTGAGTGCTTTTTACATCACCCCATCAGGGAGGAATTTTTGGTGCATGTTTTCACATTATATGCTTTCTTGCAATGTTGGGAGGACATAGCCCCTAAAGAGGATTCATGCTAAGCTGGTTATGCTTATTCTTATGCAGCACATCCCTTGATACGGAACTGCTTATTTTTCCCAGAGCTCTGGCATGCAGAGCTCCTTAATGCTCAGTCCAGTCACTGCTCTATTTAATTACATATACAACCTTTAGGTGCTGTCAGAGACAACACGGGCTATGATACCAGCCACATGGTGATAACAAGAATCAGAGAGGTAGCCGTGTTAGTCTGGAATAGCAAAGGAAACAAAATCTTGTGGCACCTTAAAGACTAACTATAAAGTTTTGAAGCATGAGCTTTCGTGGGCCAATACCCACTTCGTCGGATGCAAGCAGTGGAAATGTTTAGAGGCAGGTCTGGGAAAGTAGGTAAGAACCAGGTGGGAGGTGAAAAGGTTAGTCCAAATAAGCTGAACCAGTTTGTTATCTCCGATCAGGGAGTGTGGATTATTCTTCTAGCATTTGAATGGGGTGTGTGAACATGGAGAGAGGAGAAACAATGTCTGTAATGAGCCAGCCATTCTAGATCTTTGTTCAGTCCTAGAAGGTGTGTGCTGAATTTGCAAATGAATTGAAGTTCTGCAGTTTCCCTTTGTAGTCTGGTCTTGAAGTGTTTTTGCTGCAGGATGGTGACTTTTAAATCAGCTAATGTGTGTCCAGGCAGGTTGAAGTGTTCCCCTACAGGTTTGTGTATATTTCCATTCCTAATATCTGATTTGTGTGCATTTATCCTTTTTCGTAGGGACTGTCCAGTTTGGCCGATGTACATAGCAGAGGGACACTGGTGGCATATAATGGCATATATGACATTGGTTGATGTGCAGGTGAATGAACCAGTGATGGTATGATTGATCTGGTTAGGTCCTGTGATGTTGTTGCTGGTGTAGATATGTGGGCAGAGTTGGCATCGAGGTTTGTTGCATGGATTGGTTCCTGAGTTGGAGTTATTGTGGTGCAGTGTGCTGTTGCTGGTGAGAATTTGTTTAAGGTTGGCAGGTTGTCTGTGTGCCAGGACTGGCCTTCCTCCCAAGGCCTGTGAAAGTGAGGGATTATTGTCCAGGATGGGTTGTAGGTCGCTGATGATGCGTTGCAGAGGTTTTAACTGAGGACTGTAGGTGATGGCCAGTGGTGTTCTGTTGTTTTCTTTCTTGGGCTTGTCTTGCAGCAGTAGGCTTCTGGGTACACGTCTGGCTCTGTTGATCTGTGTCCTTATTTCCTTGTGTGGGTATTGTAGTTTTGAGAAAGCTTGGTGAAGATTTCGTAGGTGTTGGTCTCTGTCTGAGGGGTTGGAGCAAATCCGATTGTACCTCAGTGCTTGGCTGTAGACAATGGATCGTGTGGTATGTCCGGGATGGAAGCTGGTGGCATGAAGGTAGGCATAGCTGTCGGTAGGCTTTCGGTATAGGGTGGTGTCGATGTGGCCGTCATTAATTTGCACTGTGGTGTCTAGGAAGTGGATTTCCTGTGTGGACTGGTCCAGACTGAGGTGGATGTTGGGGTGGAAGCTGTTGAAGTCATGGTGGAATTCTTCCAGAGTTTCTTTCCCATGGGTCCAGATGATGAAGATGTCATCAATGTAGCGTAGATAGAGAAGGGGTGTGAGTGGACGAGAGTTGAGGAAGCGTTGTTCCAGGTCTGCCATAAAGATGTTGGCATACTGTGGGGCCATGCGGGTGCCCATAGCAGTCCCGCTGGTCTGGAGGTATATATTGTCACCAAATTTGAAATAGTTGTGTGTGAGGATAAAGTCACAGAGCTTAGCAACCACCTGTGCTGTGGCATCATCAGGGATACTATTCCGGACAGCTTGTATTCCATCTTTGTGTGGGATGTTGGTGTAGAGAGCCTCTACATCCATGGTGGCTAGGATGGTGTTTTCTGGAAGGTCACCAATGCATTGTAGTTTCCTCAGGAAGTCAGTGGTATCACGGAGATAGCTGGGAGTGCTGGTGGCATAGGGTCTGAGTAGAGAGTCTACATATCCAGACAGTCCTTCAGTGAGAGTGCCAATGCCCGAGATGATGGGGCGTCCAGGGTTCCCAGGTTTATGGATCTTGGGTAGTAGATAGAATAACCCCGGTCGGGGCTCTAAGGGTATATTAATTTGTTCCTGTGTTAGTGCAGGGAGAGTCCTGAGTAGATGGTGCAGTTTCTTAGTATATTCCTCGGTGGGATCATAGGGAAGTGGTCTGTAGAAATTGGTATTGGAGAGTTGTCTGGTAGCCTCCTTTTGGTAGTCTGACCTGTCCATGACGACAACAGCACCTCCTTTATCAGCCTCTTTGATAATGATGTCAGGGTTGTTTCTGAGGCTGTGGGTAGCATTGCGTTCTGCACGACTTAGGTTGCGAGGCAGGCGATGTTGTTTTTCCACTATTTCTGCCTGTGCACGTCGGCGGAAGCATTCTATGTATAGGTCCAGACTGTCATTTCGACCCTCAGGAGGAGTCCATGTGGAGTTCTTCTTCTTGTGCTGCTGGTGGGATGGTGTCTGTGTACCAGTGTGCTGTTTCATGTTGTCTTGAAAGAATTCCTTGAGTCGGAGACGGCGAAAGTAGGCTTCCAGATCACCGCAGAATTGTATCATGTTTGTGGGGGTGCTGGGGCAGAATGAGAGTCCTCGAGATAGGACAGACTCTTCTGCCGGGCTGAGAGTGTAGCTGGATAGATTGACGATATTGCTGGGTGAGTTAGGGGTACCACTGTTGTGGCCCCATGTGGGAGGTAGGATTTTAGATAGTTTGCATTCCTTTTTCTTTTGCAGAGAGATGAAGTGTGTGATGTAGATCTCCTGTCTTATTTTAGTAAAGTTTGTTTGTGTGGAAGGTTGGCTTTTTATGAAGGTCTCCAGGTTGGAAAGCTCTTTTTTGATGTTTTCCTGTTTGCTGTACAGGATGCTGATCAGATGGTTCCTCAGTTTCTTAGATAGTGTCTGGCATAATCTCTCACTGTAGTCTGTGCAGTATGTGGATTGCAGTGGATTTTTCACCTTCAGTCCATTTGGTATGATGTCTTGCCGTTTGCATTTGGAGAGAAAGATGATATCTGTCTGTACTTGTGCAAGCCTCTTCATGTGGTTGATGGATTTCCACTCCATACGGCTGAATGCAGTGCCTTGCATGATGTCAAGAATCAGAGAGGTAGCCGTGTTAGTCTGGAATGGTGATAACAGGTGCCCTTTTCATTCCAGGCAGGCAGTGCTGTCTCCCACTTAACTTTATTTGTGTTATTGTAGTGCCTAGGAGTCCTACCCATGGACCACTACCCCATCGTGCTAGGTGCTGTACAAATACAGAACAAAACCACAGCCCTTGCCCCCAAAGAGTAGATAAAGAACAGCTGTCTCAAACTAAGCCAAGGGGAATGAGGGGATTCTATCTGGAACATGGATTGGCAGAGAACAGCACTACCTCACCCTCTCTGCAGGACAACTGCTCTTGGTTGGTTAAGAGTCTTGGGATGACGCTGAACTCAGCACTGCTACATAAGGCACTAAGTGTTCCTTGCTCCAGCAAGAAGGTGATGCTTTCCAGTCTTCTCAGCCAATGGTCTTGATACAGCACTTAATGCCTTTACACTGCTATTGTCTCTCCCTACTCTGTGCAGAAGAAGCAGATGAAGAAACCACAGTGGGTACCTGTGCAGCAGCCCATCTCCGACACCAGAAAACCTCAAGACAGCACATCACAGCCTCATTCCCTGTTCTCTAGGGATTCCATGTTCCAACGCTAATTTAGAAAGAATCACAGGACAGACATCCGCTCATGGTAATACACGCCATTATACTTGTGCCGCTCCAGCACACTTCACTTAGTGGAGCTCATTGTTTCTATACGTCACAAAACATACCTACATACCACAGCAATAGGCACCGTACAAATTTGGCCATACTTTTTATTAAGGGTACATTTATACACTGTTCAGTAAGGGTTAAATTACTAATTGTAATACATGTTTTAAGAAATGATTCTATTGTTAAAGTTCAACAGGTCAAAATGTTGCTTATAACCTAGGCCATTTATAACACCTTCTACATATGGGCTTATAACCATCTCTAACACATACTCCTAATCTCTAACATTCTTATACAACCTCGATTAAGACTTTATAAGCTATTTGTAAATGTACCCTTAATATGAAGGCTGAGCAAGAATTCTCTGAGATATAAATGTAGCCTCTGGTCTCAACCACTAAGTATCAAGAAATCTTTTGTGCACCAAGCAGGCATATTCTTCACATGTATAAAAATAAATTGCTGCAGAGCAAGAGAAAGTAGGTGTTGGGTAAGGGTCTTTTTACTACACATTGCTTAAGTTATCTAGTTTTTAGATGCAAACTCACATGTATAATTCAAATGAGTCCTTTGGCTGCACCGAGACTAATTTCCCTGGCTGCTTTTAGGATTAAATGGAACTTCCGCAGGGACAGCTTCAAGATCTGCTCATCATGTCCAGAAAAAAAAGTCTGAATTTTCTAGTGTGCTCAGCCTGCTGTTAGCAGTTGTACTGTTACATTATATATGATTCCCAACTGCTCGTGATATAAACAAACTACACGCAATACTTCATTCAATATTTTGGAATAATTAACTTTTTATTAAGTGTTTCACAAAAGGGAACAGGAAATGACTGAAATAGGGACTTATTAGTTAAAATGCAACAGTCAAAGGTCCACAATGAGTTCATATCGTTGGGTTGCAATAGGGCAAAGGGGGAACATTTTATGGATCACTGTTCTTATGTATCAATAACAGCTTGTTATGTGCATAGCAGGACACCCAGCTCAAATGGAAGTGGCAAGATTTGATATACGTTTGTCTCACTTAAAACTGGATCAGGGAACATAGATTAAGTCTTGATAAAACAGTAGCAAAATATTACCACACTTGCAATGATTTTCAGGTTTAGTCAGTCACGAAGTTCTATAACTCTATTACTACTTTGCACATTTATACAGTAAAACCTCGATTTAACGGACCTCGATTTAACGGACTTCGGATGCAACGGACAAAATTTCTGAGCCATATCAGACCGCAATCCCTCCCTGCTGCGGCCCCGGTCCCCTTCGCTGGTGGCCGTCTGCTGGCTCCCGGGTGCTGCCCCGGTCCCGGCAGTAGGCGGGCTGGCTCCTGGCTCCCGGCTGCCGCCTGGGTCCCAGCCGCTGGCTGGCTGCCGGCTCCCGGCTGCCGCCCGGGTCCCAGCAGCAGGCAGGCTGCAGAGCTGCCACCCCGACCCTATGGCGGGCGGGCTGCTGCTCCCACAGCTCGTTTTTTTTAATTATTATTTTTTATTAAATAACGGACTTTTTGATTTAACGGACACCCCCTCGCCCGAATTAGTCCGTTAAATCGAGGTTTTACTGTAATGCCTTCTTACATTGGCTGCTAACAACAATATATTAATTGCTTAATAAATATAAAAAGCTGATACAATAGTATTTTTAGATTTATATCGTTAGAGCAATTCCACAAGCCCTTCTCCCGCAAGTAAGTGATAATGCTGTTACCTTTACTATTGATCATTCATGCCAATGTTAGCTCAAACAGCCACTTACCTTCCTAGTTATTGTCCCACTGCCTGAGGATTCCAGCATTAAGAGCCCGATACTGAATTCTTTATATGCCAAAAGCTCACTCTAAATATAATAGGAGTCTCTGGTGTGAGAGTAGAATAGTACTGGGGCCACAGTGTTACCACAAGGGGGCAATATGAAATTGAGAAGGGGACAGTGGCAGATCACTAGAGGATGAGGGTGGTCCTGTGAAGGACAAGGAAATAGACTGGGAGAGGATTTATTTTAATCAGACAGTAAAGATGTAGGATTCTTGTATTGTTAGCCTTTGGACTTCTATGGCCTCAGGCAGCAAGAAACTGTTAACCTCAATTTTCACTTAGTATTTTTTATCCTTATACAAAAGGCGCATTAGACACAAGTCATTTCAACATGAAACACGTGACAGGTGGTTCTGTGGAAAGGCAAATCTCCTTTATTATTTTACCTCAGAAAATGGAAAACTCCCCACTCACTTTGGATGTTTCATTTTCAGTGTTTAGCTACATAGTGAATTTTAAAAACTATTACATATCTTCCATTTCCTACATGGCCATTGCTACTAAGGGGATTTATGCTCATGCCTCACGTGGACAATAGACGCCTGAAAATCTTTTATTAAAGATTGAAAAAGTGTTTTGCTGCTGGGTTATTGTGGACTGTTGTGAATTCATTAATTCGTGGCTGAAGGGAAGGAAGTTTCTGGGGTATTCCATTTCATAGCCGTATGTTTATGAATTGGCAAGCAGTGCCTAGAGTAAAAGATTGGTGCTCCTTTAAACAGAGGTGTCTATATATACACCTTTGGAAGAGGTGTCCGTACAAAACAAAGATATGGATTAGACCTCTGGAGGAAAGATTATTCACAGATTACAATCAAACTGGAACATTTAGGCAAACTAACATTGTAAGGGAGGAACTTGTTTTCCATTTGCAATGTATTTTGGTAGATAATGGAAGCATATTCTTTGCTGTGGAGGTGGGGGAGTTACAGAAAAATGTGGACAAATTGGAGAGAGTCTAGAGGACAGCAACAAAAATGGTAAGATGTTTAGAAAATGTGACATATGAGAAAAGGCTGAAAAAACTGGGCAGGTTTAGTCTAGTGAAGGTAAGAGTAAGAGGGGACATAACAGTCTTCAAGTATGTAACAGGTTGCTATAAAGAGGATTGTGATCAATTGTTTTCTGTGTCCACTGAGGGTAGGATAAGAAGAATCAGCATAGTTTGCAGCAAGGAAGATTTTGGTTTGATATTAGGAAAATCTTTGCAACTCTAAAGATAGTTAAGCACCGGAATAGATTACCTAGGGAGGTTGTGGAACCCACATCACTGGAGGTTTTTAAAAGCAGGTTAGACAAATACCTATCAGGGGTGGTCCAGGTATGCTTAATCCTGCCTCAGTATGGGGGGACTAGCTGACCTCCTGTGGTTCCTTCCAGCCTAACATTTCTAGGACTTTAATGATATGCTCTGATACATTGCTGCTGAGATTTAACCCCCAAATCTCCATACTGCTGCTTAGCTTGGCAGAATCTACTTCTTGTGGCCACTACTGCCACACAGTGGGTCACATCTACATCATATACAAACCAGTGCCACAGACACAGCATAAAGAATTCAAGGAGCACTGCACCTAAGAAAATTGAGCTCCGAAATGAAATATAAAAAACAGTGATTATTAAATGTGACTTTTTTTTGCTTTTCCGGTACAAGTATAGGGTCTTGCTGCCCACCATAAACTCCCTTTGCTGTCATATTAATCATCTTATGTTTGTAACTACAGTGAAGTGTTCACTGTTACAGCCCTGCTGTGTTCTGCACCAGAGATGGCCACATTTTAATCATGAGAGAAACAATTCTTCTCAAGAAAAGACTTGACCCTGCAGCCCTTCATCAGTGGAGCTACCCTCACATGCCAAGTTCCACTGAATGTAATAGAACTGTTGCCATAAGAAATATCTATTTGAATAAGGATTCCAGGACAAGAACCATAGTTCGTCAAGATCTTTGGGATCCTTTAAAGTATAAAAACACACTCATACTGGAAGCTGACATTCAAGGAACAGTCTTCAAAGCAGGTTGCAGAATTATTCCCATAAGTTGGGTATTTGATTTGGAAATATAGTACAAAAGGCTATTTAAAACAGGATTCGGGATTAGCATGTTTCTTTTGGAGGAGCATGGAAGTGCAAAACTAAAACTAAAATAATTTCAGCTCTCCAACTCATAGTCTTGGCTCATTATAGTAAAAGGGCAAAGTGGCCCACTGCCAGTCTTTCCAGCATATATGAACAGCTCTGAACTCTTGCTCAGTAGGTGCAGGCATTCCTGTTTCATCACCTCCAAGTTCCCTCATTGAAAACAGACTACCATAGCCATTGAATGATACAACATCTGGAAATAATGGGGTTAGAATTCAAGCTCTTCTTTTATTGTTATTACAATTCATTCCCACCCCACCAAAACCTGGCTCTCTGCCTGGTGAGCGGTGGGTTGCCACTACCTCCTGTTCTCTGAGGCTACATCTAAATGGGTAGCCCACAATGCTCGGTGTAACAAAACCATGTGGTTTTTACAAGAACAATTGAGGAGCCCAAGTCTCTTAGATGCTTAAGCTGCATTTGTAAATTATACTTGGGCTCCTCAATCACATCAGTGTTTTTGAAAATTTCCCCCTGTGTCCCTGTACTTTTAAAGATTGTATTTTAAGGCTCATTGAATTAAGGAAGGTTGCAAAAGAAATATCATTGGAAGTTCCCTAGTGCAATTTGTTAATGAGACTGTTGAAGTTAAGTTTGATCTAGGAAAAAACATCCAAGCAGACAAATTCTCAGAGTAAATTAGCATAGCTCCTTTGGAGTCAATGGAACTACACTAATTTATACTAGCTGAGAATCTTGGCACAAGCGTTTGCAGTAATGCCCTCACAAAGGCTTCTTGACTTGCCATCACCACAAGGCTGTCTGCCCGCCCATTTAGAGACAATAGCTAGAAACGCCTTGTGTAATATTTTTCTACTTCCACTCCTGAAAGGAATCCGTGAGTTTATTTATACTTTGTCAGGACTGGGTCATGGGAGGTCTAATTTACTGCTCTAGATGGGGGGGGGGGGGGAGGTGGTTAGACAGAGCCAGAGTCCAGGCCAGGGGTCAGATCCAGAATCAGGAACCAAGCCAAGGGTCAGAGGCAGAATCAGGAACCACAGATCAAGCAAGAATCAGATGCACTGCAGCAGCCAGTCAGGAAGTCCCTTAGTTGCTCAAACAACTTTCTGTGCTTCCTTCTGTCCCCAATCAATGGGGCCTGTCATAACCCACAATCAGGATCCTGAGGGAGAGTGTCTCTGGGAGAGGTCAGAATTCTGCTAGCTCTTCACTTCCAGTATAGGCTACCCGAGAAGCTATAGGCCTAGGTTCAAGACCCACAGGCCCTTTTACCTTGTCACTCAGCTGCTTCAATTCAAAAGTGCCTGTGGATGCAAACTAGTATCATTTGATACAAATACAAACCAGATGCTACCACTAGTATAACAACACTCAAACAAGAATATCCAAGTGAGTTGTAAAGACTCTCTCTCACTGCATCACCTGATGAGCCTTCTGCAGGTATCCCCCTCTCTAGCAGGAGGCCTCACTGTCTGATCAAAGGCTTTCATATCCAATGATAATCTTATTGAATCTTCTGTTGATAAACCCCTCCACTCTACAAGCAGATCACTTTACTCCACATCCCATTTAGGATTGTGCCCAATACACTTCAAACACTCATACAAAATTCTCAGCACTTATATCCAATGTGTCTGTGCCAGAAGAAAGCCTGGAAAAAAATCTATATAATCTTACCTTTGTGTCCATTGTCATCCTTTAACAGTCACTGATGCCAGCTCCTTCTTTGATTTGGATGTGCAAAAAAGTGTCGATGAATAAATTTTTCAAATGCTGCTAAGTGATTGAGGAGCCCAAGTCTCTTAGATGCTTAAGCTGCATTTGTAAATTGCACTTGGGCTCCTCAATCATGTCAGTGTTTTTGAAAATTTCCCCCTGTGTCCCTGTACTTTTAAAGATTGTATTTTAAGGCTCATTGAATTAAGGAAGATTGCAAAAGAAATATCATTGGCAGTTCCCTAGTGCAATTTGTTAATTAGACTGTTGAAGTTGAGCTTGATCTAGAAAAAAACATCCAAGCAGACAAATTCTCAGAGTAAATTAGCGTAGCTCCTTTGGAGTCAATGAAACTACACCAGTTTATACTAGCTGAGAATCTTGGCACAAGTATTTATAGTAATGCCCTCACAAAGGCTTCTTGATTTTCCATCACCACAAGGCTGTCTGCCCATTTAGAGTCAACAGCTAGAAACCCCTTGTGTATTTTTTGACTTCCATTCCTGAAGGGAATCACAAAAATGGCTAAATAACACTACGTAAAAATGTAAGCCCACACATTGTTTTTAATTTCAGAGGACTGGGTTATTCATTCTTGTAATCAGAACTGATTCCCCCATCCCCACTTTAAACTGGCTCAGACACGCAGTATATTCAAACACAGACTTGTATTCCTCAGTAAATGCTGCTATCAGCTAAAATGGATTTTTGCCTCCACTCAGAACTTTCCATCTTGTCTTTTCTGCATTTAAGAATGAATGTAGGCCATTTTGTTTAAAACAGTTTTGGCTGTTTCTCCATGATATATTTTTTGTTTTATTCAAGAGCATTCTCTGGTATGGACATTTTGACCTTCCTCTCTTCTGTCCTGTTCAGGTTTTGCAAATGTTACCTTTTTTTTTAGTTCCTATTATAATTTTTAAAAGTTAGACATAGTAAAGGTGAGGTGAGTAAGAGTTGAGAAACCTTTCACAATTCCAACTCAACTTCCCCCCCACACACCCTAAACAAACAAAAACCTAAGAACAAACCTTTTCATCCAAAATCAAATGTGAACTTTGTTCCAGGATCCCAGACAATTGCATTGTTAAGAGCTCTGTTAAGAGAATTCTGGGTAATCATCTGCAAATGAGCATACAGAGTACCATATTTTGCTTCAGAATATCCATAGCTGAGACCTAATTCAGCTTCCACTGAAGTCAAATGGAGTCTTTCCACTGAGTTCAGTGAAAACTGGGTCGAAACCATAACAGAGCTTTTGAGCAGAAGTAGGGCTCACACAGGCTATCTGGTTAGGTAGGTCAATCCTGCTCATCCGTATCATAAGCGGTGGCAGTTCAGCATTCTAGATCAAAGTGCATATCAGTACATGGAAAGCTTTTCCAGCTCAGAACTTCTTCCTAGCCCTGCCACAAACAGTCTGAGCACTGGGACAACCTGGAGGATTTGGATATGCTTTTGGAGGCAGCAAGTTCGCACGCTCCATTCATGGGGACTACTTCACATATTTGAAGTTGTCATGTACTTAAATACCTTGTTGAACGGGAGCTGGTAATCTGAGGGGCCCAATTCTATCATTGTGCCATGTGAGTCACTGGGCATGATTCTTAGAGATGTTAAGTACCTGCAATTCCCATTAAAGGCTCATTGAGGGTTCTTGGGGCTTTGTCTACACTGAAAATTTACATAGCCATAGCTACCTCTCTCAGGGTTGATAAAAAATCCACACCCCTGAGAGAAGTAGCTATGCCGACCTGACCCCTGATGGGGACAGTGCTAGATCAACAGTAGAATTCTTCCATCAACTGAGCTACTGCCTCTTGGGAAGGTAGATTAACTACAGCAATGGGAGAACCCCTCATTGCCGTTGTGTCTACTATGAAGCACCAAAGCAACACAGCGTTTAAAAGGTAGACATATCATGACAGAAAAAAACCTCTTCCATTGATGTAGCTGTATTGACACTGTGGGGTTAGGACAGCATAGGTATGCCAATGTAGCAATGCCAGCATAATCTCCATAGTGTAGAGTCAGCCTAATATAGGACAATTGCAGAGTCAGGCCTGAAGAATGTAGAGAACTGTTTCGCCCTCTTCCTCACCAGAATATCTGAGAGGGTTTAATTTCTCTCATGTATGAAAGCATCTCCTAATGTTTAATAGGACCGGTTTCACTAGAGTATTTCTGATGCTAATACAGTGCATTTCCAGAAAAGAAAAATACAGCAAATGTTTCCTATAATTTATCATGCTAAATGAGTTAAGCTGCTGTGCTAAAAAGGCCTCATCGATACATATGGCAGGGGTTGGGGGCAGAGTCTGAGTTGAGCATCTTGAAGGAATAAATAATGGTCTCCAAGGTAGATTTCTCTATGCTGTGATCAGAAATCTAGACCCCAATTTAAAGAAAAAACACAATTTTACTATACTTTTTTAAAACCAAAATTTGTAATTCATCCGAGTATGTGAGTTATTAGCCAAATCATATTATAACTGTGATTTGCTCTGTATTGTTTTTAAGCAACATATTCAAAAAACAGACAGGTAAAAGCCAACCCACCTGAATAATTTATTTGAGATGCCTCAGTGCATTACTAAGGATAAGTTTACTGTACCTGAAAGAACAGAGAATCCAGCGTTTTCATCAAATGGAGTCACCGTTTTTTCATGTGACAAGTCAACACTTTTCTGTTAAGAAAATGTCACTGATGCCTTGCTATTAACTACAATAAAATTATAATGTGAAGAGACTTTTCAGCATATTATCTGAAGGATGAAAGCAAGAGAAAAATACAAAACAAACCCAACTGAAATAAAATACAGAGAAATCAGTAACATTAATCATTGGTAGACTAAGGAATACAGTTCTGTGTAGCAATTCAGGAGCCAGAATTCTCCTTGTTCTGCCCATTGTTAATAAAATATACTACTTTGTATCCTTCCTTCCAAGGACCTGCAAGAACATCAATGGATTGACCATTACAACAACCCTCTGTGGTTGAAAGTTTTGATGCCCATTTTACAGATGGGGAAACTATACCACAAAGAGATTAAGCATCTTTCCCAATGTCACATGAGAAGTCTGTAGCAGAGCCAAGAGCAGAATCTAGACTAGATCTAACTCTCAGCCCTGTATTTTACCCACAAGCCAATCCTTCTCCCAGATCCCACCCCAACAACAGCATCAAATTCCTTTCTTCCCTAATGTATCAAGGGGGTAGGAGGTAAACAGGAAAATCAGAAGGCAGATTTTAGTTTAAATTTTACAGATTTGAAAATGCTAATTTATTATACAAAAAAGGCTAAAAGTTTACTTTGTTTTTCAAAAGTACTGGAGCCACGCAGAAGCACTAAGTCACCAAATGGCCCTTAATAGGTGATTTCAAGCAGCCAAACAAGGTCACTCTGCTGTAGTTATTTTTAAAACTAAAAGAAATACCGTGGCTGTAACCTTGCACTAGCTTGTGGAAATTATTCCATGACTGAAAAGGTATTACTGAAGGATTTGTAGCATTGCTGCTTCTAGAATTGCTCTGATCTGTTGACTAATAGGTAACTGTGAAACCAGGTTCTTTTAGGAAGAAAAAGGTATATGGAAATAGACTATATAAAGACTCTGTAATTCCTTTGAATTTTAACTTTGGTTCCTAGATACAATGAAATAGGTAAATTCTCTGTAAAACACAGTCTCTAGATATTTGGGTTAATAGAGTCATAGCTGTTTACTAGGAGAGATGACAGCTGGCAAGCCCTTGAAAACAACTTGTTTTCAAAAACAAATGTAGAAGAAATTAATAAAAGACAGGGTGAGTGCTCATGTATCACAAAGAAATCATTTACGAGGCCCTACAAAATTAAGGGTTAAGAAGCAATGGTGGCCCCAAACCTGCATTCCAGATGCACCCACAAATTCCCTTTCCCTTCCTCCCCCACCTCTCTGCATGATTAGTTGGATGATGAGTTTTTTCACTGCTGTGAAGTCTGTCCCCTTCATTTATGTTAGTCTATATCCCCAAAAACAAAAAGCACAAAACAGCTATTTGGTTCAGATCTTGTTTCTCAGAGCTGTAATTTCAGAGTTATAGCTCCATAAAGGAAGCAAATTACCCCATGCTTCCAGGTCACATTGGAGAATTGCACTGCTGCTGAAACTGCCACCCATGAATATAACTAAGAGGAACCTCTCCAGCTTCTACTCGTTAGCTTTGTTTCAATCTTGAGCCAGCTTTAAATGGTTAGAGGGAGTGGGGTGGGAGGAAACAAAGGGAGACAGAAACAAGAGAGGAAAATAGATTATTAGCAAGACTGGCACATGTAGCCTGTTCCTTTCTAGGCAAAACAATGCATTTCCTTTATTTTTTTTCCTCTAAGGGGTAGGGGACATTCTAGAATAATTATAACACATGGAAAGGGTTATCATAATGGCAACAAGAACTGCACTCTATGGGGAGTGACTCTCCCAGACAAAAACACACAGTTCTATTTTCTAATCAAAGCAGATATTTCTATTGGGTTAGTACATGAGCTGCCATTTAAATAGCAAATTCTGTGCAAAAGAGGGGTCACAAAAGAAACCAAAGTCTGAAGTACATTTGTACTCTGGATGCCTGTAGATACTCCAGGCACATACAAATAATATTAAATGGTGGCCGGCTAAGCATCTCTCAATGAATTTCTCCACCCACATGCCACTGTTGGTTCTGTTTTGATAAGCCCTTGATTTATATGAAATGCCCACTCTCATCGGCACACTTCATTCCTCTTTGGCCACTTATTCAGGTGTTGCTTTCACTGGCTAAGTGCTCCTGAAAGCCCAGAGTTGTTTTGTACTCATATGCGGGTTTCACACGAGTGGCTCTTGTATTGTTCATGTGCAGCACGTGCAGAAGAGTCTTTGCCCCAGAGAGCTTGTAGTCTAAGGACCTGATCCAAAGTAAGTAATTTGAAAAGCTGCCCATTGGCTTCAATGGGCTTTGGATCAGACAAGTGATAGAAAACAGACAAGTGAGAACCAGAGCAGCAGGTAGTCGGAGCTGTAATCAACACGTAGTGGTTGGTGTAGCACCGAGGGACTAGAAGAGTTAGGCTCACTCAGAAGGTTCAGTAAAGAGACCCACGTTGCTCAAGGCTACTTCACTCAGCCTATCAATACATTTTCACATCTGACATGCCCTATTCAATATTTAAGGCAAAACAGAGTAAACCGACACTGAGCAAATGTTTTGCTGATACGACACATCCCCCAAACGTTCCAAAATGGTTCACATAAACTAGCATTTAAAAAAAGCTTTGAAGGGCCTGGGAGTCTAATAGCCCCTCACTGCATGGCTACATGGGGTATCTGAGCTTGGGTCTTGCTCCTACTAGCCAGCCACTGGGAGCAGCGAGAAGCAGGGATGGATCAGGAGACAGCAGCTTGCCTCCCTCAGGAGTGCCTCCCTCCTTCGACCAGATGGGAAGTAGCCACAGGACCCCTGAGTGTTCACGGGACACAGAGGAAAAGGAAAAATCTCAAAGGACACCATCAAAGCTATAAAGAGGTGGAAGTCTGTGATGATGTAAAAGATTTACACTCTCTCTGCTTCAGTACAGTCAAGTGAAGGTCTGCCTGGTTAAGTCATCATGGAATTTTTCTCCTCAGTAAGCAGGCAGCTTCCTATGTCCATTGCCTTTACAATGTAGTATTTTATTGTAACTTTGCTTTTTTTAAAAAAAAAGGCAAAAAAAACCCAACTTCCAAGGGATCAACTTCAAACCGTCACCTCCTGATGTGGAGGTGCTTGCTACTTAGCATTCATAACTCCTTATATTTCATAAGCACAGTGTGGTCTGAAGGTTTAATGAGGTAAAACTTTGACCAGAGAGAAAGAAACAGAAAAGATTGACTTAATCACTGGTGAAATTCCACAGACTTCAGTTGGTGTCACACCAGGGAGGAATTTGACTCACTATGCTTAGCTATTCAAAGCTGGCCTATAACCCTTAGGCTTCTTTTCTGGGCTTGCATTGCTTCTCTTTGCACTGTGCCAGATTTGTGACTCGAGGATTTCAGCATCAAACAGGCATCTTCTGTCAGAACTAAATTCCTTTCTAAAAAAAGGATATTTTCAGACTACTGAGAGCAGCCTCCTTGGCTATGGTAAAAGGTGGTTTGGATCTGGGAAGATCAGTCAGTACCTTGCCTAAGGGTATGTCTTCACTACAGGAGTAGGTCGATTTCCCTTAATTCGATTTTCTAAAGTCTACTTTAGAAAATCGAATCAGTGTGTCCCCACAAAGGACAGCAGGTCGACAGTGGTCGACACTGTCTGTCCTTAAACTTTTGCAGGGGTCGACATAGCCCGCATTGCACTGTGGGTAAGTAGCCCACAGTGCCGGGAGTGCCGGACCCCCTGCCTGCCCAAGCAGCCCCGCGGACCCCTGTGCCCGCCCGAGCAGCCCCGCGCCGGACCCCCCGCCCGCCGAAGCAGCTCTGCGAACACCCCCTCCCCTCCCGCCCGAGCAGCCCCGCGGAGCCCCTTGCCCACCCGAGCAGCCCCGCGCCGGACCCCCCGCCCGACTGAGCAGCTCCGCGGACCCCCGTGCCAGCCCGAGCAGCCCCGTGCTGGCTCACGCCCCCCCCCCCCTCCGCTCGGGCGGGGGGGGGTCCGGCGCGGGGCTGCTTGGGCGGGTGGGGGGGTCCGTGGGGCTGCTCGGAGGTCGGAGGCTTAAAGTCAGATGCCTCTTCACTACATCACAATCGACCTAGAGAGGTCGATTTTAGCGCTACTTCTCTCGTCAGGCAGGAGTTATAAAGTCGATTTTGAGGGCCCTTTAAATCAACTTTAATGGCATGTATGTGAAGACAGGTACACGTTTATTTCGACTTAACGTCATTAAAGTCGACGTTAAGTCGTAGTGAAGACATGCCCTAAGAAGAGCAACAGAGAGCAATGTTCATTTTCATTCTGAAGACGTGTCCTTGGCAAATGGCACATTCTGGTTGGCTCTGTTTCAGAACACATGACAGGATTTTATCTGGTCCCTCCAAACAATTGACAATTATAGCAGCTGAAACTGCACAGAAGAGGGGGGAAAGGATTATCTGCAATACTCATAAATGCAAAACCACCACTACAGATTATAGGCGGAGACTGGCTCCTGGAGAGGGGTTTTTCCAAGAAAGGAGGCTGTGGCCACCTCTGGTGCTGGAATTTCCCTTCTGGATTTCTCCAGTGCTTGGGGCTTTAGACAGGATCTACACCAGAAGAAAACAAGCACATAGACATGCCACAGAATCTGAGTTGTAGCCATTTGGCAGCATTACAGCAGGCATCTGAATAAGCTAGAAACAACATTCCTTTTCTCCCAAGAGAAATTATACACGACATTACCCATAGGCATTTTATGAACCATCAGAAATTCTGACGACCATTGTCTGCCGTGGCAGAAATTCCAATCTATGGCAGCTGTGAAAGGAAGGCAGGTGAAGTCCCTGGAGTGCAAAGTGGCACATTTTTTAACAGGACACTAACTGAAATGCATCTAACAAATATATTATGGGGATGTGCTTGTGACACACAATAATTGTGGCAATACCTGTCTCACTATATTTCTTAAAGGACTATGGAGAATCCAAGCCTCCTTCCTTTAGCAAAAGGGTGGCAGCAATTATAATAGCCAAACATAGTCCTTCGCAGAAAAATGGAAATGTAACCTAATACACACAGTGGCTGGCATCAGCCACAGAGCTCACATGTTAAGAAAACCAACCACAAACTATGTGATAATGAAGACAAATTCAGACAAGTAAAGAACCATCTAGAGAGTAGATAGGATGTCATCATAGGCAAAAGGAAGAACTAAATTAATTAAGCATTTCTCATTCATCGACTATAACTACATTTATCTGATCACCCAAGTACCTACACGGTGCATAGTGAAATTTATCATCCACTTTCAAAAGTTTCAAGATAGCTGCCCATGTACCTCTACATAGGTGAGAGGTCTGGATGTTAGTACATTACCAAATATCTACTGTGGGTGTTCCTGTCAATACTTAGAATAAATTTCAAAACCCAGTACATTCTGGCAGTGCAAGCATCTTTTTTCTCATAAGTTAATATTGAACCATTTGTCAATAGGAGTTGGGGTTCTCAGCACCCCCCCCCCCAGTAGTTAACGAAGCATTCAAATGTACAGACCAAGCCTTATAGCCATAAATATGCCTGTTGTATAAAGGCAAAATAAGTAGAAACAAATAAAAAAATCCAAAGAAAATAAAAAATCTACTTCAGTTTGGGTGTTATCAGCACTCAAAAAGAAACGTACAAAGTATAGGAAACTGGGTTAAAACAACATCGTAAAGTAGCTCTGAACTGCAGAACACGTCCAAACAGCCCCCCAACTATGCAATTCATATGTGTTTTCTCCCTGTGCGCTTGCTTTCATCGTACATGCTTTCATCCTCCATTTCTTATCTCTGACATTTTTTTCTAAAATAATTTTATTGTGGAGTGTTAGATTTCTTTTTTCTTACAAAAAGATATTTTCTTAACTGTACATATATATTCAGAAATAAGTTGTGGCATTAGACAATCATACACATTGTAAGCATACATCGTATTAAAAGATGTACAGTGAAATATACATAACATTAAAAGTAGTTTAAATCAAACTAAACATGGATAAGTTTACAGTAATAAGGTTTGATGATATCTGTTCTTTTTTTTTTTTTCAGTGTAAGTCTGTATCCACAAGCAAGCATTAATAAATAACTAAGGACCACAGCAGGAAGCTAGTTACTTGAATTGAAGCAGTGTCTAGAGGCCTTAATCAGGTCAGGGCATATTGTGCTAGGTTCTATACAAATATATAATAAATAAGAGAGCTTATAGTCTAAAAGTAAAGGTCTCAGATCATCTGCTAAATCATTGTTCCTCACAATCTTCTTGTAAGCAGAAGTCCAGGATTTTACCTGGAGAAAGTTGTCCAAGTCAAGCAAGATAGTAGATTTATTTATGGGTTTAAGAGTTTTCCAGCGGTAATCTGAGACTGGTGACCCAACTGCAGTGAAATGGAGATGATACACATTTCCAGTTTAAGGTGAGACTTTCAGTCTGTACAAAAGATTTTTTATATGTTTCCAGGATCATGTTTTCATGAATGTGAAAAGACAAAAGAACTTGGGACACAAAAGGGCCTCAATATTTATTATCCTTTTTGTAACCAGAATCCATGTTAATTGCAACAACTACAAAGCATACCCATAACATGCAATGAAGTCGCCTTCCCGGGAAAACAAAATTGTAGCATGTGCAGAGGAGCACAGGAGTGTCTGATCTCCTGCCCTCATGTGCAATGAAATGTGAACACAAATATATGCGGGGTGGTGTTTTGCAAACTCATAATTAGAGAGCATGTCTTGAAAGTGTAAGCTGTTTTGTTGTGAATTTTTGAAACAAAAGTGATTTATTTTTTCAGAGGGCTGACTCTCCATGCTGACTGTCTCCTGGGTTCACGTACATAAAAGATAGTCAGCATTTGGCTGAAAACTATGTTAAAAATTACACTGGAGTCTCCTCATGCCGGTCTGCAACCCAGCCCAATGCAATAAAGATGTTGGAAAAAAATACAGTTTTGAGTTGGCTATCCTCTTCTGATTTTCAGTCTGAAACAGGAATCTTGCTCTGCCTGGTCTTTAGAGCATGATTCTGAGCTTTCTCTGTGTAGCGAAAAGTCTCATGCCTGCTAGTCAAGTGATAACAAGGCCACCGTTAATGATCTTGCATAAAGGCAACCTTGAAATGGAAAAATATATTTAATTTAGGAACAGTTTTGAAAGTTCAAGCCTTTAAAGAGCTTACTGAAGGAGTCGGAGAGATGTTAAATGCTGGATTTTAACATGATCTATAGGTTTAAATTAATAACCGCTGACTTTAGCTGTTTCAGTTCACAATGCCCCAAGATTAGGGCCCAATGTATAATGTAATTTTCTGGCTGTATTAATGTCCTTCCTTTTAAAATCCTCTGATTAAATGTATTCCAAAAACAGGCTTATATTTTAAAAAGTAAAAAAAGCCTCTAATCCTTACATCTAGAAAGATAACCAACATAGTAGTATTTCCTCAAGTCTGCCAACAACCTGAAATAACAGTTTTGAAAGTAGTGTGCACTACCTTCCCCCCGTTTCATCTCAAATGCGGGGGAGGGGGGAGGCTCTGAAACCTAATGAGGCTAAGTTATAGGTCAGTATTTTTTCCACTGCTGACTACTTTAGCAGAAACATCAAGCCACTTCTCCCACTGTTGGAAGAGGGATTGGCAAATATTGGGACAGGATGCAGTGAAGCAGCTGACAAGAATATGCAAGAGTAAGGAAGGGAAGGTGAACAAATGGAATTTCCTTGTCATCTGGTGCTGAAAGCCCAAATTGCCCCTTACCAGCTGCCAAAACCTCCAGTGATGTCTATCACACAGCTATGGATTTGTCATGTAAACTGTGGCTCACTGACAACTGAAAATAAATAAAAAGGAAGATTGGACTGGATCTGGGGGGCAGAGAAAGGGATGGAGAGAATGTTGCCATAGGCTAGAGCTGTGTGTAGCTGTGCAGCATAAATCAAGGGTTCCTGACCAATAATTTGACTCTAATATTCTGCCAAGGACACAGAGGCTTCCTCACAATGTAAGGTGACTATACTGCACTTGTGGAATGTTGTTTCCTAAATAGATATACAGTAAAACCTTGATTTAACGGACCTCGATTTAACGGACTTCGGATGCAACGGACAAAATTTCTGATCCATATCAGACCCCGACCCCTCCCGGCTGTGGCCCCGGTCCCCTTCGCAGGCGGCTGGCTGCTGGCTCCCGGCTGCCGCCCCGGTCCCAGCCGCTGGCGGGCTGGCTGCCGGCTCCCGGCTGCCACCCAGATCCCGGCAGTGGGCGGTCTGGCTGCCGGCTCCCGCCCAGATCCCGGCAACGGGCGGTCTGGCTGCCAGCTCCCGGCTGCCGCCCCGGTCCCAGCCGCTGTCGGGCTGGCTGCCGGCTCCCGCCCGGGTCCCAGTAGCAGGTGAGCTGGCTGCCGGCTCCCGGCTGCTGCCCAGGACCCAGCAGCGGGCGGGCTGGCTGCCGACTCCCGGCTGCCGCCCGGGACCCAGCAGCGGGCGGGCTGCGGCGCGGCCGCCCCGACCCTGTGGCGGGCGGGCTGCTGCTCCGACAGCTTGGTTTTTTTTTTAATTAAATAACAGACTTTTTGATTTAACGGACACCCCCTCACCCGAATTAGTCCGTTAAATGGAGGTTTTACTGTAGTCATAAACAATAATACCCAGCTCTTGCATAATAAGAGCTATGGCTGGAGCATACATCTCATAGTCATATTGGCTTGTTCCCTGTAAAGCAAGACCCAATCACTTTAAAAGACTGTTGCAGTACTCAAGTGGCTGACTACTTGTATTCCAGATGCAGCTGAAAAGATTGAACTCTTTCCTGGCCATAAAAAGACACAGATTATATTGATTAGCAGAGTAATTCTATGGTTCAAAGAACAGCAAATTCCAACTCATCGCCCCAGCTTTTAAACACCATGTAATTAGGATGACCTGCTCCTTTAATGTTTATATGGCTGATCTGAAATCTGAACAGAAAGAGACGGGGCATTTCTTGTGATATATGGGGTGATTAACGGAGGCAGAGTTTATTGACATGGGCCATACTATTGCAATAATGAATGCTTCCTTCCATGAGTGATTGTCATTGCCTATGTAAATGGCATGCAGGGAAATGACCTCATTACAAATAACCTACCAAAAAGCTTTAAGACAAACCATCCCCAGAGGGCCTGTGTATTTGCCAGCAGAGCAAAAAGTACAAAGCAAAATTACCATTCAAGAGAACTGCAGTTAATATTACTTAGAAACATTTTTCCCTCTCTCCCCTACCCTGCCAGCCTAAAGGTCTAGAGGGATAACAAATCCTCCCATGGGTTGCCATAAACCTATGCCCTGTCAGGAAAATGCATCTCTTGCCATTACTCCAGTGGTTCCCTGCAAATACAGCTGGTTAATCAACAATACATCTTCCCTTCCAATCAGAATTGTACTAGCTGTACCACTTACAGAGGAGTAGGGGTAGGTAGAACCTTTACTGATCTTTATGAGATGGCCTGAGGCAGCATTACTATGCTTTTATCAATCAGTCCACCCCCTTTCCAGCCCTGCCCTGGTCCTCGGATGCAGTCTCAATTCTTTATTGATCTGAGAGTGGCTGCCTAATCCAATGGAGAAAGAGGAAGCATGGGCCTCCGGCAAATAGGAAATTGCCCTTCCTATGTAGGGGCACCAGGTGTCTGGTTTTCGACCGGAATACCTGGCTGAAAAGGGACCCCGTAGGCTCCAGTCAGCACTGCTGACTGGGTCATTAAAAGTCTGGTCAGTGGTGCTGTACAGCTAAATCAGGCTAGTCCCTACCTGTCCTGGTACTGCTCTGCACCCCAGAAGTGGCCTGCAGGTCCAGCTCCTAAGCAGGGGGACCACGGGACTCCACGTGCTGCCATCACCCTGAGCACTGGCGCCACCCTCCCATAGGCTGCAAATCCCGACCGTAACCCTCCACACATTCTGTGCTGCTCCTTGTGTAAATGCCCAGTGTAAACTGTACACACAGTGCTCCTGCCTATTACAATGTAAATTGCTGTAGCTAATTTACCTGTAACAGTTTTTTAATAACCAAAAATGGTGCTATACCCTCAGATTACACTAGTTTTAGATTTATTAAACAAGCCCACTGATCATTTGGGGTTCACTTGAATTTTCTGTTTCTGTGAAGCCACTTTAGAGCAGCTTTAGATGTGCTGAATAAACCAGTTACTTGTCATGGCTTCTGGAACAATTTCATAGCCCTATTGTTGTCCTTTTGTCTAACTTAAGTCAAACGGAAAAAAAATAAAACCAGCATCATTCCTTTCAAAAATCACTGCAGCAATAAAACAATGTTTGTTCAAAGGAGCATTATGCAACTTTCAATGCTTGTCATGATTTTCTGGGCCATATAGTGGCCTGCAGTAATCTCCATCTGGAGGCCACCACACACCCACTGTTGCACACATACAGAGCATCATGGTACAAACAAAAATATTTAATTGTGGAGGGACATTGCTGCTAAGGCTCTAGATGAATGCTCTGCCAATGCCATTAACAACAAGTTCTCACACACATTGTATTAATCCCTTTGTAATACTAAACACACCATCTGCATGCAGTTGTGATCCACAGGGACTTGCCAATCGCCTTAGATAAATCAACAATGTTACTCCAGTAATTACTTCCTATGCTGTAGTAAGAATAAGGAAACTAGGGAAGTGTTGCAAATACTGAGGTAACTATCTACAGTGAAAAGAATGAGGAGTACTTGTGGCAACTTGGAGACTGACTAATTTATTTGGGCATAAGTTTTCGTGGGCTAGAACCCACTTAATACCCAAATATATTGGTTAGTCTCTCAGGTGCCACAAATACTCCTTGTTCTGAAACCCATCTTCAGTGAGTAACTTTTCCTTGCTAAAAGAAAAAAATTCCACTGTAATTGCAATGCACTAAAAAAAAATCATTGTTTGGTAGATGGGAAAACAACTTCCTTCCAAATATCATGGAATTATATAGCTCCATTTAATTTATTCTTGTCTAATTTTCAAGTGTTGCGTCTAATGATAATAAACAGCAATGAAAGATCCATCATGGATTTCTACCTTATTCCAACATGGAGTCATTTTCTTTCATGACAAATATCTTAAAACTCTTTGCTGCCTGCTTTTATAAACAGAGACATAGTATATAAAAGCTCTTGCATTTTTGAAAATCACAGATTTATATTTAAGTACTTGTTCAAATTCAACTGAAGTCAATGGGGGTTAGTGCTTTGATAAGTCAGGTCCTTAAAGCCCAAACATTTAACAGCACTTATTTTGTATTATAGCTAGGGATTCTATCCAGTAGGATCACTTCCATCAGATTCTGTTCCCCTTCTCTTTCAAAGGTCCAGATTCAGCAAATAACTTAAGCAAGTGAGTAACTCTAAATATTCAAGTAGTCCAAACCTGAATGGGGCTAGCTAAGTGTGCACAGTTATAAGCATAGTTAAGTATCTTGCTGAATCAGGGCCTAGTATATTTATTTCACATTGAAAGAGTGAGATTGAAGAAGCAATCCTTACAGCACAGTGCTTTTAACTGGCAGGCATCGCTGTTAAGCATATTAGCTGTACTGCAGCCAAACAATTCCAAAGCAGCACAATTCTCCAGCAGAGAGAGATTTGCCCACCTGCCAATACAGGTAGTCAAGCAATAGCACATCTCTTCTCTTTCAGAGCCTTAGGTTACCCTTCTCATGCATGACTAATCATCATGAAAGCAGAAATTTGATTGATTTTGAGAAACACAATATCAGCTTGAGTAATGCACTAAAAACAGACAGTCTTCTTATTTTATCAAGTACAGTATTATTTAAAATGAGCTTGGTGAAACATTGCTCATACCTGCCATAGGCTCACAGGCTATTTCTTCAGTTAACAACTTTATTCTTTTAGCTCGGCAAGCAAATCATTTTCTATAAAGTTAGCAGATTGTATCCTCAGAAATGTAAAAGGACTGCATGTCACTTTGACTATATCACTATTTATGTAAGTGTATATGGAATAATCATTTCCATTTATGCCCTTGTTTCTCTTCAGAGCAGTCTAGTCTAGTGGATAGACCACTGGCCTGTGACTCAGAAGACCTGAGTTTATTCCTGGTTCTGCCAATGGCCTGCTAGGTGACCTTGAACAAGTCACGTATATGTGTGCCTCAGTTTCCCCAAGTATGAAATACAGCTAATGATCCTGACCTCTTTTGTAAAGCATGTTGAAATCTACTCATGAAAAGTGTTGCATAAGAGCTAGGTGGTGTTATAATGCTGTGCCTCACATATTCAAAGCTCTGCACAAATATTTATTAATTCTTAACGACCCCATGAAGTAGGGTAATCATTTTATCCAGAGTTCATAACTGCAGAGTGCCCATCACCATAGCATCTACATGTTCAATATTGTCATCTCCATTTTAAAGATAGGAAAGTTGACATGCACAGGTTAAAAACCAAGTTTTCCAAAAAAGTAACCTCAAATTTTGGGCATTTCCCAGAAACAGGTTACAAAATGCTGATTTATTTTAGATATGAACTCCTAATGGATGGACAAAGGACCCTCTCCTGCTCAAAATTTACAATCCCCAGGGCACAGAAGTTCTCCTTATGGTCTGAGGAGACAGAACCATTAGTGTTGCCAGACAGTCTGCATCAGACCCAACGTCAATCTAGCCCAGTCACTGTCAGAGGAAAGTGCAAGAAACTCCTCAATAGGCAGATGTGGGATAATCTGTCCTCCATCAAGGTCACCACCTGATGCCTAATAGTTAGAGATTGATTTAAACCATAAAGCAGTAGGTTTTATATCCCTTCCAATTTTTTTCTTAGCCTTAACTATAGTAACTCTAGATATTCTGTCAAGAATCAGAGAGGTATCTGTGTTAGTCTGGAATAGCAGAGGTAACAAAGAGTCCTGTGGCACCTTAAAGACTAACTAAAGTATTGAAGCATAAGCTTTCGTGGGCTAATACCCACTTCGTCAGATGCAAGCAGTGGGTATTAGCCCACGAAAGCTTATGCTTCAATACTTTAGATATTCTGGCTGTCCATATAACTGTCCAGTCCCTTTCTGGATCTTGCTAAATTCTGGTCTTTGGAGGCATCCTGTGGCAATGAGTTCCACAGTCCACATAATGTGTGAAAAAAATATTTCCTTTGGTTTTGAATTTGCCACCTTTCATTGTCACTGAATGTCCCCTTGTTTTTGTGTTATGAGTCAGGGAGACCAGAAGTTCCTGATCTACCTGCTCTATAACCTCTTCCACTTTATACACTATTATGTTCTCTTGTTCATCTCTTTGCTAAGGTAAACAATCCCATTGTCAGTCTTTCTTCAGGTGGGAGTTTTTCTGTCCACTTAATCATTCTCATTGCTGTTCTCTGAACCCCTTCTAATTCTGCAATAACATTTTACATATGGGCTGGCCGGTACTGCACATAGTATTCCAAATAGTTTGGACTTCTGCAGCACCTGCTATCCCAGCATTTCAAAGCACTTTTGGAAATGGTGATGAATCAAATGCCCTCTCCTTCTCCAAGGCATTATTAAACTAAAGTTACAGCTGGAGAGAATGACACAGAAAGAGGATAAGTGACCAGCCTAAAGGTCATACAAGTCTCCACCAGTTCCGGGGACCAAATCCAGTTCTCCTATCTCTTTGACTTGTGCTTTAACCACAACAATCTTCCCCCATTTGGTGCTGGCTTCCTTGGTAAATGAGCCCAGCTGGAACTGGGGAGTCAAATAGTGGATACAAAGTAAAAAAGCAGGACTGGTTTGAGCATTGCCGTCAAACCTGCAGCTTTAAGTGCCTCAGCCCAGGAGTCTCTACTGCAACAGGGACTGATGTAATTTCTTCCTGTGTTGTATGGTGTGATGTACAAGCTGCTTTGTACTGAGAGAGAGAACATCTTGTATCAATAGCTAAGCCCTTGGGGAGTGGACACATCTCTCCAGTGATCAGGAGTGGAAATGGGGCTCAACACAGATTCTCCTCTCCTCCTGCTTAAAGATAAACATCCATGTATTATTCCCTTAACTTTCTCCATAGAGTCTCTCTCTGTCTCTCTCTCTCTCACACACACACACACATGGAGGAAGGGAGACTGTGTGTGTGTGTGTGTGTGTGTGTGTGTGTGACAGACAGACACACTCAAACTCTATTCAGGTTTGGACTACTCACATATTTAAAGTTCCTCTCTCTCTCTCTCACACACACACACACACCACAGTCTCCCTCCCTTTTTCTCACAGATACACATACACCAGTTCTGAACACATTCCCCCTTCTAATTCCCATCTCATGAGACTAACTCCCCTCCCTCCCACTTGGAATTGGGCAGCAGGGGAAATTGACACACATTAGATTTTGAGGCTTAATTAAGTGGCTTCATGTGAGACTCTAGATTCATTTGTGCCAGCCCTGTTAGAAAAAGCAAAATAGTGAACTAGTTTTCTCTAAGCACTTTGGAAAGCAAATACAAAAGCAAAAATAGAAAAGTTATCTTGATTAACAAATAAGTTTTATAGGTTCAAATGTTTCATAAAGAAATCCAACACAATTAATAGGATTAGAAAAATATGCAAAGCACTTCAATTAAGGGAGGACAACTGCCAGAAAGAAAAGAACATGAAATTAGGAAGCATGAAGGGTAATGCACAACCTATTAGAGAGAGGGGTAACTAGGCAAAACCCCAGTGCTTGATACTAAGTAAATCTAGTTAATAACAACTTTCTTGAAGACATAAGCTTTCTATTAAGAAACCAGCTTAAACCAACTGCCAAACCAGAGGAAGAATGCCACATAAGTGGAATCATCTTTCAAGCTGGGTAGACCAAGCGTGAACATCCAAACAATTAGGTGGTACAGGAGGTTAAAGCAGGGGTCTCAAACTCAAATGACCACGAGGGCCACATGAGGACTAGTGCATTAACCCGAGGGCCGCATCACTGACACTGACCCTGGCCCCGCCCCTACTCCACCCCTTCCATGAGGCCCTGCCCCTGCCTCGCCTCTTCCCATGCCTTCCCTGCCCCATTCCAACCCCTTCCCCGAAGTCCCCACCCCAACGCTGCCCCCTCCCTGCCTCCAGGGGGTGCAGAAAGGATGCAGGATGCAGCAGGGGCTCAGGGCAGGGAGTTGAGGTGCAGGTGTGCAGGGTGTGGAAGGGGGCTCAGGGCAGAGATTTGGTGTGTGGGGTGTAAGAGAGGTGAGGGATGCGGCAGGGGGATGGGTGCAGCAGGTGGGTCAGGGCAGGGGGCTCAGGGCAGGGAGTTGGGGTGCAGGTGGGGTTCTGGGTACGAGCTCCAGCCTGGTGCCACTTACCTAGAGCGGCTCCGGCCCCATACAGCTCAACTCCAGGAAGCTGCTGCAACCAGTCTCTGCAGCCTGGGGGAGAGAGGGAGTCACCCGGAGGGTTCCCCTGCCTGTGCTGCTCTTGCTTCCTCCAGACAACTCCCACGAAGCTCCCATTGGCTGCAGTTCCCTGTTCCCAGCCAATGGGAGCTGTGGGGGTGCAATGCTTGGAGGGAGGCAAATAGGAGCCCTCTGTCTCCTCCCCCTTCCTTCCCCTCGGAAGGGACAGTGCTGGCAGCCGCTTCAGAAAGCGGCGCTGCATTTGCAATGCACGAGGTGGGCGGGGAGAGCTGGGGGGGTGACGGGGGGACTTCGCGGGCCACAGGGAAGGGCTTGGCGGGCCACATGTGGCCCGCGGGCCGCGTGTTTGAGACCCCTGGGTTAAAGTATTTTGTACCTTGTTTCTAAGGGTTGTGTTTGATTGTTGCTTTGGACACCTTTATTAAATGGGTTCTGATGGGTTCATGTTCTCATCATTCTCCATTAAATTATAAGCACTTTGCAAACATTAAATGCATCTGAATTTTCACAAGGGTGCACATACCAATTGGATGTTTGCAAATGTACAAGCCTACCTTATGCCCAGGTGCTCCCTTGGATTTGCACGGGCAAAAGGACATACAATGAACTTTAATCACCAAATGGAATGACCACATAGGCTAGTTAAAAGGCACATGCTGGAATGGCTCTTTCGCTCCACAATCATCTACACTTCAGCAGCGATATTATAATAAGATTGCAGGATGCAGTCTTAAATGACACCTTCTTTTTGCTGGAGAGGTAAGTCTAATGGACACATCTGTCAAGACACTTTCCACACCTAGCCCTCAATTTCTTGCATGACCTATAAAGCAACAATGGAATTCTAAGCATGCACTGGGGAATAATCATGGAGAGTCATTTTTGAGATCAGAAACCCAAATACTTGCACTGCAAGCCTAATGCTAAGAGAGTGGTACTGGCCAAATAACTGATTTTTCAGTTTGGTGGCAGTTCTGAAAAAAAATGACCACCAGTTCTTCTTTTTATGTGGCACTTCCAGTACTGGAGGTTTGGAAACATGTTAGCCCTTTCTGTACATTCCTCTGCTAATCTCTTTGTGGATAAAAAGTCCCTTTTAATCCACCCAAGACACCACATAGTCCATCCAAAGTCTTTTTCTGCCTCATCTTCTTCTGCCATCAGCTTTCCCTTCCAATGCCCATAAACACACATCACCTGTGAACCTCTTAAAATGTGCCCTGCCAGTTGAATCTCTCTGTTCATAAGATCTCTGTTTGCTGAGTTCCACTCGTACCCAGTATTTTTGTTGATTCTGTGCTCTATCCATGATATTTTCAGAATTCTTCTATAACACCATAATTCAAAGGATTTTAGTTTCTTTATTATCAATTGTTCAAACGTCTAAGTTTCACAGCCATAATTTAACATAAACCAAATTTGAGTATTTAAGACTCAGAATTTAGTGTTCAGATTTATGTCCCTTCTCATCAGAAGCATATTCTTCCATAATGTATCTTTTGCGGTTGCTATTCTGTTGCTGATTTCAGTAGCTCGTCTTCCATTTTCTGGAACAATGTTTCCTAAGTATCAATAATTGCAGGTTGTGTCCTTCACTGGAATCTTGCATGTCTTCCTAGGGTCGTTGCATACAACCATATTTTTGGTTTGTCCACATTCAGTTCTAGCCCATATTCTTGGACATATTCATATAAATTGTCCACATATATATTCTTCATCAAACCTTCTTCTGAATCAGCCAACAGCACTGTGTCATCTGCATAGTGAATTTATTCACCCATTTTCCATTCATCTTAATACCTTCCTCTGTTCCACCAATGAATTTCAAACCCTTGCTATAAATATTGAATAAAGTGACATTATATAACCTTGTCTCACTCCTCTCTTGAGCTCTATTAGATTTTCATTTTCATCTCCTGTTATAATCGTCTCCTGATTCCAGTATAATTGTTTTATTATGCAGAGTCCATATCCATCAATCCTTACAGATTTTAATATAGTGAGCAATTTGTAGTTGTAGATTCTGTCAAATGTTTTTTGGAAGTCAGTGAAACACAAATAGACTATTTTACCCATTTGAATTGATCTTTCTACCGTGAACTTCAAGTTTGTAATGTCGTTTCTCATGTTTTTTCCACATTTTAAGTCACCAAATCTGAAACTTTTTGGTGAATCAAAATGTCAGTATAAGGTTTGCTCCAGAGTAAGGATTCAAACTGAGTCTCCTACATCCCAGGTGAACATCTTAGTCACTGAGCTAACGGTTATAAATGAGGGATTGGCAACACCACTAACATTTCCTCTGGCCATTTTGTGAATGGCCAAAACTAAATATGCCAAACTCATAGATAGTTTGGGATTGACTGAAACTGAATGGCCCATCAAATAAGCTGTTCATCCAAAAATGTCTCACAGCTCTACTAAGAATATACTCCCCCTCTGTCAGTGAACAGGTTTTGAATAACTAATAGTGATAGTGAACTGCGCATTTGCAACCTACTGTCTAAGACTTATTCAGAGAAATTATATGAACAATGAATATGACAAAATAGTAAGTCACTCCCAGAAACAGAAAGAGGCAAAACTGGGGACACCAGAGGGTGCTGCAACCAATGCAGAAGCAGGTTGCTTGGACTCAGAAGCGGCCCATGGGTAATCCCCAAACATTATCCCCTAAACCCTACCATCCAATTGCAAGAAATATTCCACCTGACTACTGAACCCCTTAAGATGCCCTGTCACTGTGCATCCTCTTTTCTGAATCCAAAAGCACTGGAAAAACAGAAGATCTGCCTTATAAACATGTCTGATTTAGGTTTATAAAATGTATAAAGATTCAGTAATCTTACGGCCAGAGACTATAAGGTTGTTTTTTTTTCTTTTTGCAGCTCATTCAACATATTCAAGATAAGATTATTTCTTAGTGTCACACAACTTGATCAATTCTGTCACTGATTGTGGTACTGGTACTATTGTTGTATGTAACAATGCTCCTATACATACGTCTTTTAGGTCCTCAAGGTATATGCACACCTGACTAAAAAAGTGGAGATTAAATACTTCTCTGCTGTTTGATACATCATTTGTTAACTTTATCCAGCAGAAGTTAGAACTGTTTTTAAAAACAAAAGCCCCCACTGCTTCATCAGCTGCCACACTCTGAAGTCTTCATCAGAGACCATATCATCTCTGTTGCCATCTTTAAAGAGAAATGAAGAGAACCTAGAATTAATACCCTTTTGAAGGAAATTAAGGCTTTGGATGTAGACTATGCTACAGAGAAACTAAGAATCCTCATCAATCTAAGTTATGAGATCAACAAACTTCTGTCCCAAAAGGCTGTTTGCTTTATTCTGTTTAAAACAAAGCTGCTGGGAATCTGAGGGGAGTGCTGGCAAGCTGTTGGAATACAGACTTAAACAAAGGGCAAACAGAAATAATATTGCTGCTGTTCATATTAGTAGCAATAAATTATATACAACATAGTCAGATATTAACAAATTTTAAGTTTATTCAAAACTATATTTAGTTGAAAAGGGAATCAGTACAGATGCCCCAGATAACTTTTTTAGTGGACTGTCTCTGCCACAGATCTGACTCCTAGAGGGAACTTTTAGATACCCCTTTAGAAATCACAGGAGTGACTTAGGCTATGAAAGAAATGAAGGCCAGAAAGAGTCCTGGCACAGATTAGTTCTCACAAAAGTTCTCTGAAACTTTAAAACCTACATTACTGAAGATGCTCAACAAGGCCAAGAATGAGCAGTCTCCTACCTACTGTAAGAGAAGCTGTAATTTCAGTTATTCCTAAACCTGGGAAAGACCTTGGACTATGTAGTAATTATAGACCAATTTCTTTAATCAATGGCGATGCTAAGATTTAAGCCAAAGCTCTTGCTCTGCAACTGGACACAGTTCTCTCATATATTATATACATAAATTAGGTAGGCTTCCTTCGTAATAGACATGGCACAGATCATGTGTCAACTGATTGATATTATTGCCACTTCAAGAGATTCTAAAGAACCTTAGCTGTCATTTCTTTAGATGCTGAAAAAGTCTCTGACTGCATAGCCTGGGACTTTTTCATGTGTTAGCAAAATTTGAATTTGGGAAAGAATGTATTGCTTGGATTAAGCTTTTAAATGACTCAGTGGTTCTGCTTGAGGTCCAGTCAGCACGCAGCTGCAGTACATGTGACATCCTCAGGGCCATGCAGGTAGTATATATACTGTATGGGTGCAACCCACATAACACCTAGAGAGCTGCATATGTGGCCCATAATGGTAAATAGGTTGATAGCCACTGCTTTAACCCAACTTACAGGGTAGTTACTAACGATATTATTTCTGTCCCATTTCCATTCCAGAGGGGTACAAGGCAGGGCTGCTCCCTTTCTACGCCTCTGTTTTATTTAGCTCTAGAACCTTTAATCATTGCCATCTAAGTACATCAACTTACTCATGTTGTCAGGGTGGGGTCAACCACAGCACAAAATTATGCTCTTTGCAGATCATGCTCTTGTATTTGTATGAAAGCCCCAGGTTACCATTCCTAACCTTCTACCCACTATTAATAATTTGGACTTCTCTCAGGATATAAAATGAATTGGGAGTAAATCAGAAGTATGACATATTAACAAATATGCACACAGGCACCTTTTCTCAAATTGGGACTTTCAGTGGCAACCCTTTTATATGAAATATTTAGGAATACTGATTCCCAAAATTATTCAGGACATACCTAAGATAACCTTAGAACCAATTACTGTCCAGGTGACTAATGACTTGGGGGAGATGGAGTTGGTTAACCCTCAGCTTGTGGCATAAAATAAAGTACTGAAAATGAATGTCTTCCTCAGAATTTTGTATATCCTGAGGGTTCTCCCTATTTCTATTCCTCAAACTTTTTTAAAAAATTCAATAATATTTTCAGAACATTTATTTGAGGCAGAGGTAAGAAACCTACACTGGCTCTGAACAAATTATACCTCTCCCTATCTCTGGGAGAATTTCATTTCCCCAACTTAGCAAATTATCATATCTTCTTTTCATTAAGCATAGCATCTTTGTGGCTATTAGATATGACCTCACAGAGCCCCTTTGGGTTCAGATTGAATGAACCAGTGTATCCACCTCCTCCTCGCTTAAATTTCATTCTTGGAAATATTCTTGATACCTGGAGATTACCTGGCCCCGTGGTTGCAATGTGCAGCTTTGGTTGCTAAAAAAATTAATCCTGCAAAAATGGATTCCTAGCAAATATTGATGCCTGGCTCAGTGATATGCCTAAACCTGCACCTAACAAACAACTGCCATTCTGTGGAAAGGGAATGCCCCAAAAATTCAAAGCAATGTGGGTTGCCTCTCTAGAGGTCTATGATTAACGTAGACCCTGATGATAGATATATTGCTTCCCCTTCCTCCTTAAATGATGTCTGATAGGCCAGATACCAGTGCCTGCCAGAATCTCAGGATCATTCACTTGTGTGTTTGACTCAAAGTTGTACAAAGTTGTCTCAAACTTGACTCAACATTGTACAAAGTTTGACTCACGTATTAACATATTTTACCTGCTTTAACCACTCAATAACTCTCATTTCCTTTTCTTAGCTAATAAACCTTTGGTTAGTAGAGAAAATGTCTGGCAGCATTGTCTTTGGTGCAAGATCATAAGTACCCATTCACCTGGAGGTAAGTGACTGACTTAATATGACACTACACTAGAAGGAGTGGTAGATATGCTGGAGGGTAGGGATAGGATACAGAGGGCCCTAGACAAATTAGAGGATTGGGCCAAAAGCAATCTGATGAGGTTCAACAAGGACAAGTGCAGAGTCCTGCACTTAGGACAGAAGAATCTCATGCACTGCTACAGACAAAATGGCTAGGCAGCAGTTCTGCAGAAAAGGACCTAGGGGTTACAGTGGATGAGAAGCTGAATAGGAGTCAAAAGTGTGCCCTTGTTGCCAAGAAGGCTAATGGCATTTGGGGCTTTATAAGTAGGGGCATTGCCAGCAGATCGAGGGACGTGATCATTCCCCTCTATTCAACATTGGTGAGGCCTCATCTGGAGTACTGTAACCAGGGCCCCACACTACAAGAAGGATGTGGAAAAAATGGAAAGAGTCCAGAGGAGGACAACAAAAATGATTAGGGGACTGGAGCGCATGACTTATGAGGAGAGGCTGAGGCAACTGGGATTGTTAAGTCTGCAGAAGAGAAGAATGAGGGGGGATTTGATAGCTGCTTTCAACTACCTGAAAGGGGGTTTCAAAGAGGATGGATCTAGATTGTTCTCAGTGATACCAGATGACAGAATAAGGAGTAATGGTCTCAAGTTGCTGGGGGGGGGGGCGGGTTAGGTTGGATATTAGGAAAAACGTTTTCACTAGGAGGGTGGTGAAGCACTGGAATGGGTTATCTAAGGAGCATCCCTTAGAGGTTTTTAAGGTCAGGCTTGACAAAGACCTGGCTGGGATGACTTAGTTGGGGATTAGTCCTGCTTTGACCAGGAAGTTGGACTAGATGACTTCCTGAGGTCCCTTCCAACCCTGATATTCTAAGATTCTATGACTCTTTAGAGTTGGGAGTAACCTAATGTGATCCAATATTTTGTATAGCAACCAGTATCACAAAGTCCAGTTCGTCTGGGTGGCAAGATGGGCTGGAGAGCCCAAGGGGATAGTCTGTGATGCCATCGTAAAACTAGTATAGTGATCCGGAGTGCACATTTGTTAGTGACTTTGTGAAATCTAATTATAGACTATACCACCAGTTTGCCCTGTTTTTTTGGCAGTCTGACCTGAAATTGGCACTTGTAACTGTGAGCCACTTCAGAGAGTGTGACAAAGAATCTGATTTTTTGGTGTATTTGGAAAAATTAATGAAAACTTTAAAAAAAGAGGCAACATTAATCAATTAAGTTATTCCCTATGAAGTATTTGTCCAATTTTATTCCCATCTGCCTCCCTCCAGCACTGAAATGCTTGATGTAGCTAGTGTCCTAGTTTACATGGAGAGCTTTTTTTCCTCAGGTGTATTAGTAATGACTTGGTTGCAGGAACATGTTGCCTTGATCCTGCATATGCACTTTTAATGTAGCACTATTAATTTTTAGTGAACATAAGGCATGTATAATGTATGCCTATTTAGCCATAAAGAGACAGGGCTTTGCTGGATGTCTATTATGTGTGTATAAGATACTGAAGCAAATCTATAACAAATACAAAGAATTTTATAAATATAACAGAATATATAAAAAAGCAAGAGTTATTGCTAGCCATTCACTAAACTTCCCAGTATTGGATATTCCTAATGGAGGAATGATGGACTCAAGTGCTTTCCTAAAAAGGGAGGATTTCCTGAATTGGGCCCTAAATGTCACTGACTTAGCTGAGTGAAACGGGTGACTCAAGTACACAGATTAACAGTAGATATGACAACAAAATAGATTTGCTGTATTTATATCAGTTATGGAATGTCATTAATTCAGCTAGTCAATATTTTCTCTTTTATATCAAATAAATTGAAAGTTATCTTGATACGAAATATGAGAAACTGGCAAGACACAACACTAGCCTGATAGTGTTCCACAAGACCCATCTTGGAACTTCGTACATTGTTGTGAAAATGAAGTGCACACTGGATAGAATGGATGAATGGTTCAATGGATAGGACTGTGGCTTAGGATGCAGAAGACCTGCTTTACTTTCTCTGCTCTGCCACAGGTTTCCTGTGTGACGTTAGGTATTTAGGCCTGAGTTTTAAAAGATATTTAGGTGCATAACTTCCATTTAAATGAATGGAAGTAAAGTTCCTAAATACCTTTACAAATCTGGCCTTTAGGCTTTCTGTGCTTTAGTCCCACTTCTGTAAAAATGTGGCAGGGGGCAGGAGGAAATAACAGCACTTTCCTACTTTGAAGGGGTGTTGTGAGGTGCTCAGATTCGGTGGTAATGGGGGCAATAGAAGAACATTAGATAGATAATCCACCTTTATGTTATTTAGTTGCTGCACAACTGATTATATGAACAGACTATTTTTAAATAACAAAATTAGAAAATCAATGCAAGTAATGTTAGAAATAGCAAAAGATGAGCATTCGGTGAGTGAATAACACACTGGAGTTTGCGGGGGAAGAAGGTTATTTATTTATTAAGTATCTAGACCATGTCTATACTTCATGTGGCACAGCTATGGCACTGTAGCTATGCTGCTGTAGTGTAGATGATTGCTACAACGATGAAAGGGGGTTTCCCGTCACCTCCCTGAGTGACGGTACCTAGGTTGACAGAAGCATTCTTCCATCGACCTACATGTGTCTACGCTGGGGATTAGAGCAGCGCATGGACGTCACTCAGATGTGTTAATATTTCTTTAAACATGGTTTTCAGGGACTTTTTACACTCAAAGTCCAACCTTCTGTTTCTGAATCATTACAAAAAGATTTTCCCAGTGTTGGATTTTGAGGGGTGGCTTTATTTTAGGGCCATAATTGTCAGCTGTTCCACAACAGCTGCCTAAGAGTTCAGGAACATGTCCGAGACAGAGATCAGGACCTCAACTTGCTAGATACTGTACGCACACAGGCTTTGGGTGCATTGTCCTTTCCCCCGGACAATAGGACAACTTGCTAAGAAGATAATGCCCTAAGACTGTATGGATTTTCTTTGCACAGTCTCTCTGCTCCAGGAAATCCTTCCATTAAGGGACAATTCAGATGTCAGTGTCATGATGAGGAGAAGGCAAGAGGCTCAGAAGCTAGAATGGAGGCACAGGATCCATAATGAGTTTGCTATCCCCCCACTCCAGTTCATTCCTTGTCTCTGCACTTGAACCCTTGCAGCTGAAAGCAAGGCTGCATAATGATTTAACTATTTAGAACAGGAATTGAACAGCATAGCATCCTCTATGAGGCATATGTTGATGTTCGATCTTGAATTTTTAATCATATTTGAACACAATGGTATTTTGTACTGTATACCGACCAGAAAACATGACTAGTAAACATTTCTATGATGATTACAGCAGATTTTAGAATCCCATTAGTTAATACATATAACACGACTCAGTATTCAAGAGTACCCTTAAGGGGAGGTGGGTTGCCTACGATGTCGTCAACACCAATTCATATTGAATGTAGGCTCTCCTATCTACCTACTATCCAGACTTAACCCTACTTAACATCTAGGATTTGAAGAGATAATAGCCCAGAGTTGCACAGCAGTTGTGTGCAGGTTTTTACATTAGATTCATCAGGGAGGAAGTGTGCTTCTAATACTCAAAACCACATTCTGTGTAATCTATGGCTAACCAGTATACAGTACTTTGAAAGATACGTCTGTAATGTTACATTTACCTGATAAGTTTTGACATGCATAAATTAAATAGTTTAGTGTAGGAGGAGAACACGAACAAAGTCATTACTACATTCATTACAAATTCAATATTAGTGGAACTAAAATGTTTAAGCTTTATGAAAAGCTGTCAGCTACCAATGAATACAATAGGAAAATGAGACTCATTTATTATCAGGTTGAATACAATTACAAAGCGGTTTATATATTGTGGGTGCTATACCATGATTTATGGGCTCTTTCAGCTTCATTATCAAACCAGACAAGGAGTCACAGTTTAGGAATTCTGCAATGATCTGAGGGAGAAGAGAATAAATACCTCAAAGTTATTTTGAAAAATAATCTCTGGTTTATTTCATATTAAGGACGCAGCCCGAGCCATGGGACATCAAGCTATGGTACACAAAGGTTTCAGAAGAACGGTCATTGAGAAATTATCAGATCTTGGAGCAATACAGAATTCCTACAGCAACACATAGCCTGCAAGAGATTTTATGTAACCAGGAGTTTGTTTTTAACTGCTTGAGTTTGTCTGTTCTATGTTATGTATCTGTGTAACTTTAAGTATCAGCGGATACTTTAAATATTTTAGTTACTTGAAGAGGAACAACCCCAAAATTTTAACAACGTACCTGACACAGACCCCCATATTCTCAGTCACTCAGTCATTTACTCACACCCACGTGCCAGTTACCCTGCATAGTGGGCATCAGATACATAAAGAAATAGAGAAATTAGAATGACTAGCTACTTGAATCATTGAAGTACAACTGAACTTTATAAAACAATGTCATATTTTGATCTGATGCTGAAGAAATCTTGGGGCCAAACTACACTATACCCTGTCAATGGCTCCCCTTTTCTCCTGCATAACATAGCCCTTGCCTATTCATCTATTCTTCCTTCTCATTGCATTGCCCCCCACTCTCTCTTTGATCACTCATCTATGTGTTTTCACACGCTGCCCCTTACCCTGGAACAGTCACTCTGAACCAATCCACGAGGCCCCTCATCTTCAAGATATACTTTTTCTGTGATGCCTACAAAAAATTGGCTAACTCATAACTGGCTAACTCATAGGCTAGAGAGTGAGCAGGTATAACGGATAGATTTCTTAAAAGTACATCTGCCCCTATTCATACACTATGTGGCCCCAACCTCCATATTATCCAAGAATATAATAGCTTTTACATTTACACATTTTATTCTTGGGGGAATTCTGCACCAAAATTTTAAAATTCTGCATACAGTATTTTAATATTCTGCAAAATTCTGCTTATTTTATTTGTCAAAATTATGCAATATAATCACACCAGTTTCAATTATTTTTGGTCATTTATTTCAAAATGCCTGTTAGCAAGTCTGTAACAATATGGACAACAAAAAAGATTCAGGAAATGTTTTTTGACAAATAGATTCCTTACTAGGCATATTAATATAGAACTCTGATTAATAATTCATTTAAATTAATGTTCAGAACCTACCCATCTCCATGTGTTCCTGCACACCTATGTCCTTGCACCCTAAGGCCACGTGTCCCTCCACCCTGTCACCCACTTCCCCCATCCCTTTGTGACCCTGCACTCCCTGTCCCTATGTAGCTCTGCATCCCTTCCCCCCATCACCATGTGGCCCTGCACCTCCACTCCCATTCATCCCCTGTCCCAGTCTGTTCTCCCCACTAACTCTACTGAGCTGCTGTCTGACCTCCCAGCAGCCCCACACTGTTTGTCTGCCCTTAGCCCCTATCTTCTGATCTGATCTGGCTGGCCCTGTGAAGAAGGCAGGCTCTTTCTCTTCCCTAGCTGGCTGGGAGCTGCTGCTGTGTTCTATCACAACAGTGACCTCAGGTGGACTAAAGTTGCAACTGCCAAAGTTATTTTCTGTAGGGAGCTGCTGCTGTTCTTACAACACAGCGCCCTTTGGTGAGCAAAAGGAAGAACTGCAGCAACTTTTCAGCAAAAGCTGTTTTCTGCACAAAAGTATGTGTCTCACATTAATTATGTGCACGCATAGTAGCATAGAATTCCCCCAGGAGTAATATTTTGATAGTATCCTGCTAATGCTTTTAAGACACTTAACTTCTCAGAATGTACATGTTCTGGTTCAAGGACTGCCTTTTCATGTGTGTTTGTTTTCTGTTGATATGTAATTAATTCTAATCCTTTCTACATCTCAGCCTTTCAGACGAACAGTGAGCCTCAGTTCCTCAGAAGAAGGCATTTACAGTATGCCTGAAAGACAGCCATTTTACTCCCTACCTTAATATTCACTGACTTTAATTTGTGTGAAGTTCTGTGTTTTACTGCTTGGATGCCTTCCTTAGTTAGAGGAAGACTTAGCCTTGCAGCCTGCCTGGCAATATACAGGAAAATATATATTTAAGGTACTATTCATTTTGGGTTCTCTATATAAACAGGCTGGTTTTACTGCTGAAACCAGATTGAGTTTTTATTGATGACAGCAATTACTAATTGTAACAGCAAGATGGTATTCACAGAAAAAACTGTTAACCGCCAAAATGAATACTGACACATTTACGATAGCGTTCACAAAAGTAACATCACACTATAATTCTGGATGCTTTGTTTCAGAGCACATTTAATGGCTTTAAAGTGCTCTTTGACAGATTTGATCAAATTGTGTGTACATCACAGTATAGACCAGTCATATTAAAATAATGGAGGTTCCACGTTATATTAGATACTGGGTGAATCAGTCCTGAAGCAATTCTTGAACCTGCACAAAAAGCTTCATTTGGCAAAATGTTAGATGTCATGCCATCAGTGTGTTTACTGAATGATGAAGTGTCACACAAGATTGCAGAGGCATGTGGGTAAACATAACATGTAGGTCACAGTGAAGCCACCAAACTCAGATTCTAAGATTATTACATGAACTGGCCTTTCACCAGAAAGCAGCAAACCTGCAGTGTTTTCAAGGTTGAAAGTCAGGTGCCATGTATCATTAAGTCAGTTCACCATGTGAGCTACCTCAAAGGAAAAAGAGACAGCAGACATTAAAGGCAGTGGAGAGAACAACACATTTCTGTACATAAAGATGGCGGGTTGGAAGTAGAGTTTAGATACTGGTATGGCATGATTTGTTGTAACACAAAGGGTATAGCTACACTTGGAACTGAAGATGTAAATTCCACCATCCTTACACATACCTGTACTAGCTCTGATTAAGCTAGTGCGGTAAAAATAGAAGTGTAGCTATGGCAGCATGAGAGGCTAGCCACTGGAGTATGCACCTAGTATTTTGAATGGGTACATAGTCAGGGTGGGTAGTCCCTCCTGCAGCTTGCACTGCTGTAGCTATTCTTCTTTTTCTTCAATCATAGTTAGCAAGAGTGTCTCCTTGAGCTGGAATTTATATCTTGAGCCTGAATTGTAGATGTACCCAAAGATCATCTTATTTTTAAAAGGCCCAGACAAATAGCTTAAGCCCCAGAGCTATGTTACAAATGATGACGTACTTCAGCCAGTACCCTGACAGCCATGACATATAGTGAAGTCCAGTATTTCCTGACCAAAATAGAAGGGTGAAGAGAAACTCCTAATGCTCCGTTGGCCAATACTTCCCACTTCTGTGACTCTCCCTACTTGAATTCAAACTCAACTCTTCATAGCATATCTCTCTGATAGTGTGTGTTGGAAAATTAATTAGTTCCCCACAGCTATCTCACAAATCCCTACACGGAAGGCAGGCAACTCGGGGCTTCTGTCAGGCTCCAGAAGGAGGACTGCTCCAGTCTCTGACAAATTCAGAGGAGGGTCTATATACTCCCATCTCACTTGAGCTGTATAAACACATTTGGTATTGTTGCCAACAATAAACAATATCAGGCATATTTAGGATATAAAGGTAAAATATAAGTGTTACTTAATGTTCTAACATGGGTCTTACAGGCTTGTAAGATATTTAGCTTAGCCAAACAAGGCCTAAGGCCTAAAGATTTGACATAAGCAACTAGCCATTAAGGGACCCTAGAACGTAAGCTGTCACAAGATAGCAATAGCCCTATATCAGAAGGTGTCATTTGATAGAATGCTGCATTGAGTGTTGCTAAATTGCGAATATTTAGGAATTCTATATATTGCAATGTTCCAGTTAGTCAATTAGAATATTGTTGGGACTTTTGCAGACCTAACGTGTCAGCAATGTGCTAACCACAAGTCGTTATAGTGATTGAATGATATACGTATTAATGAGCATAAGGCAAACTAAGCAACTGGGCTATGAAAAATGGGGAACCCCAAAAATTATGGGGTGTGGAGGTTCAGATAAGGAAATTGAAGCATACATAAATAGATATGAAGCCCAGCGGGTGTCAGCATAAGCACATTATGAAAGCTGCATCTGGGCCTGCGTACCTTGGGAGATGCCAGGATGCACCCACTAACAATGACGGTGACAAAGAAGATGAAGAGGAGGAAAAGAATGACTGACACTCCAGGATTCCCCTGAGGAGATGTGAGTGATGCCAGTCATAGGGCTAATCACTTTACATTCTATTTGCTGTCATACCTCGGTGTTTGTCGGATTTTTTATCTGTTAAATGGAATTGTTAATAAAGAAAAACCTGTGACAAATCACAATTCTCTCTCTCGTGCTCCTCAGGTTTCTCATTCTAATAACTCTGGCAATAACCCTGATGCTGTAGCCGTTCAGGAGGCTGAACATTTATTGACCAGTGCGGTCTAAGAAATGAATCAATAATCAACATACCAATCAGGCTACAGTATGTCATTGATAAAATGTATTAAGAAATACCACTTTGAGACACAAAAGGGGTTCAGAGAAAACTACTTCCTCCAGAGTAAAACCCGTTAGAGTAACAGCCAGGGAAGAAAAATCACGCAGAAGAGTGGATTTTATTTTCCCAGTTTGGATTGTAAACCTATGCCAAAAGCATGAGAGAAATGACGAAAGACTGCACAGTACCTTGTAGAGTGATTAATAGTGACCATGGGAGCAGAGTGGATGAGAGCTGGTATACCCACATGAGCAGCACTAGCTGAGTGAAGTGGATGGAATTCAGACTGACAAGGATTAATTAGCTTGCTGTGGGGAAAGAGTGATTGATTTGTACAGGCCTCATTTCCATTATGATTTTAACTATGCCTAGATAGGAACAGAAATGGGTCAAGAGGCATGTAGTTCTAAGTAGTCACCAAATGTTAGTAGTAGACTGTTTGGGCTAATTTCTATTCAGCTGAGACAATGAAGTAGGCAAGGAGAAGTTAATGATGGGATGAGACTACAGGCATTCTAAATAAAGCCAAAAACAAAGTGTAAAAAGTTGAAGGAGTCAAGATGACAAATGTAAACAGTTCTAACACCAGCAAGCAGCTTGTTTAGCAGCATCTGACCTCATTACAGGAGAGTGAATTCCTCCTGGGCATGTGGAGGAATCCACTGTCCCAGGAGAGGAACCGATCAGAGATTACATAGCACAATAATAATGTCTTTAAAATTCCAACAAGGTTAGATAACTTTATGACACAGTAAAATAAGTTAATGGCAAGAGTTGAGTAGCATCAGATCCGGTTGGATGCCTGGGGTCAGATTAAATGACCCAGAACCAAACCATCCACTCCCAACCTTATTATCTAGGATAACTTTTTTTAAAAAAAAAACAAAGTTGTAACTCACATTTAGGAAATTATAAACTCAGACCATTATAAAGTTATGGCTCACATCCTGCCCTGACTCACCATGTATCCTAGATACCCACCTCATTTATCTGAGAGCCACGTGACTCAACACAGGTCTTAAATGTATGCAAAATCAATACAATGCTGTATGTAAAACAACAAACAACCATGTACACACAGCTTAGGGGAGAGCAAGGCAAGGGTGATGGCCACTCCTCAGTACAGAGGAGGACAAATCAGTGCCCAGAAGATTTTGCATACCCTTGCGTAGTGAATCAGCTAAGCCATAATGGGTCAGCAGAGGACAATGAGGTAAATCTGCTGCTGCTCTTTTCTTCCTGCTCAAGACAACAACAGGGGAAGGCTGTGTGGCACTCACTAGGCAGGAGTCAGTGAGGCAAGATGGCTGGGGCTCAGGAAGGAATGCAGCGTTGAAGGAGGACTGGGACCCCCCAGGTGCTAGAATATATAGAGTCCTAGGAGCAGCCGAGCCTGCAGTGTTTGCCTGAGCTGTGATATAAAATGAGTGTTCCCAAGGATCATTTCAAAACAGAGACTGGTTTCAAAGTAACTGTCCCTGTATCCGTCTCTCCATCATCCATTCCAGGTGTGCCCAGTCAGGTCTCAGATCTCCAGCCATCACCTCTCTCTGGGCACGGACCCATGTCCCACATTTCTGACCAGCGAGATTTAAAGCTGAACCTCCACTGCCTAAGGGCCTGCATTTGTGCTTTGCTTTCTCCCCAAGGGCTATGAACAGCGGATCGCTAACAGTTACACATTACCACACGCTCTTTCTAAGCAAGCATCTTCATTCTTAAGGTAAGAACATTCCAGAGAAAATACAGTAAATCCACCCTCCCTCCTAGTAACCCTCCACCTAAAGGAGCTGCATACAATCCTTGGTCCACAGTGATACATAAGCCATTCATAACCTTAATACAATACGTTTCCCCAAAGATGCTGTGTGGAATTGCAGTATCTGTCACAACTGGGGCCCTAGCCTGGCTGGGAAATAAGAATTCTGTCTCATGAGAAGTTTAGGTTTTTATGTTTGTTTTCAGTCTGGAACTAAAACTAGAGTTTTCGTTCCCTCCTGTAATATTTCAAGAGAGAGAGACAGAGAGAAAAAGAACACCCTCCCTACCACAGTATATTCAAGACCCTGCTCCATATCAGGCAGACCAGGGACTTGAACAAGGGACCCCGAAACACCAGTTGAGTGTCTTCACCACTGATAAACTAGCTATGCTGGTGTGTCTCTCTCACACACACACACACATTCACACACACGCACGCGCACACACACATGCGCACACACACGCACGCGCGCACACACACGCACACGCTCTTTGGAATCCTTACTAGCATTTTTATCAGAACAGATACATTCCAGCAAAAATCTTTAATTTTGAAGCATCAGCATTTCCTGATGGAAAAAACACATTTTGGTGAAAAATTCCCAACCTACTCTACCAGTGACCACATCACTACAGAGCTCCAAGATGGAAACAGTCACTATCTTCCCAGAGAAAAATTAAATTAAATAAAGTGGAAAGAAATCACCCTTATCACAGAACAATTACTCCCATACAAGTGCCTTGCACGGATAGCAAGTGTTATTGTTAATGCTACTAATGATTTAATTTAATGAATATACTGGCAATGCTGTACGAATCCCATTGAGGCACCAGACTGCATTCAATTTAAGCAAGAGACTCACTACGATCCATTCAGAGGACTAGAAAAAGCTACAACATTGGCTCAAACATCTTTGGACTAAAATCCAACATAGGGCTATCCTCTCCCATTTCCAGGTAAAACCTTATGGAAGGGGAGTTCTGGCATGCAAAATTTTCAGGTATTTGCACAGCAGCTGTATTGTCCAATTAGGACCAGTGGCAAGTGTGATTCTGGGCATGTCCTCAAGGGAGGGAAATGTCAGTGAATGCTTTGGGGTTCTCTGGCAATGGGCAGGTTTTCCTTTGTATTTATGCTGGCCCAGGACTATCCAACAAGGAAACAATGTTGTACATTTGGTAAGATGACAGTATGGATAGAGGAGCTTTTTTATTGAAATGTTCATAGTCAAGCTCTGTCCTTGATCCATATAATTTCTGTGATGCTATTTTAGCTCAGGAAATTTTACTGCTTTAATGCCTCATGTAGAGCGCTATTCCATTTTAATTTATTTCCTCCTCATTCTTTAACGCAGCCTTGAAGTTCACTCTGCTAGGGTTGCATAGACTGTAGGTAAATTAATCCATGGAGTCTTCTTTGAACGATATGGGATCTGCTCTGTCTCATCACCACCATGCAAAATCAAAGGTTTTCTATCTTTATGGAGCCTGAACCGCAGTGACCACACACAAGATAGATCTTTCTTTTCTATGTTATATAAAAAATTATGTGGTAAAAGGGGTTCTGGAACAATTTGTATAGTGGGGGTGTGTAACAGGGTGCTGGCTAGGAGATCCAGCCCAGGCCCCTGTTAGCCCAGCTCCCTGTTGAAAGGGGAATTAGTTGGGGCTAGCCAGGGAGGCCACACACAAATTGCCTGAGGGAAGGCACCTGTGGGCCTGATGAGCCAGCCAGCTATATAAAGCTGGCTGGGAGGAAGCATGGATGGAGAGACAGGAAAAGGAGGAGTGTGGGGCTCTAGAACCCTGCTGGCTGGAGAAGCTAGTGGTCTTCCAGGCTGTTGGTCTCTAATATATATATACATAGTAGGTGGCGGGAACGGGCACAAACAACAAAAGGTTATGGGTGCTGGATTTTGGTTGGCCTCCAGCTGAGTTTTTGAAAAGGACCGGCAAGGACGTGGCTACAGGGTGCTGAGGGCCATTGAACCAAACTGTAAACCCCGTATATAATGGAAACCACTTCAGGCCAGGGGGTGCAGCAGCACCTCTAGCACCCCTGGTTCCAGCACCTATGCTTTAGTTATAGGAGCATTATGGCAGTTAAGGGTCAAACATCTAATACCAACAGTGAACAACAGGAATGTATTACCTAAAAAAAAAGTAAACTTTGCCAGACTACCACCATTACCCGGAGATGGTAGCAGCTTCTCTAGAGATACTATCTGGTCACAATGAAATTGTATGAGGGAAGCAAAGCTAGAGAGGAAGCTCACTATTAGTTACACCCTAGCATTCAATATAAAGGCTGTTGGTAAGAGCACTTACCCCAACAGATGGAGAGTTTCCAAGCAGGTTTAATGGTGTGCCATCTAACCTTGTGGGAAGTAACCAGAACCAGGCAGGAGATGGACCATGTTAACCTGACAGGTGAACACATTCAGCACAAGTCACAAGCTAACGAGCAAAAATCCTCCATGTGCTTTCAAGTTTGTTTTTTACTAATTTTTCTACTTGGTTTAAATGACATCACCACTAACCAAGAAAGTCTCTTACCAGGGTTCCTGCATGTAGTTCATCAATACACACACACACACAATGCAAAACATTCTAAAGCAAGGCATCTCATATCCAAAGGTTCTGTGTCCTGAATGTTCCCCTCCTCCCATCTCAGAAAGGATGATGACCCTAACTAGGCTCAGCTGCCCTTGATTACTTCAGATGGTGGTATGAAGCCAGCATGGGTCTCAATAGGGTTACTTCTCCCTGGGCAAAGGATGCACTACGGCTAGTGGGCACTAAAAGAATTACACGTCCTCTCATCTGGAAACATTTCTCTATTTTATTGCACAATTTTCACTCAGAAATATCCAAAGGTAAAAAATTAAACACAAAAGATAGTTCAAGTGACTGTAAAATGGCATCAGAAGGGCTGCATGTTGGTATCTCTATGCTTTCCATAGCCAATGTGCTCAGCTGAAATATAAAAACATGAGATATTTTCCCTAACTTTCACTTCTGCACACTCCCCTGGGGATCCAAGGGTCCAACTTTGTTCTAATGCACTGTTACTAGCAATATAGGTTCTTCAGGCCAAATTAGGCCCTCTGGTAAAGCTGTGCAGTGCCACTGTCTTCCAATTAGGCCTTAGTGAGACCTATAAATTCCCCTTGCATTCAACAAGCTAACACAGGTGTCACTAAAAGGAATTCACAAATGGTTCTGTTGAAGATACACAAGGTAGAACAGAATCTACTGTATATTCAGTTTTATACGTGCTCATTCTGCAGTACTAACAGATACAAAAACATCCTAAACAGTCAATGTATTGTCTACTGAGCAGATAGGTCTCTTAATATACACAAATATCAGTTATTAGGTAGGTAGTATTTTTACATAGTCATTTTTCATAGTAGAAGTGCCTTTCAATATAGAACGGATTATACAGTAATTCTCACTTTATAAAATAAGTTTTCTGTCCCTCCCCCCCCCCCCGCAACCTTCCAAGAATAAATCAAATAATGGTTCACCAAAGTTAAACCAAAATGGAAAGCAAAGACCAAGGACGTGTCTATACAACAATAATCAGGAAAGTTAATCTGAATTAACTAAAGACATCAATTTAAAGTGGATTGGTTAAACTGCATTAAAACCCTGTGTGGACACTGTCATTAAGAATTAAAATGGCCTTAATTCAGTTCCAAAGTGAATTAAGCTAAAACTTTTGCAGATAATCCCCACATCCTCTCTCTTTATGCAATATGTATGCATTCTGAAAATGGGTTCTTCCATTGTTTTTATATACACACATAAACACACATACTTCAGCTCCTAATGTAACACAGTGTACTATGGGATAAAAAAAATCTGATTTATATCCCTACCTGCACCACATAAAATAGTTTCAAGATCAAGCTTATTATACAGGGCAATTTTCCTATTTCTCAATCTAACCTATAATTAATACCAAGAATGAATCCTTTGAAATGTATACAACTACTGTGTAGGAAAACCACGTAGTTACTTTTTATGGTGAGTGATCATGGGACTTATTCAACAACACAACAATACAATGCTAAACATTAGTCTGGCTTCCACGGATCCAAATGAAATTATGCTCATTTCAGAATAAGCTGCACATATGTTTCATAAATTGCACTTTAAAATGGCAGGCAGTTTAAAAAGTCCTTCATGTATTTACAATCTGTTATCTTCAGACTAATCGTTGCTTAGTCAAGCTGAACATTTTCCATATGCTTTGTGTGTTAGGGAACTGTAAGCTGGTGGGTGCTCTTACCTGCTCAGGAAAGATCAATGCCATGGCAAAATCTGCTTCACGCCCTTGCCTCAGGGCACAATTAATTGGTTAAACAAAAACTAGGACAAAATACCCAAATAAAACAGTTTCTCTGTTCAACAAGGGCTACAGTTTCCAGAGACTGTCTCCCCATCTCTCTCAGCCTGATCCGTGGTCCACCTGCTCCCTACAGTTCACAATGCCTGGACCATCTGCCTGGAAGTCAACTACTAGATAAGTTATTCCCCCTGCATTTCACACACTGAACTGAGCTCTTTATAACGACCAGTGCTGTTCAGGCTATGACCTGATCTCTTGTCCCACAGGTTCAGCTGTTGGGCAGGGGGGCAGGGAAGCTGTATCCATCTCCACTTAAAGGGGCCAGTTATCCTGCAACAGAAACCTTTTGTTAGGTATTTAACCAACTAAAAATACAGTGTCCTGGATGGAGGTGAAGTACAGTGGTGTCTGTGATAGCTTGGCTGAAAGAGAAGAGCTGTTATTTTAAATTAACAACTAGACACTTGGATGAAAAGGCCCTTAAGTCTAAGTCTTACTAGTGACTCATGTCTTGAGATGAACGTATTGCATGTTGTTGTCACAGGCCCCTTAATGTAAGGGAAAATACATTGTCACATAACAGTCATGGCAACATGAAGGGCTTGATTTAACAATAAACAAAAAAACACTCTAGTCATTTGCAATGTGATTGTGAGCCAGGACTAGCCTACTTTTGTTCCCCCCAGGTCAGATTCAGCCTAATTGACAAATATACTTGGCCCTTATTACAGCCTCATATGCTGCAGAAAACAAGCTCTCATTTTTGTTTTTTAAACTTTCTAGTCCTTTGGGTTGCATAGATAACTTTGTTTTCTGATGCAGTGTACTTCATGGCATTCAGTGGGTTCCTGTACTGCAAGTTGCAATACTTGATCAGTCATCTGTCCACGTGGAAATCCTCCACAAGGCTGGAGAAGGGAGTAAGTGCAGGAAAAAATCGGAAATCTTCAAGGCTGCAGGCACATGTTGAGAAAACACATTTATAAACCATTATATTGTTTCTAAAAATATATGCCTTGCATACTTGTTTTGAGAGTTAAGTGGCTATGTATGACTAAGGTCCTGGCAGAATCCATATGGTTACATTTCATTCTCTCCAACAAAAATATACTTAGTTTAATTTAATCTAAATGATACCACAGTTGGCAATACAATTCCCATTTTAATAGAGTGGGAAATAAGCCCTTGTGCGTATATAGGAAATACTGTAATGCTCATGAAGAAAACTAAGTTACAGTGGAAAGAGAAAATATGTAGCAAATGAAGGGAGGGTTAGATGAATTTCATCTCGGCCTTTCCAGGAAAACAATTAAAGCTGATGTAAATGCTGAGCAGTTCTTCATACAAATCAGAAACCTGGCATCTTTCGCTGACCCTTGGTAAATGAGCCACACATAGGACAACACGTACAGAATACACCTTAAACTTCTATAACCACATGACTATCACCGTAACTTATGCAGAAGTAAGTGGAACTGTTGGATGAGCCCCACAGAAAGCACTGGCTGCTGGAATATAAGTCCCCCTTTGAATTGCATTTGTTATTACAGCATTTTTAGCAGGTGAATATGGACAAAAAATGTTTTGAGGCCTGAATTGATCCCAAGTGTTGGAGGACACTCTGGTTATGTGCTTGAACTGGAGGATGTGCTTATGTGCTTTGATGGATCAGGGCCCAAGTGCTCAGCACCTTCCAGGATCCAGCTCTTAATCTTGCTCATAGATTTGTGTTTTAAGATGCTGGGATATTTGTAGCACCATGATCACACAATGAAACATTTTCTAAAAAATATGGGTGGCTTTAAGGGATGCAGGTATAAGTGTAGCTGGAAGGAAAATGAAGCTTCTGTTGATGTTTTGCTTTTAAAAGGGAGGGACTGACTTGGCTTCAGAATGACCTTTTTCAAAATGGTAAATGGTAAATTCAAAAGACGTAATCCAATTTACTGTTTGGCCAAATCATTTGTATTTTCACAGGTTTTTCCTTGCAGACAGGGAGTTAAATGTCAGTAATTGCAATAATCTGTGCAACATACAGTTATGAATCCCAGTAGCTGGGGACTTAGTGCATCCTGGGCAAATGCCACATCCAAAAGCAGAAGAAAGTGGTGCCAGACATAGGAAGTCCCGCTCTGACATATGGACCCTTCCAGTGGTTCCTCATATTTGGATTGCTGCCAAGATAACCCTTCAGTTCAGCTGCTTGTCTGAAATCAGTTCCTGTGGCTCTTGAGGGATAATTCAGCCTTAAACAGCTGGATAGTAACTGAAGATGATCCCTGGGTTTTTATGACTTTGCTCCCTTTTATCCCCCTACAGCTGGCAGTGAGAATGCTCCTGGAGGGCCACACTTTGAAGATAACGGAGATTCTCTTTTGCACACCCAAGACACTGTGTTGCAGCTTTATGCTGCACTACCATAGAGCTTTAGTGAAGATAGTCCTACGCTGACAGGAAAGCTTCTCTCATCAGATATCTCTCACCACCCTAGTGCAGTCTACACAGGGGAATAGATTAGAATAACTACATTGCTCAAGGCCTGTGGATTTTTCACACCCTTGAGTGATGTAGTTATACTGATAGAGGTGTGGCGTGAAGACCTGGTCTTGCTAATCAGAAAGGCAAGGAATTCAATAAATGAAAGGAAAGTTGAGAATGCATGGAAATACAGAAAAATCTGCAGGCAGACTTCAAAACTCATGAGTTCAGAAATCTGGATTAGGTGTTAGCGTTGTTGTGCCCTTATTCAGTGGTAAATGGCAGGAATGCTATGAATGTTTAATTCTGTGAAATAGGCTATGGGCATGAACTGTTCTTTTCTTCACTAATCCAAACTCACTCACAAATTACTTGTATTTTTTTCCTTCTGTAACAGCATCTGTTGTTAAAGACCAATCTTTTCCATTTGACATATCATTTTGTGCTTGCCATTGTTGCAGATTTATTGTTTATAATGTGCAAATAACTAAAGCAAATGATGAAGTCTAGTAAAGGATGTAGATCAGTTGAAAGAAGCTAATAATTATCTTTCCATTTGATCAATTTAACTTGCACCTTTCTTGTTATTTTGTTTGTTCCATTAAATCCACAGTTTTCTTTCAGTGAATGCACTTGTATATTACATGACAGTCATCTTACTTGGTATTTTGATCTTGATTTACTGCTTTTTATTCTATTCACTTCAAGGTGTACACAAACCACACCTCCATGTGCTTTGGAAAATTTATGTCTGTGTAAGCAGATGTTAAGTGATGGCTTTTTCTTTTTTTCGGTTGTTGTCTTCCTTCATTATGGGAAGAAAACTCTCTTTGCTGTTCTTCTGAAATTTTCCATCCCTTCCAAATTCAAACTATTGCTATGTCTGGAGAAAGACCAAAGATTGCCCACAAAAATTGATTATGGCATGTTTAGTCTAGAGAAGATGGATGGAGGACATAACAGTCTTCAAATATGTACAATATTGTTATAAAAAGGATGGTGATGAATTTTTCTCCATATTCTCCAAGGGTAGAACAAATTCAGTAATTTGCTGAATCTACAACGCAGATTCTTGTTAAGTATTAGGAAAAACTTTCTAAGCCTAAGGATAGTTAGTACTGCAACACGCTACCCAGTGAGGTTGTGGAACCTCCACCACCAGAGGTTTTTCAGAATGGGTGAGACAAACTTCTGTTCAAATGTCTATTTAATCCTGTTTCAACACAGGGGGCGGGCTTAGTGATCGCTCAAGGTCCTGTGATTACATAATTAGATCCAAATATTGTTAACAGAGGCACTGTGGCTGACTGACTTCATTCAAACTCCACAGGGGCGTAAGAGTCCACACTGGCGCATCTATTCATAGGACCAGGCTCTCAATATCAGAACTCAAGAGCTTTTAGTATATTCCTAATTATGGGTCTCTTCCAACTTCCACTGAAGTCAGAGTGTCTTTTGATTGACTATAATGGAATTAGGATCACCTCCATGTTTGCTAGGCTCCATATTTACTAAGCTATGTAGGAAAAGAATTGAAAAAATATTTTATGTATTTTTACAATGTTTATTGATTTCAAAAACTGTACATAATAAAAAATGGACAAGTTAACTTGGAAACAAAAAGGTATGAATTTATTACACGTCACCTACCCTGTGACACTTTCCTAGCAAAATTAAAGACTTTTCACATCTTTTCTTTTAGCTAAGACACAGTTTTCAGTTTTGCCATTAATGTTATGAAATGTTAATATTAAGCAAATTTCCACCATATCAATTTACCGATCTTGTCAAAAAAAGAGAAACTCGAACTTTCAAGGAACAATTTCTTTACACAATTAAGAGCAATTGAAATAGACTTTATAAAACCTATGTAGAAATACCATGTGGCAAGTCTAATTTAGCTGGTGATGTATGATTCCATAATATTTCAAGAACACAATATTTGATCCAAAATTAGGACATAGCAAAATAAATGTCACACTGACATTTTTGTTTCCCTCACATTAATTCTTTTATTCCCCCCCACACACACTTCCTCATCTTTAATTTTCACTATTTTCTTTCCTTTCCCTTTGTCTTCCTCCACTTCTGTCCTGATCGCTTTGTTCCTTTCTGCTGTACTACAATTATTACCTATGGATGGTAAAATCACTCACAGAAGTGAACATCCTGTGTCTGAGTAATTGCCAACCTTACCAACGGTTCGCAAAGGGAGACTTGAAGATTGTATGATCAGATCTGGGGCTTGATCCAACGTGACTGGAGTCAATGGAAAGACTCCCACTGATGTCCAAGGATCAGACCCTACAATTGCTGACTCCCCTCCCACTGACATTTTGTGAGCTACGGATTATCCCAATTAAGTTTTTAAAATAACATTTTCAGTGCCTCTTCTATTTATGAACAACTCAATTTCTGAGTGACTCATGCTATCAAATTATGAGTGACTCTTTCCTAAAGTAAATAAGCCTTTTCTTCCTTTAGCTAAAAGATGACAGTTTACAATATTTGTTCTGAGGGGCAGTTTCTTATCACTTCACAGCTTCTCAGCATTCGACTCTCTAAGCAAAATTATTTGCCAGTCCCTTGTTCCATTAAACAAATGTAAAGTATCTCCTCTCTCTAGTTCCTCCCTTTCCCAAGACTAGTACATTTGACACACACAAATTATTTTAAGGTAGTCCAGGAACTTTAACAATTTGTGATTAGTAAATTTAATATTTACTGGATTTAATATAGCCAATGAATATAATTAATATATTTACTATAGCCAACTCAGATTAGATTTAGATGCCCCAGTCTGGGCTGCATAGAGGTGCCTTTTTCTTCTTTGAATCCACAGATGTGTACCCTCTCCTGGGGTCAGACACCTAAGTAACAGCCTTACTTCTTGTCCAGTGATTGAAGCACTCCCAAGATGTGGGAGACTTGAATTCAATTCCCTTCTCTGCCTGATGGGGAGAAAACAATTGAACGTGAGTCTTCCCCCTTTTGGGAGAGTGCCCTAACCACTAGGCTGTTGGATATTCTGATGATGTTCTCTGATGATGTTCTCTGATGATGTTGTCTTTCAATCACTCCTGTTGAATCCTTTCCACTTTGGAAAAATATTTAAATAGTCACTGGACGTGAGAGAGAGGGAGAGGGAGAGAGATAGAGAGAGAGACTCTGTAACCTGGTAGGTAGGACACTCTCCTGGAAGGCAGGAGACCCAGAGTCCAGTCTTCTTGCTTACATTATTTATCCACAGTGGAACAGTTTGAACAGGAGATCGAGAGAGAGACCCACATCCCATGTGGCTGCAGTTAGAACTATAGAAAGGGGCCTTATATTGCTATAACTTCTTTTCCTGCCTGTATAGGAATAGTTGATCTAGTACAAAACCCACCTTTATACTGATATAACTGCCTCCGTACTCAGGGAACTAGGCTGCTTTCACTACAGCCAAAAAGGTACAACTTCTGTGTTTAGACAAGTTCTAACTTCACAGTGGGATCTTGAGAGTGATGAGGTTCCTCAGGGGCAGTGCTGTTTTAACAGTTCCGTTTCTTTAAGAAGCATTGAAAAAAGGAGCGCGTAACAATCTGGTTGATTGCAACTACACATTGTCCAAGGTTACGGGGACAATGAAATGTCTTCAGTAAAGAACCTCTTCCATGGGAAAAAGCAGTGAGGCCAAAAGTACTCATAAGCATGAAAAATTAAGTGAGTCATAACAGTGCTACTACTTATACACCAGCAGCTACTGCTCCCTGGAAATATAGTTATCAATGCTAAATACATCAATAAAATGTAAGCGCCAGAGTGATCACGCAGCCATTTTGGATAGAGCAGAGTAGAAACAACATTTAAAAGATGAAGCAGGATTTTAAAAAAAGAGAGGGAGAAACAATTATAAACAGATGCTTCTGCTGCTAAATGGAAAAGGCCAGCTACTCTCTGCAAACCATTTAGTAATTATTACAAACTGCACAGATCCTGAAACATTGACACCCAAGCAAAACAACACACAGGAGAAACAATGCTGTGCTGAATTGTTATGAGACATTATAAATTGAAGGAACAGGATCATAAATACAAAAAGCTCTGGAGCAAGCCACCTGCAGTGGTAAACAGTACCAGTCACCACCTGCACTAAAAATAGCCTTGCAGAGGTAAAGGCAAAGCAGTAGTGGAGAAAAAGTATAGAAAACGTTGCTGGGTTTATTACGAGTGGAAGAGAGAAGTTAATGAGAACTCAAATATAATCGGTGGGGGTGGGGGGAAGGGAGCCGGTACGGCATACAGGTAAGAACTTGAACCAGCCTGTATTCAGGCCACATGAAAGCGCTTTATTGTCCCTGCTACTTTTGCCTCCCCGGTGGGCAGCCCTGCTGGTAGGATCTGTACCAGCAGGGCCACCGAAGGGGTGGGGGAAGAGCATGGTCCAATGTTAAAGCTTTAATGTTGCTGTACCCCCCCGCCCCCTCCATTGGTGGCCCTGCTGGTGGTGGTGGTGGGGGAGGGGCGTTAAAGCACTGCTGTGGCAAAGGACCCTGGAGCGCTTTAAAGTCCCTGTCCCTTTTGCCCCCTCCCCGGCTGCCAATGGGCCAGAGCCGGCCCCGGCCTGGTACCAGTAAGTGTCTATAGTTACTTTCACCCCTGAATGTAATGATGCTGAATATAAAGAAGAACGATAACACCAGCTTGATATTCCTGCTGCTAATTTTGAGCTTGAAAGCTGGAAGAGAAGAACCTGAGAAACGAAATCCCCATATAAGCCTAGGCCTAACTTTAAGCACACATGTAGTTCCACTGAAGTCAATAGCTGGAAACTGAAGCTAGACAAATTCGGACTGGAAATTAAGCACACAGTTTTAAGTGAGTCTTATTAACCATTGAAGCAAATTACCTAGGGAAGATTCCATATCACTTGAGGTCTTTAATTCAGACAGCCAAAGCTTGTTAAATGATATGGTCCTGCTCAGCCTAACATTATGGGCCTGATGCAGGGATTATTATGTGAAATGCAGGAGCTCAGACTAGAGTTACACGGTCCCTTGTGGCCTTAGCATCTACGACTCTGAAGCAGGAGGAATACTTGTAGGTGATTTAGATCATGATTAAACTAGTCATGTGACTATGAACATAAGCTATGTTATTATTAAAACATGAACAAGCCACATTACTTTCCGGGGAAAAAAAAACATTTAAAGTAGAGCAATGGATTTTAAAACAACACATTGTTTCACTAATGTACCTGGCACAGCGAACAAATGACATGTCTGGTGTAGCGCACACATCATGAGATCTCATTGCAATTTCAATGCAGTGATGGGACATCTGATTAATGTATCCACAAGCCTAGTGCCGCAGTAATTACCAGTAACAGAGCAGCTGAGAGTATAGGGTCCAAAACTTTCCCTCACTCAGGGGCAAAACAATGGAACATGGGGGAAAAGAGAAATGCTGCCAACTGTACAGCGGGCCTCTGGAGCCATCCTGCTAGCAAAGGGCAGAGATATGGCATATGATAAGTTCTGCTGTAAACACTTTTGCTCCTCTAACAGGTGGCTGTTTGGGACTTTAGTTGGAGTTGCTGACTTGCTCGAATCACAGGGATCTAACCACATTCAAGCCAGCAGATTGTGCCCTGGAGGCTATACTTTATTGGTAGGTGCATTACTAATATTCCACCAACTCAAGGCCCTAAGTCTCCACAAGGCAACATCAATGTCAGATTCATTCAACCTGTGAAATTAGTATAATACCCCAGAAAACCAGGCTCCTACAGCTCAGTAAAGAGGTAGGAGACATCTGGTCTCACTGGTGCACTTGCATGACGAGTGTGTGGAGGACAGAAGCTTCCTATGGTACTCCACTCCTCCCTCATGACACCAATACAACCCAGAGCAAGGTTTAATTTTCACTCTTGTATCAAATGCTATTGTTTAGTTCTCCTGTAGTTTTCTACCCAGGAATTTCACCTCTGTCCAGCTGATTGAATATTTGTTAATATAAGGTGCTGGGCCTTATGTTGTATCCAATTTCTGCTTGGCACAGCAGACTAGGGCAACTGTCAAGGAGCTCCTGGTTCTGACCCAGCACTCGCCTTGGCACATATTAGAGCAGTCTTTGGGCTGCTCTGACTTGCTTTAGCTGACTATAGTCTCCAAAAGGACACACTCTATCAGCAAAGAACAACCAGAGGGCAGCATGCTCTTGCTCCCACCCACTGCCTCCAGAGTACCTCTGTGTTGGAGTTGCAGGAAGGGAGGTGAAGGTTGGCTACACTGGCTGTGCACCCATTGCTGGGGGAATCCTCAGCAAGGAGGGTATGGGTTATTTCCACTCCTACGGTGCCTCTTGTGGGGTGCAAAGGGAGCCAGACAGGGCAGAAAATCTGCCTTATCATTTTTAACTAAACGTAGAGCTCAGGAAAGGTGCTAGCTAGACAGCCCAAGAGACTGATGTTCTTTATTTATTGACAGAAAAAGAACAGCAGAGGCACTGTCAGGAGAAGCTTCCCCTAAAGCACTTATCCCCATGCTTGGTCTGGAAGGACAACCTCTAGCTGTGACATGTGACTTCACTTTGGAGAGGAGACTCCCAAAAAGCACACCACTAAATAATGGTTGGTTTTGTGATGTTGCACTAAGAACCAGACTGACCTAAAAGCTGTAAATTGGAGATTAGTGCGAGAACATCATTCTTTTCAACTGGGCTATTAAACAAACTCTGATGGGCAGCAAGTGGTCTGGATGCAATGTGCCAACCAAGAGCTGAGACCAAAAGGCCCTTTATCCCATTACCAATATGATGTGCCATCTGTGCACTGAGCATCCTGTACCTTGTTTTGTCACAGTACAAATCTCACATACACCAGGATGCTGCTAAATGACCCTGCTTCAGCTAAGTTCTTCCTTGCTTCATTCTCTGGGGCAACAGGGTTTCTCCATTTAAAAAAAATTATAAAACGAAAGTGCACAATGCATTATGCAAATTACAATTGATCACATTTTTCTGAGGACTGCACACCTATTGCCACAAGTAAGTAGCTTCCCGGTTGTAGTTTGGGGATAAAGCCTTGAAGACAGATCTAAGCTGCTTAGCAAAGAGCATGGGATTGGAATAAAGTCCTGTACACTAGTTTTGTCTTGGTATGTACATGAAAGGCACAGAAGCCCCAAGCCCAACTTAATTAGTAGAAAAAGATTTCAGAAATGTAACAGTACTGTATGAATTTCAGTAAGTGGGGAGAGATACCTATTATGTTAAGTTCTCTATTCTGGTGTTATCCCCTAAATTATTTCTTTGAAATCCATTCACTAACTTTCTTTCACCCCAGTACTAGATAAGAAAAGAACTAGATAAATTCATGGAGGATAGGTTCATCAATGGCTATTAGCCAGGATGGGCAGGGATGATGTCCTTAGCCTCTGTTTGCCAGACAATGGGAATGGACGACAGGGGATGGATGACTTGATTATTTGGTCTGTTCATTCCCTCTGGGGCACCTGGCATTGGTCACTGTTGGAAGACAGGATAGTGGGCTTGATGGATCTTTGGTCTGACCCAGTATGACCGTTCTTATGTTCAGTATTTGAAAGACTAACAACAATAATTCAGTAAACATCACCTGCTTTGTTAGCATGATATGTTCTTCCCCTTGAAGAAAGAGTTCAGTCAATGTCAGAAGCCACATCTTGAGTAGGACTTAATGATAACTTATTTTAAAACAAGCATTGCCAATTCCTTTTCTAACCCTAAAGGCTGAGCAAATACACAAAGTGCAGCTGTATCTTACAGATCAGTTGATCACACAGTCTGTGACTTTCAGTCTTGCTGAGAGAAAGTTTCCTGCTTGTGTGTCATTTTCTACTTTTATGCACAATAGCATTTTAAAAAATATTATAGGACAACGGACCTTTACAATTGACAGACATTTACCATGATCCTTTCCAGACAGAACTGTCTGAATCTATTGTCAGAACAAAGTCAGAAAAATCTACAATAATTTTTGCAAGGCTCTTGGGTTAGAAATGTAATAAAACCAATTTTTAAAAATGTTGGTTTTCTTTACTGAAATGATAGCTAAAATTACCTCTCCCTTTTAAAGAATCAAAGATATCAAAAAACTGTGTCCCGTGTATTTTATTAAGAAATGGCTTATGTTAAGTCATTTTGGTATGCTTTAAAATACACAAAAAACAAAAGCACTTTGTAACTTTCTAAAATCATTAGCCCATGAGCTACCCAGGTAACAGAAGCAGAGTGTAAAAATGTTGTGCGGTCTACAAAACACTTTGGATGCACAAGATGAGGCACTAAATGATTTACTCATGCTGTGTACTGTAAGAAGCTCAAAATAAACCTGTTTGTCACATTGGAACAGTGATTTTTTGATTTGAGAGAGTCATCTAAAAACAGAATATGATTTCCTTGGTTATTGAATAATTTCTGATTTGTAGCTCACTCCTGAGCAATACATTACAATTATTATATATTCTAAGGGCTTGGTCTACACATGGGGTTATGAACGTGGATTATGCTAAATTGGAACAGGACACTGTAAATGGTTCCACTCACCACTGTAGTGGCCCGAGCATCAGATCATGGTATTACAGGGGTCTTCATCTCCAGTTTCCGGCAGACCGTTCATTTGGTCCAGAAATAAACTGTCTGGCTACACTTTCCATGCCAGTCCTCCAGTCAGCTCACCTCTTTCCAGTTCTGTCCCCTACCAGGGTAACAAAAGTCCAACTAAAAAACTCCAACTAACATCCAAACAGAATATCCTGCTGTCGTCTCAGGCTATGTTAAAGTCCCCTGATCTTCACCCCTACTCCCAGGCCTTGCAGAGCTCCCTCTTTCCTCCTTTGTCTGAGCACTGCCTTCCAGGGCTTCCCACCCCCTCAGAGGCCCTTCTTCCTAGCTTGTTTCCTCACAGCTTTCACTCTCCTGAGACTCTGGTAGCTTCCTCCCAGGGACTCTGTGCTTCTCACAGGCCCTATTGTCAGGCCTCCCATAGGAGTCTGACCTGCTCTCTGTCATCCTCTCTGGCCTGCCTTCAAAAGGCCCCTCCCAGAGAAAAAGAACTCCCCTTGCTCCTCTCTCCTGGGTCTCTTCCCTGTCTATGTGATCCACCCTGGCTCTTTCACAGCTGGGATCACTAGTTGCAATTAAGTCAGTCCATCAGGATCAGCTGGGGATAATTGCTATGCCACAGGGAAGGCTGAGCCTGTTTCTGTTAAAGGACTGAACAGCCAGCCCGTGACAAAGGCTTTTATTCTGGAATAAGCGCATCTGCACATGTAGTTATTCAGGATTAGTTATTGTGCTTTAAATTCACACCTTCTTTAATCTGAATTAACTTTCAAGTACAGACCACCCTAACAGCTTGGTTACACTTGCAGCTTTATAGCGCTTTTGGTTATACCCGCCTTTGGATACAGCTCCAGGGAAAGTGCTCAGCGTGTCCACACTGACAGCTACAACTGCACTGGCCACATTTGCGGCACTTGCAGCAGCATGGGAGTGGTGCATTATGGGCAGCTACTCCAGCATTCAGCTGGCTGCAGCGTGCTTTTCAAATGAGCGGGGTGGGGTAGAGCGAGCAGATTTTTGGAGTGCTGAGTGTGTGTCAGCACACTGTCTTGTAAATTCAATCTCTGGAGCCACGGACTAATAGCGCTCTACATGCCCTGCCAGTGTGGACGAGTAGTAAGGTAGAGTGCTCTGGGAGGCTTTATTGTGGTATAAAGTGCCAGTGTAACCAAGCCCTAAGTAATAGCTGCTTGGACTAGCCATAATTTTTTCAGAGTGTGTTTCTGTTGCCTTGCTACATGAGCATAACTCCTAGAATCAGGTTGCCAGTACAGATATTTGCAATGATCAATTTAAACTATTTATTGCAATGATCAATTTAAACTATTTACTTCCTGGACATTTCCTGCAGTAGTCACTTACCACTGGCTATTGAAATCCAGCATTTCTGCCACTGAGCTCATTCAACTGGATATTCAAAGAAGTAAACACAAGGCTGCAAATAGACCAAGTCATTTGTTCAGAAATATGAATATTCACAGATTTGGGTTTTGATTTTTTCCCCTGCAGTATTCAACTGATTTTTCCCCCTGCAGTTCTGTATCAGCCAATGAAGGATTCTATTCACTGTAAGAACCAACACTAGAAAATAATTTTGATTAACCAAAAGCAATTGCAACAAAGACTGAATCCTTATCCCACAGAAGGCAATGGCAAAATTCCTATAGACCCTAAATCATAGAATCATAGGATTGGAAGGGACCTCGAGCGGTATTCTAGTCCAATCTCCTGCACTCATGGCACTGGAAAGCACTCACTAGAAAGTACTCATCATAGCTGCAGATTCATCAGGTTACAATAAATGTACGAGAAAGATCTCAGCATTAGGTGCAGTAACCCTTAACCTTATTCTAGTCAAATTGTTCGTTTAAGAAAAGATTGAGTTTACAGTGGCAGCAATTTGTGTAGACAAAGCACTTACAGCTCCAAATAACCCTCCAGAGCACCAGTGGTTTAATGCGACCATACAGGGCTCTAACGCAAAAGCTTTGTTTCCTCTTGTGGCAAGTCACTTCATGAACCAAACCATCTTGCTTTTAGAGAGAGTTTTTTGCCCCCCATGACCCTCACCGCTAGCAATCTAAGGTGAGTCACCATTAGGGCAGTGGATGCATGGCAAAAAACTATATCTATTGCAATATTCAACAAGCTGTTCCCAAAGCACTCCACCCAAGTCATATAATACTTAGAGCAGTTCACTTAATTAAATACATGCAACACAGGACTGGGGGCCTAGACTAGTAAGGGAATAAGTACTGGAACAGAGGAGAAATTTTTATGTTGAGGAGAATAAACCTGTCTATAAGCATTTCTAAAGTACTTATCACCATAGCAACTTGGTATCTCTCAGATCTCTTTAGCCCTCAGAGGAAAAAATGCCATTTTTTCTGAAAAACTCAAGTTAGCACTGTCGAAATGAAGGCACCCTTTACCATCACTGAACACAGGGAGTTGGGATGTTCAGCAGAGCGGAACGAAAAAAAGACCTACATGTTTTAGATAAAAATTTGACAAAAATATTTAAATATAAAATTATATTTTTGAGGAAAGATTTAACAAATCTTTGAGGGGTTTCCTCAAAATCTGGAAAATGTTGACCAACTCAAATGTTGAGGAACCCAAAGGAAAGGGCTCAGAGTGCTTCCCACCATTTCAATCACAGAAGATTTAGGGAACTCCTCACCTATTTCAGATGAGCACTCAACCACTCCCTGTCAAATTCATAAAAAAAAAAGAACGGAATCAAAGGATAATCTGGACACCTCATCAGGATATAGCAGAAGGAATCAGCTGCAAGATATAAGTGTAGGTGACAGCCACTAACTTGCACTTAACATTGCTATTCATGAGCTTAACCAAATCTTTTGCTTCATTCTATAGTTATCTTCTTTACAGATCATTTCAATTCTGCAAAGTGCCTTAGTAAAAAATGCCATCCCAGGGTACCAGTTTATCTGTATTTCAGTGATTCCATGTCAAATTTGCTCAGTTTATAAGTAAAAGGTTTTTTTTTAAAACACCTTCAATTGGTAAATTTACATACTCACTTTCGGTTTGGACAATCAAGATAGATTATTTTTCTCATGCCACTTGTAAAATCCTGTAGGGAAAATTACACTTTCAGTGGCACCTGCATAATCCTGCTGCCTCGAAATTATGCCATATATTACACCAGTTATAATAAAAGTAAAAGCAACTGTACCGGTCTAATTGAGGGGCATAGTTTGGAGACAATGGAATTGCACCAGTATCACTCAGGGCATTACCTGGTGTGCAGGATCTTTCTTTGTGGTGGTGATAGTGATGGATGAGAAGAAAAGGGCCTGTTTTGACTGTAAAATCCTATGGTGAGTTTTCAAGACTGACAATGAGAAAAAACCAACAAATGTTTTACTTTCACTCTAAGCAAATTTGATATGCCCATTAATCATTAGTGCCAATAAACATGACAAGTTTACAGTCACCTTGTAACAGGACATCAAAGGTATAGGGGCATGGATAACAAGAGGGAAACAGTTTGTAATGTCATTTTAGCTATTAAGCAACCAAGACATAAAAATGGCCAGCAACACTATGTTAAGGAATCTTATAAAGCTTTATTAAATAAAACAAGTATAAACGCTCATATTTACATTCAAACTATCAATTTTAAGGAACACCAGCATATAAGGCACATTTGTATTTCTTAAACAGTAGTAAATAAATTATACTAAACCCCACAAAGGAATACTATCGAACAATGTGGCATTTTCCAGTAATACCGTGTAAAAAACCCTATATACCACAGAATCTGTGTATATATCCATGTCTTTCCAATATTTGCCTGTATAATCTTGCATATTTGATATACTTCTCACAAGAAGAGCTGAATGTTTTACTGGCTCATACTGTAATGACACATTATTATATTCTTTATAACAGACCACTTGTGACTACCTTCATTAAATTTTTTGTTGGGTTTTTTTGACAATTCACAACTAAGGAAATTATTCACAGTTGCCACTCTGACAGTATTACATACATGTAAACAATGCTTGAGGCTGAGAGCTGTAAAATATTGCCCGCAGGATGAAAGAAAATGACCAATATTTCAATTTTAATCATCAGAGGATTTAATATACCACAACTGAGGTAATTTTTCCCTCCTAGGGGCAATATTTTAAAGCTATGGCTTAATCACTCTCTTCTCATGGTTTAAAATAGATGTGTAAAAATCTCACTTGTATGTACTTTGTTGGCAGTCTTCTGAAAAGCTCAGCATGTCTGAGCATGTGCAGTGATCTACCTCCTGGTTTAGTAAAGTAGTTTCTGGTTTTTCTGTCGATAATGCAGTTTGAGCCATATGGGCCTGTTCTAGCCAATCAAAACTTAAAAAATCAGAACAAAAAATAAAATAGTTTATTACTATGCAATATGCTGCATAGACTTATTTTATTACATGTAGCTGTTGTACAGTGAGTACTCTTTTTACTATTAGGTAAGATATTAATTATACTATGTTCTGCTTGTACACACCATTAACAGCTAGTAGTAAAAGTCAACATTTGTAGGGTGCCCATATTGTACAGAGACAAACAGGTACTTCATTTTTATCATATAACATGCCCCTTAGTTCACAATGCAGTAACCAGAGCAGTAGTGATGCATGGAGGCTCAGTGTCTGCTGAGGTACCTATATTTCTAAATCAGTCAATAAAAATACATTGTTCTTCATGTTTGTATTAACAAATAGAAAGCCAAAAGCAAATGAAAAATAACTGCCTTCAATCAAAAAGATTTGCATACTTCTTTGTAACAGTTCTATAAATCTTCATTCATAAATTATGGATACTGTAGAAAGGCATATACTTTTCAGCATTCTCGGTCATTTGCACAGAAGAGTACAGTAACCATAAATATACTGCAATTGTACCTATGAGGAACTATATTTATAATTTTCTGTAAAAAAAATAAAGAAAACAAACTAATCTATTCACAGTTATTACAGTATTTCCTATTTTTAAACTGGCAAATAATGAAGATAAATCACATTGTAAGGCTAAAATATAAGAACACTTATCAGTGCAGTACATTCCTGAGTCTCATGATGATAATACCGGAGCCCAAAGAAAATTTTAGTCCCGTGAAACAGACTCCTTCACATTTTTGGCTCACATTTTACCTATTTTACTATGTCTCTTCTTTGAAAATCATGTCAAAAGAAAGTTAATTTCCACAGGAAGCAAATAAAAAAAAATGTAATACTTAACCACTATCTTCTAAGTGTACCTTCTAATTGCGTGAAGCATGCAGGAAAGCTAGCTTAGCACAAAGATAGCTAAATGTCCAATCATCTTTGTTAACTGAACATAACATAAAAGACACAGGAATCAATTTTATAGGACTGAAAGCACCCCCTTAAAAATTAAAGAGTATTATGCATTAAAAAAGGTGTTGTACAGTATATTACACTGCATTTTTAAGACGACTCGCATTACACTGAGCATTTGAAAGCTTAGCTGAGAATTTTCCAGACTGAAATGATTTTGCTACTATTAAAAACATTGACTTTTCTTTTAACCCAAGTATATGTCCTTGTCTTTCTTTAATGTGAAGCATAACCAGTACTCCATAGCCTGGAGGGAGGACTGTTTTTTCTGTCTGAGGATGAAGGACTGAGAGAAGTTGCAGGTGAAACAGAAAAACCTACAGTTGTGGAGAAAGAGAGAAAACAATCATATTAAAGAAAGGTGGGAGGAGGGGTCAGGGAGTAAAAAATAAATAAATCAGCAGCTGCTCTTAGACTGGATTAACACTGAAAAGGGAGTCTAAAAACTCACTGAAATAAAACTCTACCTTTATATTTTCAGGTACATTTTAATCAAATGAGAACGATTGAACTTCTGTATTTTTTCTCACAAACAACATGAATTAATGCACTGATAAAACCCGAGGCCCACAAATACATTTCAGTTCAGTAAATAAATGACGACAGTAACTAATAATCTGGGTTTGTTTTACCTCACTCTGAATACCCAAAAGTCATATGAAGCAAGACTCCAGTTCAGCAAAATATTCAAGCATGTGCCTAACTATAAGCCAATAGTTCCAACTGAAGTAAATTGGATTATTCGTGTACGTATGTGCGTTGCTGGCTCAGAGTCCTACACCATAATAGGTATTCAGTGACTCCTTTGTAGGACTGTGTGAAATTGACTGATCTGTTATTTTTTTGTAAAAGTTAATGTGATTTTTTTCAATAATTAATTTTATGTGGTTATTGACCACCTGATGTTTTGATTTTCCATGGCAGTTCAAAAAACTGAACATTTATCATGAGCGGGTACATAGAAATTCAAATTCACATAAAAAAATCACAGCAAGGAAGAAAAAGAATGTGAACAGTATTGCAAAAAGTAAACCAAGAGGATGAGTATGTGGTGGGGTTTGCAAAACTACTCTTGCTTAGTGGGAGTGAGGGGTTTGTGAATTCTCTTCTCAACTGACTCACCGTAACATTTTACAAGCAAATTTAGGCCTCTGTTGAAAGTAGGTAAATCTCTATAACACTATTTAATAGAGGAACTTAAGGTGCACAGTTACATTCAAGTTCACACAGCAAGTCAGTGTCAGAGACATGATTAGAAGCCAAGTCTCTTGACAGCTAGATCTATTTTCCCCAAAATAATTTCAAAATGTAGTAAAATTGAACACAATCTTGTGATCTCTTTGCAAACCCCAAACCAGGCACACATCAAGAAAAGATTTTGGTACCAAGATTTCACCCAGCTGTAGCTGTTTTGGCTACTTTCTGTTTTGTCCAAACAAAATAAATAGCAGGTGTTTTTCCTTAAGCCCTTCAGTGAGCCACACCCAGCCAGCTCCAATTAATACCCTTTAACTGGAGCTGGGCTATCAGGGGCTGGGCTAATAGGGGCTGGCTTAGAACCTTCTGGCCAGGACCCTGTTACAAGCATCAACAGAGCAGTTGATCTATCAACTCTGAATTCATTAATCTAGGGTTTTAAATAATTGCTTCTTCTGACCAAAGGGAAAAAGGAACAAGGCAAAATGGGAGGTCCTGCAGGTGCTGTTTGAAGATGCATGGTGGGAGTAAGAACGTCTTTGGAAGTTTGTTAATTTTATTCCCTGTATGCGATTGTCTGTTCTCGGACCCCGCGTAGCTTGTGGAAATTCTTTTTTCCTTAGATTTTAAGTGGTACCAGAAAGCAGGAAACAAGGAGAAGCAAGTGAAAGGCGCCTCCATTTTTCCTTGCACCTGGTTTTCTTAATCATCTTCTTCAGCCCAGACCAGATATGTTCTTCCTTTTTGTCAGCATTTTTTTGTAGCTAGAGAGGCTTCCAGTCCTTCTACTCTTTGTTCCCAGAGATCTAACAGTGGGACCTCCACTTTAATTGAGAGCAAAGAAGTTTCCTTCTCTGTTCTATGTAGGACTATGCAGTATATGGACATTTCCCTCTGCAGTAAGCTGGATACCTCACAAGATTAATTTAATACATGAAACACTGTAGAAGTTACTGTAGAGATGATCACTAAGACAACTGATATCCCGGGTAATTAATTTTGATTCCTTGCCGGTGCTTGCTCAGACTTTAATAAACGGTAATGCAATGCCAAGGAGGAGGAAAGAAAACCTAAGCACATTTTACTTATTATAATAATATAAGAATTTTGAGTATTTCCCAGTTATGCTGGGCTTGATTTCCAAATTAAATTTAAATAGTCTCTTTCTGCTGGTCCTCTGCCCCAAGCCACATGCATCCAGTGAGGAGCGCCGTCTCCACATGCTTGACGTGCGAAGGGCTTTGGCTTTCTACCTCGAAAGGACCAAGCCATTTAGAAAGTCCTCACAGCTGTTTATAGCCTCGGCCAAGCGCATGAGGGACCGGCTGTACCTGTTATGACCTGGCAGGTGTCCCCCCGCCGCCAATTGTGAAGGCGCACTCAACTCGGGCATAGGCCTCGTCGGCAGCCTTCTTGGCCCACGTCCCTATCCAGGACGTTCACCTCGCACTATGCAATTGTCTCCCAAACCAGGAATGACGAGAAGTTCGGCAGGGCCGTACTCCGTCCTGGGAACTTGTGAACTCCTACCCACCTCCAACAGATATAGCTTGAAATCCCCTACTGTGGAATACACATGCACAATCACTCAAAGAAGAAAAGACAGTTACCTTTCGTAACTGGTGTTCTTCGAGATGTGTTGCTCATGTCCATTCCACATCCTGCCCTCCTTCCCCTCTGTTGGAGTGGTCTGACAAGAAGGAACTGAGAGTAGGGGAGCGCGCAGCGCCCCTTAAAGCGCACCAAGGCGGCGCCACTCCAGAGGTTGCAGGGGAGCAGCGCCCCCCTACGGGTACTGCTAGGAGAAAAACTTCTAGCACCGGTGCATGTGGCAAGTGCACACACCTACTGTGGAATATACATGAGCAATCACTTGAATAAGAACATGTCACTACTTTCCACATTTTATTTTCTTTCCTGGCCCACTTGGCAGTGATGATGGTAAAGCTTCTGGGCCTCTTGACCTTGCTTGAATCTTCCATGATCAGCTTTTCAACAATGGAGCCTGAAGCATTACTAAACCCTTTCACCCAGGCCACAAACAAACAAAAATAAATAAATAAAAGTGTGTCTGTTCTGCCACAGAGGGACTGATATCTCCATTACAGCACAGGAAATTGCACCGAAACTCTCTTAGTTGAATTTTCCAAAGATTGAGACTAAGACAAGGTGTTAAAAAATCCTCTCTCAATCAGGAGTGCAACTATTGAGGGTCAAAGAATTCTGATTTTTTTCTTATGTTTCTGATCAAATCTAAGTATGTACCCAAAGTAACGCTGGGATTTCTGATGTGCCTGTTACGTAAAAGGCAAAGTAACATCCATAGAAGGTTCATACTGAGCAATGGGGGCTTTTGTCATTGAATTCCACAGGAGCAGGATCTGGGCCCTAGTTTTCCCACTACTGCAGTGAATTTTTTTCTCAAATATTTCTTGCAAAATACCATTTAATGATTCTGATTCTAGTCTCCATCACAAAAATGTAAATCACAAGTATTTCCACAGAGTTCTAAGTGTAGAACAGGTGAGAGAGAAATCAGAATCAGGACCGCAAAAAGTAATATGGTGCTTAGATGCCAGCCTTGTCATTTATTTCAGGATACAGGCAATCTCCTTGCACTAATTCAGATGCAATATCTAGGGTAACCAATTAATTTTATTTATAACTGGGTAACAGCTGCTTACTGTTATAGCTGTGTTGAGGCGTTGTCCTTGGGGTAAATGCTGGATAAGTGTTCTGTTCTTTTGGGGAGAAAACCGCATGGTAGGCTGAAAGACATTATCAAAACCATTTCAGAGTGGAAATTACTCCTTTAAATCACAGCTAAAATGTTTAAAAGTTAGGAAAATATTATTGCAGCTTTTTACTCCCTTACCTATGATCAAAACCGCTGTCCCTGCCAGCAGTGCAAACAGCGTGAAGAACATTACTTGATAGGAATCGAGAAAGTGTTGGAATAAGCTGGCTCCATCTGTGGAATCGATTGAAAAGGAGAGATACCCACTGATATTATAAATAGCATTGTATCTTTCTAATCTCCTCTAATGACAACTGGGCTCTTTTCCTAGTTTTTTTCTATTTCATTTTGAATATTTATTCGTGCAGGATACATTTTATTCGTTTAAATACATGACTGACTTAGATTACAATGGCAATTTCCACTATAATGTTCAAAATGTGCTTGTCGATGATAACTCAAAATAGATTGAAATGTCACACACATTGTTCCCACATCAACCCACTAATCAGTTTTGGAAATGCCAAGCCATGTTTGAGAGTATGTAAAAATTAAAGCAAGAAGTACTGTTGGATACTAGAGCATTATGGAACGTATGCCAGCTGTGGAGGGCAAGCAGCCATTAGACAGCACGTTATAAAGACAGTAACTGGACTGACCCAGAAAGGGAAATGTGTCCAGATTCAGCCACAAAGAGCATTTGCACACACAGCTGACTGTCAGAGTATTTATTAGTGTTGATCTTGCATATCAGACATTTTAGCTGACTATTACCCTGGCTCAAATCTAAGCCATACTAAATTCTACACCGCCACCTTGAAGGATGTTGGTGATTTATTCTGACACGTGAAATATACAGATAGATTAACTTACGTCTCATTGGCTCACTTCTCTCAGCTACATAAATCACTGTCACCGGAACAGTGATAGACTGGTCAGTCACTGGGCTAGATATGGTAAGAATGGTTGATAAGGACCCCTGGCTTGGAACTCTTGGATCAGATACAGTAACAGTGTAGATTACATAACCAGGCAATCCATATGATTTCTCCTTCTCAAAGGCCTTCACCATTGGTGACCCACATTTCACCTGCAAAACAAACATACGGTACTGTCCGAACAAGCACTGTGCACACCCTCTTTTCTTGGTTCTATGCCAAAGAGATGCATAAAAATTACCACTCTCTTGGAAGGAAAATTTGCTTCAAAGAGGAGCATATGTTGTAAACATAGAGCTATACCACCAGACATCCTCAGATGTACTCTCTCTCTCTGCTTGCACAACTATCTGTTGCCTATTTAGTTTCAGTATTGCTGCTGTCACTTTTGGTAAACCCTCTCTTGGCAAGTCTGGAGAAGAGCATGCATGTGAACTCCCCACATGGTAGCATATGAAAGTAATATCATCCTGATAGGGCATGAAACAAATATGTGAGTGCCCATCAACTAAATGATAAAACTAACTGTACTGTTTGACAACAAAGTGAAAACAGAAAAGTGTTTTCACTTCCTGCTCCCTATCTGTTGCATGACCTAAAGAGTTACTTGTAATAACACTTGTACAATACAATAAATGTAACAGTATATTTCCACATAGAAATGTGATTCTCAACATAAGAATAGCCATACTGGGTCAGACCAAAGGTCCACCTAGCCTAGTATCCTGTTTTCTGACAGTGGCCAATGGCAGGTGCCCCAGAGGGAATGAATAGGAAAGGTAATCATCAAGTGACCTATCTCCTGTCACTCATTTCCAGCTTCTGGCAAACAGAGGTCAGGGACACCATCCCTGCCCATCCTGGCTTTTGAAGTTGGTGGAATTTCTAAGATGCAAGAATGTTAACGTCAGCTACAATATTGGAAAGATCCTCCTATCCTTCTAGAAATTAATCTTTCTACTGTCGTGTAACATCAATATAATGAATCAAATACTAAAATGCTTTAAAAAACTTAGCAAGGTTAATGAACACAGGTTGTTATTAGTTTAACATCAGATCTCAACTTTCTTGATGAGTTTCTGCTTTTAATCCCTGGGGTGAGAGGAAAAAAATAATCAAATACTAGATATTCCAAAATATATCAAATATGGTTTACTAAGCTGGAGAAAATACACACAACTCTATGTGCACAATTACAAAAACTAGTGTTTTAATCTTTCCCCTCTGTAGAGATTATAAACATCTGCAGTTCACACCACAGCAGGTACTGTCAGAAGTTATTTTTGAATTTTGAATGCCATGCATGTATCAGTACATAAAACCACAGAATCATAGCAGTTAGAGACAGCAAAGAATTGAGTCAGGCCATAGAAAGTGCAGCACATCATCTCTGGATAGATGTTAAACTAGCAAACATGATACTTTATTTGAATCCAAAGCCAAGTCTATTTGGGTCTCTCACAATATCTACTAAGAATGGATCTAACAATCCACACTCGTATAACAATGGGCAATGGGTTATAGCTGGTTGTGATGGGTGGGGTAGGAGAACTAAATGCTTCCTAGTAAATAGGGGCTTAAATTCCAGCTACACTTTCTCCTCCCCTTGCATAGGTGACTAGGGGAAGATTTATGAGCAGGGCTGCTTGAAAGAGTGAATGGCTCTGGGAAGGCTTCACGCTAGCACAGGTGGTGCGGGGGCTGGGTGAACCTCAGATTGGGAAATCTCCCTCCTGTGTTTTTCTCGGGTCCACTTCTTCTATTTATGCCAAGAAAGGTTTTACCCCTCCTGAAAAATTCTGCCAATTAGAGCTGCTTGATTTCTCATAGGCCACCTCATTAATTCACACCCTACCACCTGGGCTATCATCGAACACAGGCCCTGACCTTGTGCTGTTGTTCTATTTTTGTGAAGTGCCATGTATATTTACACTATGGGCTACTCTGTGACTTGCATGGCACCTCCACACATGGGAAAGCGAGAGCTCCTCCTTACATACTTGCATGGGCTACCTGGGCCTGGCCAGACAGATTGGCAAACATTCCCCAGACCAGGCAGGCACCAATCCCCATAGCAAGTTGACAAATAAGGGTGTGTGTTGTAATTTGCTATAGGAATAAGCAAGCCATAAATGACATCTCCTCTGGAGCAAGGAAAAAGCATGGAGGTTATTATGCATCAGAAGGATGTGAGAGTCACATTGCCTCCTGGAAGTACTCCCAGGGTGATGAAGTTTACACACTCGCCTCTTGCTCAGATATGCACCCAATGGCTCAATACAGCCTTAAATATGTAATGACAATTTGCCATGAAACACTCACCTCCAGCTGGTCAAGAATTTCAGTGGGTCCAAATATTTTCACATCAGAGCTTGTGTAATGGTTACTTAAGAGAATTTCAGCCTGATCAGCATAAAACCCCGGATTGAATGGCACTTCAGCACTGATCTGCTCTCCAGAGAAATGGCTGCCCTGGACTGAAGCTGTAACCATGAGAGCAGTTTTGCTCATGCTCAGATGCTTTAGCTGCTTGTCAGTAAGTCTGTGCATTGTGATGGAACAGGTATAGTGTCCTATAAAGATGAAAACAGTTCAACCGTTGTTAATTTACCTGTGTTTCTCTATGGTTTTTCCTCTTCACGCATAATAATGTTTCTTGTGGAAGAAGGGAGACTTTAGAGGGGAACGGAACAAGGAGAAAGTGGTGCTCTGACAAACCACAGAGGACAGGGTGTCCCAAGGGTGGGAAAAGGCATGAAGGTGCAGTGGACGGATGGGGCCTACCAATAATTCCCAGTGGTAGTGAACGAGAAGATTCCCTTCATGTAAAATTGTTTATGTGCCCAGCTGGTTCAAACCAAATTTTGAGTGCATGATTTCTGGGAACACTGGATCAAATGCTTTATTACAAATGCTGTTCTCTTCATCTATCCCACCAACAACTATCATCATCAGCTTTATGACTTGTTCTTTAGAAAACCATCCTGAATATTGCCTTATTGTGCACTGCTCCATTACTGCTCTGATATTCACTGATTCCCGCCAACCTCTTAAAAGTCATCCCATTAGATTACTAAGGATTAATAAAATAAATAAAAAACAAATCCCAAAGTAAGCCGAGTGGATATTATTAGTACAAACTGATTTTCTCATACACATCAGTTTCCTTGCCATTTTCTCTGCCACTCATTTTCTATACCACAAGACAGATGCTTTTCTCAGGAAGAATTTGAGGGGGAGGGAGTAACCACACTCTCGCACCTCGAAAAATTTGGCTGACCATGTGTTTAAGCACAGATCTGAAGCAAGGATAAACAGATGTCCCTTTCCCCCCCCTCTGTATAAGGAAACTGCACACATCTTACCTCAATGGCATATTTTCTGCAGCACTGTGCAACAAAGACAACCTCCATTATGCAGAGCGGCAGGTCTAACGGGCTATTATCGGAATGCTCTTTCCACAATCTGTGCTTTTTAAAAATCATATTGTGACTCATCTACACTTTCCCCCGGTTCTCCCAGTGTTGCCAACTCTGATTTTACCGCAAGTCTCACAATGTTTTGGTGTATCTTAAAGCTCCAGCTCCTGATGTCATGAGATCAGAGGAGAATCTTAGTTTTCATTAAAATGAAAAAAAGTTTCTAGCCCTCACGGTTTCAGGGAAAAACCTGGAAACATGAATCTCTAAAATGTTCACAAACCAAATAAAGAAGAACTTCAAACGCATTAGGCTAAAAAAAGTACAAATTTTAAGCCATTCTTGTGAGTTTTGAATCCTGGGCATTATGGATACTGCACTACCTGCACAAGACAGGGACAGAGATCGGACTGAGAAGATCGGCTTTAGCCCAACACAAGTTATTGGGCTCAATACAGGGTTATCGGGGTGAAATTTAGTGGTCTGTGCTATACAAGTGAGACCAGGTGATTTAATAGTCCCATCTGAGCATAAACTCTATGAATCTGACGGACTCCAAATAGAAGACAAAGGCATTGGTGCCTGGCAGGGAAAGCAGCTAGAGGAATTGACGTGAATTGTAATTGTTCCACCTGTTGATGGGTTAGGCCCTTCCACTGCTGAAGAGTGCAGGATTTCTACCAATGTCAGGGTAGCTCTTGACACCTGAGAGCTCATGAATTCTCAGGTAGCATTGATGGCTTGTACTTTTTGTTTTGTCATTTGCAGTTAGCTAAAAAAACTGAAGCCTTTCCTTGCAGAAACAGGCCCTAATACGATCATCTGTGCCTGTTCCATAACCAGACCGGCCACTGCAGTGCAAGTTAGCAGGGGCTACCTATATACAATTCAGTAAGGACAAAATATGGCACCCTGCTAACTTTATGAAGTGGATCAGCATGAACACATTATGCCTCTGTTCCATCCATTTCAAGGTGCAATGGAAAGACTCAAATGTGTGAATCTACTCATATGGGTTTGCAGAGTCAGGACCTTAATTTGTACCCTCAGCCTTTTCGGAAGTAAGCTAGGTAGTGGTTTCTTAGCATTAAACTCTGGAATAATGATGCAGTCCAAACTCCTACCAAGTGCATCATTAAATTACACAGGGTTGTGTCATAAAATTTCTCAAAAACAGCACTATATAGACATTAAGATCTTGACTGCTGTATGGAGCAAACCGTAACAGATTATACAAATGTCAGACAGCTATACACCAGTAACAAGCTAACATTAAAAACTCTAAGTCATGCTTGGGACCCACTCCTTAATTCCTTATGCATTCAAGACTCCCACTGGCTTCAACGAGAGTTCTGGATGCACAAGAAATGTGAGTACAAATTACAGTAGCACTGTAGCTTGGCATTTGCAATCTCAGCTTCTTTCCCCATCTTACCTGAAACTCCATCAAATCCAGGTTCTGCTGTAAAAATATCATGTGCTGGGAAATCAAATGCATCATTATTAAAATGAAGGTGGCAGCCAATATTGGACTCTGGCTGTAGTTCTTTAATGGCTTCAATCTGAACAGGTGAACAGTCCCCTAAGGGGGGGAAAAGAGGTATGTAAGATAAAAGGTGAACTTTTCTAACACAAAAGGATGGCTTAACATCATCTCAGAGGAAATTTCAATTCATTCTGGCACTCTCATTATAATCTCAGACACACTATAAATATGTCTTACAGTAAGTAATGCAGTTGTCTTGTCTCACACATGTAGCCTGAAAGAGTAGGTATAACTGAAAGTCTTATAATGGTAGTTTAGATAAGTAAAAAAGAATTTTTTGTCAGTCACTGAGTCATACTGAACCATAGATTTCAGCTCATTTATACTTTTTTCTATACTTTGTACCTCATAAGCGAGGCAGATTCTGAAAGCCCCTCTAAAATGTATTTTTCAGTAGTTGTAAAGAGGAAAAATTATGCAATTCATTTTTGGATTTGAACAGGCCAATAGTTCACACAAAAACATACTAAAAATATCATTTCAACAAGTATGGAATGTTAAGACTATTCAATATGAACAAAAAGGCACTTTGATTAAATCAAGTATGACTCATTAATCAGAAGAGAAAATATGATGTTTAACTTCACCTGCAAAGTGGTTCTAAAAAACAAGTATTTTTGGTGCAATCGTCAATCACAGCAATGGTGAGCATAAGCATGCTTAATGCTAAATATATTATTTTAAAAAGTCAATTACATTATAAGAGCAAACCAGTCAAGCTGTTGGTTGACTACCAGCTCCATTTCATCAGCAAGAAAAAGCAGACGCATTTATTGATCTTTTTGGTTTCAAAAATCATGAAGGTATCCATAATTCACAAAAATAATCAAAGTAGTTCCAAAAGAGCTCTCTACAAAAGTCTTAAAGATTCCATACTACTCCATGTCCATTGCATGAAAAACCAATTTAAAAAACAAATGTCAAGCTTGGAACGTCTGGAAAAAAACATTTGCTTTACTTGCAGATATATCTGCAGAAAAATGCAGATTGGGTCAGACTTGATAAAGATCAAGATAAAAAAAGACAGTTACCTCTTCTGTAACTGGTGTTCTTCGAGGCTTGTTACTCATGTCTATTCCACTCTAGGTGTACGTGCTCACCACATGCACCGGTGTCTGAAGTTTTTCCCCTAGCAGTACCCATAGGGGAGCTCCCCTAGCAACTACTGGAGTGGCACCTCCATGGCACGATATAAGGGGTGCTGCATGCTCCCCCAACCTTCAGTTACTTCTTGCCAGACAACTCTGACAGAAGGAAGGAGGGCGGGTTGTGGAATAGACATGAGCAACACATCTCAGAGAACACCAGTTAAGGAAAAGGTAACTGTTTTTTCTTCTTTGAGTGATTGCTCATGTATATTCCACAGTAGGCGATTCCATGCTATATCTGATTGAGGTGGGTAGGAGTTCACAAATTCTCCGGGCGGAGCATCAGCCCTGCTGAACCCGGTGTTCTTCCTAGTCTGAGAGACGACTGCATAATGCGAGGTGAACGTGTGAACTGAAGACCACGTGGCAGCCCTACAAACGTCCTGTAAGAGTGGGGTACCCCAGCCTCTGTGCTCTTGGGTACAAAGACTGGGACTCTTTTCTAGCCAAACCACTAAACTTAGCTGCTTCCCAGCCAAATTAAGTCCCTACACCCCACAGAAACCCCCCCTTTACCAGTGGGGTTCTTGGGGAACCACGGCTGCCACCATCTGAGTAGATATCCAAGGCCTTGGATTGGGGTACTCAGACTCCCCAAAACCCTAACTCTGTCCCCCTCCCTGAGAGCCAGAGTCAGACACCTGGAGGCTGTTTCCCCTCCCCCTTCACCCTTCTTGGCTGAAGGCAGAGACAGGCTCCACTCCCCAGCTCCTACCCTGAGCTGGTCCGTTTATCTACCCCCCCCCCTTCCCAGTGAAGAGAGAGAGACCTTAAGGGAATAGACCAAACGGTTTTTATAACGAACAAGATTTAATAAAGGAAGAGAATAAAACAGAGATACAGTACACTTCACAATCTGGGGTTCCCTAACTCCCCCTCTAAAAATGACCGAGACACCCCAAATAGGCACTGGCTTAATATTAAAAGATCACTTACAATCAGCTAAGTAGAAATATAAGAGAAGAGTAGAGTCATCTTAATAGCCAAAGATGCTCCGAGACCTGTTTCCAGCTACACGGCAAGCCAAAACGAAACTGAACTAAAAACTCCTCCCTCCCTCTCTCATGGCCGGGAAGCTCTTACGTCACTTGTTCTCAGCTAACCTTAACCCTCTCCAGCCCTTTACACTTATGACACTTCCTGAGTGGGACATGGGCCAAAAAGGCAGCTGATGAGGTCTGTGCCCTACTCAAGTGTGCCCTCATAATTGATAGCAGAGAGATTCCCGTCAGGTCATAATAGATATGGATGCACAAGGTGATCCAGTTGGAGAGCCGCTGAGTGGGAGATCGGCTGAGCCTTCATACGTTCAGTCGAGGTGATGAACAGCTGCAAGGACTTCCTGAACGGCCAGAGTCCGTCTCACATCCAGCATGTGGAGGTGGCGCTCCTCACTGGATGCATGGGACTTGGGACAGAGGACCGGCAGTAAAATGTCCTGATCCACGTGGAGGCAGAGACCATCCTTGGGAGGAACGAAGGATGCGGTCGAAGCTGGACCTTATCCTTATGGAACACTGTGTACAGGGGCTTGCCCTGAGTTCCGAGACCCGCCTAGCCAACGTGATCACCACCAGGAAGGCATGAGAGATGTGAGAGATTCCATGAGATGCGACCAGTAGCAAGTAGCTAGCGGCACAAAAGGGGGTCCGTGAGGTGGGCCAGCACCAGGTTCAGGTCCATTGTGGGACTGTGGGCCTAATGTAAGGGAAGAGAGGATCCAATCCCTTAAGGAATTGGCCACTCATAGCATGAAAGAATACTGTGGCCCTCCACCAGTGGGTGGAAAGCCAATATGGCCACCAAGTGCACCTGGATGGATGAGGGTGCCAGGCCCTGGGCTCTAAGGTGAAGGGAATAATCCAAAATTAGCTGGATCAGGGCAGCCATGAGGGAAACGCCCAGCTCATCTGCCCATTGGGAAAACCGAGACCACTTTGCCACAAAGGCTCGACGTGTGGAGGGTTATCTGCTTTCCAACTGGAGGCGCTGAACCCCTTCCAAGCACGTCCTTTCCTCTCAGCCTAACCATTCAGCAGCCACGCCGTGAGATGGAGTGCCCTTAGGTTGGGGTGAAGGAGGTGGCCCTGGTCCTGGGAGGGTAGGTCTGGGTGTTAGTCTGTATCTGCAAAAGTGACAGAGTCTTGTAGCATCTTATAGACTAACATGTTTTGGAGCATGAGCTTTTGTGGGCAAAGGCCAACTTCATTCGATGAATGTTATGGAAATCTCCAGAGCCAGGTATAAGTATGCAGGCAAGTCTCAGGCTAGAGATAACAAGGTAAATTCAATCAGGGAGGATGAGGCCCACTTCCACCAGCTGATCTGGAGGTGTGAATACCAAGAGGGGAGTGTAACGGTGTCTGTCACTCACCCAGCGGCACCCCCATCTGGTCGTCTGGGGAATCAGCTGTTCAGACCGTGGAGCGCCCTCTGCCGGCCGATGTTCGCTTCTTCTCACTGGCCCCGTGTCCCTCCCGGACCCCGGCGCCCTTTAGCTGAGGGTGCTGCACCCCTGCAGTACCCCCTGGTCTTAGGGTGTCCCCTCCCTGGGGAACCCTCCACCCACTATCCCCAACTCGCCTCAGACCTGGCCACTGCCAGTCACCACTTACCTCGGTTCACTGAGGCCGACTGAAGTCTCATGGCCGCTCATCACAGGCAAGAAGGGTTGGCCTGCTGCTCCTACCAAGCCCAGGGCTGCCCCCTTGCAACCGCTGTACCCCGTGGGATGGACCTGCGCTACGCTCAGCGGCCTGTACTAGGCTCGGCAGCCTGGGGCCCTCTCTCTAGAGTTTTGCAGCTCCCTGGCTCCCAGTTGCCTTGCCCTCACCCTATTCCAGTCCAGGTACCCTGTTTATGGCTCCCTGGAGCCAGGCCCTGTCTCCCTCTCTGCTTGCAGAGGGAGACCGACTAGTACCCCTGGGTCAGGCCCTCTGTCGGGTCTTGCAGCCTGGGGCTCTCAGGCTAGAGCTCCCTAGCTCCCAGTGCCTAGCCCCAACCCTGTCCCAGTCCAGGTACCTTGCTCAAGGCCTCCCCGCAGCTAGGCCTGTCTTCTCTGTAAGCAGAGGAGACCTCTTTTTTCAGGCCCCCTGCCTCTCAGGCTTTATGCAGGCCTGATTGTTTGGGGCGTGGCCACCCAGCTGAGCCTGCTTCCCACTCAGCCTGGGAATTAGCAGGCTCCCTGCCACAACCCCTTCCCTGGGCTGTTTCAAACCCCTCTCCGGGGCTATCCCAGCCCTCTTTTTAGGGGGGGGAGCGGGTTGCACCCCGCTACAGGGAGAAACTGCTTTTGTAGTTGGCAAGCCATTCACAGTCTTTGTTTAATCCTGAGCTGATGAGTGTCAAATTTGCAGAAGAACTGGAGCTCAGCAGTTTCTCTTTGAAGTCTGGTCTTGAAGTTTTTTTGCTGCAGGATGGCTTCCTTTAAATCTGCTATTCTGTGTCCAAGGAGGTTGAAATGTTCTCCTACAGGCTTTTGTATTTTTGCCATTCCTAATATCTGATTTGTGTCCACTTATCGTTTTACATAGGGATTGTCCAGTTTGGCCAATATATATAGCAGAGGGGCATCGCTGGCATATGATGGCGTATATTATATTGGTAGATGTGCAAGTGAATGAACCAGTGATGGTGTGGCTGATCTGGTTAGGTCCTGTGATGGTGTTCCTGGTGTAGATATGTGGGCAGAGTTGGCATCAAGGTTTGTTGCATAGATTGGTTCCTGAGTTAGAGTTACTATGGTGCGGTGTATAGTTGCTGGTGAGAATCTGCTACAGGTTGGCAGGTTGTCTATGGGCCAGGACTGGCCTGCCTCCCAAGGCCTGTGAAAGTGAGGGATCCCTCACATTCTGCTCCCTCTCCCTCCACCGCCAATGCACCCTGGCAATCACAAGCAGTTCATCTCTCCCACATCAAATGCAAAAGTCCAAAACCAATTCAGCTGCCTCCTCTCACAAGGCTCACCAGTGCTACTTCTCACCAGTGATCAAAATCAATTTAACTCTGAACTCAATGCACCCCCATAGCACAAACTAATTATTTGGCTCCCCTCCCCCAAAGTATCCTGGTGATGAAAAGAAGAGACTAGGTGGTACTCTCCCCATTTGATCACTGGGGCAGGGTTGTTAAGTAAGTAACTTTGGCATGTCACGTACAACCTGAAGCATAACTACAATAGGAACCCGGCTCTCCTGATTCTCAATCTCCCCTTCTAAACTTCTCCAGAATTGTCCCAGATGTTATAAATTACTATTACTAAATCTGAGGCTGAATGCAGATAGATTCAACAGAAGCCAGATATTTTATGATTCCCGTGCTAAGCTCTCAGGATCTTTTTTTTTTTTTTTAAAAGGCCTCTGTCACTTGAGCTAAAGACGAATCACCTTCAGGTCTTCTTAGCATTTGGGCTTTTATTCTCTTTCTGGGCTAGAGCAGGCAAGATAATCACAAAAGCTTGGGCAGACTAAGCAGCAGGGATGCACACATATATAAGACCCAGTTTATTCCCTTTTTAGGAGTTATCGCCAAGTTGTCATGGCAACTCTGCTACATTTTTCATGATGGCATCACCTGGCCCACACTCAGCTACTGGGGCACTGAGCTCAAGTCAGTGCTCAACTTCGACTCGTAGAGAGAAGTTGGTACTACGTTAGTGTCTGCTATTTGTCTGCTATTTGAGAAGACTTGGCCTACAGGCATTTTACAGCAGTAAGTGATTTTTTTCAGATGGCTAATGGAACACATCTGTGTAAGTTATATACTAATTGAGTCATGGTTCCACAGGCGTCTCAGACCAGTTGTTCGTGAGTGCTTAAAACATTTCTACTGTTCTCCTCAAGCTACGTTATTCCCATATAACACACGAGGAATAAAAGGTTGTAACGCAGCATGTTAGGAATTTGAGCAGAATGTCCACAGTGATGGTTAGCCCAACTGTAGTATAGTCAGAGTTCTCTGCTCACTGATACATTTCAACAATAAAATACAAAATCCCATTGACTTTAATCAGATTTTGGCTTTCAGGAAATGTCCACATTGTGGGTCTGTGTGGTGGGGCTGTACTACATCTGGAGATTCACTGATTTGGGGTCTGGTGGCTAGATTAGGGATGAAGCAAAACTCCTCACTCACTTCAGGCATTGATTAACTTTGATTTTGGCAATCATTGACCTTTGAGGTCCCTCACTTTATCCATCTTGAAAAGGGGGATAATTATAAGTATTTTAAAAGTTATGAATTAATTATTATTCGGCATTTTGAGATCCTTGAAAGTTAGATATTATTTTATCTAAGGGCCTAATTCAAAACCAACTGCATTCAGTGGAGACCCCTATTGACTACAGTGAACTTTCAATCACACCCTTAGTCCACATAATGTTATTAATAGAAAGTGATTTATTTCATGGTTGATAAATATTGATAAATATCCTCATATCTATCACCACTGGGCCTCTGTTTATCCATCTTTTAAATTGAGATAATATTTACCTACCCACAGTGCACATTCTGGCTTAATAATTGTTGCCACTTTTAAGAATCTTGGAAGCAAGCTGCTAGCTGAGTGCAGGCACTATGACTAGTATCAAAAAAGGCATTCTTGAAAAGTTCAATAGTTAAGGACATTTCTCAATATTTCTTTAACTGCACCAACATTTTTTAAGGTCATACTGGGCTTTGACTAGACTAGACTCTAGAAAAGGGCATTATGATCACAAACAGTTAGGTAAGCAGGGCCAGGCTGTATGTGCATTGCCCTTTTATGGACATAAAACCTGGCTGGCATGGCATTTAACCACACTCCTCATCATGAAGTCCCAAGGCCCAAGCCCAGCAATCAGCGTATTCGGCTCAGGTCAGTGCTCAGCTTTGTATCAGGAAGAGCTGGTTAGTGGATTGCTGAATTGCAGCTATTTTAGAAGTTCTGCCCACTCCCTGAGTTAGGGATTTCAAACATACTCATGAAGGGATCTAAGATCCCCAACTCCTAGATGATCCTAGGGAAGCACCCTGTGTATTATCCAGTTCTGTGGTGCACAATGCTACATGTGGGAAAGGACTGGTCACCATAGCATCTATGTATTTTGCTCCTGCAGAGTACAGTGATAATAAAACAAGGTGATAGTCATGATGAGCAACAGAACCTTTTCTGAGTAGCTTCCTTGCTGTTCAGGATTGGGTGGAATTTGGCTGATCATTCACTCTACCCCCCTCCTCCCGATGACATCATTTAAGATTTTCCACTAAATGAATCTCAACTAACCCAGGTCTTCAAGGACCATCAGAAGTAAACACGGCCCGTTCTGATGGTTTGAAGAAATAAATTGAGAACAATGAAAGGAGTACGTAGAAAGCACATGAAAATGGAACTCTTACAAAATTATCTACAGCATGGAAAATAAATACACGGTTTTAAGTCATTTCTCAACATCTCCAGTGATGGAACCTCAGTTACTACTCTAGGCAATTTATTCCTTTTGCCAGAGCATTGCGGTTAAATCCCTAGAATATTTGACTAATATCTAGTGTAAATGTCTGTTTTTATCCAGTTCAAGTCCGACAACCCAGGAAATGAAGAAATACGTCCGTTCAATGATGGATTCTTGGTAAGAAAAGACTTTTGCATTACACACATTATACGGTGTGGGCAGTCGGGGGAGATGAGTGTTAAAGTCACATAATTACACAAAAAATCTCGAAATGGGGCAGAGGCCGACAGTTTCACAGACAACCCTGCAGGCAGCTCTTAGTATGTAACACATCATGTTTCTTTAATCTCTTGACTGTTCTGTGGTTGAATGTCTGGGTTCTTCTCAGAGATCCCATTCCTCAATATTCTTTTTCTAGGTACCTGAAAGATTCATTAAGCCACTATTTTCAATGGGATTTCCTGCTCAATATTGGAGTCAGCAATGCTTTAGCTCCTCTACTGTTCACGCTTTTCCTTATAGCACTGTCCCTAAATTGCTGTGGTTATTGATACATTATCATCATCATCATCATCAGGAACTCACTGCTAATATTTTGTTGTTTCCATGGCATTCAGGACGAAAGCTCCATCCTCCAGACCCATAGCCAATTAAATGAATCCATCCATCTGGCCCCTCACCTATTTTTTTATTCCCTCCCCGCAAACCTCCAGGGCTGTCCATATGTCCTCCTTCAGCAGGTAATTCTCGGATCAGATTCCTCCTTAACTGAGTGTCCAGCACCCCAAAATAATCTCTTGTAAGGAGAACATTCCTTATGATTCAATGCCCCTGAGTAATGTCATGCCTCCTCCCTGATCAGATGGAATTTTCTCCCTTTGTGACACAGGGCAAAAACAACAGCTCACAGACTCAGAGATTTTAAGGGCAGAAGGGATTGTTGTGATCATCTAGTCGGACCTCCTGCAAATTGCAGGCCACAGAACCTCAGCAACCCACTCCTGTAGTAGACCCCTAATCTCTGGCTGAGTAACTAAGGTCTGATGGAACAAAGCACATGGTGTTGACGGCTGAAGGCCATAGAGGGGGTTGGCAGCCATTAGAGAGGAACACCAGTGAGCCTCTCACTCAATTACGTGATAGGAGAATTTTGGGACACTTAGGAGCCCAGTTTCCCAAATAGGCTTTGATATTTCTGCTATTTAACAGAATACAGCTTTCATTTGAAAATGGAAGGAAAGGGGATAAACAATGCTCTTCCTGGGAGGTGGGATCGTGGGAAACATAGGAGGGAAATGATGTCCTGATGCTAATATTTCCTTTCTGTTAATTTTATTTTAGGAAAAATGGTCCCTCATGGGCCAATCTGAAGAAGATTTTATATATATATAAATATATATATATATATATATATATATACATACACACATACATACACACAGGTGGAAGTTGCCAAACTAAGAGGCTAATTTATTATGATGAGCTATTATCAGCAAGAGAAAAAAAAATTTGTAGTGAAAATCGAGATGGCCCATATCAGCCAGTTGATAAGAAGGTGTGAGGATGCCTACCATGGGGAAATAGATTCAGTTTGTGTAATAACCCAGCCACTCCTAGTCTCTGTTCAAACCTCGATTTAAACTGGAAACTGCAGATACACGGCTTACTCCAACTTACACAGATGTATTACTCTGAAACCTATTTGATTATAAATGATTCAATTTTTAAAGTTCTTCCAGTTGTTGTTTTTTGTATACAGATAAAAAACAAACATGGGATGGGACCTCACACTGGGATGGGAAACTGTAAAAAGTTATTAGTTTTTGTCCCTGGAACTACAGAGTGCCATGACACACTGTGTGTTCACTCTGAAATGTTCTTGATGTATCATTTAAGTGACAAATGAGTGCTAAAGGATGAGTCCCATACCGAGCAGTGTGCAGAATTCTGGGGCTTTACGGACTCACTGCACTGGTGTTTCTGACAGGCTTTGCGAAAATGATGCTCCCAGACTTGATTTGTAGAAATGGGCTGACAGTCAGTATAACCGCAGTGAATCAATCTCTGCACTACGAATGCTGTAAGATGCTTCTCTCCGCTAGGACAGAAAACTCGTCTTTGCTAAAACTGTTCTCAGGGACCACACTGCACAGTGTAGCCCATCCTCACTAAGCCAACAGTTCATCTTCTTGAGTTCCCCAGCTTGTGCCATAACCACACTGCAGATATTTATCTCCTCCTTACCCAGCCACATGGACAGTTTGCCCTCTGTCTATTCCAAGTTCTGTAATGGAAGTAAGTTACCTTGTCACAAAACTCCCTTCCCCCCACCTTAACAGAGTGGCACTGTCTGATGTTCAAACTCCTGCTGCAGCATTTTCAGGGCAGGGTGTCCTATCTGAGAAAGAGATCAGCTGTCAGGCTCAGGGTATAAGCACTTGTTGTCAGAAGCCTTCAAATACTCACTGGAACAGCAGGTGGGTATGAGGATTGTTTTCCTCACCCTGTTCTCGTATTTTAAAAGGTCAGGGAAACATTCAAGAACAGCAGTGCTGTTACAAGCCTCACCATACCCGAGACGCCCCCTCATGCCAGGGCCCAGCACTGTAGCAACTTCACCCCCATTTCCTCCTTCATGCTCTGGTGGTCTAGTGTGGGGACTCGGCCCTCCAGCCAGGTCACATTCAATTCCACCCCCTTTCTGAAGTAAACAAAGTCCAAACCAAATGATCTCCTACAAATCATGAGCAATAGGCAATAAGATCGTCCACCCCACCTGGGCTCATCGTCAGTTCCACTAGCCAAATTAACAGAACAGAAGCTCTACCATTCTTGAGCTCCATTCTCTACAGACGTTTCATCCCCACCTACCTGTCCCATCTTCCCCAGAGCTTTTCCCGCTCTTTTCCTATCATGCTGTGTCATTAGAGGCCCAGCTCCTCCTGAGTCATTGACCCTCAGGGCCTCTTCACTGGAGTCCTTCTCCTTGTCTGCCCCTTCTTGAGCTAGATCCTGCTCCCCCAGCTGTCTGGCCTTTTACCTTTCTTCAGTGAAAACTAAACTAAAACTAATCAAACTACTACCTACAGGTACCATACACTGAACGAACAAGAGTTCTGGGGACAAGCTACAGCAAAGTCGGAGCAGAGCAGCTCCGAAGCACCTTCACTGGCCCCAAGAAGGAACTGGGGGCGGGAGGGAAGTGTGCCACGTCTCTTATACCGCGCCATGGAGGTGCCACTCTAGGGGTTGCTAGGGGCTCTCCTCTACAGGTGCTGCTAGGCTAAAAACTTCCGACACTGGTGCACGTGGTTAGCATGCGCACCTATTGTGGAACACACGAGCAATCACACAAAGAACAAACTTTACAAGAATTTCTGTTGTCTGTGTTTAAATACAGAAGAACAAATTTTCAAATGACAACATTCCCATTAAAAGCTGAAAATTGGGTTTTTGCAATTGTGCCAATTAGTACTCAGTTAAAAATCTATCCCGAGTATCCTAAAATAGTCTCTTTGTCTGCATCTGAAGAGAAGTCGCAAGATTCAGTACTTAAGTGGAAGAAAGCTAAAATCTGTTTTGTTTTCGTATGTGCAAAATTCCAAATTGGATGGCTCAGGGAACCAGTAGTTAGATACAGTCTGTCAGCACTGACTGAAAGGCCTCCGACATGGTCTGTGTAAATTAAGTGACAGCATCATTCCACATGCTAGCAGAAAAGTGTCTAGATCACAAAAAATGTTGTTACAAAAGGATGCTCTTGCTGGCAATCTCAGCAGAGAGATCCAGGCCTGGAGACTAATCTGTTCTCTCACTCTGGAAGTGGTTCCTCCCACACAAGGTTGAGAGAATATGTCCAAGGCTTGAATAGACTCTGCCTGTGCTGTACCCATCCTGCAGAAAGAGGGAGTTAGCCTGCAGGGCCCTGACTCTGGTGCAGGTCGTAAGCACTAAATACAAGCAGACTATATTTTAATGGCCTATGTCAATTAAGGTTAATACTCAAGTACATTTTCCTTTTACATCTTTTTTCCTTCATTTATTGCGAACAAAGAGGAAAATTACACTAGTTTTATTTCTGAAACCTCTTCAATTTCTTTAATTTGGAAATTCAAAATTTTAAACAGCCCTCTAACAGCTGGTTGAAAAGTAGGGGATTATTATTTTTATTATTACTCTTTTTTGTTGAAATTCTCCCCATTTTTATCTCCAAAATGTGAACATTTTTAAAATCATCTCTACTGATCCACTTTCTCAACTTTTTTCCATTTTGGAAACCCAAAGGTTAATTCTCTTGGGAAAGTTGATGAAAATTCACTGAGCTATTTTGAGTTAGTTAACTGAAAACAGGGTTACTTACCTGTAACTGTTGTTCTTCGAGATGTGTTGCTCACATCCATTCCAATTAGGTTATGTACGCGCAGCGTGCCTGGTTGCCGGGTAGATTTTCCCCTAGCTAGAGGCTGGTGAGCAGGGAGCCCCCTGGAGTGGCGCCTTCATGGCGACCCATAAATACCCCTGCGACACAGCCACCCTCTCAGTTCCTTCTTGCCGGCTAAACCGACAGTGGGGAAGGAGGGCGGGTCTGGAATGGATGTGAGCAACACATCTCGAAGAACAACAGTTACAGGTAAGTAACCCTGTTTTCTTCTTCGAGTGATTGCTCACATGCATTCCAATTAGGTGACTACTAGCAATACCTAGGAGGTGGGGTCGGGTTGACCCGTAGCAGATCGTAAGACTGCTGACCCAAACGCCGCATCGTCCCTCGTCTGTTGGACAATGGCGTAATGAGCGGCGAAGGTATGGACGGAGGACCAGGTAGCCGCCCTACAGATGTCCGTGATGGAGACTCCCTCCCGGAAGGCCGCAGAGGACGCCTGCGCTCTCGTGGAGTGTGCTGTTACTCTCTCGACAGGTCTGCCTGCGAGTTCATAACAGGTGTGAATACACGAGGTGATCCAGGAGGAGAGCCTCTGGGCTGAAATCGGCTGGCCCTTCATCCTCTCCGCCACCGCTACAAAGAGTTGGGTTGTCTTTCTGAATTGCTTTGTTCTGTCTAAATAAAAAGCAAGAGCCCTCCTAACGTCCAACGTGTGTAATTGTTGTTCCCTTCCAGAGGTATGCGGTCTGGGGTAAAAGACCGGGAGGCAAATGTCCTGATTAACATGGAAGGGGGAAACCACCTTTGGTAGAAAAGCCGGGTGGGGACGTAGCTGCACCTTGTCTCTATGGAAAATGGTGTAGGGCGGCTCGGAGGTCAGGGCACGGATCTCTGACACTCTACGAGCCGAGGTGATAGCCACTAGAAATGCCACCTTCCAGGAAAGATGGATTAGGGAACACGTGGTGAGGGGCTCGAACGGGGGCAAGGTAAGGCGTGAGAGCACGAGGTTCAGGTCCCAGGGTGGAACGGGACGCTTAATGTTCGGGTATAGCTTGTCTAGACCCTTTAGAAACCGATACACCACCGGGTCAGAGAAGATCGAGTGGTTGGCCTGGCCAGGGTGGAAGGCAGAGATCGCAGCCAGATGGACCCGGATAGTGGAGGTAGAAAGGCCTTGTTGTCTAAGGCCGAACAAGTAGTCCAGGATTCGCGGGACCGGGGCTTCCGTTGGGATGGTGTCATGGTCTCTGCACCAAGCCGAGAAGCGGGTCCACTTTGCGGTATAGGTGCTCCTGGTTGAAGGTTTCCTGCTGCCCAGAAGGACACCTTGCACCTCTGCCGAGCATAAGAGTTCCGGGCCTCTCAACCATGGAGTAGCCACGCTGTGAGGTGAAGGGACCGCAAGTCCGGGTGCAGGAGGCGACCGTGATCCTGGGAGATCAGGTCTGGCCACAGCGGGAGGCTGATGGGAGGGGCCCTGGATAGCCGGAGGAGGGATGCATACCAGCACTGCCTGGGCCAGGCTGGGGCTACGAGGATGACCCGCGCCCTGTCCCGTCTGATCTTCAGGATCACCTTGTGAAGGAGCGGGACTGGAGGGAACGCGTAGAACAGGTGCCCCGTCCAGGGTAGGAGAAAGGCATCTGTCAGGGATCCCCTGGCGCTGCCTCGGAAGGAGCAGAACTGGAGGCACTTCCTGTTCTGCCTGGAGGCGAAGAGGTCGATGTGGGGAAGTCCCCACCGTAGGAAGATCGGCCGGATAGCGTCTGGCCGGAGGGACCATTCGTGAGTCATAAAAGACCTGCTGAGATGGTCCGCCAGTGTGTTCTGGACTCCCGGGAGGAATGAAGCCACTGGGTGAATGGCGTGGGCTATACAGAATTCCCACAGGAGAATCGCTTCCTGGCACAGGGGGCTGGAGCGGGCTCCACCTTGTTTGTTGATGTAATACTGGGCCGTGGTGTTGTCTGTCATCACCGCAACACAGTGACCCTGCAATGTGTCCCGGAATGCCTGGCACGCCAGGCGGACGGCCCTCAGTTCTCGGACGTTGATATGGAGGCAGAGATCCGAGTCCGACCAGAGGCCCTGAGTCCTGAGTTCCCCGAGGTGTGCTCCCCAGCCTAGGGATGACGCGTCCGTCACTAGGGACATGGACGGGCTGGGGGGAAGGAAGGGAACCCCTTGGCAGGCATTGTCCCGGTCTTCCCACCAAGCCAGAGTAGACAGGGTGGCCTTGGGGATGGAGAGGAGGGCCTCCATACTGTCCCGTCTTGGTCTGTAGGCCACTGCGAGCCACGACTGGAGGGGGCGTAGCCTCAGTCTGGCATGCTGTATGACATGAGTGCACGACACCATGTGGCCTAGCAGGCTGAGGAAGACCCGGACCGTGGCCATGGGGCAGGCGCGGAGCTGTCTTATGGCCGACTGGATGGTGAGGAACCGAGGTCGAGGCAGGGTTGCCCTTGCTACTGTGGAGTCTAGTAGGGCCCCTATGAATTCTATTTTTTGGGTCGGTTCCAGGGTGGATTTCCCCCTGTTGAGGAGGATGCCCAGGCGGTCGAACGTGCAGATAACTAATTGCACGTGTGCGCTGACGTGGTCCCTGGAGGTGCCTCGGATCAGCCAGTCGTCGAGGTACGGGTAGAGTTGTACCCCTCGGCGCCTGAGAAACGCTGCCACTACCGCCATGCACTTTGTGAACACCCTGGGTGCGGTGGTCAGGCCGAAGGGCAGGACGGCAAACTGGTAGTGTTCCCCCCCCACCATGAAGCGGAGGTAGCGCCTGTGTGAGGGCTTGATGCTCACGTGGAAGTAAGCGTCTTTCATGTCGAGGGCAGCGAACCAGTCTCCCGGATCCAGAGAGGGAATGATGGTACCCAAGGTGACCATGCGGAACTTGAACCTGGTCATGTAGGCGTTGAGTCCTCGCAGGTCTAGGATGGGCCGTAGGCCCCCTTTCGCCTTGGGGATCAGGAAGTAGCGGGAGTAGAACCCCTTTCCCTTGAACTCCTCCGGTACGGGCTCGATGGCTCCCAGCGCTAGGAGCGACCTCACCTCCTGGACGAGGAGTTGCTCGTGAGAGGGGTCCCTGAAGAGGGACGAGGAGGGTGGGTGGGGAGGAGGAGTAGAGGAAAGCTGGAGTGAATACCCCACCTCCACCGTGCGAAGGACCCACTGGTCCGATGTAATGGCTGACCACGCACGGCGGAAGTGGGACAGGCGATCTCCAAAGGGAGGATCCGGGTTGGAAACTAGTGCTCTGCCCCCGAGCGCACCTTCAAAAGGCAGCCTTGGGCCCGTGGGGTGGCTTGGGGCCCTGCTGCTTCGGGCCTTGCCTGGGCCCCGGCCTGCGTCGGTAGGATCTGTCTCTCCTACGGGAGGAGTCCTGGGGCGGGCGCGCCGGAGGAAAGAACTTCCTGTGTGGTGGCAGGAAGGGGCGCTTCTGTTGGCCTGGAGTGTGCATCCCCAGGGTCTTGAGCGTGACACCCCTGTCTTTCAGAGCCTGGAGGCGGGTGTCAGTATCCTCCGAAAAGAGGGATTGGCCCTCAAAGGGGAGGTCCTGGATCTTATGCTGCATTGCAGGGGCCAGGTTAGAGGACTGGAGCCATGCAGCGCGGCGGAGGGCGATACCCGAGGCCATTGTCCTTGCCGCTGAGTCCGCTGAATCTAGAGCCGCCTGTAGGGCGTAGCGGGAAATTTCCCTACTCTGATGGAGTAAGGCCTTGAACTCCTCTTTGCCCTCAAGCTGGACCCGGTTTTCCAGTTTAGTGAGGGCCTCCACCGTATCGAAATGGTGGCGACTGAGGAGTGCCTGGTGGTTGGCCACTCGTAGTTGGAGGCCCCCGGACGAGTATACCTTTCTACCAAAATGGTCCAGGCGCCTCGCCTCCCTAGTTTTGGGGACCTGGGCCTCTTGTCCATGGCGCTCCTTGTTATTAACGGAGTCCACCACTAAAGAGGACGGCGGCGGGTGGATATACAGATGTTCATACCCTTTAGCCGGGACAAAGTATCTTTTCTCCACACCCCTTGCTGTGGGGGGAAGAGAGGCCGGGGTCTTCCACAACGTGGCCACATTTTGCCTGATGGTATTGATAAAGGGCACCGCCACCCGGGTCGGTGTACCCTTAGTGAGCATGGTGGTGACCGGGTCCTCCACCACTGGGACCTCCTCCATAGGGAGGTTCATGCTTGTGGCTACGGCCTTTAGTAGGGTCTGGTAGTTGGTAAGGTCTACCGAGGGGGGACTGGCCGAGGAGGTCCCTGCTACTGCCTCAACCCTCGCTGGGGAGGTATAAGAGCCTGGGTCCGGGCTGTGATGCCCCTCCGAGCGGGGGGCCACCTGAGATGAGGCTACCCCTGGTTCTGCGGTGGCCTCAGACATGAGAGGGAACCCCGGCTCAGATTGGGTCGAGCGGGGCTGGTTATATGCCCAGGTGTCCCAGGCCGGCCATTCGGAGTGCCCCTGTACAGCTCGGGCCGAACGAGGGGACCCGGAGGCTGCAGGAGAAGGCCAGTGTGCCCCTTCTCCGAGGTGCAGGGCCTCCGGTGCCGAGGGCTGATGAGTCCGTGCAGCTGCAGACTCCTGACGCCCTGGGTGACTCCTCGACCTGTGCCGACGGTGCCGGTCCGGGGACGTGTGCTCCTGGGACGTGTAGCTCGGCGATCGCTTTCGGTACCGCGGGCTACGGTACCGGGGCGAAGGTCGGTGCCGGGAGTCGTGTCGGTGCCGCGGTGACCGGTGCCGAGAGGTCCGCCGCCTGTATGGGGACCTCGATCGGATTCTGCCGCTGCGCTCCGGTGATCTGGAGCGTTGCCGCGAGGTCGACCGGTGCCGAGGTGACCGGCGCCGCGATGTGGAGCGGTGCAGCGAGTGGCGTCGGGACCTCGAGCGGTGCCGGGAGGAGGACCGGCCCGAAGAGCGGCGTCGATGATGGCCGCGCTGGGAGCTGGCCGAGCGGCACCGGGAGTACGACCGGTGCCGAGAGTGCGACCGGCCCCGTGAGCGTGGGCGCCGGGACTCAGATCGGTACCGGGACTCAGACCGGCGAGGGGAGCGGGAGCGACGCGAGCGCCCATCCGGAGACCTGGATCGAGGTCTCTGCTCCGTGCGGCGCCGAGACTGCGACCGGTACCGGGAAGCTGACCGGTGCCGGGAGTCGGATCGGCGCCGCGAGATCGAGCGGCGTCCCTGCCCTGCCGGGCTCCGAGCCGCGATCTCTTCCCCCATCAAGGGTGGCTTGCCCTTGGAACGGGGATGCCTCTGCGGTGAGCCCACCGAGAGGAGCGCCCTCGCAGCAGCAAACGCCTCTGGCGTCAAGGGAAGCTGCTGCGGGACCGGCAGGCGGAGTGGGGATACCACTCGCACCGGACTCAACGGGCCCGTCCGGGTTGCCGGAGTCGACGGTGCCGGTGCCGGTGCCGTTGTCAGCGGCGGTGCCGGTGCCGGTGTCGGTGCCGATGCCTGGTCATCCGGGCGGCCGGCGTTCGGGGTCGAAGTCAGCGAGATCGGCGCCGACATCCCCGCGCGGTCTGTTGTGGCTGGGGTTCCCTCCTCCTCTTGGCGCCGGGCGAGCGCGACCGGTGCCGAGGTTTGGCCTTCTGCGGCTTGGGAGCGGGTCCCGGTACCGCCCCCGAGTCCGGCTGGAGGGCCGCTTCCATGAGGATGTGCCTGAGGCGGGACTCACGGTCTTTACGGGTCCGCGGCTTGAAAGATTTGCAGATCTTACAAGTATCTGCTAAATGCGATTCCCCCAAGCACTTCAGGCACTTGGAGTGAGGGTCCCCCACTGGCATGGGTTTCCCACACTCCGCACAGTGTTTGAAGCCCGGAGCCTTGGGTGACATAAGCTCCGGGGCAGGAGTAGCCTGCACTTAACACTAACTACACTATTAACAATGCTAACTAACTATGAACTACAACTGTTAAACATTAACTAGAACTATAAACACGAGAAGAGCGAAGCACAATAGCTAGGAGATGAGGAGAACGCGAAAGCAGAACTCCTCTGTTCCAACACCAGCTCGTCTGCGGTAAGAAGGAACTGAGAGGGTGGCTGTGTCGCAGGGGTATTTATGGGTCGCCATGAAGGCGCCACTCCAGGGGGCTCCCTGCTCACCAGCCTCTAGCTAGGGGAAAATCTACCCGGCAACCAGGCACGCTGCGCGTACATAACCTAATTGGAATGCATGTGAGCAATCACTTGAAGAAGAAAATATTTTAAAACCCATACTGTACTAAAACAATGGTTCAAACTCCTCCTCCACTGCCAAAAAAATACAGAATGATTCCTGTACACATATTACAAATCATTTGTATGAAAGAGTATTTTAGAGATGCTTATATTAGTTGAAAAATATGTTCATCTCTTTTTCCAATTTAACCTGTCAGACTTTGTTCTGAAAAAACACCACAGCAGTGAGGCTCGGAGTGGGGCTGGCGCTACAGAGCTAAAAACAGCCACCTAAATATTCCTGCTTGGGCTCTGAAACCCAGCAAGGATTCTGAGACTCATTGCCACAGGGTTTGGGGTGGTTTTTTTTTTTGTTTTTTTTTTAAAGTATAGTCATACCCTTAGGCCTTATGATGATTATGAAGAGCTCACAACATAGGACAGCAGAACTCCCATATTAACAGCTGGACAGCTCCTTGGCCACAAAAAAAATCACATTATGACTTACTGATAGTATGTGGCATACTGGCATCACTATGATATATCACTATATGATGCTACCTCACTGCAATTCAAGTATCATCACACTACGCAACCTCCTGGCTCAATTCACCACACAGTGTTGTGAACATTTCATGCACATAACAGAGTTGCTGAGAGCAACAGTGGGTCTCACTCAGCTCTTGCCTCCCCATCTTTCATGACTACTGGAAGGGAAAGGTTGGGCTTTTTCTCCCCTTCCTCCTGGTTCTAGCCCAGGTGTCCGAAAGCTCTCACTGGCTATTTCCCCATCATTGTGTGTGGTGACTCAGGAGCATGCCCATGGTCTTCTCACTCTGAGATTTTGGCAGAGAAAGGAAAAAGCCAGTAAGTAATATAACCATGATGACTCCCACATAGCTTTCCAGGAAGTGGTGAAGCACTAGTGCAGGATCCTTTCTTGCTACCTTCCTAGATGCTACAGGAGAGAGTGCATCATGCATGTGTGATTAAATAATGAACTGGCAAGCAGGAGAAGATTCATCGCAGTACCTTTCAAATTTTTGCTTCTGTCCCCAGTTGCAACTATAACTTTTGAAGCTGCAACTCCTTGTAAGTTTGTTTTCACTCCAGTTACATGCATTGCTATAATCCTTTGAGGGATACTGATCAATACCTAGAAAAAGACAAAGTATCATGTTACAGAAGACTGTTAACACAAATTAAGGTAGGAACAGATTTTAGTAAGTCAAAACTTAGGGCATGTCTTCACTACCACTTTAATTCGACCTTAACGACGTTAGGTCGAAGTAAACGTGTACCTGTCTTCACATACATGCCCTTAACGTCGATGTAAAGGGCCTTAAAGATCGATCTTGGCACTCCAGCCTAACCAGTGGCATAAGGCTAATCTCGACGTTCCAAGCTCGACTGTGGGCTAGTGAAGACGGAACCCGACATTAATAGCCTCCAGAGGCTGTCCCACAATGCTCCATTCTGACCGCTCTGGACTGCCTCACTACTGCTCCACTGTGACCGCTCTGCACTGCACTCTGAACTCGCTGCTCTGGCCAGGTAGATAAGACCCGGGAACATTTGAATGCCATTTCCTGTTTGGTCAGCGTGGCCAGCTCACCTGAACTGCTCAGTCGCCATTCAGAGCAATCAGCAGCACTAGCCGCCATGCAGAGCTCAGCATCACAGGAATCCATGCTGAGCTCATCTACCCTGGAGACCAGCCAGAGGAGAAGAGCTCCAGCATGGTCCACTCGTGAGGTGCTGGATCTCATCGCTATCTGGGGAGAGGAATCCGTGATGTTGGAACTCCGCAACAACAAACGGAATGCCAACACCTACGGAAGAGTCTCCAAGGCCATGCTGGAAAGGGGCCACAACAGGGACACCACACAGTGCCGCGTGAAAATTAAGGAGCTGCGGCAATCTTTCCAGAAAGCCAAGGAGGCAAACGGGCGATCAGGGGGCGCGCCACGGACATGCAGGTTCTACAATGAACTAAATGCCATAATGGGGGGCGCCCCCACCACCATCGCGCCGGTGTGCGTGGACTCCACCGATGGGATCATCGTCAGGGAGGAGACTGATTCCGAGGAGGACGAGCATGAAGAAGAAAATCTCACGGAGCAGCAGGAGCCCAGCGGAGAACCCTTGTACCCAGAGAGCCAGGAGCTGTTTGTCACCCTGGAGCCAGTACCCTCCCAAGCCTCCCAGGGGGGTAAGTGTTTCTTTTTTAAGTGATTACATGACGCGTGATTTTGTAAAGGAAGCATTTATTAATGCTTGCCCTAAGGCATTAATGCTTGCCCTAAGTAACTTGCCCTAAGGACTTAGCGTGCTTTCATTGCTGGTCAATTTCTACTCAAAGAGTTTGTCAATATACTCCGGGATTGACCATAAGTCCTCCGCGGACATTTCAAGGAAGCTATCCAGGAGGTAGCGATGAATCCAGCGCAGCAGATTTCTGGGGAGAGCTGCCTTATCTGGTCCCCCGTGATAGGACACCAACCCACGCCACGAAAGTAGTAGGTTTTCTGGTATCATTGAGCAGGCTAGCATTGCGGCGTATGGACCAGGACTTTGCATGGACTCAAGGAGCATGCGCTCCCTATCTCTCCGAGAAATTCTCAGCAAAGTGATGTCATTCAGGGTTGCCTGTTTGAGATACGGACTGCAATTAGTCGGGAGATAAAGAGTCCCAGCTGCAAAGTACTCTTTTCTGCTGAGGACCGACGAACCGAACCCGCCCCCCCCCCCCCCCCCACGAACGCTGACCGCCGCCCGCACCCCCCCCCAGCCCGTAGCGTTAGCTGGCAGGGAATCTGAGCCGTCTGCACGCGGTCTGAAGAGCCCCTAAAAGACCTTAGCCCTTAGGCATTTGCTTTGCAGTTTGCGGTTTCAGTGGGAGCCAGCCACGCGGTGGGGGGAAGGGGGCGGGGTTGCTCTACAGTATGCAGGCGCCACTTTTAACTTACCATGGCCGGCTGCACGGTGATTTCAGAAGCCGTCTTGGGCTGAGGCACGCATATGTGTCTGAGATGCTCTGACTTTTCTGTGAGCTCTCCTCTCCTTTTAGGTGTAGAACATGACCTTGTACAGAAATCATATCAGGCCTCTGAATACTGAGGTTGCAAACAGCATACTACTCCCATTGTGTACCGTCCGAGTGCCTCCTAACCTTGAATGTATCTGTCTCATAACTTTCAACCTTTTTTTTCCCACACACTTGCCCACAGATGAACAACAACAGTTGAACTCCCGCCCTGCCCTGCAGAAAAGAAAGCGTAAAAAGAAAACGCGAACGCGCGATGAGATGTTCACTGAACTCCTGGAGAACTCGCGCGCTGAGGCAGCCCGCCAGACGGACTGGAGGGAAAAAATGATACAGGCAAGGGAACGAGACAGAGAGGAAAGGAATCGAGAGAGAGAGGAAAGGAGAGCCGCTGCAGAAAAGAGGGAAGCCGCTGCAGCAAAGAGGGAAGCCGCTGCAGAAAGGAGGGAAGCCGCTGCAGAAAGGAGAGTAGAACGTGAGGAAAGACGCATGGATGCTTTCCTCCGCATAATGGAGGACCAGAGCGACATGCTGCGATCTCTGGTGGAGCTGCAGCATGCCCAAAGACCACCTCTGCAGCCCCTGTGTAACCACCTCCCCCCCTCCCCAACTCCCATAGATTCCCCACCCAGACGCGGGGTGAGAACACGGGGGGGCAAGGCCCGTGGGCCGCTCCACTCCACCCCACAAGCCAGCAGAAGCAGCAGCAGCAGCAGGCTGACTTTCTCAGAAAACTTGTAAAAGCTGCTGTGTCTTGCCCACCCCTCCTCTCCCCCCTTCCCCCCCCCTCCTTTGCCCGCTCCTCCCCCACTGCGACTGCCGGTTTCCCTCCAGGATACCAGGACAGTGATCCCCTGTATTTGTATTTCCGATGAACCAATAAAGGAACCATGATTTTTCCAACAGTGATTTTATTTCCTCTGCAAGCATGGGGAGGGAGGAGGGAAAGCATGGGGAGGGGGGAGGGAAAGAGGGTACAAGGGCAGCAGGCTTAGAGCACAGCAAGGGAGCAGATTCTCAAACGCCATCTCGACCACTCATAAAACTGTCTTTCAAGGCGTCCCTGAGGCGCAGGGCCTCACGGTGGGCTCTTTTACTTTCCCTGCTGTGTGGCTGCTCATAAGTAGCAGAAAGTAAATTTGCCTCTGCCTCCCAGCCCGCCATAAACGTTTCCCCCTTGCTCTCACAGATATTGTGGAGCACAGAGCAAGCAGCTATAACAATGGGGATATTTCTCTCGCGGATGTCTGAGCGTATCAGTAAGGAACGCCATCTCCCCTTCAAGCGGCCAAATGCACACTCCACGGCCATTCTGCACTTGCTCAGCCTGTAGTTGAACAGCTCCTGACCCCTGTCCAGGGCTCCTGTGTAGGGCTTCATAAGCCAGGGCATTAGGGGGTAGGCTGGGTCCCCAATGATCACGATCGGCATTTCGACCCCCCCCACGGAAATTTTCTGGTCGGGGAAGAAAGTGCCTTGCTGCAGCTGCCTAAAAACCCTAGAGTTCCTGAACACTCGAGCGTCATGAAGCTTTCCCGGCCACCCCACGTACAGGTCGGTGAAACGTCCCTTGTGGTCAACCACTGCTTGCATGACCATTGAGTAATATCCCTTCCGGTTTCTGTACTCGGCGGCCTCGTGGTCCGGTGCCAGGATAGGGATATGAGTCCCATCTATAGCCCCACCACAGTTAGGGAATCCCATGGCGGCAAAGCCATCTATTGTGGTTTGCAGGTTTCCGAGGTTTATAACCCGGTGTAGCAGCCGCTCGACGATTGCCCTGCTTACTTGCATCACAGCAAAGCCCACTGTAGACCTACCCACCCCAAACTGATTCGCCACTGACCGGTAGCTGTCTGGCGTTGCAAGCTTCCAGAGGGCTATCGCCACTCGCTTCTCCACTGTAAGGGCCGCTCTCATTTTGGTATTCCTGCGCTGGAGGGCCGGGGACAGCAAGTCACAAAGTTCCATGAAGGTGCCCTTTCGCATGCGGAAGTTTCTGAGCCACTGGGAGTCATCCCAGACCCGCAGCACTATGCGGTCCCACCAGTCCGTGCTTGTTTCCCTGGCCCAGAATCGGCGTTCGATGGCATGAGCCTGCCCCATTGCCACCATTCTTGACAGATTGTCAGTCGCCCTACTTGCAAAAACGGCAGTGTCCATGTCGTCCCCGCTGTGCACGTCAGTGTCCCTGTCGTCCCCGCTGTGCACGGCAGTGTCCCTGTTGTCCCCGATGTGCTTGTCCATCTCCTCCTCACTGTCGTCGGGTTCCGGAAAGCGCAGTTCTCCCCGGATCGCATTCCTCCTCTGCAGACGGTGCAGCAGGAACTCAGCAACCGTGATCGAGGTCCTCACAACAGCCATTACTGCAGCCGTGGTGTCAGCGGGCTCCATGCTTGCAATGCTATGGCGTTAGCACGGCGGAGAAAGGGCGCGAATTATGGGATGCCTACCTACAGTGCACCGCTCGGAATGGGGGTGGGCGGCGCGGAAAAAGGGCGCGAAATTTGGAAATGCCTACCCATAGTGCAGCACTCGAAATGGTGCCTGCTGGGGGATCAGGGAACTGTGGGATAGGTACCCACAGTGCAACGCTCGTCATGTCGACGCTTGCAAAAGTTTTGCGGACAGACACTGTCGACGTGCTGTGCGTAGCTGTGCCTAGTGAAGACACACAAAATCGACTTTATACCGTCGCGTTCACAACATCGAAATAAAGGAAATCGAACTACTGCTGTAGTGAAGACATACCCTGAGTCTCCCCCGCCCCTACACCAGACAAAAGATGCACTTTTTTTAAAGAAATGCTGCAGTTCTCTAATTTTAGAAGTTGTTTTTCTAACTTAAGCTGCCTAAAAAGCATTTTACTAGTTCTATATCAGTCTGCTTAACAGACACAAAAAGAGCTGTATTTAATTTAATTTAAAATGTCTGGTGTTCTTATGTCTGCTCATTTAGTGAATTCAGTACAGACAGAACTATTTCACTGAAGATCAAATAAATTCAACTCCCTTTCAATTCAATAATACTGACTGGATGATGTACAGCACATACAGTACCACATTAAAAAAATTCTGGGTGGTATCTCATTCAAACAGTGAAACTTCATTCAGAAAAGCACAACCTTAATCAAAAGTTGTTTAGCATCTGGAACCAAACTTATCCAAGCAAAGAAATGAAGTGTGCCATATAAAAATAGTACAGGCTCAAAATACAAACTATTAAGTTAAAGTGTCTTCTTTAACACAAACTATAACCATAATGCCTTTGGAAGTACGCCAAGTATTATCCCCATCAATTCATCTTCTGCTTAAGATGAACAGTACAGATATAGGAACAAATTTATACATTTCCAAGAAAAAAAATTAAATGAGTGACAGTAACAGAAGCTTAAAATTTTATTGCCAAATATTAGAGAAAGAGACAGAGCGACAGAGGGAGAGAGAGATGTTCCTAACAGACAGCAAACAAACCTCAACAGCACTAGCAGAAGTTAAAAGTCTCTCACCTCCCTGTATGTTTTAAATAGTCCAGGAATCTCATAATAAACAGTGACAACTCCTGAATCTCTTGCCACAGCTACACCAGTCCTTGGGTCAACCTGAAGAACACTGCTCACTGAAGAACTCCAGACTCCTGACAAGCCTGTAGGAAAAGACTATTTGTAAATTAGCTACTTAACGGGGTTGCAATATGCTAGCCATGTTTGTTTTCAAACTGGAGTGTGTATCGATAGGTACCCACCATTATATACACCAATTCCCACCATCTGTGTGTGTGTGTTTGTGTGTATAGTATTAGCTATGCTGTCTGATGTTTGGGGGCTAAATTCTGAGATCTTTGCCTCAGAGCCACATTCTGTTGTCAGTTACACCGGCAGAGTTCCACTCTTGCAAAAATACCATTAAGGCCAAAGAACTAATTAGAGGATTGAATAAAAGCCTCAAGACTGTGTCTTTATATTATTATCCCTGTTAAAAATCAAACAACTAAGCCTTTTCCAGAATGTTTTATACTTTGAGAACAATTGAATTGGAAAATGAAGATGTTTAATGGTCACAAGCTCAACACAAATGAAAATTTTGAAAGCTACAGCTGATCAAACTTATTTGTGGTGTTAAAAAGAATAGAGGTGTCATCTGATTCTGATCATCACCATAAATAATGTAGCTGGTTTCTCTAGACTGTCATAATGCCTAGCACTACTAAGTTTCCATGGTAATTCAGAGCCAGCGTTGAAATGCATTTAAACAACTAGTGTTTCTTACCTTCTTGATTTATCAGTGTAGTACTAAAACAGATGACATCACCTACTACCATGTCTCTGAGCTCAGGGAAAATGGCATGTTGCACAGGAAGGGGAACATAATCTGCAATTCCATTGTGCTCTGTATCCCAAACCATAAGCAAGGTCAAGCCTACATTTACAGTTCGAATTACAAATGTATTGTTCATGGTTCCTTTCCCAATCTGCACAAAGTCGTCTCTGTAAATAAAAGAGAAAAAATGGCATTGGTCTTCAGAGAATTCTGCTATTCCCTTTACTGTCTTCCTACCTGACAGGTATTTATTCCATTTTTTTTTTAAAAAAAAATCACTTTGCCTGGCTCCTTTTTGGGACAGTTATTAACTGAGATTAACAAAAAGAAGCAAAATATACAAATGATGTATTTAGTTGTCATTTAAGAAAATCTGAATCCTAACCACAGCACTCTATAGCATGGGGCACAGGTCCCCTGCAGGTTTAAACTAGTGTAAATGGTGAATTTTCTGTAACTTCCAGTCTTTAAACCAGAGGCAGGCAAACTATGGCCCAGGGGCCACATCCGACCCATGGGACCATCCTGCCCAGTCTTTGATCTCCCAGACCAGGAGGCTAGCCCCCCATCCCTTCCCCTATTGGCCCCCCTCCCCCGCAGCCATGGGCAGCACGGCTTGCGCCTGCCCACCTCCCAAGTTTCCAATAAGCCAGTCTTGCTGCTCTGAGTGTCATGGTAAAGGGGAAGGGGAGACTAGATAAGGGCAGGGAATCCCAGGGGTCAGAAAGGGGATGGTGAGCAGTTAGATAGGGTGGAGGTTCAGGGGAGGGGGGCAGTCAGAGGACAGTTCGATAGGCGTGGGAGTCCCAGGGGACCTGTCAGGGGATGGGGCAGTGAGGGAACAGGGAGCAGGGGGATTGGATAGGTTTGGAGTGCTGGGGGGGGGGGGGGGCTAGGGGGTCCTGGTAGGAGGTGGTCAGGGATCAAGAAGTAGGAAGGGTTGGATGGGTCGGGGATTCTGAGGGGGGCAGTCAAGGGGTGAGAAGTGGGAGGGGGCGGATAGGGGTGGGAGCCAGGTTGTTTGCAGAGGCAAAGCCTTCCCTACCCAGTCCTCCATATAGTTTTGCACCCAAATGTGGCCCTTGGGCCAAAACGTCTGCCCACCTCTGCTTTAAATCATGACTTGAGGACTTCAGTAACTCAGCCAGAGGTTAGAGGTCTATTTCAGGAGTGGGTGAGGTTCTGCGGCCTGCAATGTGCAGGTGGTCAGACTGGATGATCATGATGGTCCCTTCGGACCTTAAGGACTATGAGTGAGTCCAGAAGAGGAAATCATGAGGTCCTTACGATCTAATACAGGGGTGGGCAAACTACGGCCCGTGGGCCACATGTGGCACGCCAGCCAATTTTATCCGGCCCACGAGTGCAAGCCCGGGGTGCGGGGCCAGTGGTCCCGCGCTCCTGACCCAGGGGCCGGGTGAGAGCGCCGTGCCGCAGTGCCCCGCCCTCCCAGCCACGGGGCCCCGCCCTCTCTGGCCAGGGGTTGGGCCCAGGGTGACGTGCTGTGGCGCCCCATGCTCCCAGGCCAGTGGCCAGGTCCAGCGCAGCGAGCCGTGGTGCCCTGCGTTCCCGGCTGGGTGTCCAGGCACAGTGCGGTGACCCGCGGCGCCCTGCATTCCTGCCCGGCCCAGCGGGGCCAGCCACGGCACTCCTGACCCAGCGCGGCAAGCTGCAGGGCACCGCGCTCCCGACCCTGCAGCCCAGGCCAGCGCGGCGAGCACTGGAACATCTGGCTGAGTATCGTAAGTACACGGGGGGGGGGGGGGGGGGGGGCTAGGTGGTGGGGTCCCGGTGTGTGTTGGTGTCTTGGTGGGTGGTGGTTAGGGTGGGGGTTAGGGTGGGGGGGGATTATAGGAGGGGGGTAATGAGGAAACAAAGCAGGGGGGGCTTAGATTGGGGGTACAGTTCCAGAGGGTGGTGGTTAGGGTGATGGGTTCTCAGGAGGGGGCAGTCAGGGAACAAAGAACAGGGTGGCTTAGATAGGTGGTGGGGTCCTGGGGCGGGGGGAGGCTAGAGTGGGGGATCTCTGGAGGGGCCGATCAGGGGAGAAGGAGGGGGGGTTGGAGGGGGCGGGAAGTGGGTGGGAGGTCAGATGGGGGCGGGGCCTTCCCTACTTGGCCCTCCGCACAATTTTAACTCCAATGTGGCCCTCGGGCCAAAAAGTTTGCCCACCCCATATCCAATATATAATTTACTAGCATTTCAAGAAGCTCTTAAAGAGAGGCAAGCCTCTTCTTTCACTTTTTCATAGAGGAAAGAAGCAATAAAATGAAAACCCTATGAATTGGTTTAAACACTAAATGCTACTGTCACCCATAATTTCTTAACTCTCCTAGGTCAGTGTCTTCAAACTGCTACTGAGATATGCACACTCATCAGCATTGCACACTCCTGACCATACTAATGCAAAGATATATCTATATGAGTGCGGGAAAGACAACATAGCTTAAAAATAACCAAAAAAACCCCCCATATCTATCTTTTCCTCGTGACTCTCACCCAAATATTTACACAAGGAATTCTGTGGACGACAAACTTTGTGCAGTAATTGCTGGGTAATTTAACAAACATCCAACTGACCAAATATGATCTTTTTATTGTATTCTGATGGTGCCCAAAAGCCCCAGTCAGGATCACATCCCCATTGTGCTAAAGATTGTACAAACACATCTGAAGACACAGTCCCCACTCCAAATTCCCGAAGTTTAAGACAAGCTGCAATGTGTGTGACAAACGGCAGGAGAGAGGAAGGAAAGAGTAAGGCCCAAACTAGCAAGATCAGTTTGTTACATAGGCCAACAATGTGTACAACTTAATGGTTCAGAATCATTGGAAGTATAAATACAAATACATCCCCTGTTCCCCTGCCTAGACATGACTTCATTTTGTCAGGTCAATACTGGTGACTAACTGGTGCCCTTCTTTCTGGCATCTCTGAAGCTGTACACTTTTCAGGAGTTAATCAATGGTCCCAAGCCTGCCACCAGAAATACAGCCACACTCTTGCTGACATAGATTTACTCCCTTTCTTTTGTTGGGGCAGTTACCATGACTGGTATAATACAATATTTTTTACATTAACACTCTGATGTAGACACTTACCTGTTGGTTGCAAGGTTGAGTGCAGAATTGTGCGAATGGAAGGTATCCCCTGAGTTATCATGGAAATGGACTGTGAAGGTTAACGTCACACCCAATGGTAGAGCCAACAGAGCCTCTTTGTTTTGAGAGTGCAGAACAGGACTAACGGAGATTCTCAGGTAGGAAACAGGAGACACCTGTATGACATTAATAAAAGATGACATTCTGTAAAGTGCTTTTTTCCTTTGACTGTGGGGTGCCTATTGAATAAACCATTTACATAATTTTCAGATACAGATACTTGTAGAGTTCTTTATGAACCACACATATTTTTAGTCTGGATATTACAACAGCATTGAGAGATGGAGCTTTCAATTTCACACAGGGCATATGATCTCCTGCTCGTATAGCACTGGAAGCTGAGAAGCAACAATGACATATAACAAATGCACAAAATTACAGAGATGATGTGCTTATCCTGTAAAACAAAACCAGAAAATTCCACAGATACACAACTCAACTAATAACCTGTAGGCATCTCCCCAGAAAAGGTGGCTATACAAAGATTATACATCCCCAAATATCAGCCCCTGGGTGAGTGGTGCATGAGGTACATATGAACAAGAGATGAGATTCTAACATCTGCTCCAGTCCCTCTACACCAGGTAAAAAGGCTGGAGTGGCATAAAGGGACTCTAAAAGCCCAAGATCTGGCAGGGGGAAGATTTCCTCCAGTGCAGGAACAGTGGAATACAGCTGTAAGGCCACCTCTCAAGACCTTCTATAGAAGGGTGTGGCTCCAGCATTGTGGACATTATGGGCAGCCAGGAAGAGGCTGCTGCAACTCTGACAACTCCCCCGGGGCTGTCTCCATTATGTTGGTGCTGCAGGAGTTGCCCAGGACTGGGAAGGCAACTGGTTTAAAGCCACTTTAGCTAGGTAACTTCCACTGGGCTGTGAGTTCTGTACTGCATCTCTAAGAGACACAGCACAAAATCTCAACCAGGACGTTCAAAGGGAGTGCCCACTTCTAATGTTGCAGAAGGGGCCAGGCCACTCTGAAATAAACTCTCCTATAGCTTGACTTATTGGGCCTACCTTGCATCTGTTAAGCCCAGATTGGTCAGCAAGCTGCATTCTGCTGCTTTAATGGCTCCTTGCCCAAGAAAATAAGAATGGGTTTGCAATCTCTGCTCTCATCCTTCAAGTTGTTTAAAGAAATAAGCCTTTGTGCAAAAATAAACACAATTTTTGCAGCAATACTTACCTGCAGGGAATCGTTTTTACAATGATGAATTCACAAATGTTTTATTGTGGAAATGTATTTACATTATTAATTAATAGAAGGAAAACCTGCTTGACTTATCTAGGCTAGCTATCAAAAGTAAAGGGGCAATATGTGTTTTCTCTGATATAGCTTTTGGAAAATAAGTAATGGAAGGATAAAGGAAGGGAAAAAAAGCTTCAGCTGTATAAAGAATAGCACTTTAAATGCCCCCCTCAAGCGTACCATTCTTCTGAGCTAAGAGGCTCAGATAACAGAGTTTTACATTTTATCTCAAAATGTACATGTCAAAACTTGAAAAGGAAAGGATGGCTTTGGCCTCAAGGAAACTGCATCTTTGGTGAGTCTGAAAACTGTGGCTAAAATATCAGTATGTACAGCTGTCTGCTCCACTAGCTGATGTAATAAGCTAAAATATCAGTGCATATGGCCATCTGCCCAACTAACTGATGTAACAAGATAACAAAAATGCCATTTTCCATGAGATTTACAAGTCTGTTTTACTTAACAGTCTCAAAACAGGGTCTGCAAGAGACAACTGCTAAATCTAATATTGATGAAAGCAGCTATTTATTTTTTAAGAACATCTCAGCTTTCTGAGTATCTCTAGCATTCATGTTTGGACTGTCTAGAGCCAGACGGCATGTGAGCAAGTGCTGAACTTACCTCCTCACAAAGCTCCATTATAGTATATCGCTCTTTACTTTTATTGCCTCTTGTTGTTCCAGTAATACAGCCTCTCCTGAGCAAAGACTGCCAAAATACTCTCATTGGTATATACGGCAAGATAGAGGAAGGAAGGCCCAGTGATTAGAGGACTAGCTTACTGTGACTCAGAAGACCTGGGTTCATTTCCTCCTCTGCCTCCCTGTGTGACCTTGGCCAAGTCACCCGGTTTCTCTGTGCCTCAATTCCCCATTTGTAAAATGGGGCTAATATAATTTTTCTACCTCATAGGGACATTGTGAGGATAAAGACATTCAAGATATGAGGAGTTTAGATGGCAACAGGGCCAGATAAGTACCTAAGATAGAGAGACGGGTCAGGTCAGAAGCCGTATGGACATGAAATAAAGGGAGAGGCCCCAACCCAAAAAGCTTAGTCTTAAATCCTCAATCCTGAAGTTTGCTGGTCCATGAATGGACAGAATGAATGAGTGAATGGAGAGCATGGCTCTACCACCCAACATCCTGGCCAGGGTATCTGATCCAGATCCCAAGAAAATCATTATAGCCACAGAAAAGACTCCTGTTGAGCACTGGATCAGGACCCAGCAGAGTCTAGGCCAGGGGTCTCAAACTCAAATGACCATGAGGGCCGCATGAGGACTAGTGCACTGGCCCGAGGGCCGCACCACTGACACCCACTCTGCCCTCGCTGCCCCGGCTCCGCCCCCACTCCACCCCTTCCAAGAGGTCCCACCCCTGCCCCACCTCCTCCTCTGAGCACGCAGCTCCCCATTCCCTCCTGGAAAGCGCTAGGCACCACCAACAGCTGTTTGGCAAACAAAGCAAGAGCAATCTAGGAAGTCCAGAGCTAGAAACACGCGCGGCCCAGCCAGGCAGCAGAGAAGCCTCTGCTTCTGGCCCCTTCCTCCCGCAAACTGCTATGGGAGGGGGGGGGGGGGAACAGGAAGCTTGGCGGGCCGCAGGGAAGGGCTTCGCGGGCCACATGCGGCCCCCGGGCCGCATGTTTGAGACCCCTGGTCTAGGCCAAGTACTAGGGAGGGGCTATGACCTGAGGGATGTGGAAAGCATTCATATACTCTTCTGTATTACTTTGGTTTAGACACTGCAGGACAGACATATGAGCCATCAGTGCCCAAAGTGCTGAAACAGAAACATGCACGATTATACCCAAGCAGAAGTCCATGCAATTTAAAGATGGTAATCATATGAAAGAGCATTAGTCAGGCTGACAATTTAATCCCTTTGATGCTGGTTCCTACTGTAACTTTTGTGCCTTCTCTGAAGTGAAGGCACTTCAGAGAACTTTAGCATTATAAGCAACATGCACCAACATTGGACATGCTTCTTGCCCAACTTACTAAGTACATTGGACAGCAGCTAAATTTGAACCTGAGGGTATTCACTCTCCTGTTTTGATTCTCTGTAGAAAGAGTCTGTTAAGAGCTACAGTACTTGGAAGCTGAAGAAAGAAAATGTGATTTCTGCACAACACAGACATGCTGAAAATTCAAGCACCACTGTTAGTCACCTTGTAGCTGACACTGTATTCATCACTCTAGCTGGCTTTATCCCTTTCCCCTCCTTGTGAAATGAACCGCCTATGATAGATGTCAGTAGCTACAGAGTATCAAACACTTCTAAAAGAAAACATTTCTGAAGAGATTTTTTTTTAGGACAATATTTTTCTAGATTACAAGTGCACATGCAACCCCTGGGTACGTTTTTTTTTATGAATTGTGCTACGGTTGAGAATTCTCCGATGTCAGGAAATGCACATTTTAAAACTTCATTACCATCACCAAACTGATACTCCAATACCTCGTTAAAAAGAACACTGAACTGACTGTTGATCTGTGCATTTTACACTTTGCAGAATTTAAAGGTGAAATTAACTTTATTCAGTTGGTGTCACAGGAGTGTATGTTTTTAATGGACGAAAATGCATTAGCCTTAATTGTGTCCTGACTCTAGTGAATATAAAGAGAAACATACTACCTTAACGGCAACTACAATGGTCTGGTTGATTCCAAACGGCTCCTGGGAAATTATTTCAATTGTTGATGATCCTATCAAGGACCCCGAGTTCAGAAAGCCTCTCTCATCAATCTGTATAACAGGAACTTTATTGGGACCATCCAGGACACGGTAACTCAGGGAAGCTACTCTATCCCTTGATAAAGCAAAAACAGAAAGCTTTTTAAAAAATAAATCTACATTTACAACCAAATTTATTTAAACCAAGCATAACCTAGTGCTATCTGATGTGCACGTTTACCGTGTTTTTGCTATAAAGCCACAAAGCGCTGTGATCTAATCTAAGAATCAAGTGTTCAGATCCTGATTCAAGTCTTCCTGGAAACAGTCTTATCCATTTATTTATCCATATAATAAAATCCACTTGCTGTCCACTTCTTGAGAGTGTCATCATTCACTGATGTGAACTTGATTCAGAATATTAATGTATAGGGACACAGCATGCGGCACATTTTCTGTCAACAGTATTCAGTAGCAAATTAGTCTACCCGGGTCAACACTGGTATTAAAGATAAAGACAGGGACATGACTAAGTAGTTCTCATCAGTTTCCTGGAAATTGTTTGTACACAAGGTTAATTTTTGGAATAAAACACTCCATGGTATTAGCACATTAATAAGTAAAGTGAGCAAACATATAAACTCCAATTAGCAGGCATTCTGACTCATTGGATATTTTTAAGAACCACTTACATATGTTCTATGGTACATATAAACAACCTTCTCTTCTCTCTCCCTGTCCCCAATGCATTTTTCCATTCAGCTCAGAGTTCAGCATTTTCCTTCTGTGGAACCCAACATGAAAACTATCCTGAAGGCCCTTCCTGGCTGGTCAAATAGCAAAGGTGCCAGGCTTGATTACATCATGGGATAAACTGTTTCCGGTGGTGTTGTGACAGATGTGGCAACTTCCTGCACTGTCCTTGAAAGGCCTTAGTTTGTGTGTTGTTGAGGGCTGGGATTGTATGCAACCTCTCTGGGGGAAATGTGACAGATATTGAACCACATGGAGCATCTTTAGGCTTCCATTGTTTTAAATGAATGGTTTATGTAGGATTATGTTATTCTTCATGCAGAAGGACTACCACAGCTCCTCTAGGAACTGAGACTGTGAGTAGTGATTATGGGGAATCAGACTGGTTGTTATATCTCCCCTCATCCCCAAGGTATCACTTCCCAGAGAGGCTTACATATACTAGTTCAAACTTGATTCTCCTGAGGCCAACAGACAAAAGAAAGGACTTTTGGGAAAATAGCTTTTAAGCTGACTGGGGGGGGGGGGAGAAGAAGAGTTCAGTGGCCTGCTAAACCCAGGGTTGTGAGTTCAATCCTTGAGGGGGCCATTTAGGTATCTGGGGCAAAATAATCTGTCAGGGGACAGTACTTGGCCCTGCTAGTGTAGGCAGGGGACTGGACTCTATGACCTTTCAAGGTCCTTCCAGTTCTGTGAGATAGGTAGGTCTCTCTCTCTCTCTCTCTCTATATATATATTTATTTATTTTTAAAGGCCTTCTTTCTGATCCAGTCAACAGTCAGAACGTTCTGTCCAAGGGGAGCCTTGATACTTGCAGAAGAGTTGGAAAGACTTGATCTAGTAGGGCACCCTAAGACTGATGGATGACCTGTGGCAAGCTTTTAGCATGTGTGTAGGTTCTTTTATTGTTTACATATGTCTACTCTGCAATGCTTTCACTTCAAGAATAAATTTGCTTGCTTAGAAAAAGCTATGTGGTAATGTGTAACTGCAGTCAATTATGCTGTTCATAGCCGTTGGAGAGAAAGCCAAGCACAGACACTGACCTGGTTAGGCAGTTTCGCTTCCTTAGAATATCCCTGTGTAAGGAAGGAACCGTGGAGTCTGGAAAACTCCAGGTCAGGAGGGAGAGAGATATGTGTCTCTACCCGAAAGAGATGAAGGCTGAGGAGCTGGGAGGCTAGAGAAGATTTCTTTGGGAGGCCATAAGGGGAAAATATAAATGTAGTTGCCCTGAAATGTGTCAGGTATTCTGCATCCTGGGATATTCCTGATAGCAGAAATGGTCTGACCACTGCTGGAGATGTGCAATGAAAAGGAGTATGCAAATTATTCTCCATTGGTTAGGCCCTCAGCTGCTCAGAGTAACCACAAAAAGCTTTAAGAGCAGAGGCCAGGGAGCCATAAGGATTATTTTAATTTATTGACCCTACCAAGTGTGCTAGGCCATTTACAGGATAAGACACATGGTCCTTGCCCCTGATAATCTATAGGCTAAATGGCAGACTCTGATACTCTTACTCACTTTATGTCATGAGGAGTCTCATCATCTCCAATAGTGCTGTGTGTTGAATAAAGTATTATTCAGTATGAGCAAAGGATATGAGGTTTAGAAACAATATGCTAGGTGTTACAAATAACATCACAGCTAATAACATGAGAGTAATGGAGGGAAGTTGGGGGATGGAGAACAGGGATTACAATTAAACTCATGGGTTTGTTCATGTATGAATGCATCTTGTTAACTCTTCTGGGGGGATTTTGAGGTGGGGGGAGGAGATCCTTTATTATATGGTATTTACAGCACCAGGACCGGATTCTGATTAATTAATGTATTCCCTGTCAAGACACATGAATGAATTCAGTGCATCATGCCTCAGGCAGCCCAAGGATGATGCAGCCAATGGAGACATGGTCAAACGTTAAAGTTTTCTTCCCCTGGAGAAAAAAATGGTGCAAATATCATCTGTCCTGACACCCCACACACACACGCCCCCGGTAAATCTCCCATGGAAAGTAGCTGCCCCTTTCCAGCATTGGGCTTGAAATTTTCAGCCACTAAAACAAATTATATCAAACCTGAAATAAGTTTAAAGAACAATTATTTGAAAAGTGACAATATAAAAATGGCACCTCCTCACTCAGCAGATCTGTTCCCTGACTTTGGTAGGAAAGATGTTTCTGCTTTTTTCAGTCCCTATAGCTCTGCATAGCCAGTGTTAGCAATTGGGAATGAAAGCAGGTTTCTTTTCAGACTCACAAACCATTATGAGAGCTACTAAGTTCCAAAAGAAGGGGAAAATCCTGTCCTGTTACTCCCCACCCCAGTTACACCTCTGTAATCCTATTGAAGACAGTTACAGATGTGTAACCAAGACCAGAGTTACTAGTGATAACACATGAGCCAGACTTGATCTGCAAAAAAAAAAAAAATTAAAAAAAAAATCTTCTCTTAGTTGTAAACTGTACAATCCAGAGCTGGAAATCATTAAGAAATAAGACATCTGGAATGACATGCCATTTTTTAAATTGCTACTTCTCATAATACAATCATTAAGTAACTGATGTAAAAAATCTCGAGACAAAAATCAATATTTATTATTTTTAAGAAACAAAATGCCGATTTTACCATGGTGACATGAAAGTTTAGTAAACAAAAATATAACATGTTACCAACAATCAGTGGAATTAAGTTGTGATCTTTAGGTAAAACACTTTCCCAGCCTCTCAGACAGAAGAACATCAAGGAGCTGGTTTTCTGAAGTGCTGAATACCCACAACTCAAATTAAAGTCAGCTACAGATTCTCAACCCCTCAACACCCAGACCTGAAAGTTCTTAGATTTATATGACTCTGTAGGTCTAGCTTTCTAACCAAAGAAAGACTAGTACAAGATTTGACAGAAAACAAATGTAGAGATAAAAGGCATCAGATAAATCCTTCAATATAAGAAAGTACAGGGAGATTTTTTTTAAACGAAACAGCCAAAAAAAAGAGAGTTATTTTAAGCATCTAGAATTATACTCTATAGCTTCAACAAATTGCGGACACACAGGCCCACTGTAAAAAGTTACCACTTACCTGTTTGTTTGAAGTTTAATAAATGAGTTAGGTGACATTAAGATCTGCTCTGCATCCACTTGTGGAGTAACTAGAAGAAGTTTATCAAATACCTGGAAAATAAAAACCAGCCTTGTTTGTTTCTACGAGCAGCTAGTTACTGAGGAACATTTACTTCTAATTATTCTTCCTCTTCCAAAACAAAATTAAGAAAAGGAACAAAAAATAGGGACATAAGAACAACTATTTTGAGCTTCGTAGTGGTAATGCATTAATTATATTTTAATATACAGGATTAACAAGCTGTGCACTAGTTTAAGAATGATGTAAATAAATGTGAGATGGTCCAGATGAGAGCAACAAATGTGATAAAAGGTTTAGAAAATGTGACTTATGAGGAAATGTTTAAAAAAACCGAGGCATGTTTGGTCTTGAGAAAAGAAGATTGTGGGATCTGATGATGGTACTCATGGTTTTTTTGTTCTGTTACAAAGGAGACTGATCAATTGTTCTCCATGTCACCAAATGTAGGACAAGTAGTAACAGGCTTATTCTGCAGTAATGTTGATTTAGGTTAGATATTAGGAAAAACTTTCTAATTATAAAGGATAGTAGATTTCTGGAACAGACTTCCAAGGAAGGTTATGGAATTCCCATCACTGGAGGTTTTTAAGAACGGTTTGGACAAACACCCGTCAGGAAGAGTTTCTCAAGGTACCTTCCAGTCCTACATTTCTCTGATTCTATGTATGACATACTGAAAAGATGTACAGTTGAAGAAAAAATGTTAGCAAGGCAAACAGAACAAATTGCAATAAAAATAAAATCACCTGTTTAATCTGTTTAATGCATATGTTCTCTGTTTCTCTTTGAAGTGGGAGCTTTTTATTTATGTAGATGATGAGGCGCATGGCTCCTCAATTTATTGTGGATGGATTAGATCTCTGTTTTCCCCAAACCCTCATGGCCCCCCTGGCTCCCACCAGCTGCTGCAGAAGTCACGGAAAGTCATGGAATCTGTGACGTCCATGAGACTAACATCCTTAATTATACACACACACGTGCACACCCACACTATTTTTAGATGGTGGAAAGAAGGGCTGGACGAAACTACTATTAATATCAGCGTGTGTTTTGCCCCATGAAACACCACCGGAGTGGGCCTCCAATTTCTAATCATGCACAGAGCAGTTCATACATGGCAATTTCTTTGTAAATATACATGGAGATGGCTTTTCAAAAGATGCAGCATTTTCAGATTATAGACTGTTATATTATACAGGGATTTAACAAGCTCCTTCATAGTATGAGCCACAGATTGATTAAGGGATGGTCTCATGGACACCTTCCCCCCTGCATCCAAAAATCACATGGGCCACTCCCCTCTCATTAGTGATTGCACAACATCTCTGGTGCAACTACAGTGACTGCTTCCTTAGAAACATTGAGTCTATGCTGCATTTTTAATGGTCTTTTCATGTGATTTAGTAGCTGGAACAAGGAGAAGGAGTCAGCACCATGTCACCAGCCAGCTCTCTGGAGACGAGCAACAAATTCTATGGCAGGGGTGGACAAATTACAGCAAAACCACATCCGGCCCTCCAGGCATTTTAATCCGGCCCTCGACCTCCCACTGGTGGAGTGCGGTCCAGGGCTTGCCCCACTCCAGCCGGGAAGCAGTGTCAAGGGCTTGCTCTACTCCGTGTGGCTGTCCCAAGCAGCAGCATGTCCCCCTTCCAGTTCCTATGGGTAGGGGCAACTGGGGGCTCTGCACACTGCTCCTGCCCCAAGTGCCGCCCCTGCAGCTCCCATTGGCCAGGAACCAGAGGGGGGACATGCCGCTGGTTCCAAGAGGTGCTTGAGGTAAGTGCCACCTGGAGCCCCACTACACCCCAAACCCCTGCCCCAGCCCTGATTCCCCTCCTGCCCTCCGAACTCCTCAGTCCCAGTCTGGTGCACCCTCCTGCATTTCCAAACCCTCATGGCCAGTCCCACCCCAGAGCCCACACTCCCAGCCAGAGACCTCACCCCCACCTGTATCCCAACCCCAAATCTGGTGAACATTCATGGCCCGCCATACAGTTTCCATTCCCTAAATGTGGCTCTCGGGCCAAAAAGTTTGCCCACCCCTGTTCTATAGGGTCCACAGATTGCAATGTGTAAAAACTGCTGGTATTATGCAAGAAACAGTGAGCCTCAAACCTTTATTGTAGGACAAAAAAGTGAATGTATTTAGGATAAATATTCTACTCAATTCTGTAATCAGTAGTACTTGCAGCCACATGACCCTGAGCACCTCCGGAGAGTCCCCAGTTCTCATTAAAGGTGATGAAAGCTGAAGGTGCTCAGCATTCTGAACAAGTCACAGGGTTGAGTCTTCCTGCTTGACTAAAGTTAGCAGCATTTAGCCTTTATACAGGCAGGGGGAAAAAAGAATTACAAAAGAGGGAAGTTGCCAACACACTCATTTTTGAATTATACTTTGTATTAGTGTTCATTATACCCCGTTTGTGGCATTAAAGAATAAAAAATTAAACCAATGAGCAGAATAGCCATTCATTCTAAATAGAAGACCAATTTTTTATATTTCCATTCAATTGGTTTGCAACTGAAAAAACTTGAAATGCGCCGTTTGAATTTCAGGGTGCTGCTAACAATGACTATCAAGAATCCAGCTAAGAAACTACAATTGACTCATAAAGCTTCCAACTCTATTATCAACACCACCACTGCAATAATAAGTCTGACACTCCACTACAGTCAAGACCTCAAATCATTTTTTTTAAAAGGCCAGTATTAAAATATTAATATATTTCTACACCCACCTCTGAGATTTTTAATTTGATTATAGTGAAATATTAACCACTAAAACCCAAAGGCAAACAGCGCTAGCCCATCATCCACAATATATACCAAGATTTAAGAATAAGGAGCATAGTAACTGGTAGATAAAGAAGATTGGGTTAAATCTTGCATCACCTTGTGCTTTAATATGTTGTAAAACATACTTCTATAATAAGGGCATAATCCTGCAATCACTTATGCATGTGAATAACTTTAATCAAGCGGCTTTAATGGGCCTACTTGAAAGGTAAAGTTACTCACATACATGTTTGCAAAAACAGGGTTGACATGCTTCCCTGCTATAAACTGAAAGTTAAAAAATATTCATGAATTGTTGATGTTTGTAATTTATCTGTAACAATCTACTGTGCACATTTGAAGTACTGTCACTTAGGAGCAAAGATGAAAATGCAAAGGCTGCAATTTTAGAGAAACCTTAAAAATATTTTTAATAAGAGGCAACAGCAATGTTTACCTTTTAGAATTTGGGAAGATTCAGTCTCTCTTGTCTAAGCCAGACATAGCTAGCTTTTCAACATAACATCTTTGTGAGGAGGGAGGTAAATGCTGGGTGTCTCATTTCTTGAAGAATATGCATTTCTCTCTATAGTGAACCTTGGCATTTAACTAAAATGGTATACACTGGATTCTCCATGCATTTATTCTCAACTCACAGCAACAGTGAACCTTCTCACTGTTTCAAAAGACAACACTGAAATTTCCATCACGTTCCTTTTAATATGTATTACTTAGATCATTCCCACTGTGGTAAAATCCAAGGGATGGAGAAGCTCCCCCAACAATGGCCCATTGAGAGCTGGATTTTGTTCCCCAAATGCCACCTTTATGGACCCCAGGCTGGTGGAGGTGAAATTCTCTCTGGGTGGATCTAGTAAGCATGATATGGATGTAGGTTACTATCAAGAAAATCCTTCTAAACCTGTGTTACTGAGAGCAGACCACACTGGTAAAATGGCACTGAAGACCTGAAGAAACCATTATATGGGCTGCAGTGATTGTGTATCACCACTCCACAAGTGATTTATATCTTAATGGGGCCACTGTCACGTAGTTTGAAAGAGCCACTTGCCATAGCATGTTAAATGCTACTTTTTCTTAATATCGCAGCCAATCAGAAGGCACTTCCAGTACTGCCCCATCTAAAAAGGAAATTCAACAAAATTACATTCAGACATCATCAGGAAAGGAATGCCCAATACTTAACCTCAAATTAATAGATAGGTATCTTCTCTCTTAGTAGTGGGAGATGCCACCTATACACTTATATCTAGAGTGGAGGCTTAGACTGGAACTGCATCTTTACATCTGCACTCCTGGCTTTAAAGTATTTAATTCGGATCTGTACTATTAATCAATACTGTAGTTTCTTGTTTAAAACAAGATAAGACAACCAGAACATTTTACCTGAATTTGGATTTCATCTGACAGCTCCACTGCCAGGCTGTGAAACTGTTCAGCAGTAGGATCAAGGGCTTTCACAACAATCTTCAGCCCTGTTCGCCCCTTCGCTCTGCCATAAACATCCATAGCAAAATTATATATTGCTGGAAGCTGAAGAGAAGCCTGAAATAGGAAATACTCATTGAAGTATGTTAAAGGACATACTTGGAGTTGACAAGAAAGGAATTCCATCTTTGCCCCTGACGTGAGTAACTGTCTCGAGCAAATGGAGGTAGTGGATCTCCTCAATTCCCATCCTCCGGAAGTTTAAGCATCACCACAAAAAGGGACACGGACATGGACACACACCCACACACACCCCTCCATTTCTGGGTCCAGAGTAGAATTTACCTCATTGTGTCTGGTCTTGATGTCCAGGATATCCCTCTTGGTAACAGACCAGTGAAATGTTAACCCTGGCAATGCATTGCCAAACGAGAAAGGGGTCTGATTACTGGTGATGCCCATCACATAAACTGGCATCTGAAAGCAGACACATGGAGCTTTGCTTGAAAAAGGTGCAACTTTGGGACAGACATTAGTTACACAAGTAAGGTAGGAACATAGTAATTCAACACAAAATGCCCAACCCAACTGAAGGGGTTCATTACTCAAGAAATAATACTTTTAAAAAAATTATTGGGTTACCAAGTGCACCTTGAAAGTGATATCATGTATAGGACTCTCACAATGACAATATCTTTTGCATCGAAAAGCTTTAAACCGCTCCCTTTTGTAAGAGGTCCTACCGCAACCAAGTGCTGATTCATTTCATCAGAAGCTTCAGCACCTGGTCACGTGGAGGAATTACTCATCCTGTGTGGCCCCCTTAACAACAGACACATCTTACACATTCTTACATTCTCTACTGTTTTGAGTAGGTATTTTCTCCCCTGTGCTGATTGGCTGTTTGCTCCAACCCGCTCCTTTCCCCCATGCCCACAGTTTGTGACAACATAATATACATATAATAAATATCCAAAAGGAGCAAATACCAAGCACGGAGAATAATTACTTAGTCTGGTACAAGTACGTAACTAGGCTTAATGGGATGAAATTAAGAAACAATTTGAACTAAATATCTGAAACAGCTTCCTAACAGTGACATGACTAAGACTGAAATAGTCTCTCAAAGTAAGTACCTACGGTCCCATATTTTGAAATATTAGAGTCAGACTGGACATAGTGGACATACTACACATTTTCGTGAAAGGGGGATAGACCAGAAAACCCATCTCCAAATAAAAAGATTCCCTGGTGGACATGTCAACATGTCAGATTGCTCATTTTTGGTACTTTAGTTAGTTCTATATTGAGTTCTGGCTCTAGCAAGTCCAAAGCAAGAACAGAAATAGCATTCCTTTTCTTCTTGTTTGCACCCTATTTGCATGATCTTCTCTTGAAAGAGGTCAGAGTCTCCTTGTGGCTGAAAAAACACTGTCTTAAAGGAGCAGCTATCATTAAAGATGAAGAAGCATAAGTGTAAGTCATGGGTGGGCAAAATTTTTGGCCCCAGGGCAACATTGTGTATGGAAATTGTATGGCGGGCTATGAATGCTCATGAAATTGGGGGCTGAGGTGCGTGAGGACATGAGGGCTCTGGCTGGGGGTGTGGGCTTAGGAGTGGGGCTGGGGATGAGAGATTGGGGGCTGCGATCAAAGGATTTGGAGGGAGGGAGGGGGATCAGGGCTGGGGCGGGGGTTTGGGGTGCAGGAGGGAGTCAGGGGAGCAGGCTCCAGGCAGTGATTACCTCAAGCAGCTTCCAGAAACAGTAGCATGTCCCTGCTCTGCCTCCTGCATGGAGGAGCGACCAGGCAGCTCTGCATGCTGCCCTGTCCACAGGCGCCGCCCCTGCAGCTCCCATTGGCTGCAGTTTATGGCCAATAGGAGCTGTGGGGGAAGCACCTGAGCCTGGGCAGTGTGCAGATCCTCCTGGCTGCCCCTACACATAGGAACTGGAGGGGGGACATAACATTGCTTCCGGGAGCCATGCAGAGTGGGGCAAGACCTCGACCCCGTTCCTCTTCAGCACAAGCCCTGGACCTTACCTCTCAGTAGGATCTTGAGGGCTGGATTAAAACATCTGGAGAGCCAGAGGTGGTTTCCGGGGCCATAGTCTGCCCACCCCTGGTGTAAGAGCATATGCTTTATTGTGGCACAAATAGTGTCTGATTAGGCTAACTAGGAAGATGCCCAGAATAACACAGAGAAGTGAATGAGGCTTTGCGACTTAATGTTTTATTCCACGAGATCAAACTTAGAACTTTGGTTGGTTGATGTGAAAATGCTTTCCAACTAAACTATTTACTTTTTCTTTGTAATCCTCATTAGCACATTTCCTTTGAAAATTAAATATCAAAACAAACAAACAAAAAAAGTGGAAGAGAAAGAACTCTAAATGTAATTCAGCTAACCTGTGTACCAGTTTTCATTCGTGTAATGGGTGCACGGATTCTAACAGCCACAAGCCGTACTACTTCGACTTCCACTTTATCCTAAAAAAAAAAAAAAAGCTCTGTTAAGAGGCAGACCATTTCATTTAATGACCTCTGTAAACTATATTTTTAGTATTAGCTAGATGACAAGTTCCCAACTTACAAATATCAAAGCAGGGATTTCAGGCTCACCCTTGATTACTGTAGACTACGCTGAGGTTCACACAGAAAAGCCTTCTGTTTGCAAAAAGCTCAGTGCAGGATTAAGGCCTGTGTAATGAACTGCTGCACTAGATCCACCCCACTTTCCTCAAAATTGCAAGGCTGGGGTTAGATTAGCCTCAGGTACAAACAAATGGGAGGCAGTGGGCACTGATGGGCACAGCCAGTATCTTTATCTGTGGAACTGATCTTGTTACCTGAAAGACTGAAACCACTGACTTTAAACAGAGATAACAAGCTTTAAAAAACCTGGTTTTATGATGCAGTTGGTGACAAAGAGAAAAAATGCTTAGGCTTCTCCCCATAACAAGAGTGTTTCACTGGCATGTGCATCTTTAACACTTGGTGCAAGAGGTTTTGAAGTTTCAAAGAATACAATGGTTGGTTTTTTTAAAAGAAAGCGTGACAGGAATGTCTCTTAGCAATAAGAAATCAAAATGATTCATTCTGTAGATTTTTTTGTTTGTGTGATCCTGATTAAAATGGAAGTGTGAAAACAAACCAACTGCTCCCTCCTTGCCCCCAACCACAAACTGTAATTAATTGCTATGACTTGGTTGTTTTCTTTTATTCTCCCCATAAAAATCAACAAACAAATTTGCAGAAAAAAACGGAAGGGGAAAAAACATCCTTGAAATTTAACTGCAATCCTCTGACACAATAGATGAAACCACAGACTTGATATAAATCAATACACTATAAATCCAATGTCAAATCAAAGTCAACTCAGTACGGAATGCTTATCCGTAAAAGGACACATCAAAATCCAACTGAGTAAAACCCTAAAAACCATGGGAAGATTTATGTTCTCAGAATGAAAAAAAACACTATAGTGGAAGGGGTAAAACAAAGTCACACATACATATTGGTGCTTAATTTAAAAGGCACCCTGATGAGGATGGAATGGTGTTTTAAATGGATGTGGTCCAGAGATTGCTGTTTAATTCTGGCTTAGATAAAATATGGAATGTGTTTACTTATCTACTGTACTGAAGTCTCATGTGTAGAGGATGTGTCTATCGCAGAAGACCAATATACACACTGGCATAATTCAGTATGATTGTCAATTTGACAGCAAGATAGATTGTAAACTACGCTGGGAAGAAGCCAAATCTTCCAGCAGGTCTGTATGGTGCTTTGCAGATCAACAGCACTACTTACAAAATAAATAGTCTTTGCTCACGACTAGAGAGTTGATGACTAGCAGGACTAAGGAGGAGACGATGGGGTCTCCAGGAGGAAGAGAAGTGAGTGATCCCAGATGGGGAGAGTAACAGTGCAAGACAGAAAGGCAGCCAGCCAATCACAACATGGAAAAATAGGAGGAAGAGAACTAGGGGAGAAGGGTGGAATGGAGAACAAGAGGGAGAATAGGAAAGAGTAAGAATGAAAGGTAGACAGATGTGAAACTTGATGTGAAACTCTTCTCTGCATCTCCTGATGTGAAGATGTGAAGATGTGAAACTCTTCTCTGCATCTCCTGTCATTCTGAGAGTTTTATCGCTGAAGTTCAGTTGTGGGGACAGGACCAGACTGGTGGTCACAAGGTAGGAGATTTGGCTTCCTATTTCAATCTGCTCCCTTGCAGAAACCACAGGCAGACTTTGCTGTCCCTGAGTTACAGACACAGAAAATCCTTTAACAAAATTCTGATCGGTCTCCATTGCTAGTCTCACCTGGGAACCTCCCTGTACCCCCCTGGAAGGCACAAGGACTTCACTGTGCAGTAGTTGCCCAAACCCTACCTCAGGCAAACACAAAGACCAAGCACTATGAGCCTCATGTGCAACACCCTACAGAATGTTGCACTTTTTTTGCTTTAGAAGCAGGCCTCTAACTGTCTGTGTCCACCCCCCTCCAGGCTTAGCAACTGCCCTCACTACTGGCACCAACAGTAGCAGTTCCTGGGTTTCATGGCTTGTACCTGGTAGTATGACACAGACTACAGCAGAGGACTAACTCTGGCCTTGCTTCACTCCCCCGCAAACTTAGCAGCTGACAGATACATAACAGGTCACCTGTTATGTAAGGAAACCATGGACCTCAAGGGTGGAAAAAAAACCCTCACCCTTCCAGGCAACCACAAGCTAACTTCTAGGTATCAGCAGTCTCAACCTTTGTTACTTTGGCAGGGCTGCCCTGGACAGTCTTTCGACAGTTTTACCAGTCAAGCCTATGGATGTCAAATGCCACGAGTTCGCCCTGGGTTTTGTGCAGAACTGAACTTTCAAGTGGCAAGCTCAGTTTAAGGGTCTACTGAAGATATTTCTCACGTTCCAAAGCGAATGCACTAAATCACAATCTGTGGAGTGAGAAATCACTATTTTTATCCCAATGGAACCAGTGAAGTTATTGTGACAAGATTTTTTTTTTGATTTTGGACCCAGTCCATGTACTAAACCAAGATTAACATTAACTGGGTCTGTGACATGGGAGATGATAAAGTGTTACCTGAGACACCACCACGATTTGCCCAGTCTCTGCATCAACAGCTTGAACCACTCCAGTTACTGTCCCATTTCCAACTGCCTCTCCTCTTACAAGGCCACTGCTGTTCACCGATGCGATCCTCTCGTCATTGATGGAAAAAATTATGTTGGACTGAGGTTGAGGGCCTCCTTCTGAGGTAATCTGTAGTCACATAGAGACCAATGTTCATCAACAGATTGAATCCATCACTGCTCTGCTCTAGTTAATATTTGACCAGGGCCAGGGTACACAATAGAGGGGGAGGCTACTTGCAGCTTCCTTTCTTTGCCCAGACTGCATGAGGACAAATGAGTGGGCACCTCTAGTCCCGCAGCAGCACCCAGACCCTCATCTACCACACACATCAGCACATGGAGCAGGACCGATGCACGGGGAGTTGGAAATGGGGACAAGAAGCTACACACATAAAGGGTTGTTGCAGCACGCATGTTGTAGCCCCATGCCAGGGAACTTAAGGAGCAATTCTGCCTCCCTGTATTCCTCGCTGGTGGTGTGACTCTGCTCTGTGCCTTGCTTTGCATACTCATCCCACAGCTGTCAGTTTTATATTGGTGACAGGTTTACTGAACACGACTCTTCATGGGCGGGCGGGCGGGCTTTTCATTCGAGTGAGAAATATCAAAACATTGTTCTGACTACACGCTAAAACAGAAAGGTGGTCAAGTGTGGAGATACTCAACTGGCCTCTGTTCTGGAGAGGAGTTCTGGTAGGAATGTAACTATATTACTGAGCTGAATATCACCATCCACCAAAATAATAATAATAAAAAAAATTAAGATAGTATCATGGAAGCAAAGCAGTTAGCACTTCTCTAATAATATATTACACTGATTTCTCAAACAGGAATTACAATGGAACAAGTCTAAAAATATCTCACCTGAATCACTGCTCCTATGATAAGAGTAACTTTTCTCGGCAGTAGCCTAAATGGAGGAAAGACCTAGAAATGAAAGCACAAACATTTGTATTCTCCCCACTATCTGATTCTGATCAATTATGCCTCCAAACAGCACATACAGGTGGGGCAACTTGCTTAGCCTAATCAAAATAAGCCTCTAGAAACTGCTGTTAGCCCCAGACCCTTAGCTATGGTTGCAGAGAAGTACTACTACACTTCTCGAATGTTGCAGGACAGGGGTCTCCAAACTTTTTGAGACAATGGCCATATTAGATTTTTGAAGGGGCTTCGCGGGCCGCTGCCCCCCCTTTGCTCCGCCAGCCACTGCTGCAACTCCTCTCCCCTTTGCTCCTCCAGCCACACAGCAGCGACTCTACGTGCCTGCTCATCTGGAGGTAGGGTGACCAGATGTCCTGATTTTGTAGGGACAGTCCTGATTTTGGGGGCTTTGTCTTATATAGGCTCCCATTACCCCCCCACTGTCTGTCCCGATTTTTTACACTTGCTGTCTGGTCACCCTAGCTAGGGGGCCAGACAAATTGACACCGTGGGCCGGATCTGGCCCCCGGGCCGTAGTTTGAAGACCCTTGTTGTAGGAGATTAGTGTTTTGACCCACTTTGGAAATGAATTGTTTTTCAGGTATTTTACAGGGGAAAAAGTGCAGACTGTGCCTGATATAAATGAAAGTGGGGAGGGGGAAGTGAATAACTCCCTTTTATGGACACCAAGCCAGCCAGTTAGCTATACATTCCTTGATAGTTGTTCTCTACTTGCTTTACCTGTACAGGATTAAAAAGTCTCCCTCCATAGGTAAAAGGAAGGGAGTGAGCACCTTCCCAAAAGGGAAGGCTAGAAGTTTTTTAAATTGGGGGAAAAAATCTTCCCCTTTGTGTCTGTGTTGTTCTCCTGGAGAGCACAGACAGGGCTGGAATGATGCTGTAAAAAGCTTTGGGCCAGGTATGAAAAATCACCAGATAATACCTAGAAACAACTTATTTGAAACCCCAGATATGTAAGTAGATCAGGAAATGTCTACAAAGAAGCGATTAGGTTTCTCTCTCTTATTTCTTTACAACTCCTCTGTGCTAACCCCAGGGGCTTTTGTTTTGCTTGTAACCTTTAAGCTGGACCTCGAGAGAGCTATCTTGATGCTTAATCCTTGTAACTGTTTTTTAAAAAATCTAGCAAAAAGCCTAAATTCCACATGTATTTTCTTTCTTTTTGTTTTTAATAAAATTTACCTTTTTTAAAGAACAGGACTGGATTTTTATGTCCTAAGAGGTCTATGCATATGTTGTTTAATTAGCTGGTGGCAACAGCTGATATCTTTCTCAGAGGGCAGGGGGAAGGGGGTAAAGGCAGGGTTGAAGGAATTCCCAAGTGAGCCTTCCTGGATTCTCAAAGGTGTTTTTTGCACTTGGGTGGTGGCAGCATCTATCCATCCACGGTCAGAAAAAAGCTGTAACCTTGGAAATTTAATACAAGCCAGGAGTGGCCAGTATTAATTTTTAAAATCCTTGTGGGTCCCCACCTTCTGCACTCAAAGTGCCAGAGTGGGGAATCAGCCTCGACACTGCCAAATTACTGTTTTCATACCACTCCAGCCTCACCAAAGCAAGCATTTCAGATAACATACGATTAGAAATGAAATTATTTACTTCAATCTGTTGGGGAGCAGAATTGATTTCTTGTCCATTTTTATCAGCGACTGTTGCTGTAAGGCTGGTTTGACCTATGACCGTGCCGTGAACTAGAAAAGCAGCAGTATGGTCATCGAGAGCTTCATCGAGAGGACTGGAGTAAAGGAAAATACATTAAATTAGGGAGGTCATGGAATGAATTACATTAATAAGGGGGTGACTTAGTGCACAAGGGGTTCATCTATCATCTCAAGGAGTTTTAGGTGACAAAGTCCCAGGCAGAATAATATGTAGAGATCTCAGTTCAGTATGGAGCAGCAGGAATATTGACTTCTTAACTGCCTGAAGCTTGAGTACCTTTACACTCAGGATGAAGCACTGCTAACACAGCACATGTATAGGATACATCACTGATGCCTGAACCCTAACTTTTCAGAGTACAGGTGGTTTATGTTTCTACTGATAGCAGTTATTAAACCTTCATCTATTTCCAAATTAGAAAATATAAAGAGCTTCTAGATGATATGATGATACAGCTCTGTCATTTCTAGAGACTCTCTAACAAACACAATACAATGAGTTGGATACTCTCCTACTGATCTCCATGAAGGCATTTATTCACTTCACATCATTTCCACATTCTCTGCTCATGCGATGGTCAGAATGGAATGAAGTGCTACACTGCATGACTAAGGCCCTGAATCTGAAAAGTGAATGGGAATTAAATAAATGCTCATGCACTGAGCTGAATTAGGACCTTGAGCATAGCGAGACCCCACACAGAGACATTTCTTTCAAGGTAAATTAAAAAAAAAAAACAACAACTATGTGTACTTTTCTGCCTGCAATTGATTGCAAGTAATAACATGAGGGCTACATGCAAGCCTTTTTAAAAACATCAGCCTTCAAATTCATTCACATATTAAGAAAATACTTCCACAATATTACTTTTGCTTCTTCACCCTATTAGGGAATGGCTTAGAAATTCATGAAAAAAATACCATGAATCAACTTACACCAACGACACAATCTGCGATGCTGCCCTCAGTTTTAAACCCATGACGGTGAAATATCTAGCCAGAAAAGGTTTCCTCGAGTCATCCAATACTCTAACATAAGCTTTAACGCTTTTCCCAATCTCCACCTGCAATATATAAACACAATCATTGACTTTTTCCCTGAAAAGGTATTTTAAATCATCAGTCTTATTTATTGCCATAAACGTCTTTTTATTGTAATGTGTAATAAACTTTTAATGCTCTAATAAAAATTTAAGACTGGACCCTGAGGTTCTAGTGTTAAGCAGCCTTCACTGCCAGGCATCATTAGTGTCAAGCAAAATGAATGAATTCAGGTGTTTCAACTGGCATGGGCATAATTCAAACATCCAGAAATATCAAAACTTAATTTTGTACAAGATGTACAGAAACTTGCAAGTAAAACGTTTTTTATCTGACATTTTTCAAGGACATTTTCCACATATTAGTACAAGAATCACTGTCCCAAACTCTCAGAAAAACAAGCCAATGTGAATTAATATTTTTCAGACATATTCATGTATATTTATTAATAATTATTTGTATTATGGTAATGCCTAAAAGTACCAACTGATCATGGATCAATTGAGCTATGGGCTAGGCAGATACATAGTAAGAATTGGCTTCTGCCCTGACGTACTTACAATATAGATAGGCAAGCTTGGGAGGGGAAACAATGGTACAGAGGAGTGAAGTGACCTGCTCAGGGTCACAAAGCTGGTCAATGGCAGAGAGGGAACAGAATCCTAGACACAGCCCAGTGCTGTAACCCACCACACCACGCTTCCTCTTGTGTACCTCAGCCTTATATTAATAATCAGCACAAAAGCCAATGACATTCTGAGACAGTCAACAATACTGGCTGTTGAAAAAATACGAACCTTGTCAACAACTCGGACATACACTTCTTGTATATCAGATACATAGATTTCAGCTTTAGCTGGAGCAGGAAAAGTCAGACACAAGTCATGAATCATTAGCGTTAAAGTTCCTGGAAATAAAGGATACACCTAAAATGCCAAAAGAAAAAGCTATTAGTTGATGTTTGTGTTTTCTTGAAGACTAAACTTATTTTCCTTATAGTACAGATCAAGTTGGACCCTCAAAAACAAGTTTCTTTATCTCAAAGGATCAGGGAGACAGATATTTTATCCACTAAAGCAAAAGTAAAGCTGTAAAATTTATGTAAGCAATCTCATACCACTGAGGTAGTGTAAATGGCTTCTGAGTAACAATTTCAGCAATGGACCCTAATGTAGGGAGAGCCTGGAGTCCTGTATTCTCATTCTATCAGGAGGAGAAAAAAAAAAAACCCAAACCACAAATCATCTGGTGCAATCAATACTTTTCTTGGGGTGGAGAGGGAAGGAAGACTAACTTCTAAACCAGTAGCATGGCACCTATAATATACAAAATGTTACCTACATCATCACAGGAGCTACATTGTAATTAAGACTGAAAAGGCTGTCATTTTGGCCATTGTGACTGCACTTGATTAACTTTGCTTCACATAAGACAATTTAATTCCATGTTTAAATAAAGACAATAATTAACAAGTAGCTTTTGAAGTTGAACTTAATTTACAAAAGTGCTTTATTTGGCATCATTAGACTATTCCACGTGGTCCCGCCCTACTGATATCCAGTACAGCTACTCTGACATTTCAGACTGGAGACTGCCGCTTTCCTAAGAAGACAAGTGCATTCTGCTAGCTGCACAACCGGAAATGTAAGAAAATCCCCAAGAAATATGGATTTTTCACTAAAGTAGAGCAGGCAGGTTGAACTAAGTCTATGTTTTCAATGGGTGAAGTGTTTGATGCATTTTAAAAACCCAGTATTTTTTATTATACAGATAGTTAAAACAAAAGGTTACTCACCTCATGCAGTAACTGTAGTTTCAAAATATGCCCCCCTATGGGTGCGCCACTCAGGTGCGCATGCTTCTCTGAAGGCCTTGAGTGGAGATTTTCTGTTAGCAGTGTTAATTTGGCCTGCACATTTGCTCTATACATTCTCACACTGAACTCCCAGGGTATATTGGGCTGCGTAGGAAAACCACCTTATCTGAACATCCAACAAGAACAGTCCAAAGCAGAGGGCAAGAAGAGCAGGTAGCGGGTTTTTTAAATATATCAAACATTTTACCCGTTAAAAATATAGACTTAGTTCAGTCTGTTGCTAGAAGTGACGAATAGGTCCACCAATAGAAATCCCAATCTCTGGGATAGCCCACACAGGATCTGAGCATCCAACTCCCATTTGTAGTTTTGGGAGAAGTGCCTGCTAAACATATCAGCTGTGACATTCTGGAATCCAGGAAGGTAAATGGCTGAGATCTGAATCTGATGGGCTACACATGAATTCCATAACTTTTTAACTGGCACAGAGGGAGGGGGATCTTGCTCTTTCCTGTTTGTTGATATAGAACATACAAGCCACATTGACCATCATCACTCTGATAAGAGCTCGAAAAGAGCTGCAGCATTTGAAACCCAGTGAGCCAGGCATGTCCAGCCAGGCCAAATAAGCTCCCAAGAGGAGATGGGGAAGAAATAAAATGGGGAGAGGTAAAATAGAAAGCTTTCACAACTAATTCTATCCTAACAACAATTAACAACTAAATAGAAACACTAAACTAATTAACTATGGGCTTGTCTTCGCTAGAGCCGGCAGAGATTGATCTTCTGGTGATCGATTTATCGCGTCTCATTAAGACGTGATAAATTGATCGCCCGTGGCTTCCCTGTCGAATCCGGAACTCCAGCTTGCCGGGAGGCGCAAGCTGGAGTTGACGGGGGAGCACGCCGTCGCCTGCCACTGCTGTGGGGATGAGTGGTAAGTCGGCGGCAGATACGCAAACTTCAGCTACGTGATTCACGTAGCTGAAGTTGCGTATCTGCAGTCGATCCCCCTCCCTAGTGAGGACAAGCCCTATCTAACAACTATAAAACAGGCTGAGGAATGCATGAGGTGGACACACTAGAGCTCTGTCTCAGGCCAAGGTGGTAGAGAAGGTACTAAGAACTGTTAGCCCACACAACCCTATACCCTCAGAACGTAGCATAAGGCTGTAGAGAGCACCCGTGCAGGTCAAACATACATTGCTGATGGAAAATCTCCAACCAAGGTCTCAAGAGTCATTTGTGCGCCTGAAGTGGAGCACTTACAGAAGAGCACACTACTCAAAGAAGAAAAGATCTTGTTTCATATATTTCACAAGGCCTCCTCACTGCCTCACCCCTAAAGTCTACCATTCCAAGATGAAATTTATATGAACGCATCAGGCATAGTATTCCTATAGCCACACGGGAGACCTGACTGAAGAGATTTCAAAAACCGAGACCAAGTGCATAAACTTCAAAATAAATTCAGCTTCTTAGAGTAACAAACATTTTGCCCTCCTCTAGCTAAATCTCCCTGTGAAAGTGTTGCAAACTTCCTTTTTCTACAGCTATACGGAGATGTGTTTTTATCAATACACACCACCAGCAATGAAGAACAGTCATCTCTGATATCACTAATAAATACTCAATTCTATTAGTTTTGTGGAATTTGTTGCCATTTACAAAGAATTCTGCATGTTAAGTCGTGGCATTAATATTCCTTCCCTCCCCCAATAAAGAATATGATGCATATATATTATTGTTCATTGCAGATAACTCCGAATTCAAATGCATCATTGATGGATACAATCAAGCTCAGCTGCAGAGTAATACTTAATGCATCATCTTCTGGGGGACTATATCAAATCCCTATAGGAAGTGGGCCTGATACTTAAACAGATCTTTTCCATCTTTAGCTACAATACTGTTATCCTTTTGAAGTCAGAAAATATTACAGCTTTCTCCCTTAGCATTATTAGAAGAATCATAAGACTTTAATGATGGGAGAGTTTACTATAGATATTTTTATCACCTTAGAATCCTTTGCTGTTACTGCTTCCTGAAGTCTAGTATAAAGATATAAACCTTTATTCTGTCAATAAGATTAACTGCTTGTTTGTCTGTTTAACCATTCCTATATGAGTGTTGCTTATTCAAGTAGGGATGCTAAATGTATAACATTTTTGTTATGGTATCAACTCAGCTAGTTTCAGTTGTTTTCATTCAAACCTCTTGAGAATCGACAGTCTCTCTGAGCTGCAAGGGCATTCAGAGTATTAGCATGCAAATGAGCACAAGTGGAGTTTATATTTTGTGGCCTGTGTTCTTAACCAGGGTGCAGTAACTTTAGTTTTGCAAGGACTCTGTGTATTTATGAGTACAGTTCTACAAAATTACTCATTTTGGCTTAAAAGTACTTGAGAGGAAACTTCTATTATTTGCAAAGTTTACAAGCCTCATTCAGGCAATTTAAATTTGCACAACCCTAATATTGATTTGTAGCCTCTAGTCTCACTCATACGGAGGTGTGTGCTGACTTCGCTCATGATTCTCTTTAGCCTTTTGTAATGATTCCAAGGTCCACTGACTTTCAACAGTCCCTGCAGGAGGAAGTTACTTACCCTACAGCAGGGGTTCTCAAACTTGGGGTCGGGACCCCAAGGGGGGGGGGGGGGGAGAGTGGTCACGAGGTTATTAAATAGAGAAGTCGCGAGCTGTCAGCCTCCATCCCAAATCCTGTTTTGGCTCCAGCATTTATAATGGTGTTAAATATATTAAAAAGTGGTTTTAATTTATGGGGGGGGGGGGAGTGGAATCACACTTAGAGGCTTGTTTTGTGAAAAGGGTCATCAGTACAAATGTTGGAGACCCACTGCCCTACAGTAACTGGAGTTCTTTGAGATGTTGTAGTCAGTGTTGATCCCACTCTGGGTAAACACCCATTTCACATGTGTGAAACTGGATTCTTTTGAATACCACTGTCCATCAGGGCCACCCTGTGCCTCTTCATGTTCCCGTTCGAGGTTACGAAGGGAGGGCGGAATGACCCTGCCTCAGAGTTCCCTCTCAATTCGCAGCCCACGTTGCTGGGAAGTGGGGATGGAAGAAGAGTGGTGAGAGTCATGCTCTGATGAGAACATCTCAAAGAACCACTGTTACTGCAGGATGTGTGTCAGTGCAGCTCCTGCTGTAGATGACTGGCGAGAAGTATCCCTTCTGGATAGTGGAATGAGGAGTACCAGCCATATCAGTCAAATAATGATCGGAGCGCTGCCCTCCTGACCTTGGCACCAGAGCCAGCCACCAGGTCAAGGTTCAGTCGCACTGACAAGGGAAGCAAGAGGAAACTGAGGGAGGGTTGCAGCTGCCCTGCTTTTTATATGGGAACATGAAGAGTCACAGGGCACAAGTATGGCTCCAGTGGAACCCCTATCAAAACAAAATCAAAACCCATATACATGCACCCCTCCAGTGGGATCCACACTGACACATACTCAAAGAAGAACCTTGGGGACATGCTAAGTGTTGAGGACTTGAAAACAGAGGAAGTCATTTAAAGATCTCTTTGCTGAGAAAGAGAATAAAGAAAACTGACTGTGGAACTGCTGGGAGCATTGTCATCATCCCTGTGTAAGAGATTAAGGAAGAAAAGACAGTTAATTCTTCCTTGAAAAGTGCCAAATATGCCATCTGCTGCAAAAATCCAGTCCAACTCGCCAGAGCAACAGCCAGGAATTGTGATGACTTATCATCACCCAATTAATATATATATTTATTTCATACAAATATTTAGGAGAATGGGAAGGGATCTGAGCAATTTGCATTTCTAGTTCTGAAGGAGTTCTTTCCAAAGGCACATTAGCACGGATTTATGGATGTACACAATGAAAATCATATAACAGGAAGCTGGGCTGACAGAGCGTGGAAAAAGATGCGGATTGTTAGAGTTATGGCAATATGTGTTGAAATAAGGGTAGGATATCTGCCATGTAGCTAGTTTTATTATTACAATAAAAACAAGTTGTTGAAATGCATTTATAAGTGCATTTCTCTACTGTTATCCAAGTCTACCTCCTGCTCTTTTTAAAATATACATTTGTATCTCTAGTATGGTGCATTATACATTGTTATAATTTACTGTACTCCATCTTCAGATTAAAAAATTGAATGGATAATTCTTGACATAAAAGTAAATGGAGAGTGGCACATTTTCTCTCAACTATATGCTGTACTGATTTCCTGCAGGCCCCTGTAAAGAAGACTCTGCCATTCAGGAGATAGGCCCCAATCCTGCAAACACGTATACACAAAAGAACATAAGAATGGCCCTATTGGGTCAGACCAAAGGTCCATCTAGCCCAGTATTCTGTCTTCCGACAGTGGCCAGTTCCAGGTGCCCCTGAAGGAATGAACAGAAAAGATAATCAAGTGATCCATCCTCTGTTACCCATTCCCAGCTTCTGGCAAACAGAGGCTAGGGACACCATTCCTGCCCATCCCTGGTTAATAGCCATTGATGAACCTATCCTCCATGAATTTATCTAGTTCTTTTTTGAACCCTGTTATGGTCTTGGCCTTCACAATATCCTCTGGCAAGGAGTTCCACAGGTTGATGGTGCATTGTATGAAGAAATACTTCCTTTTATTTATTTTAAACCTGCTGCCTATTAATTTCATTTGGTGACCTCTAGTTCTTGTGTTATGATAAGTAGTAAACAGAACTTCCTTATCTACTTTCTCTATACCAATTATGATTTTATAGGCCTCAATCATATCTCCCCTTAGATGTCTTTTTTCCAAGCTGAAAAGTCCCAGTCTTATCAATCTTTCCTCATATGGAAGCTGTTCTTAATTTTTGTTGTCCTTTTCTGAAATATAATTCTAATTCTAATATATCTTTTTTGAGATGGGGTGACCACATCTACACACATTATTCAAGATGTGGGCGTACCATGGATTCATATGGAGGCAACATGATATTTTCTGTCCTATTATCTATCCTTTTCTTAATTATTCCCAGCATTCTGTTCGCTTTTTTGACTGCCGCTGCATATGTTTAACTTTACTACCATGAGTAATTCCATTTAAACCAATGATGCTACTCCTGGTATGAAAATTAAGCACATGCATGAGTGCTCACTGAATCAGGACTGGATACTGGCTATAATAACACTTGAATAATTTCTAGATCCTGGGGAAAATGTAGTATGACACAGACTGTTTTACCATAGAAAGGAGAAGGACAAAACACTCATGAAGTTCAACTCTGGACCTCTCCATGAAGGTCACATTTATCTGGGAAGCATTTAGACTGAGATTTACAAAACCATTCAAACTGCCTTTGACTTCCACAAGAGCAGAGTTAGGCCAGTACCAAGCACATCTGAAAATCTCAGCTTTAGACCTCAAGAAACAGCACTACAGAAAATCTCAGAACAGCTCTATAGAAGGAAGAACAGATTTTAAACAGCAACTATAAATACTTAAATCTGACAAATTTACTTGGTTTTCTGTTTTAAAGGACAAAAATGCTTGTACCAGATAAATCATTTATGTTGCAGGAAGAGATCTACAATGATAAACACAAATTAGCACAAATAAAATCCCTGGAAAATCTTCTACAATCAGAGACAATTACAAGAAAACACTTCACCTACAAAGAGCATTTACTGTCAAATGTTAGTGTCAAGTTTTTCCTTATGTCCTTGCCATGGAAAACTTAATAAACTCCCCCTGTTTCCAAACCAAAAAGATTAACAGTACAATTTATTACGAATTATAACAAGCTGCTATCTCTCACCATACCAAAAAGACAACATTGAACAATTATATTAGCATACTCAGATCATTAAAATAAATACACTCGTGTATTATTCTACTCACCAAAGCAATGCCTCGAGCTTCTTGATAAGCCACTTTTACAACATTTACAACACTGGTGTTGATGAAAAAATACCCAGAACCCTCTTTGATAAGCAGCTCTGCCTGCAAAAAAAGGGAAAGCATGCAGGATTACATCCTTTTAATACATTGCCAAAACTGTAAAACACCCTCCGAACGTTTGTGACTCTCCACCTTCTCCCTGATATAAATTAAAATAATTAGTAAGAAAATTCTTTACCTTGACATCAGGGTGATTGTAGATTGTAATATCACTAGGACTCACTTTCACATCTTCTACAAGTATTAGCTCAATAGTGGCAGACACAGGCATAAGAGGTTCATACTGAAAGGAATAATGCAGATGATTGATCAATTGGGGTAGCACGCAAGTAAAAGCCAGAGGAGAGTCAGTTACTCTTCTATGTAGGGAAGGATGGATTATCCAGATACTTAATCTTCTTCCATTGTCCATTTATGTAACAAAATGTGTCCAATGATCAAGGTACAGATGGGGCTGCTTATCTGTTATGTATGGAGAGGTACACACTGCATGCTGCAGTGTACTGCATTATGCCCAAGGGGCAAGAGAAAGAGCATAGGCCTGTGCATTAAGGGCTTGGAAGGATAATTTATGATGATTGACATAAATGTGTAGGGCTCATTTGACCACCAGAGACATTTTGGAGGCCTGATGCTCCAAATTTAGATAGAATTCTGACTATAGGCACTCAGTCTTTCTTGTCCTTCCACATTTCCTTTTCAGAATTACATGCAAGTTATCCACAAAAATAAACAAAATAAAATCAACCCACAATTACTTGCAAGTACAGAATTGCTATATAAAATAGTACTACAGAACCTGGTCTAATCATTTGATCCCAATGATATTAGATTAACCAGGAAAAATGCAGAGCAGCTTTTCCAGGGAAAGTTAAGTTAGATTCCCACTAAACTCAATTAGTTAAATTATTTTGCTCAATATATAGAGGGATGTCGTCCACAATGAAGCACTTGGGTGCTTCACTTAAAGACAGGACAGCCAATCAAGACGTCTTAATCAGCATAGCTATTAACAAGATATTTGTTTGGGGGGGGGGGGATTGTTTTTAAGAGGAAAAAAAAAAGATGTGCCAGCTTTTTTTTGCCAAAATGTTCGTGCTGCAACTGGAATGAGCAAACAAATCAATATTTTCTGTCATCTAAATTACTGCTATATCTGTCTGAATACCAGAAAATGGCTGTGTAACCAATCTTTGCCTTGGCAAAATACAGGTTTCTTCCAGATCTGGAATTCAAAATTAATGAAAGCCAAAACCTGGTACCTTAGAGGTGTGTGAAGTCATGGGTGGGTGTTTGTGTGGGTGTTTTCTTGGGCTAATCTTTCCATTAATCAGTCCTGCATATTGGGGGGGGGGGGAGGAGGCAAATGTAGAATTTTCCAAAGTCATGAACAAAAATTCTATAAAGTCACTATTTCTAGGTGCCTGTCGATCTCTCAGATTGCCTACCTCATGTTTGGTGTTGAAATGATGAATTATAGGGCAACTGTTATTTGTTTGTCTTAAAATAAGGTAAATTCGAAGGATCATATAGTAATACCAAGGTACTGATGTTCCTATTACATTCCACTTTGCATACAGGAGTTATAGAAGAGGGACTGAATAGGTCAGGGGAAAAAGAGATACAGACCCATTTACCCTCCATGTCAATTTAAATCTAGTTCTGTGTAATCATGAACAAAAAGAATCATTACCATCGGATGGCTTCCAAGAGTTGGTTTCAGTCTAATTCCTAGTTGGGCACATGCCCAGGACGATACAAAACAACTCCCCAACTGAAACAAATTGGGATCCTTGCTGGCAATCTCAGTGCAGAGACAAGGACTGAATGGCAATTCTGATTATCCTCCCACTCCTACAGGTTCTCACCTCCAGAGCAGAGCTGGGGCATACTGACAAAGCAGGGAGGAATTCACATGACTGCTGTCCAAATGTATCTGTTATAAGCTAAGATAACTTCAGTCTCCCGGGCAATAATTCTGCACTTTGCTTGAATCCTACATACACCTATGCTCTTAGCAGGGTTTTCAAAGATTGGATTGTTTGGATTTGGTTTTTGTAAATTAGGAAATTGCTGTGTACAAGTCCCAGCCAATCGCACAAGGAAATGCTCACAACCCTCCCTTTTCCAGTTTAAAAACATATATTATTCAAAAATTAGGTCACTAATTTGAGCCAGACTTTACTGCTTATTCATTGCTGCTTTTTGCTGCAATCCTTTGCTGTGTTTATAAAATGTCTACTTAGTTAAGCATTTCAAGGCAGGTACTATGAATTTTACATATCTATATACATCCCCTAGCTAGCACATGGCTGGTACTATACTAATAATAGCCTCACTGCTCTAACAGACACAAATCAAGTCGAACTGCAGAGATAGTCTGACAATCATCACTGTGGCAGAGTTGTAAAGGCTGAAACTTTCTACTCTACTTTGCCACTAAATCCTAACTACATTCATTTCCCCAATGACAGTTGTATTAAGCAAATGGTTCCTTTAGTGAAGGACAATCTTACAAAACTTCAAACCATAAAAAACCCAGAATCAAAGAAAATTAAGTGAAATAAAGTATGAAAATTCTTTATAATCCTCTTATCCAGATTGTGAAAAAAGAACCAGCTATATTTAAGGTAGGTAAATAACTAAGAATAAAGAAAAAATAAAACAACAGGGGACATTATACAAATAGATCGATGTGGTTCTGTCTCAGGATGATGCTAATAAAGGGTTATCTTAGTCTTTTTTAACTAATTAAGCATAATGCAGCAAGGAAATGAATATATAGGGCAATCCTCATTAGGGCGCTATGGGAAAAGCAGAGAGTAAATTATACTTCAAAGTACCGGTATATTCACTTTAGCTGCACTGAGATGAGATTGCTGGTACCCTGTCGCAATAGCAGAGACAGCAGTTGTTCCAGACTCACGATGAACTAGAACAGTTTGCAAGCCTGAAACAAAAACAAAGTGACAGATTTAAAACAGGAAGAGCTGTTTACTAAATTTCAACTTAAAGCACCTCGAATGAAACCATATTAATCAGACTGCGGGAAGAAGAAGAGGGGAGGTGATGGCCATTTAAAATTAATGCTCAACATCTTTTCCACTTCCATTTTATACATTTTTAAAACAGTCAAGGATTTATTTATTTTTTAACATGCAGATTTCTCTTGGAAACATTTCACACCCAGTTAGAAAATAAGCTTTAAAAACTAAAAGGTGATTGAATGTTTTGTGGGTCAGATTATGGAACTCTATTTTCTTGGCTCTAGCATAAACATCACTAATTGGAGTTAGACTGGGTTATTTACAAACAACACAGTGCATAATCTTAACTGATCTATACCATGCATTTTCTTCTGACCACTTCCATCCTCTTTTAGAGACAGCTCCATCGGCATGCCTGGCTCAATGTTGGCTAAGGAAACTTTTGTTGATTCCCAGTTAATACCAAGGGAACTGAAATTATCAAATTTACGCCCCTGTTGGTCAAAAGCAGCCAAGTCCAATACTGGATTGCGATAGTTTGAAACAGGAACCTGAAAAGGAAAAAAAAAAAAATTTGGACTGGAAACTGAAGAGATGCTAGGATCCCTTTGATCCATGAAAAACAGCTACATGCAGCAGAATAACAACTTTCAAACAAAGACATCACCTTGTTGAGTTCTATGAGATTTTTAAGGTAAGGTTTAGTCATTAGAACACTTCATAAGAAAAGTAATGGTAAATCAGCCACCAATAAAAATCCATATTGGATTGCACGTCAACCTTTTTTTCTGTGAAAATGAATCTACTTATAAAACATTTGAGTAGTCTCTGGATTTTGAAAAATGAAAGAGGTCTAGAGATATTAACTTGCTATTACACACATGGTGCATTTCAGGGTTATAAATCTTTCAAAGGGCTACTAATGATATCAAAAACTGCAAGTCTGATGCTTGAGGAGTTTGTGACAACTGTTCAACCCCAAACTGTTTTATAACATGTCAAAATATCTACCTCAAGACATTAAAAAAGACAAAAAAGAAAATATAGAAAGTTACACATAAAGGCAAGACGTCTAATTTTGTGCAACTAAAATGTTTTGTACTTATAAACACTGATGTTAGGATGCCATGAATATTGCATGCTAGCTGGGGAGCACAAAGTTTTATGCATTTAGATGATGGAGTCATTCATCCTTAACATTGGAATAACCACCAAATAAACCTTGCCTATGGATTCTGGGCCAGATTTTCAAGTACAGTAAACCCTCGATTTAACGGACCTCGATTTAACGGACTTCGGATACAACGGACAAAATTTCTGAGCAAGTCTGATGCATCCGAAATCCATTTCTCGGGGCCTGGCTGCTGGCTCCCGGCTGCCGCCCGGGTCAAGGCAGCGGGCGGGCTGGCTGCCGGCTCCCAGCTCCCGCCCAAGTCCCGCCAGTGGGTGGGCTGCCAGCTCCCGGCTCCCGCCCGAGTCCCGCCTGCAGGCGAGCTGGCTGCCGGTTCCCGCCTGCGGGCGGGCTGGCTGACGGCTCCTGGCTGCCGTCCGGGTCCCAGCAGCGGGCGGGCTGCGGAGCTGCCGCCTCGACCCTCTGGCGGGCGGGCTGCTGCTCCGACAGCTCGTGGTTTTTTTCATTATTAAATAACGGACTTTTTGATTTAATGGACACCCCCTTGCCCGAATTAGTCCGTTAAATGGAGGTTTTACTGTATGAATGCACTTTTACATATGCCTAAATTCAATGCACAGCACTCTCTCCCAGGCTAATTCATGCACACTCTCTCCCAGGCTAATTCATGCACACGTGTAGGTATTTGTACACAAACAGTTGTGCCCATACAAGTTAGGCACATGTGCATACTTACAAGCATTTTAAAATCTGGCTCTACGGATACAATAAACTAGGACTACCCAGATTACAATATAAGGGTACGAGGAACAACTGTTGTACCCAGACATGACCCATGTGGTTTTGCACACACATCCTATTACTTGGTATGGCTCCTATACACACACACACACAAACAAACAATCCCTTTAATAGCTCTACATTCTGATTATTCTTGTTCTTAGCATGGGTGGAGTTGTAACTAGTGCTGGTCAGTCAGAACATAAGCGCTCATCATCGCTGCTCTTGCAGCCCGTGAACATGCCTGTTTCAGGATACTGCCACATGGAGGCACAATTTGCCTTTTTGAGGTGAAATGAACTGATTGCTCCTGTGTCATTATCAGACTTACCACTTGCTTGTTTTGTTGCAGCAAAGGGCAGGAGAGGTCAAGCTGAGGATTCGCATAAATAGGAGTCAAAGTGAGTCGGGAAGGGACTGCGCAGATAAATTTCACCACGGCAGGTTCAATGGCTGGAAAAGGGTTGGTAACTGTGGGCTTATTTCCAACTGTTAAAGCAATCACCTGTGTAACATTTGGGAAAGTCAACAAGGTAGATGAAAGCAAAGAACAACTGAGTGCAAGTATATGTTACAGGTACAACTATCCTGCTGGAGGCATCTCAGTTATTTTCTGGCATTGAGACGGAATAAATCAGCTATGATATGAAGAGCTCATGAGTTCACGCCCCAATCACATTCTATACCACAGACAAGTGAAGAAGATACATTTATTTTAAACGCTGTTCCAGACCATTATCAAAGCACACATTTTCAGTCCCTTTTCATAGTTATTACTATCTTACCAAACTGACAAAGCGGCAGCTTATAAAGACAGCCATCTGGGATCACTCTCTCACAGTGGGGGAAGGAAGCCAACAGGGAACTGGGTTGGAGGTCCTGTAGCCACTTCAGCAACTTTAAAAACTGCATTTGTTTTTTTCATCTTTTCCCTACAGCTCTCTCTCTCATGATAATATCAGACTGAATTAAGCGCAAGCACCTTGGATTTTACCCTTGTTGGCTGCTTATGAATAATCCCTAACAGCTATTGGTAAGAATTATTACAACGCCATTCAAGTGTGTCCATTTACATATCACGAAGGTTCCGAATTATATTTTGTTACAAGAGTCCCCAATGTGCAGGTAATATCAAGAAACTGTTTCTTTTGGACTAACCCTGCTAGATTCAGTTGGGTTTTGTGCAGTATGCATTTTGGGATGCCAGCTACATTGGGTAGATAATAGCCCTTGGAAGATGATTAGATTACTGGTCAAAATGTAGACCACAGCAAGGCAATATACAAACTGAACAGTATCTGCAGGCAGAGGAATTCACTTCTACTACATATTGCCGTAAGAAGCACTGATGGGTCTTGGCTATGTGTACCCCCAATCTTGGAGCATCAGAGCTGGTCACCTTCCCATAAGTGACTAGATAAGTGGCATACCAGACTGGTACACCATGGAGAGAACTTGGGCCCCCCTTATTTATATTTATTCAAGTCAATGGATCTACACCAAGGATTAGTTTGGTCCATTTTTGCAAGATAGACTAAAGAGTTCAGTCTCTTCTTAAAATAACCTTTTGCAATTATCTTATTCACGGTAAATACATTCAACAGCAGCGATAAGGATTAATCTGTTTTAATACCTTCTGTGATATAAGGTTACTCTGAACTGGCTTCATACTACAATAAAGTCATTGTAATCCTCTTTATAACAATTTCAAAAATGCTTCACTCAACTGATATCAGCCTGAACAGAGTTCATAAGCAATAGGGAGCCATGTATTTATTCAAGTTCCATACTGGGTTATTACAAAAGCTGTTAATCATTTGCAGGCTATACTTTATCATAAATCAATCTGGTTTCTTTTCTCAATTACCCTGCCCAGGATTTGACAGAGAACAACATAAATACCTTCTGACACTTACTTGTTCTCCCAGGGATTTGCAAGATACTCTAACCCAGTGCTGGAAATGATTCCGAGATGTTGGAGGTCCAAATAAAGATAAACCAATACTTTCTGTATCTTCAGCAGTGATGTTCCTAAAGAATTTTGAAGGTTCTTGTACCCATGGTCTGGGTCCACCTTCAAACAACATGTCTTTGGAAGAACCCAAAGTTACCAAGGCAACAGAAGAAGGATCTAAAGTCTGGAAATGAACAAAAGTTATACTCATTCACATACACCATAACATACACATTATATATCAGGTGACCATACTTGATGTGACATTTTTCTCATTCTCAGTGAAAGAGCTGTTTGATTATCATTTCTGTTTAGTCAATGATCTGTTCTCCCACAACTTTATAAACATGTTTAATTCAGAACACAGCAGTATTAAAATTATTAGCAACAATTAAAAGTCAACTTTGCTCATTAGGGCTATGTCCACAGTCCCTCAGGAACTCTGTTTTTCCTTCTGTTGATGATAATTCTCCAATCTCCCCCTTTTACGTTAACTGAGCTACTTAAGTAGGAAGAGATTGAGTAAAATAATGGTCCCACTGAAGTAAATGGCAGTCTTTTCATTGATTGAAATAGGGCCAGATTGCACCCTCTATCTTTTAAAACCCTTCAGGTTGATTAATCTCCCAAGTAAAGGTGTTCTTCAGAACCTGCATTTTACACCCTGACTTTGTTTGCTCTACTACATGTCTCACTTCAAAACCCCACAGGAATACTAGAACAAATTCTGCACTGATTTAAATCATAGCCCATCTCATTGACATTTCCTGTAATAGAAAACACCACAAAGATATTGGTTTAACATTTTTTATACACAAAGAATCATCTGTTTCTAGTGTTCCACAACCTGATGTTAGTAAGACAGACCAAGACTGATCTGGACATAGGATGGTTCAATTCTTTCTGAGAAAATTCATGCATGCTGGTTGGAGGAACATGGTTATAAATGCTGGGCACAGACATTTTCACTCAACCCTCATAGGTTATTCTCGTTGAACAGATGTCCACATGTTGGCAAAACTGTAAAGTTTATTCATTTATGTGCTTTTGCCCTGTCCTTCTTGGCTCCTATTTGTCTTCTTATGGCAGGTATTCTTCCATGTCACAGATTTGTGGATCACTTCATAAGAGACATTTTAATGGAAGGCAACTCCTTGCAATGTCTCACCTCTACGTTTTTATATATGAAAATATTTCATTCTTCATATGGCAACAACAAGAAAGGGTACTATGGATAATGGTTTGAAAACCACAGTTCCAAGGTCTTTCTAAAGGCCCTGTTATGGTGCTAAGCACTGGCCAACAATGAAAAGATAACAGAGTAATTCCTAAAGTAGTTGTTAAGACCGGAAGACATTGTGACGGACAACCACTAGAAGGTGTAGTTACGCTTCTAAGTCAACTCCAGGAGAGTGCATAGTGATGCTAGGAGATTGACCTTGCTGTTATCTGTGTGTTTGGGAACAGTTCCCAGACCGTTCCCAGCTGTGTGAGTGTTTACCCCGTCTGTGTGAGAATGAATGCGTGGGAAACTAAATGGGGAAACTGAGGCAGGACAGCGTGTAACCAATCAGCTTGTTGCTTGCAAATGAGACATGAGTATGTATGAGATGCAAATGTGTGAGTGTATTTAAGCCCACTCCCGTATTTGCTCGTGGGCTCTTCCGACCTGGCAACGGCTCCGAAGTGCTAGGTAACCCTTTCTGCAGTCGCGCTGATCAGAATCGGGCCCCTCAGCGCCTATTTGAGGGACCGAGGCCTTCCAATAAACTCATCTACTTTCTACAACCACGTGTGTGTGCCTTGTCTCGCAAAATCCAAAGTACCTCACAACAGTAGTCTATCCTCCCCACTTCCATATACCCCATGTCCCTTTTATTCATGCAGAAGGGATGCACTGATGTCATATCTGTAATACTTCTAATGAACAGATAACATCTTAACCCAATGGGAGAGAAGATCTTTTATTCTATTCTGGATATCTCAACATCTTCCTGTCTGAAAGATGTGCAAGGATCTCCTCTTTTTTTAAAGGGACTTCTTTGATCTGATATGGAATCCATTTATCACTTCTGTTAAAGGGTATATTTAATTTCCCCAAACATGGTGCATTCCACTTTGTAATCTCAATTGGTGCATTTTAATACCAAGAAATGAAACACTCCTTCAACTGATGTAACCTGTATAACATTTTCCCAGTCAAACTGGCTCCTCATCCCCTTGTTAATACAATACCTATATTCACTTGTATAAACTCTTACATGTCAATTTAATCTTTTGAATTTACTGTCTATGCTGTGTTCAATCTTCAGACACCTAACAGTTTACCTAGTTCATAGATACAGAACTGAAAATGTATGGCATCTTTGCCCTATAAAACTGTACTGGGAGTTAGGTTTTTTTATGTAGTAGTCAGAGCTGAATTTAGAATACTTTATAAAAGTAAAATTGTAATAAATATAGCCAGTAATTAAAAGATGGAATGATTATTGGCAGAGGCGAAACAGAGTTCAGGGAACGGGAGTGGGACACAACAGCAAATGGGCTCTTATTTTATCTATCTATTTATTTATTTATTTATTTATTTATTTAAACTATGTTAGGTTAAGACTGACTACTGTGTATTTCCAAATTGATCCCCACTTTCAGATTGTTGGTCAGAAAGAACAGTTACTTACCTCGTAACGTTGGTTCTTCGAGATGTGTTGCTCATGTCCATTCCCATATGTGTGTGTGCGTTCCGCGCATGCCCGGTCGGACAGCTTTTCCCCAGCGGTACCCGTAGGGTCGGCAGGGGCGACCCCTGGAGTGGCGCCCTTATGGCCATGTATATATGCCCCTGCCGACCCACCCCCCGCTCAGTTCCTTCTTGCCGGTACTCCGACAGAGGGGAGGCGGGTGGGATTCGGAATGGACATGAGCAACACATCTCGAAGAACCAACGTTACGAGGTAAGTAACTGTTCTTTCTTCTTCGAGTGCTTGCTCATGTCCATTCCCATATGTGACTTACGAGCAGTCATCTCGGAGGAGGGAGAGGAGTACTTTGAGTACCTGTTAACAGGACCGCCTGTCCCACAGCTGCATCCTCCATCGACTGCTGCACGATGGCGTAGTGCGAAGTGAAGGTGTGCACTGAAGACCACGTCGCTGCTCTACAGATGTCGACGATTGGAACGTGTGCCAGGAACGCCGTGGACGCGGCCTGGGCCCTGGTGGAATGCGCCGACAGAGCTGGTGGAGTAGCATTCGAGAGGTTATAAGACAATTTGATACAAGAAGTGATCCAGGCCGAGAGGCGCTGAGTAGAAATTGGTAACCCCTTCATCCTTTCTGCCACTGAAATAAAAAGTTGTGGAGATTTACGAAAACCTTTGGTCCTTTCTATGTAAAAAGCTAAAGCTCTTTTGACGTCCAACGAGTGAAGCATTCTTTCCCTGTTATCCGCATGGGGTTTGGGAAAAAACACCGGCAGGAACACCTCCTGATTCAAATGAAAGGGTGAGACTACTTTGGGCAGGAAGGCCGGGTGAGGCCGTAACTGAACCTTATCTCTATGGAAGATCGTGTAGGGCGGTTCAGAAGTGAACGCCCTAATCTCAGAGACTCTGCGTGCCGAAGTGATTGCTACTAAGAACGCGGTCTTCCATGAGAGATAAGAAAGGGGGCAGGAGGATATGGGTTCGAATGGGGGTTTCATTAGGGCCGTTAGAACCAGGTTGAGGTCCCAAGGGGGGGTTGGTTGGCGTATCTGAGGATACAGCCTCTCCAACCCCTTAAGGAATCTGCTAACTAAGGGGTTACTAAAAACCGAGTTGTCATCGACCCCCGGGTGGAACGCCGAAATGGCGGCCAGGTGTACCCTAACAGTGGAAAGCGCTAGTCCTTGCTGCTTCAGCTCAAGGAGGTAGTCCAGGATAGTGGAGACTGAAGAAGACAAGGGATCCACCCCCTTGTTCTGAGCCCACAGTGAGAAGCGCTTCCATTTGGCAGTGTAGGTTCCCCTTGTGGAAGGTTTTCTGCTACCCAGAAGGACCTCCCTGACTGACTCCGAGCACTGAAGCTCTGCTGGGTTCAGCCACGGATATACCACGCCGTGAGGTGGAGGGACTGGAGGTTGGGGTGCAACATCCTCCCGTGGTCTTGGGAGATCAATGTCGGTGACAGAGGAAGTGTTATCGGCGTCGTCACACAGAGAGACAACAGGGACGTGTACCAGTGTTGCCGAGGCCAGGCTGGCGCTATTAGTATGACCGATGCTTTGTCCTGACGGGCCTTCGCCAGTACTTTGTGTACGAGGGGGAACGGGGGAAATGCGTAAAGCAGACCCCCCGTCCATAGAGTATGGAATGCGTCCCCCTCTGAACCTGGGCTGAGGTTGAGGAGGGAGCAAAACCTGTGGCACTTCCTGTTGGCCTTTGTGGCGAACAGGTCGAGGCGGGGAAACCCCCACCTTTGGAAAATTGAATGGGCTACATCGGGTCTGAGAGACCATTCGTGACCCCGAAATGAGCGGCTCAGGGAGTCCGCCAGTACGTTCTGAACTCCCGGAAGGTAAGCCGCAGTGAGGTAGATCCCTCTGGGAATGCAGAACTCCCAAAGGGCGAGGGCTTCCTTGCACAGGAGAGAGGAGCGAGCACCACCCTGTTTGTTTATATAAAACATCGAGGCCGTGTTGTCTGTTAGGACTGACACGCTCTTGCCCCTCAAGAGTGACTGGAACGTCTGGCATGCCAGGCGAACTGCTCTGAGCTCTCGAACATTTATGTGGAGAGACAACTCTTCCTGAGACCATAGGCCTTGAGTCGTGGCCTTCCCCAGGTGAGCTCCCCAACCCAGCGCCGAAGCGTCTGTCACCAACGTGATGGATGGTTGGGGCTTGTGAAAGGGCACCCCGCTTCCCAGAGACGTGGGCTGGAGCCACCAGTAGAGGGACTGTCTTACCTTCAATGGTAGAGTTACTACAAGGTCGAGGGGGTCTCTGCGCTGGTTGTATACCTTCGCGAACCAGGCTTGCAGAGGGCGAAGATGGAGTCTCGCAAATGGCACCACGTAAGTGCACGCCGCCATGTGTCCCATCAGGACCATACAGTTCCTTGCTGTTGTCATGGGAGACCGGAGAAGTGGCCGGATAATGTCCCCCATGGCCTTGGCCCGAGAGGGAGGTAGGAAGGCTCTCGCGCGGCGGGAGTCTAGGATCACCCCAATGAACTCGATTCTCTGGGTAGGGATGAGGGTTGATTTCGGCACATTCAGAATGAGGCCCAGCTTTAGGAGGGTGGCTTTGATGAACGTTATTTGCGTTAGAAGCCGCTCTCGTGACTGTGCCCTGATGAGCCAGTCGTCCAGGTAAGGGTAGACATGGATGCCGTTCCGTCTGAGGAATGCTGCGACTACCGCCACGCATTTCGTGAATACCCTTGGAGCTGAGGAGAGGCCGAACGGAAGGACGGTAAACTGGTAATGTCGGGATCCCATCACGAACCTCAGGAATCGTCTGTGGCTCGGGATGATGGAAATGTGGAAATATGCGTCTTTTAAGTCGAGGGCGGCGAACCAGTCTCCTTGATCCATAGCAGGAATTATGACAGCCAATGAGAGCATGCGAAACTTCAGCTTCTTTATATAGGAGTTGAGGCCTCGCAAGTCCAGGATGGGGCGGAGCCCCCCTTTGGCCTTCGGGATAAGGAAATAACGGGAGTAGTAACCCTTGCCCCGAAATTCTTGAGGAACCTCCTCTATGGCACCCAAAGACAAGAGGGTTTGGACCTCCTGTTCTAGGAGTTGCTCGTGAGATGGGTCCCTGAAGAGGGACGGGCACGGGGGGCGGGTGGGAGGGAGAACAGAGAATTGGATAGAATATCCCACTTCTACCAGGCTGAGAACCCACTTGTCCGAGGTGATAGAGGACCATGCCTGGTAGAAATGGGATAGACGGTTCACAAATAGGGGGGCAGCTATAGAGTTGGAGGCTGGCTCGGCGTCCCCGGGCGCAGCTTCAAAAGGTCGGCCTGGGTCCGGGGGGGTGGTTGTTCCCTGGGCCCTGAGGCTGGCGAGAGGAGGAGCGTTGTCGGCCCCTACTATTACCCCTCCCGCCCCTTCTAGGCTGATCCCTCCTGTAGGGAGGGGCCTGATGGGGTCTGGCTGGCGGGGGCGGGGGAGCTCTAAAGGGTCTTCTTTGGCCTTGCGGTGTATGCAAGCCAAGAGAGCGGAGCATCGCCCTTGAGTCCTTCATGGACTGCAGTTTTTTGTCCGTATCAACGGCAAATAGCCCCTGCTTGTCGAACGGCAAGTCTTGTATGGTCGCCTGCACAGGTGGGGGAATACCAGAAACATGCAACCAGGCACCCCGGCGCATGGATACCGCTGTGCCTAGTTGCCGCGAAGCTGAGTCTGCTGCGTCCAGTGCGGCCTGCAGGGCAGCTCTGGAGACCACCCTGCCCTCTTGTACTATGGCCTTAAAGTCGTGGGCCGATTCCTTGGGTAAGGTGCCCTCGAATTTGGCCATTGTAGACCAGGTGTTGTAGGCGTATCGCCCCAGGGCGGCCTGCTGGTTTGCGATGCGTAGTTGTAGCGCCGCAGAAGAGTACACCTTCCTGCCCCAGAGGTCCAACTTCTTAGAGTCATGCGACTTTGGGGTAGGTCCTGTCTGGCCTTGCCGCTCCCTATGGTTCACTGCATCCGCAACCAGGGAGCCTGGCGGGGGGTGCGTGAAAAGGTACTCGTACCCCTCCCTTGGTGCGAAGTACCGGCGCTCCACTCCTCTAGCTGTAGGTGGAAGCGAGGAGGGGGTCTGCCATAGGGTGTCCATGGTGGATTTAACTTTGCGCATAAAGGGCAAGGCTATTTGAGGCGGCGAGTCGGAGGAGAGGATGTCCACATTGGGATCCTCCTCGTCCCCTTTAATTTCCTCAGGCTGGAGATTGAGGTTTTGTGCCACCCTCCTCAACAGATCCTGATGGCCCCTAATGTCCATGGGTGGCAGATTATAGGACGAGCCCGCCACTGCGTCGTCCGGGGACGATGAAGAAGAGCCCGGTTGAGGGTTCTCCATTTGGGTGTCCTCCTGGAAGGGGTGTTGGATGGGATCACCCCCTTGCGCTTCCTGGAGTACAGACTGGCTGTCAGAAGTTCCAGGAAGATGCTCGTCCCCAGGCCCCTCCGATTGGGGTCTGGTGATAGTGGCACACACCGGACCCTTTGGTACGGAAGGCCAAGATGCCACTGACGGAGGCCCCTGTGCTTGGTGGCATGCAAACGGGGTCCAGAAAGGCCATTGGGGAGGGCCTTGCTCTACCATCGCATATGGCTGTTGGTGCCGTCGATGGGAGGAGTGCCGGTGCCGTGAATGATGGTGCCGAGAGCTATGGCTATGTCGAGACCTGGACCTCGACGAGGATGCATCCGACTCTGAAGAATAGTCGGACTGCGACCAGGGCGGTGCCGTGCCCTCCGGTGCCGTGACCCTGGAGTACATCTCCGGCTTCCCGGGGAACCTCGGTGCCTGCGGTGCGGTGCGAGCCGGTGCGGGTATCAGCGGTGCCGCTGAGATAGCCGGTGCCGCTAGAGCCGAGTTCGCCGGTACCGCCGTCACCGGCACGGGCGGGATGGTTGGAGCCACGGTGCGGGGGACCGGTGCCGGGACCGCAAACTGCGGTGCCGGGTCGACCGTGGTACCGATAAGGTCCACCACTGCCTCGAACGCCTCTGGGGTTGAGGGCAGTTCCAATTCCGGCACCTCGGTTCCTCGAGAGGGCACTATCTCCGGGGAGATGGCCCTGGGCTCCGGTGCTAGTATCGGTGCGCGCTCTGAACGGGGCCGCCTCGCGCGCTCCGGAGCTGCTGGCACCATCGAGGGATCACCCGTGCCCTTGCGCACCGGGGAGCGCCCTCTAGATCTCTTGGAAGGGACCGGCGACTGAGACCGGTGCCTTCTGGAGGAGGAGGAGCCGTGCCGTGGCGACCGGTGCCGAGGTGTTCTCGGGCCCTTCGGCGTCGCGGTGCCGCGCACCGACGCCGGTGCGCTGCTAGAAGTAGAGGGCTCCGTTGGTGGCTGAAGTGCGGATTCCATCAGGATTAGCTTCAGCCTGGAATCCCTCTCTTTTTTAGTGCGCGGTTTGAATCCCTTACAGATCGCGCACTTCTCAGTCTGATGACCCTCTCCCAGGCACTTGAGGCAGCGGGAGTGAGGGTCACTAATTGGCATAGGCTTGCCGCAGACTTTACAGGCTTTGAACCCTGACGCCCCAGGCATAACCCGGCGTCAGAGATCTAACACTACTTAACAACTACTTAACACTAAAGAACTATAACAATGCTAACGATAAGAACAATTAACCCTAAATACCTAACTAACTAGAAGAACAAGATACCGCTACTGACAAAGGAGTAAGCTGTTCCAGCCACCGCCAAGGACGGAAAGAAGGAACTGAGCGGGGGGTGGGTCGGCAGGGGCATATATACATGGCCATAAGGGCGCCACTCCAGGGGTCGCCCCTGCCGACCCTACGGGTACCGCTGGGGAAAAGCTGTCCGACCGGGCATGCGCGGAACGCACACACACATATGGGAATGGACATGAGCAAGCACTCGAAGAAGAACTTGCCCTTGTCCATAAAACTCTACAATAAACCTTGGGTATGAAAAGCAAAATCAGCGTTTTAGTTCCATACTGGTGAAACAGGATTTCGTTTACTCTGATCAATGCTGAAGAAACAACTCTTGGACAGAATGTCATCTTTTAAAGTGAAATAATCATTAGACATATGCAAATTTATTTATTCCAAATTCTGAAACACTACTATCTAACATGCAGCAGTGAGTGGTAGCTTCTGTAGATTCAATTGTTGGCATCTAAACATGAAGCTGACACACTGTCCTATGCTTCTTAATCATTCCTTGGACTTGTGAACACTGTCTTTTAAATTAGGTTCTTTTTTCACTGTGTGTGAAACACATTTTAATTGTTTGCAAGGGGGAAAAAAAATACTCAGTTCCACAGACTATACAGGCCATCAGACTCTGCCTCTTTGCCAAATAACAGTTTTGTGCGCTGTGACTACGGGGTAATACGCTATGCTTGCTTCTACCTGCTTGTAGAGGGGTGGTATGGCCCCCTGCTGGCCGGGAGGGAAACAACCCCTGGCTGAGGCCAGAGGAGGCGGAGCCAGAGCCGGTCAAGCCCCGCCCCCGGAAGGTCAGGACCCGACCCGGAAGTTTAAAAGCCCTGCCGCCGAGCTCACTCAGGCAGCAGACTCCGGAGAGGTCAGACGCTCCGGGGCTGGCTCCGGCCAGAGAGCCGCCGAGCCAGCCACTTCCCCGCTACCCAGAGGAGCCGCTGGACCTGCCGCCTGGCCGCTACCCAGAGGAGCCGCTGGACCTGCCGCCTGGCCGCTACCCAGAGGAGCCGCTGGACCTGCCGCCTGGCCGCTACCCAGAGGAGCCGCTGGACCTGCCGCCTGGCCGCTACCCAGAGGAGCCGCTGGACCTGCCGCCTGGCCGCTACCCAGAGGAGCCGCTGGTCCCTCCGCTTGCCAGGTACCCGGAGGATCCGCCGACTCAGCCGGCCGCCTATTACCCGGAGGAGCCACCGACCGAGCCTGCCTGCTACCCCGAGGACTTGCCAGACCTGCCGCCTGACAGTGACCCCGAGGAGCCGATGACCCTGGAGCCCGGTGAGGACCCCGAGAAAGCCCAGGTACCAGGGGAGGGGGAGTGGGGAAGTAGCCCGGGGGAAGGCACCGAGCCAATGTCAGTGTGTTGCGGCCAGGATCCCCACTGACTGCAGCAAGCCTTCCGCGGCAAGGGCCCCCGGGCTGGGGCACAGTGGAAGTGGGTGGGCCTGCGCCCCCCCTGCCACCCCATTGGTGGGTGGCAGTCTCCCCCTCACCGATACCTGGTCTACCGGTTCCTGAACTAGTGCTCAGCCCTGCCTGAGTGCCTGAGCCCCTCCTGAACTGGTGCTCAGCCCTGCCTGAGGGCCTGAGCCCCTATTGAACTAGTGCTCAGCCCTGCCTGAGGGCCTGAGCCCCTATTGAACTAGTGCTCAGCCCTGCCTGAGGGCCTGAGCCCCCGTTGAACTAGTGCTCCGCCCTACCTGAGGGCCTGAGCCCCTATTGAAGTAGTGCTCCGCCCGGCCTGAGGGCGGGAGCTAGGACCCTGCGGCCCCGCTAATTCCCCTTTGGGGCCGCTCGAGAGCGAAGGGAGAGGTAGGACTTCCGCCGGGCGGAGCCCCGGATACCCCTCGCCTACACTGCTGCTGTGGCCATGCAAGTGTGACTGCTTTCATTACTAGCTTATTAGGCCAATTGTAAATCATTTTAAACAGACAGATACAAGGAAGACTTTGAACCTCCCACCACTTCAAAGTTTGCTGATGCGTAACTCATTAATTCAACAGTTACAACATTTTTCTCCAAAATGTATCTGAATTCAGAAAGATTCAATTTCTTGAACTGATTTGCAAGTCCAGATCTCTTTATAAACCTCGTACTAGGTGTTATTTAGCAGCATGCTTTCTCCATTTAATTCACCTAATAGCACCATCATCTCCCAGAATTTTATATTAGTCTCATTGAGATCTGCAATACTCTGCCTTTGCTTCATTACTGTGCTTTTTACATTTCCTTTTTGAAGTTATGATGGCTGTGGGCAAATTTAGTATTCATGAAAGTCAGGGACTAGCAAAACTATTTAGAAACAGGAATAATCTGAACAGCATGAACTCTCACATGAAACGTCCCTAGCCTCTGTTTGCCATAAGCTGGGAACCAGTGACAAGGGATGATCACTTGATTACCTGTTCCGTTCCTTCTGTCTGGGGCACCTGGCATTGGTCACTGTCAGAAGACAAGGCTAGACAGACCTTTAGCCTGACCCAGCATTGCTGTTCTTACATGTTTTTATATGCATCTCTCTGTCAGCAAATCTACACTCAGGCTGACAGTATCCCCTGCTATTCTAGTCCTGGGTCTTTTCTTTAGTACTGTCTATATGAGATGGTCATCAGATAGCATCAAACTCACTTCCATTTTTGAACTAAGGGAGAAACAGAAATACAGTGCACTAACCCACTACAGAATTCTACCAAGTCCTTTGTTTGGATTGGAGCACTGATTTGGACAAGAAACATCTCAAAGACATCAGGTAAGTCGTGGTACAGAAATCAATAAGTATTGGCCCTGACTCAGAAAAGTACTTAAGCCACTTGTACTTAAGCACGCGCTTAAGAGGCATGGTTACCTGAAGTTAATGGACTCTCTCATTTTCATATACGAGCACATAATATCAAATCTCAGTTAGGATTTAAATGAATTTTCAAGAGTATACTTTTTTAAGAGCAGCAATTAAAGAGAATAGCTTACTATAGCTTACTTTTAGTGGTAGGTAGGCAGCAATGGTGATGCTGGCACTAAGGTGAACATGACCATGAGTGTAACTAACAACAAGTGTTGTGTATCCTTGAGCCTCAGCTTTCACTCTGACTCCACTGCAAAAATCAGAACTTGGCTTAAGTCTCCCTGTCAAAAAAAACCCAAACAAAGAGTAAACATTTGGGGAGAATAAGGGAGACATTTTAATACAGATTTTAATACAGCTTTCTTGACAGTACAGTAAAACCTCCATTTAACGGACTAATTCGGGCGAGGGGGTGTCCGTTAAATGAAAATGTCCGTTATTTAATAATAATAAAAAAACCGAGCTGTCGGAGCAGCAGCCCGACCGCCACAGGGTCGGGGCAGCAGCTCCGCAGCCCGCCCGCTGCCAGGACCCGGGTGGCAGCCGGGAGCCGGCAGCCAGCCCGCCCGCTGCCTGGACCCGGGCGGCAGCCGGGAGCCGGCAGCCAGCCCCCGAAAAACGGATTTGGGATGCATCGGACTTGCTCATAAATTTTGTCCGTTGCATCCGAAGTCCGTTAAATCGGGGTCCGTTAAATCGGGGTTTTACTGTATTACGTTTTTGCTAGAAATATGCAGAGAATACGTACAGATAATTTCAGTGTCTGCATGGAGGAAATGCAATACCCATAGCTCTACTGAATAATGTATTGTCATTAGACTCAAAGCTGTCACCTTATGAAACACACAAACTAATTCAACTTCTTTTCCTTCCAAATTTTTCTAAAAGGACATCAGTCTTCTCTTTGGGATACAAAGTAATATAATTTTCTCCTTCTTTTAGCAGAATATTTTTTTCTTGCTGTTCTAAACTGAAACTGGCTTGTAATTAAGCCAAAATAAAATGCACAGTTAAAACAATCTTTACTGCACAGAGCATGATGTATTACCTCAATTCAAGTTAATGATTAAGTTCTAAGTTTATCTAGGGGAAATTAAGTTATTAGTTTCATGGCATGTGCCTGTTTGCTGACCCAGGTGTTTTGTGGGCTTTCATTTCTTCTCTCTCTTTTTTTGGTTTGACTGGATTTTTTTAACAGAACAATGGCAAATAAGATACATATACAAACTAAGTAGAATGACATTTAAAAGAGCTGCCTCTTCAGTAAGAAGTGTTGCAAGTGTAATAATAACTGCTTTGACTAGCTCAATAATACAACACACAGAACTAACAAGAAGCAGGCTAACAAAGGATTGTGGGTGCAAGGTAATCTGGTCCAGCAGACACCAGAGGACAACAAAGTCACTCAGCCTGTTAGTGCAGAAGGATTCATTAATGGCAAATTTAGAAGAAATTGCACATTCCATATTCTGGTCAGACAAGTGCTAGAATGGTGGACACAGCTGGGGAAGCACCTGAGGAAATGCACTGCTTAAAATAGTAAACTTCAGAGGGACAGTGCTTTGGCCCTCCTCCAATGACTGCGGGGAATGGAATTTAAGAAATTGCTATCCTCGGCCCCCATTTCTCCAAGAAAACAAGAAATCAGATGAGTGAATGGCTTAATAGAACTGAAATGGGAACTTTATGCAAATTTGGGCAAGGTATCCTAAGTGAAAGAGTTTGGTATCTTCACATCAGCCAATGTGACTCCCCAAAACCTGACATAATTGGTCATCTCTGGTGAGGAAACCATCAAGTTTGTTACAGCAAGGACTTTGAAAAAACAGCGGAAAGATCTGGGGCAGAGCAGCGTGTATGTGAGTCTGAACATTCCTCAGAGCAATTGGCTTATCTGTTGCCAGAGATGTTGGTATCCTTAAATACTAGAAGACAAAGAAATAAAAATGCTACTCCGTAAAAAAGAGAGAGGCATCTTCAATATACAGAAATATTGGACTACTATGGTCTCTGTATTTGCAGTTGGACATCTCTCTAGTAATCTGCCATGAATCCATTAAAATAGGCCATTACAAGTAGGTAAATGATTTATATTTGTAACATCTTGTAATCTAAACTGAATACATAGGAATTTTTTTTTGGTTTTGGTTTTAAAATCACCTTGGAGTGGTTTGAAGACGCCGCGGTTTTCTACCTCCACGACTAAGTCGAAATGTGAACAATCGCTCAGTGTGACCATCTCACTGGTTTCAATATTCACTAGGCCATTAATCCTCAAAGGCAGCTCTAGTATCTGACCCACACGTGCTTCAACTTGACACGGCGTGAACTCCATGCCACTAGGTTCAGTTACATATACCTGAGAGAGACAAGAAAAAACAAGGAGGTAAAGACACAGTCACACAAGGAACTAGAAAGTAAGTTTAAGACTCAGTAATTACGAGGGAAATGCTGGTGGGGGTTTATTAATTTTTTCTATAACTATGTTAATAGGCTCTCATTAAGGGTGTCTTTTTTCAATAGTGTATTTATAAGAGATTGTCAAGTGTGCACAGTGCTTGGTATAGTTTGGGGCTTTTTGGTACGATAGCAGAAATCTCAGTAAGTAAAATGACAATCTAGAGCTTGATCCTGCAACTTTCATTTATGTAGGCAATCCTTAGATGAGAAGCACCTCTGAAATCAAAAGGGTTATGTGTGTAAGTAAGAGAGGCAGTATCAGATTATAGAAGTCTAGATGGTCTGAAATGATTAACAGAATGTTTAAAGACATTATCTGAAGTATTGATGAGCAGGCCCTTGAATGGTATTTGTTTGTTACTCCAATTTGTTACGTTCTGGCTAATGTTAAAGAAATCATCACAGACTGATTGTAACACTTCATAACCATTGCTGTGATCAAAGCTTTTCATTTGCAGCATTTTTAACTTTTTAAACCATCTGCCATAAGCTTCAGGGTAAATTGTTAGACCATATGGTATGGTGTTAAAACTGCAATTCTCATGGAACATAAACGACTCTTCTTATAACTTGCTTATCAAGGTCAGAAGATAAAGCTCCTACCCCAAACACTTCAATTTATTCCAAATAGAACACACAACATTTAACACATTGGCAGAGATATTTAGTACCTTCACACAATGCTCAGTTTGCTCAATGTACTTCTCTAAAAGCTTGCATGGTAAGAAGCATTTTTCTGAGTTATTACCATCTATAAACTTTGAATTGTATTTGGAAATAGAGTTTTAATTAAAAACATCATTTCTAAACCTCCTGCTGGCAACTGTCATATTACTAAAAAGTGACATCTTTGGGACACAGATAAATATGGGCGCAGTGTCACAGAAAGATTGTAAAGTAAGTCCCATCTTGCTTTAACACTGGTTTAACAGCAGAAGAACATCACTGCTTACACATTTAAGCACTATGTTTAATGTCCATTTAAACTACATTTTGTAGAATTGATGTAGTTAACTTCAAATACATTAAAAGCAAGCTGGTGCACCCTGCAAAGATGTTGGAGATGTAGTTTTACCCAGCAAGTTTTGTTTCGAAAGATTATTCCCAACACAGTCATATTAAACAAAAGTCTGGCTCCATAAATAGCTCTTTTCATTACGGGACACTACTGGCGAGTTTGACAAGCATATACTTTCTCCCATTCTTGCCAGAATAAGCTCTGAAGCAAACCAGAGTACAAGGTGGAACCTGCAGGATTTTAGCTAGGTTGGATAAGGGAGGTCATAAAAGCGATTAGGCATTTTGGATCACCAGTGTCTGCAATTTTAATCCAATCAATTTGCTCCACATCCACTGCTAAATTATATCCATTCGCCTGTTATGCTGGTGCATTCTTCCAAGTCTACAAATGTTCTTCTGAACTCAACTGCCACTTTTTCTTGGAGATGGACAGCATTTTCTTTACAAGGCTCTCAAGTTGGATGTAAGGGTGAAAGGTTGCTTGCCAGACAGTCTCTCATTGCCTGGCATAAATAAGCATATTCCAGGTGAGGAGTTCTCTATTTAGGACCATATTGTACACAAATATACAGGCTCCAGGTCTCAAAATAGTCAAATAATTCATACAGAAACTTGCAGCTCTCAACCACCCTCTCCTACATCTACTGTTAAAATTCTGGAGCAAGCTTTTACCCCTCAGTTCAGATTCTCTTTACAATGCTTAGCTTTTTAAAGATTTTTAAAGCTACTCTGCCTTTCTCAAAGGCCTGCATTCAGGCCAAGCTCATACTTCAGAGGCTGCATTTCACGGAGGCCGATACAGACAAAAGTATGCCTGTTTTGGCCCCAATCCAGCTTAAAAAGTTAAGCACATGCCTATATGCCATGTTATATTAGGGCTGCCTGTATTCCTAAGAGCACCATGAATGCAACACAATCATTGAATACAGTGAAAAATAACACCATTTTTGAAGCAGGCAGAATGCTGTTACCCAAGTTAGAATCTGACCAGAACAACCAGGGCTACTGCCTTCTCTTTTGTAAAATAAATAAGTAAAATAAAATAATGTGGTTTATCCATTCAATTTATTTTCTACCAGTTTATTGTTCAAGATTACTTAAAGGCATTGGCCAGTTCTCCATTAAGGAACAGAGCACCATGTAAGCTCCCCTAACTGAAAACTTCCAAAGGTGCAAAAATTCTAGGAAAAAGTATTTCAATTCATGGAGCTCCATCATAAGCATCAAGCGGGAATTTTCTGCTCCCCCACTTCTTGTCAGAGATTTTCTTGTAGGTAGATTGCGATGCTTGTTCTTAGATTTTTCCCCACTAGGTCACTACCCCAAGCAATGGTTATTCTGGAAAAACAGTAAGAGCGGGTGTGGGTTTGCAGAGAGGTGGCCAATGCGTCCAAATGCCTCCTAATGGAGATATATTTTTTTGTACCCCGGAATCCTTGTGAAGCAATAACCCACTGAAGGAATCACAGTGTCTTTTCTAAACACAGTTTTAGCTTGTTTTGGGATCGGGAGCTCAACTGAGTTTGTCACGTGGGATTTTGTAAAATTCTGGCTTTCAATCCTTGCTGAGAAATAGAAGACACCATGCAGGTGGATGGGTATCATTTAACATCGGGGAAAACAAACTGTTTCTGACAGAGGCTCTGCAGGGCAACAAACAGTGTTTTTACTTAGGGTTATCAGGCTGATTGCTTGGCCTGCAGATATTGAGAATTTGTTACTTTTTTAACATAAAGGATTCAACTGGGAAAAGCCTTTCCTGGGAAAGGAGATAAAGGGACCAGCTAAATTTCATCGCGGGGACTGACATTAAAATAGTAATTAGAGAGAGAGTCTGAGAGGGGTAGCATGACCTCTGACTCAGCTTGCCCACCACAGGGCATGGATGTAGAATTCTGTGGAACATGTGACCAGGGGTTGTGGTGGAAGAAACACTCTGCTCTTTGACTGACAGCTCTCCCTGCCTTCTTCACAGCCTCTAAAGTTAACTTCCAGAAGTGACCAGAGAAAATACTGTTTACCTTCATTTCTCCATAGTGCAGTGGGTTCTGAACATCATTTGCCTGTATAACACTGACACCAATATCACTTCCAGTTGTCATGACTCCTTTGACTGTTACTGTAGCAACAGCCTGGTTAGAATAGGACCAACTGAAGTTTCCACTTCCACCATGAGCCTAAAACATGAAGGAAAAAATATTTAATTTGTATTAATATGGTGCCTTGTTCTCTTGGTTACTATCTACTCAAACTTCGGACATACTGCATAAAATGCTGGACACACTGCATAGCGTTAAGAATGCTAGCACTGAAATACAATGAAACTGAAGCCCCAACACTTTAAATCAGCAAGGCCAGTGACTACCAGATTTCTGCCCTTCATTCATTTTAATTTCAAATTTCTTCACACATGTACATTTTGCTCATCACTGCCGCTAACCTAAAGGCCTCTCTCTACTGCTGCTGCAGAATTCCAATGCTCGTAGATCCCTCTGATTAATAGCATTTGCAGTCAGCATATCATTTCACAAGTCAGCACAACAGAGGCCCAGTGTATGTGATTGCAGTATTTTTCAAAACTCCAATTAATTTTCTATTGCTGAAAGCCAAAGACAGTCAAGTGGACGATTTTTGGTCTCAGTGCAGCTAACCTATTGTACTACGGCAACTGGCTTCTACCAATGGGAATTGTTCAGCAGTCTAAAAAGCAAAAGAAGAGGGCAGAGAAAAGGAAACGAAAATTGATTTTTTGCTGCTATCACATCTTTATTTTTAGCCTGAAGGGTATGTTAGCAGATGTTTCTGTATCTGTAAATCTGGCAGACATTGCTCGAGGAATTTCTATCGCTCATCAAGAATGAGTGATAGATAGCAATGCAGATTGCCCAGACTTACCTTGGGCAACACAGAGGCCTGTACACTGCGTAGGTTACATCCTCAGCCAGGCTCTTTAAGGATTCAATCATTGCCAAACCTAGATATTCAAGTCAAAGGGGACCATTCCCAAGAATCAGAGCTTTCCAGTTCATGAAGGATTTTAAGATAAACTGCCAGGATTTTAACTTTATTTTAGTTTAATGGAGCGAGGGGAAAAAACGAATTATTCAGTCTTATGGTCTGTGTCACAGGAGAGATGAATGACCTTGCCCATTATGTAGTATGGTAACTGGGTAGCTTATTGAAATCAAACATCAGCTGATGTTTCACATTCACACTGAGTCAAGAACCATCAAGTTTGCCCCATCAGAAGTAACATTGTAATTTTCGATCTGTAACCTTCTTATATAAAGAAAACCATTGCTATAGAATTCATAGTTTTTAAATAGCATTATGTTAAGTTACAAAACATCGTGTTGCACACCAAAAGGTACTGAGACTAATTTGCATTTTTTCTAAAAACATCCTTTTTTCTATCACACAGGTACTCCTCTCTACATCCTATTGTCGACCTGTGAGTAAATGTTCTATAATGAGAGATACAAAAAGAATAACGTCCTACAGCAAGAAGCTTCAAATTACGTGGGGGTTAATTTCTGTGGCATAGTAAACATTTTCTATAATCAGTTTCATGATTCAACTGATGTAAACAAACTACAATGAAAAACAAGTTTTGTGTGAAACTACAATGAACTACAATGAAAAACAAGTTTTGTGTGGGCAGTGAAAAATGAAAAACTACTGGCCAAATAGGCAACAGTTGGAGTAGGACATGGGGAAATAGGCCTAGTCGAGAAGGGTGAAAGCTCAGATTTCCATAGGATAATGCAGAATTATTTATTCAAGGTGCTTTGGAGACATCAGGTAGATCTGGATAAACAGCATCAGTTACAATAGTCAGAAGTCTGACTGTAAAAATATTACCTTCTTATGTGTATGCAGAGCCACATCTTCTTAGTAGGCAGCCAAAAAAAACCATGTTACTACTTTTTACTCTAGTTACTACTGAACAGCTCAAGGAGAATAAACTGGATTCTATCCTGACTTGCACATCATCCATGGACTTGTTAACTGGGCTCTACCTGCACAATTTGTATTACTGATGATGCACAAGACAGAAAGAACACAACTTGACTTTCAGAATCCTAGCTTTGGAGGGCTGACACTTGGCTTTCCTAAAGTAAGAAAAGTAAAAACGTGTTTAAACTCTCTTTTTACATGTATTCAGAGCCAGCTTAGAAATCAAGAAATCAGTGAGATAAAATAAACATGGAACCCCTATGATGCTATTTGGACAGAAACACTTTACAGAGATTAAACAAACTTTGGTACTAGCCCAAAGCCCACCAAAATCTCTGGGAGTTTATTTCTCTACTTAAAAGAGCATGATCCAAAACCCACTAAACAAGAGATGGAGACCGATCTGAAAAGAAGATGCAGTAATAAACTGTCTACTGTAATTAATGACCAATTGTAACTGAGCACTAACTACTGTTCTGATAGTTAAGCCTACAAATTTGCCCTAATTGTGAGGGCAGCCAAGAGAAGTGAAGGTTCACGAAATGTCACAATAGCCTATTACAACAAGCGTTGATGGGAAAAGCAAGATGGAAAGACTGAATTAGTAAAAAGAAAAAAGGCCTCTTGTTAGAATACAAGGACTGTGTTAAGATTGTGACTGGTAAACATGAAGAGCAGAGGACTAGAAATCAATTAATCAAAATACATGTGTCTGAAATTAACGGACAAAATAACGAGGGTATGGGCTATTCTGCCCATCACTTCCTTTTGGGGTTCTTAAAGAAAGAGACTTTGGGAGAAAAATCAGTTCCTGGAGTGAGCTTCACTATCCTGGCTGCCATCCTCACCATCTCCTGAGACCCAGGAATTTCTTCATCCTAATCCTGAGAGATGACCACCTGGGATATCAGACTCTCTCTCCCTCTCCCTCCCCGCCCCCCGAAATGTGTCCTTTTCCTTCCCTACCTTATTTCTTCTCTTTCCTATCTCTCACTTTTTTCCTTCTGTCTAAGAAGAATCTGGCTTAGCCGGCAAGACTGCATATTTTGCAACACTGCTGTACACCTGTGACCAGAAAGAGGCAGCTCAAAGCAATGTCCTAAACAGTCCAATGCTAGTTACAAGTTTGCCAGGTCTTGGAGTGGTTGATAAGAGCATGTGCTAGGTCTGTATTTTTCCAGCAGTGAGATAACAAGAGTTAACATCAGAGACAGAAGCTGCATTTTCTATCTTTGCTGTTCTTTTCTCTCCCTTGTTGTGTATTTTCTTATTTTATCTTCTTAGGAAACAGCACTTTAACAGCAGCAATAACAGCAGTCCATCTCAACTAACGTCTTTTTCTCCAAAAGGACAGTTATTACCATGCTTAATACCATCTAAGAAACTGTGAAATGTGTTTTCTCCTTTCTAAATACTTTCAGGAAAAGAACCTCTCTTGCATTCTGGGTGAGGTCTTAGGTATTGAGTCCAAGTGACCTTGTTCAGGATCTCAATCATTGAGGCAGCCACAAAAAGCTGTGTCTGTACGGTGGTTGGTGCCTATCATGGTGGCAACCCTAGGACCGTTGGTGGACTCCGGTGGTGAGAGAAACTGTCAAGTCAAAGAAGGAGGCCTGCCGAGCAATGCTCGCGAACCAGACTCCTGATATGACTGAGAGATACTGGCTGGCTAAGAATGCTGCAGCTGTGGCAGTTGTTGAAGCAAAAGCCCAGGCTTGGGAGGAGTTTGGAGAGACCATGGATAATGACTACCAGGGGCCTCAAAGGCATTCTGGCAAATCATTTGTTGCCTTAGAAGGGGTCAGTGGGATGTTGCCCAGGTGGTAAAACACTGACTTCGACAAAGGAGATTGTCGAGAAAAGGAGCACTTTGAGGAACTCCTCAACTCGATGGATATGTTCCCCTTCCAGGAGGCAGCACTGGACTCCTCTGGTGAGATCGGATTGATTTCTGATTCTATTCTCAGAGTGAGAGCTACGTTCATATTCTTGGCATCAAGTCGAGTTCATGCAAGGTGGGTGTTGGAATCCACCAAGAATGTGTCTTATCCCCACTGCTGTTCATGATTTTCATGGACAGGATATCAAGGTGAAGCGGAGCTATGGAGTGTATCCAGTAAAGCGACTCAGAGGTGGCATCTCTGCTGTTTGCAACTGACGCTGTCCTCCTTGCTACATCAGACTGTGATCTCAATATTTTACATTTCAAATATTTTCACCTTCCCCCCTTCTCCTTTTCTGTATTTTCAACGAAATGTTAACAAGGATTTGTCACAGCACCTTTGCTATGATACCAAGCAGGCTGAGGCCTGTGTACACCAAATCCCAAACCTTGTTTACTGTTGGACAGTTAGGATCATTGTAACCCCTGTGACGCTGCGGGCCCTTTTATTCCATCTAAATTAATACAATGCTGCTGTAAATGTAGATTAGGTACAAACTTTTCAGTAGATCCACTTTATAATTTAAGGAAATCAAAGCAGAACATTTAAAGATTTATTTTTTATGAAAATCAATGTAACCAGTTGGACATTTAATATAACGCTAACTGCCACCATGGCAAAAAAAAAAAAAGGATTAAAAGAAGAAACGAAGGAACATTTTGAAAGAGCATGCGCCAAATGTTCAACTCTCCATCAGGACAACCAACTTGAGTTACAGCAAAGTAATAGAAATGTGCAACAGTGCTGGGTATTTTTACATGGTTATGTATAGGGTAACTGAGTATCAGCCGAATTCTGGTCTCTCACAGGTGAAAATCCAGTTGAAGCTAATGAAGTCATTCCAGATTTACACCAGTGTGGAAGAGCAGAATGGGGTATGCGTCCCTGTATGAAGTGCAAAAATAAGCCATTCAAATCTTGTTTTATCATATGTAGGCTGCTTCATATCTCCCTGGACAGTTTGATTAGAGAAAAAGACTCATTTCTCAGCACACACGTATGCCAAGTAGATAGACAGGAATTGTACATGCAATATATTTGAGGCCAAATGTGTTGGGGAATCTTCATTTAGTGACCACCTCAGCAGTATACAAAAAGGTTCCTGATTTAAGAATACAATCTGAACTGGAGAAAAACTTAAAACAAATACTATTTGCTTTGTAAAATCTGCTTCCAGTGGAGCACATTCAAAAGATTATTTGCTTTAACGCTGCACCTGGCAAGCATAGCAGCATGAGGAGGACAGGAAGAGCACAAGAAAGAGGAGAATTTTAAAAACACTGTTGTTGAATCTACTGTAAAGATAGCTGTGGCCTTTGCCTTCCAATAACCATGTTATTGGTACAGCCAGGGAGATAGGCAGGGAATGAAGGATGCCAACGTTAATGCTCTAGGGAGTTGCCCACTCATCTTAAGATGGCTTCTTGGCAGTCACTATGCCAACTAATTCAGGGAACCTACTTGCAATAAATTAAATGCCTCTCTCATTGCCTGAAATCTGTCACACAATTATCGGTAAGATTAGCTTTTTTGCATTTATGCTTTACTTTAAAAGGTACTGACAAGAGAGACAAAAATAACAGCGGTGCAACTCTTTTTAAAACAGTTACCAGTCTGTGCAATTGAACTCCCATGAAATTCTACCAAACACACTTTTAATGTGAACATGCCTGCAGCATCCAGAGTTAATATTTAGCAGCAGATTTCCCAAACAACTACTGGCCTCACTGAATCTGCCAGAGTGACACTTCCTGCATTTAGATGGATTCCTTAGGATACCTTTATTGTGTACTGATAGGCTCCTGCCCTCGGCTGCCATGGAAATGTCAAAATGCTCGGCGAAAGGACAATGGGAACATAAATTTCCACTTCTTGCTGGTTTCGTACTGGTACAGGCAATGTATGAACACCTCCATCCTATAATAAAGTAACAGCATGTACAATTATAAATGACATTCATAGCACTTTTTAAAAAGAAAAGTCTGTATTTATTTATAAATAGGTTACACACACACACACAGAAAAAAAGGACATATTTAGCACCTTTTTTTTTTTTTTTTTTTACTATTAGCTCTGTACTTCCTGTGAGCAAATTAGCAACTAATTGGAGCTATGCCTACTCTATATCAGATAAATATCACCACTGTCATTACTCTGGAGCCAAAGATGAACATGGCAATTTACTGGCAAATTAAGTAACAAGGGGCCCACTTACCCCTTCTCCACTCCTTGTACATCATACATCATCAGTGGTTTGAGTATTGGCCTGCTAAACCCAGGGTTGTGAGATCAATCCTTGGGGGGCCATTTAAGGATATGGGGATAAATCTGTTGGATGATTTAATTGGGAATTGGTGGTGCTTTGAGCAGGGGGGTGAACTAGATGACCTCCTGAGGTCCCTTCCAACCCTGATATTCTATGATAAGGGCTGTTACATTGCCATCAAGAGCCTTCCATGACTACGATTCCCAATGAAGATGTCATTTCCCCACTGTTACTCCTGCTGGGGTTCTGAAAGTACTGCAACTCTCACAGACCTTGTGGGGGCCTTTTCAGAGAAGTGGATAGAGAGAGGCTGACTGCCTGAAGCAGAGGGTGGAATTGGTTCATCACTCAAGGAACAGCTAGGAAGAGATTTGAGAACAAATGTGTCTAGATATTTGAACCCCATCAAGTTTCAGACATAAAATCAAGTTGCTGAATGGGGAGGATTATTCCTTCCGAACTGAAGTACTTGGCAGCCACCACAACTGGTCCAGTAGCAGAAAAGTTTAATCAATATTCATTTTTAAGAGGCTTGTAGGCTGGTATGTTTGTCAGGTCTTCTTTCTAGCAGATGACAGAAGTGACAAAGAGTCCTGTGGCACCTTAAAGACTAACTGGACAAAGTGGGTATTAGCCCACGAAAGCTTATGCTTCAATACTTTAGTCAGTCACTTCTGCAATTCCAGACTAACACAGCTACCTCTCTGATTCTTAACAGATGATAGAAAGTGTCCCAAAATGTAATAGCACGCAAAGCAGGGCCAGGACATGGCACAGTGAGTCAGAATTTCCCTGCAAACGTTAGTAAATCTTGACATTTACTCAGAGTATGTGACTGGGCCCTTAATCAGCACCCTGCTACAAGCCATGCCCACATATTCCAGATAGCTACCAGGGAAGAAATTCAGAGCAGTGCATTTCAATCACTCTAAACAAGAGGTAAATGGCTCATAGCTAGGAATCAATTTTGCAACCCTTACTCAGGAAAAACATCTATTATTTATTATTTCTATTTTTGTAGCATTCAGCAGTCCCACCTACAAATCAGGATCTCATTGTGTTAGGCACTGTACAAACAGAACAAAAACACTTTGTTGAGCATTTTGCTTAAGTAAGGAATTCAGGCTCTGCCCCCTCATCCACTTATACATGTCTTATTTTTGTGTGGCTTAGTCACTTAATTTCTATTTTTTCTTTTCAGAGTAGTGTACCAATAAAAAAAATTCTGATGTGTGCATACTTGATCGTTTTTCTACGTATATGAGCAAACTAGAACATTTCTTAGTAAGACATACCTGATCTACTACAGATGTTAAAGCAGCATCGATAATAGTTTGACCCTTCTTTATTGCTTTCACATAGTAATATGATCCATTCAGAGAGGATTTCAGAATCTCAAAATATTCTTCAGACAACTCTGTATTAATTCTGATATTCTGAAATTAAAATATATTGCTTATGTGTTGTCAGGGATTAACAACATTGAGGAACACATTTCAGGACAGCCATAAAAATTATTTTGCTAAAAAAAAAAAAAAAAAAAGAATTAAGAAAATCCAACCAGAAAAAAAGTAATGCTATATATATGGTCAACTTACAAACAAATAAATCCCCAAATATCCAACCTTCCTCTCAGACAAATAAATAAGATTAAGCTAAAATTTCCAAGCTTGAGATTAGAAAGCTAAATAAGGTTTTCAGATGTGCTGAGCACAGGTAGCTTCCAAAACAGATCACTCATGTTGATGAATGAATATGGATTCAGATGCCTAATGTGAGGTGCTGAAGTTTGAAAATGTTGACATAAATAATGTAAATAAATGTTATAAAGACACAATGCATAACTATATATAGTTCAAACAGGCTTATCTGAAGTTCAGGTGTATAAGAGGTTCTTTCCCCCCCCCCCCTTTAAGACAGACATCATCCAGTGTATCAAGATCATCTTACTGGTTTCCTGTAGGACAGAGTACAGTCGGACCCCGCAATACCGCGACAATCGGGATCCAAAAAAACCCAATCGCAATAAGCGTTGGGTCGCGGTATTGCGGGGTTCCGCGCATCAAAGCAGTGCCCGCCGTCAACATTGTGAGCCAGCCGCGCCCTGTGCTATAAACGGATTCGCGCTATCGCGGGGCGCGGTATTCCGGGGTCCAACTGTACTAGCATCCAAAAACACTTCTATCATCATAATTTAAGAGAAATTATTTCCATCAAAAACCTGTAATGTGTCAGGAAAGGAAATCACTACTTCTACCACTAAACTAATCAATTAAGATTTTACAATCTCCAATTTACAATTTCACTATTTTGTCATCCATAATACACAAGGAAATATATGAATTATTTCACTATTAAATGTATTTGTAATTTGGGTTCAAACTTACTTCGGTGTAGCTATGTGGTATGGAGTGTGAAAACACCACACCCCTGAACAACATATCTATGCCAAAAAAAGCCACCCTCCCAGTGTATACACAGCTATGCCAACAGAAGAGTGCTTGTGTTGGTGTAGCTGATGTGCTTGTGGTCCCATTCCTCCTACATAGGAAGAAAAACTCCTCTTGTCGATATATGTTGCGTCTATACTGGGGGCTATATCTGTGTAATTATGTAAACTTACTCCATAAAACTAGAGAAGAAAAATCTGACAAGAGGTTCAAAACAGATTCAATACCTTGAAAATGTCTGCTAACTTCAGTTGGTGCTCATCTTTACTGGATGCACTGGTTTGGAAGTTTCATTCTATTGTGAACATGCAGAGATGCTTTTCTGTCACAAGTGCTAAGATGTGCCCCAACCGAGCTACCCAGCATGCTTTTTAACAACAAAAAAATTTACAACTTTCCAAGTCTGTGTAAGTAAAGGGCTGCTTAGCTAATTGCACAATTTTTTTTACAGAGTTGCTAGACACACAACATCCAGTAACACAGAATAGAAACATACACCAAACACTGCACTTACATCAGATAAAAACACCTTGTTGCTTGATTTGTCATATGCTTCTATTGTAATTTCATACAGTCTGCCTGTTTCTAGGACCCATCTGTCACCAGGATAAATTGAAAATCCTGTAAAACAGAAAACATTCAACAGCACAGACCAGAAGGCCATTTATATGATGAATTATTATGCATCACATATTCACAAACATTTTGGTTCATAAAATTTAAAGATGTGCTTTAACTGCTGAAGACTAGTGGTAGGGAAACGGAGAGAAAATCAAGTTAAAGCCAAAATCGCTTAATATGAAACATTTTCCTATTAAAAAGACATTTCTACTATACTACAATTTATATATGTGAGCAGGTACAGGTACTTAGATGTACTTAGGTGTACCAACACCGCAGAGAGGCATTGACACAGGTACATAGTTTGAGAATTTGTTAAAGAAATAAACACTCTGAAGAGTAACAGCAAATACTAACCTAAATACCCAGGATCCACAACATAGATAGTGCTGTTTGGTAATCTGGAAGCACCTTGCATGCGAATACCTGCAATCTAAGTCAAGGAACTAAAAGGTTTTGAAAGAAGAACATTACAACTAACTTTTGGCTGGAACTGCTTTCATGGCTATTTAAAATTGACTCCATGTCCCTGAAAAGAAGGCCAAAAAAAATGCTAGCTCCCTTAAGAAATTGAGCATTTCCAGAATATATGATTTGCAACACACAAATACACACCATCTCAGTCCCTTCTCCCACTAAGGTAACAGGCAAGATAATTTAATGGATCTTCTCTATCCCCAAAGCCCTGATTTCTAGGAGCATGTCAAGATATCTGGAGATAGTGGTGTGACCGAACTCACAGCAGTGTTACTTTCTATACCTCTTTCAGCTACTGCTGATTTTCGGACGACTGGGCAAAGCATGGACAGTTTTATCCTGTTGTGTGGCAAAGAGTGGAAAATCTGCCTCCTGACATCAGGCATTGAATGCTGATCTAAAGAGCACCCCACAGAAAGGATATTTTTGTGCCCCAGCACTAGGTTAATTTGTCCCTGCTGCAATGCAGTTACCGTTGATGTTGCCTGATCCAGCTTGGCAACAGGCCGAGCTGGATCTCCCTCTGGGCCAAGGATGTTGTTCTGAAGCTGCAGTTCATAGTGATCTGAAGGCATCATTAATTCTGTACATGAAGCAAGAAGACACATAAAACAACACAAGCTAATGTGTCACTATTTGGACCCTGTTAATTATTACTGATTAATTTTTTATTTGATGCCTAGCTCACATTAAATTGGTGCTTTAAATAGTTTTGTAGAAAATGCATTTTCTACACCCAGGCATGAAGCATAATCTAAGCTAGATGAATAAAATAATATTTTTTCCCATTGTTGAAGCCTAGAACTAAAATTGTCTTCCTGCTTAAAAGGAGAACATCAGATCAATTTCTGGTCTTAGCAAATGGAACTTTTTACATGAGCAACTGAAATACATGCTGCTGCATCCCATATGGCCAGCTAGGGAGCTGAAGTAGGTCTAAGTGAATACATTATTTCATATCTGGCTTCTTAAAATAACTCCCATCAACAATATTGCAAGTGTCTAGTACTTGTACCAGTATCTTATAAACAAATCTCCTCATCCTCTGAAATTGGTATGCAGCTAGTTCAACCCTTTTCCAATCTTCATATTAATTTGACAAGAAAATGGAGGAACATCTAAATCAGGCATTTCACAAATTGAATGAACCTTTCTGTGGAAAACAAATGTACTAAAAATTCAAATGTTTCCCAATATGAAAGACAGATGAACATGTTTGAATAATACAGATCTGGGTCCAAAGCTTGCAAACTGTTATGAATTTGCTCAAATTTACACACATGATTAATACTTAATAGGACTACTCCTACATAGAAGACAAGCATATGCATAAGTGTTTGCATGGTGAGAGAAAGTGGGGAGATAAAGGATCTCTCATCATAATTTGGATTATGAAATTTAAACAGTCTAGGGTTAATTTAAGACCATTTCCTTATCATATACACAATATTTTAATTTTCTACTCATAGGTGAAAAATTCACACTGAATGTGGAATATTAAGAAAAACGGAGGAAGACAAACCTGTAATCTTGCCTTGTCTTATTTTCTGAACTTTATATTGAAGTGATGTTCCTACCAGCAGGTAGATATCATAAGCTGGATTTAGAAGAATGTTTTCCAAAATAAGCAACCTGACTTCTGCAGGAGGTACATTCTATTGGTTAAAAGAAAAAAAAAAGCCACAGTTTAAAGTAACAAACATACCTATTTAAATAAAGCTTCATAAACAACAAATTAAAAATATCTATAAAGTTATTTCTGTCCTGAAGAACAGTTTAACATCACCACTATTCTAACGGCAATAGAACTTGGAGCACATAGTGGTGCACAGAAGCACAGTTTCACTTTGCACTTTCAGCAATGGATGCTAAAGGAGATAAGCAAAATGAAACATTTTAACATATCTGAGCAGGGTCATACCAATAAACAGTGAACTTAATGATTAATTTGTAAAATATCAAGTGATGAATACAAAGAGGATGTCTCAGATATACAGAGATAAGGAATATTTGACCATGAAATAAGACAAGCAAAAAAAATAAAATAAAATAAAAACTGGCCAGGGCGTTAGAGACAATGTAATCAAAATACTTTGGTACAGTCACTTCACTCTAATCATTACAATAGTACTTGTTGTGCATCTCTTACTAAGATCAACCAGTGTTTTCATAGGGCTTTCCACAACTGCTCTCAAAACAACTTGAAAAATCTCAACGCTGGCACGCTTCTGTGGCTTTTGGCTTGTTTGAAGTGTATCATTTAATAAATATCAATGCCTAAGAATATCTCATGACTACACAGAAAAAGACTGGATTTGAGTGAAAGAATGTACAGAAAAAAAGGTAAATGTATCAAACATTTGTATCTGTTTGTGCTCTGCAGGGAGCATTTTAGAAGGGTCCGAGCAAATTACATGTAGCAGCACTCCAAAAGTCTGCACTGTAACATGCATCATACCAAACGGTCACAGATTTTTTTTTAAATGACTTCCTAGAGTAGGACAAGCTCAGCAGGTATGTGGTGCAAGTGTTTTTCTTTTTACACTGAAGTGCAGCAAACATTTAAATTCTCTACTTGCATGACAATTTTGAAATGCTTCAGAGGAGACATTCAGGCGCATTAGATGAAGAATACTTTTATGGAGAACTGGCATTTACATATTTACCAGATAGACTTAAGAGTGGATTCTCCATTTTTCAAGTACAGTAGACTCTCGATTAACCAGAATTGGGTTAACCAGGATGTGGATTAACCAGGATGACAAGAAAAATATGCATAACTCACAGGGCTGGCTCTGGCTTTGTTGCCGCCCCAAGCACACACACACAAAAAAATCCCATCGGGGGCAAGGCAGCCAGTGAACCAACTCCCCCTCCCCCTGCCGCAGGGTGGCTGGTGAACCAACCACTCCCCCCTCCCCCCCATATTTCCTATGGATGGTGATTATCTGGGATTTTATTAACCAGGATTAATTTTTTCCCCTATCATCCTGGATAATCGAGAGTCTATTGTACTGGGAATTTTTTTAACCTCATCACACATTTAAAATCTCCCCACCTATATTCCAATCTATGGCCTAAATTAAAAATTTGACACATTGTTAAAGCCTGCAATTCTAATTACATTTCTTGAGGATGGGAATGTGAAGAGAAAAATGAAGCTTTTGGGAGGAAATTGCTGTTAAATACTCAAGGAAGCCTGAAGGCGGCCAGTTTTAGTTTATTGGTAAAGTGTTCTATAAAGTGTTATATAAACTTTATAGATCTTTATAAAGTGTTCTATAAAGATCTATAAAGTGTTTTAGTTTATTGGTAAAGATCTCATCAGCAATACTGTGAATCTGGAGTAACTGCAAGGAGTAGAGCAGAATTACTTTTCATTTGCACCACTGAAACCAAAATCTGGTCCTTAAGATGCACTATTCTTTTTGTACTTCTAAATACTATTTTCAGAGGATGTAGATTATTTAACCAATACCTGAAAATGTAAACCAATATATTTTGTTTAATAGAGAAACTGGCAATATATCAAGTAATTGCATACAGATACTGGATGGATTTTTTTTTTAAATATTGTAAGTGAACATTTATTTCTTAAAATATTGCAAAGTTTAAATTATTAATGAAATGCAAAACATTCCTATAGGAAATAACCCTTTAAAAAAAAAAAAAAAAAAAAAAGAGAGAAATGTCTGTTAAGCTGATTGTACTAACAGAAAGGACAATTTCATTACTAGGGTTAAAATGAAAACACAGTTACTGTAGATTACAAAGAAACAAATAGCATAAATCGATAGGCGAGCTGGGAAAAAGGCCAATGCTATAGTTAAACACACTTGTTTATTAGCATTTGATCTCACGGCTTTCTGAGATTGGAATCTAATCAGGCAGAACTGATTACAAAATGAGGATTGGTACAATGCAGGGAACTAAGGGGGTGGTCTCAATTCAACACAATGCTCAACATAGAAAAATCAATCAGATAAATCCTTAATATTTGTTGACAGGGGGCCAGAGCTGATAATCACCAAGCAGTGGGAATGCTTCTATTTGGTAGCAGTAGTAGATCAAGGCTCCAATTCAGCAGGTACCTACCTGTGTGTCCCCCACTTAAGTCAGGCTGACAACCTACATGCTTTAAGATACACGTGTTTAGGTGTCTTGCTGAATCAGGGCCCTGTTGAGCTACACAATGCTATACAGCATTAAGTGAAGGCCCAAATCTGGCAGATGTCGTCCAAGGATATTAATAAACAAACATTAATAATAGCAGCACTTATTTCAAAATGTATTATGTCAAAGCACTGTGCAAACATCCAAGTGTCATTATGCTCTGATTCAAAAGACAATAAACTTGGAATCCCAAGATGCCTTTTATTTTTCATAATCACTTCTCAACTTCCCGTAGAATGGGGTAGGCAACCTATGACACGTGTGCCAAAGGCAGCATGCGAGCTGGTTTTCAGTGGCACTCACACTGCTCAGGTCCTGGCCACTGGTCCGTGGGGCTCTGCATTTTAATTTAATTTTAAGTGAAGCTTTTTAACCATTTTAAAAACCTATTTACTTTATATACAACAATAGTTTCGTTCTATATTATAGACTTATAGAAAGAGACCTTCTAAAAATGTTAAGATGTATTTACTGGCACCCAAAACCTTAAATTAGAGTGAATAAATGAAGACCCAGCACACCACTTCTGAAAAGTTGCTGACCCCTGCAGTAGAAGTTTGCACAGTTTACAAGTGAACAGCCGTTTTTATAACTGGGAGCCTAACATAATCTGGGATTTCAAAAGTAAGCTGTCTTATTTCTGGCTTGCACATCACCACAATAAATTCACATTATTATTAAGTATTTGTATTGCAACAGTGATTAGAGACTCTAATGAGAATTGGAGCCCCTCTGTACTAGGTGCCATATAAACAGAGTGAAAGGTGGACTTTGCCCTGAAGACCTAACGATCAAGGAGACGGAAAAGAAATTGTGAATTTAAAGTGCATTCCGTTGTAAAACAAACTAAATAACACAGGAACGAGATATCCACACCATCATGTCAGAGTCAGGTTTAGAAACTAGCTTTGGGACCCACATCATTTGGGGTGCTCATTAAAGAGAATAACTGCACTATTCACTCCAGTGATGGGCAAAAATCAGTGAAGTAGTATTGGCAACTACCTCATGAAAAGCCACATAATCAACCCGTTGGAAAAAAAGGGGCAGTGCTATCATAACGGATAAAGGAAGAGATATTGGAGTGAAGTACAGTAAAACCTCCATTTAACGGACTAATTCGGGCGAGGGGGTGTCCGTTAAATCAAAAAGTCCGTTATTTAATAAAAAAAAAAAAACAAGCTGTCGGAGCAGCAGCCCGCCCGCCACAGGGTTCGGGGCGGCAGCTCCGCAACCCGCCCGCTGCCGGGACCCATTATTAAGGGAAATAACTCATTTCTGTAAATTGGTTACAAAGTCAGAGGAGAAGCCTTGCACATTTAAAGATGTATTTCTGTATACGGTGAGAGATGCAGCCGTGAAAGATTTAACACATTTGCTGGTGGGACCCAGGCTCGAGCCGGGAACCGGCAGCCAGCCTGCCTGCTGCTGTGACCCGGGCGGCAGCCGGGAGCCGGCAGCCATCCCGCCCGCTGCTTGGACCCGGGCGGCAGCCGGGAGCTGGCAGCCAGCCCGCCCGCTGCCTGGACCCGGGCGGCAGCCGGGAGCTGGCAGCCAGCCCGCGAGAAATGGATTTCGGATGCATCAGACTTGCTCAGAAATTTTGTCCATTGCATCCGAAGTCCGTTAAATCGAGGTCCGTTAAATCGAGGGTTTACTGTATGTAGTAATATGGGAGAGAAAAATGATCCAGCCCCAGGGAAGTTCTGCCATCAAAATATATAATAAATGAACCATGTGAACTTCTTACCTTATAGGCAGATTCCTGTATTCTTGCTTTTAATTTGGAACTCCCTGTTTTCATTCCAGACACCAGAACGGTGTCTCCTTGTTTGGCAACTTTTTCCATCTCTAATATATAGGAAGGCGGTATGTAGGTAGATTCTAAGAATCTGAGTATACTGAAAAGTGAACAGAACAACTTTATGAGACAAGAGTCATGAATAATGTATGCTAACCTGGATCAGAACTACAGTATTGTTTATTTCTAGCACAAATGCCCACTGCAAATGTAAGGCGCTTATCTTATGCCAGGAAAGAGGATCAATTTTCACTTATATTCCTGAACACAGGAATGTTAAATTAAGCTTTCATGGGTGCTGTATGGGCTTGTGTAGGACTGGAAAACAGATGTCTTTAGTAGCTACACACAGGTCCCTTTTCTAACCTATATTGAGACTATTGGGCATAACTATACTCAGTACCAAGATAATTCAGAGTTTGCATTGTATTCTACAATGGACATATATTGCACAATATATTTGTGTGCTCTGACATTGTGGTACTCTGGCTTGTGTGGCTAATTTGTGTAGTGACTCAGATAAAAGTGCATCTGAAGCCTATGTATAGAAGGCAGGACCTTCTTAGACACATAGGAAACATGGATGAGGTATCTCCAATGATGTTTCCAGTCTGCATATAGAGGACTCTCTAGATCAGTGGTCCCCAACCTTTTCATCGCCGCGGACCGGGCCACGCATGCGAGTGAGGCTTGCGGCCCGGCGGCCCACCCCGCCCCTTCCGGCTTCCGGCCGACGTCCCTTCCGGTTCCGGCCGCCTTCCGCATTTTGCTGCTTTCCCGCCTTTTTTCTTAATGTTTCGGCGCGGCGGGATCATGTGTGTCCGCCGAAAAGCCGCAGGGAAACGGCGGGAAAGCAGCAAAATGCGGAAGGCAGCCGGAACCGGAAGGGACGTCGGCCGGAAGCGGAAGGGATGTCGGCCAGGAAGCGGAACGGACGGCGGCCGGAAGCCGGAAGGGGCGGGGCGGAGGGGAACGCGGCCGCGGACCGGTGCCAAATGCTACACGGACCGGTACCGGTCCGCGGACCGGGGGTTGGGGACCACTGCTCTAGATCAGTGAAGTATAGTAAATGGAAAAGGCATTGTGGTTCTGTTTGTGATTAAGAGAATATTATGGTGTTTTGCTCAAGTGAACCAGAAGGGTGTTTGATGTGAAGTGGATAGGAAGTGCTGATTACATGTGCATGGGCAGTATGTATTTTGTGGTCTCTGTTTGAAAGGCTGCTTAACACCTTCCAATCACCAGAAAGTATAGTAATTAGGAGAAAAGGAATTTCTAGAGGACAGGATCTGGGTAGATGTTGATTACAGGGTCAAATTTTCAAGGTTGCTTCAAAAAAAACATCAAAAACAAACCATAGTATGAAATTTTCTAAGGAGCTGAATGACGTTAGGCACTGGACCTCCACTAAATTTCAGTGGGAGTTCAGCAACTTACCTCCCTTGGGTTTCTTTAAAAAACAGCCCTAACCTCTGAATTTCTTGTTTCAAAACTTTTCTTTTTTGGGGTGGGGGATATTAACACAACCACTTTATTAAAAATATTATACGTTAAAAGTGTCACAGTTTTTCCAACCCTTCGAGTTTTAAATCAAGATGAGATGTCTTTCTAAGAGCTGGGGTGGATTTTCAAAAGCTAATAAGTGACTCTACATACAAAAGCTGCGCCATTTAAAAAAAAAAAAAAAACACAAACACATTAGTGCAGAAAGAGTTCTAGCCATAGAAGCTGCTAAAAAGGCATGTTTTGCCATTACAAGCAAAACCCAGGGGAAATACTGGCAGCAAAAAAATACTGCAGGTTTGATAAGAGAAATGACATTGGTTTATATTAAAAAACCACACCCAATATAACAGAGTACTACAGACACAACAACATAGATATTTCATATTAATGAGCAGGACTCAAAGCACAATATACTTTCCTATCTCCTCTGCCTTACGCTTCGATTCACGTCCTTATTAACTAAATTTTGCTGGATATTATTTTCTTAAGTAAATGGAAAACCTGGCACTTGAGTTTGAATCTATTGGGTCTTAGCATCCCGACTATATATTACAAGAACGGCAGTTTAATGTTCTACTTGGCTAGTGTGTGGGAACTGCTTGATAGGAAAGAAAATTGATTTAGTGTTTTATATGCTTCTGGTATGACCAGAAACTCAAAAGTATGTCAGACAGGCATTTCTGGAGCTGACATTCATATCAAGCAAAGCAAACATTCATTGTAGCATTTAGTATGATGGATACTAGTAGAGTTCTAATAGACAAAATAATCCGGCTTTGCTGAGCCCTATTACCAGTCAGTCGGTATCAATAATAAAGGCTGAACCAGGACATTGGGAACCTAAATGAATATCCCAGCTATGACGACAATGCTGGGTAGCCCTCAAAGTTGACGAGTTTAATAAGGGTGGAAAGTGAAATCCCTGAACCGTGACTCCTCCCAGTCAAAGGAAATCAACAGAATACTAAAGTAGGTACAGTGAAAGCTTATGCAGTATCTATAAATGAGGGGAACGCTGTTGCTGGGTAAACACAGGAAGCTAGGCATCTTCCTATCCCTGCCACAAGCTCTCAGTATGGTGTTGGGCAAGAACTTAACCTAGCTGTGTCTTAGTTTCCCATCTGTTAAACTTAGATAATAGTATTTCCTTACCGTCCAGAGGTGTACCAGGCTTAATTCATTAAGAAGTTGCAAAACACTTTAAGACCTTTGAATGGAAGTTTCTACTAGAATTCAGAGTTTGGGCCAGATCCTACTCATGAGTCGATGGGAACATAGGTCCCAGTGTGGTGTGCAGGGCTCCTGCAGATTATAAGTGCCAAGCAAGACACAGTGGTTTTGATTTTCAAAATGGTGTAAAGCTAAAACTGCTACATCTTCCATTAAACTGCAAAATGCCCTGCTCTGAATGCTTCAAAAGGCTCATTAAAACCTTTTTAAAAAATAAAATATGTGTTGCCCAGTACAGTTCTTTGTAAATGGTGTTGAGAGTCACTAACACCTCAACCACACTTTGGCCACCTTGTTGGGAGTCTCAGCAGAGAGGCCAAGTACTGAATGGGCCATAGCCCCACCTTCCAAATAAGAGGCTAACCTTTGACCTCTGCAGCCACCCCTACATCCTTATATACCAATCACAGCACTAATACCTTATCATTTCGCCAGTTGTTTGGGGAGGGGTCAGCTCTGGCATAGTTGAGTCTATTGTTAAATTTTTATTGGTGGTTTAAAGCTATATGGGCAGCTTCTGATCATCATCAATTGTATTTTTATTTTTGTGAATTTTAAATGGGTGTGAAAGTGCCCAGAATTGGCAGCTGTAGTAGTAAGAAATCTAAAACAATGAACCTGTATACAATACTTTGGATATTACCATTTCAGTTTATAGACTCAGATTCAGCAAGGTAACTTTCATTCATGTCTAACTTTAAGAACATGACTAAGCCTGGGGCCTTTGAGAATAATGTAAACTGTGCTTACCGCAATGCACTGTGGGAATCCGAGAAGCCATCAGCCTCAGTATCTTTTACTATCGTCCAGTCAAAGGCTAACCCCGCCAATGTGCTAAAAGTGTTTCCTATAAAACAAATGAATAATTAGGTAACAAAATTCAAAATGACAACGTTTTCCTGCTGCTTGGAATCAAAACAAACAAACAAACATATCCATGAACAAAAGTAGGAGCATCTTAAATTTGCAAAAATCATTCAAACAAGATAGTTCTTCGTTAAAGTTAAAAATGGGGGGAGGGGGTTAAGCCAGATAACTGGAAGCTTTGGAGAATCAAAATAGAATAAAGAATTGTTTAAAGTTTATGATCTTCAATGCTTAGCCGAATGGTTGGTCGTAACAATCTGTTCCTGTGCAGCTGCAAGGGCTTGATGGGCCAAGAGTCCAACACTGGAACAGACTTGATATGCCTCCCCGTAATAAGGGTCTGCCTCTGGGCTGCCTCCACTCCGCAGTTGGTGGAATTTTATTCTGGACATTACAAGCCAGCTGTAGAATGGAGGTCACCTGAACATCTTGTGGCATTCCTGTGACATGTTCAAAAAGTGTAAGACTCCATCTGTAGACATCGATCCTAGTAATGACCATAAACGTCTGCGGTATGAATGCAGTTGTTCCACTATATGCCCAACATATGACACTGGGCATGCTTTGGATCCCAGTACATATATACAGGTATTATCATAGACTCTCACTGCTCAACTACAAATTTGTATTTTCTGGTCACATTAAGTGTACCAGCATATCTGCTCTGGAGAAAAGGGAATTAACTGGCTGAATTTTTAATAAGATACTTCTGGAATAAACAAATCACATCCTTACCCCCCTTCAAAACAAGACTCACCTAAATCATGATTAGATTCTGGGACTACTTTTTGGATACCAATAGGACACATGCATCCTTCAATACAGGTTATTAGAAAAGTCAGATGTGAGAATGGGCTCATTCCCGGTAAGCTGCAAAACTCCCACTCAATTTGGGTCAAGTGGATATGAGGCACCTTTGTTTGAATGTTGAAAGCATCACAATATAATCTATCTCAAACTCATTTTCACATGCAGGATGGACTCCAATCTCGAAGTATATGTGTGCCACTTAAAATTAGAAGCATTTTTGCATCATAAGTGCTAACAGACTCCATAACAAAGTGTTGCTGACTCCCTAATGGTACACAGGGCAAATATACAAGTCCTTGAACAACTCAGTGATTTGACAGAAAAGGAGAGGGTTAAGTCCTTCACTTTGGCTATTTGCAGAAGACCAGATCCAACTACCCCTTCAAGTCAATAGCAAATCTCTTTTACAGCATGTGTACATCTCCTAAGTACCATATATTCTACATTCTAGTGGAAACAAACCACATACATTAGACACTTCAGACAGATTATCAGTAAGAAACTACCAATCTACATGTAATTTTATACACCTTTCAAATAACTCAGAGCCAAGCACATAATCCAGCACTTTGAGACACGTGGATCTGAGACACTCTTTGGGGAATTTGGGATCCACACTTTAATGAAATGTATTTTCCATATATATATTCAATGTGACTTTTTAAAACCCGAAATGGATTTACCTGTAATATAGACAATTCAAGTTATTCACTTGAGGGGGGGAGGGAGGGGGAGAAAGGGCTAGATCTTAGGTCTTATCTACACTACACTATAGGGGACATTCGATCTGAGCTACAAAATTTGAGTTACGTGAATAGAGTACCTCAAATCAACGTAGCTTAGATCTACTTACCCCGGGGTCCACACTATGTAATGTTGATGGGAGAGTATCTCCCGTCGACTCCCCCTACTCTTCTCAATCCGAAAAAGTACAAAAGTCAATGTGAGAGCGATGTGTGATCAATTTAGTGGGTCTTTGCTAGATCCACTAATTGACTGTCGATGCATCAATCACCACTTGTCGAGCCCCCACTAAGTGTTAACAAGCCCTCATTGCAACATGTGAAACAACAGATATTAAAGGATTATAAATGGAATAAACACTGAAGCCAGATAACTAACATGCTGAATCTTAAAGTCTTTTAAAAAGAGTTCAGAGTCTTTGGGAGAAATGCTGTACCCACTGTGGCAGGGTGGGCCTGTGCCAGCCCTGCTGTCCCTTTAAGAGGGAAAAACCTCTAGAAGCCTTCCCTGACAGGGAAGGCTAATTAGCCACCTGGCTGTAGCCCTGAGCTGCAGAGGGCTTGATGGGTCCCACCTGGCAGCCTCTTCAGAGGATAAAAGCCTGCCAGGGAGGAAGCCCAGGGCGGTGGTGGTGTGGTGGAATGAGAGAGTGAGGTACAGAGACATAGAGCAGGGAAGTAGAGCTGAGGCTAGGAGCCTGTAGAGCTGACTGCTTCCAGAGACCACCCAGGTTGAGGGCTGGGGCTCAGCTGAACTGTGTAGAGTTGTATATCGGTGGTGGGGTTTGCACTATAAATAAAGAGCACTGTTGGAAGCCACAAAAGAGTCTCCTGCCTGTTGTGACGTGGGGGAAGAGCAGATCTCCTACACCACTGAAATCAATTACTAAGCTCCCATTGACATTCATGGGTGCAGGGCTGAAGCCTTATATTGTGCTAGTATTTTTATTAATAATAATTTATATTCTTTGTTTTCCCCTTTCATTCTTTCATTTGCAAACTATAATGACTACTGCAAGACACTGCCAAGTTCCTACAACTAAAGGTTTATGGCATCATCTAAACCACAGAAATGTTGTAACAGTGGTAATACAATCCAATGCATATTTTCCCTCCCAAATATATACTACACAGATACAATAGCTTTGTATCCTGCATGAACAAGACAGACTATAAAAAGCACCTTTCTATTCTTCCATTCTAAAACTGCTTTCTTTAACTCAAGTCTGTTACAGGGGCAGCATGTTTCAAACTGCTTGAGGATATTTTATTTAAGATGCACAGAGCTAAATTAGCTGTTCTCATAACAGATGTTTTAGCTTTGCAAAGCTAAGACAAGCCTTCCCTCATTCTTGCTCAAACTAAAGATGCAAGCAAGGCAAGGAGAGAAAAGCACATTTTACCAGTGCAGAGATGTGTCTGAGCAGTGCCCTAAAACATTCAGCAGAAGCACAATGAAATCCCTGCTGGGACAGGGCCTCTGCAGCACATGAGTTATCCAAGGTAAATAAACATTAGAAAGTCCTATCCTACTCTCGCTGGAGTCAATAGAAAAACTCCATTTGAACTTTAGTTAGTAGCAGAATTTAGCCTGAAGTATAATTTAAAAAGAGTTGCATAATATATTAAATTTCATCCTGCCTGTTAGAAACTGAAAGCACTTTAGTCCCATTAGGACTTGATTAGCCTCCATTAATCCTTATACAAAGTTCACGCCAAGAACATACCTATCAGTCAAGTAAAGATTATGTTTCGACAGGAGTTTAAAAACATCATTTTAGATACATCAAGATTATTTCCCCACCCTAGTCCTGCTAACAGTTCTCTGACAGTGATTCTGAAACAACCACCCCACCAATTCTTTGGTACACTGAGCAATAAAACAAGACTGGAGTTTCCCCGTTCCCAGATTATGCCACAAAATAACATACATCTTCAATATAAAAATTATTATTTTTTTCAATGGATTTTACCTATATTATCTTGTCAGAGGGTACTGAGATCCTTCAAAAACAGGGAGCTGTGACAGGAAGTTTCTCAATACACATCAGTTTGGTAATAAACAAGTTGCTGTATTTTTTTTTAAATAAAATCCAATTTCAAATCTTCTAATCTCTTCAAAATACTTTTGACCTGAACTTTTGTTTCTAGTTCATCATAGAGAATACAGGCAATCTCTAACACACAGCAATTCAGGAACTTCATCTAAAGATACACTGATGAAGAGCACTATGTGAGAGGTAGGTCATTACAAGAAGCAATTTTCCAGTTGTACTGCATAGTGATTAACATAGAACAGAATGTTACGATAGACACAGAGCACTAAAAATATTTGGCAGGAAGTTTAGTCCAGAACTTGTGAATCTGGATTTTGATTCATTTTACACTGTACAAAAATGAATCAAGTCTAGAAGCTATGAAGACATGTACATGCATAGTAATTTTGTGATTAACTTTTTTTAAAGTTTACATAACGGCTTTAATATTAACATTCTCCATGTTTACAGAGTGCCTTGATATACAGCTATTTTGAGATAACGGCTGATGTGAAATAGTTTGCACCAAGACTAATTTTGCTCATAGTATGAAAGACTGGTTGAATATCATTTCCCTTCTTTATACACTCATGAGGCCAACTTCCCCATGGTGTAACTATTGTCCTAAACTTTTTCAGCAATGCAGCAAAACTATTTGGAGAAAGTGCTAAGTGCTGATTTACACAGCATACCATAACTGGTGTCATCAGAAAAAATACATGTTAGACCATACTTAATGTGCACGTTTAAAGTGTCTTCTTCCGTTTCTACTGGCACTAACAAAAGTAATTTGCACACAATACATTAGGATGTTAAGGGTGTGATAAAAATCCCCAAAAAGTATGTGTAAGGGGAGGCACCACTGTGAACTATATACCTAGGTACTGCTATTTATAGCATCCTCTGTCACAGGACCAGAGCTTCAAAATAATGCATGACCTGATCTTTCATACAAGATGCAATAATGAGGCACAGTATATGGTCAGTCTGAAACAAAGATAACAATAAAAAAAAATTCCCTAACATTCCATTATGTGTGTAAATGAAATAACATACAAGTTGCTACAAAATCTACCAAATATAATCACATATATGTGCAGAAGTCCAAAGTAAAAGCCAGCTACAGGCCCTTTGCAGCGTTCAACTGTTCATCAATTACAAGCTTATTTTTTTCCTTTATTTTTGCTCCTCGTACACGCAAAAGAATGAATAATTTACTGTCTAAAAGTCTTTTATTCAGTTTTCTTAAATGACAAGAGAGCACATGTGAAAGGAAAAGAATGTCTTCAATAATTCTGCTCATGTTCTAAAACTTAGTTACCTGTTAGTACAGGAACAATGTTTGCAAAAGGAAATGAATGTGTAGAAAGTATTGTAAGAGAAGACCACAGCAGTTTAAAAATCTCTAGTAAAATTCTTAAAGTTGAGTTCCTAAAGTTAATCACGTACAAAAAAGTGATTTTCAGAGCTGCTGAGCAATCACTGTTTCCATTAATTTAAGCTTGAAAGTTTAAGATTAGGTTCCTAGTGAACATCTTGTTCCAGCAATTTAGATGATACTGTTTTTTATGGATTTTAAACCACAGCTTCTGTTCAAACTTTAACTTGGATGACTCCCAAAGCACATTTGCCAGTTAAGTATGTTTGAGAGTCTACAGAAACACCAAGCCAAGTTCTGGAATTACAAATACAGTAAGTTTAACAGTTCTATTTACTGATATTTTGCAGTACAGAGCCTGGCTTTTATGATTTATAAGTAGATATATGTGGTTTAGGCCTCCAGTATCCAAACTCTGAACATCAAGCTTCTCCTGCTGTTTAAATTGTCTGGCCTCCTTAATTCATGAAGTATTTTAAAAACCTTTTGTTTTGTGTGTATAATTTAGCTGCTGAAGCAAGGTCTGATGTTCCTGAAGGCACTCAGATTACTACATACGCTATGGCAAGCGGAGGTTTCCCCTTCCTCTTAGACATGATGCACCCAATCCATCTTCCACTGAAGTCACTAAAAAGACTCCCACTGACTCCAGTGGGTCATACCCTATAATGGTGGAAACAACTATTAAAAAATGTAGATTATATTAGATTGAGGGATATGAAGCCCAGCAGTTGGTGGCTGGAACAGGGACAGAAGTGTGAACAAAAGACACATTAAACTTGTTTGACCTTTGTGGCAAATTACTCCCACGATATTGATGGGTCCTGTGCTTCCTCTTCTTGTGGGGGAATTCAGGGAGCCTTTTTCTTGCCTCTGAACAGGGTATTAACTGTCCCACAAGTATCCTAGAGGGGAGAAGGGAAGAGGGAGGGACCCAGGCCCGCCCTCTACTCCGGGTCCCAGCCCAGGGGCCCTGAGGATAGCGGTAAACCACTGGGATTAGCTACTCCTTCCCCTGGACTACTTCCCTCTCCTACTCTTCAGCTTGTGGGGGGCTTCCTGCCCTCTCTCTACACAAGCCAGGTGTTCCTTTACTTAACGTCTGTGTCTTTCTTAGCTCACCACAGCACTTCTTCAAACTCTCTCTGCTCCAACTCCTCCAAACTGCTCTCTGCTCCAACTTCTCCAAACTGCTCTCCGCTCCAACGCCTCCAAACTCCTTCCAAACACCCACACCTGTCTGCCTGAGGCAGGGGTTTTTATTAAGGCCTTAATTGGCAGCAGGTGCTCCTAATTAACCTGCTGCCTGCTTCCCTAGTCTAAAGGAGCCACGCCCTAATGAACCTGGAGCTGATATATCTCCCCTCAAACACTCTGCCACAGCTCCCTGGCCTTCCTCTATCACACCTTATATAAAATGTCTTTTTATAGTTTGCCTTAAAAATGCACTCTCCTTGCCTCAGCTTAGCAAAACACTATAGAATCTACAGTGCAGTTCAGACTTGTATCACTACTGCTTCAATCTTCCTTGAAGTTCTGACCAGACCAGCCAAATACTGATGTGACATTTCAGCAATGCAAACGTTATTACTTCCTGCTTTTTGTTTCTCTTGCCCTCTTTCCCTGTAGTCAGAGCTTTCACATGTAAATATGTTTATTTGGGATTCTGATATTTGAAAATGCCAATAGTACTAAAGTTGATTCCTGAGCAACCCAGAAAAAATTAAACAAGAATTGTCAGTGTCCAGTGGGCCCATTTGAATGTTTGGAATTTCTTGGTGAGCCCTCTTATACTTAACCACAGATGTTACAATAGATTAGTATCTGTGCGCCTACAAGACAATTCTACTACAAGTTGTTTGGGTTGGGCTCCTACATCCAGTCCTGTCCTAGGTAAAGTATGAGCAGAGTACATCACACACACACACACACACACACACACACACACACACACACACACACCATTAACACTTTCACATCTAATTAGTAAGCCTCTGACCTTCAGAATCCAAAGCCTGAATTTTCAGCTTCAGCGGTGAATCTTCAAGATAAAGTTCTCTTGTCGTGGACACAATTTGGATGCCATGAATTATGTCAACTATAGCATCACAACGAAGCACTTGACCAGTCACTTAAAGAAACAATAGAAAACATTAAGTCAGTAGCACTGAGCATGATCACCACCAAAATTTGTAAGCAAATAAGACGAAGAACATATTAACAGCTGGCAGATCTAAACTAGGGGCAGCACAAAGCTTTGGCATTCAGGGGATGGAATCCAGGACTTGAATGCTATTGAGAAACAAACTAGGTCCTGAAGACTAACGTAGTAGCTCCTCCCTTTTAAGCTCAAAATAAAAGTGTTTGTATAGGATTTACAATGCCCACCATACTGTCAGTGAAGAAACTTTGCTTTATTTCCCGTCCAGAAAATGTGTGTATAGAGTTGCTGGTTCAGAATAGCAGCTCCCTGGACACAATTCAGTGACAGGAGTGGGTAAAAGACACGTATCATTCATAAAACACCCTACATTCCTTTGGGATGAAAAGTGCAATATAACGTAACCAATTTATTATGCAATGATTACATTACAAATACATGTCTATTAACTCATCTACTTTGCATATCTTTCTCTTTAAAAGCAGACAGTACCCTGCTTTTATCTGAAATATCGGAAACTGAATTATGTAAAATTCAAATTGAAACATTCACTTTTAGGAGTCCTCAGATTTGTGAAGGTTTCAGATACACCGACCACCCACCCGTAAAGATTTCAGATGCCTTAACCACATAGATGTGAGACCTGGGCAGAACAGGGTCCATGTGATCTTTTCTATTTATAAGCTTTATATATAAGTGAACATTTGAATGGATGTTTGTTACATATACAGAGTGTGTGTGTGTGTGTGTGTGTGTGTCCCTTAAAGATGTCATAGGACCCATAAACCTGCGGTATTGTACATTTTTTTTTAATCTACACAATAAAATGTGACTTTAAAAGAAGTTGAAAACTTACATATATCTTCAGCAAAAATTATACTTGTCAGACGTGTTGGCTGCGATGAACGTGCCTGGACAACAGCCTTTTGTGAACACTGGCGTTCATCTTGATCTGCAGGTTCTATGCTGGCAACTTCTGGCCTTGTGGAAGACCTACAAGAAAATCACTGAACGTTACTGGAATGTTAGCCAACTAGCATGGAAAATGCACAGACTGTTATTTAAAAGCAACATTAAGCTTTTTATCTAAACCAACACCACCATTACCATATGTAAAATCTTTGTCTTCATATTACAAGCTATGGGGCTGACTGTTGCATGTGCAGAGTGCCCACATCTACTAAGTATTTCAACCAGAGTTGAGGATGGTCAGCACTTCTGGGAAAAAACAGGCCCTAAGCCTTTGCTTCTATCGATTAACACATATACTCCTCACTGCCAGGGCCGGCTCCAGGCATCAGCGCTCCAAGGGCATGCCTGGGGCAGCAAGCCACGGGGGGCAGCCTGACGTTTGCCATCAGGGCAGCATTCAAGCTGTCTTCGGCGGCATGCCTGTGGGAGGTCGGCTGCAGGGACGACGAGGCCGTGGGACCCATGGCCCTCCCACAGAAACGTCGCTGAATCGGCGGTACACTGGACCACACGCAGGCGTGTTGCGGAACGTCCGTGCTTGGTGCGGCAAAAACCTTAGAGCCACCCCTGCTCGCTGCAGCACAAGGAACACCAGCTTATGCTAGTCATCTTGCTCAAAAAAATCCTATGCATTTACTTAGCCAAAAAATCCTTCATCTTGTGCTTTAACAACTTAGAAGCAGACACAGTAAGATATAATGCAAACAGAATATGAAGAGCAATTTAAGACCAAGTCTATCAGTCATAAGATAAATGCTACTGATCACTTGCAATCATAATTGGCATCTTCCATGGCAAAGGTATGGATGATGACAAGTTTTTTCTAGTTATAAAATGTCACAATTATCCATAAATTTGCTATGGCAGAGACCATTAATAGTAAAAATGATGAGTAACGTTTTTCTAATTAAGAAATTAAAATGTGATGTAATATCTAGTTAATGGCATACAATACAGTTCAGATTTAGAAGCCTGTGTAATACTATTTGGTGCTATTTAAATCTGCACAGCAGTTTGGATCATTATAAATTATTTAACCAATTCCATTTTTGCTCAAAATTGGGTTTCTTTAAAAAGCAAGACCCCAGTCCTGTAGTGAGTTATGCATGAGCATGCCCCTGGGTCCACAGGGAATTCATTGCAGCACTGGGGCCCAAATTTTTAATTTCTTAAATGTTACAGGGGCCTGAATGGAAGCGGGGTGGGTGGAGTCACAGCTAGAACCAGTCTGGATTGCTCTAAGGCTACTTCATGGTGATGATGAAAGCACAGCTGATTGACTATTGGGTTTCTTAAAAAATAAAAATCAAAACTAGGGGTGAGATCCACAGCTGGTGGAAACAGTAAAGCTACATTCATATATGCCAGCTGAAGAACTGACTTTTTTAAATTATTTCCAAATAATGACAATTTTTGGAAAAGTTTCACAAAGCAATGATGTATAGGAAATCACCTAAAACAGAAATGTTTTGATTTTCATCAACTCTCTCTCCAAACCTAAGGCTTGCATACATTTGATATTAACAAATTAACCACATCAAGAAAATAGCCCCTTCCTTTGTGATTAATTCACACCCATTATAATCACATTACCACTACACTGCATTTTGCAGTACTTGCAGTTTTCTTTCAGTTAGCTACCCAGTCAAAAAGAACACAGAACCACCTTTGTTATATTAATTACAATTAATAATTCTTTGTCCCATTGCAACATTGAACAACAAAAATCACCATCTTAATATTGAATTCAGTCTTACAGTATACTGAATACCATCAACTCCAAGCAGGGTCAATGGAAGTTCGAGAGATTCTGCAATTCTCACAGTTGGGCTCCTCCAATGAAATATATAACAACAGATCAGTTTCAGGACCAATAAGGTTTAAGTTAGAATATGTTTTCAAATCTACACAACATGAGTAACTGTAGAACTGGACATGTAACTCTTGTGCATAGTTTGTATTGAGTTGTACCTCAGAGCCCTAGGTGTGGACCAGATTTCCACAATAAAGGTTTTATGCAGTTTACAATCTAAAAGATATAAGTAAAGTACTAGATCTGTAAAGTACACAAGTACTTGGTTTACAGTTATATGAATTACACATGAAAATGCTGATTTATGGAGATTTATAGGTTTTTCCACATCTGTTGGCTAAACCTGGCTGTCCTTAGGCAAAATGACCACCATTGAAGTTAATGTATTAATGAATATAACTCCAACAGATGTTTTGCCCAAGTAAGGAGTAGGTTTAAAGAACAGGGCGCAATTGTCACTGATATTTCTTAACCAAGTACCAGGCCTACTCAAAAATAAAAATAATACAAAAATCACACACACACCCCAAACCACAACAAATGAATAGCTATCAGAAGTTATTTATGGGCAATTTAAGAACTCATCAATTGTCTAAGTCTGAAAATAAACAGAAAAAAATTAAGCATATGTACTTAAAAGTGTGAAAGTCAAGTCCTGATAGATAAAATGTTTTTAATATACATTCATATTCACTAATAAGAATCCCATCTATATTTTCCCTTAAATAGGGTGTAATAATTTAGATTGGATGATTAAGACATTAACTGAATGTTGTTACAGTAGTGTCTCGTACTCTGTAATGCTCTTCCCTCCCACAGAGCTAATAAATAATTTACTATTTCACAAAGCAACACATATCTCCACAATTTATTCCACATCCTAACTACTGCCGTGTTTTTAATTCCTGGGACAGCATGCCAGTAATTAGATGCTAGAAGAGCTACTAATGTTTCAACTTTAGATTCTACCAACATGTACCTGGTACAACTTCTTGAATTACATACTAAAACCGCTAATAGCATCTAGCAGTAAAAACAATGCTTGGGTGGTGCTGGCAGGAAAAAGCAGAATAGCGAAGAGGGAGGCCAAAAAAAAGAAATGCATAATTTATGTCTCAACATTTGTTTTACACCCAAAGATTGGGCCAAATTGTACTTTCTAGTGACTGACCAGCACTCTCATTGACTTCAGTACTTTCTACCCCATTGTGCTCAACTTCTTAAGCAATCTTGTCCCCATTCCTGTCAGTAGCAAAACTCCTATCAGTGTCAATGGGACAGGCAAATGCAATAGATGGACATAGTGAGAGTAGCCAAGGGTGAAGCGTTTGCTCAGAGTGAGGTTTTCAGAAGGACTGTGGGTTGGCCTAAATTTGTCCCTATACAAATACTGCAAAATTATAGGAATAATATACAACTATCTACCACAGTAGAGGAGCAAAGAAAGTAGGTATCATGGGTGGCTATATCTAACCACATTTAATGCTGTTAATTTATTTTAAAGTACTGGCAAACATGCTTCTTTCCCCATAATTTTAGCATGATTTTGGTAAATACGCTTGTGTCAATTTATAGATAAGTTCAGACTGCACAGTTCAAGTACCACAGAATAACTTCTCTTCAGAATACCTAATTAACAAAAATAAGTCTCTCTGAAGATAAATATCAGCTCATGTAGTGTTTCAGGACTTGACTTAGAAACATTTAGCCAGATGGAAACAGTAATATCAACTGGCATGTAAAGCCTTTCAACAGTCTGATGAGACTTGATTGAACAATATGTTTAGTGCTATATTCACAGTGAATCTCAGGACCCAATTTACTGTTTATATACCAAACTGACTACACAGCAGCCAAAATAACACAGAAGCAATTTTATCTGTATCAGCAAATTATGGTTCCAAATAGATTCCCAGGGAATCATAAGATGTTCAAGCTGTACCACACAGCCTTATCCTCCTCACGATAGAACAGAATTTCCCTATTTGCATGAGTTTTTAAGCCTACAGGGGAGGGCGATTCTCTTGCCTTTTTACTCTTGTACTGGGAAAAAGATATGCAAACAGATTTCCATCCCAACCTCTGTTTTACAGGCAAATGCAATAGATGGACACAGTGAGAATAGCCAAGGGTGAAGCGTTTGCTGAGAGTGAGGTTTTCAGAAGGGCTGTGGGTTGGCCCACCTATGGGCAACAACAGGAGCAGAGGTAAGCCACCAGGACTGCTTTTGAACATCAAACCTAGAATGCCAACTGAAATCCAATCCATTACATTTTTATACCCAAAAGATCTTTATCATTCATTTTTTTCTTAGGCAAAACATACCATAGGGTTTTAATCCATCATGATTTGGCATCATGTCCATGGTAAGTCCATCATGATTTGGCATTCACTGAGTATTACAGTACATTGCTCTATCTAAAATAGGATTTAATTTGGTGGACTGAAAAAAACATGAATAATTATGTTTTGAGGTTTGTATATGTAGCTATTACATGAACATATAAATAAAGTGCATGGGATAGTTCTGCATTAGAACAGAATCCCTGTTTGTCATTAAATCTATATTCAATGGAGACAGATTACAGGCTTTGTTAAGTTTCTTAAACACATGAATAGCCAGGTTCTCACACAGCCAGACACCCACAGATTCATCATAAACTTTTTTTCCCCTGAACTGCTGTTGTTAGCCTATCTTTGTCTAGATACTTCCTGGTGTTCAGAAAAGCTCTGCAATAGACATACTGCTGTTCTGAAAAAGTGGCATTTCTCTGCTGCGGCTGCTGTTCTCATAGATTTCTCAGGCAACTTTACAAATTCTAAAATAGAATAGCCCATTCCCAAGCGGTTATGGATAGCAACCTATTCATGGTAAAGGAAAATTGTTAAGTCTCCACAAAGAAACAGTTTTTGATCCAACCAAACTGGAAATATTGGCTGGAATTTAAAAAAAGGAAAAGATAACAAAAGTAATTGCCACGGACAGATGGTCAAAAAATATTTTATTACAACTCCTGAAACGTTCATGCAACAAGCTAGAGAAAGTACAGACAGAAAGGCTACAAGCATGTTAGTTATCTGCTAGTTAATTTTTGTTTAAAAAAAAATCACTAGATAATCCAAATATTAGAATGCAATCAAAACAGATTAAGGTTTGACCATATAAATCATCAAAAGGAGAGTCAAGGTATAGCTGCATGTCTGGAGAGAAAACTCATGCCACTGTATCTCAAGAGCACCCAAGTCTAAGAACATTTCATGGCTGTTCAGCTTAGTGCAATGCCAGCCATTGCAGTGATTCCCTCTTTCCCCATTCTTCACAGACAGTCCACAGGCATGGCTCCCCGCAGCTCCCAGAGGCCATGGTTTGCCATTCCTGGTCAATAGGAGCTACAGGAAGCAGTGGCCAGCACATCCCTGCAGCCCACCGCTTCCCGCAGCTCCCATTGGCCGGGAATGGGGAACCGCGGCCACTGGGAGCTTGTGGGGGCCATGCCTATGGACAGTCAACATAAACAAAACATCTCAAGGCCTGCCTGCAGATTATCTTGATGGGCGTCATGCCAAAGATTGCTAACCCCCGCAATAAACTCTCCATAGTAAACTGTGCAACCAACTAAAACAAAGTACTCTGTTCATTCCCTACAATTTTGGCCTGGAAAATCAGTTTGCCCTGAAAATTGTCAGATTACTCAAAAAGCAAAGATTTCTGCAAAGCTTGAAGAAAATATGTAAAACTGGTTTGGAACAGAGCACTGCCCTGAGGTTGTAAACCCATATCTTATCTGCTAGACCATGGAGAGTCTCATGCAAATTGCTTTAAATCTATACTCAGTAAGGTGAACTATAAAATGGGAATAATGGTTTCTATCTATTTTTGTGAAGTGATTTGAGATATAGGAATGTAAATTTATTCTTTCATTTGCATGGTGCTTTATCATCACCCATACTTTTCACTTGGGATAACAGATTCAGTGACTTTGCTGGAAGGCAGTTTATCTTAGGGAGTTAGGGACTGACTGTTGAATTAGAACCAAGACACCTGGGTTCTGGTCTTGGGACCGACACTTGATATACTATTATTTCTTACCTTTTTTACCAGTGATTGGAGAGAAGGTAGGCTGCACTGTACATGCAAGCATGGCCAAGTTAAGCATGTACTGAGCATGTTTATCTTGTCAGATGTGCACTCAATATTGCAAAACTCCACAGGAGGTATAATTAGTTTGGTCAGCCCTGCTCACTCCTTTAATTTAATGCTCTAGTGACCCATCCATTGTATTTAATTTACAATTTTGTAAATGCATCATATGTTCATTCTACATTTATTTTTCTGATCATGGACAAAAATTATAAAAGATTGTTATTTCTACAGCAACAGAGATATGGATGTGCTTCAAGAACAAAAGACGGATCCTGACACAAAAAAGGGCATGAATCTGAAAGGCGCGAGTGCCCTCAACACCTACAGAAGTCATTTAAGCTTTCTAGTTAAAGAACAATAATAATTCTCATAGTGTTTTTTCCTAAGTGTCTGAACAAGACTCTGGTCAACTCTACTACAATTATTTGGAGAGATTTCAAGTTTATCAAATTCCCACTTGCCACTGCAATGAAAGAGTGATCCCTAAGCAGAGTCCAGTGACAATACCTAGATAGAACTCCAGCAACTGTGCTCATCGGGATGTATCCCCAACATCTTGTTGCCCAACTTTTGTATCAGTCATCAGCTAACTATTGTAGTCTATTTCTACACAGGTATCTGGATAAGTTTTCAATACTGTTTTAATAATGCTGAAATAATAACACAATCTTCTTCTTAGGCTTTAGGACCCAATTTGACTCCCACTAAAGTCAACAGGAAGTTTCCACCACCTCCAATGGGCACTGGACCAGACCCGTAGTCAGTAATATTTCTTAAGAGAGCAATACTTCATTACCAGTAGAGGTCCTTGTTGTGATGCATGCCATATCTACAAAACAAATGCAGAAATGAGTGTGTTCCAAGAATGTAAGCATATTTATATGCCACATATGGATTTAAATTAAATGCCACACATTAATTTGCAATGTAAGGAGGTTTTGCAATTGTGTGATGCAGAATTCAGCCAGTGAACACTGCTGTTTTAAAATCACTGCTTCTGAATGCTTCTGTGAGGGTTTACACCCCAGGGGCCGGGGCAGCATGGCCTAATGGCCGGAGTCCATAAAGCGGTCCTTACATGCAGGGCAGCAAGGCCTTATGGACAGAGTCTATAGCACAGCCCTCAGTAGAAGGCAATGAGGTCTTATGGGCAGAGTCTACAACGCTGTCCTCAGTACTGCGCAGTGCCGCCTTATGGCCAGAGTCTACGAAGCAGGGGGAAGGAGACCAAAGCCCTGAGGTAAGTGGGGAAATGGGATTCTGTGACCTAGCACAACCAGGAGAGCGCAAGAAGGGAGGACTCCTGTCTCATACTCAGAAGGTGGGACAATCAGCGAGTTATCTTAAGTGCCTATACACAAATGCAAGAAGCCTGGGAAACAAGCAGGGAGAACTGGAACTTCTGGCACAGTCAAAGAATTATGATGTGATTGGAATAACAGAGACTTGGTGGGATAACTCACATGACTGGAGCACTGTCATGGATGGATATAAACTGTTTAGGAAGGACAGGCAGAGCAGAAAGGGTGGGGGAGTTGCATTGTATGTAAGAGAACAGTACGATTGCTCAGAGCTCCAGTATGAAACTGCAGAAAAACTTGAGAGTCTCTGGATTAAGTTTAGAAGTGTGAGCAACAAGGCTGATGTCGTGGTGGGAGTCTGCTATAGACCACCAGACCAGGAGGATGAGATGGATGAGGCTTTCTTCCAGCAACTAAGAGAAGTTACTAGATCACAAGCCGTGGTTCTCATGGGAGATTTCAATCATCCTGATATCTGCTGGGAGAGCAATACAACGGTGCACAGACAATCCAGGAAGTTTTTGGAAAATGTAGGGGACAATTTCTTAGTGCAAATGCTGCAGGAACCAACTAGGGGCAGAGCTTTTCTTGACCTGCTGCTCACAAACCGTGAAGAATTAGTAGGGGATGCAAAAGTGGATGGGAACTTGGGAGGCAGTGACCATGAGATGGTCGAGTTCAGGATCCTAACACAGGGAAAAAAGGAGAGCAGTAGAATACGGACCCTGGACTTCAGAAAAGCAGACTTTGACTCCCTCAGGGAACTCATGGGCAGGATCCCCTGGGAGATGAACATGAAGGGGAAAGGAGTCCAGGAGAGCTGGCTGTATTTTAAAGAATCCTTATTGCAGTTGCAGGAACAAACCATCCCGATGGGTTGTGGAGTGAGCCCGAGTGGTCTCCCTCCGACTGGAAGGGTGAGGGAACCGGAGACACCCCTTGGAGGGTGGAGCCAAGACCACCCCGCCCCCTCACCGGAAGTACAGGGGCGGGACCAGAACTATAAAAGGCCAGCCCTGCAGCCCAGAAGGGGGAGAACCAGGGAAGGAGAAGGAGGCTCTGCCTGACTGGCTGCTGACCAGAGGGGACTCCAACCTGAGTGGTGCACCCAACTCTGACGCTGAGGACGACTGGCCCAGAGTACCTGCTGCCGTGTACCCCGAGGAGCCAGAAGCTGACTGGGCGACCGAGGTACCGGGGCTCTGAAGCCAGTCTGCCTAAAGACTGTTTGTTTGCTGGCTGCCTGTGCTCAGAGGCCCAGACTAGAGCCAGCCTTTCCTAAGGACTGTTTGTGTACTGGCTGCCGGTGCTCAGAGGCCCAGGCTAGAGCAGCCGTTCCGAAAGACTGTTTGTTGGCTGGCTGCCTGTGCACAGAGGCCCAGGCCCAGCCTTAAAGACTGCTTGTTTACTGGCTGCGCTACCTACGAAGGGGGCAGACAGAGACTAACCCGGGCCGGTTCAGACTGGCCAAAGTGGTCTCCCTCCGACTGGGAGGGCGAGGGAGCTTACAGGTAGAAAGAATAGTAAATATGGCAGGCGACCAGCTTGGTTGAACAGTGAAATCCTTGCTGATCTTAAATGCAAAAAAGAAGCTTACAAGAAGTGGAAGATTGGGCAAATGACCAGGGAGGAATATAAAAATATTGCTCAGGCATGCAGGAGTGAAATCAGGAAGGCTAAATCACACTTGGAGTTGCAGCTAGCAAGGGATGTTAAGGGTAACAAGAAGGGTTTCTTTAGGCATGTTAGCAACAAGAAAAAAGTCAAGGAAAGTGTGGGCCACTTACTGAATGAGGCAATCTAGTGACTGAGGATGTGGAAAAAGCAAACATACTCAATGCTTTTTTTGCCTCGGTTTTCACGAACAAGGTCAGCTCACAGACTCCTGCACTGGGCAGCACAGCATGGGGAGGAGGTGACCAGCTGTCTGTGGAAAAAGAAGTGGTTCAGGAATATTTAGAAAAGCTGGACGAGCACAAGTCCACGGGGCCGGATACGCTGCATCCGAGGGTGCTAAAGGAGTTGGCTGATGTAATTGGAGAGCCATTGGCCATTATCTTTGAAAACTCATGGCGATCGGGGGAGGTCCCGGATGACTGGAAAAAGGCTAATGTAGTGCCCATCTTTGAAAAAGGGAAGAAGGAGGATCCAGGGAACTACAGGCCAGTCAGCCTCACCTCAGTGCCTGGAAAAATCATCGAACAGGTCCTCAAGGAATCAATCCTGAAGCACTTAGAGGAGAGGAAAGTGATCAGAAACAGTCAGCATGGATTCACCAAGGGCAAATCATGCCTGACTAACCTAATTGCCTTCTACGATGAGATAACTGGCTCTGTGGATGAGGGGAAAGCAGTGGATGTGTTGTTCCTTGACTTTAGCAAAGATATGGTCTCCCACAATATTCTTGCCAGCAAGTTAAAAAAGTATGGGCTGGATGAATGGACCATAAGGTGGATAGAAAGCTGGCTGGATCGTCACGCTCAACAGGTAGTGATCAATGGCTCCATATCTAGCTGGCAGCCGGTATCGAGCGGAGTGCCCCAAGGGTCAGTCCTGGGGCCGGTTTTATTCAATATCTTTATCAATGATCTGGAGGATGGTGTGGACTGCACCCTCAGCAAGTTTGCAGATGACACTAAACTGGGAGGAGTGGTAGATACATTGGAGGGTAGGGATAGGATACAGAGGGACCTAGACAAATTAGAGGACTGGGCAAAAGAAATTTGATGAGGTTCAACAAGAAGTGCAGAGTCCTGCACTTAGGACGGAAGAATCCCATGCACTGCTACAGACTAGGGACCGACTGGCTAGGCAGCAGTTCTGCAGAAAAGGACCTAGGGATTACAGTGGATGAGAAACTGGATATGAGTCAACAGCGTGCCCTTGTTGCCAAGAAGGATAATGGCATTTTGGGCTGTATAAGTAGGGGCATTGCTAGCAGATCAATGAATGTGATTGTTCCCCTCTATTCGACATTGGTGAGGCCTCATCTGGAGTACTGTGTCCAATTTTGGGGCCCACACTACAAAAAGGATGTGGAAAAATTGGAAAGAGTCCAGTGGAGGACAACAAAAATTATTAGGGGCCTGGAGTGCATGACTTATGAGGAGAGGCTGAGAGAACTGGGATTGTTTAGTCTACAGAAGAGAAGACTAAGGGGAGATTTGATAGCTGCTTTCAACTACCTGAAAGGGGGCTCTAAAGAGGATGGATCTAGACTGTTCTCAGTGGTAGCAGATGACCAAACAAGGAGTAATGGTCTCAAGTTGCAGTTGGGAAGCTTTAGTTTGGATATTAGGAAAAACTTTTTCACTAGGAGGGTGGTCAAGAATTGGAATGGGTTACCTAGGGAGGTGGTAGAATCACCTTCCTTAGAGGTTTTTAAGGTCAGACTTGATAAAGCCCTGGCTGGAATGATTTAGCTGGGGATTGGTCCTGCTTTGAGCAGGGGGCTGGACTAGATAACCTCCAGAGGTCCCTTCCAACCCTAATATTCTATGATTTTATGATTATACAACAAACATTTCTTAGGCATTTCAAACATGTGTAAGACAAACTTTCATTCTGTAAACTAAGGTCCAAATCCTATCAACAATGATGTATGTGTTTAACTTTGACTCAGTAAAACGGTGCATGTAAATAAAGTTATGCATGTGCATAACTGCCAGCAGATCCAAGAGCAAAGAGAGAACCATGAAAGGAGCCTATTTCAGGAGTTCTCAAATATTTTCAAAGCATGGACTAAAATATGTTTGAGAGATTTTCTCATGCACCATCTCCCCTCCCATTCACATTACATTACTGTGGCAACCATAGCAATTGTTTACGTAGACCTGTAACAATCAATTATAAAATATTTTGATAGTCTTTTAATCAAATTTAGCATCCAGAAGCAAGGACAGTTATCAACATGTTACCAGACCACTCTCAGGAACAAACGATTATCACGGACCTCAGTTTGACAGCCATTGGGTTAGAGTTCATCCTAGAAAGGATGCATTTCCTCCCGCCCCCCCCCCCCTTTTTTAAATCAGTCTATAAACAGGTCTTCATTCATAGTACTCTGTAAAACATCTGCAGTTTATTAGTGTATCATTGGACCTCTTCCAATTTGTATAATCAAACAACATGAAAAATTACACATACAAAAAACATGCCAATGTTTACAACAGATTGAATGTTTACCAACAGATAAAAGGAGCAGGCTCCTCAGAAACTAAGAAAAAAAAATCTCCCCAAATCTGCAGCAAAATTCTTGACCGTGTCATAGACCAATGGCAAGACATCAGAGATGAGAGCTCAGAAAGAAGACTACAGAGTTGGAGAAGATGGGAAAAGAAAGAAGAAGAAAAGAAACAGGTAGATTCTTTAATCTAATGCAGGGGTCAGCAATCTTTCAGAAGTGGTGTGCTGAGTCTTCATTTATTCACTCTGATTCAAGGTTTCGCATGCCAGTAATACTTTAATATTTTTAGATCTTTCTATAAGCCTTTAACATACAACTAAACTATTATGGTATGTAAAGTAAATAAGGTTTTAAAAATGTTTTTAAAATTAAATTAAAATGCAAAGCCCCCCAGATTGGTGGCCAGGACCCAGGCAGTGTCAGCGTCACTGAAAATCAGCTCGTGTGCCGCCTTCGGCACACGTGCCATAGGTTGCCTCTGATCTAATGGTATTTATTCTACCACATACATGCCAGAATTTGAGATTAAATCAGTCCCCACACTCCCTGGACAGGAAATGCTAGAGAAGTAGAGCTTGCAATAGTTATGAGCAGGGGAGGAAAGCAGAATGTCCTCTCCCCCATGTCCCGTTTCTTAGAACAATAATGAACTCTGGAGGAATCCACATCCAGAACTCATCTGTCAGAAGGAAAGTCCTCCTGACGCAGGAGATCTGAAGGTGTGGAAAAAAAAATCCCAGGGAACTTTACAAGCACAAGAAAAAAAGTAACTAGACAAGACTTCTCACCCACCCCCCTCACCACCACAGAAGAGACCCATTTCCCATCAACTAGTTGATAATCTAGAATTCTAGAAAGAGGAGAAATTCAAATGCCACCTTTATCTGCTTGTTGTATCTTCATAGAGTAGAAATGATGAAAATGATATCAATGCCCTAAATATTTGTACTTGGCATATATATGGTAGCACTGCGCCAAGTTATACATTCTCAATCCTCTCTTCAGACATGTGCCTGTGTCTTGTAATTCTGATGCTTTGTTTTTTCTTGCATATCCAATTCCAGCCAGCATGTTTATGAAAAAGTTTTGGCGGAAGCAAAGGGGGAGTTAAACATGAGAATTGCCAGGCTGGATCAGACCCCAGGTCCATCCAGTCCAGCTTTCTGTCTCTGACAATGGGCAGAACCAGATGTTTCAGAAGAGAACTGGTAATAAGCAGTTGTGCAACAGTCTGCCCTCATGAGGTCTCCTCCTAACGCATTCTAGTTAAAGACTGGCTTTTTTGGCAGGTGGTTGTGAGACAGGAAAGAAAGATTAATCAATGCAATTTACTAAACATTTTCGGTTTTGCTAAATTATCTTCATCACTTATAGTCAGCCCCTTACAGAGAGCTGCTACTTCCTCCAAAAGGTTTTATGAATATACATAGACTGTCACCCACATCCTGCCTGTAACTCTGCAAGAGAGAAGTTAAGATAGATTTATATCACAAAGGCTGAAAATGAGGGCACACCTTAGGCCCAAGATCTGGCATCAATTTAGACTTACTTTCTCCTTCAAATAATAATAAAACCTAGCTCTTATACAGTGCTTTTCATTAGATGATCTCAAAGTGCCATACAAAATGAGGTCAGCGTCATTAGCTCCTTTTCCAGCTGGGGAAACTGAGCCACAGAGCAGTGAGATGACTTGCCCAAGGTCATCCAGAATGCCAGTGGCAGAGCTGGAACAGAACCTAGGTTTCACCAAGTCCAATCCAGTGTGCTATACACTAGGCCATACTGCCTAAGGGTGCAATTCCACTGTGATCAATATCAGATTCACACATCTCTTAATTAATGTTAACTACCACTGCAAGCTTTTAATCATGCAGAACAGAGGAACTGACCTTCTGAAAGATGGCAGGTGCAGAGAAAGTTGATCATTATTTTTTCCTATAAAACTAATCAATATATGTGAGAGAGAGAGAGAGGGAGAATGTTCACTACTATTTTTCACATTTACTATGGATAACAAAGATATATTGCCTATGCAAACCAAGTACCACTGTGATGCATCTGTGACAGGGATGTAAATATTGTTTTAAAAGTTAACCATTTAAACTATTAAAATTATATTATTTAACTGGTTAACTGATTAAACGGAGTGGGGCTGCTCCGACAGGGCGGATCGGAACGGGGCTGCTCTGGCTGGGGGTTAACGGCTAGGGTGGGTTAATGGTAAAACTAATGCTTACCAGGTTAACCACTGAATATTTTACATCCCTAATTTGTAACTTTCTTTCTCTTTTAATGAGCCAAACTGACTGGTAAAATGATTCTGCACAGACTCCAGCCACCTTTAAAAAAAAATATGGCAAGAAAATATCTGTAGAATACATTTGCAATCAGTACACAGCTCCACAGTAAACAGCAAACTATTGTTTTCATTTAAAAACTGTTGTACCTAATAACTTGCTTCCTCTTTCTTTTCTACAAATGCAGTTTAGGATTAAAATAAACTTTTGATGCAACTCTGATTACTGTTCTTCTTGGCCAGGAAAGAAGTGTGACTCGAACTTGTAAGTAGCCATATTCAAGGTTTATTTATTTATTTTTAAATGGAGATATACCTATCTCCTAGAACTGGAAAAACCGTGAAAGGTCATCAAGTCCAGTCCCCTGCCTATACTAGCAGGACCAAGTACTGTCCCCTGACAGATTTTTTTGCCCCAGATCCCTAAATGGCTTTAGGATTGAACTCACAGCCCTGGTTTAGCAGGTCAATGCTCAAACCACTGAGCTATCCCTCCCTCCCTATGACCAGCCTCTCAACTATTTAATATCAAGGCAAAGATACAAGTACATAAAAGTCTGAGTGACAGATTAAGTTCATTGATACATAGGAAAAATATATTCCACTGGAATGAGTTTTAATGGTTTTCAACCACAAATTTAACAACAAAAATCTGCTACAAACATGTAAGCAGCACAAGTGCAGGTGTAATCTGAAGGGAATATCAACATTTCTGTAGCTGGACACCTCACATTCATTGCTACTGCAAATCAGAGATGTGTTACTTAAATATTGTTTAGCATGAAGATATTACCACCATTACGAAACACTATGGCTCTGAATCTGCAAGCACTTGCACATATGCGTTTCTCTACTCAGCAAGCAGTCCCACTGAGTTCAACATGTCCAACCTACCAACCTCTGTGTTGCTGTGTGTGAATAAGCAGGCTTCCCAATGTAGAAATGTCTATTCCACATCCATTCGGTGTATGATTATATCCTGTATCCTTTGCCATCTTGACTAGAGGCCAGTATAATTATTCACACTGGGGCATCTTTTACCTTTTAGAACAGGGTTTCTCAAACTGGGGGTCATGACCCCCCGGGGGGGTCGCCGAGCGCTCCCCGGGGGGTTGCGAGCTCCTGCCGCCGCTACTCGCGGCGGGGGTCGGGGCGCAGCCAGCAGCCCGCCGGCTGCTAGGACCAGGGCGCAGCTGGCAGCCCACCCCCTGCGGGGACTGGAGGGGTCGCGCTTTGCCAACGGCACAGGAAAAGGGGTCACAGTCGCAAGAATTTTGAGAACCGCTGTTTTAGAACAATCTGACCCCATGTTCCTCTTTAATCCAGTCTCTTCTGAGGCTACATGCTTAGCATATTATTGTCTAAGTCAGCCATGACAGTGAGATATTGCCTAATTTTTATATTTTTGGATGGAGAGGTTGAGAAAGGGGTTAGCTGTTACATCTCATGGTGTGTTGCTGGCATAATTCCCAATGAAGAAACACAAGGGTGAATCTGACTCAGTATTTGGACAAACATCTAAGCATTTAGCCTCCTCCCTTAACTATACTATGCCCACATATGGGTTGGTGACCTGCACAAAGGCACCTTAGATGCAGGATGTGAGTATAGATTTCTCTGTACCTAAAAATTTCTCATTCAGCCAGATATGCAAATACTTTCCTGGCTTTTTTTCTTGCTCAGGCAGGATTCAGCATCTAGATCCACAAAACTATTTAAATTCCAAACTTCCTCTGTGGAGCCAGTGCTGGGCAGGTGTGGAATTTTTCATATAGACGGTAGAAAAATATGAGATTTTTTCAAACTATGTAGGATCAGGCCCTTACGGATTTTCCCTCTCATATTTCTTTACACTGCACAAACAGATAAGTGTCCACTGTTCATAGGATGGGAGGATAGCTGGTGTTCCCACATACCTAGCGAATGTGCTATCCTTGGATGAGCTAGCCAATGCACATACTGGATTCCCACCATTAAATTATAAAGTTCCAAGTTAAAATATGAATATAATTAATGCATGCTTTAAAAAAGATTTTAAAAGTAGGTGGTACCCTTTACAGCCAAAGGCTGCCAGAAAAAAATCACTACAGGTTGCTTTGTCAGCACACCTGACGTAGCTTTTACATATGAAAATATCAACAGGGTCATGAAAGGTGGCATCCAAACAACCCCCTTTCTTAGTTCTTTCCCCCCCCCCCCATCCTGCATTGCACCCACTTATTTTTATAGCACCCTTGCGAGACCTTGCCTACAACAGATTTTCTCAGCCCTTCTCCCTGCTGTACCGGGGCACCTGGCAGCGCGGCCTGGGTCCTGTGCAAACACGCCTGGCACGGCGCTGGTGTCTGCGGCTCTCCGGGCCCAGCCTTAGAGCCGTGCAAGGAACTAAGACTTCACAGCACGTGCGCTCAACCCCAGCCCAGCCTCCCCCAGGCCCCGTCCGCTCCTCTCAGCGCCGGCAGGGCCCGTCGCCCGCCCTGCCCTGGGCGTGCTGCCGCGCAAGGTGCAGCGGCGCGACGCTCTCGGGCTCTCAGCCGCTGCGTTGGCTGCTCCCAGGGGCCGCGCGAATGGCTGCAGAGCCCGGCCAGAGCCAGGCGGGCGGCTGTACACAAAGGGAGGAGGCCGCAGGCTGCCCGCCCCACGTGCCGCTCCGGGGCCACGGGCAGCCCCCGAGCAGAGAGGCTCCTGGGCGGGCTGCCCCCGCGCTCACTCACCAGCGGTAGCAGCCCTCGCTGGCTTCCAGGGTGAAGTTGATCCTGGTGCTCCGGGCGAAGGGCAGCAGCACTTTGGGGATGTTCAGCTTGGAGGCCACGGAGAAGGGCGGCGGCAGGAGGAGCAGCAGCAGCAGCGCCCAGGGCGAAGGGGCAGCGAGCGGGGCCATTCTCCCTGCCCGCGCCCGGGGGACTGGGGGTGGCTGCAGGTAGGGAGCGGGCTCAGGGTTTCCCTGCGTCCCGGGGGGGCGGTGGGGTCAAGCGGGATGCGGGGCCCCCAGCCGGGGAGAGGGCTCCGGCTACAAAGTGGCCCGGCCCTGGGCAAAACGCTGGTTGTCCGGGGGCAGGCGGCGTGCGTGTGGCGGGGGGCTGAGTCCAGCTGCACCGGGACCAAGAGGCGCCGGGGTGGCCGCGGCGCCTGCAGGAGGCTCCGAACCGCTCGCCAGAATCTCAATCACCCGCCTTGTGCTGCTATTCGAGGGACGTCAGCGGCCGGGGAAGGGAAAACCGGGCCCGAGGCTGTGGGGAGGGGCCGTGTGCCTCGGGGGAGGGCGCTCAGCCGCAGGCGGGGAGAGCAGCAGCAAGTGCCGCTGCAAAGCGAATGTCACATGGCAGCCCCCGGCGACCAGCGAGTCCCTGTGACCCCCGGCGGCAGCTGGCAGTTTTTGTTTCACTTTCAGGTGCGCCTGGAGCGCAGGCGCTTGGGCCTCTCCCACCTGAAAGCCTGGCTGTGGCATATCGTCCTAGTGAGGGATCATGGAAGGAAATCTAGGGGCAGCCTAGTGCCTAGTGTCCCTAGTGCCACTTTAGTGGGGGAAGCTCTGGTACAGAGTATCTGGTGGTGGGGTTTTTTGTTTGTTTTTTACAAGGGCCGCGAGCACCTGCAGCTCTGGTTGACTTCGCTTGGAGTTCCGAGTGCCCCAAAATCCTTGAAATCAGGCCCAAAGTGACTTGCTCAGGGTCACCCACCAGTGTGTCTTCCAAACGGATGGGAGCAGAGCCCAGGTTTCCTGATGTAGTTTGGTCCATGCTGCCTCCCCCTCTTAATAATAATTTCATTTGTAGGTCTCAAAGCATTTTACAAACATTGATAAAGCCTCCAAACCCACCTTTGTGTCTTCTACAGCAGAATGATCCCATAAAGCTATTTACTGTGTGCACAATGTACACAGTCATTCATATCCCATTTTGCCACACTGCACATGGGGATTTTTTTCTTCACATTTACCCATATCTATCACAATGTTATTCTGCACATCTATGTCGTTTCACATTTCTATTTAGTAGAATTAGTCCTTTGGCACTTATTATGGCCCTTAGGAAACTCCTTGCACCGAGTCCATGGGAAAAGAGAAATGATCATTATCCAAATATGGGCCATTAGATATCTCTATTAATTTAGAGAAGCAGTTTTTCTGAAAAAGACATTCCAGAAGGGAAGAATCATGAAAGGTAGAAATGAGATATTATCCCAGTTTTATAAGTGGGGAAATGGAAACAGAGAGGAATTTAAATCTAATGTCTTAGTGAGTCAGCAGCAGAACATTAAAGAACCCAGAAGTCCTAATTCCCTACCTTGTTCCAACTGCCCAAACATTAAATAATGTAGGATTCTTTTTCCATGTTTCTATAATTTAACAAACAAAAGTTATATGCAGTGACAGTCAAGGTTGCGTCAGGACACACCACATTCACCCAAAACCTTAAAAGCAAGTAAATAAAGCAGTGATTTTCAGACTTTAGTACTGGTGACCCCTTTCAAATTGCAAGCCTCGGAGTGTGACTCCCTATCAATTAAAATGCTTTTTAAAATATTTAACACTATTATAAATGCTGGAGGCAAAGCGGGATTTATGATGGAGGCTGACAGTTCGCACCCACCCCCATGTAAGGACCATGCGATCCCCTGCGGGGTCCCACCCTCCAGTTTGAGAACCCCTAAAATAGAGAAAAAGATGTGCATTCCTTCTCAGACTACACCACTAAGGCTCCTATGCCCGTGCTCCATGAGGTTTTTGCTTTTATTGCCAACAGATACATAAAAGCAAATATGTATCCTAGCTTCATCCAACGTTTTACTCTAGTGCAAAGCCTTAATGGTAACCTCAGCAGTATTAAGGCAAAATGACTTACCAGTTTGTGTGTCTCTAAATCAGCACATGAGGAATAACATGTAGCAGGTAATGACTGCCCATCCTGGAAGATGATGTTTGCAAGATCTGTTTCCCATGTTTAAGATAATATTTAGGTCAAACTTGGCTCAGAAAACTTGCTGACATATTTGAAGCTCAGTGTGAAGCCCAGGCTGTGCTAGGGAGGATATTCCTGTTCAATAGTATGTGTGGAGAGTACACTTTTTCTAGAACTACTGAATGGTGTCCTTTTAGCTTAAAATATGTTCATAGCCGTATCAAAGGTAGCTGCAGTTCCTACTACAGGCTGGCAAAGGTTTAATCTCATCATTGGCCACATTCATCCCTAGTATAACTCCACTGATCTCCGTGTAATTACACCAGGGGAGAATTTATCATAAAAAAGGGGCTTGCCAATCCGGACAAGGGGATTCAGTCAGAGCAAGGCTTGTTGAGACCAAAATAGAGTGGAATTCATCATGCCAGCAGCCTGCTTCCAAAGATTATGGGTGCTCTGCATGAAGCTAGTTGATAATGACATTCATTGCATATTCAGACAACATTTGCTCAAATCCTTTCACCTCCAATAAAGCCCCAGCATCCAGATTTGAAATATAACTATTAAATATCTGAATATGAAGCCAGTGCAATTCAGTGAATAAATTATGTTTTCCAATAGAAGGCTTGTTTTGCTTCATTCCAGAGGAGAGCTTCAGGAGGAATTCTGCTTATGGAATTCAGCCTCCTGGAGCTCTGGAGCATTTGGAATGGTGCAGCATACTTCTCTTGTGTACAGGCTCCTTTTGCTGACTAGTACTAAGGGGGAATGAGCAATGGCACCACCTCACCAACTTTTGGGCCTCACACCCTAGCAGGTGGGTGGAGGTAACTATCCCTATGCTTGGGCTCCAGTTACACCCATTTTTTGCAAGAGTATAAAGGGGATATAATTGTGACCTCCTCCTTCACCTCTGCAGATGAGAATCACCTGGATACAATGTGGCCTATGATAGGAACTGGAGCTTAGATTCACACAATAATTTAGGATTCTAATCTCCATTGATTCCCATGGAATTTAGGAGCCTGGCAACCTACTTAAATCTAATCTTGTTTTTTCCTGTTCCAATAAAAGTCCACAAAAATAGTATTGTATCCTTTTGGGGATCGGAGAAGGCATTCTGGTACTATGGTTTATTGAGTAATTTAATTAGGTATGTGCGGGTCATGGAAGAATGGGACTGTTTTCAGTATTGGTGTGTATTTATGTAGAGTATAGAGACATTTGTATCCACGTGTATGTTTAAAATAATGTTAAATCAAGTGTTTTATTACAAATTGGAAGTTAAAATGAGTGGTGTGGTTCCAGCATGGACTGTATGGGGAAGCTGTTCATTGTGACTCTCAGCTGGTAGTCTAGCTTGGCTGCTAGATTAGTCAATAAACAATACTGAGAAAGTGCCAAAGATTTAAAAGTACTATGTAAGTGCAAAATAGTATTATTAAAAACATAGTTCATCCATTGATTACAGAATATCCCCATTAGGCAAGTGAAATATTCTTCTACATTCTTGGATCCATAACCCCTAGTCCAGTGATGGCAAACCTTTTTGAGCCCGAGTGCCCAAACTGCAAACCAAAACTACTTGTTTTTTTCAAAGTGCCAACACTGCAATTAAACCTAAATAATGAGGTTTTAGTTTAGAAAAAACAATTCATACAGTTTTTCAAACTAATTAACAGCTTTTGTTTAAAAAGAAAAACACAGTAACAGAGCTTTCCATTAAACATTTTTTTTAATTGAAAAAAACAAAAAAACAAAAAACAAAACAAAAAAAAAACAACTGTACACCCCCCCCCCCAACTGACCCACTCAGCCCGGTCTCTCCCCCCAAAACCTCCTTCCCTCCCCCCCACCCCCCAAATGACCCACCCAGCCCAGTCTCTCCCCCCAAAACCTCCTTCCCTCCCACCCACCCCCCAAATGACCCACCCAGCCCGGTCTCTCCCCCCCAAACCTCCTTCCTTCCCACCCACCCCCCAACTGACCCACCCAGCCAGGTCTCTCCCCCCCAAACTTCCTTTCCTCCACCCCCCCGCCCCCAACTGACCCACCCAGCCAGGTCTCTCCCCCCCAAACCTCCTTTCCTCCAACCCCCCCCAACTGACCCACCCAGCCAGGTCTCTCCCCCCCAAACCTCCTTACCTCCAACCCCCCCCAACTGACCCACCCAGCCCGGTCTCTCCCCCACACCGCTTACCCCCGCTCCCAGCCCAGCCTTCCCCCAACACCCCCTTGCACACCGCTTACACCCCCCCCCGGCGCTTACTTGTTCGCTGGGTCACGCTGCTGTGACCCGACTCCAGCGAGGGAAGGAGAGGAGCGACACGCCCCCCAGCCTCGCGGTCACAGCAGCGCCGCGACACACCGCCTCCCCCGCCCCCCAGCCTCGCGGTCAGAGAGCGCCGCGCCACACCGCCTCCCCCGCCCCCCAGCCTCGCGGACAGAGAGCGCCGCGCCACACCGCCTCCCCCGCCCCCCAGCCTCGCGGACAGAGAGCGCCGCGCCGCGCCACACCGCCTCCCCCGCCCCCCAGCCTCGCGGACAGAGAGCGCCGCGCCACACCACCTCCCCCGCCCCCCCAGCCTCGCGGACAGAGAGCGCCGCGCGAGCCAGATGACAGGCTCAAAAGAGCCACATCTGGCTCGCGAGCGGCGTGCCCACAGAGACGGCTCGGCGTGCCGGCAGTGGCACGCGTGCCACGGGTTCGCCATCACTGCCCTAGTCTATTCAGAACCATTCAGCTAGGATAATTTCTCACTGTCCTCCATATTTCCACCTTCACTGGTTGCTGATACATTTAATTATCAGATTTTGAATGTTAAGTTTTATATGTTAGGCACTTTCAATCTTTCTTATTAAAGGTCATTAATACTGGTGTATACCCCAACCAGGCTGTTGTGTTCCTTTGATGATTTTATTATTGCCCCCTCCCTCTTCTTCTGTTTATATTCTTTCAATAAGATGCATTTGTTCACCTCACTCCTTGCTAGAGGAATGTTCTATTAAGGGACATTCTTATTTTAAATCTAAGTTGCATGCTCACCTTTTTGGCAACCTGTTTTTAGTCTTTAAAAAAGAAACTAAAATATTTTAAAAGCTGATGTTTTGTGTTGTGACACATAAACTCTGCTCCAGAAGATTTGTGCATGTGCTTAAAGTTAAGCATATGTGTATTTGTAAGATCGAGCCCTGAGTATTTTCAGTCAACTCGTCTATTTGTGTGAGTACGGATAACAGGATCAGGCTCCCTTATATGTATATTAAAACTAATATGTTGTCATAAGTGTAAAGTGCTGAAGAGTGTTATTCTGCCTGTATGGGGTTAATGTTACCTGAGAGGGAGTGACATAAGCGCTTCCGTACCACAAGGGAGGGAGTGAGTTTTGAGTTTCAGTTTCCTGCCGTTCCAGCTTGGGAAAGAGTCCCAGTTTTCACCTCTAGCTATGGAGGAAAACCCTTCTACTTCCTTCCTATATTCCTAATTAGCTGTGCTATGAGTATAATATGTTGAATTCCATAAAGTTCTGTACCTATCTAGAGTGTCGCTAACCTTTTCAGAGGGGAAGTTAGAGAACTCTAGATTGTGAAGTTGTATTGTAAATGTATGCTGTATTCTCTTTTCTTTATTAAATCTTTTTAGTTATAAAAAACGTTTGGTTCTTCTCATAAAAAAATCCTAGCTTGGATTTAACCCAGTTCCCAGGTACAGGAAAGTCTGTGTGTCTAAGAGGAAGGCTCACAGGGTAAAAGCCTCAGGACGGTTTCTTATCTCTCTCGGTAACAAACAGGAGGGGTGAGGGGGCAGGGAAACAGCCTCTGAGTGTCCCAGCTCTCAGGAGAGAGAGCAGGCGTTTGGGGGAGTCCGGGTGCCTCCCTCCAGGGTTTTGGAGATCCACCCGGATGGTGGCAGCTTGGGTACCCCCATTTCCCTACCGGTAGAGTGTGGCTGTTGGGGGTGAAAAGACTTACCGTATTTTTCGTCTTATAGGACGCTCCGGCCTATAAGACGCCCCCTCGTTTTTTAATAAAAAATCCAGAGGAAAAAAAAAAAAAAAAAGCGCCTCGCTCTCCCGTCCCCGCCGCGCGGGCGGGCTGCCGAGGTTCCCCCCTCCCCGCCGGACAAAAAAAAAAAAAAAAAGAAAGAAAAGAAAAGCGCCTCGCTCTCCCGTCCCCGCCGCGCGGGCGGGCTGCCGGGAGCGTCCCGGTTCCCCCCTCCCCGCCACGGGCGCGTTTTTTTTTTTATTTATTTTTTGGTCCGGCGGGGAGGGGGAACCTCGGCAGCCCGCCCGTGGCGGGGAGGGGGGAACCGGGACGCTCCCGGCAGCCCGCCCGCGCGGCGGGGACGGGAGAGCGAGGCGCTTTTCTTTTCTTTCTTTTTTTTTTTTTTTTTGCTATGCCAGCTGCTCGCCTCTGCTCTGCAAGCTGTCTCACAAACAGCTCTGCTGGTTGCTCCGCTAGCCGCGCTGCTAGCCAACACCCAAACTACTCCACTCCGTCGTCATCTTCTGCTGCTGCTGCTGATCGCCAGCCACTCCACTAGCAGTCACTCGAACTGCTCCACTCCATCCACTGCTGCTGTACATCACCAGTCATGCAGCTAGCAGTCAGTCAAACTGGTCCAGTCCATCAGCTGCTCCTAACACAGTGCTCAGTGATTTCAGCTCATAAGTAATCTTAGCTCTCAAGTGATTTCAGCTCATAGATGGGGAGCCTTAGTGCAGATGCCCCACAGTGCCCAAAGCTGAGCAGTCTGAACCTAGACTCCTAATAGAATCAAACATTAGTTCTGTCATTCCACAGTGGAGAGAGACAGGGTGCAATAGGCTTGTGTAGGACCCTCAGACAAGACCCTCACCAAAAGATAAAGAAACCTATCCATTGCCTCTCTCAATTCAGTAGGTTTTGGAACCCCTACCCCTTGGACAGTGAGTGCTACCTAGATGATGGTGAGTCCCTCCATCATGACAAAGGCCAAATACATGTCCCAGTCCCTCATTCACGCAATTAGGCTAGCAACACTCCATCATTCCTACCCCAATAACAGAGAACCTGGGGATCCCACAGCAGCCAAAGTGACCATTTGGGCTGTTGTGAGCTCAGACTAGGTGTGTGGGTGTGTCTATGCAAATAACATCAGCTGAAGTTATTTTCCACAGTTCACCGCAATTCCTGCAATTCCTCACCAGGTGTCAGGGTGGAGCTCATCCTGACACTGATTACACATACAATTCACTTACTACTGGACTTGACTTATTAGAAGATTATAGAAAGGTAGGAAGAGACATAGATGTGATTCATCCCATAGCCAGGCGAACAGCAGGAGAGCCAGCGAGCGAGAGAGAGAGAGAGAGAGAGAGACGAGAGGGGAGACCGAAACTAAAATACTCTCTTTTTGTCTCCAAGGTTGATTAGCATCTCTAGTACCTCATTTCCTCTCAGGTTACTTTTAGATTAACCTAAGCACATGTTTAATTTTAAGCATGTGTTCAGCTCCGATTAAGTATGTACTAAGTGCTGTCCTGTATCAGGGCCTGGAAGAACTTATCTCCTATAATTATGTGAGTACTGGTGTGCTCACAGAAAGTAAATTTATAGTGTCACTTTCCCCTTTTAGTATTTTAGTGTGCTGCCTTAAAATTCACTGTCTGTGAATATAGATGTCCATAGGACAAATACAAAAGGTTTCAAGAATACGGTAGATTTTGTTTTAAAATCTAATGTTTATATAGATGTGTGTGTACAGTGAGATTCTCACTCCCTCTGCCACCCCTTTTAGCCATGTGAAAGCATTGGAGCAACTCTGAGGGGCGCTAAAAGCCCTGGTTCCAGCTTAGTAAGACAGCCATAAGACTTCCTTCGAGGGACCTCTTGGCACGGCTATAGGATATGTGGTGGGAGTAGGTGAGGCTACAGCTACCTGCACAGATGCTGGTCAGTGCTCTGACCCATAAAGCAGCCCTGTGAGACACCTATAACTTAGAATGGCTTGCATGGCTGTCTAAATTACTCCAGAGGCCTGGAGCACCCTAGGATTGGGAAGGGTTTAAATTGATTTAAAGATATCATAGCATTTCCTTTCCCCTGGGCTACGAGTTTTGGTGCAGCACAGAATCTCCCCCACAATATTTATACAGGCACACAGGATAACCTCACCTCTCCTGTCATAAGTGTAAAGTGCTGGAGAGGGTTATTCTGCCTGGATGGGGTTAATGTTACCTGAGAACAAGTGACGTAAGAGCTTCCCTGCCACGAGGGAGGGAGGGAGTTTAGTTTTTAGTTTCAGTTTGCCTGCCGTGCCAGCTTGGGCAAGGGTCCCGGAGCTCGTCTCTAGCTATGGAGAATGACTCTACTTTTCCTCTTATAATCCTAATTAGCTGTACTGTAAGTATAATATGTTGATTTCCATAAGTTCTGTACCTATTTAGGGTGTCTCTATCCTTTTCAGCGGGGAAGTTAGAGAACTCTAGATTGTAAAGTTGTACTGTAGTCTATGTTCTATTCTCTTTTCCTTATTAAATCTTTTTAGTTATAAAAAGCATTTGGTTTATTTCCCTGAAGGTTCTCTCTGCTTCCAGACTGGGAAGAGAGGGAGGAAGGGGAATAGGTAAGGGACAAGCTCAGTGTGTGAGCTGAAGTGTGGAGTCTGTCTCTCCCTACCTTCAGGCTAGAAGGGAGAGGGGGAGGGGAAGCAGCCTCTGAGTGTCCGGCTCTCAGGGAGGGAGACGGAGTTTGGGGGAGTCCGAGTACCCCTCTCCAGGGCCTTGGAGATTTACTCGGATGGTGGCAGCGATTCCCCAAGTTCCCAGCTGGTAGAATCTGGGGGTTTGGGGGTGTAAAGACTTAACTTAAGCTGGGAAGCAGCTGGAGTTAGTTGGTCTGGCAAAGAAGAGTCCCTCTTCTCTGTACCCCAGGTCCAGAGAGAGGGAAGGGCACTCTTACATCTCCCAACAATATTCCACTTGCCCAGCACTTTTTATAACTCCCAGGTTCCAGTTGCTTATAATTTGGTTGGTTTTACCTTTTTGAGCTGAAATTTTACTGGCTTCGTCTCTTCATGAGGGCTAATTATTTTAAATGGTTCAGTAATTTTTGAGTACAGTAAACCCTCGATTTAACGGACCCCGATTTAATGGACTTCGGATGCAATGGACAAAATTTCCGATGCATCCGAAATCCGTTATTGGGGGCTGCCGGCTCCCGCCCCAGGGAGCCGGCTGGGTTGACAGCTCCCGCCTGGCTCCCCGCAGCAGGGACCCCTGCGGGAGCTGTCAACCCCCCCCCCCCCCCCGCCCGGCTCCCCGCAACGGGGAGCCGGGCGGGGGGAGGCGTTTGTGAGCTCCCGCCCGGCTCCCCGCAGCGGGAAGCCGGGCGGGGGGTTTGACAGCTCCCGCCGGGCTTCCCACTGGGGGGAGCCAAGCGGGAGCTGTCAACCCCCCCGCCCGGCTCCCCGCAACGGGGAGACGGACGGACGGGGGGTTTTGAGCCGGGCAGGAGCTGTCAACCCGGCTGCCCGGCTCCCCGCAGAGGGGAGCCGGGCGGCCGGGTTCACAGCTCCTGCCCGGCTCCCCGCAGCGGAGAGCCAGGCGGAAGCTGTCAACCCCCCCCCTCCCCGCAGCAGGGAGCCGGGTGGGGGGGGGTTGACAGTTCCCGCCTGGCTCCCCGCAGCGGGGAGCCAGGCGGGAGCTCTCAGCCCACCCACCCGGCTCCCCGTTGCGGGGAGCCAGGCAGGTGGGGGGGGGGTTTTGACAGCTCCTAAAACCTCTATATAAGGGACTAATTCGGGTGAGGGGGTGTCCATTAAAGCCAAAAGTCCTGTTATTTAATGATTTTTAAAAATTATTAAATAACGGACTTTTGGCTTTAACGGACACCCCCTCGCCCCAATTAGTCCCTTAAATCGAGGTTTCACTGTACAAGTAAAAATAGTCAATTTGCCATAGTCTCCTCTCCTCCCCCACCTCAAGAGCCTGAGGTTGTTGTAGTTGAAATTTGGCAAATTTCCCAATCTAGCAAAGGACTTTTTAAGCACATTCTTAGGTAGTGGGACTTAGTGTTACCTTACCTTGCCAGTTTTGTATGTATTGCTCTATATTGTATATTGGGCCAAATTCTACTTCCCTTACTCACACTCAGTCCCATTTATGGCTAGGCAGTTTTAGATAAGTGAAATTAGTTATGTGAATAGGACAATTAGTATTTAGTCAATTCTGTCTGAACAATGTGCTATATTTTGTATGAATGTTTTGTTGTAATTAAAAAACAAGTCATGGAAATAATTTCAAACCTGAAATTTTGGGCCACAGATTGCTAGTAAATGGAGGCACAATATTCTTAAAGTCAGACAGTCCTGATATGGAAGTATTAGAACTTTGTAAATAGTTGTGGGATCATTGCCGGTTCTACATAGATGTGCCAAGATATGTGAAATTGGAATTATGTAGGTTCAGAAAGGTAAGGGTAATTAGTTATGTAATTTTGCACAGTATCCTGTGCAATGCAGTGGTCAGGAACAAAACTGTTCCAGGTCCTGTTAAATTTGAAAAACTCAAGATTGCCAGACTTGATTTGCCTATTAAAAAATTCCAGTGTGTACATTCCACTAACTGTAATGTGTAATTCATATGCCCACTTATGTAAGTATATATTAATGTTAATTACAGTCAACGTGTAAGGAATTCCTAGACTTTCATCAGCTTCCATTATGTAGATTTTTTTAAAAAGACCTCATTCCTATGTTAATATATGTCTTTTGAAAGCTTTTTCTTTCTTGTGAGACTTTCATTCACTCATTCATTCAGTGAATGGCTCATTAATGTGAACTATAATCTGCATTGACAGGCACAAATCCAAAGCAGTATTATGTAACAGTTCAAAAAGGGACAACTATAAACAACCTATTTTAATAGCTGTAACATTTACACTAGAAAGATAGATAAACTTGAAAGTGAAAAATATTTATTTTTATCTGATAATATTCTGTTTTATAGTTTCAGCATTATGATACTCATCCTGAATAATTTGAGAAGGTTTTACACCGTCTGGTAAATTCTTGCAAGTGAAATGGATTGATATGATAAGAATACAGAATTAAAAAGAGATAAGTTTCTCTTTTGGGACATAATTCACCATACTTTGCACTCACCCAAGGCTTCCTCTGGTATCCATGGGAGATTTGACTGTGCAAAGAATGGCAGATTGGGCCCCTACTTTACTGATTTGCTAATCAAAAGTGTTCCTTTCTGGATAATTTAAATTTTAAAACAAAGTAAACCCAATGTAAATCTAAATTTACATTCCTTATTAATATGAACTGAATGCTATAATTAAAATTTTTATCCACTTCATCCCTTATGTATGGGGATTTATTTATTTCACCCTAACACCTTGCAGATATACTTGTTGGAAAACCCTAGGTAGAAATAACCACAGTGCTCAGTTTTATAGCTGTAATCGATCCATCATTAGATCTCTGCAAGCCTGAAGAGATGTTCTCAAAATTTTCAATAGTCAAATGAGGGTGTAAAAAGTATAATATAATAAACCGAACATGATAGCTTGATGAACTGGGAAAGTGACTAATAATTGCAAAGGGAATATGTTGCTTTATGCCCTCTTTTTTTCTTTTCTTCAACTTATCATTATCAATATATATTTCAGTGTAGCCATGAAAAAATGCCCCAGTCCTACACTGAGAATGATGTAGGTAGGCCTGTGGATTTGCTCTTAGGCACACTGAAATCAAGAGGTCTTCAGTTGGATACAGGAATCTGCCACTAGAGTTCTCATTGCAACATTAGGGCCGAAGTTAACATTTACTAGTTACCTTATGATAACATCTGGGACACGTTATATAGTTTACCCCTCTATTATATAACACTGGGTTGACAGAAACAGTGGTTTGAAAACTATGGCCTGTGATCCGCTGGTGATCAGTGCAGCATTTCTACATGTTCCACAGAACTGTTTACCAGCAGTGAGGAGTGCACCATCATTTAAGGAGTCCATTTTGGGAGTTGCAACCCAGGATTTCTTGATGTTTTGTTGAGTAACTTTAAAAAAACAAAAACAAAAAACTTTGTATCCTGTGTAACTGCTTCTTGTCTTTTTTCAGCCAGTGGGGTTTTTGTTTGTTTGCTTGTTTTGTTTTGTTTTTTGGTGTAAATCTAACTGTGATTACATTTGTGGAGGACAACAAAATTATAAGGATAGTACACACACAGGATGACAGAACCACACTGCAAAATGAACTGGAGAAATTAGAGCAGTGGAAAAAATGAACAACCAGGACTTATTTGGCACCAAAAAGCCCTGTACCCAGGAAACAAAAATAAATAGTACAGGTACAAAATGGGGAAGAGAGTGTTGTATTACTTTTATGCATCTATTGCATAAAAGTGACACTATTTCTTTTTTGTTTCCTTAATTTTGTTTTAATATCACTTTCATGTAACCAAGCTGCCAGTCAGGTTATAGTGAGGAAGGTGTAGGTTCAGGATCAGGAAGGGAGATAGTCATGAAATGGTCTGTCAAATAGATGCCTGCAGTATGAAAACTTTTGTGCATCAGTGACATAAAACAGGTTATAAAAGAATATCAATGACACAGATTCACTGTAGATTGTAAACCTTTAAAGGCAGGGACTGTAGTGTTCTGTTTGTTCGGTAAAGGTATCTTCCTTTCTTTTTTGTAGCCCCATCGCAATATAATCTGCATGCCTCAGAAGCATTTCAATGAATTCATTCTCACAGCAGTTATGAAAGCATTATTATCCCCACTTTGCAGATGAGGAACTGAAACACAGTGAAATTACATGACTTGTCCAAGGACTGAGGGAGAGCTTGGAAATTAACTCAGATCTCCTCAGTCCTGATCCAATGCATTAACCACAAGGTCATCCTTCCTCTAGAACATTTTGGGTCCTGTGTACAATAATAATAGATTGTTGTACAACATAAATATTAATAGAGTGCATTAAAATATTAGAATTGAAAGAAACCTATAAAAACACAACCTCTAATTTCATACCCATAAAGTCTGAAAGGAGATGAGACATGATAAAGAAACATATTTAAACTACCCTTATCTCTAATTTTATATCCACAAAGTCTGAAGGAACACATCCATGATAAAAAAAAATATTGAGCTCTCCCTTATCTCTTATTGAAATAACACCAGAGATTACTAAACTAGACTGTATTTTTTTTAAAAGGTTTGCTGATTTGCTTTTCACTTCTATTATGTTGGGAGTTTGCTTTTTGCATTCAACTAGACAATAAAAATAGAAATATTCATTTCACTAAGGTTTCTAGGCAGTTGCATTTTCTGGTTTTCATACAATAGCCTGATGCCGTTGTTTGTTTTCACTTTGGGGAATGTTTACATTTTAAACAACTGTTTTAGCGGACATTTTACAATGTCATAAATGTTTCTATTTAGTCTAGATTTCACAAAACACTTTTTAAAAAACTACAAAACCTAAATTTTGGGCCTAAAGGTGAAATTTTCAAAAGGGTGTAAGGCCCAGATCATTAAAGATATTTAGGTGTCTCATTGCAGTGGGACTTAGGCACCCAATTACCTTTGGAGAAGGTGGACCTAAATGACGGAGACACTTAAATCCCATGTTCAAATGTGAGTTAGGTATTAGGACTCCTAAGTCTTATGGACTTAAACAAGACTTAGGTTTCTAAATCACTTAGGGCCAGATTTTAAAAGGTATTTAGATGCAGATAGTTGCCTAGTTGGAATTTCAAAAGTGCCTAGACTTCTAACCCTCATTCATGTAATTTTTAAAAATCTTATCCTAATTGAAGTGGCGAATGCACCTTTAAGTAATTCAGTAATTCCTATGCATTGTGGTGGATATTTTTCTCTGACATTTTCTGTGCAAACAATGGTTGGTGTACATACCCATGCTGACATATCTTTACATACTGTAATACTTCAAAATATGAGATGATGTCATGTGGAAAAGACATATACTGAAGACTTAATGAAAAAGACACACCTTTTCCATAGAGCCATGTGACTTATGCAAAGCACAACTGGGCTAAACTGAGGAAGGTTTGGAATTGTTAATATATTGATATTATAAGCACTGAAATCTACTGTTAACTTTATGCAGACATCTGTATCAATAAACCTCAGTCTTTCAAAATGTTCATGGAAATTGAACACAAAAGACCATGCAATTATAGCTGAGGGAAACTCATGTAAATACTGAGTGAATATTCATGAATAGTTTTGCATTATTCTCTCAGCTCTTCTTTGGTATGAAATTTAAAGAACAAAAAAGGCACATTTGCTTAGAGAACGTTGATTAGCATATTTTTAAAAAATTACATTAACAACAAAATTTTAAAACCCACACCAATTCTTCACACACTGAACTGTTACCCTCAAGTAAAATGTATTTTAAACATTAGCCATATTCTAGAGGTTCTGCTGAAGTTTATAAAACATTGCAGGTTCACTCTCTTAGTATCTCCAGTGTCAGCAGAATGCAGAGAATAAACTACTGACTTTTATAAGGCTCGATGGTAGGCAAGGGACACTTAGCAACTTCTTGACAAAAGGAAAAAAGGGAACAATATGAATGTAACTTTTGGGGCTTATGGAAGAAATAAAATGGAGATAGACCAGTGGTTCCCAAACTGAGGTTCACAAAATGTTACAGGGAGTTCTCAGGAAAAAAATCCCTAATGGCGGACAGAGCTGTCCTTAGGGACCCTGGGCAGCACGGGGCCAGCAGCCTGGAGCCATGGGGACTTCCTAGAGCGAAGCAGATCAAAGCTAGCATATCTACCACACTGAGGAGATTTAAACTTCAAGACTCCTGTTACAAAATAGAAAGGGGGGTGGATATTTTTTGCTTTTTTAAAAATTAAATAGGCTGCTAGTGGTGTTTTTTAAATTATTATGAAGAACAAGTTTAAGCTTTGTTGTAATGGGCATTGTTTGCCTGGACTGCTCAAGACCTGAATGCTTGTGTAGGAGGAACTTTTTGAGTTGGCTTCTTAAATAATATGAATTTTGCAGCTTGGGTCCATCTTTAGACAAAAGACAATTTTACCTGTGATAAATTTGACCTAAAGTAAATACAGGTGAGTCTCATCTTACACGGAGGTTCCATTCTGTGATTAGCGCATAAAGCGAAAACCGTGAATAGTGAAGAATCAGAGAGGTAGCCGTGTTAGTCTGGAATTGCAGAAGTTACAAAGAGTCCTGTGGCACCTTAAAGACAAACTAAAGTATTGAAGCATAAGCTTTCATGGGCTAATACCCACTTCGTCGGATGCATGCCTTGGAAGTATCTAGGGGCACGTATAAATAGGTAGGCAAGAACCAGGTTAGAGATAACAGGGTGGGTCCAATCAGGCTGAACCAGCTTGTTATCTCTAATCAGGGAGGGTGAGGTATTCCTCTAGCAGCTGAACTGGAGGTGTGAACAGTGAGAGAAGATAAACTGCTCTTGTAGTTAGCTAGCGATTCATAATCCCTATTCAGTCCAGAGTTGATTGTATCAAATTTGCAAATGAATTGCAGCTCCGCAGATTCTCTTTGCAGTCTGGTCTTGAAGTTTTTTTGCTGCAATATGGTGACTTTTAAATCTGTAATTGTGTGTCCAAGCAGGTTGAAGTGTTTTCTTACAAGTTTTTGTATATTGCCATTCCTGATATCTGATTTGTGTCCATTTATCCTTTTTCGTAGGGACTGTCCAGTTTGGCTGATGTACATAGCAGAGGGACATTGGTGGCATATAATGGCATATATTACATTGGTAGATGTGCAGGTTAATGAACCAGTGATGCTGTGGCTGATCTGGTTAGGTCCTGTGATGGTGTTGCTGGTGTAGATATGTGGGCAGAGTTGGCATCAAGGTTTGTTGCATGGATTGGTTCCTGAGTTAGAGTTATTATAGCATGGTGTGCTGTTGCTGGTGAGAATATGCTTGAGGTTGGCGGGTGGTCTATCGGCCAGGACTGGCCTGCCTCCCAGGGCCTGTGAAAGTGAGGGATTGTTGTCCAGGATGGGTTGTAGATCACTGATGATGCGTTGGAGAGGCTTTAACTGAGGACTGTAGGTGATGGCCAGTGGTGTTCTGTTGTTTTCTTTCTTGGGCTTGTCTTGCAGCAGCAGGCTTCTGGGTACATGTCTGGCTCTGTTGATCTGTGTCCTTATTTCCTTGTGCGGGTATTGTAATTTTGAGAAAGCTTGGTGAAGATCTTGTAGGTGTTGGTCTCTGTCTGAGGGGTTGGAGAAAATACGATTGTACCTCAGTGCTTGGCTGTACACAATGGATCGTGTGGCTGTGTTTGGGATGGAAGCTGGTGGCATGAAGGTAGGCATAGCTGTCAGTAGGTTTTCAGTATAGGGTGGTATTAATGTGGCCATCATTAATTTGCACCATGGTGTCTAGAAAGTGGACCTCCCGTGTAGACTGGTCCAGGCTGAGGTGGATGGTGGGGTGGAAGTGGTTGAAATCATGGTGGAATTCTTCCAGAATTTCTTTCCCATGGGTCCAGATGATGAAGATGTCATCAATGTAGCATAGATAGAGAAGGGGCATGAGTGGACAAGAGTTGAGGAAGCGTTGTTTCAGGTCAGCCATAAAGATGTTGGCATACTGTGGGGCCATGCAGGTGCCCATAGCAGTGCCACTGGTTTGGAGGTATATATTGTCACCAAATTCGAAATAATTGTGTGTGAGGATAAAGTCACAGAGCTCAGCAACCACTTGTGCTGTGGCATCATCAGGGATACTATTCCTGACAGCTTGTATATCATCTCTGTGTGGGATGTTTGTGAATAGTGAAACTCTCATTGAGTTGAATGGCGGGCGGAATCACCCGCACTACAGATGCAGTTTTAAAATTGTTTTTCCCCCCCGTTTTTGCCGACCGCGCAAAGCTGAATTTGTGCATGTTAAATGCGCCTAAGATGTAACTCCCCTGTACTTCCCTTAAAGAAATGCATATTCATCTTGTATCAAAATGCTAGATATTTCCTTGAGAAATTCTACAGGGGCCACAATGAACTAAATGACTTTGACAAGGAGTCATTCCTTGCCAGTTTTGATAATAGCTACAGTAAACAATATGAATGAAATGCATTTACAAGTTTATTTCACCTGGGTCAGCTTCTACTTTCAAGCTTGATTGGCTCTAAATTCCGTACACAAGCCTGTCAAAATTAAATACCTTAAAGGGCTTTTGAGGCTCTGAAGGTCACACAGCTAGATAATGAGGAGCCTTTAATAACAACTTCAGAGGAAATCTGTTTAAGAGTCTTTAAATAGTTCAGTGATTCCATAAATAGCATACCGAACAGAAAGTAGAGAGATCCGGAGATAATTTCATCTTTTTTGTGTTAAGGTATTTTCAGCATCTTTAAGCACAAGCTATAATTTCCAAACTAAATTGCCTAAAATAACATAAAATCAGTGGCCTGGTTTTCACAATTCCCACAGAAGTCAGTGAGAAGTCAGACCACCCACAGAGTTGGTCTTTCTGCACTAGGGCTGAGACATTAGTCATTCTGCATTTCCCCTGCCAATGCTATCTCTGTCATCCAGGTAAGAAGACCAGTGAGACCATGTCTACACTACAGACTGTGGTTGACGCAAGTTATGTCAGCATATACTGACGCAATTAGTATATCACTCATGTGTTTACATACTTGACTGCTTGCTTCACATAGTCACCAGGAGTGCTTGTGTTGATGCAAAGTGTGGTGAATAGATAACCCAGTGTATCATGCACCACCAAACAGCACAGTGCATTCAGGGATGTTTTTGCAGTGTTTTGTGGCATAGGTATGAGCTGAATAAGGAACACTGGGAGCTAGGAATCAAGCAATTTGCTCTGTCAGGGGAAAATTAATGGCGCGTCTCTCCCCCTTACCTTGAACTCCGGGTAGCAGTAGCGGAGTTGAGGCAAGAAGCTCATAAGCAGTCAGAGACCATTGAAGATGTACACAACCCAACTTTGATCAAAGGGGAAACTGAGTCACCCTCCTCTCGGTCAAGACAGGGGGGGTAGCAGCTCCGTTTATTATGGGTACCAGGCAAACTTTATAGAGTACTAGCAAAAATACCCGGCGTTGCTCGGGTCCGTCGGAGGTGGGGAGGGGGCAGAGAGCTGAGCGAGTGCGGGATCCGTTGGAGGGGGCAGAGAGCAAACCTGACACCCCCACCTCACCCCCCCGACCAAACCCGACACCCCCACATCACTTACCCCTCGACCAACCCCGACTCACATTTTCACCCTCCCACCCAAACCCAACACCCCCACGTCACCCCCCTACCAACTCCAACACCCCGAGCAACACCCACACCTCACCCCCCCGTAGACCAAACCTGACACACCCACCTCACTTTCCCCCCCAACCAAACCCGACACCCCTACCTACCACCACAAACAAACCCAACACCCCCAACTTACCCCCCCACCAAACCCAACACCCCCTGACCAAACCCAACACCCACACCTCACCCACCCCAACACCTTCCCAACCCCCCCGACCAAACCCGACACCCCCACCTCACCCCCCGACCAAACCCGACACCCCTACCTCACTTACCATCTGACCAAACCCAACTCGGGTCCATTGGAGGTGGGGAGGGGGCAGAGAGCTGAGCGAGTGCAGGGTCCGTTGGAGGGGGGAGGGGGCAGAGAGCTGAGCGAGTGCGGGGTCCGTTGGAGGGGGGTATTATGACATCATAACTGTCACAGAGAACAGCAGCTGCCCAGCTGATGTGATTGGCCTTTAAATAATTTCACCCCTGGGGGGCGTCAGAGGTGAGATTTGATAAATTTTCGACTCTTACCCTGATTAGGACCCTAAGGCCTCTAACTGTACTGAATTTCAAGTCTCTAGCTCAAACGGTATGGAAGGAGTCAGGGAACGTACATACACACATACATACACGCATACATACATGCATACACCATTTGACTTTTATATATATAGATCACGAAGGGGAGGGGGGTAGGTGGAGCGAGGTAGGTAGTCACTTGAAGCATGCGCGTCAGTAGACCATTACATTAATCATAGGTAATTGCCCTCCTAATGCAGCTGGTCTCCGGACCTCGGTAATAGTTACATTATTCTAACACTTATGAATACATAGTCTATACTCACATATATAGGAGTAATAGCATGAATACAATGCAATCTAGAGATAACAACACACTAGCCACATACAGCGAGGGTTTGCAGACTTTGCAGCTGCATAGCCAAGGTTACATTCCAGACACTGATAGCACTAACTCTTCAGTGTCAAAGCAGCATTTCGCTTAGCCTCTGTAAAACCCCAAGCTAATGATTTTACAACCGTGGGGGGGGGGGGGTTTAACTATGTGATTGCTGGTTAGAACGAATAAATGGTTAGAACGAGCAGGGGATTTTACCTGACAGCTCCACCCCATAATACCATCCCTATTCCGTGATTTGTTACCTTTTTTTTTTTTTTAAGATCCCATGCGGCACAGTTCAGTGTCCACTGACTCTGACAGAAGTTTGGAACCCACACAATTCTGTACGGTTTTCTTGAATGTCGCAAATACAGGATGCCCAATTCTCCAGTATTATTAGAGCCACAGGAAGAACCACAACAGTGGAAGACATGATAATTTCTTTGAGGACATATTGCAGAGGGACTTAGGAAAAAACAGTTCACATTTGGTGGTGGTGTTCACAGAGCGGCATCAAATTGTGGAGTACTACTTCTGGGCCGGAGGAACGAGCACTGACTGGTGATATTGTATCATCATGCAGGTTTGGGACTAGCAGCAGTGGCTGCAGAAGCTTTTGGATGTGAAAGGCCACATTCCTGGATCTCAAGAATCAGAGAGGTAGCCGTGTTAGTCTGGAATAGCAGAAGTAACAAAGTCCTGTGGCACCTTAAAGACTAACTATAAAGTTTTGAAGCATAAGCTTTCGTGGGCTAATACCCACTTCGTTGGATGCAAGTTAGCCCACGAAAGCTTATGCTTCAAAACTTTATAGTTAGTCTTTAAGGTGCCACAGGACTTTGTTATTCCTGGATCTGTGTGCCAAGCTCATCCCAGCCCTCCAGGGCACGCATAGCAGAATGATAGCTGCATTGTAGTTGAGAAGTGAATGGTGATCACATACCGGAATTTTGCTTAATTGTTATCAGTCAGTAGTAAATTATTTTGGAGCTGGAAAATCCACAGTAGGGCCACTAATTATGTCCTGTTATTCAAGACTGCGGCTCTCAGCAATGTGCAGGACATAGTAAGTGGATTTGCAGCCAGGAGGTTCCTGAAGTGAGTGGTGGGATAGATTGAATGGGCACGTGTATCTCTATTTTGGCATCAGCCTACTTTTCCACAGGGCTATTTTCCTATGATTATGCAAGCATTGGTGGATCACCAGGAACACTTCACCAGTAGCAATGTTGGCTGGTCAGGGAAGATGAATGATGCTCACATTTTTAAGAACCTCTATTTTCCTGACCAGAAGGTCACCACTGGCAATGCTGAAATGCCAATAGAGATCCTGGGAGACCCAGCCTCCCGCACGCTCCCCTGGATCATGATGCCATACACCGGCCACTTGGACAGTGCTAAGGAAAGATTCAGCTATAGACTCAACAGGTGCAGAATGATGGTTGAACGTGCTTTTGGTGGACTGAAGGGAAGCTGGTGGTGTTTACCACAAGATTGGATCTCAGTAAAAAAAAAATCCCAGTGGTTATAGTTTCCTGTTGTGTGCTGCATAATATACATGAGGCAAAAGGGGAAAAGTTGCCACTGGGGAGGATGATGGAGGTGGAGGCACAGTGACTGGCTGCTAAATTCGAACAGTCAGACACAGGGGCAATGACAAGAGCGCAGCGAGGAGTTATACGGTTGTGGAGGCTTTGAAAGGGCACTTTAATGGTCAGCCATATTAATGTACTGTGCTTGGCTGTGCTTTGGCCCTGAAGGTTTGTGGGTCCAGTAGGAGCTGTGTAGTGCCTGGTGTGCATTTAGACATATAATACAATGAACCAATGAATGATGGTGTTTTGCTGCACATTTATAACCATTACACTATATTTCACTGAAACTATTAATTACTCAGGCAATCCAGATAATACAGATTACCAAATGCAAAAGCAAGTGACCATACAGATCTGAAATTATACCTGAAATGTTATAAAGAAAAAATATGTTCTAACCACAATGAATAAACTGAGTTTGACTTTAAATTTAGTTTTGATGTAATTTCTACCCAAACACTGGTTACCAAGAAACTGAGCTATTAAAAGGAATTTGGAATAATGGCTGAATCTAAGATGGAGTCTTTTTTTTTCATACCCCTAAACAACTCTTTTTCAAAGGGATTTGTACTTAAGTTTCTGATTTTGGCCTATCTCTAATAACAAATTCTGTCATTGACTTTCTCATGCAAGTTGCAGTGATTTTGACTTTGTGGGACTAACCTCATGAACTGGCCCAATATTAGCACAGTTTACAGCTTTAATGTTCCACCCAATGTCTGGAAAGCTCTTTGAGTTTTTCAGATTAAAGGAGACCTAGAAGTGCAAAGTTGCCTTATATAAGTGAGTATCTGACAATTCATTGAGAAAGAAAAGAAGATTTCAAAGCTACTGTACAGCACATGGAGAAGGTAATTCAGAAAGATTCCATGTCCTATGTGTATTAATGTAAATTAATTACAGTACAAGAACACCAATCTTAGCTCTATAACACTAAAATGAAATCTCACACAGAATCCCACACAGAAACACATATGTTGTATGTAGGCCTGGTTTTGTGGAAATTTTTAGGTTGATGAATTTTTTTTTCAGTTATTAGTTTTTATTTGACAAATATAGTCTCTTTGTTCATAATTCACTGCTCTAACAGCTCCCAGCCCTTGATTGTTAACTATTATTTGAATAAAGATTTGTTATTTATTTGAATGTTTGAGCCTCTGGGCCCAAATTAATTGATGTAACAGACTGAAGGAAGAAAAAATAAAGGAGTGAATTATTCAGTAACATTTGGCTTAATTACAATCAAACGACCCTTTCAAATTGAAAAAGCACTTGGTTAAAAGTGGAACACAAATGAGATTTTTCTTTATAAATAATTGAATATTCATCAGTGTTTTAACTTTAAAATTCCACCATTTAAAAAACAAAGACTAAAATATCCATATTGTAGTCTGCATAGCTTGAAATTTGCCTTATTTGATCCATTTCTGAACATATTCTGTTTGACTTCATGGAGTTTTTTCCAGCACAGATCCTTAACTTTATACACTGTGAGCAGTCTCACTAAATTGAGTGGCTTTTGATAAAAAGATGTCGTTTGGCTTCTTAGATTCTCCCCCCCCACACACACACACACACAGCCTGTGTGAATCCAATCTTGCACTTGGCTACGTGTAACTTCAGGGATTAGCTGAGATGCAGAGCTCAGTGCAGGTTCCAGGCCTGTATTTTTAAACCGGTCAAAGTTGCATAGTAACTTGAATACCATGCTATAGCTCAGTCTCCCATTCCACAATGCTAGATCTATATCTAGTAAAGGATACATTTTAAACAACTCAGTCTTTAAAATAACAAAATTATTTACTAGAGAGGTAAGTTGGGTGAATCTTTTAACTTCTGTTGGTGAAAGAGACAACTTTTCTTCTTCACCAACAGAAGTTGGTCCAATAAAAGCCATTACCTCACCCATCTTGTCTCTTCCATATCCTAGGGCCAACACATCTACATCAACACTGCAAAAAAAATCTTTATTATCATTTTTACAATAATTTTCCAGAAATTATTTTTTAAAAAATCATATAATTAAAATTCGAGGCACTGATCCTGCAAAGATTTATGCACATGACTAACTTTATACATTGTGAGTAGCTCAGTGAATTGCTGCATTCCAAAGTATATCCTTTACTAGAAGCAGAGCTAAAATTGTAAAGTGAAGTACCCTTGGGAGCCAGAGATGTGGCTTGATATTAGAAGGAATATGCAAATACTGTCAGTTTGCAATACAAGCTTCAATCCTACGCTGAGGTTTGTCTGGGCAGACACCTGCACACAGCTCATTGCAGAATCAGGGTTGGACAAACTAATGGAAAAAACAATGCTGCAAGAGCCAAACAAGGCATCTTTTAGCCAAGCAAGTCTCCTTTTCCAAGATGGTATCTGAAACAAATATACAACTTTATTTTTTTAAACGTTTCCCTTTTATAAATTAATTTTTTTTTAATTTTTGTATAATATTTTTCTTGACAAAAACAAAACACAAGCAGAAATAAACTCAGTCCTTCCATATGCATCAAAAATAGGATCATAAACCCAAATTAAAAAGGGCTATGATCAAAAGGATCATAAACCCAAATTTTAAAAAAAATCCTTTGCAGCTCTCCTTTAAGGGAAGGTAAAAAATATTTTCTTTTTACGTTGTGGGTTAACCCTCTAGGTTCCACTATTCAAGAGGACACTACAAAATAGTTGAAAGACTGAAGGGGGGATTCCCCCCTCTGCTGTGACCACTTTTCACTGGCTATGCCAAGGAAAAGTGGCTGACAATCCCCATTAGGGAAATATTCCCAATTCAGGGAGCCTCCCCAGTGAACACAGAGCCAGGAGAGCCATCTTAAGGCCACCCCTTGCAAGAGCCACTGGAACAGGAGGGATTCTAGGGGCAGTCCAAGGTAAGGAGAGACATGGTTGGTGCATTGGGTTTCTCCAGCCCATAGGAGCCAGTGCTGCTGAGACACAAGTTAGGGATGTCCTCGGGCTTTATTAGCATGCACTGGAGCTGTACTGACAGATTCACAAAGCAATTTAGGTAGCTAAAGCTGTAGACAAGGACATAGTCAGGGCTGGATTAACTCTCCTGTGTGCCCGGTGGTATTAGATTTTGTGGGACCCCTGTATACAAGTCTTTTTCCCGGGAAGGTGTTTAGTGCAGGAGGGGGATGGGGCAGGGAATTGGGGTGCAGGATGAGGTGTGGGCTCTGGGAGGGAGTTTTGGTGCAGGAGAGGATTCTAACCTGGGGCAGGGGGTTAGGGTGCAGGAGGGGGTGCGAGGTGCAGGCTCCGGCCAGGAGGCACTTACCACTGGCAGCTCCTGGACAGTGGCGCAGCAGGGGTCAGGCCGCCTGCCTGCATGCCGTGGCCCCATGCCACTCCTGGAAGCAGCTGGCTGCTAGCATGTCTCCACAGCCCTGGGGGGAGGGGAGCAGCAGGTCTCTGTGTGCTGCCTGTGCCCACAAACTCCACCCATGTAGCTCCCATTGATCGGCTCCCAGCCAATCGGAGCTGTGGAGACAGTGCTCAGGGCGGGGGCAGTGCATGGAACTGCCACCCCCACCAGGGGCCAGAGAGATGAGCAGCGTGGGGCCATGGCAAGCAGGCAGCCTACCTGAGTGCTCCTTTTAGCAGCCCGGAGATTGCTGCCTGTGATTTATTTTTGCAGGGCCCCCCATGAGCCGGGACCCTGGGCTGGAGCTCCTAAAGCCCCTGCCTTAATCCAGCCCTGCACCTAGTGGGATTTTCAAAAGCAGCTGGGGTAGGTGCCTAACTTCCATTGACTTCAATGGGAATTAAGTGCCTAATTGGCACCTTTGTAAATTCCTCTAGACATCTATCTGCATTTTTAAGCACCTAAATACCTTTGCAAATTTGGCCTTCAGAATTCAACAGAACAGGGATGAATTTGAGCCTAAAGGGCCTCGTCCTATAAACCTTACTAAGGTTAAACTCCAGTCAAAAATTCCAAGAGTTTAATTCCCATCCGTAATATCTACTTTAACATGAAAAGGCTGATTTATCAGTAGTGTTTGATGATTGGGTAAAGTCTGTAAGTGTAATACAAAATCCAGCTGCAGACCTCTCACAGTTCAGCAAGCCAATCTGCATTGCAAAACTCTGAGATCTAGCTGTTTGTATATAAGGAGCAATCTCTGGATCTATTGAACTGGAATGGGAGGCATCTCCAAAGTCTCATATTTGCACTGAAAGAACCATTTCCCTTCTCCCAACACCACTCAGCATGAGCATCCCGAGATAAGTGAAAGCATTAGCACAAAACAAATCCAAAACATAATGTACCATCCGGAAAAGACATAGATCTGGGAAAACATTAAACATAACTTAAGGCTGAAGCAGCTAGAATAACTTGTTCTCTTCAGACGCCGCAGTTTTGTAATCACTAGGGAGTTTGTTTGTAGTTACTTGTGATTTTACATTTGTCAGCTAAATCAGAAATTTAAATACAAAACGCAGCATACAGATTTGTGATTTTCTCAGGAGGATGCTGGGCTTGTAACAAATAAATGATTCTTTATGATGAGATAAAAATAATCTGTGACAGAGTCTTCCTCCAGTGTCATTCGGGTTATATTTATTTATTTATTTAGATGTATTAAAAAATGAAAGTGGGTGCTTATCCAAAACCTTAGTTGCCAGTGACAAGAACAAAATATATTGCAAGGTGCATCTGTTTGCCTGGGCTGCTGTGGAAGGCAGGTTTTGATGTGGGTCAGGCTTGTTTGGTGGGGAGTGGAATTTTGGGGGGGTTATGTTTAGTATGGGGGTTCGGCTGCTGAATGGAAACTACTCTTGTTTTGAACTGGTGTCTAAATAATAAATAAATAGCATTTTACCCCATGACAGCCACCAAAACTCAACCCCCTTAAACACACACACACACACATATACGCACACACTAAGATTATCTGTGCCTCTGGGGAATTAAACTGTAGAGTTCTAGCAAACTCTCCGCTCAGCATTTGTGAGTTGCAATTTTTCAAAGGTTTATTCACAGGGAGGGCAAAAGGCCCATCCCCACACAAAGGCTATCCCCCACCCCTTGCCACATTTCAAGTCAGTGCTCCAAAGCATGGGGGGCACTAGAACTTTTCAGAGGAAAGACGGCCAGAATTTTGTAACATGGGCACAATGACTGTCTTCATTTGTGTCATTCCTAGAAGCAGCTGACTTGCTTTGGCTGCCATTAAATATACAGAGATATAGATTTAAAAATTCTTCAGCCTGAGGCAAACATCTGCTGTGGAAAATTTAATCCCAAGTGGTTAGTTTGCAAAATTATAAGCAACTGAAAACAGTTTTACAATGGGAAGTGTCGGGCAATCTTAATAATAAGTGGTGCTACCAGCCCTGCCCAAAAAAAATATAAGATAGTGAGAGCACTATCTGCTTGTCTCAGCATTTATTGTGAGCTTTTTCAGGCATTTTCTTAGAAAATCACTTCAACATTGTTAAAAATATGGAAGGTGAATTGTAAAGCAGAAAACTCCTAAGTTGCTATTTCTCACACACTGCCCCCCACCTACAATGTACAAAAACAGCCTCAGATATTTAAACATAAAAAGATTGGAGCGGGGGGTGGGGTGGGGGGAGGGCATGCTGTTTTCACAACTGAACATCTAGGCTCAGTGTTATCTGCTGCCTCACTTAGGAAGCAGGAGAGCTGCAGCTCAGCTTACACAATTGTGTGGTATTATTGGTAAAGTTCAATGGAACTCGTGTTTTGGTTGGTTGGTTGTTGTTTTTTTTTAGCAAAATTATGGAAATGTCAAGGGTAGGTGTTGGAACTTCACAGGATCTGCACAGCCCTCAAATCTACTTCCTGAACTGCTGTGATTTTTCCTCCAGCGGGGCAGTGGAAGCTGGTATCCAAGTTTCCACCTCCTTGCTGAGGTTGCAGCTGCTCATGGGGTTTTAGTGAGCCGGTCCCATCTCGGGGAGTAGGAGGTGACTGCAGGCAGGAGCAGGCGGGGGTGTCTCACCACATGGGGTCTGGCCACCACAGCTGCTTCCTGACTGGCCAGCCAAGAGGGAAAGTGGGATGGTGTGGACAATATTCAGCAATTAGGAGCCCCAGGCTGGCCCACCCCCAGCTTCTCAGGCAGGCCCAGGGGAGACACCCCAGGAGCTGAGACTGTTTAGAACATGAGCTTCTGCCTCTCCACTGTCAGAAAAATCAGTGTTGGCCTTATTTCTTATTTTAGCCTGTGAAATTGTGATTTACTCATAGCCTTAGTCATGGTACATATCTTCCAAGGTCAACAAGCAAAGCCTGCAAAGTGAGCAAATAATATGTAAAGTGTCAAAATCAATAAGTTGCCCCATCTTTCCCCCCCTCACAGTGGAGCGGCTGAGTTGGTCAGACTGGTGGGGGATAGACAGTCCTTGGGGTCCTTATGAGCAATTGAAGCTGGGAGGTTTCTACATTCTTTCCTTTACGCCGGCCAGCAGCGAGGTCACCCACTGCCCCCCGCCCCCCTTTCCTTTTATTATCATAGGTGGGAAGAGAGCATGCATGGAAGTAGGGAGGTTATTTAGAGTTATGTCTGCCTGAGTAAGTGTGTGATTGGCTAGGAGGAGGTGGGGGGAGGGTCTTGGGAGCTGATTGGTGCCTGGATCAGTCCTCTCTGAAGATAAAGGGCCCCTTCTGAGAACAGGAGGCTATTTGGCTCCCACAGAGTTGCACTCACCCATCTTGCTCTTACTGTGGATAGTTCCCTGGGTGGCTCTCCAGATATTCTATGGGCTTAGCCAGAGTGACTTTTTTAGGGGGTGAGAAGGGAATTTACCTCTGGACAAGACAGGCCCCTGTTAGGTTGTGTTTTATACCTTCCACACAGCAGCCCAGCAGTCTGGTAGGTTATTTAGAATTGGTAACAGGAACAAACAAACCAATATACTTCCCAAAAACGTTGTCTCAATTTGTGTCTGGCATCCCCAGTGCAGATAGAATAAGTGGGTGACTAACCCATGGAGTGAACCTGAGCATGGGACGCAGGAGGAAGTGGCACTAAGTCTGATTGATTTGGAAAAACGTCTAGTGGTCTTGTGCAGACTGAGTCAATTAATGGGATCCCCAGCAGTGTAAGCTGCATTAGTGGAAGAAGCTGGAAGTGGAAGAAGAGAATTAGGCTAGGGAGACAGTAGGCAGCTTGCTATTTTGCACCCATAGGAGCCCATTGGTGGAAATTGCTTGGAAAATGCTCTGCGTCAGCACATGTCTGGGTACACCACATTTGGTATGGTCCTGGCCTGCCACAGTTCACCTAGCAAGGTTGGGGTTGTAGATACTTGGTGTCACTGCAACCATCCCACCTGCTAGACTTCCTAGCTGCATCCTGGGTTTCTACATTCTGCATCCTAGGTTTCTGTGCCACCAGCTAGCACAGCCAAAGGATGAATTGATTCTACTATGTCTCAGAACCACTGTGACAGTAGCACAGGAGGAGAAAGGAATATACATTTTAATCTGATTTGGTGGCCCTTAGTCACAATTTCACCTTGTTAAGTATCCTCCCACCTTCTCGTCAACTGTCTGATATGGGCCATCTTGATTATCACTACAACAGGTTTTTTTTCTCCTACTGATAATAGCTCATCTTAATTAAATAGCCTCTTAGAATTGGTAGGGCAACTTCCACCTTTTCATGCTCTCTCTGTGTGTATATAGACTAACCTAGGGCTGGTCCTCACTACCGCGGGGGATCGACGGCAGATACACAACTTCAGCTATGTGAATCACGTAGCTGAAGTTTGCGTATCTGTAGCCGACTTACCTGCCGTCCTCACGGCGGTGGCAGTCAGTAGCGCGCTCCCCTGTCGACTCCAGCTTGTGCCTCTCAGCAAGCTGGACTTCCGGAGTCAACAGGGGCGCCGCGGGCGATCAATTTCTCGCGTCTTCACAAGACACGAGAAATCAATCGCCAAAAGATCGATCGCTACCCGCCGATCCGGCGGGTAGTGAAGACCAGCCCATAGAGACTAACAAATTTATTTAAGCATAAGCTTTCGTAGGCTACAGCCCACTTCATCGGAGGCATAGAATGGAACACACAGTAGGAAGATATATATATCTTATGCTTAAATAAATGTGTTAGTCTCTAAGGTGCCACAAATACTGCTGTTGTTTTTAGTCACAATGAACTTAATTCATTATAGGGTAAGAACAAATTAATGGTTAACGCTGAAACAGCAATAGATACTGTCATCACTGCCCTGTGGATCAGAGAGAAAAAGCCAGGTGGAGAAGAGAAACAGAAGTCTATGCTACATGGAGGGTCAGCAGGCATTGAGCTGAACTGTATTGCAACTGGTATTTTTTAGCTTTCCTTTGACAGAGCTAAGTCATCCATCCCCTGCTGCTACCTTAAAACACCACAGGCCACCAATCAAGATGATGTAAGCTGCAATTAAACCAGTGTTAATACAAGAATTGGTGTAATCACTGTAACTAAATGTGTGGGTGCTAATTGCTGGTCATTGACGTACTTCAGATGATGAGCAGCCTATTAACCTCAGAAATGCAGAATGTATATTACTTTCATGTTCTGTGATCAGCACGTCTTTGTTAAAATAATTTCCTGTGGAATAAAAATGGAGATGAAATGAGCAGGTCCTTCCTCTGAGCAATAAGAAAGATTTTGCTGGGATATTTGGAAAATGTGTGGGGTTTTTTACATTTATTTAACAATATTCAGATTGATCAAAGTGTGGAGAGGAGGAATTTCCCTGTCTCTAGTAAATTTCCATTCCCCTGCCTGAACACTGTCTTATCAAAATATTTCCAAAGAGCAAATATTTTGACTTTGGATTGCAGGAGAATGCACCAAATCTAAGTCTTCATGAGACTCTCATCACTGTAGTATTTGAGTCCTTTACAAACATTAACACATTTATTCTCACACCGCCCCTATGAGGTTTCATTTTACTGATGAGGAATAGAGGCACAGAGATCACAGTTCAGATCCTGGTGTGTGGTATGAAGAATTTGCTCCATAGTGTGAGTTGATTCTGGAACTAAAGCAGTGTAGAGAGATGTAGTAGCTACTACATCAGTGCCTCTCCCTATTACCATGGCTTCTGTATGCCTCTCTGATCCCTAGGTTCCCTAACAGCCTCTTGGGTATATCTCATGTAGCCATCATGGCTAACTTGTAGCCATCACTCAAGAATGATCCTGTCTACTCCAACCAAAGACTGCAAGCAAGATGCCAAAACTTCACGGTCAGTAGTATCAAAGTCCACTTATAAAAAGGCTGCCTAATACTATTCAAGAATGAAATTCTGAAATATTCTTAAGGAATTCCACTTGTTTCACCACAATGGGCATGGTCCTCAGGCTCTTTAATAAGTACTGAAACTCTGTAGTATTCTTGTACAAAAGCAGGCCCATGAAAGAAACCGTATTCAAGATATTGCACGTTCTAGAAAGTTTGGTGTAAAAGCTGTAACCATGTTAGTGTAGTTGACTCTCTTTCAATCATACTTTTGCCACCTCTATAGTTTAATGGGCTAACCTCTGAAGCTGAAATTGGGGCATTTACTTAGCAGAGCTGGGTTGTAGGGAGCCACCACTCCACTAGCTACCTAGTTGTTTTGAGGTTCAATTCAAAGTGTTGATATTAATCTGTAATACCTCATATGAATTATGTTCAAGTTACCTGAGAGCTGACCTCTCTCCAAGCTGTGTGATGACAGCTGAGATGTTCAAACCAACAATGCCTAGATTAAAATGTCTGTGGGCTGCTGATAGGGAATTCAACTGGAATGCTCTTGACTCCGGAATTAATTTCCTTTACTGGTCTGAAACACTCAAAAGTGGTAACTTTTAGCACATGGTATAAACCCCATCTGTTTACACAGGCTTTTGCCAAATGGAATGTGATATATTGCTGTAAAATCATGGGCTAGTTTAATTATGTTGACTGCTCAACTAAATGTTGATATTGTTTCTGCATAAGTAGCTGTACATCTCCCTGAGATATTCTGAAGGATGCATTTTTATAAATCTAAAAATAAGTTCATAACAAAATATTAAATAAATGGTTAATGGATTTGAAAATATTTCATGTGTGTACTTCGTATGGTTGTGTTCTTTTTCATCCACACTTCATAGTCTTTCCTAAACCACTTATTTTTCTTATTTCAGTTGCAAATGTTATCTGAGATGCTGGTAGTAGAAAATTCATGCACCTCAGTGTTCTTTTGGTATTAGGTTTTGATCTGTTAAATCAGTAAAGTAATTGCTATGTATAATTCTGCCTTATACTTTACAACCATGTAGCTGTGATATGTTATGTCTACATTTCAGATACATTTCAGACCAATGTAAGAATCCTGTGAGCCATATCCTCCCCAACATAAGCCTAAGTGTCCTCAGACCATTGACAGTAATTTTTTAAGGGATCCCTTCTTGAGAATGTTGTACTGCATAGAAATGTGTTATGTGTACATAGACATTTTTCCAGTGGTTCATGTTAATCTTTTCTCAGAAAACTTTTGGGCTAAACATTTTAATCTCTCTTTCCCCACCGTTTTGATACAATTGGGGTTCTACTAAACCACTTCTTGGTGGTGCTGGAAGTACACTGTAAAAGTTAATTTCCTTTTATTTTTTCAAAGATGTGATCCAGGGGTATGTTACTTTCTTCTAAATAAGAAATGCATCTGAAGCAATATGGAAAAAGGTAATTTTTGAATGTAAAATGTAATCCTTATCTTTTAGATTAAGAAACAGTAGTCCTTTTTGAATATTTTACAAAAATGTTATCACATTTTCAATACCTGCTGTATACCAATCATCTAGCATTAGAAGTAATAGGAAGCTATTTTACATAGGAAACAAAAGTTGTATTTTACTTAATTCATCAGCTTTTTCCTATTGTGTATGCATAATAAAGGAATTACATAGCTCACCATTAGCAAAGACACTATGAGGTAAGAGTGGAGCAAATTTCCTTTTAACTGAGTTTATCTAACTGTTTATTATTGCTTGCATCTTCTCATGTCTGAAAATTTTAAAAAAGTACACACTGTATATGATGTCTTTCATTCTGATGAATACCAAAGTGTTTTATAGACTGCAGTATCCCACTATGACTGATACTGACTTTCCCTTAGAAACATATATACATTTCTACATAGGTTTGACCATGTATATCTATATGAAGATGATAAATCAGCGGTTACACATATATGTGTGTACGTATGTGTATGCATTTTGTTTTATTAAATGCATTCCATTTCCCTTCTTTGCATACCACCACCCCATTAACTAGCTAGTCATGCTTGTAAAGTGACTTGCAAATTAACACTTGATTTGAAAACTTGTTCTCATTTGGAAAGAATTTCATTCCACTAGAAGCAATTTTAGCTGTCTTGCTTTCAACAGAGATTTACAGTGTAAAGCAGTAAATCAAATCTTATGATGCTGTCTTCATCAGATGGTCTCCTCGGGGCCTTTAGCAGAGACTTCATCTCAGGGGGTCTAAAATGGCTATAGTTCTATTTTAGATAAACCATAGCTGAAATTTGTATATTCTAAATTTTGTTGAAATAGTGCAGTTTTCAAAAGAAGAATGATGTCTAACCTGAAGCCATAAAATGGTAGTTAATGCTATCAGGCTGTATTGTTTTAAAAATAGGGACTTTCAGGCTAGATGAATGTCAACGAGGGAGGCAGATTTAGGCTACTTGTAAGTAAAGATGAGACTATGGGAAGAGTAATGATGTATTTGAGAAGCATCCAAACTATGCATTTCCAGCAGCTGTGTGCAATACTAAGGTGTGAAATATACAGCAGCTTCTGAGCTATATAAAACAGATCTTTTTCTGCCCTGCTGGATTATAGAAATCAATAATTTTAAATTTTCTACATACCATGGAAAAAGGTTTCTGATCTCAATCATGTCACCATGTAATAGATATCAGGATCAAAGAGATTAAAGTAGCTTGGTTTTCCAAGATGTTGCTCACTAAAAGCTTAATTAAAGCTTTGGAAATTCATGTAATGATGTGCTATGAAAAAGCATTACAGAAAAAAATATCCTATGTTTTGTCTTATGTTTATGTTTTGTTCAACATCTTCATTAATGATCTGGATGATGGGATGGATTGCATCCTCAGCAAATTTGCAGATGACACTAAGATGGAGGGAGAGCTAAATATGCTAGAGGGTAGGGATAAGGTCCAGAGTGTCCTAGACAAATTGGAGGATTGGGCCAGAAGAAATCTGATGAGGTTCAACAACAATAAGTTTAGAGTCCTGAACTTAGGACAGAAGAATCCCATGCACTGCTACAGGCTGGGGATCAACTGGCTAAGCAGCAGCAGTTTGCAGAAAAGGACCTGGGGATTAAAGTGGATGAGAAGCCTTTGTTGCCAAGAACGCTAACAGCATATTGGGCTGCATTAGTAGGAGCATTGCTAGCAGAAGGAAATAATTATTTCCCTCTATTTGGCACTGGTGAGGCCACATCTGGAGTATTGTGTCCAGTTGTGGGCCCCCACTACAGAAAGGATATGGAGAAATTGGAGAGAGGCCAGTGGAGGGCAACAAAAATTATCAGGGGGTTGGGGAACATGACTTATGAATTACATTGTTCTGTGAACCCTTCTGATAATAAAAATGACTACACAACTGCTGTATGGGGGACTGAAGCCTGAGCCCACCCAAGCCGCACTACGTTGGGTGGAGTGGGCCAAAGCCCAAGCCCTGCCGCCCTGAGTGTGTGTGTGGGGGGTTAAAGCCCAAGGACTTCAGCCCCAAGTGGGGGGCTTGTAACCTGAGCTCCGCCACACAGGGATGAAGCCATCATGCTTCGGGCTCAGGCTTTGGCCCCAGCAAGTCTAAGGCCAGCCCTGCTGACCCCATTAAAATGGGGTCTCAGCCCACTGTGGGGTCCTGACCCACAGTCTGAGAACCACTGGTCTATGATTTACCTATTCCCAGATCAAAGACCTAGGCTGCATAAAAGAGAGACTAAACTTCTCATGAGTGTACTTCGCAGGGAATTGTGTAGCCTGGAAATACCCAGGTCAGGAGGAAGAGAGATGAGTGTCTCTGCCCACTTCAGCAAACCAGTCCCACTGAAGAAAACCATCAAGGGCTTCCAAGAGATCCTGGCAGGTGCCTATGACCACCTGCCGGAATAGGCCTTCTACATGGTGGGCCCCATCAAGGAAGCTGTGGTGAAGGCAGACAGCTGGCCGAAGAACACTTGTGAGCGACCCTACCTGGCTCCCCGGGGCCCAAGCTGGAAATTGGGTCATGTCTGCAGGGTATATTTAAAAGTTTCCAGTAAAACATCTGTCTAAAACATGGGGAAAAAAAGAAAGAAGAAGTTAAAGCTGGGGAGGTGGAAGCCTCACAGAGGATGCCCTTGCTGGACCATAGAGGGGGATGTATAGGTGCAGTTACTCTGAACTGTGACAGCATAATCTAGTGTTTAGAAAATGAAATTAGAAACTGTGACTCCTAGGTTCTGTTCCTGGATTTGCCACAGACTTGCTTGCTGTGTGACTTTGATAACACACTTCTCTGATCTCTGACTTGGTTCTCTCATGTAAAAATGAGTGTTTCCGTGCTTACCGAGTGTACCTCCCAGCTCTGCTATGGAGTTTTGATGGATGAATATAAGGTGCTGTATCCAGTAAGTGTTGATTAAAGCAAACCATTTCTGAGAGTGGATTCCTAATGCAGGCATGCTACTTGAAAGCTAACAGGTAAACCATTTACTCTAATTCTAAAAGGCCTAAGCACCAAGAACAGTTTGATATTTTCATACTGTCACTAAACTGAAGGTTGGGCTAATGGGAGGCTATGGTATGAACGAGGGGAGGAAGTGGGGAAAAAGACTTGGAAAGCAAAGGTGAGGAAAAAAATCTAAAGAAATCAGGGCAAATGCAGGAAGTTTTTTGCGTTGTGTATACATTTGGGAGACATTCGAAATAACAAAAACTAGGCAAATTCCAGCTGGAAAAGAGATAATGGGTGAAAATAATTACAAAATTGCAGCGATTCTTAATTTGGCACTGCTATGAGATTGCCCAGTTGCTTCAAAAATACATTTCTGGGCTGTTGGAAAGGTGACACAAAAGAAAAGTTTTTAGCAGGGATTAATGCTTACGAGATAACTAGTTCCAAATGGCAGAAGGCTATGGAATTTGCCATAACAGATCAAACCACTGTCTCAGACAGTCACCTGGATATTTCAGATGAAGTTGAAACCCCTCTTAATGCACCTACCTGAAAACTGAAAATCCAGAGATCCACACTTTAAAACGATGAGAGTTTGAGAGGCTGATGATTTCTCATATAACTCATTATGCTTTGAAAAGCATGTTGTCTCCCAAGAAAAATTTGGGTCTTCCAACACTATTGTTATTAAATCAAAGTAGTACTGATATTATTGTATCCTATTATAATATGGAGGTTGGATGAATAGAGTGAATTGATTTGATATTGGCAGAGCCATATTTTTGGGAGGTCATAACTTATGCTATCTCATACAATGCATAATTTTAGTCATATTATCTCTGTCTTCAGAAGCAAGAAGATTGTTTTTGATGGTTGTGATGGAGTGGGACTCACTACTGAGGCACCACTGCTGGATATCCCCCAAGGATCAAGTTTGCTAGCCAATATGCCCACTTCTGATGGTGTCTCACCACCATCACTTCTGCTCCAGGGACCCACATCACTCCCAGGACCACAGAGTCTTCTTCATGACACAGCCCTCTGCCTGTACTGCACTCTGTGCTCCCCTCTTCCAGGGGAATGTCACAGTCCCTTAGTCCAGCAACTTCCTCAGTGGCAAGTGGTGGTATCCAGACCCATCCACTACTCTGGGTCCCAGCCCAGAGACCCTGTAGATGGTCAATGCTTGCAGTATCCCTCCACCTCCTCAGTAGATTTCCCTGGGCCACTTCCCCAGAATCCTCTTTTTGCCTTTGCCTCAGGGTCTCAGCCTGCAAATCCCTGCAGCCCACCAGGAACTGCCTTTAGTTTCCTGGGTTTCTGCCTGCAGCATTGCTCTGTCCATGGTGCTTGGTGCCTTAAACCTGCAAGAGAGCTAATCCACCTCCCTCCTCATGCTCCAGGGAATAACTGAAACTGCTCTGCTCTGAGTCTGCAGCCCTTCTAATATGGGCCAACCCAACCCTGATTGGCTGCTCCTCACAGCCCCTCTCTGATTGGCCACCTCTTGCACAGTCTCCCAAGGGCTCTATTAACCCCTTAGAGTCCATTATGGGGCAGGCATACCATCAAAATGGTATTTCAGATCATGCAAGTGAATCTGAACAAACAGACCCCTATGTTTATACAAAGCCTCCTTGAAGTCAATAGATGATGTCAAGACATATAATCTGAAATTATTTTGATGGGGTCCCATGCAAACACAGGAGTATGCCTACACTGGCAATGTTGGGGTCATAAGTGAGCAAAATAATTCCTCTCTGGAAGTGAGACGTTCCTTCCAATGTGGCTTTTGTGATTTACAGTATGAAATGAATGATTTCCTAGATGACTGACTTGAAAGCATGTTTAACTTACCAAACCTTGAGAATAGACAGGCTGATGGTTATTGATGACAGCCATGATATATGCCTGTGCCTTCAAGTACATTGTAATTAATGAAGTCCTTTAACATGTTTTACTAGTGTGATCCAAACCTATTCAACTTGCACTGTCTCAAGAGAAGCAGAACTGAATGGATGGTAGAGACATCAGTTTGACAAATTACATCAGAATACTGTGCAAGTTGGTTTCAATCCACTTATTTGCTTATTTTTAGCATGTATCTGGCACCCTCCTTCCTGAAGGATCCCAAAGTGCTTTACAGACGGTAATGCTGTTATTCGTGATATTTCTATTTCTAAGTATGTACAGTTCTCCTAGGAGACAGGAGTATTAGATTATGTTCTAGCTCTGCCTCTGATTTGCTTATTAGCTTCATTTATTTGTAACTCACTTTCCTTATTTGTAAACTGGAGATTATATTTACCTTCCTTTGTAGTTTCCCAGTTCTCTAGTCTTAAAAACTCTATTTAGAGAGGAATATTGAACCATGGAGGAAATCCAAATGTCCATTGTCTGTGATCCTTTCATAGTCCATTTCCTATGGACTACGTAAGGAGTAAGTTATTTCCTTTATACATGAAAAGAACAGATTACAATTTAGGCCTAATCCTGCAAACACTTACACATGTGATTATTATACTACCATGAGTAGTCTCACTGACTTCAATGGAGCTACTCGTGGTAGTAAAGTTAACATGTGCATAAGTGTTTGAGGCTTTAGACTGTATGTAAGCTCTTTAGAGCAGGGGCCATATTTTGTACAGTGTGTGCTTTTACAGTGCCTAGCACAATGGGGCCTGGTCCATGAATGGGACTCCTAGGCACTTCTGTAATACAAATTATACATAATCACAAAATTAGTATAAATACATATTGAAATGTAGAAAATTATTTACTTCACTGCAAAACTTCCTAATCGAGGAGTTTGTTAAACAGTGTCTGTCTTTTTCAAGGTCAATGTATTTATTGACCACCTCTCCTACGCTGGCTGACATTAAAAAGAACCAACTCCCAGCAAGTAAGAGCAGTTATGAAATTGCATCTTCATGGAGGGTTCTGTTCTTGGAGTGGTTCAAAAGAGTCTCCCCGCCAGATCCCTATGTAGTGTTAGAAATGCCACGATTATAGCCACAAGTGATAGGCCAAAAGAAGAGGGACTTGTTGCCAGGACCTCTCTATGCTATCAACTCTGCTGGTGGGTAATCCTAGGGATTTAAAAAACAAACAAACCAAAAACTATGCAAAACACTTTGGAGTGGAGCAGAGCAGAAGGAAAAATTAAAACAAAACCAATGAATTTCATAGCTAAGTAGAATCTGTGAGAGATATTCCTTCACCGGGTAACTTTTTGAAAAAAGCTGGGAACTAAGTAAAACCTTCAGCTTTGAGAAGAGTGGAAGGTGTCTGTATAAAGATGTAGTTTAGAGGAGCATGATTAACAGCAAACAGTGTACGGGGGAAAAAACATACAGAATTCAATAAATAAAGAAATACGCCTGAGTGTAAATTTGTTCTTAATTTAATTTTGAAAGCTAATTTATATGAAAATAGTTAAATATTACATATGTAGCCAATAAAATAAAACACTCAGATCCTAATTAGCACAAAACATTAAAGTCAGTATACGAAATAAAAGGTACATATGAATAACTAATCTTCTGAGGCATGTGCATAAGAGGTCAACATGAAAAGAAATGATAATAAGAAATGATAGTTCCTTGCCTGAGGAGACTGTGAAGGCTAGGACTATAACAGGGTTTAAAAGAGAACTGGATAAATTCATGGAGGTTAAGTCCATTAATAACTATTAGCCAGGATGGGTAAGGAATGGCGTCCCTAATCTCTCTTTCTCAGAGGGTGGTGATGGACGTCAGGAGAGAGATCACTTGCTCATTACCTGTTAGGTTCACTCACCCCGGGACACCTGGCATTAGCCACTGTCAGGTAGACAGGATACCGAGCTGGATGGACCTTGATCTGACCCAGTATGGACATTCTTATCTTATTATGTTCTCAATTAAAAGATAATGTTAAAGGGATAAAATGTTTTCATAGGATAATGGTTTCCTGGTGCTAAATAAATACCAAGGTGAAATCCAGGCATCTGTGAAAACTAAACGTCAAGTTAGAGCCAAGATATTTTAAAGTGAGAGACATTTTCCAGTACTCCCATGGAAGCACATTATTTCTCTTCCAACGAGAAAATGATAAATCTGTACGTTAGTCATTTGGTTTGATGGATATTGTTGCCATAGGTGGACTTATTCATGGCTGTATTATTGATTAGCTGTGTTTGTACAGAACAAATTTGTTATGTGTATGTTAGAATTTGATGGGTTGTGGGTTTTTTTACACTAAATTAAGTTTTTTTTCCTCTCATGTATCAGATAACTCTGAAATCAGGAATGGCTTGAGTTTCCAAGGGGCCTCAACCTAACAATTAAATGTGCACCTCATGCATGAAAATTAATAATGTTGGTCACGGGCAAGCGCAGGCAATTGGTCATCAGGCTCATGGGGTGAAATCCTGGACCCACTGCATTAAATGGGAGTTTTGCCATTGATTTCAACAGGATCAGGATTTTCCCCCTGGTTTCTGTCCCTGGATCTGCTACTGACATGTGTGACCTTTGAGAAGTCATTAACTTTATCTGTTTATCTGCCTAACAAATGTATAAACTGTGAAGCACTTTTGAGATGCTCAGATGAAAAATTCTATAAAGCTGTAATTGAAAATCTGGGAAGGATAAAGCCTTTATTCAACATCAAAAATGCACAGTGGGTAACTGACAAATTTACGAAAATCCTAATATGGTTTTACTTCTCATCACATTAAATTAAATCCTTTTATTCTGTGATCTTTTATAGTTTCCTTAATCCAATTCATAGTGTAATCTTTCATCTTCAATTGATCTTTCATAATTCTTGTGTGCCACTAAAAGTCCAGTATAGATTCTCAAGTGTAAGAGATCCTTTAAAAAAAAACAAAAACGAACCAAATATATTAATCATTGAAGTCCCAACAGGTGACAGCCTTGATACTGTCTATGGCAGAGGTAGGCAACCTATGGCACATGTGCCAAAGGCAGCACACAAACTGATTTTCAGTGGCACTGACACTGCCCAGGTCCTGGCCACCAGTCCCAGGGGTTTCACTGCTGGCCTGGGGTACTGGCCGCTGGCCCCCTGCCAGCTGGGGTTCTGTCTGCCAGCCCCACTCAATCCGCTGCCAGTCCCAGGTCCCGGCCACCAGCCCGGGGGGGTTGTGCTACTGGCCCAGGGCCCTGCAGCACTACTGTACTGGGATATTTTAAAGTCCTGATTTGCTGCTTACATCACTATCACACCACATGGAACAGTGCACTGTTTGACATTGAAGTTAGAATGTACATGCAAGAACTGGAATCAGAATTTTCTGACAGATTTCAAGATTTCCAGCGATTTGGCTCTATGCTTTCCTTTCTAATTAAACCTGAAAAGTTCAACGAAAGCGACTTGGATTTGTCTATATTTCAGTGGATAGGTGCTGAAGATTTTAAAATGCAGCTCATTCAGTTAAAAAGCTCAGAATTGTGGGCATCAAAGTTTGGAGATCTGCAGAGTGCACTTGAAGCTACCGAGAGAGATCATGGTGCCTCTATTCTGACCTACTGGAAGTCCCTGCCAGCGAAATTTAACTGTTTGAAGAAAATTGTGATTGCAATGCTTTCAGCATTTGAATCCACTTACCTGTGTGAACAGGTATCTTCACACATGAAATCAGTCCTCTGTCCCTCTTGGAGACAGTTAACAACTGATCACTCAGAAGCCTGTGTGCAGCTTAAAGTATCCCAATACATGCCAGACATTGGAAAATGCAGCAAGGAAAAGCAAGGGCAAAGATCACACTAAACTGATAGGATCTGCATTTTAATTTAATTTTAAATGAAGCTTCTTAAACATTTTAAAAACCTTATTTACTTAACATACAACAATAGTTTAGTTACATATTATGGACTTATAGAAAGACACCTTCTAAAAACATTAACATCTGTTACTGGCATGCAAAACCTTAAGTTAGAGTGAATAAATGAAGACTCTGCACGCCACTTCTGAAAGGTTGCCGAGCCCTGGTTTATGGCCTGTAATTTTATACTGGCTAGAAGAGGACAAAAAGCAGTACTGCTCTCTGCTGGCTGAATTGTAGCTGCTTGCATTCATATGCATGACTGTTTTTCCCTTGACTACCTGGCTCATGATGGAGAAGGTCCAATATAGCCCCCATTTTCCTTTTACTTTAAGCAATAAAGCATGAATCACAGAACACCTAAGTGGAAGTCATTCAAAAATACTTAATTTTTATTAAAAATAATAAAGCTAGAGTCTCTCTCATCCCACTTGTATTAATCTGTTTGCTACTGGAATGATTCACTGCAAAGCATATCTAACAATAGAGGCCTGAGATCTATCCCTATTGTTGAGAATGCAGCCAGAGATGTATTACAATCATAGTATTTGTTATGCTGCATTTACCTATTGGCATATCAGATCAAGTCCCCCGCCTCTAGCAATCGGCAGTAATGCAAAGTGCAATACCCTGTATTGGTGGGTGCTAACTCTGGAGTTCAATTTGTAGTTTCTCCTCTGTACCTTTCGTTCTAAAGCACTTCACAATCCATTTATGCTGTACAACAATTATTTGAACTACCAGTGAAACAGCAGCTTTCTAACATCTCAAGCAACCCACACTTAGCACAGGAAAAAGAAGTGGGAATTTAGGTAGAAGACAGATTATTACAATCTTGTAATTTGGCCAAGAATTGTCATACCCACAAGTGGTAAGGACCTTTGTTACATCTCATGTGAAAGACAGCACAGTGCCTTCTAACCTCGTGCAGGGCCATGGATTCTGTAGTAACCCAGGGTAACATCCGATGAATTGACAACAGGAAGCATTTAAAGTATGGATTGGAAAATCACCCATCCAAGTACAGAGCAAATCCAGCCTTAGTGTGTAGAGTGACAGACAAGGGCAGCATAACTTCTGCAGGGAGCCTGAATGGGATGGAGCGCTGTGTGACCCTTTCCAGCGGTACCTGTTTGCAGGCCCCTTTCAGTTCGTTTGCACTCAGCCCTTGCTTTGTAACAGGGCCATAAAAGGTGGGCAAAGTGGGTGTTGTTTGCTGGTCTGCACGGAGCCACCACCTCACCTGCTGTCCCCATGGGCCCAAGGGGCAGAGGTGAAATTGGCAAAGAGTCACGGGCAGCAAGGAAAGGAAAACTGGTGTGTGTGTGTCTCCAGGGGCTGCCCCCCCTTTGCTCCCAGAGGAGATGATGATGATGGCTGTGCAAACTCTTCTGTACTCTGGGGGCAAGAGACTCTTACACCTCACTTCCCCCCCCCCGCCCCCTTCCTAGCTCCTGCCCCGCAGCTCCACCCCCAACCCCGCCCCACATCCTTGCCCAGCCAATACCGCCCGCTCCGCCCTGGGCCGGGCCTCTGGTGTCTCCTCCTCCCGCTCGCGGTGTGGGGAGCTCGGCGCGGCCCCGCCCCTCCCGCGGCGGAGCGCTGGCTGGCTGAAGGCGGCCGGGGGGATGTGAGTAGCTGACGCGATCCGGACTGGCCCGGGCCTTGTTATGCAGGCGGGGCCACGCCCGGCCCCTCCCGGTGCGGCGGGGGCCTCGCTCCCTGAGCCGGGGGCGGGGGCTGTGGCGCCCCCCAGCTCGCCGTCGGGGAGGGGAGGAGGGAGCAGACCCCGGGCAGGGAGGGAGCCGCCGCGCCCCAGGCCTGGCAACACGGGCGAGGCCCGCTGGAAGCCCCGCCAGGCCCCCCCGGGGTCGCTGCCCCCGCCCCGTAGGCAGGTGGGGTTGGCTCAGAGCCGGGCTGGCGGGCAACGGCCTGCATGGCCCCGGGGGGCGGAGCCTGGCTGGGACCGGCCTCGCAGGTGACGCCAGCGGGATTTGAACCCGCGCAGGAGACGCCACGCGCCGGCCTCCTGCCCTAGTCCCCCAACAGCCTCTTACCTGCCCCGCCCTAAGGAGACCCACCGTGGTGCTCCCCTCCCAGCTTCCTCCGCACCAGCCTGTCACCCCGTGACCACGCCAGGCATCTTGTTTCTGCAGCACCCGCCGCTCCAGAGTTTCTCGGTTTCCCCTCCCAAGTCAGTTTCCTCCCCTTGTCCAACATCAGCCTCATTTCTCTGACCTGCTTCGGTGTAGCGCCGCTGTTTTGTGCCACAGTCTCCCGCACAGCTCCTGGTGGAACAGCCTGTTTGCGTTGCTCTGCTTCATTCATTGGCTATCTATTCTTATAGCTCATCTGACCATCCAACTTTCCTCCCATCTCATAATCTCTCTTTCCCTTAGCTGTTGTTCTTGGAATAACGTGAAATCTGATCAATTTTAAAAATGGGTTAAACGTAGTTTCAGATGCTACACTTGCTCTCGAGGAGCTGTCCATAAATTGTGTAATACAGGGGTCTCAAACTCAAATGACCATGAGGGCCGCATGAGGACTAGTGCACTGGCCCGAGGGCCGCACCACTGACACACACACATACCCTCGCTGCCCCGGCTCTGCCCCCACTCCACCCCTTCCATGAGGACTAGTGCACTGGCCCGAGGGCCGCACCACTGACACACACCCTGCCCTCACTGCCCCGGCTCCGCCCCCACTCCACCCCTTCCAAGAGGTCCCACCCCTGCCCCACCTCCTCCTCTGAGCACGCAGCTCCCCATTCCCTCCTGGAAAGCGCTAGGCACCACCAACAGCTGTTTGGCAAACAAAGCAAGAGCAATATAGGAAGTCCAGAGCTAGAAACACGCGCGGCCCAGCCAGGCAGCAGAGAAGCCTCCACTTCTGGCCCCTCCGTCCTGCAAACTGCTATGGGGGGGCCGGGGGGGGAGGGGGGGCACCAGGAAGCTTGGCGGGCCGCAGGAAAGGGCTTTGCGGGCCACATGTGGCCCCCGGGCCGCATGTTTGAGACCCCTGGTGTAATACCTTTTTGGTGATTTTCAAGACCATTTATAATACATTATAACAGTGGAAATAAACATGCAAATTTAAGGACCCACTCACTTCCTAACGCTTTAAGTAATTTATGGAGAATCCAAGAGTACCCTTACCAATTTTTGTGGTTTTACAGAAGGATGGATTGATTTCAATGACCATTTTAAATTATGATTTGAAATCAACAAATAGGAAACTTAATTTAAGTATCAGAGAGCCATGTTAGTCTGGAATTGCAGAAGTTACAAAGAATCCTGTGGCAATGTAAAGACTAACTAAAGTATTGAAGCATAAGCTTTTGTGGGCAATACCCACTGCAGTGGAAGTGTCCAGGGGCATAGGTAGGCAAGAACCAGGTTAGAGATAACAGAGTGGGTCTAATGAGGCTGAACCCGTTTGTTATCTCTAATCAGGGAGGGTGAGGTCTTCCTCCAGCAGCTGAACTGGAGGTGTAATTGATTTAAGTAATTGATTCCTGAAGAAAGGTTGAATCTCATTGGTCAATAACCCTTAACAAGTTAATGTGCAGCTAAATATAGCTTTTACACTAAATTTGGTACTTCATTTTGCTAAGTAGGAGGATACACTGTATCTAAACGCATTTATTTAAGTAATGTATATAGCTTAATATACATTTATTCAAATTCTTAATGTTTACCTTTTTATTATGTTAGCAAATGACAATGCAATTTTATTTACTAGATTAATTTGTTTGTGATTTGTGCTAACCTGCAATTTGATGGAAACTGGAATACGGTTAAAAAGCACAAAACCAGCATTTTAAAATTGTTTTTATTAAGTAAACCAAACTGCTTTAAATGTTTTGGATACATAAGAAAAAAAGTAAATGATCAAAACATGTTTTGCATTGAAAATAAATATTTTATTAATCACAGGTATTATCATAGTAAATTGAACTAATTGCTTCTGGTCACTGTGTCCTTCAAGACTTTAGAATTAGTAGATCTCATCCTCTCACACCATGTTTTTATTCATTGATAGGAAGAGGAAAACAAGCTTTTGTACTTTTTAAGCTCCCACTTGGTTTCTTAACTTTGTATGAATTAGTCTTTGAACTAAACTAGTTGAATATACAGAAAAATATACATATATTCTCTCTACTACTGTCAAAAGCTGGGGTGTAGCACTTCAACAAACTTTGGTTCCGAGTGCTTAGCTTAGTGACTTTCATCAGTTCAGTGATTTGACTTTAAAATTTCGACAGCAAATGTATTGCTTAATATTGTCTTCATTTAATTTACATGATTTTAATAGAAAATAGTAAATTTAGACCTTAATGTTAGTTTGCCATAATTTCAAATTTAATTTTAAATACTTTTCTTTTAAAAATGAACAATTAATTTAAATAAAAAATTAATTTTCATCCATCCTGAATTACAGCCATATTTTCCTGAGGTTTTTGTGTGTGTTAAATTTCTCTCCATTGTTGTGTGAAAAATACCACTCACAGCAAAAGAGAGACCTGATTATAAAAAAGTGTTGTTTGATTCTGGAAAGAACCCCTTCTCCCAATATTTTTCTTATCTCCAGGAATTGTAGGTATTAATTTTAACTATGGCAGATAAGATATTTTTAGACTGAGGTATGATTTTAAAAAATGTACTCTTAATTCTGTAAGAGGTACAGTTTGTATGAACGACAATAGAACAATCACAGTGTGATTCTGTAGTCCTGACTCAGGAAAAATTTGTAACCATCTCTGTGGAAGTTTTGTGTGAATCAAGACTACAGTGTATTTCCATACAGTTTTAGGTTTGGTTCAGCATCTTTCCTCCCTTATATGCCTAATGAGTAGGGACAGTACATGTTGATTTGTATTTAGAAACAAAACTTTGAAGCTTGAGCCCAGTAAATCAAAATAAACTTTATATTATGTCAAGTGAAAAATTGGACCTACATTTTACAATGTAAAATGTGTTAGTGTTTAATCAACTTGGAGAAGGGTGGAACATGTAGAAATGGAGCTCAGTTTTGTCAATAATTGAATTTAGTGCTGGAATGAGTTAATGTACATAATCATTTGCATTTTCTTTGTGTGTTTTGACATACTGCTTCATTCAGGTGCTTGGACATGAGTAGGGCCCTACCAAATTCACAGTCCATTTTGGTCAGTTTCATAGCCGGGGTTTTAAAAATTAGTCAACATCACGTTTTCAGATGTTTACAACTGAAATGTCACCGTGTTGTAATATGTGGGGGTCCTGACCCAAAAGGCAGTCAGCGTGGGAAGGTTGCAAGGCTATTGCGGGGGGTCACGGTATTGCCACCCTTACTTCTGCCTTGCTGCTGGCAGGACTGTTGCCTTCAGAGCTGGGCAGCCAGAGAGGGAAACCTACTGGCTGGGTACCCCGTTCTAAAGCCAGCGTCCTGGCCAGCAGCAATGCAGAAGTGAAGGTGGCAGGATTTGGGGGCAGGGGTGTTACCATATGTTTGGTTTTCCCAGCAGTCTCCCACCCGAGTGGGAGAGATGACAGCTGGAGCTGCAGCCTCCCCGCATGGCTCTCTCAGGCAGAAACAACTTCATCCTGCTCCCTGCCCAGCTGCCAGGGAAAGGGGCCAAATGTGGTGGAGGAGAGGCACAGGGAAAGAAGGACAGAGCCCCTGTCCCTCCCTGCCCCCAGCAGGCCAGTCCATTCCCCCCCCCCCCCATCCTTCTATGCATCGCCTCCGAGACAAGGTTTTGGAAGGAACTCATTAATAATTTAAACAGTAATAAGACACCAGGAGCAGATAGCAGTCATCCAAGAGTTCTGAAGGAATTCAAATATGAAATTGCAGAACTATTAACGATGGTATGTGACCTATCACTTAAATCAGCTTCTGTACCAGATGACTGGAGAGTAGCTAATGTGATGCCAATTTTTAATAATGGCTCAAGAAGTGATCCTGGTAATTACAGGCTGATAAGTCTAACTTCAGTACCAGGGAAATTGGTTGAAACTGTAGTAGAGAACGGAATTATCAGACACATAGATGAACACAATTTGTTGGGGAAGAATCAACACAGCTTTTGTAAAAGGTAATCATGGTACACCAATCTTATAGAATTATTTTAGGGGTCAATAAATATGTAGACAAGGGTGATACAATGGATATAGTTTATTTGGACTAGCAGAAAGCCTTTGACAAGGTCCATCATGAAAGGCTCTTAAGCAAAGTTAAGGAGTCATGAGATAAGAGGAAAGTCTTCTCATGGATCAGTAACTGGTTAAAAGACAGGAAACAACAGGTAGGAATGTATGGTCAATTTTTAGAATGGAGAGAGGTAAACAGTGGTGTCCCTCAGGGATCTGTACTGGGACCAGTGCTGTTCAAAATATTCATAAATGATCTGGAAAAGGAGGGGAAAAGTGAGGTGGCAAAGTTTGCAGATGATGCAAAATTACCCAAGAGAGTGAAGTGCACAGCTGACTGCAGAGAGTTACACAGGGATCTCACAAAACTGAGTAACTGGGCAACAAAATGGCAGATGAAATTCAAGGTTGATAAATACAAAGTAATGCATATTGGAAAACATAACTCCAACTGTACATACAGAATTATGGGGTCCAGATTAGCTACTAACCCTCAGAAAAAGAATCTCTGAGTCATGGATAGTTCTCTGAAAACATCTGCTTAATGTGCAATGACAGTCAGAAAAACTAATGGAATGTTAGGAACCATTAGGAAAGGGATAGCTAATAAGACAGTAGATATCATAATGCTGATATGTAAGTTCATGGTATCCCAAACTTTGAATACTACATGCACTTCTGATTGCCCCATATCAAAAAAAGATATATTAGAAAAGGGAAAAGGTACAGAGAAGGGCAACAAAAACAATTAAGGGTATGGAACAGCTTTCATATATGGAAAGATTAAAAAGACTGGGACTATTCATCTTATAAAAGGGACAAATGGGGGGATACATTAGGGGCCTATACAATTATGAATGGGATAGAGAAAGTGAATAAGGAATTGTTATTTACTCTTTCACATAACATAAGAACCAGGGGTCACCCAAGGAAATTAATAGGCAGCAGGTTTAAAACAAAAGGAAGTACTTCTTCACACAACGCAGTCAACCTGTGGAACTCGACCAGTGATGATGTGAAGGTGAAAGCTATAACTGAATTAAAAAATGAATTAGATAAGTTTTTGGGGGTTAGGTCCATCAATGATTATTAGCCAAGATGGTCAAGGATGCAACCCAATGCAACCCCTGTGACTTTGCCAGATGTTGGGGCTGGATGATGGTATGGATCAGTTGATAATTGCCCAGTTCTGTTCATTCCCTTTGAAGCATCTGGCATTGGCCACTGTTAGAATACGAGATACTGAACTAAATGAACCATTGGTCTGATCCAGTGTGTCCATTCTTATATTCTCAACAAGCCAGATAATGGCCACACTGCTTAACGTGGGGTGAGGTGATTAGATTTTCCTTTACCAATCGTTAGGAACAGTGATGGTTCTATTTTTTTTTCCCTTAAGGCCTCACAGAACTGAGCTGTATCATGAAGTCCCACCAACATGCTGGCCTATTGTATATTCTCCAGACTACAACATCACATTTATGGGATTGGAGAAGCTACATCCGTTTGATGCAGGGAAATGGGGGAAAGTAATAAATTTCTTGAAAGGTAACATAATGAAAAGGTTACACTTATTATCCAATTTTTGTTTAAGAGGTGTTAAACTGACACTTGTGCAAAGAAAATGGAACAGAAGAAGTAATTGCATGCAGTCTTTGTAAACATTAACTATAGTTATTGCTAATATAGATGATAGCTGCTGTACTCTATTGTCTGTCTTGCTTTTACTTTCTGGGCAAACCATGTTTTTTTCTTTTTAAATGTATCACCTTTGTAATACCTTAATGTCTGTAAAACTACAAACTTAAATCTCAGCAAGTTTAACTTGCCCTTAACATTTCTTATGTAAACTGAGGTCCATGAACTTTACACTGCTGAGGCTCTTGCAAGTGAGAATTTAAAAACTGAGAGTCGATCTGATCTGCTTGGGCATTAAAATTTTCTTTAAAGCATGGGTTTGCTCCACTGTCCTTGGCACTTTTTCCCCAACAATATTTTGCAAAGAACTTTCCACCCCAGTTGTGGCTGTATTTCTGTGGTGCTGTGTGTGTCTGTGTGTAGAGTGAAACTCACATAATGGTTGTCAGTTTCACTCTGCCATTGGGTTTGAAAAAAAGCAGGAAAAGTAACTAGTTGGTTAATTTCATTCTGACCCACTGCTGGGCAAAACTATGAGCAACAGCAAAAGTACAGGAGCTGCCTTATGAAGGCAGCAATGCTTTAGTAGGTTATTTTCAAATCGTAAAAGCTAGAAACATTTTTAATGGTTGCTTAGCATGAAAAATTCCAATCACTGCAGAAAGTTCCCCACTTTTCAATAACAGAGGATCGAGTGAATTTTTAAAATTCCTCCAAGGTATTTAACAAACTGTATATAGTAGAAAAGAACACAAATTCATGCCAATAAAACATTTATAACAAACCATATAAACTATTCTGATTGTTTTGTTTTGTATTTTAAAGAGAAATTAACATAAAATTGTTTGAGAACCTTACACATGTTTTTACATTGCATTACTTGTGAAGTTAGTACAGTACAGACCCGTTTACACGCGAATCTGCTTAATGCATGGTAGCGCCATGCTTCCCAGTGCTATCTATTTAACACACAAGACTCGTTAACACGCAGTACAGGAAGTTTCTATGTAGTGGTACACATTTGCTCACTAACTCACTGACATAGAAATCAACAGGGAGTGCAGAGCAGCAACGTATTGTAGGCCTACTGGCATTTCTTCTTCCTTTTGATCGCCGATATTGGTAAAGACGTATCACGCACACTTAGTCATTGTCGTGCTAGAGAGATATATAATAGATAGTAAAATATATACTATATTAGAAAATTTTAGCCGTAGGCCTAATATAATGGCAGAGGGCAAACGTCAATGTTCCTACACTGTAGAAGAAAAGCTAGCTGCAATAGATCAAGTAAAGAGCGGAGAAACCCAGGCCAAAGTTTCAAAAGATATTGGGATTGCCGAATCTACTCTCTGAGGATGGCGAAAAACCAAATCTAAACTCAATAGCTTTGTACAAAATATCAATTCTGCCACAGGGCTTAAGCAAAAACGTGTGCACTATTCAACAAACTGATACTTTTTTTTAAAGTTTTAGTGATTTACTGCGTATTTAATGTTTTCATTAGATTACCCATTTGAATGTATATTGCAAAGCACCGTTAACAGATAGGCCTGCAGTATTTGGGATGCTGTGAATACATATATAATCCTAGATAATTATACGTGTGTGTGTGTGTGTGTGTGTGTATATATATGTATACCGTGTATTAATGGACCGCGGGTTAAGAGGGCCATGCTGAAATATATATATATATATAGAGAGAGAGATAGAGATAGAGATATATAGATATAGATATAGATAGATATATATATATTTCAGCATGGCCCTCTTAACCCGCGGTCCATTAATACACGGTCGTGATGGCTTGACTCGACATTGGCGCATAAACGGGTCTGTACTGTATTATGAATCAAACTGCTGGACTCCAGCAGGGAACTCTTGTGCTGATACAGGTGTAGAAGGCAAAGGTCCTGTGTTTTTAGAGTACAAAGCATCCTGTTGGTACTCAGTAAATTATTTATCCTCAGAATAGGTGCAATACAGTGTGAAGAAGTGCAAGCATACCAGATCTGCTCCATCCACATCTGTTTGAGTTCAATCTTCATATCCATTTAATTTTTAGTCTCTCTCAGATTGTCATAAAGAAGGCCAAATTAATGCCAGTTGACACATGTATTCTGCGAGACTGCCTTTTGACATATGCTATCAAACACTTGTCAGACACAGATGACCCCTATCCACAACAGACCACTTTACCAACTGACTGTTCTGTTTTTCAAACCATAATGATGTAATGAACATTTTGACATTTAATGTACTTAGTGTTCATTGTGGTTACAAATTGGTTACTAAATATTTTCTATCAGTACTAGATTAGAAGGTGATAAGAGGGGAAGATAAATTAATAAAAGGTTGTCTTTATACACTGGAAGCAGATGCTGTTTTGCAGTTTCAGTTACTATTTATTTTAAAGCTAACCCTGAAACTAAAACTGCATGTTGGCTCCAATTCTACTGAAATTAATGAAAAAAATCCTTCTTATGTATTGTGATCCTTGTAAACATGTAAAATACTTGACTTACAAGGAGAAGCACTGAGTATGACTGAATGTAACTGGAGCATTTTGGTTGCTTCAGTCTCTCTTTGGAACAGTATAGCAGAAGAGAGAACATTCCACCCTGACTTTTACCACTAAAAAAGTTTTAATGACTATCTTGCTGCATTAAATTATATATGACGTGAATGTGACTTACTCTTGAGATTGCTGATGGAACCTAATATATTACAAATTAAGTAGCAAATCACATTTCAGGAAGAAGGAGACTAACTGTGGCTTGCATAAATCCATCCCTTACTATCTCATAATATTGTGGTAATTAATGTTTGTAAAGTGCTTTGAGATCTCTGATAGAGGCATAAAAATGAGTGTGCTTAGAGGTACTAATATTGCTGTTTACACAGATGAAAAGTTCTGTGCAGAAATGCTGTTGGGAATTTCAGATATAAGAATTAAGGTCAGAACTTGTAATACTTCAACACATTTTCACCCAAGGACTGAGCTTACTTGGCCAGGTCAAAAACACCTGTCAAACACACCACAGAAGCCAGTGGCCCACCCGGAGCCATGCCTATTTCATTGACATTGCCACGTACTCACTCCTCCGTTAATAAAGCAGCTCTGCCTCTGCACATCAATTAAATTCTTCCCTTCAGGGGTGTGCATATGCATGCACATTAAATGCAATCTGATATTCATCCCAGTCAATGAGTTCTGGGATCTTTTCCAGTCCTCTTCAGTCAATGAATCTTGACTTCCATCCCCTCTGTCACCCAGTTAATAAACACTGGGTCCTTCTGCCTTTGTGGGGCTCTTCTGAGGTTGCTGCCCTTCTGGATACACTGATGTTTCTTCCAACTCCTCTTCTCCATGTGGACACCTCTGCTCTTCACTCTCAAGTTCCCCAAGGAAAAGCTGCTGGCCCGAGACACTGCTAATTTTGTAGAGGAGAACCGACATTCTGTTCTCTGCATCGCCTGACTGGAAAACTACTAGAGGCATTTTGGCTACTCTATTCTGATACTTCCTTCTTTTAGGAAAAAATTCTACATGAGCTGGGTGAATGGGCAAGGTGGGTTTTTCAAGCCTTGGTCAGTAGGAAGACAAAAGTTCTATCAGTACAGATTTTGTTGCAGATATTGTTTTATACCACGCTGGTGGAAACAAAATCCATCAGATTGCATTCTTTCTGCAACTGCATTAAGCTTTCTACAAAGTGTAGTTGCTCAGCAGACACATACTCTAGTACTATATAATATATACAATTTTAGAGACGAGGTGGGTGAGGTAATATCTTTTATTGAACCAACTTCTGTTGGTGAGAGAGACAAGCTTTCGAGCTTACACAGAACTCTTCTTCAGGTCAGGGAAGAGCTCTGTGTATGCTCAAAAGCTTGTCTCTCTCACCAACACAATTTGGTCCAATAAAAGATGTTACTTCACCCACTATGTGTCTCTAATATCCTGGGACCAACATGGCTACATCAACACTGCAAAACCAGAGGTTCTCAAAGTGGGGGTTGTGATTCCCCTGGGGGTTGCCGCCCGATTCCAGGGGGGTCGCAAGGTCTTTTTGCCAGCGAACTGCCGCCACACTGATTACCTCCTCATGCGGTGGACAAGGATTCCTCCGAAAAACCTCCGAATTGATTACTTCCGCATTCGGCGGCTTTTCGGTGGACACTGTGAAGCGGAAGTAATCAATTCGGCGGCATTTTGGCGGACATACAAGGATTGCGCCAAGACGCCGCGGAGTAAAAAAGGGTCACTGTTAGGAGAGTTTGAGAACCGCTGGACTGAAACAATTATGTGATGATCATTGGTGTTATACTTTTAACAGTTGATCACCGTAGATAAAGCATGCATAACTGTTCTCCACCGTGTGCGTTGCTTAGCCATCCCTGTTGCACTGAAATGAAGTTTGGTATACAGTTCAGCAAATGTATCCACATATGTCCCTGCTTGTGTGTGTGTATATCTACATGTAGAGTGTACAGACATCTTGGGGTGATATTTAGGAAAGCAGTAGTTTGTACTGGTAAAACTTAATTTTATGTAAGCTACCTATGGGTCACAAAATATGGAGAGTAAGTAATTGCTTCCAGGCTTCTGCAAATTAAATATCAATAGGGGTTTGACAATGTTAAATGTACCAATTAAGCCTAAATGTTCACTTCTTATCAGAACTCCCTAAGTAATTATTGTTCTTTGGATTTTGGCATTTCCTGCTCTGATGATTCAGTGAATTAAATGTCAGTACTTGACTATGGAATTTGCAGTAAAATATATTAAAGAATCAAGGTGAATAATTGCTGATACTAGGACCAGAGTTTTCAAATTGTATCCATGTTTAAACTATGAGTGCCCTTTGGATATTTATTCTTGTGTTTAGCCTCATCTGTCTTCTATTCTAAAACCTTCTCTGCCTACCGTTCCTTTCCAGTTTAAACAAAGAAATTAGCACTTTGAAATTATAAAGTGGCCCCTGAGCATTATTAAATTCTTATCATTATTTTGGTTTTATCCATAAACAGTTTTGTTATATTATTTATATGTGATGAATAACTTGTGTAGAGTGCGTGTTTGAAGCATTTATTAGCACATTGAGTCAAAAGCCCTTGGAATGCAAAGTAGGTGCTCCAGCACCTACAAGCCAGATTCTAAAATGTAGGGAGAAGAAGTGGAAAGTTCAACAGTGCTGAATAACAATTTTTCTTCCTCCTTTTTTTCCCGCTGTTTCAGAAGAAAAACTAATTGCAGATGACTTGATTGTACAGGCACGAGAAGCTACCGAAGAAGATCTGTTGGTTGTCCACACAAGACGCTACCTGAATAAATTAAAGGTGCTGTACCCACTGGTTATCTTTGAAATAAACTTTTTGGAATTTATTTCAAACAGTAGTTGCCCTGCCACTGGCATAATGTTGCTTCCTTCTTCCTGGTCAGTGCCTGTTTTAATGAACCAGCAAATTCCAGTTCAGCAGTTTACTAGCGCTATATTCTGGATTTTCCCTCTAACTTTTTAACTCTTTTTCAGAGTTACTGTTTCAAAGTCAGACCTCTATTTGTCATAGTGCACAATATTTAAAAGTTTGGTGATAATTGTTAAAATTGGTACTGGAAGTCAAGTCCCTACGTCAGCAGAGTTGAGAAACTTGTCAGTAATCTTGAGATTATGTTGGATACAGACTAGGATTGCGCCTATACCTTGTGGTGAAGGGCAACTGAGCAATGGTGCCACTAAGACTGCTATTAACTGTATTCTACAATATTTTCCTTTCTTTCCTAGAAATAAGTGACAGCATAAATGAGATCTAAACATAATGTAGATTAGAATATTTCTGTTCTGTTTGGGGGAAAAAATAGATGGTCTATATAGTCTCATCATATAGTGATGATACCATTCTTTCTATTCCACTTTTAACTCTGGAGAGTGTTAAACAGAAGTTATTAAAGCTAGACATTTTTAAATCAACAGGTCTAGATAATGTGCATCCAAGAGTTTTAAACGAGTTGGCCTAGGAGTTTACTAGATCATTAATGTAGACCTTCAATAAGTCCTGGAGCAATGGGGAAGTTTCAGAAGACTCAAAAAAAGCCCATGTTGTACCAATTTTTAAAAAGGGTAGTTATAGGCCTATCAACCTGATATCAAGCCCTGTCAAAATAATGGAGTGGCTGATATAGGACTTGATCAATAAAGAATGAAAGGAGGGCACCATGATTAGTGCAAATCAATATTAATTAGATCCTGTCAAGCTAAACTGATGTCTTTTCTGGTGAGATTATACATTTGGTTGATAAACATAATAGTGTTGATATTATATACTTAGATTTCTCTAAGGTGTTTGACTTGGTACTGCACATTTTGATTAAAAATCTAGAACAATATAAAATTAACATGGCACACATTAAATAGATTTAAAACTGGCTAACTGAGAAGTCTCAATGTAATTGCAAACAGAAAATCATCACGAAGCAGGTCTGTTTCCAATGGGGTCCCACAGAGATTATATTTTTTATCATTGACCTACAAAAAACATAAAGTTATCACTGATAAAGTTTACAGATGATAAAAATTGGGGGAGTGGTAAATAATGAAGAGGACAAATCACTGATTCAGAGTGATATGGGTCACTTGGTAAACTGGGCGCAAGTAAACAATATGCCTTTTGATATGGCTAAATGTAAAGTTCTGGATCTGAATAGCACGGACTCTAAAAAAAAGATTTGGGGGTCATAGTGGATAATCAGCTGAATATGAGCTCCCATGGTGATGCTGTGGCCAGAAGAGCCCATGTAATCCTGGAGAGAAAAAAATCAGCTGAACCAGATTATCTGAAATTTGTTAAATAATTAAGAAATACACACATGTTAACATACAGTTGAGCCCCGCAATACCGCGCCCCGCGATAGCGCGAATCCGCTTATAGCGTGGGGCGCGTATGGCTCCTGATGGCGGCAGCGGGCAGAGCTTTGATGTAGCGCAACCCCACAATACCACGACCCTGCGTTTACTGTGATCAATATTTTTGGACCCCGATCGTTGTGGTATTGCGGGGTTCCACTGTATATACAAGTATTTATACTAATACTACAAATACAGATCAGCAGAATGAGTGCTATACATTTTTATAGTTGTTTCCAGGTTCCCGTCAATATCTTCCAAGGGTAGTCAGTCTAAAATTGAAATATACAGAAGACAGCTATATGCTGTAATATATATATGCAGAGTGGCTACTAACAGAGAAAAACTTAATGAACTTTTCCTATAACTTCTCTGGTAGGCTTATCTGAAATGTAGTTGAGCATTGGCCTCCTAAATCCAGGGTTGTGAGTTCAATCCTTAAGGGAGCCATTTAGGGATCTGGGGCAGAAATCTGTGGGTGAGATTGTGGCCTGCATTATGCAGGAGGTCAGACTAGATGATCATAATGGTCCCTTCTGACCTTAAAAGTCTATGAGATAAAAGTCTTATAAATGCCTATGAGACAGAAGCTTCTGCTAACATAAATCCTTTCATTTAGCTTTTCTGTCTAATCTTGTTTCTGAAGTTATATTCTCTTCCCTCATCTCCTTTGAAAATCTGCTTTTGCTACCTCTACAATGTTGCCCATGTATTCCACTGTCTTAGCTTCATAGCAGCTAAAATCCTCTTCTGTGCCTTCCTCCCCCCTTGCCATGACCATAGCCTCTCCGTTTGGTTTCCCGTGAGCTCTTCAAATTCCAGCATGTCCAAAATGTTGCTTTCTCCTTTCTCACTTGAGCTGTCATTGTTTATTATTTGACCAAAAGGACTAGGAGTGTGATATAATTTACCAGCGACAGGGTCCCTCCCTTCCAAAGGGTTTAGAGTAATACTACTATTGGTAACACACATAAGGGAGATAAGGGGAGGGAAGAATGATCATAGGGTTGCTTCTTTTTTTCTATGTAGTCATCCTGTAGGATCCCACCGTGTTTTTAATATTTAATTGCTTGGTGGTTTTGGAATCAGAGTTGGATTTAAATTTTTTTTTAGGTATTAAGACATGACCAACACACTCCTGCCCTTAAACAAGTGCACTAGTCCTTAGGATTCAGCTCAAAATTGCCCTTGTTTTTTAACTGCCTGATTCTGCACCCATTGAAGTCTGTAGCAAAGCTTCCATTGACAACAGTGGTGCAGGGCACTGTTCCCTCTAAGCTGTGTGCGTGTGTGCACGGACACAGATCCTAAACTCTGCACACACGGCGAAACACTGCGTGCACAAAAACTTTCACAGAAGAAATTTTTGTGCACATGGCCTGTCAAAAATTAGAAAGAACATTGGTGCAGGATCAAGCCCTAAAATTTTCCCCGGATTTGTACTAACTTTACCTTGTAGACAATATACATGTCTGCTGACCTCACTGTTCAGTATGCTTGCTTAGCACCGGCCTGCCGTTTGTGCCATCATATAGTCTTGCCACTGTTGGTACAAGATGTTTCTTATATATAGCTCCTGGCATTTAGGACATCTTTTCTTTGGCTTTGAATTTAGACTTTCCATTCATTTTTCAAAGTCCACTTGAAAAATGCCTTTTAAATCCCCTTATCTATTTGATAAAATGTTTTGTTTTAACTTTGTAACTATATTTTCTCCATAAAGCATTTTGGAATAAACTTTTATGAAAGACAATGGACAAAATAGAGTTGTATTTTCAGTATATCAGAAAAATTCATAAGCCTAAAAACAATTGGTAATCAGGATACTACCAACCTCATTATAGAATAATCTTTTGTAGAATGTAGATTACTCCTCAGCATGGTAAACAAATTTACCCTTGTCACAGAAAGTGTGGGAAGAGTAGTAAAGGCTCTGGTAGAAGCTAATACCCACTTCGTTGGATGCATGCATGTATAGGAGTTGATTTTTCTTTACAGCCATGTCATCCTGAAATGTACATAATCAAAAGCAATACTTTCATGTTAGGTTTAAGATTAGCCATGCATCCGATGAAGTGGTCTATAGCCCACGAAAGCTTATGCTGAAATAAACTGGTTAGTTTCTAAGGTGCCACAAGTATCCCTCATTTCTTTACTTTCATGTTAGGTTTTCCAGTCACCTAAACAAAATGGGTTTTGCCATTGTGGTTTGATAGTAGGAGTAAAGACTTTTGGTGGGCTGCTCTCAAAGGAGAGGGCTCAAATATAGAATTTATCATGAATACTTCTATCACTTGCAATGGACTTAATGTAACTGGTTGGTTGTGTCTTTTCTCTTCTGCAACCTTCTTAACATGTTGAAGTCATCCTGCTAATTGTACTCATTTTTGTTTTTGTTTTTGCTCCAGGCAAAATTACTTCTTTGGCAAATTTAAGTGAGCATAAGGAAATTAGTAACATTTGAAACAAAATTAATTTCCCCCATAGCTCTAGGGTTCTAGTCTTTACAAGAGTAATTTCTGTTTTATTTTAGAGTAAAGTGCTATAGTAGTTAGAGTAAATGTTGAATAGAGCATTAAAAATAGAATATACTGTACTGGATGTTCTTCTACAAATAATAATTGCTTAATTGGGTTCAGGTTTTATCTCATTTTAGGAAAGCATTTGTTTAGGAATTTTTGTGCCAGTCTGTTGAAAAAAGAGGTTTCATATTTCAAGACACGTATGTAGCACTTGAATACAAAAGAATAGAAAGACACTAGTGTGCTCAAGGGTGAGAGAGACCTTAATTACAATCTTGCGTACCATCTGTATTTGAAGGCTTACAATGCCAGTTGATAACTCTACATATTAATACTGAATAGAGAGTGTCTAATTCTGACTATTCTAATTGTAACAAGGTTATTTTTGTTGAAATATTTTTCTTTGAAAATGTACTAAATCAGATGCTGTGGACAGAATGAGATAGATGAATAAGGATGACATAGAATGTGAATTTAGAAACTCTAACTGTATTTGTAAGTAGAAAATAATGATCTTATCAAGTATAATTCAGAAGGAGCTGCTCTGAGTTTGCCGTCATTGCTTTTGGACAATGAAAGCAGGCTTGAAATCTCGTTTTTTAAGCACTGTATTCATTTGCCAAGTAAGTGGCTCCCTTCCTCAGGTGGTAGTGTCACTCATGTTGCTTCCTACTGATCTTTAAACCTCTTGATTCACCTGTTATAATCTCACTTGAGGCTTCATGCTTTATTGATTCTGTTCTTATAAAAGCTTCTCTCAGTATTGAGCCTTGGTTCCATAGGACCACCAGCATACATTTATTAAATAATTTCTAGAGGCAAGGAAGGAGGCACCATGTGCATAGCATGGTTCTAAGTGCCATAGAAGTGTTCCTAATACCTATGAGGAGGACAGCTCTACAGTCACCGATCTTAGTGAACTCTGAGGTCTCAGTGGTCATGACTGAGGCTATGTTGCAGTCTCAAGTATTTTTAGTAAAAATCATGGTCAAGTCACTGGCAGTAAACAAAAATTCATAGCTCAGGACCGTGACCTGTCCATGACTTTCATTATATACCCCTAACTAAAACTTGGGCTGGGGTGTTGCGGATGATGGGGGGGTGGCCAAGGACCTTCAGTGATGCTGCGGGGGAGGTGTGTGGCGACGTGAAGCCTGGGACCCATTGTGGGGGATGGGGGGAGTCAGGCACTGCAGAAGTCACTGAGGTCACGGAAAGTCATGGAATCTGTGATTTCCATGACCTCTGTGAGAGACATTCAGCCTTAGTCATAAGCTACAGATTCTCACCTTATACATGACTGACAATTGATATCCTTACCTCTCTGGCATGGTGGCAATTTAGGGAGAAATTGCAATTACGAATGGACTTCCAGACTGTTGTGACCAGGGTCACTCCTCTTTTGGGACTGAAAACCTACTTGGGAGACACACACTCAGAGTACTTTGTCTAGGAACCATAGTTACATATAAATATTCTGGAAGAAAATGCAGTCCTAAGTATACTAAGGATGTTCAGAAGCCTAGTACCCCAAAAGGTAATCATGATGGAAATGGATAAACAAGCCACCCTATTTGCAAACAAACATTCCTTCTGTGCTGGGAAGCCCTACTGGTGTTGGGAGTGAGTTCTCCTTGTCCCATAACTAGCAAGAAAGAGAAAATTAGTTACAGATTGGCTAAACTGTTTTTTAGTGGAGTCAGATGAATTGTCCCTGAGCCCGGAGGTTGTGGACCGCATCTTTCTCAAGATACTAGATATCTGTACACAATGCCCCTGAACAAAGGATAGTGGTGTTTAACACAAAGCTGTGGAAGGAAGATTACATTGTTACGAAGACACATTCTCTACCTATTTGTGAGGGAAGGTTGCATATGAATTCCTATTAATAGTTCTGATAACAATGGCCCTGACCAGGCTCAGGATAAACAAAGATTCACTTATCTTCATAACCCTCTACTGCGTGAAACAAATACGGGTTTCAAACTTGTCTTGGACAAAGAAGCTATTTCCATTAGGCTTATAGTCTAGTCACATCTGAATGCACAGGATAATGGCATCTCTTCTTGTCTGCAACTATAGAAATCAAGAGGCATGAGTTGTGAACTGTCCCGAGTTCTCTCTGTTGCTTGGAAGGAGTTTGCTAGAAAGACTTACAGTTTGAAAGTGTAAAAGTTTTAAGGTCTGGTTTGAAAAGGCCCACACAAAGTCTGCTTAACTGCCTTTTAACTCAGACACATGAAGGACAGATCTACAAACGGGAGATCTAAGCCTTTGCTCTGATGAGCACTGAGAGCTGCTAATATTACTGGGAATGAAGAGTGGAGTGTCAGTCATGAGAATGCTGTAGCAAAATTGGAAAATTTCCAGCTGCTGCGAGGAGACAGGTCACTGTGTTAGTAGCAGCCAAAGAAGCTGACCTAAGATCTTTTGATGGGAAGAAGACAGGCTGAAGAGCGGAGGGGAGATAAGATAGGACTGAGGAGACAGATCAGGAAGAACTCTTGTAACTTGAATTTTTAAGCAGAATAATTTATGATTTTTAGGATCTGTATAACTTTAACTGAAAAGTTGTCCAGGGATGTATGGGTTTTCCTTCACATCCTTTAGTAAAAGCACAGTTCTAGTTGCAGAACGTGGCCCTGGAGATTTTCAGATGCTTCCTGGAAGGCTTTAGGTCCCTAAGGCAATAAATGAATTATGAAGAATTTAGCTTTAATATTTGTATCCATCTTGCTCCAATATTTGTGTTATATAAAGAAATACTTTATCAATTTCCTTCAAATCAGCACTCTGAAATTTCAAAAGGAAATAAGCAGCACTAAGCCTAAGAAATATTTGGCACCCTATAAATCCTACAGTTCTGGGATGCACAAAATAGAAACAATTTACTGTTTTACAATAACAAGTGTGAGTGAACACTGTAAAGGAAATTCCCTGTACAAAATGGATCACCCTTTTGCTTGTGTGTCAGTGGAATGCAAGGTGTTGTTCTTCTGAGATTGTTATGACACATAGCCCTGGTCTAATTGGGGGAGGTGGGTATCGATCTAAGATACACAATTTCAGCTATGAGACTAACGTAGCTGAAGTCAATGTACTTAGACTCACTTACTGCGGCATCTTCACTAAGGTGAGTCGATTGCTGCCACTCTCATTGACTCCGCCTGCACCTCTCGCGGCAGTGCAGTACAGGAGGTGATGGGAGAGCGCTCTGGGATCGATTTATCATGTCTAGAGTAGACATAATTTATATAATTACAAATTAAGTTAAGTTTATCAAAACACTTATTAGCATTTTGTATGTAGAAACCCAAATTGGTCATTCTTGGGGAGGGGGAGGTCCCAGAAGCTCTGATTTCTAGTTTGATATATATCTTTTATAAAAAAAACATTATTTACAACAGGAAATGGAGAGCTATCAATTATACAATTCAGTATAAAAAAATCCATTTTCTGTATTTGTTGCACAACCACATTGTTTTGTCCAGTGGCATTCATAAAAGTATATTCCAAAATTCTTTACAGATAAAATATAGTTATATTGCATATATATATATGCAAACTACCCACACTAAAGCTTCTGAAAGATTGTCATCATTTCATAACAATAAAACAGAGTTGTATTTTCAGTAGATCAAGAAGAATTCATATGCCTAAAAATAATGGTAATCAGGCTACTACCAGTCTCATTATAGAATAATCTTGTGTAGAATGTAGATTACCCCTCAGCATGATAAACAATTTACCCTTGTCTTGAAAAGTATGGGAAGAGTATTAAAGGCTCTGGTGGAAGACTCAAAATAGAGAAGGGAAGATGAGAGAGACTATGGTGCTACATAGACTATGGAAGTTGGTTTTTCTTTACAGCCATGTCACCCTAAATTGTACAGTACTTTCATGTTAGGTTTCCTTATATATACACACACACACACGATAAAACAATAAACAAACATCTTCAGATATCCTTAGACTTCTTTTAGCCAGTTCCCTTGACAGCAGTAGTTATTTCTCTGTAGCTCAAAATTCCTACAGATTTTTGTATGAAAATCCCTCGGGTCACACAGCTGTCATGACGCTCACACTGTCTCTGTTTTAATAAGCATTGTTATCATGGCGGGTTTTTTCCCTCACCTTGACTTTTTTTTACGTTTTTTTTATGTTAACTGACAAACTTTTTGTAATGGTTATTGGTTATTTACTTTTCTTAACTTTTATAAAAAGTGATTGAAATCAGTTAATTGATTTTGGCTGTCACCTAGACTCTTGGGCAAATAGCTATCAAATTAAGATCGCTAGGGATTCCTGCAGAAAATATTATTTGTAGGGTAATGAAGTGTGACTATATATATGGAAATTCAGTGTAAAAAACATCTCAATTATAGATAAGTAAAACAAGTACGCTGAAAGGTGGTGGAAGTATTCTCTCACATTTGGTATTGGCTGGGGTTGTCATTAGTTTAGTCTAGCGTGCTTTATTACTCAGGTTCTTGCTTTGCAGCTTTGGTTATTTGGCATTAGTCACGTGGATACTTTCTTTACTGATCAGTACATAAGATGCCTTTGTTAGGTAACTTTGGCATCTGGCTCCAAAAGAATCACTGAGAAAAACTGTTCTCTATCTTAAGAATATTAATAAAATCCTATTTTTGAAAAGTAAGAGAACGTTAAGGATGAATGGTTAATCACTCAAATCAAGAAATGTCCAGATTAAGGTTATATGTACAGTTGTAACTATCTCTTGTACATGTATATTATAGTGGTTTTACGTGAGCAGATACCATTTCACAAATGCAATAAATATCATACACAATTTTTCTCTATAACTTCAGATAAATGTGCAACATTTTATAGTGCATGCCAGAACTTTGCATGCCAAAATTCAAGCTATCTACATGCAAGATGTGATAAGAGCTCCTGGACAATGCTGTCTCATTGACTGCACACCTTAGACAAATGTAGAAAATATTGCCTCAGATGACATTGTATTCTGTGAGAAATTGTCTAATTATGCAGTTAGAGTATACTGTAAAGTAGAAGTACAAAAGGGTAGAGTTTAGCTGCTAACTAACTTTACCACATCTTCATTTTTGAACACTTACATATGCCTTCTTAATCTTGTCTTCACATGCTTTTTTAATGGCATTCCTTGGTTTAGTAAATAGAAAAAAAAAAAGAAATTCCATTTTCTGAAACTGCTTTATTAGACCCCACCCTAACACTCTGTCTTGCACAAAGTTGGTTCTGAATTAAGCTTGTTAATAACAGAGAGGAAGAACTCATAACCATCTCATATTTTCCCCCTTTTCTGTCAAATGCCAAACGAATGAATTTTTTTTTCAAAATGTAGAATTTTGAGAAATGTTGACGAGCTCCGATGCTTATCATGGAGACCTGCTTATTGAGTTTTCTGTGATTCATTGCTTACAGCACAGCAAATGTGTCAGAGGCCTTATAGCTTCATGCAGGGCCTAATCCAGTCAGGTGCTGAGAAAATAGTGGGAGATTATTGGCAACCTCAGTTCCTATACCAGGCACTGGAAATAGAGTGCAGCACCTCATGCCATTATATTCTTAAATCTTATTCTAAAAACAGGGGTTTTCATATATTTTAATAGTGGAACATATCATAAGAGAGTATCCCATGGACATTTCCCCTCCCATTTGTGATTACAGTGAAACCTCCATTTAACGGACCTCCATTTAACGGACTTCGGATGCAACGGACAAAATTTTTCAGAAAGTCTGATGCATCTGAAATCCGTTTGTGGAGGGCTGGCTGTGGGCTCCCTGCGGCCGCCGGGGTTGCAGCTGCGGGCGGGCTGCCGCCCGGCTCCCAACAGCAGGCGGTCGTGCTGGCTGCCAGCTCCCCACTGCCTCCCAGGTCCAGGCAGTGGGTGGGCTGGCTGCGGGCTCCCCGCTGCCTCCCGGATCTCCCCCACTCCCAGCTCTCCGGTCTCCCCCCCCCGCCCCCCGACTCTGTACTCCCCCAGCTCCCCCCCTTGTTCTGAGCCCCCCCTTCCCGCCCCCCCAGTCCCCCTTTGTTCCGAGCCCCGGGCGGGCTGGCTACCGGCTCCCCGCTGCCAGCCCGCCCGGGTCCCGGCTGCTGGGACCCAGGCGGGAGCCGTCAGCCAGCCCGCCCGGGTCCCCGGCTGCTGGGACCCGGGCGGGCTGGCTGACGGTTCCCGCCCGGGTTCCAGCAGCCGGGACCCGGGCGGGCGGGCTGACAGCTCCCGCCGGGGTCCCAGCAGCCGGGCGGGCGGGCGGGCGGGTGGGCTGCTAGCTGCCGCCCAAGTCCCAGCAGCCTGGGACGCGGGCGGGCGGGCTGACAGCTCCCGCCCGGGTCCCAGCAGCCTGGGACGCGGGCGGGCGGGTTGACAGCTCCCATCGGGGTCCCGGGCGGGTTCCAGCAGCCAGGACCCGGGCGGGCGGGCTGACAGCTCCCGCCGGGGTCCCAGCAGCCGGGGACCCGGGCGGGCGGGCGGGCTGCTAGCTGCCGCCCAAGTCCCAGCAGCCTGGGACGCGGGCGGGCGGGCTGACAGCTCCCGCCCGGGTCCCAGCAGCCTGGGACGCGGGCGGGTGGGTTGACAGCTCCCATCAGGGTCCCAGCAGCCTGGGACGCGGGCGGGCGGGCGGGCTGCTAGCTGCCGCCCAAGTCCCAGCAGCCTGGGACGCGGGCGGGCGGGCTGACAGCTCCCGCCCGGGTCCCAGCAGCCTGGGACGCGGGCGGGCGGGCTGACAGCTCCCGCCCGGGTCCCAGCAGCCTGGGACGCGGGCGGGCGGGCTGACAGCTCCCACCAGGGTCCCAGCAGCCGGGACCCGGGCGGGCGGGTTGACGGTAAAACCTCGATATAACGGACTAATTTGGGCGAGGGGGTGTCCGTTAAATCTGAAAGTCCTGTTATTTAATAATTTTTAAAAATTATTAAATAACAGGACTTTCAGATTTAACGGACACCCCCTCGCCCGAATTAGTCCGTTATATCGAGGTTTTACTGTATATAACAGTCCTGTAGCAATGACAACAATTACCTACATAGAAAAATAATATTTGAAAAATATTTACATATTTTTATCTGTTTTTAACACGATTGAAGCAGCTGGAAATAAGGAGAGCCTGTGTCTTGTGACCAGTGACCTCTTTGTAGGTCACCAGCAAGGGCTGTGCAGCAAACCACTTGGACCACGGTTGCGAAGTCTTTACCCATTTTAGTGAGAAATGGTCCAATGGAAGAGTCTGCAGTGAACTCATGCCTAGCATAACTTTCCTTTGCTTAGAATACAGGTAAAGGGCATTTTAAAGAGTTAAAAAAGCTGTGCTCAAAGTATTAAAAAGCTTGCATGAATTGCCCTCATAACACACTTAAATCAAAAGCAGTTTTCACTGGAAGACTCAAAAGGCATTTCACATCAATGAAGGCAATTTCACTGCCATTTTTCAACTTTGTACTGTTTCAATGCTAGAACTGTCCACAAATCACACAAACTGTATATACATTTTCTTTTTATTAAACTTATATTTGAGATGCATAGAATAACCATTTTAAAAGGTTGAACAATTCATATGTAAATCCCAGGAAATTTACAATATTTGTCCCCCCCCAAAAAAATAATAATTGAAGACTAATAGTTGAAAGATTCAAAAATGGTCTGTTATGGTGGAATGAAAATGGTAATGTAATGTAAATACTCAGGCAACCTTAACTAAAACTATTGCTACCTTCCTACCTATGCAGATCTCTCCTGCAGCCTAACTTGCAAAATGAGAGGTGCAGCTGAGAAACGGCAGGATCTTGTGGTAGGTCTGTAGCCCGTATGGAGCAAGTAGTTCTGCAGAAGTTTTCAGCTGAAGCACTCCTCCCCTCCCTCCCCCCGAAAAAGATGTTACTTCAGTGCTTGAGTTTTAGAGGAGCTGAGTGCTCACACTTCTTGTTGATCTCATTTTTATTTTTAACATCTAAAATATTATTTTAATTGACTTATTTTAATGAATAAGCTGTTAAAAATACTGGTTTGTAGTACTTGGATGCATAACATGAAAGGTGGTGTACCAAAGTTTGCTTTTGATCACTCTCATGCTGTCTGCTTTAATGTGACATCTCTCCATGGAAGCTGTTTTTCTGTTTCTTTTGTTTAGATTTAACTTTGATCTCCAAAGTCTTAGATACTGCTTGTTTTAGATAGCAATTTTGGAAATATTTTAACCTTTTCTATTATAATAAATTGGTGTTTTATATAGGTTAAGGAACTGGTCCAACTAAAGATGGACACTTCTATGCATGTGCTTAACTTTATACACATGAGCAGTCTCAGTGATTGAGTAAATGAGATTATTCATAATGTTAAATGTTAAGCACATGAATAAGTCAAGTCTTTGCAGGATCTGGGCCTAGATGAAGAACTCTTAAAAGCGAACATCCTGAAATGGTGGTGCATACTGTTTTGTGAGTGAAACTTGATACAGTCAAGTAGTTTCATTTGGGTGTTCTCAGCAAAAGAAAAACCCAAATGGTTAATGGTTTACTTGCTCTGTCTAATACATGCCTTTATTTTACCTCTCTTAAACAGCGAGGGAGTGAAATATTTAAAAATAAAACATCAACTGGATTCTTACCCTCAGAAAATTACTTACTCCCACTTCTGAGCAGAATAAGATGAATCCTTTTCAAAATTCCTGTAGCATTATCAGTGCAAATAAAAATGGGTTAGGTACACTTTGTAACCACAGAAGAGCACACAAGAGAAAAATAAAGTGCAGTGTTTGCTGTCTATGGGAAACTTGGTGTTTATTACTCTTATGGACACAGGACCCATTTTGACTGAAGGCAAGTTCCTGAGTTACATGGAACAAATACAGTGTACAAAGGAATGGAAATAGGATTAAAAAGTTGATGATGACTGAATAAGAACAAATATCTACCAAAGAAATAGATACATATATTGATTTCTAAGTGACTTCTAAGATTACTATATAATGTCTGTCCTTTTGTTCCGTATCAGAAGAAACTAATAAAGAGCGATGTCATGAAGACAGATGTTTCTGACCAATTGACAGCTTGGAAAATTAAATTACCTTGAGTTACCCCATCTATTCCAAATGTTTCAATATGTTTCTCTTTAATTTTTTATATGCATACAGAACCATATCTTGGAGGGCTTTCAAGAGGTATCCAGTAAATCATTTTGTGCTTCTGCTATGCACATAAAGTACTATGAATATAAAATATTCATTTTTAGTCATTGAACTGTGATGTCTTGGTAGAGTGACCAGTGATATTGGCCACACATTGTATGTAAATCATTATCATAATCTGTTATTACTCTGTATGTTTCCTTTATAATTACATTTTGATTTTTTTCTGTACATTTAGTGCTTTTGTTTGTAATGTTGATGTGGTACTAAGTTATTTTTATAATAGGAAGTCTCTTCATTATAGTGCTGTGGCTTCAAAGTAGCATTAGACAGCTTGCCCCATAAGTACATGGAAATAATTAATCTAAATTAGGTTTAATTTATTGGTATTGAAAGTTTACTGTGCTTACTCCAATGTTGATTACTGAGTTAGACTTTCAAATTGTGGCATGTTTTTGTACTTGTAAAAAGGAGGAATTATACTTGCAAGAACATGTGCAGTATGTGATGAGTATGACACCTTCAAGTTTCAAGGTTGTGTGTGTGTGTGTGTAAGTAAATCTGCCACACTTAGAAATTGGTGCAGAATGAGTGAAAGTACACGTATTGCCATACAAGTAAAGTAACACTGTGTGATTAGCATTCATTCTGACTGGGCCACTTTGAAATGATGAACCCTGAACTGAAAACCTTATGAATTGAAAGTTGTGGCTAGGTAAAGTTGTATTTCATAAAGGTGTAAATATCACAAAAAAGTCCTTTAATCTTAATATTATTTTTCAGTTTATATGGGACACATAAACAATAAATATAATCATTTTGATAGTGTCAATTAATAAAAATATCCACCCCTCAATAAAAGACTGAGGCCCCAACGAAAAAGAAGTCTCAATCAAGTAAAGCTGGCCAAAGCATAGGATTTCCAATTTGCAAGAAATTTTGCATTTTTGAAATTTGATTTGGTTCCCAATCAGAATGAATCTAATTTTTTTTTTTAAATTCTGTGAACCAGCAATCCTTCCCCTCCCTGCCTAAAAGCCACACATTTTGGAAACACTGACACAGTGTTTATATAATGAAATCTGCTTCCGAACCAGAACAGCTGCTGAGTAAAATTGATATTTTCATCAGTTTCACGGCTGCTAATAGCAGCTGCTGGGACGCCCATGTGTAGCTGGGAGATGGTTTTTTGGATGAAGTATGAAATGGATGAAGGATGAAAAATGCAATTTTGGTCAACTCAAAACTATTGCACATTCGACCCAATAGTTTTGGCTGGAGACATTTTTTTCGGGATCAGCAAACTACATGCATGTCTTTCTGCTCTCTTCAAAAACGTTACCACATTGGCTAGGGCACTTGCCTGGGACGTGGGAGAACCCAGGTTTGACTGCCACCTCTGAAGCAGGGACTTGAACTCAGTTCTTCCTTTTTTCTAGGTAAGGGCCCCAACCACCAAGCTTAGGGTGAGTGTGTCTTAGTCTCTCCTGTTGCAACTGTTCTGCTGTGCATAAATACTTAAAATTAATTGGGCCACACAGAGAGAGAATGTGAGAATAAAGCATTGACCTGGAAGGTAGAAGATGTGGACTCAAGTCCATCCACTGAATCAGGTAGAGGGAACATTTGAATCAACATCATCTTCCTCACACGAGTGCCTTAATCACCAGGCTCTAGGGCAATTTCCAATTTGCTGAAAAATTCCCAACATTCTTTGGAACCAAACAGAATATTGCCTCTGATTTTTTGGGTTTGCTGGCTGAACCGAAAAATCAATTATTTGCCCAGCTCTGCTCCCAAAATCTGCAGTTCCAGGCTGAGAACTCCAGGGCTTCCAGAGTTCTGGGCCAACTAGAATCCCAGTGAGCTGGCCGGCCTGGAAATCTAGATGCCTTCAGGTCCCCTGCCTGGGGGGCAGCCCCTTGCAGGCTGGTTTCAAGCCACAGCCCTGGAAGCCTGTCCCAGGATTTCCAGGCTTCCAGCTCTACAGCAGAGAGCTTGGAAGTTCTGATGGCAGGGATGGCCTGAAGCTGCAGACAATGATTAAATATCTCAGAATATTTTGTGTCTTATATCTCAACATCTTTTGTGTTGTTTTAACCAGCCCCTCCACTGCAGTGTAATACATAATCATTTATTAATTTTATGAAATATATAAAAAGTGTTAACTATTCTGTCAAATATGACCAGAGCCAGTGCTTATATTCAGGACATGATTCATTTTTCATATTTTAAAAATATAATGTATGTATGTATGTATGTAAAATTTCAGATTACCTAGTGATCTATATTTAGTCAGCACTATAACAACAGCATTTACACGTCAGTTATATTTGCAACCTGAAGTGCTAGAAATGATGAGAATAATTATTTTAAACACACAAAAAAACCCTCAGCTTATAGAAAATGTGGTCCCCAGACCATAGCCTCATAACCTGCTTTGGGATTGCAAACCCAAGCCTGAGCAATCTTGTCCTAAAGGTTTGTGAGAAAAGTCTACAAAAATCAGGGGGTAAAAATATCTGTGTTGAATTGATACAAAGAATTATTGTTACTGCTCCTTTTCAGAATTTACGGAAGATCAAGGTCCAATTAAATATTTGACAGGAGAATCATTTGGATAGGATAAATGTAAAAGTAAGTCACAGCTCTCTTTTACGCTTAAAACAGACATATGGCTGCCGATGTTAGCCATTTGCTTTTAGAAGCAGGCTTATTAAACATAGTTATATGGAGCTACTGGAACAATGGCTATTTGTTATGAAACAAATTCTTTTGTTAGATTTGTGCGTAGGAGTCACAAACAAGTCTGACATGAAATCTGCCATTCTATTGCTCAGCTCCTATAGAAAGCACATAGGAAACCAGAATTTATCTCCTTATTCGTATGTGTAGTTGCAGTGGGATGTCTTGCATGGTGCATTAACATGATAAAATACTGCCCACTCTATGGTGGGTGGTGTACATTGACCCAATACACAGTGCTTCAAACACTTCCTAGACACCTACTGGACAATTAAATGTACCTAGTAAGTATGAAAGACTTGGAGATCAGCTACATCAGCAGAGGTACTGGAACTGTGTGCAGACTCAGGAAGCTAACATTGCCTTGGCATGCATTCAGAAAGTCAGCTTTTTAATTACATATTGGTCTAGAAGTCCCTTCCTCCCCCCTCCCTCCTCCCACATTTTTTTTAATGCAAGCTTCAGTTCTGCCGAAGTTGCTGGTACAGGTACCCTCATTCACCAGGGCAAGCGTTCCACATGCCCAAGATTAGTGGGAGGGTTTTGAGCCCAGCCCATATGGATATTTTCACCATATAATGATAAATCCTGTCAACATATGTGAAAACCATTTCATCCTAAACAAATGAAAATGTTTTGTAAAAATGCTTTTTTTGGCTTTACGAATAGGATTCTGTGGATAAGTCATCCAAAATAAGGATGCTCTTTATCAGACACGTTCCTATGAACATTTAAAGCATATTGTGTATCATAAACCCCATTCATCAGTATATGCACAATGTGCCCAGCCATTTGATAGCATCGTCATCAGCCAGGTGAAGAGCCTGCCTTCGAAGTAAGTCAGTGGGTGCTTGTTAAGGCTAAGGCTATGTGACAGTCTGAAGTTGACTGCATCTACATCATGGGTCATTAGAAAAACCCTGTTTCAAAGATTGGCCAAACAATTACCCTGTCATGTTTGCCGCTGGTTCAGGGATGACCCACAGGTGCCTTGGCAGGTCAAAACCTGGTGGGCAGATGGTTGTGTCGGTGACATTCCCACTTATTTGTTTTATTGTTTCATATTTAGGGTTATTAACCTGAGAAAGTCATTCGACATGATGAACATATACTGTAAAACACAGTTGTAAAGCGGTATATTCTTTTCTGCAGTTTCTAATGCACACGGCTAATAACTGTGAAAAGGAGGGGTGGGGGAAGAGCTGGATAATAAATTTTGGAAGTAACAAGAAAAACATCTGAGCACAACTGTGTGAAAATATGATCAAGGACACTAATTTTCTGACTGTTATAATCTTTGTGAGGAACAGTTTCAATAAAATTTATATTTTCCAGTTTTAGCTTTATCTTTCAGGACTGAAGACTTTCCTCATGATTCATGTTTATCTTACGCTAAATATCTAGTCAAGTATTCCGTTAATTAAAATAAAATGAACATATTTAACATTGAGAGTTCTTGGGTTTTAATTACCTGAAAGCATTCTATAACTGCCCTTCACTATGAATGCAAAGCTTTGAGTTGTCTGTGGAGTCATAAGAATGCCAAGATGGAAATGATTGCATCATGATTCCAAATTTCTTGTTGTTATATAATACATTGATCTGACTCTTTTTGGTGCTCCGCTTCTTCTTTTTCTGACCCCATTTTCATGTTCATGTAAATAGCTGTTTGCAGTATTGTAGCTGTGGTCTCTTTCATGCTTTTCTCCTTAGCTGGCACTGTGCAAATGAAAGGGGCGGTATAGTAAGTATAGTAAGGCTATACTTTTCCTTGGCCAAATTACATTGTGGAGGAGATTACAAATTGTATTATTATACATGGGTTACAGTGTGTTTAGAGAGCTGGCCAGGAAATGTCAACATAAATTAAAGGGAGGCAAATATTTTTTGTGAAATGTTCTTATGTTTTCCAGCCATCTGTAATGCTTGACACCTGATTTTATACTTCATCAAATTCAGCCTAGTCAACTCTATTTAAGATGAATTAGGGGTGAAATATTTATTAGTACCAACCAGAAGTTACAACAGCTTTTAAATAGATTTTAGCAAGTCTTGCCACATTAAAAAATGATAGTGAAGGTAATTGTATTAATGATGGACAGCTGTTATTGTGAAATTAACAGTTTCCGATATGGTATAACTCACATGTAGTCTTTGAAATCTCTTTCAATATAAAAGTATAACAGACTCTTAAGTGAACTGCTGTTGAAGTAAGCAATGCTGAAAGTATATACTTTTTATGTTTTAAACACCTTAATGCGTAGTCACTCCAATAAATAATGCGGTCTTCCTTTAAACTGGTTTTGGCTGTAAGCAGTCATAATTTGAATACCTAAGGAGACTAAATAAGCATATAGGTTTTATTCTTTTGTTAACATTCACCCACCAGTTGCAATCACGCAGCTGGTGAAATAAGAATCACAGAGGTGTACAGAATCTCTTGAAATTTCATTACACTGAAGAGTGGGGGATCCACTCAAAATCCTTGTGCAAAGGTTTCCATTTTATTGACCTGAATATCTTTATGAAATATTGAGTAATAACTTGAAATGCAGATGTTGTTATATATTCGTAGCTTTGATTTAGGTTTTGAAATATATTTAGACATGGTATAGCGCCGAACACTGTTAGTATGGATTCTTAGAAGTAATATCAGCAAGTTCTTTACTAGAATAGATCAACTATTATCAATATTTTGGAAGTAATTATTCAAATCATTTTCTTGATTACTTGCTTATTTAATACAACATTTGCCTTGAAACATATTTCAGGAGTGTTTAATATGCGAAATAAATTTTACCTGATCTTGCATGAAAAAAATCAAATAATTCTGCATTGTTTAAGCTAAGATATACATAAAATGTTCATTAATAAGTGTTAAATTTCTTAGTTCAAATCTATTTGATGTATTCTTTTGACTCTTTGGGTTGAGCAATGTAGTAAGCACAGCTAACTATTAATACCATTAAAGAATGTTCACTGTTGTTTTTGTAACATTATTAGCCTATTTAAAATTTGGATATCACTGAAAAATAATAATTTTGTCAAACTTTGGCATAAGAATCCAAAATCTGACTTCTGAAACATAATGTTTCTCATAAATTGCAGTTTGAGACCTGTTGGTTTCTAAAAGAAGGGAAGATGTTCAAATACCAGTATTAATGATCGCTGTTATAGACATTTCTGTTTTTGTAGAGAGAAAATGTTGTATGTTAAAGCCACATGCTTTTGTTCAGTATATAGTAACTGTGTGACAGAATATTAAAGTAGTAGTTTGGAGATGAGGTAAATTATTCAGAAACTAATTTGTAATTATTCTTTATTTTTTTTCTGTAGTGGTCATTTGTAGTGGCTACAATTACAGAAATTCCACCAGTTCTCTTTCTTCCCAATTTCCTTGTCCAGAGAAAGGTGCTGAAGCCTCTAAGAACCCAAACAGGAGGAACAATAATGGTAAGCTATTGATGCTTTTTTCTACTGTCTTTCATCAATTTGAATTAATGAACTATTTTAAAAAAAATTTAACCATTGCGCTTTTGTCATAGATTTTATAATTTAGAGCCGTTTGTGCTTGTGTATCCATCTGTGATTGGGTAGGTTTACTAATCCTACACTGGACCAGCGCAGGAGGGGGAGATTAATGATTATTCCTAGAGACAGTGACATTGCAATACCTAGCAGCTGTATCAAGACGAGAAGGCATGCAAAGAGAAACAACCGCTAAGAAGGGGGAGATTTTTGACCCTACTCAGGATGTCATCTGCTCTTACATTCTTTTTTTCTGGTACCATAAGAAAAAGGATGCGCTGCTTAAAATGAGTTTCTAGTCTGAAATATAACTAGTGAGGAAGTGACAGCTTCTTACTGTTCATTTTGTGTCTTCAGAAATTCATACCTGCTCATTTTAATGTTTAAAATAAGGTTTTACTACTTTTTACTGCTGTTAGCACTATAGCGGGTGCACAGCTAAAATGAAGTGAGCTGTATTCCGTTTAATCATAACGAATTGTTTTCCAAGTTCCAGTTAGTTACATCTGTTCTTCCTCACTGCAGGCAGAGGAGTTGCACAGGTGTCACTGAGGGCTTAATTTGTCCTACAGAACCTTTATTACAGATGGTGATATGCCAGATGGAAAGAACCCACTTGAGACTCTGAGCTAAGGCTGAGTTTGCAGGGCTGGTAGTTGGGAAAAACCATCTCATTCGTTGAAAACTGAACACATTTTGATACTGAAATCAGAGAGGCAGCAACCATCGAACTCTCTATAATATTTGTCAGAGTAGAAGCACATTTCAGAGAGCAAACCGCAGTGCTTCAAGACCGTAGTGGTATTCCCTATCTCTTTTCACAGGAACAGACCTGTAGCAGCGAGTTTCTAAGTTGAAAATAAATGATCTTATCTGAATTCACAGTCGGTGTTGTAGCAAATAGATTTTCACTGCATCTACTGCGATTTCACACTCCCCCGCCCTTCCCAAAATAGCTGTTACAATAACGATCCATAGAATAGTACAGAATCCCACATTACCATTCCTGAATTATGTTAAGGTTAGCTATTGAAGTGCATTGTCTTGAGGTTCAGTAGTGTACTTTTTTTTTTTCCTTTCAGCACTAGAAATCAGAATAAAAGGTCTATTGCAGCTTCCTAGCTGATATGAAAGGTGGAGGAGGCTGGGAAGCTAGAGGGGAACTGTACAGCAGCAGCAGTATTTTCACAAAACCGAGAGTTTATCTATGTTAATTGTCTGTCCGTGGGATAATAGGCACTTCGCAGCAATCAAACTGCACATTAAAATCAAGAGGCATTTTTTTCAAATTCTTCCCTTGGTGAATAACATAAAAGATTAATTGAAGATGGAAATAACACAGTCAGGATTAAGGAGGGGTGGAGTAACAGAGGCCACAAGGCTGGGCAGGGGGAACCTCAGTCTGCCTAGATCCCAAGGTCCTCCTTCCCCCTCCCCTCCAGTGAGTGCATGGTCCATATGTGTAATCCTGGCTCTTGTTTACCACTGGAAGCCGGCTCTTTTAGCCTGTACCCACACTGGACACTGGCTGCAAGTGGTGATGAATCAGTAATCTTAACAGCATTATATGAACCTCAAATTCTGTCGATTCTATCCCAACTGAGCCTCCAAGAGGATGCAAGGAAGGCAAAAAACTCACCAGACCCCATGCCAGTCTGGCCCAACGTGAAATATTCCTTTCTCAGTGTCACGGGGCTCTCACACACCCCTGCGGCGCCTCCCGCTGGTCGTCTGGGGAATCAGCTCCTTCAGCGTCTACAGCGCCCTCCGCAGGTTGATGCCCTGCTCCTTTGCTGGCCCCGTGTCCCTCCTGGATCCCGGTGCCCCCCTTTGGTGTGAGGATCTCCCCTCCCCGGGGGAACCCTCTACCCCCTATCCCCACCTCGCCTCAGAGTGTGCCACTGTCAGTCACCACTTGCCCCCGCTCACTGGGGCGGACTGCAGTATCATGGCTTCTCATCACAGGCAAGGAGGGTTGGCCTGCTGTCGCTATCTCCAGCCCTGGGCTGCCCCCTGCAACCGTGGTACTCCTGGGTCAGACCTTGTGTCAGGCCCGGAGGCCTGGGGCTCTCTGGCTAGAGCCTGCCCAGCTCCCTCTGCCCTGCCCCAGCTCTGCCCTAACGCAGGTACCTGGCTCAAGCTCCTGCAGTCAGGCCTGTCTCCCTCTGAATGCAGAGGAGACTGCTTTTTCTCCGGGCCCCTGCCTCCCAGCCTTTATACAGGCCTGTGTTTGGGGCGTGGCCACCCAGCTGGGCCTAATGCCCAATCAGGCCTAAAAGGCCTGCTGGCTCCCAGCCTTAACCCCCTCCTTGGGCTATTTCAAACCCCTTTTGGGGCTTTCCCAAGCCCCTTCTGGTAGGGGGCGGGTGGTCACCCCGCCACACTCAGGCTGACCCATAGCATCATAAGCAGCACAACTCCTAATCTACAACTAAGTGGACAGAGGGCAGGACAACTGACCAGAGAGTAAAGGCTTTTGAAAATCTTAGTGTAGTTTAAATAGGAGGGGGCACCCAGCTGCCAATCAGTGGCCTCCATGCCCTTTTGCCAAGCCAACAGCTAAGCAGAAAACTGCCATGGAGGGGGAAACGGGAGAGGTGGGTGGGATGGGGGTGGTGGCAGAGCTTCTCTTCCTGCCAGGCGTGCATGTGGGTTTCTCTCATTCCTTTCTATCCAGTCATGGTTCTCCCCTGCTAAAGGTGGTAAGAAGGTATTATTTAAAGCCCCCCAGAATAGGAAATTTATTTTACACTTTGTTCAAGAAGTAAATAAAATTAAAAAGTTAAAATTAATTAAAAGTACTAGCTTTGGAAAATGCTGAATACCCAAAAAAAGGGTTGATAGTACCATAAGAAAGGAGACTGCACTATAAAAATGGTGTGTCTCCTCTAATTTAAAATTTGTGGAGTAAAATATCTTGACCCATGTGTTTTCATTTATGTGGCAGTATTGTCTGTCAGGGCTTACAGAAAACAGTGGGCTTGCAGTAAGCTATATTAAGTGTTTGTTCAGATTTATGCCTGTTTTAAGAATTGCAACATATTCTTGTATGTCAAGAAGCATTCCTGGTGCGAAGGCACATAACTACTATCGCTGTGGAAAGGACTTGCTTGGTTTTCTCGAGTGGGGTGGCTTTAGACTGGACTTTTTGAAGTAATATGGCACAAAAGGCCAAAATCTCCCTTTTCATCCCTGAAAGGCATGTACATAGTGCCTATGAAAGTGAGTGGGACTTGTGTGCATGTAGCCTAGGGCAAAATTTGGCCCATAGCTCTAAAGAAATGTCTGAGTCATTAATAGATATTCAAGAAGACATTACCACAGCTGTCATGGGGAAAGCACTCTTTGATGTTAATGAACCTGGTTAGGTTCCCAGAGGAGTTTGTCATTAATATTTAATTGTGAATGTATTATTAATTAATTACTGTTGAAAAAATACTTCAAATTAGTATTTGCCAGAGGGAAAAATATGTAGTGTTCTTAGAATTTGATAATGACATAGTGTTCAGGCTGCACAGGGCACCATGTATTTTTAGAGTCTGCATTGCAAATGCAGTAACTGTAATGAAAAGAACTTCAGAAAATGATAGAATTACGTATTCTAATGATAAACAGCCTCAAGATGGGTACTTACCTTTTTTGGTTTCTAACCTGGGCTGGATTTGACCCTGTGGCCTATGGAAAACTCTATATCCCCATTACCTATCTTTTGATCTACTCAGCCTCATACAGTAGTTCTCACATTGAAGTCAGAGTGCTTTCCCTGTTGAGTCAAGGTAGACTTTGAACTCCCTTATGCTTGAATATTTTTTAAGCCAGTTTAAGTTTAAAAAAAATGTATAAGTGGTATTACCCAGGGCACTGCTCTGCCACTGACCTGCTATCTGTTTGGGCAAGTCGCCTTGCCTCTCTGTGTGTCTCTTTCTACTCCCATCCTCTCTTTGTCTTTCCAGTTTATTCCCAATCCTGCCAAAACTTACACACATGCTTTAACTTTATGCATGTTGAGTTCAACAGGCCTGCTGACAGTACTTAAAGTTAAGCATGTGCATACATTATTGCAGGATTCGGGCCATGGATTTGTAAAATCTTCAGGGCAGAGACAGTATTTCGTTATATTTGTAAGAGTGTCTTGCACAATGGGGTTCTGATCTTGGTTGTGGCTCCTAGATGCGATTGTAATACAAATAATATTATCATCAGAATTATTCCCGTTTTTAATGTTTAGGGCAGATTGCCAGTATCTTCTCTGTAAAAATTCCATCACAGTAAGGCAGAACTAGAGACATAACTATCCTATTATTTAGATGAAGTATGGATGATTGTGGGGAAACAGCTATAATTTTCTACCCACATGCTTATTTAATAAGATAAATCTAAATAGTGTTTGAATTCTTACTTTCAGTATTTTTTTAGAATTTATTCACAAAATTTTCATGTTTTTCTTCCCAGGTTAATGCTCAACATTTTATGTCCAGTATAGGGATTAATTATAATACTATTTGGCACTTATATAATGCTATATTTTCAAGCACTCTATAAAGATAGACAAAAGAAATTGCTTTCCCTTGTTAAAATTTCTGCTCACTGGTGCTGTAAACTGAACAAATTGCTTTCCCTAATTCTACAAATGAAATGTCATCTTTGTTTGTCAAGAATCTCCAGTTTCTTGCCAGTTGTTGGAATCAGTCATCAAGAGGTATTCAGGAAAGAAGTAGAATGGAGAGCTGGTGGGTGGGCTCAGAAAACAATCTAACGTGTGTGATTGTCTGCTGTGAGCATTCAGAAATCACTTTTGACAATATGACTTAATTAATTTTAAGCACATAATGGCATCTTAATTAATTCTCTTTGTGAAAGATTCATTTGCTTACTGGTCATTGGTGTTAAACATCTAAAGCATTTTGAATCTGTTCTCTACATAATCATGCCCAAATGATGTTGCAAAAACAGTTTGATGATTTTCAAGACTTCTAGTTAAATAGCATAATTGCTTAGCCTTTCTGATGTGACTTACATCTTTAGAATGACACAAAATACTTTGACCAGTGTAAAATAGATATCTATATATGCACACATATATTTGGCAGAAGCGTTGCTAACGTGGTGGTGAAGATGAGAATTAAATTACAATAGTAGATCATGAAATCAAATAGCAAACTGGGAAATTTAGTGAACGGGAAAGGTATTACATAAATTTCTAACAAAGGTGGTAAAGTGGCAGAAGAGGTCATGGTTCTCCTGTGGAGATTATACCCATCCTAAAATAAAGGTCCCATTTCCCTCTTCTTTCTGCGATGGGTCGTAGTCTAGGATGGGCAGCTTCTACTACCAATGCACCTAGGCAGTGCTGGGGCCAGTAGTACTCTACACATTTGTGTATTGCTACAAGTTGTTGGTTTGTAATTAGGCCTTGAACTTCTGTTTCCTTTTTCCCATTGTTTTCCTTTTTCCCATTAATTATATCCTTACTTTCACTATGTTTTCTTAAAGATGGAAAAAGAATAAGTTAGGGAAAAAGGGATGGTGGAAATGAAGGAACTTGAATGTATTGGTAACAGTTTCTAATGCTGTTGGACCGCCCAAAGCTGCCTTGAAAAGTGGAAGAAATAGGCATACTATCTGGAATGCTACATCCTTACTTACATTATTCGTAAAAGATTGCTTACCAATGAGTGCAGAGGAAAAGTGAAAAAGTCATTGGCCAAAGTTTGGGACCCTTCTGAGATGTGTCCTTTTATTAATATGGATAAAAGTAGCAGAGGTAGAAACAAGTATAACGTCTTCAGTGTTTGTTGCCAGTGCCCAAAGTGGAAAAGGCAAACTTTAAAAGGTAGTGTGTGAAAGGTGAAGACTTAACTGTATGTGGAGTTTACTTTCCTCTTTATTAGATCCCATTCGAGTCTAAAATAAGCAACTTGAGTATAGTGATCTGAAAATTGGTCAGTGACAAATAGGGTGAAATTCTGCCTCAGGTACATCCATGCAACCTTGTTGATTTCAATGGGAAGGCATAGGGATAGTTGAGGATAGAACTCGGCCTGTAGTTTTTAAGCATTTGTGTTACAGTGGGGAGGAGGGAAAGAAAAATAATTCCATTGCCCGTGTGTGTCAGAGGGCCCTTGCCATGCTGCTTGAAACTCTTGATTTCCCTAGTAGTGGGTTTCCTCTGAGTGTTATAGTGGCTCTCTGAGTGTAGTGCTGTAGCACTACCTGGGAGTCTTGCACTGATCTCTGCTGTGTGATCAAAACGAGGAATACTTGAGGCACCTTAGAGACTAATCGCTATAGACAGTTCTTGGTAATGAGACCAAGTGCCGATGTCATTTCATAAATGGTCTGTTCGGTGTTCATATATATATATATGGCTATCTGGAAGAGCTTTGCTCACTTTGTAAGCTCTTGGGGCTGGGGCTGGGACTGTTGTGTTTGTATAATGTTTAGTGCAATGAGGCTCTTACTGCTACTATAATACAAATAATAAATAACAATAGTGACCATTTTTGGGATCATGATTTCTATTACACTATGTTACGAGCCTTCTCTGGCTCTCAGCATAGAAATATCATTTCACTTCTGAAAAGCATAGTGTCTGCCTGCATAAGCTTAATTCATCAAGCAATAAATAAAGGCCTAAACTGCCCATGTGCTCTTAAGAATTCAAAAATAGAAAACACATGCCTTCTGTTGCTGCCAGTGCTGTCATTAGTCTTATCAGGGTTACTACTATTTATTAGTCCCTCTTGCAGTCTGTGATACTTTTTGACTTTGTAGGGACTTTTTTTTTCCATGAGAAATATCTGGGAAATACACTGAATGAGGAGGAAGTGGAGAAATACTGTAACTTGTGGGTCCTGCCCTTCAGTAATTCCTCCTCAAGATCTAATCTGGATAAATTGGCAGTGTTTGGGTAGTAAAATAGTCCGTCCCCCCTCCGTCCACTGGTTTCTTAAATATTAAGTAATCTTCTGGAGGTATCCAAAGACCAATCTTACTGATGGAAGAGCTCCTTGGCTCTCACTTTGAAGCTTTCCAGTTCCCCTTGCAAATGCAATTTTCATTCCATCATCTTTGGGAAATTATTTTATTAGAAATTGTAACATGCCCTTCAAAAATATTTGACACTTGAAGTACCTATAATTTATCCCTCATCTGTGCAGTGAAAGAAAATAATGTCTGCCTTCAAAAGCAGAAATTCTCCTTTAGGACTCTGCTCTTTGCTAATAATATTTCACATTTTTCTTTTAAAAGTTCAATTTTTCCTAATTCCAGCGTAATGTGCCCTTTCTTTGTTGATTCTTCCCCTTATTTGAATGTCATTTGGGTATGCAAAAGAGCAATAGTCACCATTGCCAGGTATTTGAGGAAAAGGATTGATGACGCTCGACACTGTAAATGTTACTTTGTAAAAAATACCAGAACACTTTGCATGTTGTAAGTGAAATATTCTCACTGGAAACCTTAAGTGTATCAATATGTTTGCAGTTATTTAGAGCTTCTAAGTGTGCTGTGGGAGGATTGCTATATAAACTGGAATGATACAAAAAGGATTGAACACTATTTATTCTTACTCCTACTGTTATGTTTGGAAGTTTTATCCATTTCAACATTATCATTTTTCATATTTTCTGCACTTTTCAATTTGGTTACGAGAGGTCTGTGTTCATCTCTGCATAGCAAAGTTAATTTTAGATGCACAATCTCAAGAAAATGAAATATAGATGGACATGTTAAAGGGTCTCTTCCAGCATGCCTTGCGCTGGTAAAACTTCCATTGACTTTAATAAACATCTCTTGAGACTATGTGGGAACCTTAGAAATACCTAAGGGGGATACAAAATAAAAACCTAAATGCCATAGTTTACACATTTCTGAAATTCTTATTGCATTTTTCTTAAAGGCAGGAAAGCTTGCCATTGACAGAGGCTGGGCAATCAATGTGGGTAAGTATAAATGTAATTAACCAAATGAAGTTTTATCAATTACTTTTAAAATAATTTATTTCCTCTCAACGTGACCTGTGCTCTATTTTATAACTGCCAGACCTACCTCAAATATAAATGTTCAATGTTAATTTTAGAGAGATTATGTTAACTTTTAGAATTTTAGAGCAGGGAAGAATAACTTTTAGAGACAAATTTGAGAAGAAAATTAATTTTAGAGAGGAGAATCTTAGTTTCCTAGTCTACTATAATCCATATTGCTGTTTTCTGATTAAACAAAACAATCAGATTCTTCTACGAAAAGAGAACAAACAATGGAATGCTAATTTGTGAGCATAAATCCTATTTGTTTTATTAAATAAAGTTAAACAATATCAGTATGGTATTGAAAAATCTTAATATTTACATGATAAAAGCTAATTTTCAACTCCATGATACCATGATTGAAGCAACAGAAGCTTTTGGAATGAGACATCTAGGAAATTATGGAGGAAAAAATGGGATTTGGAAGAAAAATTACATGATTTATTGCAAAAGGTTTTAAATGTTTCATTAAATCTTTTTAAAAAATCAGACACGGAACATCAAATACTACCTCAATAGCAATATACAATGAAATATAGTATGTTTTATTTATATAATATTATCAACTGAAATCATAACAAAATTCAAAACCTAAAGAACATCCATATTTATTACCAGAATAATTTTTCAAATGCCACATAATAATCAAATCTCTAATTATCTTGAATTTGGATTTATATAGTTCATATATATTGTCATCATAATCTTGTGTTAAGTGCATGATGGAAGCTTTACAGCTTTATAGTTTCTTATTAAATAAACACGTAGAGTGAAATTCACTCCAAGGTCAGCACATGGCCTGTGCACTTAAGCCACTATTTTGGAGAGGAAGGATGGTCCAGTGTTATTAGTACTGACTGGGTACATAGAAGACCTTGGTCCACTGATGACATTGTATGAAACCTTGGGGATTTAGTTTCTCTGTGCCTCAGTTTTCCCTCTATAAATGGAGATAATAGCGTTTTCCAACACCACAGGGGTTTTGTGAGGAGATAACCTTTTTGAAGACTAAGGCGTTCAGATACTATAATAATGAGGGACATATAAGTATCTAAGTTAGATAGATAGGGACTTAAATCATGCATAGGCAATCTGGTCCCTGCACATAGATAAATTTCATCCCTAGTTTGCAGACAAGGATCGCTGTGATTTTAAAATGATATGTTCAGATAATAAAACTTTAATAGAAGTTTTACAAATTATTTGTTGTTATTTACTTAAATTATACATACATTTTTCCTAAAAAAGTAAGGTTTAAAAGATACAGTACTTTTTGTTAGAAAATAAAATTGTTTGAAACTTAGATGAAATATTTGCTGGGAAGGTAGAGGATCTTAATTATGGGCACAAACGCTATGAATAAGAAAATGTTATTTGCTTCCAATTTTCTGTTCCTCATCCTATACTGAAAGATAATTACTGTGGACACAGTGTATATCCATACTTGCCAAATTAATAACAACAATACAATATGGCACTTTTGAAATACCAGGTTAGCAATTTCACCCTTGTTGTACAGCTAATGTACAGTATCTGCTAAATTTTAGAGGAACATAGAGACCATTGACAATCTCATTTGGCATCCTGTCTCCAAAAGTAGCCAGTACAGAAGGCTTCAGAAGAAGGCAAAAATAAAATGGAAAAACATTTAAAACTTAAAGTTTTCACTTTACCTTAATGTTTCTTCCCATCTTGTTTGGAGAACACTTTTTTTTTTTTTTTTTGGAGGAATCTTACTGGGCTGTAGGAAAATTCCTTTTACTCAGATATAGAGATTCCTGTATAGAGGTTCGGTGTTCCAACCTATAAATTATTGACATTTAATACACACTTAAATGATGCTAGATTAGAATTGTTGAGAGATTCATTCTGATTGTAGCATGATTCAAAGTTCTTATATTTCCATAACTTGCTGCAGTGCGGTTTCCCTTCTGTCTCCCAAATAAACAGAGACCATATTGCATTTAACTCAACTGCAGGACTTTATTGTTCTGTTTTGTCAATGTCCATTTTTGTTTCACTACAAAACTGAAATATTTAATGATTAGGTGAATATACATTGTGAAAAAATAAAAGTTAATGATTTGAGAAATGCAACATGTTTTTTATGGTCACATAGATTATATTGCTAACTATCAGCACATTTGCATGCAAATCCTATCATGAGGTAAATAAATAGCAGTGGCATCTAACTACATTATTTTGCTAAATAGATGTGCAATAATTCTGTCACAGAAGAAAAAAGAGCACTCCAGAAAGAGATGCACTACACTGAAGTCAGAAATATCCACTTCTTTAATCAAAGACTTTTTGGTCTGTCCCAGCACAGAAATCCTTTGAAATACATCGTGTTGCAGTGAGCGCTTACTTTGAATTTGTTATATTTTTAACCATTTGCTTGGTTAAAAATATAGCCAGCTGGTCAATTGGAATGATTGAGATTACTTCATTTTAAAAGAGACTTAATTATAGTAGTAATAAATTATAAAGGGTATAATAGAAATAAATCTGGTCTTCTTTCTATCCTTTCCCATAATAGGGAAAAAGGAAGAAGGTCAATGACTGCAGAAGGAGTAGTCAGGTTATAATTAGCTTTAGGATTTCACAAGGTCACAGATGTTCAATTTCCTCCCACATTTTTTGTATATTTTTGTGACATTTCTAAAGATGGTAACTCCCATGCAGCTGGGTAGCCATCATGTCTTAAAAAGAAGAATCTGAACAAGTTTGTACTTCCAGAAAGAGAAAGGGGAAAAACAAATTTATGTGCAAATATAAAATATTACCTCTCATTCTTCTAGACACATCTTTCTGTTGTTTCTTAGTATAATCCTCTACAGAGTAAACATCCAGTATGAAAAAAACAAACAAAGGCAGATATGCTCCATGGAAATTCAAATGAAATCATGTTTGTCAGTTATATGAGTAAGATATATGTAGCTGGTTTATCAGTAAAGTGTTATGGATTTTTATATAAAAATGCATTGTATTTGTGATTAAAAATAATTAGTGTTATGTGGTGAATGTTTGGTATATACAGTTTTAAAGAGAAACTTTTAAAATCCGTTCCTGATCTTAGTGTTGACTCAAAACAATATTTTGCATCTATCCTACAGTTTAATGGCTCATGGATATAGGAAGGCTTTAGGTACATTGGCTGTACTGACTGACAGTCAGTGACCGTTCTTGTCATAGAATCATAGATTTTAAAGTCAGAAGGGACCATTATGATAATCTAGTCTGACTTCCTACACAACGCAGGCCACAGAATCTCACCCACCCACTCCTGTAATAAACCCCTAACCTGTGTCTGAGCTATTGAAGTCCTCAGATCATGGTTTAAAGACTTCAAGGTGCAGAGAATCCTCCAGCAAGTGACCCATGCCCCACGCTGCAGAGGAAGGCAAAAAAAACCAAAACCCCAGAGCCTCTGACAATCTGCCCTGGACGAAAATTCCTTCCCAACCCCAAATATGGTATTTATCCCTCTGACATATTTATAGAGAATAATCATATCTCCCCTCAGCCTTCTTTCGGTTAGGCTAAACAAGCCAAGCTCTTTGAGTCTCCTTTCATAAGGCAGGTTTTCCATTCCTCGGATCATCCTAGTAGCCCTTCTCTGTACCTGTTCTAGTCTGAATTCATCCTTCTTAAACATGGGAGATCAGAACTGTACACGGTATTCCAGATGAGATCTCACCAGTGCCTAGTATAATGGTACTAACACCTTATTATCTCTACTGGAAATACCTCGTCTGATGCATCCCAAGACCGCATTAGCTTTTTTCATGGCCAGATCACAATGATGGCTCATAGTCATCCTGTGATCAACCAATACTCCGAGGCCCTTCTCCTCCTCTGTTATTTCTAACTGATGCTCCCCAGGCTTATAAATAAAATTCTTGTTATTAATCCCTAAATGCGTGAGCTTACACTTCTCACTATTAAATTTCATCCTATTCCTGTTACTCCAGTTTACAAGGTCATTCAGATCTTCCTGTATGATATCTGGTCCTTCTCTGTATTGGCAATATCTCCTAGCTTTGTGTCATCTGCAAACTTTATTAGCACACTCCCACTTTTTGTGCCGAGGTCAGTAATAAAAGATTAAATAAGATTGGTCCCAAAATCGATCGCTGAGGAACTCCACTAGTAACCTCCCTCCAGCCTGACAGTTCACTGTACAGTATGATCTGCTGTAGTCTCCCCTTTAAGCAGTTATTTATGCACCTTTCAATTTTCATATTGATCCCCATCTTTTCCAATTTAGCTATTAATTCCCCATGTGGAGCCATATCAAATGCCTTACTGAAATCTAGGTAAATTAGATCCACTGCATTTCCTTTGTCTAAAAAATCTGTTACTATCACAAAGAAGGAGATCAGGTTAGTTTGGCATGATCTACCTTTTGTAAAACCATGTTGTATTTTGTCCCAATTACCATTGGCCTCAATGTCCTTAGCTACTTTCTCCCTCAACATTTTTTCCAAGACCTTGCATACTACAGGTGTCAAACTAACAGGCCTGTAGTTACCTGGATCACTTTTTTCCCCCTCTCTTAAAAATAGGAACTATGTTAGCAATTCTCCAGTCATGTGGTACAACCCCATAGTTCACAGATTCATTAAAAATTCTTGCTAATGGGCTTGTAATTTTATGTGCCAGTTCCTTTAATATTCTTGGATAAAGATTATCTTGGCCCCCTGATTTAGTCCCATTAAGATGTTGTTTTAGGCTGTTGCTAACCACTGACTTTCAGATTGAGAAGGACTTGCCCATCTCATCCCATCCACTCCACAAGTTAATTGACTACATTGTGGGGGGTTTCATTTCCCCTCTAGGTAATTCATTAGGTTATTACTGTGGTAGAAGAAGGTACTTGCTGCCTCAAGCAGGTTTAACTTTGCAATTTGAAGAGTTGAATTGGCCTCTTGCTTTACTCTAAACTAGAGCACATGGCTCTAGGTGGGTAGGCCATGGTTGCTAAGTGCCCTACCACAAAGGCATGGGTTCTAATGTAGTGTATAATTGTAGGGAACACATCATCTTTGAGCCTAGTTCTTCATATGGTTGCAAGATTTTCAGGTTCTGGGGCCAGATCACTCCAGATTGGGACTGACTGATTTATCTTGGGACCTGATAGGCCAAATATGTATAACATGAAGGGGTGACAGTGAATGTGATATGCTACCAGGACAATGGGTTTGAGGTTTTAGATGCTTTGTTCAATTTTAAAAAGTGATGGTCATTGCTTATGTAAACAACAAACAAACACTGACCTAATGTTTGCAGTCACAGTGTTTTCCATAGTATCTAGCTTTTTAGCCTAGTATTTCTTTAAAGTTACATTTTTACATTTAGGTGGTGGCTTCCATCATTGTTCAAGTGATAAAGGTGGAGGATTTTGTGCATATGCTGATATCACACTGGCTATTAAGGTAGGATATTTAAATATAATTTTCTCTACTGAAAAAGTTATCAACATAAATTTCTTAAATCAGTAGTCTAACTTATATCTTAATAAACAGGAGTAAACAAAACAGTCTGTAGACAGGGATCAGTATTAAAGTAGTCTAGGGACTGAAGCTGCAGCATTTATGCATACATAACTATCACTGATGAAGGCAATCATTGTGTGGAGAAGCCCGCATAATCAGATTACTGCAGGTAAATATGACTCAATACCGTTTTGTTACAATTCTTTCTTTAAAATAAAAATACTTTTAAAAGTATCATAAGTTAATTGTCTTAAGATCTTCAGTGGGAACTGTCCTTATTCTGCAGTTGGTGAACCTAGCACCCATGTGGGGTTCCACTGACTTCTATCTAAGTTTGCGTGGGCACAGGTATCCACCCTCAAGATCTTACCCTTAATGCATTTTGTCTTCCTAAATAAATATGTGAAGGCTTCAAAAATAACTTTACAAGGGAGGCGAAAGAGTTTGAAATACTTTATTATATTTAGTATTGTATGTTCTATAAACAAACATCCATATGTAGAGGCTGAAATAAGACCTCCTATAACTAAGACTTAATTACTCTTACAAAATATATCACATATTTGCTAGCATGCTATAAAATATTACCAAAAATAATTATATGTTAAGATATAAGCAAATACAGTAAACACTCTATGGTGCAGCACCCTAACTTTTTTATATGTTAATTTACTGATTTGCAAAATCTCTTAATCTGCCCTGGGGCTCCCAACTATTCTGGTGCAAATTGGAGACTATAACTCTTCCATAGATTGTACATGTACTAAAGACATTTTTACCATCCATTATGTAGCAATAGTTACTGCTATGACTCAAAGAATTTTTGAAAAACGTTAATGTTCTTTCTCTGCCATATGTAATAGCAATGAATGAATTCCACTACAGTAAAACCTCGATTTAACGGACTTTGATTTAATGGACTTCGGATGCAATGGACAAATTTTTTAAGAAAGTCCGATGCATCCGAAATCTGTTTGTCGAGGTCCGGCTGCGGGCTCCCTGCTGCCGCCTGGGTCCCGGCAGCGGGTGGGCTGCCTGCCGGCTCCTGCCCAGGTCCCGCCTGCCGCCGGGGTCCTGGCAGCCAGTGGGAGCCCCTAGCCCCGGGGAGCGCTGATCAAGCCGCGCTTCCCGGGTGGCGGCTGGAGCCGCAAGGCCCGGGGAACGCGGCGCATGGAGCCCCGGGGAGCGCTGAACAAGCCGCGCTCCCCGGGCGGCGGCTGGAGCCGTGAGCCCCAGGGAACGCGGTGCATGGAGCCCTGGGGAGCGAGCCCCGAGCCCCGGGGAACGCGGCGCCTGGAGCCCCGAGCCCCGGGGGGTCGCGACCCCAGAGAAACCCTGACCTAGCTGAGGGTATGGTTGAATGCTGGGATACCTGCCCTATCGCACTACTGTCACTGCCGCCAGAAGCGCTGCTAATGTGTGCATTCTTTAGTGCTACAGGGTTTAAATGTGCACAGGCTCTAGCGCGATACCTATTGCGCTAAATTGGGAAGCGCTACAAACAAATGCGCTATACTCTCTAGTCTAACCATACCCTTAGTGTATTGGGTCCATAAGCTTCTTAAGATATTGGTTTTCAAACTATAAAATATCTCTCTGTGTTTTGTGTAATTATTCCTTCACATATTGTTAAGTTTCCATAATAAAGTGTTTCAAAAATAGCTAGCACTTAATTTTTGGCAAATAAGAAATATATACAGTTCAAAAATGAAATGTACTATGCAAGTATCAAGCTTCCATTCTAATCTCTCATCTGCTTTCCTAACTGTAGGTGTTTTTTTCTCTCTTTCCTCTGTACTTACCTATGATTCCAGTTTTTATTTGAAAGGGTTGAAGGAGTGTCTAAGGCCACTATTATAGATCTGGATGCTCATCAGGTGAGTGATTCATATGTTTGGTTGATATTCATATGTTAAGTTTGGTTGATGATTCCTTCAGTGCTGATTACTGTGCATCTTCTCTAGATTATATTTAGTAATCAAATCAGTTAAGTTTTTTGATTGTTTTATAAGTTTTTATGCATAACTATTTTTAATCCTCATCTGTCTAGTTTTGAAAATTTGTTTACTTAAGTTTGATCCTTTATTATTAGCTTCTAAGGTTTTTTTATTGTTCTCTTTGCTCCTTGAGCTTCATGTATCATTTAGCTTTCTTGTATCACCGTGCATTAAATCAAAACTTTAATAAGAAACCCTTTTGAGCCACTGTGTTAGGGTCCATAGTAGGGTTTTTTTTCTGCTGCTCCCCAAGCTAAGTGTCCTGCTGCAACCACCAACAGATCAGCTTTCTTCACTATCGTTAGTGGGCTTTCAGAAAAACACCAAGTATCACAAGACTTTCAGTAAGATCACAAGAGTTGGCAATACGGAAAATCTAACTCTGTTATTTTCCCTGCATGTGGTAACTTAAATGGAACTTTCACTCTTAATCAGAAGTATTTTAAACAATTTTTCTTGAATAATTATTTCAGGTAAGCTAGGGAGTAGATCCATGTGCATTGAAACCCAATTCAGCAGCCCATCCCTAGTCATTAATGCCATTGAGTATGTGCTTAAGGCCCTTGACTGCAATTGGACTTAAAAGTAGGCTGTCAAGCGATTAAAAAAATTAAATGCGGTTAATGGCATTCTGAGAACTCATGAACACCCAAACCTTCTCATTTTACTTAATGAGAGTTGTGGGTTCTCAGCAACTCTTTGAAGCAGGCCCTTGAGTAATTGTAGTACCTGGATTCCAAGCTTTTTTCCCCTAGCCATAATCTATGCAGTGTCATTGTCATCTCTCCCCTTCCTCCTTTTCCTGGCCCCCAAATACTCAGTAAACCTTTAGCATCTTCTCACTTGCTTCACCCATTTGGATAAAGATAAAATTTCATTTTATTGGGGGGGGGGGGAAGCCTCACTTTTTAAAGCAGAGACTCTTGGCCCTGGAATTCAATGTAATCTAAAAATAGTATACTGTGAACTCAGAATGAAGCTGACAATACAAACCGGGCCAAAAAAATAAAAAATCTGACAAGCCAAAGAAAAAAGGATGAATAGAGAAAACCAGACACATTGGCTACTCTATCGGTCAGCAGCCAGAGTAACCTTCCAGAGGTAATTAACTTATTCTTTAGAAAGATACCTTGATAAAGCATTGACATGTACTACTACTCATTTACCTACTAGGCTGACCAGACAGCAAGTGTGAAAAATTGGGATGGGGGTAATAGGAGCCTATATAAGAAAAAAAAAACCAAATTGGGACTGTCCCTGTAAAATCGGGAGGTCTGGTCACCCTACCCACAGACTTAGTAAAAATTAAGGCAGCTGTGGTCTGAATAACTGGTTATAGAAAATCATTGGATCATCACTTACTGTGTTTGATTATTAATTATTCAGCACAACCCTGGTATTTGATTATATCTTATGCTCCTTAACAGTGGTGATAAAGCTACCTTAATAAAATATTCACTGTTGCAAATTTAAGCTGAGTTGTAGCTCCATCATGTGGCTAGAATGTAGAAATGTTTTCTGGTCTACATACCATGATGCAGTTTAACAGTCATTGAGAATAGTTCAGCATCCCATAAGAAATGAGAGACTCTTAAATTAAGAAATTATATTTAGTTCAGCGTGCGTACTCATTGCAGCAACTTTTACAGGAGGTGAGTTTAACCTTCAGTTCTTGTAACGGGAAGACTGACTTCAGGCTAATGGAGTACAGTATACATACATATACACATACACCCCTTCTCTAGAAGGAATGATTTACTGTGTGTACTGAGAGCAGCTCTCATCTCCAGTAGTAGGATTTTCAGCAAACTCCTAATAAGGGGCTAAAAAGTTTTTTGGGTGGATTTGTTTTATAAACCTGATTAATCCATACTGTAGACTAATTACCTTTACTGTTCAGCAATTAAAAAATATTTATTTGAGACAAGCTGGTAATGTACTAAAACTGCTTTTAATCAGAAATGTATACAGTATTTTAATGTGGTGATAATCCACTTTTGAGGCAGTTTCATTGCTATGATGAAACGTAATGATCTAGAAGCATATGTTATCTTCCATCATGTCTCTTACCTGCATGCTAAAATTGGCCATGAAACATGACCATAGATTATGTAATGTACTTACTTTGTATTCCTGAAGGGATCTTTCAAAGGGTGTCAAGGCTCCTCGTTAAAATGCTTCCAAGAAATCTCTGATCTTATAGCTGTTCGTGCAAGTGGTTTGTAGATTATAGGCTACATCACTCCCTCTCACAGTGTTTCCCTTTCTTTAGGGGAAGGAGTATGTGAAGTAGGAGACTAGACAAGAGCCCTCCAATTGTGCAGATCTACCAGTGTCACGAGGAAGTTGCATAGATTTCAGGGCACCCACTGAGTCCATCAGCCTTGGGAACTTGGCTCACTCCAGAGCTTTATGGTCATTAGTTCCCCATATTTGTACTACCCTCTTCTTTGTGGCCTGGGAGTAGCGAAGGAGTGGAGTAAGAGTTCATGCTCGGACACCTTGAACAGGGCAAATCAGTGGCACAAAAACATGCAATGGAGCATTCGTGTACTCCCCACCATCCTTTCACATGTACTAGCCAGTTTTAGTGTTGTAATGGCTCTTTTTCTCTTGGGTGTCTCCAGGACTGGGAACCACAGCAGAGAGACAACTTTGCAACTGTGGAGAGAGTTTTATCAAGTGAACATTAAATTACACAACAAAAATACTGAAAATATTATTTTCATGGATTTGCTTTTATACTTTGAAGTCAAATCGTTCTGACTACCATCTTGCTTTCATTCCTTCAACTCCAACATAATTTAACATATTGTATCTCATAAACCACTAATTAGAGATTGTTTCATGCTGTCTGATGGGAGTGCCAATGACAGTCACTGAAATCATATTGAAATTCAGGAGTGTGGAAAAAGGAGATGATGATCAGAATCTGATTTTCCCTTTACCATTCCTCTCCCTACCCCAATGTCCAATATTTCAATAGAGATTCCTGGTTTTACAAAGGTAGAAGGTGGAATGAAATATGTTTCTCATTAAATTGTATTGATATTTTATGTTTGCAGTCTTTCCTGAAGGTTAATGAACTTTTTAAACATTTCATTGATTATCAGAAAATCTCTGGTCTTATTTTACATATTCTCTGTAGCTGACAAGCTTCTGGAATATAGAGTGGTTAAAGCCTAGGACTTGATCTGATTTCTGTGCCTGACTAGGGTACAGATTTCCATTGTGATACTGAGCAAATTGGCTGCTCAGTTCCTTAGTTTTCCTATCTTCACAGTGAAGATGAAAATACTTCTATATCTGCAAAGGAGTATTGTAATGCTAATTTCAGTAATATTTGCAAAGCACTTGGGGACCCTCAGATTGAGATGCAAGTATTGTTATTCGCAACGTCAGAATAACCTTTAAGGATATAAACAAGAAAAAGTACCTAGAACATTAAACACTATCATTGTATTCTTAATTTCCTTCATGCTCACAGATTCTTTAATAGTTTGCTTGCTAAGATTAATAGTTGCTTTAATAGTTTGCTTGCTAAGATTAACCTGTTGCATTTCTTCTAGGGGAATGGCCATGAGAGAGACTTCATGGATGATCATAGGGTGTATATTATGGACGTGTACAATAGATATATTTATCCAGGGGATGGATTTGCTAAACGTAAGTACTTTTCAAACTGAAATGATCTTAAAGTATTAAAAATGTATTTTTCACAGAACAATTGCTTCATTCACCGCTGGAATGCTGCTCACTCTGAGGTGAAATGCAGCAACATAAAAATATTGATGAACTTAATGTAAAAAATTCCCTCTGAGAATGTTGGCAAAAAGTTGCAGCAAATATTTCAACTGCAGTGTCTAACATGGTTCTGATTAGCCATGAGTCACATGGTATTAGTTCTGGTTCATTGGCTGGTTGAGATTGGACCCCATGTGGTCGAGAGAAAAGCTTAGAAGTCATTTAGTTTGTTTTGTGTTTCTTTAGAGGAGAAGTTATAGTTACACTTCTTTCTTTCACAAGTCTTCACTAAAGTGATTTATGGGTCTAGCTATACCAGCAAATCCTCCTAGTGTAGATGCAGTTTGTATTGGCAAAAAAAGGGCCTTTGCTGGTATAGCTTTTACCAGTTCCATGAGCATAATAATCTATACCGGCAAAAGCACTCATACCAGAATAACAATGTCTGCACTAGTGCTTTTGCTGGTAAAATCACACCCCTAAGCAACATTACTATATTGGCAAAAGTTTCTAGTGTAGACTTGGCTGTTGAGGTAAATTTAATTTTTTTCAAAATTTTCTGCTTTTTAGAGTTAAAACAGTAACAGAAACGGTTTGATTTGTTCCATGTATTTTTGCCATCAAATGTACATAGTGCGCTATTTGTATGTGTTCCTTCCTGCATTATCATTGCTGACTTTCTGGCCTTTCCTGTGTGAGACTTACCTCAAAGTAATAAGTTTACGTCAGGGTGCCTGTCTTAGATGCCTACATTTGCAGACTTTATTTTTCATCCTGTTTATCAAGTATACTATCCATGGGTGTGTCCTGGCCTTAAGGGCATCTGCACTTCAGTCTGAAAGGAAGTATGTTGTATTGCCACTGCTTTGAGATTTCTTTTGCCTGGGTCATTATTCAGTGTCCTAAGGGCACCTGCTTTTTGACATATGTTCCACTGGATTGAGGCATGTGCTTACAGTGAAGAGAAACAATAACAATAATCGTTATACATTGGCAAAACAGAGCAATATCTCAGTCATATGTGTTGTAAAGTGGCAGCACCTAGATCTGAAGAGACAGGTTTACCATTAGCATTGTGGGTTTGTTACCACAAAAAGCTGCTGTAGAGCATTTAATTAAAATATATAATTTAACCTAAACATGTAGGCACTAGGAGCACACCTTTTGAGGCCAGAGGTGAGGCACCTGTCCACATAGGTTTATGCCATGCCATGCAGCCATCTGATATTCAGGAAAAGCTGGATGGACAACATTTTGAGGGCACAAAACCACTTGGGAGAAATAAGTGAAATTATTCATGATACTTTTTGTTAACTCTACTTAGCAGGTCTATGTGATATAGGTTTGGACCTATCATAGGGCAGATACACTCTGTCAGCCCCTAAGAGTGGTATGGCCCCAGGTTCTGAGGCAGGCCTGGGTTTCAGGACCGTAAGGCCCAATGGTCAAAGTGGAAGTAGCTGCCATTCTTCCCAGGGCAGTGTGGTCCAAAGCCAGAGTCAGTAGGGCTGTCCAGTGGTTCAGGACAGTAATGCCTAGTGGCCAGAGTCTATGTAGAGGCCTCCAGTGGCCCAATTCACCTCCTCACATGTTGTCAGTATCCAGGGTGGGTCGGATGGGGTAGGGGCCCACCAGATCCCGATCCAAGGCCCCAAGGAACTGACATCTCACTGCTCAGTCTTGGTCACCCATCACTACTGTATCAGTCCCAGGTTCTCTTCTTACCCCTTCTTCCAAGTTGGGCTGGGGGTTGGGGGGTTCCCTCGACAGTCACTGCCTCATTTCTGTTGGCCTCAGCAGTCGGCTGAGGTTCGGTAGAGGCACAGTCTTGGCTTGTATCCGGCACTGTCCCAGCAGGAGCCTGCAGTACACATCCGCTCTCATCAGCGGTCAACCCAGACTGACCTGACTGCTCCCTCTTATACCTTTGTTCCAGTCGTGGCTTCCTCAGCCCATAGTGTGCAGTTAATACCTTCCGGCCCAGTGTGGGGAAGGCATACCCCATAATAGGCCCATTCAGATGAGGCAGTTGAAGCACTAGTTCAAACTCCTATGAAGAATAGCATATCATGACCTTTAATGAGAAGTAATGTTTCCTCCAGATGTTATTAGAGGAATTCAACTATGCACAACTCGCTGTGCAAAGCAATGGTTTTGTTTTGGTTTTATTTGAGAATTTCACTCCATTTATAGTTGACTGATGTTGATTTTTAAAATGACAAGTTCACCAAAAAGCAATAGAGTCTTTACTGTAATGGTACCTGAAAATTCATTAAGTGTTCATTGATCATCCAGAAAAAATCTTTAGGTATTTTAGGTATTCTTAGTAGTGGATTCTTATTTTAGGTCTTCTCAGTCGTGGATGAACTTCTGAAATGTAAGGTGCCTGCATTTGTTGATCTTGTTAGTAAGCCATTCAAGAGACCATGCAAAATACATCAGAATAGACTAGACATGCTATTGATTTAAGGACAGCTGTCACTATTTAGAATATTTTTTATATGTTTTCATTAGACTAAACATTTTTTTAATAAATGGTTCATTCAGGATTAGCTAACTCTGTGTAACTAGGGATCATGTTCCCTGCAGAATCGTTATTTATTTAAGCCTTTAGAAAATGAGAAACCTCTGAATACCCTGTAAGCATTTTGAAAAAAAATAGAATACTCTCACAACTGTTAGACATTGGGTATTTGGTGTTTCACCATGGTGTATCGCTTAAGAATGGTGGCCTCTCATAATTAATTAACTGGCATTTTAAATTAAAAGGAAAAAGCCTAAAGTTGGATTGATCTTTTGATTCAGTTCAATAAGATGCAAATGTCTGTGACAGGCTTGATTTGTTTACAATGTCAGAGTGCAGTGTGTAATTTTTTCTTTCTGCTTAATTTTTTTTAATATAACTGTCATTCTGATAAATAGCATACTTGCTTAATTTGGATGATTGACAAGGAACACACTCAATGCAGTACATCTTTTTTTATTTTTCAAATACTTAACTCCAATGTTTACACAATAGCATACACATTTCAAAGTATTACATCAAAAATGTTTGTCCAGGGTACATCATGTCTACCAAGAGAAAAATTACTAACAGATGAAGTTAAAACAAATTGGTCAGTGCAATGCAGTCCTATACTTATTTATCAAATAGCAATGTTTTCTAACATATGGCGTGGAATTCATTTATAACTTTTCCCAAAACAATGGAGCACGCTTGTTGTTTGTAAATGGCAACCCTTCTGTAGTTTTAATAGCTGTATTTAGAAAAAATGGTGTGAATTGTTGTTTGCTACTCTACATTTCTTGCTGTGTGGTCCTTTGGTCAATTCATGCTGCCTCTTCATTTTATTAACTAAGCTGATCAAATTTGCATTAGTATCCTCTTAACAATTTGCATGTTGCTTAATTGTAAGACTTTTGAAATTAGTGCGTGTACAGTACCTAAAAGATGACATTCATCCTAGTATAGATGGTCCATTTAAGCATCTACATACAAGGTCAGTTGTTTTAGGTCATGAATATTTGCCTTAAGCCATGTGGAAGGCATAGGGCCTCTCTGCACTGGGGTGAGTTTTACCCCAAAGCCTCCAAAAATAAAGACAATTGCTAAACTTGTCACACTTCTGTTTCCACCAGGCTTGGTATTTTCTTGCTAAGATGAAAAACACAAAGACTCCTAGTCATACCAGCCATCCACATCCAATCAGAAGCTTTCCCTCTGCGTGTAGCGCTCTCACTCATGCCAATTGAAATGTGACTCATAATCAAGATGAGCAAAGTTTCCCCTTCAGCTCCTCTTCCTCACTACTAGAAGCTACTCCTGGGGCTTCTGAGCAGTCAGCTTAGTTTTCCCCCTCTTATCTATCATTACTGCTAAGGGAATTCTGCACCAAATAATTATACACTCAATATTTTAAAATTCTGCAAAATTCTGCACATTTTATTTGTTCAGTGAATAACTGTGGCTCCAGCGTGGTAGTGGAGAGCACAGGCCACTAGCGGCATTGAGGAAGGAGATCACCCTGAAACCCCGACCTCACCCAGTACAGGGACTCGGCAGTGAGGCTCCACCTGACCCTGACACAGTGCAAGGTCTGGGCCTGCCCCAGAAACACCCTGGGGACCTGCTCCTCTGCAACAGGTGCAACACGTATGGAGGGGGCAGGCTCAGTCCAGCAAGATCCAAGTGTGGAGGGGCTTAGTGTGGGGTGAGAAGTTTCTGTATGGGGCAATCTGGCTGTGGGTGGCTCAATGGGGAATCGGGATGCACAGAGGCTCATTGTGGGAGTTTTGGTGCAGGGGCAATGGGACTCTACAGCGGATCCAGGTAAAGGTGGTTGAGGCTTGGGGGAAGGGAGGCTGGGTGTCGGGAGATGGGCCTTGGTGGGAGGGTGTCTGGGTGCTGGGGGAGTGGGGTTTGATGGGGTGAGGCTCCAGGTGAAGCTCATTGGGGCTCAGTAGGATGGGGGTCTGGGTGTAGGGGGCTCATAGGGCTTATCAGAGTGAGGGTTTGATGGGCCTGCTTAATGGGGAGCCCCAGCTGCTGCCAAGGGGATGCTGCATGCTGGGTTTCTGCTTTCCCCCACGATTCCCCTATCCCCTTTTCTTCTCCATCCCCCCCCCCACTTCCACATTCCCCTCTCCTTGCCCTATTCCACCCCCCTTCATTCTCCACTGCCTCTTTCTCCTCACCCTCCTTTCCCCTGCTCTCCCCAGCCCCACCATGGGCACTCAGTGTTGCACAGTAAACAGGAAGGCTCAGGAGGAGGCATTCAGCTGCAGAGTCAATGGAGCTGAGACACAGCCTCCTTCAGCTGGGCGGCTCTGTGCTTGCAGAATGAGAGGGGTGGCATGGCATGTAAACCCGTGTGCCCCCCAAGGCTGACCTCTATTTAGAGGGGGGAAATCCCCACAAAGAACTTCATTCATGGTTGCCCCCCAACCTCAAACTTCCCTTTGCTTCCCTGCCATTTTCTGCAGGGAAACACAGGAAATCGGGGAGGGGAGGTATTTTCTGTGGGTGCGCAGTTGCACAGAATCCCCCCAGGAGATGGCCCCTGTTACTGTAGTATCTGCATGCCTTACCGTCTTGATTGTATTTATCTTCACAACACCCTTTTGAGACTGGCAAGAGCTATTTTCCCAGTTGTACAGTTGGGGAACCAAGTCACAAAGAGGCTAAGTAATTTGCCCAAGGCCGCACAAGAAGTCTTTGGGAAAACAGGGACTTGAACCTGGCTCTTCCAAGCCCTAGACTCATGCCCTGACCATCCTTTGTTGTTCTGGTGAGTCCTCCGTCTTTTACTCGCTGCTCTCTTTGCAAGTTCCCTCACCCCACTGTGATTCTGGTGTGACGCAGTAGGGAGGAATAGGAGGCGGGCACTGCTACAACAGTAGACTCTCGATTATCCAGGATTGGGTTAACCAGGATGTTGATTAACCAGGATGTCAAAAAAAACCTATGCATAACTCACAGGGCCGGCTCTGGCTTTGTGGCCACCCCAAGCACACACAAAAAAACCACCCCACTAGGGCATAGGGCAGCGAGTGAACCGACACTACCTCCCCCTGGGGCAGGGTGGCTGGTGAACCAACCACCCCTCCCCATATTTCCTATGGATGGTGATTATCCAGGATTTTATTAACTAGGATTAATTTTTTCCCTATCATCCTGGATAATCGAGAGTCTACTGTACTTAGCTCTAAGCAGCAACATCCCCAGAGGGCAGCCATGATTTGAGGGAGACAGAATTAGTGAAAAACTAAGAAATCTGGGAGAGAAAGTGTTGAGGAAAAGGAGTGGGGAGGAATTGGACCGTTGTGAGAAGAGGACCAGTGTAAAAGACTGAGGGAGAAATTCAGAGAGAGACAGTGAGGAAGGGAGCAGGGGAGAGAGAAAGCAGGTGTGAGAGAAAAAAAGGAAGGAAACACTTCAAGGACAGATAAGGCAAAGCTAGTCATATGGCTGATGCAGAAGATGCCAGGTCAGAACCACTGGATTAATTGGTGCTGGAATAAGGTGCTGGGGGTGCTGCCGCTCTCCCTGCTTGAAGTCGTTTCTATCATGTATAAGGTTTACAGTTTGGTTCACTGGCTTTCCACACTCCCACTATACAGATTGTTCCAGCACACGTGACTGGGTTCCACTCTCAGTTCTGGTATTACGTCAGTGTGTGACTTTAAAACAGTCATACCACCATGTTTGCCTCAATTTCCCTTTTGTAAAATGGGAATATTGATAGCAGCCTCCCTTGAGATCCACGGAAATATTAGCATTAATTTCTTATTAGAGAGTCTGAACCAGAAAAATCTTGCATGTTCACACACCCAAAGATGTCACTTGAGCTACTTTGAACTTGGCAACTATACATGGCAAGCAATTAAACATTGTTATCTTAGTTTGTGTTTGCTGAAAATGAGGACGTGGTACCTGAGAGCTGTGGGATGTGAGTCCATGATTGTCAGAACTGACATTTAATGGTTTAATCGGAACAACACATATCTTTCTTTCTCTACTCATTGTTTCCCTCCTCTTTTTAAACTCCATCCAGCTATTGTATTGTTTCCCCTGAACGTGAGCTAAGTATTGTCTATAGTTGTATGCAGGAGTACAGCTGTGCATAATTTTATGAATATTTATGTAACAACAAGAGCAGAAATCGTGAAGAATAATATCAAACAAAGGAAGCAGAAGTATGCAAAGAATAAAAGAAAGATGGAAAGAAACAGAACAACTGCAAAGCTGGATGAGGACTGGAATGCAACAATGAGTCTCATGAAGATTATTAGGACAAATTATTATCTATCATTACAATTTCTGTTTATATTCAGTGGATCTAGGACCCCCAGTGTGTTTTGCACAGCACCTACAGGATAATGAGGCACAGTCCCTACCCTGAGGAAAGTCTGAAATTGATATGATTTGTCTATTTGTATTTTAACGTGTTTGTAAGTTATTCAAAACTCTCATCCACCATCCGGCATTTCTTCCAAAGCTTTGCTCCTCCCAATTGTAGTTATTTGACTTCAGCTAGGCCCCACTTCCACAATCAGATCCGCGGGGGGCAGACTTATACAGAACCCTCCTGACATCACAAAAATCAATTATCATGAATTAGTGTTTGCCAACACACCCGATAAGGATATTTGATGGTAAGCAATTTTGGGCATCCGTACAGCCCTTTGCACAGAGGGACCCTGATTCTGATTGTAGCCTCTGGGTGCTACTTTAATACAAATAAATATTAATAATTTTTCTTAATGATCTTTGTCTCACCAGTCTTTCATGCCAGCATTTGTCCTGCAGTGCAATTAAATTTTCTTTACATCTTTCTTTTACTACTTTGAGGATTTTGTGTCTTTTGTCAGTTTGAAGATATTCTTACTGATATCCTTCCCAGTTACTGAATATTTATGGGATAAATATAAATGGAGATTACTTTTATTCAATAATAGGTCCCTCTGTATTATGTTCTCTTTTATTCATTATACCTGTATTTTCTTTTAAATGTAAAAAAGTTCCCAGGTTGTAGTGTTTAATTTAATTTAGCTGCAGCTTCTTTTTGGGGTGGAGTGGGAGGAGAAAGGTTGTTAAAATGTTTTTAAGTTAAAATCTTATGAAATTATGTATATTTTCAAAATGTCAATAAGTTGTGATCTTTATGCTTTTCATCTTATTTCTGTCTGAATCTTGCTTTTTTCCTTCACAGCGTGTTCTTTTGTTTCTTTGATTCAATATCATTAAATCAATTTTTTTTAGGAGCTATAAAGCGGAAGGTTGAATTGGACTGGGGTACAGAGGACACAGAATATCTTCAGAAGGTACAAACACATGTGGAAGGCGCATTAAATGAATTGAGGCCAGACATCATCATTTATAACGCTGGAACTGATATCTTGGATGGTGATCCACTGGGAGGTCTTGCTATTTCACCTCAGGTTTGTATAACAATACAATATCTACAGACTTTACTGGGGTTTTTCCCCCAGTAAATACCAGTATCAATGGCTGGATTCACACAAGTTTTTCCCCTTATCTCTGAAGCTTTGGAACCTCCCCAGAAGCTAATCACATCCTCCCAGCTGATGGTTCTTTTCTGCTGAAACCTAACATCACCCTGTTCCCTCATCTTGAGCTTCCCCTCACTCATGTCTTGTCTTTCGGGTAGCGATCAATCTATCGGGGGTCAATTTATCACGTCTAGTCTGAGCACTCTTGTCTTCGACTCTGGAACTCCACTGCTGCAAGAGGCCCAGGTGGAGTCGACAGGGGAGTGGCAGCCGTAGACTCACTCCCCTGAAAATGGCACGGTAAGTCGATCTAAGTACATCGACTTCAGCTACGCTATTCTCGTAGGTAAAGTTGCATATCTTAGCTCAGTCCCTGAACCTGGGCTTAGTCCCCAGGAAAGGGCAATCATAACAACTGCAGTTTTGTAAGTTATCTTTTTCTAGCACTTAACTCATTAACTGTCCTTGTTTTTGGCCCAGAGCTTGCAAAACCTTAAGTGCAGGCAGCAGGGAAAGGAAAAAAGAATAAGTTAATATGTGTATCAGTCCTTCCTGCTGAATGTTTTCAGATTTCATAGAAATGTAGGTCTGGATGGGACCTCGAGAAGTCATCCAGTCCAGCCCCCTGCTCTGAGTCAGCACTAAGCAAACCCAGGCCATCCCTGAGAGGTGTTTGTCCAACCTGTTCATAAAAACCTGCAATGCTGGGGATTTCTCAGCCTTCCTTGGAAGCCCATTCCGGAGCTTAACTGCCTTAGAATCGGAAAGTTTTCCCTCATATTTAACCTAAACCTCCCTTGCTGCAGATTAAGCTAATTACTACTTGACCTAGCCTCAGTGGACATGGAGAACAGCTGATCACAGGCCACTTTGTAATAGCCCGTAGCAGTCTTCATCCCTCTCTGCAAGTGCTGCCACAGTCAGCAAGTCAAGAGCCTGCAGAAGCTGGTGGGAGAGAATGGAGCTTGGCAATCAACTAAGTGCTGCCAGCAATGCTGTGTCTTAGTTTCTGGCACAATGCCTCTTTGGAGACAGGGATTCATGCTTTCTCCTGTGCAGGCTGTGGCTTTTCTAAACGTCCGTAGATCTGCCCTCAATACATCTTTGCTGATAACATGCAACAAATACTGTTTTATAGTCATGTTTGTCTTAGGCAATTTTCTAATGAATCCGATCCTGAGCTCTGAGAAATCAGCTAAAATACTTTGGGATACAGACATTTCAGAAGAAGCTTGAATAATGACATCGCATGCGATGGGGTTAGTGTGTAGGGGCTGAATGATGATGCTCATTTTCCATTGTCATCAATGATAGAAGAGAAGCTCAGTATTAATGCTGAATTTATAAATTGCAAAGTGTTAAACAGGCAAAGAGTTATCAGAATAATTCTCATTATTAACTATTCTCTGATGTAAATATTTAAGCAGACTGAAAAGAACCTATTGAGAAATTAGTTGCACTGTTGGTATTTTTCTAAATGGTCTTGGAATACAACTTCTGTTCTGTCAGGATACACTATGTGCTGTACTGAAATATATTATTTCATTTAAAACTAGTCTTCTTGAAATGAGAACCAAGCGTAGCAAAGGACTTTTAGCTCAAAGTGCTTGGACTCTGGTACAAATATTATCTACTCTCAAAATGTTTCAATTAAACTCCCAGTTGTAAACATAATACAGATATTCTTCTTCGAGTGATTGCTCACATGCATTCCATTTAGGTTAGGCACGCTGCGGGCCTGGTTGCCGGGTAGATTTTTCCCCTAGCTACAGGCTGGGTGAGCAGGGAGCCCCCTGGAGTGGCGCCACTGAGACGCCCTATAAGTACCCCTGCGACACAGCCAGACCCTCAGTTCCTTCTTTACCGCTCGAGCTGGTAGTCGGAACAGGAGTGCTGCTCTTTAGCGTTCTCCTTATCTCCTAGCTATTCGTCTATTTTTCTCTTAATCGTTCTTGTTAGTAGTTGTTGTTAGTTAATTTACATAGTTGTGTAGTGTAAATAGTTAAGTGCAGGGTCTCTCCCTGCTGCCGGAGCCTATGTCTCCCAAGGCTCCGGGATTCAAGCACTGCGCGGAGTGTGGGAAGCCTATGCCTGTGGACGACTCCAAGTGCCTCAAGTGCCTGGGAGAAGCGCACTTGGCAGATTCCTGCAAAATCTGCAAAACTTTTAAACCCAGGACCTGTAAGGACAGGGAATCCCGCTTGCGGCACATCCTGATGGAGGCGGCCCTCACTCCGGACTTGAGTGCGGCACCGGGCCCCGCACCCAAGCCAACCAAGGCCAAGCCTCGGCACCGGTCGCGCTCCCCCAGCGCCAAGCGAAGGAGGGACTCTCAACCTCGCCCCGCTCCGGCGCCGGACTGCGTGCAGCCGCTGGTACCGCTCCCGCGATCTCCGTCACCTCCGGGGAGCCGACCCGAGGACCAGCCGCCAGCACCCGCACCGCTGACTCCGGCGCCGCAGGAGGCCCCGTCGAGTCCGGTGCCAGTGGTCTCGCCACTTAGGGTGCCGATTCTGCAGCAGCTTCCCTCCACGCCGGAGGCGTTTGCTGCTGCGAGAGGGTTGCTTGCAGGGGAAACCCCTCAGCAACAAGTCCGGTCTAGGGGCAAGCCGCCCATGACCGAGACTGAGATCGCGGCTCGGAGCCCGGCAGGGCATGGATGCCGCTCGATCTCGCGGCGCTGATCAGACTCCCGGTACCGGTCAGCTTCCCGGCACCGGTCGCAGTCTCGGCGCCGCACGGAGTTGAGACCCTGCTCCAGGTCTCCTCATGGCCGCTCGCGCTCTGGCCGCCGGTCCGAGTCCTGGCGCCGATCAGAGTCCCGGCACCCATGTACAGCCAGGTGCCGGTCGTACTCTCTGCACCGGTCGCACTCCTGGCACCGGTCTATCAGCTGACGCAGAGATGCTCCAGACGCCGCTCGCCAAGCCGCTCATCATCCCGGCACCGCTCGGCGTCCCGGCACCGGTCCTACTCGACCCATCACCAGTCACCTCAGCACCGCTCAGCGTCGGGACACCGTAAAGGTTGACGCTCCAGCTCTCGCCGACGCCGTCCTTCACCTCGGCACCGGACCCCATCGCGGCACCGAAGGTCCTCCCGGTACCGGTCATCGTCTCGGCACCGAGACTCCCCGAGGCGGCGCCGCTCGTATAGCCACTGCTCCTCGGATGGGCACCGTACCTCCCGGTGCCGGTCGAGAAGCCCACGGCACCGTGAGCCTCGAGAGTCCGCCGGCACGCGAACCCAGCGTGACTCTCCGCTTAAGGCACCACAGTCGGCCACTGCAGCAGCCCTATGGCATTCCTCCTCCGCCTCAATGTCCCCTCGCTCGGTGGGACCAGCCCAGGTGGCCCAGAACCCTACCTGGCCAGAGTGGGCGGTATGGGGGTACGATCAGCCCCGGGAAACCCAGTCCGAGCCCGGGTTCCCGGTGAGCTCAGAGGGTCCAGTGGACGTGGTGGCAGGACCATCATCGGCAGTCCAGCCCTCCATGGCACGCAGCCCTATGGAACCGGGTCCCTACGCTTCCCCCATCGGGGTAGAGGCGGTGGCGGGTACTTCGTCAACTAGCCCTCCCACCTTGGACCTCTCCAGCTACCAACATCTCCTCCAGGCAGTTGCAAAGAACATGAACCTGCCTATGGAGGAGGTCCCGGTGGTGGAGGACCCAGTTACCACTATGCTCACTAAGGGCACTCCGGCACGGGTGGCAGTGCCGTTCATAAACACTATTAAACTCCACATGGCGGCAATCTGGAAAAACGTTATTTTGTCCCTGCCAAGGGCTATGAATACCTGTACATTCATCCCATGCCCTCCTCCCTGGTGGTTGACTCAGTTAACAACAAGGAGCGCCACGGGCAGGAGGCCCAGGTTCCTAAAGCCAAAGAGGCCAAAAGGCTGGACCATTTTGGCAGGAAAGTCTATTCCTCCGGGGGCCTACAACTTAGAGTCGCCAACCACCAGGCACTCCTAAGTAGGCACCACTTTGACACTGTGGAGGTCCTTACTAAGTTTGAGACTGCTCTCCCGCAGGAGGGAAAACAGGAGTTCAGGGCCCTATTGCTCCAAAGCAGGGACATATCCCGCCATGCCCTGCAAGCGGCCCTGGACTCGGCGGACTCCGCGGCCAGAACAATGGCCTCGGGCATAGCCCTCCGCTGGGCAGCATGGCTATCCTCATCCAACCTAGCCCCTGCCATGCAATTTAAGATCCAGGACCTCCCGTTTGAGGGGCAGTCCCTCTTTTCGGAGGATACGGATGCCCGTCTCCAGGCCCTCAAAGACAGGGGGGTAACTCTCAAAACCCTGGGCATGCACACCCCAGGTCCACAGAGGCGTCCCTTCATCCCGCCACGCAGGAAATTCTTCCCACCTGCGCGCCCGCCCCAGGACTCCTCCCACAGGAGAGGCCACCCTTACCGCCGCCGGCAAGGGCCTAGGCAGGGCGAGAAGCAACAAGGCTCTAAGCCTCCCCAGGGCCCCAAATCCAACTTTTGATGGTGCGCCAGGGGGCAGTACACCAACCATGAACCTGGATCCTCCCTTCGGAGACCGTCCTACTTCCTCCGTGCATGGTCGGACATTACCTCAGACCAATGGGTCCTCCGCACGGTGGAGGTGGGATATTCGCTCCAGCTCTCCTCCACTCCTCCCACCCACCCACCCTCCTCGTCCCTCTTCAGGGACCCCTCTCACGAGCAACTCCTCGTACAGAAGGTGAGGTCGCTCCTCGCACTGGGAGCCATCGAGCCCGTACCAGAGGAGTTCAAGGGGAAGGGGTTCTACTCCCGCTACTTCCTGATCCCCAAGGCAAAAGGGGGCCTCCGGCCCATCCTGGACCTGCGCGAACTCAACACCCACATGATCAGGTTCAAGTTCCGCATCGTCACCTTGGGCACTATCATTCCCTCTCTGGATCCGGGAGACTGGTTCGCTGCCCTCGACATGAAGGACGCTTACTTTCACGTGAGCATCAAACCCTCACACAGACGTTACCTCCGCTTCATGGTGGCGGGGGAACACTATCAGTTTGCTGTCCTACCCTTCGGCCTGTCCACCGCACCCAGGGTATTCACAAAGTGCATGGCGGTGGTAGCGGCGTTCCTTCGGCGCCGCGGGGTACAATTATACCCGTACCTCGACGATTGGCTGATCCGAGGCACCTCCAGGGACCAAGTGTCCGCACACGTGCGACTTGTTATCAGCACGTTCGACCGCTTGGGAATCCTCCTCAACAAGGAGAAGTCCACCCTGGAGCCAACCCAGAAAATAGAGTTCATAGGAGCCCTACTAGACTCCATGGTAGCAAGGGCATCCCTGCCTCAGCCTCGGTTCCTCACCATCCAGTCGGCCATCAGACAGCTGCACACCTGTCCGATGACTACGGTCAGGGTCTTCCTCAGCCTGCTAGGTCACATGGCATCGTGCACTCAAGTCATACAGCACGCCAGACTGAGGCTACGCCCACTTCAGTCGTGGCTCGCAGTGGCCTACAGACCGAGAAGAGACAGTATGGACACCCTCCTCTCCATCCCCCGGGACACCCTATCCGCTCTGCATTGGTGGGAGGACCGGGGCAATGTGTGCGAGGGGGTCTCCTTCCTTCCCCCCAACCCATCCATGTCCCTGGTGACGGACGCTTCGTCTCTAGGGTGGGGAGCTCACCTCGGGGACCTCAGGACCCAGGGCCGCTGGTCGGAGTCAGATCTCTGCCTTCACATCAATGTCAGGGAGCTGAGGGCCGTCCGGCTCGCGTGCCAAGCATTCCGGGACACATTGAGGGGTCACTGTGTAGCGGTGCTGACAGACAACACCACAGCCCAGTACTACATAAACAAGCAAGGCGGGGCCCGCTCCAGCCCCCTGTGTCAAGAGGCGATTCTCCTGTGGGAATTCTGTATAGCCCACGCTATTCACCCTGTGGCCTCCTTCCTTCCCGGAGTCCAGAACACCCTGGCGGACCACCTCAGCAGATCCTTTATGACTCACGAGTGGTCCCTCCGGCCAGATGTCATCCGGCCGATCTTCCTGAGGTGGGGGTTTCCCCACATCGATCTCTTCGCCTCCAGACAGAACAGGAAGTGCCTCCAGTTCTGCTCCTTCCGAGGCAGCTCCCGGGGATCCCTGACAGATGCCTTTCTCCTACCCTGGACGGGGCACCTGTTCTACGCGTTCCCTCCGATCCCGCTTCTCCACAAGGTGATCCTGAAGATCAGACGGGACAGGGCACACGTCATCCTCATAGCCCCGGCCTGGCCCAGGCAGTGCTGGTATGCGTCCCTCCTCCGGCTGTTCAGGGCCCCTCCCATCAGCCTCCCGCTGTGGCCAGACCTGATCTCTCAGGATCACGGTCGCCTTCTGCACCCGGACTTGCAGTCCCTCCACCTCACAGCGTGGCTACTCCATGGCTGAGAGGTCCTGAACTCTTATGCTCAGCCGAGGTGCAGGACGTCCTTCTGGGTAGTAGGAAACCATCCATCAGAAGTACCTATACGGCCAAGTGGACCCGTTTCTCTGCCTGTTGCAGGCAACATGACATTGTTCCAAGTGAGGCTACTATCCCATGTATATTGGACTACCTGTTAGGCCTCAGAAATCAAGGCCTCTCTACCTCCACCATCCGGGTCCACCTGGCTGCCATATCGGCTTTCCATCCGGGCCAGTCAAACCACTCGGTCTTCTCCGACCCTGTGGTATACCGTTTCCTTAAGGGCCTAGATAAGCTGTACCCGAGCGTCAAGCGTCCCATTCCACCCTGGGACTTGAACCTTGTGCTCTCACGCCTCACGATGCCCCTGTTCGAGCCCCTCACCACGTGTTCCTTACTCCACCTTTCCTGGAAGGTGGCATTCCTGGTAGCTATCACCTCGGCTCGTAGAGTGTCAGAGATCCGTGCACTGACCTCCGAGCCGCCCTACACTATCTTCCATAAGGACAAAGTGCAGCTACGTGCCCACCCGGCCTTCCTGCCTAAGGTGGTGTCTCCCTTCCATGTTAATCAAGACATTTGTCTCCCAGTCTTTTATCCTAAGCCACACACCTCTGGAAGGGAACAGCAATTACACACGTTGGACGTTAGGAGGGCTCTTGCTTTTTATTTAGATAGAACAAAGCAATTCAGGAAAACAACCCAACTTTTCGTGGCAGTTGCGGAGAGGATGAAGGGCCAGCCAGTTTCAGCCCAAAGGCTCTCCTCCTGGATCACCTCGTGCATTCACACCTGTTATGAACTCGCGGGCAAGCCGCTTGAGAGGATAACAGCACACTCCACGAGAGCGCAGGCGTCCTCTGCGGCCTTCCGGGAGGGAGTCCCTATTATGGACATCTGCAGGGCGGCCACCTGGTCCTCCGTCCACACCTTCGCCGCCCACTACGCCATAGTCCAGCAGACCAGGGACGATGCGGCGTTTGGGTCAGCGGTCTTACGATCAGCAGTGGGTCAACCCGACCCCACCTCCTAGGTATTGCTTGCAGTCACCTAAATGGAATGCATGTGAGCAATCACTCGAAGAAGAAAACAAGGTTACTTACCTGTAACTGTTGTTCTTCGAGATGTGTTGCTCACATCCATTCCAAACCCGCCCTCCTTCCCCACTGTCGGATTAGCCGGCAAAGAAGGAACTGAGGGTCTGGCTGTGTCGCAGGGGTACTTATAGGGCGCCTCAGTGGCGCCACTCCAGGGGGCTCCCTGCTCACCCAGCCTGTAGCTAGGGGAAAAATCTACCCGGCAACCAGGCCCGCAGCGCGTGCCTAACCTAAATGGAATGGATGTGAGCAACACATCTCGAAGAACAACAGTTACAGGTAAGTAACCCTGTTATATTATGCTTAAAGCACATAAATGAGTATCTGGAAATCTAGGTTCTATTTTTGGCTCTCTAAATTGTGTGATATTGAACAAGTTATTTAATCGTCTTTCTGTGCCTCCGTTTTCCCCATATTTAAGATATATATTATTCTTTTGTATGAGAACATAGGAATGGTCATACTAGGTCAGACCAGTGGTCTATCTAGCCCAGTATCCTGTCTTCTGACAGTGGCCGATGCCAGGTGCCCCAGAGGGAATGAACAGAACAGGAAATCATCAAGTGATCCATCCCCTGTTACCCATTCCCATCCCTGCCCATCCTGGCTAATAGCCCTTGATGGACCTATCCTCCATGAATTTATCTAGTTCTTTTTTGAATCCTGTTATAGTCTTGGCCTTCACAGCATCCTCTGGCAAGGAGTTCCACAGGCTGACTGTGTGTTGTTTGAAAAAAATACTTCCTTTTATTTGTTTTAAACCTGAAAAGTCCAGTCTTATTAATCTCTCCTCATACGACAGCCATTCCATATCCCTAATCGATTAGGTTTAATTCACTCGTGTTAGTAAAGCACTTTGACATCCTTGGATGGAAAGTGCTTTAGCCATGCAAAGATTGTTGTTCCTTTTTACATTTCTGTGAATCAAAGAGTCATAGCTATTGGGGTATCTAGCCCATCTTTCTGCAAGTTCAGAATTTTCCCTTATAGTATATTTTTCTACATCTGAGTCCATTCTGTTCTAAATTGTACCATTTGCTGAAGCTTCTGCTGTTTCACTTAAGAATCTGCTACACCGGAGTTGTTGCTGATGTTCATCCTCAATTTTTAATCTTATTTTCATCTCACTATTCCTAGTTAAACCCTTTGTCCTTGTACAGGACCATTCAAACAAACAAGTATTTAGATTAAATAGTTAAAATAGTCCATTTAAATATTCATTTTCACCCTTTTTTCATTTTTCTAAATTTTTTTTCCGATATTTTTCCCTGATGCATTTATAAGGGCTCTTTCTTATTTTTCTTTGTCTAGCACAGACTCATTTTATATCTCTTTGGCCGCTTCTTTCCCCACAGTTGTGATTTTCAATATTCTTGTTTCGTTCCTTTCCCCTTCTCTATTTATAGTAATTTTTTAACCTTTTGATTTCTGAAGTCCATTGTGAAGCTACATTCCTTACTTTTATTATTGTCATGGAGAGGAGGTGTAGCGGATTGGTAGCACCTTTTATTATGTGTCTTTTAGGATTGTCCTTACTTTGTCCATGTTTGTGGATTTTAATGTTTTCTCATTAAGTAATTCTGAATTCCCCTTTCCCCAAACCTAGTTAACTTTACTTCTCTGTTGCATGTAGTACAGAATGGGTATTCTTTACTGTGCTGAGTTCAGTGACAGCATAGAAGCTCTTGATCAGTAGTCTGTCCTATTATTCTCATGTTTTAGAATGTTCCCTTCTGTTAGGAAGAAATAGATCTGAATTTGTGCTCTTGTTGAATTCTCTGCTGTCAGGATCATGAAGTACCAATTCAGCTGTACAGTACGTAGATAGATTCGTATAGTAGTAATTTTGTACCCTTTTTAAAGGATGAGAAAAGATGATCTTGTGGTTAAGACATAGGACTTGGGCACTCGATCTGGGTTGAGTTCCTGGTTCTACTAGGAATGTCTTATATGATCATAGGCAAGTTGCTTGATCCTAAGCATGCGAGTAGTCTTCCTGAAGTTAAGTATGTGCTTGCATGCCTTTCTGAATCAGGGTTTTATGTCTTATAGTCTCCGTTCTCTGTCTGTAAAATGGGGATAATACGTCATTTTCCCACTCCTTTGCTGTGCTGTATAAGTTTTCTGAGCAAGAACTATCTTACTATGATTCTGTACAGTACCTAGCACCATGGGGCCCCAATCTGTTGTGACCTCTACTCACCACTGTAATACAAATAATAAATAGTCTTTGAAAAGTTTGTGTATAGAAAGGCAAAGCATACTGTTTGATACACTATGAGAGGGATATTTAAATAATTATTTAACAGATTTTCATTCTATTCCTATTAGAAAATCAAACATATAGATCACACAATGGTAATTTCTCATGTAGATAAGTCCATAAAAGCATAAGCGACGGGCTACAAATCCATACCAGTAAAAATATAAACTAAGCCACATTTATATCATTTCACTTTGTTTTTCATTTTTGTAAATATGCAGGGAATTGTTAAAAGAGATGAAGCGGTATTCAGGGCTGCCAGAAGCCACAGAATTCCTATCTTGATGGTGACATCTGGAGGCTATCAGAAGAGGACAGCGCGGATAATTGCTGATTCCATTCTTAATTTGCACAACTTGGGGCTTATTGACAAGGAGCAAGCAACCAGTGAAGCTAAAAACCCCAAGGTAGAACTGATGATTAGAGAATCTATTTTAGATTTAACTAACCTGTCATTGCAGTGAGACAGTATTATGTTTTAGAAAGAAAATTCACTAATTGTATAGTGTTTATGCCTAGGAACGAACAGTCTCCCCAGTTCTATCCGGGTTAATATAGTATAACGTGAGAGAGAAAATTATTTGACTATAAAACATTAACAAAGTAGAGATACTAACTAGTCCCAAAACGATTGCAAGTGTCTAACTTGCTTTTGAAGCACACTTGAGTAGCTATGGTATGAAAGGCAGCAGATCTTTGAGAATTAATTTAAAGATATACTCAAGGGCCGTGTATTTCTGTTTAAAATATATAGTATAACTAGCTTTAATTGTTTCTCTTATTTTTATGGAAGGTCTACTGTGTTGTTGAAAAGACTGTATGGGTAGGCTCTGAAGACTGTCCCAGGCCACTTAAAGTAATGGGGGAGTTGTTTCAGTAGATGGGAGGAGGGAAATTTTAAGCCCGGAGCAGAACCATTTGAATGAGGACTTCTCAATAATTGCAAGGACAATAAAAATGCAAAATGAATTGTTCTTGTGTTGTACCTAAGTTTTCTGGATTTTGATAGTATATTTTGGAAATGTACATAAGTAGATGAAATAAAGACTAACAGAGAAAGGAGAAGTATTGAGAAACCAAGAGAAAGAGGAACAGACAAGAGAGGTGTAAAATGTAATGTGACGGTTGTGATAATGTGCATGTAGTTTGGGCAGAATTTTCTACAAAATCTTAGTAACACTAATTGTGCACTTTGGCACATTTTATTGCAACACTAGAGAACTATCTTGATCCAAACAATTGTCAGAAATCTTTCCCCCATTCAATAATTCATAATACTTCTCTGTATATTTATTATTCCTGTAATAATAATGAGGATCGTGCATCACAATTTGGTAAATGTTCTGCTCTAAATTCAGCATCTCTGGTTAATCTGACATCAGCACATAATTCAGAATGTTAAAGCATCACAATCTCTCATATTTACATGCACTGGAAATCTTTCTAAAAAATAAGTGAATTTATAATTAAGTACACTAGTGATCAATAATTTATTATCCAAAAATAAAAATTACCATGTGATCATTTGAAAATCAGGGGTGATAATTTGAATTAATTATCCACTATTGAGTTTCCCCTCCTACTGTATATATTACTGTCAAATCATATTTATTAATAAATTGTTGAGCCACATTCTTTGCAATAAGTATGGACACTACTGTCAACCTTTCCTGTCAAGAAAAGATAAAAATAATTCTTCATTATATTTGATAATTTTCTAGCCCATGTTTAAGTTTGGTACTGGGAAGTGGTTAACAAAAATATACCTATTTGTATGTCTATTAAACTATTCCTAATGCATTTGTAAAAAGAGAGATGAAAAATAGATTAAACATTGCTGGATGTTCCAAATTATTGGTATTAAAGAGATGTTATTTTACTTTTTAAAATGAAGGGGTAGAGAGAGAGAGTTGTGCAATTCATCTCTAGTTATCGATTCAGTACTAATGTTTGCATAAAAATTCTTATGTGTAATACTAAGAAAAATGTTCAATTGTTTGACTTTTTAAACCATACCATCTTATAAAGTAAATGAATTAGTTTATATTTTATTCCCTTTTCTCATACTTACTAAAATCTTCCTCTCTAAACATACTTAACATTTGAATAAGAAATGTTCAGGTCCTATAATATGAAAATAAGGGCCAAAGGATCAGTTCTTAAACTATGTTTCCTGTCTCTTTAAAAATAAGCGCTTTAACAAAAGAGTGGTGAATATTCAACATTTTTGCATCCTCAGAGTCAATAAAGAACTTTAATTTAAGAAAGTGATATAATTTGAAAAGGTTATCTCTGAGGCACTTCTAAAAGTTACACCATGTTTTTCAGAAATACAGTGGCCATCTTACCATTTTTATTGTACAGTGTAACAGTAAGCAGTGGGTTTTTGTTTTATTACAGCGTTGCACTTTTCACTTGCTCAAAGATTTGGCAGTAGACGTAGCAGTAAGATGCTGTCACCGATCGTAAACAAAATCACATACTAATTCAGAAGTAAATATACTGTGAAATATCTAAATAAGGCTTACTTAACTACTGAGATATATTAACTACAAAATCTTGAAATCGAGCTTTCTTGGAATGCATGAATTGCCAACAAAATAATTTATTCAGTGGAAAATTAGGTGCACCTATTAAATGTAAATAATTCAATCTTTGTATTAAATACTGTTTGTGGCATAGGATCATAGTTTTTTTAGTATAAATATTTTGGAGAAGCCATTTTTTCTTTGCCTTCTAAATGTTCACTTATAATAGTGCTAGTTTCATGACATGAGTAGGATTTCTGTCTTCATATGAAGGATGCCAACTTTTTTCTCTTAGTGATAGAATCAGCATATAAAGTACTTAAGTAATGTTTAGTTGTAATTAAAATACTTACCTCCATTAACACTAGTTCTCAGACCCTTGAGTCTGCTAGTTTTAGAAAATTTTACAACTTGCTATAAATATTTGCTTTAAAATCTATTTGGCACACTGCACTAATGTTGAGTTATAACACTGTTATTAAAAAAGCACTTTTAAAATTCTTACTGTAAGACTATTCAGAGTACTATTAAAAATGTTGAGATTTATTTTTATTGATGTATTACTTAAAAATGTTCCTATACTTTCTTATAATTTTTATAAAATTACATTTGTATCAAGCTAAAACACTGTAATAGTGCTATATGGTCTTTTCAAAAACATGTTCTGTTTGAGTTTAATATGTTTATATTACTCTCTTAGTGGAAATTAAAATGATGTTGAATAACATTGACTGAATGGTCCTCCTGTACTCTTCTTTCTTTTTCCTTCCCCTTTTCACATTAAGTGTATGTCTACACTACCCACCGGATTTGTGGGCAGCAATTGATCCAGTCATGGATCGATTTGTCTTGTCTAGTCTAGATGCGATAAATTGTCCCCCGAGCACTCTCCCATTGACTTCTGTACTCCACCGCCGCAAGAGACACAGGTGGAGTCGATGGGGGAGCAGCAGCAGTCAATTTACCGCAGTGAAGACACCGCGGTGAGTAGGTCTAAGTATGTCGACTTCAGCTACGTTATCTATGTAGCTGAAGTTGCGTAACTTAGATTGATTCCCCCCACAGTGTAGATCAGGCCTTAGTATATAATGGAAACCTCAACAAAATAAACTCAGTATGAGACTTAAGGAAGTTTGGAAGTTAATTTCATCACATTGCTGTAAAAATGAAAAGGAAATAATTTAGGGTGAGATTTTTCCAAAGAAGCAAGAGTGAGCTTGCAGGGAAGCCATACCCATGATACGGGATCACAAGTCCCATTCAGGGTACCTAAATCACTTGGACCTTAGACACGTAGAACACTCATAATCTAGCCAAATCTTCGAGTACTTACCTTTCATGTAAACAACTTTTTCAAACATTCCAAATATTTCCCCCATTAGTAGTCCCTTTGACCACAGTTCAACTACTGGCAAGAGTAACGTTCTCACATTCATAAATATTGACTTCTGAAATAGAGTAATCTAGTCTGAGAATCATATACTTGATCCTGCAAACACTAGTGCATGTGCTTAACTTTATATGGGTGACGAATCCCATTATACTGTGCCCAAGTGTTTTCAGGATTGGTCCCATAGTTCGCCCACAGCAAACACTGTACATGTACTTATTGGCATTTTAGCATTTTTACTACTAGCTTTCAAAAATGGAAGCAGTATGTTTTCTCTCTCATGTCTTAGAAGACCCCCAATGGAATGTATTAGATAGAACCACTGAACTTCTGTGACAGATGTCAATATTTAAAGGCATTTTTTCATTAATGTGGAAGGAAATTATGTTAAATGGTCTTATGGCTAAGCTACAGGGTGAAATTTAGTTGATTCTGGGGCAGAGCATACCACTGACTTTCTGTGTGACCTAAACAAGTCACTTAATTGTTATGGCCCAAAGGTATTTAGGCACATAACTCCCATTAATTTCAGTGGTAGTTAGGACCCTAAATATCTTTGAGGATCTGAGCCTATATATTGTAAGAGATCCGCTCTTCCCCCACGTCACAAACAGGCAGGAGACTCTTCTGTGGCTCCCAACAGTGCTCTTTATTCACAGTGGAAGCCCCACCACCAATATATAGCTTTACAGGTTTCAGGACAGCTCAGGCCCAGCCCTCACTTGGCTGGCCTCAGGAATAGTTAGCTCAGCTACCTTCCTCAGCTCTACTCCCTTCCCAGTACCTTCTCTGTCTCCTTCTCTCTCCACGCTACCAGCTCCTTTACCACACCACCACCACCCTGGGCTTCCTCCCCGGCAGGCTTTTATCCTCTGGAGAGGCTGCCAGGTGCAGCACATAACCCTGAGCCCTCTGCAGCCCAAGTGGCTGATTAGCCTTCCCTGCTAGGGGAGGCTTTCAGAGGTTTTTTCCCTCTTAAAGGGCCAGCAGGGCTGGCTCAGGCACTCCTGGCCAGCACCCTGCCACAATATATAGTTTTCCCATCCACAAAGTGGAGATTTTATTTACATCACAGGTATGTTTGGAGGATAAAAGAACTGACACACAACTTTTCTATATCTGTGCTAGAAGGAAGCACTCCATGCATGGGTCTCCCTCAGCTTATGCTTATGCTAAAGAGAAACTAAAGTTAGCCCCATGGGTCCAACAGTTAGACAGTAGGAGGGGCGAAAATGGGGCAAGCTGGAGGAATGTGAGACAACTATTCCTCTATTTGGTACTTTGGAGTTGAGTCATTAAAGATGATACAGCCCAAGGTTCTGTTATCCTTTCTGGTGTGCCCCTTTGCCCAGAGGTCTCCTGCATCCTGGGGAGACCGGTTCTGCATCTCCAACGGAGTCATGCTGTCAGGGACCAGAAGTGTGGGTCTCTGGGGGTAGGGCCACTGCAGAAATACAGAGCCTCAGTAAAGTTGGTGCTGGCTTTTGGGGGATCTGCCGGGTTTGTGAGGGGCCCTGCAACATACACCATGGGGATCAGGAGAACCCCTCTCCCCCATGTCCCTTTCAATGGAATAGGGAGATAAACTCCACAAGCAGGTTATCATGGAGATTCCCTGCTGGAGGCACTGTAGAAGTGCACTCTTAGGTTAAAATTATTAACGTTAGAGAAGTAGATGAATTCTGAATTTAAACTATAACTTTTGAATTCTCAGCTGCATGTATTTTTATTGCAGGAATCTCCAGATAATACAGATTATTTATAAAATAAATTGTGTGTCAGAGATGAGCTGAGTGGTTCATGTAATCATTGCCAAAAGAATACATTCAGCAGGACAGTAGCCTCCTGGATTATCTCGTCACTGGTGTGTTTTAGAAAGATTTATGTGAAATGAAATCCTGCGATTAATGATATTAAAATATAATTAGTAATTAACCTTTAAACCATTTAAAAGTTTATTAACCGGACTTTTGTTGCAAGTTCAAATTAATTGAGGTATCACCTCAGCCTCTTAAAGTAAGTTTGCAACCTGGGTTTTCTCATTATCATACTTTGCAAATATAAATAATCTTGATTCTCTGTATAAATTTGGCCCCACGTTACTGGAAATAGTAGTTTAAAACATTAGGGAACAAATCTTTTAGCATTATAAACCATCTCCAAATCCTGTTTAAATCTGTATTTTATGGCGATCGTAATTTTCTTCTAATTTCTAAATTGTATTCTTAGCTCATACCATAACTCCCGTGTTAAACTGTGATAGAAGTATAGGTATTTAATTGCAAACCAATGTTCTATTCAAATTCCAGAGACCTCCATTACAGCTTTTCTGTTAAAATTATCCCTCCAAACTGATAACTAAACCCGTGTCAAAATGATTCCCCAAATGTTCCCAAGACTATCTGTTTTGTAGAATTTATATGAGCACATTACACTCTGGCAAGTTGCCCCTTTAAGCAGTCTGTCATGACATGTATTTCCTCTTAATTATTTTCAGTTTCATTATATAAAGTTTTCTACACATTTTTTTTTATCACTGGTTTTCTCGGTTTAGTTTTTATAGAAAATTCACCAGTTCTGTGATGTGCTACATAGATACAGATAATAAGCAATATTTGTTTGAAATTCCATTCAGATTTTCTGGTGCTGGTCTAGATTAGTTAGTAATGTCTTCATTTTTTATGTCTTCTTTATTTATTGTAACATTAATCTTATACGAACACCCCCACCCACCCTCCTAAATATCTTCCCTACTTGTTTCAATACTTAACGTTCAGTTCTTAGTGTTTTCTTTTGTATTTTACAACTCATAATCCCTGTAGATTGTACCACTATTGTCTTTAGGACATTGGTTCTTAAAGTGGGGGTCGGGACCCCTCGGGGGGTCGCGAGCCCTTGGTGCCAGCAGCCAGCCCTGAACAATGCTGCTGCCGCGGGCTGCTGGCATCTAGCCCCTGCTGCTGCAGGCAGCCCATGCCCCTGCCGCGGCGGCTGCCGGCGCCCCCATAAGACTGGTCCTGGCCGCGTCTCCTGCGGCAGCAGGTTGCTGGTGGCCCCGCGAGCCTGGTCCCAGCTCCCGCCACTGCGGGCTGCTGGCGCCCCGCGAGCCTGGTCCGGGCCCTGGCTCCTGCTGCGGCGGGCTGCCAGCACTGTCACGTGCCCAACCCAGCTCCGGCCCCTGCAGAGATGGGCTTCCGGCCCCTGCCGCAGTGGGCTGCCAGTGCCTCCATGGGGCTGCTAGACCACCCCCCCCAATCCCGACCCTTGCCCTGGGGAGCTGCTGGAACCCCCCCATCCCAACCCCTGCCGCAGTGGGCTGCATACACGGCCATCCCGCCTGACCCCTGGGGGGTGGGGGGGGGGTCACGCTTAGAAGCCCGGTGTGGGAAAGGGGTCACCACTACAAAAAGTTTGAGAACCACTGCTTTAGTAGATGAAGTTACTGGGCTACCTTCTTGTAAAACTTCCAGTGATTCTCTGAAATGTATTAATCAAATATTAGTCTACTTAATTGTGGCTGTAATGTTATCATATTTAATTATAACTTCCCACACCATAAAAACTTAAAATGTTTCCCACCAATCAGAATACTGATCACCAGGAATCTGTAGATTATTACTAAAAGGAGGACTGGTAATTTATATAAAAACATTTCACCTCTCTGATGATTCAGATGCAGTCTGGAGGCCCAATCCTGCAATAATTCCATGTGCCACGTCTGAGGGCTTACAGGGTCACCCCCTTGAAAGTAACCAAAAGAAACATTTTAATGGCTGTTCAGCCTGTGTGAAATGTAGAGCTCTCAGGTCAGTTCTGAGGAGCGCTTCCACATCACACAAAACCACCACCATAATTGTAGAACTGTGCAAGTCACCGACTTCTTGGTTTAACTGGCAGTTCTGAAAAATCAGAATAAAAAGTTGCTTTGGGTAGATCTGAAATGTTGTTTTTTCCCCAATATTTCAGGCACAACAAAGTTTTTAAAAGGTTCATTTAGCATTGAATGAAACATGTTGTTGTTCGTCCGAAACATTTTGTTTAGATTGTCAGAAATTGTAATCTATATATATAAAAGTCAAATGGTGTATGCGTGTATGTATGCGTGTATGTACGTTCACTTACTCCTTCCACACCGTTTGAGCTAGAGACTTGAAATTTGGTACAGTTATAGGTCTTAGGGTCCTAATCAGGGTAAGAGTCGAAAAATTTTCAAATCTCACCTCTGACGCCCCCCAGGGGTGAAATTCTTGAAAGCCCATTCACATCAGCTGGGCAGCAGGTTAACACCTGCTGTTCTCTGTGACATAGTTATGATGTAATAATACCCCCCTCCAACGGACCCTGCACTCGCTCAGCTCTCTGCCCCCGCCCTCCCCCCAACGGCCCCGGCACTCACTCAGCTCTCTTCCCCCCATCCAAGGGGACCCACACTCACTGAGTTCTCTCCCCCCCTCAGGAAAGAATCGAAAATTTTTAAAATTTCACCCCCCTTTCTCCCTCCAACGGCCCCCGTACTCGCTCAGCTCCCCCCCCCCCCCCAAATGGACCTTGTACTCGCTCAGCTCTCTCGCCCCTCAGGTAGGAATCGAAAATTTTTAAAATCTCCCCCTCCTCCCCCCCACTCCAATGCCCCCCACCCACTCGCTCAGCTCTCTCCCCCCTCCCACCCTCCAATGGACCCTGCACTCGCTCAGCTCTCTGCCCCCCCCCCAAACGGCCCCGGCACTCGCTCAGCTCTCTTCGAGAAACGCTGGGTCCCCTTCCCCCCCTCCAACTGACCCGAGCAATGCCGGGTATTTTTGCTAGTGTTTAATAAAATTGAAGGAAATTTTGTAATTAAACGTTTTTAATCAAAATCTTTTGTTCTGAAAATGTTAAAATAAAACCTTTTTTTTTTTTCAAATGTTTTGCATTTTCCCCTATGTGAACTCTTAGATGAACTTTACATGAATTATCAAAATATTTCATTGTCACCAAATCTGCACTTTTTGATGAAAAAAGTTTTGGCTGAAAAATTTCACTTAGTTTTATATAATTGGCAGTCATTGGCACCCTCATTAGCATTCAAGAGAAGTCAGAGAAGCCAAGTTTTGAATGGACATGAAAAATGAAGCTATTATTTTTTCTCCTAAATGTATTTTATCCAAATCAAGACTGAATCCCAGTGGTAGAGCTGCATCAGGAGAGTTAGAATTGTTGCCTGTTCTCTTATCCATTTCTAGGGAACTAGCTAGTCTTTTGAGTCTGCTGTGCAGCTGGAAGCTGCTGTTTGGTATGTAGATGTCAAGTTTGCATTATGGGTTGAACTTTGTAAGTTTCATTGCATGCTGCACCAGTTCAAGCTTAAGTGATGATAGCAGTGGCAGAAAGTATGTAGAAAACTTCCCTAGTGTAGAATAACTGTGCGGTCATAAGGGCAACTTTCCTCTGAAGTACTTCTCATGCTGTGTGAAAGGAATTTTTTATGCAACAGCCTGTATCTGTCTAAGCACACAGGGACAAATTTAGATTTGAAGTTGGTCCCAAAAAGTCAAACTGGAGCAATTAACACTACCATTTCTGTCCATTTCGTATTGGTTGGTTAGTTTCTTCCCATACAATAAGTACCAATATTCTTTCACTATAAAGAAAAAAGTTTAAAGCTTTGAAATTTAACAGTGATTCACACAGAGGCATCACCTGCAATGTGAGAAAAATGGTTCATTTTCAGCAAAAATCAATTTTCCATTTAAAAAGATAAATTAAGGGCTATTGATTTTTCTGTAGTACCCTAACGTGGCTCCATGTATGGGGAACAGTTTGTGCCATACACTCATGCTGCTTCCTTAAATTTATGCTTGCCTTCCAATGCTGCTAGTGTAATTATTAAAAGAAAATGCCAAAATACCTTTTATAATGAAGAATGTATTACAAGGAAATGAAACTAATGTTCTGCGTAGATGCATCTTCTCAGTATTCTTGTACTCACCTAATTTTTCCAGTGATGTTAGCCAATGATCAATTGCGTTTCTGGTCCTAGTTATTTTTTAAACTTTGCCTTAGTAGTTCTCATAATTCTACATTCTGGAGCACTGAAGTTAAGATGCAAGGGGATCACCTCCCATTCCCATACCCTCTCTGAGGCAATTATAGTGTCTGGTTACATGAAAAAGTAAGAGAGTATTCAGAAAGACTAAAAGAATATATTTTCTTTAATGTGACAATTGTTGCTTCTTTACAGCCCCCACGTTTTATCCATGCTGTTTATTTTCTCATCCTGAAGGTGTGGAATTTACAGATTTATTTGTAGCAAATTCCATCCTTCCTTCCAGCCCACATGTGCAGTCCCTGCTGCTCTAATTTTTTGGAGTTTGGTTCTCTCCCCCTGTATGTTCCCTATTCCTCCAGTTTGGATGATGTGCTAATTTTGATCACTATTAAATGTATGTAATAGAAACAACTACACTGGATCAGACCAATGGTCCAGCTAGCCCAGGTTCCTGTTTCCCTAGCATGAAACACTTCAGAGGCAAGAGCAGGAAATCTGCTGCATAGGTCCCAAAGCATCTTTTCCCCAGTTCTCAGGGGGTTTTAGGCCAGGTCTAAAGTTAGGTTGATCCAGCTATGTCATGCAGAGGTGTGAAAAATCCACACACCCTGAGCAATGTAGTTAAGATGACCTAACACACAGTCTGCACAGTACTCGGTTGATGGAAGAATTCTTCCTTCGATCTAGCTACCACCTCTTGGGGAGGTGGATTAAGTACAGCAATGAGAGAACTCCCCCTATCCTTATAGTGAGTATCTGCACTGAAGCACCATAGCAGCTCAGCTGCAGTGTTTCTTATGATGACATATAGCCTTAATCTTTGCTATTATCTGTGGATATTCTGGTTCTCTGTAAAAATATTTTAAAAATGCTATAAAGCAAATATGTAAGAGCTGACATGATGCTGCCTGAAATTAAAAAACCCGAACCCTCTGGAAATCCTGTAACAACCTGAACCAGCCTGCAACTGGCAGGAAGCATTAGTTGAAAACTGACAGATGTGCCATTGTTCTTACTACAGAAGCAACCCCATGGGCTACTTAGAAGTTCTCCTTTTTGTGCCAACAAAGACAAAAAAGCATGAATCCTGTCCTACCTTCTCCAATTCCCATAATTTCCCTTAGGGTTGATTTCACTGTAATTATGTTCAGTTTGGATTGAACATTCAGCATTGACCATAATGTTGAAATATGGACTTGTTTACACAAGAAAGGTAGGGTGCGAATTTAAGTAGATTAACTATTCCTGGTTAACTCCAGGTATGGATACTCTTATTCTGGAATAAGAGATCTAGCCACGAAGTAAATCAGGAATAGGTACTTGGGAGTAACTCCACAAATAGACATGCCTGTAAAAAAAATAATCAGAATTTTTAATCTAAATTAATATTTGAGCCAGTCACATTTTAAAACAACTCCTCTACCCCGCAAATAAAGCCTAACCACCTGTATCAAAATGGTGGCTATCTAACGTTTTCCTATGCTTCTGCTGATTTTCATCATCTTTCATATGCAAAGAAATTCTTTGACCTATCAGGCCAAGTATCTCTGATGGTTTCATATGATCATCTAATCTCAGTAAGAGACATGTAAATTGATGGTTCTCTGTTTTTGCTGATAAGTATTAATTAAACATCTGCTAAACTTGCTGCTTTAAATTAACATGGGTTTCACTGAATTTTTTTGTTACCTTATTTTTGCATTGTCTTGCAACCCTTGAGTTTAGCTTTGGTTTTGGCTTATTTGAATGGCAAAGGTAACATTTAAAACATAACTGATAAATTAAGTTTAAATTCTCGGCATTATAGGGCTCATAATTTGTGAAGTTTCACTGATCCAGAAGGCCCAACTTTGTGATCAAGAGTTAATAGTTTAATTTCCAAGCTACAAAACTGCATCTCAAAAAAACTTGTACTTAGCTAGAAGCGTCAAAACGTTTTGCTTTGACAAAGGGTTTGTGGGACTCGTAGAGTATGTCTACACTGCAATGTAAACCTACGAATAGTAGAGCTTGAGTACCAGACCCTGGGTTTGTTAACCTAGGGCTTGAGTATCTACACTTGTTTGTAGCTCCAGGTTAGGAATTGTTGAACCCTGGGGCGCTGGTATCAATGCTGTATTATACAGGCCGGAGTCCAACCACCCATGTCCCAGACTTCCTAGCGCCCTCCCAAAATGTGGCCACTGTAGCCCTTTGATTGTGGTGTAGTGTGACGGGGAAAGGTGATGCTGGGATGTAACCTGACCCCGGCCAGGTGATGGGAAGGTCGGTGGCTGTGTGATTCTAACAAAGGCTTGGGGGGAGGGGGAGGCAGGAAGGAGGCAGGGGAACAGTTGGGCTGGGCTTTTGGTCGGGGAACTAGAGAGAAAGAAGACTGGGGACTAGGTGGGAGCCCAAAAACTTGGGCCTCATCTCCCGGCCCCCCAGAAGGGCCTGACTGAGGGGTCCTGTCTAGACTAAGAAGCTCTGAGTTGGATTGTGTTCCTGTCATCTCAAATAAACCTTTTAATCTACTGTCTGCCTGAGAGTCACTGTAAATCCCAGGAAGCAGGGGTGCAGGGACCGGACTCCCCACACTCCGTGACAGTAGTGTGGGAAAATTTGACTGTCCACCAAACTTGACTGTCCAGAGGACAAAGAAAGTCAGCCCCTAGGATTGTAGGATATTTTTGGCAGACTCCAAGAGCACAAGTTCAGTGGCGCTGCGTCTACACTGCAAAGCAATAGGGCTTGAACCATGGGTCTGGGCTTGACTCAGACTCGGACTCCCATGAGGTCCTGGGTACAAGTTCTGGGTTAGTGTGATTTTACACTGCAGTTTAGACATACCCATAAAAAGCTACATAAATCTGAATCTGAATTCCGATCCATGTTAGAAGACAGAGCTAGCAGGATGCTACCTGGTTACAGATGGTCTTGTGAAAGGCTTGCATTGCATTAGTAACAGAAGTTCCTCAGTTTGTTATGCATATCATTGTGGGATTGGGCCCATCTGGTATAATAGAAGAAAAGATCAATACAAAATATTTAATAGAACTTTTATTTTAGAATAAAGGATGTTTGATTTAGAAGCTGAGTGTATTCTCTTGACATATTTTTCATAGGGTATAAAAATGTGGATACTTCAATGGCTTTGTTAGCTACAACACAAACGTACGTTTCTTGCTAGCAATCTACACACAGAATGTTTCAAATTATATGTCTATAGGAGATTTCATATTTTGATATGTTATGGATTGTATAACAGTTGTAACCGATTAGGTTTGTTCCATTTCTAGTCTACAGCTGGTAATGAATTCAGCTAAGAATTATTTAAAGCTGAGGTTCATGAAAATACCCTCATACTGGCCAAATTTCATTGGTTTAAAGTTCTTACACAATCTGTTTTTGAACTTCAGGGTTTAGCTCATAAAAGATATCCACAAAGCAGAGTCCCAGGTTTGTAGCATAACTGATTATAAGAAACACCTCACAAAGGAATTTGAAAATTGCTATAGCTGGATTATTGCCATTTGAAAATTGATTAAAATCAGAATCTTAAATAAAGGAATTGATAGCAACATAATATGCATGGGGAAGACAGGCCATGCATATGATCGTTTAGTCAGTATCCAAACTGTCTCGTATGAGAATGGCAGCTGGTTGCAAGCCCCATCCAATCACAGCCCTAGAAACTATTTTATAGCATGATTGGTGTGTATGGACCTTTACAGACACATGCAAGACAAAGAACCAATTCTTGATCTATTACTTTAATCAAATTTATAATAGTGTAACATCTTTGAAGTCAGTGGAATTGCATTAACACTGACATAAATGAGAGCAGACTGGCTCAAAGGCCCTCCTCTGAAGAACTTATGATACAAGGACCTGATTGTGGAAATACTAATGGACATAGTGCTTACTACTCTGTGTAGCACTATATCTGGTAATGATTGCAGGGTCAGGTTCTAGGGACCCTTTATTGTCTTTATTGGGGCTAGTTTAATGAGTAAAGGATGTGTAGTTAGATACTGAGTTAGACAATGTACAGACAGAAGGTGGCGGGGCAGGAGATGCAACAAGCTCATGTGATTTGGATTGCTTATGTTTGACACACATTTTGTAGTTACAGGAGAGTGGGAAGGAATTAGTTTGGTTGTGTTGTAATTTTTATTATGTTTTACATATTTGGCAAGAGGGTCTGGTTAAAGGTGGAAAGTTAACTGAACAAAGTGAATTGTCAGGAGGAACTTGCAAGGAAGAGCATCTTTGTGGAAAAGAAAAATGTAGTACATGAAGATACAGTATTGTGCAGAGACTTGAGATACTGATATTAACTAGATATTGATCTTAGTTAAGCTAGAATATCATCTGATCAGAATCTGTATCACCATGCAAAAGATGGAAGATAGAAGAAAGATACTAGATAAAAATATTGTGGAAATAATGTCAGATCTCTGGTATGCTTTATTGCTTTGGATTATAGGAAAATACATTGTAAGGCAGATTGTTGATTTACTGCAAACTACTACAGACAATCAGGACATAGTTCAACAACCCTCCCTGTACATTTTTGAAATTGTTTGTGGAAGAACACTAGAAGTTGACTGTATTTTACATTTTTGCTTCACATTTGAAAAGAAAAGGATTCATTTGACCAAAATGTTTATCAAGGTGAAGTTTCCCTCAGTGATCTTCCACCATAATGCCAGCTGTGCCATTATTTCACCAAATTGTCATGACATTTTAGTTGTATTAATGTTTCAAAACTCCAATGAAAGGAATTCTAGTAAAGTGGAACAGCAATAAATTTGACTGTTGGCAAGTTAATTCACTGGCTAGTTGCCAGTTGTGGGACCTGCCCCAATATAAACTTCTTAGTAGTAAAGTTACTAAGTTAGTTAAACTACTAAAATCATAATTACTCAAACTTTTATTTTAGCACAGAAGCAAATAATTGCATTAACTAACAACTTGGCATTCCGCAGAACAAAGTGTACTGTCCACTATCTGCTTTGGTATTCCTCCCCATTTGCAAAACCTATCAGCCCACATAATTTTTTCCCACTTGGGTATGGGGATGTTTTCGTTTTTAGGCCCTTTCTGTTCTTAATTTAGAAATCATATTAACGTAAGCATGGCTTGTGTTAGAAAAGAGCAAATGTAGACATCTGTATTGACTAAGGATGAAAGTGGCAAACAGGTCAATTTTTCACTGTTTGAGGAGCCTTTGTCAGACTTAGCTTTGTTCCATTGCTGCTTTTGCTACTCCCCCTACAGGTTCATGGGTCTAGGATTTCTCACTTTTGAACACCCACACTCACACACCCTATTTCTCTCTCTCTTTCTCCCTTGCTCACTCACACACAACTCTATCTTGATTTAATCACTAGCCCCAAACGTAGCTTCGGCCATCTTCTTCTAGTCAGTGAAATGACCCCAGTACAATGTGCCAAGTGAGAGAAATTTACTCCAGTTGGCCTCTCTTGAAGCAGCTACTTTGGGGAGAGCTTTCCTCCTCCTGATGTGATCCAGAAACGAATAAAATGATAATTCTGGATTCAATCTTTGACCAGTCTGTTACTGCTGCCAGGAACTGATGGCATTTGCTAAGTTCAATAGATCTAAGATTTAGGAGCTTGATGCTGATGTGCTATGCCAGTTATTGTTGTATAATTGCAAACATATTCTTTCTTCCCTTGTTATTTTCCCCTAAAGGACGATAATTTTCTTTAATATCAACTAGATGGATCTGCAGAGCACAGCAGATCAGAAGCAATAACAGAGGGGCTGATCCTGAGAGGGGCTGAACACTTGTCACTTTCATTGAATTCAGTGGGAATTGCAGGTGCTCAGCAACTCTCAGGATCAGGCCCAGAGCTTGCACACTGTGTCGTCCCAGACTAACACCTTCCAGAATGTCCAGTGCTTTCAATGTGTGTGACGTCGTTCAGCTCATGTTGTTAGTCCCGGGGGCCTTTGAGGGGGCAGGCTGTTTTTTTGAAGGCCTGTTGGATTTCCTCTTCCACACCTACTTCCTTACTCCTCTCCGCCCCTTTCTTTATTCACACCATATTAGTGTAACCAATCTCTCTACTCACAAGGATGGAGGAGGCTCCCTCCAAAGCCTGCTAATGGTCTTGGAGAGCTACCTGCAGTACTAGTTTCTATTGGAAACTTGAGCATATTGGGCCTGGTTCTCATCAAGGCTCTTTTACACCAGAGCAAGGGGCAAAACTGGAAATCAGGTGATGGACTGAGTGACAATCTGATTCCTTCCTGCTCCCAGGTCAGTGCAGCGATGGTGTGGCCCTTTGCATGGGGCTCGTCGCAAAGCCACAATTTAGCCCTTATTTTAATACAGCACTTTGAACATATGCCATCTTAGTGTGCTGAGTATAATACTGTAATTATTTTCTGAAACCAAATTCAAAATATTGTGGGAAAAGGCAAAGCTGCTTTAATGGGAAAAATTGAATAGGCATAGGAAATAAATGTGGTGGGGCTGTGGTTCTGAATGGGCATGATGGGTCCAATTCTGATTCTCATTACACTGGTTTTACCTGAGAACAACATTTTGTCTGGTGTTGAATTAAGTACAGCAGTCGCGGAAAGACAGCCAGTTGTAGGAGATGTTAAACACAAATGCAACACTTACGTTTTGCCAACTCAATGGGATGTGGAACCACAACGCACTTCATCTGTTATTTTTTCCTTCCACACTGAATCCTAGTGTTACAGATAATTTGTTAAATTGCATATTCTCAGATATAAAAGTAGTTAATTTTTTCCATCAATAAGAGCCAATGTTTGCATCAATTCTGTAGATCTTTCTAATTTTGATGTAATTATTTTTATGAAAACCTCAAGAGATTTGACTATTTTATATATATACAGTCATTTTTTCAAGTTTACAAGTCTTTCTGTTACATTAGTCCAGTTCTGCATTTTGAAAACATACAGTGGAAATTTCTGCCTTCTTTTTAATGTCTTATAATTAAGTCTTAAATATATCAAATCATGTGCAGATACAGTACATTTTAAGTGCTGAGGAATCTGTCCATTTTCTTTCAGCTTTTAGGTCTAAAGAAGTTTTCAACAAAACCTATAACCAAAAGGTGAAACCCACAGTGATCAAAATGTGTCAGTTGCTCTGACTTTGCCCTGATCTGCATTGCCGGCAGAGGAAAGAGAACAATTTAAATTGAAGAAAAAGCAATTGCGGACTCATTAAAATAGAGGGCGATGAAAAGCTCATTACAAATAAAAGGCTACGGCTTGTCCTCTACTACTGCAGTGCACAGGGATGAGTGCAGGCGGTGCGGGAAGCCTTTCTTTGCCCCCATGTAGGGAATAAGGCAGGATCTCTCCTTAGCATTCACACTATGCTCACTCCCCCAGCTGCCAAGACATTAGTCCACAGCCTAGTTATTTAATGTGATGACTATTTTTCCGTGGCTTCCCTCTTTCCAACCTTTCACCACCACGGACCATGAGAGAATATTGCCACCAAAATAATTTTCCTTTTCTGTGCTTGTGACCTTGACTTCTTCCCTTCTCTAACTTCCTGTCTCCTTCTGCATACAGCTAATGGGTAAGGTTTTTAAGACGGGGACTTAAAGCCAGGATCTTCAAGCCATACTTAGGTTCTTAAAAAATTGACTTGGTTTTACCTGAAAGCACCCAGCAGCTCCTGTTGGCTCTTCCTTGTGTTTGTACAAGGCCCAGCACAATTGGTTTCCAGTCCCGATGGGGCCTTTGGGCGTTGCCTTAATACAATGTTTAGCAATAATAACTGTGTTTTAAAACTGCTTAGATTTTAAGTTGGTGTTCCTTGCAAATACAAATCAACTTCAACAAATTATCTGAAGCAGACAGAGCTATTTTTATGGGTGTTTTGGAAACTAGTATATTTGACAGTTCTTGGCTAGAAAACATTATACTTGCCTCAGACTGTTACCATAAATTATGCCAGAGTCACTTAACAAGTCTCTTTGCCGAGACCATATCCTGTGGTAAACATGGAAGTGCAGACTAATAAAAACAGGTTTAAAGAAGTGTTACTACAGGTGACTACCATAATTCTTATTTTTCTGTGATATTCTAGCTTCATTGTGGCCGCTTTTAAGAGATGATGGTGTAAAAGATGCAGAGCTGCTCACTTCTACATGGGCATAAGTGAAAGAGAAAGGTTCAGAAGCAAAGATTCTAATAGGTTCTAAAACACTGGATAGTATCAGTTAAAATTATTTTCTTTTTTCAAAGCAGCCACAGTTAATTAATTATCTGAACATCATGAGATTTGAGCAATAATTTATTTCAAATATTAGTTGCTGATTCCAATGATTTCAAGTATAAAGTTTACAAGATAATGTGGTTTTAACTCAGGCCTCAAAGCAGCAAAACACTTAAGCATAAGCTTAAGTTGAAGCATGGGAGTAGTCTTACTGAAAGTGTCTTGACTTTAGAGAAGCTGTGAACCCACAATTCCAAATGAAGTCAATAGGAGAGGCAGGTGGCCAGCTCCTCTGAGATTCAGGCCCCTGAGAGTCTGATCTCATCAGTACACATTGGGGGTTAACAACGATAAAGTCAGTGAAGTTATTGTGGTGAAAAACTGGGGTGAAAAAGGCATCAGGAGCTGGATTTTAATCTATTAACATCAGCCATCATCATCATCCCTATCTTTAAATGTTATATGTAATTTGTAAAACATATGTTATATGTAATATGTAAAAACAAGTTCATAATATAATATTTGGAGGAGGTGCTATTGGAAGTTGCTAAATGAAATGTGGGTGTAATTGAGCCTCTTTGGGGCAAATTACATTAGCTTCAGGGAACACCATCTCTGAAATTCACTCTGAGGTTTGTTTTCTTAATTTTGGCCCATCATTTCCTGAATTCTTCTTTTATGAGATAGATTTGTTATGTTAAACTGTTGATTGTTTGCTTTAGCAATACTAAATATAATTTAGAGATTATGGAGAAATGCTTTGAGAAAGGAGAGAGAATTTAAACTGTAGATAACTAGTTGGGAGCAGAGGATGAAGTCCTGCAAATAAATGTGCATGAAGGTACTCTCAGCTGTAAGAATTATATCAGTGCTGTGGAGATTCATGGTGAAGTACATAAAACCAGGAACAAAACTCATGTCCAATTATTTTTAAATTAAGCTTGGCTGCTTTTCTAAAATATCTGCTCTAGGAATTATTTTGGGGAGTGACATGTGCTATACAGAAGGTTAGCCTAGATGATCCAGTGGTCCCTTCTGACCTTAGAATCTGCAAATAGGAATCTATTGAATAGCGTTGACACTTAGAAATACTGAAAGTCAAAGGAATATTTTTAAATGGTAGAAAAGTAAGCAAAACAATAAATTTTAGCTCTTCTTGTATTAAAAGGAGAAAAGCCAAATTTTTGGCATTGATTCTACTTCCCTTACCAAGTCCCCTGTGTGCTCTCTGTACCTTTTAAATAAATACATTGGATTACAATAATCTTATGTCCCTTATTTTTTATTTTTTTCTAGATCTAAACATTAAGTTGGAGGCTTACAGTTTTCAAGTTATGACGCCATAGGGAGAACACAGCCTTGTTCTGATTATTGGAGAGGTAGCTATACATCCCACAAGTTTGGTTCACAATTGATTCCTTACCACACATCCTTGGCATAAAACTACTTATTTATTGATGTATATGTGCATCAAGTAGATTATTAGTTAATAAAAACATTTCTTCCTATGTGTTGCAAAGGTGATAGATACACAAAAGATAAATAAAGCAATGCATTTCCTCCACTCTACTTTTATTATGAGTAATTTAAAATTTCCTTGCTATTGATATATTTTTTAATTCTTTACTTAGAAAGTTACTGATGCTGCAAGAATTATAAGAGTTCTTAATATTAAAACTTGCTTGTTAAAGACACTTTATTGACAATCTGGAAAGCAGCAGAAGTAGGGTTGCCAGTTTTGGTTGGACGTATTCCTGGAGTTTTCATAACATGATATAATCTTTAATTAAAAATTAATCTTTAATTCCTGGAGACTCCAGGATAATCCTGGAGGGCTGGCAACCCTAAACAGAAATTAAATTAGTCTAGTTTATTTGTCTGTAGAACTGATATATAATCTACTCAAACCAATCTTAACAGCCAGAGCAGGTATTAATAATACTTAGTAACAAACTCTATAATAAAAAAGAATATATTAAAATGTGCAACAGATATGATAAAAGACAATCTTCTTTATATTTTTTCTGGCCTATATTCACTTAGTCTTGTAGGGAGTAGAATATTAAAACAGTAATTGATTAATGACAACATTATGAGAAGATATTACACAGTTTCCTCAGTCCACCAAGAAGATTTCACATAGCTTATTGTGATTATCAACTCATAGTCTTGTATATACTATATACTGGAATTAGGGTTTTTCAGATTAACCATATCATAACTGTGACCATGATCACAAAATACCATTTAACTGATCAGATTTATATGCTGTTGTGTAATGCTTTGCATTTATCTCTATATACATGCATGAAGCAACTGTTTTCAATATAGATTTCCCTTGTTGCTTTGCTCATTTCTCACTTGATTTATTTAAAAGAAATGAAACTGTGTGACCATCACTGGCCAAGTACAAACAAGATAAGTGGTTATCACAGAACGGTCTCCTGGTTTTCTAAATTTATCATTCATTAGCTGGCAAGGGTTGAAATAACTAGTAAAGTGTGATTTAATGCCATCTGAGGGTTTTATTCTTATTTGATGGTGTTCTGACTTTGGTTTGCAAGTGTTGGGAATAAGTACATATACATGCAGAGATTTGCTATTTGTCAGAAGTTCATAGTAACTAAATTAGTGTTTTATGAAAAATGCCTTCTATTATATCTTTCCAAGGCAAAATGGAGGGCCCAATTCTTCTTAGAAATACTGATGTAGCTCCATTGATTTAAGTAAAGATGGTCTAAATCAGGGGTTCTCAAACTGGGGGTTGGGACCCTGCAGGGGATTGCAATGTTATTATATGCGGCAGGGTGAGCTGTCAGCCTCCACCCCCAACTCCGCTTTGCCTCCTGCATTTGTAATGGTATTAAATATGTTTTAAAAAGTGTTTTTAATTTAGGGGGGGGGGGTCGCACTCAGAGGCTTGCTGTGTGAAAGGGATCGCCAGAACAAAAGTTTGAGAACCACTGGACTAAATTATTAGGCACAACTTCAACAAGGTAATTTAGCTCACTCCTAACTCTAGGAATGTGACAAGTTTAAGATTAGCAACCATGTTAGTCTGTATCTCTAAAGAAAACAATGAAGACTTGTGGCACCTTAGAGACTAACCAATTTATTTCAGCATAAGCTTTCGTTGACTATAGCCCACTTCATCGGATGCATAGTGGGCTATAGCCCACGAAAGCTTAGGTTGAAATAAATTGGTTAGTCTCTGAGGTGCAACAAGTGTTCTTCTAGAAATGTGAATAATCCCATTTATCAGCCTGTGCTCTAACTCACTCCCCAAAGTGTCTAACATAAGTCAGTAATAAGTCATGGGTAAAATTTTCAAGACACCTACCGTATTTTTCGCCCTATAAGACGCACTTTTTCTTCCCCAAAACGGGGGGGGAAAAGTTGGTGCGTCTTATAGGGCGAATGCAAAAAAAAAAAAAAAAAAGCGCCTCGCTCTCCCGTCCCCGCCGCGCGGGCGGGCTGCCGGGGTTCCCCCCTCCCCGCCGGACCAAAAAAAAAAAAAAAAAGGCGCCTCGCTCTCCCGTCCCCGCCGCGGGCGCGCTCCTGGCGCGCGGCGGGGACGGGAGAGCAAGGCGCTTTTTTTTTTTTTGGTCCGGCGGGTAGGGGGGAACCCCGGCAGCCCGCCCGCGGCGGGGAGGGGGGAACCTCGGCAGCCCGCCCGCGCGGCGGGGACGGGAGAGCGAGGCGCTTTTTTTTTTTTTTTTCCCTCCGGATTTTTTATTAAAAAACGAGGGGGCGTCTTATAGGCCGGAGCGTCCTATAAGACAAAAAATACGGTAAGTGATATAGGTGCCTAAGCCCTATCAAAAGTCAGTGGGATTTAGGCTCCTAAACCACATAGGAACTTTTGACCATTTTACCCTTCAAGTATTTATGCCATATTAACAAAAATATTTGTTATTCTATGCTTGGACTGTGACTTACAGTAGCAAAGGGAAGCTAATTCAAAAGGAAGGCTGAGTTTCTGACCTCAGTTTATCCTTTTCTGTCTTGGAATTGCATATGTCACACTATGCATGCTTGTAATATCTTTTTTAATACAGTAGTTAAGGTTGGAGTGCCAGCCTTAACTATGAATCTCCTTGCTTGTATTGGCTTCTCACAACTGTCATTACTTACAGTAAATGTGGGGCTTTTCATATAAATTTAATTTAATTCTCATGGGGTTTGTAGACAGAGAAAAATTCCTCATGCAATAGTGTGAGAGCTGCAAGTGTTATTTTGAGATATTGTAGTTCCTTGTCTCTTGGAACTACTGAACAGACTCAATACAGGGTGCAATCTCATTGTACCTAAAAGCTACAAAGGGAATACAGAGCGGTCTCTGTCTTAAAAGTCCTTATGAAATATTTGTGGGGAAATGTGCTACACATACACACTGCTTTAACTGTGCTTTTAGAAATGAAGTGACCTGCTCAGGCTTTTCATTAAAAGGTTTTACAGACACTCCCCGAATTGTGTTAACCCAACGTATGCAAATCCGAGTTTAAGGGAAAAGTTCCATAAGCTAGAAATAGGAAGGGTTTTTTGGTTTCTTTTTTTTTGTGCATAATGGTTGGAAATACATTTCCGACTTACACAAAATTCAAGTTACACAAGGCATTCTGGATGCTTGCGTAAGTCAGGGAGCATCGGTACTAGATTTTCAAATAGAAAATATACATGTCCAATTTTTCTGAAATTATTGCTTTACAGAGGAACAGCTAATTGGAAATAAAAGGTTGCCAAACCTCTAATTTGGGTGCATAGTACCTTATACATGCACATTTTTGTTTGCTCTGTTTGCTCACACAACTGTTGTTTGTACAGGAAAAGGGTATGCACAAAATATGCATGTGCAAAGGTAGAGGTTGCTTTTTAAACACAACCTACTGGGCCAACAGGCTCTGATTACATGGATTAGTATTGCATGGCTGTACCGCTGATGGTGGATTATAAAAATATTTGCAGGCAGATGGGATTGTAAATTATTTAAAAAACCAACAATAATTCACCATCATAGTCTGACTCCAGTAAACTATGCAAGTGTCTAAATCAGATATGAGGCCACAATAAATGTCAGCCCTTCACAATATAGTTAGTTATATTAGCTCTGTCTTATTTTTAAACACTTGAGGCCCTTGACTAATGGTCTGGAAAAAAGATTAGCTTGAAAAACAAAGCTGAGTCATTGAATAAGAAGTACAGAAAAAAGCACCTGAAATAATTACCACCTTCATTTCTTATACTCTTATCAATTAAAAATTGGGAAGCTGTTTTTTGGTAATGTAAAAAAGTCAAGGTGTTTTAGGCTTCAATTAAGCAATTTTCCTCATACTCTTTATTGAAATTAAACACTTTCAGATTACAGGTAAAATCAAGATATCAACCCTTTGGCCTTCTCCAAGGATTCCCATTCACTATTCTTCAGGCCCATTTAATCTCTTTATATAAAAGTCAAATGGTGTATGCGTGCGTGCGTGTATGTGTGCGTGTATGTATGTGCACTTACTCCTTCCACACCGTTTGAGCTAGAGACTTGAAATTTGGTACAGTTAGAGGTCTTAGGGTCCTAATCAGGGTAAGAGTCGAAAATTTTTCAAATCTCACCTCTGACGCCCCCCAGGGGTGAAATTATTTAAAGGCCAATCACATCAGCTGGGCAGCTGCTGTTCTCTGTGACATAGTTATGATGTCATAATACCCCCCTCCAACAGACCCCGCACTCGCTCAGCTCTCTGCCCCCTCTCCCCTCCAACGGACCCCGCACTCGCTCAGCTCTCTGCCCCCTCCCCCCTCCAACGGACCCCGCACTCGCTCAGCTCTCTGCCCCTCCCCACCTCCGATGGACCCGAGTTGGGTTTGGTCAGAGGGTAAGTGAGGTAGGGGTGTCGGGTTTGGTCGGGGGGTGAGGTGGGGGTGTCGGGTTTGGTCGGGGGGTAAGTGAGCCGGGGGTGTTGGGTTTGGTCTGGGGGGGGGTGGGAAGGTGTCGGGGTGGGTGAGGGGTGGGTGTTGGGGTTGGTCAGGGGGTGTTGGGTTTGGTGGGGAGGTAAGGTGGGGGTGTTGGGTTTGTTTGGGGGGGTGAGGAGGGGGGTCTGGGTTGGTCGAGGGGTAAGTGAGGTGTGGGTGTCGGGTTTGTTTGTGGTGGTAGGTAGGGGTGTCGGGTTTGGTTGGGGGGGAAAGTGAGGTGGGTGTGTCAGGTTTGGTCTACGGGGCGTGAGGTGTCCTGATTAGGACCCTAACGCCTATAACTGTACCAAATTTCAAGTATCTAGCTGAAACTGTGTGGAAGTAGTAAGGGAACATAGATACATACACACATGTACACATACACCATTTGACTTTTATATATATAGATTTCCCTAATAAGGATGATGATGTTCAGAAGGCTGGATTTGATTTCATTTTCACCACTGAGAGATTTCTAGTAAAAAATCTAAATTACCATATCATAGACATGACAAAACAATAGTAGATATGGCAATGGCTACACTTCTTGGGTTTTTATTCATGGTATTTATTGGCTGTAGGCAGTGCAGTCTTTCAGCATGTGTTTGAGTAAACAAATTCTCAAGAGGTAACAAAGAGTCCTGTGGCACCTTAAAGACTAACTATAAAGTTTTGAAGCATAAGCTTTCGTGGGCTAATACCCACTTCGTCGGATGCAAGCAGTGGAAGCAGTCTTCCACTGCTTGCATCCGACGAAGTGGGTATTAGCCCACGAAAGCTTATGCTTCAAAACTTTATAGTTAGTCTTTAAGGTGCCACAGGACTCTTTGTTACCTCTGCTATTCCAGACTAACACGGCTACTTCTCTGATTCCTAAATTCTCAAGAGGCACTGACTCTGGGAAATATGATTGTTCCTTCAAATTGTACATTGCCACACCATTCTATTCATGTTGTATCACACAGTGTTAGGAAGCTCATCTACATGGGTTTCAGACCCAGAATGAGGTCTCATAAAGGAATCCAGGGTACATTTCAACCTTGCTGTAAGAGGGAAATTGTGAATGTTTGGGAGACCCTCCCTTCAGAAATGTGCAGTTTTACAATTTTGTTTTTGTGCAAGTAATCAGACAGCAATGCTTTGAAACAACAGATGAGGGAAGATGGGGGCATTCTTCTCATAGCAGCTAAATTTCTAGGTTTGAAATTGGAGTAATATCCACTTAGACTTTTATTTTCTTCTGCAGTTCATCTTGGAGAGATGAATGCTGTCATTATAGCATTATAGACAGACTTAATCATTCTGAGATATAATCCTCTGAGTCCTTGACCTGGAAACTGTAAATTAGTTCTTTCTAAAGATGGAAAGCAAATGTTTGTCTTTTACCACAGATATGACCAGGAAGCTGACAGTCTTCTGCACAAGAAAAGGGAAAATCCACTGACTTGTGGGGAATAAAGGCTAATAAAGGGCCTAGTGAGGCTTGGGAGAAACAATTCAGCTGTTTTAGTGGCCTTCTATTGACTGATGTTTCTGATGACTCAGGTTAAGAGGGAGAGCCTGAAAAGATTGGTTGATTCAAACAGCTGGCTCTGTTCCTCCCATTGCTTAGAAAAAAATCATCAGGCAAAAGAAAATCAAAAATAAAATATGCTACTTTGCATGATATCAATTGAGTACCTCTTCCTATGTTCCCACAACAGTGGTCTGATTTTCTTCTGCACTTGTCCATGGCATTGTTCAGACTGCTTTGCTGGGAGACAATCTACTTTATGTTTCTCATGATCCTGCAGAAGGTCAAATCATTTCTGCCTAGTAGCCAGATTAATAAGTGAGCACTGGATCTAAAATGGCTTGTTAAAAACTCCCTTCTGCCATAAGATAGCAGCATAGTGTTCTGTTTTACTCTGATTAGGTTCCTACACTGCACTCATCATCATGGAATCTTCAGAAACAATCTCTTTTCCTTTTAAAAGATAGAATTATTAAAGAAATATCCATGTGTAAATACAGTGGAAATACTATTAGAAGCTAAGCATATCAAAAAAAATTTGGAGCTGCGGGAGCTGAGGTTTCAGAACATGAAGGCAGAAAGGATTTTCCTTTTGGGTAGTAGTAACTTATATCCCTGGAATAAGAGTATGCTGCAAGCTCTGTCTTTATATAAACATGTGCAATGGTCCAACAAACCTTTTCAAAATTATTATTAAAATATTCCACCTGCAAACCATTTTTTAATGTCCTCTCAAGTACCCCATCTGAGCTCAGTAGGTCATCTTAAAGGATCTTTTATCACAATTGTATTAATATGCCATCTTAGCCATAGGCCACAGAGCACAAGTTTTTGACAGTATCCGTTCCTACTACCCCAGCAGGGTCCAGGCTTCTGGTCCAGTCTTGCACTGAAATTAATGGCAATTTTGCCTTTGGCATATAGTATTTAGCATTTAAGCTGTTTTGATTGGCTACACAAGACACCTCTTTTGTTTTTATTTGCTGATTGGCTGAGTATGGTTCTTAGCATTGGCCTGCTAAAGCCAGGGTTGTGAGTTCAATCCCTGAGGTGGCCAGTTAGGGATATGGGGCAAAAATCTGTTGGATGATTCAGTTGGGGATTGGTCCTGCTTTAAGCAAGGGGTTGGACTAGATAATCTCCTGAGGTCCCTTTCAACCCTGACATTTTATGATTCTATGACTCATGTTCCCAACATGAAAGAAGAATTCATAAATGTGCAAACTCTAAAATAACACTGGATGCCAATGGCCCCAACTAGCTGCTGGAGCAGTCAGGGAGCACTTGGGCAGGTGAGTCCTAGCCATGCCTTTTTTACTCTCCCACGTAAGCCCCTTTGCCAGCTGCAAGGAAGGAGGTTGATGTAGGAGCCATTATGCTGTCTCTTTGCCATCAAAGCATTCTTCTACACTGGAATTATCTTTCCATGGCCCACCGCACCAGTCTTAGGTCTGCTTTATGTTGTTGGCATGGAACAATGCACGTGGAATACAGAGAAGAATATGAGCCATTATCATCTCTAGATTTCAAGAGCATTCATTTAATCCCTGACCATCTTGTTTCCTGCCAATTTACAGTACTTAAGGTTGAAAAATGAAGAGTTAGTAGCATTATGAAGCAGAGAAATAGAGTTCTATGTATGTGATATGAAGAAATCCCTCGTTAAGCATGAGACGGTTGAGTTGTAGGCTAATTATCTTTCCCATTTGCCATCTAATAGGATTTTGTAACTCATGGGGTTTAAGGTTTGTCTGTTTTCACTTTCCTTCATTGTGAAACGTGGACATCTATGTCAAAGCCAGCAATGAAACTAAGCATGTTAAGATAATAAATCTCTAATTAAAAGACAGTTACTTATTTTGGATGAACAAGTCTGCATTGTTCAACAGAGGTGTGTTTGGGATAATTGGTTATTTGGAAGGGTAATGCTCCAAGAACATGAATTCCTGCTTAATAAGCTTTAGCTGTGGGAAGAGTTGAGACTGAACTATAAAAAAAACCAGGCCTTTCAAAATATTGTCTGTGAGAAAAATATATGATTTAGTGTTTCCATTTGCACAGAGGAAATAGCAATACTTTGCTTGACCCATATAATAAATTCTCTTTAAACTTTGTCATATGATTTACTCCTCCAGGATGCGAAGCAGTTGAGGGAAAAATCAAATGTATTAAAATAACCTGCTCAATACAAAAATTCTATCATGTTAGGCATAGGATCAGATTTTACTTTATTCCTTCCTTAGAGGCTTGACTGTGTGATAAAAACAATTCCTAAAAAAAAGAAAAGGAGAATCTATCAGAATTTGAAAACACATTTGCACTATACTATTTAATTAGCAGTTAGCATTTGGTATTCTTATGCAAAGATACACCTGCAACTTTGAGACTTACAGGAAGTTAGCAAGCAAAATGCCTTTAGTGCTTGACTAATGTTTTGTTGCCCATTAGCAACATATTGTCTTTGAAGTGTATGGTCTCCAGCCTGTTATACAACAGTTGCTTCCCCATCGCTGTATCAGAAGGAAAATTCTGGAAGTTTTATTTTAGCAAAAATGTATCTTTTGTTTATTCTGCTAGATTAAATATGGATATGAAGAAGACCTACGGATATATAACTGGGAAGCACTCAGAACCATAAGTACTAGAGCTGATAATGATTTATAATATATAAGTGTAAACATGCTAAGCAATCAGTGTTGGTTAACCTTCATAGTTCTTTGATTGGCATTCAACTGGTCATGTCTAGAAAATGGAGAATTACAAATTTTTATTACAGGTAGCCTCATTATCCTTTTTTGCTTAGTAAATATTTATGATCAATATTTGTAAATGGAAATCTTAATGTCTGTGGTGAAAAGGCTGTCTTTTCAAAAGTCCTCTGTGTCAGCCTCCCACAGATATCAATGGAAGAATTTCCCATTGACTTAAGCCAATGCTGAGCCCTTATGAAAATACTATCTCTAACCTTTAGACCTGAGAGAGATTGGATCCAAAGATTAACTGAATTCTGGACTATAATCCTTAAAGCATGATAGCCTTGGTGTGTCACTTGAAAGAAAAACTTATGGTTTCACAACCTTTTAAAATAAATTCCAAAAACAAAAAGCCCTACAAGAAATTTTAGCTCAAACCTAATCTTGGGAAGATTTTTCTCAGTAGATTCCAATGATAGATTCATTCACTACCATGCGTTCATTTATAGATACAGTCTAAAGAATTCTGAATGTATTAAAATCAGAGACAATCAAGATGCTTTTAGAACATTTGTCTAACCTGAAAACATTTGTAAAGCTGCTAAATTGTTTCCCTGATTCTTGAGTTGTATGAAATCAGGCAGTAGCAACATCTATTATATTGGTGTCTTTTAAATGGAAGGCAGTAAATTCTCAATCCGTCCCTAGAATAATTTTGGCCAGTTGTAAGATGGCTTCTGTATCCTTATGTCAGGAAGAAATTTGGCCCAGTTTTAACTCTGAGCACTGAAGCATTCTAAGATCAATTACTTGCATTAACTAGGAGCCAGTGTACCACTTTCAATTGCCTGGGCATATCATCGCAAGATATTATGGATTTAAAAAATAAAAGTGTTGAAGCTAATAATTAAATTAAAATATTCTTCCTGGGGGGAAAATACTCTCAATCATGAAGTCAGTGGGGCTACTCATGGATTTAAAGTTAAGCAAGTGCTTGTTGGATCTGGGACAGCATGCTCATCACCTCAGAAGACAGAGCCCTATGTGGGTTTGTTAGTATCATTTCACAATAGGTTGCTTAACCAGGCTGTGTTAGGTATCCGATAAAGTCAAGAGACTCACTATTTAATGTATATTTCCACTTTTATTATATTTATAACTAGCTAAATGCACTTCAGTTTCTAAAAAGAGCACAATTTAACACGTCATGATCACCTGAAAACCTTATTGGGATGCGCATAAGCTCCTTCACAGCATAGGCCTCATTATGGATCATAATTGCATAGCCCAGCTTGCTTCCTGTAAATAATCTCTATGGCTCCATTGCAATCGCACCACCACTTTTTAGCTAATTATCTCCCCACAGGAAAAGCCTGAGAAAACAGGTGACTGGGGGAAATGACCAACTTTCCCAATGAACCGGTGGTGAACCCAACCAATTTAAATGGGTTTGTATTTATTTTGTGGGGGACCTACGATGTCAGAAAGATAAAAATATTGCATTGTTCCTCTTCATGATACCCCTTTCAGAGGATATGTTTTCATTCTGGCACTCCATTATCCTTAAATCCTAAAGGCTGTCCTTTCTGAATTAGTCACTTGTCAGAGGAGGGCCCAATGTTTTTATATTTTAACCGGAGAAAATATATCTTGAATCTGTGTTGAATTTGGAAGTCTGATTTGGCTCAATTAAAATGTGATTAGGCCTTCTGTCTCCATTGTAGGAGCTCTGGAGAAACATTTCATGTTGAAGGCTGGCTTGCTGATTTTGGCTGAAATAAAGATGGAGAGAAATGTGCTTTGGTATGAGAAATTCCAGCACTCCCACTAGGTAAAAAAATTTCTCTAGACTGTAGCATTTCATCAAGTTCCCCATTAATATGTCTCAGTGCATCACAATCATTAGAATTTGGAAGGCCACCAACTTTACAATGAGCTAGGATATTTATTATATATGCTATGTAGTATTCATTTTGTGGAGATATTTGATTAAAAGTATATCTCCCTCTCTCGTTATAGGCTGTGAACCTCTTACATGTTGGATTGTCAGTGATTTTACTCTATGCAGTGTTGATGTAGCCACTTTCCAGGATATTTAAGAGACAACGTGGGTGAGGTGGACCAATAAAAGATATTACCTCATCCATCTTGTCTTTCTAATGTTTTTTACTGTACATTAAGTGCATTGGGCAAGATGCTGAATTTTCTTAAACCAGGGTAAATCTAGTGTAACACCATTAACTAGAATAGATTATTTCAGAATAACACTGGTGTAATCAGATAAGGATCCAGCCATTTAACTTTTCTTTGAGCTATAGAGCTGACCCAATACAAAACAAAAAAGTGATTTACACAGGAGCATAGAAAGTACCTTCAGCTTCTCAGCAGCATATAGCTGATACAATTGTGGGCTTTGTAATTTATGTCACCTCCACTATATCTGACCTTTATAGGCACTCTTGCTTGCTTGTCTTTTTATGGAATGTTATTTTTCCAGATGGAAATATTTAAAAGTTGACTTTTCATTTAATCAAATGCAGAATCTGGAGTGTACCTGTTAGAGATAGATTCTCTGATCTAAAGGTGGATAAACCTTTGCACAGGAACATGGGATAATGAAAGTGATACATCAGTGATTTAGAAACTAGACCCTGTGAACTGTCTTTTTTTTTTTTTATTCTGAGATAATGTCTGCTGGAATTTATTCCTGTTCCACTCATTGTTCCCTGGAAAAACTAGCAGGATTTGGATAGAAGAGAATTTAACTTCTGCTGTCTAACGTATTCTCCCAAAAATATGTATCAAAATATGATAACATGGATTTCCAGTGGGTTGAATACTGACCTCACAATGTACAAGAGAAATGGGGTGGGGGGAGATACAGACACCTTATTCTAGAATAAGGCAGCTTCACATTGGCCTGCCTAATCTTTATAGCAGGTGGTCTGACTCCTGTTTTTGTTTATGCAAAGTTTCGTGATCATGATTTGTAGATGAGGATGAAGATGGAAATCTTGGGCTGACATGGGAGGAGGCACAATGTTTCTCAGAGGCCCCTCCAGCAACTCCACTGTATGGTCCCACAGACCTGCAGAAGTAGTAATGCTATGCCCCTTCCAGTGTCCTCTCCTGTATTCTACCCTTCTAGAAGTGATGTTCATCCACAAGTCCATCTGAAGTTGATGGAGAGCTGCTGGGACTCAGCACCTCTGAAAAAATATCTGGCCTTGATGTTGCAAGTTAGGCACCTAGAATCTGAGACACTCATAATTAGTAAACACTTTAACATTTAGGGCTAAGTGATTTGCCCACGGTTAGACAGCAAGTTAGTTGCAGAGATGGGAATAGCACTCAGGACTCCTAGCTCCCAGTCCAAAACTTTAGCTTGTAGAGAACATTGCCTCATTACTCTTTGGAAAACAAATAATGTTACTAGAGGTGGGTTGATCTACCTAGCACTCTTAATTTAGACCTGGCAAATCAAGTGGACTTTTCTGTTCATTTAATTTGTTCTTAGACAAGTTGGCTTTTACTTCTCACTGTATATATCCAGCTTATACTGCCATATGTTTAGAGTGTACTAAGGAGATGAGTGCTTTATAAATGCCTAAAGAAAGACAGCTAAGCTGTGTTTTCTTAAACGAAAGTAGGTCCCAGATCTTATTGTGCAGTGCCTTAAAGAAACAGAGCAGCACTAAAACGGCCTACAATATTAAGTGCAGCAGTTGGGTTGGATGTCAGGCTCATCTATGAGCAATCACTCAATAGGACTCTCACAATGTTACAAGCTCTCAGGCTGCATATGCTTTTCCCTTTGCTTTTACGCACCCATAAAAAGAAGTGTCTGAGAAGACGGTTCCGTTTTTTATTCATCCACAGGCACACAATGAGCTGTTCCTTTTATTTTGCCGTGAATGGAGGTGGAAGTTGCTGAGCAACAGGTCTGTCGCATGCAGGACGTGGGAAAAACCATAAAAGTTGAGGTCATATAGCCCAGAAAGGGCGCAGAGGGACTGTCAGCCAGCAATGTAGCAGGACTAATACCTGGGTTTGATTGTGTCAGAGGCAGTGGGTGGGCTGAGGGGGCTGTGGATAGGCCAGGAGTGGTGCTGTGGAAAGATGCTTATCTTTCTCTTCCTCTGGCACCAACAGGCATGTCGCCACACATATAACGCAGACAGAAGACAGTATTGTGGCAGAATCTGTATACATTTTCATACTCCACCACACCATGATGGGTACATAGGGCTGCTGTGAAGGCACAGAGCTTCCATAGCGATGATTCTATGCTTCTGGGGACCCTCACTTTCCTGCTTTGGGGGGTCAAACCCACAGAGGACAGTCAGGGTAACTTCATGACCATCTGATGCCCCTTCTATTGATGACGCTTCACTATGCAGAGTTACAGTCTGGCCTATTGTTAATAACAGGAACCTAGCTAACATGTAAATATCACATGTACATTGTGGCAGGGTGCTGGCCAGGAGTGCCTGAGCCAGCCCTGCGGGCCCTTTAAGAGGGAGCAGAAGCCTGCAAACCTCCCCTTGCAGAGAAGGCTAATTAGCCACCTGGGCTGCAGGGCAATCAGCCTGGATGGGTTGCACCTGGCAGCCTCCTCAGGGTGATAAAAGCGTGCCGGGAAGGAAACCCAGGGTGGTGGTGGTGTGGTAGTGTGGAGTGAGATAGAGAGAGAAGGAGCTGTGTAAGAAGCTGAGCTATAGAGCTGGGTATAGAGCTGTGAATAGAGCTGGTTAGAGCTGTAAGCTGAAGAGCTGAACTGTATAAAGCTGTGTACATTGGTGGTGGGACCGTGCACTGTGAAATAAAGAGCACTGTTTGGAGCAAAAGAAGGGTTTCCTGCCTGTTCCTGAAGAGGGGTGAGAAGGCGATCTGTCACAACATTGACATGTCAGACATACCTGAACAACTGAATGTTTTCAGCTACATCCTAAAACTTATTTATATTCTGCCATGAGCTTACTCCAGAAGCATTTAGAAGGGTTTCTTCATGAATCAGCTAAATGTATTCTCCAAGCTATAGAAATTCTCCTGTATACTGAGCATTAAAATACCTCGTTGATTGGAAAGAGGTCATTTGTTGGAGTGAGTTACAGGGCTGGCTTTGTTCAGTTCTTATGAGTTGTTGAGAGCTATCTAAGCTTGAATCCAGTTCTGATAAAGTGATGATATAACCCTTCAGAAATATAATACGTTAGAATGTGCAATCAATTCACATGCAGTGGTGACATTTGGATACCCAATACATTGCACACATTAGTGTACTTTGGTGTTTATCTATAACACACCTCACATTGCTGTTATGCAGCATCTTCCTCTATGAATACTATTCTTCATAAATAAATGCTGTCTGAACAAAAAAACATTCTATATGGAAAATCTGGTATTGTTATATTAATATAGAGCCAAATAACCTCATGTAGATTCAACAAATAAGGAAAAATAATCCTGAAGTGGATGTATAGTGCTAAGGTATGATCTCTATGGAAAGTGGTAAAGAGGAACTGTCTTGAAGGTAAATTGGCACATTTTTTCCAATTTTTTAAAAAACATCTTCATGTATACCTCAGAAAGCTTCCAGCTATGTTTCCTCTGCTTAATGCTGAAAGTAACACCATTTCAATTACAGCTACATGTTAATTTTACCAATTTCCTTTGCTGCTGTAGTAGTCAAATCTGTTCCTACATCGACTGCAGAAGCTTTACTGTTGATTGAGTATCATTTTGGTGCAAAAGTCTCTTGAGGTTTTCATTTGACTGAAAGGCATCCAGATGGGAAACATATTTTTGACAGACATATGCCTGAGATTTGCAACCCTAAAGCATCTGAGGTCAAAACAATGGAAGAAAAACACAATCTTGTTTGGAAAAAATGAATTTCTAATATGAGAAAAACCACCAAGGTACTGCCAAGGGATATGATCAGAGGCATATTTTTAAAAATACTGTTTCACTGACTGATTAATGAAGACTGTGTTTTCTTAAAGTCACAGCCAATGTCTACAGGAGTGTGGGTGAAGATTTTAACAGAAAAGTGTTCTTCCTGTTTTGTGAAGACATTTTACAGGTTTTCTGTAGTATTATTTATTAGTCCATATACTTTTCAGATTGATAGAGTGTAACTATCTATTTGGAACCTTTGAATTTCTTTTAAAGGAATGATGCAACAAAAGAAAGTAGAGATACCATGATATTAGTCCAGTTAGCCAATCATTTTTCACAAATGAAAACAAACACTTATGAAATGATCATGTTAATACAACTAGAGACTGGAAATGATTACATAAGTAGTAACAAATTATTATTATTATTATTTTTTAAGAAAAACATATGTATGTTTAAAATTTAGTGTAACATTTTGTTAGACTCTCTTCTGTGTCCAGTCCTCATAGTAACTATTTTTGCTGGATTTATATTCACTGCAGAGTTAATTCAAGCCTCATGCACACACAAACACTCTTCATTGTGCTTTTGACTCAAGTTGGCTGGCCTGGTGGGAGTGGGGATTGGGGTATTGGGTACAGCTGGAGTTAGCACAAATTGTCAGCTGCTAATCCAGTCACACTGTGAAGCTTGAGGGTTGTTTAGCAGCATAGCTGCTCTCAAGCAAGGTTAACTCAAGAGGATTTAACTTGAATGTAGATAACTTGAAGGTGAGGTAACAGTGTTTTATGCTCAATAAATTCTGTGAATCGCGACAAAAATAACTAAAACAAATCATTAATGGGAAAGTTGCCAAATCAGCACAATTTCATGAGCTGTAAGACATTGAAATGCAACCTCTAAGGTAGAAAATTCAATAAGGGATATCATCTCTCAATTACTTCCCTGGCTAAATTAAGGAAACACAGCTAGCCATTACCTCACCAACTAGAGGGAGTGGGCCTACTAGCTATAAATATGGACCACTAGTAACTGCATTTTTCCTGTCCCCTGTCTGCTACCATCTCTAGAGACAATGCAGTTCTGATGAGATATGGAAGAGAATAAATTGCAAGTTTTATTTGAAACTAGCGAAAATATCCAGCGTTGCTCGGGTCCGTCGGAGGTGGGGAAGGGGCAGAGAGCTGAGCGAGTGCGGGGTCCGTTGGAGGGGGGAGGGGGCAGAGAGCAAACCTGACACCCCCACCTCACCCCCCCGACCAAACCCAACACCCCCACCTCACTTCCCCCTCAACCAACCCCGACTCACATTTTCACCCCCCCTCCCAAACCCAACACCCCCACGTCACCCCCCTACCAACACCCCCTGACCAACACCCACACCTCACCCCCCATAGACCAAACCTGACACACCCACCTCACTTTCCCCCCCAACCAAACCCGACACCCCTACCTACCACCACAAACCCGACACCCACACCTCACTTACCCCTCGACCAACCCAGACCCCCCTCGTCACCCCCCCCAAACAAACTCAACACCCCCACCTTACCCCCCCACCAACCCCAACACCCCCTGACCAACCCCAACACCCACCCCTCACCCACCCCGACACCTTCCCACCCCCCCAGACCAAACCCAACACCCCCAGCTCACTTACCCCCGGACCAAACCCGACACCCCCACCTCACCCCCCGACCAAACCCGACACCCCTACCTCACTTACCCTCCGACCAAACCCAACTCGGGTCCGTCGGAGGTGGGGAGGGGGCAGAGAGCTGAGCGAGTGCAGGGTCCGTTGGAGGGGGGAGGGGGCAGAGAGCTGAGCGAGTGCGGGGTCTGTTGGAGGGGGGTATTATGACATCATAACTATGTCACAGAGAACAGCAGCTGCCCAGCTGATGTGATTGGCCTTTAAATAATTTCACCCCTGGGGGGCGTCAGAGGTGAGATTTGAAAAATTTTCGATTCTTACCCTGATTAGGACCCTAAGACCTCTAACTGTACCAAATTTCAAGTCTCTAGCTCAAACGGTGTGGAAGGAGTAAGTACACATACATACATGCATACATACACACACACATACACCATTTGACTTTTATATATATAGATCTTTTGCTTGGTAGCTATGTTTCCTGCCTTCACTACCAAAACACTTTTGGTTGTTTGCAGTAATATATGTATAATTTACTTTATTATGTTCATGTTCCTTCTGAATCTTTGGCATTGTAAAATGTGTGAATAAGTATTAGATCCATAATTCTTTATGTCTGCTCTGGGAGTGCTCTTCTGATTATCCAAGGCACATTACCAAAGAAATATCTACTATAGGCAGATTTGTTGGATCTTCATTTATGGAGGGGAGTTGGGTGAACAACTCATTGTAATTTATTTAGTAAATTAATTGACTTTTTGCCTACAAATAACTATCTGAACAAACTCACTGTTCAGAAGTATTTAATGAATGTTTTGTGCAAACTAAATTTCAAGATCTGGATCAGTTGTGATTAATTCACTGAAGTGCCAGATTTTTGTGATTTCATGTTTCGAGCTTTTTCGGTCATGTTAATCCCATGGTATTGTTTCCTGTTCGCTGAATGGATGTTTATGTTTAATCTTTATTAACTACATTTGCTTCCACTTGAAATTAATTCTATGTCTTGATCAAACAAATTTTAGCTAAAGGCAAAATATTTACCCATACTGTGGGTGAAATTCAGCAAGCCAATGCCTAAGCACTACTCTTCATCCTCTGAACAAAAAGTATCCTTGTGAGTTTTTCCAAAAACCTATTACAAATGGGTATACATACAGCTGAAATTCAGTTCTACTTATTAGTGTCTGAAATGTACAGGAATAGTTTTGTCTCATTAGTTATGTAGTTCTAGCTGGGACAATGAGAGGAATGTCTCCCTCACAGCCCCAGGGCATCACCAGTCCCTTTGTATTAAGTTTAAATCAAGCCTATGAGTTTTTTTTCAATGCAGTGGTATAACTGTGACTTCCCTTAAAGGTTTGAGGCTGTGTCATTTGGGGGAGTGCTAACCAGACGAGGGGCTGAGGTACATGGCAGCGAACTCCATGACAATGGTACAGTAAACCCTCTATTTTGCGGACCTCGATTTAACGGACTTCGGATTTAATGGACAAAATTTCTGGTCCGTATGTCATATGTGAAAATTAACACCCTATTAATTTTAAAATGCTTTTAACCAAGATTTGCTTATAATTAAATTAACAGGGTCTTTTGTTATTAATTCACTGTTACAGTAGACTCCCGATTATTCGGGCGTGGGTTAACTGGGCTGCGGATTAAACGGGATGTCTAAACGGGTCGGTAGGGGAAGCCCCAAAGCGGCGGCGGGCTCAACCTTAGCCTGCCGCTGCTTTGGGGCTTCTACCACTGGCCCCTTATGAGCTGGGGTCTCAGCCTGCTTCCAGCCTGGGTGTAGGAAACCCAGGCTGGCAGTGGGCTGAGACCCTGGCTGGCAGGAGCCTGGAGGGAAAGCCCAAAGCGGCAGCAGGCTGAGTGCTGAGCCCGCCGCCTCTTTGGGCTCTCTCCCCAGGCTCCTGCCACCTGCCCCAGTCAGCTCCCACTGCCAGCCTGGGTGTAGGGAACCCAGGCTGGCAGCGGGAGCTCAGACCCCGGCTAGCAGGAGCCTGCGGGGAAACTCTAAAGCGGCAGCCGGCTGAGCGCTCAGCCTGCTGCCGCTTTGGGCTTTCCCCCCAGGCTCCTGCCAGCCGGGGTCTCGACCCGCTGCCAGCCTGGGTTCCCTACACCCAGGCTGGCAGCAAGTTGAGGCCCCGGCTGGCAAGGATCCACCGGGGGAAACCCAAAGCGGCGGCAGGCTGACTGCTCAGCCCGCCGCCACTTTGGGGTTTCCCCCAGCTGGCCCCTTACCAGCCGGGGTCCTGCCTCCTGCCCCAGTCTGCTCCCTGTCAGCCTGGGTTCCCTGCACCCAGGCTGTCAGCGGGAGTTGAGTGGGGCAGGTGGCAGGAGCCTGGGGAGAGAGCCCAAAGTGGCGGCGGGCTCAGCACTCAGCCTACTGCCGCTTTGGGCTTTCCCCCCCGGCTCCCGCCAACTGGGGTCTCAGCCCGCTGCCAGCCTGGGTTTCCTACACCCAGGCTGTAAGCAGGCTGAGACCCCAGCTCGTAAGGGGGCAGTGGGAGAAGCCCCAAAGCGGCGGCAGGCTATGGCTGAGCCCGCTGCCGCTTTGGGGCTTCCCCTACCGACCCGTTTAGACATCCCGGTTAATCCGCAGCCCGGTTAACCTGCGCCTGGATAATCGGGAGTCTACTGTATAGAAAACTTTTCTGTGAAATTAAACTTTTCATACATACTTAATTTTAATTACACAAATGTGTCTACATAAGTAAAAACAGGTAAACTAACTAATTTGTCAATTTTTTAACATACGCATTCGGAAAACCTACTTTATTATATAATGGACTTTCGGCTTTAACGGACACCCCCTCACCCGAATTAGTCCATTATATCGAGGTTTTACTGTACTGTCAAATGCCTTTTAAAAATCTGACCCCCTCTGTGTGACCCCCCCCTCATGTCCGATGTGTTCACTTATTTCCCCCAGATTGAGCCAACAAAAGGCCAGATGCTGGAAACCAGATTGAAAAACATGAGACATTGACTCACTGGAGTTACTCTGGATTTACACTGGTGCAAATGAGATCAGAATCTGGCCCAAAGTGTCTATATACTTCTTTTTTTCCAGCTGTTTTATTTCATCTCCTATTAATATTTTAGGATTGTGCCCTGTGGACTATTGCTAAGCCCCTTTCTTGGAGATGACAGTTACATTTTCTTTGCTCTAGTTTTTCACTACCTCTCATCTCTCTCTAGACCCATTAAATTTTGTTGACAGACTATACACTATGACATTGCTTAACTCTGACCCATTCCCTTGGAGTTCATTCTCCTCAATTGCATCAAAAACAAAGTGACAGTGTACTGAGTATAGGCATGAGGGGGAAAACATGAGTGAAATGTAGGTTTGTGTGTGCAATTGACCATGGGACTTTGTAAGAATGGCAAAGTTCCTCTGGCAAATCAAATTGAAGTGCGCCAGTGGTAAAACGCTCGTACCCTACCTTCTCCGCCTCTGCCTGCTGCCCTGCCATTCGGAAAAGTGTCAGTCCTAGATGAATCAACGCCATTTTATTGACAAAGCAGCCAATAGCCTGGCACTGAAACCTAATGTGCTGCAGTACTGTGTATTAAGAAGTGTTGTGCCAGTATTCCAAAGGCCAGTTTGTCCATGCACTTTAGGTGTGAGGTTGAGAAGATGGAGGAACTTTCCCTCAACCCTTTATTCATTACATTACAAGATTACCTAGAGGCCCCAGCTACATCGGGTCCCATTGTGTGAGACATGGGACGTTATACTTCCCATGCAAGTGCTATGGCTTAATGGTTAGAGGACTGGGGCTCAGGCCATGTCAGTTCTAGTCCCAGCTCTGCTTCTGAGGAAGTCACTTCCCTTTCTTTGCCTTTGTTTCCCTATCTGTAAAATGGGGATAATGATACTAAACAGCTTTGAGGTGCACTGAGGAAAGTGCATATGAGAGTTAGAGATTATTATTAATTGCACTCCCTGTGTTCAAGACAGAGCAATTTTTACAACTATGCCACAAGCATCCAGCTATGTTTTAAAAACAGATTTCATCCATTACTGCTACATTTTAAATCACTTTGTAAGCTCCCTTGCTATGCTCAAAGTGCTGTCAGCATTGCTCCATTGGTTTACGACATGATGTCTGACATGGACGAGCAGTATTGACCAGCAGGTATGCTGTGTTTGTGGTGAAGGTTGGAGTAACTTGTAAGATTGTGGTCAGATTATAGGCATGAAGTGGATCAGAGTATGACACACTAATCTGGTTTGTGTTGCTGCTCCACAACGGTTTGACAATTTATGAAGAGAAATAAGTAAGCAGCAAAGCCAGAATTGGCCACATTACCCCAAAGAGGTGCAGGGAAGGGAGAACAGCTGCCAGCGCTGTTTGAGAGAGAAAACGTTTAAATTCAAGCTTGTGTTGAAACCAAACCTAGTAATTCTATCTAACATGCAGGCCTGTCAAGGCTCTTACAGAGCTTGGTCCAAGCAGGCTCAGAGGCAATATGCCCCGAGTTCCACAGCTTCCTACTCAGCTGCTTGTTTGTACCCTTTTGAAAATGTTTGTTCTGTTTTGCTATCAGTAAATTGGTCACAAAACAGAACCTCCAGGCAAACCCTTTCCATTTCACAGTGGGGTGGATTGGAGGTTTCGGATTCAAATCTCCAGATTTGAATCAAAAGTCTCACAGGACCAGCTGCCCTTCCAGGACTCCCACCCTACAGGAGGTGCTTGGGAATTAAAGGGGTGAGTACTATCCTGGCCTTTTTGTCTAGAGCTGCCTTGAGAACAGCAGGAGTATTGTGGTGTTGGCTTAAAGCTGAACCCAAACTCAAGTGCTGCTTTGACCTTGACCCTGAAGCATAGTGTAAACATCATATTAATCTTCTGTATACAACTTCCTTGGTCCACTTTTAGTGGGATCTTGGGGATGGTGGAGGCCAATCCACTGCCTCAACTTGCATTGGTGCAGTGACCATAAGGGACCATTCATGCAGTCAGGGATACCAAATGATATTCCAGTCTACACACTGAGCTTGTCCCCATAGTAGGTACTATGAGGGGGAATGTTACAGACTGCATGGGCTCCAAGCCCAAGGATTCTCCTGCATTCAGTCACAGAAGTTTGGTCACAGAGACACCCTGCCCCCCTGGGACTGTCACCCGATGTGCTGAAATTACCTCTGAGCCCATTTTCCACTGCCACCTTAGGACTCCAGAACTCTGCCTTGTTGAGCCAGACATACTAACCTGCTGCAACACAGACCCAGGGTCTGGGCCATGCCCCCAAAGCTGCAGACTTTAACCAGAAACAGCTTGGCAGGTTACCTCTCCAGCACCCAGACACCCAGCTCCCAATGGGGTCCAAATTCCAAATAAAGCCGTTTTACTCTCTATATAGGGTAAACTCATAAATTGTCTGCCGTCTATGACACTGATAGAGAAATATGCTCAGCCATTTGCTCTCCCAGGTAGTAATCTCTTACTCTGGGTTCATTAAAAAACAAAAGTGATTTTATTAAATATAAAAAGTAGGATTTAAGTGGTTTCAAATAATAAGAGACAGAACAAAGTAAGTCACCAAGCAAAATAAAGCAAAAACATGCACGTCTAAGCCTAATACATTAAGAAATTGATTAGAGGTAACATCTCACCTTCAGTGATGTTCCAATAAGATTCTTTCACAGACTAGATTTTTTCCTAGTCTGGGCCCAATCCTTTCCTCTAGTACAGTCCTTGTTAGTACCAGCAGGCGTCTTAGGTGGTAAGCAGGAGCTTTCTCATGACTGGCATTCCCTTTTTAAAGCTTTTGCACAAGGCAGGAGTCCTTTGTCTGTGCTTGGCCTCCACCCCGCCTTCTGAATAGAAACGTACAAGGATTAAGGTGGATTCCAGTATCAAGTGACATGATCAGATGTTCTGGGGGACCCCAGCCTCCATTCTTCCTGAGCTGGCCCACACATATATAGGAAGGTTTGCAAGTAAACAGAGCTATTTACAGGTCATTGATTCTGAAGCACCCTTAATGGTTATCACTTAATATGTTTACATCAGTAATATTCTCATAACTTCAAACAAAGAAATAATACATGCAAACAAATAGGATGAACACACTCGGTAGGTTATAAGCTTTGTAATGATACCTTACAAGAGACCTTTTGCATAAAGCATATTCCAGTTACAACATGTTCACATTCATAAGCACATTTTCATAAAGCATATGGAGTGCACCATCAAAAAGGGAACCTTAAAATGGTTGGTTCTGCTGGCTTTGCACTACTGGATTAGTACAAAGCAACTGGAGGTGGAGCCAACGCACTGCTCCTAAATTAATTAAAAATATACTTCTCACTGAAATTTTCCATCATTTTAACATCATCTGTCTGCATAGCAGAGATCCTTACTTTGACTAGTATGCATATATGGAGCAAAAACTTCTATGGGCATTAAATACTGAATATTAAATAGCACACTAATAAAGTGAGTAGAAGGTAGGGATTCTTTAGTTCTAAATCACAGTAATGTATCAGAATCAGAGAGGTAGCCGTGTTAGTCTGGAATAGCAGAGGTAACAAAGTCCTGTGGCACCTTAAAGACTAACTATAAAGTATTGGAGCATAAGCTTTTGTGGGCTAATACCCACTTCGTGGGATGCAAGCAGTGGCACTGAAGTAAAGCAATCCCACAGTTATCTATTTGGTGGTGGGTTTAAAAAAAAAAAGGCTTTTTTTAGGCATACCCCATTAATATGCCTGACATGAACTTTTGAGTAATTTTATCTATATACATGTGGAATTTTTTTTAAAGCTTGGAATACTTTAAATACAGAAGAAGTTGGCGATTTACTCTTAAGATCTTCCGAACTGTTCTTGGAATTTTTCTTTGGATGAAGATTTTGGCACTGACAATAATTTATTTGAAATTATCCCGTTTCTGGAGCTCATTCATCATGGACATTCAAGAAAAATATTCATTTAATCTTTTGGAGGTTGTGATGGGTCTTCTAATAAAATTAAATCTATAAGGAATATGCACATTAAATATAACCTTAAATAAAGTATACAAAAATCTTATATCAGATTTACATACCTCTTTTTTTTTTGTTACTGAAAAGTGTTAATTTTAATGGATTAAGGACACTCTAGCATGTGCACTGTTTTACATTTGATTGGGCTTAAATAAGACAGTCATTGAATAAAGTCAAAGTTTCTGTCCTTGGTTCCGTGGTTCTCAGCTGGGGGTACATGAGTGGGTCTTTCAGGGGGTACAGCTCATCTAGATATTTGCCCTAGCTTTATAGCCGGCTAAATAAAAAGCACTAGTGAAGTCAGTACAAATTAAAATTCCATACAGACAAGGGACTTGTTTATACTGCTCGATATACTATACACTGAAATGTAAGTACAATATTTATATCCCAATGGATTTCTTTTATAATTATATGGTAAAATGTGAAAATAAGCAAATTTTCAGTAAGTGTGTTGTGACACTTTTTTTTGTATTTTTGTCTGATTTTATAAGCAAGTTTTCAAGTGAGGTAAAACCTGGGGGGAGGCAAGACAAATCAGACTCCTGAAAGGGGTATAGTAGTCTGGAAAGGTTGAAAGCCCCTGACTTGGATTATTCCTCCTTTTCCCAGCCCCCACACACGTTTTCAAAGTTCATGAATGGCAGCCGATTGTCTTTTCAGGATAGACTAGTCAGAGTTTTGTCATCTTGCATGTGATGTTTTTCCCATAGTGTTTGACAGTTATTATTTGTATTATAATCACTCCAAGGAGCCTTAGTCAGGGACCATGGCCCCACTGGGTTAGGCACTGCACAAATGCCGAATGAAAAGCCAATCCCTGCTTCAAAAATCTTACACTCAACTTTGAAAAAGCACTAGAGTATGAATATACGCTGTAAGGAATAATCCTGCACTGGCAGGAAATAAAGAGGAAAATTATCTAGTAGATCAATCTCTGATTTCTATGTCTCCCAATCCTGCAAAGACTTAGGCACAGACCTAACTTTATGAAATGTGACTTGTCTCCTTTGGCTTCAATGCAGCAACTTAGAGTGGGTAAACTGCATAAATGTGTGCAACTGATTAAGGATTGGGGCCTGTGACTAACTGGATAAAAACGTATATATTAGAGCTACTAGTTTTTCTCTAGGTTGATGCTATGGTGGATAGTTGATCTTAAGGAGGATGCTATGTGGTTGGATAGTTAGCTCACACCCTTTTATTTTAAATGCACTACCTCATACTGAAAAATACCAGCGTTGTTATCCTGGAGTCCTGAGAGATTTTTGGATTATTGTATGCTTTTGCCGCAGGCTTGACCTGGAGGGAAACTTGTCACGATAAGAGGAGGGCTAACCCTCCTCGCCATACATACTAAGACCTTGGCTTCTGCTGCAAATTCCAACCAGAGAGCCAGAAGTGGTGATCTATCTTTTGAGAGACTGTTGTAAGTTATGTTTATTAATGACAGATTATAACAGATGAGCCAAATCTTTATCGCCTCTCCTGCCAGACTCCAGACAAAAAATTGACCATACTTCTGGCCTCTAGTAAAGTTTGACATGAAATGTGAATTTAATTTGGTAGTTAAATGCATATTTAAAACTGGCAGCACTCCATTGATAAAGCCAATGGAGCTACGTTGATTTACGTCGGCTCAGGACATGGCATTGATTTTTAAGGAGCATTAATGGCAATATCTTTACCTCCCACTCTGGTCCTTTTACATGGCATAAAGTGACCTAGCCTATGTTCTGACTGGGACAGGATTCTCCCCTGACAGGAACTATGGAAGGAAGCCATAAGGCTGCCTTCTGAGGTTTCCAAGCCCTGCCATAGGGAGAATGCAAGGGGTGAGGCTGGAGTGACACATAGGTGTGGAGTCACAGCACAGTGGTGCAGGAGTTTCCAGGCAATGCTGTGCCCAGGAGTCAGCCTGAGCAGTACCTGTCCCCAGAAGGGCTCAGGGTAGAGAGAGTAGAAAGGTATTTTAAAGCTGTCTTTCCCCACTATCACCCCGGGCTGCAAGTTTCACCCTTTATATTTATCTTTCTAAAGACAAGATTCACATCACAGCTGACTTTTAATTTCCTCTCAAGAAGGCCATGCTTTATATTGTTAGGTGCACTAAAAGGAATTTCCTAAGATTTTGAAGACTCCCTTACTGACATGCACGCGATACAAAAGAGGTAAGTTTATATGTATGTTGTACAGGCCTTAACTCCTCGGGGCCTTGTGCTTAAATAAACCCAAAGTGCCAACACATGTAGCATAAAATGTTTGTAACTGATACTATGGCAACTCGAACAAAGTTATGAAGTGTGGCATGTATACTATTTTTCTATCTTTAAAAAAAGTCTTTTGAAATACTTTTTGCCATCTGCTCTTCATTACACAATATAGCTGTCTTTTTAGCAAGGGTGACATTTTTCATTACTCATTTCAAGGTTAAGTGTATTTTAAATGCCCACAGAAACTGTGGTAGATTAATTTTCAAGTAACTTTGGTCATACTAACTATAATAGAAACCTAACACTGTTCCACTTCTCCTTTTAGCTCTATCAGAACTAAAATTGGGCTTTTATTGGGCTTTTTTTTTGCTTATATCATCATTTTATTATATTTCTCTCTTTGAGCCCAGAAACGAAAGCCCAGCCTGGATCAGAAAGTACTTCACTATGATTTGGGGCGGGGGACGGTAATCATGGCTTTCATCACAACAAGGCTGTGCTGCCGGATCCCCGACCTCCTGTGCTGAGCAATTTATCACTACACCACCTTCATTTTGTGGCTTTTATGACCCTCAGATTTTACACCTTCTCCGTGGTTTTGTCTCACGCCTGTCTATGCTATGACTTGCATGGAAATGCAAACAAAGTACCTGGGAATCAGATGTAACCCAGAGAAAGAAGAATGGGTTATGGGCCTGCTTCAAAGCACAATGAAGCCAACAGGAGTTTTTGCATTGACTCCAATGGGTTTTGTGTCAAGCCCTGTCCACACTGCAGTTAAATATCCACAGCAGGCCTGCAGCTGACTTTGGCTGTTTAATTGCAGTGTAGACATTTGGGCGTGTGCTGGCTGCTTGGCTCTAGGACCCTGAGGTGGGAGGATCCTGCCACTCAGACTGCAGCTGAAGCCTGAGGTCTACACTGCAGTTAAAATGCACCTTTGCTAGAGCCTGTGAACTCAAGTCAGTTGGCATACACCAGCCACAGGTGTCTATTTACAATGTAGACTTGTAAGAGAAGTGGCTTCTTACTGAGAACAGTCAAACACCGTATACAATAGTGCAGGATGGGGAGGGAGAGGGAAAGAGAACCTGAAAGTATTTTCTTCACATATTTAATGGCTAACCCCATATTTTTACATTTTCTTTTTCTTTCTTTCCTTTTTCAACTGAAAGAAAATTTCTTTTAGCTTTTGGAAGTTTGGAGAAGATTTTAACTTATTTTCAGGGATGAGACTCCCTTTTGCTGATTTTAAAGGGACATTTTTCAAAATATGAACTGAACTTTCAGTGGGCCTCAAAGCAGCTGCAAAGTATGCAAAGCAAAGTATGAGACATACTCATCCAAATTTGGATCAACAGTGACTTGAACTGTGCATTCCAGAGGACTGCACACACAATTTTGAAGGTTCCAGTGCTTTTATATGCATCATGGTAAGGGCAAGATTGTAGGTTTCTGCTGAAGATTTGCGCCTATATGGCTTTACAGATGTTTAAACTTCATTGTGTGTAATATAAATGCAATGCAGAACCTGAAGAGGTATGTTCAAGCAGCTAATTACAACATTCATTAAATTGTAGCATATGAAGCAGCCTCTGCCCATCACTTTTTCCAGCCCTTACTACTCCATTGTTTTGGAAAGAAAGAAATCAAAGGAACAGGAAAGAGGAGTAAGGGCAGAGGTTTTACTGTAAGAACACACAGACAATGTTACTGAGAATACAACTGCAAATCCAAGAGTGATATTTTTGCCTGAGGGGAATATATATATTCCTCCCCCCTCAGGCAAAAATATCACTCTTGGATTTGCAGTGTAGATCTCTATTCTACTATTCTGTTGGATATTCATCTAGAATGTTCACACCTAATTCTGTATCCTGGACCCCGAAGCAGAGTGATATACGTTATAATGTATGTATAGTGCATCAGTTCTATTTTTCAGCTTTGATAGCAACCAAAAGTATAGCAGCCAGAGTAGTGGGTAAAGGTACCTTCCCCACCACAGAAGTGGTGAAACTTGAGAACAGAAAATAAGCTGTGTCTTAAAGGTTAGAACATTTGTTCTACCAAGAGACACAATAACTTACACAGAGTTCAGTTCCCTCAAAATCATTTTATTCCATAGTTAAGAGCCTTTCAAGAAGGAGCATTTGTCTTTCCAGCCTTCAAAACATTCCCAGAGGCAGAAGAGGCTGCATCATGAAGGGTCTCAGTCTCCTCCCCTTCCCAGCCGGCTGTCCTTGCCCTCCTGACCGAAACTGCTATGTAGGCAATGCTTTGAGTTTATAATTCAGGCAAGGAGAAATGTTTGGGGACCAGCTTCCGTGTTTGTTTGCTGGAATGGAACTACTGTACTCTGGTGAAACTGACTCTCACTTCTCAGGTTCCAGTTGCTGGGCCCCAATGAATATGAGTAGAATGTGCACAGCTTGTTATGAAATGCAATTTCTTTTCTGTCCTTCCTGTATCACATTTAATAAAAAGGCAAGTTCCCTGGCCCAAAGTGTGACTAGATGAGTAGGAGTAATACAGTAGAGATGCTGGGAGAAGGCAGGACCATGGCTTTAGCAATAAGATTACATGGTAGTTCAAGCTAGCCTGTTTTAAATGGTTGAATTACAAGTTTATTTATTAATTATAATTGACACTCTGCTACAGATTTCAATATGTCAGCCCTTGGAGCAAACTGAATCTCGGTATTCATTAAAAAACAGAGCAGCTATAGTGCTTCCATATGTGGGGGACTCGGAAGAGATCCAGCCAGTCATTCTGGGTGGACCCTCTGATTTGAACTATGCCCCAATACACTTGAATGGAGGGCGGGACCTCCTAATTCAGCTTGAATGTGGACTCTTGGGATCTCTGTTGCCTTGTTTCCATCTTCTCAATCTTAGTTCTGGCCAAAGTCCAAACCCAGTTCCATCTGCAGATGAGGAGTTACCTGCAGTAATCTCTATGCTATGTTTTTCTCCTTCCCTGAAACAGTTGATACTATCAGATCTGCTGTGTTCTGACACTAGTATGCTCTGAATGTGGATGTGTAGATGAATGTATATGTTTAGCACTGGACAACATTATTAAAAATGAAATTATTTTGGCATGGCTTTAAGTTGATGTTAGAATTATTTCCTCAGGGCTTTACAGTGTATATGCATCTAAAGATTTTTGGCAATGAGATATACCATGGTTCCCACAGCTTTATACAAGGGTCTGTCCCTTGAGCCAGGACCAAAATGTGCCACAATAGCATTCTGGTACTTTTGCTGCATGGAGGATGCCACATTGTGAGAGAGACCTTGCTAGCGGGAGTGTTCTGGTAGTACCAGAAATGGAAAAAGGACAGATGCCAAAGGAGTCTTTGTGGGGGAAAAAGCTTATGAACCATGAGCTACTGTATGTCACTGCATAAAGTATGCTGCGTTCTGTACTTGAAACCCATTAGCTATTTTATGAGTGTTACAAAAATGGTCTTCTCAATATATTTCATTTTCTTTTGTGTATTGGTGTCTGTTTAAATTCTGCTTACAATCCAGGCTAGAATACCATGAGAGGGTGTTTTTGTGTGTGTGTTTTTTTTAATAGTTCTAACTATACAATAATTCATAGGTTGAGATGAGTGTAAAAAAGCTTGCAGGCATCATGTTTATCAGGTAAGTCACTTTAATGATTAGATCACATGGTCAGTTGCTCTTTCTTGAAGTAGAAGAGTATAGTTTTGTTCCTGAGGAAGGAAAATATGACAAGGATCCGTTTCTTAAGTTATGGAGAGAATAAAAGATTTGCCATTGACTAATTTAAGGAATACATGAATTGGCTCCAATATTTAAGAAAGCTTCTTTTCATATATGGCCATTTTTCAGTAGAAATGCAATGCACTGAATGGTTTTCCACGCTTTATGCTGGCTGGACTGCTGTTGAAGTCAAAGGGAGTTTGGCCTCTGTGAGGAACACAGCATCAATACCTTTGCCAGGTGAAATATATCATTCAGCAAAAGCTACTTAAACTTGTATTTGGTGAATCCCACAAGCTAATATAATCAAGGACACAAAACTGTTCAAAGCCTCCTGAGCTGTTTGTACAAAAGTAATGCCTTTTACAGCAGGAGCATAAATTCCACAGAAAAGTGCAGCTAGAACAATGTGGATGCTATACTATCCTTTCAAAAGCGCTCAGAGGCCTGTCTATGTAGACCTCAGAAATAAGAATTATAGGACTATGACAATCCTGAAACAAAACAGAGACAGCGAGTTGAAAAAATTCCCCTCTGAGGTTTTAAAGACGCAGTGGATGAGTTTACATAAAAGCAAAGTCATATTCACAACCCGAGTCTCACCAAGTGAAACGTTGACAGGATAACCTCAGAAACAGCCCTGAGAATGTCAAACATTCACCATAAAGTAGAAATTAACGATGAACTATCCTTAGAACTCAGGCATTGGACGTGATGATGGGATCGCGATGTGCTGGCTAGGATTGTCTGGCTATGCTGAAAGAATGACAGGGGACATTAGATATGGATTTAGTCAGGCTGCAACTTTATTATTAAACAGATGGTTGGGAATAACCCAGCACATAAAATGAGTACAGTGAAGGTGCAAAATTTATGTCCATCCAGCAGATTCACTACTGGAACCTTACCAATTTCAGCCTTTTTTTTTTTTTTTTTTTGGGTGGTGGTGAGCTGTGGAAGCTTCCCCCCCTCCCCCACATTTATCTAGGTTCCTCCGGCAGTTTCCTGGCCAGGACCTTAGAGTCCAGCCAGTTTGGGGGAGAGGGGGCACTTTCACCAGCCCCCCCCCATGCCTCTTCATCCAGGTCCCTCCAGCAACTCCCTTGCCGGGACCCTACTGAGTCCCCCAACGGCCTTGAAGAAGCGGTTAAGGTGGACTATAATGTTGGGGGTGTTGGCTCCCTGCTATACCAATCATAGATATCCCACACTGCCCCCTGCTTGCTCAGTTACCAAGCACCTCAACTTAATTCCTTTTCCAAGCCATTTTTCCATTATTTTGGGCCTTAATTTATGGAGTACATTCACTACACATCCACCACAAGGAGGCGCCAGCCATTAGCTTGGCTGCCTTCTCCGCACACCCGACCGGGTTCCCAGACATCTCTAAATGGCCTTTTCCCTAGCAGCCCTACTGGGCATAAAGGACCATTGTCCCATGTTTCATCGTTAAGGGGCACCAGCAGCTGCATTATCCTTGACTTGGTACTGCAACAACCAACCACCCTTCATGGATGGCCGCATAGGCCATCCATTCTCTGGATCCTTGAATTGACTCCTTAAAAGAAAATGAAATAAACAACTTTTAAGCTGGAGCCGAAAACCTCCATTACGCAGACCATATCACCTTCCAAGATTCCAGGGAGCCCGCAGCATGAGCTCGGCTTCACTGCTAGCCTCTGTTGCAAGCTCATGAAATTTCTCAAACTGGAAATGAGTCAAGGCGTTTGCAATGCCATTATCCAGGCCTGGCATGTGCTTGGAAGAAAAACAGATGTTGGAGGTTAAGCATTGTAGAACAAACATCCTTACCAACTTCATAACCCTGTGCGACCTGGAAGTTTGATGATTGATAACCAGTACCACTGCCACATTGTCATACCAGAAGCACCACCTTATATTAGCCAGCTTTGATCCCCAAATGACCACCACAACTAAAATGGGGAAAAATTCCAAGGAGGTCATGTCACGCACAGCCCTGTTTTGTGTCCAAGTGGCGGGCCATTTTGTGTACATTTGCCTTGATAAAACAGCCCCAAACCTGCACCAGTTGCCGCACCTGAGTGGATTTGTAACCCCCCTTTGTAATAGCCATTACCACCTCCACAATGATACCCCACTAAATCGATTCAGAAAACATTTCCACGCCCTCATGTGTTCCTTCATCTATCTAGTGGCTGGTATGTAATGTTATGGCCTGACTGTGCCAGCCCTTGCTGCTGCCAGCTGGGCACAAAACACCAACCCTGCTGGGGCAACAACCCTGCAAGCAAAGTTCAGGTGCCCCAGGCGAACAAAAATATTTTTTTATTCAAATATTGCACTACTTGGTTTAGTCTCGCGGACCACACCACTGCCCGGTGCAACGTTGTGCTGAATTTCTGAAAGCCACACAGGATCGCTAACAGCCATGGGCAGAGCCTTGTTGAAATGTAATTGCCGGCAGTAGTCGTCTTGCAAACACGCCTGTATCTACAGGGGTTGTGAAAACAGCCACCATCATTAAAGGCTCAGCAAATACTATTATGTGCCTGGGGCCCCTCCCAAGCTTGTTGCAGTATAAACAAACCCCTGGTGCCCTTGGTGTCGCGCTCTGCAACCACAGTGTGTGAGGCCACCTTGTCCTTTGTGTTGCTGCCCTTAATTAAAACTACTAATAATAATTAAACCAGGACATGCCCCCAAACATATTGTGTGGCCACCTAATTATATCTGTATACTTAAACAAGGCATGGCTCCTCTGTGGGTAGGCCTGTACGACAATAATGCATATATGAGGAAGGCAGCCTCCCAATTTTCTCATGTTCTAGGCACCCTTGGCCTCTTTGGCAGTTCGCCGTTTGCTTGCCTGATACATCCGCTTGCAGCATTGTGGGTACTGAAACAGTTAAATTCCCTTGCCTCACTCTCCCATCCCCTACCAATGCACATTGTTTCAGATGCTCCCCGATTGCAGCTTCCAGCCTGCCTAGGTGGAAGTACCTGGGGCGGGGGGGGGGGGGGGTTAGTTCCCCTTCTTCCCACTGTTCCCTTTCTGTGTAATTTGCCTCTGCCTGCCCTTCCCTGTCTCTGGGCGCGGGGGGGAGAACTCCCTGTTTTCCTGAGCTCACACTTCTCCATGCCCCTGGAGCTATTCTGCTTTACAATCCTGCTTTTCTGGAGCCATGCTGCTTCGCATGCTGCCTTCCATGTGGTCCTGCTGCAAGCCATGCACTAGAGCCTGTGAGCCTGCTGTTCAGCCTGCTCTGAGTGATGAGGGGAGGGGCCAGGCCCAGGCTGACCTTTTAAAACCCCTCTTCCTCCAGAAGGGGGAAAAGCATTGCCCTCTTCTCCCAGCCAGCCAGACAAAACCCACTCTGCTTAAAGTGCAAGCTGGTGACTCCTGATAAAGGTCTGCCACACCAACCTGACAAGCTGGTTGGAATACTTTCTGATGGATTTAAAACCTCTTTCTGGGTACTTATAAATCACCCTCTTGGAGATGACTTGTCCCTGCTTCTCAAGAGCAGTTGGGGGGGGGGGGAACCCGAAAAGGGCCAAACTTGGAGAGCTTTGTATTGTCGGGGAAGCATTCAGATTTAATGCCACTGTTCAGGAAAGCACTTAAGCGTGTGCTTGGGTCCCATTGGCATAGTTAAGTGCTTTCCAGAATAAGGATTAAGAGTTGGTCAAAAAGTGCCAATTAATTTTTTGGAGGGAATAGTGCCTGCAAGAGAGGAGGGCCCTCTGGCTAGTCTGGGCTGTAAATCCAAAATGAAGAGAGAATTCCTCTCCCAGTGTGACTCTCTTGAAATGTAAACTGGTGATCCCATCCAACTGCCTGGCTGAGCCAATCACTCACTGTGAGAATGTGGTCAAGTTGCTTGTTTTCTGTGTGCTTCTGTCAATACAGATGTACAACGGGGTATTGAGCAAGATTCCTGCAATTGTGCACTTAGTCCGTGTGTTCATTTGGCTAAAGGTTTCTATGGGTGAATAGCTGACTTGCTCACACAATTGCGGCAACTTGCAAATGAGGCATAAAATTACCCTGTGTGGTCTCTGGGGCAGGGACTGGGTTTTTTGTGTGTATTTGTACAGTCCCTAGCACAATGGGGACCCAGTCCATGACTCAGCCTCCTAGGCACTACTGCAATCCAAATAACATTATGTGCATTTTGTACAGGGCTCTGTACTTCCACCTTTTTGAAAATCAGACTCCAGGTGTCAAAGGATGAATATTTATTAATGCTTGTAAGTGGTATTCTCTTGACTAGTGGACTAAGCAGTCTGTCATTGACGGTCACTTTAGCCACATAAATATGCTTTAAAAGATACTAGGTAGGTAGGATATTCCACATCAGAGAAGCATGGCCCTGGACAGGCCATATCTTGCTTGCTCTTTTATCCCTGAGAGGAGAAAAGAAGCTCATGTTCTTGCATAGTACAATAGAAATAGCAGTTGCTTTGCAAATAGAGAGTTGCTGTTAAAGGCAGAGGGAATGCTGGTTACTAAGCCACCTCAATAGCCTACTTCAAATCACTCCTTAAAACTCTCCTTGGCCATGATGCCTACAGAAAACTTGACCAGGGCTGGGCAGCTGGTATGCTGAGACCTTTTCCTACCATGCTGACCATTAGAGTGTCATTATATACTTGTCCTCCTCTGTCGGTGTCTATCTGTTGCCTTTTGTCTTATACTTAGATTGTAAGCTCCTGGGGGCAGGGACTGTCTTTTTTTCCCTCTGCTTGTACAGCACCTAGCGCAATGGGATCCTGGTCCATGACTAGAGCTCCCAGGAGCTCTGGTAACACAAGGAATAAATAAAAAGTTACTCTTGTTCTGGCATCTTCTTCCACCTCCAGATCTTAAAGAGTATAACGGTAGAGGAATGTGATTCCCGTGAAAAGTGTTATGCTATACAAAGCACACATGATCTTTTATAGGGGAGAAGGCAACATGTCACATTTATTGAGAATACAGCAGTTAGCACGTGCTTCCAGTCACACATACACACAGTCCCACCAGTCAATGTTATAGTTACCAGTCCAGAGTTTGGATCAGTCTAGTGGCCAGCCAGGTAGGTTGCAGAGGGGAGCTGGGCTCTGTTGGTTGCGATTCGATGCTCCTGGAATTGTGGCAAGACAAACCCAAAGTCTCATGGCAAAGCACCCTGTTTTTATAGTCCCCTTCTCCGCTGAAGTCTATGGATTTTGCTGTGTGAGTTTATGACCGGTAACTCCTTAATTGGTATTATCTTCTGATGTTAACATTCCAAAGCACCTCTGAGAGGATACATCCTGTCCTTTTGATTTAATCAACTGTCTTGTCTTTAGGGGTGCCAGCCTCCACCTCAAGGTCCTCAATCTGCCTTCCCTCAGTCATGGATGCACATTGATGGTTCTCTGATGTTGATAAGTCTTGTTAAATTTCTTCACTTCTCCTCCCTTGACCATCTGGCTCCAACAATGGCCTTCACACCTTTATCTTTTCCTGATGCATGCACTCCTCATTCACACAAGCAAACAGAGACCTTGAAAGGGATACAAACAGCAGAAATTAAACCTCACTACATCTTATTAACATAGACACAATGCAAGATTCTGTCTCTTACTAACTAAACAGTAAATTAAAACAAAGAAATATATATTTAACTAAAGGGCCTAATTTGTAATGCATATAGGAAACCAGGTCCCAGAGGGTCATTCCTTTCTGCTATTCAGAAAGGGTTGTTGGTAGAATGAAATCAGAATTAAAACCCATTAATTCCTATAGTACAAATATAAAACCCTACTCCTACAAAAGCAGGCTGTAAAAAGTCCAGAATTGTTAGCACAATGCTGGCTGATTTCAGGACCAATATCTGCTTGATGCACTCCAAACATCTCCTAATGTAAATGAAAAGATTTCCTCTTTCTTTCTTACTCCTCCTTACTGATATTTAGCCAGAGATCTATTTAGCCTACAAATTGTCTGGGGACCAAAACTGTTCTTGTGATGAAAAACACTTCAGTGATTTGCTAAGCTAGGGAGTGCAGATTCCATACTTGTTCTAAAATTTAGCAAATGAAGAGACTCTCTCACACACTGTCACCTTTTCAATGTTTTAGCATTTCGCTATGGATTGCTTTTACTGTTAGCTGTTTCTTTTTGAGTGGATATGACTTTATGAAGGACCATTTGCCTTTTCTACAGCTTCCCTCTTTGCTAATACTGCAAAGGCCTTTATGGGAGGTCCTGGCTAATAGAGAGAAAATGTGTGTCACCTGCTGCCTACTTTTCTCCAATCCTGTATTTCCTCTCGCAAATGTTTCTCTCCAGATATGACATAGTTATTTTGCAAATGGCTTCTTAGAACAGATGTTACCATCAGTTTATTCCTCCTTCTTTGTACTGGCATGTTTTAAAACATAAACAACAGACTGCAATCCTGCTGGCCTTCTATTGGAAAGAAAATATCCAGCTCCAATCCTATTTGCTTTCTTTTAATGGTACTTGGCAGCATGAGGGCTTGCAACTCTCTCTTGCTCCTGTTGGCAGATGCTTTCTCTGGCCATTATTCTGTAGCCTTTATTTCTACATGTTCCTGCCTTGTTTCTCTTTCTTCACCATTGCTTATTAAAGCAAAGATGAGAGATGCAGCCTCCCTAAGGGATGAGGTGCACATATAGCAGTCAGAAGGATACGGCAGCAGCCATAATCTATCTGCTTGCTGCTGTATCTGCCTAGTGCTTTCCTGTTTCCTTTCCAGTGGTGATTTTAGGGAATTGTGACCCTAGGAACTCCTGAATTTACACCCTGCACACTACTGCAACAATAGTTGTATACAATATGTCTGGTAAAGTATCATCTGAAAGTTAATAACACACCGGTTATTAATATCATTGTAAAATGTATGTTAACCTTATATGTAAAGTTATGGATTCCCTCTATACATTATTAGAACTTGTATAAGACCAGCCACCCTAACCTAGATAAAGGTGATGAACAGGTCTGTCCTAGACAAAGGAATCTGGGTTTACCTCAATTTACATATTAGCTGTAAACAAAGCTATCACTGCTAAATCAGCAGGGTTTATACTGAGACTGAATTTGAGAGACAATTAACCTGGCTCCTGTAGTACAGAGTGACACAGGAGACTGTCTTCCAAGGCAGCCTCCTGGGGATTCAAAGACCTTCCTTTGGGAACATAAGGAGCATAGATGTCTTATATCTTAGATGTCTGTATACGAGTGTGAAAAGTATAGCGAATAAGCAGGAAGAGCTTGAAATGCTAGTAAATAAACAAACTATAATATAGTTGGGATAATACACGAGTGGAATATTGGCTTAGAAGGGCATAGGTTGCTCGGAAAGGACAGGCAGGGAAAAAAGGAAGGGGGTGTTGCCTTTCATATTAAAAAAATATACACTTGAACTGAGGTTGAGATGGAAATAGGAAACAGACTTGTTGAAGTGTCTGGGTAACAATAAAAGGGGTAAAATACAAGGGTGATATCATGGTAGGGGTCTACTACAGACTGCTTCACCAGGAAGAAGTAGTGGATGAGGCTTTTTTTTAATAACAACTAATAAATCATCCAAAGCAGAGGAGGTGGTGGTGATGGGGGACTTCAGACATCTGTTGGGAAAATAACACTGCAAGACAGAGATTATCCAACAAGTTCTTAGAATGTATTGTAGATATTTTTTTTTTATTTCAGAAGGTGGAGAAAGTTACTAGGGAGGAGGCTGTTCTGGATTTGATTTTGACAAATAAGGAGGAACTGGTTGAGAATTTGAAAGTGGAAGGCAGCTTGGGTGAAAGTGACCATGAAATGGTAGAGTTCATTATTCTAAGACAGATAATGGTACAGAGAGTACACTTATAAAGTTGATGGACGATACCACCCTGGGAAGGATTGCAAGTGCTTTGGAGGATAGGTTTACAATGTAAAATGATCTGGACAATCTGGAGAAATGGTCTGAAGAAACAGGATGAAATCCAATAAGGACAAATGCAAAGTACTCCATTTAGGAAGGAACACATACAAAATGTTGCACACATACAAAATGGGAAATGACTGCCTAGGAAGGAGAACTGCGGAGAGAGATCTGGGGGTCATGGTTAACGACAAGCTAAATATGAATTAACAGTGTGACACTGTTGCAAAAAAAAAAAAGCGAACATAATTATGGGATGTATTAGCAGGAATGTTATAATCAAGACACGAGAAGTAATTCTTCCACTCTACTCCATGCTAATTAGGCCTCACCTGGAGTATTGTGTCCAGTTCTGGGCACCATATCTGAGGAAAAATGTGGACAAATTAGAGAAAGTCCAGAGAAGAGCAACAAAAATGATTAAAGGTCTAGAAAACATGACCTATTAGGGAAGATTGAAAAAATTGGGTTTGTTTAGTCTGGAAAAGAGAAGACTGAGAGGGGACATAACAGATTTCAAATAGTTACAAGAAGGAGGGAGAAGAATTGTTATCCTTAATCTTTGAGGACTGGATAAGAAGCAATGGGCTTAAATTGCAGCAAGGGAGGTTTAGGTTGTAACAAGGGAGGTTCCTAACTGTCAGTGTGGTTAAGCACGGGAATAAATTGCCTAGGGAGGCTGTGGAATCTCCATCATTGGAGATTTTTAAGAGCAGGTTAGACAAACACTTGATAGGGCTGGTCTAGATTATATAATCCTGTCATGTGCTCAGGGGACTGGACTAGATGAGCTTTTGAGATCCCTTCCAGTTCTATGATTCTAGAGAAACTCCATCTTTGTCACTTTGATAAAGAGTCCTGTGGCACCTTAAAGACTAACTAAAGTATTGAAGCATAAGCTTTCGTGGGCTAATACCCACTTCGTCAGATGCATATTAGCCCATGAAAGCTTAGGCTTCAATACTTTAGTTAGTCTTTAAGGTGCCACAGGACTCTTTGTTAATTCCTCATTTCCAGACCAACACGGCTACCTCTCTGATTCTTTCCATCTTTATCCTTTACCTCAGGAGACAAAGAAACCAAGCGAATTGATGTCTTTGTGATGGATCCTGGCCTAGCTGGTCAGTAAAAAGCTGGAAAGGAGACTGTGGATGACTATCTTGCCAGATTATATTTTAGACTTTTATATATATGTTTTTACTTTTATTTGCTTGTTGCCTTTAGTTCTCTTCCTTAGTATCACTTAATCCATGCTCTTCTGTTAATATATTTATTTTACTTTTACTATAAAGCAGTTCAGTGCTGTGTTTGAAGGGAAGGGTTAAATTAATAAACTGTGATGTATTGACTCTTTAACAGACCAACAGACTTAATTCCCACTGTGAATGCACAGTGGTAGGGGTTGTGCATTGAGGAGAAATATCTCTGAGGAGCTCAGGGGTTGGAATTCACTGACTATTCTGTGCTAGGCGGGGTCTGGGTTGCAGAAGTCTTGAAGAGCTTGCTGGTGTGGAAGACCGTCTAGTATGTAAGGGAGCTGACATACAGTCCAATTGCCAGCAAAACTCACTTTTGCTGAGACAGAGAGATAATAGAATCAGAGAGGTAGCCGTGTTAGTCTGGAATAGCAGAGGTAACAAAGAGTCCTGTGGCACCTTAAAGACTAACTATAAAGTATAGAAGCATAAGCTTTCGTGGGCTAATACCCACTTCGTCGGATGCAAACAGTGGAAGTGTCCAGGGGCAGGTATAGAAAAGTAGGCAAGAACCAGGTAGGAGGTAACAAGGTTAGTCCAATTAGGCTGAACCAGCTTGTTATCTCAAATCAGGGAGGGTGGGTTAGAGTGGCCCACAGCACTCTGGGTATCCCCAGCAGTGTGTTACAGGAAGCAATTTTTCATGCCTCTCCTCGGATATGCCTCTCAAGATGAAAATAAAGTGCCTTGAAACATGTTAAAACAACTTGCATATCATGGCTTCAGAAGTTCATAATGGAACTGAAGAGAGAACATGAACCCTTGGGGGGATGCTGCTGCATTAGATACATTGATTTGTGGATGTTATCTCACTCCCTGAGACACCATGTTTAGGGGAAACAATATGAATATTTTTGAGTCACATGTCCATAGTCTAGTAGGTTAGGAATCCCACAGAAAATTCATGTCCAGAGCTGACACCCATAAATCTGGACTTCAGAAAGCAATATAGTCCTTAAGGGTGCCTGAAACTGGGAGAGGGGTGAGCTAATCACTCAGATGTGGTGCATCCATTGTTCTGGAGATGGAGGAGCAGATGTGCCAAACCTGCTTTGAGCAATGACCCCATGCACTGTGTCGCAACCCCAATCCCATTTGGCCCTCTGCTCCCTGTCTGCGGAGGGGCTTGCCAAAGCTGAGCGGCACTGCAACCATGTGGGCAAAGTTGCAATGCCTAGACTGGGGACCTGCCATTGTGACATGATTGCAAGGTGGGCTAGCTGTCCAAGTCCCCCCACAGGACCCCTTTCCCCACTTTCCGTGACATATCTTTGTTTTCCCACATGTGCATGAAATTTGTTGAGATTTTCCATGAAAAAAATCATGTCCTTATTTATAATTCTGTTATCCTCTAGGTGCTTATAAACGGATTGTTTAATCATTTGTTCCAGTGTCTTTCCAGGTATCAAAGTTAGGCTGACAGGTATATAATTCCCTGGGTCCTCTTTGTTCCCTTTTTAAAAGATAGGTACTATGTTTGCCTTTCCCTGGACCTCAGGGACCACATCATGAGTTCTCAAAGATACTTGTTAATGTTTCTGAGATTGCTTCAACTAGTTCCTTAAGTACCCTAGGGTGAATTTTGTCAGCTACTGCTGACTGGAAACATGTCTAACTTATCTAAATATTCTTTAACCTGTTCTTTCCTTATTCAGGCTTGTGTTCTTTCCCCCTTGCTATTAATATAGATAATAAATAACAAAATTTGTCAATGTTCCAGTGACAAAATAAAATGATTTCCTAGAGCCCACCTACCTGTTGTTAATGTTCTCTAAGCTGCTGAAGGGTGCATGGTCTGTTTAGCTTGAGGGGTGTAGAGAGAGGTAAACAACAGAAGTGCAAAGGCAGAAGGAGAATCAGACACTTCAGAGATGAGGCAATTGTACAAGTCATGAAGTAATTGATGCCTAAGCCTCAGGTCTTCTTGTTGACAGAATGATTCATTGGAAAGGGTTTAAAACCAGATTTTCACAGTGTAGTTTGGTACTTATAAAATATGGAAGATTAAATAAAAAACTGAGTCAGAATTAAAAATGTCTGTCCTTTCCATAGCATATGTATTTGAAAAAAATTATGTGAATATTTTATAAACACAAAAGTTTCCTGCTCCACTCCAGGGCAACCTCAACTCAACGCTGCTGATGTTCTCATGCTGTCATTCATCAGCGGACATGGGCTAACCTAATGCCTTAGTGTTTGCATTTGATTTTTGTTTGGAGGTGGTAGGAGAAAGCATATGCCGACTGAACATTTGGTTCACACAAGCCTGCGTATTAAAGCTGTGACTACCAAAATGAATTCACAGCAACTTTCCCAGATGAAAACAGGTACTTGCATCTACAGAACTTAAATGTGGACCCCATGCCCTTTTTAGAGAAATGCATCGTGTTGTGCTGCAGAACTTTTCTTTTGCACTTTTATGACTACAATAAAAGGGCACCCATGATGTTCATGCTGGTCACCTTAATTTCGAGGATGTTGACAGTCATTGTTTATACTAATGGGTCTTCACACAACTCCATAGATCAATTTGTGAAGAACATTTACCGCACTGGCCACAGAACCAAATACTTAGTTGTGTGAATTTGCGCTTTGTGTTGTTTCTGTGCCCGGTTCTGTGCTTCCAATTGCTTTATGTGATTTTTCTTAAAGTCATGGACACCCTCCCTTATGGTATAGTGCCATGCAATTGATCATTCATCAGTTGGTCAAAGGTTGAGTCATAGAATATCAGGGTTGGAAGGGACCTCAGGAAGTCATCTTGTCCAATCCCCTGCTCAAAACAGGACCAATCCCCAACTAAATCATCCCAGCCATGCTTTGCAAGCCTGACCTTAAAAATCTCTAAGGAAGGAGATTCCACCACCTCCCTAGGTAACCCATTCCAGTGCTTCACCACCCTCCTAGTGAATTTTTTTTCCTAATATCCAACGTAAACCTCCCTTCTGCAACTTGAAACCATTACTCCTTGTTCTGTGATCTGCTACCACTGAGAACAGTCTAGATTCATCCTCTTTGGAACCCTCTTTCAGATAGTTGAAAGCAGCTATCAAAGCTCCCCTCATTCGTCCCTTCTGCAGACTAAAAATCCCAGTTCCCTGAGTCGCAGATTTTGTTTGTGTGTGTAACGGGGTCACCACTCACCCCTGCGGCGCCTCCCGCTGGTCGTCTGGGGAATCAGCTCCTTCAGCGTCCAGAGCACCCTCCGCAGGTTGATGCCCCGCTCCTTTGCTGGCCCCGTGTCCCTCCCGGACCCCGGTGCCCTCCAACTGTGGGTGCTGCACCCCTGTAGTACCCACTTGGTGTGAGGGTCTCCCCCCCTGGGGGAACCCTCTACCCTCTATCCCCACCTCGCCTCAGAGTGTGCCACTGTCAGTCACCACTTGCCCCCGCTCACTGGGGCGGACTGCAGTATCATGGTTTCTCATCACAGGCAAGGAGGGTTGGCTTACTGTTGCTATCTCCAGCCCTGGGCTACCCCCTGCAGCCTTGGTACTCCTGGGTCGGGCCTGTGTCAGGCCCAGAGGCCTGGGGCTCTTGGCTAGAGCCTGCCCAGCTCCCTCTGCCCTGCCCCAGCTCTGCCCTAACCCAGGTACCTGGCTTCAGCTCCTGCAGCTAGGCCTGTCTCCCTCTGAATACAGAGGAGACTGCTTTTTCTCTCTAGGCCCCTGCCTCCCAGGCTTTATACAGGCCTGTGTTTGGGGCGTGGCCGCCCAGCTGGGCCTAATGCCCAATCAGGCCTGAAAAGCCTGCTGGCTCCCAGGTTCAAACCCCCTTCCTGGGCTTTTCAAACCCCTTAAGGGGCTTTCCCAAGCCCCTTCTGGTAGGGGGCGGGTGGTCACCCCGCCACAGTGTGTCTTCAAAGCATTTAATCTGCCCCCCCTCACCCCCCATGCTTACAGTTGCTGGACTGAGTCCTCAGGAAGCATTCCTGATTCTGAATTGGCAGACAGACATCCCTTTGGGGTTATAGGGAGTAGAGAGAGATTCCATCATTAGCCTTCACTTCAGGAGGATCTCTGTGATAGTTCCTGGCCAGGCTGGCTAGTAAAAGCTGGAAAGGAGACTGTGGGTGAGAAACCATCTCAAACAAAGACTGTATCTTGCTACATTAAGTTGTAGACTTTAAGATGCATGTTTTCACTTTTATTTGCTTGTAACCATTACTATCTTCATCTGTTTTCATTTGGCATCGCTTAATCCATGCTTTTTTTATAATAAACCTCTTTTACTCAATACATTGCTGTGTTTGGAGGGAAGGACATATTTATCCCAGTTAAATTAATAAACTGTGATATACCAACTCTTTAAAAGAGCAATGAACTTAATCCCTCCTGTGACTGCACAGTGGTAGGGGCTATTCATTATAGAGAGACCTCTCTCAGGAGCTTGGGAGCTGGAGTTCACTGAGTGTTATCTGCTAGGCAAGGCTGGGGCCAGGAGAGCCTTGACGAGTTTGCTGGTGAGGACAAACTGGTGTGGCAGGGAGCTGAAACAAAATCTAAGTGCCAGGAAAACTTTCTCTTTCTGAGACGGAGAGATAACATGCTGGCTCAGAGCTCTGGGGCTCCCTGGCAGCGTATTACACAAGGTGTGCACCGTAGTTTTGGATCTGGTAGTCACCCCTGTTTACATTTCCCCCCTTTAAGAAAAGTGCACACCTGGCTACAGATATCAACACTAATAACTGGGCACAGTTGACTGTCCTTCTAGGGACTGAGGGTATGGGCATTTCTAACCTTTCTCACTGTTGTGCAGGGTGCACCAGACAGGACAACTGGGTCCAAGATGTAGCAAATCAGGGATGTCAAGCATTTTTAAAATTTTTATTAAGAAGTGAGACAACGTCATCCCTGATTTCTCTATAGTGCATAGCACAATGGGGCACCAGTCTCTGACTGTGGTCTCCAGGTGCTACTGCAAAATAAAAGGAGTTTTCACATGTGATGGGAAAGACTTTTTGACCTTTCTAGCAGTGCAAATTGAATATGTCCCTGTTGTGTATTTGGTTGTTGGGTTATAGAACCCTGTTGTTGCTATGGCAACAGAGTTAGATTATTAGGGGATAGCCCAGCCAGTTTCGTCTGGTTTGGTTAGTTCAGTGTGTAGAAATAAATGGCTGCTTTTAATGTTCACGTGTCTCAAGTGATTTCTTCCTAAAACTGCTCCCCCCAAGGATGAAACAGTCCCTTTATTTTTTACATCATAACTTGAGGAGTCCTTCCACTCAGAAGGTCGCACCGGTCCCACTGCTACTGCTGGAACATGAGGGACACACTTTTACATAGTGGATTGCCATGATAGTACATTCATATTGGCTTCTAAGCATTGAAAATAGAGAGATCTATTTGCAAGAGCTAACAGCTTTACTGAAACTACAGCGCTGAGCTGCCAAACTTGTAGTGTTCTACCACAGAAATGCATGATTTCCCCACAATAAATATTTTTCTTAATATTGGAAGTGTATCTCCAGGGGTGTATGTGGTTATTGTGAGTTCATGTCTATTGAGACTGTGAAATGTCAGGCTATGCTTGGTGTCTCTGCAGATGTGTGACAATTATCTCATGATTGATAATCACATGAGTCCCTGTTGTAATGTCATTCTTAATAATTTATTCTTCAGGATAATTTTAGGTAGGGATAACATTGTTTTCAGAGGACCCTGGAGATGGTTGAGGCTCTAAGTGAGATTATTAGTCGCCAAGATTCTAGTGCTGCATATGCCATTAAAGGAAGTAGTTGTGATCAGTTCCTGAACTTAGATGATGTGTGTAACCAGAGACTCAAATAATTTCCAGTTTGATCCTTGGCTGTTAATTTGTAATCCACTAATTTCATTAAGTAAGGTCCTGAGAGATTGAATAAGAATACCCCTATTATCAACCATGTCTGGTAATAAATAAACAAAAGAAAATTATATGAATATAGTTATTTGTGAATATTCCTCCCTTAAATACGTGCAACTGGAGGCAGGAAAGATTGCAGCTGCAGCAGGAGTGTAAGTGTATAGGGAAATGACTCACCTCCCATGGGCTAACACTGGATTTTCAACCAACTGAGCCACAGGAAGTACGACATTAGTGACGGCATTGTGTTATTTTGGGGATGCATAGCACAAAAACAAAATGTCATGTCAAAGGGTTGCCGCAGGTTGGGTCTAATGTGTTCATAATTTTGCAGGCAGTGAAGTAGGTGTTAATAAGGAGAAAAACTGTGTAATTATAAAAGGTCAAGTGTACTAAACAGCTGAAATTGCATATCTAATGTGTACTGCAGTTAAAATTAATATATGCTCTGTACTCCTTTCAGGTAGGTAGACAGATCTAACTGCAATGAAGAGTTGAGTGAAATACAAAAGAAACTACCAGGATCACCATTTCTATTATAATTATTAGAGTGGACAGGACCTTGCACTGTCTATGTTCAAACTGTGCCTCCTGCTACCATGGTGACACATGGTCACTGCTAGTGTGGTTTCATGTGGACCAGGATCTTATTTTTATATACTAACCTCTGCATGGCAGTGACCTTGTTTTTGGTAAGGATCTGTTTAAACGGTGATTAGTATTGTTGAAACCATAATGCGGACAAAGCCCTCTCTTACATAAGAATGTCAGACTGAGCGTGAAAGACATTGATCATCCTAGTGAGATACCATACAAACCACAAGGTAAGCAAGAAAAAAAACCAGATAAAGCCTCCATATTTCCTCCCTTTTCCTCAGCTTGTACAGCTGGGAGCAATGTTCCCTCTAACTGTTGACAGGCCGTGTGCGCAAAAAAATTCTTCCGTGCAAATTTTTGATAGGCTGTGTGCACAAAAAAAGTCTTTCATTAAAATTTTTATGCTTCTGTGCAAATTTGTGTGTGTGCAGTGTTTTGCCATGTGTGTGGGGTTTAGGATCTGTGTGCACGCACACGGCTTAGAGGGAACAGTGCCTGGGAGTTAAGAAGCTGGGGACTGGGAATAGCATGGAAGATTCCATGCAGGTCATTATTCTGCAGTAGATCCCCACCCTGACTCATGGCCCTTCAATAACTCTGTGGCTTCTACTCTACTTTCATAACAGCAGACCAAAAAATCCCAGATACCACCACATAATTCACAAAATAATGCAAAACTTCTGACCAGTTCTCACCATCCCTGAAATCACTCCATGTTTGCATCAAGTTTGAGCCCCAAGAGAATTTTTATACCTGACTTATAGGCCACCGAAATAGAGTTTTATTATGGAAGCGTGACATAACTTTTATAGCAATGCAAATACACCACTAGAATACAACTGATGTATAGCTTTTTTATGAGGTGTGTGTGTATATATGATGTGACATCTATATGCAAGTGGAGCCAATGGTAAATCACTTGTATATTTCCAGTGGGACAGCCAGCTTACCACAAACTGTGCCTAATGCCAGAAGAATTGCATTGTGTTCTTAAAGAATAGATTTGCGATGTGCTGTCCTAGAAGGGAAAATGAAATATATTGAAATAGTTGAATAGAATCAGTGATCAAATACTGCACTTTTGTGTTGGGTGGGGGTGGAGCTCCTAGGGAATTCATATGCACAGAATTTGACCCAAAAAGTCAATTTTTTCCTCTTCAGCACTGAAATTTAAAAATGGCAGAACCATTCCATAGATGTCTCTGTTGCCTGGAACTCAACCTTTAAAAAAGCTCCAAAGCTACAGAACTTGTTCTAATTTCTTTTAGAACAAAAAAACAGCCTATTGCATAAAATAGATGAGCCCCTTATTACTCAGACAGCTGAATTTTAAATCACACAGTTTGGCAAAGAAGGGGCATGAAAGAAAATCTGACCTGTTTGCCAGCCTGGAATTTCAGCTTTGTACAAAGAAATACCAGAATTCCTATTGCCATGAGTCATTTTGCAAAATGTTCCTAAGCTGGTTCATTCATGTTCAGCAAAACCTATATAAACAATCAAATATCTGTGGGGTGTCTTCTGTCATCCTTGGGCTATGCTGAGAAAGGGAAAATGGTACATTTGTTGTTAATGCCGGGTCATTGCTACTAAGAGAGAGAAAAAATTCTGTGTGTCACATGATTTGTTCATACCCTGAGAGATAGCCAAAGTGAGACTGGAGGTGAGGAAAGGGTTCATTGTAGGCTGATATTGTAGTTGCAGTTATTCATTTATCTGGCATATCACAAAACATAAAAATAAAGTGGCCATATTTTCAAAATGAAAAAATTGAATATCCTGTGGGAACATTTTTTGTTATGAATTGTCATAAAGACTTGCTTTCTTTTTCTGTTCTTTTTTTTAAAAGGTGCTATTGTCATTAGTGCCAGCTTCTGACACTACAGTAACATGAGCCTGTTTCTCAGAGTGATTTTTTTCTAGTTTCTTGGTGTTCTTGAGTTTATCCTGAAACACTTAAATGTCATTAACTTTGAGCAAAAATAGTTTCAATAGCATTTATAGTCATTTGACTTTTCTCTTCACTCCAAATACAGTGTATCACATTGAACCCTCATTCCATTACACTGTTCCTAATGAACATGAAGTGAATGCTACTCAGTATAGCATCAGAGAGGTAGCCATGTTAGTGTGGATCTGGAGAAGCAACAAAGAGTCCTGTGTCACCTTAAAGACTAACAGGTGGGGGATGAAACATCTGTAGGGAATGGAGCTCAAGAATGGTAGAGCTTATGTTCTGTTAATTTGGCTAGTGGAACTGACGACGAGTCCAGGTGAGGGGAACGATCTTATTGCCTATTGCTCATGATTTGTGGGAGATCATTTGCTTTGGACTTTGGTTAGCTCAGAAAGGGGACGGAATTGAATGTGACCTGGCTGGAGGGCCGAGTCCCCACACTAGACCACCAGAGCATGAAGGAGGAGATGGGGGTGAAGTTGCTGCAGTGCTGGGCCCTGGCATGAGGGGGTGTCTCGGGTATGGTGAGGCTTGTAACAGCACTGCTGTTCTTGAATGTTTCCTTGACCTTTTAAAATACGAGAACAGGGTGAAGAAAACAATCCTCATACCCACCTGGTGTTCCAGTGAGTATTTGAAGGTTTCTGACAACAAGTGCTTATTCCCTGAGCCTGACAGCTGATCTCTTTCTCAGATAGGACACCCTGCACTGAAAATGCTGCAGCAGGAGTTTTAACTCATTAGACAATGACACTGTGTTAAGGTGGGGGGGGGGGGGGTTTGTGACAAGGTAACTTACTTCCATTACAGAACTTGGAATAGACAGAGGGCAAACTGTCCATGTGGCTGGGTAAGGAGGAGATGAATATCTGCAGTGTTGTCATGGCATAAGCTGGGGAACTCAAGAAAATGAACTGTTGGCTTAGTGAGGATGGGCTACACTGTGCAGTGTGGTCCCTGAGAACAGTTTTAGCAAAGACGAGTTTTCTGTCCTAGCGGAGAGAAGCATCTTGCAGCATTCCTAGTGCAGAGATTGATTCACTGCGGTTATACTGACTGTCAGCCATTTCTACAAATCAAGCCTGGGAGCATCGTTTTCACAAAGCCTGTCAGAAACACCAGTGCAGTGAGTCCGTAAAGCCCCAGAATTCTGCACACTGTTCCGTATGGGACTCATCCTTTAGCACTCATTTGTCACTTAAACGATACATCAGGAACATTTCAGAGGTGAACGCACAGTGTCATGGCACTCTGTAGTTCCAGAGACAAAAATTAGTAACTTTTTACAGTGTGAATTTGTCTTGTTTTTTGGTACAAAGCACTAGGTTTCACCCAGCCCATTCCAATGATGTCGAGTGCATGTGTTCCCATCCCATGTTTGTTTGTTTTTTATCTGTATACAAAAAAACCCCCAACAACTGGAAGATCTTTAAACACTGAATCATTTATAATCTAATAGGTTTCAGAGTAGTACATCTATGTAAATTGGAGTAAGCCGTGTATCCGCAGCTTCCAGTTTAAATCGAGGTTTGAACAGAGACTGGGAGTGGCTGGGTTATTACACAAACTGCATCTATTTCTCCATGTTCTGCATCCTCACACCTTGTCAATGTCTGATATGGGCCATCTCGATTATCACTACACATTTTTTTTTCTCCTGCTGATAATAGCTCATCATAATAAATTAGCCTTTTAGAGTTGGTTTGGCAACTTCCATCTTTTCACGTTTTCTCTGTATGTGTATGTGTGTATATCTATCTATCTATCTATCTTCTTACTATATGTTCCATTCTGTGCATCAGATGGAGTGGACTGTAGCCTACGAAAGCTTAGGCTTAAATCAATTTCTTAGGCACTAAGGTGCCACAAGTACTCCTGTTCTTTTTAGAATCTAACAATTAGATTTAGAAGGCCACTTCAATAAGATGCTCTGGTTCAGGGCTCTGGTTCAGATCTTCCTCAGTGCTGGAGCAGAGTTGTCTTAGGGAATCCTGCATTAAAGAGAGGAATCACCTTAGTTATTGAAGTGCCAAATTCCTCATTCTCATTAATGACTGTACATATTTCCCAGGTATCCCTGCCCATAATAACTCAACAAAAGATTGTTTGCTCTTTCTTATACTATTTACTTCTCATGTGCAGCAAACACCCCTAATGGTTGGTGGTCTAGCATCACTTTTCTTTATAGTAAAAACCAATCCTAAGGGTAACTCCAGGATTATATCACTAAATTTTCCATAATCATTCAGCAAACTGAATGATGCTGCCAAAAAAAAAAAAAAAAAAAAAAAGACATCCTCTGAACATGTAAAAAGGTGCAGCAAACCGCACATTCAGTCATCCGGTTGGTAGGAGAATCCTCCCTTATATAACTGTAGAAATCATTTACCTAAAGACCTTCCCAAAAGGGAGGAGGTGTTGCTGCTGGTGGTTGGTGAAGCAGAGCTGCTGGGAAAAAAAAAGAGAAGGAATCCATTAGAGGGGAAAGACCACTGCTACTGAAGTGAGGAGACCAGGGAACATGGTTTCAGCTCAACATCTTGTCCTGCAGAGGGACTTGACATTAACAATGAACCAAACTGGGGTGTCCATCATTGAACGAACGTATTTCTTCATCTCCTGGGTCGTCAGGATAAAAACAGACATTTACACTAGATATTAGTCAAATAGTCTAGGGTGTTAAACAGCAATGCTCTGGCAGAAGGAATAAAGTGCCTAGAGTAGTAACTGAGGTTCCATCACTGGAGATGTTGAGAAATGACTTAAAACTGTGTATTTATTTTCCATGCTGTAGATAATTTTGTAAGAGTTCCTGTTTCATGTGCTTTCTCAGTACTCCTTTCATTGTTCTCAATTTATTTCTTCAAACCATCAGAATGGGCTATGTTTACTTCTGATGGTCTATGAGGAACTGGGTTAGTTGCGATTCATCTAGTGGAAAATCTTAAATGATGTGAGTGGAGTAGAGGGAATGATCAGCCAGATTCCACCCAATCCTGATCAGCAAGGAAGCTACTCAGGAAAGGTTCCGTTTCTCATCATGACAATCATCTTGTTTTATTATCACTATACTCTGCAGGAGCAAAATACATAGATGCTATGATGACCAGTCCTTTCCCAGATGTACCGTTGTGCACCACAGAACTGGATAATACACAGCATGCTTCCCTAGGATCATCTAGGAGCTGGGGATCTTAGATCCCTTCATGAGTATGTTTGAAATCCCTAACCCAAGGAGTGGGCAGAACTTCTAAAATAGCTGCAATTCAGCAATCCGCTAACCCAGGGCCGGCGACAGGAATTTTGGGGCCCAGTACGGCAGATCGTACGGGCCCCCCCGCCGGTCTCCCGCCGCCCGCGAGGCCCCCCCGCCAGTCTCCCGCCGCCCACGGGCCCCCCCCCGCCAGTCTCCCGCCGCCCGCGGGGGGCCCCCCGCTGGTCTCCCGCCGCCCGCCAATCACATCAGCTGGGCAGCTGCTGTTCTCTGTGACATAGTTATGATGTCATAATACCCCCTCCAACGGACCCCGCACTCGCTCAGCTCTCTGCCCCCTCCCCCCTCCAACGGCCCCCGCACTCACTCAGCTCTCTGCCCCCTCCCCACCTCCGACGGACCCGAGTTGGGTTTGGTCGGAGGGTAAATGAGGTAGGGGTGTCGGGTTTGGTCGGGGGGTAAGTGAGCCGGGGGTGTTGGGTTTGGTTGGGGGGGTGAGGAGGAGGGTCAGGGTTGGTCAAGGGGTAAGTGAGGTGTGGGTGTTGGGTTTGTTTGTGGTGGTAGGTAGGGGTGTCGGGTTTGGTTGGGGGGGAAAGTGAGGTGGGTGTGTCAGGTTTGGTCTACGGGGGTGAGGTGTGGGTGTTGGTCAGGGGGTGTTGGTAGGGGGTGACGTGGGGGTGTTGGGTTTGGGTGGGGGGTGAAAATGTGAATCGGGGTTGGTCGAGGGGTAAGTGCAGTGGGGGTGTCGGGTTTGGTCGGGGGGGTGAGGTAGGGGTGTCAGGTTTGCTCTCTGCCCCCTCCCCCCTCCAACAGACCCCGCACTCGCTCAGCTCTCTGCCCCCTCCCCACCTCCGACGGACCCGAGCAACGCCGGGTATTTTCACTAGTTAATATATAACTTACACAGATGTGTTCCATTAGCCATCTGAAAAAAATCACTTACTGCCGTTAAAGGCCTGTAGGGCAAGGCTTCTCGAATACAGTTTCGAATACAGCCTCCCAGTGCCAACCGCTCTGAATGAGGCCAAGTTGAGCACTGACTTGAGCTCAGTGCCCCAATAGCTGAGTGTAGGCTAGGTGATGCCATAATGAAAGATGTAGCAGAATTGCCATGACAACTCAGTGATAACTCCTAAAAAGGGAATAAACTGGGTCTTATATAGATGTGCATCCCTGCTTGGTCTGCCCAAGCTTTTGTGATTATCTTGCTCGCTCTAGACCAGAAAGAGAATAAAAGCCCAAATGCTAAGAAGACCTGAGGGTGATTCTTCTGTAGCTCAAGTGACAGAGGCTTTTTTTTAAAAAAAATTATGATCCTGAGAGCTTAGCACGGGAAACATAAAATATCTGGCTTCTGTTGAATCTATCTGCATTCAGCCTCAGATTTAGTAATAGTAATTTATAACATCTGGGACAATTCTAGAGAAGTTTAGAAGGGGAGATTGAGAATCAGGAAAGCCGGGTTCCTATTGTAGTTATGCTTCAGGTTGTCCGTGACATGCCAAAGTTACTTAACAACCCTGCCTCACTGATCAAATGGGGATAGTACCACCTAGTCTCTTTTTTTCATCACCTGGATACTTTTGGGGAGGGGAGCCAAATAATTAATTTGTGCTATGGGGGTGCATTGAGTACAGAGTTAAATTGATTTTGATCACCGGTGCGAAGTAGGGAGGGGGTGTGGCCCAATCTATGAATCTTATAGTAAGAATTCCCAGTTATCTCACTATGATTTGCTAGATTCTTGGCCGAAGGTCAGGCCTAGTATTATTAAAAAATACTTTTTAGTTGGGAATTCTGATGTGCACAGTTGCCACACTTACACTTTAGGAATCCTATTGTATTTACAATAGTTCATACATTTAGCAAAGTGAGAAACACTCTAACCCAGCAAGGTAGATAGAGCTAGTACAAAATGTACATCTGAACATCCATATACTCAAACCATCCCTTGGAGAACAACCTGATATGTTAGCCATCACCTTCCTTATCATCACCAGTGACCATCATCCTGGTATCTCCCAAGGGTTAGATCTCTCGTTCCTCCCACAGGCAGGCTAGGTAACAACTTTTCTAATATGTTATGCTGGTGCCACTATGTCCGATGCATATTTAATAGGGGTTTCTTGCCTCTTTCTTATTTGAATTACCTTGCCCTGCTCATGTTGGGGTGCTCTTCTCCTCGAGGTTAGTGTTATCATCTTATTGTAATGTATGTCAATTTGTTGCCATGGCACTCTTGTGGTCAGACTTCTGCAGATGTTCTATCCTAAAATATCCAAAGGCTCGTATTAGCTCACGTTCACGTGGTTTGCTGGTGGTGTTATGGACAGACTTCTCCCTTAAAACTCTGTTCCCAGTTCCCCAAGACTTAAGGGCTACTGTTAGGCCATTTATGCGGGCCAGAGTTCTAAGGCCCACAGCCTTATGCTAACTGCAGAAGCCAATGTCTTACAGCAGGAGTAGGCAACCTATGGCATGCGTGCCAAAGGTGGCACACGAGCTGATTTTCAGTGACACTTGCATTGTCCGGGTCCTGGCCACCGGTCAACGGGGCACTGCATTTTAATTTAATTTTAAATGAAGCTTCTTAAACATTTAAAAAACCTTATTTACTTCACTTACAAGAATAGTTTAGACCTTCTAAAAATGTTAAGATGTATTACTGGCATGCAAAAACCTTAAATTAGAGTGAATAAATGAAGACTCAGTACACCACTTCTGAAAGGCTGCTGACTCCTGCTTTAAACAGACACATAATACAGCATATATAGAAAAAGTAGAGAAGAGATAGTTACATTTTTTGCTGGATGGGCATGGCGCACTGTACTAATACAATCTGTAGTGTTTTTTTTAGCATATATTGTTAATTAGAATGGCATGGTGTAAAAATTTCTGACTAAATTCATGAATGATTTATTGCTTTCTTTTAACATCAATAAACTTATTTTCATGTGGAAAGGCTGCCAAAGGAACACAAGCTGCTAATTATACAAAGGTGCCAGCAACAGCAAAGATTCTGATTGATCTTTTAAACAGATACACCTGTTTTCATGCTTAATAGTTCCTTTATGTATAGAACTGAATTTTGAATAGGGATTGTGATGGGGCCACTTGTTAACCAAGGATGATCAATCAAGAATGATCTGATTAATCTGAGTACTCCTACGAGTTTTTTTCCTTATTAGTATTCACAGTACACTCCTGGCAAGTTGGTAGAACTTGTGCAAACAGTAGGTGAGTAGAACTTTATCCTGCTCTGTAAAATCACTTTAGATCCCCTGGTATGCTCTGGCTGCTATGTTTTGCTTTGGCAATGCAGAGTAACTGTGAACTTGCTGAACCAGTCATTTAGTTGGTAGTCAAGTCTGGCTGGCTGGAATTGCAAAAACAGCAAAAGAATTCAGGTCTGTACCAATGAATCTTTGCCCTTTTCTGATATTTCCTAACAAGTTGTTTATAATATTGGAACATATTATCTAAAAGTCAGAGAAAATTTGTGGCAAGTAATTTAACCTAAAAAAAATGAATTTTTTCTTTCTTTTGAAGTCCATCCAAATAAAACAAATATAAACATTGATTAAGGAGCAAGAAAACATTTTAAATGAATGGTATGAAAAGTCTGTTGGGAAGAATTCATGCTTATCTCACAGCTCCTGAGGCTTGCAATCGGAATTCAGACGTCAGTGATACAGATGTGAGGGATTCAAAGTGAAAATAGCCCTCTTGTAGAGCTCTCGTATTCTAGAACAGAGCCATAGAAAGGTTGAAAGGAAACATGGCTAGCACCCCGCATATGTCCTTTTTTTAAATGCTTTACAGCAGGGGTCAGCAATCTTTCAGAAGTGATGTGCTGAGTCTTCATTTATTCATTGTAATTTAAGATTTCACGTGCCAATAATACATTTTAACATTTTTTGAAGGTCTCTTTCTATATGTCTATAGCAGATAACTAAACTATTGTTGTATGTAAAGTAAATAATGTTTTTAAAATGTTTAAGAAGCTTCCATTAAAATGCAGAGCCCACCAAATGGGTGGTCAGGACCCAGGCAGTGTGAATGCCACTGAAAATCAGTTGCATGCCACCTTTGGCACATGTGCCATAGGTTGCCTACCCCTGCTTTGCAGTCTCTCAATGTGACTAGAAGAACATTGCTAAACACTAATTTTTTAGGGGTACAGACCATTCTTTGGAAGAAGTTGTTTAAAGTGAACAAGTGTTTCTATACTCCATAGGGGCAACAGAACTGCTAGCAGGTTGTGTCTCACCAATAAAAATCTGTCTGTTTGGATCTTTTGGGAGGAATTTATAGCTCTGCACTCAAACATATGTATCCACTGCTAATCAAGGGCTTCTCTTTGCTTGGAAAATCCAAGTTCCCAATAAACAATCCAAAAGGTCAGTTGTCTGATGGATTTCTCCTGACAAGGATTCCAGCTCCTATTTTTGTGCTGTATCTCCACCGTCATGAACGAAAACACAGACTTTGATTTGGGCAAAGCTCTTTGGCTAGTGAGCTTTCAGTAAAGCCTTTGAAGAAAATGAATGTTTGGTTTGCGTGACATAATTGAATTAAAGTGACTAAAGGAGACCATCTTTCTAAAAAGTTTTTTTTTAAAATCTCATATCACTAGTGAAATTGGCCCTTTTTAAAATAAATGTTTTATTTACCCTTTTAATACAAGAAATAAGAAACACACTTAACATAACGTTTAACACAGAAATGTGAAATTGTGAAGTGAAGGTCGAATGATATTTTCAGCTAAGGTACATGGGCCAGGGTATAAAGTTCAGTGAAGGTGCATGGGCAATCTAACCAGATGTTGCTCTGCAATCCCTTTCCTTATAGGAAGCGCTTGTGTGTTTCATGTATCAAAGTCATTTCAAATACTCATTTTCCCATAGCACCAAGTTCATACGGAAGTGATTAAATCACTACTAAGGCACCCTAGGCAAAATCTTGGCCCCACTGAAGAAAATGGGAGCTTTGCCAGTGATTCCAGTAGGGCCAGGATGCTAGTTTTTCTTGGCAGATGGTATCAGTGACCAGCATTTTGTATTGCTGGAGCCTTTTTTTATGGTTGCAATGTGCCAGACTAAAAGGTGGTAGTAAATGAACACAGAGAGCAGATCCCTACTTCATAAAGGTGACATCAGGCCCATAGGATTCATGGAACAAGACCAATGACTAATAATTCATATGCAAAATAATGTCTGACTGAATATCACAGAGAAGGTCCATTATCTTGTGACAAATCCATTGGTGCTACTCCAAGTAAAACAGATAGATTATTGCTCTTGAGATTAACTGATCAACAATAGATAATAATAGTTTGTACTTATTTAGGGCCTTTAATTGGAGGAGCTACAGCACTTTTTAAAGGTGGGTAAGTAATATTATCCCCATTTTATAATGGGGATGCTGAGGTACAGAGCTAAAGTGTCTTGCCAAGGTCATATCTACAGAAATAGGGGCAGAGTGGGGAATAGCTCCTAAAAGTCCTGTCTACTGCACTAACCCATTGACAGCACTGCTTCCTTTTACCTCCTCTGTAATATTACTATAAACTTTAATGTCCATGAATTGCTGAATTCTGAGATTTAAGCAGACTTTTAAATAGTGTGTTTTGGGGGATTCAAAAATTATATGCAGCCCTGATGTGAACTGGATAAAAAACCCCAGGGTTGCTTCTCAAACAAAGATTCATAAATCAAGTGAGCTGTACAGCCAGTAATAATATGTAGTAGAAAGCTACTGTGTACAACTTGGAAGAAATCAAATGTATGCCCTATATATGGTTTTTTCACCTAGAATTATATGGTTTTTAGTAAAGCTACAGAGATTTCTAAGATATTTTCTTTGCTATAAAAAATATATCACTCATGTAAATTCCTAAAACTTTGAACCATGTTTTCACACATGTATTGGCACAAAGCACTGGAATTAAAAGCTGTTATATTTGAAACAAACTTTGCACCTTTTACTTCATATCCTAGGATTTTGTTTACTTAAATCTCCCCATATGGGTAAAGCAAAATATAGTACATATCCACTGGGGTATTACAAATAATTGTATTTCTCTCAGGAGTCTTTCTTACTATAGTGTTAAAGGCTCAAACATTTTCATTCAAATGATGCTCAGATACTGCTCCAATACATTCTGTTCTTTTTTTAAAAAAAATGTCTGAAGAAGGTGCAGTATATGCATCTAGTAGCTTTAGTTCTGAGATTCTTGGATTCATTTCTGTCAGACAAAATGAATTTGATATGTATGGAAGCAGAGGAAAGGTAGGAGGAGAACAGAAATGAGAATGAGCATGGTTGTGCATTTGATAATCCATAAATACTTACAGATTGTAATATGCTTTTATAAATATTTATGACAATAATGCCATTAGTGCTCCCAAACTCACTTCAGCAGACTATTTTTTCCAGATCAGATACAAATACAGAAGGAGACAAGCACCATTGTCTCACTACCTTCCTTTACTGTGTCTTTCTATGCTGTAGTCTGATAGACTGGTCCCAGAACACCAGGCAATAATCTAAGGCATCCCTAGCTCTTAACTCCCCTGAAAACTTGAACAGCATTCTCCACACACTACAAAACATTCACAGTAGAGAGGGGCTGCTAACCGTGAGCTAGTTAAAGTTCCCTGATTTTCTGCCCAGCCTGGTCCCAGGACAGACTATATATAAACAAATCCTGTTGATTTTTCATATCATCTCTATGTTCCATCCTTTCCTCTCTGTTCCCATGGTTAAATTACCTATCTATAATCCTTCCCCTCCTTGACTCTTGCAATCTCCTCCTCTCTGGTCTCTTGACATTCATCTTGTCCCTGTCTGGTCTGTCCAAAATGGCACTAGGCCAGTTTCACCAGCCATTATGACCCATGCCATCATCTCTTTGATTCCACTCACAATTCCAACCTAGTCTTTTAAGTTCCTTCCATCCATTCCTTCATCTCCTTCTCAGAGGTCAGAGGTGTGACTGCAGCATAGGTAGACACATGAGAGCTAGCTTTGATCTTACCAGCTGGAATAATGTGGCAGTGAAGGGCAGCAGCCGGGGCAGCACGAGGGACACTGGATATGTACCTGAGTAGCTAGCCCAGGCTGCCAGGACTTCACTGTTATTGTTATTTGAGCTGCCTAGATCAGAGTTAGGGGTATGTCTACACAGGCTGCAGACACGCCTCTGACTGCAGAGTAGACATACCTCAGCTCTGTACCACTTTCTATGCCATCCTGTAGGTCTGAAATGCCCTTTCAGAGCCTATCCACTCAACCACCACACTCACCTCCTTCAAATCCAGGCTAGAAGCACCTCTTCCACAAAGCTTCCCCGCAGTGAGCTATCTGCAAAATAAAACTTTAAAGTAGAGAGAGAGAAACAAAACTTCACTGAAGGCTGCACAAGAGCCAACTGGGTCTCCACACCATCATATTAATGTATCCTAGACCTTCCTATAGTTTGTGCTCCCCACAGGTTTCAGGTGATAGACCTCATCCTGGAGAACCTATTGCATGTGAGTAACTTTATGCATGTGATTTAGGCTCACTCAGCACTAAGGTATTACTCATGTACCTTTATGGGCTTTCAACTCCAGATTGTAAAGTCTTCAGGGCAGGGAACTTAGCATCTATATAGCTAGCAGTTTTTTGGCAATGGTATAAAAAATAGTATAATATAGAACGTTCTACAGATGCCAGGTTCTGACTTTATTATTTGCAATAGGGCTAAGTTAGATAAATCAAAATATTCAGGAATTATTTTGTTTCCAAATGTCTGAATAGGGAATACTTTTCTCATTAGATACGAGTCATTTATAAAAATCTAGCTCAGTTAATTATATTTACATAACACATCTTTTCCCAGAAGGTTATTTAACTAGATAACTATGCAAACCAACAATTATAACATAGTTTCTTCTGTTTTTCATAATAAATTTGCCTGTGTTCTAAAGCTTAGCCTAATCATGCAACAACTAAATACACAAGACAGAAAAAGTGTCTAGCAAAATAATGATGCAGTAACACATGCTGGATGAAATCTTGCCCCCATTGTAGTCAATGGAAGTTTTTCCATTGATTTCAAGGGGGCCAAGATTTCACCCCCAAAAGTGGGCTCTAATATTTCCATTATTTGCCCAGCCCCACTCTTTTTGCCAATGGATTAGTGGCACTCAAAAGATCCACCATCTGAGTTGTGTACTGTCTTGGACTCTCTTAGACTCATATCAATAATAAATTAGTAAACCATCTTCTTACATTGTGCCAGGCTATCTGTGTATATAAATGCATCTTACTTCTGTGTGTTTCATTCTATGCATCTGATGAAGTGGGCTATAGCCCACGAAAGCTTCTTCAGAAATAAATTGGTTAGTCTCTACGGTGCCACAAGTATTCCTCATCTTCTTAAAGTAAAAGTTAACATGAAACTAGTCTCCAGTGTTTTTCTAGCCTTTCATTTTCCCTGAACAATGATTGGTGGGTGCCCTGATTATTTGAGATGTGAACAGACTTACATGGTTCGTCATTTCTTATCTAACTAACTAAATGTCAAGTGATCTTTTTCTGACTTTAAGGCCCAAAGAACAATACTCCTCTTACTTGTTCACACACTGCTCTAATGTTACACATTCCAGCATCTTAATTCAGAAGCTGTAAGACACTGTAACGAGGAGAATGCAGCCTCCTTGCATTAATTTGACTGTGTAGAATGTAATTGTTTTGCACAGGCCGTTACTCCAATTTCACCCTCATAGTTGAGGCGGGCACTGTAATTGTTTCCAGTGCTGCTACCTGAGTGGACGCCAGGCTCTGTGTGTGTAGGGAAGCTGTAACAGTTCATTATAGTGAGCTGAATCTTAAGGGTAAATGTATTGGAGCCTACAACAGGAATGGGATTTTCATTAACCTTCAGGACAGTTGGCTAGTCTGTCATCTTGTTCTCCATTTCTGTCTTTACTGTCTCAACATCTATAAAAGCTTTAGCCCCTTAAACATGGTGTGTATCCATCCCAAGTCTTGTAACCAAGGTATTGGTTGGGCTTGCATACCTAGGCTGTGACCATATCAATTTGTAGTCCTCCTTTAATCCATTTCATGGTGGATTTATATCATATTTTTCTTCAGTGCTTCCTCTGTTGCATTTTATGCCCCTATAATTAACTACCTCAACGTAAAAGACCTATTTTCACTGTACGCAACTTAGAAATCAATCTGTGTTTCTGTGTCTTAATACCAATGTTGACTTTATCCCGCTTACATCCCTAATGCAGACACACACACACATGTTTGCTATGTATTTTGATAATGCTAGGTCATGCTAATGTTATAGGGGTTGATATTTTGATGTGTTAGGTACTCTCTCAAAAGTGACTACCAAAACCCTGGTGGATTGCCCCATTGATTGATCACAGCTAAACAAAACAACACAGCAAAAATTAGATCCCTGCTTCCAGTGTTTTAATCTTGACTCTTATACAGCTACATGACAAATTACCCCCTGTAAACATCCTTCCTTTAAGTCTTTAAGGGCAAATCAGAAGTGTGAAAACAGGACAATCTTTATTCACCTGTCCTCAAACCTTAATTTTATAGGTATTTGGAATGCAAGGGTAAATCATGAATTATTTTTTATGGGAATGCTGGCAACACTGCATAGTGTTATTTCTGTTTCATGACAAAGCCTGATTTCAGCTAAGAGGTACCGTTTACTGTGATAACGATCACAGCAGAGGATTCTGCTGTCCCAAGGACCATAAGCCCCAGTCTTGCAAATGCTCATGCATGTTGCATAAATGTGTTCGTTCCTTTGGAGGTCTGTACCAATCACCTTCAAAGAACAGGCAGAGTCTCAAGGTAACCTGAATAAAAAAGGTTTATTTGCTAGCAAATAGGGAGTCAAGGGGCTAATGCTCCAAACCTGACTGCCCCAGAACAATGGGCGGTCAGAACATATATACAAGGTTTGATTCTCGTCACAAGTATACACAACCAATACATTCAAAGAGTGTCACAGCTTCATACAGCCAATAATCTAATGCCACAACTCTGGTCATCCAAAGGGTGAATTGTAAGACTCTTCGAATGTAATGAGGACGGAACACTGATGGCTCCCTTCGGTGTATCTGCCCAGCACACACCACTATCAGTAGCATTGAATGACTTGGTGAAATATAGATGATCTACCCACATCTAAATAATCTTATGCTGATTTCTTTTCTCTAGAGAGAAGTTTGAAGTTTATTTCTCCAAAATGTTGTGTACACCTGTTCTTAGCTTTGACAGGATCCTGATGTGTATTGTACATCCGGAGTAGAGCACCATCAAAATATAGCTAAAAAACCCCTCATTAATGTTGCTGACAGTTCTGAGCTGGTCATTCACGCTGCTTGGTGTTTTCTGAGTAGCTCTTTTGAAACGTAGTGTTAAATAATTAAGGGAGGTTTGTGGAACTGCCATTGTTGGTGAGGTTTCAAATGGCCTATTTTTGTGCTAAAACAGATTTTAATAATTGCTGTAAGTATGCGATTAGTCAAAATGAAGCCGAAAGAAACCCAATTATTGAAATAGACTGCTGTGATTGGAATCTATAGCTGATATGTTAAAGCTCCACTGTCATGCTTAATAAGTGACTTGCCCCGCAGGCAATTTTGGAAAGGAAAATGAACATTAATAATGAGTTAAATTGATCATTATTTCTTTTCTTCGTGCTATTAGAACAATATCCTGTAGTGTACTAATTAATCACTACAATAACTGTATCACATATGCCATCTGTGTTTTCCCCATGCTTCCCCATCTCCCTGGAACCCTTCTTATGTAATTAAGGGCAAATGCTTTTACCAAAGTCCCCATTTGCTGGGCTGGCAGGTGTGAGTGTGGAAGACCCAAAGAACTTTCAAGGTATGTGACTTTTGCTTGAGATATTTGAGTTTTCATATGAACCAAAGTGGTGGTCAAGTGCCCACAGGAAATACAGTCCTGCCCTAATTTCTTATTTCTCTAATCCTCCTGATTGCTTGACCTGATAATGGCAGAATAGAAAGAAGCTGAAGAAAGTGACTAGCTCCTATTACCCACTGCCTCCTGTCCCAATTTTTCACACTTCCTGTCTGGTCACCCTAGTGACCACTGCAGGAAAGCATCAGTTCATAAAGACTTCTATACAGAAGTCTCCTGAAAAAGTAGCTTGGACAGGTTAATTGAATACCCACATTCTTCTCCAGTTCCTCTCCCTATATATTTTAAGGGGAAATCTTTCTCTCTTACAGGGACGGGAGATGGACTTGTGGTTCAGGTACAGGATTGCGAGCCAAGAGATCTGGATTATACTTCCAGCTTTGTTACAGACTTCCTATGTGGTCTTGAGCAAGTCACTTCACTTGCACCTTGAGGTATGTCTACACTGCACGCTCCTTATGGCATAATGTCAAGTACTGACGCTATACCCAGCATAGCAATAAAAGGCAGTGTAGACAGTGAGTCACTGCTTAGGCGAGTATAATTGGACACTGCCTAAACCTCATGGGTACCTATCCCTATTCACCCAAGCAGTGCTGTCTACACTGCTGTTTTTAGCATTACAGAGTCCCGCTGCCCTTTCCCTGCTGCAGGGAGCTGCTTGGGTCTTTCCCCATTGCAGGGAAGGGCTGCAGCAGCAGGGAAAGACCCGGGCAGGATGGAGCCAGCAGGGAACGGCTCCAGCAGCTCCCTGCTTTTCCCTGACATGTAGCTACGTGCCACAGTGTGGACACAGCCAGCTTTTCCCTGCAGCATGTAGCTATTGTGATGATCAGGCCTAAAAAATTACATACTTTTTACAGTTGATTGTAAAATTATGTGAAAGTTCATAAGATGTCACAATAACCTACAACTTTTTGCCTGCTTTCAGGGGTGAAAGTAAGATTGAAAACTTACTGGTAAACAGTACGGGGCTGGCTCCGGCCCCCCTGATAAGAGCACGGCCTAAGGAGGAAGGGGCGGGGCTGAAGGGTCAGTGTCCCCCAGACAACTCTTTCATGCTGCCTGGCCTGCGCTGCCCGGGGTTCCAATGGCGATTTAAAGACCCCAAGGCTACAGACGTCACAGCTGCCAGAGTCCTGGGCGCTTTCAAATCACTGCCCCTGAGGCAGCTGCTCCTTCCCCTTGCAAATGTGAAAAATCAGGATAAGGGTGTGGGTTAATAAGAGCCTATATAAGAAAAAGACCCAAAAATTGGGACTGTCCCTATAAAATTGGGACATTTGGTCACCCTAACTTGCCAGCCAAAGTATTTATTCATAACTGACCAACCATCTAGTGCTCCAAAAACATCAACAAAAGCTGTATTTCCCCCGCCTTTTGTATCCTCTCTCTCCTCCAGCTTGTGTCTGCCCATTTGTGACAAACAGGCAAAGTTAATACTGACACATGTCATTATGGAAAGTAAAATTAACCCTTTCCTTTTAATAAAATAAGCTTGTTAATGAAAATCAGAGACTGATATTTTGCTTCTGAAAGGAGAGACTTTAATAGGTTTTGATTGCTTTGCATAATCATTCAATTTCAGTTTTGATATACCTGCTTGTTTTAGTTTCATGTTTGTTCTTGTGTTTCATCAATGAACTTTCAACTTTAGAATGAATGCTTTTGAGTGTTTGCCAAGAAATTGAGTAAACCACAGGGCCTCTGTGAGAAAACAACCCAAACCCATCTCTCACTACTTTAATGTTTGGACAATGAAAGAGTTTGTAACGCCATTAACTCTTTTGACCTTTGAGATCAACACGACATACGCCCTGCATATCACCACCGGTGGTGTGCAGTGTAGACATAGCCTCTATTGTTTCCTTCATCAAATGTACATGACCCTGTCTCCCAGCACCATTGTATGTCTACACTGCAGTCTGGCGGCGTGATTGCAGCTCAAGTAGATACATCTGAGCTGGCTTTATTCTAGCTAGCTTGGGTCCTGGAGCAGTGAAGCTGCAGCAGCATGCACTTCAGCATAGGCAGTACAAGCCCATCCAGAACCCTGGGTAATTAATTGTGGGGCTAGTCTATAGTGATGCATGTCCTACTACAGCTTCACCGCTCTGGTATCCAAACTAACTAGATTATACCTAGCTCACGAATGCCTACAGAAGCTGCCATTCCACCCCATCTTTGCACTATAAACATACCCTACCTTCATTAGTGTTTGTAAGGTACTTTGCGATACCCAGTGGAAAGCATTGTATAAGTGCAATGCATAATCTCAAACTGACTATCACTAAAGAAACTAGCTCAGCAGAAACCAGAGTCTGCACACATCTCTGGCCGATTCTGACACGAATTAAAAAATTTGCTGAGCCAATTTCCCAGATCTTTTGGGTGCCCCAAGATCTTTGGATAATCTAGATTCTTTGGTGCATTTCCCGTTTGGTTGTTTTTGAAAGGAAAACAGTGTTAATCCAACTAGAGAAGACTGATCTTTGTACTGTACACATATCCATGCTCGCATGCAGGCAAGAGTATTTGAACAAGAACGTTAATTATTTGTTATTCATTATATGCTAGTACAATAATATTTAGCTCATCTGTAGCACTTTTCATCTATACACCTCAAAGTACTTTACAAAGGGAGTAAGAATCATTTATCCTCAAATTACTAGTGGGGAAACTGAGGCACAGAGGTGCCGTGACTTGCCCAAGGTCACACACCAGGTATGCCAACTCCTACTCTGATGTCCCCTCCACTCAACTGCTTTGCCTTCATTAATAGCTTCACTTCATAAGTTACAATAATTCACAACGAAAAATGTAAGGAATTGTTATGGCAATTGTGATATGGACAAAGCTGCAACACGTCAAAGGGTTCTGGTGCTATCCAAATACCCTGAGAGTGGAGTCTGCGTGACTTGTAATGTATCAGAACCCTTAGATAGTGATCTAACCCTTGGTCTCAGTTTCATGTTTTTTCTTAGTACAGTACTCAACAGTGTTCCCCTCTCGCCTCTCTTCCTGTTGGTTAAATGTTTTTCCCTCCGCCCTTTCTCTCTGTGTGTGTTTATGTTCTGTTTACTTCCTTTCTGGCCTGGCGACAGGCTTTAGCAGTACTGACCTGTGCTCCCTTTTACTTCTTAATTACAAAACAAAATCAAAACTGGAGCTTCATAGCACTCCAATTAAGCTGTGACAGGTGTGCTTCACCCTAAATATAAGGAGGTGGGAGTGACCTTCTAGGCAAGAGGTTTAGGGTTTGACAACAGGAAGAGCCAAATCTTAGGTTGATATTTTTACTATATACATTGTTAATACAGCCAAAGCTCAGGAAAGGGCATGAGTAGACTGCAGGTGGAGGGTTTGCTCTTTTCCCAAGTCAGATGACCAATCCACTTGCTTACAGGCAAGTAAGTCTATAATGCAGCTGGATGTTTTACACAAAGCAAGTGTCTTAGGCCAGATCTCACTGCAAAATTTTGCTGCTATTGCTCTGTCAGTCATGGGTGTGGACAGGTATGGTCTGTATCTGGTATACCTAGTGCCAGCAAAAGCCCCTAGTATGACTACAGTGATACCTGCAAAATGACTGCACTCAGGAGAGAGAGAGTAAACTCTGACAGCAAAAGCGCAGCTTTGCTGACACAAGGCATGTCCACACTGGGAGCACTGGTATACTGGTATTGCTAGACCGGCATAGCCCTCCTAATGCACACCCGACCTTATTCTCAGTAGGAAACCCAACATCATAAGGAAGTCGTAGTAACCATCTCAGTTCCTCAGTGAGTGAATTAATCTGGTTCCATTGAAGTCAATGGTGCTATGTTAATTTACACCTGCTGAGGATCTGATCCACGGTGCCATAAAATGAAGCATGCTCATGAATTAAATTTTTGCAGGACTAGAGTCTTACTGTTTCCTTATGATGAAGTGAAAGGGAGTTTGCATGTCTGACCATGGCAGGAGCAGTCTCCAACAGAGGATTTCATGACAGGCTAGCTGTCAGTAGAGACAGACTGGATCAGAAGGGCCTTATTTGAATACTTTTTAATCTAAAATGTTTAGCAAATGACAACTCTGGAATATACTGAAAAATACATGGTAAACATCCCCATTTATAATGTGAAAGAGATGCTGGGAAGGGTCTGGTAATGTATTTTTTGTTTGTTTTTTCTTAGTACTGAAAAACCTAGGGTCTTAATTACGGGTCTAAATTGCCATTTGAATGTATGGAGTCTGCTTAAACTACTTGAATCATTGTATTGCTGTAAATCCTCAGTGGATTGAGTCCTGATTGTGCGAACACCTGTGCACGTGAGTAAAAACTAATTCTTGTCCCATGGAGACACTACTTACATGAATAAAATTATATACATGCATAAATATTATCAGGACAAGGCCCACAGTACGAATTGCCCATTTGTTTTCTTGTGCCTTGTTTACACTATTGAGCTGAATTTTTGTATCCATGTCATTTGCTAATTCCTGCTGCAAGAGTTTCTTGGTTAGTCTCAGTAATTTGGATTATGCCCCATTGTCATGTGTGGATAGTGACATATACTACAGAGATTGTCTTGATTGGGCCTATTGTTTTTAACAGGTTTAAGAATAGCCACCATGTTAGTCTATCCATAAAGAAAGCGAGGAATACTTGTAGCACCTTAGAGACTAACCAGTTTATTTCAGCATAAGCTTTCATAGGCTATAGCCCACTTCATTGGATGCATAGAATGGAACAAACAGAAGTAAGATGCATTTATACACACAGAAAGCAAAAAAAGTTGTAAATTACCATACCGATTCTAAGAGGCTGTTTAATTTGGATGGGCCATTATCAGCAGGAGGAAAAAAAAACCTTTTGTAGTGAAAATGTAGTGGATCTGTCTAACAGTTGATAAGAATCTGTAAAAGAGACTTAACTACGAAAATGCATTCAATTAGTATAATGACAAAGCCACTCAACATCCCTGTTTAACCCTTGCTTGACAGTGTCCAATTGGCAAATTAATTCTAGTTTATCAGCTTCTCGTTGAAGTCTGTTTTGGAAGTTTTTCTGTTTTAAAATTGACACCTTCAAGTCTTTAATGGAATGGCCAGGAAGATTGAAGTGTTCTCCTACTGGTTTATGAATGTTATGATTCCTGATGTCAGAACAGTTTCCTTAATACAACTTCCCTTATCGCATTGCTTTAAAAACTACAAAGGTTGCTAAGGTTTATACCATATGTCCTATCCTGTGTAATAACATAGGAATTGCAACGAATCATATAAAACTTCTCATAAATCCTTAAAGTTCATAGTCATTTTTGTATACCTTTCTGTGGAAAGTCATTTGAAAAGGATTTTGATTGTTTAAGAAGGTCTCTTATTTGTATGGTGTGTTTAAACAAGAATTCTTGTGTACCATGGATTTAGGTATGTCTAATTCAAGCAGGTCTATAGTGCATAGTATAATATGTAAGAGTAAAATCTACTTTGCAGCATATAGACCTTAGCTCTAGTGTGCATCTGCAGAGACCTGTGTGAGGAATAACTTGTAACTTCCTATCTACAATAGATAATTATTATCTTTAAGATGGAGCTCAAAATTCTTCCTTGATCAAATCTACAGACTAAACAACACTTTATTTGCTATAAACTAAGATGGTAGTTTAAGGAGGATCTTTCACCCTAAGATTTAGTAAGAGTCAAAATATTGAAAAAGTCAGAATTTATCAGAGCCTGACTAAAACTAGCAGGGTTTTAGAAGAGTTAATGAGACCTTTAGGGTCAGCTGAGGAGAAGTCAAATCTAGCTATTGGTCCTGCCTGGTGATATTGCTCAGTGAAAGGGATATGTCTGAAATGAACATTCCCGAAAACTGCAATGTCTAATATTCTTGTATTTTAGTTTAATGGCTATTTTCTATTTGTATATGCTTTGATTTTTCTAAAATGGAAAGTGCTTTGTTTATACCGATAGCTATGAATACCCACCCTCCACTCCCACTTCCCTCTCCCCCGCACCCACACCACTCTTGTGAATATGTACACAGGTGGAATATTCAATTACCCAAAGTTGGGTATCCAGAAGACTCCTGGTCATGTTTTCTCTTCCATGCTCTTTTCTTACATGCTCTTTCCATTATAATTTGTTTGGCATTTTCTTCTTTCCATTTACAGTGAAGGTTTTTGTGTCTCAACCATGTTTTTAATAATAGCTTCATGCTATTTTAGCACATACAGTAATTGTTTAGAAAAATATTATATGGACAAAACCTTTCAAATATGCTAATTAAAGTTGTTAGGAATCCGAGTGATGTTGTGACAGTGGCTGTTAATCAGAACTCCCTATTGAAATTCCAGTGTTTAACAAATGATTGCCCCAAGTGCCTCATTTGACATCACCTATGTAAACAAATAACACAGCAAAGCAATTTATCAATAACAAAATTATGCAAAGGAGCAATATGATTACAGGGCCTCATCAAAGCTACATGGTTCTAATGCCCATAAATGTATGAAGAAGGGAGTACATTGAAGCTACTGTTGAAATTTTTCAAGGAAAAAGAACTTGACAAAATATATCACTGTCTGACAATCTAAGCTAACGTTGCAAAGTAGTGTGGTTCCACTCTGAAAAGATGGCAGGTATCTACTCCCTGGGTGCAGATCTGTTGACTCTTCTGAAAGGATTTAGGCTCAGAACCTCAAAGGCATCTGGAGTTTGGCACCCAAATGCCTTTGATTTGGGCCTTACTGCTTGTTTTTACTCTAGCTGCAAAGCCAATGGAGCCAAGAACCAGTGAGCTGGCTTCAGTTCCTCCTTGTATCTCCTCAGTGGTGGTGTGTATTAAAATAGGTGTGAGTGATCAGAAGGTAATGAAAGAAATAGAACTGTACAGGTGGCACTGGAGGGCATAATTTGGCCTGAAGAAGCTTTTTACTTGTGATGCTCCATATTTGATAAGGAAAGAAACCCAATGCATGTCTTGGACTTTAAGCTAATTCTGCAAAGTGAACAGCCCATTTGACATGGTAAGCATGGAATTCTATCAGTTACTTTTCTAAAAAGTTATGCTTTTAAAGGCCTTACGTGATGAAGCCCCTCACAGGAACTAAATCTCCTACCCTGAGATTGTCCTACAGTGTAGTAACCATTAAACAGAAGTCCCACTGAAAAAAGATGTCCACTAAGGTTATGTCTTCACCACTTGCTGGATCGGTGGGTAGTGATCAATCTATTGGGGATCAATTTATCGCGTCTAGTGTAGACGCGATAAATCAATCCATGATCGCTCTGCTTTCGACTCCTGTAATCCACCAAGACGAGAGGTGGAAGCGGAGTCAATGGGGGAGTGGTGGCAGTCGACTCGGCGCCATGAGGACGTGAGGTAAGTTGACCTAAGATACACCGACTTCAGCTACGCTATTCTCATAGCTGAAGTTTCGTATCCTAGGTTGACCCCCTCCCCCAGTGTAGACCAGGGCGAAGAGCCTTCTACTCTGAATGTGTAGCAAGAGATAAAATAGAAGAGTGCATAGGGAAGAAATCATGTGGCAACTTGAGGGAGAAAAACAAGTAATGCCAGTGTTAAAAGATGGGCTTGAAATTTAATGTGTTTCTATTATCATGGCACCGAGGAGCCTAGTCATGGACTGGGATCCCAGGGTGCCAGGCACTGTACAAACACAGAACAAAGAGCTTACAATCGAAGTATAATTAACTGGTTTTACAAGCCATTTGGGGGTAGTATTTTTATATGGGGGAAGCTGTGAAGCATTTATTAAAATGAATGTTACAATTGTTTAAAGCTTTTTCCTAGCTATACTAGATGTTTGTTTTTTCCTAAGTGTTTAAAGCATGCAATGACTCATTGCTTTTGAGGATGTTTACTCTAAATGTCTCTAGCTAAATCCCATGCTGTTTTATGTTTACCTGACTTTTTTTCATCTTCAGTGGCAACCAGTGAGAGCAGGTGTGTGTCATAAGAAGTACTGCCAATTCGATTATTCATTTAATTCTAGGTAATGAAAATATGCTTTGAAACATATACAATCTCTCGTGGGAGTCAATGCATTAATTTCTTATTAGATTCCCACTGGCATCCTATGTAAATAGTATTCATAATTAATAAAGCAAAATAATAACTAGAAAAGGGTGGAAGCCCCAAAGGGGACAATGCATTCCTTAGTTAATATGGGTTTTAATTGACTCGTGCATCCATTGCAATCTGCTAAAAGAGTCCCAGTTTGAGTACTTGACTAATTAGTTCACTGTGCACTTTGTCTAAAAGCTATAGCTAAAGGAAAATCTAGCTTTCTATTAGATGAGGTGGAATAGTAATTTCAAATAATGTGTCCAATGAACTTTTTCCCCATCAAAGTTGAATAACTTAATTTTGAGTAAATGTCTTCATTAGTGGACAGCTTCATGGATTATAAATAGATGGTTTGGGATTTTTTTCCGCCACCAATCACTGAATAAATTATTCCTCTGTTTGTTTGTTTTGTTTTAATTATTGAGCCAGCTCAATGCCATCAGGATAAAATGAAATATACAGAAGTGCAAGAAGAAAATCTATAACTTAAAATCCATGAGGGCTACTTCTTTCATAGCCAATCATTTGCAAATATTGTCCCCCTAAACTGTAAATCCTTTTGCATGTGTCTAATTTATTGAAGTCAATGGGGTTATGGCCATGAGTGAATTTGTCTGTCTGGATCCCAGTTCTGCAAGGTACTTGAAGCACATGCCTGACTTTAAGGCTGTGAGTAGCTCTGTTGACATCAGTGGGGCTACTAGTGTCTAAAATTAGCCATGTGCTTGTGTACCTTTGTGAACTGGGGCCATACTTGTGTTGGCAGGAAAGGTAAAAGAGAACCGGAGCCTATATTCCTTCAACACCAAAGCTCCTAGGAAGCCAGGTGCAATTTGGGGTGCCCAAAGGATAGGGGTAGGGCCCATCTTCTAGGGAAGAATCTTGCACTAGCCAAGAGATGGTCTTCAATGACCTAGAATATTTTTAGCTATAATTTTTGGACTCCAATACAATAATCTCTGTTTTTTAGAAGCCAGGAGTAAAGGATGAACCATATAAAATTAAGATTGCTGTTAAGTGTACAAGTGAATAACTTTTCGTCAGTAATGATTGAAACAATGCTACATAGTTTGTCAAATCAGTGTCTGAGTAGAGATTGGTCTCATCTACTAAACTGGCTAAATCTCATCAGAATGGCTTTTCGGAGGAGTGTTTGGCTGTGTCCAAATAGGCCCATTCTAATTTTGAATTTAACCCCTAGCTATGGAAGCAGGTTCAGATCTTGCAATTCATATCTGTCTCCTATGTCCCCTGAAATTAAGAGAATTTGGCCCCTTGCTAATTTTGAACAGTTTTCCTCGGAGACCCATTAGATTTGTAATTGTTGTTAATCCCATTTTTCTCTTAAGGATCATCCTAATAATTGCTCCCCACTCCTAGTTGTGCATCAGTTTCACACTAACAAGTCACTCAATTTAAGAAAAAAAATCAAATGTTGATGGGTGGGATTAATGGAAACACACTGTAAATCAGTGGTTTCCTGTCTATTGCAATCATTGACTTTCTGATCCATCTGCTAGAAGGCAGCTCTTAAATGAGGTGTGTCAGGAGATGAGAATTTCTTTGTTCTGCATGCAGTCTGAGCGCCACATGTACTTCAAAGACGTATTTGGGGTAAACATGCATAGTATGCACAATTCATCTCACACACCTCAGAAAACCATTACAGTTGGCTAATCTAGAAGAGAAGATAGGCCATGCTGAAATAAGAAATTGCAGAGTGATTTCAACAGCTAAGTGAGAAGGAAAAGAGCCAAAGACCATAAAAAAAGGAGTGAAACTCAAATGGCTCTAAGATATCTAAAGCAATTTTGGTTGTGTAACTTGATCAAAGATGACAAATGAGGTAATACAACAGTCAGTGTGTTCAAAAGATTATGATCAGAGTAGCGTGCAGGGAAACTTTGAGGAAAAATACAAAATTTGAAAACTGTTTTACAAAGATGGAAATCATTCCTAGAGTTCCCCTGTCTGTCCCCAATATCAGAATGAATAATCCCCAGTTGAAATTGTGCAGCTAATTCTGGTCTAAATTTTGCTTTCAATTACACAGGCATAAATTCAAAGAAACTAACCATTGAATTCTGTTGAGTAATTCCAATTACACAGCAGTGTCACTGAGAATGGGATAGGGCCTTAGTTATGTGATGTTCAGTTGAAGACTAATGCCTTGTGTGACAAAGCTCCACGCCTGTACTTGTGGGTCCTGCGTTTCTTGGCGGATTTCACTAGCCTCAGTGACTAATTGCAGAAGGCGGGGGGGGGGGGGGAGGGCCAGGCCTGCCCTCTTCTCCGGGCTCTAGCCCAGGGGCCCTAACAGTATCAGTTGAGAAGGCTGCCCTTTTAACCACCAAGCACAATACAATTCCCTGGGCTTCTTCCTCACAACAGTTCCTGCTTCTTTACTCTCCACTTCACCCTTACCTCAGGGCCTCCTTCCAAACCGCTCTCTGCTTCAATGCCTCCAAACTCTTCTCTGCTCCAATGTCTCCAAACTCCTCTCTGCTCCAAACACCCACACTGTCTGCCTGAGGCAGGGGTTTTTATTAAGGCCTTACTTGACAGCAGGTGCTCCTAATTGCCCTGCTGCCTGCTAGAACCTTCTTAATTGACCCCAGGTGTCTAGATTGGCCTGGAGTAGCTTGGCTATAGGGGGAACAGAGACGTGCACATCCTGAGACTGATGTACCTGCCTTCCAGCACTCTCCTATACCCTTCAGGTCTGACTCTATCACACTTGTGATTTTTGAACATAGGGTTTGACCCCTAAGTGACAATAGATGAGAAGAACCAAACCTCACACCTAAAAATATATTCAATCTTCTCTCTGTACATGTAGCTTACACTTCTGTATTCATTGATTTTCTTCCACTGATGCCTGCAATGGAGTATTCTGTAATAAATAGGCCCTGATCACTCAGTCGTTCTCCATGTTGGCACCAGGCTTTGCCTGTATAGAACCCATTGTGGGACTGGGACCACAACTGGTTAATACAACAACCTGGCCATTTGGGGGAGCCAATGCTTCATTGTTTCACCTCCAGAAAACCTGTAACATATTTTTGCCACCTCATCTTCCAGATGTATAATTCACATCAGCTGCCTTGGGCATCTGACAGTCCATGAAATCCTCATAGAGATTTTCATTTGTTTCCTAACAATAAGTCAAGTAGAACACTATGAGATATGCCTGGGAGGTCATGTAGTTACAAAGTATCTCTGCATTTGTATTTTAGCAAATTAAAAATAATTTTATGATTATTTTTTTAAAGTGACCTGAGTGGGTCTAACATATGTTCCTCTACTACTTCTGTGTTGAATCTTTTAAAAAATATATTGTCTGGGAACTGAACTTTTCAGAGTATTGAATGCCATTTCAAATGTGCCATGCTTGGTGCCTGGAGACCCAGGCCTGGATTTGAGGAATGTTGAGAAATACTTTCTACTAGTAACTGCATGATAAGACTTTTTCCTCCAATTGCTTTGCTTGAAGTACAAATGCTGTCTGCAGCATTCTGTCAAAGATATGGGGCTCTTATCAGCTGAATGACATCCTGATTCACTGAGTGTCTGGTTTCCAGCTAATTCTTTTCTTTGATAAAAAAGAAACTCCCTCCTATCTAGAACCGGGGTAGCATACCAACGTTTACACATCTTGAGAGAGAGTATTTTGATTCTGTTTCTACCTCTAGACTCTAGAGTGTGTATCTACGGGCATGCAGCAATTTCATGTCTTTGCTAGAGGTGGTACTCCTGGGAATGCTGCAAGCATGATGGGTAGCCTCCTTCCTGTTTGTAAATGAAACATTAGATGAATCATGTTTTTATGTTCTTACAGAGTAGAGGTGCTTCAAATTAATAGGTACCAACTCATTGGGCAGTGTTGCTAGTAGCCTTGGGAAGGAATTTTTTTATAAAGCTAACTCCATGAACTTAATTTTGTTAAAGGATGTAGTGTTCGCTATTCTGTGTCTCATGGTCCTGTTGAGTTTGAACTTTACCCTGGCTTTGTGGCTCTGTCTGAACTTTTAGCCTAAGCTCTGACCTGCTGGCAGCCCCTGACCTTTTCCCCACCTCGGCAGCCATGTTTCCTTTGTCATTCCTATTAGCATTTCTTGTGCAACTGTAACACTGGTTTTAACTGGATTTACCCAGCAGAATCTTGATTGATTATGCACGACCATTATGACCTGTTAATCACTTAGTTTACAAGGTCTATAAATATCAATGTTCACCCCTAATAAAGTTGCCACACTTACTCTGAAGCTTCTGAGCTAAGAATAGTGTGCGCCCGTTGATCAACGAATTGGTGTCTGTGTACTTGGTCTCTGACAGCTTGTGTGCCCTATACCAACTCTGCACTTCTCGGGTGCTGGACAGTGAGTAAGGACTTGCTATTTTACCTAACAGTCCCCTATATGTAAAGGTGGCTTTGAGAGAAGGGATGGTCTTGTGGCTGAAACACTATAAAGAGAATTGGGAGATGTGGATTCAGTTCTTGGCACTGCCCCAGACTAACCCGACATGCCCTTTCCAAGGTCCCACAGTATGTCTACATAGCAATTAAATATCTGCGGCTGGCTCTAGTTACATGAGTTGGGCTCGTGACTTGGGCACCTCCCCTCTAATGGGGTCCCCGAGCTTGGACTCCAGCTCAAGCCCAAATGTCTACACTTCAATTTTACAGCCCCGCAGCCTGAGTCCTGTGAGCCTGGACCAGCCACTGATGTTATAATTGCAGTGTAGACATACCCTGTCTTTGTCCCTCATCTATCCAATGGGGATAATACTACTACTGTGAAGGGGTACACACATTCCATACTAGGCCCAAAAGGTTTAAAAGTCAATGTTGGGTCCAGGTACCCCTGCCCCTCTGGGCATGCAGGGAATGTGCTGACTGGAGGAGCAGGTCAAAGGTTGCTCAGAAGTCCAGGCAAAGTGTGATGGACAGGCTGCAGGACCAAGGAATCCTTCTCAAGCAAGCCAGCCAAAAGAGTGAGCCTGAAACGGGACCACAGAGTGAATAAAGGGCTCAGGTAGAGCCTCCTCTAATCACCACTCCCTTTGAAAACTTACAAGTCCAGCAGGCCTCTACACTTTTGGTTGTAAAGTGATGCACTGTTTAGGCTATATGGGCCAGGCCCCAAACTGAATGGATCTATAGGTAGGAAGTAACTCAAGGAAATAACTTAGACTCACTGCAGGAAGGGCCCTGCCAGTGTTGCTTTCCACAGGCTGTAGGCTAGGACCTTGTGGAAAGGGAGAGCCCAGGTCCCCCTCACAGCCCCTGGGCCTAGACCCAGATTTTCTGGAGGAGGGGCAGCTGAAGATCCCTAGCTTAAGGTCAGGAACAGGTACCTCCACTGCTGTAAGAGGCAAGGGGCTAGAAGTCGGGTGCTTAAACCACAAAGTCATTTGGCCCTCTGAGCCCCCTATCACAACATCCTTTGCCCAATCTTTTCCTCTCTTGACTATTGAGCTTGAAAGCTCTTCAGGGCAGGGACCATCTCTTAATATGTGCGTGTGTGGGGGGAAGGTTTGGGGAGGGTCGTGTGGGTTTTTGTGTGTGGGGGGGTCCCTTTCAGCAGTTGTATACTAATGTATTGCTAGTGTGCATGCAAACTTGTCACTGCATACTCACCAGGAGTGCTTGTGTCCATGCAAAGGGCAGTGTACCAGTGTGGTATCCTAGTGTGCCACATGCTGCAGTCTGCCTTGGTGCCTTCTTGGACGTTTTTGCAATGTGCTCTGGGAAAGAAATAACTTGCCCAGGGATCTATGGGAGCTAGGGGTCAAGTTCCCAACATACAACTTTCTACATCCCATAATACTATCCATACCCCATTTCAAAAAAAATCATGGAATTTTAGATCCCGCAAATCTGTGTGGCACTGTTCACCCTCTCTGACAAGCATGCAGCCTACACAGTTCTGTGGTGTTCTCATGAATGTTGTGAATGCAGGAGCTATGATTCTCTGGCACTATCAGAGCTGGGGGAGAACTGCAGCAGTGGGGGGTCATGATGATTTCTTTGAGGACAGTTTGTGAAGGACATAGCAAAAAAACAATCAAGGTGACTGGTAGTGATGGGCCAGCTGCAGATGGTGAAGAGCTGCTTCTGCGCAGGAGAAACAAGCACTGTCTGGTGAGATTGCTCCATAATGCAGGTTTGGGATGATGAGCAGTAGCTGCAGGACTTTTTGATGAGAAAGGTCAAGTTCCTGAATCTGTGTGCCGAGCTCACGCCAGCCCTTTAGGGCATGCACAGCAGAATGAGAGCTGCATGGACAGTGGAGAAGTGAGTGGCAATTACACTCTGAAAGCTTGTAATGCTGGATTGCTATGGGTCATTCTGTAGGGCCATTAATCCTATCCTGCTATGCAGGACTATGACTCTTAGCAATGTACAGGGTGGATTTGCAGCAATGGTATTCCTGAGTTGTAATGGGGTGATGGGACATATCCCTATTTGGTAGCACCCCACTTTGCCACAGAGTACATCAACTAAAAGGGCTACTTCTCTGTGATTATGCCAATGTTGGTGGATCATTAATATCAGTGGGGGCTGGTCAGGGAAGGTTCTGAACAATACAAAGTTCAGACATAAGTTAACCAAACAGAACCTTAAAGTTAGAGATGCCGCAAACAGTTCTGTCTGTGGTAGTGCACAAATACAGTCCATCTTGGCTACTCATAAACCAACCGGGTCTCTCGTAGGTCAGTGTATGTGTGTATGTGAAGCTGTGGATATCTTTACTGCTCTGTGGAGTAGCAGGGATAGGGACACACCCCATGATGCCAAGTGGATTTTTGGCAGGGGTGTAGGGAAGCTGTCAACATGGAGTCTCCAGGAACTGCCATGATTGTTGGACTTGTAGGTGAATTAGAGCCTGCAGCATTTGTGTTTGCTGCCTGAGAAGACCCATTATGTTCAGGGCATCTCCCTCTTCTTTTCCTGATGAAAATCTTGGGTCTTTCTCCATTTTTGTCCTGTCTTGTCTGTCCCTATCAATGACATCTGCCATGTTGGGCCACCAGGCCCTTTGTTCACAGTCTGATCAAGCACTGGCCTGTTGGATCTCACCGAACATCTCCTCCCTCCTCCTTTTTCTTTCTCCTCCGCATCATGTTCAGACAGTCCACGGGTGTGGAGAGGGTACCCCGACAGGCTATGATGGCAGCAGTTACTGATAAAACATACAGATGTAGCCTTGTTTTCATAGTCACAATGGAAAGTGAAAGTTCAATTTCAACAGTCCCTGTCCTCATTCCCATAATGATTTTTAATGATATGCTTATTGACACTTGCCCTGTGGAGAGCCTCTGTGCAGTACTGCTCCCCAGCCCCAGCCATGGTGACTGTATCGCCCATGTATGGCTGGAGAAGGAGGAAGGCATTAACACTTTTGGTTGCATGAAACAATTTGTACCCTATTCCCAGGGATACAAGCATCGAGCAATGGCACTGAATACTGGCACTATTTCTCCCAAGCAGGGGTGACTTTTAGCTGATATCTCACTCCTGCAGGTAACTAAAGCACAGAGAATGCAGCTGCTGCTTGCCTCTTGAAGCCACCTGGTACTCTATGGTACTTGCCTGTTTACTGCAGTGGTGCCAGCCAAACTTATTGTGGAGTGGTGTGGGAAAGTGTCCTACCATGGAGGAAGAAATGTTAGCCATCCTAGAAACCTTCAGGAGAGGATTGCAAAGTGTCTCCATGAAAGTTTCCTCAAGCTCTCTCAGGAGGATACAAGGGACATTGCTAGATACAGCAGCAAACTACTCCACATGTCTCCGCACCCCCAGTTCTGCAGTGGAATGAGAAGTGGATAACCATTCTACCTCTATTTGTTGTACCACTATCTCTCCTCATACAGGTATAGACTCTTCATTGTTTTACTCATGTCTTAGTAACTTGGGGATGGGATGGGTGCCAGCTTCATATTTAGACATTGTAAAGGAAAATGCCTGCACACACTTCCTGAGGTTCTTTTGCCTGCATTGGGCTTGTCTGTGCTTTGGCTGGCTAGACTGTGGAGGAATCTTGAACAAGTCCTGGCTCGCAGCATGCCTAGCTCCCCCTCTCTGTGTCATTCCCCCCCCCCCCCCCCCCGCATCCCCATGCCCGCCCTTGCTCTTCACAGCAGAGGCCTGTGTTCAGGCTCCATTCAAGTATCCATGGTGCTCTGGTGGGGTTTCCACCGTGCATGGGATGCAGCTCATGGTAAAACCTACAGTTCTGTGATGCGGCACCAGATTGACTGTTTATGTCCCTGGTCTTGTGATATGCCTGCTGCAGGACCTTCAGTTTCATGTAGCATTGATGCTGATCACTGTTGAACCCCCTCATCTGTATCCCTGTGCAATCTTTTCATAGTTGTTGTCCATGTTTCCATGGCCAGTCTGTAGCTATGCATGCACAGCCTCTTCTCCCCACCGACTAAGGAGATCCGGTGTCTGCTGTACACTCCAGGGAGGAGCACATCTGGAGCTTGTAGTCCAGTGGTTCTCAGCCAGGGGTACATGTACCCCTTGGGGCATGCAGAGGTCTTCCGGGGATACATCAACTCATCAAGATATTTGCATCGTTTTACAGCGGGCTATAGAAAAAGCACTAGGGAAGTCAGTACAAACTAAAATTTCATAGAGAGAATGACTTGTTTATACTGCTATATTTCAGTGCATAATACACAGAAGTACAATATTTATATTCCAGTTGATTTATTTTGTAATTATATGGTAAAATTAGAAACTAAGCAGTTTTTCAGTGATATGGTGCTGTGACACTTTTTTGTATTTTTATGCCTGATTTTGTAAGCAAGTAGTTTTTAAGCGAGGTGAAACTTGGGGGTACGCAAGAGAAATCAGATTCCTGAAAGGGGTACAATTGTCTGGAAAGTTTGAGACCACTGGTGTAGCCAGTATGGTTGGTTGGGCATCCGTACTCAAGGAAGAGCTGCAAGTTGTTCTCGCCAAGCTGGGCAGTCAGAAAAAGATATTTTTAAAAAATATGCAGGGCATTTTAAGGGAGAGGGGCTTTGTGGGGGATTCATGGCTTGTGGTCTCCATCGTCTCTGGGGAGTGGAGTTCATAGTAGTGACCAGAGCTGTCACTGTTGGGCATTGGAGGGGTGTTAGGGTCAATATAGGTCACACAGTCTCTACATTTGCACTGTGTTAATCTCTGTACGTCGACTATGGATCAATGCTGTTTGGGGAAATGGTTTTACTCCCTTGTCATAATGGGGCACTTACATCAGCAGTAGAGAAATTTGCATATTGATGTGCGTGTAAGTAGGCTGGTGCAAGGTGGCTTACATTGACCTAACTTTTAGTGTAGATCAGGCCTTAGTGTGGTCCATTGAAGTCAATAAAAGTATGTCCGTTTGCACCGGTCCTAGCGCATAATATTTAGTTTTACAGAAATTAAGGCATTACTGTGGGAGGTATTCTGCAAACACTTATGCCAAAGTAGCATATGCTAAAAACAACAAAAGACTCTCATGGAGTAAAAAACAAGTACCATTTCTTCAATGGTAGAGTTGCATAACATTGCATCTTGAAAGGGACTATATAAGAAGTGGATGAGTAAGGAGTATAATTAACAAATCTAAATGCATTTCACTTGGTGAAGCATAAATATTGTTTATTATGAAATGTCAAATATTTGACATGAAGATGATGTAGAGTATAGCACAAATACTTTCCCCAAAGGTTTATAGAACCCTAAGGGGTACATTCTGATGCCCTCACTCCTCAAGTAGCCTTATTGACTTGCCTGGGACCTGTGTGGAGTAAGGTACTATCCATCAGAAGTAAGCATCGCCTCTTCTTATATATCTTAATATCTCTTCTGCAATTCTCTTTGAAATTTGACTCTGGAAAATAGTTTGGAATTTAGTTTTTATGGCAGACTGAACAACATATAGCTTTGCTGTATAGCCCATGAAGCACCAGGGGAACTCAGTAAACAGAATGAAAGGTCAACCCCCAAATGAAGGTTCTTCAGGACAAGGACACTTCCCTTGGTGTGTTTATGTAATCACATAAAGGTTCAGCACTCTTTAAGTGAAGATAATCTTAAACAGGATCATTGATAATGGCCCGGTTCTGTTAATTCCTGTTGAAGCATCTGGCATTGGCCACAGTCGGAAGACAGGACACTGGGCTAGATGGACCACTGTTCTGAGCCAGCATGGCCATTCTTATGTTCTAACAAGATCTCACCCCTAATGAAATGTCTACAAATGACTCATGAACTACTTACTCTTTATTTACATAGATTCAAGATCAAGCTGGACAGCTGCTTATCTTTTTACTCCAGTTACCTGTAAGTTTGGTAGGGTACTTGGGAGTACTTGTGCTGTACTGTAATGTATGTAATAATACAGACTGAGATAAATTGGGGATATTGGACATAATCGCCATCTAATTCCTTGAATGTAATTTAATCCAGTTTGGATTCTTTATATCACTATTTGAACATATTAATGAGATTTTATAATGAGATTTTATTTAATGAGATTTTATTTATTATAGTTTTGATAGGATTTATAGCCTTTATATTAATGAAGTGTTAGGATCTGTAAATAAGACTTTTTAAAACCCCATCACTGTACAAAAGTTAGTGTCAAAATCAATGGAGTTATAGTAAAAAGAAAGCTACAATGTGAGCCTCCCAAAATATCTCAGGAATATCAAATAACATTTTATTAAATGGAGAGCAGCCACAATAACAAGTTTACCTTGGGTCACTGCACTCCTAAGGCAAGTGTCAACAAACAAAAGGAAAGATCAGGCTGCTACTCAGAAACAGTTGATCACTATCTCCTTTACAGCCCCAAGACTATTATAGAGGATATATTTGAATGGGTGATAGATGAAGGGCTGCTAGTATTAGATTATCAATTAGGATAGTTTATTATTAGTCAAGATTTTGCAAATTAAGATTGGCAAATGTTTGTGTTCACTCTGATTTGATGAATTAGTTGAGGAAAATTTAAAATCTGATTTGCTTGGGAGAAAGGAGACCCTGTTCTGAGTTATAGATGAACTTTGAGGGCATTATCTACTGGGGTACAAGCAGTGCTGTATTCCAGAGAGATTGTGAATGCTTGGGAAATGAGAGTTGCAAAACACAACTAATAGTTGTGTGAAAATATATAGAAGATATTAAGAAAAGCACCTGATTACAAGAGAATGAATAATCACTTGAACTCTATTGGATCCAGGGACACTGAACAACCCTAAAACTATAGAAAGTGTTTGAGAAGATGGAGGGTCAGAACCCCTGCTGCTTTGCCTTTTAGACTGGCTTAGCAGGTCACTTGAGGGTTCCACACTGCGCAGAGGAACATGTGGGTGGTATAGAAACACCACAACCACTTCCTCATCCCTTGGGCAGAGCCTAAGGAAAGGAAGCATGGTCAGGGTTTGCTATGGCCCTTGGGAAGTGTCATAAGTATGGAGGGGGCCTTGCCTGGGTTGGGCTATGTTATCTAATACAGTGTGCCTTGCCTGGGTGGGGCTTGTTATCTGAGACAGGTAACGTAGGAGTTTCCCTGCCATGGGGGAGGGAGGAGCCTCGAGACCATGAAGAAGGGAGGAGCAAAACAGTCAGTTCCAGCTTGGCTGGTCTGCAGGGAGGAGGCAAAAGCCAGGGAGTTCCATCTTGGCTGCACATGAGGCAGGAAGCTTGCCAAGGTAGCTGGCAAGGGTTCTAGACCATCTTTGGCTATAAAGATGGCTCTACCTTTTTCTGATACTTCTACTTAGCTAATGTGAGTAATACCATTTGATTCTTCTAATAAGCCATGCCTTTTGGGGTGTTCTTTCCTTTTCAGAACAAAGTGGGGAACCCCAAATGTAAAGTGTCTGTATCTCTGCTTTAACCTTTTTCTTTATTAAATTTTCTAGTCATAAAACTGTCTGGTTTATTTCCCTTAGGGTTTTTCTCTGCTTCCAATTGGGAAGGGGGAAGGGAAGGGAATAGGAACCAGGGCAGATAGGGGCCTAGCTGGAGTGTGAAGACTGTCTCTCCTTACGGTCAGGTTAGACGGGGGAGGGAGGAAGCAGTCTCCAGGTATCTGACTTTGAATCCCAGGAAGGGGTACAAAGTTAGGGTCTGGCTCTCAGGTTGAGAGAGACAGGGTTAAGGGAAGTCTGCCTTCAGCTGGTCAGGGTGAAGGGAAGCAGTCTTCAGGTGTCTGACTTTAAAACCCAGGGAGGGGGTACAAAGTCAGGGTTAGGGGAAGATCGGGGGCCCCTCCAAGGTTTTGGAAGTATACCCGATTGGTGGCAGCGATTGGTAACCCCAAGAACCCCAACTGGCAAGGTGGGGGCGTGGGGGGAAAAGGACTTGTTGGTCTGGCATAGAAGAGGCCCAGCCTTTGTACTCAGGAGCATAGAGGCTGGGGGGGGACCCATCTTACAGGAAGCCACTGAAAAGGCTGCTCTAAATTATGTTGTGGGACTGATCCAGCACTGAGTTAACACCTCTGCACCACCTTTCCTTCTGAGTGCTCTTTGGACACAACTCAAAATGTGGACTCAAGCTTTCATATCTGATATAAGAAAATATAACCTATGGGCCTGCTCCATCAAAATCTGTTCATTCACATAGTTCTTGCTCAGTGCAGTCACGTATATGAGTGAATGTTGCAGGAGCAGGCTCTCCCCTCCCCTATGTAGGCTCTTGGCTACACTCTTATTAGAGAAGGAAATTCACCCCTTTAGGAGTGGAATGAGCAGTTCTAGAAACTCTTCAGAGCATTCTTCTTGGTGTAGCTTGAAAGCTGGTACTTTCCAGCTGATCCAGTAAAAGAGATTACCACACCCACCTTGTTGTTTTTTGCAACAATCTATGCAGCTGCCTATGGTGCAACTATGAAAAGTTAGTGGGCACACAGGTAGTTCTGCTTTCACATAGTTAAACAGCAAGCCTTCCTCCACTACTCCTTAAGGAGAATCCTTTCCAGTTCTGCACAGACATACAGTACACAGAGAAAGTGCATCACTAACTTCCACCTCGCTTCCCCTCCCCTCCTTTTCTTTCAGTACTACTAGGAAACACCAAATGTAAGTAGACATTAAGTAAGTGGCTCTGTCAGAGAATAACTTTCACTGAGGCTAAGCACAGCCAATTTTCTTGTTCCTGGTAAACACCCCTCCCTGGTACCTGTAGTCCTTGTATAAGAGAAATAATCTTTCACAGAAGAACAATGAATTTGACTGGACAATTATGCCACATACCTGGGTCTAAACGGTGAATTTTTTGCCTCTCTGAGACATGGTTTTTGATTTGCTAAAATGTCTATTAGATGATATATTTTTTAATCAATTAATCTCAAATCCTCTGTAGATTATACAGTGGATTAATCTTTGTATAGATGCCAGCACTGGAAAACTATTATTAGGGACACTTGGAAGGGAAATTAGGGACAGAGTGTTACCCCCTATTGAAACCTACTGGAGAGAATGGATTCTTGATTCCCCTCATCTCCCACCCTCCGAGATAAGTGGGGAGGGAAAATATCTTTAAAAGAGAAGAGCTGGTAATTCTGTGTCTTGCTCTTTGCAGAATTTACAGATGCTAAGATGGACCAAACTATTTTTTATGGACTCGTGAGGGTCAGAAGGCTCATGACACAAAATACAGGTGTGACCTCATGAAAGCTTTTCACTTGAGAGCCATGGAGCTTCTGGGGAATTGTTTGATCTCGGAATGTGTTTGTGGATTGGTAGTTTGTGTCAACTATTCCTATTATTAGTGCAGAAAGCACATATGATGGAGAACAATTTCAAGAGATGACTGCATGGGAAGTTTTGTAGTTATATTGCTTTTGTATACCCATAGAGTACAGTACAGAACCAGTTCTATTGTCTCTTCATCCCTCACACACATCACTCTCCCTCTAGATTCCCCCTTCCTCTAAACTTGTACAAAAACTGGAAAATCTAAGTATTAATTGCAGTGGGAAGCTCAGACCCAAAGATCCATTCCAGGAGTTGCGCAAAAATGAAGGATTTCATCAGATTGCCATGAGCAGTGCTGAGGCAGTTGTAGCATATTCTGCAGTACCAGTATCTCTCAATACCACCGGGAGCTGCTGTAGTAATGTGCCCTACTTCCCTTGTTACCAGGGATATAGTTTGATTCCGTCTGCTGTTCCATCTGGAATAGAGGAATTCTGGAAGCTGAGCCCACTTGAGTGAAGTGCTGTAGGATCTGGAAAAGTGCTTACTTTTATAAAACATGTAACAGTGTTTCATGGGGCACCTTTGTCTCAGGAGTATGGAAACTGCAGTTCCGACCTACAGAGCTGAGTAGTGAAGAATGGTGAAAGTAAAAGACAGTCCGAGTGGCTTCAGGCCTAATGAGCACCCACCATACCAAAGCGGCTGCAGGGAAAAAGGATCCCAGCATGAGAGCCCCAAAGAGTAGAGATCAAAGAGACCTTACAAGTGCAGCATTGCAAGTGGCTGGCACAGCTGGTTGGTTAGTCAGCAGGCTTCTGAACAGTTTGACATGGCTGAGGCTTCATCTGTCTCCTGAAGTCAGGGAGAGCAATGGGTCAATGAGGCAGGGGTGGGGAAGAAGAAAGGCAAAATGGTGTGCATATGGATGGAACGGGGGAATTGCAAATCTTCCCCTTACATTTGCGGGTGGCTGAGGGAGAATCTGAATGTATTGGAGCAGCCCTGGCTGAGCTGAGAGGAGAAAGGAAGTAGGCTAGGGATCAGAGGACATGGGTACTGTCCTATCTCCTTAGCGATGGGATGAAATTCAAACCATTAACTTGAGATCAGTCTGTGAAGGTGACTTTCATCTATCACAGCCACTTTTACTCCTTCCTTAACAGAAATATACACCCATTCTATTCTATGGACCTTAATTGTGCTTAATTGTAACCACTGATAATTTCATCAAGTCTAACAATTGGGAGACCATTTTAAGATGTAAAAGTGTAAACTTTTCTGTCTTCTGTTAAACAGAAAAGGTCCCCTCTTCTTGTTAAGCCTCCATTGACTCAGGGCAGTAATTGAGCTCAAATGACCACTGTTGATGTCACAAATGGATAAACTTGTAAGCAATTTGTCCACTGATACCTTAAGGAAAAGGTGTTACAGCCTGTGGGTCCCAGGATATGAGAGGGAAAAGGTTAATGTGGTAACATCTTTTATTGGACCAACTTCTATTGGTACAAGCTTTCAAGCCGCACAGAGCTCTCCTTCAGCTCTGGGAAGGAACCGGAGTACATTACTACAAGTAGTGGATTGTGCCTTTAAGACATACGCCATAGCAAGGGCCATGCAGAGTTGCATTGCTGCAGTGAGAGACAGGCAGAGAGCCTCTTGGACAGCTTTGCTGCTTGCCACCCTTGGGCAGGGTGCAACACCGTGTGTGGAGAGCTGATGTAAAAAGCAGTCAGAGGAAGCTATTTGCAGTGTGCAGCTCACTTTGTCGGCCCTACAACCTCAGGAACTATACTACAGGCTCTTTGAGTGCCCTCTTGCAATGACAGGCTCTGTTTTCCCCATACTGAGGCTTCCTTTCCCCTCCTGTTTGGCTTTGGACAAGCTAGTATCACTGTCAGCACTTGCCTGGAGCAGTCCTTAGATTCAGAAGAAATGCTGTCTTTCCCTCTTGTGCCATCTCCCTTTGCCCAAGCATAGCCACGATGGCCTGGACCCAATCAAAGCTGTAGTGCTTTGGTATGGCTAGGGTGACCAGATGTCCCGATTTTATAGGGACAGTCCTGATTTTTTGGGTCTTTTTCTTATATAGGCTCCTATTACCCCCCATTCCCATTTTTTTACACTAGTTGTCTGGTCACCCTATGGCCAAATGCCATAGTATTTATAACAGTGGCAGTCATGAAGTCCAACAGGAAAAGGTGATTTTGAAGTCCATTTCCAAGTTAAAAGTGGGGCGGTTTTCCTCTTAAAAATGGGCTGGCACATGTCTTTTTGACACTGCACAAGGGTTGGAAGAATATGTTGACATTGTTATTCTGTTTGTTTGTGATTAACAGCAGCCTCAACATCTTTCAGAAAAATCTCTTTTAAAAGTCCACTGTATGCCTCCCTTTAAAGGTTTGTCATCTTAATCGATGTACTAAGGAGTTGATTTTATTTCCCACTTTTTGTAAACATTCATATCTCTTCATAGTTCATGTGTATGAAGACCCTGCCTTGAAGAGATGGCCTGTCAGTGTAACCCTCATCCTGTGGAAATGATGTGTCCAAGAGATCTATTGGTTTGATATTTTTATGGGTTTTTTGGTTACTTTTTTTCCTTAATAATGTCAACAAACTGACTGAGAAGATTCTCCTACCAACTTTATGTTACATCACAGGAAAAAAATCATCCCTTCAGAGATCAATTTGAAAAAGACTGTCCCTGTTGCAACCAATTCTGCCAAATAAAATGTTTGGGCTCAGGATGAAAGATGGCTGAGATGTATTAGATTAGACTTGATCAGAACTTGATTAGAAGCAAAGTGGATGCAGAAAGAGAGAGAAAATCCAGAAAAGGTTGGGAGGGGAACAAGGTGAAAGATAGAGGAGAGGCAGGTGAAAATTCTGGTTCTAACAAGTCTTTGTGCATTTTTGCATTGCAAATTCATCTAATTTGAGAGAATTTGACAGTGATATAGAAAATTTAGCAAAATCTTGTGATCAAACAAGGATTTTTCATTGCTGCAAGCTTCTTGTTTGTTTTTTTTCTTTATTTATAGTGCTGCTTATTTTTCTCATAGTACATATACGATAGGATTTCAAATTATGGTAAAATCCCAATCTTCGCTTACGGCATTGTTTTTAAACCAAGTCAAACAGCTCTATTTCTAGAAGAAGCCAATCCTTGCTAGCAAATTGTTGAAGGTTTTCAAAAAAGATAGATATACTTTATATATATATGTGTGTGTGTGTGTGTAATGATTCCTGCAAGGTCACTTGGACATTTCAATTTCTCTCTCACCAACGTTTAGCTGCTGCCAGTAATGGATCGGTATGGAAATAATACTGTAAGTGAGACTGGAAGACTTTTGTTGCTGGAGACTGAGAAATTCTCTATTGTTCTATCTAGGGTGACCAGATGCCCCTATTTTATAGGGACAGTCCCGATTTTGGGGTATTTTTCTTATATAGGCTCCTATTACCCCTCACCCCTGTCCTGACTTTTCACACGTGCTGTCTGGTTACCCTATTCTGTTCTGATGATGTTTTTTAACCAGGAAAGCTGAGTTCGGATGAAAGATCTGAGCTTCTTTTTCAGAGAGGTTCTTTCCTTTACCCACTTTAACAATAAGATTGAGTAAGAATGCTCAAGAGCCAAATCCTACTCCCATTACCTTCAATAGGAGCTTTGACATTTATTTCACTGGGACCTGGATTTTGCTCTAGGGAAATAAAAAGATTTGCTATGGATCAGAGAGTAGCACCATGAGTCAATGGCTCCATTAACTTGAGATCCCTGCTCCTCCTCACTGCTCTTCTTTTGCTGTAACTACTAGACCACATGAGCCTCCTTACTGTGTTGTAACATTTTTTGCATGTGATTGAAGTCAGTAGGTGATTTCTATAAAATCCTTTAGCATGAGACAGACTTTGGTTACCACAGAGGGCAGGTGGCTGGGACAGTAAAGTATGTGTGACAATGCACAGGTCTTGCACCCAGGTCTGTGGGTCTCCAGGTAACCCTTATTGCCCAGAAACCAAACAGCAGCTGCTTGTGGTGGGTGGGCTGGGTGACTAATGGAACCTTAGCCCCATCAGAGGCACTGTCTACAGGAGTCCTGACTGGAGGAGTGTCTGCCCCACCAAATTGTCTGGCCGTGCCAGTAAGTCAGAAAGAGGCACAAGCAATTATTTACGCAGCTAAGTAAGTTCCTGGCTAGCTGCTGCTCTGGGCCCAATCGTTTCACCTGACTCCTGAGCCCTGTTTCCCTGCTCTGTCCCTGGTTACTGCTACCCTGCCTTGTTCCTGGGGCTTGTCTTCCTGCCACATTCCTAATTCATGCCACTGTTCTCTGACTCTGGTTCTAGCTCCAACCCTAGGCCCTAGCATTTGGCCTCTGAATCTGGTTCTGATCCTCCGCTCCATTTCCCGGTGCCTGACTCCTGCTCTGACCACTAGATATGACTGCCCATGTCCCAATCCCTAACAGTATGGCTGTGTGGCATGGATAGAACCTTGCCCAAAAGAGCATGGAAAGAAACAGTTATTTACCACTGACATAATGGAGAAAGGATGTGAGATTTTAAAATTCACATTAAAGCACTTTGTTCCCATTCTGCAGGTAAGAAACATTAGATATTGTAAAATCTGTATATTGTCTGATAGAATTAAATGCTGACAAGTGGCTTTGCAAGAGTATATGAACTGGTATTGAGACAACAAATAATGGATAAGGGGAATAAGTCAAGTTAGTGAAGAGGTTAAAAAAAAAAAGACAAAACATGCTACTCATTCAATGGGGTTCGAAAATGTTTAAAGGTAATAGAAAACATATCCTGATGGGCAACATTTCATAGTTAAATACAAGAAGATATTGTTCATGGGGATGTAACTTCTTCAGCAAACACTGAGAAGGGAAACTAGAAGACAAGGTCATAGGAGATAATTCATAAATGCTGCTAACAAGCTGATATGTTAGTTCAGATGATAGTGAATGACCGCTCTGGGCAAGTTACTTTGTAGCCTTCTATACTGTGTTAAGTGTGTGTGTGTGTGTGTGTGTGTGAGAGAGAGAGAGAGAGAGAGAGAGAGAGACTTTAATACATTTTAGAACTATCTAAGTTTCAAAAGACATAAGGCTGTGAATGATGGATGCAGGGCCGGCGACAGGGGGGTACTATGGGTACAGCTGTACCGGGCCCCCCGACTTTAGGGGGGCCCCCGGTACACAGCTGTACCCGTCGTTGGGAAGGGGCGGGGAGGCGGCGCGGCTCTCCCCCGGACAAGCGTGCCTGGCCCCGGCAGGAGCTGTGAGCCCGGCCGGCGGCAGCAGCGCTGTCCGGGGGAGGGGCGGGGAGAAAGGGCGGCTCATGCCGCTCTCGCTTCCGCCAGCTGTCAGCTGGCCGGGGGGTGGGGGGGAGTGCCGGCTGGGTGGGGTGGGGGCCCGGCTGGGCTGGGGGGGCCCCCATCCGCTGTCGGCTGGGCTGGGGGGGGAGCGCCGGCTGGGCTGGGGGGGGGCAGCCACTGTACGCTGGGCTGGGGAGGGCTGTTGGCTGGGCTGGGGGGGCCCCGGCTGGACTGGGGGGCCCCCAAACTATCAGAGTATTTCTGTCGCCAGCCCTGGATGGACGTCCAGACAAAATGAATTCACTCAATATTAGATGTGGGCCAAATTTATCCCTGGTATAATTCCACTGATTTAACAGTGATCCATTTTGATCAAGATCTAAAGCATGAAGGATAAGTCTGATCATGTACTTAGCATTACTTCAGATGTCTAATATTCACTTCCAATATTCTGTGGATAGTTAGTGAAATTTAGATGTTTGGAAAAAAAATTGAAAGTATACTGGAATGTTTCTTGGACCAAACTACTCTATTACTCATGCATCACTAATCCCTTAAAGTATTAAGGAAAGATTTCTTAACATGGGGCCCTATTCCTTAAAGAGGCATTAAGCAAATTGGGTTGTTTTCCGCTTGTTTAAACCATGATTTAGCATGTGCATTTCAGGAATGTTTAGTAAAATGTTACTAATCTGCATATTAGTCAGCAGATTACCGTGGAGCATTGGCGCAGATAAGATTTATTTGGAATTACAATAAAGTCTGAACATTGGATTCTCTTTCATTTAGACTATATACAGTGTAGTATATATCTCCATGATATATTGGTCCCATAATTACATCTCCTGGTAAATACTAATATGTTTTAACACTTATATAGGGTTTTTCATCTTCACTGCACTCTATAAAGTCCAGGTTCCATGCTGCATCCTTTCTGCACCTAAATCTCCCACTACATTCATGGGAGCGCCCATGTAGAGGAAGAGGAAATCCTGTCCCTCCTTAATCCTTCCAAGACTAGCAGCTGGCAATCAGTGCTTGGGAGTTAAAGGGGCCTTGGGCTGGCTGTGTATGGGATGGGGGGGACCAGGGTACCCCAAGCGGTCACCCACTCAGCCGCCTGTAAAGCCAGCCCTTCCCCCTCCCCAAAAATGACTACTTCCCCCAGTACCATGCTACCTCATATCTGCGCTGCTACTGGCAGTGCTGCTGCCTTCAGAGCTGGGCTCCCAGTCAGCAGCTGCTGCTTTCCAGCCACCCAACTCTGTGAAATCTGGTCCTCCCTACAATAGCCAGATTTCACAGGGGAGATCAGATTTCATGGTTCGCAGGGTGTTTTTCACAGCCGTGAATTTGGTAGGGCCCTCCTAATGTGGAAAGCCATTTTCTTTACTGTACTCTCAGCAGAAATCTAATGGTTGTGGAAAAACCTTTTGAATATATACTCTTTTTGTGTGTGTATGTGCACGCTATGGTAGAAATAAATATACACCGCTATTCTGAGGACCACATAGGACACTTTCAGTAATGTACTTTCTACTCTTCCATAGCACTTGTATCTTGAATGGAGCATTCTCATCATTGAAGGTCATTTTAAGATGAAACTGACAATCTGTAGTGAAAAACCAAAAGTCCTTTTACAGAAACATAGGCCAGATTTTGTCTCATTAATTACTACTCAATTTGTGTAACTCTGCAAGTAGGAAACGTAACTACTCAGAAGCTGGTCCTTTGTGTATCATTCACTGCAAATACACTTACCCCATTCACTCGGGGTGAAATCCTCACTCTATTGAAGTCAATGGGGCCAAGTTTTTGCCTTCTGTATTTAACATGCATGGGTAATTGAAGATGGCAATAGCTGATTCAGACAAACCATGTAACTTCATGCTGTTCAAGAGTGAAATTCTCCCCTCTAGACGGGCCAGAAGTGCCATATTAACAGGGCTTAAGCAGTAAATTTCATCCCAAGAGTTCAGTTGCTTCACATACATTTGCCCAGAGAATTAAGAGGCTGTCAGTGATTTAGAACAGCTGGAAACTAGTATTTTCCTCTGTCTTAGCAGAAAATGTTTAGATGTTTTCATTGGTTATACAGCTTACTTTTTTTCCCCTTTTGCAACTGGAAGTATCTGCAATGGGTAACTGTTTGGTGGTTTATCATTCTCTCTTTCATGGTAATAAATGACTGATCATTTGTGGTCTACATAACTGGTTTCTCTCTTGTGCCTTTTCATAAATATGTCTCTTTTTTCTATAGTAATAAAAAGTGATTTTTAAAGAGTGCATGGATAATACATACTGTACTATACAGTTGATAAATCTTCAGTGGAATTTGATGTGACTTCTAGAGACCTGTTGATTTGAGGGATGTGTGTTCGGGGAGGAGTGGGGGGGAATCAAACTGCTAATTAATGTTTAAATATAATTACTGCTCAGGTACAAAACCAGGATGTCGAAAGGTTTTAGGGAGTTTTAAACAAGCACTATATCACCACAATATTTTTAATTTAAAACTTGTCAGAAGAGATGGAATATCAGACAGATAAAGTGAGGCACTCCTGTATGGAACTTGCTGTGTGTTTGTCTGTTTGATATCTTATTGCTACTAGATAAGCTAGGACATTCAATTACTATGTTTGCAGAAAGCTTCTAGTCTATGGTATGCCATGTGGGTATTAATTCCTTCAAGTTGTGACAACCCTAGAGAGTCACTATTAAGGGAAGAAAATTATAGGCAACATAGCAACCACAGCAGGTACTTCTCAGCTGTGAGAGACCACAGGTAGCAATTGGTATAAGGATCTCTGTCATAAGGAAGCCTGGAATCTTGCAGCAGTCTATTATCACCAGTAGTGTAACAAAGGAAAGGGCAAAACACAAATAGAAATGGTGGCAATAATGAAAACACTTGATATCAGAGAGGTCAATACTGCATTACTTTTATCAACTGGATTAGGAGTGAAAACTCAGATATAACTTGCATATATTTGCAGAAATACAGCAAGTCTGTAGTTGTGTACTGCTAGTCTCCATGCAACTTGGATGGTTGATATGTGGTAAGTATGCCTTGGCCTGAGCTTAGATCTTCATATCGCTTTCACAGTACCTGTTTAGTAAAGAGGGTAACTTTGATTTTTTTGGCAACATGGTTTTCAACTGGCATTCTCTTACTTTGACTCTCTTTAGCCCTTTCTGTGTGAAGATCTCAAATGTTAATGAATTCAGTTTCATAACACCTCTGTGAGGTAGATTAGTAATAGAATTTCTCTTTTAGAGATGAGGAAACTGACAAAGAGAACCTCATTTAAACTGATAGCAAAACTACTGTTGACTTCCGTTGAACCAGAATTTCACCCCAAAATATTAGGGGGGTGGCCCATAGCCCTGCTGTATGAAGTGGTTATGATTGGTTCAAATGGGTTAGGCAGAGTGTTATGTGATGTCTGTTCTCCACCTCTTCCTTACTTCTTGTTTTAGTCCCCCCTCCCACGCTCTGTTTTGATGTATTTTAAAAAAGCAGCAAGTTTCCAGCCTGCAGCCTTGTGAGCTTACTTTTCTTGCACTGAGTGGTCCTTTACAAAATTGGCAATGAGGAAAAAACATAAGATGGGTGAATTGAAGAGTTTAATACAGAAAATAAGAAGTGCAAGTAATGTATTGAAAGATTGGGTCACTATTTTCTTGCAAACAGAATAGAACCCGAGTCTTCTGTGCCTCGGACCAATGTATTAACCATAAGGCCATCCTTTCTCTCTGTGCTGCCAAATGTGGAGGCTATGAAATACTGCATTTCCCACTTCCCAAATAAGGCTTATTACATCAATAAGTGTCACTGTTCTGTTACCCTGTCACCTATAGAGCAGTGACTAGCTCATAGACTATAGAATCAGAGAATATCAGGGTTGGAAGGGACCTCAGGAGGTCATCTAGTCCAACCTCCTGCTCAAAGCATGACTAACCCCAACTAAAAGTCTGTTTCTCACCATGGCATGTGCCAGGTTAGGGTAAGGTGAGGTTAGCTAGAAGGTCTGCTTCTCCGCTGGCTGGCCTTTTGTCTAGTCACTTACACCTGTGCGGAGTCAGTATAATCCATTAGATTGGAATGAGTGTTTTAAACCTACTTTGCCCTTGACGAGACATGATGCAGTACCCCAGAAGCTATGGTTATTGAAACCACTTTCAGAAAACAATTTAATCTATCCCACCCCAGATTCACAGTTGACTTTTTTCCTAAATAAGGGTTTTTATCACTTCTTTCTTAAATGAAGAGTAAAACATATGGGTCAGATGATCATCAATTGACGTATTCTTGATTATTTAAGCAGCATCAATTACTCACAAAATCAGTAATTCTGGGTATGGACCATTTTGCATATGACTGCAATACATCTAGGCCCTTACTGCAATTAAAAGTTAGAAATCATTCTGCTAGCAATTTGATGCAGAATAAATAAGCACATCATTAAGCTAATGAGACCATATGCTCATACGGTAAAATAAAAGTGAGCTAAATGCAATGGAAGCAGATGAATGAGCCACTGCATACATTCTGAAATAATGCTTAAAAATGCAAATATTGATATTTGTCACACTTTTTTCTCATGTAAATCATGGCTAAATAAGGCATCTGGTGGAAAAAAACGTATTTCTGCCTTTGAGCTCACTCTCAAATTAATGAAAAAAACCAACATGAGAGAGTACCTACGGGCTGTGACAATTACTCAAAATTGCAGGCAATCGGCTAGTTACAAACGAGCTTGTCGTCATGACGGAAATTGAGCTGAAAAGCAATTTATACAAAAATCTGCACAAACTCATCTGTTAAACTTTCTATTAAAGCTTACGCAGCTGAATGTGGAATCACACATCTAGATTTGGAAAGCTGCAAAGCCCTTGTCTCTGACAAAAACATTTTGAAAAATAGTTTCAATCTGACAGCATTTTAATGCCACTGAAACAATATATTTCCTTCTCTCTCTCTTCTCCCATTTCACTTTTAGAAGAAAAGGTTCATGTTGCTTGTTTGGAGGGTTTGCATATGGGAAGATATTTCCCTAGCTTTTGCCTAAGAGCTGGGTCACTTCTTGAGATCTTGAATTAACTTTTCTGGTGCTGACAGTGACAGACTATATTCTGTGCATTACTAGATTTAGTGATTAGCACGTCTTTCTTTACTAAAGATGTCATTTGGAAATTACTTGCAAATTTTTGTTTGCTGAGGACTAGCAGCATCAGGCTTTGCTCCAGGAACAGAAACACCAGTGGTACCAAAGGTACCAGTTTGAACTGTTTGTTCTACCTGCTCAGATTGACTGGACTCCCTGGTCCTTGACCCAAATACATCCTCTTCTGGAAAGAATCTTCATAGACTACTGGCTCACGGCTGCCTTTGTTGAGGCACAGGCATAGAAGATGTGACTGTATTGCTGACAGTAGTGGTTTTGCCTATAATAGCACAGAACTGCTCATGAGCACTGAAGGATATGCTTAAGGGTTGGATGGTTGTGGGTTACCAAGTTGAGGTCTGTTTCAAAGGCAGCCAATATTTTCTGGTCTCAGTAGCAAGGAAAGGGAGGTGTAAGGAACTTTTAGAGCTTCCCGTGAAGCTCTGAGCTCACCTGACTGTATCAATGCATCTCAGTCCATCTCAATGCATCTCCTCTGCCCCCTCTGCCCTAGAGCTCTTGAACCTAGCTTGGTGTTTGTAAATGATCTCTCTGGGTAACTGGAACAATTCTGAATATTCATCATGCTTAGTTTAATTAATGTTGGCCTCCCAAATGGAAGACATAAATAGCCAGCAGATGGAAAAACTGTTGTGTCTTTCCTTCAGGAATTTTCACTTTACAGATTAAAGCTTTATAAAAGGGGTTTAGTCTCTTCCTCCATCTGTAAACAGGAGCATAAAATGTGTTTGGTTCGGCATCTCTGCCACTGCATGCAGCCTCAAACTCGCCCATAAAGCTTACAGTTGTTTTCCCCCTTCACCCTGGAGTGGAGAAAGTAAGTTTAAAAACAATTTTCTACCATATTTAGGATCCTAAAGATGCAGATAAGTGCCAAATAGGGTTTTTCAAAGGTGCGTAGGCACCTAACACCAATTGATTTCAGTGGAAATTAGGGACTTGGGTCCTCTTGAAAATCCCACTCTCTTGAAGAGACTAAACCCCTTTTATAAAGCTTATGCTTTGATATTAAGAGAGTTAGGGCCACAGCTGGTGAAAATCAGTGTATCTCCACACACTTTAATGGAACTGTGTCAACTTACACCAGCTGAGGATCTGACCATTAACTCTTAAATGTTACCTGATTACCCCCACTTTACAACTCCAAATTAAAATGATCTTTGTTATTCCAGCTGCAGTATGACAGCTTCATCTGAAAAGTTTGTAACCCTGTCAGTCAGTGGCTGACAAACTCTCCCCCCTTTTGGAATGATTTTGTGTTCACTAGAAACACTAATGTACCTCAATGGCATGCAAACCTCATTCAGGACTAACAGCCAGCACGCTAGTTGAGAGCCAGTGCTATCCCTAGTGTAAACATACAGTCAGTTATGTGAGAACTGCTCCTATCACAGTGAAGTGTGGAGCTGTGTGTGTATGGGGGAGGGAGCGTGGGTAACTGTCTCAAGTGATAAACTGACCTATGTGCATTTTACCACCAGTAAAAACAAGAATACGATTTGACTGAACGCAGATGAAAATCCCTAATTCCCATTCCTAAATCATCATGACTTAAAATGAACATTCACTTCATATTATTTGACCTTTTTAGAAAAGAAAATCTATATTGGTGTATTTTCCCCCAGAAGCCCTATGAAGCTTAAGTGTTGCGAAATCCTATTAAATGTTCTAATTATGTGAAACATGTTAGTTAATCTTTTTTAAAATGAGTGTAACCTTTCTAGTCTCAGCTGGCAATAAAGGTGACATGAAGGGTTAATTTTCAGTGCGCATTGTTTTACAATTAATGCAAATTTCTCCTTCAGGTTCCGCAGGGTCTTTTTATCTCTTTCTGGTGGTTTATCTGAAGTGCAAAGGAGAATCATGAAAGAACATAACTGTCTGAAGGCAACAGCTCAGTTCAGATAACAAGATTTTAAAACTATTATTATAGCAGGGTGCCTCTTATCCACTGCCATGTAAATGCCACACAACACCAGAGCATCCCTTTTATCTTTAAGCCTCTACACCAACTAAGGAAGATGCAAGCTATTTTGGGCAATTCTAATTCAGGTCCCCACATGTTTTAAAGGTCCCAGTAGTGGAACAAAAATAAGAATTTGCATCTCAAATAGGCTTGCAGCAACTAGCAACTCACTCAAACACAAACACAACCCTCTCCTGTCCCAAAACACGCACACCACAAGTTGTACAAAATGCCTAAATCGCCCGAGAAACCAGCTGGTAAATAACAGCTTGCAAGCCCAAATTTAACACAAATTGCAGCAGCTAAGAATTGCATTGAAAGACTGAAGTTCTGATAGATAACTCTAAAGGTGCAGAAGTTCACCCTTATGAGAATGAAATTATTAGTTTGCATTTACACAGGGCCTTTCATTGTAGCATCCCAAAGCACTATATAAACACTAATTAAACATTACAGCTCCCCTGATTGATAAATAAGGGGTCACCTGCCTTTGAAATACAGCCCCTCCCCTGATGAAATTCAACAGTAGTCTGCATAGAAACATGAAATAGCAATTTAGGACAGGATATTAACACTAATAGTGCATCAAGCAGAGATGGAAAGGAGACTTTAGGAAGCTAGAATGGAGTTATTTGAACTGGAATTAGATTAGAGCAAGTTAAAGTAGTATGGGCTGGATGAATGGACTATAAGATGGATAGAAAACTGCCTAGATTGTCGGGCTCTACGGGTAGTGATCAATAGCTTTATGTCTAGCTGGCAGCCGGTATCAAGTGGAGTGCCCCAACGGTCAGTCCTGGGGCCAGTTTCGTTCAATATCTTCATTAATGATTCTGGAGGATGGCATGGACTGCATCCTCAGCAAGTTTTCAGATGACACAAACTGGGAGGAGTGGTAGATACACTGGAGAGTAGGGGCCATTCAATGAAATTGGCGTGCAGCAGGTTTAAAACAAATAAAAGGAAGTTCTTCTTCACACAGCGCACAGTCAACCTGTGGAACTCCTTACCTGAGGAGGCTGTGAAAGCTAGGACTATAACAGGGTTTAAAAGAGAGCTGGATAAATTCATGGAGGCTAAGTCCATAAATGGCTATTAGCCGGGATGGGTAATGAATGGTGTCCCTAGCCTCTGTCTGTCAGAGGGGGGTGATGGATGGCAGGAGAGAGATCGCTCGATCATACCTGTTAGGTTCACTCACTCCGGGGCACCTGGCATTGGCCACTGTCGGTAGACAGGATGCTGGGCTAGATGGACCTTTGGTCTGACCCAGTATGGCCGTTCTTATGTTCTTATGTTCTTATGTTCTTATGATATAGAGGAATCTAGACAAATTACAGGATTCGTCCCGAAGAAATCTGATGCGGTTCAACAAGGAGAAGTGCAGAGTCCTACACTTGGTATGGAAGAATCCCATGCACTGCTACAGACTAGGGACTGAATGGCTAGGCAGCAGTTCTCAGAAAAGGACCTAGGGGTTACAGTGGATGAGAAGCTGGATATGAGTCAACAGTGTGCCCTTGTCCCAGAAACAAGAAGGCTAATGGCATTTTGGGTTGTACAAGTAGGAGCACTGCCAGCAGATCGAGGGATGTGATCTTTCCCCTCTATTTGGCATAGGTGAGGCCTCATCTGAAGTACTGTGTCCAGTTTTGGGCCCCACACTGCAAGAAGGATGTGGAAAAATTGGAGAGTCCAGCGGAGGGTAACAAAAATGATTAGGAGGCTGGAGCACATGACTTATGAGGAGAGGCTGATGGAACTGAGATAGTTTAATCTGCAGAAGAGAAGAATGGGGCAGAGGGATTTGTTAGCTGCTTTAAACTGAAAGGGGGTTCCAAAGAGGATGAATCTAGACTGTTCTCAGTGGCACCAGATGACAGAACAAGGAGTAATGATCTCAAGTTGCAGTGGGGGAGGTTTAGGTTGGATATTAGGAAAATCTTTTTCACTAGGAGGATGGTGACGCACTGGAATGGGTTACCTAGAAGGGTGGTGGAATCTCCTTCTTTAGAGGTTTTTAAGGCCAGGCTTGACAAAGCCCTGGCTGGGATGACTTAGTTGGGGATTGGTCCTGCTTTGAGCAGGGGATGGACAAGATGGCCTCCTGAGGTCCCTTCCAACCCTGATATTCTAAGATTCAGACACTACAGTGACTATCCAGGGACAAGTTCCCTAGGTCCTTTATTTCTAACCAGCAAGCAGGATCCCACAGCAGCAAGTCTCAGAGCACAGCTCTACAAGGGGAACTATAGATTGTATTAAGAAAGCTTTCAGTATTTCACTCCAAATATCAACCTACTGGAGGACATGAAGTGAAAACCTGAACTAAGAATTCCCTTACTTCTCTCTTTAGTGTGTGTGTGTGTGTGTGTGTGTGTGTGTGTGTGTGTTACTACAACAGACTCAGCCTGGCATTAGCAAAGGAAGAACCTTGGCTTAGAATTCCTAGATGAGCCCCACAGAACTAGCTCAATTGCAGGGCAAGTCATAGAACTGCCCCTCCCTCAGCAGGTTTGGACTTTACCACTGTCAACCCCCCTGGTGATCAAACTGCTGGAGAAGCAAAGAACGGGGTGGGTTCACACATGACTCGTAAAGAACTAAAGCCATGGAGCTGTTTCAAAAGTATTTTAAATGTGGAAAAGACCTGTCTCTTTACTCAGTCCATCCCTTCCCCCATCATCCCAGGATCAGTGCAGGATTGAGCCCTATTTTACTTTTTATTGTTTTGTACAGCCTGGTTTGACATGTCTCTCACCTCTCTTGGGAGACTTGCCCAGCCTATTCTTTCTTCCGGATAGAAAATGTAACCTTTACTCCCAGTCTCAGCCCCTAGTATGACCCTAGATTATTTCTCTCTTCCCTGCAGATATCGGCATTCTATAATTCTGCCCTCTTTACTTTTTATTTACTAAACTAAATATTTCAGCTCTTTTAATCTTCCACCATAAGGCAATTCCTCTAGCCTCCTATTTATTTTTGTTGGTCTTCTCTAAACCCCTTCCAGGTTATCAGTGTATTTAATGGGCACCTTATTATCAGACAATACAAATATTTCAGGTGTTTTCCTGTTAGAGACCCATTCAGAGGGATTATTACCTCCCTCTCCATGATGTGCTATCTCTCTCTCTCTGTCCCAAAACGTCCTAGCCAATACATGTCTAACTTGTTTTTCACTACCACTCCAAGGCCCCTTTCAGCATTACTGCTTTCCAGGGCCTCTGCTTCACTTTAAGCCTATTTGGTTTCCAAGACGTATTTGAGTTCCAGAGGATTTTTCTCCAGGGGTATTTTCTTGCATTTATTCAAAGTTTCACCTTTTAAAACTTATTTTCTCACATGTCTACTCTCCCTCTTGGTCCCTTTGTATTGTTTCTCTGTTTTCATTGCTAATGCTTGCTGTACTTCCCAGCTTTTATCATTGCAGGTTGCAGTGCAACTGCTAGACAAGGGAGCAGAGTAGGTTGTTGTAACGTGTCTAATAGCTAAAGAGGCTAAGTTTTGGCATATAGCCACAGACCAATGTTAAAGATGTTGTGGAAGGGCACCCCGCAGCAGAAGTTCCTGGAGAAGGCTCTGTGCCTGAGATGAAATGCCTTCTGAGAAGTACAGACTCTTTACCACTGTTATGGTAAAGTAAGACTCTCCATGGCTGGCTAACGTGGGGGAAGAAGGTGGGGAGGAGAAAGCGGGCAGTGTATCCTCCTTGCTCTCTTGCCAGAATCTGGATCCAAGAGGAAAAGGCTTATTCTCTCCCTCCCTTATTCACCTATGTACAGGCTGAGTACAATCGGGACCTAAAAATTCAGGAAAAAGCCAGAGGTTTAGTTCAGAGCAGATGGTAAATGTAATCTGTCTGTTGAGGCGTTACATCAGCACCATAGTAACCTGGGGGTTGACTTTTTACAGATCATGTAAGAATGGCCATACTGGATCAGACCAATGGTCCATCCAGCCCAGTATCCTGTCTGCTGACAGTGGCGGGTGTCAGATGCTTCAGCAGGAGTGAACAGAATAGGGTAACTTCTCAAGTGTTCCGGCCCTGTTGTCCCGTCCCAGCTTCTAGCAAAAGAAATATCTCAAAAGAAAGATCCGTTGGTGGGCCCATCTCATTTCCAAAATTCCTGATTCCCACACCCCTCTCCCCTCCCCCTGGTGCATTGTTTCTGCTCTAGACCACCAGAGACGGCTACATGGACAACTGGTGATCCACAGGCCACAGGCTGAAAACTCCTGCTTTACATAAACACTTTCCCAGAAACTGAAGGGCTGAGGGAAAAGGACTACGTTGCTGCAATTTAGCTCCTCACATTAGTTTTCTTTTTAATGACCACTATAAAACTAAGGGCCACATTTCCCTTCTCTGTGGCATTATTAAGAAGAAATAAGAATAACCCCAAACAGTTCACACCCATGTTCTGGATCTCAGGGAAAATATCCAGCCAACTTCCAGAAGAAAAATTACCGACAGCTGGTAAGGAAGTGTGGCTCAAAGTCTATTTTGCAAGAGTCATCTACTCCTTTTGCTAGAAAAGTGAGAAGTGCATCCAAGGCAATAGTATTTCGGCACAGTTGGCCTTTTAGTAGGAACGAGCCAAGGAAGCATAATAGCTATAATCTTGTTACTCCCTTTTACACTCAGGGTTTGTGAATGTCAGCAAAAGAGAATACATTTAACAGGGATGCCAATTAAGCAGATTCAGATCCAAAACTGGAGTCTCCACCAGGTGCGGCGGGAGGTGGGGGGTATGAAGGAGGCTGTTCACACTGTCTGTGCTGTGTAATAGCTAAAAACAGAATCGCCTCATTTGAACTCTCAAACTGTATTGTTCTGGCAGTGACTGATATCCCCAAGTACCCTGGGTGGAATTTAAGAGAATGGATTTCTTGCTAGTGACTTGGCTAGCTGCAAATATGGGGCTATCCAACAGGGATATTTCTTCTCCAGCGATGATGTAGTTGCTGTCAAGCAGCACCCAGTACGAACCCACGCAATGCATTCGAGCAGCACTCCAGCTTCCCTGCAGGATTTACCCTTCAGGGGCCCGTGTTCACTCTGGCTATTCCTAGCCCCATGCCTTATTTGCTGGGAAAAGACCCTGGTAGCAACTCCTGTCTGGATCAGGGACTGTAAATCCTCCAGCATTACTCAGTACGCATCACCTATCTCTCCACAGCAGTGGCCCCTGATCGAGGTTGTTATGTGTTGCTCTGGATCAGAATGTATTTTAAAGGTATTGGAAAGCAAATAGAAAGAGATTAAGAATCTGCAGCAGGACCATTTCTACTCAAAGCCCGATTTAAAAACAAACAAACAAAAACTCGGTCTACTTTTCTTTAAAAAGCTGCCCTCCATCTGAAAAGTCTGTTGCTGCTTTTTCTGCCAAAGAATATTTTTTGAAAAAGGTTGAGGGCCAGCACTCCCTTGGTCCCTTGGACTGCTGGAAATAGTTTGGTCCTGGTATAAACTAGAGCAGCACCAGGGCTGTTCTAATTTATGATGGCTTGTAATAGCCCAGTAGGACTATCATCCCCCTGATGCTGAAAGCGGTGGCATGGAACCAGCTAAACCAGCTTTATGTCACTGGGAGATTTCCCTCAAGCTGGGGCAATATCCAGCTGGCCATTTATGGCATATTTTATTTTAATATTATTTGTCTTGTGGAGGGGCCTAGGGCCTTCGTTGTAGATCAGGACCCCATTGTGTGAGGCACTGCAGAAACACAGAACAAAAAGACACTCCCTGCCCCAAAGAGCTTAGAAGCTTTATAGGCCTTTTGCGCTGCTATGGTGATGCAAAGACCAAACCATGTGGGACAGACTCTGGCCCTTCACGCTTGTTTTACCTATTTATATTCCATGTAAACCAGTGCACAGGTCTGCTTTAGCTTTAGGGTTTTTTAATTCTTTAGTTACTTTTTATTACCATTATAAACTCCAGCTGATGTTTGTAATCTCCATGGTTACTGCTACATAATTAAAGTGCTGCCTGTAGACTTTTTAAAGCTTCACGCCACTTGCGACAGAGGTGACAATACCCAAAGTTACTGCCTGTGTCTGTTTGAGAGTCTTAGTTCCAGTATTACTGCTAAAGAGCCCAGAGTCCCCAGACAGATGGCTGTGGATTTCCTAAACTCTGGACGGACCACTATGATGTCTCTAAGTAATTTATCAGTTATTATGTAACTTCTGTGATCTTTAAGGATAACTCCATGCCTTCTTTGCTCTGCAGTGACTGCGAGGGAACCATATGTTAATATTTCACAGTTGGTTTTTTTTAAGTGAATACTATCTATTTTAAAAATCTAAGGGCATCCACAGAAGCCTTCCTTAGATAATTCAGTACATAAACAACTATACATTATTCTAGAGCACATTATTAGAATGATTCAGTTATACACACAAGGTAAAGATATATGTGTTAAGGTTTCTCTGCAAGTCTTAACTCTGACCCAGTCCTTTCCACCACAGTTTGGGACCATGGCTGTTTGTGGTATATATCACAGGAAAACTTCATGTCCTGACTTTTGTAACAGTGCTCCTGAAAGGGCCATCTGTGGGGCCTGGAGCTGGGACCTCAGGATCTAAAACAGGAGTGTCTAAGCCTGAGATGAGGATTGAATCTACTAGCTTGGCAGCAGTAGCAGACTCCAGCCACTAGGGAAGCACAACGACTCACACTGGGTTAATGAGGGTTCTCCCTTGCCATGGAAGCTCATCCTGAGCATCCCAAAACTCAGCAGTTCCAATACCCTGGTCGGCAGGGATAAGAATTTGGAGTCTTGGGATCCAAAAGGATGGACTTTCACTGCTTCTGTTAGAAAACCAGGCCTCTTTGATAAATCGATCCCCGAGCACGCTCCCTGTCACCCCCTGTGCTCCACTTTTGCAAGAGGCAGAAGCTGAGTCAACAAGGGAGCGGCAGCGGTGTGGGGACAACCAGATAAGTCAACCTAAGATACATCATAGCTGAAGATGCGTATCTTAGGTCGACACCTCTCCACAGTTTAGACCAGGCCTTAGCAAAAGCTGTGATCCTACCGTACTATATCCACTGGACCGGAGTGCCTGCTTTTGTAACAGAGCTGTTTCTGCCTGCCTCCCGGGTTCCTTTAGCTTGAGGCTGTGTACTTGTTTTGCACTGGTGGCTATTTTGGGGGGAGGAACGAATTGTGAGGGGATGAAGAGCCTTTCCCTGGACAGTTCAGCTGCCCAGCCTATTTGGAGGCATTTCTCTCGAGTTAGATCTGTTTCTCTCAATTTCTCATTTGAGCTGTAACTGCATGGCCCACAAATGATCTCGTCTACATAGTGAATCTTTTATGAGTTACACATGGACACCAGAATTCTCAGTTCTGGAATGTAACCATCTATTCCTTCTTCTGTTTTGTGGGTGTTTTATTTTTTTTAAAAAAACCCCAACATATCTTTCTGTAGTCTCATTCCGTCTGCACACATCAAACACCCATCAGATGCTCCAGTGTTTTGTGTGTTGTTCTTGACAATAGTCTCTCTCTCACTTCTCGTCCTTTCCCTCAATGAGAAAGTGTTACCTTCATTTTTTCATCTTTATCTCCCTTTATCCAGATACAGACTCAGTTCTTCTGTCCATGTTTGTGCAAGGTTTTTGACCGGAAATCCAGCATTCCCAGTGGTCTGAGGCCCTCCATGCTGCTTGTTTGCTCAGTCTCTAGGTGCTGCTTTGTTTGCCTGTTCATCACACTCTTCCTTGCTGTGTGTCTCAGTAGCCTGACCGCTGCCACTATGTTTCATGTACTACGTTCTGTGTAGTAACATGAAAGGACTCCACATTCATACAGCTAAACTGGCTCTTTAGAATCATAGGATATCAGGGTTAGAAGGGACCTCAGGAGGCCATCTTGGCCAACCCCTGCTCAAAGCAGGAACTAATCCCCAACTAAATCATCTCCGCCTGGGGTTTTTCAAGCCCAACCTTAAAAACCTCTATAGAAGGAGATTCCACCATGTCTCTAGATGCAACCCATTCCAGTGCTTTATCACCCTCCTAGTGAAAAAGTTTTTCCTAATATCCAACACAAACCTCCACCATTGCAATGTGAGACCATTACTTCTTGTTCTTTCATCTGAGAACACTCTAGCTCCATCCTCTGTGAAATCCTCTTTCCAGTAGTTGAAAGTATCAAATCTCCCCTCATTCTTCTCTTCTGCAGACTAAACAATCCCAGTTCCCTCAGCCTCTCCTCATAAGTCATGAGTTCCCTAATAATTTTTGTTGCCCTCCACTGGACTCTTTCCAATTTTTCCACATCCTTCTTGTAGTCTGAGGTCCAAAACTGGACACACTACTCCAGATGAGACTTCGCCAATGCCGGAAAGAGGGGAATGATCATGTCCCTCGATCTGCTGGCAACGCCCCTACTTATACAGCCCAAAATGCTGTTAACCTTCTTGGCAACAAGGTGCACATTGTTGACATATCCAGCTTCTCATTCACCATAAGCCCTAGGTCCTTTTCTTCAGAATTGCTGCCTAGCCACTTGGTCCCTAGTCTGTAGCAGTTCATGGGATTCTTCCTTTCCAAGTGCAGGACTCTGCACCCCCTCACCAGATTTCTTTTGGCCCAATCCTCTAATTTGTCTAGGCCTCTCTGTATCCTATCCCTACTCTCCAGCATATCAACCACTCCTCCCAGTTCAGTGTCACCTGCAAATTTGCTGAGGGTGTAATCCACGCTGTCCTCAGATCATTACTGAGAACTATTTACAGAGGTGACACAACTAGCATTCAACCCTTGTGCACACAGATTCCTGCAGCCTCCAAGTTCCATGCAGATTGCTGCTCCCTCCAAGTTCCATGCAGTTCATAGGTGCTGGAACTAGGGGCACCGGGAATGCTCTAGCATCCCCTTGCTTGAAGTGGTTTCCATTATATACAGAGTTTAGAGTTTGGTTCAATGGCTGTCATTACCCCCACTATAAAAATTGTTCCAGCACCCCGATGCAGTTTACTACACTACCTATTTGCTGATGCCCATGTACCTATTACTTAGGCCTAGATCCTGCAAGTTGCTCTGTGTTGGCTGATTCCTGTGTCCACAGAAAGCCCCACTGATTTCAGGGGGTTCAGAAACATACTTGTACAGAGCAACTTGCAGGATCACAGCCTGAGCCGGTACTCCTTGGGATTTTTTTAATGATACATCTGACATTTCAGTCATTTTTATTCATTTTAAATTAAAAGCATATTTGAGAATCTTAATGCAACTATTACTCCGAGCATAACTCAGTGCAGTGAGGCATATTAATGGCCACTTTTATCTTGGGTGGATATGTATGTATGTATGTATTTTTGTTACAACCTGCATATAATTTGCTGCAGCAAACCTCAAGTGGAATCTAACAAGCTGTGTTATTCAACCCACTTCCAAAAGAGAGAGCTTTGTATGTTCTCTTCAAACTTGCAAGGTCAAGACTGAAACATTTAAAGATATACATATGTAGCTTAGCTTGTCTTCATCCCTCTCTCCACTCGTGGCCATAATTCACAGGTACAGGAGTTTCTGTGAGAGAAATTGTGATGATAAAGAGGCAAGAGGAAATTTCAATTGCGGATGCCTGGGAAAATGAAATGTCTGCAGGCTAAATGCTTGTCCCAGTGTCAGATTTTAACCGCTGTTCCATAATGACAGGTCCATTCTAGCTAAGACACATTTGACATGTTCCCCCATGCGGGCAAACTACTTCCTTGAAACTTGCTTCACAGATGCTAAATGTTAGGCAGCTGATCTGCAGGAGGGTCATGTAATATCAGCGGATGAGACTGGGGAAGGGAAAGGCAGATTGCAGACCATGTTAGAACCATTACCTCAGCAGGATCGACTGGCTGAAAGTTCACCAGATAATTAACTTTTCCTAACATCAAAAAGGTAATTTGACAGATGGAATTCTGCATTTTCTTGCTGTTGAATCATCACTGAGATATTCCCTCTCCCACCCACAAAAAAAAAAAAAAAAGGTCAAATTGGCTGCTGGAGTATCCTCACTGTGCCAAAGTTCACCAGCATTGTATTGCATATTTACTGATTTAGAAAAAAAGCTCCAAAACAAAGAACAGTCTCCAGTTAGTCTAATATCAGTATTATTTTCCTGCAATTTGTAAAGCCTCTTGTTTTTGGTTTTATATTTTTTGCCAGGCTATCAGAAGTTCAAGGAACATAGATCACTATATATCATTGTTTATAATTGGTCTTCCTTTGGCAATACATTAAATTAACAGGAGCTGCAAAATTGCTGTAGGGTGCACTCATTAGCCATACAATAGACTAACCCCTGCCCTGTTCATCTATGCAACCTCATTTCCTTTCAATGATTGCGTGGGTGTAACAGCCAAATTTGGCCCAGTACCTGTGGAAAAAGTGGCTTGCTGTCAAAGGAAGGGCGGTGCTGTTTTCCTCTAAAATGTGCAAGTACATAATTCTCATATTGTACTCATTCAGCACAGTGGGAATCCTCTCTTGTAAGTTGTTTCTTTAACTCTCTGCTCTTAGAGTTCAATCACTTAGGGGACAGCAAATCTTAGCAGCCACTGAGCTATCAGAAATTGGGTGACACCCATTTCCTAGCAGAGCCTCCTTCTGCCGGGGTGCTTGGAATAGACTTTTAAAATCGATTGATTTGGGTGGGGACGTGGAGAAGGTTCATCTTTAGATCTTGTCATTTTTCTCCCATTTAAAATGTTAGAATAAAGACTGGCATTTCACAGCAGGTGGTGTTGCTAGCAGAACTTCGAACGCAATCTATAGATTTCTCCCCCTCCCCCCCATTTGTAATTCTGCAGCAACAAAAGGCAGAATTCCATCTGTCAGATGGTCTTTCTGAATATCTGTCCAAATAGACTTTTTGTTTTCTTTGCTTTGTGACTTCTCCCAAAGGTCTAAAGCTGCAGTCGGATGCAAAAATGTGAGAATATATTTCATTCTGTGTCCACCCACATGTGCCAAATGATCAACGCTGCTCAGTGGTTAGTCAACAACAGTAATGCTCGAAGAGCCTGGGAGTGAGCTATGTGGCTCACGTGCAATAGATGTGGCAACACACACATCTTTACCAGGAATTTACAGCTCGGAGACACGAAACAGCAATGGGTACTTGATGGTAGAGCTAGACGGCATATCTGTTTTTGCAACTAATGAATCCTTGGTTATGAATTTGTCTTGACGCTTCTTGTACAAGGTCAGAGACTGTGGTAAATCTCCCTCTTTCCTCCTAGAAATTTTGTTTGGAAAACCTCCAGCTCTTTAGTAGCAGAGGCCAGAACATGCTTTCGAGGGTGATGCATGGATAGCCCTCTGCTCCACGCAGATCTACTCCGGACCATGTGGAAGGGGAGGTCAGAGAATCTGTAGCACTCTCTATGGGATCTGGGAATCTACACCCTTGGAGGGAAGGGCAGGGGTCTGGAACTAGGGAGAGTTTGGGAATGCACATTCTTTTAATCTCCAAGCCCTGTGGGGAAGTTTAAAGTGCCGGATAACACAGCCTTTACTATAATGAGGTGTTGGTACCTAATGGGGAGTGAGCAGGATTTCAGGGGGATTGGGGGTTGCACAGAGCCCATGACTCAGTCCCAATAGAACATACTTGTTGACATATTTATCATCAAGGAAATAAATAGTCAAATATCTAAAGAATTGGCACTTTGGGCCTCCAAAACTAGCTTCTTAAAGGAGTATGTAGTGATCCACACAAGAGACTAATGCAGTTTCATAGTCTGTGCAGAATCACATGATCTGTCTTGCCCAGGGCCGGCGACAGGGGGGTACTACGGGTAGAGCTGTACCGGGCCCCAGATTTAAGGGGGGCCCTCTTAAGTCCGGGGCCCGGTACACAGCTGTACCCGTAGTCGTCCATCCCCCCTTGTCGCCGGGCCTGCCTGGGCCCCCCGCCAGCAGCCGGATGATGCCGCGGGTGCGGAAGAGCTCGCGGGCTGCCAGCAGCGTGTCCCCGCCGTGCACCGTATAGTGCTCGCCGCGCTCGAAGAAGCGCACGGTGGTGTCGGGCTTGTGGGGCAGCGCCAGCACCGCGCACACGAACCCGCCCTCGGCACCGGAGCCCTCCAGCCACAACAACTCCACCGCAGACACAGGTGCCGCTGATGCCGCTCCGCGGGGGCAGGGGCCAGCGAGCGGGGCTGGGGAGACCCGCGTGTGCGCAGCCTAGCTGGCGCGGGCCAAGGGGTTGGCTGGGAACCAATGGGGAGGGCGCCCCTTCCCCCATGCCGAAGATCACCCCCAATAGCGGGGTGGGCCAGGCAGGGATGGATGGGGAGAGGAGGAGGTTGGGCTGGGGGAGGAGATTAGGTTGGGTGGGCCGGGTCAGGCAGGGGGGGGAAGGAGAATAGGCTGGGGGGGACCCCCAAACGATCAAAGTAGGGGGCCCCCAAACGATCAGAGTAGGGGGCCCCAAAATTTCTGTCGCCGGCCCTGGTCTTGCCCACTCAGTCCCCAAATGGGCAATGTTTTTCTGCTTGTTCTGTTTTCCTTTTCAGGAATGATGTATGTTTCCTTCTATTTTGGCTTTATAAAAGCCTAACTGTATTTGCTGTACAATGCATTTTGGAATGAAAGCAAAACTTATGCAATGTAGGCATCTGGAGACCTCTAGATGTACTCAAGTCCAAGGGTGACCAGATGTCCCGATTTTATAGGGACAGTCCTGATTTTGGGGTCTTTTTCTTATATAGGCTTCTATTACCCCCCCTTCCCTTGTCCCAATTTTTCACATTTGCTGTCACCCTATCAAGTCCATTGGATCTTGAGATTTGTATTTTGGGGCCCTTTGTATCTTGCACTCTCTCCCTCTCCCTCTCTTGTTGGATCAACTATTGCTGAGCCTGATTCTTACTCAGGCAAAAGTTCCACTAAGTGAGTGGAAGCACTGCAGGTCTGGATCCCCCATTTTTGAGAGAAGGCTTCCCATGGGTTCTCTGGTTCATTAGCATAGTCCTCTCCTAGGACATAGATGAGACAGTCCTTCATTGACAAATACTACTTTGTGGTGCTACTCTGAACACTTTGTGTGCTTTACAAAAAGGCCTTGCTGAAGGAGCTATGTACTATTATCCATTTTATAGATGAAAACAAAAGTGATTTTTTCCTCCCAAGGTCTTACAGGAAATTATTGGCAGAGCAGGGAACAGAACCAGGTCACCTGTATCCATGCAGTGTTCTTTAATGACAAGAACAGAGAAGTGGCTTTGAGAGGGACAATATCCTCTTAGATAGGGATCACTGGATGCAGACCGAGACCCTGAGACTTGGCTTACTGCTTTCCAGAAGGATTGTGAACATTAATTTCTTCCCCCAGGACACAAGGCTACTGTCAAGGCTGAATCCCCACTCTGTCACTCCAAGTGCAGAAGTGGGGGCCCGCAAGGATTAAAAAAAGTAATACTTGCCACATCAGGCTTGTATTACACTCCCAAGGTTACAGCTTTTCTCTGACCTTGGCTTGGTAAACGCTGCCACCATCCAAATGCAAAAAAACCCCAAAACCTTTGAACCCAGGAAAGAGCACTTGGAAATTCCTCCCTGTGGGGTACTCAAGTCCTTTCACTCCCTCTCTGGGGAAGAGCTGAGAGAGAAAACAAAGGAAATTAGCTGTGGCTACCAGCTAATCAAACAACAAACACAAACCTCTGAGGACACCAAAAATACAATTCTGTTCTTGAAAAAAAAAATTAAAAAATAAAAGGGAAAAAATTATATCTGGAACTTATGCTTTTGCTAGATTTTAAGAGTATTTCCTAAAATGAAGCACCCAAAATAGCTTTCTTGGGGGTTCAGCTTAAAGATTACAAGCAAACAAAAGCATTTGGGGTTAGCACAGAGGAGATCCACAAGCCAAAATAAAAAATAAACCTGATTGGCTTTGAATTATTGAATTACAGCAGTGGACCTGAGCCTGAGGTGTTCAGAACAAGACATCTGTCTCTGCTCAGGAACTAATTGATCAATGGGAGTCTGGCCACTGATTTTAAAGGGAGCAGGATCAAGTCCTTAGGTCTGGCTCCAGTCAACTTTCCAATACTACTTATTCAGACTTGACTTAGTCCAGGCACATGTCCCAAAGAGGTGAATAAGAGTTTGGGCTGAACAAGGGCTTCAGGATTGGCCCCTCTGTCAGCCAGCGGCTATCTCTGTGATAAAATCCCCAGTTACATCTTGTGCTTCCTTGGACTTGACTGCATTACATTTTGTTCCGGTCTCTGTCTGATGGGCTTATACCTCTATTTTGTGTGTCCAAGCCTTCGTTTTGTAATTGGTTGACACCACTTGACATTTAATGATGTATTTAAACCAGAGATTGGCGATCACATAAATACTGTGCTCACTCCTCAAGTGCTTGAGGCATCTCTCTGTGTTGCTAGAAAGAAATCTGAGTCCCGAGGCCAGCAATTCCCCTGTTTTTTTCCTAAGCTCTGTCCTTTTCACCTAAGAAAAGATCATTTTGGGAAGGGGCTTGATTGTTTCCTCCCAACCTCAACAGTATTATTTTTTTATAAAGTTACACAATCATTTCATATAATTACTCAAGCCTCACGGGTATAAAGTGATTACCAAGCAGGGTCAGAATGCATGGGGGGAGGAGGGGAGTAAGGGAGGGAGGAAAGGGGAAGTGTCATATTGCACAATAAGGCAATTAAATGCCTTCCTCTCCCATTGGCCTGTCAGAGACAGGCATTATTCAGAGATGGAAACTCTTATATTCTTCGTCGTTTATAGCTGTATACATGTTTCCCATTCAGTTACGTTCAAATTGTTCAAAAGAGCTCCGCTCCCTGTCATACACTGAGTTAAGTGGGCAGTTTTGAAAAGCCCAGTATGTTGCATGGGGAGTTGCAGGGTGCAGAACACATTGAAAATCTGGCACTTCGGTGCCTAAATGAGAACAGTCCATTTTGAAAAGCTCATCCCAAGTGGGGGTGCTGAGCACTTGTAAATTTAGTTAGAAGGAATTTGCCTGGCCTGTAGTTTGTACGGTCCAGGCAGTAGGAGCATGGCCTAACTGCCTGGTGGTCTGATTGGACGTTTGGATCAGATCATCACAATAGAGACGGGGCTTATTCTAGGTCTTTGTTCTGCCATCACCTCCATGGTGGCTAACACCAGCAGGACCTTTATGGTCTGAAAGAGGCCACCCACTCTGGTGTGTAGGTTTTTCTAGGGTGCTTATCACCAGAGCACCTCACAGGTATTAACACCCTCGAGTATCCTCTTTCTGTCATGCCCCTGGAGACTTTCACATATGTATTTGCATTTTTTTTTAATTTAGTTCTGCCGTAACAGATTCTTCTCCCCATGCTGCAAAGAGATCCAATACCTCCTGTTGGGACCATGCTAGAGCTTGTCTGAGAATCTGGGACTGTGTGGTCGCCTATGATGATGGGCTCTGCATGGTCACCTGTGCTGATGAGCTCGTCACGCTGGCCAAACAGGAAATGAAATTCAAAAGTTCCCGGGACTTTTCCTGCCTACCTGGCTAGTGCATCGGAGTTGAAAGTGTTGGCCGGAGCGGTCACAATGGAGCATTCTGGGATAGCTCCCGGAGGCCAATAATGTGGAATTGCATCCACAGTACCTCTAAACTGGAACTGCGAAGTTGATTTTAGCGCTGTTACTCTTGCTGAGGTCGAGTACAGAAACCGGCTTTAAGAGACCTTTAAATCGACACAACCGGGTTGGTCATGTGGATGGAATCAATTTGAATTAACTCAGCTAATTCCGAAATAATCGCATACTGTAGAGCAGGCAGATTAATGAAAGAACGGTTAGAGCAGGAGGGACCGGCACAAGAGTCCCAGCCCCCATGTGGATGCCTGAACCACCAGGCTACACAAAAGTGAGATTGACTCTGTAGTTCAATGGTTAGGGCCACCCACTGGAAGGTAGGAAATCTAGGGTCCAGTCCCCTTCCCAACTCACTCTTTCCTTGTTTATAAGGGTAGGCAGTGGGGAGCTGCTGAAGTCTTTTCCTGCAGTGGGGAAACGCTCTGGCAGCCTGGAAACAGGGGGACCCAATGCTGCTAAATATAGCAGGGTAGATGGGGGGATCCCTGGTTGGGGGTGTAGGGAACATACCCATGTGTTCTGACATGTCTGCACTCTGCTTACCTAAGCAGTGCCTCACCATCCAACTCGCTATTTATTTGTGTGCTGGGGGGTATGCCATGTATGCAGTCTACCCCTCGCTGTAATGAGCGTGCAGTGTAGCTGTCCCCTTGGAGCAAGGGAGCAGAGCGCATGCCCAGAGGCAGAAGCTTAGAAGGAACTTTTACCCAGTAACGAGTTTTGTGGCTCACAGTGGAGCCTAAAATGGGGATTTCGGGACTAAGTGCCTTTGTGGATCATGGCCACAGAGATTACATTGATTTGGCCAAGGGGAGACAGGAAATAGCTGTGAATTGACCAGGGGAGCCAAAAGCCAGCCTCCCCCGGCTGCCTCTGGAAAGCTGGTTTCAGCTTGCAGGGGGAGAGAGGTGGTGGAGTTATCTTGTTTTTAAGGCTACCAAAGATATTTTCTGGATGGGCCACAGCACTATAAGGATTTGGTTCTTTGTCTTTACTTCATAGTAGCATGCATTCCTCCAAACAGTCAGTATTTTCACATCAATATGCCAACTGGAAGATCTGAGGTTAAGATCAAAAATCATCCACTGCTGCAGTCATGAGTTACTGCAAGGAAAGCAAAGGGCAGCGTGGATCTCTGCAGCCAGCGGTGGAAAATTAACAAATAAACCTAATAACATCCATCAATCCTTAGCAGAACTTTTAAGCAGACTTTGATTTGACTGACTAAGCTTCTAACCTCGGAAAACCAATACAGCCAGGCACTTTTGCGTGGCAGGGTGAGCAAGGTTGAGGGGGAAGGGAGGGGGGGGAGGTTGTTTAACTTTCTTCTTTTTCCTTTTCTTTTTAAACCAGGAAATATGATGTAGATTTTTCTGCTTCTCCAGGAGAATGTTATAAAACAGACAGTTTCATTGCTTCAAGATGTGCAGCTTTCCCTTTGCTTTTTGAGTGGCGGGCACTACAGAGGGTCCAGGCAGGCTGCTGGGGACCCATCTCGTTCCTATTAGAGAGTAAATATTTCCAGGTTTTTCCCTTTACCCTCCCCTCTTCCCCTCACTGGTCTAAGAGAGGCCCTGCTGTAGAAAAGGCCCTAGGTGGTGCAATCTCTGGTTAGGTCTCAGTGGCTCTGCAAGCCCCCCCCCCCCCCACGTTTAACGAGCGAGGTGGAACTGAAGCTAGCCGGTATCCCCAGATAGTTCAACAACAGTGCAGCCCGGGGTGGGGAGGGGTGTGTGTCTCAGGGGCCTGGTAATTAACAATGATTGATGGGCCATCGCCCCTGGGTTCCAGGTTAGACAAACACTTCGCGCCGTTGGTCAGTTTCAGAGCAACTTTTGGTCCCTCCCCTCGGGTGCTCCGGGATCCCCCCGGTACGGAACAGCTGCAGGCAAAGCAGCAGCAGCAGCGGCGCCCGCCGGCCCCGCACGGGAGGGTAAGTCTCTCTGCCGGGAGGAGAGAGCGAAGGAGCGAGGGGTGGCTGGGGGAGGGAGCCAGGAGCGCAGCAGCTCTCTGCAGTTGACGGGAGTGTCAGTCAGTGCTGCGGGCCGCGGGGAGGGACGGGGAGGGACGGGTCCCCCCCACCCCGTGGGAGATCCGGCTCTGCGAGGAGCATCCAGACGTAGCTCTGTGCCAGGTCCCCAAGCTGCTCTCCCCGCCGGTGCCTCGGTCTCCTGCTCACCTGGGAGTTCCCCCTCTCCACACCCACCGAGCTCCTGAGCGCAGCAGCAGCGCTCCAGGCACGGCCCAGACAGGATCCCGGCTCTGTGCATGTTACTGCTGCTTTGCAAAAGCCCCAGAGCCCCGGGACCCTTCCCGTCTGCGCCGATGGTAGAGCCACCGCCTTGTGCGAACACTTCTGGCTCCCCCTAATAAGTCAAAACAACCAGCAGGCATCGCGCTACTCTGGTCAGAAAACCTGTCCCCCCCCCCCCTCCCGGGGAACGTGCAGGGAACAAACCCTCGCCCAGTTACGGAGGCTCGAGCTGCTGCTAGCCTTGAAGTAATTAAACAGCATGTGGTCCTCCTCCTAAGTGACCGAGTGCACTGGAGTTGTAATGGAATATGTAACTCTGCAGCCTTTCAGGATAGGCGATATGATCCAGAAACTGTTTCCTGGCTACCAGGACAAATATGCAAATATTTGCTTACATTTTTGTTGTTGTTCTGAAAGTGGCAAATTGTCAAAAAAAATACTTGAAAAGTTTCAAAACTATGGCAATTATCTGGGCGGAGAGGAAGCACTGAGCACAGTGTGTGATCTGGTGGGGGTCTGCAAATCAAATTACACGTAGACCTAGGGGCAAATTGGCAAACAAACTCTCTTTTTTGTGAAATTGTTCTCCAAGTTGTGTGGACTTGCTAGTCTAGTGTGAGTTTGAGACCTGAGGAGTTTAAGGGGAAGACTATGTATATATAGGACAGCTAGGGGAATACTATGGGCTTCTTCATTTTGCTGTAGACTTTCTTGGTATAAAGGCATTGTTTAAACCAGGGGATAGGCAACCTATGGAGCTGATTTTCAGTAGCACTCACAGTGCGGCCCGGGTCTTGGCCACCGGTCCAGGGGGCTCTGCATTTTAATATAATTTTAAATGAAGTTTCTTACACATTTTAAAACCCTATTTACTTCATATGCAACAATAGTTTAGTTCTATATTACAGACTTACAGAAAGAGACCTTATAAAACTGTTAAAACGGCAGAACCTATTACTGGCGGAACCTTAAATTAGAGTGAATAAATGAAGACTGGGCATGCCACTTCTGAGAAGTTGCCGATCCCTGGTCTAAACGGTGCCATGTGACAATGCTCAGCAGATAGGTTGGCTGTGGTAAATACACTACAGGAGTGAGAAACATCCAGATTCTTGAGGAGGGAGAAGAGTGACAGATATTTGCAGGGAAGTGAAGAGAAGAGGAATGAGGCAGTGGAGGGAGAGATTCATTCCACTGACAGGAATAATATAACAATCCCCCATAACATACTCAGTACTTGAATTAGCCATTCACTCCTTTTCTCCTACCTCCTCCCTCCTTTCCTTTCCTTTCCTTTCCTCTTATCTTTTCCTTTTTGCAACTCAGATACTTTGCTGGACTCTCCCTCTAGCCATGTCCAGCGTTGAGGAATTTGACAGGTGGGTGGAGGGTGTAATTAGACATGCACATTTGTACCACCTGCTGCAAGTTCTTTTGTTCTTATTGGCTCTGTGATAGCAATTGGCCTTTCTCGGATTCTTCGGCACAGAAGGAAAAGATGTTATTCAGTTACTCAGCACCTACCGAGATGGTATTTGAGAATATATTTGTCAATGTGGCTTCTGATACAGAATCAGCACCCAACCTTTCTATATTGTGAAATTGCATTCTCGCTCTGGCTGAAGTAGAGCAGAAATGGACACTGCAGTCTGGGAGCATGTCTAGATGATGGAAGAATGTGTTTCTGAACTTTTTTCTTCCAGGTTGGCTTTAAGTGAGTGGAACCCTCCAGAGCCTTAATACTCCTATAGATACAGTTTAACAGTTAAGACTGCCACCTAAGGTAGCTCAGACAGAGCTAAATGGATTGAAAAAAACATTCTTTTGTTACCTAGACAGGGCCTTTGCATTTGTTCCATGGGCTTGGTCTTCACTAGCGCGGGGGGGGGAGGGGAGGGAGGCGAGAAAGGGTTGACCTAAGATACACAACTTCAGCTATGTGAATAACATAGCTGAAGTCGGTGCATCTTAGGTCTTACCTGGCATCCTCACGGCAGTAGCAGGCTCCTTTTAAGGGGTCACTAAAGTGATGTATTAATGTGAGTTCTAGACTTGTCACGGTACATTCCTGGATAAATGCAGCCAAATTCTATTCTGTTTCATGTGCACAGCCCGTTTTTCCATCCGTTATATGAGAAAATGTATCTGCCAGATGTATGTGGAGGGGCAGTAGAATTTTAACCTTGCTGCATATATGTCACTGAGAGTAGAATTTGTCCAGTCACATATAATGAATGTGTTGAGAAAGTTCTTCAAACACACACATGAGTAAATGCACTGGGCTACTTAAAGGCTTCTAGACATCTGACGTTAGTTTTTGAAATTGCTAGGTAAAGTCAGGGAGGAAGGGAGGACATTGATTCCAAGGCCAGAAGGGACCATTGTGATCATCTAGCGTAGCGGTCCCCAAAATTTCACGTCATGCCCCCCTTTACTCCTGTCTGTACCCCTCCTCCTGGGAGTCAGGGCTGGGAGCGGGGCTGTGGCTCTGAGGGAGGGGGAGCATGGACAGCAGTAAGGGGGCCAACGTTGGGACTGCAACTGGGGTGGGGCTGGGGCTGGAAGCAGGGCCACGGCCCGAGGCAGGTCTGGGGTTGGGACCAGAGCTGCGGCTAGGGACCAAGACTCGGGGCGGGACTGGGAGCCAGGGCCGCTGCTTGGGGCAGGGCTGGGAGCAGAGAGGGGCTGGGTGGTGCGCACTCCCTCCCTGCCCCCCTGGAGGCAGATCTGGGCCCTGCTGCACACGCCTGAACATTCCTCTGGGGGGAGAGGAGGTGCCCCACAGTTGGGAACCACTGATCTAGCTTGAGCTTCTGGATAACACAGGCCATTAAACTTCTTCAAAATAATTCCTAGAGCAGATCATCTAGAAATACGCCCAATCTTGATTTAAAAATGGTCAGTGATGGAGAATCCACCATCACTCTTTGTAAATGGTTCCAATGGCTAATTACCTTCACTGTTAAAATTTTACACCTTTTATTTCCAGTTAAAATTTGTCTAGCGTCAACTTCCAGCCATTGGGTCATGTTAACTGTTCTCTGCTAGATTGAACAGCCCATTATTAAATATTTGTTCCCAATGTAGATACTGATCATCTGTAACCAAGTCACTAGTTAACCTTCTCTTTGTTAAGCTAAATTGATTGAACTCATTGAGTCTGTCACTATAAAACAGATTTTCTAATCCTTTATTCCTTCTCATGCCTCTTCTCTAAACCCTCTCCAATTTATCAACTTGCTTCTTGAATTGTGGGTGTTAGAGCTGGACCCAGAATTCCAGCAGCAGTTGCGTTAGTTCCAAATATAGAGATAAAATAACTTATTTGCTCCTACTCGAGATTCTCCTATTTATGCATCCTAAGATCATATTAGCTCTTTTCACCACGGTATCATACTGGGGGCTCATATTCAGTTCATTATCCACCACAACCCCCAAATCTTTTCCCCACCATTTCCCAGGATAGAGTCCCCAATTGTGTGAGTATAGTCTACATTTGACAGAAGTCAAATTTATGCCTAAATGTTCTTGATGTTTTATTTTAAGGCCTTCTAATTGGATTAGTTGGGACCCAAGGGCTGGTTCAGGGCTCCCTCTACATACCTACATAGTTTTCATGTAAAAAAAAAAAATCATTGTAGCAGGGTGGCCTGCCCATAAGGGCCAACAGGCCTGCAGCTAGCCAGCCCTGTTCAATGAGCCCCACCTGTGCAATAATTAGCTGCCTCCCAGCCTAAGGGAGCAGGGCTAATTGGGGTTGGGGACAGCCTGAGAATCACCTCAGCCTTATCCAGTTGGTGAAGAGAACTTGGGTGGGGGGAGGAGAGGAGAATGGAGTCATAGGGCGTAAGCGGGGCTCTTATGGAAGGGGGGTGTGGAACAGAGGTGGGCACATCTGGCCTGCGGGACCGTCCTGCCTGGCCCCTGAGCTCCTAGCCAGGGAGGCTAGTCCCCTGCCCCTCCCCGGCTGTCTCCACTCCCCTGCAGCTACACCGCTGTGTGGGCAGTGCTCTGGGGGAGGGGCTGCGTGCTCCTGCGGGGCAGTGGGGCAGGCTATGTCCAGACTGTGTGGCTGCCAGTCCTGCTGCTCTGAGCAGCATGGTAAAGGGGGCGGGGCTGGAGGGTTGGATAAGGGGCAGGGAGTCCCTGGGGGCAGTCGGGACAGGGAGCAGAGGGTGATTGGGTAAGCATGGGAGTCCCAGGGGGCCTGCCAGGGGGAAGGGGTATAGATAGGGGTCAGAACAGTCAGGGGATAGGGACCAGGGGGATTGAAAAGAGGGTGGATGGTTCGGGGGGGGGGGCAGTTAGGGGTGGGGGTTTCGGGGTGGGGTGTCAGGGGACATGTGGGGGGGTTGGATGGGTTGGGGATTCTGAGGGGGGCAGTCGGGACGGGAAGTGGGAGGGGGTCGGATAAGGGGCAGGGGCCCTGGTTGAGGAGGTATATCCTTCCCTACCCGGCCCTCCATACAGTTTTGCACTCCTTTGTGGCCCTCGGGCCAAAAGGTTTGCCTACCTGTGGTATGGAAGAAGCTGGGTACTCCAGGGAAGCAGGCTGGGAGCCCCTGTCCTATCCCAGAATAGGGAAGGCTGAATGGTAGTCTACAGAGGCTGAGGCTACGTGTGGGACTCTGGGGAAGCAGCTTAGGAGTCAGTGCTCTGTCCAAGAATAGAGAGACTCAAAGGTAGCTTGGAGCAGGGCCCAGAAGGAGGGCTGAAGAGGAGCCGGATTGGGGTGGGAAAGCTGTGTGTGGATTTTAGTGTTGCCCTGGAAAGGGTTACGCTTTAGTGAATGACTTGGCTGGAGGACAAAGCTGTGGCAACAGCTCCAGCCTGGGTGGGGAAGGCTACAGGGACCTGCCTTGGAGGAGGAAATGGAGGCAGAGCACACCTGCACTCTTTTTATTCCCCAGCTGTTACAAGTCTAGCAATTAGCCTCAGCTGATGAGACCAGGAGTTTCCCCATTAACTTCTTAGTGTCTGGAGTAGCCTGGGGATTATACACTCTGGGACAATACCCTGCTAAAACTTGTTCTGGTGTGGCTGTTTTCTCTTTCTTTGTCAGCACAGTCCTAAAGGTGGATTCATGGGTTTTGATGTTGCATGGTGAGTGTCCCAATGTAACATCTACAGGGGCAGCAAGAGAGCATCCTAGGGAAAGGGCTGCGTTGGCCCTCTCTTGTTCTGGTGTCCTTTCCGGTCACGTATGGAGGCTCACCCACAGAGCTCAAGGGGAGATGTCTGAGATTTCCAAGAGCAGGGGTGGCCAACCTGTGGCTCTGGAGCTGCATGTGACTCTTAGAAGTTAATATGCGCCTCCTTGTATAGGCACCGACTCCAGGGCTGGAGCAAAAGGTGCCAGGTTTCCAATGTGCTGGGGGGTGCTCACTGCTCAACTCCTGGCTCTGCTACAAGCCCTGCCCCTACTCCACCTCTTCCTGCCCCCTCCCCTGAGCCTGCCATGCCCTCCCTCTTCCCTCTGAACATCCTGCCTGTCACTAAACAGCTGATTGAGAGGTGTGATGAGAGAGGGGGAGGTGCTGATCGGCAGGGCTGTGGATGGATGGGCGATGTGGGACTATGGGGGGGGGGGGACTGCTGAGGTATTACTGTGGCTCTTTGGCAATGTACATTGGTAAATTCTGGCTCCTTCTCAGGCTCAGATTGGCCACCCATGCCCAAGAGGCAGGCAGCGTGCTGCATAGCTGACACTTTCCTCAGTTCTTAGTTTACTTTGAAACCTAAACCTCCTCATACCCCTTCCCTTCCACAAAGTGTGTTCAATTGGGTGTGAATGTATCTTCTGTAAGTTATGTGCATACAAGAAGAGAAAAAAACCCTGAGTTTTATTTAGTCCAACTCTTATCTCGCCTTGCACACACCAACAATCCATGTGTTAAGACCAAGGCCTTGATATAGTGATATGGTCTCCCTCATTTGCTTTTGTGTAGTTCTTCCACTGATTCTCTTGCCCTTGAGGAAGTTTTGATTTCCTGCTAGCTCTGGGGCACAATGTTAAACTATTTCTTTTTGGCTGGTTTGAGCCCAAAAATGAGTCGGGGACTGGTCTGCCAGGGAGTGAATTGTTTGTGCCTGATTACACCATTGTGTTCTCCATATAAGAAAGTGAACTGTTGACACAAACAAATATAGTGATGTCCTGCTAAGAATATGGTGTAATGATTTGGGGGAGAGGGGGAATTTGGGGAGGGCTGGGTTTGCATCCCAGTCCATTAAGTCCATTAAGTTCTGTTATCTTTTGAACTTGTGTGTTACAAACCTATCCTATTACTGTTCACCAAAATAAAGCTGTGCTAATTTAACTTAATCTTCCATTCTGCTTTGAGTTTTATACATTCCGATCTGACTTGCTAATGAACTCTCTATATGGATTGCTTCCAAAATCAGACAGAAGTTTAAATATTGCCCTTGATCCATGTACACAACTCCCATTGACTTCAGAGTCCAGATGTGACCTTTGGGCTTTCCAAGTAGAGGCGATTTATGGAAGTATGTTTTTGACTGAGATATGACATTATTCCTGGGTGCACAAGAAGCTGTGGCTTTCAGCAATGTGGTCACATTTTATGAATGGGTATAGGCAATGATAACTGAGCTGTCCAAATCTGTGCCAAGAATACAGCATGCAAGGGATACAGGCTGAAATGTAAGCTTGAGAAACATTTCCAGTATGGACAATAGAACAGTTGAATAGCAGACTACTGTAACTCCCTATGTGCCTGCTTACTATGTTGTTAATACTTCAACACATCTCAAAGGATAAAGGGGTAGTAGGATAGTAAGGCTTTGTCTACACTGGTAACTGAAGGACAAAACTTTTGTTGTTCAGAGGTGTTTGAAAAACCCACACACCCCGCAAGACAAAAGTTTTGTTGACGAAAAGTGCCAGTGTGAACCACGCTTTGTGAGCAGGAGCGTTTTTCCACCACCAAAGCTATCCCTGCTCATTGTAGGTGGAAGTTTTTTGATGGCAGGAGAGCTCTCTCCCACTGACAAACAGTGGCTACACTGCATGCCTTCTAGTGGTATGGCTGTAGCGGCACAGCCGTATCGCTAAAAGCTGCCTAGCGTAGTAGACATAGCCTAAATCAGGGGTCTCAAACATGTGGCCCGGGGGCCGCATGCGGCCTGGGAAGCCCTTCCCTGTGGTCCGCGAAGCTCCCTGGCACTCCCCCCATAGCAGTTTCTGGGAAGGAGGGGCCAGAAGCAGAGGCTTCTCTGCTGTCCGGCTGGGCCACTGGTGATTCCCAGCTACCAGGCACTGCTGCTGCAGCTTCAGTGAATGAGCTGGGACGGCGTTTCCCAGGAGCCCTCTGCAGCGGCGGCCGGGAGCGGTAAGCCAGGCTCCCCGCGGCCCTCCTGCCTCCTTCTGTGGGAGGCTTACCACTCCTGGCCGCTGCTGCAGAAGGCTCCTGGAAAGTGCCCTGGCTGGGCCGCTGCCAAGCCCTGGCTTCCTGGCACCGCTGCTGTGGCCTCAATGAACAAGCTGGGGTGGTGCTTCACAGGAGCCCTCTGGGCTTGCTGCCCCGCCCCCTCCAGCCCCCCGCCTGCCGTGCCTCACTACCGATATCCCTTGCAGAGAGTGCTGGGCTCGGGGAAGGGGTGGCAGGGAGGAGAGTCCGGGAAGGCTGAAAGGAGACAGGGAGAGGAGACTGGGGAACAGGGAGGGGCAGTTTAGCGGTGGGAGGGTATTGAAGCTGGGGATATGGGAGGAGATTTGGGGAGCAGGAAGATTTGGGGACAGGGCACTGGGTTACAAGGATGAGTGGGGGACATTTGGAGATGGAGAACAGGGTTATGGGAGGTGAGTGGGATGAGATTTAGGGATGGGGTACAGGGAGCTGAGTTACAGGGATGAGTGGGTGGAGATTTGGGGAGGGAGCAGGGTTATGAGGGTGAGTGGGGGAGATTTGGGGATGGAACACAGAGAGCTGGCTACAAACATGAGTGGGGGGAGATTTGGGGAACAGGGAGCTGGGTTACAGGGTAAGTGGGGATGGGGAACAGGGTTATGAGAATCAGTTTGGGAGAGGGAGACTTTATAAAATTATAATTGATATTATGCTGAGATGGACTGAAATTTGTCAGATTTATCAGCATTATTATATTTGAAAAAAGCTTGAATCATCTGAGGCTGGTAATTTCTTGTTAAATTAGATTTGTTTGCTTGTGTTTCCAGTTCTGGACTTCCTATATTGCTCTTGCTTTGTTTGCCAAACAGCTGTTGGCTGTGACTAGCACTTTCTAGGAGGGAGCGGGGAGCTCATGCTCAGAGGAGGAGGCGGGGCAGGGACGGGACCTCATGGAAGGGGTGGCGTGGGGCCGGGGGCAACGGGGGGAGGGGTGTGTGTGTGTCAGTGATGTGGCCCGTGGGCCAGTGCACTAGTCCTCATGCGGTCCTCATGGTCATTTGAGTTTGAGACCCCTGGCCTAAATGTTCCGAAAGTCATACGCTGAAAATCTTTTGAGGTGTATTTCTTCTTTGCAAAGTGACTAGGTGAAAACGTTTACCTTCTAACTTAAGAGACCTGCTCCCCATGTGTACTCAGTTGTCTGTAGGTCACTAAAGTGAATCTTTGATTTCTTTTTACTCCTGTTAGCCCTTTGGAGCAGACAGAATGAGCTGGATTCGATCCCTGTTTGTGCATCAACAGAGCTATTTAGCAGGGCTTAACTGATTACACTCAAGGAAACAGGGCTGCACTGGTGTCAGCCAAGGCCTAATTTGACACAGAACCTGTATACCAGGGTGTGAGAAGGAAAAAATGCTGTTTGATTCTTAGACTCTGTCTATACTGGAGAATGAACCCTTAATTATAGAACTAGGTTTAAGATTAGCAGCCGGCTTCGTCTGTATCCGTAAATAAAATGAGGAATACTTGTGGCACCTTAGAAACTAACCAGTTTATTTCAGCATAAGCTTTCATGGGCTCTAGAACTGTTTGTCCTGAACCAATGTAAACTCAATTGTTTCAGTGCGTCCATGTTCACCCAGCTGAATTGGTTTAAGATACACCTTGCATCAACATTGGTGCTGTGCTAAACCATTCAACCAGACACCCATCCCAGTGTCCAAGCTGAGTTCTTGGCTCAGCTTTCATTCACAGTGCATTCTGAGAGATTTCAAAAGATCATTGGTATACTGTGCGCAGTGATGAGGGGAGTGGGGGTTGGGACCAGTGAGTGAAATACCTAGTAGCAATAAACCAATGTAGACTGAACTAGTTAGTGTTTGACCAATTATTAAACCTGCTTAAAGGCAGTCCTGGCAGTTAGAAAAAACATATTTTTGTTTTTGCCTGAATAGCTTTAATATGGAAACCAGCAAGATCCAATAAGAATCGAACCTTCACTGCTGTTATTACACAGTACCTTTTCCAAAAAGAGCCACACTTTAAATATATGTCAGGGCCTGGAAAAAATGCTTTCCTTTTACACATACTGATTTAAGAAATGAAAAATAACCATATATTTCATTTGGCTTTGTTTAGAAAAAGAATTGAGTATCTCAAAAGATTAAGACGTTTGTCTGCTTACAGTGATATTGCAAATGATTGCATTTGTTTATTTAGTTTGTTTTAAGGTTTTCTTTTTACTGTATCATTACATATAATGGACTCATTCCAGCTGACTTGCACACCACTGAATTTTGCATGTGAAAGGAATGCCAGATCTTAGTTTAGATACAAAACCCTCTGTTTATTTTATTTATTTATTTTTAAAGTTATTCTTTCAAAATTTCCTTTACAACATATACTATTGGCTTTGTTAGAGTTAGGCATTGACTAGTGCTAGTTATACTGTAGAGTCACATTCTGCCCTGGTTTTTATACCCTGTGCAATGCCATTGATTTGGGGGTTGCACAGGATATATGCCAGCACAAATAACTGTCCTTCTAGTGAAAGCACTTAATCCAAGGCCCAAATCACATTTTCTGTGTTGATGCGAATTGCCCCAATAACTGCGGACTCTGGCTATAAAGACAACAAGATCTGGCCTTGGGTGGCTCCCTCCTTCTAAAAAAACCCTTTATAATCAATATGATCTACCAGCCCAAAACCTTAACAGAAATTGAAAGCTGGGGTATTGTGAGTCACATTTTAAACAATGCTGGAAACTTGAAAGGGCAATCACTTGAAACAGCAGTGGATTTTCCTATGCAAATAGCTTTGGGGATTACCTCTGGATCCTGCACTGATGAGTGTCAGTGGTGGACTCATTCACTAATATGAATGAATGTTATAATGTTATGATATGCTGCAATTTGCCTTTAAACATGGGAGGCAAAGCTGTAAATACCTTTTGCTATATGGCATGCTCTTGGGTGACTGACATGACATCCTGCTTTGATGCTGGAAGAACTTGCCCTGAGGAAAAAGCATGTTTAATCTTTTGTTTTTTTGTAAAATGTCAAGATGAATATCTGGAACACATCATTAGAGAGGAATATGTCCCTTTGGGATTCCCTACATTCATTTCATATTTAGGATCACTTTTATTTCTTCCTCATAGAACAGTGTGACAGAACTTGAGCTGTTTGAAATCTGTATTCTGTTCAATAGGGAACTTTTTAAAAATCTCAAATATATAAGATGTGTTACGGTACATGAGCAATTATATTTATAACTTCTCTTCTTGGCTCTGGGCTGTCAGTTGCTTGTTTTGAAAGTTAGGAATAAAATAGCACTGTCAAGTTAAACACAACAATATACCTATAACATTCCCTTAGCTATGTTACTGACAACAGCTTAAATGGTTCAAATGTGTTCTTTTAAAATATCTACTTTACTTTTCACTCTGTTTTGTACAGATTTTTCGACTTAGACACCCCCGCCACACCCACAAAAACCCAAGTCAGTTTCACTTTTATTTATAATTTCTGGTTACTTTGTTTCCTAGATAACAAGGTCCCAGGGGCTGGGACTGTCATGTGGTTTGTGTAATGCCTAGCACACTGAGGTCTTGGACTGTGATGGGGATTCTTAGCTACTACTACAATCATCATCATCTTTGGCAGGTTCTCATGCACTAAAATAATGCTGCAGTGATTAGGTTACAAACATCGCTGGGGAACGAATTTTTAAGTAAAAAAAAAAAATAGCCTCTGTTTGAAATTTTAAAATAAAATACTTCCCTGGGCTTTAATTTGTCTTTAGTTCTGTCAGAGCTTGTTGATCTGAATTAAATATGCTGCTATCCATAACATCTCATGATAGGAAACTATCATGACTCCAATCCTACAATTGATAGGATGTAAGTGGGCTGCTGAGCTTCAATAAAGATGCCATTTTGGCCAATGAATTCGGAGTGCATGCAGCTGCCTGCCCATGTTTTATCATTTGCAGGATTGCAGCCTGGTGTATTAGGTGTGTGGTGGCTCTTGTTCCCTCTCCTCCCCCACCCAGGTCCTTATGCTCTACTTCCTGATCACTAAATTATAGAGGATGAATTCTAGAAAAATGACTTCTCCAAGTGGACTCCTGTTTTATTCCCTTTTTATTGTATAGAGTTTTAATTTGCAGGAGTGATTGTAATTGGTATAAAGCTACTTTCCCCCTTCCTATTGACATGGATTTTAGAGCTGTGAGAAAAGGCTCACTGCTGGCAACACAAGACTGAAAAATCAAAAGTTGAATGTTTTTCTTGAAGGTTTGGTGGTTTCTCCTCAAATTCTTTGTTTTCTCCCTAAAACAAAGGGTATTCTTTGTTTTTCTTTAGCCCATTGTGAAATTCTGCCCTGTCATCAGATTGCTGCTTTTGTGCTGAAAATGGCATAACTATTCTTGAAAAATGGCCCTTTTTACCCGAGGCAAAGGAAGAACATTGCAAATTGTTCCAAACATTGCAAATTGTTCCACAGTGTAGTTGTGCCTATTTTGGCAATGAAATATCATCTGCTGGCAGAACTGTGCACTCAAAGGCAAAATGTCAGTTATTTTGAAATCTGTGAAAACTGATAATTTCCCACAGCCCTAGTTTGGAAGATGTCAAGGATCTGACTTTTTTTCATTCTTCAGCAAAGCTCCTGCTGAAGCAACATTTGGAAAAGCGGTATTACTCCTTCCTTTTTAAGATGCCAGTGCACTGTGTTAAGTACTGTTCTAAGGTTACCTATCTATTTTATTTTACTGTGGTATATTTGGGGTCAGATGCAAAATGGATTTTTAATTGTTCCATTAAAGCTCCAGTGAGTCTTTCCTTAAAGATTTATTTATTTGCATTGCAGTAGTGCCTAGAGGCCACAGCCCAAATGTACCAGGCACTGAACAAACATCTAACACAACAACATATTCCTGTCCCAAAGATCTTATAAGATGAGACAATAAGAGGATACAGCAAATAGAGGGGGGAGAACAAGATAACAATGAGGCAAATTCACATCAATGTGATAAGCAGTGGTCACAGCATACTAGACACCAAACTGTGTCAAGTATTTGGGTCTAATGTAGGCATCATAGCAAAGGTGGGATTTGAAGAAGGCCTATATAGTGGCTTTGTGGATTTTTATTGAGAACTCTTCTCAGGCATTAGGGATGGCATGAGATGGAGCATTGACGGTGCTTGTTGGGGAAATTTGAAAAATGGGAATGAAGAGGGGAGGGTGATAGTCAGTCAGTGTCCCCATTACAAAATAGAAAGTGGGTAGGCCATGAAGGATCTCACAAGTTGTTTGTTTGTTTGGTGTGTTAACTCCAGTATGATAGCCAAGTTCCATGTATGGGCCCGGCAATTACATTCCAACTACATTTCTCTGGCACTTTCAACTTGTTGTGTGTTTGTTTTTTAACTTCTGTGAAATTAGTTAAATAGCAGCCAATTTCTACCCCAGAACTGATTTTATTTTGGTGAATCTCTAAGTACAGGAACTCCTCACTTAACGTTGTAGTTATGTTCCTGAAAAATGTGACTAAGTGAATCCAATTTCCCCATAAGAATTAATGTAAATGAGGGGGTTAGGTTCCAGGGAAACTTTTTTCACCAGACAAAAGACACATAGACTTAAAATAAAATTTTAAACAAACAATTTCATACTGGTACACGGTAATGATGCTTGTGATGCTTGGTTGAGGTGGAGAAGTCAGAGGGTGGGATATTTCCCAGGGAATGACTTACTGCTAAATGAACTAGCGATTGGCTGAGTCCTCAAGGGTTAACTCTCATACTCCGAAAGGCAGCAGGAAAGAGGGAGGGCAGAAACACACATACACACACACTATGTGTGTGAGAGAGATTCCCCTTTAAGTATGCTGACTCTTAAGTACACTGATTTGTTAATTAGATCAGCTTGTGGAGACCAGCTGCTGCCAGCCAGCTAGCTCCCTCCATTGTGTCTCCTCCCTCCCGCTCTATGGAAGATGGAGTAAGCTGGGTGCAGGAGCAGGGGGAGGTGGACACCCTGACATTAGTCCCCCTCTTCTTCTGCTCCCCCTAAGCCCCCGCACAGTAAGCAGGAGTCTTGGGGAGCAGCTCCAAGGCAGAGGGCAGGAGCAGCACATGGCAGTGGGGGGAGGGACAGCTGAACTGCTGGCAATTGATAGCCTGCAGGGTAGCTGCTGAACAGGGAACTTAGGGGTGCAGGGAGCTGATGGGGGGCCTGCTGGTCCACCCTAGTTCCAAACCCCCACCAGCTAGCTGCAATGGGCTGCTCTTCCTGCAAGCAATGAATAAAGCAAGCGGCTGCCAAACAACATTAGAAGGGAGCATTGCACAACTTTAAACGAGCATGTTCTGTAATTGATCAGCAATGAAACAATGTTAACTGGGATAAATTTAAATAAGGAGTTACTGTATCTCTTAGTTACTCACATTGTTAATGTGAAAATTCATCCGTTGTTCATACACTGCTTTGAGATCCTTAGATGAGAGGTACTATAGAAGTACAAGGTATGAATCATATTTTCAGCAAATTTTAGCATGGCACAAATCTATATTGTGACAGACCGCTCTCACCCCTCTCAGGAACAGGCAGGAAAACCCTTCTTTGCTTCAAACAGTGCTCTTTATTCACAGTGCAGGACCCCACCACCAATACATACAGCTTGTCCAGTCCTCCAGTATACAGCTCACAGCTCCACAGACTCTGTATACTCCAGCTTACAGTTTGCAACTCTTGAATAGTTCAAACCCACAGCTCTGAATCACTTAAACCACACCACACGCTATACCATCCCCACCACACTGGGCTTGCTTCCTGGCAGGCCTTTTATCCCCCTGAGAAGGCTGCCAGGTGCCACTCATCAAGGCTGATTGCCCTGCAAGCCAGGTGGCTAATTAGCCTTCTCTGCAAGGGAGGTTTGCAGGCTTCTGCTCCCTCTTAAAAGGCCCGCAGGGCTGGCTCAGACACTCCTAGCCAGCACCCTGCCACAATATATATAAAAGTCAAATGGTGTATGCGTGCGTGTATGTACGTGCGCTTACTCCTTCCACACCGTTTGAGCTAGAGACTTGAAATTTGGTACAGTTAGAAGTTTTAGGGTCCTAATCAGGGTAAGAGTCGAAAATTTTTCAAATCTCACCTCTGACGCCCCCCAGGGGTGAAGTTATTTAAAGGCCAATCACATCAGCTGGGCAGCTGCTGTTCTCGGTGACATAGTTATGATGTCATAATACCCCCTCCAACGGACCCCGCACTCGCTCAGCTCTCTGCCCCCTCCCCCCTCCAATGGACCCCGCACTCGCTCAGCTCTCTGCCCCCTCCCCACCTCCGACGGACCCGAGTTGGGTTTGGTCAGAGGGTAAGTGAGGTAGGGGTGTCGGGTTTGGTCGGGGGGTAAGTGAGCTGGGGGTGTTGGGTTTGGTCTGGGGGGGTGGGAAGGTGTCGGGTTGGGTGAGGGGTGAGGTGTGGGTGTTTGGGTTGGTCAGGGGGTGTTGGGTTTGGTGGGGGGGGTAAGGTGGGGGTGTTGGGTTTGGTTGGGGGAGTGAGGAAGGGGGTCGGGGTTGGTCGAGGGGTAAGTGAGGTGTGGGTGTCGGGTTTGTTTGTGGTGGTAGGTAGGGGTGTCAGGTTCGGTTGGGGGGGGAAGTGAGGTGGGTGTGTCAGGTTTGGTCTACGGGGGGTGAGGTGTGGGTGTTGATCAGGGGGTGTTGGGGTTTGGTAGGGGGGAGACATGAGGGTGTTGGGTTTGGGTGGGGGGGTGAAAATGTGAGTCGGGGTTGGTCGAGGGGTAAGTGTGGTGGGGGTGTCGGGTTTGGTCGGGGGGGTGAGGTGGGGGTGTCAGGTTTGCTCCCTGCCCCCTTCCCCCTCCAATGGACCCCGCACTCACTCAGCTCTCTGCCCCCTCCCCACCTCCGACTGACCTGAGCAACGCCGGGTATTTTCGCTAGTAGCTAATAAAATTAAACTTTTTTGAATTCTGAAGTGTGAGTTTTCTAGATAGGATGCTGATCGGTCTCTCATGCTCAACAGCTTATTGATTTAAACTCTGTCCTGGAACTGCAGCAAAAATGTAACCGAAGGTTAGCAGGGAACAAGCTGTAAGGTCTTCACTGTGTCTGAACTTGACTCTTAATGCTGTAGGCCGGCAGAAGTCCCCAGGGAGTTGTACTCATAAATACCAGGTCTGAAATTGGCTCTAAGAATCTATTTTGACTTTCAGCCATTCAGAGCAGGGATCACGTCTATTTCAAGTTTGTCAAGTGCCTAGAAATGTGGGCCCTGATCCCAACTGGGGCATTCAGGCAATATCACAATGTGTATAATCCTAATAAATGTGTTTGATCCTCTCTGCTGCCAGAAGAGTAATGTGCTCCAGCAATGGTATAATAGAGAATTGCTATATCAATGAACAGTAAAGGAAGATGTACCTAGTATGTGCAGCAGTGAAGGTGAGTATTGTGCCATTAATATTATCTAGCACAGAAGGAATTAAATTCTCTTTCTGTATCAGAGAGGATGCAGCCCTCCAAGTAAATAGTGAACTCCTTGACACTGGGGCACTTCACAGCTTGGGTTATTGGTTACAGAATCTGGAACCTTCTAGAACACCTTTTGTGATGCAGAGCAATCCAGTGGCTAAAAGTGATTATCGTGTGATGGCTGCTTGGCAATTTGAGACATATACTGGTGGCTTCAGTTAAATTAATAAAAAATAATAAAAAAAATAATAAATGGAGATATACCAATCTCCTAGAACTGGAAAGACCTTGAAGGTCATCGAGTCCAGTCCCCTGCCTACACTAGCAGGATCCCCCTGCCTACACTAGCAGGATTTTTGCCCCAGATCCCTAAATGGCCCCCTCAAGGATTGAACTCACAACCCTGGGTTTAGCAGGCCAACGCTCAAACCACTGAGCTATCCCCCCACCCCAAATTCTTAAACAAGCATTTACATCACAGAAATCACTGATTCCTTGCACCTTTCTGGTCTCTTCTAAGCAAGACCTAAGGTTGTTGGTAGAGTAGCGCAAGTTGCTTTTCCTGATGTGTAGATTAAAAACAGACTTCTGTTTTTAGAGTGTCTATTTGAAATTATTCCTAAGCACTGAAATCCCCGTCTACTCCCTTTTTTTGTTCTTTTGTAGCCTATAATCATTATGACTGAGCAAGATAAGAATTCTTGAATGGTAATAGGTTTAAGATTAGCAGGCGTGTTAGTCTATATCTGTAAATAAAACGAGGACAACTTTGTAGCACCTTAGAGACTAACCAGTTTATTTCAGCATAAGCTTTTATGGGCTATAGCCCACTTCATCGGATGCATAGAATGGAACCGTTCCATTCTGTGCATCCGATGAAGTGAGCTATAGCCCACGAAAGCTTATGCTGAAATAAACTGGTTAGTCTGAATGGTAATGTAACTCTTAAATCCATTATAAAGGGTTTCTACAATTGTTTTGTTTGTTTGTTTGTTTTCTGAACAGCACAAATAAGCTAGTTAATTAATCAACCAGAGGCTCTCCAGCCACACACAACTAGCACCGTCACTTTAGCATAAATTGGTTTCTCCCATTTGGCTATAGTTTGAGGAGCTGGGCAGAAGGGAAGTGAGTTCATATGTTACTTATGTGGAGCTCCAAATTATTTTATAAAAAGCAGGTGTTACCACCAAGGTCCATTAAAAATGAATGACAAAAAAATTAAAAGCAAGCAAATCCCTAGTCATAACTGCTTTGCTTTGCACTATTCTGGCCAAGAGTTATTGTTCTCAGAGTGTTTATATTTCCTGTTTGTTCTGTCTAGGGTGACCAGACAGCAAATGTGAAAAATCGGGGCTGGGGAGTAATAGAAGTTTATATAAGAAAAAGACCCAAAAATTGGGACTGTCCTTATAAAATTGGGACATCTGGTCACCTTAGTTCTGTCACCTTGATATCTTGGATTCTCCTTCCTCCGTGATCCCTGACTGTTGCTCTCCTTTAATCTTCTGTTGCAGCTGTTCCTTGGTGAGCATTTCAATGATGATATAGCTTTTCCTCCATGTCTCAGTGTCTTAGCCTGGCTGGGAAGCAACTGGAAGCCTCCACCCCTTTGCTCGTGAATTATTGCCAGATAGGGTTGCATCCTCTTTGCTTTGCTTGTGTAATTGACTTGAAAATGTATGAGCAATTGGGGCGTAGCAGGGTGAATGTGATATTGACAGTGGATTACTTTACATGCTGTTTTCTTGCAACAGTTTGTCTGGAGCAACAAGATAATCAGTTTCTAGTTCTTACTTTTTTCAATAAATTTAGATTATGTATTCAAACACACAGCAGCATCAAATGAGTATTTTTCATGAAATTATATGGGCTTTAGGTGTGTGCTGATTATGACCATCATTGTTGGTTGGATTAGATGGCAAGGAGGGGTTATTTTGGAGTACCAATTTCACTGATCTGCAGTGCCTGCTTTGTGCCCCACGGGCAGTGCGAAGCAGCCATCAATCAACCAGTTAAATTGGGTTTAGGATTCCTTTATATTGCTGGAGTGGAACAAAACTTCTGGAACATAGCAGTGAGTGTGATCCCCGATTTTTAATGAGACAAAAGAGTATCTTACAACTATAGCCCATGAAATCTTGTGCTGAAATAAACTGCTTAGTCTCTAAAGTGCTACAAAGTCTTCCTCGTTTTATTTACGGTTACAGACTAACATGGCTGCTAATCTAAACCTATTTTACGACTGTATCCCCCCACTCAATGACAAAGTGGTCAGCAAATGCATCAACATGGAGTTTTCTAGAGACACCGAAGAGGGGTAAAGCTTCTATGCAGTATGCTTCCACTTACCCTCCAGAGTACTTGGTGGTGGTACCAGGGGATAAACAAGGTGTGATTCGCAGCATATGTCATTTGTAGGTGGCTAGCCACTGTAGGTGGGACAGTCCCATGCACCTTCTTAGGGAAGATGAAGGAGTTTTTTCCTTGAGGCATTTCTCATGTAGTTCTTCCCTATTCATAGAGTTGCCTATATACTGAGGTATGCTATTTTCCCATCGTATACAGGTGTACTTATATACTGAGGTACGTTATTACCCTTAAAGAGGTACATGGTCAGAAAGAGCTACTTCCGCCTCTCTGTAATGCTGGTCTACAGGCACTGAATCATTTATACTTGATTTTTGACTATTTTAATACAAAGAGAATCAAATACGAAAAAGAAATGTAATAGAAAAATGTCAACAGTCAGAAGAAAGTGACCCGATTTCTCAGCTAGAATGTTGCCAGCATTTGAGGAGTCCATAGACAGTATGGCTCCATTTTGCTTTTACTTTCCAAAATGCACAGGCTTTTGGTAAACCTATGCAAAAGAATTACAGTGCCACCAAAGGGCTACGGGCGATGTTGGAGTCAAAAGGCCAAAGTTCACTATTGAGAGTGAAATTTATCACTGTCTTTACGAGCACAAATCTAGCTGCTTGTGCTCCTGGCATTCAGATACTAAGGTGATGGGCACAAGTTCAAAACCCTGAGGCTACGTTTACACTACCCGCCGGATCAGCGGGTAGTGATTGATCTATTGGGGAATCGATTTATCATGTCTACGAGCGCTCTTCCCGTCGACTCCACAAGAGGTGGAAGCAGAGTTGATGGGGGAGTGGCAGTGGTCGACTCTCTGCTGTGAGGACACTGAGGTAAATCGACCTAGCATATGTCGACTTCAGCTATGCTATTCGCGTAGCTGAAGTTGCATATCTTAGGTCAACTCCCCTCCCAGTGTAGACCTGGGCTAAGATGGAACATGGGGGGGGGGGGGAGGGGAGAGGGATGACTTTTCCCAGTGCTGCCACCTTGCTCAGCATGCTACATCCAGCCTTGTTAGGTGTAACACTTCCAGCACTGGGGAGCTGAACACCCCCTCCTGCCCTGATGTAATCAACTGGTCAGTGTGTGTTGGAGGTCTTCCTATTTATCCCAAACACAATAGATGTGAGTCTGTTTAAGCTCCCACCTACTGAGCCTAGATTTTCCTCAAGCTGTAAAGGCTTGTGCTGGTAATTTAGGGTCCCCAGTTCAGTCCTTGGTGTTGGCCAAGTTGATAATTGTCACATTTCCTCTCCCCTGGAACAGTAAATTAGCCATTAAGCTGCTAATAAAAGTGGGTTTCTTCCAGGCTGATCCTTCAAGCCTCTATATGTGGACCTCCTAGAGAAGTCAGTGGGAGTTTTGCATATGGCAGGATTGAAGAATCAGGTCCTGGGGAGGTTTTATATTCAAATGATTGTGGTTTGTAATAATATCGGTGTCTGACGGTGTCAAGATGCCAAATGAAAGTCTGAACTGCCAAATACAAAAGTACTGCCTTTCATTATACCTGGATCGACAGGACAGAGAACAGTCCTTTGAAACTCTAAGCTGTTTCCTTACACAGCACAGGGGGTAAGAAGTGAATTAACCATATCATAGGCACATGGTACTTCCCTGCTCAGATTACACCACAAAATCTGGGCAGTTCCTAGGATAGAGCTGGGAAAGGGAACTTGCGAGTGTAAGTAACACTTGGAAACAGAGCACTAGTAACATGACTGCAGACAAAAGGTTATAGAAAAGTTTAACTGCATCTACAGTCCTGCACATCTACAGGTTAGCAGAAATTATGGTTAACTAGATGCTTGTAGTGCATTTACTGTGATTGGTATGAAATAACTTGGCTTTAAGCTTTAGTTTTGCTTTATATTATCTGTATTGCTTGTAATAGAGATTATACCTTACTGTGTTATCTCTTAACTTTGTACTGACTTTGCTCTTCAAATTTACTTTCTAAATGTTAATCACAGTTTTAAAGCTATTGTTAAATGTCCTCTGTTTGATACAGTAAGACTTCAGCAGACTTGGGGGGGGGGGGTTTACTATGTGTTCTTTTAGCAGTGTATTAACTAAAAGCTGTGGCTACACTGCATATGAACAAAGCTCTTTGCAGTAGAGTTGTCTGCAAAATTCTTCATAAATAAAATGTGTATTTTAGTCAGAACTCAAGTGAGCTATTTTTTTCCATTCCTCACAAGCGAAACAATTATTTCTAGCACTGCTTCTGGCCTTTTTGACTGAATTCAGAGAGGATTTTATCTCACATATACTGAAGTGAAAATTAAGTTTGTTTTTGTTTAATGCAAGTCAAGAAGTAGTCATGATTCAGTGTGACAGGCTGAATGTAAGCCATATGAGCTGAGCTATATAAGCATAAAGGATGATTGTACTGCAGAATACCTCCAAGTAATTTTAGATTTTTGACACATTTACCACTTCACAAGTTGTGTTTTTCTCTCCTTCTCCCCCCACTCCCAAGAACCAAGTATCTGATGTGATGAAAAATGTCTGCATTTTTTGTGGGAATAGTAAGTGTTTGGTTAAATTTTCTCTGCTACAGTAAATTTATCATAGGGGACATGGAATTTTCTCTATAAGATATAATGGAAACTGAGTAACCCAGTAGTATATGTACTTGTCCCACTTTTCTTAAAAATGACTTTATAGAAACCTTGAAGTGAATCAACCTCGGATACTAATGGTTATCACTAGATCAGGCTATTAGCTGGTGATCTGTCAGTAGTTTCTTTGACTAGCTTTTTTTACATGCAGTGATAAGATACATGGCAGTCTTTGGTTGTTAAGGATTACATTTTCACTGTGGCATGTGGAGCGCAGCTCACTCGACTCTCATTAATGCCACTAACTGGAGTTGCATGTTCATTGAGATCACTGTTTGTCCCTAGGAATCCTGCAATATCAAGCAGATTTCCATAACTAGTCTCTCTCTCTCTCGCACACTTTTTCTTCTTTGATATTTCTTCTGTATTTGTATAATGTATTGCTGTTGTATAGATGACAAATGCAGTTTGGGTTAATAACAGAATTGTTGATTTAGTCCTATTACTGGTAAATCTCTGTATCTCCTAAGGTTTGTGAAGATAGCTGATCATTTTGCAACCTAAACATTTCAGCAGTGAATACAAGTTAAGGTCCATTTACGAATTACAGGCTAGTGCTTCTTTCAGATGTTGTGAATGGTGGGTTCTGATATTTATTGTGTATGTATAAAATTGTGTGTGTGAAATAATACAAGAACAAGTAGTGTAGATTAGAATATAGTAAAAAAAAAAAAGATCAGCTTAATCTACAGGGCCAAACTCTGCTCTGTTACATCAGGGTGACTATCAAAGGAGTTATTCTATAAACACCAAGGTATATAGAAGAGCTGAACTTGTCCCAATAAATCTAGGTCAATGGAATGGGATAATTTAAACCCCACTGGAGTTAGTGGAATGCCTTTCCATTGACTTGGATGGCAGCAGGGTCAAACCTATTATGACAGAAGATGGTTCAGATTATGGTGTATTTTTGCTGCTTAACGTATGTTAATACATATTGGATACTATTTTTTTTTTAAAGAAAAATGCCATTAAAAAGTATATTGTTAGGCACCAAATTATCCCTTACTCCACTTTCACAATAAACGAGCCAATATATGCTCAGAATATATGGAATGTTAAATAGTTTCTGGCATTAGTGTGCCCATACCGGAAGAACAGATGGTACTTTAAACAAGTTTTGCTATGGGATAAAATGTTCCAGGTCTCTGACCGATCGTATCCATCTGTAAGGAAGAAACAAGATTTGTGTAAAGTAAACAGGGAGATTGAAACAATTTGAAATCAGCCTCAGAAGGAAAAATAGGTTTTGTGCACTGCTGTGGTAGAAGCACATTACTGTATTTGACCAGCTGACACACATTATTATTAGATAAATTCATGGAAGTTAAGTCCATGATGGCTATTAACCAGGATGGGTAAGGAATGGTGTCCCTAGCTTGTGTTTGTCAGTGGGTAGAGATGGATGGCAGGAGAGAGAACACTTGATCATTACCTGTTAGGTTCATTCCCTCTGGGTCACCTGGCATTGGCCACTGTTGGCAGACAGGATACTGGGCTGGATGGACCTTTGGTCTGACCCAGTACAGCCATTCTTATATTTTTATTATTACTATTATTTGTATTATCATAGCATCTAGGAGACCTAACTATGGGCAAGGATCTCACTGTGCTAGGTGCTCTACAAACACAGGACAAAAAGATGGTCCCTGTTCCCAGGTACTATTTATGTTCTACAGAATGGGGTGTCATCATTTTAAGTGTAAGTGCATTTTTGTCAGGTGGATCCCAAATGGGCGATGTTTTTTTTTAAAAAAAGAAATGGAAGACTATTATGTTGAAGGCAGTGCTCAGCCTGTAACAAAGTAGTTCCTAGGAAACAATAACATCTATATTTATTATCAAATAGGTATGAAGGGGGATATGGTCCTCTTTGGCTATAAACCCATGTGGAAGAGGGATGTTCCAGTCCTCGCAGTCACACAGCTATTCTTGGCCAGAAGGTGGACTAACATCGGAAGAGAGGCAGTAGATTGAGTAGAAGGATGAAAGCTGCAGAAATGAGGGCAGTTTCTGATGGTCTCAGTCTATCCATGCTCCTATCGCTTGCCCCTGGTATATAGTGCACCATGGTTCTTCCTCCCCGGCAGTACGAGTATAGCTTTTTGTCACCCCTCCACCAACTACCTTCCACGAACCCCTCCACAATTTGGAAAAAGCTTAGGATGGGGAGCCAACATTAAGAGGCTGTTCTTCTATAACCCTTTTTGGTACCATAACTTAAACTGCCTTTGGAGAGCAGGTACTTTGTAGGATGCCCTAGATCTTCCACCCTTTCCTCAACTTATGTCTCTCTGGCTGTTCAGATCTTGTCATCTATATTGGAGGCACCAAAGGGCTAGATGGGAGTGTAGTTGTAGGGCCGCTGAGTGGCTGCTTTTCCTCTTCTTATACCCAGATTACATTCAATGTACATTGGTCTGGTCCATAACAGCCTATATCCGCATGTCTCTGTTCACAGTTTGGTCCAGTGTATCAGCCGCTCTGTACTTGGATTATTTAAGATCACAAGGTGTAAACTCTTCTCAATTAGTTAATTTTTAGATGACTGTGGAAAGAATGTATGCTTCATGTTCATTTAAAGTTTTGTAATCTCATCCCTCTTCTCTCCTCCCCCCCCCCCAGCATTGTGCCCACTGCATCTGAATCTGTGACTGCACTACATAAGTGTGAAAAATCTTGCAGGGGAGGGGAGGGAATCTTGCGGGGGAGGGCAGGGTGTGGCTCAGTAGCAGAAGGGTTCTGCATAGGGGTGTCCCTTCCTCCTGGCAGATTTTAGGAAATCTTCCAGTTGAGGTGGCTGGAGGGAAAATCTTGCCTCTTCAGTGGGAAAAATTCCAGGGAAATTGTGAACTGAAAAGGCAGGAGACACACGGAATTTAACTAAAATGACTTGAGGTGGCATTGCTGTGACATAATGGAAGATGCATTTTAGCCATAATCACTCAGGTTTATTTCTATTGAGATCTGATTCTGTTTCCCATCCAACTGAATTTTTCTCTTGTAATAGATAGGGCAATTTCTCTCTCCAGGGACTCCTGCACTTCATTTATTTCTGTCATATTAGTTTTATTTCCTCTATAGTCTGGTCCAGCATCACTATGTGGAATTAGTGTGGATGCCCTGTATATTAGTTCATTCTTGTTTTCTTGTATTAATGGTTTATTTTCTCTTGCTTAATTCCTCTTATGGTTATAATTTTCTTTTACTGGAAAACTGAAGGAAAGCTACCTCCAATCAAAGGGAAAAACACTGACAAAAAGTTTGAACATTTTATATGGAGACTATCAGATTCAAAGAATTTGCATCCACTAGTCTATAGCACACTTGGAGTATTGTTAACTTTAATGAAAATCAGCATTAATTTACTCTAGGGCTTATTCGTTCAACAAAAACAAGATGTGGACAAAGAGAAAGGAGCATTCTCGTTATTTAGCTACATATATTCCTCCATAAAGTAAAATATTTATTGAAATGAACTTTTTCATTTGAGGCTAGTGGGAGTCAGTCTGTATATATATATTTACAGAAGGGGTACAGCTTTGAAGTATCTAATTATCATGGCAAGATCTAAGATTCTGGCTCTGCACCACCATAGCACCAGCATCAGTATTTGGCCTAGTATAAATGGGAAGGTTTTATTAGATTTTTTTCCCAAAAAAATCCATAAAACCCAGCTATTTTTATTTAGTTTATTTTAGGTGTGTGAAGGAATGGACTTAATCCATGCAATGCTGGGAAACTCGGGCAAAATAGCATTGTGCTAGTGTATAAGAATCAGAAAGTAAAAGTCAACAGTAAAATTAAGGGGGAAAAGGGTGGGGGAGAACCAAGTTTACTTGTGAAAGGCAAAAAGTAAATAGAGAACAGCAAAGGAAGGGTCTAATTCTGACTTTTGACAATCTTGGTGGTGTGAGCAATTTAAGAAAAAGGTAAAATAAATGTCTGTCTTAACATTGCCCTTTGATTATGAATTTTAAGTTTGCTACAAACTTGGGGTCAGATCTGAGGACACTACTTGGCATAGGTTTCTGATTCAGGAAAGTATCCCCATTCAAGACAGCCCTTAGCCACATGTTTAAGGCCCACTGAAGTCAATGGGACTTAAAGCACGTGTTTATGTGATGTCCTGACTAGGGGAGGACATAAGCACAAGATATCCCTTGATTTCAGTAAGACTTTGGCACTGCCACATGTCATTCTCATAAGCACTGCAGGGGGACCCCAAGCATGGGTGGCAGGCTGCAGCCACACACAGGCATTCAGGGTGTGGCTGGCTTGCATGCTGGAAGGCTGTCTGTGAGAGCCCAGTTGGGAGTTACTTCAGCAAAGCATTATAAGGCACACAAAGTTGCAGGGCAGGGTAATACAGCTGCTCATTAGTCTGGATTGTACCCTGATATGTCACAGTGGGTGTACCAAAGTGTAGTTCTCAGTGGCTCAATGTCAAACTGGAGGGATATATCTTGAGGATTCCTACTGGTATCTGACCTAGGGTCGGTACTGGATGATGGAGTAGAGCGTATGCTTATAACACTTGCAGGTGACACCAAACTGGGAGAAGTTGCAAGCACTTTGGAAGACAGTATTAGAATTCAAAATAGTCTTGTTGATTTCAGATCCGTTCTCCAGTTTGTCAAGATGAAATTCAATAAAGACAAGTACAAAAGTGCTACACTTGTGCGTGTGATTTTTACCCCCCTTCCTAATTATAAAATGGGGAATAGCTGGCTAGGCAGTAGTACTGCTGAAGAGGATCTGGGGGCACAGTGAATTGAATGTGAGCTAACAATTTTTATGCAGTTGCAAAAATATCTTTCTAGGGTGTATAAACAGGAGTGTCATATGTAAGACACGGGTCGTAATTGTCTTGCTCTACTCAACACTGTTGAGACCTCTGCTGGAGTGCTGTGTCTAATTTGAGCATGACACACTAAGAAAGATGTGGACAAATTAGAGAGAGACCAAAGGAGAGCAACAAAAGTAATAAAAGATTTAGAAACCTGAGCTATGAGGAAAGGTTAAATAATGTGGGCATGTTTAGTCTTGAGAAAAGAAGATTGAGGGGTATCTGATCACAGCGCTTTAACACATATGAAGACTGGTATAAAAAGAATGGTGAATAATTGTACTCCTGTGTTCATTGAAGATGTGATAAAAAGGAATCAGCTTAATATGCAGTTAGGGAGATGCAGGGTAGATATTAGGATAAATTTTCTAACTATAAGGGTAGTTTAATCTCTGGAACAGGCTTCCAGGGGAGGTTGTGGAATCCCCATCAATGGAGGTTTTTAAGTACAGTTTGGACACACACCTGTCAGGGATGGTCTAGGTACGCTTGGTCCTGTCTTAGCATGGGGGGTGGGGTGGGGGGGTGGACTAGATCAGTGGTGGCCAACCTGAGCTTGAGAAGAGCCATAATTTACCAATGTACATTTCCAAAGAGCTACAGGAATACGCCAGCATCCCCCCATCAGTCCCCCCCCCCATAACCTCCCACCCATTGGAAGCCTCGCCCATCAGCGCCTCCTGCTCCCTCTCCGCACCTTCCAATAAGCAGTTTCATGGTGTGCAGGAGACTCTGCGGGGGAGGAGTGAGGAGGGCACTGCAGGCTCAGGGGAGGGGATGGGAAAGGGTGGAGTGGGGGCAGGGCCTGTGGCAGAGCCAGGGGTTGAGCAGTGAGCACCCCCCGGCACATTGCAAAGTTGGCACCTATAGCTCCAGTCCCGGAGTCGGTGCCTATACAAGGAGCTGGATATTAACTTCTGAAGAGCCGCATGTGGCTCTGGAGCCACAGGTTGGCCACCCCTGGTCTAGATGATCTCTCGAGTCGCTTTTATCCCTACATTTCTATAATTGTATGTGCTTACTTTCTTCCCCGGGCCTTAATTCACCAAGGTACTTAACCATATGCCTAACTTTAAGCATATGAACAGTCCCGTTGAAGTTCAGTGAGTTCATCTGTGCCTGATAATAGCTGTTAATGGGATCAGATTCTTAGCTTTGTTAGCGTGGTTCACTTCTACTTGTTAATAAACAAACTTTAAAACAAAATTCCATGCAGGATTATAAGTCACATATTATTTATGTAAAAGACCACAACAGCTTCATATGGTAATGAAAAAATGTAATGTATAACTTGAAAAGGAAACGAGCCTAGATGTTCTAACACCATTCTGGTTTGTAGGGTAAACATGGTACCAAACCACATGCTCATTATAAAATTTGGAGCCATGCATCAAAGGGCAGAATTTGTCCATAAATAGTGAAGATGAGACCAAAACCTATATTTGTAATTACTAAGTTAGTAGTAATTACTAATGCTGTATAATAGACAGGAAAAGACACTGTCCTTGTCCAGAGGAATTAATCATCCAAATTGAGGATACATCTCAGACATTTTGGGCCTTGTCCAAAACCCACTGAGGTCAATGGAAAGAGTCCAGAAGCCAGGCTTCTGTGCGTATGAGAAGATGAAGAGGTCACAGATGGCAGCGGTCTTTTCATACATGGAGCAAACATTCCAGAAGGAGTAGAAGAAAGGGAGGAGGGGGCAGAGGGGATAGATGTGCGTCAGAGGGTCCAGTGGAACAAAGGTGGTGATGAGGAAGAGTGTGGGAGGTGGAGGAGGAGGGATAAAGGGAGAGCTGGAACTGGGACAGATGTCACTGGAGATGAGAAGCAGGGAGAGTAATGTGCATGTGGGTTATGGATTTCTGAGTGTGGGAGACTGAGAAGGGAAGGAGGAGAGGAAAAAACAGAAGTGGTGGGAACCGAAGGGGAAGGTTCAAGGAAACAAGAGATGGTGCAAGAGGTTGAAGGAACAGACTATGATGCAGAGAAGGGATGTGGCGAGAGCCATGGGTGATTAATGGCTGCCCATGATTAATAATGGTGATTCAGTGAGGAACTCGGTGATTTGGGCAGTGCAGTAGATTTGACTGATATCAATAGGAATGAAACAAGCAGATAGATTGATACAACTAAGAAGGTGAATGGTCGATAATACAAATCTACAATACATAGAGTAACCTAGATTCAAGGCCTACAGGGTGGGAAAATGTCTGTTTATCTGAAAAGATTATGGTCTGAAATAAAGATAATTAGGATGTAAATAACAACTTGAAAGCTACAGACTAGACAAAATCCTTTGCTCCCATATGAAATATTTTCATCTAAAGTTGTCAAAGCACTTTACAAAGATCAGTGGCCAAGAATTTCAAAATGTACTAGTAACTTTGGGTACCACAATTTTTGGTAACTTGTTCTCTGAAAATCAGGGACTCTTAAAGCATTTCAAATCAAAGAATTTGAAAATTGTTGTCACTAAGGATTAGTTCTTCCACCTCTGAAATGGGGCTATAGAGACACACAGGTTAGGGCCCAGATCCTCAAAGGCATTTAGAGAACTAACTGCCATTGATTGATTAAAATGGGAATTAGGCACCTAAATGCCTTTTGAAGATCTGGGCCTAGATGACTTGCCCATCTTTACCCAACTGATCTATAATACATCAGGAAACAGAGAGAACTTGTCTCTCAGCTTCATGTTCAATCCATTAGCCCAAGAACAATTTAATTTCCAGCCCGGAGAGCAATGTAGCAACTCTTCAACTTCTCTTTGACAGCTTTTTATAATCGCTGCAGTTCACTGAAAAATAAACACCGGATAGAAGATGGGGAGGAATTGTGAGAGCAGCTTCTAGTAGCTACATCTGGCAATATTGTTTGTGAACGATAGAAATGTAGATGAAATAGCAAGGCGTGCATCTTTTCACATTTCTGTATCCAGCAAACAAAATTAATTCATTGTCTTTTATGGAAAGCTTGTGTAGGAGCTGCTTTGATTGATGGATTACATCTGCAGTTGCAGACTGAGTAAGGGGATGATAGATGCAGGCTTCAGTTACAGGAATTTCACTTTTCATTCATGAAGAAAACTGAAGATTTCTTGCCAGCACATTTTATTTTGGCATTAGAACTTTTCAAAGTGCTCCACAAATGGTGGGCTTTGATTTCCACTTGTTTAAAGTCAGTGATAATTAACATTTCTTTGAGAACAGTCTAACCAAATGCCCTAGTTTTGTCCCCTGTTAAAATAATAATTTTTGTTCTTAGCTCAAAGATATTAATTAGTATTTATAATAAGCCAGTCTTGGAAGTATTATTGTCAGCAGTCTGAGAGGGGGCGCATGTTATTTGGGTGCAGTTAGAGACTCACGAAAGACATGGAAAACTTATGTCCCAATAGATCTGTTTGATCTGCTGTGGATAATGCTTTGTCTTCAGTCCATTGTGTACTTGTAGTTTGTTTTTTTGGAGGGGGAAGAGGTGTTCATGGGAATATTGAAATAATTCCCTTCCCTCCCTGCCCAGTCTAGTAAGCGTATGTAGGCAAAGAGACGACAAACTGACACTTAGACTAAGGAGGCTGTGGATGCTAGGTGGCAAGGCTGGATCATCTTACCCTTTCCATGAGGAAGGGGTGGGTGTCAAGACGCTAGCCTATCTTACCCTTCCTAGTCTGATGTGGAAAGAGAGCTGGGAATGTAAGAGGGTGGAGAAAGGGAGGAGACTATCCAACTCCATCTCCTGTGTTGTGCTCATCTTTCCATGTGGAGAGCCAGAGATTATACAGCTAGGGAGCGCTATAACCTCCCTTTAGAGCCTGTCAAGGGTTGCTCTGGGTGGTCATAAGGAACAGTCCAGTCGAAGGGAAAGCAGCTCCTACAGAAGCTACGCTGCCAGTGGGGTCAATAGGCCTCTCATTCTTTGCGAAGGGAGTCCCCTTTCCACACACGGAACCAGAGATGAGTGAAGTTGGAGAAGACTCAGCCTGCAAATCTACATCCCTCCTGCTTTCTCTCACTAGGGGGAAGACCATACAGAAAAATCTCCCAGAATGCTCCTCTCCTCCGATCCCGTGTGTGCTTTTCTACCAGAAAGCAATCTGTCCATGAGGCTTTTTCTTCCATAATGCCAGCTACTCTTCACCCTTCCCTTGTAGGAAAAGTCTGTATTGAAATTAAATCACAAAAAACAATCCAGATTACTTCCAGGATCAAGAGAGTACCCAAATCATAAGAAAATTGCAGTGACTGCCTCTTTTTTTGAAACCAGTGGAAAAACCTGCCCTGGGGTGAGTATGCATCCAGTATGTTGTGTGGAGCCAAGAATATCCAGAAAATGAAAATTACTTTAAAAGGCCATGTAATTAAAGGAAAGACAGCAATCCTAATGATTGAAAAAAGGGTGCTAGACTAAACCAGGAAGATGAGGTGAAGAAGGTTGCAAGGCTGGATGGAGAAAAGTTTTGGAAAACTGAACAATTTTGTATGCTATTGAACATTTACTCTTGTTAAATATGCAGAGCTAAAAGTTAAAATTCCATTTATATTGGCACCAACTTGTTGAGGCAATCTAATAGAGCCCTGCAGCAGTCTCTGAAATCTGCATCTGAAAACTTGGAAACATGTCTTATAGCAAATAGAAGGAGAGAAAAAAGTAACAAGTAAGAGAGCAAGCCAATGCAAAGCACCTCTGGAAGGCTCTGGAAAAAGCCAAATGGACCATCAGCTGCCATGTGCAATAGCCAGAAGAATAGGAAGGTGAATTACAACAGAATGTTAAATGAATGAGAGAGTGATGAGCTATTAGCTGGTACACAAGTTTAGAATATGCTTCATTTATCTACATTTATTAAATCAACAGGAGTCTTGTCTGATGGGGACTGTAGGATTTGGCCTGATCTGTATTGCAGTTTATCATCATGCTCCTAGCAAATTTGTATAGCATTAGATTCACTTTTGTGTGTGTGATGCACTAGAACACTTGTCTAAACTTGTTCATCATATTTTGTTGTTTTTTCTACAGCCAAGGTGCATAAATCTTTTTTTTTTTATTAATTAGATGGGGTGAAGGAGGTGGTATGTAGAGCCTCCTGGCTCCTTTCCTTGTATATCCATGTGGAGGGAAAAAGATGTGCCAAATTCTGTTGGAGCAAGTAATGAACAATTGCACCATAGTATACTCTTGGAACCAAGTGCTACAGGTTCTGTCAAGTGGAGCAAGTAGCATAAGAAGAAAGAGACAAGGGAGATGAAACAAGGCAGAAAAATCTGTGGAAATTCTGTGTCCAGTCCATTCTCTGAGAGCCTGACAAACACTATGGGTCTTCAAAACATGGGTCACCATATGGTACTCATGTCATGTACTCTTGTCTCATGACAGCAATTCTCCTGATCAGATCAAGCTGGCTTTGATTTTGGTCCGGATTCTGATATCATGCTGAATAGTAACTCACTCAATGAATGGTCCCAGGGAAGTCAATGAGAGCATTACTAAAGTAAGGTGCCACTCAGCATGCATACGGATATCAGAATCTGACCCCTAGGCTTTATACCGAACACCCTCACACACTGGGTGTGTGGTTTCTCTTCTTGTGGAGGCGATGGCGATAGCTCACTGTATACTGATGCTGTGTCTGTGCCATGCAGATGATTGGAGAATATGACTTTGGAATAATAATAATAAGCAAGTAATGGAACGAGAATTGCAGTAGATACTCAGACAAACTTTCATTGAATTCAGTGGACGTTTTCTTGAATGAGGACCCACTCATCTTTTCATGGGTATTATTCCTTGCAGAGGTTCTCTTGAATTCCCCCCTCAGCGATAGGATCCATGCAGCCCCTTGAGAGCATGGCTCTCACAGAAGACTTCATACTAGGGTTTTACTTGATTGCAGTTCCCTACTGGTCATAACCAACCTCTAAAGGGGAAAGGGTTCCACACTATGGAAAGGAAAGCAGCACAAATTACAGTAAATCCTCGATTTAACGGACCTCGATTTAACGGACTTCGGATGCAACGGACAAAATTTCTGAGCAAGTCTGATGTATTCCTGATCCATTTCTGGTGGGCTGGCTGCCGGGTCCTGCCTGCTGGCTGCCGGCTCCCGCCCGAGTCCCGCCAGCGGGGGGGCTGCCGGCTCCCGCCCGAGTCCCGGAAGCGGGCGGGCTGGCTGCCGGCTCCCGGCTGCCGCCCGGGTCCCGGCAGCAGGCGGGCTGAAGAGCTGCCGCCCCGACCCTCTGGCAGGCGGGCTGCTGCTCCGACAGCTCTTTTTTTTTTAATTATTAAATAACGGACTTTTTGATTTTAACGGACACCCCCTCGCCCGAATTAGTCCGTTAAATGGAGGTTTTACTGTACTATGAACTCTGTTGCAGTAACTTAAACTGTCTTGTCTCAGAAGCCAGCAAAGACCGGGCAGCCCACCTACTCCCAACCCCATAGTGCTGGTTTAGTGGAAGGTAGATTAGGCTGTGAAGCTGGCTTTCTCTTCTTTCATTGATCTCCCAGCCAATCCACAGGCGTAGACTCCCCTCTACTTATGGAACTAAGAAGCTCGTGGTCTGGTATGATCTTTGTAAGTATGATATATTTCCATGCCCATATTTTGTACAGAAAATTGTACTTCTGCATGTACAGAAGTTTGCTTCTGGGCATGACTTTCTTCACTCTTAGCCAAACGCGTTCTGACAGCTGAGAGAGTAGAAAGTTATATTTTCTCAGCTACATGTAGGAGAGTGCCGCTGAAGAAAGACATCAGTTTGCTGCTACATTTGATTCTTGAAAGAAGTGTTTAGTCTCTGGAGAACTAGGTTTGAATCCTGTTGAGAAAGAGTTTGATCTTACTCTAGTGGGTGTTTGCTACATTACGAAACCACCATGTGATACGGGATAAAAACTTTTGTGACTGGCAGTGTATTCCCAGGAGAACCCAAGATTGCAGTCTGTAGGCACATGTATTGCAAATCAACATAGACGTACATTCACAGATTTCTGTGTGCCTAGCTCTGTTTACTGGAATCTGTCTCTCTCACAAGTATGGAAACTCATGGAGAAAACCCAAACAAGAAAGAGATTGATGTGAATAAAATAAAACTTACTGTGTAGTTAACATGTTGCAACATATTGAAATGGAAATTCAGCATTAATCATGAAAATGACAATGTCTAGACAAGTTTGACTGATTTATTTACCCCAATAAATATTAGACTATAGTGGCAAGATTTATTTTGACACAAATGACTCATCACTCTTTAGGGGTCCATTGTCAGAATGAAACCAAATCATGTCTGTTACCTTCTGGATCTAATGCTAATAGAATATAAAAGACTCTGGGTTCTAACTTAAAGATGAGATGAGCCAAAAGAGAGACTTACTGCAGTAACTGACTTTGAAGCATTTTTGCCTGGGGAAGGGGGCATAAATCTGTGATAGCATACGTAGCTCTTCCACTTCTGTTTTTACCCAGCAGGTACAGTTGTTAATGATGTTGAAACACTTCCTATATTAATCACTGGGCAGGGGACCCCAGAATTCCGCAGAACAGTCACAGTATTTTCCCAATTCACGTAGTTTATTTTCCCTTAGTAAAGTAAAAACTGTTCCAGCAGGACTGCCCAGTATATCCAGAAAGTAACTAGACAGGTTTCCATGTGATGCTTATATTTAGTTTTAAAACATGTTCCGTAGTGAATGGAGGAGGTCTCCAGCATCATAGATCCCCACATGCTTAGGGCTGTTAGGTTCAAAACACCTTAGGAGTGCTGTACTGTTGCCATTTTAAATGCTTTCATCTAAGTATTTTTCAAAAAGTGAGTTTTAATTAGCACTGTAGTAAATTTAATTGCTCGGGGGGAAACTCTCAAAACTTGCATGCCACAGTCCATGAGATCACTGCTGCTTTTTCTCTCACATTTCTGATGGAGAGAGTGAATAAAAACTCTTTGTATGCCAGCTGAAGGAAGAGAGAGGGAAGGAGACAAAGACTTGAATGTAGCAGAGGAAGATCGGAGATTGAGAGAGGAGCAAAGGATGAGCACAACAAAGGACTTTAGAAGTGCAAAATCCCCAAACACTTTCTACATGAACAGGGATACAAGCGCCTGTGTCCTGGGCAAATTGAATAACTTCATTTTGCCTACCAATTTTTTTGCCCTATATGGTCCAGTCCTCCTGCCATTCTTTCTCAGGCAAAAATCTTGGAAAATTTGGCCCATAGTTTCCTGAGTGTTCTAACCTATTTTAGTTAATCTATATGCATTTTTATACTATACTCCTCACAGTGCTATGTGAGTCTTGGTTGCATACACCCCTACATGCATGACGTTGAACTGATTTTGCATGCTTGTTACGACATCTGTGTAGTAAGTGTTGCCAAAATTGCCATGCCTACATATAGTAGAATATTCTGCACATCTGTTGTGCCGTCTGTGTAGTGAGGCGCTCCTCTTGCATTTCATGTGCACTGTGAAAGCACAGTAGTTCTGTTTGCTTGTGAAAACTGTACTGGGACGCTGTGAGCACAGAGAAGTTTGTGTTGGCTGCATTTTGTCAAATTTGTTTTTATTTCTTCCAGATTTTTGAGTGTTGTGGAATTAGAGGGGTTTTTAGGTGCAAATACAGTGATCTTCAACTTTCTGGACTGGATGATTTCTTTCTTATAAATTAAACCAATTTATTTTAATTTAAAAGATGAATAATGAAGCAGATTCCCTACAAAACAGAGTTGACTAAGTACCTGGCAAGCTGTATGCAATTATGTTCCAGGATATAATACAGTGGTCTCCAAACTTTTTACTTGCATCCACTCTTATCCCTGTCTATGCTCCTCCCCCCCGGGCTGTGGTTGAGGGTGGAGCTGGGTTGGGAGCCAGGGGCTGAGGACGGGGCTGTGGCCTGGGGAGGGGTTGGGAGTAGAGGTTGGGCCTTCACCTCGTGGTGGGGCCAGAAGTGGAGCCATGGCTGGGAGCCGGGTCTGGGACCAGGACTGGGAGTGGAGCTATGGCAGGAAACTGGGTCTGGAGCAGAGCTGGTGGCAGAGCAGGGCTGGGTGGTGCTTCCTCCCTGCCCCCAAATGTTCCTCCATACCCCACAGTTTGGGGCCACTGATACAATGTATATGGTGGATTATATTTGGGATGCATTTTTGGGAATTTCAATCTTGATCACCTTGTTAGGCACCTTGTTTCATTGGTTCTGTAAAGCACAATAGCCCCATTTCAGAAAGGTGTGTGTTTTAGTGCTATCCTGAATAGGAAGTTTTTCCTGAGTCAAGGCTTGTGTATCTTTATGCTCTCTCTCTCTCTTTGCCCGTCACCCCCCAGCTGGGGTATGGGCCACTAACCACAGATCTCTCCATTTCCAGTGTTGGTGTTTCAGTAGCAATGCGTTCCCTCACGGGGTGGAGTTGCTAGCCCCACGCCCATTGTCTTTATGCTACTGTGAGGAAAACCCAGCCTCCCACCCCCACCTCAGCTGTATAGTTGGAGGGTCCCCATGGCATTGGTGTGGTGTGGTTGTTGAGGCAGAGCACAGCTCCTCCATCTGCACTGGGGGTCTGGTGAGCATTTGCATTTAAAAATCATGCCAGGCCCACCAAAATTGAAAGTGGCTTAAAAATCATAAGATTCTGCTTTTTAAAAAATATTTTGGGGTGATAATTTCGGAGCTGTTAGGTTTCAGTTGGGTCATAATCTCAAGCTTTTCTCTGCAACCACCAGGGCTAGAAACATATGTCTTTATTAAAAGAAAGCTGAGCTTCTCACCTAGTCACAGCTCTCTTAGAATTGATATGCTAATGTACAATTTTTTTCTTTCTTTCTGTGTGTATAAATGCATTTTACTTCTGTTCCATTCTATGCATCCAATGAAGTGAGCTATAGCCCACGAAAATTTATGCTGAAATAAACTAGTTAGGTGCTACAAGTATTCCTCGCTTTCTTTACGGATACAGACTAGCACGGCTGCTATTCTTGAACCTGTCACCTAGTCACAGGATCCTCAGGAGATGGGGCTTTGAGAATAATGCCAAATATCACAAGACTTGTGATACACAATCATCAATTTATGAGTTTAATTGCTGAGTACAAGACGTTACTTTTAATAAGAAACAGGACAAAGCCACAACATTTGGATCCAGGTTTTTGTTGGGGTTTTACACTTCTCCCAAAGTTCATGGTTCACGTCCCTCTCAAGTTTCAGTAGTTGCAGAAGAAAAGGGCTAATGTGTTGTATACTGTATTTTATATAATAGAACTGCAACAAACATTTGTCCTGTCATTCATTCATGTTCTGAGTAACCCTTCAGTTCCACCTGGTATGAGATGGGGTGGAGCACCCACAAATTCTCTCTTGCAGCTTTTGGTGTGAACACAAGTTTCTGGAGGGCAAGGGTGTGAAAGGAAGAACTAATCCATTAGCTGGCACAGTCGACTCAGGAGCAACTGGGTTCAGGGTTGTTCTCCTCCAGAAACTCCCCCCACCCATTATTTTTTCATCCTCTTGCATTTCAGGGGTAGGGTTCTTAGACTGATCTTTCCGTCCTCGTTTTCTCCTTCTGTTTGTGATTCTGACAGCTACCGATTTGATTGCCAGCAGTTGAAGTAGGAGGTATATAGCATATGAAAACACATTTAGACTTCTTGTATAGTGTGTGCTTTCCAGATTACTGCACCTTTTTGAATGCTTTTAAAAAAATAATATCATGGTTGGATGCTCTGTTTATTCACAGACTATGGGCCATCGCAGTACAAGTTTTTATATTAGAGAGGTAGCCGTGTTAGTCTGGAATTGCAGAAGTGACAAAGAGTCCTGTGGCACCTTAAAGACTAACTGAAGTATTGAAGCATAAGCTTTCGTGGGCTAATACACGAAGGTGCCACAGGACTCTGTCACTTCTGCAAGTTTTTATATGCTATCCAGTCAACAGAGCACACAAGAGAAGAACAATTGTTTCCAAACCTGCCATAGATAATAGATAATTTCATAAGTTCCTTTAGGATGAAAAGGGCTATCTGCCAATTAAGCACCTCTTAAATCCTCAAAATAGGGCTCAAGTGGGAATTAAGGGATGCATAAGCTCTGTGCTGGCCCACTGCATAGGGGTGTATTTCACCTTCAGTGCATGTATAACATATAATTGTTTTATACTGAATCTATACACTGGCTATACTTCTTTCCAATAAAAACATTTAAAAGCAAGCCCTTGTTCCTGCAACACCGTGTACACCCGAGTAATCCTTTTGTGTGTAGCCACATTGCAGTCCACGGGACTACATGCATAAGTAAAAATTACTCGTATAAGGAAACCTTTTAAGGAATGGGCCTCCTGTCATTTGTGGGCACCTTAAATAAACTGACTGTCTCAGAGTTACAGCTGGATCTAATCTACAAATTTTTGACAAGGCGTTTTCAACTGGTTTATATTATTGTCAGAATGAAACACTTTAGCCTTCTTGAAATGGAAGACGTTTAGAATATTTAATGGAATGAAAAATTCTGAGATTTTGACTTTTTGTCCTGATTCAGGAGGAATCGGGGGGGAGGGATAGCTCGGTGGTTTGAGTATTGGCCTGCTAAACCCAGGGTTGTGAGCTCAATCCTTGAGGGGGCCATTTAGGGATCTGGGGCAGAAATCTGTGGGTGAGATTGTGGCCTGCATTGTGCAGGAGGTCAGACTAGATGATTATAATAGTCCCTTCTGATCTTAATGTCTTTGCAACATTTTGAACTCTCAGATTTTCCCACATGATGGAAATGCTGTGTTTTAACCAGCTCTAGTTATATTGCATACTGACATTAGCCTTGAATGTCCTATCTTGGATATCTGTCCATCTTGTTTGCTAACTCAAAAGGCTCTTCTGTCCTTCTCTCCAATGTCTAATGCCCATATATCCCACATGTGCACTTGCCTCCTTCCCACTGCCCCCCTTCCAGTATTCCATAGAATGTCTTCATTCTTCCTTTGTTATGAATTTGAGGAGAAAAAATGTTACCAGTATGAATAACATTCTCCTGCCAAAAAAAATATTTTCTTTAAGGTTGATTTTAAAATAATGGCAATGAATCTAAGTTATTCTTTTAGTGCTTAAATTGGTAATATGCTTGAATGCCATTTTAAAACCAGAGATTTCATGTATGGTCCGTTGTTTTAGTTGGGATGATAGGGGATTAGTCTCTGAGAGATTATATCCCTGTTGGTCACATGAGCTCATTCTTTTTGCAAAAATGGCCATCTTTCAAATGTTGGCTTATTGTGGGCATTGCTCTATGTTATGAGGGAGGTTTTGATGGGCCACTCAACGCCTTGAGGTTTGTCTCTCTCATAGTGGAGTTACTCCAGATTCTCACCAGTTTAAGAGGAGAATCAGACGCCCATATTAACTGGGAGTTCCTTTATGTGGTACACTGTGCACATTCGCATGGTAACACAAGTTCTGTTCTGCCTTTTACTCAGTGCAGTCCCATTGAAGCTAATGGGAATACATAGAATAAAAATCAATGCAGAATTTGGATCTGTAAATTAATACATTTCACAAAAGATATATGTAAATAAACAAACACCCAAGCTTTCTGGGTAATGAAGCAGTCTACAAGCCTGTGAGTGAGATTTGGGTTGTTTTGCTGCACATTTGTGTGAAGCTCAAATACAGTCGTTGAGGGGATTTTTGTTCAGATGTGTGGGGTTCAATATGTTGTGACATCCCATCCAAACTCTGAGCAGCAAATGTCAATGAAGCTAATAAGACACAGTGAAAGATATAAATAGACCTTATTCTTGCTCACGTAACACTAAGGCCCCTCTCTAGTGCACTGGCTGCAACAAGGGGCATTTAAGTAAATGTAAATACAATCACAGTTATGGGGAATAAATTATTGAAATCATAAAGTAGTTGTAAAAATTCCAAAAGCCTCACACCCATTGATATGATGCAACTTCTCCAGTCAGTCATGACACCCTTCTTTTACAATTAGAGTGACCAGATAGTAAGTCTGAAAAATCTGGATGGGTGTGGTGGTGGTAAGAGGCACCTATTTAAGACAGCCCTGTATATCGGGACTGTCCCTATAAAATTGGGACATCTGGTCACCCTATCTACAATAACAGCATGAGATGTTTTTAAACTAGTTGCTGTCTCCACAACACAGTTTGTCTCCAGGAAGGGCTGAATTCCCAAAGCAGCTATACACAAACTCCTTAGGATTATACAGGATTTGTACCCATTCTTTGGAACAACGGTAAGACACATTTTTCCCAGCTGAACAAAATAGACATGACTCTGTGTTTCATTCAGTGTTTGGGTTCTCCCTCCACCCCAGTGAAGAAGTAGAGACCTATCTGGTATGGACCCCAAGGAAGCTTATTTGGGGTGGGGAGAAATCGATAGTCGTCAAAGGGAAAATTTGTAAGGAGGATTTAGCAGCTTGAAAGAGTGAAATGAGATATTTCATTTGTAAGCATTTGCTCCAGAAAGGCACAGAGGCATCAAAGAGAGAGACAGGGCCTGTGTGTCTGGGAAGATAATGTGGTTACTAACAGAGGATTTAAAAGGGGCAGATAAATTTGGCTTTAACCAGCTTGATATGTGTGTATTGGATGAGAAATCAGTTAAGAGATGTGAAAGTGACTATAGGGGGAGGAGTCAGAGTGATCATGGACCAAATGCTGTGATTGGATAAAAGATAAGAGGTTAGACTCAAGAGAGAAGGTGTAAATGGAAAGGGGAACTAGGGACAGACCTCTGAGGGACCCAACAGAGGGGGAGAGGAATCACTAATAGGAAGGGAAACTGAATATCTTCTGAAATAGCTGGAGAGAGGAAGAGAACCAAGAAAGCACGAAATCCAGGAAAGACCAAGGCAAAGAGAGAACAGCTGTGTCACAGACAGCAGATAGCAAAGGAGACAGAAGATCATCTTAGGCTAAAATGGGACTGCAGGGATTCCAGGTCGGATCAAAGGAGAGTGAAAGAGAGGAAAGTAGACAGCAAGGGAAGGTTAGAGATGTAGACAAGTGGAGTCAAGAGGTTTTCTTTTCAGGGAAACTGGAGTCTTTTTGAAAGCTATAGAAAGGAGCCAGGTCAGCGAAGATGACCATGCAGGAAGAGAAAGAGAAGCTCCAGTTCCTAGATCCACTAATAGTTAATGCACCACTAAAGGATTTATTAGGCATGCTCAGCGGCTTATTATTGCCTAGGATGACAAGGCCTGGACCTAGGGCGGCAAATTTGCAGGGATGGCAAATTTATAATAGCTGCATTTTTGTAATCGTGGTATCAGTGACACTGCAATTCTACCAATCATAGCGCGTATTGAAACCACCAATGACTGCGTGATGCCATTTAGTAAATGTACTCATGAGAATCCTAAACATTAATAATAGTATGTTTGATGTACACCGGACCCCTGCTTGAATGCGAGGTTTTGGATCCATGTGTTATAAGCGAAATCCTGCTATACAGACATACCTTCAAGGGAGGGTCTGCTATACTTATAATTTTATTTAATAAAACCTGTAAATGTTCAATTATTTTAATGATATTTAGATTAATTTTAGTTCAAACGAATTTGTAAAAAAATGAAAACCAGTTCATATGGGACCGGGGGCGGCAATTATTTCAGGGCCTGGGGCGGCAAAATCATTAATCTGAACTGGGCATGCTGGATATAAAGCACAGCTAATTTTGTGCTACTCACTTCAAAGAACAAACTTTGTAGCCTCTTGTTGGAAGGTCAAGTTATGCCTGAGAAGTGAGCCTGCTCATATACTACATTTGAGAGGCAAGTAACAATGGATAGCATATGGCTAACATTATACTGCACTGGCAGGTATCACTGTGTGATAGTCACTGAGCTATCCAACTCCATTTGTCATGTTTAATATGTTGGTGCAACAACTATAAGTATGTGGTTGCTACACAAGTATCATTAGTCATTTTACTATAAGACTTAAAAGATCTAGGCAGAATACATCTTTTAATCCAGCCTGAGGGGTCCTTTATTGTGAAAGTTGGGATGAATTTCAGTGCTGTGACAGGGGTCAGACTGACAGCCTTGGTGAGTAACATGTTTCACATACTCCAAAGGACAGGTGTGTGTCTCTTGATAGTGCTCTCCCCAATCTGCTTCAGCCCTGATCTGGAGAGACCAGCTTTAGGATTTAGTGCTTGATTGCTTTCCTGAGATTATCAGTAAAAGTGCCCATTAGTGCTTATTGCTTTTATTGGGTTTGGAGGGTGTAAGAGTGTCCTTCCCTCTCTCTGGACCTGGGATACAGAGAAGAGGGAATCTTCTTTGCCAGACCAACCAACTCCAGCTGCTTCCCAGCTTAAGTTAAGTCTTTACACCCCCAAACCTCCAGATTCTACCAGCTGGGAACTTGGGGAATCGCTGCCACCATCCGAGTAAATCTCCAAGGCCCTGGAGAGGGGTACTCGGACTCCCCCAAACTCAGTCTCCCTCCCTGAGAGCCGGACACTCAGAGGCTGCTTCCCCTCCGCCTCCCCCTTTTAGCCTGAAGGTAGGGAGAGACAGACTCCACACTTCAGCTCACACACTGAGCTTGTCCCTTACCTATTCCCCTTCCTCCCTCTCTTCCCAGTCTGGAAGCAGAGAGAACCTTCAGGAAATAAACCAAACGCTTTTTATAACTAAAAAGATTTAATAAGGAAAAGAGAATAGAACATAGACTACAGTACAACTTTACAATCTAGAGTTCTCTAACTTCCCCTCTGAAAAGGATAGAGACACCTAAATAGGTACAGAACTTATGGAAATCAACATATTATACTTACAGCACAGCTAATTAGGAATATAAGAAGGAAAGTAGAGTCATTCTCCATAGCTAGAGATGAGCTCCGGGACCCTTGCCCAAGCTGGCATGGCAGGCAAACTGAAACTAAAAACTCTCTCCCTCCCTCGTGGCAGGGAAGCTCTTACATCACTTGTTCTCAGGTAACATTAACCCCATACTGGCAGAATAACCCTCTCCAGCACTTTACACTTATGACACGCCCCCCAAATCGCAAACTGTATTGGAAGGTCACTGGATGCGATTTCTTTCTGGAGCTCTAGGAAAAAACAGAGTTAAACACATGCATTTCTAAAAATACTACTGGTGCAATAACTAACAAAAGGTTCCACATTCCAAGGACAGTTTAACGAATTCATTCTGGGAAACTTTCACGGGAGAGTGCGTCAGCCACTTTATTGGAAGTTCCTGGAATGTGTTGTATGTCAAAATCTTGGAGAGATAAACTCCAACGAAGAAGTTTCTTGTTGGTGTCGGTGACACCATGAAGCCACTTCAGCGCAGCATGGTCAGTCTGGAGCTGGAACCGTGACTCTCCCTCTCAGACAGCTTCTTGCTGAGAAACACGACTGGGTGCAACTGTTGGTCGGGTCCTTTTTGCATTAATAGTGCTCCCACCCCACGATCAGAGGCATCTGTGGTCACTAGGAACGGTTGGTCAAAGTCTGGGGCCCTGAGCACAGGGTCAGACATGAGTGTAGCTTTAAGCTGGTCAAAGGCTCCTTGACACTGCTCAGTCCACTGGACTGGGTTTGGCTGATTCTTTCAAGTTAAGTCAGTCAATGGGGTGGCGATTTGGCTGTAGTGTGGTACAAATCGCCTGTAGTATCCAGCCAAGCCTAAGAAGGATTGGACCTGTTTCTTGGACTTGGGGACAGGCCACTTTTGGATAGCATCCACTTTGGCCTGTAGGGGATTGATAGTTCCTTGACCCACCTGGTGTCCAAGGTAAGTCACTCTGTTGAGGTCTATTTGACACTTTTTAGCCTTAACAGTTAGCTTGGCCTCTTAGATGTGCTCAAAGATTTTCTGGAGATGTTCTAGGTGTTCTGCCCAGGAGTCAGAGAACACAGCCACATCATCGAGGTAGGCCACCGCAGATTCTCCCAGTCCCACTAGGAGATTATCTACAAGTCTTTGGAAGGTTATGGGTGCATTTCGCAGCCCGAAAGGGAGTACATTAAACTCATACAGCCCTGCATGAGTAATGAAGGCTGACTTTTCCTTGGCAGATTCCTCTAACGGTACGGGACCCTTGCCCAAGCTGGCACAGCAGGCAAACTGAAACTAAAAACCCTCTCCCTCCCTCGTGGCAGGGAAGCTCTTACCTCACTTGTTCTCAGGTAACATTAACCCCATACTGGCAGAATAACCCTCTCCAGCACTTTATACTTATGACAGAGGGTATAAAGAATGTAGGACACTCTTGCCCCTCCCCCCTCCCTCGAAGGGAAGCGGAAGGAGAAACAGTTCCAGTGGGAAGTGGAAATTCCAATTTCACGTAGGTCAGTGTAGAGCTCTTGGTCACTACACAGCTGCACTGGTTTTCAAATGATAACCTAGAGGTGAGAGACTCTCTATTCCCATATTAATCTCCCGACTCATCAGCCTTACTGTAGCGTGATAGGACATCCCATGCTCAAATTGCTACCAATATGGCATTGCATGATTTGCTTTCTCTGGACCACGAAACATTTGAACATCAAAACCCTGCCTTCAATAGATTGGCCCAAATTGAGAAGTTCTGACTTGGCTCCCAGCTACCCCAAAGTTCAGCAGTGTGCTTGAGACCATCTGTAAAGTTAACCTTACATTAGGAAGGAGAAAATGGAGCATAGTGGAGTGAGTATACTGGCCACCAGTAGAAAATTTGGCCTGATGACTTAAATGTGCGGAGGTGCTATCTGGATATTCCACTGTAAGAATCTGATGATAAAGGGCTGAGCTACACTACCGGGGAGGGGGGAGAATGGGGGAATGGGATCAACCTAAGATACGCAACTTCAGCTACACAAATAGTGTAATAAAGTTGTAATATCTTAGGTCGACGTACTTGCAGTTACCTATGGCGGCGAATCGACCATGGCTACTCCCCTGCTGACTCCGCTTACTCATCTTGCCAAGGTGGAGTACAGGAGTCGATTCAGAGATCAATTTATCACGTCTAGATGAGATGCAATAAATCGATCCCCGATACATTGAGCGTTACCCGCCGATCTGGCGGGTAGTGGAGCTGTACCCAAAGTCTTGTCCTTAAAGCCTCTCAGTAGTGGCTTCTCTTTAATTCTACTTCCACATATTACTCCACAGTCTAAGCCAAATAATCAATTACAAATTCATATTACCTGAAACAGCTGCTGAAAGAGCAGAGCAGGCTTTATATACAAACAATGAAATGGTTAAATCTTATAAATTCAATTTGAATTCTTTCAGGCACTGCATAGTGAATACTTAGTTCTATGTGTCCAAGGTTGAAAGTGATTCTCAGTAAATTGATCTCTTCTAACACAATGGCAAACTTTCTTCATATTTTTATTTTTCATTGAATCACAGTAACATCCTTAGTACCATCACTGAATTCATATAATAGTACTGGAGTTTTCACTAATTTGACTCCGAATTATTATTATATTAATGAGTAATGTAATCTAGCAATTCAAATTGTAATACGGAACTACAGAAAATTCTAAATCTAATAAAAGGTTCATATCTTATCAGAACAGGCACGCTTTCCCCACATTTTGGCCAACTTCCAATAGTACCTCTGAGCTGACTTGTTGGAAACCCAGTGTAAGTGGGAGAAGTAATCTTTTGAATGGTTTTTTTGGCAGAATTCCTGTTTTCTGCTTGGTTTATTGTTCCTGGTGATCTGCTGAGTGAAAACTCCCCCCCCTCCCCCCATCAGGCAAGTTTTACAATAAAAAAAACATTTTGAACCACTAATTCTATCAAACAAAAGTCAGATTTAGTTTGCATTCTGTACCTTTCCATGTTAACCATAAATAATTTGTTTGTGTGTTTTGTGATTTGACAGCATTTGATTATCTTTGACTTAATCATTCCACAGCACACAGTGTCAAAATGATTAAAAATTTCCAATGCGCACATGTTTATTTTACTAATCATTAATGGATAGTAATGTCTTTGATTCAAATGCTTTACATGCTGATTACTCTAGAATGTTTGTTTGGTTTTAAAGTCACAAGAGTCCAGATCTTCAAAGGTATTTAGGTTCCTAACTCCCATTGATTTCAAACCGTTGAGAAGCTGAGCCAAAGCCACTTGGGCACTGTCACAAATAAACTACATTGCTACACATTGTAGCAGCTCCTCATCTGGTGTGAATTGCCATAGTTTCACTGAATCTAGTGGTAGAGGGCTATTTACACCAGCTGAGGATTTGCTGTTGAGTCTTAGGCTTTCAGTAGAGCTATTCCAATTTACACCTGGTGAGGATCTGGCCCCTATTGTGATAGGTAGAACAGGGGTTCATCCATGCACAATTGATATTGTGATATTTACACATAAACTGCAGTGACATGTAATGCAAGTTTTATGTCTTGAGTTTACAAGCATTACGGAGGCAAAAATATCATTGTCAGCAGAATTGCATTTAGTTAATGGAAAAAACCCTTCACATTAAGTATTTACATATACAGGGACAAATCCAAAGATCCCTAATCAGGCAAAATTTTGCCTGAGTTACCTCTCCAGGATTTGATCCTTTGTAATTAAAACATAAAGATTTAATATCTGAAACTGACAGCTGCAAAGGAAGAGCAGAGTATTTGCTAATTATCTGCCAAAAGTATCTTGCCCTTGTTTAGCCAGAAGAAAGGATGCAACAAAGCCCACTGAAGTATAAAGGGACACTTTTTTAATGTTACTCTGTTTTTATGAATAGATACCAAAAAAAAAAAAGCAATCTTGGATTTTTCTTAAATAAGAGAGAGAGAGAGAGAGAAACATGCAACTTGAAGCCTAGTGCCTGCAATGCTTGGAAGACATTATGATTAATTTTATACTTGGGTTTCCAGATCTTGGATTGTATCCCAACTTTTAAGGATTTTTAATGTTTAACAGGATATACATTGAGTATAGCATTTAACAAAGTTTTCTTTCATAAACCTAGGATCTAGGAGAAAAGGAGAATTCAGGAAGATATTGCAGACTGGGAGCTGAACCTACAGTTCTTCTAGAAAAAATAGGATGAGCAAAACTGGATTGGTGCCTCGTTTGTTTAGAAAGACTATGGACTGGCACAAAGTCCCTCATTTGAGTGGTTTGTGCACTGTCCTTTTGGTGCTCATTTGGACTGGCATCTCACATGCCCAGAAGGATTGTACAGGAGTGGAATGCCAGCAACTGGAGAACTGTATTGAAGAGGTGCTTGAGCCTGGTGAATGCTGTGCCTCTTGTTTGCAACATGGTTGTACTTGTGAAGGTTACCAGTACTATGATTGTGTCAATGTGGGATTTATGAATGGCAAAGTACCCGAAGGGCAATCTTATTTTGTGGACTTTGGAAGCACTGAATGCTCGTGTCCCAAGGGAGGAGGCAAGATCAGCTGCCAGTTTATGCTTTGCCCTGAGTTGCCCCCAAACTGTATTGATGCTGTGCTACCAGCTGATGGCTGCCCTCAGTGTGGAAGAATAGGCTGCCTCCATGAAGGTCAGAAGTATGTAGCAGGCCATACGTTCCATATTCCTCCATGCAAAGTTTGCCATTGCCCAAATTCTGGAGGTGAACTGATGTGCTACCAGCTCCCAGACTGTGGTGCATCCACATTAAATCCTCACAGTCCAACGGATACTGAAGAGAACGAACCCGAGAAGCACTACGACGATCCGTACAGCTATGACCAAGAGGCACCTGAAGGAGATGCCACTCAGGTGGACCCTCCAAAAAAACACAGGAACTCTGCAGCCCATACAGAAGAAGACAGCATTGGCCAAGAACAAAGTGAGGATGAGTACCGCGCAATCAACATTACTTCCCCACCATTGACTCAACCTGTTACACATACTAAAGAAGCTACTGTAGCAGTCAACACACACAGTCCTACTCCCCACCCTGAACTTAACAGTGTAATTGGACAAGAAGAGGAAAAGAGAGACCCAAGCACTTCAATGGCACCCACAGTGCAGGTTCTGAGTGAACTGGTAACGGTGACTAGCAGTGCTCCTGAGGAGCAAACTACGGCTACAACGGAGACGCCCATGCAAGTGGTAGAATCGGAGAGAAAATCAAAGGGAAAACAAGGGGAGAGAGGGAGACATGAACAAGAAGGACATGCTCGCCCTAAACCAAGAAAACACTTGAGAAAAGACTATAAAGAGCAGGGGGGCAGTATATCTCCAGCTCTGAAAGAGACCAATGTAACCATGTCACATGGTCACAGACCTTCCCCTGAAAAGCACGGAGGAAATACTTTCCCCAAGGTCAAGTTTAGTCCCACAACGTCCCCTCCCATTGCTCTGAATGAAGACCGTAGTCAGGCATCCCAAAAGCAGTCACAGACGCTTTATCATTACCAGCCTGAAGAAGATGGAGACCCCAATTCTATTCATGGTGCTTCCAGGTTACCAGCAGGTAAGGCCTCTTTTTAGTTACAGTATAGATGTTTTGTTGATAATATTGAATCATTATATATAAAATGGCCCAGAAATATTGTTCTCTACTTCTGACTGATACACATGTGCATGAAATCAAATAAATCTCCAGTCTTCTTTTGTCTTTCTAAAAGAAGCAAGGATTGTTACCTGTTAAATTTGGCAGAACAAGTAGACTTCTACTATTGTTTGCCTTACTTTTATTTCAAAGACTGTGGGCAATGTTTCCTGGTATTTCAGCTGCATTTCAGATTAGACATTGTTCATATACAACCCTTTCCCTTACCCCATTCATTACTGATGTTGAAATGACTTGCTATGCAGAGAAGGAATCATACATAGCTGGCTATTTGCCTGATTTGATTATCCACCTAAACAAAACTAAGCTTTGACCATATTGATAAAACTCAATTGTTCTAGTATTCCTAGAAGACAAAGCAGGTATTAATACAAAGAAGTATTTACAGTAGTTGCTGTATGTGATGCTACATTTTTAAATGTTGTGTAAACCTTTTAATGCAAGAACTTCATAAATACTCTAGAATATATTGCCATGGAAGGAAGTAGGAAGCAGAAGAAATACTGCATCTTTCTTCTCATTTTTGGGCTAGAAGTTTTATGATGTTTTTGATCAGGGCTGACAAGAGCACGTATTTCCTCTTTGCCTCTGGGTTCCTTTTGACATATGTAATAAACGTTGATTATAAGCTTTATGCAGTGCTCATTACGGTAATGAATGCAGACTCCACTGCTGCAAATCAGTATGAATGCATCTCACATTTCTGATTCATTTTTCATCAAATCAAACGTAACTTTTTTCATGATGTGGCACCAAATATTCTCATGATGGTTTTTAATGGTTTAGTTCTTTTTATTGTAAAATATCTGCAGTACATAGAACGCTCATTAATCTGGACCATGGTTTTCGTCACATGTCATCCAGGTAACTTGCTGAACCACCTGCTCCCATTCTTATAAGAGGAGAACTGAGATCAGATCTAGATCCTGGGTTGAAACAGACATGATGGCACCTGTCCAAAATAAACCCTATGCATGATACGTGAATGGGCATGGTAGCCTCTCCCTTTCCTGCCAATCTGAGAACCCAAGTACTTGCATTTTTCCTTTGTTTCTATTGCAAATGCTGATTTAATTGGCTTAATCAGAGTGGGACCTTGTGTTTTCAAACTCAGAATAATATCCTGAACAACAGCAGTAGGCCAAAGGTCTTGTTCTGTATACAAATCTATATATTGGCATCATAGAGAAACACTTAAAGTGGCTAAGTAAACATAACACCTACAGAAATGAATGCTTAGTACATAGCAGAACGGTAATATGCACATTTTTAAAGGCACACCATTAACTTCTGACTTTGAAAAGTGATTTTTAAAGTCATTTCAGGGACTGATCCTGGGCCCACCTTCCGGTGCTTTGGATTTACAATGTCATTGTCTTTTTTTTTTTTTCCCTGAAACATCAGAACCCACAAGGGATACTTGCTGCGACCCACTGGGGGAAGCGTGAAACTGCCTATACAAGAAGTATTGGCCACTGTGTAAATTAAAGATTGGGGAAGTGGGGTGCAAAGTGGAGAAGAAAAAGCATTAATTATTTGTTAGTTCGGGATGAACTGAATAAGTCACTCCCAGCCAATGTAGCCATTCAAAAATTCATGCCAATAAAACTGACACTCCACCCCACGCTATCATGAATTCTTTTGATAATGTTCATCAGTATAATACATTTTTCCCCCTCTTCCTCTGTCTTCTTGCAAACTCATCCCAGATATTAGGGGTCTGAATCTCCAGTGTTTTTCCGGTGTGTGTAGCCAGGTACATCTGTGTAAAGTGGAGTAACAGTATCTCATCTCAATGGTAGTCTCTTTGAACAGGTGTAAATGATCATACAAGATGCAAGGCCATTAGAAATCAGACCCTACTGTTCCAAGATTTCTGGTAATAAACAGGGGACATAACCCCAACTCCCGCTCAAATTTCTTTGACAATTTAGTGTCCTACTTCTGTACACAGCTATAGGACTTAGGTTTAAAACCCAGCCACTGTGTTTCTTCCATATCACTCAAAGAAGTTGTAATGGATTGATGACTATAGTATTAGGGTTATGCTTTATTCTTGGATCTGAATGCAAATGTCCCATTTTTATGGTCCGGAATGAACATTGGAGCCATTTGGTATTTTGTCCCTGCTACAAACCCTTTCTGAAGAAAAACCTGATTGTGAATCCTAGTAATAAAAGTTCATCTGTTATCAAAGTTACTTGTAGCCTAAGGCCAATTGTTCTCACAGGCTCAGACTAAAACGTCAGCAGCATGCCTCACTCCCTCTACAAAGTGATGTTTCACCAACCCCAAGCCCCGTCTTCACTCTTCCAAAGTCCCTGGGAGAGCCAAGAGTCTTACAAATTTGGGTTTGAACCTTCCCACAACTGTCCATAAGGAGTCTTGTGTCCTCTCCCACCAGAACATCATTCTCCTTTTGTCTTTGTTGCTGTCTTGAGAGAAGTATCAATGAGCACACACATGTACGTACATATGTATGTATCTGGTACCATAGCTGTACGGTTGTCAGCTGCCTGTGGAGCTCTCAGGAGACCAGTGTGGCTAACTGCTTCCTTAGGTGATTTTATTTAAACACGTGTTTGTCACGGAGTGCCCGGGCGATGGTCTGGAAGCGCTCCCTAGGAAGCCAGACAGGACTTCGGGTGGTGTCCCCTCTCCGTACACAGCCTGTTTCCAAGGCTAGGAGCTTCACGGGTACCCACTTCAACCTTCCTGGGTCTGACCTTGGAGCATTCAGCACCTTCTGCCCCTCCGTGCGCTTCCCCCAGCAAGCCCGCCTGGGCGGGGTCCTGAGGGAGCCCGTGGATTCTGCACCCCAATTCCACAGTCAGACATGAATCTCAGCTAGCCAGTAAAGCAGAGGTTTATTCAATGACCTCTATCTGGTCTAACACAGGCCATACAGCGAGTGTGACCCCTCAGCTGGATCCATTTTGGGGTCCAGAGAGCCAGATAACTCCTCTGCCTTCCCTACCTGACTCCAGCTAGCTTCAGGCCCCAAACCAAAACTCACTCTCCAGCCCCTCCTCCCCCCTGGTTCAGCCAGGTCAGTTGCCTCCCTCCCCCACTTGGAGTCAGATTACAGCTTCAGGTATGGGCACCTGCAGAGAGGCTGTGCTTTGCAGCACTATCAGCCCCTATTCCTTCACATAGACTCTCAAGAAATGCATAGGGGAAACTGAGGCACACACACAGTATTCCTACTCCGTCAGTGTTGCAATAGAATTGGCTGAATTTGAAGCCTGGATGTGGCTGATGGGGGGAAAATAGTTACTTTGCATGACATGGACAATATGGACGTTATGTCAGCAGAGAATTTTCTAACCAAAGTAAGGAACATTCTAGCAGGCCCCAAATACTATGCTCAGTGGGGAGGTGAATGGATGCCTTCAGGTGACTCTTGGCCCTTAAATAAATTAGTATTTCTGTCAAGTTTTTGCAGTAGAAATATGAAAACCAATAGTCTTTCTTCAGTCCTTTTTGTTCAGATATAAATGATGCACCTTCATTGCGGTTAGCAATGCTGAATTTGGCTCCGGGAGTTGAAGCAGTTGCATAGACCCATGTTTGTGTCCGTACCTAAGACTTTTCCTAAGACCATACACAGAAGACCAGCTGTTTCATGTTTCCCATGATATTAGGTGGTAGGTCTGTAGAAATATGTTACTATTATAAAGCTAACATTGTCCACAACTGGGAATGTCATTAGTCATGGTTAGGACGAACGTTATTGCCTGGGAACTGGGTTTTTTGTGTGGGTTTCTTTTGTTTCTGTTTTTTGTTTTAATTAGGATGGGTTGTGACTCATGAATATAGCAATGTGTTTTGAGTAATAAAATACATATGTCCTATATTTTTGGTGACTCTTGAGCTAGACTGTAAAGAACTTAGCCAGAGCTTGAAAGAAAATTGAATTTTGCATGTGGGTATAAAATGGAAACTTGAATTTGTTAGGTAGACTTCTAAATTGTAAATTAGTATGATCTGCCAGAACTGTCGGCTAGTCTTGGCCTTTTCACACAAATCAAAATAAATTATGCTGACTGCACCAATCAGATAATCTTGTTTTGAAGGGTCAATTTAAAAACTGGGAGACAGATTAGCTGATTCCAAATTAGCTGCCATTGAAATCAGTGAATAAAGCAGTTCCACAAGTACACTAACTTCTGCAGAGATTCTGATTCCCACGTGGATTTTTATGGAACATGAGTCCTACGGAATATGGAAAAATTCTCTGGAATTTTAAGCTTCCCATAGCCAGGGCCAGATTTTCAGCTGGTGTAAATTGGCCTAGTTCCACTGAGGTGTGGCCCACAGATTCTTGTGTAGTTTAGAAATCGCTGGATTTATTGAAAGCAGAATGAGGACTGTCCTTCCATATCTCTTCCAGCACATATGCAAATGTTTCACCAACACCACATCACAACTCTCTTCAGATATAATCCCTTCCCAAACCACACCACCTACAGAAAGCAATAGTTCCTCCTGGGCACTTCTACACCCTGCAGGGACTCTTCTGGAACATCTAATGCCCAAATGGGAAGTCCTTTGAAATCCGTAAAATCAACTTAGTTAAAGAACGTTTTAAGAAGACTTTGTCTTCGTGGACCTACTAGAGTTGAATCTGCTACATAAGAACATAAGAACGGCCATACTGGGTCAGACCAAAGGTCCATCTAGCCCAGCATCCTGTCTACCAACAGTGGCCAATGCCAGGTGCCCCGGAGTGAGTGAACCTAACAGGTATGATCGAGCGATCTCTCTCCTGCCATCCATCACCCCCCTCTGACAGACAGAGGCTAGGGACACCATTCATTACCCATCCCGGCTAATAGCCATTTATGGACTTAGCCTCCATGAATTTATCCAGCTCTCTTTTAAACCCTGTTATAGTCCTAGCCTTCACAGCCTCCTCAGGTAAGGAGTTCCACAGGTTGACTGTGCGCTGTGTGAAGAAGAACTTCCTTTTATTTGTTTTAAACCTGCTGCACGCCAATTTCATTGAGTGGCCCCTAGTTCTTCTATTTTGGGAACAAGTAAATAACTTTTCCTTATCTACTTCCTCCACACCACTCATAATTTTATATACCTCTATCATATCCCCCCTTAGTCTCCTCTTTTCCAAGCTAAAAAGTCCTAGCCTCTTTAATCTCTCTTCATATGGGACCCGTTCCAAACCCCTAATCATTTTAGTTGCCCTTCTCTGAACCTTTTCTAGTGCCAGTATATCCTTTTTGAGATGAGGAGACCACATTTGTACGGGCTGGGCTGAAAGATTTTAAGATGGTTGTCTGCTTTATCTAGAACTGAAGAAATGTTGGTGTCCTATGAGAAGGCGATTGAGAAATGCTGATTAACACAGCTGAGTTTATCCACCTTTCATTTGGAGAATTAGGTTAATTTATCCACTCCGTTTAAACACTACATCACTGGTGGAGAGTAAATGGTTTCATATGACAGGAATGCCAGTACTTTCCCTTGACAGCGTCACAGAAACTAAGGAAATTCCCAGATGAGAAACTTGAAGGTCAATTGTATTAATCACTTAAAGAGAATTTTCAAAAGAAGCAATAAACCTAGAAAATTCAGAAAATTTATAGAATTTTTAACAAAAAAATAACACCAAATATTTCCATATTTTTTTATGGAAACACCAGATAAATTGAACCTTTAGTCTATCACCTACATAAAGAAGTCATGTCTAGAACAAGTATTACAGCTGGTTGGCATCTTAAATGCCATATTTCTTAGTGGTTAGGAACATCTCAGTTCTCCATATGGTTTGCATATGTATTTAAGGACGTGAACATTGTTACCAATCATTTTACGTAGTAAGTTGCACACAGTTCAAGATCTCCACCCATCACAGGGAGCCCTGATGTACCAAATAATAAAATACTGCACTGACTTATAAATACCCACTGTCTAACATGGGGGTGGCGGGGAATCCTAAATTAGAAGTGTGGGATGGAGACTGGATACTAGGGGTCTGAATCACTAATACCCTATACTCTGAATATTTATTTACTCTGAAACAAAGTTAATGTAAAATCCTATCATTTTGATTTGGTAACATTATATATCCACCTTGCACTGTGTAAATCATTACACAAGGTGAAGGTTAATGATGAATTGTGTCTTGTATTAAGACTATGAGATCGAAGCTGGTCAGACTTGGGTGTATATATGAATGTATAGTGCAGGGGTTGGCAAATTTCAGAAGTGGTGTGCCGAGTCTTCGTTTATTCACTCTCATTTAAGGTTTTACATGCCAATAATACATTTAAACATTTTAGAAGGTCTCTTTCTATACGTCTATAATAGACAACTAAACTATTGTTAGATGTAAAGTAAATAAAGCTTTAAAAATGTTTAAGAATCTTCATTTAAAATTAAATTAAAATGTAGAGCCCCCCCAGACTTGTGACGAGGACCTAGGCAGTGTGAGTGCCACTGAAAATCAGCTTGCGTGCTACCTTTGGCACGTGTGCCATAGGTTGCCTACCCCTGGTGTAGTATATATATATTTTCAAGTTTGTTCTTAACTAAAAATTTCCATCTTCAGAATTTGTATGTTTGTTTGGGTTTTGCTTCAGTGTGCTCAAAGGTGTTTTTCTCTTAAAATGGATATATAACCATAATGTCAACTGATTAACTTTTTTTCTGGGACTAATATTTATTTACTGACATCCCTGAGCCACTGAAGTGTCCATTAAAAATAATTATCATGCTTATAAGCAAGTCCTGATACAAATATATTCTTGGGGCTTTTCCCAAGAGGCCAGAAATTTAAAGGAGGCTTCACAAAACCAAATATTTCCATCCCTTGCAGGTCAGTGTGTGAAGATGGTGGAAATAAGACTTCAGACACTGAAAGCATTTTGTGATCTTTCTGTTCTTCCTATTAACTCGCTCCAAATAATAGAACTCTGTGATAGTTGGTTTCCTGATGCCTTTGGTTAAAATTTTGGCTTCACTACTTACATTTTTTAGGTTTCAGTTTGGTTTTATATGTAGTTTACTTTTCATGTCCTGAATCACTGGAGCCTCAAATGTAATCTCAGTAAATACCATTGGTGGAAATAATGTGGCCTATCTTGTAATTTGCTGGTCAGAAACATTTTGTTTTTGGTTTGATGTTTGTTCTTTTTTCACGCTTCAGTTGTTCATCTTTCTTTTAGTCTGAAATTTTGGTTTTAGAACACAGTGTCCCTTCTCCAGGATGAATAGTATTTGGCCACAGGGTGGAAGTGCATGGTCTCTGTAGTTTCATAGCTGAGCCATTTTGTATCCTATTTCAAAAGCATTCTTGTCCTAATTGTCTGTGGTAAGACCACAGTGATATCGACTGGCCTAAAGTACTGACTGTAGCATGCAGACAAACCAACTGCAAACGTATATAATAATATAAGATGTAACATTGCATTACATCAGTGATTTGTTAGCTGGCATCTTTAGAAGACGATTTACTCCATGTAATTGATGGGATTTTTATCCATTTGGTTGTCATTTAACTCTGTATGCTGATTTATTGTTATACTGGTTCCATGTTACTGGCAGATTTTGGTTAGTAAACTAAAGATCACTGTAAAGAACAAAGAGGTTTATTGAGTACAATACAGCATTAGTGAGACAAGATGGGCGAAGTAATATCTTTTGTGGGACCAACTTCTGTTGGTAAGAGAGACAAGCTTTCGAGCTTAAATAGAGCTCTTCTTCTATGGAAGCTCAAAAGTTTGTTTCTCTCACCAACAGAGACTTGTTTACTAAAAGAGATTATCTCACCCACCTTGTCTCTCTACTATCCTGGGACCAACACGACTACAACAACACAGCATACATACAGCATTGCCAGTTCTCCACCAGGAAATGTATCAGAACTCTCAAAATATCCCAACACTGTATAATGCATCTGTGGACTCATTCTGTAGAACCCAGGACCTTTGGTTCCATAAACACAGGCCTGGAATTATTCAACTAAGCTCTTTTAGCTGTTGTAAGTCATAGGGTTTTTAATCCTTTGTAGGCCTTTTTGTCACTAGAGGGCAGTAGTAGACATACATGTGTGTTATTGTCAGTGTGAAACCAAAATCCTAGCCCGGAGATAATTCAAGGGTATTATACTACATGATCTTAGGCAATTCTCTGTACCTCATTTTTCCCATTTGCAGAGCAATCATAACAACACCAACTTTCTGAAAGTGCAAAATTTTATTACTATTCATCCCCGTTCAAAAAGTCTGTTAATGTTTTGTTTTCTGTTGTGTTGTTTCTTTAAATTCTTGTCTATTGTGCTGCCGCTTCTCTCCTGGATTTTTTTTAAATCATCTCTGCATACGTTGTATCTCCTTAGTTTATATTCATGATCCATACTTTCTTCAGTAGTATGTTAGACCTTCTTCAGTTCCCACATCAAATGCTAATTAGTACATCCCGGAAGGATTTCTTGGGAACATTGAGTGTAAAATACAAGTAACTACTCAGGTTTGAAAATATAAATTAATTACTTGAGTACTTTTACAAATAGTGGGGAGGAGGAAAACAGATTTTCTTCAGACTGTAGCCTGCACAAAACATTTAACAATGATTGAGTGCTGTAAGTTACTGTAATAGTAACCCCCTCCACCCAGAAGTGTTAACTGTCTCCACTTCTTGCCACATTTCCTGTTTCCTCTTCCTTCAAAAGTTATGTATGCAGGAGAGATGGATAAAACATCTTAAATGCTATTGCTGTCAAGTTTTATTACTATTTTCCCAGTCATTTCCATTTGCTTACTTTCTGCCAGTAGAGTGCTGGTTTTTGAATAAATGTAGCTCAGGTAGTGAATGTTTTACAGTATTTTTTTTTGTTTGTTTTGACAGTCTGCAACTTTGTATCCAGCTGGAACCAGGATCTTTCAGGTCATGTACATGTCTCCATTTTAACCTCTCTCCACCCAATTATGGATGGATTTATTGTCATTCCTAAAAAATTAATGATAGAACATAAGAATGACCATTCTGGGTCAGACCAATGGTCCATCTAGCCCAGTATCTGTCTTCCAGCAGTGACCAATCCAGCATGCTTCAGATAGAATGAACAGAGAGGTAATCATCAAGTGATCCATCCCTTGTCTCCCATTTCCAGCTACTGGCAAATAGAAGCCAAGAACACAAATAGTTGAGGTCTATCTATAGAAAACTGCACAAGGTAAATATTTGTAAGGCAAGATCTTGGAATGAAAACGGTATGCATTGTACACAAATTTTGGCCAGTTATGAACTACTAGCAAGTACCTTTAGGATAATGCCGGGATAGAAAAGATGCAACAGAGAGGCTGGTGGAGAAGGTGTTGAAAATCAGGAAGAAAGATGGATTAGGCCTTCATAGCTAGAGCCCTGCCAGTCTGTGACTATCCATGGATAATTTTTGCGGATTGGGGATTGAATGCAGATACAAATTTTGTATCTGTGCAGGGCTCTATCCATAGCTAAAGAGGGTGGGGTTGAGGGAAGAGAAGTAGATGATATAAAATAAAGTCTGCAACAGTCTCTTCATGCAAGTTTTATAAACATACAAACCTAACATTTCTAGAGCTAATGCATAGAACTAGCAATTAATAAGATTGAGCAGAGGTGAGTGAATACTACAGAAAAGGTTCTGCAAATATGAAATCTAATATTGTAACCAATTTGCATCACTGAATACTGGATCATACTTGGGGAATTAAACTTTTAGCATTTATATCAACTACTTTTGGCCTAATTCTACAATCTCTGATCACTCAAAATTCCTCAATGATTAGGAGGACTCCAAGGTTGAGCCCTTAATTATGAAAACCAAAGAACACAACTTATCATAAAAATAAGCAAAATCTGCAGTCTAGATCCTCAACTGGTATAAATCAATATAACTCCATGGGGCTGTGATTTCAAACAGTTATTTCTCAGACTAGTTAGGATTTTGAGAAGAGTTGCCAAGTAAGGTCAATGTGTTTAAGAGACAGGTTAACATATTTATAGAGGGAATTAGATTGAATTAATATAAAATTAGAGGAGGACTTCAAGGAGGGCAGGCACGTTGGTCTAAGTGGTGTTCAAAAATTTATGCTGATGATTTAAGAGTGAACTGGATGCAGTTAGAGAAAAAGGAGAAAAGGAAACAAAATTTCCAATGCAAAAATGCCATATACTGTAACTATTAGCTGTTCCTATGGTTTCAGTTAGTGCATAATTCTATTTTTCCTGCACCTCTCCTTCTATACAACTTTTACACAAACCCCCTCCACAGCATTGGAGTTGGGGAGGGAGCAGATGATTTTAATTTCTTTTTATTAGATGCTCTTTTGCCTTGTGACCTATGAGATGAACCAGTCTTTCCACCTCCATCTGTCTAATGCCATGATTCTTGCTCTGTTATAGTCTGTTTCAATGGCAGAGGCATCTTTTTCAACAAATATGTCATCTGTTGTCCTCTTTTCCCTCTTCCACCAGGTGGTATCTAATCAAGGATTCGTCTAGGAATACAGTTTTTTGACTTCCGTACCATGTGTCCAAACCATCTACTCTCTTGTCTCTACTCTCTGCTGACCAGTGCTTTGTAACACAGCAGGGTCGGTTACCAGTGGATACCGAGTGTTCTTTGCCAGCATTTCTCACGGAATGCCCTTACTTTCCTCTTGTGGGTTTATAGCATTTGCCAAATTTCAGAAGCATATACCAATGTGGGTATCACAATAGAATTGTATAATCATAGAGTCATAGTAATGGAAAGGACTTTAAGAGGTCATCTAGTTCAGTCCCCTGCACTCATAGTAGGACTAAATATTTCTAGACCATTCCTGACAGGTGTTTGTCTAACCTGCTCTTAAAAATCTCCAATGATGAAGATTCCACAGCCTCCCTAGGCAATTTATTCTAGTGCTAAACCACCCTGGCAATTAAGAAGTTTTTCCTAATGTCCAACTAAAACTTCCCTTGCTGCAAACACTGTCCCAACATTTTCCACAGGAGTTTGTACTGGAAGATACCTTGCTGCTTAGGGTGATTGGGGAAGCAAGGGAGAGTCGTCTTCTACAATGCAGCTTCTGACCTGACCCATATGCAGCTTGCCTGTGTGCAGCAATGATCTCCCCCCATCCCCCGCCCCTCATGGCAGTGTCATGGACATGTTAGCCTGACTGGGACAAGGACCACGGTGGCTTTCCCAATTAATTTGTGCAAGCGCATTGCCCAAGTCCTGGATGAGACCTTTGAAGAGATCACTGAGGCCAATTAGTGCAACGTGATAGAGCACATCAACACCCTATTCCGCATCTAGGCATGCACACAATGCAAACCCTCCTTGTCCCAGGAGCCCACACCGAAAAGCTTCCTTCCTGAAAAAAAGCCACTTACTGGGAACCTCCTCTGGTGTTTGTCCTTCCCCAAGCACAAGCCACCACAACTAACTACCTTCCTCCTGGCTCAAGAAGAGCTCCTGGCTGCATGCTTTGAGGGATTCCGGGATGTCTTCCCCCGCCTCAGCACTCTCAATCCAAGTTTCCTCCTCCTCCTGCCTCTTTGGACTGGCCTCTGAAATGTCCAAAGTGGTCCTCAGAGTGGAGGTGGGGTCTTCCCAAGTATCGCATCCAGCTCTTTGTTGAATCAGCAGGTCACAGGGGCAGCGCCGGAGCGGCCGTTTGACTCACATGCTTTGTGGTAGGCATTCTGCAGCTCCTTCTCTTTAACCCTGCACTGCATCCTGGTCTTGGCCCCTTTCCATCATGGCCCTTGATATCTTCCCGAATGTATCATAATTCCTACAACTGGAGCACAGCTGGGTTTGGACAGCTTCCTCCCCCAAACACTGATGAGATCCAGCATCTCGCCAGTGCTCCATACTGAGAATCGCCTGGTGCATGGAGGCATGGTCACCTGGAAAGATGTGCTGAGAACGTTCCACGCCTGATTGAGTAAATATGAAGGGGATTTTCAAAATTCCCAGGGAATTTAAAGGGCGGGTCTTGCGGTTGGTCACCTGAGGGCAGGGCAGTAGAGTTCAAACCGATGACCAGAGTGGCTAGAACAGGCATTGTGAGATGCTTCTGGAGACCGATCAGAGCACATTAGATATCCACACTAGCACTGTGGTGCTCCAGTGGGGGCACATCAAATATTATTCCTCTCCTCAAGGTGGAGTACCAGGAGTGCTTTAGCTGCAGAGTCAGTGCTGTACATGCCTTGCCAGTGTGAATGGGGAGTGAGGTAAAGTGCACTGGGTGGCTTTATTGCACTCTAACTCACAAGTCTAGCCAAGGCCTAAGATGACTGGTCTGTAATTCCTTGGGTTGTCCTTATTTCCCTTTTTATAGATGAGCACAATATTTGCCACTTTTCAAAGATAATTGCTAATGACTCAGATATCTCCTCAGACTGCTACTTTAGTAATGTAGGGTGTATTCATAACTTTATCGTGGTTCTTGTGTAAATTATTTTTCCAGCTATTTGCCATATAGCAGGGACTCTACTTCCCTTCTCCATTCTTGCTTCCACCACCTTATGGAATTTGCCATTGGCACTAATCACGCTTCCAGGCTATACAAACCCAAGCCATATTTTTCACTTTTGATCACATAAGCGCCGTCCTTGATGAAACCTCTTTGGACAGTCACAACTTTCATGAGGAGTAGCCAGAGCTCATTGTGGTCTGGTTACACTCAGCTGGCTGATGGTTATTTAGGGACTATTGCCAGGTGGCACAAATTAAAGCAATTCCCAGGCTCCCGTAGACTGTACTAGGGCAGAGAATCAAGAAGCGGAGTGCAACAGAGAACCCAACCTTGCTTCTTTGTAGTTTTGAAGGCAGTAAGACCTAGAATGCAAGTGTCATGATCACCTCTCCTCTTTTCCTTCACTTGCCTTCCTTGCCATATCTGAAAACTGTCCAAGAATTTGAGCAGAGGCTGATGGTAGATAATGCTGCCAATGGCGGGAGAGCAAAAGAAACAGACAGCCCTGGAATGAAACAACTGCCAAGCTTATTTTTAAAGTGCCTGTGCACACTAAAAGGTGGTGTAAAACAAAATATATCTAAAATGAAATGTGTAGTATTGAGTTTATGCCTATATATACAGTGCAACTAAAACCTTCTTTTCCTAAAGTGAATGTCCTCATTGAGACAGGCACTGTGACAGAACAAAGAATGATAAAGTTTCTCTATAGTGAATGGGCTAGATCATCCACATCCTGTATCTGATTCCAGAGCCTGCTAGGAGCTGGGTAAACCCCTAGTGCAAGGGAGAGAAGCTTTAGGGCTGCTTTCAACTGCAAAGGCCCATTATGCTGGCAGAACTCCAGTGCAGTGTGCTCCAGCCATGCTCTTGTCTGAGAAGCAAGGTGACAGAACAAGCTTTATCCCACCTATTGGTTCTTACACAGGGGCCATCTCCAGCTGTCCTGTTAGGGGTGATGCAAAGCAGGCTTGGCCTATGCTAGGATCTGGCCCAGCATCACTCAGGCACGCTCTCTGAATAGTGATCGTTTGTGGATGCTAAAACAGACAGCACCAAAACGATGCTAAGGGTGGGATTTTTCAAAAGAGCTCACCATTGGCCTAACACTGCTCCCACTGAAGCGAATGGCTAAACTCCCACTGCTTTCAGTGGTTGAGGCTAAGTGCTTTCGACAACCCTGCTGTAGAACTTTAACCACCAGGTTCAGAGCAGGCGAAGTCTAACTGAAACATGGGTGGAAACCTTTCCAGGGTACGTAGCCAGCCGCTACGCTATGTGGGCATAGCTACGCTATGTGGGCATATTTGCAAAAGTAGATACCTAAAGATGCAGATAGATGTCTAGTGGTATTTTCAAAAGCATTGAATTTCAGTATGAGTTAGGCACATGCCCTATTTATATGCTTTTAGAAATGCCATTAGGTACCTATCTGCATCTTCATGCACCTAAAGAGCTGTGAAAATCTGGCCTTTGGTCTGTTAGTGTCCTCTGTAAAAGAGGGATCATAGAACTTCCCTGCCTCACAGGGGTGTTGAGGATAAAAACATTACAGATTGAGGCATTCAGATACCGTGGCAATAGGATCCTACAGGTAACGAACGTGTAAATTAGAAGGTGGTCCACACATGCTTGCTTTGTACCTGTTCAGATTCTTTGTAGCCTTGCCTTGGTTAAATTTAGTCTCAAGAGCAACTTTTCTTTTACCTGTCAAGATGATATGATGTAGTCTGACATATCATCCATTGGTAGATGTGTACACATTTGTATAGGTGTATTTTCCTCATTGCAGTTCAAGGAGAGAATATTAGTTAGCTGGTGTTTTTTTATAAGGAAACTCACTTTGTAGTATTTGTTAGTATTGCGGGTTATTGCAGGGACTGTTTAAGGAAAAAGTGGATGAGACATAGAATGGGATATTCAGATGGAATTGGGAAGCTTTACTTCTGTGGTACCAAAAACCTGCATTCTTCAGTGCAGGCTGTCGATGTCATCTAAAAATGCTGCTGCAGGTTGGAATTCACCCCTGTGCAAAGGACCCATCACATTTAGGTGCCTGAGAATGCACAAAGGTCGCTAGTGGGATTTTCAGAAGTGCCTAAACAATGTAGAGTCCTAACTTCCATCTGTTTAGGCACTTTGTAAATCTCACTAGGCACCTAAATAGCTCTTGAAATCTGGTCCCATGAACCTATTTTGAGGGCTTACCTAGGCCTTCTGCACAGGAGCAGATTTCATCCATAATGAGTACACAATCTGCAAGAGATGCATTCAGCTTCCAAAGAAAGAAGCATAATTTGAGCTGAAGGTAAAATATGGATAGAAGCAAACTATGAAAATAATGAGATGAAATTTTGTTGTAAAAGGAAAGTGGCCAATTAAAAAGAAAGTATTGAGTTTGTCATGTTTTTAGTCTCCTTTTATTCTGCCTTTTTTTATATCCATCTATACTGTGTCTGAGAGAGACTTATCTTGATACATATGTTTAATATATTTTAAGAAAATAGTATTTAAGTATGATTTTCTGCAATATGATAATATTTGGTGTGGTGTATTAAAATTAATCCCAGAGAGATTAAAAATGACCCTGAGAAAAATTCCTTACAAGAGAGATACCAACGTAATGAGTATTTTGTGATGTGAATTTTGTGAGACAATAACTCTTTGAACAGTTTTAGATATGTAGGCCAAATAAACCTAATACGCTTAATCATGAAAGGGGCTGTCATTCCATTACCCTGGGCCTCTCTGACAGCAATATATCTTACCTCTTAGGGATTCTTAAGTAACAAGCCAGCAGTAATAAGAATTTTATGAGGGTCCTGAAGTGTGTGCAGGTTTCATGTTTTATTGACTATCTCCAATATGTCTGTGTTCTCCCAGAGATGACCAGTTGCTTTCCAGACCCACCTCGAGAAACCATTGGTGTCGTTCATGGCACTAAGCCAAAGCCCTTAGGGGAAAGACAAAGTAATTATGTTATCATTAGGAACAGCAAACCTCCACTGCACAGTATCCCCTTTCCTGCCTTTGTCTAGAGGTACTGGGAGCCATTGTTATAGGGCATTAATTCTCTCTGTGTGGAATACATAGCAGTAGATGTTCGTGTTTGATTTACATTATGTATTAAATGGCAATGACTCAAACAAGTTAAAAAAAATTGGCTGCACATTTTGCATGAGAGCAAATGAAAATAGTGATGCCATAGAACCTCTGGGATTGGGGATTATTCCTCCCCCCTAAACTTTATATGAAATTCACTGGATGTTACTTTGTAAAGTATAAGTGGGACACATTTTGTTCATTTCTTTAGTCTTTCAGGAATAATTTCTGTCTTGAATGGCGTCTTGAAAATCTTTACCTCTTGAGCAGTGCTTAATTTGTAATGAAAGAGGTGCCAGGGCTCAAGCAATTAGGTGCCAGGACCCAAACAATTGTTTTTTACTCTCATAATGGATTCAGCAAGCCCAGAGGTGCTGGGATGATGAACTGCCAAGGTTAGAGGTGCCGTGGCAAGCCCTGGCACAAATTTAAGTACTGCCCTTGAGAAAGGAGCCTTTCTGTAGTGAGGAAAATAATATGACAATAATCTCCCCCCTGCATTGTAATGTGAAGTGGTTGGTTTTTTTGACTGTATGTTTCTGACCAAAGTGATGCTGACTGTAATTATAGAGGTTCCGATTTTTTTTATGACCATGGTTTTGAATTACCGAGTGCTTAAGTAAATGCTTAGGGCTCCAATAACAATGGACTTTAAAATGTATTGACAATATAAACAGTTTCATAAGAGGAAAGGTTTTCCATCACATTTTTTTTTTTAAAGAGATGTCATGAAAGTTGGTGGTGTTGAAAACACTGGGGCTTCAGGGTACCAAGCAGATTTGAATTTCATTATTTGTGTCTACTTGAGCCATGGTGTAGCAAAGAAATGTGTATGTATTTCTATTAAAATTATTTGAACTGGGGATATTAGTGTGCCCCAAGAATAACCGGTAAGTTAAAGATGCCCATAGCCAGCTTAATTTTGTAGGTAGTTGTTTTAAAAAAAGTTTTCAAGGAGATGGATGTGTGTAAGCGTGTTCATTTCAGATTGTTATATATGGCTCCCCTCAGCCTCTATCTGCAGCTTCCCTTTCCTCTCCTGCTTATCTTATGTTTCAAGAGCATTAGGAATTGAAGGAATGATTTTCTAAGGTTTTGAGTAGCGCTGGAATGAGCATCCCCTAAAGCAGCGGTGTCCAATAAAAATTCAATGCTACTCACACTTTTGGTTTTGAATTTTATTCACTGCATTTTAAAAAAGTATTAAAAATACTACAAACATTTCAAATTATTTTTATTAATATAAAAAATAAGTAGGTATTGCAAAAAATATTAACATACTCTTAACACAAAATTACTTCAGTGTGATACTTTGCATTTTTTCTTATACCATAACCCTAACATTTGGTATATAATTAATACGGTTTTCCAGTACTACTGTCTTCAATATACCAACACATTGCTCTTGCATTAGCCACCGTTCAATAGCCTATTCGCCACATGTGGCTAGTGGCAAACATATTGGACACCCGTGCCCTAAAGGTTAAACAAACAAGCAAAAAACAACAGTGTAGCCTACACATTTCTCAGAATTCAATCTGAAGATGCAAGCTAACTATCCTCCCGTTCTAGTAACACAGGGGCAGAACCTGCCCGTTAGCTCACTTACCACGTTCTGTTACAGTTTCTATGACTGGTCCAGTGCACTATCTGCATGACTCCTGAACCTTAGATTTGAAGTCAGTGACTGTTGGTAGGAAAGAAAAGAAAATGCCACTAGTAAGGAGGAGACTGGGTAGAGCCAAAGAGGCAGTAAATGGTAATGTGTTGGTAAATGATAAGGCCACGGTACAGAAATATATTTTTTGTACAAGTCAGTGAACACAAAGAGAAAGGAGGAAACTGATGCAGAAAGAGGTTTTAATATGTGATGGTAGGGAGTCCAAGAAAAAAGGATTGATTGGTACCAGATGGAAGGAATTGGCATCTTCTAGGAAATTTCTCAGACCTCTTTACCCAGTGTGTCATGACTTAATGCCTCACCAAGACACTTTTGATGTACCATCTGGGTGAACAAACTGAAAAGCACTGTCGGCCAAATGAAGGCCAGTTTCTGACACCCTTCCTGAGGCTAAGTAACACCTTACACCACAGGAAGTCCCATCATTTACCTTATTTGTGCATTAATAAGGTGCTACTTGTGGTGAGTAATGGTATTGGAATCTAGCCCTAGATGATTCACTGCAGTGTGAATGTATACCACAGAAAAGGAAAATGAATAAGTGCTCATTGTCATGGACTGGGTAGGAGCAGCTGGGACTACTTGTTGGAGCAGGGGCAGTTAGGCCTAGTGGTTGAAGCTGAAGTCAGGACCCAAGCAGGGCTAGGAACAAGGCCAGGAGCAGGACTGAACAAGGCAGGAACAGGTGAGATCACAGCTGTAGGCATGCGTGTTGAGCAGCCTGCTGCTGCTGAACTTAAATGCAGGTCTGTAGGCTCCTTGAAGCCAATTGGTGTAGCTACCCAATCAGGTGATATTGTTGCAGTCCAGCTGGGCTCATTAACTGGTCTGAGGGCTGAGCCATCTAGATGCAGGTTCAGTTGAGGAAACCCAGGTCCATAGTTTCTGACACTTGAAATTTTAATATCTGGATATGCCTCAGTTCCCTTTTCATCTCTCCTCTCACTAGTTCCATGTTAAATGGTTTCCTGCTTATAATATTAAAAAAGTACATGCTCATTTGCTTAAATATCTCAAAATCTGCTCCTTACAGCTTTACATTAAAAAAATATAAATTTGGGGGTTTAGATGATCATAAACCTGGAAGTGTTTGTGAATTTTTTTTCATTTTGTGAAAAAAAAATTGGTTTTCATTTGAAAATTTAATTGTAAATCCATATTCCATGGGGAAAAAATATTTGGTGGAAAATTTTCATCCTGCTCTAGCATCATGTATGGAATTTCCTTGACCTTGAACTTTGGAAACACTTGTTTCAGAGACCAGTGTTAAATCAATCCATTTGATTGGTAACATTCACGCAAGGCTTTCTATCTTTTCCAAACACTTTCAGTAGCAGGTAAAATGAGCTGTATATTTACAGAAGGTATTTCAACTCTTATCTAATTTCCAGCTAGAGCTATTTTGCTGCTTCATTGGTTAGATGCCACAGTGTATTGAAAATATTATTATTAATAGCCCACCTTAACGCTAGGGATGCCACCGTTCTTCCTTCTTTCCCAGATTTCTCCCTTGTAATAGGTTTAATATACACCCATTTTCAACCTCATGGAATCATGTCTTGCACAACAAAACTATTAGCACTTTTCATTTTCTGATTCAGAACTGTAATGCTGTGGATTAATGATTTTGTAAGAAGTTTACTATGAGTTATGTAAGGAACTGTTTTCCATTGGAAATAACTTAAACTTTAGGTAGTGCCTGATCTATTGATTATAGTGTTGTGCTTTTAGTAGTTCTGAATCAAAGCACATAAACATTGGCTTAATGCAAATCATGGCAGTTTAAATAAAAAGAGAAGCATGGCAGATGTGGGCTACTGCCAGGTTTTGAACTCATGAGTTACATAAAGAAGTAAGTACACAGTTATCTGGGTGGATTGACTAAGATCTCTGGCAGATTTCAGAAATAATTTCACGATCTTATTGTCTCATATAAGGGCAACATCGTCCAGGTTCATAATCAAGTTGTTTATCTTGGGAAATTTTCAGGGTGGAGGAGGTAGAAATCCCAGCATTTGTGCCTAACAAACTTAATTACATTTTAAATAGTAATCTCAACAGGTTTCTTAATGTTACTTCAGTGTTATATAATATAGAGTTTCCTCTTATCCATTGCAAAAAAAATAATTAGTTCTTCGGGGTTAACTTTCTACTTCAGAAGATTTCTTTTGAGCATCCATATTATCTAATAGTCTTGGTGTCTGTGTGTAGAGCCAAATGGAACTCTGATACTTAAGAACAGAACTAATTTTTATCTTATTCTCTTATATATAGGAGATTCTTCATGCTTTATAAGTAGTTGCTTTGAGGCTTCAAAGAATGAGCGGTAAGAATAAATCACAATGCTGGATGATCTCTGACAAATTTTTGAGACTCATATTATTTATATAGAAAATGATGATGGAGAGAACATGAGAGCCTAAAAATCTACTCTATGCCCCTATCAGCAGAGCATAGAGTGCAAACAGGAAACAAAGAAAATTGGGGGGGGGGGGAGCTATAATCCAGGAATGAGTGTTAAAAACCATTTTAGAGAGGGTCTTTCAGTTGTTAGGCTCAATTATGTCTTTAAGGTGGGGAGGAGTGTGTGCATGCACGTATGTGTTTGAGAGAGATCCTAAATTCCCCATTAAGTAATTAATGGGGGTTAGTCTAAATTTTAAGCAGCTGATGGGAATTAATTTGAAAGGAGAGAAGCAGTGGCTACCATCAGCATTGAGGCTGAGTACATGCACTGGAATTGTGTTGCTCTTTAAAAAGAAGTTATGGTTGTGTCAAGAACAGCTGTATATGCCAAGATGAAGCTTTGGGGGTTGATCTTTTTATGATGCAGCTGTCTGTGTGCAGTCTCAGTGCTATGATATAATGAAGTTTTAATCTTGCCCACAAAACCAGTGCAGTTACTTACTAGGGCCCTCTACAAGCTTACTTCCCTGCCTTCAGCTGGCTCACCTCACCAAGCTAGTGATGTGTCTGAGCTACAGCTGTGTCCATGCCCTGCCCATTTGCTTCAGGTAGGGGCAGGAGCTGTGTGGAGCCTGTTCTCCTTCCTGCACCTGGACTGGCAATTGGGACAGGTTACATGAGGGAGTGCGAGAGGCCTTCTGGTCTCTGATTGCCCTCCCTGTTTGAGGGCTCAGTGGCGATTAAGCCCGAAGACTGTACGTAACAATTCATGTGTGTGTATCTTGTTTCAATGGATATCATCAAAATGTAGTGAGTTACACCTGGGTCAATATTTACCTCTTGGGCCAATGGATGTTAATAGTCTCTTTAAAAAAGTTGCAAACTGCTTTGTTACGACGGTAAAAAGACAACTGCAGCGCAGTCTCTAAATATACTGTAATTCATGTTCATTCTTTCTTGAGAACTGTGTAATTAGCTTGTGTCCCCACGCTCTGGGTCCATCCGTTATGCTTATTTGTGTCTCTAATGATTGTAGTGCTTATGGGAGAATCCTATGCTGATTTGAGACCCTGCGTTTCTAAATCATGTGACAGAGGAGGACTTGCAAAAAAGAAACAAATACAACATACTGTAGAGCTATTAACTCCTATTAAATTAAAGAATTACTGAAATATGGGTTATTGACCCAGTGGGCTGTTCTATCCTTTGGAGTGATGACGGCTTATCTTGTCAGTCCTTCTTAGCCATTGCACCTCTGTGCTGTCAGTGCAATTATAACCATGTGCATTACATGAAAGAAGAGGTAACAAAGTCCTGTGGCACCTTAAAGACTAACTATAGAGTTTTGAAGCATAAGCTTTCGTGGGCTAGTACCCACTTCGTCGCATCCGACGAAGTGGGTATTAGCCCACGAAAGCTTATGCTTCAAAACTTTATAGTTAGTCTTTAAGGTGCCACAGGACTTTGTTACCTCTGCTATTCCAGACTAACACGGCTACCTCTCTGATACATGAAAGAAGTTACTGTACTTGCCTAATAGACCCTTTACCTGATAGTGTGCTCAGCACTGCACCATACATATGGGGACAGATTCACCACTGGCTGTTTTATAGCGCTTCTAGTAAGGCAAAGCAGCTATAAACCTGATTTAACCAGCCAGTTATAATGAGTTTACGTCAATTTTCACTGTGGGAGTGTGCCAGTTAAATTTTCCCAATAATGTAGTTTTGCACTACTCCTCCTTTGAAAAATTGTGGAAATGTTCATTTTAAATTCAAATATTCATTATCTTCCTGAAACTATTAATTTCATGATGGGCTGTTGTTTTTTTTTAATGTTTTATTTTTTAGCCTCTTCACCAAAATTTAAAGAAATCTAGGTTGAGACTTTTTCATTCAAGTGTCAATTCAGAGAGCCGTTGTCTTCAGTGGATTAAGCTTTTTGAGCTTACTTCTGCAACATGCTGGTGTGATCTAACAAACTCTGCCAGGACATGCTTAACTTTCAGCATCCACAGAAGCCCCATTGACTTTGAGGACTTGAATCAATGGCATACCACATGGTGAGGCACAGCCTGGTGACAAGTGTCTGCCTGTGTGCATGTAATTGCAGGACCGGCGCCTTACTTTGTAATTTGGCAAGAGCACAACTTGATTCATTGAAGGGACTTGTGCAAATTTGCACTCTGGCTCTGATGTTCCAAAAAGCCAGCCCTCACTGTTGTTCAAGATTAAATAATGACATACAGCTTTCTTGAAATAAATCATGCAGGCTAAATTCTATCACGTTTCATGCCTGTGTAGTTAGAGCTGTCTGAAGATTAGATTTTTCAGTTTGTTGGCCATTCCAAAAAACCAAACAATTGTTTTGGGTGAAATGATGTTTCAGTCCAATTTTGAGCATTTAAAACATGTTATTTGTTTATTAAAATAAAATTAAAGCACATTTATTTTCATTTCATTTAAAAAATCATTTCATTTAAAAAATGTCAAAAGAAAATGTAAGGGTTTTTAATGGATTTTAAAAGGTTTTAAACTGAAATTATTTGGCAAAACCAACACAAATACATGAGATTTTAGTGTCACAGAATCTACATTTTTGCTTGAAAAAGATTTTCATATAATTTTTTTTGCTGAGCACTACATGTAACCCACATGGGTATAACTGAAAAGTAGAATTTACACCTCTGTCTACACTTTTCTTCTATTTTATTATAAAATGCCAACTGGCACCTGCCATAGGCTTGGAATTATAAAACTAAATAGGATCTTTCAAAAGCAATATATTAGTAATCTCCATTTTACATTACTGGATGTAAAACAATTTATCTAATTTTTGACAGTTTTCTTTTCAGCAATGAGAACCTCATTAGTATGTCTGTTCTATTCTACCACAGTCAAATAGGTTGTCCCGGGCCTTATGGTTAATTTATAATAAAGATATCATGGAAATTTGGGGTAATTATGCAGAAATATTATTATAGCCATTTGTCTTGTGTTTGCCAATTGCAGAAATGAAATGTCTGTAATAGGTAAAGCTAATTTACATGGAAAGGCAGAAGATAATGTCAACTAAGTGTACAGTGAATTAATCCCATGGTCATTTCTAGAGAGAGCACATGAGCTGAATTTAATGAATTGGGCTCCCTTTAGAATGACAGAACTGAAGCATTTGATCCTTCATGGCTAGGCAAAGTTAGCAGTATTTGCTCAGAAAGAAATGTGTGGTGTTTGTTAAATGTACTTTCCCGGGCAAACAGTTGCTGGAAGTTTGTGTTTCTCCTGCCATGCATAGAAAAACCCTGATTCATCAAGATTATTATTATTATGATTTATTTGGATTAACAAGGAGCCCTACTTGTGGACCAGGATTCCACAGCACAAATAAATACTTAATCTCATGATCAGTTTTTGCAAATTTAAGCAGTTTTGTCTTTCAAGGCATTAAAATGGCAAAGGGATATTTTCTTCTCTATTACACCAGAGTAACTGCATTGATTTATTTCCGACGGAAGTCTCTAAGACCACCTCTGAGTTCAGATACCTTCAGTTCAAAGAGGAGTGTGGACTTCTGTGGGGCAGCTTATGACTTTCACTAGTATAACAGAAACCAGGGTCTGGTCTAGGGTTGCCAACTTTCTAATTGCACAAAACCAAACACCCTAGCCTCACCTCAGAGGCTCGTGGCAGCCCTCAGAGGCTCATGGTAGTCCTCATTTTGGCCACTTCTGCTAGAGACTCAAACCTGCCATTCACTCAGCTAACCTCATCACTGCCCAGCATGGGGGAAACAAAGAACAATTGCCGCAGTCTCTGTTGTCGCACCTAGTGGGTCAGGGACAAGTCCGATCTCTTTCCAAATTAGACCTTCCCTTCTGGTGTTGCTCACAGAACAGGTCAACTCCTCCTGTGTCTGATCAGGAGTTAGGAGGTATGAGGAGGAAACCCCGACCTGCCCTCTACACCCAGTTCCAGTCCAGGGCCCTGTGGATAGCTGCTATCTACAACTTCTCCTGGATCAGCTGTGTGATAACTACAACTCCTCGGGCTACTTCCCCATGGCCTCCCCCCCCACCTTCTTTACCCTCTTCACAGAATCTTCCTCCTGAAGCCTGATCACACTTGTACTCCTCAGTCCTCCAGCAGCACGCCTTCTCTCTCCTTGCACTCATTCCACTAACTGATGGGAGGTCCTTTTTAAACTGGGCATCCTGATCAGTCTGCTTGCCCTAATTGATTCTAGTATGTTCTTAATTGGCTCCAGGTGTCTTAATTAGCTTGCCTGTCTTAACTGATTCTACCAGGTTCTGATTGCTCCAGTGCAGCCTCTGCTCTGGCCACTCAGGGAACAGAAAACTGCTTATCCAGTGGCCAGTATGTCCGTTTGCTGCTACTCTGCTGTACCCAACTGGCCTGGGTCTATCACAGTATGAACTTATAGAAGTTCAAGGCACCAAAGTCAATTTCCTCAAAAGCCAAGAATTTCTGCTTTGCTGACATGTTGCCTATTTATTCTCTTCAAGAAGACAGAGAAGGGTCTCAGAAACTTGCCTGTCTTTTGGCTAGGCACATGCTGCCAGCTCCTTGAAATGTTTCCTTTGCCCCTTGAAACTGCTCCAAACTCTTTCTAAACATGGAAGTTGCCAAGGCTGACGACAAACAATAGAGAATAAACGTTTGCACAAAAGCGAAGAATAATGAAAGCTGGCAACGATTCCTAAGATGAATTATACCCCAATCTACTGACAGCTAAACTGTGGCTTTGCCAAAGCCCCATGTGTAGGCTGGTTCCTTGCCATGATGCCCTAAGCACGGGAAGCAGAGTGACTTGAAGAGTCAGTATCTGTCTCTTATTTCCTTCCTGATCTGGGAGAGGAGGCAGACCCTTTACCGGGGGCAGTATATTTCCCCCAGTTCTGCCTGGTGCATCCGGGGGTCATGGAATGGAGCCGAGGCTCTGCCTATTTCACATCCCTACCTGAATGGATGGAGGCGAAGTGGCTCTGGAGTGGAGGCTGCCCCTGGAGCTGCTCTCTTTTATGTGGGTAGCAGGCTCAAGGGAGTGGAGTGACACTGTCCACTCCCTGATTCCTTGGGCAGACATCTAGGATGGGCCACAATTTGCTCCCCTAAAATTCAGATAATCACAAAATTATCAATGGATCACTGCAATCACAGAAAGTATCTATCCCTACACAGATACAGATTACTAGCGAAAGTACCCGGCGTTGCTCGGGTCAGTCAGAGGTGGGGAGGGGGCAGACAGCTGAGCGAGTGCGGGGTCCGTTGAATGGGGGCAGAGAGCAAACCTGACACACCCACCTCACCCCCCCCCGACCAAACCCGACACCCCCACCTCACTTACCCCTCGACCAACCCCGACTCACATTTTCACCCCCCCACCCAAACCCAACACCCCCACGTCTCCCCCCTACTAACCCCAACACCCCCTGACCAACACCCACACCTCACCCCCCCGTAGACCAAACCTGACACACCCACCTCACTTCCCCCCCCACCAAACCAGACACCCCTACCTACCACCACAAACAAACCCGACACCCACACCTCACTTACCCCTCGACCAACCCCAACCCCCCCCCAAACCCAACAGCCCCACCTTACCCCCCCCACCAAACCCAACACCCACACCTCACCCCTCACCCACCCCGACACCTTCCCACCCCCCCAGACCAAACCCCCCCGGCTCACTTACCCCCCGACCAAACCCGACACCCCCACCTTACCTCCCCGACCAAACCAGACACCCCCCCAACCAAACCAGACACCCCCACCTCATTTACCCTCCGACCAAACCCAACTCGGGTCTGTTGGAGGTGGGGAGGGGGCAGAGAGCTGAGGGATTCCGGGGTCCGTCGGAGGTGGGGAGGGGGCACAGAGCTGAGGGATTCTGGGGTCCGTCGGAGGTGGGGAGGGGGCACAGAGCTGAGGGATTCCGGGGTCTGTCGGAGGGGGTAGGGGGCAGAGAGCTGAGGGATTCCAGGGTCCGTCGGAGGTGGGGAGGGGGCACAGAGCTGAGGGATTCCGGGGTTCCGTCGGAGGGGGAGGGGGCACAGAGCTGAGGGATTCCGGGGTTCCGTTGGAGGGGGGAGGGGCAGAGAGCTGAGCGAGTGCAGTGTCTGTTGGAGGGGGTATTATGACATCAGAACTATGTCACAGAGAACAGCAGCTGCCCAACTGATGTGATTGGCCTTTAAAGAATTTCACCCCTGGGGGGTGTCAGAGGTGAGATTTGAAAAATTTTCGACTCTTACGGTCATTAGGACCCCAAGACCTCTAACTGTACCAAATTTCAAGTCTCTAGCTCAAACAGTGTGGAAGGAGTAAGCGTACACCCATACACGCACGCACACATACACCATTTGACTTTTATATATATATAGATATGCATAATGTCTTACCACAGATGTGGAGGTGATTTTGATGTGACAAACTATGAAACCATGTGATAAATGGTGTCTAGTAACTGCTTTAAATTGTTTGCCCCCTCTCCTTTAATCCATGCATAGCAGGATTGCTACTAACGTTCCAAACTTCTGAGCAGCTTCAGGCAATCTCCATAACTTTTAAAAATCAACCTACTTGAGAAATATTTCCTTTCTTGTCCTCAAAATTACCTGAGGGCAAGTGTTAGGGTAAGCAGCGTCACTCCTGCACCAGTAATGGATTTAAGATCCAGTATCTCACCTCCCTACAAAACTGCAAATGGAAGTTTCACAACAGCTGAAAGGGGAGATTGCCTGACCATTTTATATAGTGTTATAGGAGTGCTCTATATCTGTATATATGTAAATAGTAACGGTACTAGTAGGTGGCACTCAAGAATATGTAAAATCGCTCCTGGGTTTTGTAAAACGTCTTGTATGCTGCAAATTGATTCCTAAGTGGGGTTCTTTACATGAGCTCTGAATAGATCAGTTTTAGGTCTCTGAATTCACGTTTTTAAAAGTTTTTTCTCATGGCTCTAACCTCAGTCAATTTTTTGCAGAGTTGCTGGTGAGAAGTTGCACTGTTTGGGTAAAATATTGGATTTTGCAGCAAGTAGTGCCAAGGGACGGCTAGAGTGAGACTAGTGCCATGTGAAGTCGCTCTGAAGCATCTGTCTCACGTGGCCCTGGATGAGTTCATTGAATGGTGTGTTTTACATCTACTATAGAAATACATAGCATGGACTCCATCTGCATATGCTTCCAAAGGCAAAGGCAGTAGTATTGCCAACTCTTAACGATTTTATTGTGAGTCTCACAATATTTGTTGTTTTTCAAAAAGCTCCATCTTTTGGAGTTATGTAACTGCATTTGAATCTCAGCTTTCACTGTAAAAGAGTCCCTTCTGGCCCTTAGGGTTGCAGAGAGCAGCTTGAAAATGTGAACCCCAAAGGCTCAAAAACCAGAAGATTATAAATAAAAACACAATGTGTATTATTTTTTAAAGATCTCATGATTTGAAGCTGATCTCATGAGTTTTGAGCCTGACACGATTTTTGACTTAGATTGGCAATCCGGGGATGGGGAGAGGTAGTTGCCAATTAGCTCTGTGACATACCAGGTTATACTCCAGACTAATGAGCAGCTGTGTCACCACTGGCCTCTAACCTGGGGTGTCCTTTGCAGTGTTTTGATGCTGTAGTCTTTAGTCTGGACTGTTTACAAACTGCTTCCAGCATGCAAGTCACTCCCAGCTATGTCTATGTGTGTGTGCTGCAGCCGGCCAGCCACACCTTGGCTCTTACCAGCCTTGGGTATACTGGAGATCCCCCCACAGCAATGTGTCTCCTGTACTGCCCAGCCCTCTCCTGCACCATACACATTTATATAAAGTCCGTTGCTGCTTTAACAGAAATAATATGCACACAACTTGCCAGCCCAGATGGAGTTTCCCAGACACTTCCATCTTAACACACTGGATTAGATAAAACAATAAAACAAGTTTATTAATTACAAAGCGAGAGAAATTTTAAGTGAGTGCAAGTAATGAGGCATAAAAGTCAGAAATGTTTACAAGAAAATAAAGTGTGAATGCTCCTGGTGCCTAACTTGACAAACTATATCAGATTCAAGTCAAGTTTCAGCAGTTTTACTGACTGAGCATCAGGCCAGGATCCCTTCTCCAGTCGAACAAATGATTCCTTCGTTGCTTCTGGTGCCATGAATGTGATGGGCAGGAAGAGAGAGGTGGTGTATCGGGGAGCATGTTCCTCCTTATAGTATCAGTCTTCCTTCTGAAAAACATTTCCAGCTGAAATTCAGGAGGCACTGGCAGAGGCTATATAGTAGGATGTTCCCTACTGCTTTTCCCTTACCTGTTTGAGCATCCTTTTGTTTCCCTTCCTGCTTGATGACTATATTAGTGCCTAAATGCAAATTAAGCAGAGCACACATTCCTTTGTTTGAGATAGACCTGTTTGCCAATCTCAGTTTGGTACAGGTGTTAATAACACCATAAAGTAGTAGACTCTTGTAACTTCACATACAATATTGCCACACACATTTTATCAGGACAATAATGACCAGCAAATATATACGTTTTCAAATGATGCCTCACAAGGCATGCTCTGTTCAAAGATTATTGCAACAGTGTGTAGATGTTGACACGGGTACATTGTCACAAGCTCCCAATCTTGTTGGCCAGCCCCACTTTGGGTTATGAAGTACCCCATAACATACTGTCAGTTCCACTGCCCTCAGCTACCACTCAGTTGACAGCAGGAATACACTGTCTGGCCCTCTCCCAGATGTGTAAGGGATAAAGAGGGCCCCTGTACGTACACAAGGTGAAGCTGCATGTAACCCGCTGGGGAAACTGTAGACATCAGCAAATGTGAGCCTTACCTTGTTTGACTCACTTACAAAGCTGGTCTGGTTGTCATCCAGCTCTGGAACTGACCAGATTTCCAACAGTCTGAGTTGGCATGAAGAATCCTGCCCCCAGTTCTGTCTGATCAATGATGTTCAGTCTTTACTTGCAACTTCCTGCCCCTTTCTCCTTCCTCATCTGTAGTGAGGTTCCCTTCCATCCTCCCTAAGACTTGTGCTGTGCAGGCAGTAGGGGGTGCTTTGGTATTGGTGGGATGCCAAGGCCTTCTCTCCTCCCAGGGCCTACACCTAGTTTTTCTAAGTTCCTCTCTCTTTGGAATGCCCTATTCCTACTTGTGAGAATACACAAAGGAATTCCACCAATAGGAAGGTCACTGGAGTAAAAAGAGCCCAGAAAGAAATGGACAGGCAGCTCCAGAGAGCAGGAGAACCACTGAGGATAGTCCCTTGGCCCCAAGGGTAGAACTGACGGAGGGAGCAGGGTGGGGGAACCTCTGAGCCCTAATGACAAGGGTGGTTGTGGAGGAGACAACGAAGCCAAGACTAATGTGAAAATATCCTGCTTCACAATGTATATGGTGAGTTGTACCAGGAGGTGTTTTTCCCCTTCTCCACCAATGTCACTATCTCCTACTTTTATGTGAAAGTGTCCCAGAACAGCATGCTTTAAAATAGAATCTGGGTCGCTGTGTCCACTGAAAATCCAAGTCTGGATTGACTCCACAGTATACCCGCCTAAGCAAAACTTGGAGACACTGGGTGAAACCTGAGCAGGTTTGAAGAGTCCTGCTATATGAAGCTTATTTTGCCATAGTCAGTGACTCAGCTTTGCTGTGGCGGTTGTGGCTGTGTTAAGCTGATGTCACTATGCAGCTATTGTAAGAGTTCACATTGGTGAAGAGTCTCTGGGAAAGGAAAAATCCTTCACGCTTCAAAAGTTTTCCTGCCTTCTGCCGCAAGGAGGTCTGTCTAGCTTGGAGAAACCCCGTGGAGTGCTGCTTTCTCAGGGAATGGATGTGAGTTTTTATTTTAAAATGGTATCGCTGCAAGAAGGCAGCAGGTCATTAAAACTCCTTAAGTGGAGAAAAGCCTTTTCTTGGCTAATGTCTTCCATTCAGAATATGTGTCTATTATAATAAATATGCCAATTTTGTCTTCATCTTCTTCCAGCATAATAGATTATGAAAAGAAAACACTGCCTGAAAAGTTCTTGGCATGATGAAATGAGGCTACTCTGAATAATGCAAACTTTTGGGAGCCAACTAGTTCATGCCAACTACAGTCAGCTCTTGAAATGCTTGACTTTGGGATAACAATCCATAGCTCTGCCTGCAAAGGTTTCTAAATGGAGTTGTCTTAAGGAAAGCAAATGTGTAAAATGTAGAAGTATTCTGGGACACAGCTCCTCAGCCAGTGTAAACCAGCATGGCTCCTGTGAAGCTAGCAGAGCTACACAGAATTTACATCAGCTCAACATCTGGCCCATGGAATGTATAGTCTAGTGTCTTTATTTCCTCTCCAATTTCTTCCTTTGTAGGTGGTACAGAATTGCTGCTTAATTAATTGCAGGCCATGGGCAACAACCAACCCCTTAAACTGTTTACATTTCTGGATAAGACTGTAGCTGAACATTCTTTGTGGTTAAATATTTCTCAAATTCCATAGACGACTTTATAGCTCTTGCTAACGAGACAACAGTCTTTTTAGACCATATTGAGAGAAAATAAGTTTTTCTAAGAGCTACATACACATGGGTGTGTTTTCTTGACAGACAGATCTTTCCGAACTATGCGCTAATAATTTTTTTCTGTAGGATCCAACATCCTGAGAGGTCAAAGGCCAGATTTTGCTCTCGGTTACACCCATGCAACCTCATGGGTTTAACTGAACACACAGAATTGGATTCAAAGTCTGAATGATAGAGCTGGAGTTTTAGACTTGATTCAAGGATAGAAAGCTAAATAACACCATTTGAATAAAATAAAAGTTCCCTTTATACAATATTATGTAGATGTGACACAGAAAATTGCAGTTCAAACAGGAACATTTATGTCAAAGGTGACTTATTGGCACAGAGATCCTCTCCCCCTCGGCTTACTCCCCACCTGGCACATCTTAGCTCAAGCCCTGCTTTTTCTCAAGCTGTCCACATAAACCCCACTTCTCTGTGCTCTCAACATTCCTGCTTACTCCCATAGCTCCCTACAATTCCATATCCCATCAACGATTTCCCTTGTGCCTCTCTCCACTCTACTGCAAACAGCCAGCACTTACTGGCTGCAGTTGAGAATTTTAGTCCCAGTCTGGGTAAAGTCACAAAGTTCTAAATTTCTTTTGAATGACCATTACTTTTGTTCACCTCCTATTGGAAGCGCCCACCTTGAGAACTCCACACACCTCACAACTTCAGCATCGAAAATTAATTGACATTTTCAGACACGTAGGCCTTGCCTATGCCTCAGTCTCCGTATTTGTAATGGAGACACTTCCCTTCTCAGTGGCTTCTTATGAGGGTGTGACCCTAAGAGTCCCTCAGTGTCCAGTGACAGAGGGCCCATTATACTGTAACTCATATCAGACCTGGCACACTCACTACCCAGCACACTGTTGTCATAATATGTATCTAAAAAGTATCTTGTCAGGTTTCATGTGTAAATTGGTGACACGCTGGTCTGGAAAATCATTACACAAGTATATGGGCTGTGGACAAAAAGTTATAGATGTGCGCTACAAATATATTCTTAAAATGTATTTGGGAGGCAGAGCATGAATCCAGCCTGCCCTAGACAAAGGAATGTGGATTCACCAGTCTGCCCAGCTTGATTACAGGCAGAGGACAATGAAAGTACATTTACATATAAGGCAAACAAAGTCATTAAGCTAGCAAGGAACAGAAAAAGGAGCTGAGCTCCTGAGTCAGACACAGTGGAATTTGGAAAATATAAGGGTGTAGCAAAAAGACATTCTAGTTACCATCACTTATGGGACAAAAGAGGCCAGAGCTCTTGAAATCTGGGAAAGGTAGATCCTTCAGCCATGTGATCTGAAGTCTCCGGGAATTGACTGCAGATGAGAAATTGCCTGAGATCAAGAGTGTAATCTATTAAATTTTAAACACTAGAAAGCATGTTTTGTTTTTGTTTTGTTTGTAACCATACTTCTCTTTTTCTTTTGTTTAGTATCACTTAAATCTCTGTTAGTTTTGTAATAAAATAATAAATTTATCAATAATCTCAGGGCTGTGTTTTATGTGGGTCTTTACCTCACCTAGCACACTGGTGTATGCACTCTTTGAAGGCAGTGAATTTAATAATTTCTGTGAGTGTCATAGTGAGATGGACTGGTCATTGCAGAGGGATATCTTTGGGGAACTCCGGAACTGGTGTTCACTGATTACCTCCAAGGCCAGGTTGAGACTGGCAGAATCCCGAGGAGTTTGCTGGTGACGTCAACAGACTGATATGGCAGGGATCTAACATGGACTAATCTCCAGTAAAGCTCTCACATGCTGAGGCAGAGGTGTAACACAATGGCTTACAAATCTGAGCATCCTGAACAGAATGTCACAGAGGCTTACAGTAATTTGCCAATAGGTGAACTACTTCTCCGAGGAACAGGACAGCATGTGGTCTATCATATAATTTCAGTTAAACCTTACTTTGTGGGATGAAATGGGATTTAAGCGATTCATAGGCTTGTGCTTGCTTTCTGCACAGGGGGGAATTTCATTCTAGTCTTTGTAACAGTTTAGAGATCCTTTTATCAAAGATAATATATAAGGGCAAAGTGTTGTTAATAATGTAAGCATTTTAGAAAAGAACCTGCCACTTAAAAACAAACATACTTTTTAGTCCTCCCCCCTACCCCCACCCCCCCACAGTTTATTTCTAGATCACATTGTGGAGAGCTAAGATAAACAGCATTTATTCTGAAGAAAAGCTATTGTGTATCTAATGCCTTGCCAATTTTAAAGAAATGGCTTAACTGGCCCACCTGGTTGTAGTGTGTAGGAAAAGGGTATTATCCCTTTAAATAGTTGAGCCCTCTAGCGGTGCTGTTCACTGTGTTCTGTGTGTTACAAGCTGTTCCAAACCAACCAGAGCAGCAGTTTGTGCTTGTTTGTGTATCACTAGTAAATGTGGTCTTTTGGGACCCAGCTGTGCCCATGTGATGTTTTCATGTTTTTCTTGTTGTTTAAAGAGTAAAAACCCAAAACATTATTGTGCTATGATACATATGTAGAATGTTTTACCTTGTGTCATTTAGAGATCATTTTTTTTAAATGTTCACTCTATTTTTTGGAATGTAATTTGGGCCAGTAGAAAAATAAATACATTTCAGTATCGCTCATAATAGTTATTTGTACAAAATACAAATCTTTAAAACTTGCACCAGCAATTGATAGGAGGGTACTAATAAAATGTTTGGTCCTGCAGCAATCTAATCTACAGGAATTTTCTCTTGTGGCAATGATGTCCATAAAAAACGGGAGTCGGGTCTCTACCCTACCCCATAATTCCCCACCCCTAGCCCAATATGATTATACTTTGGTTACCTGATCAGGATATTCATGGTACCGTACTGATTAATAGCATAGACTAGAGTATGCTATTTATTTTTATCAGCCTGATGATCTCTTCATGACACTGAAAACTTGTACTGAATGTACAAATGCATAGCCCTGCATATGCTCTGTTTTATTTTATTGACTCCTGATACTCAAGATATGCACCCTCTCAATGTCTTTATAGGCTTTAATCCTGCTCCCATTGAAGTCAGTAGCAAAGCCCGCCTTGACATCAGTGGTACAACACCAGTCCCATACTGTACTATATGTAATACATAACAGGAGGGTCCTAATTTATTTAATCCATTTTCTACTGTTATTAATTATTGATAGTTTAAACTTTCTAGATCAATTCGATTAGAGGTTTGGTTTCCATACTGAGAATTGAAGACAGGTCTTAAAGTTGTTAAGCGGACTCTGTTACCAGTGTGTCCTCTGAGTGATGGTTTGCAGAAAAGTTTTGGGATCCTGCCATTCTTTATGTGGATTGTTCTCAGATAAATCTGTCATTTGAGGTGGTTACCTCAGCTGTCAGTCTCTTGGGAGGTACATAGCTTTTAAATTATCTCTCTTTCATGTGGCCAAAAAGTGATTCAGTCCCTTTAGTTATTGTATTACTTCAAGCTTCTGGTATTTATTACACATGCAGTCAAGAAATTAAGAGACTGAGGTTCTCTAAAGATTTATTTGGGAATTTTTAATACCTATCCACTTTGTGACAACGTGGCTGGACAGAAAGAGAAATTACTGAGGAATTTCATCTGAATCTCCTTTAGGCTGTGGTTAGACTACAGGGGGAAGCGCTATTGTTTATAGCGCTTCCCGATTTAGCGCTACAGCTGTTGTGCTAGAGGGTGTCCAGATTGAATCCCTCTAGCGGCAGAGAGAGAACAGATTTGTCTCGCTTTTTGCGGCAGAAGCAGTTGCGGGATAGGGCAGGTATCCCAGCATTCAGCTGGGTGCAGCCCTCTTTGCAAAGGAGTGGAGTGAGGGGGGACTGGGAAGGGAGGGAACTTCTGGCTGTCAGTTTCATTTCTGAAATTGACAGGCTCTGCACCTCCCTTCCCTAACCATTTACTTGGGGGGGTTTCAGCGGCGGGGACTGGTGCAGGGGCTGGGAGCGCCTACGGGCAGCCGCCCGTAGCGGCAGGGGACCCGGCAGCCCTGCCGCCCGCAGCGGCAGGGGACCCGGCAGCCCTGCCGCCCGCAGCGGCAGGGGACCCGGCAGCCCTGCCACCCGCAGCGGCAGGGGACCCGACAGTCGTGCCGCCCGCAGCGGCAGGGGACCCGGCAGCCGTGCCCGCAGTAGCGGGCCGGTTTTCCAAATTTCAAAAGGACTGAGGGTGAGGGTCTGATGTGGGGTCACCCGAGGACGGACAGAAGAGTTTTAAATGGTGGCCAGAGAGGATGGAATTTGGAATTCTGGGCCAGGATGCCGGAGGCTGGAGGCTCACTATAACGCAAGGGTAGTACACATTGCATCCCTTGCGTTAAAACAGCAGCGCTGAGAGCTTTATTCCTCTCGTTTTGAGGTATACCAGTACCGCTTTAAAAGGTCAGTAAAAGCGGAAAAAGTGCCTTTGGAGTGTGTACTGGCAGTGCTATTGTAGCGCTAAAGAGGGGTTTTAGCGCTAAAACAGCCCCAGTCTAACCTCAGCCCTAGTGTGCAGTTAAGTACTTTTCTATGTCACTCTCAAAAATGTTTGATTTGTCACTTCCTGTCAGCATTTTTACAAACATAATGGATCCTTCCTCCCCTTGATATGAGGCAGATTGTTGCAGGTAACTTCCATTAGCTAAAATAGGAACTGGGTGTAAATTCACCCCATGATCTGAAAGGAGAATAAAGCACCCTTTTGTAGAATGGGTATTGCTTTTGCTGAGTTTTTAAAATTTGCTTAATATTTGGCACTGCACTGCTACATATAGATTAAAACTGAAAATAATTTCCAGCTGTGTAAAAGGCTGGATTTTGTTTTTTGTTATTGGTTTTAGGTGTCAGAGAGAGCTATGTGGGAAAAAATGTTTTACTGTCATTAGCACTTTATTTTTTATGGAGTTACTGCTACAGAGTCACTCCCTGTATGGCCCTGAGGGGGCTCACATGGAATACTGCCTACAGTTTGAGGCCCCAAGTACCAAACAGAGGTCAACAAGTTGGGGGAATTCAGAAGGGAAAAAACCCATAAAGGATTACATGGATTCATGAGCATATTATTAATCCTTACTGGCCCTCCACCTAGCCATTCTCATTTGGCAGTTTACCCTAGGCATCTATCCTATATAGACAGGAGGGCATTCCACAATGAGTGATATAGACGGATATGCCATATACCTATGGCTTTATTTGGCATTGCAAAGGGAATTCATTCATAAGAAACTCCAAATACACTTAAATAATGAGAGGGGTTTTTCTCTCTTTAATCTCCTCTTTCTATAAGTTCTGAGTCCATTCTTTGTATCCCCTGTGTTGGTCTCCTGGGGCAAAAATTTCCTGAAACTAGTGGATCCAGACAAAGAACGATTACATTTTGCTTTGGGGAAATGATATCACTCCCTTCCTCCCAGCATAGTTGGTGTGGCTAGGAGACAAAGGCCAGTGGCAATTTATGATTTGGAGGTCATAAAATCTGGGGAGTAGAAAGCCAGGAGGTAGAACTATTTTAAGATGGCCTATTGGTACCCAAAAAGAGTAGGCAAATAATTGCTGGTAAATATTTATTTTACAGGTCTTGAAATATATCTTTCTAGTTTCTGTACTGCACTCTAGAACCAGGATGCACAGTGAACAAGACGGAATGAAATTTATTCTTGAGGGCGCCAAAGAAAACAAAAATTCTGCACCATTAAAATAAAAATTCCATACACAATATTTGAAAATTCTACAAAATGTGGAGGCTCCAGCATGGCATTGGGGAGCACAGGCCACTGGCTCCACAGAGGTGGGAGATTACTATGCAGCTGTCCGAGGGACAGGGACAGGGACTCAGTGGTGAGACTGAACCCAACCCTGATACAGCGCAAGGTCCTGGCCTGCCCCAGAAATACCCCAGGGCCCTTCCCCTCTGTGCCAGGTGCACCAGGTGTGGGCAGGCAGGCTCAGCAAGGCAGGATCCAAGTGTGGAGGGGCTTAGTGTGAGGGGATCCAGGTGTGGGTTGAGAGGGCTGTGTGTGCAGAAACCTGGATGCGAGTGGCTCACTGGGGGATCCAGATGCAGGGGGGATCTGGATGCACAAGAGTTTTGGATATATGCCCTTCTTATTTTATTCTACATAATAAGATATATGGACATGTCCCATTATATGTAAAATATACCTTTTTCCCCTACTGAAATAAATCATAGCTAATTTAATGTTCATGCTTGTATGTTAGGTTTAGTTTAGTCAAAGTCTCTGAGAAGGAAAAAGTGTTAGAGTACTACTGAATCAAATAGCCAATGGAACTAGGTACAATGTATAAATTCTTTCTGTTTAGGAAAACCAGTGTCTAAAATCTCTGCCAGAGAATTTCACAAAAACGTGAAAACTTAAATGAACTCTTCACTTAAAAAATAAAAACAAAAACCAGGATTCTATAAGTGATTTTTTTGTCTTCGGTAATAACATTTGTATGATTAAATATTGGGCATTAATAATCCCACATCAAGAAAGCATGATCTTCCAGTGATGTGGAAATTATTTTAACATTTTAAAATTTCTTCTACTGATTTGATGATATTCCTGTAAAGCTGTGTGAGGAAGGGTTTCTAAATGCACAAAGTTGTTGTGCATATCTTAAAAAGTATTGTTGGTAAGTAATGGGAATGTACACTACGCAAAAGACAAACTTCTAGCACCTGGGAGTTAGTGCATTTCCCTCTGAGGTGTCAAAGGGAGGAAATGGTCACATGAGTGAGGAGCCTTTACCTATTCTGTGGTCTTCTCTGAATAGAAGATGATCTCAAGAGTGATACATGCTGTATTGTGTATGAAACAATATAACTTCTTAGTAACCAAAACAGCAGGGATTTTAAGGGCTGATCAACACCGAAAACGTATGTGGGGATAGCTAGATCTGTCAGGTGAGGCGTGAAAAATTGACATCCGAGAGAGAGAGAGAGAGCGCTATCCTGACCTATTCCTTTGCATAGACTATGCTAGGCTGACTAGCTGCTGACGCTCAGGGAAGTGGATGAACTACAGGAACAGAAGAATCCATTCCATCACTGTCCTGAATGCCCACAGTGAAGTGCTATAGTGGCACGGTTGCAGTGCTGCGGCTGTGGCACTGTAGTGTTTTAAGTGTAGAGATAAACTAAGCAATTTGGTTTGTGGTCTCCAAAAGGAGAAAGTGTTCCAGGTTACGTAGAGAGATTATCACAAGTATTATGTTTGGAACGCAGTGCCCCAAGTTTCATGGCCAGATTCTCAAGATGAATTCTCTACACCACTTTACATCAGCTGAGGCTCTGGTCTTCAGAATTTTCAAAACCAGTAAGCTAAGAACTTCCTTCTTGCAGAAAATAAGCATAATAACGTAGGAGCAAATCCTGAGCAGCATTGAGCAAACACAGACATGCAACTGTAATTGTAATCAATAGTTCTTGCTGGTACTCAGCAGCTCTCTGGATTTTTGCTCTTTGTCACCATCCAGATCATTTGCACGCCTGTGGCAGAATCTGATGTGTGGCACAGTAGTTCAGAAGTTCAATGTTAGCCCTGTTTTCCCATGCTGGGTTGGTTTGTGAAAATATTACGTCAAGAATTACAAATGTTCAGGGTTTTTTTATCATATGTCATTGGAAGTCAAGTAAACATATCAAATTTAATTGACTGTTTTTTTAAAAAAGCATGAAGTAATTTGGAGTTGTTTCATGGAAATAGCATTAGAACAACTTACCTGTCGGTACTGTTTTTGTTCATGTTGGATCTCTATTTTGTTGGCAGGACATAAGGCTGCTTGGACTCCAGTTTAGACTGGGTTTGTTTGATGCCAGATGCCGAGAAGCAGGAGTTAATCTGATCTCCCAAATTTAAACTCCAATGTATTTTCTTCTTTTTGCAGTTGTTTGTTACATGCCAATCTGCTGTACACATGTTTGCAAAATGAATTATTTATCACTGAGGCCATGAACGATGTACCTGCCACCAACCATTGGAAAGTTGGAAAATGTGAAATAGTTTTCCCAACCCTAGCCTATCCAGAAATTAGGCAAATTAAAGCCGAAAAATATGTGGAGGGATGAGGCATTTATGGGGAAGGAGGACAAAATAGAAATCAAGTTTTTGTTCTGAATTCAGCTTTTTTTCTTTTCCTGGTTTGTTTTGTTTTTGTTTTTAATTTTACTTCTGCACCAGATTTCTTTAATGCACAAATCAAATGCATACAGCTGCACTAATCATTACTTTAACAGATGATGGTGTGGAAGAATAATTAGTTTTGAATAACATTGTTATGCTATGCTGGGCAGTTTTTTGCTTTATACTTGTATGCTGTAAATGGAAGTCATCTTAATATCATTATGAATTCATGAAACCATTAATTCAGATTTCTACATTCTCTCAACTTTTTAAAATATTATTCATTCAACTACAGTGCCAATCAGTTCTTGTCCAGACAGTAGAAAGTAAAAATCATATAAAAGTCAATTAACTGCTGCACAGAAATAAAATATCTTCCAACAGTACAGATGCAGTGCAAATGTCTTTCTTCCATTTTATCCACTGTGTCTGATTTCAAACCACGAATCACAGTTGAGTGGTCTACTGAAGATATACTTTGTTGTAGTTGTTGCCAGCAGTGAATTACATGGTTATTCAGATTTTCTTTTCTCATATATTCAGAACCTACTGAATAAAAAATCAATGGAAACTAAATTATTATTTATTATTCATTCTTATTGTTTGTATTAAGTTAGTGCTAAGGTCCTCAATTTTTTTCATATCTCTCCCTTCAGTGTCCCCTCTTCCTTCCTCTCTCTGCCTTTTCATCTACTCCCTTCCCAACAATACAATAAATACCATCGCACCACCAGCAAAAATTGTGGCACTAACATGACATTTGCTGAGGATCACTCTGCTTGTAAGTTATATACCTTCCCTCCCAACCTTTGGTCTGATCTATTCAGACCTCTGAGTTCAGTCCTCTTATGAATACCTTGTTACGACATATTTTATTTTGAAAATCTGCATTTTAAATGTATTTCACACTGTGCCTAGAATTTGAAATAGTCATAATTGACAAATTTGAATGAATGAATAAATAAATGCAATGCATACTTAAAAACTGGAGCTATATCATTATTTTAAAACTGCCTAAGAAGCCATGTATGATGCATCAGGAGTCCTCATTCTGCGGGATAGTTTGTAAAATAAAAACAGTTGTTTGTTACCTTAATGTAGCTGAAAATGAAAGGAGATTGTCACTTATGGGACAGAATAGGACTCTGTATCCTGTAAGTCAGGGGTCTCCAAACTATGGCCCGCGGGCCGGATGCGGCCCGCGAGGCCCTCTCATCCGGCCCGTGGAGATCGGTCGGGAACCAGCCACGGGGCCGGGACGCGCCGCGTGCTCCGCTGCCGCCGCCGGCCGGGACGTGCTGCGTGCTCTGCGGCCGCCGCCGGCCGGGACGCGCCGCGTGCTCCGCGGCCGCCGCCGCCGCCAGCCGCGGGGCCGGGACGCGCCGCGTGCTCCGCTGCCACCGCCGGCCAGGGACGGCTCAGAGCTGGGGCCGGGACGCTCCGCACCGCCAGAAACAAGGAGCCACCCACTGCCAGGCGGCGAAACGGTCTGTGGGGAGAGACCGGGTTGAGCGGGTCAGTTGGGGGGGTGGGGAAGAGACCGGGTTGAGCGGGTCAGTTGGGGGGGGGGAAGAGACCAGGTTGAGCGGGTCAGTTGGGGGGGGGGGGAAGAGACCGGGTTGAGCGGGTCAGTTGGGGGGGGGGGAAGAGACCGGGTTGAGCGGGTCAGTTGGGGGGGGGGGGGAAGAGACCGGGTTGAGCGGGTCAGTTGGGGGGGGGGGGGAAGAGACCGGGTTGAGCGGGTCAGTTGGGGGGGGGGGAAGAGACCGGGTTGAGCGGGTCAGTTGGGGGTGGGGGGGAAGAGACCGGGTTGAGCGGGTCAGTTGGGGGTGGGGGGGAAGAGACCGGGTTGAGCGGGTCAGTTGGGGGTGGGGGGGAAGAGACCGGGTTGAGCGGGTCAGTTGGGGGGGGGGGGAAGAGACCGGGTTGAGCGGGTCAGTTGGGGGGGGGGGGTAAGAGACCGGGTTGAGCGGGTCAGTTGGGGGGGGGGGGGAAGAGACCGGGTTGAGCGGGTCAGTTGGGGGGGGGGGGGAAGAGACCGGGTTGAGCGGGTCAGTTGGGGGGGGGGGGGAAGAGACCGGGTTGAGCGGGTCAGTTGGGGGGGGGGGGAAGAGACCGGGTTGAGCGGGTCAGTTGGGGGGGGGGGGGGAAGAGACCGGGTTGAGCGGGTCAGTTGGGGGGGGGGGGGAAGAGACCGGGTTGAGCGGGTCAGTTGGGGGGGGGGGGGAAGAGACCGGGTTGAGCGGGTCAGTTGGGGGGGGGGGGGAAGAGACCGGGTTGAGCGGGTCAGTTGGGGGGGGGGGGAAGAGACCGGGTTGAGCGGGTCAGGTTGGGGGGGGGGGAAGAGACCGGGTTGAGCGGGTCAGGTTGGGGGGGGGGAAGAGACTGGGTTGAGCGGGTCAGTTTGGGGGGGGGGAAGAGACTGGGTTGAGCGGGTCAGTTTGGGGGGGGGGAAGAGACTGGGTTGAGCGGGTCAGTTTGGGGGGGGGGGAAGAGACTGGGTTGAGCGGGTCAGTTTGGGGGGGGGGAAGAGACTGGGTTGAGCGGGTCAGTTTGGGGGGGGGGGGAAGAGACTGGGTTGAGCGGGTCAGTTGGGGGGGGGAAGAGACTGGGTTGAGCGGGTCAGTTGGGGGGGGGGAAGAGACCGGGTTGAGCGGGTCAGTTTGGGGGGGGGGGGAAGAGACCGGGTTGAGCGGGTCAGTTTGGGGGGGGGGGGAAGAGACCGGGTTGAGCGGGTCAGTTGGGGGGGGGGGGAAGAGACCGGGTTGAGTGGGTCAGTTGGGGGGGGGGGGTTGGAGGAAAGGAGGTTTTTGGGGGAGAGACCTGGCTGGGTGGGTCAGTTGGGGGGGGGGTTGGAGGAAAGGAGGTTTTTGGGGGAGAGACCTGGCTGGGTGGGTCAGTTGGGGGGGGGGTTGGAGGAAAGGAGGTTTTGGGGGGAGAGACCTGGCTGGGTGGGTCAGTTGGGGGGGGGTTGGAGGAAAGGAGGTTTGGGGGGGAGAGACCTGGCTAGGTGGGTCAGTTGGGGGGTTGATGTGTAGTGTTCATGTGTAGTGAACAGGTGTTCATGTGTAGTGTTCATGTGTAGTGAACAGGTGTTCATGTGTAGTGTATCAATGTGTTATTAAATAATAACTGAATAAAATAATATTAAATAAATAATTAAAAACAACATCCATGTTTTGATTCTTTTTTATTTGGACCTCGAGTGTGTTGTCGGCCCCCGAACTGCTATTTGATAGTTAATGCGGCCCTCGGGCTGAAAAGTTTGGAGACCCCTGCTGTAAGTGATACAATCATATAGTACTTATCTGCTCTTTTATAGTTCTTGTCATGAAGGAATTTTAGAATTTTGATTGCTGATATAGTCTGTGAAGTATGGTAATGTATGAATATTGCCTTTCTTAGTCTTCATGATTGGACCATCTCTTTGCAATTGTTAAGTCTGTAATCAGGGAAAGGGCAATATTGTTAGTCTCAAAGGTTTAGTACCTTAATCCAGACTCGCTAGGATGTAAAGTTTAATATCTACCAGCATGCTAAAGGCCTTCCTCTCCCCAGCGCTGAACTTTTAGTGTTAATTGTATGGAGCTTTGTGTGTACACTGGCAGAGTCCACATACACCAGTTAGTGCTCAATACGCGGGTGCGTGTTGGAATATATGCCTTTCTAATGCAGACTAATGTGCCATGTAGACAACCCCAAAATACTTTTTTTCTTTTAGTTAAAGATAATTTATACATTTAAATATTTAAAGCTTATTTTGAAATGGTGGAAATCTACTAAACACCAGTCCCCCACTATCTTGTGATAGGATAGCCCTTTAAGGGAGTTGGGCTTGGCACCCACCTATGACTACTGAACTGCATGGAATCATAGAATTGTGGGATTGGAAAGGATCTCGAGAGGTCATCTAGTCCTGTCCCCTGTACTCATGGCAGGACTAAGTATTAGCTAGATCATCCATGACAGGTATTTGTCTAACCAGCTCTTAAAAATCTCCAGTGGTGGAGATTCCACAACCTCCCTGCACAATTCATTCCAGTGCTTAACCACCCTGACAAGAAATTTTTCCTAATATCCAGCCTAAACCTCCTTTGTTGCAATTTAAGCCCATTGCTTCTTGTCCTATTCTCAGAGTTCAAAGAGAATAATTATTCTCTCACCTCCTTGTAACAGTCTTTTTGTACTTGAAAAATGCTATCACATCCCCTCTGTCTCTCTTCTCCAGACTAAACAAGCCCATTTTTTTCAGTTATCCCTCATAGGGCATGTTTTCTAGACCTTTAATCATTTTTGTTGCTCTTCTCTGGGCTTTCTCCAATTTGTCCACATCTTTCCTGCCATACCATAGTCCTTTCCATTAATGTGGTAATTCCATTAGTTCTAAATGGAGGTGAACATAAAGTTCAGATATGAATTTGGGGTCTTAACCTTCCTTCCTAAAGGGTTTTTGGATTTGGGGTTTCAATTTCTTATCCCATTACAGAGACATTAAAGCTGAACCTTGAGGTTTGGATACCGATCTAACTGAGTTTTCCCAGAGTTAATGGCAGGTTCAATTCAGAGGTTCCCGTCCAGGACCATCTCTGATCAAGGACCTCAGTTCAGCAAGGTTCTTGAGTACATGCCAGACTTTAAACTTGTGAGTGTTTCAGAGGAATTTAGTTAGTCATGTGTGTTAGTATGCTGCTGAATTAAGGCCTATGTGAAAAAATGGATTTATTCTCAGCTCAAATTAAAGTGATTTGTTAGTGACTCAGAATATATTCTGACTAGGGCTGGCTGAAAAATTCACAGTAAAACTGTTTTTCTGTAGACAATTGGGTTTTAAGTTACAAATTTTTTCCACAAAAGTGTCCACTGACCACAAAAACTTGACTTTTCATTGAATAACCGAACACCTGAGAATCAACAAGTTTCAGGTGTTGGCTGAAAACCAAAAATATTTTATCCAAAAATGCCACCGTTGTGCCTAATGAGAGCCTAGTTTGGGTGCATTGTGCCCCCATTCTCTCTTTTGGCCAGATTCCCCAGCTGCACTACATTTTTCATGATGCACCATGTGCAGGGACTGCCATGGTGCATTGTGGTGGCACATCAATAGAGAAAACTGTGTTGCATCATGGCAGATGTACTCTGGCCCGGATGCCAGCCCATAGAGGACAATGGGGGCTTGAGGCAACCCAACCAGAACTCTTATGAGGCACCACAGCAGCATTTCTAAATCAAAGTTTTCATCTGAAATCTTCCAGGTGTGGTTTTTTTTTTGTTTGTTTTTTTTTGCTGATGATAATAGTAATCAATCATTTGGGATTTTATTATCACCAAAAAGTCAAAATTTTCAGTGGGAAAGAACAAAGCTATTTTCTTACCGGCACTAACTCTGTTATATCTGACTTGTAATTCACTGCAAAACTAACATTTCTGACTAAGCTTTCTGGTAACTGCTGCTAATTCCCCTGCAGCATTCAGAACATCAGCAGCAAATTGATATTTCCCACTGTGCTTGTGAGGAACAAAAGGAAAAAAATAGAAATCTTATTTATTCCTTTTGTTGACTAAGAACATCCCAGTGAATTGTAATAGCAGTAACAAGTCCAGACCCAGGCACTTTCTGGAGAATTAAAATGTCCTTGGGGTTAATGGATCGAGGCAAAAACCATGGGCCATCAGCTTTTCCAGCCTATCATTAATCCAGGAAATGCCTTGAGTGGTAATCATTATTGCTGAAATTCTTGCACAAATGCTGATTACAGAATTTATTAAAGTGAGGGAAAAGCCAAAGGAAAAGACTGGGCTCACGTGGACTTTTCATGTTTGTTCTCTTTAGAACATCATAAAAATAAACAACATAATTTATAATTATAAAACTGACAATGACCAGTACGATGTGCAGTATGAAATCCAAATAGGGAATGCTGAAGTCCTAGACTGTCCATTCTATGATACTTAAGCATCTCTGCACACTAATTAGAAACTAAATGGTTTCCTTCCTCTACTATTCAGTTCTGCTAGTCAAATATCCTGTCAAAACAAGATCCGAGTGCAAGTATTTATCTGGAATGTAGTGTGCTTCCACAGCACATTATGGATGGGGGTTGCAACTGATGCTATTTTGAAGCCCCATATTTTCTTGCTTTTGCTAGGTTTTATGCAAGACTGCTGGGCACTGGTTGCATAAAACATCTCATTTGGACATCAAACATTTTAAAATATTTTTATTGATTAAGATGGAAGAAAATTTCTAAACAAAAATGTGTTTCCTTTTTGATCTTTTTGAGGGTTTTTTTTTCAACACCAACAATTCAGGAAAATTGACATGAATTCATAAAACATTTCAGTGGTGCCGAATCTGAATTATTAGCGAAAAAAGTTACGTCCAAAATATATTACCTAGTGACTGCTTCCTTTGTAGTTTATTGTAATATAGCTGAGTAACTTGAAAAAATTTATTGGAAAATATACTATAGGGAGCAAGCCAACGTTATCAGGGATATGGACCAAATGATTTAGTAGGTTGTCTGTGTTTCTATGGTGGTTGTGATCAGAGCTGAGTGTTTAAATAATAATGAATAACTCAGTTGATGAAGTTTCTCTTTCTTTTCTGTCCACGAATTGTCTGTGAATGAACTGGGAAATTCTCAAATAAATTATTTTTTGGAAAATTTGCTCTCTGCAAATATTTGTGCTTAAAATTCAAGTGCTCGAGTGGTCACAAAAGTCAATGTGAAAGGTTAGAGAACCCAGTGAAATCAAAATTTGCTTTTGGATTCAAATTAATATTCATGGAAAATTTTCCCTCACTATTTTCTCACCTCTAGCTGTGATCCAGTTGGATCTGAATAGAAATATATGTAATATATGCATGTCTGTATGGTGCATCTTTGTATAGGAAGTGTGACTGATAAAAATGTAATTCCTCCCCCCACGGTTTTAGAATCAAGGCTAGCTTCAAAACAAAGTGGTTTCTATTATGTCTAATTATTTCTTTCTGCAGTTTGCATAGCAAAGTGGTGGCAATAGAATTCCAAAACACATAGAACTTCACCTGGTGTTGGTTGCCATTACTAGCTCAAAACTAGACCCTTTTTTCACAGATGGCCTCTTGAATCTTTTGAACAGAAACATGGCTTTCCCATTTATTAATTTGAAATGTATGAGCTCAGATGGTTACCTAGCCACATCTATACCAGAAGTTAAGTCATCCAACTATAGTGCTAGAGGCACACAATTTTCCATGGCCCTGATATAGCTGAGTTGATGTAATTTTTAAGTGTAGACCAGGTCTGAGAATTGCAGATCTATAAGGGTTTTCTAAATGAGATGGTCACTTACTGACTGACTTTTTAAAGCAAATAGATCTACTTTACTCAAATAAATAAATAAATAAATACTGGGTGAAAAGGGTTGGACTGGTATCTCTGGAGATGAAGACCTGACTGGCTACCGAATAAACATATGTATATTTTTTTAAACATTCAGGCTGGATTATCATCTGCCATGGGTGTAACTTCTCTGGCTTCAGTCACTCTAGATCAGAATTAGACCCTCTCAGTCTGAAACAATTTTTACAATATCATCAGTATAAATATGATCTGTGAAGTAGGAAGGGAAGGAAGGCCGAGTAGATAAATATGACTGAGAATGTTCTGAAGGACAAGAAATGTTTTCCTGGATGATTTCTCATTGTAACTAAGAGAAGTGTGATTGTGCAGGAACGGTTTCACTATTTACTCGCTTGACAAAAGGATAAATCAAATTGGGACAAATCTGTAAAAGGCAAGAAAAACTGCTTAGGTTTTTAATCAATGATAAAGGTGAAATTCTTTAGTTACTTTTTGTTATTTTTTCCACTCTAACCTGGAGCTAATAAATGGTGCTGCCATGAAAACCAGAAAAGACCAAAGTTAGGCTAAATTAGTTGACCTCCAGCACAGGTAATGCAGGTTTTGACTTAGAGTGATTATCCAGCCGAAAGACCAAAGGGGATATTAGTTTGCTGTTCATTCACACTTAGAGCAAAATCTGCCAAGCAATCCAGGCTTGGGGGTATGTTGATGTATGTCTGTATTGTACAGTGCATGACAAAACGAGAACATTGTTTTATCCAGCGTTTCATTGTGCCTTTGGGGAGTCATAAATGTTTTGTTTTTAATTTTTTGCCAGGGAAACCAGCCTAAGGAATTTATGAAACATAGATTACTCTATGAAACAAAGACAACATTATCAGGTAGAAATAGGAAGCAGATGCCTAGCAACGAGCATGGGGCAATATTGTAAGAACTCATACTTTTCAAAAATGCATTTGTTTATTTATAGAGCGTCAAATGCATTATAGGAGTAGAAGAAAACAGAAAAGTTATTTGAAATATCCATCCCCTTCTTCTGGTTCTGTCAGTGGGATTCACTTCAATGGGATTTAAAGTTAAGCACATGAGACACTTACAGGATTATGCAGTAGTCTCCACTCTCTGATTTCCTTTCCCCCGCACACACTGTACAAAATAAATACTCTGCTGTGTATTCATTTATGCTTATTCCTTGGGATGGCACTTCATGAAAAAAGTCAGAAGAGTTGCTCTTACATAGGTGTAAATTCAGTTTCAACGTGAAGGTATCTAGTTTCTCTGTCATATTATCTCTTTCCTTTATCTATGCCAATTAAAATGTGTTCCTTGCCTTTTGAGATAAAATAAAGAACGTGTCTTTCCACATATCCAAGTAGCGCTATGCCATGAGTGAATTTAATGAAATCTCACCAACTACTGATAAGAAATGACAAATAGTTTAATATGGGGAAGAGCTACAATATTCAAAGTATCCTGTTTGTTTATGAATTAAATGAGGAAGGGAATAGAGCAGATAAACAAACCTTATTGAAAATAGACCTTTTCAGTACCTTAAGGACTCCACCAAGGTAAATGTCATCATTATGTTCAATGCTTTTTTAAATTTGTATTACTAATAAACCCTAGGAAGCATGAAACCATACAATTTATTTCCTTATCAAATATATTTTTTTCTCCATAGTGTGCAAACTGTTCTTATTGGGGGGTTTTTTTGGGGGGGGGGGAGAGGGGAAGGAAGAGAGCACCTGACTTCTGAGCCGCACCCATAGCTGACTGTGCTTGTTTGAAAAAACTAGCCAGATAAAGAGTTTGTTTCTTCAAAACAGAACATACATAAAACTGTTAAATTTGCCAGTAGATAAAAAAGAGGTAAAGAAAAAAGAGCCCTCACTTTGCAGCCCTGCATCCAGCAGCACATTTGGTATAAACTGGCAACTTCTTCACTAGCTTTCACAGTAAGGAGATGCACCAAATTATTCTTTGGGCATAATGTTATTTGTGGTTTAGCCTTTTTTCTGATCATATTGTCACTATGTATGGGGCTGATTCTCATTTATATCAAAGCCCCTTTACACCACTCTGGCAGTGTACGTAGGCCTTTAAAGTGGGCAGAAATTACATTCACACCTACTTCTAGACCTCTCTGTGTTACCAGAATGGTGTAAAGGGGCCTTAGTATAAACAAAAATCAGGTCCTGTATTAACTGGGTGAAATTCTGGATGTACTGAAGTCAAAGAACAGGACTTAATCCATTAGTCATAACTGATTGCTAGGACAGAACTTGGACAAACAAGTTTCAGCCTTTGGGTTGTTCAAAAGCTGTTCCATTTCACTACTTACTATTCATTATTCATGTTGTGTGATTAGTTATCAAAGTCACATGTTATTTTCCTGATTTAGGTGGATGAAACATCTTAAACAAAAGAATTAACAAATAAAATATGGCTCATAGCAATGTGAATACATGTATTTATGCAAATGACAGCCATTCAGTAAATACAGGTGTAAATTAAAAAACAACTCCATGAATATTTGCGGATAGCAAACAAAGACTAAATAAACTGGTTGACTCAAATAGCATTGCAGTATTCAAATGAATGTTTGCAAGCACTGTTTTGCAGTATTTGACCAGGTGAAATAAATAATATATGCACTTTACTGTAAAGTCGAGGATATTTACCAGAACTCATCAAACCTTCTGAATGTTGAATTTAACAAAAATTTTAATCAAAAATTTAAGTTTTGACCAAATATTTTGTCAATTTTTCAGAGTTTTGACCAAGTCTAGAGCTTTCAATGTCCAAAAAAGTTATTGAAATTTCATATGTAAAAAAAGGTTGTGTTTTTTTTTTAATTCTTTTTTTTTTTTTTTAAATTCCCAGAATTTTTTTGGTTGGTTTCATGAGCAGGATCTAGTTTTTATTTGAACAAATCAGAATATTCAACAATGCAAAAAATTGATGAAGACTTTGCCTTAGCTTTTTTTCCCCTTTGTAGTATTTGAGTTGTAACTTAACTGTTGTGAAAGATGTACAACTTACAAAAAGTTCTGAGTTCACTTCAGAAAGACCAATCTATTTGGTGGTAGTAAATAAATAATGTTTGAGAAAAATGACTTAGGGTTTGACCCAAAGCCTGTTCCAATTAATGCAAGGATTCCTGTAGACTTCAATGAACTTTGAATCAGACCGTTCGGTGTAACTTTTGAGATGGGAGTCACAATCGAGTGCTAGTCAACATTCTCAGGAAGGAAACAAGTGTTTCTCTAGACATTTTAATCAGGTTCTAAATGCATCTAAATTACAATACATGAAATTCTGAGAGCTGGCCAAAATATAGGTCAGTTCCTGTCTTCAGGCTGATGTAGATTGATAATTGCAAGACATAAATTATTAAACTGAAAACAAGTTAGGAGACATGTTGATATTTCATAGTACAGACTGAGTGAACGACTCAGCTGTTACTGTATGTCGGAGTGCTCCATGAAAGATCAGAGGTGCACAAAGGATAATAAATAGAGTATGGTGTTAGCAATACCATATGTGCATGTTTGCATGCATATTGCATTGCAATACATACATACAGAACGGTTTTTAAATCAGCCCTTTAGTGTTATGAAAGACAAAAGGAGGCAAGGCCTACTGGAAATTAGAAGAATTTCAAATGTCTTCTGTCACATGCAACCCACTCTTTCCATCTATCCAGTTTAGAGTTCAGCTTTGCTGTCTTAATTTATGCGTGTGTGTGTGTGTGTGTGTGTGTGTGTGTGTGTGTGTGTGTGAGAGAGAGAGAGAGAGAGAGAGACATATAGAAATGTATGTCAGAATCTCACAAATCACTGGGGGAGCTATTGTAAATTATTCAGTTTTGCAAATTTCTGATTAAGAGATCAAACACAACATTAAAAGGCAAGGATAATGCATTGGAAAATATTAATTTATTCTGCTACCTAAAATTTACTTTTAATTATTCATGAGTTATAATGAAGAGTAATGTATTTTGTAAATATGACAGCTTAATAACACAGCACCTCAGTACAGCACATTTGATATTGAGTGTTTGCTGAGCCATGGATGTGGACTACTAATTTTTGTTTATAATAATAAATTTGGTATTTTGAAGTGTAAGTTAGTGATTTCTATTGTATTCTTGTATATTGAAACTAGAAATACCATGCTAACCAACAATTTATTTCCATGCTTGGTAATATCTATCTATCTATCTATCTATCTATCTATCTATCTATCTATCTATCTATCTATCTATCTATCTCTCTATATCTATCTCTCTATATCTATCTCTCTATCTATCTATCTATCTATACTGGAGTTTCTATTAGGGAGTAAAGAAAAAGTTGACTTAAAATGTTTATTTCATCAGTGTCAAATAATTATCTGGTACCAACTTTAATTTGCTGTGTCGTTTACCTGGGCATACAATCCCGCTCATGTCTTATAATAACTCATATACATAATAAAGCTATCCAAACTCAAGTATGTTTTAACATAGCTAATGCATAAATTGCAGATATAATGTAGACTATGCAGTTTGGCGTAGTTTTTCAGGGTCCCGTGCTCTTGTGTCTACACAAATGTGAGAGCCTGGGCCCATGCGAGTTGGGAAGTTCTATTCAATGTCTTCTCTTCACCCTGACCCCATGTCAGCCCCACGTGGGGGTCAGGATGGGAGAGGACAGGGCAGGAAGCCAACTAGTGTCCTCTGGAGTATCACCTTCCCAAGGTTTGGAAGGGAACAAAGCATAATTAAATACAGTTTGAGGAATTTCCCTACCACTTTATTTTTATTTTTCTGCACAGTGGTGACAGGGGTTACAATAGAACTGAACATTACTTACTGTGCCAGGGTCTTCTGTAATCATTACTGTGATGAAAATTGCTAAGGAAGTAATATCGCACAATGGCCAAATTCATTCCATATGTAAATACATTTACATCACACCAAACTAAAGTATGAGTGTCCTCTTAGCCTTCTGCACCAGTTTTACTATATTGATTTAAGACCAAATTTCAAGTTTAACAAGTGCAGTTTTCTTGGAGCTGAGGAAGATTTCTAGGAATTGTTTCATGCTCTGCTCTGCTTTAGACTTTCACTTGAACACAAGCCTTCATCTCAATTTACCATCTCATGAATTCTTCCTATTGCTTGATTATTATGAAATCATGTTTCAGCTGGCAACCTGTCTTGCAAACATTGCTTGGCCAAATCAAACTTGTGTCTGTTAACCAGGATCTTGTATAAGGTATGTGAAGTGAACCCTATCTGGTATGTGAAAGTGCACAAAAAGGCATGAAATTTGATTATTTCCCTCCCTTAGGATTAAATCCAAAAATTGAACATTCACTTTCCCTTTTCTCCCCATCTGTTCCTCTCTTTATGATGATTGAAATGTAACACTCAGGTGGATGGTCCCAAAACCAAAATTTTAAAGATGGCTGGGGAGCAGAATTTGTTCTACAGTGCTATGTACAAGCTGAGCATGTGGACAGAAACCCTAAAGTCAAGGCAATCCAAAGAATCCAACTTTGTGAACCTACAGAATGACTGTAAATGAAGATCTAATATTGAACATTACCTAAAGATGATTTTTAAGATTGCATGTGTCTTAGATAATTAAATAAGTGCTTGGAATGAGATACGTTTAGGATTTGCAGTATTAAAGTTTATTTCCTCTAGTAAGTGTGAAGCAGTACAAGGGAATAATGCTGATATAGAGAAGAGTCTGTGTTTATTTCTTGTAGGTAAAACTGGTACATTTTTCAGTACCAGCACTGTAAACTGTCTACATGAAATGTACAACAGCTGTTTTTTATCCTTCCTGTTCTTGTTACTTCGCTCCAGAGTATGTATGATATATAGAGTTCTCATTATCAATCTAAAGCGGGGTGGGCAAATGTTTTGGCCCAAGGGCCACTTTGGGGTTCAAAATTATGTGGAGGGCCAGGTAGGGAAGGCTATGGCTCCCCAAACACCCTGGCCCCACCCCCTATTTGATCCCACCCACTTCTCGCCTCCTGACTGCCCCCCTCAGAACCACGGACCCATCCAACCTCCCCCAACTCCTTGCCCCCTGATCGCCCCCTCCGGAGACCCCCCATTCTAATTGCCCCACCCAGCACCTCAACCCCTATTTAAGCCCCCTGCTCCTTGTCTCCTGACTGCCCCCCTCCCGAGACCCCATCACCACCCAGGACCCCACCCACTATCTAAGCCCCCCCCTGCTCCTTTGTTGCCGCGCTCAGCTGGATGCTCTGGACCGGGAGAGCGGGGCCCGCGGCTTGCCGCGCTCAGCCCGCTGCTCCGGCCTAGAAGAGTGGTGCCTGCGGCTTGCCATGCTTGGCCTGGCACTCCAGGCTGGATAAAAATGGCCCGCAGGCCGCATATGCCCTGCAGTCCAGAGTTTGCCCATCCCTGATCTAAATATTTAACAGTCGTGGTCTATAGTTCCATAAATTCTGCTGTAGTATGGCTTGACACAGTACCCTAACCAGAGACAGAACACTTTTGTAAACTTGCAGACAAAAAGATGTCACTTTACTTTTTTCAGCAAACTCAGTATACTGGAATAACCACCATTTAACATTACAACTGACATGCAAAAAACAAGGTACCAACACTGAGATTTATAGTAATAGAAAACTATATAACTGAAAGATTACAATTTGCGAGACATATTCTTGGTGCTGAGCACAACAGATTATTAAATGGAATGCATATTGAATCATTCTTACTAATTAGATTGTAATAATGTCATACACGAGAATATCGCAGCTCTCTAATCAAGCAAAAGCTCAATTTCTACCATTTTTGTCTCAGATCCTTTATGACGCTTTTAAAAAACAGGGTTACTTACCTGTAACTGTTGTTCTTCGAGATGTGTTGCTCACATCCATTCCACTATAGGTCAGGCACGCGCTGCGGGCCTGGTTGCCGGGTAGATTTTTCCCCTAGCTGCAGACTGGGCGAGCAGGGAGCCCCCTGGAGTGGCGCCACTGAGGCACTCTATAAGTACCCCTGCGACACAGTCTGGCCCTCAGTTCCTTCTTTGCCGGCTAACCCGACAGTGGGGAAGGAGGGCGGGTCTGGAATGGATGTGAGCAACACATCTCGAAGAACAACAGTTACAGGTAAGTAACCCTGTTTTCTTCTTCGAGTGATTGCTCACATGCATTCCACTATAGGTGACTACAAGCAATACCTAGGAGGTGGGGTCGGGTGGACCCATTGCTGATCGTAAGACCGCTGACCCAAACGCCGCATCGTCCCTGGTTTGCTGGACTATGGCGTAGTGGGCGGCGAAGGTGTGGACGGAGGACCAGGTAGCCGCCCTGCAAACGTCCGTGATAGGGACTCCTTCCCGGAAGGCCGCAGAGGACGCCTGCGCTCTCGTGGAATGTGCTGTTACTTTCTCAAGCGGTTTGCCCGCGAGTTCATAACAGGTGTGAATGCACGAGGTGATCCAGGAGGAGAGCCTTTGGGCGGAAACTGGTTGGCCCTTCATTCTCTCTGCAACGGCCACGAAGAGTTGCGTTGTTTTCCTGAATTGCTTTGTTCTGTCTAAATAAAAAGCAAGAGCCCTCCTAACGTCCAACGTGTGCAATTGTTGTTCCCTTCCAGAGGTGTGTGGCCTAGGATAAAAGACTGGGAGACAAATGTCTTGGTTCACATGGAAGGGAGAGACCACCTTAGGCAGGAAGGCCGGGTGGGGACGTAGCTGCACCTTGTCATTGTGGAAGATAGTGTATGGCGGCTCGGAGGTCAGTGCACGGATCTCCGACACTCTACGAGCCGAGGTGATGGCTACTAGGAATGCCACCTTCCAGGAAAGGTGGAGTAAGGAACACGTGGCGAGGGGCTCGAACGGGGGCATCATAAGGCGTGAGAGCACCAGGTTGAGGTCCCAGGGTGGAACGGGACACTTGACGTTCGGGTACATTTTATCCAGGCCCCTGAGGAAACGGTATACCACAGGATCTGAAAAGACTGAGTGGTTCCCCTGGCCCGGATGAAAAGCTGATATGGCAGCGAGGTGGACGCGTATAGTAGAAGTAGAAAGGCCCTGGTTTCTAAGGCCTAAGAGGTAGTCCAATATGCGCGGGATAGCCGCCTCACTTGGGACTACATCATGTTGTCTGCACCATGCAGAAAAGCGGGTCCACTTGGCTGTATAGGTACTTCTGGTGGATGGTTTTCTACTACCCAGAAGGACATTCTGTACCTCAGTCGAGCATAAGAGCTCGGGACCTCTCAGCCATGGAGTAGCCACGCTGTGAGGTGGAGGGACTGCAAGTCCGGATGCAGGAGGCGACCGTGGTCCTGCGAGATCAGGTCGGGCCACAGCGGGAGGCTGATGGGAGGGGCCCTGGACAGCCGGAGGAGGGACGCATACCAGCATTGCCTGGGCCAGGCCGGGGCTATGAGGATGACCTGTGCCCTGTCCCGTCTGATCTTCAGGATCACCTTGTGGAGAAGCGGGATCGGAGGGAACGCGTAGAGCAGGTGCCCCGTCCAGGGTAGGAGGAAGGCATCTGTCAGGGATCCCCGGGAGCCGCCTCGAAAGGAGCAGAACTGGAGGCACTTCCTGTTCTGCCTGGAGGCGAAGAGGTCGATGTGGGGAAATCCCCACCTCAGGAAGATCGGTCGGATGACATCCGGCCGAAGGGACCACTCGTGGGACATGAATGACCTGCTGAGGTGGTCCGCCAGCGTGTTCTGAATCCCGGGGAGGAAAGAGGCCACCGGGTGAACGTCGTGGGCTATACAAAACTCCCATAGGAGAATCGCCTCTTGACACAGGGGACTGGATCGGGCCCCGCCCTGCTTGTTTATGTAGTATTGGGCAGTGGTGTTGTCTGTCAACACTGCCACACAGTGACCCTGTAGTGTGTCCCGGAACGCTTGGCACGCGAGTCTGACGGCCCTCAGCTCCCGGACATTGATATGGAGGCAGAGGTCTGACTCCGACCAGCGGCCTTGTGTCCTGAGATCCCCTAGGTGAGCTCCCCAACCCATCGACGAGGCGTCCGTCACTAGGGACATGGACGGGCTGGGGGGGAGGAAGGGGACCCCTCGGCACGCATTGCTCTGGTCTTCCCACCAAGTCAGAGCGGATAGGGTGGCGATGGGGATAGAAAGGAGGGTGTCCAAACTGTCCCTTCTTGGCCGGTAGGCCACTGCGAGCCACGATTGCAGTGGGCGTAGTCGCAGTCTGGCGTGCTGTATCACGTAGGTGCACGACGCCATGTGGCCTAACAGGCTGAGGAAGACTCTGGCCGTGGTCATTGGACAGCTGCGAAGTTGTCTGATGGCCGACTGGATGGCGAGAAACCGGGGCTGGGGCAGAGATGCCCTTGCCACCCTGGAGTCTAGTAGGGCCCCAATGAACTCTATGCTCTGGGTGGGCTCCAGGGTGGACTTCCCCTCGTTGAGGAGGATTCCCAGGCGGTCGAAGGTGTTGATGACCAGACGCACGTGTTCTGACACTTGGACCCTGGAGGTGCCCCGGATCAGCCAGTCGTCTAGGTACGGATATACCTGTACCCCGCGGCGCCGCAGGAACGCCGCCACTACTGCCATGCACTTCGTGAATACCCTGGGCGCGGTGGACAGGCCGAAGGGCAGGACTGCGAATTGATAATGTTCTTCCGCTATTAGAAAGCGGAGGTAGCGCCTGTGAGAAGGTTTGATGCTCACGTGGAAGTAGGCATCCTTCATGTCGAGGGCAGCGAACCAATCTCCCGGATCCAGAGAGGGAATAATAGTACCCAAGGTGACCATGCGGAACTTGAACTTGATCATGTAGGTGTTGAGTTCGCGCAGGTCCAGGATGGGCCGGAGGCCCCCTTTCGCCTTGGGGATTAGGAAGTAGCGGGAGTAGAACCCCTTTCCCCTGAACTCCTGTGGTACAGGTTCGATGGCTCCCAGTGCGAGGAGCGACCTGACCTCCTGTACAAGCAGTTGCTCGTGAGATGGGTCCCTGAAGAGGGACGAGGGAGGTGGGTGGGTTGGAGGAGTGGAGGAGAGTTGGAGGGAGTATCCCACCTCCACCGTGCGGAGGACCCACTGGTCTGATGTGATGTCCGACCATGCACGGTGGAAGTGAGACAAACGGTCTCCGAAGGGAGGATCCAGGACTGTAGTTATTAAGCTGCCCCCGGGCGCACCATCAAAAGTTGGACCTAGGCCCCTGGGGAGGCTTAGGTCCCCGCTGTTTCCCGCCCTGCCTAGGCCCCTGACGCTTGCGGAAGGGGCGGTTTCTCCTGCTGGAGGAGTCCTGTGGCTGGCGGGCGGGTGGGAAGAACTTCCGGCGCGGAGGGATGAAGGGGCGCCTTTGCGGCCCCGGGGTGTGCATGCCGAGGCCCTTGAGGGTCACCCCTCTGTCATTGAGGGCCTGGAGCCGCGCGTCTGTGTCCTCCGAAAAGAGGGCCTGTCTCTCAAACGGGAGGTCCTGGATTTTGTACTGCATCGCCGGGGCAAGGCTGGATGAGCAGAGCCATGCTGCCCGGCGAAGGGCTATGCCCGAGGCCATTGTCCTGGCCGCTGAGTCTGCTGAGTCCAGGGCCGCTTGCAGGGTGTGCCTTGAGATGTCCCTGCTCTGAGTTAGAAGGGCCCTAAACTCCTGTCTGCTCTCCTGGGGGAGAGCGGTCTCGAATTTGTTGAGGGCCTCCACTGTATCAAAGTGGTGCCTACTCATTAGGGCCTGATGGTTAGCCACCCTGAGTTGGAGGCCCCCGGAGGAGTAAACCTTCCTGCCAAAGTGGTCCAGCCTCTTGGCGTCTTTGGCCTTAGGTACCTGGGCCTCCTGTCCATTGCGCTCTTTATTGTTCACCGACTCCACCACCAGGGAGGAGGGCGTAGGGTGAACATACAAATACTCATAGCCCGTGGCCGGGACAAAGTAGCGCTTCTCTACCCCCCGGGCGGTGGGGGGGATGGAGGCGGGGGTCTTCCAGACCGACGTGGTGTGCGCTTTAATCGTATTAATGAAGGGCACAGCCACACGTGCCGGGGTGCCCTTTGTTAGCATGGTGGTGACAGGGTCATCCACCATCTGGATCTCCTCAAGGGGCAGGTTCATATTTTTCGCAACTGCCTGGAGGAGGTGCTGGTAATTGGAGAGTTCCAGGGCGGGCGGGCTGTTGGAAGAGGTGCCCGCCACCGCCTCTACCCCCACTGGGGAGGCGTAAGGACCTGGCTCTCGGGGGCTGTGTATTGCCGACGGCTGGCTGGCCGAGGATGGCCCCGGTAGGTCCTGCCGAGCAGCCCTCTCACAGACTGGGAACCCTGGCTCAGACTGGGTTTCCCCGGGCTGGTCATGCTCCCATGCCACCCATTCTGGCCAGGCCGGGTTTTGGGTGGCTGGGGCTGGTCCCATTATTGGAGGGGACGCTGAGGCAGAGGAGTGCCATGGAGCCGCTGTAGTGGCCGACTGGAGGGCCTTAGGCGGAGAGTCATGCCGGGTTTGTGTGCCCGCAGACTCTCTACGCCTCCGGCGCCGAGGGCTTCTCGACCGGTGCCGGGAGAAGTGACTGCCCCCTGAAGATCGGCTGCTGCTGGATCCACTTCTACGGGATCCACGGTGCCGCGATGACGACCGGTGCCGGGCTGATCGCCGGTGCCGCGACGAGGTCCGGTGCCGGGGCGAGCGGCGGTGCCGCCTAGATGTGGAGCGCCGATGTCTGCGGTGCCGCGACGACGAACGGTGCCGAGGAGATCGGTGCCGTGTGGAGCGTGACCGGTGCCGTGACGACGAGCGGTGCCGGGAAGATGAGCGGCTCGGCGATCGGCGTCCAGAGCGGCCCCTGTGGCAGCTGACGGACCGGTGCCGGGAGTGCGACCGGTGCCGGGAGTACGACCGGCGTCTGTCCGTGCGGGAGTGCCGGGACTCCGACCGGCGCCAGGACTCAGACCGGCGGCCGGAGCGCGATCTGCGCGACCGGCCATGAGGAGACCCGGAGCATGGTCTCAACTCATTGCGGCGCCGAGACTGCGACCGGTGCCGGGAGACTGACCGGTACCGGGAGTTTGATCGGCGCCGCGAGATCGATCGGCGTCCGTGCCCAGCCGGGCTTCGAGCCGCGATCTCCGTCACGGTCATGGGCGGCTTGCCCCTAGACCGGACAGGTTGCTGAGGGGTATCCTCCGCAAGCAACCTCCTCGCAGCAGTGAACGCCTCCGGCGTGGAGGGAAGCTGCTGCGGAATCGGCACCCTGAGTGGCGAGACCACTGGCACCGGACTCGACGGGGCCTCCTGCGGCGCCGGAGTCGTCGGTGCGGGTGCAGGCGGCTGTGCCTCTGGTCGGCTCCCCGGCGGCGACCGTGGGCGCGTGGGCGGCGCCGGAGGCTGCACTCGGTCCGGTGCCGATGCTGGGCGCGGCTCCGAGTCCTTTCTGCGCTTAGCGCTGGGGGAGCGCGACCGGTGCCGAGGCTTTGCTTTGGCCGGCTTGGGTGCGGGGCCCGGTGCCGCACTCGAGTCCGGAGTGAGAGCCGCCTCTAACAGGATCTGCCGCAGGCGGGATTCTCTGTCCTTGCGGGTCCTGGGTTTGAAAGCCCTGCATATTTTGCAGGAGTCTGCCAAGTGCGCTTCCCCGAGGCACTTCAGGCACTTGGAGTGTGGGTCCCCCGCAGGCATGGGCTTCCCACACTCCGCACATGGCTTGAATCCCGGAGCCTTGGATGACATGGCTCCGGTGGCAGGGAAAAACCCCTGCACCTAACTATTTACACTATAGAACTATGTAAACTAACTATACAACTACTTAACAAGAACGATTAGTAAGAACAATAGAAATAACAGCTAGGAGATAAGGAGGACGCTCAAGAGCAGTACTCCTGTTCCGACTACCAGCGCGAGCGGTGAAGAAGGAACTGAGGGCCAGACTGTGTCGCAGGGGTACTTATAGAGTGCCTCAGTGGCGCCACTCCAGGGGGCTCCCTGCTCGCCCAGTCTGCAGCTAGGGGAAAAATCTACCCGGCAACCAGGCCCGCAGCGCGTGCCTGACCTATAGTGGAATGCATGTGAGCAATCACTCGAAGAACAACACTGGGTTGTCTTGTGATTCTAGAGCAACAAAATTGTTGATAATGCCATTCTAGAGCAAGAAGTCTTGATTTCCCTCTTTCCTGTATAAGTATTACTCACCTGAGCATTGATAGAGAAGAACATAAGAATGGCCATACTGGGTCAGACCAATGGTCCATCCAACCCAGTATCCTGTCTTCTGACAGGTGCATCAGAGGGAATGAACAAAACAGATAATCATCAAGTGATTCATCCCCTGTTGCCCATTCCTAACTTCTGGCAAACAGAGGCTGGTGACACTTTAGAGCATGGTTTTGCATCCCCGCCCATTCCTGGCCAATAGCTATTGATGGACCTATCCTTCATGAATTTATCTAGTTATTTTTTGAACCTTGTTATGGTTTTGACAAATACATCCTACACTTTTTGAAGGGGTGCTCAGGATTTAGCTGCCTAACTTTCATTGCCATCCATGGCAGTCTCACATTTCAGGTGCCAGGCAAAATTGTGGAATGCTTTCATCCTATTGCTTCCATCTATAGGGAACCCCAGGTAATTAGTTAAAACCAGAATTTAGCCTGGAAAAATTAACAAGGTGTGGAAAGCACTCAGTCTCTGTGCAAACTAAGCACTTAAAATATGGTTTTAAAATAAATTGTGGCATGATTCAAGCTGGGTAAAATTCCACTATCCCTTTTCATAACTCTTGATTTTGTTCTAATATGCTGTGCTTGCCAATTTTATCAGCATGTTTATCAGAAGTCTAAACTCATAACACTGGGAGTCCTTATAATGTATCCTTTAAACCTCAGAATCCCACTAAGAAGTACATAGGGGTTCACTTTCTGACTTAGGTAGGTTCCATAGCCAGCACAACAGCAGAAGCCCTACTTGTTGCTGCAGGCTTGTTAGGGAGTTGAGTAGGGAGGTGGGTACCTGCTTCCACCTGTTGTTTTTTTTAAGGTGGTATTCCACTGCCCACTAGCCAATGCAAGGATATTCCTAATAGACATGGCACGCCAGTGGCCAGCAGGTATCAGAGAATGGGGCCAGTCCTCAAGTTCCAAGTCCTGCAATCTAGTAGCACTTTGATGGCAAGTATTAATATTGTTGTTTGTTATTTGCATTACAGTAACACAGCAAGATCCCAGACATGGGCTTGGTGCTATACAGATCTGTCCGTGTCCTATAGAGAGTCCTCCCTGGGTATTTTCTAAAATCATATGTTTGATATGCTAGTGTATGGTAGTGTAAATTGTGTTTCACTTAGCCCAGAGTATTTACTGTTTAAATGTTAATCCAGTAGGGAAAAGGTATGAAATAGTGCAATGTTCAATACTTCCATGTTTTTTATAACATCTCACACCTGTGTTTTACATCAACTAATCAGCCGATTCAGCACTATGTCTCTCAGGCCCTTTATATTGTGGCTTAAAACAACTAAATCATCAAATTCAGCCCTAGGTTTATATTCCAGGCAAACGTCGTATGAGCAAGACTTTAATCCACTTTATGGGAACAATTTCTTAACACTTCATCTGTCAAAATCTACAGAACAAAACCCTTGCTAAATCCTGTTAGCTTACAGGGACCATGACAAAGAACATTTGTTCACCATTTGTTGTCACTACATCTTTTTACTACCTGTATGTTGAATTTCATTCATATTTTATAATTCAATGAAACATAGCAACACTGAGACGGTCATGTGCAATAGATTGAGGAAATGCTCATGCATATCTGTTATGTAGTGTTTATGCACAAGTTGTAATGGATCTCCTCTCCCACACGTTAGACAGCCCAGCTACTGAAGAGGGAGTCCCCTTTACATGTCAATAGTGTGCTAACGAACTAAATCAATCTGAAAACTAAATCAAATGTGATTTTGATTGTGGTCTTTGGATGTCTCAGAGATGATTGGTCTTCAAACAAATTATGCCTTTCCTCCCATTTAAATCTTCCAGTTGTTTCCTTAAAAGAAAATGTCATGTGCTCCAATATGTCCGACCATCCTGGATGATGGGATGTTCACCCCTGTCTTTGTCTCATCAGACCAGGAATAGAGGCTGTTACTATGTAATGCTGCATGTGTTCCTTATTAGTACAATACAAAGAAAGGTATATTGAATTAGTATGGAGTAAATGATCTACTTATGGGTTATACAAATGTCTGTCCTCACAAAATGCCCATCACACAGTGTTAATGCAGTACACACAACCAGCTAGGAAACCTAGTATACCAGTGGAGATGCATATTTATATAAATTTCAGACAGTTGAGGGGGACAAGCTTTTGTTTGTACTTTATTTTGTGTGCTGCTAAATATCTTTGGAATGATCACTCTCTAAAGATACTCATTTTCCATAGATAGGTTTAAGTATAACCTTCAATCAAACTTTGGATGCTTTGCAGGCATTCATTGCAGAGCTATGGAAACCATTTAAAAATAGACATAGAACTAACTCCTTGCTTCCATTTAAGTCAATAAACAAAGACCCATTGACCTCAGTGGGAGAGCAATGAGTCCAGAGAGCTAAATTTGTACGGACCCCTTTGCTGTTCCCCATTAATATAAATCTATTGGGGGCCCTTTGTTCCCTTCAGCTGCCCAGCCCCCCTCTTTCTCTGTAGTTGTAGTATGGACACTGTGTTTGTGAGTCTGACCAATTGCTTACATTAGGTTGAGGAAGGAATTTTTCTCATTGGGCCAAATTAGCAGAGGGAGAGGGTGTGTGTGTGTGTGTGTGTGTGTGTGTGTGTGTGTGTGTGTGAGTGAGAGAGAGAGCGCGCGCGACAGACCAATGCATAGTTCACAGACCCTTTGGTATCTTTTTAGTCCCCTCATGGGAAAGAGGGTGAAAGAATTCAGAAGTTAGTTGAGTCCTAGGTCAGGGAAGGTCTCCTGTATTATGGGTTGTATGATGGGAGTCTTTTAACCACACATTAGACCCATTTATATGATTTTAAAAGTCCTCTTATTTGAAAACTATTTTCAATTGAAAACAAAAACTCTCCTCACACAACCATCCCCTCCTCTCTCTTTTTTTCAGGTTCCACAAAGGACTTAATTGAAACTTGTTGTGCAGCTGGACAACAGTGGGCTATAGACAATGGGGAATGCACAGAAATCCCAGTCAGTGGGACTGATGGTGATATTTGCAGGTACGTATACCAAAAATGAAGCGCTCCAGAGTCATTCAGTGAGCATTGCTTTAGGGGAAGCCTGAGGATTTTGTGAATTGGCCAATCTCCAGGAAACTAGAACCAAGCCCATCCTCCGGATTTGACTGCTGGCTGACTGGCAATATGTCAGGGGGGAATTAGAAGAATTTCCCCCAAGATCTAGAACCTAATGTAAACAGAAGCTTTTAAAGTTTTTTTTTGTTCCTGCTGCTCAAAAACAAAATCCAGTGTTTAGTTTCCCTGTTGTATCGAAATTGGTGGAGGTTTTAGGTTTTAGGACAGTGCTGCCAAATGTTCTTTACACTTTTGTTGACAAATATTAAATTTAATTATTTTCCTTACTTTCTTTTAATGGTGAACTTGACAGCTAATCTGGTAGGTGGGAGAATATGTTCCAAAGACTAGATTCTGATGCTCTTGCTCACCTGTAATAGCACGCCACTCGTCACATAGCCCCATTGGAATCCAGGGAAGTGCTTGCCACATAGAGAACTGCCCTAGGAGAGTGAGGATATCCGATCTGATCCCAATGTGGAGAAGAAAAGGATAGCAGTTAAGAAAAGAGCAGGGTAACATGGGTAATATGTTAATTTTTCTCTTTCTAGTGTGAAAAAGGGGCAGAAGTAGAAACAAAATACTTTGACAGGTTTCAGAGTGTCAAATATGAAAACCATGTGGATTCTTTAAAGCAATTTTAACATTTTAGTCTTATTTCTGAACTTGTGCTGGTGCAAAGCAGCAATAAATCTATTGATGTCAGAGGTGCTACACTGTTGAAAACCAATGGAAGTGAGATTAAAGTCCAGTCCATGGGGTTGTAATATAACAGTATTTGTGCACAACAAATATATGATTTGGAAAACATAAGCTCCACTTCTGCTCTTGCAAAATTACAACAGTTGCACTCATACACGTATTTTAAAGATTCAAAAACTTCACATAACAAATCTGTATCCTATAAGTCAACCAGATGCTATAGTGACAGACACACAGAAAACCTGGACCGAAAACCCATTGTGCCCACTGTTGTTTGCACCTGCATTATGCAGCTACACATACATGTGGGCAACCAAGTACCTGCAAGGAAGCAGCTAACTCAGTTCTGTTGGTATCCAGAAAAATACAGAATGACATAGAATCTACAGGTTAACTACTATTGTGTCCAGGATAACAAATTATTAACAATTAGATTTTTGCAAATGATCAAAAGTCCACCTGATCTTGTGTCACAGCTGAAAGATGAAAGGGCCAGATCTTCAGCTGGGGCAAAAGAGCACCGCCCCATGGGGCTTGTAGCTATTCCAATTTACACCAGTTGAGGAGAGCCTAGAATGTCCCAACATTAGTGTCCTGTAGCACTATGCTGAGGCATTTGATCAGTACAGATTCCAAGGCTGTGATGCTACTAACTAGATCAGCGGTCGCCAACCAGTGGTCCGTGGACCACTGGTGGTCCGCGAGAAAATTTTGGTGGTCCGTGGAGAAATTTGGACATTATTTGTAATTTTTAGGAAGATAAGTCCCTAGTAAAGGCTTCTTATTTGATAGCACTTCAAATCGCGAAAAGTAGAAAGCCGTATACGATTGGAGAAGAATTAATTAAGCCTTGCTTGTTACAAGCTTGTGAAGAGGTTTTGGGGAAACAGGCTGTCCAGAAACTGAAAGTAATTCCTATGTCCGCTAACACTGTGAGGCGCAGAATTGAAGACATGGCCGAAGATATTGAAAATCAAGTGATTGAAATGGTGAAAAATTCAACGTTTTATTCAATTCAACTTGACGAATCAACAGACATAACTAACAAGGCAGTTCTCCTTTGTTTTGTGAGGTTTGAGTGTCAAGGAGAGCTAAAGGAAGAACTCCTCTGTTTGCTCAACTTGCCAGGTAGAACAACCGGCTCTGAGATTTTCGAATCACTTAATGGTTATTTCCTGAGACACGGTATTTAATGGAAGAAATGTGTTGGGATATGCACAGATGGTGCCGCAAGCATGACCGGGCATCGTTCAGGAGTTGTTACAAAAGTGAAAGATGTTGGACACCCAGACATCTTGTTTACTCATTGTATTATACATCGTGAGCAACTTACGGCGAAAGGAATGTCTCCAGAACTGCACGAAGTACTCTCTGATGTAATTAAAATTGTAAATGAAATTCGGCACAAGGCGCTCAATTCTCGAATATTTGAGGCACTTTGTGAAGAAATGGGCTCTCAATATACTCATCTTCTTCTTCACGCTGAGGTGAGATGGCTGTCGGGGGGCAAAATACTAACCCGATTGTTCGACCTGCGCCAAGAAGTCAAGTTATTCTTCCAGCAGCAAAATAATTCGAAATTCCAAGATCTCTTGTCCGATGATGATTGGCTAGCCAAGCTTGCATACCTGGCAGATATTTTTTCACTGTTAAACGAGCTAAACATGTCCTTGCAAGGACAGCTTACAGACGTGTTCACACTGCGAGGTAAAATGGATGCATTTCAAAAGAAAATATTGCTGTGGCAAATGCGGTTGGCTGAAGAAGATCCGCAAATGTTCCCGAAGCTTGATGAGTATATGAAAGAGGAGGATGTCAACTGACAGGTAATAACCATTGTTCGACAGCACTTACGGTCGCTCACAGAATCTTTTGGCCGTTATTACCCAAAGGAAGAGGACCCCAGACATGGCAATATGTGGGTCATGGATCCATTTTTGGCGAAAATTGAAGATAGCAATTTGAGCATGAAAGAAAAAGAAAGCCTAATCGATCTATCATCTGATGACAATCTCAAAACTAAATTCCACTCGTCCTCATCAAGACATCATTTTTGGCTCTCCGTAAAAAGTGAGTACCCAGTGCTGAGTGAAAAAGCCATCAAAATTTTGATTCCATTTGCAACAACCTATTTGTGTAAAAAGACATTCTCATCTGTTACGGCAATCAAAAACAAGTACCGCTGTTGGCTTGAAATACAAACGGCTCTCCGTGTTGCAGTGACGTCATTGGAGCCAAGAATCCATAAACTTATTTCAAACAAGCAGCAACAAATATCACTAATAATTTTGTTATAATTAAACAAGCTTTAATAATTTTGTTTAATTATAACAAGTGCATTTCATATTAATAAAATGGAACTTTTATGATCATTATTTTATAGATGTTTGTACCTTTAAAAAAAAATTCATGTTAGTGGTCCGCGGGATTCAAAATTGTGAGTTTAGTGGTCCATGAGGTCTGAAAGGTTGGCGACCACTGAACTAGATCACCCACACCGCCTCTTGCAGCACCTGGATTTTCCTTCTTTATTCTCACCTCTATCATATCCCCCCAATCATCTTTTTTTAAGATCAACAGTCCCAGTCTTTTAAATCTCTCCTCATATGGAAGTTGTTCTATAGTTTTAATCATATTTGTTGCCCATCTCTATACTTTTTCCAATTCTAATGTATCTTTTTTGAGATGGGATGACCAGAAATGCACTAAATATTCAAAGTGTAGACTGATACAGTGATATTTATATTTTCTATCTTAATACCTATCCCTTTGATAATGGTTTCTAACATTCTGATATCTTTTTGACTGCTGCTACACATTGAGTAGATGTTTTCAGAGAACTATTCATGATCACTCCAAGATCTCTTTCTTGAGTTTTAATGACTAATTTTTAATGACATCATTTTGTATGCATAGCTGGCCCTAAAGAAGTTACAATAAGTAACTAGAAAAATGACCAGTTGCACTTCCTATAGCACTGGATCACCATTGTACTCTTTTTGTATTGGAAAGGATCTTTTCATGGCAAAATGTTATATTTCTGAGGAACATTAATCCATGCAGACTTCAGCCTTTCAACAGCAGCTAATGATTTTTGGGTTGTAGGTGCTTTATATCCAAAAAACTACTTTATTCAGTGTTGGTCTTTTGGGTGTTTTCAAAGAGCCATAATAGATATCAATAAAATGTCAGATGTCCTATGATGGCAGTAAAGAAATAGATTAAATCCTCAAATATGGTTGGACATTAGCCACTAAAATTTCAAAGAAACCTTTGTTTTTTCTAGTTGGCAATTCTATTGGGAACAAGAAGCAAATGTTACTGGAAAAACAAAACACAAAGGGGAAAAAAGACCTTCTTCCTTTGTTCAACCACAGACCATTGATTAACTGATAACACTAGTCATACATTTTCCAGCATGTAAATATTAACTTAAACCTATTGCAGCTGGCCATTGACATTTTAAGTGTGAATGGCCAATGGCCAAATTGCAGTCACAAGCTAGTTGTGCAGGAATATGAGACATCTTCTTCCAATTTTTTTCCCCAAGCGTCAGGAAAAAAATGAATTGGAAATATTTTTTCTCAGGGGGGAAAAAAGGGAAGGGAGAGTATTCTTCCAGGGAGACTTGTTTCTTTGGTCTAATAATCATACAGATCTTATTTTTGGCTTGGAACTTTCTGTCGGTAAAGGCTATCCAACTGGTTATTAGCCATTGGCTGTTAAAAAGCAACATCCCTTACAACCCGTGCATGTTTGTGAGACCGCAGGCTGGAGAGGATTGAGTTTACACCCTTTGGGTGCACTATTACAGGGATGCCCCCATTGGGCAATTCTTGTACTTTGTGGCAGGCACTGGAAAAATAAAGGGTTCTGCCTGGAGAAAGTAAATCCTTTCCCTACTTCTCCTGTATCACCTCAAAATGGGTCCACCACAAAAACACAAGGTTAAGACCATGAGTATAATACTATATGTCACTGGTGAGCAACCTGCGGCCCATCAGGGTAATCCATTGGTGGGCCGCAGGACAGCTTGTTTACATTGACTGTCCACAGGCACAGCTGCCCACAGTGGCCGCGGTTTGCTGTTTCTGGCCAATGGGAGCTGCGGGAAACGGTGGGGGCTAACTGCCACTTCCTGCAGCTCCCATTGGCTGAGAACGGCAAACTGCGGCCACTGGGAGCTGCAGGTGGCTGTGCTTGCAGACGGTCAATATGAACAAACTGTCTCACGGCCCACCAGCAGATTACCCTGATGGGCCACATGCAGCCCTCATGCTGCAGGTTGCCCACCACTGCTATATGTTGATTGAGGTTTAATCCATTGGTCTGTAGTATTTATATAGTGCCAGACATTGTTATCTGAATGCTGATTGATAGATTATAAAGTCAGAAGAAACCATTGTTATCATCTAGACCAGTGGTTCTCAAACTTTTTCTATTGGTGACCCCTTTCGGACACCAGGCCTCTAAGCACGACTCCCCTTAGGGGTCGGGGGCGGAGCATGGGCTGGGCTGTGGGGGGTGTCAGCAGCCCCCCGGGGCAGGGCTGAGCTGGGGGGGTGTGGGTGTAGGGTTGCCAGCCCCCTAGGGCAGGGGCCGGGCTCAGGGGAGGGTGCCAGCAACCTCCCGGGACAGGGGACAGGGCCCGGGGTGCCGCCGGCAGCGCGCCGTGGCAGGGCCTGGGGCTTGAGTTGCTGCTGGCAGGCCTATGCGGCAGCGGCATGGGCTTGGGGCGCCGCTGGCAGCCCGCTGCGGCAGGGGCCGGGGCCGGGGCTTGGGTAGGGTAACCAGATCGCAAGAGCAAAATATCAGGACACGGTGGGAGGGGGGGGGGGCTGGGGGCGTGCAAGGATATTTTGGCACCCTAGGCAAAAATTTTACCTTGCACCCCCCCTCCCCTTTTCCCAGAGCATTGCTTATTATAATTTTTTTAAATGAATATTGGATAATGTAATGTAGCATGGGGCAGAGGGTTGGGGTATGGAGGGGGCTCTGGCTGGGACTGGGGATAAGGTGGTTGGGGTGTTGGAGGGGCTCAGGGCTAGGGCAGAGGGCTGGGATGTGGGGGGAGTGCTCTGGCTGGGGCTGGAGATGAGGGGTTTGGGGTGCTGGAGTGGTTCAGGGCCTGAATAGAGGGTTGGGGTGCGGTGGGGGGATAAGCTGTTGCTGGGTGTGGGCTCTGGGGTGGGGCAGGGCTGGGGATGAGTTTGGGACAGGTACAAGCAGGCTGTTCCGGGACTGGGGCCAGAGAAGAGGACTCTCCCCATCCCTTTCCCTGCCAGAAGTAGCAAGCTCTGGGGCAGGGCCAGGGCCCCCCCTTTCTTGCTCCCCCAGCAGCAAACTCACTCACCCAGCAGCGGGGACCCGGGCGGGCGGGCGGGTTGACAGCTCCCGCCCGGGTCCCAGCAGCCAGGGACCCAGGCGGGCGGGCGGGCTGCTAGCTGCCGCCCGGGTTGTAGCAGCCGGGCGGCAGCCGGGTCCCAGCAGCTGGGCGGGCTGACAGCTCCCGCCCGGGTCCCAGCAGCCGGGGACCCGGGTGGGCGGGCGGGCTGGTTGACGGCTCCTGCCCGGGTCCCAGCAGCCAGGGACCCAGGCGGGCGGGCAGGCTGCTAGCTGCCGCCCGGGTCCCAGCAGCCGGGACCCGGGCGGGCGGGCTGACAGCTCCCGCCTGGGTCCCAGCAGCCGGGACCCCGGCGGGCTGACTGCCGGCTGCCGTGATAAGTGATAATTTAAAAAATTATTAAATAACGGACTTTCGGCTTTAACGGACACCCCCTCGCCCGAATTAGTCCGTTCTATCGAGGTTTTACTGTATACATGTAAAAAGAAAGCAGATGAAATGTAACGAATAAATATATTTTTATCTCCAGTGACATACATTTTTACTGTGTATTCTTGCAACCTGATGACACTACCTTTTGAATGCCAGTTAACACTTAATCCTGTTCCATTTTTGCAGAATTTCTCAGAAGCAGTGTTGTGTCTCCTACTTAAAAGAAAACAGCTGTGTTGCTGGCATGATTGCAGCCAAGGAAGGAGATTTGTGTGGACCCGATGAAAGTGACACCTGTGGAAGATCTTTTTATAAGGCAAGACCCTTTAGTACTTTTGCAAGTCCTGTTCTGATGCAGATGTATTGAGTTTTGTACAAGGTTTCTAAAGGTGCTTTATATTTGTGTCATGGAGTTTAGTTATTTATAAATTTGCATGGGTAAGGCATGGGAATTATACTTTGGTAGTTTGCATTCAGGCTTAATTGTGCCTGAGAGTTCTAAAACTTTGTAATGAGATAATTTGTATTGTTCCTCTCTCATTGTTAAGATTAAACTTGCTGTTTTATTATTGCTTTCTCCATTTTGAAGAGGGTGGGAGAAGTTTATTACAGTTTTTATATCTGCAATAGTAGATTTTAGAAAAATGATAGGGAAAAGCCTAATCAAAGATATAATTGGAAAGGCCCATTACTGAATAATTTGTCAGCTTAGACACATTATGGAATAGCAGTTTAATTTACCAACTAAACAAAATTTTTGACAAGAAACAGATATTTAGATTACCATAGAGGCTTTTCCTCATAAATAAAGAAAGGATATTAACTGGTGGTTTGAGTAATGAACCATGTGCCAGAACCTCAGTCAGTCTAAATCAGCTTAGCTCTATTGAAGTTAAAGGAGCTAAGCCAATTAAGCCAGCTAAGATTCTGGCCTCTTATTTGTTATGCACGTTTCTCCAGTTTGAGCCTGAAGTGATGGTTTCAGAATTGCTAAAAAACTGAACAGGTTTATGTAGGTGTTTGTATGCTCAAATGTAATATTCTATTGTGTCAGCAGGAAACTTATTAGCACTGTCTGTTCTAATGCATCTGTGAGTCTTGCAAATAATTTTATTTGTTGGTAAGGAAAATATAATGTCATCTGTGTAGTATAGGGTTTAATTAGGTATGCAGGCTTATCATTTCTAAGTCTTCAAAATAATATTTGTAAAGAGACAAAATTCTGTCATCAGAAACATGCAGAGAAATCAATAAAACTTTCACAACTCTATTTGTGGGTAGATTTTGGCCTTTAGTTACTTCAGAAATAAGGCAAATATGCTACTCTTAGATCTGTGGGTGGGTGTCATATATGCAGTGCAGCGCCTTGTTGCTGCACTGTGCTTGTTTCACCCACAAGGAACTCTCAATGAGGAAGGACAGGTCGATGATGACTTCTGCCGGCATAGCTATGTCAGGTAGAAGTGTGATCCCCGACCAGCATCGTCGTGCCAGCAGAAGTCCCTTGTGTACTCCCAGTTACATGGCAAAGCTGTCCTTTTCCTGGGATAGCTCATTTTGTTTGTCATGGGGGTGGTTTCACTCTACTAGTACAAAGTCCACTGTGCAGCTTTGCCAGTCTAGTATTCCTATGCCAGTGGAGCACTCCTACTTTAGATGTAAGTGAAGAGGAGAATTTTGCCAACCGCTTGTGTCTTGGTTGTAGTAATACCTCAGTCCTCAGCACTGTGAATCCATGCTATGCAGACGTTTAATGTAATGCTTTCATTCAAATGAAATGGGTTTAAACTCTACTCTCTTCAAGGCAGGGGCTTTGCTTTTCTATTCTGTCTGCGCAGCTCCTAGGATATAGTGGCTGCTACGAGAAAGAAAAATCAATAATAAAAATAATAGTAAATCACATCTCTGGAAAATTAAGAAAGATGTTTCAACAGTATTATAATCAAACATTTCTCCTTTCATTGGTGGCTTCATAAAACATGTCAACGGGGAAACTATATATGTAGTTATATATTTTTTTTCCATTATGGCCATTGGTTTTTAAGAGTTCTAAGTGTAATGACTTTACAGGGAATATAAAAAAAGATCTTCAAAAGATCTTACACTCTAACCCAATTAACCAACATTTCAAGATGCTATATTTCTGAGAGGAGCAGAATATGAAGCGAAGAATAGAGTTGAGTGACTTTTTCCAGCAAATAGTTATTTGCCAACAAATGCAGTTTCTGTTGAGCCAAAACTATTTGCAAATTCATCCCAAGTTCGCCACATAGTTTCGGCCAAACAAAAAATCAAATGTTTTCTTTCGGCCTGATTCAAAATTTTTCATTTTGATTTTGGCAGTTATTGAAAAAGCAAATGAGGACTAGATTCACTGAACAGTCTTGGGGAGAGGCAACTTCAGTGGTTAGGGAATTCACCTCTGATGTGGAAGGTCCCACTTGCTGTAGAGAAGGGATTTGAACTGGGGTCTCGTACATTTCAGGAAAGTGTTCTAGCTACTGGACTATTCTGGTATGGGACTGTCTTAATCTCTATTGTTGAAGCAGTTCTACTGTTTATAAATAATCAGTCACAGGAGCAGGGGCGGCTCTACCTTTTTTGCCACCCCAAGCGGCGAAGAAAAAGCTCTCAGGGTGGCAGTCAGGTGGCTTTGGTGGCGTGCCTGTGGCAGATCCGCCAGTCCCGTGACTTCAGTGGACCTGTCAAGCATTTTATAACCATTCACTATGAATGTGAGCATCTAACTGTGTACTTATTAAGGTGTCAGGTCAGCTATTTAATAGTCACATCATGGTGGGCATCTTCATTTACATGTACATTCCCTATGGTCTGTGTAGCAGGGTAAGTTAGCTCCTCCACTTCTTTGCTTGATTAGCTGCTAATTATGCCTAAACATGAGAGATGCTCAGAAAAGACTCTTAAACATGTATAGGATTCAGTGTTTGTCTAGTGCACTTTTATGGCCTGATTATAGAAATTGCATATACTCCTGAGTAAAAGGCAGTACAAATCACCTCATCCCAATGGAAATTCCAGGAGAGATGTGCACCAGGAAAGAACGAGTCCTCCCCCATCTCCCCAGTGTGCAGGGAAAGCCCACAATCTGTGTTATCCTTTTTAGATGACCCATGGAAGGGGAGGATGGGTGCAATTCTTAGCAATGCATTCTGGTCTCTGTTTCCTAACCCCATATTTGCCGCCGTCAGCTATGTGGGTTCATGTTCAGGGGAGTCAAGGAGTACCAAAGACAGAGTCCATTTGCAGGAGAATAGGTGTCTGGAGTCTGTTCACCTGAGCATTCCTGGTGCTTATGCAGAGTGCTAATGGAGGACAGCTCCTTATACCCTCTTCCCCTACTATAAACTGGTGTAAGGGTCAGGGACAGTCTAGCCCTCAGTAGTCACCTACATTTTTTCATTTGAGATGGTCTTAAAGAACCTACAAATTTTCCACATCTAGTCTATGGTGTATTAACATATATCCAGAACAATGACTAATGTATGCTGTTCCTACAGCATTTGTCTTCTGCTTTAATGTGAACAGTAACTGAAGTCCACGTTGCAGCTACACTTCAATGTCCATCCAACTTCAATTGCCCCCTTTGTACTAGACCTGCCAAAATAAGCAGGGAGTGAGGATTCCATTTCTGTAATTGGCTAAATCCTAACCATTGATTCAGACATCCTGCTCCAGTCCTGCTCCAGTTCTGGGGTTTGGGCCCAACCCTATTTATATATAACACAGGGCACACAAAAAACTAGGTTGCTAATTGTCTCCTTTCTTTACAGCAATGTTGTGATTGCTGCACTCTGGGACTGAGAGTAAAAAGTGAGGGGCAAACCTGCAAGTCCAACCCAAATCTTGGCTACCCCTGCAACCACGTGATGCTATCCTGCTGTGAAGGAGAAGATCTTCTTATTCCTCCAGAAATAAAAAGGCATCCTGAACCTCTGCCAACAGTGACACCTGAGAGAAGTAGGTTCCCTGGTTTTAATTACAGGCAGTTGTATAGATGAGTGGTTTCTCCATTCGAGACACACAAAACAAGTGATATTGTGGCAGTACAATTGGTTTCACTTTCAGTTGAAAATGAAACGCTTCCTTTGGACCAGAGATGGACTGAATTGGGTCAGAAATTTTAGATGCCTCTGAACTTGGGGTACCCACCTATCATTAGCCACCAGGTTGGACGATGCAACCTACTAGATTGTCCAGAATGGTTACTCACAAAGCTTTCACTGAGCCAAATAGGACTGACTGTTCCTTTCTGTAAGCAGAAAATATTTACTAATAGTTAGAGCTTGTCTACACTTGAAAGTTAATCTGGAATGAGGTAGGGTGTGAATTTAAAGAAGATTTACTCCAGATTTGCCTAATACAGTGGAGTTAGGCACTCTTATTCTGTAATAAGAGCATCTACACATGGAGTCCATCAGGAGTAACTCTCCATGCCAATAAGGCTTTACCAAGCTCTCAGTCCCCTAGCATCCTTATTGCTTGTCACAACACTGACGTAAAGCCAAGTAGTTTCTACAGGGTGTGCTGAATAGTTTCACTGAAAAAGCACTTGCCTCTTCAAAATGCAGACTTAAGCCTGGTCTACAGTATGCGATTATGTCGAATTTAGCCATGTTATGTCAAATTAAAACTCAATCCATCCACACAACCAGCCCTGTTTTGTTGACTTAAAAGGCTCTTAAAGTTGATTTTTGTACTTCTGCCCAGCAAGGAGTGTAGCAGTAAAATTGACCTTGCTGGTTCAAATTTGGTGTACCGTGGATGCAATTCAATGGTATTGGTCTCCAGGAGCTATCCCAGAATGCTCCATTGTGACCACTCTGGACAGCACTTTCAACTCCGATGCACTAGCCAGGTTGTCAGGAAAAGCCCCAGGAACTTTTGAATTTCATTTCCTATTTGGCCAGTGTGGGGAGCTCATCAGTACAGGTGATCATGCAGAGCTCACCAACACAGGCAGAGCTCACCAGCACAGGTGACTCCGCAGTTCCAGAATCGCAAACGAGCTCCAGCATGGACCGAACAGGAGGTACTGGATCTGATCAGAGTATTGGGAGAAGAATCTGTGCAGGCAGAACTCTGTTAAAAAAAACCAGAATGCTTAACCCAGAATTCCAATGGACAGTGGAGACTGCGGGGACTATGGGATAGCTACCCACAGTGCACCTCTAAAAGAGTCAATGCTATCCATGGTACTGTGGACACACTCGGTGGACTTAACGCGCTTAGTGGGGATACACACAATTGACTGTATAAAATCTGTTCCGAAAAATCGACTTCTATATATTCAACCTAATTTCGTACTGTAGATGTACCCTTAGAGCATCACTAGCGACATTTCCTCCCAATCCTCTCCCTTGAGTCCACTTTCAACGGAAGCAAGTAGCTCTCTACCAAATGGTGTTGAAGAGTATGTTCCTCTCAGTAAACGTAATGGCAGCAGCAGGGCAATCTTTTTGCCATAGAGCAATGGGCAGCTCTGAGCCCTCAAAAAATCCTTTTAAAATTGGCGGGTAGCAACCAGACCAAAATACCAAAGGAGATTGGTGAAGCTGCCTCTCAGTGCTCCCCAGAGTCACTGCTTCTGGAATGGCCTGGCTGAAAGTCAGTGGGTCATTCCCTGGAAGACTGCGAAGGTAAAGGTGGGGAATGAGTTCCTTTTTATAGGGGTAGCAACTCATAGGCTCTGCACAAAACAAAACTGAGGACTTCTCCACATGGAGACAGTGCGTGTCAAGATTAGCTTTTTGGACTACCAGCACTGCCAGCTCTATAGTGCACTTTGACTGCAGTAGGTGAAAGCACACTACAGGACATTTAGTGCACAATATCAAGGTCCACAGGGTGACTTAGTGTGCAGCAGGTTTGTGCACTGTAGACATTTATACCTTAATGTCCCTATGTGGCCACGTCCTGAGTTTGCTCCAAACAATCTGGCCTCTGGTTTATGGTGCAAACAAAACTCCTTGAATAAGGTTTGCAAACTGCAGATGAACCAAAACGGAGACCTATTGATCTATCCTTGTTTTGCATTAAATACCACAATGCCTGTCAGTTAGGGACTCAAGGTTCTTTACAAACATAAATGCAGCTCCTTAGCATCTTGCAAGGTGTGTAAATAGTGTTATATCCATTTTGCAAATGAATATACTGACACCAAGCACTTATGTGAATTTATCTAAAGTCACACAGTGAGAGAGCTGTGGAACCAGAGAATAGAATGGTGGAGTCCAGACCCTTGGTCACTTTCTCTAACCACTAGATCATACTCTCTCCAGCATGTTGTACCAAGCACCTGTTACACATAACTAACAAGTAATTGTCCCTCTTGATAGCCATGTAGCATGCTGGATTCAAATCCTTGTCCATTCTCTTCTCCCAACTTGTACGTGGGATGATTCTGTTTTAAACCAGTGAAGGGATTGGGTAGTGCAGGTGGTGCTGTGTTACACACACATTTCTGACATTCAAAAGCTGTGGAACTTCAATAAGAAACAGAAATCTAGAACACAGGCTTTTTATGTATTTATGTATTTCTTCTTTAAAGAGCAGAAAGCTTTTTAAGATGTAATGTTTTAAAGATTTCTGGGGGAAATGACAATATTTGTTTACATTTTCACCTGGGGCAAAGGAAAGGGGGTTATTCCATCTAGCTTTTTTCCAGAGTATTAGCATAAAGTATGGAAAAAATACACTAAGCTTTTTTTTCTTTTTCTTTTTGAAGGAAGGCTAAAGTTGCACATGGGAATTTAAAAAGACAGTATAAAATGTGACCCTGATGTTCTCAGTGCTTTCATGTGAAAGCTTTCAAAGCTCCTAGAAATTCCAACCAAAAAAAATCTCTGAAAGTCTCTCCTAAAGAATCTTATTTGCTGTTCAGCATATCAGAAGTACAGTGAAAAAGGAACTATGTGTACCAATGTCTTTAATAATCCTTCCATATTATGTTAAGAATGCCCAGAACAGTCACACTGATGCAACAATAGTTTGATTCTTCAAACAGTTACAGCATGGGAAAAGTTGCAAAAATCCAATGCATATTTTTAGAGTATTTGGGTTTTGGCCAGATCCTCTCCTAGGATCAATGGAGCCACACTAATTTATAGCAGCTGAAGATCTTGGCCCTTACCTGTGCCATGCTGTCTAATCAGATCAGCTGTTTTCCCTTGAGGTGGTAGTAAGGTATCACTAGTTTTATCTTAATAGAGATGTTCAAAATATTTGTAATAGTTTTCTGAGTAAGTACATGCAGTATTATCTAGGTTCTTATCTTGCTTAATGATGCTATAATGTTGGTAGTTTCAGAAATTGAGGATCACAATGAAGCCTTGTCCATCAGTAATGAAGCTGAACTGTCTAACAGCTTACCTGGTGATGACCTGGATGAGTGCCTTGTCTATCCTGGAGAGCTTTGTCAGCACCTGTGCATCAATACAGTGGGATCTTACAAGTGTTCATGTTTCCCAAGATTTACTCTGCAAGATGATGGGCTCAGCTGTAATCCAGGTGAGAAACATGGACGACAGGAAACTAATCAAGAAAAGTCATTCCATACACGACTGGTCATGTCCTTGCCTTCCCTTCTTTACTGAACTGTTCAGCTTTAATCTGACTTTTTATGTAGTCTCATACTATTTGGAACAAAGAGTTGGGGTGGGGGGAGAGATGTTGTGCTCGTGCAAGGAAAATAGGAAATCATAGTAACTAGATAAGCAGGGTTATTCCCTCAGATATGTTGTCTAGTCTTTATCCGTTTAATTTTAAATGACCCGAGCAATGGAGCTTCCACTACTTTTCTTGAGTTTGATAGTTCTGTCAGGGATTTTTTCCTGATATTGGTTGAGAAACTTTTCAAAGTTATCTACGGAGGTTAGACATGTATCTTTGAGTGCGAATTGAAGGATCCATTAAGAATGGAAGATGCACTTTCTTGTGCTGGGTTTCCTTAGTACCACTCTGAACAATTCTTTGGAGGTTCCAATGGGGTTGTTGGGAGTAAAACACATTTTATATTGCATTGGGGAAACTAATAATCTGAACCAAATCTAATCCTTCTAAAAGGGTCCAGCCAGACGTTCAAACTGAGAATGTGACTAATTTCTTCATTTCCAAACTCACATTTCCTTTAGTAGTTATAATTTCAAATGATTTTTTTTATCATGAATAGGATTTTGCAAATTGAGCATTGTGACTTCACCTCAGAATACAGAAGCAGAAAGGGTTGGAGTGTGAGCAAGAGGAGGAACCTCTTAAAAAGGTTCCTGTAACTTTTGAAATTTGCATACATTACAGAAAAATGTGACAAATGTAAAAGTAAATGCAGTTGGGATGAAATTTTCAATCAATCCTAAAGGAAGAAGGCACCTTTAGGGTCCTTTGAAAAAAGTAAAGGATTTGTAATTATTCGAATTTGCAGACTGTCATGTGTCACATGAGGTAATTTATGTGTCATGGCTAGTTTTCCAAATGAAAATAATCTTTTTTCAGGTCAAACGCATGGTAGTGCTTCCTGAACTTGAATTTTCTTTGCAGTCATTGACATCTGTCCAGTGATATAAAATATAACGTTACCTAATGCAGTGGGAGCCTTGTAAAGAAAACCTAGTGTGTTGTAATTGTTTGGATATCTAAAATTTGCCAATGGCAAGATTTCAAATCAGCTCATCTGAAAAGTTAAAACTTTAGGTTAATTACAAGTGCTTTTAATTTAGACATTCTTTGCTTATTTAACGAGCAAAAGAAATGTTGCCATCCAATTTCTGCCAAACCTTAGACTCCAAGTACTGTCAGCGAAATCCAAATAATGAGTTCTTATATCATTCTTCTTGTCATGGTTTTAAGAAAGTTACATCAGTGAGGTGTGTTTTGACTACAGTCTTGCTACAGCTCTCTGCTCCTTTGTTTATATTAAATTCTGTGGAGGGAGCCTGATAGGAAGTGGTAATGAAAACAGTTCTGTACTTCAGCCTTTCAAAATTTAGTTCACCCTTTCACCAACATCAAATTTCTTTGTTTGATCCTGCCAACAACACCATCAGAAGCACAGTGGTGGGGTAGTAGACTTTGTGTCTAGTAGTAAATTTTTATGGCAGTTTTGCAAGACTCCTGTATCTAAAGCCACATCAGATAAGTGCTGCAGCTCTCAGTGCTCCTACTGGAGTTCTTATTCCTCTTGTTTAATATTTCCCCCTGATGAGGTGTGTAACTAACAAACCCATCCTGTTTTATATGTCTGTCTCCTCTGCCTCCCAGTGGACGGTCCTCTCAGGTATGGATAACCCCACTGAGCTCTCTACAGAACCCTGATTTTTTTCCTTTTAATTTACATTTTCCTGTTAATATTTTGAAAAAATAAAATCTCTGTTTTTACAGAGAATTAATAAGTGATGTCTTAGGTCAGATAAAATGTGCCTTTTATTTTTCTTAGCTGGGTTGGCTTACCCTCATGGCAGAAAATCTAGCTGGATCAGACAAATCTGTTTCTCTTGCCTTATTTTCTGACCCTGGGAAATCTAATTGGGATATACCACATGAAGTGTTCCTGCCTTTGCCTCATGCCTCCGTGCCTCCCATACCTGTGATTTTTATGGAAAATCCCCATGCAGTAATCCTGGTCAGTCATCTCTCATTGTCACACACCCTGTGGGTCATATTGTGCATTCAAGTGTGTGTGTACCACTTCTGATGAAGCCAGCAGGAGTTGTACATCTCAGGGCAGAACTGGGCCTTGTTCAGCTTAGACACAAAAAGATGACACACACAAATGGGATTGCTCCTGTTGATATAACAGAGCAGAGCACTAGTTTAGATCTGCTGTAATACCTTTGGAGTGTTGTTTTTTTAGCCACTTAAAGGAAATGATAGATGTTAGTCACCAAACTCCTACTTGCCTATTTGGATGTTATTCTGCATCAGTGGATGTATTATTTTCAATTACATTTTAGTAGAATATACAGTATATGTTTGAAGACCACATATATTTTTATATATTGATCATGCAATTTACCTGAGGAATCAAAACAAGGACATTGGCTTCATGGCATGGCAACAGTCTAAGGTTTTAAATCATAAACTGTTATGTGATTAATTAGATTTTGACACCTACAAGAAAATGTTAATGTTGTGGAGGAAATTTACAGCAGTCTACCCAGTCTGCTAATTCTGAAGCATATCCATTTATGCATACAACCCTCTGCATGTGCATATGGTACAAGGGCAATTGCTTGTCCACGATATGTTATAAGATCACAAATACCAACTCAGCACCTTCATACATTTTGCAGGAGAAGTTATGGAGTTATTTGAAAATGCATCTTTATGGATTACAAAAAGTAGCATAACTGAATGAAAGGTCTGACTTGGAATCTTTGCTTCTGACACTTGAGATGTAATATTCATCTCTACATTCTTTGTTTTCATACATGTTCACAGATATTGATGATGGACAAAACATTGACTTAGGAGTGGAAGCCACCATTGCTCCAGAAGCCTCTAATATTCAGCCTGCCACTATTAAGACTTTACAAGTAGAGCAAAATAAGTGTAAAGGTATGTATGACAGACAAGCTGGAGACACAGATGGTTTAGGAATGTTTACAAGCCTGGAATGAAATTCCAAAGCTCCCTTGGCTGATTTCATTTCCATGAACATCCATACATAACTTACCTCTGGTATTAGCCTGAGGAGTTTAGAGGATTGTCAGGAGGAATGTGCTGAGGTATTCTGAGGTTAGACTCTAATTTCAAGATTATTACACACTTGTCATTTAGGTTAGTTTAAGCAGAAGAGCAGTGCAGGATAATTTAAGTAACACAGGTAGGAACCACAGAGATGTATTTGAGTATAATAGAAGGATGGTAAGTACCAAGAGATTGTTCATTTACACGCTTTAGACCTGGGATTATACTTGGGTGAACAAAGCTCTCTAAATGACTTCTGTGTTGAATTTTAAAATGTTTGACACTTTCCTTTGTCTAGATAATGGCCCCTGCAAGCACGTCTGTAATATTGTGGAAGGAAGTGTTGTGTGCTCTTGTTTAAGTGGATATGCTCTCATGGCTGACGGCGTTTCCTGTGAAGGTGAGTAGGTGTTTCCACTGAGATAATAGACTAAAGACAGATTATATGGTTCCCATTAATCTTGGGAGCCTCCTGGGCATTTCTCTAAGGGCCTATTATTTTTGGTATTGCTAACTACAGGTGATAATAGAAACTGAACTTTACCGTACTTAAAACTAGGGCACACTAGGGATGCTAAAAGTGTTGGAGCACCTCAGACATATCACTTACAAAATCCGTCTGGTCATTTGAAAACATGCCTGGTTGCCATTTCCCCTATAGTGTTTGAGGATGTATTGTTCCCTGACTATGTGCATGGCAAAGTAGTTAAGATTGGTCAGATCGTACCTGTTAAAACATAACACCTGATTACTATCCCTTGTTCACTAAATGTAAAATATAAAATTCACCTTTTGTTTTACCTGAGTCTTGTATTAGAGTTGTTCAGGTTGGAGGAATGGGGCCTTTACAGGCCTTGCATGACATTGGAGGGGGGCATCCAGTCAAAAGCAGTTGGGGTCTGGGCCATAGGATCTACAACAGCACAAATCCAGTGAGGCCTTGACATTCTGCAATGAAGCTGTGAAGTAGCAGAGGCTACCGTCCCAGCCTGTGAGCTAGCATGGAAACCAAGAGAGGCTCTGCTGCAAATCTGTGTTCTCACTACAGGTGGAAGAGTGAACTCCGCCCTTCAAGCCAAGTTTGTATGGAAGGGTTATTTTCACTGTGGGAAGTTGTATAATAGAAGAGGCATTTGTAAATGACTGGAATGGGTTTTAGAGAGACACGATGGGTGAGGTAATATCTTTCATTGGATCAACCCCTGTTGGTGAGAGAGACAAGCTTTTGCATTAGAAATTAACACCTCTGCAGTCATAGGAGAAAAAGAGGGGCATAATGGATTACAGATTGTTGTAATAACAATCCAGTGTCTATGTCCAGTGTCTATGTCCAGTCCATGATTTTTGTCTACAGTAGCCCTTTTGTCAATAAAACTTTTGTTGGTCAGGGGTGTGAAAAAATACACCCCTGACCGACATAAACTTCACCGACAAAAGCACCAGTTTGGACAGTGCTATGTCTCCCGCTGACATAGCTACCACTGCCCATTAGGGTGGCTTAATTATGCCAGCAGCAGATTTTTCACCAAGGTCATCTTTTGAAAGTGTTATGCAGGTTTCCTTTGATCATGACGACTGATAGGTCAGAATATAGTGTGAGTTTTGTGAAAAGTGTTTACCCGTAGGTCATAGAGTGTTTCTGTCTTTTATCATTTTCCTGTATGACTTCAATACTGTGTTATTGGAGCATGTAGTGCACTGGATGAGGGGTGTGCGGGGTGGGGGGGTGGTATTTCGGGATTGAAACGGTTCTCTCAGGGTATTTGGGTGGCCCATTCCATGATGCCATCTACTTCTGAAGTGAAGTGTCCTTATTTGGTGAAGATGGTTTTAAGTGTATTAAGGTATATACTCATAGTTCTCACCTACCACCCCACACTGGAACCCATATGAGGTACCATCAAACAACTACAACAATCTGCAACCCACTACCACCCTCTTTTTGTCCTATCATTGGAGAGGTGTTAACGGGTCACTCTACCTTGATTGGTCCCATGCACTATGTACTAAGTACTTTTGCTAACAACCTGTTCCACCTTGCATTTTGCTGTGATGCTAGGGAGTTCCTTTCCCATACCTGAAGAAGAGCTCTGTGTGACTCAAAAGCGTGCCCCTCTCACCAACAGAGGTTGGTGCAATAAGATATTACCTCATCCACCTTGTCTCACTGATATCCTGGGACCAATATGGCTACCACTACAATGCATATGTGAAATGGGTTTTGTCATGGTTGGTGCTGGGCAAATAGTATGTGAGGGAAGGGAATCTCTGAATATTCACCTGAATCTTTAAATGAATTTTCACTGGCCTTTTTGTATTTGCTGTACTGGAACACGTGAATGATCTGAGTTTCACTGGCATAAATGGCCCAGATCTTCAGCAGATATAAATCAGCACAGATCCCTGGGCTTTACAACAGTTGAATGTCTGTCCAAGTATTTACAGACAGTGAGTTTCAGAAGTCACATCATGATTATTCACAGAATCTGAATTTTAAATTTATGCATCTGAATATTCACATAGGTGCTTGCAGAGTCCTCTGGTCATGGAACTGACACAATGTCCTGTGTCTGACCTTCCTTATCAATTAATAATAAATATCTGATCAATCATAACTAACCAACCGAGGTTGGATACCATCTTCTGAACTCTCACAGAGGACTGTTCCCAATCAATCCACAGGGTTAATATTTTTAAAAACATAGATTTTCAAAAGCTATTGAATCAGTTGAATCAGCCTAATTCAAGGAAACCCTAGAAATTCCATGAACAAAAACAAGAGGTTAAAATCTGGGATATATTGTTCCTTATGAATTCTTACTTAAATCTAGTCATGATGAAGATCAGCTTGTTTCACCAATGACAGTGTTGAGATGATTATCTCTAGGCAACCATGGTAAAATTTGGAATGTTAATTGTATCCTTGGCACTGAACATAATGCTCTGCTTAAGTTATAATGTGATTCTAACCTGGTAGCTGTAACACACTGTATTTAAATAGATCCAATGTGAAAGAATTATTGTATCATTTCAGGAACAAAGCTAATAGAATTCTATTTTTCCCTTTTGGTTGCAACATGTTGATGTAGACCTGGATGAGTGCCTTACAGGTGCTCACAATTGTTCCAGAAGCCAATTATGTATGAACACGTTGGGATCATTCTACTGTGTCAACCACAGGGTGATCTGTGCAGAGGGCTTTATACTCAACATGCATAGAAAATGTGTTGGTAAGATGATAGGTGTAAGCCGTTCACTGAAGCATCATAATTCTTCATGCTGCGCAATGCATTTAAACCATTTGTGCCAAAAGGCTCTCTGGCCATCTTTGCATATGACATTTCAATATGAGTTAGTAAAAACACTTGTGCACCATTCACTCAATGATATTTACCATTGTGTGTTCTTGTGCTATTTGGCTTTCCCCCTAGCAATACGTTCTCAGGATGCATATTATTCAGCTGTAATAAAGAGTCCTGTGGCACCTTAAAGACTAACTAAAGTATTGACGCATAAACTTTCGTGGGCTAATACCCACTTCGTCGGACGCAAGCAGTGATCACTTCCACTGCTTGCATCCGGCGAAGTGGGTATTAGCCCACGAAAGTTTGCTTCAATACTTTAGTTAGTCTTTAAGGTGCCACAGGACACTCTTTGTTACCTCTGCTATTCCAGACTAACACGGCTACCTCTCTGATTCTTGACATCATGCAAAGCACTGCATTTAGCCGTATGGAGTGGAAATCCATCAACCTCATTATTCAGCTGGAAAGCCATAAAAGTTCATGCAGTTATGAAAAGCAGAAATTCAGTTGACAGTTAAACTGGACTAATGTAGCATAGAATGTTCTTGACCTTTCTGGACAGAGTGAATTCTTCTGCTTTAGGTTTGGGGCTTTGGCATAGGAGTTTGATAAATTTATCACACGAAACGTGTGCAAATACAGGCAACAAAGCTTCTGTAGAAAATGCATTCCAAAACCATGGAATTTTTGATACCACATTAATCCACAGATCTCCCACCAATATTGTAAGAATAAAAGTCAGATACTTCAACATCTTGTTACAACATCACTGGTTTATACTCTTCAGTGGGACAATAATCAGTTTTTACCACTATTCCATCATTTTAATAGGGTTTTACTTGCTTACAAAAGGCTATGGCCTACATTTTAAAAAAGGAGTTGGTTTTCACATACCAAACTAGAGACATTTCAGAGGCCTAATTTTCAGAAATGTTGTGCACTCATCCTCTGCAAATTAGACCCTCTTACAGTGACTAGAGTTAAGCATTCAAAAATGGAAGCCCTGGAAATCACTAATGACACTTGAAAATCACTGCCACCTGTGACTATAATATCTCTTGTAGATCCTGCCATTATTTTCTTTCGCCCTTCTCTTCCTTGACTGCCCTGTAATCTTCTGTATAGCATAATGTACTGAATCACAGTCAACCCTGCAGAATCACAGCTTTGCTGTTTTCCTTTCCTCTAGTGCTCTGTGATCTCATTTTATTACTGAGCATCATGTTGCATGAAGTTGGAGGGAGCAGGCAGGAAAATGGCCCCAGTAATAACCATGTCGAAGTTCAGAATCGGAATGCAAACAAATCCACTTCCATTCTGGCTTTTCAAATGTTCAGATATGGATTTTTTCCCCTAGATTTTTTTGAAATACTAATTTATGTATTTATGCAAATATAATAATAGTTTAGATTAAATAATGAAATGATTAGCACATCACTGGGAAGGAAGGATATTTTAAGGTTAAAACACCAAACTGGGAGGCAGATGTTATTCTGTGCTTCACCATGTTCTTCCTGTGTGCCTAGGGCCTACTTTTTTCAGAAGTGCTGAGCACACAGCAGCTCCCATCGCCTTCATGGAAGCTGCTGGCTACACAACACTTCTGAAAATCAGGTATGTTATTTAAGGAGCCTAAAAAAATTTGCAGCCTTATTTTAGGTTCCTACATGTGAAAATCTTGGTTATGTCACTATGCCTCAATAGCCTCATCTGTAAAGTAAGAGACAACAGTGTTTTCCTACCTCACACAGGAGTGGTTTGAAGCTAAATTAATGAATCTTTTCCATTGACTTATATACCCCTTTGCAAGGGTATCCCAGGTACTTTAATCATTTGCACTTTTCAACATCCTGTGACTCACCCCCTCCCTCCATGGCATTATAACAAGTTGTTCCCCATGCTGATATAAGTAAAAGATCTGAAGTTTTGAAACACACTTAATGTGTTTGTTATTAAAATGATGTACATGTGGAACGAAACACTCATTTGTGAAGCAAAAAGATTTCCCTTGTTCCCTGGCTAAATAATGAAGTCATTAATTTCTCTGCTACAGTTCAGATTGTTACAAGCACCATGGTTAAAGAGGCAAGGAAGTTTTGAGACTAGTGTAACTTTGAATAGGTACACACTGAATATCTGCTTCCTGTACTTGCACACATCTTTACTGTACATGCATGGAGAACATTTGCCATATTTAACATTTTTCTAACTTTGCTAGTCAAACAGAAAAGCCACAAATCTTTTGTGGTTTCTAACTTGTTGAGCTGTCATTTCAGCCTCTCGCTAGATCCATGTTTACCTAAAGTATCCTTTGCAAGCTAACTGTTTTTGTGCTCCATCTTGAACTATTTGGGGCCAATGAACTGTGCTTTTAATACAGTGTCTGCAAATTGTTTTAATTTTTTAATGTCAATATGTATGTATATCAGGGAGGGGAGGGACTATCTGCACACTACAGTAGAATAGAACAGGCAATATATTTTCTCTTGAATTTCCTTGAGTAAAATTGTAGCAAACTAAAATTCCAGGTGCATTCAAGAGCAGATTTCCAAAATTCCTGAAAGTCAGTCAGGCACAGGGAAGAGTCACCAGCTGTTTAAACATCATGCAAACACCTCCTCTGTGAAGTTTGTTTGAATGTGTATTATAGTTTCTTTACTCTTGAAAGCGCCATGTTTACCAAGATAAGAATCAGGTGGTGAGGTGTGTTTTTAATGGGGTTGTTTCTGTTGGCAGTTTAGAGTCCAGTTTAAACTCTGATTCATCACACACACACACACACACACCATTGGTTCCTTTCCATGTGATTCGCTCCTACTTACATGTGCAGAGCGCAGTATGATATTTTCTTTGCTGTTTCCCATCCAAACATTTTCCCCCATCTCTGAGTACACAGTAAGTGGTCACTTTATTTATGCACCACAGGGACCACACACAACCAGAACTACCAAGAGGTGGGACAGCCAGTTGCAAAAGAAACAACCATTCTAAATAAAACAGATGTGTTCCATAAAACAACTTTGAGCTAATGTAATTTAAAGAGAGAACAGAATTCTTGAGCAACTGCAGAACACCTAAAAAACTTGCACTGACCATTTCTAAGCATGTGTAAAAATGCTAATTTACTATACAATTATGTAAAACAAACACAAAAACAAAAAAACAAAACAAAAAAAAGAAAAACCAACCCCCAACTAAACTGAACAAACAAACCCAAGAAAATCAGCTACTAGGTCTTTGCCAATATCCCTTTGCAGCTAAGGCAGCTTCTGAGGGCTTGGCTACACTTGCAGCTGTAGAGTGCTTTGGGTTAAACCAGCCTTCGGAGAGCGCACTAGAGAAAATGCTCCCAGTCTGTCCACACTGACAGTTGCAAATGCACTGGCGTGGCCACATTTGCAGCACTTGCAGCTGCATTGGGAGAGGTGCATTATGGGCAGCTATACAAGGGTTCAGGTGGCTGCAACGTGTTTTTCAAATGGGTGGGGTGGGGTGGAGTGTGTTCTGTGTTTGTGGCGGGAGAGAGAGTGGGTTTTTGGGGTGCTGAGAGTGTATCAGCACGCTGTCTTGTAAGTTCAGACCCCCTGCCTCTCTCTCTCTCACTCAAAGCAAACAGTAAATGTTTGCTTTGTGTTGAATTAGATAAGCAGCTGCTGTCTGAAATGACCTTGGAAAAGGCACTTCCAGGTTCCTACAGCTGATTTCACAACAATGAGAAGAGAGGCCACTTAACTTAAGTGAATTATGGAACGTTTCTGGAGGTTAATAAGAGTGCAGCCACTTAACTCCTCATTCACACTGATGCTGAAGCATCTCACCGAATATGCATCAGAGGTTAATCCTCTTGCTGAGGTGGAGTACCAGGAGTCCAGGGAGGGAATCAGAGCACTCTACGTGCCTTGCCAGTGTGGATGGGGAGTAAGGTAGAGCGCTCTGAGAGGCTTTATCGTGGTATAATATGCAAGTGTAGTCAAGGCCTGAGACACAAGAAACAAACACTGATGTCATATGAAGTTTCCTAATTTAAACAGTAGGTCCAGTGAAAAAAAATAAGTGTTGTCCTATGACCGCATGTTATTTCAGATTTTACTGACCTGCACACTCACTGTCTCTCTCTCTCTCTCTCTCTACTTTGCATACAGCTTCAATCTACTCATCGAGGGTGTGTTGACTGATGACAAGAATACCGAATTGTTATTGATAGCAATGCAAACCACTTTTCTGTTCCTAGTCCACAAACACATTTCCGCAATGCTGTGGGTCTCTGAAAGAGCAAATCACTCTATCATTCTAATCTGTGATTTCTTTCCAAAGTATTTTTCTCACTTTCTTTGCAACTCTCTCTTTCTCCCTTATTCTTGTGGCTGTGAGGTTTTTTCCCTCCTCCTGTTTTTCTGACAGCTACTGACTGAAGCTGAGACAATATTTGGTCCAACAGCAGGAATTGGTCTTATTTGATTAGTGAAAACCTGGCTCAAATTTTCTGGTGCTAGGTCAAGCAGCTTACAAATGTGATGCATGGTTCTCAGAGTACTGAGGAGAGCAGGGTTATCAACCACCCTTAATTTTATAGATAATCCATAAAGAAGGAGAGATTGGCCTGGTCTAAAAAATATATTGGGCAAGATGCTCATGACCACTCCATCTGCTTTGCATCATTCTGGTAGCAGCAACTAGGGTGAAAGCTGGCTTAATCATCCCCTGGAGGATTCCCCCAGGGTAAGTGAATCTTTGAGTGGTACAGAACCACCATAGCAGCTCTCTTGCTAGACCTAGTGCCAGAAGCCATGTCTGTAGGAATAACAGGGAAGGTGCTTGGGTCAGGGCATACACATACCAACAATCCCAAAATGCCAGAATGGCCTGGGGAATTCTGAGGAGTTCTCTAGTTAGTGCCAGCATTCTGGGCCTGTGAAAATTGGTGTCAGGATCCAGAAGCAACAAACGTACTTCCCATCATTACCCCTTCACCCCTCTGCATTTGCATGAGCATACTTCAGCCATTTTTCTGTAATGTAACTCCCTTTAGTATGTGGGGCCTGATACCTCTCTGTTCCCATGCAATGGAGGTGAACAGATAGAAACTTGTTTGTTGATTAGACTGGAGGTTGACAATTCTGTTGTTTTTTTTTGGTTACTATCATGGTTTTGAATTTTTTTTTTATTCTACATCAAAACAAACCCAACATTTTAAACGTCTTTGCGAAAACAGAATTTTCTGAATGTTGTGGGTACTCTGTAACGTGGTGGTTAGGACTCTGGCTTGGGATGTGTGAAATCCAGTTCAAGACCCAGCTTAGCAAGATTCAGAGCAGAGTGTTTCATGCCAGATCATGCTGATTTAGAGCAGGGATTTGACCCTGGGTTTCCTACTCCCAGGCCAAGGCCCTACCACCAGACTATAGAGCCTAAGTATCTCTCCTAAAACAAACAAAACAACTTTTGATGAAGACTTACTCAAAACCAAAATGTTTTGGCTTCAACAGAATTTCATTTCACTGACAATAATCCAGTGAGCTCCACTTGTTTATCCAGGGTTGAAGAATTTTTGGGAAAAAATGTAATTTGGACAAAAATGGGGGGGGGGAGGAAATATTATTTTGCATAACACCTTTTAGGCAGAACCCACTTAACCCTTTCCGCAGAGGAGGGACACCCGCTAACAGGGTGGAGTGTTTCAAATATTGCCCACTGGCCACAGTGACATTTTTGTCCTTTAACAATGTGTACAGAAGTAGCTAAATTCACGTGATACAGTATGATATTGTCTAATGTGTTTAGATGAGAACATTTTTTTTGTGTCAGAGAAATGGTAGCAAGCAAAGAGCCCAGATCCAGAGTCCATTGAATGGAAAGATTCTAATTGGATTTGGCCCTAGAAGTTGCATGCCATAAATGGCTATTTGTGGGAATAGTCATTTAAAATTTAAAAATCGCATCAAGTCCATTCAAGCAGTTTTGGTTTTTTTAAATAAAGTTTTATGAAAATGTTGAAGCCTGTCAGTGAAGTGCACACAGGAAATAACTGTGTAAGCCCAGCAAGCTCCATGGACCTAATCCTGCAATATCATTGTATGCTGAAGTTGCATTGAGCTCAGAGGTAATTCTGCATGCACAGGGCTTGCAGGATTGTCAAAAGGGTGCCCAGTTGATGGTACATAATTGCAGATGCATTGTTAGGAACGGATCTCCTCACTTTGGAAAGCCAGCATGAAGCACTTGAAGAATAACAAATAAAAACGTAAGAAATAAACAGAGGAACACCAATGAAACTAAGGCCCTGCTCCTGCACAAACTTAAACATGTAACTAACCTCATGCACATGAACAGTTCCACTGGGGCTGTTCACGGGTCTAAAGTTACGAACAAGTGTGTGCAAGATTGGTGTCTAAAATTTGTGTCTGTGGCCCTCTTCAGCTGCGGCCAGAAAAATCACCTTTAAATTTTGTGATATCTGCTCGGGTTTGGGGGCTTTGCAAGGTGATCTTGTGACCCATGTTATACATATGTGGGAACCAGGCTCTCTCACCTGAATTTTTGAGGCTTCATTAACACAGCGCTAGTTCTGTTGCATGCTGTGAAAATTGCTTTGGGCAGAGAAGCGTGTTGACTTGACTGTAGTTGATGTGTTCATATTTCTGTTCCTTGCAGCTTTTAACTGACTTCATAGTTTTAACTAGAACTGTTTGAAAGTTTAACATCTATGGGGAAATATTGCATGAAGATTTTCTTCCTTTGTCTTTCCATTCCATTTTGTTACGTAGGAATTTTTTTTCTTCGTGAAATTTCCAATTTTCACTTTTAACATTCAGAAATCAAAATGCATGTTTTTCAGTCTGAATAGATTTCCATCAAAAAATGTCAAAATGTATCTGTTCAGAGGTTGCATTTTTCTTTCCAAAATAGGTACCTTTTTCAGTTGAACTGAGCAAACATTTACATGAAAGCATGACATTTTCCTGTTTTGTACTTCCTCCTCATGAAGACTGATCACTTGAAATTAAATTTTAAAAGCTTTATTTTAGCTTTTTGGATTCTCCTCTTCCCCACCCCATATTTTCACAAGATTCTTGTTTTTAGAAAGTATTCAACTTCAATGGAGGGTATCCCCTAATGGATGTAACTCCATTAGCAATGTGAATAACCTCCAAACACAGGCCTTGCTACAGTTCATGCATGCAGCTGTGGTATATTTGGCATAAAGCTGCAGGATTGATAACCTGAGCTTAGAAATGAGCAGGAAGTCTGAATCCATTCTTGTTCGGTTAGACAGGGGTTTCAAGCCATTAAATGTGAAGTTAATTATCTTAACTTCTACTGGCTTTGGTATCTAAGCGGTTCTGTCCAGCCCATGTCATTGATGAACACATCACTCACTGTGAATTCAAAAGAGAAATAAAAAAGCTACCTGTAATTCTCTTGAGCTGCTCTATAGCAGCAGGAAACCCTAACATAAAATGTCCTCAGTCAAAATCCTGAAGTGCAGTGCTATGTAAACTTGCTTTTTGAAGAAAAGTTTTAAAATAAGCCTTTGACTCCTTCCTAAAGAGAGGAAGAAGAGGCTGCTTTCTTGGTGTATGTGAGACTCTGAATTATCTAACTGCTTCTTCTTGTAGATATTAATGAATGCGTAACAGAAGCACACACCTGTAAGCGTGGAGAACACTGTATTAACGCAGTTGGATCATTTACATGTGTCCAAGAACTCAGCTGTCAGCCAGGCTATGAATTTAAAGATGGTGAATGTGTTGGTAAGGCAAGCACTTTTCGGTCTTTCATTATGTTTTCTGCTAAACTCTTCTCATGTAAGACCAGGGCTTCATGCCCTGACTGAGGTTATCAGAATCTGGCTGGTAGATATTTATTTTTTGGCATCTGCTTATCTTTTGCAAGCTGCTAACATCTAATTAGTTGTAATTATTCGAAGGGGAGAGAAAGGGGGATATAAATATTTTTTATGGTTGCTGCTTAATATTAAATAGATGAGAGAAAAATAGAGGTCACCCCAAAAAGATTTGCTTATGCCGAAGAGACAAGTAAAGCCAATTTCACACAATGCTTTGGGGTTTTTTAAACTACTGTTCCTAAAACAGGTTCATCCTATGGTTTGTAATAGAAATATTGCTGCATAGCCTGAGGTCCTTGTTGTATCCTCCCACAGGAAAACCTCTAGGAGGGGGATGGGAAGGAAAACACAGTGAGCGGAATGTTTCCAGGGGTCTGGGTGGGACGGGACAAGGTTTTCAGTTTTTTAGTGCATTTTCCATGGGGGTGAGAATGATTCACGTTCTTCTCTTCCTTCCCACTCCCTGCTCCTTCTCTAACCCTATGTATGGTGGCCCAGATCAATGGAGAGTCTGCTAGAGGCTCAGATCAGTGGAGACCATGCAGCACAGGTGGCGTGTGTAGGGTAACCAGACAGGAAGTGTGAAAAAATGGGATGGGGGTGGGGAGTAATAGGAACCTATATAAGAAAAAGACCCCAAAATCAGGACTGTCCCTATAAAATCAGGACATCTGGTCACCCTAGGGGTGTGTGTGTGTGTGTGTGTGTGAGAGAGAGAGAGAGAGAGAGAGAGAGAGAGAAATGTGGGGGATCCCTTTCTCCTCAATGCATGAAGGTAGGAGTTGTGTCCCCATCTGTGTCCCCTCTAATTTTTCCCACACATGTATGGAATGAATTTTATGTGCACCAATATGGAGGTGATGTGTGACACATCATCTATCTTCATATTGGTACACATAACAAAATTCATGTTTAGGGGAGGGGCTGAGGGGTTCGCAGTGTGGGAGGGGGCTCAGGGATGGGGCAGAGGGTTGGGGTGCAGGGGTGTGAGAGCTCTGGCTGGGGGTGTGGGCTCTGTGGCGAGGCAGGGGATATGGGGCTCTGGGCTGGGGCAGAGGGTTGGAGTGCTAGCTCTGGGATGGGGGTGGGTATGGGGATGAGGGGCTCAGGGTTGGGGCAGAGGGGAGGGTGAGGGGTAGAGGGCTCCGGAGTGGGGTTGGGAATGGGGACTCGGGGATGCAGGCTACAGTGGGAGGAGAGGACTCCCTGCAGCAGCACCTGGGCTTGCGGGGAGAGGTGCCTCTCCCTGCTGTGGCAGCTCTGGGGTTGGGGCCATGGGATAGGTGATCCTCCCACAGATGCAGCAGGTCCAGGGCTGGTTTTGGGCCGGGGAAGGGGTGCCCTGCTCCTGGCCGCAGCACATTGTGGGCGGGGCTTGGTTGGGGCTGGGAGAAGGGCGCCTTTCCCTCAACCATGGCAGGTCGTGGCCGAGTGGGTTTCCTGAATGCTTGCACCGCACTTAATAGGCTGGCATAGAGGGAACTTAAGTCCCCACTCCATTTTTACTCCTGCAATTTCCCAGTAACTTGAATAGCAGTTGGCCTTAGTATAGCCCTGAGGATTTGGCACATAGCAAACATTTTAAGTGAGTAGTAACTGAATTCCTACACTGTAAGTGAACCAGATATTTAACTGCAGGTAACATATGTTTGAAAAGACTTAATAAGGGCTAGATTGTGAACTCTGTAATCATCTTGGGGGAGCCTTAGCTCCACAGTTTGGTCCTAGCATTTATTAGCCTTAAAAATTAGTTACTATTTATTTATATGACTTCTTAATGGTTTATAAAATGTATAAAGCAGATTTTTAAGTGGCCCTTTAAGTGTGACCCCAAGGGCTAAAATTCCAGCATCTCTGTATGAATTAATGTCTAAATATTGCTACAACTACTTTGCTTTGGCAGTTAGTTTTATGCTATGAGATACTGAGTCTCCATTGTTTTTTGATGCCTCATCTTCTTTCCGTGGCTGAAAGATTTGACAACATAGTAACTTCTGGAAGATTGACAACTTTAACATATGAGAGAGACCAGGTGGTATGGTAATGTGTTTTTTGGGTTTTTTTTTTTTTTTAACCAACTTCTGTTGGTGGAAGGTACAGAATTTATAGCTACACAGAGCCCTGCTTAGAGTAGCTCTGTGTAGTTTGAAAGCTTGTACCTTCCACCAACAGAAGTTGGTTCAGTAAAAGATATTACCACACTCTCATATCTTGAGATAAACACAGCTACAACAACACTGCAAACAACTTGTCATGTGTCTCTTGCTGATACTTATTGCTGGGGAAATGCCTCCAAAGGTTCTGAAAGCTTTCTCCTACCTAAAACATGGATTTTGAGTTTGTGTCTCCTTTTTTTAATTTGCTTTCCTGGAAGTACTCTAGCAAACGAGTTCACCAACAGGAATGTTCACACAAACAACAAATTATAAGCTAATATTAGAAAATACTCACAGAAAATAAATTTTGAGTTTGTGAATGTGAGAAACCTCATTATACTCACCAGAAACCTCATTATACTCATCCAGTCAGGGGAATGAAACCATGCCATGCAGTCTCTATCCAGTCAAAACTGACCAACACTGCTTGAATTTTGAAGATTGAAATCTCACAATAAACTGCTAATAAACAGACCAAAAGTTAAATGTGGAAACTATTTGGCAAATAATGTCATGTAAGAAATAAATTGGAGAAAATTGATAGCTGCTCATAGACCGCAAAAGCATCAATAAATTATTGGCTATTTCTTCTGACACACACACACGCACACACACACACACACACACACTCTGCAATTCTGTCAATGAAGTCAATGGGAGCTTTGCCACTGACTTCAGAAGTGTCAAGATTTTAGCTACAGTTTTTATTCTGTAAGAAGCAAAATGTCCATCTTGTGGAGCTACTAGTCCACACAAAACATACACTACATCAGTGTTTCGGTGGGTCTCTTAGACCCCAATCCTGCAATAGAATCTACACTGGTGACTTCATTGGGACTCTGGCAATCGTGGGGCCTACCTGCATGGATCTCATTGCAGAAATGGAGCCTAAAAAAATGCAGCTGCAAGATTCTGAAACTTATCCATGGGCAGAAACAAACAACTGTACTCAGTGATTTTACAAGCACGTTTTCAGGGGACTTTGAAAATCTGATATTCCTAACTGCATTTCTGGAAGAAAAAAAAATAAGGGAAGAGGGTTACAAATTATTTAACAGGATTAGAAAAAAATAAAGCAGAATTGATCACATATTGTTTATCTTTATTACTAGACATTGATGAATGTGTGAGAGGAACTCATAGTTGTCAAGTAAACTTTGTATGTCAGAATACAAAAGGATCATTCTATTGTGAATCAAAGCAGCGATGCATGAAAGGATTTTTACAAGACCCGGAGGGTAATTGTGTCGGTAAGTGTGATTACAGCAATACATTTCTAATGTGTGCAGTAGAACTGAGTGGACTCCTGATACTGTTACACTGTTCAGTGGCTGTACATTGATCATGTTTGATGTTCCTTAAATTTTCACTGTTTTTTCTCCAAATGCTGCTGCCCTTTTAAAAATGTTATATATTGGATTTGCATACCGTGAAGTTTTAAAATGCAGGCATAACTCATTCTCATCAGCCCCTACATAGATTGCATAATAAATCAAAATAAAGGAAAAGAAGTGACAACTGGAACAGAAAGAAGCAGATTCAGTGAATAGCTTATACTAATACACTTTCTCTTCCACAGATATTAATGAATGCACTTCACTTCCTGAGCCGTGTAAGCCTGGATTCAACTGTATCAATACTGTTGGATCGTACACTTGTCAGAGAAACCTGTTAATGTGCAGCAGAGGCTATCATTCCAGTGAGGATGGATCTCGATGTATTGGTAAGGATCAGGCGCCCATCTGCAATTGGCTGCTCTGTTAGAGGAAACAACTTATTTCAGTTCCAAAATAGTTTTAGAAAACTTTCAATTGTTATAACTGCATGCCAGGAGTAGGAGAGTTAAAAGATTGGCTTGATGATGCTGTCTAAACAGCCTGTTGGTCAGTACTTACTATGTTATGATATATTATGTTAATGCCTGAATGCTGTAGTTAGTTCCTTTTGGTAACCTTGAGTGAGCTGGATTTTGGTTGCATCTTGTACCTACTAACTTTCATTCTAGATTCTGTCTGACTCAGTGGTTAGTCCCAACCTGACAATCAAAAGCTTCACACTCTGATATTTTATAGTATCTCACTGTGAACAGATATAGTCTGGGGGTAATAACATACTGTATCAAAAAGACTCTGTGAGTCTATTCAGAGATAAATGGGCAAATAGTCTTTATAGCAGTGCAAATGAAATTCTTAGTTATTTTTCTGTTGTCTCATAATAAGTCCAAGTCCTGACTTCTTTGTTTAAAGAAAAAGTGCATATATATTCAGGGCCAGATTCTCTTGTGCTGCATCTTATGTGGTCACTTCCACCAGTACGAAGTGGGCGTATTGTGGTATCCAATCAGATTTGTGGGATTTTACACTTATTTTTGCACTCAGTTACTGGTGTAAATAACTACATGAGATGCAAGAAAACAAAGACAGGACTACAGAGTTCAGACAAGAGTGAAGTTGTGTCTTTATGAATTAAATATATTTTGTAAATGTAGAAAATAGGAAACTATATTTGGAAAGAAATGAACCAGTACATCCAAATCCTGTTTAGGACCAATATTAAAAATATCCATTAATTATCCTTGCAATGAACAGAGAATGTGAAAAGAACAGAATCGGCCTTTCCAAGAATTTAGGGATAGAAAGAGTAAAGGCTCATTCATTTATTTTCTGACTTTGCTCATACCTAAAGGTTTAATAAATTGTAAAAGATAAAGAGACTAAAAAAGAAAAAGGGCCATAGCAGAGAGCAGTGGTGTAGGTACAGGACATAAGTCAGATGAGCTTCCCACCTTCCACATTCCACGTTGCCCTACATTACCACCACGTATCTCACGTCTGCACTACTATCTCCAGAGTGTCACAGGCACTAACTCATCCAAGTAGGGAGATGGTCAAGTTTTGAATTCAGTGTATAGACTGGACTGTTAAAGATAACTAGATTTAGGTTAAGAATGGTGGCTGGTACAATTGTAAAGGCAAACGAGTTGGCTGATGTTGATCAAGAGATGCACTCATCTTTCCTCCGTTATTATTTAACAAGCAGGGAGATACCCCAATGGACATGAAGAGAAAAGGAAATGCTCCTGACCCTCACAATGGAAAGCATCAACACTCTAGAATGGATCCTCGGCTGGTGTCAGTCCGTGTTAGTTATTTCACTGAGGTTAACAAAGCTGTTTCAATTTATACCAGCTATGGCTCTGGCCTGGCAATAGTGTTTGGGACTGTGAAGCTAGTATCAAAACAGGACAAAGGCTTTTCATACCCTGGATTAGAACAACATGTCATTTTTCTACATGGCAATACCCTTTGGCAGGCAGCTCCAGAGTCCCAGCATTAGTTTAAAGGGCCTTTGTTTTCAGACCAGTATCAAAGTTGACTTGTGATGGCTAGCGCTTCTCTATCTTTTGAGTTTCCAAACTGCAGGCTGAAGAAAAATGGGCCATTTTCTTTTCTTTTCTTCTTTTTTTATGGAGAAAAAAACCCCAACATTACTCATACATGGCTGGTTTGTGTGGTTGTAGAGATGAGATAACGTAATACACTGTAATTACTGATGTTGCTCCACATTTTTAATTTAAATGATTGACGTCATTTTTAGGTCCAGGTACAAAAAAATGCATATGGTAGCTTGCCACATCTAGAGAGTGCTTTTCTGTTTGGTTTGGGGAAAGAAGTGTTTCATGTTAATATGACCTATGCCACATGCAAGCTCTTTGCCTCCGGCTAAGTGAGCTGTGCCTCTGTTTTCAGTCTAAATGTTTTGGTGTGGTTGCTTTAAATAAGGAAAGAGTATGTAGAAGAAAAAAGAAAACCATGTGGTTCCAATTTCCCCTTTCTATGATAAAATCCATTTCTTTAGGGCATTGTGATGGTTAATTGGACTTCAGATTAACTCATAGTAATAGAAATAGATCATCTGGACATGTCTCTGCAGCAGAACGGAGCCTGTTTGGTCGTCTTTCTGTTTAGAGACTTTACCCTGAATGTGTTCATTCTTTCTCGTTCACCAGAACAGTTAGTAGCACCCACCCCCTTACATTTAATTGAAAAGTATTGTAACTATCTTGAAATACGCACCTCAGATTGAATAAAGTCCCAGACCAAATTAAGGGCAGGGCCTTATATGTTGGAATATACAGTTTCTCACAAATTAATGAAATAATGGCACAAATGAATTCACTGTGAATAAAATTGCTAATTTGCAGATTTAAATCAGTGTTAAAAACTCCTTTTCCCTAACGCTTGCTCTAATCTGAAAGAAAGTGGAGAGGCAGCATTTCAGCAGAAATCTTTCCCCCTTCCAGGAACTCTTTCCTTGATAGGCTTTTCTGCAAATCTTATGCCTGTAGTCGTTAGAAATGTGTGAATCTGTGCTAAATAAGAACTGAACCAAACATGAAGCCACATCTCTCACCACATTCAAATCAATTTGAGGTCTGTATAAGTAACTCTTGTGTGCCTCCGGCTCTCAAGAGACCTACCACAGCATGCTTCCATGCGGAGGCTCAGAAAATGTCCATTTTGTTTTCCTGAGCAGACTTGCTATCTCCAAATTTTCTAGAGCTGGGTGGAGGGGGACCATCCATTCTTGGGTCCCTCTGGAGTAGTCCCATAATCTATGAATTTGCATATAGTAGCCAGCCAGCGCTCAGCAAAGAGAGTTTCAGATCCTAGACTGCCCTTCCAGGTGATGTTAAAGAGAGCCAGCCCCTGTTGGCAGTTGGGGAGAAGGAATTAGGATGCCAGAGGAATTAAAGAGGTGGATATGGAGGAGGGGGAAGGATCTGATGGGATGGGAAGAGGCAGAATTCAAAAAAGTTCAGATAATCAATAAGCTCTTAAAATGTTGCAGTGTTATCCAAACCAAACTGCCAAACTTTGTCCATCATAGAGAACAACTAGGTGTTTTTTTTTATATTGCTTCATCTTTACTTGCATTGTGGATCCTACCAGCCTATATTAAATGGTCTTTTATCCTCATCTTGGAACAGAATGGGAGCAGGAGAGAGACTGAGATTAGTGACCTGTAAATTGGGAAAGGGGGGCAGGTGTGTCAGGATTGGATTTGTGATCAGATGGGATAGGAAATGGGGGAGTGTCAAGGATTGGTTTGGCTCATAGCAGAGAAGAGGAGCAGATTGGGGAAAGAGAAGAATGTAGAAAATGGAACTGGAGTTAACAATGCAAATAGTGGTGGGAAATTTATTTGAACCAGAAATTAGGTCCGGTTTGGCTCAGGAGATGAGCAGAAGTTTGAGCTGGTTCTGATTTACTATAACATGCTGATTTGTAATATCAACATGTATTGATTTAACAGCATCGGAGAATGTCAGTATAAAATGCTGCTGATAAACAGCTTTAAATGGCATGGTTTGAAGTCAGTAACCAGAAATTTTGCTTAGAGCTAAATGTGGAGGTATTCATGGTGTATGAAAGCATTGTTTTCTTTTCCAAACAATGTCCTATTTTGCAAAAGTTTGATTTAGAGGAGCCCGGCCACACGTGAAGGCAACTCTGAGAATAACAGAGCAGAAAAACATGATTATTTTCCCTAATGCAGGAAAAATAAAGTTAGCCGTGTTTCTGTTCCTTTTTATTCTTTCACTTGAAACTTCTCTCAGCGTTGTGGCCTTTCTTAAACTGTGTCATTTAGTGAATGCCCACCACTTTCACCCCCATATTTAAAGTCATTGATGTTTTTTTCCTGCTCTAGATGTTGATGAATGTCAGACAGGCATACACCGCTGTGGAGAGGGACAGATTTGTCATAATCTACCTGGAGCTTATCGCTGTGACTGCAAGATGGGCTATCAGTATGATGCATTCAACAGAGGCTGCATTGGTATGTAAGGCATAGAGCAAGCAGAAACTACTGTTTGATGAGCCATCACAGTCTTCAGCACTGTTGTTTAGTGTGTAGTTATTAGTTCTGCTCTACAATAGCTCAGAAGAGGTAATAGGATTGCTTCCCCAACTACCTTCATTCTTTGTGACCAACCTCCACCATTCTTCTGTATCATTATGGAGCAGATGTCCTTAGTTTAGCTCAATGGTAGGTTATTGATTGAGGTCATCTGCACAGTACTTTTCTCTAGGTTAAATATCTTCTGCTGTAGAAATGTATCTTTCCGAAAATCTTCAGTCTTCTGGGGAATGCACTGGTATAAAGCTTTTTACATTTTATCATCACTGTATGCCAATTAGAGTACAAAGCCAGACAATATAAAAAACCAAGGTTGTAGCATTTCACACTGTAGAGATCTATCTCTGACATCTTTAAAATATCCTCCTTTGTCTCTCTCGAATCCTGTGTTTTCCCATTGTTTGCTTGTTTTGCTGACAGATATAAATGAGTGCTGGAACTACCCAGGACGACTGTGTCAGCACACCTGTGAGAACACTCCTGGGTCCTACCATTGCTCTTGTTCATCTGGATTCCGTTTGGCCTACGATGGGAAGCACTGTGAAGGTACCGGACTGCTTTCCTTTCCTTTTAAGACAAAGTTTGCATTGGAAGAAGAAGGACCTTAGAGGAGGAAGAACCCATGATTCATGCATGCTCTGAGGCTATGTAAACACTAAAGTTCCAAATTCTGAGCATCCTTAGAATGGATCTCAAACTGCAATGTACTTAAGGTATTTATTAAACATGCAATATATATGTAAAGCTTTTCCAGCATCCTTACATCCCATACGCTCTATCACCAGGGGTAGTAGGCAAGGCAGGACATTTCTACTAAATAAGAAATGGAATGCTTAAAAGCCATTATAAGGTGATGACATAGAGTGCCTCTTTCTTGTGCCTTTCACGTTTTTCTCTCTTGTCTTTCCCCCATGCTGTCAACTTCTTTTATAGTTGTGTCCTCATCTTTGTGGTTACAATATTTGCAGGTAGAGAAGCAAACTGACTCGTAGTTGTGAATCTGCCTTTGTTTTTTACCAGCTGTGCTTCCCCACTGCCCAGTAGCAGTTTTCATACTATTTCAGGTAGTTTCAGTAACTTTCAGATTACAATCTGGGAACACATAGCAGCACAAGAGACCAGGAACATCATGGCTGTAATGTATTCTGAGAAGCCCTTCTAGACTGAGTGAGCAGGAAAGTAGGTACATCTCCAATAGCAGTGCATGAGCTTGACGCATTCTGTTTATAGAGCTAATCTTTTCAGCTAGTCAGAGTTGTGCAAGTAACTGATTTTTTTCAGTTCAATAACTGAACTGCAGAAAATGTTGCAGGTCAACACGAAAGAAACATTTTTCATCAATTTGAAAAAGTAAAAAAAAAATTCTCTTCAAACTAAATATTTTATTCGCCTTGTAGAGTCTAACTGATGGATTGATGTGTTGATTATTAATTAATTTTGTAGACAGCAGTGGCTCCAGCTTCAGGAAGTTTATTATCCATGCTACTGGAATGGGGGATCCAGGGAGCACACAAGAAATTGTATTTATCACAAGTCCACTTATTAACAAATCCACTTAGCAGATAAATAATCCCACAACTACTGAAATACAGCAGTAGATAGAAAGAGAGTACAAACTGGTTAACCCTGTGGCTGGCATCACTCACATCTCCTGCCTGGGAACCCCAGAGTGTCTGTAATCATCTTCCTCCTGCTCATCATCACCATCTTCACCAGTGGGTGTCATTCAGGTGACTCTCAAGGCACGCAGGCTGGGGGACAATTTTTATAATGTGTTATACTGACGTCCACTGGCATTTATACATATTTCAACCCTGTTTTCCTTATCTGTATTTCCACTCCCCACTAAATCTGGGGTGCCCCATTTTTCATACGCTAACCTTCCCCTTGTACTCATTAACATTTATGTCCCTCAACCACTGTAACAACTTGTGGATAGCACATTGCTGGCACCCTATGTCTGTTAAAATCTCCAAAATGTTATAACTAGCTTTAACTGCCATCTTACAGTATTAGCGAATACATTTTTCTCCAAACATCAGCACTTAGCACAATTCCCCATACAAGGTTATTCATCAGTCAACTAGTTCATGTGAGGCCCCATTTGGGCTTAGCTAAATATCTTACAGGCCTACATCCCTTAAGCCCCATATTACAACATTAATTAATACTTATATTTCACCTCCATATCCTTGATACACCAGAAATATTTTATCCTTTGCTACAGAGACAAAATTAAATGTTTCATTTTCTTTTCAGGGTTTTTAACTTTTTAAAAAGAACAGAGAAGCAGAATTCAAAGTGGAAGGCCATTTCAAATAGAAAAATTGAAATGCTTCATTCTGAAAATGTCAGAATGAAATATTTTGATTTTTTTTCACAACATTTTGTGATTTGTCTGTTTCAGATTAAACAATTCAGTGAATTTGATCCAAATTTGCTAAATGTTTTGGTTAACCCAAATCTCCTTTGGTTAAAAAAAAATTCACCTGAAAAATTTCTCCCAGCTCTACTTGGCATATTTCTGTTCATGTTCTCTTCCTGAGTTACTCAAGTGTATATGAACAGCCAGTTATGGGAGATAGGATCAACATTCAAACTAGCTGAAATTTTTCATTGAAAAGGTTTTTCTTCGATGTAAAATGGCTTTTTAAAAAAAATTTCCAAATTTTTTTGGATTATTTTAAATTTCCAAATTTTCATCAAAACATAAAATTTCAAATTGAATCAAAATAGAAAGGTTTTGGTTTCCATTTTCTGATCTCCTCCATCTCACTACTTCTTTTTCTTTATTCCTCTTTTCCAGAGGAGAAAAGGGGGAATAAAAGGAGATGGGGAAAAAACGAAAAGAAATGAAAACTTAACTCTTTTTGTTTAGATCTAAATCAAAATGGATCAAAGCAAAGAATTATGCAACGACAAAAATTGAAAAAATGTTTCATTCCTTTGAATTATTTTTACTTATTTATTTTGCGGAAACTAATTGGCATTTTTCACCAACTCTAATATATTAATTATGACGGGCTATAGTTCCTCGTCCATCAGGCCATAAACCAATCACTAGCAAAGAGGGCTAGACAAAAATTTCTTCCATGAGCAGATTATTCCATAATTGTGCACGGTCTCCTGAATAATCTGGTTCTAGCTGCTGTCAGAGGCAGGACACTGTAATAGATCTTGTTCTGCTCCAGTGTAGCAATACCTTTGTTTATTTTTGGATACAGATGTGAATGAATGTGACAGCACTCCATGCAGTCAGGAGTGTGCCAATGTCTATGGTTCCTATCAATGTTACTGCAGGCAAGGGTACCAGCTAGCAGAAGACGGCCATTCTTGCAAAGGTACGGATGGGGTTCATGCCGTTTGTACTTTTTGTACATTGCAGGGAGTGTCTAAGGCTCTGAATTTTATGCCCTGCTGTAGTGGCCACAAAGGGTTGTTCCAGCCACTGGCTATTACTGGAGTGTAGCAGTGCGCCGGGCATACCTACAGTGCTAGGGGCTGTGAGAAGGGGGTGGCATAAGGCCAGAAACAATGTGTGTGCTATTGGAGAATTCCTGTGCAAAGGGAAATCTCAGCTGCCCACTTAGACCAGATGTAAGTCTGCTTTGCTCCACCAGAGCAATAGAAATCAGACTTCACAGGGGCCAGGATGTATAACCTAGCTTTGGTAGAGGAACCTGTGTGTGACAGAAGAACTAGTGAGATTATTGCCTCACAGTGGCAAGAGATTGAAGTCTGAGCAAGTAAGACAAGTAGAGGGTTTTAGTCAGACTGTTTTTTCTGAAACTCTATCACAGGCATTGGCAACCTTTCAGAAGTGGTGTGCCGAGTCTTCATTTATTCAGAAGCTTCATTTAAACTTAAATTAAAATGCAGAGCCCCCCAGAGCCATGACCAGGACCCGGGCAGTGTGAGTGCCACTGAAAATCAGCTCACGTGCCATACGTTGCCTACCCCTGCTCTATCATCTCAACAGTAGCTCTCCAGCTTTCCGTACTACTGTACTCCTTTCAGGAGTCTGATTTGTCTTGCGTACCCCCAAGTTTCACCTCACTTTAAAACTACTTGCTTTCAAAATCAGATGTAAAAATATAGAAGTGTCAAAGTGCACTATTCCTGAGAAATTGATTACTTTCTCATTTTACCATATAATTCTAAAATAAATGGATTGGAATATAAATATTGTACACTTATATTTCAGTGTGCGATCTGAACTTGTTTTTCACTTGCGAGTCTTGTCTGAAGCCCGAGTCTTGTCTGAAGCCCGAGCCTTGGCAGTGCCGCTGAAGCATGTAACTTAGCTTCCTGGTGCCCTCTGTGGCATGGAACTCAGTTGCCCTGCTTGCCACTCCCTAATGACGTCCCTGCACTTATGACTAAGGAGACGATTCTTTCATGTAGGTTGCAGAAGTGACACCGTGATTCCGTGACTTTCACAGCGGCTGGTGCAGCTGACTTCAGGGCCACCCAAGCAGCTGGCCCCAGGGACTGCCCAAACAGTGGCCAGTGTAACTGGTCCTGCGGAGCTAGCCAGCTCCAGGGACTGCTGGAACGGTGGCTGGTGTGGCTGGCTCCTGGGAGTGTCCCAGCAGTGGTCCTAGGGATGCTCTGTGGACCTCCTGAATAGCGGCATTCCCGGGGCGGCTGGAGCAGCAGCCCGGGGTGCCCAGAGGCTGTCCAGAGAGTGGTCCCCAGGAGCAGTGGCTGGCCATCAGTCAACCCCAAACACTGGAGCAGGGGCCCCAGAAGTAGAGATTTAGTCAGGGGTATTTTGGGGAAACGTCATGGACAGGTCACAGGCCCTGAATTTTTATTTATTTCCTGTGGTCTGTCCATGACTTTTTCAAAAAATACCCATGACTAAATCTTACTTACTTATGCCCTCCCAAACCTGTCCTGTGACACCCCCCACCCCCAGAAACTGAAATCTCCAAGCTGAGAAACACTGATCTATATGCCTTGAGTACCCCCTGGAAGACTTCTGAGAATTCCTGTTTGAGAACCGCTGATCTACAACCTCTGCAGTACCATAGCTGAGCTTAAGGTCTGTCCTGACTTCCGTTGGTAGTAATGGTCCCCTTGGAACTGTTATGCTATTGTGGATCACCAGCATGAATCATATTTGGGAATTCCCACAGCTGGGTCTGACACCAAACTGTACCAGAAGTCAGGAGCTGGTGCCGTATGGGCAGTTTCCAGCTGCCCCTATAGGACAACTTTCTGGCTTGCTTTGTGCTGTCTGAGGGGATGAAGGATCTGAGCCTTTGGGTTTTTGGTTTTTTTAGCACCTGTTTAACAGACACATGACAGATACTTGGGAGAGAATCTCTCTTTGTTTACGAAGGAATCAAACACCTTATTCCTTCTGTTAAGATTTGAGAAAGTTCTAGCGGAATTCTGAGTTTGGAAAGTTACAGGAGAGTATAAACCCAGACATATGCTTGGTTTAATGCTGCTCTGCATTATTTTTAAGCTGTCAGATAGTAATTTTCAAACATGTAAGGGGAGAGCAAGGGCAGGGAGCTTAACACTTCATAAAACACCATGAACCGCCCTACAGCAAAGTCAGACTTTCAGTATTGGGTGCCTGTTAAAGTAAAACCTATTATAGATGAGATGAGGGATTGCATCTGATGTCACCTGTGGCAGAACCATTGGAATTTCTTTGTGTTCAATTTTCTCTTCATTTATATCTGTCACTTCTCTAATGCTTTTGTAATCATTTAATTCCAGATATTGATGAGTGCACACAAAGTGCGGGTATTCTTTGCACTTTCCGCTGTGTGAATGTTCCTGGTAGTTACCAATGTGCTTGTCCTGAGCAGGGATATACTATGGCAGCAAATGGAAGAACATGTCGAGGTGAGAATAAGATTAAGGGACTGGAAAGATTGTATCCTGATGTCAGTTCTGGACATGATTTAGAACTTTAGGGTTATGCAGTCAAACCTCTATTTCATACGATGATCACCATAAAAAAGTCAATACATGGCAATAGTTGCCACATATTGGTATCAGAGGTGTCAGTTTTCCTCCTACATTTGGAGTAAGAAATAGCTATGTATTAACTATTAAATCCACTTTTTAATGGAAACCACTGTATTATACAAATTGAGGTAAATATTTTCACGTGGGTACCTAAAGGTATACCTGTGGGATAAATCCATATTTCATCACCTAAGTAAGTGGGCTGATTTTCAGAGGTTATGAACCCTCAAATCTCTAACTTCAATGGAAGTTCTGGGAGCTCAACACTCCTGAAAATTAGGAGACCAAATTCAGGATATTAAATATGGACTTAAGTGCCTAATTTCAAGGCATACAAGTTTGAAAATGTTGGCCTAAGTGCTTGTCTACACTAGCAATCAATAGCGCTGCAACTTCCTCACTCAGGGGTGTGAAAAAACACACCCCATGAGCACAGCAAGTTGCAGCACTGTAAAGCACCAGTGTAAATCATTCCCCAGTGCTGGGAGCTGCGCCCCTCAGCCAGGCTTGGCACAGCCCCTGCCCCCTCTCTGACCCCCTCGCCCAGGACTCCTCGCCTCCTTACGGCCTCCCCAGGACTCCTGCCCCATCCACTCCCCCTGCTCTCTGTCCCCTGACTACTCCCAGACCCCAGGCCACCCCATCCAGATCCCCCTCTCCTTCCTGACTGCCTCCTGGAACCATGCCCCATCCAACCACCTCTTCTCCCTGTTCCCTGACCACCCCCGCCCCTGACTGTTCTTGTCGCCTCAGCCAACCCGTCCTCTCATTCCTGACTGCCCTCCAGGATTCCTGCCGTATTCAACCCCCCGTTCCCCGCCCTCTGACCTCCCCAAACCCTATGAACACCCTGACCCCTGACTACCACCCGAACTCCCCTGCTCTCTGTCCAACCCCCCTGCTCTGTGCCCCCTTACCGTGCAGCCTAGAACATCAGTGGCTGGCAGCGCAGGTGTGCCACCCGGCTGGATCCAGCCACACAGCACAGAGCACTGGATCAGGCCGCGGTTCTGCAGCTGCGCTGCTCAGCAAGAGCTCGCAGCCCTAGCGCCCAGATCATTGCTCCAGTGGCCAGGTAGGAGGGTCCCGTGGGCCACATAGTTTGCCCACCTCTGCCGCTTAGTGATATTTTGAGGCAAATTTTTAAAGGCTCTGCAAAAAATGTACTCTTTAGTTGCAGCTGTCCAACCACATATCTGCATTGATATTTGCAAAATTATACATGTGTAGAGGCAACCATGTATTTTGTGCATGTAAACTGGCACTTAACCATATGCAGCAGAAGTAACTATGGGACTAGGTGCTTGTTTTCTTGAGCAAATGCAGATTTCTGAGCAATGCCAAGTGGGTGCACACAGAATTTTGTAGGCCCATATATAGCGGCCTCTTTGAAAAGATGGTCTTACGCATTTCTTTCTAGAACAGTCTAAATTCAGGGCCAAGTCCTCTGTTGGTGTAAATCACCCTGAATCCAATTAAGTTAGGTCAATTTACATCAGCTGAGGATCTGGGCCTGAGTGTTCCTCATCTGCTTCATCCTTGTACTGAAAGCCACTAAAGTATTGTCCTTTGTATCGTTTCTTTGCTGGCATTTTGATTGCAATATGAATTCAAACAGAGGAGTTGTAGGCGGCTCCTCCACATATAGAAAGTTTTTAAAAAGCTGTGCAAATTTCACACTAGAGCCAGACTGGTGAAGTGAGCCTTTCATGACATTGGCTACAATATAGAAACATTTTCCCTTTTTACCTGGAGCCAGTTTTGAGAATTTATGAAGGGCCTCATTTACTTTAATTCACTTTTATTTTGTATGGTATATATTTTTGCTGGGCTTTAAAACCAGCCAGTGCTGCTTGAAAAATCAAGTCTCATTTCTAGAGGGGATGGTTGTGGTTTTCCTTTAAGAGTCTGTCTCCTCTATGATGATTGGCAGAATCACAGAGCACCACACAGGCCGCGTGGTTTGCCTGTTAACATTTATTTCATTTTAAAACCTCCTTGTGTTGTCTAGACATTTGAGAAAACACAATGTGACTGCTAGATGTCTGCCAATCTTTTCTGCTCATGTTGGATCCCTGTGGTTGCATCTGGTTTGCAGCATTTTTAGGACCATGGTTTAGTACTCTGCATTTTTATTATTCAAGTAGCCGTGTTTCTACCCAATGATTTGAAGCATCTTTGCATTTTACTTTTCCTGTGTTGCTTTCTGTGTTGCTTTCTGCAATTTTTATCATTAATAGAAGATTTTTTTTTTTAGATTAAATATTTGGGATCAAATTGTCTGGTTGTAAACTGTTGTTCGTGAAGTTCCCACATTCAAAACAACCACGTAGGGAGCTCGTCAAAGAGTTGTACGCTGGCATAATCTACCTTTCTGACCCTGTAAAAAAATCAGTGAGAAGGCCTGCTTCTTGTAAATACCAGCTGGTTATGTCCTATGAGATTATGGCTAGTGACAGCGAGGAAGCAGACCAAAATAATTCTGGTTCACTATATTGTTCATACCATGGCTCTGCTGGCACTTTGTGAACAACGGAGATGACCGACCAACTCAGAAGTAGTTCTGCCTAAATCATTGTTTCTGTTTTGACCTTTGAATATTTTGTTTGATCACAAAGAGCCGTGGTATGACAGTGGGATCTTTGGTTTCAAGAGTTCATTGCCTTCTGCTGCTTATTCCCCACTGGAAGTTAAAGCAATCCTGGATTCCATCAGATTTGCTTGCTGTGGAGTAAGAGCAGCAGAACTTAGCATCTCAAAAGATGTGAAAATGTGGCAGGTGCATCTTGGCAGGATGGCTGGAGTCTGCCCAGTCACCTCAGTGGGAGACATGGCAGTCAGATGATAACAAGGGAGAGATTGCGAGCGCCTTAGATCAGGAACTCTTGTCTTCCCTGTTTCTTCTACAGTGCCAAGCATTCTGTCTGCTTTCAACTAATAATAAAAGATAATACCAAGAGGAAGGTAAACCAGTTTTTTTTCATGAGCTATTTTAATATGCCCTGGAATGTTAACATAACCTAAATGACCACACTTTATTCCACCATTCCAAGATCCTGAGAGCTACGTATCTGGATATATGTACTAGAGATAAGCCTTCCCTACAAAATTCGGATCTGAATTTCAAGTCCTGCGTGTTGACAATGTGTTTGTAACAATCCAGGCCTGCAGGCAACAGTCACTATTGGTAGACAAGCTCCCAGCCACAGAGAGTCAGGATGCGAGGCTTTTTCCTTCAGATCCAGGCCTTCCTCTCTTTTTGTATATATCACGCATGAGTCCATCTGTTCAGGTTCATATCTCATGATTGCACAGAGTACTTTGTACATGTACTGCATATTTCCCCCTTTTTCCATTGTCAGATATTGATGAATGCGCAATAGGAACCCACAATTGCTCAGCTACAGAGTCTTGCTACAACATCCAGGGCAGCTACCGATGCCTGTTGTTTGAGTGCCCTCAGAACTACAGAAAAGTATCTGACATGTAAGTCCTCACTGATTATCGTCACAAACTCCCTTTGGCTGCTCATGATTTTCAGACTGTTTTAATCTTATGGTATTTGTAGAGTGCTCCTTGCTCCTGCTGTGGCTTCTGGACTGTCCAGCGCACTCCTGCTGCTGCTGTTTTAGAGCTCTGTGCTTTAGTATTCACATTAGGGCTGGTTGGAGATTGTCCGAAGGGACCTTTTGCTGTTGGAAAATACTGCTTTCTCCCACCGAACTGGCATGAGCCGCCTAGCAGAGGGCTTCCAGGGTCCCCGGCTTGGAGTCAGGACTCCCGGTTCCTCTGCACTCTGGAAGCTTTGAGAGCCCTGGCTCCCCAGACTGCCCAGCACTTCACTGGTGGGCTACCAGGGCCCTGGGCAACTCAAGGAGCCTCAGGAGCCTTTCAGAAACATGAAGATGAAATGTCATTTTTCTATGCAAAAGTTTGGAATGTCCAATCCCTGGGAAATTTTGGGTTTTGTTCCACTTCTGAACCTTCTTTTATATCCGTATCTATCTATCCATAAAATGTGCATTTTGGAGTTTACTGCGGAACAGGAATTGCAGTTTCAGCTCTAATTCACATGTTCACTGTACAGTCTGGGGCACTGGAGCAACTGCCCCCCAAGGATCGATCACATGGAGGAACTATCCCATTGGAGTGGAAGCTGTGAATCACACACACAACTGGAATGACAGAACACTTGTTTTGTTCTGATCGTACTGTCTCATTCACCTTAGCGGAGCAGTGCCTCAGCAATCCCTGCATTAGTTTGCACAGCATGCGGCATGGTGCCTCTGTGCCCAGAAAGCAGCCAGGTCCAAACATTCACAATCAAAGAGGATGACTGTGTTGGGGGGCCTTGGAGAATGGGCAGGAAGGAAATGCAAGAGCTATGGAAAAATCCCAGAGGATGCTCTTCTCCTCTCCAGAATGAAAATCCCTATCACTTATGCCTTAAACATAGTTTTATTGCTTTCTTTAAAAGCTAGGATTTTAAAGGCAGTTTGGCTCATACAGGCGCTCGTTAAGAGTACAATTGCCTCTGTAAGTGCGACTGTTTTGAATTTTGTAAAACACAATCCCAGTCTTGCACTTTGATGATTCACAGATTCCTCTTCCAAGCATTAGGCTAAACACAGTATGACTTTTGTCTAGCTTTCTCTGTATGCTCATTGTGAAGCTTCCAAACAGGCCTCTCTGTGTGGAAGATGTTTCGGATATGCTGTTTACTCTGACAATTACATCATTTACAAATGTTTTATGGGGGCTGGAGAAGCAGAACAAGCAGCTGTTAATTACACAGTTGAAGCTTGGGGCTCTGCTGCATATCTGTCTAACACATGCCAAGGGCTTCTTGTGACTTTACAAATGACTGAAATGTACATCTTCTTACACGGTTACTGTAATACTAACCATTTCTTGCTTTTACTCCCTCAGGAGGTGTGAACGCAACAATTGCTTTAATTATGTGGATTGCCAAAACACCCCTGTGCGAATTACTTATTATCAGCTCAATTTCCAAACCAACATTGTCGTCCCAGCTCATATTTTCCGTATTGGACCTTCACCTGCCTATGCTGGAGACAACATAATACTTACCATCAACAAAGGAAATGAAGAGAACTACTTCAGCACTAGAAAGCTTAACTCCTATACGGGCATTGTCTATCTTCAGCGACAAGTGAAGGAGCCTAAAGACTTCTTGTTAGATGTTGAAATGAAATTGTGGCGTCAAGGAACATACACAACTTTTCTTGCCAAAATTTACATATTCATCACAGCTCATGCTTACTGAGGCATGTATTGACATTGGAATTCATTGGTGCTATGCTCTTTTAATATTCTATGAAAGCTTATTATGGTGGAACTGGTATTTACTGTATCTAGCCTTTATAATACTTTTTTTTATCATTGCTTCAAACTATTTTATTGGTTGTGTAAATTAACTTAATTTTTACTGACTTGTCTTTTGTGTAATTCTTTAGATATTAATTGGATTGTACGTAAGTGAAGGAAAGATTTTAAAGGCAGTACATCTGTTATGTACTGGAATCTTCTTTTTGCAATCGCTCCAGTGAATTCCTTTCATTTAGTTACATCTGTAAGACACTGCACTAAAAAGAATAAAACAGTTCACTTTGGGGCTTTGGTTTGTGCCACTGATTAGGAGGGGAAATAACTGAGCAATTTCTCTTTAGCGCACATTGCACAAACTTAATGATTTGCTTAGCCAAAAATTTCACTGAGATGTCTCTGCACCCAGATGCTATGGTGATGAAGCCATATAAGTACAGACAGCTAGCTAGTGCACCTCATGTAAAAGGTTTTTTTTTATCATCAAACTTTCATTGTATATTTCCACATAACAATAAATACAGAAAATATGCAAACAAACCTGCCCCACCAACAAACAAACATAAATTGTAATCGTAGGCTTGACTTTAAAGGGACTACTCATGTACTTAAATTTAAGTACGTGTCCAAGTATTTACAGGACTGAGGCCTTAGAGTAATGTCTTGCACTGCCCATTAAAATCTCACACTGCAGTATTAGCACTGGTCTTGTACCGTATGAACGTGTCTCTGTACAAACCCATTCTATTCAGGTACCTCAGCTTATAGATTAGATGTGTTATAATTCTTAAAGGGAATGCCGAAGTGGAAACATGTAATCAGTTACCACACCTCATTCAAAAGCCTGGTTGTGCAATTAAATTAACAGATTGCAAATTTAAATAAACCAAACAAAAGGGGAGTGACTTTTATTTTCCAAGTAAATGACCTTAGTTATGCTACCTTCATGATGCAGAGGAAAACATTAGTTAAATTGGCAGCTTGTATTATGTCATTTGTCATATCATTATGTCACAGCACAATCTCAGTTTCAAAGTGGATTTCCTCTGGTCTCATAGGAGACTGGATGAGGTCCCAAAGCTGAGAACCAGCTGTGGTATGTGTAGTGTAATCCAAGTATTTGTTAGAATTTGTAGGTGAATATCAGCATTTTTTTGGTAGATGATCTTTTTCAAAAGCTCCAGTGCTATAATCTTTTGAGCATTCTTTGATTTAGTTTATAATTATTCTGCAAAATGTTCTTAATGAAAATCGTAACAAATATATAAATATTTACTATGCTGTACTTTAATAATCCATTCTATGCTACAGTAGATCATGTATTGACCAATGTGCATTGTATATAAAACAAGAGAAACCAAGTCCTGTCTTTTTATACAGTAATAATCAACCCTTTGATTATCATCTTTTTGTAAAATATTAACTTGTTTGTATTGTGGATTAAGAATATGTAAACGCTATCTGGGTGAAGGGGGAGATGTACTGTATTCATTATATCCCATGGCCAATTCTACCATTTCAAATAAGTCATTTTTTAAATTTGGACTTTTTCCAGATAATAAAAGATAAACCTTTTTGTACCTAACTTTATACGTATCCATGACTGCAGAAAATGAATTTTTATTCTTTAGTTGTAAATTCTTGGAATGTCTGTGGGTTGCATACATCAAACTTATTCTCGTTCTGTTAGAATCCTTTCTGTAAAAGCGATCTTTCCTCCACATGAGTTCTGTTTTTTATAGTTAATGGGCTTAAGAACTTACCAGTAAAGTACCAATCAGAAACAATGTGTTTATGCAATTTATCATTTCAAGTAAATGCAGATCTGCAGTGCTGGGATTGGCAAGATGAAGAGTACAACAGTCTTTCAGAGTCGTTCTGCAGCTTGCACATTAAGAGGTGATAGAGTTCTCCATGCCCCAGCAGGGCACATCAAGAATCACTGAAACCCCAAATTCTCCATCAGCATTAGTATTTGATTGAGTGTAAATGCCATTCAAGCTCCAGTAGTCTGTCCTGTCAGAGAATTAATGGACAGGCGATTTGTTACTTCTGCTGACTAAAAGCAACAACAGTCAATCATTATGTTAAGCCTCTGGCAGTTTGAAACACTGGCTTTTCATTTTCTAGGACAAGTAATTGATGAACAAAGTTCTAAAAAAGACTTTCCATGCTATTATATTAAAAAATGTTATAGTGTTTAACACTGTCTTCATCAGCATTGCAACCTGTGGCACCCAGATAAGAGAGAATGGCCCTTCTACTCTACCTGTCAGAGAAAAGGAAAGACCTCTCCTGGATAACGTCACAGTTTAATTTTTCTAAAGCAACATAAACAGCCACTTAACTCTACTGGAGGGAGAGGGAGAGGGAAATATGGTCCCTGTTAGTTCTCAGTAATAGGCACAGTGTCGTTAGGGTTAATACTTCACACGTGAGTCCTCTCTCATTCCGTCCCCAACTGCTGTAATTGACTCAGCACAAATGGATGTCTGTACCTATGCACAGCCCCATTCACTTCATTTTCAGTTCTAGGCTCATGACCTAGTTTTGTGTTAAAAAAACAAACTAGTTTTAATTTTAAAAAACATTTAAAATTGAAATTGACAACTTATATTAAGGTCTAAACTTATAACACAATAAAAAATAGTAAGCAGTATATGCTTGGTGCCAAGTTTTTAAAAAAGTCAGACCACTGAACTGGTAGAAATTACAAGCTAAGTAACAGGACAAGAGTATGTTGAAGTGAAAAACCAGCTTTTGACAGCAGGAGGCTCTCCTGCAGGTGCAGGGAGAATATTTTTCTTCATTTCAGTTTATTCAACTAGTTGAGTTCAATGAATAATTCATTCAAAGTTAAGAAACCAGCTGCGAGTTTTAAAAGCATGAGAGATTGTTTTCCACTGTGAATGTCTGAGTGAAAAGGTGTCATGAGAGGATGAGCTCTATTAGTTCTAAAATCTTGAAAGACATAGTGACCAGAAACAATCAATTCAATTCACTAAATATAGCTAATACTTCAGTTGTTTAATAAGTTAATTTTAAATGCAAAACATGTTTTGAAAACTGCTTGATCCATTTTGTCTCTATCACACACTGAAAGTATTTATTTACTAAAGTTTGAAAATGCTGATTTTGTGCATTTTCAATTACATATGAATTTACATCCAAATAGAGATTGATACAAATCATAAGTAAAAAAATTAATTGTCTGGTTAATATAAAACATATAATTCACCATTTTCTAAAATAGTAATGGATTAAAATTAAGAATCTGAATAAATGTAAATTAATCTATACAATTGCTTATGTAAATGCATACATAGTTTCTCTTCCTTATTAGCAGAAAGAACAATTGAATGTAGTGTAAAAAATATATTTAATTGCAAATCAACATGTTTTAATAGTTGCCAACCAAAGAGTCTCAATCTTTTTTTAGGAAAATAACTAAAAGGAACAAAACCAAAGGAAACTAAAAAGAACACACCTTAAATTAAATTGCTGATTTAAATCATCATTAACATCTATAATTTAAATTGCTTTGACTTAAAACAATGCTCCCTGCTGTATACTGTCACAGTGCCACAGGAAAAAAGCTGGTATCAAACCCATGGATTTCTTTGTTTGTTTTGGATCATCCTTCATGACTAATGCCATTTAAGTGATGTATTACATTGATAGTTTTGCCGCTTATGATGTAACAATCCCTTGTGATCACAAACTTACCAATACATACAGTAGCACTGATAGTCTTAAATGCAAGGGGGAGTACTGAATCAAGAAAAGCAAACCTTTGTCATTTTAGCTTGTGTACAGGTGCTGCAGCTGTTTAGGAGTCATAACCTAAACTCAACTGCCATGTGCGTGGGTGCCAGTTTTCCACTTCCTGGTTCTGCTTTCCTTGTGCTTCAGCCTGTTATTCCCCTCCTCTTGTCCGTGCTCCAGGCCCAATGACTTTTAAGTGGCTGATCTTGCAAACATGCCTATGCTTATCTTTGTGCATGGAGTAACATACGCCAGCTAGAGTTGTCACCTGTCCAGGTTTTCCCAGTCTTGTCCCCTTTCTTTGTGGTAGCTACCCTGGAAAAGCTGCAAGAGTGCTCAGCACACACACTGCCAGCTGTCCAGTTTTATGGGATTAGGGTCAGCCTAGATGTCTCAGTTTTGTGCACCTCAGAGGTGGATAACTCGCAGACATACTTAAGCAGGTGTGTTAGTGCTTCCTGAATCAGGACCTTTGTATTTGTATTGAAAGCAGTATACTACTTTAGCCTTCTCAAGGCCAGCAGGAGGTCAGAGGTTGCCAAAACTAGGTTCCACTGAAGAGAAGTAGGGAAAGCAGAAGAAAAGAGCAAGAAAAATGGTTTTGCGGTTTGCCATTTATTGCAATGGGAGGTTGCAGGGCTGAGTTTAGGCCCTGTTGGAGATGTCTACACAGCAATATGAGCGCAGGGTTGAGCCCGGGCTCAAGTCAACCTTTCCTTGCACCCTCAAACCAATTGCTGTAACCTAGGGCTTGATCTCAGGGTCCCAGGACCCTGCAGGGATGGAGGGTCCGAGCACATGTTCAGCTGGGATGTAGGAGCTAAGCCCTATTGCTTTGCTGTGTGCATACAGCTCCAGCTTGACTCAGGTCCCAGATGTGCTCCTAATATATCTTAGAGTTCCCAATAGCAGAGGAGCAGCACCGCAGGAGGCTAGTGCAAAAACAGGAAGTGTCATTATTGAATCGCTGAGCATGCTCCCGCTTCTTGCTCCAGCTCCTCCTCAATGCTGCACAGAGCTTGCTTGGAGCAGGGTGCAAAGCTGAAAGGTGGGATGTGGCTCCTGACTGCCAGGGTGTGTGTGTGTGGGGGGTCAACCATTCCTCAGCCATGCTAAGCCAGGGGCTCTGCTGTTCCCCATCCCTGCAGGGTGACACTTAGTCCCTGCTCTGCTCCTGTCCCTTTTTCCCAAACCCCCTCCCCCATGGGGCTTCATGTACTGTGAGGGTGGTGGGTGGGAGCCAGCCCCCAAAACTTCCCTGCAGTCTCCCAGAGTGCTGTGGGGGCAGGGATAAGGGAATCCCCTGGATGCTGGAGTACACTGCACCCCAAGACAACAGTACCCGTGTGTGTGTGTTTTGTCACTCTGTGTCAAACTCCAAAACAAACACAAAAATAAATGAAAAAACAACCAAACAAAAACACCTTCACAGACCATCTCATTTTGAAAATTAAGAATGGCAAAGTTTTAATAGTTTGACAGCCCTGGAGACGGATGTCCTAATTATCCTCAGAACAGGTGCTCATGGGCATTTTCCTGCCACTGAGCTGGAGAACCCCATTCTCAGATTAGATGGTAGGTCATATACAGCCTTCTCCCTCTGCAGCTATTCTACTGAGACAGCTACCAAAGCAGCTAATTAGGCAGTTTATGTACTTATGTGCTCCTTATGGACACCTGAGTCCCATCAATAGCACTACCACTGTTAGGAAACAGAGTGGGCAGTAAAGTTTTCCCACAGTGCACCATGTTCCTAGTGCTAGAATGTCAACACTGGAAGGCAGGTGCTAGGCACTTTAGGATACCCTTACTTAGTCTTAGATCTGTGGCGTGAATGCCAGAGCCCTTGGTTTGAACATGGGTCAGAAAATTCTTAACTTTGGGATTAAAATGTAATGTAGATGCTCAGCTGATGCAACCCTATGCTTATGTTGTTGTTTAGACATTGCCTAAGGAGCTGCTTTAGGGCCGCCCTCCAGGTTCTACCATGTGTTTAAAAATGGAAACTCCTAACAGCAAGTGGGTTCTGCCAGCTTCTTCTGGAACCAGAAAGTACCCTAGACATTAGAGGTGATTTTTTTTTCTTGAACAGAGTGCCCCTCTAAGGTAAGACAATGCCCTGGCTACTGTATCTCTGTTGTGCTGTCCTGGAGAATAACAATGTTGTGTGTCTGTTTCAGAGCTTCTGTCTTTCTCCCTGATCCTAGGAAAGGGAGCTGGGCTATGCCTCACTGTTTCCTCCTTTGGTGGTGCTTTCACAGCCCAAAGTGTGAGCAAGAGGAGGTGAATCAGGCTTAATGTACATAAATGGGTCTGGGGCCTGAGTATAAGCCCTTCTCCCCCTTTCAGTACATGTCCCATTACAGAGCCATTCAATTTAAAGCAAACATTGAGGGGGCCTGAGTCAGTCACTTCAGGTTCAGTGGCATAACACAGTAGCACATTAGACCCATTGTCTCCTCAAATCTCCATGTTTTGCATATGCAGTTGCATAACGATCCTGCAAAGTGCATCAGCTCAATTGATATCTTTTATTTTTCTAGGCCATTTATCTCAGTTATTCCATAGGTGCAGCTGGGGGGGGAGACAGAGCTGATGCTAAGACACTTTTTTGTTTCCCTTGACCCTGGGGCAGACTAGAAGGTAAACCATCTCCCTCCCCCCTCCCCCCAAGCAAACTGGAGTAGCCTAATGGCTGCTCTGACTTCCACTAGCTTCACACAAGCAATTAGCCAGGTAAGGAGGGCTGTCACATAGTGTATTCCACTCTGCACCTCACACACAGCTACCTTTGGGGGCCAGGAAGCTAATATGGAGCTGACCATGTCAGCTTTGCAAAGGCCAAGGATTCCAGGAAGCCTTACGGTAGCTCTAAGCTGTGCTGGCTTGTCATAGTCTCCATGGGGCTTTTGTGCTGGGTGTGGGAGCCTGAAACATAGTATGTTGTGTCTGCATACCAGCTATGATGGTGGAGCCAGTGAAGGGTGACATAAAATGAGGTATGCCATCTCCCTGGTAGCCATGCCGCAGAAATCCTCAGCGGCACTTTTACAGACTCCTTTATACCACAGGAATGATGCAAAGGGGCCAGTGTGGTGATTATGGTGGATGGAAGGTAGTCCTGATTTGGGGAAGGCAGGACCTAAAGGAGCTGGTGGAGTCAGTCTCATAGATCTCTTACTCTGGGTTGGGAACCACTGTAGTACACAGAGATCTTCCAGGGGAGACATCAACTCAGCTAGATATTTACTTAATTTTACAACAGGCTACATAAAAAGGATTAGTGAAGTTAATACACACTAAAAATTCATACAAAGACTTGTTTATACTGTTCTGTATACTATACACTGAAATGTAAGTACAATGTTTATATTCCAGTAGATTTATTTTATAACTACATGGTAAAAATCAGAAAGTCAGCAATGTTTCAGTAATCATGTGCTGTGACACTTATATTTTTATGTCTGATTTTCGTAAGCAAGTAGTTTTTAAGTGAGGTGAAACTTGGGGTACACAAGACAGATGAAGGCTCCTAAAAGGGGTACAGTAGTCTGGAAAGGTTGAGAGGCACTGTTATGGCACCTCAGGTCCTCTGATTCAAGCCACAGCCTTTCTTTCTCATCTCATCCACTTGTGAATTACCCCATAGTCTTCTCTTCTCCACCTTCATCTGCAACCTTAGTCTTTCCTCTCTTCTTCATCTGCAGCTCTCCTTCCTTCCTTATCTGCTGTAGCTTGTCCCAGGATATCCAGTTCTTCCTCAGATTGTCAAGGGGCTTTGTGTTTTGTCTTCTTTGTCCCCTCAGAATGTCACTGGTAGGACAGCTGGGAGACATACCAGAGAGCCTATCAAACTGTTCTTCTCTTGATGCATTGGGAATGCAGCTGTTCTAGAGAGTGCATTGCTGAATGTGAGCACTTGGAAATCACTAATAAAAGGCAATTTATATTTTTCCACAACTCCACTGATCTTTTAACATTTGTATTTGTTTGTATTTTGATTAAAGCAAAACATTTTGATTCTTACTCGGAGTGCTGAAGAGGAAATAACCAAAATGTTTTCTTGTTTGTTTGTTTTTTAAACTAAAATATTCTTTACTTTGATTTGGAAGAAGAAAATCCAAGTCCAGTTTTTAACTGGAATAAATATTGTCCTAATCCTACCTCCTGATTGGACTTTTGTTTTTGTTACTGACCTGAATGCTACATTCATGGAATATATTGCTGCCTACACTGTATCAGAGTGGAGGTGTACCATTATTTTCCCTTTAACTCCCAACTGAGTATCCGATTATTAGATTAAAGAAAATAGTATTATCTCTATAATGCTACACTCTCTTTTCTCTGCCCCCATCCTCAGATTAGAGTTTCTACTTCCCTATTATAGTTTTAAAGACACAGTTCAAATATCTCCACAAAACCAGTCATGTCATATGCTGATTGGCACGGAAGGTGGAATCCAGTAACGGGCCTATGCCTTTCTCCCAGGGATCATTTATTTTTCTTGGATCTTTAATTGGATAGTTCGGGTAAGTTATGACATCCATATGTTTGGAATAGATCCCGTGGTAAGAACCCTCTTAAGTTTTTTATTTTAACACCAAAATAATTAGATGGCTGATGTATTCACTCCCTTGGTAAATTCATAGATAGCAATTCTGGATCCTAAAGGTCTGATCCTAATATAAACTGCTCTAACTCCACTGAAATCATGGAGTTCTGCAAACTTACACCAGATGAACATCCACCCCTAATTGTTTATCCCTATATTTAAGTATATACTTATTTAAAAATAGATAAATAGTCATGCTGTATCCTGTAGCTTTGAGAAACAAACTACCATGTCTGCTCATCTTAATTTATTCATTATTGTAGTATAAACATCTGTTCTCTAAGATACTGAGAATTTAAGGAGGAAAAATTTGTAATTATTTTGTTTGGTATAAAATAAGACAAATATAAGATGTGGATTCTCCTAATAGCACTGTTTAAGGGTTTGTGCATATGCCAAGTTTTAGTCTTACATATTATTATACATGATTTTAAATCTTTCATCAGATGTGTTATGTTTGCTGCCTATCATCATTGCTTTATAATGATACTTGCTGATAGTGACCAGCCAGAAATAATCATAAGTTAACTCTAGGTTGTTATGTTTTTGGGAGATTTTCCCCTCAGTTGTCTGCTCTGTGAGTTTTGGCAGAACTGCCTGGCTTGCAAAATGCAGATACAACCCAGTTTCTGGATTTCTCCTTATATGGGACAAATGCCCTTATCATCTTGCCAAGAATACTCAGTGTTGAGTGGCAAAGATCCAGAAGCTTGCCACAATCACTTGGAGGTTTTAAGTTTCCCATCGAAAGGTATGGCTGGTATGACTAGTCCAATACTAGTGCAGAGCCTCCAAGCATTGTGACCGTAGGTGTTTGCTGGCTTCGGAGCAGCTGGAATGTTTTCCCTGTCATTTGATTTCATTTCATAAACATGTCTTTCAATGAGCTGCTGGCGTCTTCTTCAGCTCTTGCATTTTAGCTTTGACACTTGATAAAAGATGATTTTTGAACTCAAATTAAGCCTGGTTTTTGGAATCTCCTGGAAATAAAAGCATTTACTTGAATGTCATTTTAATAATCTCAAGATACAAACGGTATACTAAAGGGCTCTGGGCACTATGGCTGTTTCACTCTTGTGCCAGATTGCGTTGGAATCACTGAAGTGAGTGGAGAAGAGAGGCCTTTTATGCGCTTACTCAGGAAACACTCCCATTGTGCAACTATTGGTTTGTTTCACCTATCAATGAACATCTAATGGGGAAAACAGCAAACAATATTTATGTCTTAAGACATAAAAGTGGAGTATTAATGATTTAAAGATTCCCATGCTGCTTTTCATAACAGCCAGGATGTTAACGCAGGTAACCTAACCAAATTCCAGTCCGTGTAATTATATTCTTCCTTGCTAACCTCCCCTCTGCCGTTTCAGATGGATGCTCTGTTCTTGTTGGTATGGCAGTGTAGTATTGCTGTGTATTATTCAACAGCTGTGCATTCCAGTCCAAGTGGTAGCACATTTCAGAGACTGGTAACATGATTCTCACATCTATAAGGTTTGTGCAGCTTTAGATATTTTGGGACGAAAAGGGCTGTATAAATGTTAAACGCTGAGCCAAATTTATCTCTGGTATAACTCTGCTGAAGTCATTGAAAGCATACCAGAAATGAAGCTGGTGCAATATTACGATTTAAAAAAGAAAAACATATAAAACAGCAAAAGACCAAAATAACTGGGCTGCATTGAGCACTGTAGCTCTGGGGGTAGGCTTGGCATAGTTTGTGAGCAAGGTGGCAAATGAAGAAAAATAGCTCTGTGTGATGATCAAACGGAGCATCCTTTCCAGTTTGCTAGATAGGATAATGGTAACAGGGCAAATTAAACCATGCAAGAAGGAAAGTAAATAAAGGTAGTCATATATTTTTAACACCAATTGCACAAGTTGAAGACTCGTTTTAAAAAATTGCAATTGGTAAAAGAAAATGGTTTGGTTTAACTTCAGTTGCATTTGTCCCAGCCCAGCTGTCAGGTAATGAGCCGCTAACAGGCACAATAAACAACTTAAAATCAGCTTTAATTGTATAACATTTTAAAGATTCTAAGACAATCAACTGAATTGCTCATTCTCTATCTTTAATTAGTGTCAATCAAGGAGAGGAGTGCCCCTCTGGGTATTTCCATCCATTGTCTTGTGACAATCAAACCGTGTTTGTTTTCACTGTTAGAAATAAGTGGTAGATACCAACAAAACCATGTATGGAAAATGAGTCTCCGTACACTGGGAAGTGAAGTTAGACTCCCCACCCTGTGGAGGAAACTGAGGAAGGGATATGTATGTAGAGTTTTATTATTTTTTGTTCTGTATATTTTCTATGCTATATAAGTAAAAGGTAAATGTAGAAACCTTAGCAAAGTCGATCTGTGCATCTGCTTGTTTGTGTCATATGTCATGTGCCCCTGAAGAGTTAAACCTGTAAACCCAGGTTGCCTACAAGCCTGAAGTCCTGGGAAATGATGGGCTATTGGGATGGGTGGTTAGCACTGGTCCTTGGTTTATAAGCAATACTGGATGGATGCGTAGTCATGTCGCTTAATGTGCTGTTGGAAGGCACTCAGATACCTGAAGAATCGATGTATAATAGGTTTCAGAGGGGTAGCCATGTTAATCTGTATCATCAAAAACAAAGAGGTGTCTTTGTGGCACACTAGACACTAACAAATGTATTTGGACATAAGCTTTTGTGGGCTACAACCCACTTCATCAGAGGTATGGACTGGAAAGTATAGGAGCAATTATAAATATATGAAAGGATGGGAGTTGCCTTACCAAGTTTGAGGTCAGTCTAACAAGTCAATTCACTTAACAGTGGGATACCAAGATAGGAAAAATTGTCTTGTTAGACTGACCTCACATTTGATAAGGCAACTCCCATCATTTCATGTATCATTTCATGTATTTATACCTGTTTCCGTATTTTCCACTCCATGCATCTGATGAAGTGGGTTCTAGTCCATAAAAGCCTATGTAGAATAGAGTCCACATTGCAGATTGAAAGTGGAAATAAATAATGTTTGATTTGGCTGAAATGATTCACTCCTGAACCTCACAGTTAGGGCTGCCTCTGTAGTTGTAGTTCTATATGATGGTTAAGGAGTCTCATTCTGGCTGGATTAATCCATGATTTTGGCATCAAGTCATCACAATGTGGCATACAAGTGGGCAAAAGAAATCTCAAATCATACCTGTCCCTCACATCTAAACATAGCTGGAGCAGTAGTAAGGAACAATATCATCTGTATGTACTGGGGAGGTTGGATGAGCACTAGCTGGCTGCATCTTAAAACAGAGCTACATAATTCTGCTGCTTTGTGAGGAGACGCTGGAAGAGTTGGTGGAATTTTTGCTGCCAAGTGTGGCTGCCATTTGTAACACAGGTGTGCAGCTCAAGCATGTTAGCTCCTGGGCTACTCCTGGATTCCCAGGGAGCAACTGTATCCAAGAGCACGTATCTTTTTCCTATGTGCCTGTTGCACTCTGATGTAAATCTAGCCACAATTATTTATGCATGCCTTTGTCAAGTCTAGATTGCTATATTGAATGCTCCACGGGGCCGCGCTTTGAGATAACTCAGATACACAAGCTGGTGAAGAAGATGGTAGTCCACTTATTGGGCCTGATTGTCACTGATGCTACGGCCATTATACATCCATTGGCATTGTAAAAGGAACTGAAGTAGGCATTAATTATATTTACACTCACTTGAAGGTCCCTTTTACTCTGCCAGAATGATGTAAAGCAGCCTCTGTGTAAATGAGCACTTGTGTAGTGGTATATCTTACCCATGTATAAGGGAAGGTGTTCATGTAAACCAGTATAAATATACCAGTATAACCCCTGTGTGGAAACTCCTCTCCTGGCATAGAGGAAAGATGGTTCAGCACTAGCTAGGACTTGGGAGACTTGGATTTAATTCCATGCTTGGCCACAGAATTCCTGTGTGACCTTGGACTAGTTATTTAGCCTCTCTGGGTCTACGTTTGCCATTTTAAGTAATGCCTTGCCTTGCCTCTCAGAGGTGTTGTGAGGATAACTACATTAAAGATGGTAACAAAAGTCCTGTGGCACCTTAAAGACTAACTATATCTTTAAGGTGCCACAGGACTTTTGTTACCTCTGCTATTCCAGACTAACACGGCAACCTCTCTGATTCTTTACATTAAAGATGACACAGTGCTTGGATACTGTGGTGAGGGGGGCCAGATCAGCACTTTAGAGAAGAATGCCTTTGTTCTATTTTAGCTTATGTTGCTTGGCAAGGGGCATAAGCTAAACTTCAGAAAGCCTGTCCTATACCGGAATAAGCGCACCTATGGGGGTTTATACAACTTTAACTATATAAGTGTAATTAGTAATTTCCTTTGTAGACAAGCCCTGAGAATCAGGTCCCAGAAATGGAGTTTCCTGCTGCAAGTACATAAAAACCAATTTCCAGGTGGAATGGAAGATGTTAACCTAAAAGTCCTACATGATTTGGAAGCTGGTTACTTGAGTGATCATCTTTTCTCCTGCTGCCATACTGCTACAGATGAGATGAGTGGAGACTGAGCAGGAGTCCCCTCTCTGTTAATAGGTGGAAGCAGCTGGCAGATCACTCTCTGGGAAGGTTCCCTGACTCTTAAACTCACTACTTCTCCCCTTGACCTGTCAGTGCCTGAATGTATTACTCATTCAGGAATACTGCAAAATCCATCTTTTTCTTCCAGCCTTTTGGGGTAAGGATGAGCTGAGGGTTTCTTTTACTCACCTTTTTATATTTGCTGATGAGTCTTTATTTATCTATCAAGTTGGGATGAGTATTCACGTGGGCTATATTTGCATGTATATGATGTCAAAGTATCGAATACTATCAAAGTTTATTTTTAAAGTAAAATTAAGTACATAAATTACACAAATCCACTTCAACATCATGTATTTTATTAATTGGAAAATTACTAGTATAAGGAAAGAAGAAAAATCTTAATTAAGGATCACCTGAGTGTGGACATTGAAAAGACTTCAGAAACAAAGTGTCCCATGTATGTTTTTCAGTATGGACTAATCCTGCAGCCCTTAAATGCAGTGGAGATATTTGAGTATGAATGATAATGAGCTGAAACTCGATAAGTGAAGATAGAAAGTATGCCAAATGCAGAATGTTGGGGATTGGGATAGAAGCAGGTTAATGATTAGGAACTGATCAAATGATTTACTTGAAGAGGAATTGACAATGTATTCAATCCACAAACTCTTCATTGGGTTGTTTTCTAAACAAACTTATGTAAGGATAAAAGATCTGTTGAAAATGCAGGCTCATGCTCATTTTACAATGATTATTTGAATATATCTATAGCACCCAAAGTGCCTAAATGTCCATTTTAGATTTCCTACCACTGCATGGCTATGTCACTGCGCCCATTGCAGCTGTCAACAGAGCAGAGCCATGGCTGCACTGGCTAAGATCAAGTTGTAAATGAAGAAATCTGTATGGTTATCACATTTGTGTCACCATGCAAAGTAATGTACTGCATTTGTTTCAGAAAACAGTAATCCTCATTTTTGCATTCATCAGCTTCCTGATTGAAGATGTGAGTTTGAGTATATGCAAAATGGGACCATCCACAGCAGTGATAGATTAACCATTTGTGTTAGCCTAGGAATGTTGCCCCTGGGCTTAATCCAAATTCTCTTGACTGCTGAATGTTATCCCTTGATGGTAATTTGGGTATTGGCACTGAGATTTAGAGAGTGAAAACTTTTTCTTGCCAAGTAATGTCCACAGACATGTCTAGATTATCCTTTCCTTGGGTAGTGCTATAAATTGCTTCTCGCCTGCTTTCTGACCGGACAAGCATTTAAAATCTTTGGGGAGATTACAAAAAATCCAGACTGCAATTAAATGCTATTTCTCAAGATACCCAAGCACAGACCACTGCAGTTGCCAGGAGATTTATTGCAGACCTGCATTAATGAACCTGTTGCAGTTATTGATTCAACTCAGTAATCCTGTAGAGCAGGGGTGGGGAACCTTTTTTTCTGCCAATGGACATTTGGATATTTATAATGTCATTCGCGGGCCGCTCCTCTCCCCTCCTCCCCCAAGGAAGCGCAGGCTGGCAACGGGAGCTGAGACCCCAGTTGGCAAGGGGCCAGCGGGGGAAACCCCAAAGCAGTGGCAGGTGGAGTGCTTAGCCCTGCACTGCTTTGGGGTTTCCCTCGCTGGCCCCTTGCCAGCTGGGGTCCTGCCGCCTGCCCCAGTCAGCTCCCGCTATCAGCCTGAGTGTAGGGGGTGATCTTCCTTTACCCCTGCCCAGCCTTCCCTCCCCCACCCTGGCCTGGCCCGGCCCATCCCACCGAACCTAACCTCCTCCCACTCCCAACCCAGCCTCCTGCCCCCATGCCTGACCCGCCCAGCTCAGCCTCCCCCCCACCAAACCTCCTTCCCTCCCGCACCCACGCCTTGCCCACCCCATCCAGCCTAGTCTCCTACCCCCCTCCCTGCCCGCCCAGCCTGACCTCCCCCCCCCCCACCGCGCCCTTGCCTTCCCCCCAGCCCAGCCTCCCCCCACACCCCCTTGACAGTCAGCTCCCCGCGGCTCCTCCTTTCGCCGCCCGGCTAATGGTGGCGGCGCAGCGCCTGTGGCTCCCCCAGGCGCTTCTCGGCCCCTTCGCTCAGCGCGGAGCCGCCCCCGCCTGGCAGCCCGTGCGTGTCCCTGGCCGGCAGCTGCGGCACGTCTTTTCCCCACACCCCAGTGCCTGACTCAGCCCCGGCCCCGCTGCGCTGGACTCTCCCCGGCCACTCACTTCCGGCGCGCAGGCCCTGGCCCTCCCTCCGCCGCAGCCCGCTGGCTTCCCCGCTCCATTAATCCAGCCCCGCGCCCGGCCTGCTGCGAGGGGGGAAGCGCCGCCGCCTTCCCCTCAGCAGCGCCCACTGCTGCCGCCTCACCGCTCCCACCACGCCGCTCTGCCCCCACCGCCACGTTGGTCCGGCCGTCTCTATGACGCAGTTTTTCTAGACCCGCCTGTGACGGGTTGGGATCACAGAAACCCCTTAGGAGCTGCCACCTGAAGTACCAAGGCTACTCCTGCCTCAGTTTTCCTGCCCAAACAGCTTAGGACCTCAGTACCTTGCCTGGTCTGAGCCACGTCCCCTAACATCTGTGAGCCTTCCTGGAAACAGGCAAGAGGTATCCTTACCTCAGGCACTCAGATGCTCAACTCCCAATGGGGTCAAACCCCGAATAAAATTTGTTTTGCCCTGTATAAAGCTTATACAGGGAAAACTCATAGATTGTTCGCCCTCTATAACAATGATAGAGAGATATGCACAGCTGTTTGCCCCCCCAGGTACCAACACGTACTCCAGGTTAACTAATAAGTAAAAAGTGATTTTAATAAAGACAGGAAATAGGATTTAAGTGGTTCAAAGTAGTAACAGACAGAATAAAGTGAATTACCAAACAAAATAAACCAAACACACAAATCTAACACTATTACAGCAAAAAGCCTCACCCTCCGAATTCCTTCTTTCAGGCTAAACTCCCTGTTAGCCTGGGTCCAGCGATCACTCGCACCCTCCTCCCCCCTGCAGTCACAGTCCTCTGTTCCAACTTCTTCCAGGAATCCTTGGGGGGGGGTGGGGTGGAGGGCTGTTGTTTGAGCCAGCTGAGAACAGAATGGAGAGGTCTCTCCCAGGTTTTATAGGCTTCCTCCTCTGGGTGGAGAGCCCCTCCCTCCTCCTTATCCAGAGTCCACATGGGCTCTCCGAGCACATGGACAAAGTAGCAGGTTTGAACCAGACTCCACTCACCACCAGTCAGGCTGCATTCCTGAGGAGGCTCGGGTGTGGACGGGCTTCTACAAAGTTCATTGTTTGCTTGATTGGTTTTCAATTGGGCTTAACTGAGAATAGTTTTTCCCTCAGAGAGCTGTTCAGCTGTTTTCCAAAGTCCACATACAACCAACCAAGCACATTGTTGTATTCAGAGTTATGAATATTGACTTAGACACATACATACAAATAGGATGAACAGATCCAGTGGATCATTACCTTCACAGAGATATAACTTTTCAGCAAAACCATATTCCAGTAACATCACACACATTTACAGGCACACACACCCCATAAAGCCTTATGGGGTACACCACCTGCGGGCCGGACCGAATGATTTGGCGGGCCGTATACGGCCCGGGGGCCGAAGGTTCCCCACCCCTGCCGTAGAGCATGCCAAAAAGAAAACAATATCCCTGCATGCTATCAGGGATAACTAATGTTGTAGATTAGGGTATTTCAAAATGGCATGGACTGAAGATAAATCAAGCATGATACCATCTCCTTTAGAGATTGAGAAAATAATAGAGAGAATATTGTAATCTCATGAGGCTCCCCAGGGCCTAGGATTGTGAGGAAACTTGCCATCACCTGCCCTTAGCATGAAGCATTCTTTTCTGTGCCTGCTGTGGATCAGTTCCCTGAAACCACCAGCCTCTAGCAGCACAAGCTCAAAGACAAGCTCACTGTCTCTGTACAGGTGGTAATAGGCACTCACAAGCCCTCAGTACTCAGAGCATTGACTGCAGCATCTAGTCCTTTATTCACTGAACACTCATAGGATTACCAGGCCTGCTGTTCCCAAAGGAGCAGTAAGGTTGTTAAGATTCTACTCAGGATCATCCCTTTACCTACCACCTCAGCGTGTGGATTATGTTTATAGTGAAAACAAGAATAAGTCTAATATCAAAGTTCAAGTGCCTGTGTGTAACAGTCTTGGAAACAAATGGTTACATACAAAACAAAACCATACCTTACTTTTTAGGGGTTAAACGTACTCTTACAAGTTACTCTCTTGCCTAAAGAAGCTGATCTCCCTCAGAGCTCTTTCTAGCATTTTCAGCCATGTATGTTGAGATCCCACTTTCATGAAGGAAATTCACTGTGCATTTACTTCCTAGGTGAGGAATGCCCAGATGTCTTCTCTACCCCCAAATATAGTCAAGTGCACCTTAAGACAAGGTTCTCTTCCGGTGTTTTTCCCTTCCTGTTAGCTTCTTTCTGAAATTGGTGATAGGAGACCCATAGTAAATGAGACAATATTCAGCAGACCTGTAAAGAGATTGATGGCTGAACATCCCTTGACCATTGTCAAACCTCCCCCCCCTTTTTTTTACTTTTGCTGGAGCCCCGATACAGTCTTTAAAACCAAATTTTCAATATATGTACATAAACTTCTTACACAATATCTTCACATACATTTTGCAATGCTATTGATGTCCAGGGTGATGCTGGCTTTTACCTACACACAACATTCTCTGGGGAACTAGAATGTACACACCAGACTCAGTAGATTCCTGTAACCCCTTTGCACTCCCTTGCTAGTTGGCATTAAGAGGTTCTCAGGTCACATCTCTCCTTCAGGTATTGGCCCTGTACATCATGGTCAAGACACATTTGATAAGGTAGTGAGTGATCTACCTATACCGTAGACAGAGGATTTCAATCTCCAGGATTGTCACACCAGAGAGACTAGTGCTCGGGACATCTGGGTTCAGTTCATGTCTCTTCCACAGACTTCCTGTGTGACCTTAGGCTGGTCACTTATGGTTGTGTTTTCAGACGCTCTCCACTCCCATTTAGGGAACCGAATAAAGTGATCAACTTTTCAAGAGTGCTCATTGCCCCGCAGCTCCCATTGGAAACAGTAGCCTCAGGCCTCCAGCCACAAAATGGGGACTAGTGATACTGTCCTACCTCCTCCATTACTTACTGTGAGGCTCGAGAAATGTGGGCCATATAAATGGATGGACTTTTCATGACCATTGAATTCACATGAGCGCTTTTCAAAATACATTCAGTATTTTTAAAGCTGTGGTTCTCCACCTTTCCCGATTACTGTACCCCTCTCGGAAATCTGATTTGTCATGTGTACCCCCAAGTTTCACTTTTTAAAAACTACTTGCTTACAAAATCAGGCCTAAAAATACAGAAGTGTCACAGCACACGATTACTGAGACATTGCGGACTTTTTCATTTTTACCATAAAATTATAAATTATAAAATCACCTGAAGCCTGAGCCCCACCGCTTGGGGCTGAAGCATGTCACTTAGCTTTGCAGGGGCCCCTATGGCATGGAACCTCAGACAGCTGCCCTGCTTGCCAACCCCTAACATTGGCCCGGCACTTATGACCCCCCCTCCACCCTAAACCTGTTCCTTAGCCCCCTACAGACTGCAACCCCCAGGTTGAGAAACACTGATCTAGATGAGTTGAGTATCCCCTGGAAGACCTCTGAGTACTCCCAGGGGATGGGATGATTTAACTGGGGATTAGTCCTGCTTTGAGCAGGGGGTTGGACTAGATGACCTCCAGAGGTCCCTTCCAACCCTGATATTCTATGATTCTCTGTACCCCTGGTTGAGAACCATTGTTTTAATATGTACATACAATTTAGAGTTAACATGGATACACTCAGATCTATTCTTGTAAACTAAATTAGAACCAAGATAAAATTTAATAAAATTATTGTGACTGCATGAAATATTGGAGGAACACATTATGCATCATTGTGTGCCAGGGATTGTATGCAACTCTAGACAGGAGGGTTATCACAGCTCCTCCAGGAACTGAAAACTGGGGTGGGGAGGAGGGGAGATGGGGGATTACAATCTAAATGATTCACCTTCAACATCTCCAGAGACATACCATACCCTGGGGAGGCTTGCATATACAGGTTCAAACTGGGTTTTCCAGACAGCAAGAATGGGTTTTTGCTACACAAAGGTTTGGTTTAAACTGACTCATTGCCTTCTTTCTGATTCAGCAAATGGAGGTCCCTGGGACAGAAGATCCTGTCCAACCTTTCCAGAAGGCTTGGTTAGACTTGAGCCTACTAGGGCTCCATCAGACTGGCTGATCATCTTTGGTAAGCTTTTAGCATTGAGTATAGGAGCTTTTATTGTGTTTTTATATGTATTCTCTTTCATGCTTTTACCTTAAGAATAAAGGTGCTTACTTAGAGCTGTATGGTAACATGTAGCTGCTGGCAAAACACAGTTCATAGTCTCAGAGAGAAAAAGCAAAGCAAAGTGCTGTCTGTTAGACAGACTGGCTTGCTAGGGATATTGCAGCAAATGACAGGGAGCTGTGCTGCCTTAAAATATCCATTCAGGGAGAAATGGGATTAGGGTCCTTGCCCAGAGTCAGGAATTAGCTGATCTTGACTGGGAATTCATGGAGTGAACTACAGAACTGTAACAATTTATTTCTAAATACTCTACATTTTCATTTATTCATGATTTAATTGCCTTCTTCTTTAGCTCAATAACACAAACAAAAATGCATGAAAAGCCAGGAGGATAATATCTTATGTGTTAAAGTATCCAATATCTATAAAATAGAAACATAATTAACCATTATAATTATGATGAATAAAATTATGGAGCCAGCCTAATTCAGTTAAAATGATTGTCTTAAGGTTTTCCTTGAGGCTACTTGGAAATATCTCATCCTCATGTAACAAATTCTGTCTGAATAAGCTTCCAGAAAAGGCTTTGCCATATGCTATTTCATTAGAACTTGTCCTCATTAATACCATCTCTTTCTTAGTTTATTAATACTTAGGGTATTAGTCAGATCTTCCATGTTATCTGAGCTCACAAGTGCTTTTCTGGTCTCTCTCTGAACTCCACATTGCTGTGTGCCCATCTTCAGGAATGGCCAGCTCAATACTCCATTGTTGGTCTCTATTAAGTAGCAGATTGCTGTTACCTCTTCCCAAAATTAAAGCACTTTTGGCCATCCCCACACTACAGGCTGGATACTCCATTCCACTTGCACTGAAAGAGGGGAATGCAGATGGTGAAACTGAAGAGGCAATTGTTAAGATGGATTTGAACCACTTTTGTACATTGTCCCCCACTCGCCCCCCCCTCCCTGGGAAGGAAAGAGAGTCAAAGTAAAAGCACCATTTTGTTCAGGGCTAACTGTTTGAGATGAGGGAAATTCATGAGTTTGGAGACACTGAAGTGCCTAATTTAATGGTCTGTGCAGCTACTATCTTTCACAGCCAGGCACAGGAGCAGCAGTTGGGGAAGGGGGAATGAGTGAAAAGGCAATCACAGATGCAGCACCAGTGAGGGGGAGCATGAGAACCATAGCAGGAGGAAGAGAAGATACAGCCGCAGCAGCATTTCTAGTGCAGGCGTTGTGAGCGTGGTGACGGGGAGGATTGGGAGGGGTAAAGATGTGCAGAAGGGACTCTGAGTCCTGTGGGGAGTGGAACAGAAGAGAACAAACAGGAGGGGTGGTGAGAGACAGAGTGTACTTTATCAGGAAGGGAGGTTGAGCTCTTAGCGGAAGAAGAGTCCTGACACACCTTGGAACTGTCAGGAGATTATCAGACCTTGTCTGCCCCCAGACATGAGCAAATGGAAAATATTTGATTTCCCTTTAGGCCAGGAGTAGGTGTATACATATTATAAATATATAATTTACATAAACTCTGCATATATCAGTCTGGAGAGGTGCAAGCCTACATAGCTAGCTCTGCATGATATCCTCCTACCCTGGTGGATATCTGAGAGGATATGTACCCTCCACACTTTCTGCTCCCTGCCCCCAGAGTGGGGATATGGTGTAGGCATGGAGGCAATGGGGGGACAAATCATAGCACTGCTCCTGAAGAGATGCCCCAAAGAGGATGTGAATGGGAGATTTTGTATGTAGGGAGAGCAGAGGTTTGAAGCTGGCTGCAATATGGGTCTGTGAAGAGAGTTGGTTTACAGCTTTCTCATTACTTAGTGCCTAATATCTTCAAGTTTTTCCAGTGTAGCACTGCGACTCTCAGAACATCATAGAAGCAAATACTTGGCTGCTTGCTTTCACTGACATCACAGATGATAGTCATGGCCAGCACTCCTACATTAGAAAGTATTTTGGTATTAATTAACCAGTGGGTTTCTTCCAGCAGCATTTTTCACAGGAAGCATATCCCACACCTGCCCCTCCTCTCCTTTTTTGGCTTCGTCCCTTGACATTTACTCAGGAAGGCTCATAAAGTGTGTGCCAATACCACTTATGCTGGGCCAAAGAAGTCTCTGGGGTAACTTTACTCAATTCAATGGAGTTACACCGAGGATGAATTTAGCTCAGTGTCTCTGTGTGGTATAAGCCAGTGCTTATTCAGATCAGTGCTGATGATGCACCCACCTATGAGGCAGAAACGACTCATTCTTAGTGGGCAGTCAGTGGTCTTGCAATGCAGCCACGTACACTATCCATTAAAATGAGAAGGTGGCATTACAGCTGAGTTCTTCCTTTACATTTCATCACCCCCTCTCAAGGTGAGAAATGTTTGGTTTCACAAGTCAAAATAACAGCTTAGCTAGTAAAAACAGTGTTTCAGAAATGGCACAAATTTCATGTAACTCCACTATTCAGAGTGCAAAGGGATTCATTATTTTTCTTTTCATGAAACTGATACATTTAAGAGTCATTGGTTCACATTAGCTGCATGTAAAGTGCAAAGTAGGGCATTTTTAGAGCCTGTATTAATCTGTGGGGAGAATGGGCAAAGTCCCAGGGCCACAATAAACCAGGAGCAACATCCATCTGGCAAAAAATGCTGAGAAGAAAGACATTCATGAATCTTTGTATTTTTCCATTTGACTCAGCTGAATTATGCTATAGACAGCTGGCTATGGCTCTCTGTTCACTTGGGCACTGTATCCATTGCATTTTTGTGTATGCTTGAAGTTGTCTGCTTGTTGAATTTGTGACCGTTCTAGGCAGACCTCAAGGAAATTCCCTGGAAGATGAAGGGTTCCATTAGTGCACCTACCAAAGAAAGGGTAAACTGAAAGTTTTCTTTTAATTTCCTTCAGCATTGAGCCCATTGTCAGAAACTTCCCAGCCAGAGACTTATTCTTGTTCAGACATTTCTGGTTTAATATGGTTGTTGACTAGGGTATTCAGGCATGGGAATCCCATTCTGTACGCATCTGGGTCTTACTTTGATAAGTCCCGAGCCATTTCAAGCAAGGAACATGTTTATCTGTATTCCTCTTCAGGGTGGATTCTTAAACCTCTATTAATATTTGTTAGCCTTTATTCATGTGAGTAGTTCTATTAAAGTCAATGGAACTACTCCCATGAGTCAGATTTACCCAAAGTGACTGCGTTGGAAGCATTTGGCCCTATCTCTTTACTAGAATAAAACATGTATGTTGAAAGAGAAACATTTCAGGAACTTTTTAGTGGATAAATAGTTACGACAGTCAATATATGTCATCCATTATACATCGGTTGCACTGCTTTTAAAGTCTGTAAAGTGAGACCAAAAATATGATCTCTTCTAGGTAAGTGTTGTTTATTTCTGGAAGGCATATGTTTTGTATTTAGTTATTTTCAAAAATATTTTGGAGGCATTCTCCTAGCATCCCACTCCCTGTGAGTTTGTGTAGCAGCAATGCTTTTTCTGCATAGCGTCCTGTTTGGTGTTGCTAGAATGAGAAGATGACTTTAACCTTTTGCTCCCTGGGCAGTGGGGAAATCAGCAGTTCCTTGAGTCTCACAGTGTGCTCCAACATCAAGCCCAAAACATGTGTAAGGTATCAGACTCATCTTGTGTGTGTAATCCATGATGTTATATCAAAATAGCTTTGTCTGATAGAGCAAAGCATATTTACTGTAGATCAGGGAAAGACTATTCTGGGGGCTGGTGTATAGGGTGATTGCAGAGATCAAACAGTTTATCTGGTTTGAAATAACTGTGTACACATAACACAGCCCATCACTGCACACTAGTCCGACTTTTGCCATGAATTCTGGTGTCCTCTTGCAAAGTGGGCTAGGTTTGCTGGGGTCTGTTGTTCATGTGGATACAATTGCTGTACATCATTTTTCCCCCCATGCTTCCAATGGCTATCCCACACTGCTTTGCAGTTCAACCATTATTCACCTGTCCCTTCACCCATATGCCCTCCCCTCTCTGCTATCAAGGTCCCAGCTGTTAACCCCTATATAGACATTCCCTGGAGTAGAGAGAGAAAATGATGATTGTATGTAGGAAGAAATCATGGAATTACACGACTCATCCTTAATGATCAGTTTGTGTATTTAAGATCCATATACTTGTCTCTCATCTCTTCTTTGTCTCCATCCTCAGCATTACCAAAATAGTTAGAACTGACTGACTGTTTTCACCTTTAATGCTGATTTTTACTGCGTGCATCCAATTACGCCATATGGTTCTTCTAATACAGAGAAGCCTGTTGGACAAAATGCTTTTAGGATAGAGCTTCAAAAGCCGAAAATTCAATTATAGGTATCTCATAAATCTGGGCATTGTAGAGTTCTGTGTTCCTCTTTAATTAAAGAGGATCACTCATATTGTGATAAATAAAGCGGGGATAAATAATAGCCCCCTCTGATGGACACCCAGCCAGACAGCTGTAAAATAACTCTTGGTAGCTATTCTTTACTTGCTGTTTCTGTAAAGGGTTAAAAAGTCCCCCAAGTAAAGGGAAAAAAATGGGCACCTGACCAAAAGAGCCAATGGGAAGGTAGAACTTTTTAAAATTAGATGTGGGGCCCACAAGGATTTTAAAAATTAATACTTGCCACTCCAGGCTTGTATTAAACTCCCAAGGCTACAGCTTTTCTCTGACCTTGGCAAGGTAAATGCTGCCACCACCCAAATGCTAAACCCCCCCCCCCCTTTGACTCCAGGAAGGAGCACTTGGGAATTTCTCCCTTTGGGGTTCCCTCAAGCCCTTTCACCCCTCCTCTGGGGAAGAGCTGAGAAAGAAAACAAAGGAAATTAGCTGTGGCTACCAGCTGATCAAACAACATGCACAAACCTCTTAGGACAGAGGTGGGCAAACTATGGCCTGCAGGCTGCATCCACTGCTTGGGATTGTCCTGCTCTGCCTTTGAGCTCCCAGTCGGGGAGGCTAGCCTCTGGCCCCTCCCCTGCTGTCCCCCATCCCCTGCAGCCTCAGCTCACGAGCTGCTGGGCTGGCTCTGGGCGGCGGGGCTTGCTCAGGCTGGGCCATGCGGCTGCAAGTTCCTGCCCTTCTGAGCAACATGGTAAGGGGGCAGAAAGTGGGGGGAGGGGGGTTGAAACAGGGTAGGGAATCCCGGGGGCAGTCGGGGCAGGAAGCAGGGGTTGGTTGGATGGGGCAGAGGTTTGTGTGGGCAGTCGGGATGGAGAAGGTGGGGGTTGGATGGGGGTGGAGCCATGGGGGGGCAGTTAGGGGTGGGGGGTCATGGGAGCAGGTGCTCGGGGGACAAGGAGTGGGGGGGGGGGTTGGATGGTCTGGAATTCTGACGGGGTGAATAGGGGGTGGGGGCCAGGCTGTTTGCGGAGGCAGAGCCTTCTATACCCAGCCCTCCATACAGTTTTGCAAGCACAATGTGTCCCTCTGGGCAAAGAGTTTGCCCACCCTGTCTTAGGACACAAAAAATCCAATCCTGTTCTTAAAAAAGGTATGTTTTATTAAAAACAAAAAGAAAGAAAGAAAATACATATGGAACTTAGGCTTTAGCTAGATTTTAAAAGAGCAATTCCAAAAATCAAGCACCCAAAACAGCTTTCTTGGGGATTCAGCGTAAAGGTTACAAACAAAAAACAAACATCTGGTGTTAGCGCAGAGGAAGCCCACAAGCCAATAAAAAATAATAATAAACCGAATTGTGTCTAACTAAACATTCTAATCTACTTACACATTTGGAGTTCAGATAAGTAGTTCTAGGCATGATCTGATAATTTCTGATCATACCTGGATTAGGCTGATTATAGCATGGCTGCTCTGTTCCTCCAGCCCAGAGAACAACAAACAAAGGGAAAGTTTCTTTCACAATTTTAAAAAGTTCTCCTTTCTCATTGGCTCTTTTGGTCAAATGCCCACTTTTTTTTCTTTAGCTGGGGAGACTTTTTAACCCTTTATTGGTAAAGCACAGCTACCAAGAGGGATTTTACAGCTAACTGACTGGCTGGGTGTCCATCAAAGGGAGCGATCTCCCCCTATATTTATCACACATATATTAAAATCCTAATTCTTAACTAGTGCAAAGGTCAATGAGATGAATAAACTTCCTCTCTTACATATGCAATTTCTGTATTTCAGTTCACGTAGGCAAAAATTCAATCCAAAAAATTAATGTCCGTTTATAAAGAGAGTTGGAGTGATATGTTTTAGTCTAAATTCAACTGAATTTCCTCTGGAAAAAAATACTGTCAATGAAGCCCTACTTTTGACAACTATAAAGACTAATTATCACCTTTTGGTGCATTTGTTATCATCACCACCACCACATGTTATCTGTGGGGTACTTAAAGATTATAGTGCTAATTTCCTATTCTAATGGCCTATAAATAAAATAATATTAAAGCCCTTTGACTCATAACCTGTTGTTATTGATTAAAAGGAAATCGAGAGTTATAAAAAATATAATGTCATTGACGTAGTAGATTTTCATTCTAACATCAAGTACAGCCATAACTGTATTAATATAGCAGAGGTAACAAAGTCCTGTGGCACCTTAAAGACTAACTATAAAGTTTTGAAGCATAAGCTTTCGTGGGCTAATACCCACTTCATCGGATGCAAGCAGTGGGTATTAGCCCACGAAAGCTTATGCTTCAAAACTTTATAGTTAGTCTTTAAGGTGCCACAGGACTTTGTTACCTCTGCTATTCCAGACTAACATGGCTACCTCTCTGATTCTTGTATTAATATATAAATTCTTATACAAGGAAACTTCAATGAATAAAAAGGTGTGTATGATTTACAAGTGAAAATGATCTTCGATATGGAGTATATCATTTCAATTAAAAGCAATTAATATCAATATTTTATTACTTATTTTAGATTACATATGCCTGAGAAGCTATGCACATTTGCTAGTCCTGTCTTGTCTTTCAGCCTGAATTAGAAATAAGAGAATGCCGTATCTTGAACAGTAGTTTCTTTGTTTTATTTTGACCTGGTTATTCTAGTGTTGTAAGCACAAATATTGGCACAGATTTATTTTACAAGGTGCAGACAACATTTAAATCGTAATTCTTTAGCTATGTGGATCAGTAAACTACAAGACAAACACCATGCAATGGCAGAATATTTACATAGAGCCTTAGAACTAATGTCCTGGTGGTAATAAGGATCAAAATGACATTTTGCAATGGTAGGGTTAGTCCTGAGTCATTTTTCTTTAAAGTTGGGTGATTGCCAAATCCCTATTTGATTCAGGTCCACTGGACCTCTAGTATAGGCAAGATGTGCTCAGTGCAGGACTAACTGGAGGCAGCAAAGGTGGCTTTAAGCTACAATTACATTTTCCGGATCCTGCAGCTGGGTGGGCATAGGCCAGTCTCTTGCTTTAATTACAGCAGGTTTTAGAGAGAGGTTTGTTGAAGATTATAATTTAAAGTTGTTCCCTCATAAGGGACAGCATTGTGAACATAGGAATTTGGAGATGTGCCCTGGAGGTGAGAGTTGGGAACACCACATAGCTGTATGCAGCAGCTCACTACAGATGTTCTTCAGTTTGTTTTAATCAAAGTATGTATTCCTTTCTCATTCACTGGTTTGTTATTTAATGAACCCCAAGACTGTTGCACAGGTTGCCTGGAGTCATTCCAGCAGTTGGGAATTACAAGAACATAGGGACACACTAACTAAGCTTCCTTTGCACTGGAAACACCTCTCTCACTAGGGGGTAGTGATGTACAGATGCCATGCTGGCTCTACACCCTGGAAGGAATCCCCTTATACAGGGAAATCCCTGGAGAATCAGATGCACCAGATTATGGCGGCTTTGAGCCCCAGAACAGCAAAAAGCAGCCTTACTGGGGCCAACAATTGGGCCCATTGTGTCTACTTAAAATTCTGAGGTTGAAATTGGATAAGGGACTCTTCACTTTTTGACCCAGACATTTGCTAGGCACTAGAAAATGTGTCCACTAATGTGAGAGTCTGGAGCATTTTTGGTGCATAATATTGTAGGGAACTGTATTTGTGAAAGTCTCCAGGTTGATGCTCTTCTCTCTCCACAGAAGATACAACACAACACAGGCAGTAGCAATACAAGCATTGTCCACCTGTCTCAGTTCTACACTAGCGAGACCATCTCCGAGGAGCAGATCATTTTCCAAGTCCATTCAATCTGCTCAGATTCCTAACAAGGTTGCTGTGACAGGCTGGCAATGTTTGACTGAAAGGCAGCCTGTTAGAAGGTGGCGTCAAACCTGCTGGGATACAGTTAAGCAAAAGTTGCTGACTCACTGGGGCAGTCAGCTCATTACCCTAATGAAATATAATGGAGGTAGAGCTGTCTGGAGAGAGACAGACTTTAATTTAGAGCAGGTTGGGAAAGGTACCAGCTCCCAGGTGCAAACTAGTGCCAACTGTAGTAGTATCAGATTTGTGTTATGGACTTTTGTCCAGCAGGAGCAAGAATGAAATTACCAATATAGTTCAGAGGCTGCCATCAGATAGTATAGACTTTTTGCCATTACTGATCTGTGGTGGATTCAGAGTGGAGATTAATTATAAATTTAACTTGATTCATACATATATATATATATATATTAGGAAGGTGTCTATCTGAGGCTGAGATAAATTACAAAAACAAATGGAAAAACAAGACAGCTAACCACCTCAGCAGCCCTCCCACAAAACTCTACATCCCACAAAACTGTCCCTTTGCTAATTTCAAACTGCATCTTTCCAAACACTTGAATAAACACCACCACTAGTCTTCTAATATGTTAATTCCTTTGAATGTTATTGGCACATTCCAGTCCAGCTTTCTAAAATGGTGTGTAAATGTCAGAACGCCATCCCAATTCATCCTCCAGCGTGGAAAGGTTGTTTGATTGTTTGAGGGTTTTTTATTTCTCATGTAGGTTTAAAGAAGTCTCCGTGAGATTCCTTCATCTTTAACCTGATCTCTGTCTGCCCTCTTGTGTGCAAAAAAAGTATAACGTGCTTTAATCCTTGTTCTGAAGTCAGTGACAAAACTTCCATTGACTTCAGTGGGATCATGAAATAACTCTGCACTTCTATGGAAATAATAACTCTTTGTAACAGAAATACAATCATTTCAATGTCAGCTCTCTAAATGGATTGCTAAAAATACCTTACTTATGCACGAAGCTCGCCTAGATGAAAGGGTTGCATTCTTTGAAGTGGAAAACATTCTAGCTATTTGAGCTGAGTGAATGCTGCAAAAAGCTATTTTGCAAATATTTGTTCGACTTTTCAGATTAATTAACTCTGGCTACATTCACGCCCCTTTTGTATTTTCCTTCCATGATCATTTAAACAATTGAGTTTTTCCTTCAGTGTATGTTTGTAGCAAATAAATTATAATTTGCAGATGGTGACTTTTCACAATGCTTGGCACCAGAAATTTGATATTATGTTTATCCAGTCAGGGAACAGAAGCAATACACGTGCTTTGGGACTAATCATGACTAAACTCAAGAAAATTTGTGATCTCTTCAGACAGTCCATGACTGGTAGGGTGACCACAGCAAATGTGAAAAATTGGGACGGGGTCGGGGGTAATAGGAACCTCTATAAGAAAGAGACCCAAAAATTGGGACTGTCCCTATAAAATCGGGATATCTGGTCACCCTAATGCATGGAGAGGTGAAATTCATCAGTTAAATTACTCATCCAGTTTGTGTTAGGTAACTTTTTTAATTTGCCTGTTGTTTGACTTAAGGATACCAAATGCTTGAACGAGATTACAATTTAATTTGGAGTTTAAAACTGCCAAACCTGTATTCCTATCTGCTCCCTGATTTTTATACAGAAATTGAAAAAATGGTGATACTTACTCCAGTCACTTATCAAACCCATGGAGGAAGAATGCTGATATATGAAGTTTTCACTGTTGCTTTGCAGTGAAAACTGATCATTCATTGCACCAGAGTAGTCAGTAGAGGCGCCATTGTGCTAGGCGTTTAGAAGCATGAAGTAAAAACATCGCCCATGCCCTGACTTGCTCATCATCTAGAGATTGACGAGATATAGCAGGTAGATGAGATGAATCAAAAGGTAAGAAAGTGGGAAGTATGAAGTAGCAGTTAATTAAACAAGTTATTCTACAATAATCAGCAATAGTCTCAGCTCACCACTTCTTAAAATTTGTAATTTATTGGTGCTTTGTAGGCAACATGGCAGAGGTGATGGGGATTTTTGATTAATTCCATGTTTCAAATAGCTTAAAGTATGTACTAGATGTTCCATCTAAATTTTATTGAATGGATCATTTCTTGAAACTGCAGATATTTCAACAGCTTTGATTTTACTTTGCTGATAATATTGATCCATACTTGTAGAAGAAGGTGGGCCAATGTAGCGCAAGTGAGAGAGAGAAAGCTGGTGGTTGAGGCTGAATGCAGCTGGGAGGAAAGTGATCAAACAGCAACTGTGTCCTAAAAAGTCAAGTACAGTAATTCTTAAGGATGGATTTGCACATATCATCCTTATTACAAGGGACTGAGACTGATCATTGCTGGAAAGGAATGGGGGAAGAGAGAACAATGCTAGAGCTGCAATTCAGCAAGGTACTTATGTGCTTGAAGTTATGCATGTACTTAAGTGACCTCAGCAGGTCTATTCATGTTCTTAAATACCTTATTGAATCAGGACCTTGGTGCCCTCTTTTGCTCTCTTATTATCATAAGATTAGGGCAACAGTTTTCAAAACCCACAAGAAAATGCTTTTATAAAGTCAGACTTCTTGATTCTGTCCATCACCTGTCCTGAAATTTGTGAGATCATTTTTATTTTCCAGTATGTATCTCGTGTCCTATAACCTTAGCTTGGTGGACTATTAATTCGTTCCAGGCATCACTATCTTGGCAAGGTAACATTGCATATTCTCCTCATGACATTGCATGATGATGGCAATCTCATTGTGACCTAGTAAGATCATTGCTTGAGGATGTGTGCTAGGTTGCACTGAAACATGATGGTGTTGCACAATGTGCGGCCCATCCCACAAACATTTGCAGCTGAGTGTAGTACTTACTACTGCGAGGTCCATGGGACTGTTCACTGTATTAAGAACTATGCTCCATAGAAGAGTTTGCACATAGGCCCCAGTGCAGTAAAGATTTCTATCGGAGGTAATACTTCAGTGCATGCTTAACTTTAAGTGTGTGAAAAAAGCTCATTTGAAATCATTGGAATTTCTACACATGTTTAACTGAGGCCTGAATTATGATGTCCTTCAGGGAAACTACAAATAGATTATGATAATCCTTCTACAGACCTTGTGAAAGGAGTGATCAACTGTCAGTGACAGGAATTTGATGGCTGGCACCCTGAACATGTTCTATGGCCATTGGGGGCTTTGCGCAAAAAAAAAAAAATGTTTAATGATTGAAAATACTTTTTAAAATTGCCAAAGCAGCTGCATAAACTTCAATTACTTGCATGTGTCATCCATGAAAGAAACTGCCATTGTTATTTCAAAATCCAATACTTGTCTGCTGGTGATGGATGGGAATGAATGAGAGGTGAAAGTTATTTTTATTCTTAACAGCCCAGCACCACAGCCAGACTTTTCAGCCTCTTAATCAATCAGTGTCAGACAGTGTCATAGTCACTAAGCACCACCAGTCTATTACTTCTATCACTCTCCCTGCTGCGAGAGGGACTTTATTGCTGAATTCCATTCCTCAGAAGGTAGGATAAGTTCTTGCAAAGGACCATCTTCCTGCAGATGCAAGCCCTGCGGTGGGCGCATGGCTGGTTTTGAGAACTCAGAAAGTCTCCTATTTTCCCTGGTGGCATGGATGTGGCAGATGTGTCTTTAGTGGAGACCTCAAATGAAAAAAGTATGTTGACAGTCTTGTTCTGATCATGAAGGTTGAGGTACAAACAACTTATTAACGGTGTTAAACTTTTAGGCTAAAATCAGCCAAAACTTGCTGTATGTATCTTGAGGGAACAAGACAAATTGCCCAAGACTCCATCATTCAAACTCCCCACTTAGTCACACTCCCCACTTAGTGCTCTTAAGGGCATAGGTCACTGCACAAGAAGCCTATGCTCTCCTCACACACAGACCAGCATTGGTGGCTGGGGGCAAGCAGGCTGTGCTGTGCCATACGATTGTGCAGGAGGTATGTGCTCCCCTTCTTCCTGGGAGCTCCATCACACATTGTGTATGAGACACATACATCCTCGAGATTCTCTCAGGAGTAATAGCCACAGTGACACCTAGCGCTCTGCTTCTGCTTTTTCCTAATATCCAACCTAAACCTCCCCCTCTGCAACTTAAGACCAAGACCTATGCAACCTGCTCTGTCATCTGCTACCACTGAGAAAAATCTAGATCCATCCTCTTTGGAAGCCCCTTTCAGGTAGTTGAAAGCAGCTATCAAATCCCTTTTCATTCTTCTCTTCTGCACACTAAACAATCCCACTTCCCTCAGCCTCTAGTCGTAAGTCATGTGCTCAGCCCCCTAATAATTTTTGTTACCTTCCGCTGGACTCTTTCCAATTTATCCTCATCCTTCTTGTAGTGTGGGGCCCCAAACTGGACACATTACTCAAGATGAGTCCTCACCAATGCCGAATAGAGGGGAATGATCACGTCCCTTGATCTGCTGGAAATGCCCCTACTTATATAACCTAAAATGGCAACAAGGGCACACTGTTGACTCATATCCAGCTTCTCGTCCACTGTAACCCCAGGTCATTTTCTGCAGAATTGCTGCCTAGACATTCAGTTACTATCCTCTGCTTTTGAATTTATAATCATTTTCAGAACCCTGCCAATACAGATGCCACAAAGAGATGTTTATGAATTCAAGTGATGAATAAACAGCAGGAGCAGGTAAGCAAAGAAAAAATATCCAGGCGTCGACAAATTTTGTTAGCAAAGAATAGGTGAGAAAAGAAAGTAGGGGTGTGGGGTGTGTATGTGAGGAAGTATAATTTATTGTGATATTTCTTCCACTGCTGCAGCTATGCCACTGTAACATTAGTTACTTAATATAATGGCAGAAGGGTTTTTTAGGTTGCTGTAGAAAATCCACCCACTCAACAGGTGGTAGTGAGGTCAGCAGAAGAATTCTTCCATTGACCTAGCTGAGTCCACTGTGGGAGGTTGTCAACTTAACTACTTCAAACAGGGCATGAGATTCATCTCAGGCTTAGTCTTCACTACCCGCCGGATCAGCGTGTACTGATCAATCTATCTGGGATTGATTTATTGCGTCTCGTCTAGACATGAGAAATCGATTCCCCATCAACTCCGGTACTCCAGCTCACCTAGAGGTGCAAGTGGAGTCGATGGGGGAGCCTGCTGCCACCGTGAGGACGCCAGGTAAATTGACCTAAGATACGCCGACTTCAGCTATGCTATTCACATAGCTGAAGTTGCATATCTTAGGTCGACCCCCTTTACCTCCACTAGTGTAGACCTGCCCTCAGCCCTGAATGATGTAGCTAAGTCAATCTAAATTTTAGGTGTAGACCAGGCCTTTGAGATATTGAACAGTGGTAATAAGCTTATATGGTAACTATGATTTTAAATGTATAAAAGATACATTCCCTTGTTTATCATTATAAAAAAATTTAAATGTATAAATTTAAATGTATAAAAGATACATTCCCTTGTTTATCATTATAAAAAAATTCATGACAAGATTTAAAAGGATGCTGAGGTATTTGCTCCTCTGAGATATTATGAGGCACGAGGCATATTTACTGTATATTTCTCAAATCCTTCAAGCATGAAAGTATCTTATTAAACAACAGCCCTGAAATTATTTATTACTGAAAGACTACTGAGGGGATTTCTGTTTCATTAGGTCTGGAAAGAAATGGGGCCAGGATAGAATGCAACTCAGCAGTTTAATCTGTTTGAACCACGCAGCAAAGTTGAATCTGTCCCTTTAGAACACTAGCCAGCCAATCTGATTATGGAATTACTTATTCATACAACTTTTTTTTCTCTTTATTTTAAATTCCAGGAAGATTGGAATTTGGCAAATATTTGAAGCTTAAGTCAGACACACACACAGAATATTGTAAATGGAACAAGGCTATTCCAACTTCCTCTTGGAGTTTTCAAATACACATCTATTAAAACATGTTTAAATTACGATGCATATATTACACAGATGGTGAAGTTCACCCTAGCACAAGGCCCATGGCCCACTTGAGCCCTGTACTTCAATAGTGCATGGGCCATGTGCTGGTCCTCATGGTGAATTTCACTCGCCAGGCATAAAATATAATGCATTCAATTTTTTTTAACAACTGTGGGCACAAATACACTAATCCACTCCTGCTCCCAAGCCATTTAGATATCCGATACCTCTCATATGATTCTGTATTGTCTTATATGTAAGAGATGAGTTTAGGCTGTAAAGGTATAGGAGTATAGGCCATAAGGACAGCTTTATAAATACCTTTCTCATATAAAAATAGTCAGTTTTTAATGTCTCAAGTAACTGGGAAACAAACGTATCTTCCCGTATCCATACCAACCTAGTGAAACGTGAATGGAACCCAGCAGATCTCAGAAGATGTATGCAGACCTTAAGAAATCCTTTCAAAAGTCCCTTCTCTCCATGCTGCCTCCTGGTTCTCACCCACATGTGATATGCAGACATGTCTCTTGCAAGAGCTGTGGCACATGGGATCCACTGCTGGGCACTCATACCAAACATTCTCCCACTCCCCACCCCTACCAGAGGTGGGGCACGCCTTGCGTTGGAATGCCTGCAGCGCTCAGGGGGAAGGGGAGTGGGATGATGCAATGGAGAATATGTAACATTATAGCCGTATTGTTCCCAGAATATTAGAGAGACAAGGTGGGTGAGGTAATATCTTTTTTTGGACCAATCTCAATAAAAGATATTACATCATCCACCCTGTCTCTACAATAGAGAATAGGCATTCCATGCACAAAGCTGCCTTCCCATCTTGGCTCACCTTCAGACACTAGGAGAATGATCTATAATATGGATTCTTAGCGTGGTTTTGTGTGTCTGCATTAAACAGTTAGAAAGTTACTGTGCATAGCTTTGACTATTTACTTTGTCTTTATTTTTATGCAAAAGGCATACACCAGATTATGAATAAGGGCCTCAAACATTTCATTTTTATTTGTAAACCTCAGTGTTTGCACATTCTTATAATTTAAAGCGAGTCAAAAGGATTCTTGTTTTCAAACATTTTTTTTAAAGTGTTCCTGGGCTGGGAGCCAGGACATCAAGTTTATACCTTCATGATTTTTTTAAAAAAATGTTAAAAATCAAGACGAAAAAGGCAAGCCTTTCTGAAACAGGAATTTATAGTAGAAATGTTGATACAGTCTGAATTGATACAGACACCATCTCTCTAATTTTGAAAAATGCCTTACAATTGGGCGGGGGGCAGGGGGACCTAGGATACAAAACTAAAGACTAGTATCAAGTCTGTGAAAGAAACATCTCTGGCTGCCGGGTGCTCTTCTTAATTACCAACATTCTTACATGCTTCTAATGATCTAGTTTCTCATATTTGTTCTGTAGTCCATTGTCTCTGTTCTCAAATGGTGGTTTTGTGCTGTTTAATCTATGCACCATGACAGTAGTACAGGATTTCTCCAGAGACAGGATCTGATCCTTAACCTGTCTATGCAAGCAATGCTGCTGGAGGCCATATGGAGTTCAATGCACAGGGCAGCCTTTAGCATCAGGTCCAAGCTCTCTCCTGGTGCTGCTGACAACCAACCGATCCACCATTAATTTCATTTTAAGATTATCCTGAGACTCCTCTTTCTAAATTCTCCATTTTTGTCAGCAGAGGCAGCTATTCTGAGTAGCAGTTAATAGTTGGCAATATTCATAAATTGACTATTTATTAGAGATAACAGGATCGTTACACTAGCACGAGTCTTGCTTCAAAACCTGAGTTTAGTTTCACCTAGGACTTTGTCTCATATTAAGCACAAATCATTATTGAAGGACGAAAGTGCTTCTTTGCAGCAGATAGGTGTGCGCGCTAAGGCCCAAGTTTTGGCATTTTAGCCACATTTCTTTTCTTTTTGACAAAGGGAGTCAGATTTTGTTTGATTTGGCCACAGTTCCCCCAGAAGATCCAGGGGAGGGCATGCTTATCTCCATGTTGGGCAAGCTCTTCTCGCCACAGTTGAAGGAAAGGTGTCCACTCCCGCCAGGCTGCAAGTGCCATTGGCAGTGCTTGCTGGGAGTAGTGCCTTTCCTCCCCAAAAGCAGGAGAGTAATAAGCATGGGAAAACGAATGTACTGCTTTAAATAAAATAAAAATCTCTAGTAAGAAGTCAAACAGGAGCATGGCTGTGGATGGTTCCAGGTGGAAGCTTTACAGTGGAGCAAAGAGAGACCGTATCTCTTCAGGCACAATACTGTTTTCCTTTTAATAAAGGTCCCTGTTCAGTGCTATGAAAAAATGACTTCATATTGCTGTTAACATTTCAACAGTGTAAAGAAACTAAAATGAGATTGGCGCTCCCTGATGTGAGGTGCTGAACAAACACTTTGTAAACCATGAATATAAGAATGGTCAGACTGGGTCTACCAATGGTCCATCTAGCCCAGTATCCTGTCTTCTGACAATGGCCAATGCTGGATGCTTCCAAGGGACTGAACAGAACTAGCCATTCATCAAGTGATCCATCCCCTGTTGTCCAGTTGCAAGGACCGTTTCTTATCCAAACATACAAGATGATGAGGAGTGGATGTAAAGTATTTTTATTATTTCCATTTTACACACGAGGAGGAGAGAGAGTCAGGAACTTGCTCAAGGTTGTGGCTGAGCTGGTAATTGAAACCAGGACTTCTGCCACATCAGCAAGCACAAGGCCATCTTGCTGTAATTCTGTGTGGTTTTACCATTGTCACATGACAAGGCAATTCCTGTACCCTTGAGCAGTCAGCCCAGGCTCAGCCTGTTCACATGTATCCAGCTGCTTTTAGAGTGGTTGTTACAGATGTGTGGAATTCCATGTCTGGGTCAGGTATGAGATAACCCCCAGCTTTCTGGTAGCAAATATGATCTCATTGTCAATGTACAATACAGCAAAGAAGAGAGTATGGGTGGGAGGGACAAGATATTGACTGCATGTTGCTGTGCCAATAGAGTTTTAAAACATGTTATCCCAAACCATTTTAATGGAGAACTGCAGTTCTGTTATATAAATCAGCCATAGTGTAGATGAGGTCAAATGTTTATGAAATAATGCTGAGCATTCACATCAGTGAAGTGCGGGCCTGTATTAATTTCTAAGCACAAAGTCAGGTTTTTCATTTTAGTCCAGGTCCTTTTACTGCAGGAAAGGAAGAACCGGGGGAAACGTGGGCTGGCAGCTCCCAGGTTTCCTCCCTGTTGGCTGCTCAGCCTAAACCTTAACTCTTCTCTCTTAAAAGCCATGATCCACCTCCTTTTTGGTGGGGTGGGGTAATAAACCATCTGAATCAATGAGTCTGCACTGTCAGCCCATGCCTACCAAAAACAACACAGAACTGGGTCCCATGGGTAAGCAGTGTCAGCCAGTTAAAGATATATTGCAAAGAAACTTGAGGGATTTTGGGGCTGCATCACAAGTGAATTATTGCTGCAGTTTCACACATACGTCACTATGAGACTCACTGCCCAAGGAGTTTCATACCTATCCATGAGCTTAGATATAGTACCAGGGAAAACTCTCCCCAAACTCTATGGTAAGATAGCCGTCCTAAAAGCTCCCCTTATGGCAGAGTAAGATAACATTCTGCCATTCAGAACAAGCTAGTTCAGACCCAGTAGCTGCTGCAGAGAGACCTGCAATCATCTGCCTTCTGGTATCAAGGTTTCACATCTCTCAGCTAGTTCCTGGGAAATAATAAACCTTCCCTTGTATACAAGCAGCAGAATAATCAGAGTGATTACGGTCATATTGCAATGTGCCTTTCTATATTTAAACCACTCTTCTCCCACAGAAACATTCATTACTTTCCCTGTGCTTTTCAAGAGGCTGCAGAGCTGACCGGCACATTTTCTGTATGGTCAGGTTAAGCGGTATGTAAATAAAATCAAAATATCCAGAATAGTGTTTCTGAAAATCAATATTATGAGGTACATAGTATATTAAACAGTTGGAAACAAACCTGGGCTGCTACAAGATAACAAAATAACAAAGCAGTATTTTTGTTGTTTTGCTGAATCCAGTTCTTATTTTTATTATTTATAATATAAGAGCCAGCTAAGAACAGGGCCTTCCTGTGCAGAGCACTCTACCTATTAGATTTATTTGCAGCAAAGACCTGAGAAATTATACAAACAACCCCATATCTGATATACTAATAATCCTAAAGAAATTAGACTGTTTTTAAAAATATTTTTCTCTACTAACCATGTAACAAAACATTCCTTTTTACAGAGAGCTCCACAGTGACTGAATACCTGCTAAACGATGCTATATTCACTCAGGTATTTAATGTAATAAGAACATAAGAATGGCCATACTGGGTCAGACCAAAGGTCCATCCAGCCCAGGATCCTGTCTACCGGCAGTGGCCAATGCCGGGTGCTCTGGAGTGAGTGAACCTAACCGGCAATGATCAAGTGATCCCTCTCCTGACATCCATCACCCCCCTCTCACAAACAGCGGTTAGGGACACCATACCTTACCCATCCTGGCTAATAGCCATTTATGGGGCTGGTCTTCAATGGAGGGGAGGGAGGGGAATCGACTGAAGATACGCAACTTCAGCTACGTGAATCATGTAGCTGAAGTTGGTGTATCTTCAGCCAACTTAACTGCTGTCCTCACGGCAGTGGCAGTCGGCGGCGTGCTTCCCCGTTGACTCCAGCTTGCGCCTCTCGGTGAGCTGGAGTTCCAGTGTTGATGGGGGCGCCACGGGGGATTGATTTCTCGCGTCTTCCCGAGACACGAGAAATCGATCGCTAACAGATTGATCGCTACCCGCTGATCCGGCGGGTAGTGAAGATAAGCCCATGGACTTAACCTCCATTAATTTATCTAGTTCTTTTAAAAACCCTGTTATATTGCTAGCCTTCACAACCTCCTCATGCAAGGAATTCCACAGATTGACTGTGCACTGTGTGAAGAACTTCCTTTTATTTGTTTTAAACCTGCTGCCCATGAATTTCATTTGGTGGCCCCTAGTTCTTATGAGAACAAGTAAATAACTTTTCCTTATTCACTTTCTCCACACTAGTCATAATTTTATATACCTCTATCATATCCCGCCTTAGTCTCCTCTTTTCCAAGTTGAAAAGTCCTAGCCTTTTTAATCTCTCCTCATATGGGACCTGTTCCAAACCCTAATCATTTTAGTTGTCCTTCTTTGAACCTTTTCTAATGCCAATATATCCTTTTTGAGATGAAGAGACCACATCTGTACACAGTATTCAAGATGTGGGGGCACCATGGATTTATATAAGGGCAATAAGATATTCTCCATCTTACTCTTTATCCCTTTGTTAATAATTTCTATCGTCCTGTTTGCTTTTTTGACTGCCACTGCACACTGCGTGGACGTCTTCAGAGAACTATCCATGATGACTCCACGATCTTTTTCCTGATTAGTTGTAGCTAAATTAGCTCTCCTCATATTGTGTGTATAGTTGGGGTTGTTTTTTCCAATGTGCATTACTTTACATTTATCCACATAAAATTTCATTTGCCATTTTGTTGCCCAGTCACTTAGTTTTGTGAGATCTTTCTGAAGTTCTTCACAGTCTGCTTGGGTCTTAACTATCTTGAGCAGTTTAGTATCATCTGCAAACTTTGCCACCTCATAGTAATGAAGCAAATATAACTCTGTGGCTGTAGCTTCTCCTTTTTCTCCTCAGGTCTATGGGTCCTGGGTTCACCTACAAGGGCATTTGGTGCCTCCCCCCAAAGAAAACCCCTCATAGAGCAAAGAACAACAAGGGTTTGTCCCTTTGTAAAATATTTAATGCACAATCTGTTACAGAGTAGTGTCAGTCAGAGCACAAACAATAAAATCGCTATTGTGATTTCCAGCATAGTAAAAAAGTAACCGAAACTTTATTAGGTCTGGGGAAAATAGGATAGGAGACAATGGAAAAGTGGATCACTATAATAAAAGACAAAAAACAATATATAAACTGTACAGCCAGTACAAACCATCCTGTGTTCCATCTCAGCACCTGCCTAGGCAAACACTGAGTTTAGTCTGTTTTTAATGGGTAGTACAGCACTGAAGTCAATGGCCAGCTTGAAACAAAGTAACAAAATAAACAAACAGGGGTGTTATGATGGGGTGTCTGCCTTAAAATGGCATGTAAAGGGCTAACAAAGCCCTACAGTGGCTGCGCAAGAAGCAGCCAGTCAGGACCAAACAGGTCCACATAAGTAGAGCAACAGAGCAGAGCAGGGTCAGTTACTCCTTGGTGCTTAAGGAGGCTGGACTGGAAGCCTTGCAACTGGATGGAAGCTAGCACCCTGGAGAGAGCAGTGCTGGGAAGGAAGAGGGGAGCAAGAGGAAGCTCTTTTTTGGCTGCTTGGATTGGCAGGCTGAGGCCATAAGGAAAGGGAAAAGAAGGTGCTGGGGCCTTGGGGAAGTGGCCCAGGGAAATGCACTAAGGAGTTGGAAGGGACACCGCATGTGGTGGCCATCTACAGTGTCCCTGTGCTGGGACCTGGAGTTGTGGGTAGGCCCAGATTGCCCCAAACTCGCCACTGGGGAAGTGGCCCCAGTTGACTGCAGGGCTTCCTGAAGGGGGAACCACGGATCGTGATATGACAGAAGGGCTGTGTCATGAAGAGGACACTGCAGTCCTTGGAGTGACACGGGTTTGCGAGCAGATGTGATGGTGTGTGAGGCACCATCGGGAGAGAGAGTGCCAACCTGTGCTGCTGATCCCCAAGATGGCCAGCAGAAGGCCCTAGTGTGGTGAGTGGAGCCCCATCACACACGCTCTTACAAAGTATCCACACCAAGGATGGTAAGATCATCCTTGTGGCTCTCTGGTCTGGATTCCAATGTTAATTTAGACAGTCTCTTGGTAGTCTGACCATGAATTTACTCAGCCTCCTTGGTTACTGGTCACAGCTTAGATGACACTGTTTAATGTCCCAGAAATCCCAAAATGACTCAGTCTTCCCTTGGATAGGAATGTGAAGGTAGAAGGGTCCTCCCTGGCTGTGATGCTTCTCACTGGGTACACCCCAGAAAGTTTCTGAAACACCCCCAAAACCACAAGTAAAACTGAACAGTTTGTGTCTAAGTTCTGGCTTATGATTGGTTCTGGTTGTGTTGCTAGCTCGTTCTATCTGTACCCTGGATGTTAGATAATTTAGGAAACAGAGTCCTGAGTTCTGCTGCCATTGTGGCTCTAGTCCAGGGGCAGGTCCCCTAAATACACTGTGGTATTTCAAGAGAAACTTCTCCCAATGGGTTAGAGGCATGCCAGGGCTTCTTGTTTCAAGCCCGCCGCCTACTCCACTCCCCACCCCCACCTCAATGGATGTTGGATTCAGGGCTTGACTACACTGGCACTTTATACCCCAATAAAGCCTCCCCAGAGCGCTCTACCTTACTACCCATCCACACTAGCAAGGCAGGTAGAGTGCTCTGAACTCCCTGGCTGGAGCTCTCCAAGTACTCCATCTCTCCAAGAGGATTAACAGCTGTTGAGTATTGGGTGAGATGCTGCAGCTCCAGTGTAAATGGGTAGTAAAGTTACTGCACTCTGATTGGCTTCTGGAAATTTCCCCATAATCCCCTTAAATGAAGTGGCCTCTCTTGTCTTTGTTGTGAACTCGGACGCAGAAGTGCCCTTTCAAAGCTCCTTTTTTAAGTGCTGGCTGCCTATCTGGTCTGAGGAAAAACAAAACAAAGCAGCTCATGTTTGAGAGAGAGAGAGAGAGAGATGCGGGGGAAGGAGAGGGGTCTGAACTTACAAGACAGTGTGCTGACACGCTCTCAGTATTCCAAAAACCCACTCTCTCTCCCCGCACATCCTCTGTCACACTCCACCCCACCCCACCCTACCCCCTATTTGAAAAGCACGTTGCAGCCACTTGAATGCTGGGATACCTGCCCATAATGCACTGCTCCCAATGCAGCTGCAAGTACTGCAAATGTGACCACGCCAGTGCGCTTTCAGAGTGGACAGACTGGAGCGCTTTCCCTAGTGTGCTCTCCGAAGGCTGGTTTAACTCAAAGCACTCTACAGCTGCAAGTGTAGCCAAGCCCTCTAGTGTACTTCCTCCTCTCTTAAATTATTGTAGTACATTATGAGGCTGTGCACCATGAAGCAACTGCCACCATCTGCCCCAACAGTGGCTGCATTTCAGCGCTGCAGTGACTTTGTGGTCCTTTGGGAAGAAAGGTGCTACATAATGAATAAATACTGACTTTTTGGGTCCAAACAATTAAACAGGCTCTCGTTTTGCAAGCAGCAAATTATTGGTTCAAATTTTCAGACAAAATGCATCTTACTATTAACACGGACACCTTTAATCTTGGATCTGCAAATCAGAGTCCATTTTAAAAACATCAGGCCCTTTAATCAGTGATAGAGACTATTCACTGGTTTTGCGCAGCAGGCTATTTTTGTCTGATCTATTTTTATAGCTCTGAGTAACTGCAGACACATCTTTTATTGCAGCCAATTGTGATAAATGCTGAGTAGCAAATACACTGTTGTTTTTTCTCACTGCACCATTTGGAGGGCCACAGGTCAGCAGGAGTGGGAAGGTCAATGGCAGGTGGGGAGGGATGACTGGCCAAGAGATTTGCATCAGGCCAGTAGTTGTGAGAGACCTGGGAGGAGTGTACCATTTGGGGGCCATAGAGATGTAAGAGCTGGGTTGTGAGCATATGGAACAGCTCCTCCACATTGGATGCTTAGCCAAACATAGGTGAAGCAGCTTGCTAGTGGCAGGTGCATGGGAATAGCTGTGTCAGTGGGGAGGACAATGCAAAATGACTAGCAATGAGATGCACCATGGAATTGAACCCTGACCATGTTCTTGCCTAACTACTTCTAATAGAAATGGGCTAAACGGGGCACCCTGGCTACTAGTCAGGGAGTCCCACGTAAGCCCTCCATAACTTTGCCCCTGATAGTGAGTCATTTGCATTTTAATTCCAAAGGGCATAATGTAGTTCCAAGTGACTATCTGCAAACCGAGTCGTTGATTGCTTTTTAAATACTTGTATGATGATCTCATTTTTGTATCACACATTTACTGATTGTATATATCTCTATACATGTGTGCAATGTACATTTGCAGTTGCTGTCAAGTGTTGGCTGATCTGTGTTTCAAGCCAAGGCTTTCTGTGGCTCCCAGTTTGTTTTAACAGGCAAACTTGCCCTTTAAAATGAAGAGATGTTTGGAGTTGCCTTTCTAAAGAGATCTCTGAAGAGTGTCTGTTTCAAAAAGAAAGCTAGTGTGTGGGGTTAAATAAAAGTGACAGTGCTGGCCTTCTGCTCAGGCATTTGATGTATTTGTCATTTGTGAGCCCTCTAATTGCATTACTCAGCAAGCAGCTGAAATTGATTTTGGTTTCCCAGCCATTAGCAAGACAGAACTTACTTTTTTTCCCTCTAGATTTTTGCCTTTTAGCAAAAGAAAAATGCAGCCAATCAGGATTCATTAACTGGCAAATTTAAATATGAATGACGATTTCCACGTCAGCTTTGGGAGGGAAGGGGTGGAGAAATAACAGCAATATGCTGAGTCATTAGAATCAGATTAAAAAGACCGGGAGTCCAGATTTCCTCTCTCACCAGTTTTACACCAGCATAACTTCACTGATGTCAATGAAGTTGTACACAGAAGTAAATAATAAGAGAATGGTCCTCATCTTCCCCTTTGGAGAGAGAGATTTGCAGCATCAGATTCGATATGTTGGTTACCTTTCAAGGTAATATTTTGCTTTTATTTTTTCTGGAATATACAAATGCAACGCGTCATAGTACTTTCCTTACATAGCCAAGTTGCCTTCCATGCTTGCTTTCAAACATGGTTTGATAGGCTGAGCCCAGAAATTGACACGTTTCTTAAAGATGGGGATTATTTACAACCTTCCCAACAGACATAGCCAACCCAGGCTGATAGTTACCTCTCTCTGTGGAAGCCCCACAGTGGCCCCTCCACACCTTGTCCTTTGGGGACCTCCTCTGCTCCCATTGCCTCTACTCAGACACTCTCCAAAATATTTCTCCTCTTTGGACCTATTTCCTGCACTTCATTCTCCCACCTGTTACTATCTGTCTCTTTTGGGATGGTTCCCCATCACCTTCTCTCTGAACCACACTCTGCTGCTACATCCTCTGTTATGGTCAGTAACACCCCCATCCTCCGAGTCACACTGACATGGGAATTATCCTTCCACTCCATCCCCTGGCCTACCCAGGCTAGGGCCAAATCCTCTCATTCCTCCCTCCAGCTTTCACAATGCTGCCCTTTCTATTTCAAGTGCCAGATTACTCGTCTGGCCCCGAGGAATGACCTCTTCCTGGGTCTGTTTGATACCAGCCTCACTACCTCTTGCCCGCTGCTCCGCTGCTGCAACCATATCATATCCTCCTTGATTCACGTCACTGACACCCCATCATGGTGCACATCAAGTTCCATCTCATCCTCGTTTTCAAAGTCAAATATCAAGCAATCTGCTTGCATCTCAAACCTGGTTTCTTTGCTTCCTCACCTGCTTTCTCTGCTCAGCAGCACCCTCTCCTTCCAACCTTAATATCCATTTCAGCGCCTCTCCCAGATAGAGGTCTCTGTGCCTACTCCCATGTTCTGCCACTGAAGCTGTGATCTCCATTTCAAGATCTATTCTTCACGGTTCCCACTGCCCCTCAATTGCTCCTGAAAACCAGCTTCTACAGTATTACCTGGAAAATGCAAGTGTGTTTATAGTTGTTTAAACAAGCCAAAACTGATTTAATTGGGGAAGAGGGAAGTTAGGTGGCAACATAGATAAACTACCCATGGTCCAATGGGGCATATTTGCTAGTTTGTGGAAGTCCAATGGACTTTCCTGTGTACAGCTTCTAGCATAATGTCTGGAAGTAGTGAGTATAGTGACTGTTTGCAAGGGCAACATAGCCAGATTTGGGATCACAGAGAGAGAATAAAGCTAGTGCTTACTGTGGAATCCAAAGGTTCTTTGAATAGTTATCTGAGTCTTATTAGAACATCTTGAGTCTACAAAGCTAAGCCAGAAATAGCATAAGAATATAATTTCTCCTGATATATTAAAACTTACACGTCCAGAACTTCTTAGGACAGGAATAGCCAAGAAGCATTAAGATGGCAACAACAGTGTATGGCTGGGACTCTGAGGCAGTGATGGGTATATTTGAGATGGGCAACTCATCTTTAATAATATACTTTCAGGTTAGCAGATAAGTTTTAAAAACATGCATTTTTTTAGACAAATGTAAATGGTCTGTCTGCATTTTATGCATCAACAGTGACATCTAGGGGTTTCTCATGTTAATTTCAGACGATCAAAAATCATTCTCTTTTGCTACATCTTTTTGCAAAAAAAAGAGAGCTTATACCCAACAGCTTACTAGTAGTGATGACGAAGTATCCATGGCTGGCTGGCTGTAACCTTTTTTTGAACATTAAACTCACATGTGGCCAAAATAAAGCTACAGCTTGCGATTGTATCATGCTTCCCATGATTTCTGTGTGTGTGTTTAAAGCCTCAGACAAGATGCTGGAATCAAGAGATTGCATGAGAATCACAGCTTTCATTTAAAAGATTCTAGCCCTCATAGGGGCAGAGTAAAGCTCAGGAATCAGAAGACAAGAAAAACAGCCCCCACCTTTATATTTTTTTCATTTAAAAAAATTCTCTTGCTTTTTAAGATAATCTGGTGATTTGTGGGGGCCTGATTTAATCCAACATGAATAGGAACAAGTCTACACACCATGAAATTGTGTGTGTGTGTGTGTGTGTGGTGCTCAGCTATTAGAGATACTCAGGATTGCCAACCCTGAGCACTCCAGAATCATCACTTGACCCTCCCCAGAATTTCATTTGGCTTAAAAGAAACGAGATTAATGATATTTTTTTAATTGCCTTCTGGTTTTTGAGCCTTTTGAGGAAAGCCATCTACCCCCAAATAGGAAAATAACTAAAGTGAAAAATTCAGTGTAAAACTGTGGGCCTCCCTGCTGACTGTTTCCAGGTACCTGGTACCCTATGATGACTCTGTGATGTTTCCCAGGATCATGTGGTGCTTCACTACCCATATCCTTAGTGGGAAAAAGCCCTGCCATGGGTCAATGCTCTGACTCCAACAGCTACTGGAAACACAAGCACTCCCCACCAGGCCCCACTTTCTCTTTCCAAGTTAGTGGTAGGCAAACTCCAATCCCTGAGTCTTCTGCGCATCCCTCTGAAGTGCCCAGCCCCTGTCCCTCTGGACAGGCACAGATCCGCTGCTCCTAAGGAAATAGAACACACTGGCTTATCAGTTTCACCTCAGGATCACTTCTCCACTTAACTCACAGCACTTACATATGCTGCGTGCAGTGTTGCTGTAGCTGTGTCAGCCCCCGGATATTAAAGAGACAAGGTGGATGAGGTTAATTTTGTTGGTCCAATAAAAGATATGACCTCACCCACCTTGTCTTTCTAAAGCACTTAAAGATGTTTACAGTGAAAGCAAGAATAAGCTTATTTAACAAAGAACAGAAATGCAAATGATGGCAAGTAGGATTAATGGATAGGATAAGAGGGAAGATCTTATCATGGATTGAAAACTGGTTAAAAGACAGGGAACAAAGGGTAGGAATAAATGGAACTTTTTCAGAATGGAGAGGGGTAACTAGTGGTGTTCCCCAAGGGTCAGTCCTGGGACCGATCCTATTCAACTTATTTATAAATGATTTGGAGGAAGGGATAAACAGTGATGTGGCAAAGTTTGCAGATGATACTAAACTGCTCAAAGTAGTAAGGACCAAAGCAGACTGTGAAGAACTTCAAAAAGATCTCACTAAACTAAGTGATTGGGCAACAAAATGGCAAATGAAATTTAATGTGGATAAATGTAAAGTAATGCACATTGGAAAAAATAACCCCAACTATACATACAATATGATGGGGGCTAATTTAGCTACAACCAATCAGGAAAAAGACCTGGGAGTCATTGTGGATAGTTCTCTGAAGGCATCCATGCAGTGTGCAGCGGCAGTCAAAAAAGCAAACAGGATGTTAGGAATCATTAAAAAAGGGATAGAGAATAAGTCGGAGAATATCTTATTGCCCTTATACAAATCCATGGTGCGCCCACATCTTGAATACTGCGTACAAATGTGGTCTCCTCATCTCAAAAAGGATATAGTGGCACTAGAAAAGGTTCAGAGAAGGGCAACTAAAATGATTAGGGGTTTGGAACGGGTCCCATATGAAGAGAGATTAAAGAGGCTAGGACTTTTTAGCTTGGAAAAGAGGAGACTAAGGCGGGATATGATAGAGGTATATAAAATTATGAGTGGTGTGGAGGAAGTAAATAAGGAAAAGTTATTTACTTGTTCCCAAAATAGAAGAACTAGGGGCCACTCAATGAAATTGGCGTGCAGCAGGTTTAAAACAAATAAAAGGAAGTTCTTCACACAGCGCACAGTCAACCTGTGGAACTCCTTACCTGAGGAGGCTGTGAAGGCTAGGACTATAACAGGGTTTAAAAGAGAGCTGGATAAATTCATGGAGGCTAAGTCCATAAATGGCTATTAGCCGGGATGGGTAATGAATGGTGTCCCTAGCCTCTGTCTGTCAGAGGGGGGTGATGGATGGCAGGAGAGAGATCGCTTGATCATACCTGTTAGGTTCACTCACTCCGGGGCACCTGGCATTGGCCACTGTCGGTAGACAGGATGCTGGGCTAGATGGACCTTTGGTCTGACCCAGTATGGCCGTTCTTATGTTCTTATGTTCTTAATGGAAACAAAGGATTACATAGATCTAAAATAAATGTACATTTAACAGCCCTCTTAGAATTGGTATGCTAATATAGAATTTTTTTTCTGTTTCTGTGTGTATAAATGCATTTTACTTCTGTTCCATTCTATGCATCCGATGAAGTGAACTATAGCTCACGAAAGCTTATGCTGAAATAAACTAGTTAGTCTCTAAGGCGCTACAAGTATTCCTGGCTTTCTTTAGAATGTATCAGGATCCCTGTAACTCTTATGCACTCCACTGCCCTCTGCTAATTGGGTTATATACTCCCCTTACCCTCTCCTAACCCTTGGGAAGGGATGGCTGGCATTCTGTTCCCAGTGTACACACCTCCCCTTTCATTATCCTGTCTCTCTCTTCCTTCCCCAGCTTCCTCCCTGCCTCAGCTTATCTCCCATAGTATTCACCTATATTCACCTGTCCCCATAGTTTTCCTCATTTTGACTTCACTGGATCATATCCCTGACACTTTCTCTTTGTCACACCTTATTTTCTGTCACACTGCTACAATAACTGAATGCTGACATCAATGTTTATCATAGGCAGGGCTGGTAGAACTGCCTATTGTTAGGTTTGGGCAGCACTTCCCATTTTGGTTGCTTATAACTTTTCCAAACTTTAATCATTCGGGCTGAACTGTTCCAAGCTGGATATCCGCTCAGGCTGAATGTCTTTTGAAAATTTCTGCTAAAAGGACTCAGACATTTCCAAGACAAAGTTACAGAAAAATATATTGGTTTGCCCATGTTTTTAGGGGGGGGGAAAAGCCTGCCACCTAAACTTTGTTCCCTTATGCACATGGATTATGACAAATCTTTAGTGACATGCTCATAGTGTGTGTGTTTTGGGTTTTTTTTAATACACAGGACCCCTGGCTTCCTTTACTACTGAGTGCTTGACCTTGCAATTACAATGGTTTTTTTAAAAAATAATATTTTTTTGTATAATATTAAATTAGGCTAAATTGTTCTGGTACAAAGCATGGGCTCCTTTCAGTTGTCAGGGTCAGATGACCACCTAAATGTAAGCGTTTTCAGGACAGGTTCTTAGAGAATCTTTTTCTTTCTCTCTGCTAAAAAAAAAGGGGGGGGGAGGAGGGGTGTCAAATAAAAGAGTTTGTTTCCAAAGAAACCTTCACAAGTATATTTGGAGAAACCCAGATAATTAAGGTTTGCTGCTATCCCCTACTTGCTTGCATCGGTCACCTTGATTATGCACAAGATGCGACTTATGAATTTCCGGGAAACTGATGCGTCACTGATAAGGACTTTATATCTAACTAGCATAAGTGCCCGGCGTTGCTCGGGTCAGTCGGAGGTGGGGAGGGGGCAGACAGTTGACACCCCCTGACCAACCCCAACACCCACCCTTCACCCACCCTGACATCTTCCCACCCCCCCGACCAACCCCAAGACCCCCCGGCTCACTTACCCCCCCGACCAAACCCGACAACCCCACCTGACCCCCCAAAACAAACCCAACACCCCCACGTCACCCCCCGACCAAACCCGACACCCCCACCTCACTCCCTGAGCAAACCCGACACCCCCACCTCACCCCCCGACCGAACAGTGTATTTAATAATCTGTGTGCTACACAGTGCACCGTGAGCCGGGGGGGGGGGTGTCGGGTTTGGTCGGGGGGTCAGGTGGGGGTGTTGGGTTTGCTTGGGGGGGTCAGGTGGGGTTGTCGGGTTTGGTCGGGGGGGTAAGTGAGCCGGGGGGTGTAGGGTTTGGTCTGGGGGGGTGGGAAGGTGTTGGGGTGGGTGAGGGGTGAGTGTTGCGGTTGGTCAGGGGGTGTTGCGGTTGGTGGGGGGTTGAGGTGGGGGTGTCAGGTTTGCTTGGGGGGATGAGGTAGGGGTGTCGGGTTCGGTCGGGGGTAAGTGAGCCGGGGGGGTGTCGGGTTTGGTCTGGGGGGGTGGGAAGGTGTCGTGGTGGGTGAGGGGTGAGGTGTGGGTGTTGGGGTTGGTCAGGGGGTGTTGTGGTTGGTGGGGGGGGTGAGGTGGGGGTGTCGGGTTTGCTTGGGGGGGTGAGGTGGGAGTGTCGGTTTCGGTCGGGGGGTAAGTGACCCGGGGGGTGTCAGGTTTGGTCTGGGGGTGTTGCGATTGGTGTGTGTGGGGGGGTGAGGTGGGGGTGTCAGGTTCGGTCGGGGGGTAAGTGAGCCAGGGGGTGTCGGGTTTGGTCTGGGGGGGTGGGAAGGTGTTGGGGTGGGTGAGGGGTGAGGGGTGGGTGTTGGGGTTGGTCAGGGGGTGTTGCGGTTGGTGGGGGGGTGAGGTGGCGGTGTCGGGTTTGGTCGGGGGGTAAGTGAGCCGGGGGGGGGGTGTCGGGTTTGGTCTGGGCACCCACCCCAACACCTCCCCCCCCCAGACCAAACCCAACACCCACACCACACCCCTCACCCCCCCCGACACCTTCCCACCCCCCGAAGCAAACCCGAAACCCCCACTTCACCCCCCCGACCGAATCCGACACCCCCACCTCACTTACCGTCCCACCAAACCCAACTCAGATCCGTCGCAGGAGGGGAGGGGGCCCAGAGCCGAGGGATTCCGGGGACCTTCACAGGTGGGGGGGGCACAGAGCTGATGTAGTCCGGGGTTCCGTTGGGGAGGTGGGAGGGGCAGAGAACTGAGGGATCTCCGGGGTTCCGTTGGGGAGGTGGGAGGGGCAGAGAACTGAGGGATCTCCGGGGTTCCGTTGGAGGAGGGAGGGGTGAGCTGAGCGAGTGAGGTGTCTGTTGGAGGGGGGTATTATGACATCATCACCACCTAACTGCCAAGCTGATGTGATTGGCCCTGAAAGACTTTCACCCCTGGGGGGCGTCAGAGGTGAGATCCGAAAATTTTTCGACCCTTACCAGCATCTAGACCCCAAGACCCCTCACTGTACCAAAATTCAAGTCTCTGGCTCAAACGGTGCGGGAGGACTTCGCAGTCATACGTACATACATACACTCATACATACACCACTTGACTTTTATATATATAGATTATGTCAATTACTTTACATATCATTAGGTGACAGGCAAACCCAGGCATGCCACAAAGTCTGTAAATGACACCGGGCTATAAGTACACAGTCAAATCTTGCAGCCCTTATTTATTTATATTTAAAATAACAAAAAGACATTTATCCAAAACTATAGGTTTCCTAACACATTAATAATACAGTAAAATCCTAGCAGCACTACAGTAATTTCAGTAGTCAGCCAGCCAGCCCCTGCAGAAACTCCTTTTCACCCCTTTATTGTTGTGGAAAGCACCCCCAAAGCTCCCTTCTTCAACAGATGACTTTGTAGTCTGCTTGGAAGGTAGCTGGAAAGGCAGCAAGTTCCAGCTATTTTGGACCAAAGGAGGAAAGGGTATAGAAGGGGTGGGAAGATAAGTGCCAGAGTCCTGGTGCCCTCACAGAAAACCTGTGGCCCTGTCAGCCACCCATTCTCCTTTATGATGAGGAGAATCCAGCTCAGGTGCCCCTACAGCACATATGGCAGTGTGGCATAGAAAAAGAGGTCCCTGCTGGTCTCTGTTAATTTATGGCTTTATAGGTCACAATCAACACCTTAAACTCCACCCAGGACCAGAGCGCTCCCAGTGATACATTCCGTCTTCTTGCCTCCCCCAGAGTCCTGCTGCAGGAGAGGTGGGAAGGGCAGGCAGAAGCCAGCATCCCAGCTGCCTTTCTGGAAGGCTCTTGTCCAGCAGTTCTCAAACTTTTGTATTGGTGACTCCTTTCACACAGCAAGGCTCTGAGTGCAAACCCCCACCTTATACATTAAAAACACTTTTAAATATTTAACACTATTATCAATGCTGGAGGCGAAGTGGGGTTTAGGATGGGGGCTGACAGCTCACGACCCCCCCCCATGTAATAACCTCATGACCCCCTGAGGGGTCCTGACCCCCAGTTAGAGACCCCCTGATCTTATCAATTGTGCTTTCTCCTCACAGGCAGAAAGTAAAATTAACCAGAGCCTTCTAGGTGGGTAGTGTGGAGCTGTCCTTTTGATTTTCCTGACTGAAAATCAGAATTTCTCAGCAAAAATTATGTGAAAAGGACATTTTCCATGGGAAAATTATTTTGATGGAAGATTCCCAACCAGCTCTAGTCTGTACCCTATCATCAGAGAAGACAAGATTTAGGAGATATTATGGAATCTTACAGATTTAAGAGGGTAAATTAGGGCCAGTAAAGCAAACTGGTCACACAGGCCAGAGATTCAAAGACCAATAAATCTGATTTAAATAGAGCTGTTGCGTTTAGGTTGGAAAACCCAGGGTGTATGGTCCAATGACTGCCCTGGAGAACAGAGTAATGGGTCACGTTTTCTCACAGAATAATTAACTGAATGATGACAATTTAGGTGTGCAATTGACTGCTTTATGTTTACAATCACAGTAATTGTGTGCACAGTGTAGGATCATATCCTTTTAATAAGGGCTTTCGGACCAGACCATGGATGCACTGAATGTGTACACTAGTGCATACAACAGGTGGGATTTTCTAAAGCATTCAGCCTTGGCCTAAATCTGCTCCCACTGAAATCATTGGTCAGTTTTTTCCTTCAGTGGGGTCAGAATTAGGCTAGTGCTAATTTCTTTTGAAAATCCCACTCAATGTGTTTAAAAACTAGACTCTAATCCTTACTGCTTTCTACAGCCTCTGTTATTCCACCAATATATTCGTTTCATCCCCCATGCTCCCAATGAGGGATTTCTGGTCATCCCATCCTGGAACAGAAAAAAAATAGTCCGAGATGTAAGTGATTATCTGAAATAGCATATTCCAAATGCTTGCAAACAAACAGTTCACCAGAAACCCATAGGCTGAAGTAATTTAATATACCATATTCATCAATTTCAAACCCAATGTGTAAAACTCATGATCTTTTTGTGGACAAATAAATTAAAGGGCCTAATCCAAATGGATAAACTGTCTGGAGCAAAGAATTTGACCAGCTCTATTCAGAAGCACTGACAATGCAAAAATGTGACCTTTGATCACAATTCATTTTCCAGTATGACTTTAAGCTGCAATTTATGCTCCTTAAGAGTGGTGTCTCATAACTCTTGAAACATGTCATCAGAAGACTTCCTTCTGAACTGTAAATATAGGAAAGGGTCGGACTGGGACTTGGACAGTGATGGATAATCCCTTTCAAAATCATCATCTTTAAAACTGGATATGATTTACTTATCTAATTCATTATCTGTTAATTATCTAAATGATTAATTTGATTTCCTGCATTAGAATGTAATTCATTTTTAAAATCTCGTTTGCACTCAATAGACATAAAGGATTTTATAGCACTTTTTTTTTCTGTTTCAGAGTTTGTCTTGTTGTTCTTGGCCAAAATCTCCTTTCCAAATGGGTTTTTGCCATGCAATGCTGCCACACTCAGACATGTGAAGCAGTAAACCCAGTATAAAATATACTTATCTTTATTCCTGTGTATGTGCTATTTACTGCTGTTAAATTAACAGAATAGCTTTTTCATGAAGGATCCATGTAGTCCAGCTTCTGCAGCACCCAGGCTGTATACAGCATATGTGCACAGTCCAGTAGAGGATGTGTCCATGCCATCACACATTTGCCTACTTGACCTCCCTCCAAAGCCCTGGTTCCTGACTTGAAGCAATGGGAGGAAATTAAGTCTAGATAGAGGCAGAGGGCACTGCATATTTGCTGACTTCCTCAACTTCCCCTCCTTTCTAGGGAAGATTCTTTTGGCTTGTTATGAAGTCTGACATTCCTTGTTTCTCAGAGACTGGTCCTGTGTGAATACTTCCCCCTGACTTCTACCTATCACACCTAGAAAATTGTCCACTCCTGTAGTCCTGTCCTCTTTGTCTATGCCTCCTGTTGTGAATCCTCTTCAAGGCTTCTCAGATGTTTTTCAGGAGGAAACCTAAAGGTGTAATGGGGGAGAGGGGGGAATTTCAAAAGCATGAAAGAGTTTGATGCTCAAGTCAATGGAAATTAATCACCCTGCTCTGATTAATTCTCTGCTAAAAGTCACTCTTGACAGACATTTTCTTGCAAAAATAGACCTGATTCTGCCTTAGCAACCCCATGCATCTAAACTCCAAGGGGTTCCTGGGATGCAGTTAGAAAAGATGAGGTGGAAAATAGTATTTGGCCTGCGATTTGTCCCAGAGGTATTTTTGATAGTTTTGCAAAGAGCTTTTCATTTTCTAAGTCCTGCAGGAGTGAGTGTTCATATTTTGGCCTCAGTATGTTTCCTAAAAGCATTGTGGTCTCTAACCTCAGTATGTTCCCAGGCTTTCTGCTGATCATTTTCTATTACTTGAGTATCCTGGGTGCAAGAGAGGATGTAAACATTTGGGAAGCAAGCGGAAAATACCAGTAGGAGACATTGGGGATGCAAGTGTTCCTGGGAAAACTTAATATATTGTTGTTAGGATATTGCTCAGTATTTTACTTAATTCTGAACCGCATGTACATCTAAAAAGACCTTCCTGTACACACAGGTAACTTCTCTACATTACAGTATGATATGGGATAATTATGGGAGCAAGGAATGCCTCCTGCAAAGCCTGGCACATCTGTTGTAAGATCCAAACCTATCAAATGGGAACCGGGGTTGTTTTCTCTTTGCTAGTAAAGGCTAATATGCATTTTTCCTTGTAAAAGTAAAAGATTCTTTGGCAGTAAACAACTCTCCCTCTTGTTCAGTGGGCCCAAGATTGCTGTGTTTGCTATTACAAATAGCTCTTGGTGAATGGAATAGGAATGAACTGATCCAATCTACTGATTTCAAAGGGACAGGCAATGAGTGTTCTGGTAGATGCAGGACACTAATATTCTTATTTTATTTTTGTAAAAACAAAGCAAACTTTATCAATTTTAGCAACAATTTGAACTGTATCATTAATTCAGTCATATTTATTACATACTGACTGGAAAAAAAAAAGACTTCCCAGACACTGTTTAAAGCTGCGCTGCAGAGGGTCACAATTCAGAGCTTCACAATAATGATCTGGTGTACATGTGCAGCAGCAGTCTGAATACACGAGCTCTGAGTGAAAATTATCACTTGTTCCTTCTTACTAACTTTGGAAGTAGAATGTGTGTTTGTGCTGTATTGATAAGGCAAAGGGCTACATTACAGTTGATTAGAGATGTGGATATATTCTCACTCTTATCAGATAAGGAGAGCAATTGAATATGATTAGATTCAGCCGGAAATAATCTAATATCTGAAAGGCAAAAGGAGAGTGAATTTAATGTCTGAAAAAACACCAGTCCAATGTTCTCCCCAAGAATAATTTCCACTTGACCCGTAGTTGAAAGGACCAATTTTTTTTATTTAATTAACAAGGACAATTGTAATTTGTAATTGTTTATCTCTTACAGGTGACCTTCCCCCATCTTTTAGCCCCAAAATATCACTGGGCAAATAATAGTAGTGGTCACCACTTAGATCTAAGTTCTGACTTGCACTGCCTGGATGGACAAGTCAGTGGAGAAGGTGTAGGAGCCTGTTTCCCCATCCTTTACGGTATGCAGACATAGTGCTGTGTTCCTGAATGCTAAGTAGGGGCAGCTAAATTGGAAGGAGGAGTTTTATAGCTCCAAGGGGATATGATCAGCTAGATAGGAGTCTTCATTAGCCCCTCCTCTCCATTGTGCCCTTACTGGCACCTGGGATGACGCCTCTTGGTTTTTCTATTGTATCCTGCCAGTTCTTTATAGCAATCACCAAAGCAATAAACCTTCATCCTGCCAGAAAGAGAAACTCATCACGCATCCTCCTCCTCCCAAGGCCATGGTCAATGCTACTCAGTGGATCAGCTGCCAGAGGATGTTGTCAGAAAAAGACAGCTCACACCCAGTTATGTTTGCCAGTTAGTTGCTAAATATAACAGGATAATATTTTTTTAACTGAAATGGTAAGTGGGTATCATTTCTCTTTACATTTCTGATATCTTTCACCGCGTGTCACCTTCCAAAGGAAATATTGTAGAGTTGTACAAGTGTCTTGCTATGATATCGTATTCTAAGGACAGTGTAGGAAAATATTCTATTTTTACTTCGGTAAAGTCATCACTGTGATAAAGTAAATATTTATTTTTAAGGTCACCTACAGTAATCTTTATGTCGATCTGTTTTGTAAAATAAAGAAAGAGCTCTTTCTGTACACAGCCATGCATAGTGACCTCTCTCTTCGTGTCTCCCTTGTTAAATATAAACCTCAGTAGACTATTGGGCATTTTGAGTGTCCTATACATTTAATACACAAGCTATTTTTAGGGAAATATTTTTACCTTTCTGGCATACAGTATGTGGGAGTTGTGTAAAATGTGTTGGTGGTATCAGTGCAATAAACTGTAAAGCCATGTGAATAAAATGGCTGTAACATGCATCTTTGGCTGCTTCATCTGCACTCTGCCCACTAACCCATCTCTCAAATTAATTTTAACATTCAAAATCTTTGAGCTGCTTCTAGCAGCTGCCATTTGTTTAAAATCTACATGCCTGAGAAACATTGCCTTCTTCCTCCCCAATGGTGGAAATCACTGCTAAAAATGGTGGAATATTACTGCTAAAAATTGGGACCCTCATGTAGTCACATGTCATGGGCCCAGGAGGGGCAGTATTCAGTCTTGAACTAGTGATGGATTTAAGGTCTGATATTTTGATTCACAACCTTGTACAGCTAAACTAAGAGTTTTGAGATACCTTATGTACAGAAAAGCAATTTTAGGGCCATTTTACATTCATTAATTTTAATTTTGTAATTTTTCTTTCTCTCCTAGAAAACTGGATTTATAGTAACAATGTTTGGTCACATGTTCAAGAAAATTTCACATTTGAGCAGAGACCAGATCTGGACAGTTTCCACTCACTGAATGTGAGCACGGCAGTGAGGTCACCCTGCCTCCCTTTCCCCTGTTGGTCCTCCAGACCTCAGATGCACCCAGGAGCTTTAAAATAATAATCCCCATCTATGGGTTTAATTTATGAAGTCCCCCATAATCCAAAAATACCATCAAACCACATCACACTTCCTTTGGCCCTTCCTTTAGGCCTGGGCTCAGATCCTTCTTTCCTCTGGGCTTCCAATTTACCCTTGTTTCATGGCTTCAGACCCTCGCTCGCTCAGCTCCCCCCTTTGCCTCTGAGCAGGGGAGGTCTGCTAGTCCCACTCTAGACCTCTCTGGAGAGATCTCCCCCAGTCTAGGGTTGTTAACTTTGGCTGGATGAATTGCTGAAGGTTTCATCACATGATATATCTTTAATTAAAGATTAAACTTTAAGTCCTGAAGAACTCCAGGAGAATCCTAGAGGGCTGGTAACCCTACCCAGGTGTCTTTCTAGCTCCAGTCCCTAAGATCACTCCTTCCCTTGGGGCAGGGACTCAATGGTCCCCCTTGAATCCTCTCAGCTTCTGCAGCCCATATCCTGGCTCTATCACAGCAGAGCCTCCTTGCAAGCCTCTCCTGACTAGACTTCTGCTTGACTGAGCTAGCCCTTTGTGACCCTCAAATAGTCAATGTCTTGGGCACCAGACTCCAGTTCTGACTTCTGGCAGGGTCTGGTGATTCTTCTCTGAATGATCTGTTCTTAAAGGGTCCATACCTTGGAATAGGGTTCGTTAGCACCAGGCTCCAACCCCCTTAAAAAAGATAGACCAATGTGAACATTTAGGAAAGTTATGAAAGATTTTAAAAAGGGCCTTAGAGTGGAAATACTTAGGGAACCTTAGCTATAGCTGTTACTAGTGCACCAGCAATGATAATCTAAAGTATTAAACAAGCACTGTAGCTCAGATAACGTTCTGTGGATAGTCTTGGGGGTATAGCCAGGGAACAGGAATCATGTCTATGTACTGATAGATGCTTTTGACACTGATAACCATATAGTTATGAGTCTATCTTTAAATGTTCCCTTTTCATGCAACATTCCTTGCTCCATGTCTTTTTATTTATTTACTTAATTCTTCCTTCTGTGTCTTGTTTGGTCGGGGTTTTATGGATAAAAGCGTGGGGATGTAATCCTGAGGATGAATTACATGAATTTGTTACATAATTTGGCTGTATTTTCTAACTGTAACATAGCACTTCCCTCTGTGTTGCCCTGATGCTGCAGAGACTTATGCGTATACTTAACTTTAAGAGTGCAAGTAGTAAATAAATCCTCACAGGGTTGAGGCCTATATTTGTTCATAGGCTTTGTTACCTTGCTAATGAAGTCAGTATCACAATGTAGTATTAACATTTTGTAATTATTATAATTAGGAAAAAACAAACACACACTTGATTAGATTACTGGTCTGACCCAAGGAAGAAAATAGCAGTGTTGTCTGAACTACATTAAATTATTTCAGACATAGCTTAATTCTTCCCTGCCTTAAAAGGGTTTTATTTTTGCTGATGTGTGACCTAGCAAAGACCTATGAAGTTACAAAGGTAGGAAGATAAACTTTCTGATGGGGGGTGGGGAGGTGGGAATCATTAGGAAATCCCTGTCTATTTCAGGGGGGGGGGGAAACTCTTGTTAGGACTTTTCACTCCCTGAATGAAACACTCTGGGTATGTGTTCACTGAACTGTTAACTCAGGCTCTTACCTGAGTTTTACCCCAACCTCATGCACAGAAAAATTTCTGACCCAGGTTTGGAGGTTCTTTAAGCCACAAGGCTGGAACATAGGTTAAAACCTAGGCTCCAGTTTAACCCTGCCTGGAACTTGCTCACTTTGCAGGGAAGATCACTCATGTGCTGATAGTCTTGCAGTGCCCTTCCCATAAATTCCCCATAAAGGACAGACAGATTCTCCTGGAGTTGACACAATTGACTGGGAAAGAATTCTAGAGTACTTCCCACAAAAAACCCTGGGATATGCTCCTAGACATGCACAGGTGAGTGCAGAAATAGTGAGGACACAATAACAGGGCATAGACTTTGCTGAAGGGATGCTTTTACCCAGGGTAGGCTAATATGGCCTCTCAGACCCAGGTGCCAATCACCTGAGTTAACTGTATACTGAAGACATATCTCTGAGGGCTGGGGGAGCAAACTGCTAGTAGATAGTTTTGGATTGAAGCTAGAATTTTGGCTAGACTGAGTAGGGATGAATGCCCCTGAAATGAGACACAGCTGGTGCTATATCACAGTTGTTACTAGCTATAATGAAGGTCACAACAGTTTCCTGAACTCAATACTGTCTAACAAGAAATAGCATAAAATTTGGGTGGGTATTTTCACTCTTAGTTAACATTCCTAAACGTACTTCAAAATGAACAAACAAAAACTCGTCTCTTATATTTCTTGGTAATTATGTCATGCTTCCTCTTTTTTCAGTAAGGTGTTCTTGTTCTCCATCACTAAATATTTATGTTTTCTCTCTTGAGCAATCAGGCAAAATATGAGAGCAAACATAATGAAAGTGAGTGATTCCTTAACAAGGTGCTCCTTAGTCTATTATTAACTTCCAAGTACTTTTCCTGATGTAGGAATGAGAATTAATTATCTGGTTGTGAAGTTAGAAAGCTGGCAGTAATAGATCCTTTGTCATGTCAAAGGTGATAAGCTATGATATATTACTCACTGTTACAAAAAAGGATTTGGAGAGATAAATGGTAACTCGTACAGTAGTTATAGTGTTTGATATTTAGTGAAGTGATTATATATATATATATATATATATATAAAAACATACAGACATTTCATGTTTGGCACTTATATTAATGTTTTTAACACATCTAGCAAAAATACAGAGGGAACATTGTGACAGCTGAAGGTTTATGGTCACAGCAAAGTTCACAACCATGAGAGCTAATGGGTTCTAATTGGATTTGGTTTTGGTGTTGATGGATCATGTATTTGTGCCCTATGGGCAGATTATTCAATGTCTATTCTGATTCTGAAGATGGGCAACCTACTTCCAACAGAGTGTGAACCAACCTGACCCCTTTTCTGTAATTCAAAACAAAACCAGTTTTATGCCACTAACTCTGTGCTTCACAGAAGGCATTCTGGAGAATGGGACTGGAGTGTGCTACAGTCAGCCAATTCTCACCCAGCAGAACAGTCTCCTTGGCAGCTCTAATATATGCTGGGGGACAGCCCAGGATCAGGGTAGACAGAAAGGTGGCTTTGAGCCAGTTTTGCCTCTCTCCCCTCCAGCTGTCTTGAGCAATTGAGGAATGAGCTTTTAGTGTAAAGGTTATCCAGTGGCAAGAGAAGATACATTACAAGATTAAATCTTTAGCCAGACAGAGCCCCACCACACAATTTTTTTTACTTGCCTAGAAAGTGTGAAACCAACCAGAGATGCATCAACTGGTGAAGATAAATGTATGTAATGCTTTTTCATGAGCTCCATGGTCACAGAATGGAGTAAGTGCACCTCCTGCTTTTGGATCATACATATGAGCCAGTGGTGCAAAGTGAAAGTTAGAGCACTGGAAAAAGAGTATGTCTTCATCAGATAACCCTGCATAGAAAGAAATCTGAACACATCTGGTTGTGGCCATCATGACTCAAAACTAGACAAGTCAGATGTGAGTTCAGACAGCTAGTGACTTGCTAACAAGCCTAAACAAGTCACGTCAATCTTGAGTCTTTCAAATATTTTGCCTCTTTCGGTGTCCTTTAAAAGCTCTGAGTGCTCTCAGCATAGTTTTCAGGCATATTTTTAATAGACCACTTCAGTTTTGTAAGGTCAGCAAACATTCCAATTTATGGTGTTGGCACATACATAAAACTCCAGATATCCTAGTGGTCTGGAGTTTGATAAAACTCCTGATATCCTGGCTATCATAGAAATAATTCATGATAGTTGTTAAAAAAAGTGAAATAAAAATAAAACACATGCTGAGTTACGGTAGCAAAGGCAGGAAGCTGTTTTGATTCTTTGCATCGAATGGCCACATTACTAATGTTTAGCTCTTGGTTTTGAATGTCACAAGATCATAAGTATACAGACACTTTATAATACTGATAAGCAAAACATCCAAGGAAGTATGGCTAAATGTCTCATGCAGGACTTTTATTTGAATAGAATGCTTGAAAAATTAAAGTTTAATTTAATTTAATTCAGAGCTGATTTTCAGAAACTGATATATTCTAGGGTTTTTTTTCTTAACTTAATAAGGTGCAACATGGAGAAGCGTTTTGAAATTCCCCCCTCGCCTCTCTAAGTTGTATACTGTATCTTGTACATTTCCTTTCTGGTAACATGTAGATATGATGGAGAGTGCACTCTCACTCAATTAGCTTGGAGACACTAAACACACCGCTGCCCTTTCCTTTCTGCAGTTAGAATCAAACTAAGAACACTTCCGTGTATTGATTCGCAGCTCTCTTTATGTTTAGGAGTAGCAGGATTTGACAAATTATTTGCTTCCCCCGCTGGCTTTATCAGTAAAACTGTCCTTGTTTGACTGAACGCCAGGCTGTTTTTCGTAATACCAATGATGGGAAATGAACCAGAGACATTCCAACTGAATGGGTGAGAAGATTCCCCAAATGACTCTAACAGGGTAGTCAGTACAGTAGCTGGCATTTACAGAATACTTACAGTTTGTGAGCATTGCTCAGATAATATTTTTTTCACCTGTCTAATAACCACAATGCATTTTAAAATATATATCTGTGTCCTGTCAAATTATTTCCTCAGGAAAACAAATAGAGATGGGTATTGCTTTTGGAGCTCATGAACTGGGAAGAGTAATGACCAACCTCTATTTTAGTAGATTAAATGAAGGGACTACAGGCTCCTCTAACTCGTTTTGGTAACTTAATTACAAATGCTCTTTTGTTTTCTTTTTGAACAGCTGCGATTTAGCACTTAGAATGTTTCAGTATTCCCTGTGAAAACACAGGTCATGGTGTGGAACAGAAATGGACAGTTGGTGCCTTCTTCTGAATTTATTACTGTCCATCGGTCAGCAGTGTTCCCAGAACAGACACAATGAAAGTTTATACCACAATTGTGCTGGCACACAGGGAGAAATGGCACTCCCTTTGGTCACAGGGAGTGGTTCACAGGGGTGAAAATCCAAATATTTTAGACTATAAATTCCCAAATCAGAGCCAAACTCTGCCTTTCTTTGACATGAGTGTAAATCTGGTGAAACACTCTTTCCTTTACTAGAGTTATTCTGATGCAACTGAGAGCAGAATTTAGCTAATAGAATTTAAACTTCTCAGGGCAGGCACTTCGGGCATGATTTTGATCTTTCTTCAGTGTAACGCCCGTAGGTCAAAATTAGCTTTCACTTACACTGGTGCAAATCCTTAGTAACTCATTTTCAGTTGGCTGAATAACTCAGGATTGGCACAGAACAATTGAGCAAAATTTTGCCTTTCTATCTTAGGCTTCTTAGTGCTGCCCTTCACCATGGTATCTGAGTACCTGCCATGTAAACAACAGCAAGGGCTATGTACCTAGTGGACTCCATGGTGTCTCTGAAGCCTATTGTCTGCATTAAAGTTACTCCACCATGATTTTCATTGCTTCTATCAACATAGCTAGCATTGGTGGGATAGGTGGTGGTCCTACACCAACAGAAAACTCCTTCCGTTAGCGTAGGCTGCGTCCGCACTACAGGGCTATGCTGTGTAGGCACCATAGTGTAGAAGTACCTCAAATCTTATTCCCCTGAATGCAATAGAACAAGCAGCAGGCAGAAATCCCTACTTCTGCCACTCCAGCAATCTGGGTATCCAAGAAGCTCTGTCTCTATGCTTCCTCTTGGGGTCATGCTAACAACTCCTTCCCCATCTTTTCTGCTTCCACACAGGCTACAAACTAATATCCTAGACAGTTCTTAATGCCTGCCAGGGCTGAGCCCCAGTACTTCTACACTTGGCAGTTCATAGCCCTGGCACCTCTCGGCTTGCTGCATCAGTTATGAATATAAAAATATTGCACAGCCCCGGCACCTCTTTCATTACAAATTAAGCACTGATCCTCGCTCCTGTGTTTGCAACCAGGAAAACCTCTCCATCCACAGGCCCTGACTGCTGTGTTATGCGTTTTTTAAATTTAAAATAATTTTGTTAAACATAAGGTTTCCATGCCTTAACAAAAACATCACTAGGCTGCCTGGAACTCTTGTGGTGTTTGATAGTTTACTTAAAGCCCCAGCTCCTGGAGTCATGATATGTGAATGTCAGCTTTAATTTTTTTTTAAAGTAAACTTCTAGCCTTCAAGGTTTTGGCAAAAAGATTGAAGATGTGAAAGCTAAAGGTTCAAAAATCAGAAGACCAATTAAATAATTGCTAGCTCTTACATAGCACTTTTCACCAGTACATATCAATACACTTTACAAAGGAGGGTGGTATCATTATCTCAGTTTTACAGATAGGGACACTGAGGCATAGATTCTATGAAGTAACCTTCCCACGGTCACCTGGCAGACCAATGGCAGAGCCAGGACTAGAACACAGTCTCCTGATCCCCAGTCCAGTGCTCTGGCCTTTAGACCACACCGTCAAAAAAGGCCAAATTATTTTAAAAATCACAAGCTTTTAAGCCAAATCTCATGGTTTTGGGGGGCTGAGACTCTCAATTTTCTAATGCTTGGGACTGGCAAACTGCATTGCACTGCCAGGTCAATGGGCTGGTGTACTTTGATGCCTTATGGGTTGCATGCTGCTCAACAGAACCACTTAATGCCCGTCCCTACTCAGTGCAGTCAGTGTCCCAAAGTCTGGTCCAGTAGCCCTTGCTCTGTTTTACTCTCCCCTCACCCCACCCCTGGCCTGGTAGCCTAGCAACCACCCATAAGATGGAAGAGCCAGCCAGTCCTCCTCCACCTAGGGTGGAGGGCAGGGGTGAGTGGGATGAAGGTGGCTGAGCCCTCTTCCAGCAGGGCAGCAGTCCCAGCCCAGGAGCCCCACCACCACTTCCTGACTCCCAGTCCAGGTAAGGGGAAATGTGGGGTGAGCAGCCGATGAGGCAAATGGGGCTGGAACTGGCAGGGGAGTGGGCACAAAAACTGAATTTGAAGGGGGTGGGGGCATAGGGCAGCAAGGCAAAGAAGCACAGAATAGACTAACTGGGAGGGGAGGGGAGAGGAGGGGAGCTGCTGTTTTCCCCGAGGTGGGTTCCCCTTTGTGAGTCAGGTGTCTCAGGGCAGTGCAGTAAGATTACCCGAAGCAAGGGTAGGGGTGGTTTGTGGTGTCAACGTGAGTTAGAGCAGATACAGCCACAGAGTGCTGCTGAGGGGAGCTTGGGCCCCAGTGAAGTGAGGCAAGGCCAGGAGAGCGAGTGACCAGCACAGGAGTGCCCCAGCCAAAGAAGCAGCAGCCATTTGTGGTGGGAGAAGAGCTAAGAGAGGGGTACAGTGTGGATGAGAACCCTGGCAAGGGAGGAGCAACTCTGGATGGGCAGGGAGACCAAACCCCTGTTGGAGGAGCAGTATCTGGAAGTGTGTGGGAGAAATCTTGAATGCGGCTCCTCCATCCCTAGCAGGAGGAGCAGCAGCCTCAGAGAGCGCCCTGGCTCTGAGTTGAGCAGCAGCCAGAGGGGAAGGAAATAGAATGAGTGAGGGGAGCCCAGGCCTCTGCCAGAGTTGCGTTGGGACAAGCAAACTGCCCTGGAGTAGCAGTTACAAGGGTTAAGCAGGTGAGGAGCTCCCTTATCCTTGCTTAACAAACTTTAACTACTCAGATTCTCCGTTTATATGAGCTGGTCACTAGAGAAATTAATGGATAAAATGTACATAGCAGCTTCATTACTTATCCCCAGCAATATCTCTGGCTTATCCACAGCTAATTTAATGCATTAATAAATATATGAATCCCTTACATAATGAACTACAAATGGTTCAAAAAAAGTTAATTAAAATATGTTCTACATGTGATTTTAAAAATTATATTTCAAAATTATTTTACGTTTTGGTGAAATTAATAGCTGTTCATTGAGGGGGAAAGTAAAATGGCATTTATTTATATAGGTATTGCATTTATCTTACTGAAAATTGACTTTACAGTATGTATTTGATGAGAGACAGAAGTAGATTCTTCTTACTATTTTCCATAATCACCTACCATTTAAAAAATCTCTTTTCTTATATCCACAAGAAGATATAGATTGGTGCATGTACTTTAGTTTGGGGGGGGGGGGGTGTTGGTTTTTTTTAAATCTTGGCCTGTTTTGTCATTGAGCCACTTGGGGGCAGAATAGAGACTGACTAAATCTCTTTAGTAAGAAAGAGCTTTGTGAATATCATAGATCTATTCACACAGATCATTTATTTAAATATCCTACAATTCCACCTGTAGTAACTATGTGCAAGAACAAATATAGTGAAATCTTGGCCTCACTGAAGTTGATGACAAAACTCTGATTGACTTGAAAGGGGGCAGGATTTTGCTTGTAACTGGTATATTTCTATTTGTTTACTATTGATGGGATAAGCACCTCATATAATCCCATTAGGAATGTAATTTTTTTAGAAAAATATTTACAATAAATAACAATATTGCAGAAATCAATCTGGACTTCAGCCTGAAGATGTCTCTTTTCTTCACAGCTCACTTCAAACTGCTTTAAAGGGGTTTAATAGCACTCCAGTGCCCCAAATCCCTTTTTGTTTGTGGAAAATACTTAAAGCCACACCAGTCCCATGGTCAGTAATCACCATTGCACCACTCTGTTAGAAATGATATCCCATTGTCCTCTCAGCAGTCATTCCAATATATCTTTAGAAACACAGTTTTCTCCATAAATACTTAGTAATTGTCTTAATAATCCATTTATTCAAAATATCGGTACTGAGCTGCTTTAGTAGAAGGGAAATGTGTTCTGCTTAGCTACAATGACATAGCTTCTAAGAACTGAACCATGTAGTTCAGCATGTCTAGTATTTCCATTGCCCCTCAGAAAAGAAAAGAGGGAATTTGAAGGCAAAGAGCAGCTTGTCCGCACCCTTCTTTGCACCTGTTGGTGGAAATCACATGATGCTGGAATGAGGTCTAACTATTTGATGCTGAGGGCATACCACCTACCACCGTGAGCAATAAAAAACTTGGTGCTAATGGGTAGGTTCATCCCCAGGCTCTATAATCATACCTTGTGTGGTCAGGATCCTCTCTTAAGGGAAATGCTGAGTGCAGATACCAACCAAAGGACTCCTTGATAATATGGCTTCATTGGAGTCATATTGCAGCCCAAGGCTGTTGTAGAAACATTGAGCATTCTTCCACATAGCTCCATAGTCCCCAGGATCTATGGGGTTTTGGTGTAGGTCCTGTGGTATCTTCCATATGAAGAAACCCTTCCCCGCCCCTGGTGACATAGCCAGATGGAAGGAGTTCAGCAAAGGGCACCTCAGATTTTTGTCTCCATTGGGATTTACCCTTTGGGGGAAGTGAGCTCTCCCGTAATTCTGTGATGGACAATGGGTTAATAGTTTGTATTCTTGCCCTTTCTTTCAAGCAAAGAAAAAAAATCATATTTATTAGCTGACTGCCTAGGGTGCTTTGAAAATCCTGCTTCTATAATGAATAAGCTCACTTCTTCCTCCAACCTACCAGTACCAATTGCATGTACAAGGTATTCTCCTTGTAGTTAAGACAGTGCTAACAATAGAGAACAACCATTAAAGCTGGTCACAAATGCAATTTTGATGTTTCCTTCATTTATTTATTTAGTAATGGCAGACAAGTAGCTTCATGTTAGAGATAAGCCTATCTAGAAGTGAAATAATTACTCTTTAATTAAGATAATTATTAAAACAGGAATGTAAATACCTAAGGTACTTTATGTCTGAACATTTTTTCTTTCACGGTATCCATACACTTATCTTGCATACCTAAACCCCGGGTTTTAAAGCAGTGTCAGCGATTAAACTTTGTTTGGCATGGAAGGCTTATTTGAGAACTATTTTTTGTCCATTTTTCTCTCTCTGTTTCTTCAAGCTTTCTTCTGCTTGTTTCCTCTGTGCTGATAAGTCAATGACACCCACTAGCAGAAGAGTGAACACCCTAAGATGGCAATTTGAGTTTTATTTTTCTAGCTCCTGTGTGGGTTTTATTTTGGAGGAAAGCCTGAACAATTGTGGTATGCAGCCATCCCTAGCCTCAAAGTGAAATCCCGTACTTTGTGAGCTGACTTCCTTGCTGAGTGATGTCATAGGTACATTGCAGCTACTCTAACAAGTGGAGGAAAATACTTGTTTTTCACCAATGAATCTTGTGTGTTCACCAACAAATCCTTGAGATATGAAATTCACTAGACTGTTTTGGTCAGGGAAATAATGGGATCTTTAATGAGACTAAATAGTTTGGGTCTGGTTATGGACTACAGAACCTGTTAACTATAGGTCATTGGCTAAATCTAGTCCAGTTCAGAAGTAATCAAAAGGTGTTACTGTAACCTTCAGGAAGCAGGGGGGGTTGGGTTGGGGGTGGGATCCTGACTCCCAGGGGGGCAGTTAGGATGTGGGGGTCTCAGGAGGGGGTAGTCAGGGGACAAGGAGCAGGGGGCTTAGATGGGGGTAGGGTCTCGGGCGGTACTTGGGGGGGTCCCAGAAGGGGGTGCTCAGGGGAAAAGGAGAAGAGGGGGTTGGAGGTTCTGAGGGGGGTAGTTGGGGGGCAGGAAGTGGGAGGGAGCAGATAGGGGGCAGGGCCAGGCTGTTTTGGGAGGCAAGACACCCCGCCCCCCCATGGAGTGTCCTCTTTTTTTTAATGTTGAAATATGGCCAGTAACAGTTCAGTAGCCTATACAAAATAATCTGATAGTCTAAATCCATGCATCCACATAGCAGAAACAATTGCTACTAATATGTAATATTTTTGGCAGGCTAACAAGGTCCAGAGTCAAATGTGCATGACCCTCTGACAACAAACGATGACTATCCTCCAGGTCACAGCCCTGATAGAATCACAAGGAGGATGCTGACACTGCTGTGTGGCTAAACAGTCTGATTCTCAACAGCCTTGACTCTTGTGTAGCTGTTAACACCTGTGCAAAGTAGATGCAAAATGCTTTCATCTGTGGGAGTTGAGATAAAATTGGCCAGAGAGTTGATGTGTTGAGATAGCTACTTATTGTAACCATTGTTTCAGTTACCTTGTCAACTCAGTGTGCATTTGTTTTTTCTCAACCTGTTGTCTCTTATATGTTAGGCTATAAGGCCCAGATCCTCAAGTATTTTGATGCCTAACTCCCATTGAAATCAATGGGAGTTAGGCATCTAAATACCTTTGAAGATCTGGGCCAGAGCTCTTAGTGGGCAGGGACTTTTTCTATTCCAAGTTTGTACAGTGCCTAGCACGAGGCTCTGAGCAAAGCCTCAAAGTGTTGTCATACTACAAATACTACATTAATAATTGTTCTTGTTCTGACTTGGTAGTTTTTTGCACGCTACACAGATGTAAAGAATTGGAGAATCAGGCTCATAAAACCCAAATGTGGGATTTCTAGCAAGCAATACAGGGCTGTTGGGGAGTTCAGAAGTTCTAGGACAGGGCTTCTCAAACTGAGGGTCAGTACCGTCAGGGGGCTGTGAGCTTATTACATGGGGGGTCATGAGCTGTCAGCCTCCACCCCAAACCCTGCTTTGCCTCCAGCATTTAGGTAATGCATCTTCACTTTCCTGATTATCCCCATGTAGGTAAGCCTTAAGTTCTACTAGTTAGTAGGAGAATATGGTCTTAAAATTAAAGCAGAGGATTGAGAGCCTGGAGATCTGAATTCTCTTTCCATCTCTGCCCCTGGCCTCCTGTGTGACCTTAAGCAAGCTACTTGAGATTTGATCCAAGTCCCAATGTAAAAGCAGCCCCTTAACATCTGTCCCTCATTTTCACCATCTGTAAAATGGGAATCTTACTACTAATTTACCTTCTTCACAGAGCTATTCTGAGGCTGGAGTCATTAATAATAATAACAGTTTTATGTTTATATAAGTGTAAAATACAAAAGTCTTAGGCAAAGCTGCCATTGAAATCAGCTACTGAACTTACTGATAGCTTTGCCTGACCAAAAGTGACTTCAGGATCTGGCCTACTATTATTACTCCTAAGGTTTACATTGTCAATTGCCTAATTTAGAAGCTGATTCCCAAGCATAATGAAGTCAATGAAAAGACTCCCTTTGACTTCAGTGGGGTTTGGATCAGGTTGTACAACTTTATTAGCTCTGGTGGTGTATTGGCTTGTTTGTTCATTAAAAACTTCTTTTAAATTACTACTTTTTTCCCCTCAAGAAACTGCAATGGTAGTACGTTTGCCTTAGCCAAAATGGGGAAATATTTCCAATCTCCTAAGAGTCTGATTTTGGAAGATTTCCAGCCTGATTACTAGACCACTGAGGCTAGGGTGTTCTTGGATCAGCTAACAAGCATCCAAACTAAACCTCCCACTTTTGAATGTTTGCCACGTACTAATTTATTAATGATTATCAGGTCCCCTTTTATTAAAAAAAGGTCTCTCCTTAGACTTACCCAGTGTTTGATCTAATTGCTACCCTTAGAAATTAGTTTGGTAATGCTTAAGAAAAGGAAAAGGAATTTAAACATAGACCGTCATTAAATCACAATATTCACACTTTGTTCATAATTTGTACTTTATCTTGGTGCTTAAGTTTTCCATCTTAAAGTGTGGTATATAATGCCTACCTAATAAAGATGATATGAGAACTTAGCTTAATTATTGTCTAAGAAACTCTTTGAAGGAATAATGCTTGATTCTCCATTGCCTTGTTGTCATTTTTATATCTGTGTAATACATGGCCCATATTCTCAGTGACACGCTGGCTGTTTTGTGACCAGGTGTTTCAAATTATGCCCCCCAAAACTGAGGCTCTTGGACATTAAGAGCTGTTTTTGAAAATGTTGGCCTGAATGTTCAGCAGTTTTACATTTGCAAAATGAACAAAAGCCATCTTGCCAAACTTTCAATTTCATTGTCAGACTTGCAATTTTTCCTATTTCTGCTAAAGCCACAGTTTCTGGACTGATTTGAATAGGTGAGAATTTGAGCTTTTCTTTTTTAAAAGGTGAGTTTCTAGTCTTTTGGTTGCAGAGGAAAGTTTGAAAATGTGACCAGAGTATTCAAAATCCAGAAAGCAAATAAAAAGAACCAAAATGTATTATTTTTTAAAAGTCATCATTTTTTAAAAGCCAATCTCATGATTTTGGGGGTCTGCATCCTGCCTCTTGAAAGCTCATTGGGGTTGGCAATTCTGCAGAAAGTAGCAAGTTAATCATATCTGACAAAAGAGGATTTTGGTTTTGTAGCTTGAACAGTGCTAACACTTGTTAATACTTTATTTTGTTGTTGAGATGGCAGAGTCATTTTCTCATGAGATCATGGGTGTTAATATTTTCTGTTACTGTTGTCTTCACTTACTATGAGCTGACATATCATAGCATAGGAAATCATATGGCACATCAGGCTGGCCCAGAAGATAATACGTCACTGCTGCATGTCGGTGTTCTCTCAGCATCCTAGCAAGATTTGTTCTCTGACATTCATTAAATACCATGACTTGTCAGTGCATGTCCAAGGTACAAGTAAAGGGGGAAAACTGTCTTTTCCTGATCAATGTAATCCTTACAAATTCCAGTGATTTAATTCTTCAAAATCGAGCACAGTGGCAATAATTTCATCTTTTTTCTGCAAAGACTTCCGCCCCCCCCCCCCAAACCAGCAAAACCGGTGAGATTTAAATGATGGGGGTGTAATATGTCTTAAATTTGAGAGAGTAAAAAGATGTACTAAGCTGTAGCACAATTGCACATTCTAATTGCAATATGCAAAGGTATGAACAATGCTAAATTGACATGGAGCTAATTTGTATGTTACAAACTTATAAATAAATATTAATTTAGAAGCATGTGCATCTTGGGTGGTTTAGGGGTTAGTACTATTTACAGTCTCTCAACCCTACATTGTTGATTCAAATCTAACCCAGGTTGGTTGGGACTGAAAGTGGAGCCTTTTAATTACCATTTGGAGAGCTCTGATGTATTTATGTACCTGACTCATACTGTTTTCAGTTGGAGTTAGGTGACCAAATAGTGTAGGATCTGGACTAGGTGTCCATATCACCATTACAATATTCACTAACTGCAACCTCATTTGCAATTTTAGCAGAGTAGCCAAGGGAGAAAGGATGATGGAGACTGAATTATGCCCCTCCCCGGGAATGGTCCCTGCAGTTCTGTGTGGTTACATTGACAGCTTGGGGAAGTTTCTACTGACCTTGTCCTTGCTACAGTAAGTTCTTTGGGTAATTAGAGGACTTTAGACTTGAGAGCTCTTATTCCAGCATCTTTCATGAGTTCATATAATATTGAGGGGGTGCTTTTGGGGAACTGAACATAAGATTTTCAAATATTGTCCCTAAATCTGCAAGCTGATCTGCTAGAGAAAACAAAACCATTGTGCAAGTGAAAAGCCACATTGACTTCTGTAGCTCTATGTGACCATATGGGGCCATATGTGCAAATCAGCTTGAAGAATCAGGCCTTAGCTCTTTATAAACCCACAGTTAAAATAACTGACTATTGAACAGAAAGATTAAAACCCATCAGATTTGTTTCAGTACATTGTTGACATTTTTTTAAAAAAGAGATCCTGTGTTTTACCTCTATTAATTCGGGGATTTTTGTATTTCTTCACTTAACTGCCATTTAATATATTTTTTAAACAAACAGTCAACTCTGTGACTTTAACCCTTTGCAGCAGGTTCACTTTCAGTTCAACAAGATAATTGATCAGCAGGGGTAGAACAGGCAGGTGGGAATAGTGTGGAATTTGCCTGAAAGGAGAAAGGATTAAAGAAACCTGGGTGAATATGCTGAGCTGTAGTTCTTTTCCTGTTTATAACCTTGTGGCAGTGATGTGATTGGTATCTAATTGCTGCAGGGTTGACTTAAAAAAAATCCAGTAATTCATTTTCTAACAGTCTGGGTGGGATAATTTATTTTGCTGCAGTTGGATGTCTCTTCAGACACCAGTGGTAAATGTACATAAAATAGCCGACAAATAGGGTGCTATGAACCATGATGATTCATTATTTGGAAATAGTTGTGCCTTTTCCCTTTTTACTAATTTGATCTAAATTGTGCAATATGGTATTCACTCTCTGGACTGAGCACTGAACTTGGTCTTATGAGCTCTGTTTTTTATTCCCATTTTTGCCACCGGTTTGCTGGCTGACCTTGGGCAAGTCTCCTCCCCACGCCTGTGCCTCAATATCCCCTTTCTGTAAAATGGGAATAATGATACTGACTTCCTTTATAAACTCTTTTGAGATCTACTGATGAAAAGCACTATGAAAGAGTGAGGTAATATTATTACTATTTAGAATTTATACTGATACATTTTAAAGCAGCAATAAAACAAAACATTGCTAATTGCTATAAGATTTCTCTGCATCATATTTGTGTAATGACATTTGACATATTATCCTTGTAACAATACTGGAGACACAGAGCCAGATCATGCCCTGCAAAACTCATATAAGTGCCAGGAAACTTCGGGAGTTGAATTTAAAGCATTTCCTTGGAATTGTCCTTATCAGAGGACTAGCATTGCTTCTCTCCCCTGTGCTCTCCTATTAGGTGAGTATCTCAAATTCTGTATGGAGAAAACACAGCTATGAGGATATTGGTGGGATTTATGCAGAACTTTAGATCCTGAATATCTACACTATTATATCACTTTTATGCCAGTGTAACTCCTTTGAAATCTCTCCTTTCACGCTTTTCCTCAGACCCTCGCTTTCCCATGGCAGCACAATTGGGGGGCCAGTGACAGCTAGTTCCAAACACCCTCTCTTCAAAGGGCATCTAGTAGGAATGATTACTGCTCTTGAGAAGAAATCCAGTCCCCAGTGCCTGGATGGGATATGATCCCTATCATATTCCTTGTATAATTATATATTACTAATATGATAGTCACATACTGCAATGTAAAACATGTTTTGGGGATCTGATTATCATATGAAGTAACAACATACAAAATGCAACCCTGTTAATTGTAGGCTATGAATGCCATACATTTTTATGCTTCATAAATTAGATTCAAAGTGACACATGAAACATACAGTGTACAAATTTTGTTCTAGTTTGCTATTTTAAGTATGTAGCATACAATATTTGTAAACTAAATTGGAATGTAAAATACATGGGACAAGTCAACAGGGATTGTTTCTAGAGGATAACACCCCCATCTCACTCCAGCACCATGAAGTCTTGCATGTAGTTGTTTTTTTGATGTGGAGTCTGTGGCTGGGTGGAGAGCAGATGGAGCTGGAAGATGGTTGTTCTCCATGGCCTACTTCAAAACAGCTACTATTTAATGTTGGCCTTGGATTAGTAGGGGACTACAAGGAAAATTATAAGAATAGGGTTTCATAGAATCTCAGAGTTGGAAGGGACCTCAGGAGATCATCTAGTCCAGGGGTCTCAAACTCAAATGACCACGAGGGCCGCATGAGGACTAGTGCACTGGCTCGAGGGCCGCACCACTGATACACACACACACCCTCGCTGCCCCGGCTATGCCCCCACTCCACCCCTTCCATGAGGACTAGTGCACTGGCCCGAGGGCCGGACCACTGACACACACCCGCCCTTGCTGCCCCGGCTCCGCCCCCACTCCACCCCTTCCAAGAGGTCCCACCCCTGCCCCACCTCCTCCTCTGAGCACGCAGCTCCCCATTCCCTCCTGGAAAGCGCTAGGCACCACCAACAGCTGCTTGGCAAACAAAGCAAGAGCAATCTAGGAAGTCCAGAGCTAGAAACACACGCGGCCCAGCCAGGCAGCAGAGAAGCCTCCACTTCTGGCCCCTCCGTCCTGCAAACTGCTATGGGGGAAATGGGGGGGGGGGGGGATGCCAGGAAGCTTGGCGGGCCGCAGGGAAGGGCTTTGCGGGCCTCATGTGGCCCCCGGGCCGCATGTTTGAGACCCCTGATCTAGTCTAAACCCTTGCTCAAAGATATAGATATAGAGGCTGGAATAGACAGCGTGGAATGCTCTGCTGCTACTCACAGAGGATGCCCCATCCAGTCCGTACAGCTAGAATAGCCCTTTGTAACTTATAGCAGCTTCAAGATTACTCCGAGTAAATCAGGGACTAGACCAGCCTCTCTTGGCCCTAGGATCAGAAGATTATTAAGGGCCAACCTTGTTCCTCCTCCCACAACCATTCTGAAGATATTTCTACCTAAGTTGAGGCTCTAGCCCTTTGTGTATTATTGTTCTGAATATTTTTTTATTGATTTTGTAAAAAAACAACAACTTTTATTTTGGTTTCTGTGCCATGCATTGCATCAGTAAATAATTTTTAAAAAATCAGATATTGATTTATATGTTTAGTTTCTCTTTGTTCTATAGAAAAGCAATAATTTCACTTAGTTATTATGATGGATAAAGCTTCAGAGATAATTAAATACACTAAATCCCTAAGGGAAAGCTTACTTCAGGTCTGAAGTATTCAGACTTTAAAGCCTTTTGGAAAGTGTTAAAACCACTATCATTTCAATAGTGGAACTTTTGAATATGTCTGTAATTTAGTGAACAGGTGCAGAAAATACCACTTTTTAAAATAAGAAAAAAAAATCACTAGTCCAAGACTATTTTTTGACTAATTGTACACATTTTGTAAATCTTTTAATAGAATCATCCTGGTTAAAAAAGATATCTGATTTAAGGCACTAGATGAAGTTACATGTGGCAATGGCCAGAGGCTAAGAATATTCTTCCTTTTTTGTGTTGCTAGATCAACACTGCTGCTCTAAGACTAGTTAAGAGACACTGGTTATATAGGACACATTCTCTCCATTGCCAAAAATATCCTTTCCCTCTTCAAATAGGTGCTTTGTTGCTGTAGGTTAGTATGGAGAGTTATTTTGACCTATCTCTTATTGGATAGTGAGTAGCTTGTGCTTTCAGTGTTAGCTGTATATTCACCGTTATTCCTATTGATGCAGCAGATCTGAGACATAGGATTACGAGTAAGGGTAAAGTTTCCCTCTCTAATCTGCACAGCAGATTCCTCTTGCATATTTTGCATTCATTCCAGGTATGGAACTTAATACTAGCTAATGAAATTATCATCTTTATTTTTCTTTAAAATATCTGATTGTGTTTTAATCATGAGATATTGAACCAAATTCTTCTCACTGATGAAATCCCATTGACTTGAGCATGCTAGTGAAATGAAAGTGGAATCTGGCCCATTGATTGTTGATTAGTGGCTTGCGAGGCATTCTCAATGCAGGGCGAAAATGTTCATTGCTTAATTGCTTTTAAAGCAAAAATAGCCATTCCTTCAAGTTTTCCTCAAAGCCCACCAAAAAAGGCAAACATTTATATATACAATTTTTTCATTAAAAAATCACTTGTTTCATCCAGATCTACCATAGATCGATGGAACTGAAATAATGTGAGGCAAGACCATGTCCTGGTGCAGTGGAAGCCCTCTGTGCATGAATCTCACCTGCCTGGGAAGATTAGCCACCTCAGTGGTGGCATTCCGTACTTCCTGAGCCCAGGTGCTCTCTGTAGGATCAGAATCCAGTCCACACAGGCTAAGGGGGGCAATCAGGCAGTGGTTGGACCCAGAGATGCTGTAACTACAGGTTCTGGGGGTGCTGCTGCACCCCCTGGCTTGAAGGGGTTTCTATTATATTCAGAGCTTATAGTCTGGTTCAGTGGCTCTCAACACCCTCACTATAAAACTTGTTCCAGCACTCCTAGTTGGACCCAAACTTAGTGGGAACAAACTGAGGGCTGTAGGTTGGCTATTCAGAGAGGAAGGGTTCAAAGGTAATATACACCCAAAGCTGTTTCTGTTTTCTATAGACTCTCACTACAGTGGGAAAACCCCTCTATCAGGCATACCTAGAACCACCAAGGCCAGTGGAGATTGTCAGGGTGGTTCCAAGGGAGCTGCACAGCTAGGGAGTGGGTGGAGAGGGACTCAGAATTTAGGGGATCCATGAGGCCTGTCTCATGGCTGATAGCATAGACAGGAACTGCTCCAATGAAACAGATTTAAGGGGAATTGATTGATGGGAAGCTTTTACCCTCCCCCATGAGTTTCATTGCATAATAAAAACATATAATGGAGTGTTTAGGCTTTGGTTAACACTGAACCAAAAGCACTGGGCTGGTATACTTCATAGCAGATGGCAAGTGTGCTTGATGGAAAAGGATTATAATCTATTTTACCCCTAGAAATCTAATGAAACACTCAGTTTGAGGAGTCTATCAAGTCTTGATATTCTGCTTGCAATACAGTTTGCACTTCAGAATGAGTGTGATGATAATTTATATTGCAGTAATACCAGACACCCCAGTGTGATTGTTGCTTTCCAAACACCTACTAAAGGGAGTTCATAATCTAATTTAAGACACAATGCAACAGGTTGGTGTATCAAAAAATAAGAAGAGCCAGAGAGAGAGGACAAAGGAGCAGCAGTGACAGAATTTGGAATGTGTGACTACACAGATTCGCATTGTGCACAGAGTAATGTTAAGTTGACTATTTAGTGATATGGCATAAGTAAACAACTATATATATTGGTATCAGCAGTGGACTTAGGAGAATTATTAGGATGCACTGACAATCACAAAAAGTTCTTATTACCTGCTGACTCAATGGGCAGTAAATTAGAGTAAACACACACATTGTTTGCAAGTTCAGTCTTCGGTGTTTGTGAACAGAGCACCATGTTGCATGTAAGTCAGTTACAAAGAGTCCTGTGGCACCTTAAAGACTAACTAAAGTATTGAAGCATAAGCTTTTGTGGGTTCGGATGAATGCAGTGGAAGTATCCAGGGGAAGGTATAAATAGGTAGGCAAGAACCAGGTTAGAGGTAACAGGGTTACTCTTTGTAACTTCTGCAATTCCAGACTAACACAGCTACCTCTCTGATGTAAGTCAGTGACAGTGCCATTGGGGAGTAAAGGCACACACACAAAAAACATCAGGATGACCAAATTCTGCCTTCAGATAGAATTGTTCAGCTCCTAGTGCAGTCAGTACAAGTTGCATGTGTATTCAAGAGTAGACTTTGGCCTAGAGCCAGGAGACATTGATTACACCAGAGGTAATCATCATCTATTGTGCCAAGAAATTAGGTTATCCTAGTCCAAAACCTAGTTGCATGCAGCAGTGTGATGATGACATGCACACTGGTAAGATGAAACAAAGCTGTTTGGAGAAAGGTGTATATTAGGTCCCTTCCAGCCCTAAATTTCTTTGATTATTGTGGTGCTTCTAAAACAATAGGCAGCAGTGAGAGAGATCATTCTGATCGGGAGAATTTCTTAAAGGAAAGTTGGAATATCCCTATTCCTCTTTAATATCCAATCTTTAGACTGGAGTGAATTGCTCATGCTAGTGTATTTTTTTTACAGTTGAATATGGAAATAATTCTAAAGTAAAAGTCAGGATTCCCCATCTCCAAAAGCAATTCATGTCTATATTTATCTTCCTCTGTTATTTCCATCCTTTATCTTCTCCACAGTTAGACACTATGCTACACCGTATACACACAATATACTACAGTATGTACTTGTCTTTCAGTTTCAAGTTACTTCTATACACCCCTCGTACCTGAGATTTACTTTGACTAGGAAAGGGCCAGTCCACAAAGTCCATATTGAAATTTGAGTACAAATGTGAACTTGTCCTAAGTTTAGGGAGCTGTGAATCCAGGGTGCCAGGTTGGTTCCTTCTTGCATTTTGAGTTAAAACTAATGGGGGGAGGGAGGGAACTGAGCTTCCACCATCAAATTTTATCTGATGCAGTAGGCAGAACAGGAAACTAAGAGGATGAAGGGCAGAAGAGCAGAACTGTGCAAAACTATCATAATAACCTAGCAATATAATAATGATCATCAAATCTGAAAGCAGGAGAAATATATGAGAAATGCAAAACCCTCAGCCAGATTCAACAAGGTTTATGAAACTTTTGCCAAACTTGGGTCAAGGTTTGAATAAGCCTAAGGCCACATTTCAAGCAAGCTTGGGTTGACTTAGCATTTCAGATGGTAACCATGCTAAACACAGAGAGCCAATGTATGTCTCTTGTGTTTATTATTGTTTCCATCTATAAATATCCCACTGCCTCCTTAGATCTCCTTGGGATGTGGTGTGACTCTGTGGAAACCAGTCTCTGTTTTCCCCTTGCCAGGGCTCCTCAATCACACCATAGATAGGATACTCCCTGTTCAAACACCCCTCCTTAGGGTTTTGGTTTATTAACATAAAAGTTCAGAACAAAACTAAAAATCTGTCTGCAATGTTCAAGTCAATTCCCTGCTTTAGCAGAGCACTCCCAGCCCTTCTTGCCTGGGAATTCCTCTGGTGTCTCAGGGTCTATCCTGATTTAGCAAGCCATTCCCAGCTCTTCCTAGTTGGTGCAACTATCTTGGTGTATGAGACCCTTTGCTTAAGGAGCCTTGCCACTCTCAGCAGACTTTCCCTGGAACTGCTCCCTCAAGTGACTTCCCAGGCTTCTATTCTGCCTGGCACTCACAGCATTACCTTCCTTGTTGCCTAGGACTGGTCAAGGTTAGCCACATGACCTCCCCTGTCATATGACCAAGATCATTTTCCCACCTGGGGAGCTGAGTTGATCTTGTCACATTGAAGGCTGAGGCCCATCACCCATAAGGGGCAGCCAACCTGTGACACCATCCAAAACAATGAGTCAGCCTGGCCAAGTAAATATCACACCAGCTCCAACTAATGTTTTATTACAATTGTCAGTGAAAGCACATTAAAGGACACTGCGAAAATCATGTATCCTATGAACCCACTGCAGTCCCTAGATGTATAGACATAAATAGTGTGTATCATTAATTAATATTTGTGTGACATTAATAAGTGTTTCCCTTGCAGAAAAAAGCTGTCTTCTGCCTTTTTAAAGTCAGAACCTGTATCAGGCTGATTGCAGATGGCAATCCCTGAAGACACACCAGAGAAGAAGCTGCAACAGCTTTTGAAAGCACATGCTCTCCCATTGTCCAGTTTTGCTTTGCTGGACAGTGCAAAAGGAAGGGAAATGTGGGTGGCTTCCCACCACTCCAGTTTGCTCCCAGTGAGATGCCACTGGAAAGTCATTGCTAGAAAGCCCCAATCCTCACACCCCACGAGCTCAAATGTATAGTTGCTATTTGCACAGGTGCACAACCAAGGGTTTCTTTCAACCTCTCCCACATATTTTGCCAAGACATAATAATGAGCTGAAAGAACAGATTCTAAAATAAGAATCTAACCATGTGCCATTTTCACATGCAGAGAGCAAATTTACATACTGAACATATTGATTCAGGAGGGGTCATCCACTTTTTGTGTGTGTGTGTGTCTTTGTTGTCTTTGCTAGTGTGTCTTTGACAGACACTGGTCTCAGGCAGCCATTAACCATTTCAAAATGAACCTTCAAATCACTGCTTGCATAGTTTTAGTTATGGTACAGTATGTCATATTATGCCAGCAGCCAAGGCAGTCTTTACAGAGAGGATATCAGCAACCTAAGCCATAAGGGTAAGACATTTATGATTCTGTAAAAGGATCATATGAATCAAAAGATTTATTAGCTAAAGACCTAATTCAACCAATGTTAGTGTGGGAGGCTTGGCATCTCTGTTCTATCTGCTTCTTGAATAAAATTCTGTACTTGTGAGTATAATGAAAAAAGAAACAATTTTTAATATTGAAAGGGTTAATGTCTTAGCTCATTTCTCTGTCACAGACATGAAATATTTTCTGTAAGTCATAAATAACACATTTTAATAAACCAAGACTTTGATTACTGTATGTGGTCTGACTTGCATTGTAATTTTGCAGAGACTGTTTGACATTGTTCCAACATTCAGTTTCTGTTGTGCATATTAAAAGATCTACATATTTTAGGCATGTACAGGTCTTCATGGTCTACTAGTGAACAATGTTATTGCTGAAAATCTATTTGACCTTGTAACAAAATAATTGACTTTTAACGGAAAGTGATTTTTTAAAACTTACTTCATTGTTTACATGATTTACTTTAATTTATGTTCCCATACCATTCTGCCATTTTTCTCAAACTGCACTACTTTTGTAGTTCAAACAAGGCTTCCACTTCATGCCTGAGCCAGGATCCCTGATTTTCTTTCAACTGGGAGTGCGCTAGCCAAAAGTTTGGAATCAGTTCAAGGTCAAATTCAGTTCCCTGGTGTTTAGTCTTGAATTTGAATTCTGGAAAGAAACTAATATATATATATATATTAATAACTTGAATTGGCTAAAAACACTATCTGGTGTGACAGTGGTGATGACATAAAGAGAGGAAATTGACTATCGTGCTAACGTTGGCATTTATACCATTATTAGTGCTGGGTAGGGTTTGTTTCATTTTAGCCAGTTTGAACCATTACCATATAGGCAGACGCCAATGTGTCCCTCTTTAATTTACTTTCTTTGATGCTGATGATTAAAACAGGAAGCTTATAACAAACTTTTAAAAAGGATGTCACACAATTTGAATTGTATTCATTATTTGTGATTCCTGTTAAAATAATGGGCCAGATCTTCAGCTGCTGAAAATTGGTATAATACAAATGACCTCCGCAGATCTATGCCAAATTACACCAGCTGACAATCTGGCCCAATGTATTTTGAATTGGAAAAATGTGACTTTCTTCTAGCTAGGAGTCCTGGCCAGTAGCCACTACATGTAGATATGTAAACTATTCTACCTTATTAAAAAAGTTAGCAATCTAGTAGAGGACATGGCTAAGGAATTGATAAGAGGCTACAGTCTTTCCCCTCTAGGCTTGATCGGTGGTGATCAAAAATCATTACCTTCTGACAGTTGCTGGCTGAAATGAATTAGTGGTTTCAGTCCACTTCCTTACCAACAGGTGTCTACATAACACAAGTCACTATCACAAATGGCTCTAATTGATACCTTTGTCAGCAATTTCAAAGAGGAGAAAGGTACACTGGACAATAAATTTTCTTTAAGATGTTGTTAGAGAAATTATTTTCCGCCCTATGCAATGAAATCACATAAACAGTTTCATTCACGTTACAGACAATCTTTCTTTGGCTGTCTTGCAAATGCCCTCCTAAAAAATATGAGACTGTTTTGTTCTTTGCACCACAGAATATGATTGACGTGATCTTGTTTTCTTCCATATTTCCTCAAGTCAGGATAGCACTAACTTTTCCCAGAAAACTTGGCATATTTGTTCAGTTTAGTATAATTATACCCCCCCCCCCCCCAAATAATAATAATTGTGTGTTGTTACCTAGGGAGATTGTGGATTCTGGAACACTGGATGTTTTTAAGAACAAGTAAGACAAACACTAGTCAGGAATCGTATAGGTGATACTTCTTCTTATAGGTAATACTTGCCTTAGTTCAAGAGACTGGACTACATGCCCTATCAAGGGCCTTTCCAGTTCCACATTTTATGATTCCATGTTTCATTTTCAGGACCTCAGACTGGCACTTGGAAAGTCCACATGAATGCCATTGAAAGTTCTTTGCAGACCTAGGTAAAGCTCTAACTAGTGACCTGACCCAACCCTATAAAATGTGCATTGCCTTGTTAGGAATGCATACATAACCACTTTGCAATATATTGCACATCTAGTGTTTGCTCCAGCCAGGAGCTAAGCAGCTGAGCAAGGCAGATGTCTTTCTATGGATACTCTAGTAATTTGTATCAAAAAGTCCTAAGATCCCTGTAAAAGCTATGACTAAGGCATATGTTATTGTTGAGATTGGAACCATACTTTCCTGTCAGTGGAGTTGCATTGCTTAGATCTGACAGTTCATCTTTAAACTTTTAATATTTATGGTTTACTTGATTTTGGCTGAGCCACTTTTAGGACTGAGTAATTTTCCAAGGACTTTGTACATGGTGAACAATTAACAAAATTTGCTACAAGTTCATTTGATTGATGTTTCACATGAAACAAATTCTTCAAGACAAAGCAACCTCCTGTTTTAGTTTTTACCTTTCTTTGAACTGCTGGTCTATTGGATAGTATATATTTTTATAACAAATAATAGTATTATTGCTCCTTAATAGGTGGTTTGCAGTGATTTGGGGCTTTTCTTTTTACTTCATGTATCTATTATTTACTGACACTAGCAGTGTGCCTGGTGGTGTATAAATGTATAAGGCAAAACAGTGGTTGCCTGGAGAGATTATTTTCAAAATAGGATAGACAGTTGAGATCAGCTATGCACAATACAGTGGATGAAGGAACAGATTTGATCAAGTGGAGCTATTTGCAGTAGGTTGTTTTCTGTGCTTCATGGAAGAAGTGTGTTTTTATGGAGAAATGTGAATGAAGAATCAGAAATAATTTGAAGCACGTAGAGAGAGGCTATTTCAAGCATAAATAGTGGCATGGAAGATGTGAAGACGAGTAGGAAAAGGATACAAAAGGAATATAAAAGTGGGTGTCTGGGGAAGATTATGAGCAGTAGGAAGGGAGAGATGTAGTCAAGGCCACAGTCATGAAAGTGGAGGGCCAAATTTTCAGCTGATGTAAAATGGCAATTTACACCATCAGAGAATTTGTCTTGGGAAACTTGAACTTCACGCAGAAGACAAGAGGAAATCAATAAAGGGATTCAAGGAGAGGAAAAATATGGTCATCCAGCCAAGAGAAGGTGATTTTAGCAGCAGCTAAACCGAGTAGGGGGGACGAGTTTTCAGCAGTCTATACCTTCCCTATACTATTCATTATGTTATATGCTTTTAGCATGTGCCATCTTATTCATTCCTTTCTAAGGTAAACAATCCCAGTCTTCTCAATTTCTCCTCATATGAGAGTTCTATGCCCTTAATCATTCTCATTGTCCTTCACTGGACCATTCTAATTCTGCAATATCCTTTTTGAGATGGAGTGGCCAATACTGTACACATCCTTTCAGATAAGGCAGCACCATTGATTTGTATAAAGGCATTATGACAGCATTTTCTTCTCCATCCCATTCCTTGTGCATACTAACAGCTTTTTAGCTTAGCAGAGGTTTTCACTGAGCTGTCAGTAGTGTTGCTCAAGTCTCTTTTGTGATATTGGGCATCTTGGGCTGAATTACTTGGAGCATTGCCAGCAGATCGAGGGAAGTGATTATTCCCCTCTATTTGGCACTGGTGAGGCCACATCTGGAGTATTGTCTCCTGTTTTGGTCCCCTCACTACAGAAAGGATGTGGACAAATTGGAGAGAGTTCAATGGAGGGCAACTAAAATGATCAGGGGACTGGGGCACATGACTTAAGAGGAGAGGGTGAGGGGACTTATCTTGTTTAGTCTGCAGAAGAGACGAGTGAGGGGGGATTTGATAGTAGCATTCAGCTACCTAAAGCGGGTTCCAAAGAGGATAGAGCTTGGCTGTTCTGAGTGATAGCAGATGACAGAACAAGGAGCAGTGGTCTCAAGTGAAGTGGGGGAAACACTATTTCACTAGGAGGGTGGTGAAGCACTGGAATGGGTTACCTAGGGAGGTGGTGGAATCTCCATCCTTAGAAGTTTTTAAGGCCCAGGTTGACAAAGGCCTGGCTGGGATGACTTATTTGTTGTTGGTCCTGCTTTGAGCAAGGGGGTTGGACCAGATGACCTCCTGTGGTCTCTTCCAGTTCTAATTTTCTATGATTCTATGATTTTATACAGTTAATTTAGAATCCTGTAAAGTGTATGAGAGGTTTAATTTTTCCCTCCAATATGCAATGCTTTGCATGTATCACTGTTGAACTTAATTTGTCATTGTGTTTCCCATTCACTTGGCTACTTTAAGTGTCTCTGAACTGCTTCAGAGCCTTCTGGCCTACCCAAATAATTCTGGATCAAATACAAAAACTTGAGGCAGCTCACTGTTAAACTTTTGCCATGATGAATCATACTTCTTGTTTTCTGATTTTGGTTGCTAGATTTTGATCCATGACAATACATTTTCTCTCATCCCATGACTACTTAGTTTCTTTCATACGTTCTTCTGCAGGACCTTGTCAAAGCCTTTCAAAAGTCTAAATGTAATCAACCACTTCTTCTTTATCCACTATTTTACTGACACATTCAAAGAATTCTAGGAGAGTAGTAAGACATGATTTCCCTTTGTGGATACCATGCTATTTAGTCCCTGTCGTATCATGTTCTTTCAGGGTGTTTTGTTGTTCTAGTTTTGACTATTGTTTCAAATGATTTGCCAGGTACAGATGTAAGGCTTACTGGTCTAACATTTGCTGCTTTCCAGTCCTTGAGAACAGTAGCAATTTTTAATGAGAGAGATCATATTTTTATTACCAGCCAAGCCACTTCATATTTAAGCTCCTTCAGAACTCTTGGATATATGCTATCTGGATTTGATGATTTTTTAAAAAAAATTATCAGGTCACTTCAGCATCTATTCTTTTGACAACTCAGTCTCTGAAAATATCTCGTCCTTATTATCAGAAAAGAGCAAACCCAAGATAGGTATCAACATAACATCCTTGGTGTGAAGATTGACACACACAAAAAAATCTTATAGCTTCTCAGCAATCTCTTTATCTTCCTTAATTGCTCCCTTTATCTCCTCATGATCCAGTGGACTCACTGATTCTTTCACAGGCTTTCTGCTTCTAATATGCTTAAATAATCCATTGTTGTTTAATAACTTGACCTATTTCCTATTCAAAATTCATCTTGGTCTTTCCATTTTCCCTTATACATATTTCCTACTGTAATTTATGCTCCTTGTTTATTGGTTTTACCAGCATCAGATTTTCCTGTCAACTGGGCTACATCTGTTGACTTAGTGGGATCAGCTGACTAGCAGCACACTGCTGATTGGTCACCCTTTAGCATAAAGCTTCCTGTTCCTGCCCTACCCTTGGTATGAGCAACTAATTGTTAGGCTTATTGCTGACCAGTCCTCTGAAAACAGGCTCCTGCCTCTTTGCCTGGTTCCTCTGCCTTGTTCCTGTTACATTGCCTCATTCCTACTCCTTCTCCCTAACTCCAGTTAATGACTTTGGATGTGGTTCTGATTCTGGATGTGACCCTTGGTGTGATTTCGGACCATGACCCTAACTCTACTCTGGGCTCTGACCATCAGGTAAGACTGCTCACATATGGTCACTGACACTCTAACCTTGGCATTTAGAATTTTTTAATGTAATAATTGTTTATCATTTTATTAAAAACAAAGTAAAATTATATAATTACCCTTTTTTGATTTTTATAATTACTTTAAAGTCTACATGTTTTAAAAAGAACTAGTGTCAGTATACTAAAACTGCAAGAGAATCTCAATTTTACCATAAGGATTTCATATAATTAATAAGCTTTTTTAGTTAATTGTCCAACAGAATTCATTTTAAGTTGTTTTCTCTTTATTGGCCCAAATTTCAAAACCTGATCTCCATTTGGGTGCATGCATCATAGTGTATGCAAACACATGTGCATGCACTTCTCAAAGTAATACAGTTTACATGCATAAAACATAGCTGAGCTGGTAATAGTACTCACAAAAGTGCATGTGTTTCTACATGCGTAGTTGTTTACAAACAAACGGGCCCATTTCTGGCTCCTTTGAAAATGTGACATAATATCTCTCTTGGTTTTATAAGCCAATATGAAATAAAAGTAACAACATTTCTCAGAAAAGTGATACTGGAATATAAAACCTTCCACTGGGACATGGTTCAGATGAAAAACAAGGACCAGAGAAGCTGAAAATGATTTAATCTAATAGCTCTTCAGTTCACCTGGTTCTTTTGTCCATGCTGAACTAAGCTCTTGCTATAAAGCTGAGTGGGAATAGCATGCAGAGGGCACCATTAAAAAACTTTCCTCCAGGACCGGGGCCAAGAATTGTATGAGAACTCATTGATTCATGGATTTGGCAAACAAGACTGACATAGGCATTCAACCATGGAGTTTATGTACACTCCTTGAAACATGCCAAATGGCCACGTACCATGCAACTCAAACTGTACCCGCACTATTCTTATCAATTTTAATGGGCTTTTTTCTAGGAATGTAAAGAAACTCATAACAAATCGCTGTCAGACATGTTTTCTATTATTATTGTAGACAAGAGTGAAAGAATAGTGCTCCCAATTTTACTTCATCCCAGTGATGAAGAAATACAGGCATTTCCTCCCTATATGAACCTATGGTATTATTGTCTTTGCTGTGGATACAAGGACCTTATAGTAGTTTAAAGGTTAATTTTTGGTTTCAGTGGATTTACTCCTGATTTTATTATGGTATAAGTGAAATCAGGAACAGGGCCATAGTGTTGATTTATTTACGCTGTCCTCTTCATGCAAATGTATTCCTCCAGCAGGGATATTCTAAGACACAAGCCTCCAGTGTCATTGAGGTATGACATCATTAATTGTGAACAAATATAGGCATTGTACAAACTGACCTGAAATGTAAATCTCTGTAATATTCCTCCTCCTTTGCGAGATCTTTTATTTAGAATAAAACCTGGCCTAATAAATGTTCACCACCCCCACTGCAGTCAGTTTTGTGTAATTTGAAAGCAATGATGCACAACTAATTGCTGCTGCATTGTGTTCAGTTCTAGCAACAGTGAATGATTTCCAGAAGTTGATTATTCTAGGATGAATGATTTTTCAACATATAGTACACACAGGATTGCTGAACTGTAATTTACTTTTGCTACTACAACAGACAACTAGCCAAATGTTTTATATCTCAATGATGTATTGGACTATGGTGGTGGATTTCATTTCACACATTCCAGCGGCTACATTCTCTGATGTTCTTGACATTGCAGTTTTCATGCCCTCATGGTGAGCGCATTCACTAGGCTACATGATTCCTAAGAACAAAGGCTAAAAATAATTTAATACCTTTCCTTTAAAATTTGGTCTATAATCCTCAATGGGTCACTGAAAAAGAATTCACACACAATAGAAAGAGACATAGGTTGGGCTTCTGTAGGTGTAATGTTTGTAGTTCTCTCCACTATAGAATATAAAAGGAATATATTTCATCCCCGGTATAACTCCATGGCAGCAAGGTATGGTCAGCTGTATTATGCAAGGGATGATATTGGCTCCCACTGTTCAAACAAATTTAGGCATTACCATGCCAGCACAACCTACTGCAGGTATGTCAGTAGGGTTCTCAAGCAGCAACAGTCTAGAAGATGTTGATTTGTCTAACTGCTTCAAACACTTTTCAAAAAGTTAAGAGATTATTTAATGCAAGCTACGGTAATACAAATTATAATATAGCAGGACTGTTTTTTTAAAGGTTTCTTTCTACCTGACTTCCATTTTGTGTGTACAGCTAGGTACTTAGACATCAATCTGGTATTGTGTCCAATCCAGTTAATTATTGGTCCAAAAGTAGTCTCTCAAAAATAAAGACTACTTTTCAAAGCCCAGCCCTATATGCTAAAATAAAGAGGAAATTTTTCAAAAGCATTAAATCCTATTTTCAAAACAGACTTAGAGCTAGTTTTCAAAAGGTATTTAGGCACCTAAAGATGCAGTTAGGCACTTAGTGGAATTTAATATGTATCTAGGTGAGTTAGGTGATTTACTCCCATTTCAGTGGGAGTTAGGCACCTAACTCACCTAAATGTTTTTGTAAACCCTACTCAGCCCTTTTCTGCATTTTAGGTGCCTAGAGATCTTTGTAAATCTGGCCTTTTACATATGAAGAAGTCTCAATCTCATTGAAAGTCGATAAGACTTAGGCTTCTAAGTGACTTAGGTGCTTTTCAGAACTTCACCCAAGACCTATTGTTAACCAGTAGTCCGGTAACCTGCAAAGTCAACTCCCAAAGTCTTTCATGGTAAAACCCTCATTGAAGTCACTGGAATTTTGCCCAAATAAGGACTGTAAAGTCCAGTTTTATTTCATCAGCAGCCATAATGAGGTTATTTGTTAATGTTCTGTGCTAAATGGTATCTTATAACAAATCTTCACAATCTTTTACAGAAGAAAAAATGTTCTCATGTTAGATCTGTTCTTCAAAATTGTACACAGTGTTTACACCTAGGAAATTGCTTCATCTTTGGCAATTTCCTTTTCTTATTCCATTTCCAATTCCCATTATGAAACTCCCAGGCATGCAGAATGGCCCAGTAAATAGGTGGAGTAGGGCTGGAAAGGAGGAAATACCTGCCCTTTTGTACTTTTTACTCCCATTTTTTAAAAAAGAAAAAGAACCTAGAAATAAAAAATGCAGCAGTTAAAATAATTAGTGTTAAGAATAGCACTTGAGATGCTTTTTATTCATTGCTTCCACTTCACAGTTCTTAAGCAGATGTGAGTGGAGCCAAGATAATGTACATATACATATCACTTTTGGTGCAAGAATTTCAATATACTTTACAAATACTGGGCCCTGTAATAGCAGTGTGAGTGGAGATGAGTAATATTACTCCCATTTTAGACACGGGAAAACTAAGATGTTGTCTACACTGCAGACATAAGTACTGACTCTTTTAGGTAGGTGGGTTAACTATGCTGAAGGGAGAGCTCTCTCCTGTCAGCGTACAGTGTCTTCATTAAAGAGCTACAGTCGTGCAGCTGCATTGGTGAAGCTGTGCCAATGTGGTATTTTAAGTGTAGATGTACCCTGCAACACAGAGATTAGTTCTTTCCCTTAGAGCACACAGAAAGTTAGTCACACTGCTGTGAATAGAACTCAGGCATCTTGATTCTCAGTCCTTGGTTGTATTCACACACTTCCTGTCTTGGATGTCGGATTAGCTGAGCAGTTTCACAAGCAGTGGTAACCAGCCTCAGTAAAACCATGGTGAGCATTTTATTGTCCTTGGGCAAAATGCTGATATGTTACTTAGTCTTGACTTATGCAAAACTTAATTGAAGCCAGTTCTAATACCCATCCTCTTGCATTCCAAAAAGTGTGAAGGGTGTTTTCCATCCAGTACCATTTGTAAAATGTGTTACCATTGTGAATGTGATTTAAGTCAGTGGGAGTTTACATAAGTAAAATCAGGATTTGGCCCTTCATTTGCTTAGACACACTGTTATTAATGTAACTGGCCTGCAGTATCTGAGAAGGTGGTAACAAAGAGCATTGCTGCACAGGGAGGAGCAACACTTTTAACACAGGAGACAGGCAGTGGCATAGCAGTGTAGGAGCCAGAACAAACAAATGGGGAAAAAAGCTAATAGACACTTTTCTTTGATAACAAAACTGACTTAATAGAGGAGAGAATCAGTATGCTATGAATTACATTCATGCAGAAAGCGAGGAACAGTTACATTAATTTAATGCCATCACCTCCCACTTTTCTCATTCTCCCCAGCCTCTAGAAAAATTCACATACCATTCCTATTCCACTAGTTTACTTGTGTAAAAGATTGTTCATTTGCCACCATCCTTCGGGAATCCTAACTGTTTCTATTGATGTGTCTTTTAATACAGTGTGACTACAGAGTTTAACACCTATACAGGGTATACAGCCATACAGCTCTTTGGCTTGGTACAAGTAGAGTGAGACATGATTGCAAATCCAAATGACCTAAAGGGAATCGGAACCCTTTGCCAATCCATGTAATCTTCAATGTGTTTCCTTTTCACTCTGCTTCACCACCCCTCTTCCTGCAATCAGGAGGGTGTTTTCCCTTTGAGATCATTCGACAAATGTCATTAGCATTATGTACACTTTTGGCCAGATCCTTTTCTGTGAAGATGGTGGAAAGCTGGAGTAATTCTGCTTTAGTCCAATAAATTTGGCTCTATATCTATGACAAGAGATTTCTAATGATGTATTTTTTTGAAAAAATTCAGAGGGCACATTATCTGAGTGAAAGTCCCATAGGAGGAGGGCGAGTTTGAGAGGGGTACCTCACAGAGTTCTCCACAAATTCTCCCATAAATGGGGTTAGCTTAGTCCACCCACCACTGAAAAAAATCAGGGTCCTTCCCTGCTCCTGTCCCCTCAGCTCACAGAAATCCACATAGATGCAACTGGAGCTAATGGAGGCCAGCTTGATTGACACAGAGGCCCTGTGTCCACAGTGGCTCCAGTCATAATGCTAGGTACTAGCAGCACAATGTCAGCTGCTCTCTTCAACTTCTGATCGTCAGAGCTCCTCCTGGAAGGAACTGCTCCTGAAGGATGATTCCACAGCATGGTGGGCCCTTCCAAGTCATAGGCTATATAAACTCCTAAGCAGATTTCCCTAATGTGTGGGTAGTAATACTCCCTGCTTGACTCTTAACCACAATCTTTTTCCTTGACCCTTCTCTATCTAAGGATCTGGGACATGGACAAGTGGGGGGAATACTGCCAGACAGGCAGTGAACACCCCCACCACCAAGTGACCATAGACAGATCCTTACTTGAAGAGTTTCATTCATGGGCCTAGCATGACTGGGAAACATATGGATGGAGGAATGGCAAATGAAAAAAATCAGGCAACTAAGAGCGCTAACTGAGAAGAGCATAATGGAATCCTAAAGTGGCATTTATAGATAGACTTGGAATGGAGACTGTTTCAGGAGACACTCCTTGACACGAGTTAAAAATACAATTATAACAACAGTTATTTCTAATAACCCCCTTGATATAATATATAATAACTCAGTGGGCAAAAACATAATTAAGATCTTTTGCGATTTCCCACCAAAATCCTCCTAATCCCATATGGTTACAACCTGAATCTGCAAACATTTACAAGCAGGTGTAGTGATCCCATTGAAGTCATTTGGACTTCACTCTGAGTGGAGGGGGACTGCTCATGGCAGTAAGTGACTACTGTGAGTAGTAAGTATTTGCAGGATTGGGATCTTAATCTAATGATTGAATTGACTTGGGGAAGTGTTCGGTCCCATATTTTTTCCCCATTGCATACCCAAGGAGCAGTGGAACTCCTTTCGAATGTCTGATTAAGGAATACATGTTCAGTGAAGTCATGGAGCATTTAACAGGGTTTTTTGAACTATAGATAATATAGTATACACTTTAATGTAAACATTTCCCATGCCTTGGAGGTACAGCTAGATGCCAGAACAATAGCATGATGTTATGGCTCAATTCAGTACCTCCAGGTATAATAAATTATGCATTGGGTAAGAGTATGTCTACATAGCAATTGGGAGGCATGATTACAACATGTGTATGCATACCTGAGCTAGCTCTCTAAAAGTAGCAGTGTAGCCATGGCAGCATGGGTGGTGACACAGGCTAGTTGCTCAAGTCCAGTTTCAGTTGGGACCTTAGTTATATACACAGAGTTAAAGTTGGTTGGATATCTGAATTGTACATCAACATAATTTTTTGCCTGGGAATCCATACATATGAGAGCGAGATAGTGAGTTCGGGGCTGACCTAAGGCTATGCAACTGATTCCCACAAAAACTGCCTCAGACCTTGCTACTTTTTGGTCTACTTGGAAAGCCCACTTTTTCAACCCGTCTTTTGAAAAAGCATGCAGCAAATCATCTCTTTAAAACAATTTTTTTTAAAGGCGGGGGAATACATATGTGTATAAATTTCTTTCTGAGATGAGAAATGAAATGGAACCACCCATGGTGGATTGTACTCACTTTATCTTGAGAAGGTATGGCTCAGGAGTTTTTCTAATTTACAGCCGGCTTGCATAGCTGCCTAAAGGTTTACTCCACAGACTAGATTAGCCAGAGCACAATTACTCTGGCTGCCCCTTATTCCTGCACCTGATCAACTTGCAGCCATCCTCCATTGGGGACTGTGCAGGAAGGCTGGTCCATGCTTAGGCTGAGGGAATTCCACTGCCAAAGTAGCTGGAGTTGTGGAAGGGGCACAAAACCTTCTCTGCTGTGTGGTGTCTGAGTGGTGGGGCTGCTGTATTATAGGGCACAGAAACACTTTGTTACTGGGGAACTACTGTTGGGACTGGAGCATCTCCAGATCCTGGAAGCCCTAGTGGGTGCAGTTCAACTGGCTGTCTTGGATGTTGCAACATTTCTTTGGGACCACAGAGAAATGGACACTACTTAGTACAGCCCTGAGTCTGCTTTCACCTGTGTCAGGGTCAGAAACAGCCTTTAATAGAGGAAACATAAAGCTACCTTTGTCCTCCCATGGGTCCTGCACTGAACAGAGACTGTGAAAAAAGGTCTATTTAAAAATAAGTGCATCATTGTATGTAAATTCTGGTAGTAATTTCCCTTTACCAGGAAGGCAATTAATGCTGATGAGAATTATCCCTTAGTGACATTTGATCTGACTGTCTTGTCTGAGGTTTGGAGATGTGTTATGGATGCAAGACTGCGTCACCCCTTGGCTTCAACCAGTTTGCAGCCTCTCCCTTTCAATGTTGCATATTTTAATCCTTCCATAGCTTTTTACAAAATATTTATATATTTAAATCCATTAGGACTGTCTGCCTCTTCAACCTCCTTTGGTCACTAAAAGCAAAGGCATATCACCTCTGCCCAATCCATGAGGAGATAAGATGAGATAATTAAGGAAAAATAAAGAAACCAAGTAAACAAAAGTTAGTTTACGAAGCTTTCCCCACCCCTCTCAAGGAGAGACTGCAGTACTGCATTCCTCCCCCTGAGTGCTGCTGTGGGAGGCTGTAAATCACTAGCGCTCCTGGAACCAATCACAGGATTCCAAAATGGCATCCTCCCACAGTAAACAAACACTTCTGTGCTGCTGAATCCAGAGCTGACCCAGGCCACCAAGGAAGCTTACAAGAAGTGGAAATTTGGAAAAATGACGAGGGAGGAGTATAAAAATATTGCTAGGGCATGCAGGGATGTAATCAGGAAGGCCAAGGCACAACTGGAGTTGCAGCTAGCAAGGGATATGAAGGGTAACAAGAAGGGTTTCTATAGGTATGTTAGCAAAAAGAAGGCTGGGGAAAGTGTGGGACCCTTACTGAATGCGGGAGACAGCATAGTGACAGATAATTGGAGAAAGCTGAAATACTCAGTGCTTTTTTTTTTTGCCTCGGTCTTCACAGACAAGATCAGCTCCCAGACTCCTGACTGGGCAACACAGTGTGGGGAGAAGGTGAGTAGCCCTCAATGGTGAAAGAACAGGTTAAGGACTATTTAGAAAAACTGGACATGCACATGTCCATGGGTACAGATCTAATGCATCCAAGGGTGCTGAGGGAGTTGGCTGATGTGATTGCAGAGCCATTGGCCATTATCTTTGAAAATTTGTGGTGATCAGGGGAGGTCCTGGACGATTGGAAAAAGGCAAATATAGAGCCTTTAAAACAGAGAAGAAAGAGGACCCGGAGAACTACAGACTTGTCAGCCTCACTTCAATCCCCGCAAAATCATGGAGGGGCATGCAGAGTCTTTAATTAGTCTCAATAGGGGCCTGATCAAAAGCCCATTGAGGTAACTTGCTGAGATTATCGGAGTATATCTCAATTAATTTCCTGACTGTGCAGGGGCCTTGGGCATTGTTGCACTTTGGTCCATCCTATTATGTGCCACATGCAAAGAATGGTGTGGTCTTCTGTGGATTATAATATTTCGTCCTAATTGTGGTTGTTGGGCTTAGTGTGCTGGTGTTGGTAGCTGTGATATTCGGGAGGTCAAACTAGATGCTCTGATCACTCCCTCTGGACTTACACTCTATTGCAGTCTTTCCATTGACTTCAATGGGCTCTGGATGAGACTCTGTGAAATCCTCTCTAGTGCCATCCTGCAGCAATGTTAGCCCTCATTCTCCTTGTACAGATGTTTCCTTCTGTTTATACTATTGTTTCATAATATTGGAGTTTGAGTGATTTATTGCCTTATTAGAAATACAATGAATGTAATAGTCTTGATCCAAAGATTCAAGACAGTACAGGTATTGAACTGTGTCGAATCTAGTCTAACCATCACTTTTCAATTTCATGACTACAGGCTATGTAATAATACCTGGAATACAGTTTTGATACTCGTAGTTCACGTGAGAAATTTAGCTATTTACTGTTGAATATGCCTTAAGCACTTTTACCCATGCATGTGATCATTCTGGCAATAGCTTGTATAACTTTCATAATTACCTTTTTATTATTATTATTAATTATTATTTGGTATAGTATGATCTGGAGCTCATTTCATTTGTTAGGCAACATCTTATCAATGTGAAGTCAAAGATACATCCAGAAATTGGCCAGTCATAGCACATTCTGGCACTAATATATCATTTATTGGATGGAGAAGGCGTTTACAAACTCTTCTACAAGTTGATGTTAATATCTTTGTTCAAAATATTTCTAAAGATGTTTTGTGTTTCCTAAACAAAATACTAATTTAGGCCCCAATCCTGCAAGCTGCTCTGTTCAAATTATCCCCAAAGGTTATTCAGTGTCCCACTTATTTCAGAATGGCTCCACACAGAGAAAAGCTTTCTCTTATGTGGAGCAGCTTGCAGTATCATGGCCTTAAAGAGCAGACTGAACAAAGTTTGTACAAGAAAACTATTCCTGATAGGAGCAAAACAAAAAACAAAAAACCCCAACAAACCAATGAGAGACAAGTCATTTAAGGGAAACACTTAAAGTTTGTCAGTCATTCGAGGAGGGTGGAGAACAGAAAGGAAATAAAATTTTAAAGTGACCCTTGTGGGATTGAAGCCAAGTTAACAATATTCAATTTGTGCCTTAATGTTCAGTATCAAATAAAAACTGAGCAAGAACGGGGGAAAGAGATATTTAGAAGAGTGTGAAACTGAAAGGGAGGGAAATAGGAGAGGCAACAGGCAGAGTGAAAGAAGGAAGGGAGGGAGACCAAGTGAGACCTATTCTGGGTGATGGAGACGTACAGAAAGTGTGATTAAACAGGCAGAAGGTTGGTGTGAAAATATTTTCTGGTGTTTAACAGTCTAATTTTTGAGGGGTGTACAGGATTTACATAATAGTGAGTCAAATCAAAATATTATTAGTAACAGATCTGTGAAATTTAATTGTAACTGAAATGCAATAGACACAGAGATGAATACTGTTCATGGCTGTGCCACTGGCCTGGTGAATGACCTTGGACAAGTCTCTTTGTGCCTTTGTTTCCCCATATTTATATTGGGGAGTGCCTTATAAAGCACTTAGAGATATTGATGAAAAACACAAGATAAGAGTTACATATGATTATGTATGACACCAGATGGTGCAAGAATGTAGGTCTATAGATTTCAGCTAAACCTGTTGAACAAGAGATAGAAGATGGTGGTATATATTTAGTGCAGTGAAGTGTCTATTCAAGATTTTACAAATATTTGTAACATCTGATGTGATTTTAATCGGTTTACAGATTTTTGTGTTTGTTGTCAAAGCTCATTAAACTTGATGTATAAAAATGAAAGATGTGGGTTTATCTCATAGTATGATCAAAAGACTAGGATGGGAGAGGAGTTTCAAATCACACTTCTGAAAATGTTTCTTCACTTCTTGACCACTTATATTGGTTAAAAATGTTGTTTATGTAGTTCTCCTTTGCCTTCCATCTGGGTGGTCTAGTGGTGGTGACAGCATGCTTCCAGTAATGAGTATGCTGATCTGGTTGTATCTTTGTACTGATGCCTCTGATAGCTGCTTTGTAGTCCCAATTCAATAAGGTACTTATTTACATTTTTAAAGTTAGGCACATGTTCAAATACCTTGCAGAATTGGGGCATATGTTAGGCTCTTATGTAATTGTGGTGTAAGATTTCTTCAAGAGTCTCGAGAAATCTTATTGAAAATGTTCAAGCTTTGAGACTTTACAGCTACAAAGAGGATGAGTAATATCAAAGCAATAGCGTAGTTTTTTTATTAAGTATCCACACTGTAGTTCCATTGGCATATTGAGAAGAGCTGAGCAAAACGTTTGCAATGAAGCCATGCACAACTCAGCTTGCTTTGCATTTCATAAGCAACCACAAACCTGAGTGAGGGTATATTTACTCTCGAGCTGGAGATGTCTTGTTCATCTTGGCTGGATGTACATATTGTGAAGAGTTACCCCGGGGTGCCACCTGGAACTGAGGTACCACTGAGTTCTCTGACCCACCACCATCGGCTCCCTCTCATCCTGTGCTCCTGTGACAAGTTGCAAAGCCTTCCAAGCTTGCGCTTTCATCAGCATTCACACAGGGACACATCCAGTTTCCCAGCCTAGGACCCCAGAGCAGTACTGTCATGTGCTGGTCAAATCTGGGCAGTATATGGGTTTAACACCCAGTCTGCCTCTCCTTAAATGTAAAGAGGCCCATGCACACTTGTGGTAACCAAGCTGAGATTTCCCCCACACATCTTAGTCAAATGCACACTGGTTTGGATTAAAACATAAAATAAATGTATTAACTACAAAAGGGCAGATTTTTAAGTGTAACAAACAGATCAAAGCAGATTACCTAGTAAATAAACAAAACTGCAAACTGAGTTTAACATACCAGATAGGTAGGCTATAAATTAGCAAATTCTTACCCTAGGGCATGTCTACATTTGCCTCTGGAGCAATTGATCCAGCAGGGGTCAATTTATCGCATCTAATGAAGACACAATAAATCAATCACTGAGTGCTTTCCTGTCTACTCCAGTACTCCACCAGAGCGAGAAGCGTGGGCAGAGTCGATGTGGGAGCGGTAGCAATTGACCTACCACAGTGAAGACACCACTGTAAGTAGCACTAAGTACATTGACTTCAGGTCTGCTATTTTAGTAGCTGAAATTGCGTAACTTAGACCAACTTAGTTTTCCCAGCTCCCCCAGTATAGACCAGACCTGAGTGCTAAATAGGCTGACAGATTCATAAGGCTACCTTGGCTTCTCAGCTTGGGTTTCCCAGGTTTTCATCAACAGGCTGGAAATCCCTTTTAGCCTGGGACCATCACTTCCTCCCCATTCAGTCTTTATTCCTCAGGTGTTTCCAGGTATAGTGTTGTAGGGACAATGAGGTGCGTCTTTCCCCCACCGGTCCATGATGTCATTTTCCTCCTTTTATAGCTTCTTCTCACTTTCTGGAAGACTCTTTCGCTGTGACCTGGGCCAAACAGTTCCCATTCTGTGGTGCTATCTCTGAGAGGTTTTTATTGTACCCAGTTCCTTGGGTAAACCTTGTGCTTGGTTGCCTTTCCTCAGTGAACCATTAACATTGTTTAACCTTTTTACTGTTGTATCTGAAAGGCTGCTTGTGGGTGTTTTCAACCTCACAACTTGTTTCAGCAACACATACACAGTCAAACTTCATAACTTCACATATAATCCAAAGAGAGATTAATGTCTAGCAGATCAAGACGTTTAGAATGATACCTCACGAGACAAACTTTGTACAAAACATACCCTAATTACACAACACTGGTGAATATTGGGGTGCCAGCGTGTCATACATGTGCTAGCTTTGATAGAGATAGCATATGTAATCACAGTGGCATGGGTGGCAGGTTGGGATAATCACCTGAATAAGTACTGACCTTCCCAGATGGGATTGTACTCCAGGACAGCTTGCTTGTCCCACTACATATACAGCCCTGGCTACACTTACGATTTTTAGTGCTCTAGTTCAGTCAGAGCTGGCAGGTATCTAACTGAGCTAGAAATTATACCTCCAACACCACTGTAGACATACTGTCCATTTAGAGAAAAGTTGGCTAAAGTTCATAACACTTTTAAGCAAGTGTGGGCTGAGCTATGGAGTTTTTTAAGTCCAAATTCAGAAACTTACAGCTTTGATATAAAACCAGAGCAGAATGGTAACTTTGTGTGAGTTTTGGTTTGAGACTTTGTATCTATGGACCCAAAGTGCAAAGCAAAATTTGTGTGGACACCAGAACACTTAGATTTCAAAGGAAGTATTCCACAAGGAGCCATCTGAGATCAAATGAGTGAGCTTTACAAAGCTCTAATACTGAGTCAAAGGGCCTGTTACAGAGGACAGTATAGATCCCAGAATAAATAATGACCTTTTAAAAGCAATTTGGTCACGACTCTTCCTTTGAGTATAGCTTTACCTCCTACAAATTTTACTCATCCATGGTTGAGAGTGGAGTAGACATTACACAACATACAGATGTCCTGTTAGTAGTTTTTTTAAAAAAGCTGTGTTGAAGTAAACAGCCCTGCAGGATCAACTTTCCTATATTTCAAAGCATGCTGTATATTCTCCAAGTCTGCTGATGTTGAGAGATGCGTCTCTTCATGTGTCCAGATCTCAGTGCCAAACAATGAAAGAGAATCCTCTAAAAGACCTGATGTTACATTTCTTGTGTGATTGGTTCTAATGTATCACCACTACTTCAACAAAAGCCTCATAATCTCTAGTGAAAGGAACTAAATAGTTCATTATCATTTGCATTCATTTTTATATTTTGGCCAATATGTTGAAGATTATTCATGTACAGAGACAGTTAATATATGGCATACAATGCCGTGCAATATGGAAGGGCACAGGGAACGTAAGTCAGAAAGCAAGATATCAGTCTCCTTGCTTCCACACTCCATATTTTTGAAAAAATAGAAATGGCAATATAGAATATTCACCTGCTTCTCCTCCTTTCCCTCCTCCCCCATTCCTCCTCAGCTAGTATGATCTGTAACCTTTTAAAGTGTAAGAGAGATTACGCTGAGTATCTCTCCATGACTAGCTCATGTAACTTGTCAGTGTCCCATCTGGAATTCAATACAGCGTACAATCTGAAATAGATCTCCAATAGGAACATCCCAGTCTTCTAGTGAATTGATCCCTGCACCTGTGAAGAGCCTCGTTGGCTTCAGTGGTGCTCTGTACAGCTGCAGAGGTCCTTCTGTGTGGTCCTCAGAGCAGGATCATGGCCTAACATTGCAGCAGATCTAAAGGAGGCTTGAACCCAGCATAAGATCAATGGAAAGTTTCCTCTTGAATTGACTTTTCTAATGCAAATGCTATTGTCATGGCAGCGTTTAACATCTTTACGTTTGCTTAGGGTTTTTTTTTAAACATCTTTCAGTCTGTGGCTTGCTTTGTAAGGGACACCCTCCAATGGCTGTTTCCTGGTTAGATTCTAAAATCCTCCTCTCTCCCCCCCCCTCGCTCCCAGTCTTAAAATCATATGTCTTAATCTCTGGGGAGTGTTAACAGACCACCTGTTAAGGTGGAACAGCTGCTGCTGTTAAAACAATGTTGAAATTCTACTACCATCTGAAACAAATCTCAAATTAAAACTTGTTAAAATGTAGAGCCTGAAGGTGGAATCTTGGCCTCATTGGAGTCAATGGGAGTTCTGCCATTGACTTAACAGAGGGCAAGATTTCACTTTAATGGTCTAACCCAGAAACCTTCATAAACTTCCACTGATTTGAGTTTTGATTGGAGGCTGTACCTGCCATCTTCACTCAATACTTCACTGAGAAATGGAGAAGATGACTTAGTAGTTCTCTTCCACTTCTAATTCCTTTTGAGTTCCAAGAGTTGGGTTCTATAAAACTCAGATTTAAACTCTATAAAACTCAGATTTAAAGATGATCCAAAAATATTTATTTGCTTCCTTATGTATAGAAATCCATGAGAGGTTTTAATCCATCCCCTCCCTTCATCCCTTACAAATGAAAAAAATAAGATTTTTTAAATATAGAAATAGCAGGTCTTTCCTACCATTTTTGCAGGATGACACTGGATTAATTGAGACATTTTCAGTTTATGCTATCAAAGTAAGAATGTATAAAACTCCGTCTTAATGCCTATTTCAGCCAAATTCCTTAGAAACATTTAGGATAAGCTGTCATTAGGTTACAGACTTTCATCTCTACCTTAAAGGCTGAGAAAGCTTCCACTTAAGAGCTCCTATAATCCAAAGATTCCTATGGCAAACACCATGAACACAACCTTGTTGTTGTTGATCTTTCTGAGTCATACAGATAACTAAAGGGCAGAATCAACACTGTAGCATCAGAGGGACCAGAGGAACAAACCCAACTCTAAAAACTGTGGACAAATAAAATATTTATTTGGTGATAGCTTAATTCAGAGGGCTGAGCACAAATTCCCAATGAATTTGTTCATTTAATTGTCACAATTTGACTGTGATTGTGATTAGTTCTGTAAATCACGTTTCTGTCCCCCGATTACTTATGTATCTAACCAATACATCATAACCTGAAAATTTTTCAAATGAATGTAGAACTGTAAATACCTCTTTGGTAAGTATATGTGCCTGAAATTTGCTTTTCGTGTGTATTTGCATTAGTGAAGCTTGAAATGTTGAATGGTATCAGGAAGTGAATGCCCAAGTGTAAATGGGTGGGCTGGCCCTTGATGGAGACTTAGGCACAGGTATAGCTGAGCCCATTTGTCACCCTTCCAGGTTTGAGCGTGGGCCAATGGTTGGGTCAGGTGATCAAATGTCATCAGATGGTAGCCTGGGGGTGGCGCTGTTTATGAGAGGGAGCCTTTTCAGGGCCACCTTCAGAGCTGAGGTTAGAGAAACCTGGATGAGTATTTCTAAAGTGTATCAGGTTCTGGAGTGGAACTGGCTGCTCTCTTGCTTAGAAGGAACTGGGGCCTACAGCCCTGACACAAAGGTGGTTGAAGGAGCCTGGTACAAAGAGAACTCAGAAGCCCTGATGAAGGGTGTCTGTCAAGGTGTGTCTCCCCACTCTGAACTCTAGGGTAAAGGTGTGGGGACCCCGCATGAAAGAAGAAATAACCCCCCAAGCTTATTTTACCAGATTAGGTTAAAACTTTTCCCAAAAACCCCAAACTTCTCCAGTTGGGACTTGGAATAATGCTGCCACCACCAATTTGAGCCCCCAAAACCATGGGTTAGGGTAAATTGGAACCCCTACAGTAACACCCCTCAAATCTCCCTTTACCTGGGAGAGATTTGAGAACAAAGTCTAAAACCCTCACTTTCCATGAGACGTGCCTGATCCAAACCAGGGTCTATTCAATAGAAACAAGCAGGCAGAATTTTAAAGGAAGATTTTAATAAAAGGAAAAGAAGGAGCATAAACCCCTTGTACAGAAATTAGTAGAAAAACACCTCACTTACATTACATAGCATAACTGACCCCTCCCCTGGGAATTCTTCCTCTGCTAAAGCTAACAGCAAAGAAACACCATGGATCAATTATCAAGTGATATAGTTAAGCATACAGTTCACTTACTGCTGGACTGACATCTTAGAAACTTATAGGAATGTAGAATAGAGACAGAAGATTGGTTCGCCACACCCGGCGAACGCACCAGAGCCAGAGCGAAACGAAGAGAAAGTGAAACTAAAAACACTCTCTTTGTTACATCATCTCCCTCTCCCTCTTACTTTAGGCTACCCCTTCACAGGTAAAACAGTAATTCTAAGCTACTTTATACTTATGACAGTGTCCCTAGACAGAAGTAGCCAGAACAGGATAGTGTGGATGAGTGTAGAAGAGAAAGAGGGTTCACATATGCTTAGAGCCCTATGCTGGGAGGTTCAGTGAGTGTGGGAGAAAGTTCCTCTTCTGTTGTCTTGCATCAACAGGGCAAAGGGACTGCAGACCACAAGAGGAAAAGAAAGTATAGCCCAGTGAAGGTGAAAACATTGTGTGGCCCTGGGATGGTGCAGTCTGATGAATCTTGCCCTGTTCTGTCATAAGGTTCGTCAGTTGGTTGGTTTTGTTAGGCTTTTCTTTACCCTTAAGGAAGAGGGGGATGGATTCTATGGTTTGTCCTGAAAGCTAAATATTTAAGAAATGCAATAGTTTGACCAATGTCTAGAAACTGAGGCAGCGGCAGGATCTGACACCAGATTAAGAGAGACCTTCTTCACAACCCTTGGTGTGACATGGTGAAATAAAAGTTTGCTTCAAATGAAAGTTCATGGACAACTGGCCCTGCTTTCTGTAGAGTTCAGTTCCTTTTTCCTGTAAAAGTAAAACATTAAAATCCCTTGTTGTAATCAGTAAGACAATGGCATTCAGTGACTGCAACTTACTCTGGAATAAAGATTTTGTTTCAATGTTCTGGTTCCCAGGCTATTTTTTCTCTTTTCATGAATACTCCTTTCTTAAAGTAGGTAAATTCTCATTTTCAAACCATTCAGGGTAACTTTAAAATAACTTTTCTGTTCTGTGTACTCCTTGTTGCCTTTTTTCGATCATGGCTTGCTCCATGGAATTTGCCTGACTTGCAAGAGAGATGGGAATGACTCCTCCCACCATCCCAGCAATTCTTAAAAGAAGGAATTCTTTACTCTCTAATAGATTCAGAGTTTTCAGGTGTAACCAAACTTTGTCCAAAACCTTGTAACATGTACAGTACAAATTCCATCTTTAGAGCTGGTCAATGAATGGTATTTACCAGCGAGTCATGGATGCTTTGGAAACACCAACTTGTTACAGATCCCATTCAAAAGGAACTTTAGAATGGGAACACCCAAAGATAGTGATGATAAAATTTGGCCACCATTTCTTTGCTAAACATGCTATGTGAAAAGTGCCTCTTCCTCTTCAATTAACTTGTATTCTAGGAAGGCCAGAGTAGGACAGAAACTACATTTGCTTTGTGTTTTATACCTCTGGTGATAATTAGAGACGGAGGTTCTTTTTATTCCCTCTCCATGTAGTCTCTCAGGCTGACCACTCAGGTGCTGGAGGTGCAGGAGACATATCTATAATTTTAAAATATTTCCAGAATCTTTTGCCAGAGAAAACTAAGCCACAAGATTTGGCTGAGAAATGCATACTTAATCACAAGTCTCTAAAGTGTGAAAATTGCCTACATGTCTGTGCATAGACCAGAAAACCCAGGCAGGTAGGGTATCTGATGGCAAAACTTGCATAGACTTCACCAGGAGTGGGATTGGGCCCCTAGTAGAGGTTTCAGAAGTAGGCATACTATGTATGATATATTTATTGGGTGGGATTTTATTTCCCCTCCTTTTCCCTCAATCTGTAAACGTGGGGGGAGGAGCGCACAACTGCAGCTTCAGCACCTTTCAGGCCTTGTGCAGGCACATTGGGAGTCCATGCATTGGTAGTGAGAGGAGATTGCACAGGCTTAGGGTAGGAGTGGACAGGCTCAAGGTCGGGTTTGATCCTGCAAGAGATTGAATACAATCCGTTCCCAATGACTTCACTGGGAGTTGAGTGCATTTCACAATTTGGAATTTAGTGAAAACAAACATACAGAACAATTAAAATGCCATGTGGTGGGTGGGGATGCAAAGCAGAGAAAAATATTTGTTTTGTCAGAATGCTAGTACCTGGTGTTAGTACAAGATGCAATGTACAGAGAATAGCTTGAGTAAGATCTTCAAAATCCCTTAGGAAGCTTTGAAAATTTCAGTTTGTACCTGTGGTGGGGCCACAGGCCACTGGAATCGTCCATCACAGTGCCTATGTTTTGTGAACCATTCTGTAAATTAAACAAATTTCTTGCTATCCACAGATCCTTGAGAAATCAGAAATACACAAAGAACAAGTGGCCTAATATTATTATGTCAGCTAAGACCCCAGCTAAGAGTGAGGGCTCCAGTTGGATAGGCACTGTCCCTGCCCAGAGAGCTTAGGGAAGGGTTTGGGGAAAGGGCCTAAGGAAATTAGGAGCAAATGTCAATGGGACTTGTGCTTCCAAATAACTTAAACTAAGGCCTTGGTTACACTGGCACTTTATAGCGCTATAAAGCCTCCAGGAGCGCTATAACTCCCTACCCGTCCACACTGGCAAGGCATATATTGCGCTATAAACCCACAGTTATACCGCTCCTGGTAATCCTCCCTTTCTTGAGGAAAACAGCTATCGCGTATTCCCTGTAGCAAGTGTAAACAGTCATTATGCTATAAGTGATCTCTGGCACGCCTCCGAGCCATTTAAGGCAATTGACATCTCTTCGCATTGTTTTGAACTCGGCAGGAGGAATGCGGAAGTACCTTTTCAGACTTTCTCTCTTAACACGTCAGATAAGCACTCCAAATGTTTACAAAGGGAGCTGTGTGACTTAAAGCAGGCTCTAATTTCAAAGGAAACCACTGACAAGACTCTCAGCCCGTAGAAAATCCCCTCGCTCTCTCCCTCTGCATACACACTACACGTTCCCCCTTACCCCCCTCGTTTGAAAAGCACGTTGCACCCAGCTAAATGCTGGGATAGCTGCCCATAATGCACCACTCCCTGTACCGCTTCAAGTGCCGCAAATGTGGCCATGCCAGGACATGTTATAGCACTATACCTACTGCTGTATATGGGTACAGCTATAACCAAAAGCGCTATAATCCTGTAAGTGTAACCATGGCCTAAGGAAGAGAGTTTAAGAATTGTCAATCTACCTACGGTACTTAGTATCTGAGCACTTCACAATGTTTGATGCATTTATTTTCTCACCCCACCTCAACTATTATCTCCCTTTTTGCAGAGGGGAACTTGAGGCACAGATCCGCAAAGGTATTTAGGCACCAGAGACTGACATGCCCAGGATCACAGAGGGTGTGTGTGGTGAAGCAGAGACTTGAATCCAGGTCTCCTAAGACCCAAGATAGCACCCTCTCCATTGGCCTGTTCTTCATCTCTTAATAGACAGGACATACAAGGGATGGGGCAAGGAGAGAAATGATCTCTCCAAGGTGTCACAGTAGGTCGGTGGCAGAGCCAGGAATCTGGAGTCCCCTGTCCTACTCACACTAATTCCCCAAACAGTTATGAGATATTAAGTATTGATTCTGTAATGGGTAACTAATCGATGTTACAATACTAATGCCTCTAAAATGCAACTAATGCCTCCAATGGCCCCCCCACTCGCTCAGCTCTCTCCCCCCTCAGGTAAGAATAGAAATTTTTTAAAATCTCCCCCCCTCCCCCCCTCCAACGGCCCCCGCACTCGCTCAGCTCTCTCACCCCTCCCCCCTCCAACAGCCCCTGCACTCGCTCAGCTCTCTCCCCACTCCCCCCCTCCAGTGGCCCCCGCACTCGCTCAGCTCTCTCCCTCCTCAGGTAAGAATCGAAAAATTTTAACCCCCCCCTCCCCTCGTCCAACGGCCCCCGCACTCGCTCAGCTCTCTCCCTCCTCCCCCCTCCAACGGACCCCCCCCCACTCGCTCAGCTCTCTCACCTCTCCCCCCTCCAACGGCCCCTGCACTCGCTCAGCTCTCTCCCCACTCAGGTAAGAATTGAAAATTTTTAAAATCTCACACACACACCCCTCCAACGGCCCCCGCACTCGCTCAGCTCTCTCCCTCCTCAGGTAAGAATCGAAAAATTTTAACCCCCCCCTCCCCTCGTCCAACGGCCCCCGCACTCGCTCAGCTCTCTCTCCCCTCCCCCCCCACATCTAAATGCAAGAAAATGAAATTAATTAGACAAAATGAGACTTCTGAACAAAATTTGTATTAATAAAAAACTTTGTAGTCTTTTTACATCCCAGTTTCCAATTACAAATACCCCGAGCAATGCCGGGTATTTTTGCTAGTTATAAATAAACAAAAGGGTTTCATAATAAACATTTATAATATGGTTTCCTTCTCATTCAAAACTGTTTGGCATTTATATTTTTATTAAAACATGTTATAAAGTGCTTCCATTATTAAATAATGCTTGAGGGAACCAATGAGGGGAAAGAAATTTGGCATAAATCCCAGTGCAATTCAGAGAGAGAGGACTGAGGATGCTAACTACCCTATAAAATGACAGTAATTAAAATTAATGAAAAATCACTGCATAACACCTACCACTTGACATATTTCCCCAGGTGATTAGATTCTTTGCAGAATCCCAGAGAGACCCATGACACTAAGCTTTGAAGCTTCCCCACCCCTTAACTTCACCTTTGCTTTAAAATACACTCATAGCTGAACAAATATTCCAAAGGAAGGTTCATTAACTGAAAATTCTCCTAGTTCTCTAACCTGTAATATGGTGGGACTCTCGGGAGAATCACCTGTAAGGCCTGCAAGGGAGGGTTTATTCATTCTGAGAGGGTGGGTGAATACAGAACCACTCTAAAATTGCACACAGCCTTCATTCTACTGTAATTCTTCTAAATGTACAGAATATATTAAGGACAGCCACACAAAACCATATTTTAATACAGATGCAAATAAACAATCGTCTTTATCCCAGGGCTCCTTTCTGGTCCATGCTCTCCTAACACTTTGGTGGTGGAATCTTTGATAGTCACATTGATTAGATGACACGCAAATGAGACACACTTTTTGTGTAAGTGTTGGGAAATGCATCAACAGAGAAGTGTCTGAGGAACCATAGATAATGGTCTGGAGCTTTAATCCAAAGGTGTGCGGTCTGTGGATGAATCCTGGTGTGTGTGGGTGTGTGTGTGTGTGTGTGTGTGTGTGTGTGTGTGTGTGTGTGTGTGTGTGTGTGTGTGTGTATTCATTCATGCTGTTGCTAATTTTGACCACGTCACTCAAGGCAGGCATTACAATCCTGCCATGAAGCATAGTCAAATATTTGTCAGCCAAACCAACTGTTAGGCTTGCTTTCTTCTTTATAGTATTTACACAGATTCTCTCTGGTTTCATTTAAATCACACATTCATGTTGCTTTGATTCAGTGGGAAAATAGGGTCACTAAGTGCAAACCAAACAAGGCTTCATGATATCTATAGTGATCATCTTCCTGAATCCTATGATGGCCTGTTTGGGATAAGGTTGATTGAATTAGGCTTCTTAGAAACATGGACACAGTATATAGTTCACGATATAGATTTTAATTGTAAAATTATTCTTGAAGAGCGGTAGCATGAAATCTATATATATAAAAGTCAAGTGGTGTATGTATGTATGTATGACCGCGAACTCCTCCCGCACCGTTTGAGCTAGAGACTTGAAATTTGGTACAGTTAGAGGTCTTGGGGTCTAGATGGTCATATGGGTCGAAAAATTTTCGGATCTCACCTCTGACGCCCCCCAGGGGTGAAAGTCTTTCAGGGCCAATCACATCGGCTGGGCGGTTAGGTGGTGATGATGTCATAATACCCCCTCCAACAGACACCGCACTCACTCAGCTCTCTGCCCCTCCCTCCTCCAACGGAACCCCGGAAATCCCTCAGTTCTCTGCCCCTCCCCCTCCCAACGGAACCCCGGAATCCATCAGCCCTGTGCCCCCCCCACCTGCGAAGGTCCCCGTAATCCCTCAGCTCTGTGCCCCCTCCCCGCCTGCGACGGATCCGAGTTGAGTTTGGTCGGACAGTAAGTGAGGTGGGGGTGTCGGGTTCAGTCGGGGGGTGAGGCAGGGGTGTTGGGTTTGGTTGGGGAGGGTCAAGTGGGGGTGTTGGGTTTGGTCGGGGGGGTAAGTGAGCCGGGGGGTGTCGGGTTTGGTCTGGGGGGGGGTGGGAAGGTGTCGGGGTGGGTGAGGGGTGAGGGGTGTTGGGGTTGGTCAGGGGGTGTCAGCTGTCTGCCCCCTCCCCACCTCTGACTGACCAGAGCAGCGCCGAATCCCTCAGCTCTCTGCCCCCTCTCCCCTCCGATGGAACCCCGGAATCCCTCAGCTCTGTGCCCCCTCTCCCCTCCGATGGAACCCCGGAATCCCTCAGCTCTCTGCCCCCTGCCCACCTCCGACGGACCCGAGTTGGGTTTTGTCGGAGGGTAAGTGAGGTAGGGGTGTCAGGTTTGGTCGGGGGGCAAGTGAGCCGGGGGTGTCGGGTTTGGTCTGGGGGGGTGGGAAGGTGTCTGTGGGGTGAGGGGTGAGGTGTGGGGGTTGGGGTTGGTCAGGGGGTGTTGGGTTTGGTTGGGGGGGTGAGGAGGGGGGTCGGGGTTGGTCAATGGGTAAGTGAGGTGTGGGTGTTGGGTTTGTTTGTGGTGGTAGGTAGGGGTGTCGGGTTTGGTTGGGGGGGGGAAAGTGAGGTGGGTATGTCAGGTTTGGTCTACGGGGGGTGAGGTGTGGGTGTTGGTCAGGGGGTGTTGGGGTTGGTAGGGGGGAGACGTGGGGGTGTTGGGTTTGGGTTGGGGGTGAAAATGTGAGTCAGGGTTGGTCGAGGGGTAAGTGAGGTGGGGGTGTCGGGTTTGGTCGGGGGGTGAGGTGGGGGTGTCGGGTTTGCTCTCTGCCCCTATTCAACGGACCCTGCACTCGCTCAGCTGTCTGTCCCCTCCCCACCTCCGACTGACCCGAGCAACGCCGGGCCCTTTTGCTAGTCTATATATATAAAAGTCAAATGGTGGATGTATGTATGACCGCGAACTCCTCCCGCACCGTTTAAGCTAGAGACTTGAAATTTGGTACAGTTAGAGGTCTTGGGATCCGGATGGTCGTAAGGGTTGAAAATGTTTCGGATCTCACCTCTGACGCCCCCCAGGGGTGAAAGTCTTTAAGGGCCAATCACATCGGCTGGGCAGCTGGGTGGTGATGATGTCATAATACCTCCTCCAACAGACACCGCACTCGCTCAGCTCCCTGCCCCTCCCTCCTCCAACGGAACCCCGGAAATCCCTCAGTTCTCTGCCCCTCCCCCCTCCCAACGGAACCCCGGAATCCATCAGCTCTGTGCCCCCCCCCCCACCTGCGAAGGTCCCCGGAATCCCTCAGCTCTGTGCCCCCTCCCCGCCTGCGACGGATCCGAGTTGGGTTTGGTCGGACGGTAAGTGAGGTGGGGGTGTCGGGTTCGGTCGGGGGGTGAGGTGGGGGTGTTGGGTTTGGTTGGGGGGGGTCAGGTGGGGGTGTCGGGTTTGGTCGGGGGGGGTAAGTGAGCCGGGGGGTGTTGGGGTTGGTCAGGGGGTGTCAGCTGTCTGTCCCCTCCCCACCTCCGACTGACCCGAGCAACGCCGGGCACTTATGCTAGTGAATTATAAATGCAGATTACCAGGTTATGGGGGTAGTCCCAGCTCACTTGAAGTCAGTGGACTTACTCACAAGTAGAATGAGCTACATTGGATCCAGTGTTGCTCAGGTCATTTAGTTAAGAGATGTGGAACTTTCAAGGTCCTAAAAATGTTCTGTCTACATAGTACTTGGAAATGAGAGAGTGAACTGCCAGAATTGGAAGAAAGATTTGGAGTATCAGATCAGTACCTGATAGCCCTTGTTTGAGGGACTGTATTACACTCTTGCAGTGGAGATGGACTCAGTGACCTGCTGTGACTTCTCCCTCTTTTCTGTAAGCCTGAAGTCCACAGGCATGGTTATACTTGTACTGGTTCAGGGAGCGTAGCAATGAAGGAATTTGCTGTGATCAGTCTTGTCACTTGACTTTGACACCCAGAACTGAGGTCTGGCAGGTCATGCGAGCAGGAATTCTTCGATTCCCAGTTGGAAGGGAACATAGTAATTGGTTATTTAGTTTTGCTTTATAGGTGGTGTTTATAGTGTAAAAATGAAAGGCCAGCAAGCTATTAAAACTTTTTGTGTGTGAGCCAGCCATATTTTTAATTTGCACCACAAAGGGCTAGCCAATGTCTTGTGCAGATCTGAAGGAAGAAAATGATGCTTGAAAATACAATGCGGTCATTATGTCATCTAGATAATTCCAGGAGCACGGGCCTATTAAGGAGCCTTTATTTCTTCAAAGGGTGATCAGGGAGCAAAACTGTGTGGCAAGGGTTCAGCTTCAATCACTAGCATTGCATTGGTGTAGCTCAGAACAGAGATTGACCCATGTGATGTGTTCCCCTGGGGTGACACTTGGAACTGGGCTACCACTGAGACCGCCTGACCCACCATCCTGGGCTCCCTTTCACACTGTGGTGCTGTGATAAGCCGCCAAGCTGTCCAATTTTGTGCTTTCACCAGCATACGTGCAGATAGGGACATGCTCAGCCGCAGCTTCACACAGATGCTGAGATCAGCTCTGTATGTGAAGGCTCAGCTAAAGGCTTCCCAGCTGCTAAGGCATGCACCTCCCTCTGGAGTGTTAACCCAAAATTATACCATCTTGCATTGCACAGGGAACTGTACAGCATATGCTCAGAAAATTTGCCCTCTCCCTGAATGTGGAGAGAGAGATGCAACAGCTTTCTGCTCCGAGTTGTAATTTCCACACACTGGTTTTAGATAAAACAAAAGCAAATTTATGAACGACAAAAGGATAGATTTTAAAGTGATTTATATGTGATGGAAAATAGATCAAAGCAGGTTACCTTAGTAAATAAACAAAACTACAAACTGAGCTTAGCACACTAGATAGGTTGGATATAAATTAGCAAATTCTCACCCTGAGTGATAAACAGGCTGGCAGATTCTTAAGGCATAAGCTGCCTTGGCTCTGCAGCTTGCATTTTCCAGGTGTTTTCATGTGTGTTTTTCTAGGAAGAGTGAGGTACCATCATGATGTGATTGTGCCCTTTTTATATCTTCTTTCCACTTGCAGGAAAACTCTTTCGCTGTGACCTGGGTCAGACAGTTCCCATTGTGTAGTGTTATCTCTCAGAGGTTTCTATTGTACACAGTTCCTGGGGTAAGCCTTGTGCTTCTGTGCATTTCCTCAATGAGCCATTAGCATTGTTTGGCCTTATTACTGTTGTACCTGGAAGGCTGCTTGTGGGTGTTTTCAACCTCACAACGTGCTTCAGTAACACATACATAACTTCACATGCAATCCAACGAGTTAATAATGTCTAGCGGATCAAGATTTTGAGAATGATACCTCAAAGGCATACTTTGTACAAAACATATCCTGAGGTGCCAAGGTGTGTCAACCCCTTCTTAGCACTTAGTTATTTATTCCTAATGGATCAACGTAGCATTTAATATCTCTGTAAGCTCTGTTGGGCAGCAAACATATTTTTGTTTCCTTTGATTATAGTACTTAGCACAGTAGACATTACCCAATATAAGTAATTTAAAAGCATAATTGAAATGCTAAGTGGTGTTGATATGCTGTGTTCCAAAATTTTTCCCATCTGCAGGACTGGAAAACGAGAACTGGAACTGATAACATGCTTATTGATTCATAACTGCAAATGTATCTTGTAAATATGATACACTCCCTCATTCTCTTATTGTAAAGAGATCCTGGGTTTGGCATTTAGGCTAACACAGGATCTGAGCTGTACGCTACGTGGAGTTTGGAGAGAGAAAAGTATGCATTCTGCATTGTAATGCAATGTTTGCTCTCAGATTGCAAACCAGTGACAGTGTAAGTTCACCCAGAAAGCAGAAAGAACAGCAAAAAATGTTAATTCTTGGAAAATGTAAACTGGTGAGATTCCCCATAAGGTTAGTGCCAATGTGAACAAGTTTCACTAGATTCACAATACAGGCATTCAGCCAATTAAGAAATTATACAATTCAGTTTTTTGTTAGAAGTTAAATTCCCTACCTACCAAGTTAAAAATGTCTCTCTGAAGCTCAAGAACTGGAACTGAAGACTGGAACATCCTGGTATTAAATCTTTGAGGGAAATATTGATAACAAGAAAAGCATACTCCTACAGATTTAATAGTATACGTGTAGAAAGCCCCCTTTTCCCCACTCCTCCTTAATTAACATATTACCAGTTTTATTTTCAGCCTGTAATTGCTGTTCCTAAGAAGGGTGTGTATGTTTAGTGCCTCTGGGCGCCCTAAATATTTTCTTCTTGGCAACAGATCTTCACCATTCTGTCTGCATAACTACTATGTGTTTAATAATACCTGAACTTTGGACAAGATTCTGATGTCAGTTACACTAAATAAATACTAGGTGAAATCTTGGCTCCAGTGAAATCTATGGCAGTTTTGCGGTTGCCTTCAACGAGGCCAGAATTTCATTGTTTGTATTACTTTAATTCCTCAGGGTCCTAGTCTTATACCAGGACCACACTAGGTGTTGTGCAAACACAAAACAAAAAGACAATCCTTACCTATTTAATGCAGAATGAAAGCCTTTTTATACTACTGTCATGTAAGAAGAATTTAATGAAGCATACCCTCAGACAAGTCAGTTAATGTCATCTTCAGTCCTTGAGTTACATTTTCATGCCATTGCTTATGATTTTAAATCAGAACTGGTTGGATAATTAAAACAAACCCTTAACTAATTCACAAATATTTTTGCAAATAGAATCTGAGTTTAATTATGGTGATTTATGGGGTCATGTATTATTGAGGAGTACTTGTACCACTGTTGGCTATTCCTGAAGATATTGACGAGTCTGCAATTTTTAGCATGAATGATTTTTCAGAAACTCTGTACCAGGAAGTGTAGTCAATATTTGCTGTTCTCCAGTTAAAATGCTATTTGTTAAGGCATGGTGCAGGGCTGATGCTATGTGAGTTGGGTAATCAACCCACACAATATGAATAATGAATTGCTTGTTCGTTCATTTAGCTTGTAAAAACTGAGCTCACTGACATCATTAGTATCTATTGTGTAAAGTATTTTAATTGACTTAAACCCTTCAAACTGTGCACATGACTATTCATGTATTTCTGCCACTATTAACCTTATTTATTTGTGTTTCTAAAGTGCCTAGGTGCTCTAGTTCATGGACCTTGTCTTCCTTCCACTATTACCTCCACTTAGGCCAAATTTTTGCATTCTTACTTGATGTGTTAGCACCTCACTATGGGAGATTTTTCAGTGGGTCTTTTCAAATAGTAAGGTACTGCTAAATGTAATGATTCCAAAATCTGGTCCTCCTTTGGTTACACTAATTTTTTGCATCTTGTCGTTTTTTAAGGCCAGATGCTGACAGCTTTAATCATGTCAACTAATATCAATGGGATATTAATCATGTCAACTAATGTCAACTAATGTCAACGGGACTGTCTGAGGAATAAGGTACTGTACAATCTGTGTAAGGGAGACAAAATCTGGCTCTTGGATTGTAAACACTTAGGGGCAGGAACTCTCTTGTTAGGTGTTTGTACAGCATCCTGTACAATGGAGACTCTGACATGATTGAGTCCCTCCACTAATACAGGTGACTGGGGGATGGGGGTGGGAGTTAAAATGATCAAGCCATAGACTGAAAACTATTAATCCATATAATTAATGAATTATTGACTAACAGTAACAATTGATTGACTAATGCTTCCAGTGAAAATCATGTTGAGTGATTCTCTAACCCAACTATATCCTTCAGAATGATCCCATATAAAGGTTTAGCAGTGCTCTCTTCAATTAGCTCTGGAGTTTTATTTCTAAACTCTCTTCTTGTTTGTTGGATTTTGTTTCTTCATGTCTTCTCTTCTAGTTTTATTACTATTTATAGGTTTGTTTCCTTGAGGCGGTTAAACTGGTGATTAATTTACTCTCACTGTGGAAAACTGGTTGTACAAGCTAGAGCAGTAAAGAGGCAGGTAGGTGGTGTACAAGCTTCCTCAGCTCCATGGAAGCACTTCAGCCTCACCTATAGCACTCCTGCTGCTAAAGTGTTTTGTCCTAAAAAGGGAGTGTTGAAGAATCTCTCAAGAGAGCTAGCCTATGTGGTGTTAAGATGTGTGTCCACTTCAGTATAGCTATTCACTGCCAATGCTGGGTCCAAGCATGTGCTCAGACATTAAATGGGCTGGTGGCAACTGAGGGTATGCACAAAGAATTTGGGCATGAGGGAAAAATAGGAAAAATACAAGACCTGTAGTGGCAGTTGATGATTCTCAAAAGATGTAAAGTGGAAAAATTCCCTACTTAGATGGTTTTTATGTCTGTATTTAAAGATTTTTCTTTCCATACAAAGGAAGGGAAAGGGGTCTAGTTGAAAGCAGAATCCACTATTTCTTACTGACCAGTTGGGCTATTGCGTCTCATGCAGGGTGATCTGTATCTTCCTTGGATTGTTTCATAGACTCACAAATGTCATTCTCTGAATGGCTAGCAATGCAAGAGGTAGAGCAATGATGTAATGGCTAACTGGACCCCGTTCATAGGTCTGTCTCCTTTGCAGTACATTTTAGTGCTTGCTGCAGGGATTTATATAGAGAGATATTGTGCATGTAATATGTTCCTTTCTATTGAATTCTTTAGTCCAGACAGTCTGAGACCACTGTCTGCAGTGCTATGCTTTGTAACGTTAGAATAGTGTAAAATTACATGTTTACTGTTTTGTCTTGGAATTGAAACTTTTTCCCATTCAGTAACTACTTCTGGACAGTAATGAGTTTTATGGGATTGACCTTGGTCATATTTTAGCAAGAGGTCCTGTCATGATGGCAGCTTCCACCACATACTACCAGACACAGAAAATATTAAATATTTTTATTTCTTGTTCTATAACTTCTTGTATAATTAATAATTTATGATTCAGGCTAGGTTCATGAGCACTCATGTCACTTAAATATTTTCCTTTTCTCCCTAAAAATCTGCATTCTATAGGGTTAGCTTGGTCATTCAAGGTGGACCAAAGCAAAAAACCCCGGTCTGAATATACCTTGATTTTGGGTATATCTGAACTCAAACCAGATTCTGAATTTTTGTAGCTTTCATCCATCTCTGCTTGTATTCCTTGTATGGAATCTGTAGACCAAGCATATAAAAAATTTAAATATTACTTCTACTTTCACCTTATAATAAAGGGGTCAGCAAGTTGTATGGCAGCATAAATCCTCCTGAACACCTCCTGAACTTTTGTGAATCCTCAGCTATTAACAGACCATCAAGAAGTCTCAAAGGAATTCTCCTGAATTAGTATAACCATAGTAGATTGATAGAAGCTCCCAGGTCTTGGATCCAGAAGAACTCATACAGATGAAGCAGAATGTTTTGTTTGTTTTTGTATATACTTTATGATCCATCAATAGATGGCTTGGGAAGGATATGAAAAGGGGACATATCATTCCATTGTTGATAAACTGTTGGACTCAGCTGCCATACTCCTATTTAAAATTTTAGCTGTGGTAATATCCTTTAAATCTATTTTCGAGGAATGGATGCTATGTTTCTTTCAGATGTTCAGGTTTTTCTTTGGGTTCTGAATATTTTTTTGACAAGAATTTGAACTAAAGTGAAGGTTGAATTTGTAGTACCTAATAGGTACCCATACCCTTCATTCATGAACACAACATACAAAATAAGAGAACTGTCCTGCAGTCTTTGGGCAACCAAACTTACCATAGACTTCAATGGGAGGTATGGATGCACAAAATATGCAGCATTTTCTTAGGATCATTACTGTGCAATGTTGTTCCAGGATATGCACAAAAACATAGTATAGGTTGATATAAAATATTCTGATAGTCTAAGAATATAGAATAAATATTGCCCTTGTTTAGTTTAAAAGAGACATAGAACCTCAGTAGTATTAACTCATCATTTTTGTTCTTATCAAATGTCAGGCATGCTTGAGGATTTGGCAGGAGGCCCCCTAATCCCTGAAGTTGTAGATGATTTATTGCTTCTCCTTATATACAGTGAAATAATGATATGCCAACTGTATTGCATGATACCTGGTGGCAGTCTTACTCCAAATCTGTATGTGCACAGACAGAAGGCATTCCAGCAGCCTCATAATTTCACCTAACTATGGTAGGTTTCATCATTTTTAGCAGGGGACACAGAACTGCAGTTGCTAAGCCAGCAAACTCCTTCTTACATCATAAATAACTGGTCTCCTCATTGTGCTCATGCATTTTCTCTCTTCTGAATGGCTTTTCAAATCATAATATGATTGCTAGTATCCTTTACGTGCATGGCTGCAAGTACTCATAGTTACGCCGCTGACCGGTAAAACACTGGTTGGTACATAATTCATTATGTACAGGGCCAACATTAGACAACTTTTGAGAAATGGTACTTAAGTAAATATCTACATCTCTTGTCTTCTGCCCAGTCAGCAGTGGGTTCTCAACCTCCTTTCTACCATCACCCCCATGTTATAAAAGAAAAAACATTGGGACTCTCCCTTCCATCTAGCTGTTATAGTCATGAGCTTCTGATCTTGTTTGATTTCCTCACCCCCTGGCTGAAAAATGACCGAGTGGATTTCACTCCTAGACTAGGTTGTACAGGAGAGAAGGTATACATAGGTCCTTGGCTCTCTTAAGCAAATGAGATCACCATTTTTTGCGCTTCCAGTTTCCTAAACCACCATTTATATTCCATTACCTTATATTCTTGTATCTTTTACACTATAACAGTTGTAGATGGTAAAATCCCCTGCTGTGTGTGCCAAATCTACACCTTGCAGTACCTGTTACCTTTGGGAGTCATTTATTTTATAGTCTTGCAGATGGCAGCTTTCCAGCTTACTCGCTGTGCTAAATACTCTCTGCCTAGCCAAGGTGATGACTTCCTGGTGGTGCCTCCACCTAGTAACAGTGCTCCATGTTCTTTCTACAAACAATGTACCCCTATGTATCCAGGAATGTATTCTTCCAGACATTGATAGTAAGCCTATGTCTAAGGGTCTTTCAGACCTGTAGGCATGGGTTACCAAATGTGTCTGCAGATAAAATTAGGAGCAAAGTGTAAAGGCTAAGAGGCTTGGCAGGTAAACACAGGAGTGAAGAGAGAATACAAACTCTTGTCAGGAAGGGTCCGTGTCCTCCTCTTGCAGGGAGGTTTGAACTAAAATGAGTGCAGTCTAATGTACATGGGACAAGAACAGTGTTCCACCCACTTTGAAGTCTTCACTCTTATAAACCTTGAACAATGGAATTTATAGCCCAGTCTGCTATCCAGACAAGGAAAGCTGAACTCTGTACCTCTTATGTTCCCTGAGAGTCTGGCCTCTGCTACAAACTTCAACAACAAACCTTCAACATGCTCCTGGCCCCAGGTTAGGGGGAAGTTCATTCTTTCATTAAAAACATTGTATTACAAATGAAAATATAAAAATCCTCTTTTATTCTGCTTTATCAGCCAGTCCTTCATAGTGAATATGAATGGTTGCAGGGCTATATGCCAGCCCACATGAGCCAAGCATTCCTACCCTTCATTGGTTTATCCATGTCAATCGATGAATCTGTTGACAGGTATTTGAGTTGGTCTTACAGTTAATAACAAAGAGCCTCAATTTCTCAATCTGTCAAGCAGGCTGCATTCTGTTTTTCTCTTGGATAGATTTTACTACTGCTGAATAGGACAAGATACTCCTCAGCTTTACCACCACATAGCTGTCTCAGGGCTGTCCTGTTCCTCCTTCGAGAGCATGTACTGTTAATTTCTCTTTATTGTTACAATCTGGCAATATACTTGGCTCTGTGTAAGACAAATATAAGCCATTGAATTAGTGAGAGAAAAATAAGGTTATAACCTCCAAAGGGGTTATTTCCACACAGGATTTAAATATGTATATTTATATATATATGTAAAGTTGCAGTGAGTTTTATCAAGTAGAAGGATCTTTCACTCTGTACTGGCACTGTGATGTGGCACTGAAAGTTTAATGACCTACGTGACCCGAATTGTAATGCATTTTCTTGCTGCTGTTGGAATGTTTTCTGGTTTTGCAATATTTTAAACATTTTACACTGTATAACTAGTCAAAATGCAGTACCTTAAAAAACCTCCACACTCCAGGAATCTTTCTGGCCTCCCGCAGGGATCTGTATTCTCTCCAGTGTTGTTCAATTTCTATTAAATGTTCTATCACATACTAGGTCTTGCACATTTGTTTATGCAGACAACATATGCCTCAGCACTCAGCCACACTCCTTTGACATACTTGAGTGTTCTGAATGCAGCTATGGTGGCTGTGGCCAATTGTCATTGGTGGCACCTGACACCAAGTGGAAATAAGACTGTGTTGAGTGTCTTCTGCTTACATCATGCACAAGTGGGCAGAGAGTTGTCCCTGGTTCTCAATGGTCAGCAAACAAAGTATGATTCACACGCTGTCTATCTCAGTGTCACATTGGACAGAACTCCTCACATATTGTGACCATCTTACAAAGACAGCCACTATGGTCAAAACACTCAACAACTGCTCAGAAAAGTGGCTGGAATGACATGGGATGCTAACACTCAACTGTTATGCACTTCAGACTTGGCACTCTTTTTTGCTCAGCATCCGAGTATTGTGCTCCAGTATGGGCTCGCTCATTGTATACAAAAATTATTGACATACAACATAATTCCATCATGTGCATTATTTCAGGTACACGTAAATCTATTCGTCTACCATGGTTACTGGTTCTCCGCAATATTGCTCTGCCCAGTGTTCACATAGAGGAAAGCCTGGCAAAACTCGTGATGAAATTGTGTGATATGCCACATCTACCATTAATTAAAAACTTGTTTAATCCACCACATGGTCATCTGCCCTCATGTTTTCCATTGTGGATAAGTTTAATGGGTAAAGGATTTACAGTAGAGGATGTATGGCGAGCTTCATGGGCCTCAGAGAATGTGAGAAATAATTATATTATCTTGGAGTGCACTGAATGTCAACCTGTGTTTGATTTACACAAAGGCAATGAAGCCTTCTGAACCAGTTTCATACCAGACATGGAACTTGTGCTGCAATAGAATTTTGGTGATATTTTAGACACAGTCCACTATGTCAACGTCGGCAGACACAAATCATGAAACACATTGTTGAGGACTGCAAAATAACTCAACTTCCTGAAGGTCTTTGTGCCTTGAACATTATTGATAAGAACATTGTGGCTTGGCTTGACTAGATTGCAGATGCCAGATAAATAAATCTCCAGGGTTGCAAGGTGGTGTAAAGGAAACATTTATGCTGCTCACAGAAAGCTTGTAAGAGGTCCTAAAGCTGCTGGTATTAGGATTGCTGTCAGATCTGTGTTCAGTTGCTGCTTCTAGGTCACTCATGTCAACTTCTCTGCCTTATATTATTTCATCTGTTTGTTGGATATCATGAACATCATTATAACTTCAAAGTAAAATTCTATATCAAAATGTTATCCATTTTTGTATGCTACTGCTCTACATATAAAACAGCTGATTATTCTGTTGTTGAAATTGCAGTTTAACTAAGGTGGCACAATGAATTTATGCTTGTAATACTGCATTTGTATTAATTCCATTTTTTGGTGTATTATTTCCAACATGTACATACATAGCTATGAAAATTATGGTCAAAATGCTTATTTGTACGAGGTGGATCTAATTAGATCAAGCCTAGCTAAGATGCTGCCTGTCATCCTAGAGCATGAGTCTCACCTTCTATGGGGCTATTGACAGAGGATATAGGCCAAAAATATAGTTATGGTTAGAGCAGAGTGCTGGAAGAAAAGAGTCTTGGTTCAGTTTCCAGTTCTGTCAGTGACTGGCTGTGTGAGTTTGGGTACAACATCTCATTGTTCCTGGTTTACCCATTTTAAAAATAGATAAAATATGTACTTCCAAGCAGGGATATGATGACACTTCATGTACATGTTTTAAAATCACTGTAGCTTAAGCTCTCTGGGGCCAGGACTGTGACCTAACTTGTCTTGTAAAGTGCTGTGTATATTTATGGCCTTGTAGAAGTATTTAGTATCAGGAAGTACGGGATACTGGAAGGAAATACGCAAGAGCTAGCGTTGATTACATTTTTGAGCAAGTGAGTGCACAGGAACTTTTGAACATATTGGGCCTGATTCTGTCAGAATGCTGTACATTTCTGGCTTTTGAGGAAAAAAGACTTGTGATACTTCTAAAAAACTAGTCATTCAGGCCAGCAGAAGGTTTCAGAAAACTCTTGTGAGAACCCAGGGCCAAATTCTGTTCCTGAGGATTCTAGATTTACAACAATGTAACCATACCCCGACCTTGGACCCTGAAGTTATTACTGCTGTAAAGACTCAATGACTTAGTCAACAGTGACTTAAATAAAATAAAGATGATCCAATAAAAGATATTACCTTACCCATCTTGTCTCTTAAATATTGAGGCAAGTTACATGTTGGTATAAGTGGGTCAGAAAACTGATATAAATGATAAAATAATTAAACAAGTACTAATTTGGCATTCATGGGGTATGCTAAACCATTGTATCTGAAGCAATGAATGGGGTGCATGTGGTTCTAATAACATTAACTCGTTAATGATATAGTACTGACTTCCTTTCTATAGTGCTTTGAGACTTACTGGTGAAAAGTGCTATATAAGAGCCTGCTGATGGTGGTGGTATTATTAGGTACTTTTCCGGCTATATGCATGCCCTTGTACCCATTAATTGTTTTGTTAACCCTCTTGATCTCTACATGAGAGTCAAATGTACAATGGCATAACTGAGACTGGAATCTGTTCCAGTTTGTTTGTAAAATTCAGTCTGGAGTGAAAAAATAATGTATTTTTATGTATACATTAAATATATTGTACTCTTCCTTCATCAGTGTGTGCTACATAACTTTAAGCAGCATGGATATTAAAAGATCAGGGTTTTTCTAACAAAATGTTAACTATCAATACTCATCTGACAGTAAACGATAGGAAAAAAATCTGAAGAGTATAGTTTTGGTGGTGGGGTGATGAAGGATGCTTAAATCAGTTATCACCAAGTGGAGTTAGCACAGTTTCGATAAGGAGACTTACAGCTACACTTTAGGGTCTGAATCAAAAAAGGTTGTTTCTGTCTATTTCCTTGAACATAATAAAAAAATGTAAATACTATTTTATATTTTTTCCAATGTTGTACTTAAAATAAGATGTATATCTGCTAAGGCTTTTAAATTACTGCATAGTAAACATTTCATTTTTATGCAGAAACATCAAAAGCTTGCCTAGTTGTCTATAAAGTGACTGTTGTACTTCTGTATAGTATGTTATAACTTGATGAGATCTGTACTTGTAATTGTTTGATGCTGTGCTATTTTAAAACCAAGATTAATAAAGCATCCTAGATATCCATGTACAGTCCCCACTGACTTCAGTGGGAGTTTTGAACGCATATCTAAATAAGGACCATATTCCACATCATCTTTACTTTTTGTAAGAAACATAAAATGCTATGGATTGTTTTTTTCCCCTCAGTTACACATATAAACCCAGAATAGCTCTGTGGACTGTAATAACATCACTCTCGAGTCATACTGGTGTTACAGATTAGACTGGTTTCAGAGGGGTAGTCGTGTTAGTCTGTATCAGTAAAAACAACAGTGAGTCCTTGTAAACAGACTCACCCATTGAATTGAATTGGCATCGTTAGCACTGACTCCCCCCCCCCCCACACACACATTTGGTAAGGCAACTCCCATCTTTTCATGTGCTGTATATTTATACATGCTTACTGTATTTTCCACTCCATGCATCTGACGACGTGCGTTATAGCCCACAAAAGCTTATGCCCAAATAAGGTGCCACAAGGACTCCTCATTGTTTTTACAGATTAGATGCTAGCCCATGGTAAAGCCTGGGCCTTCTCTGCAATCCTGTTGGAGAATAATAGGAATAAAAATCAGAGAGGGGAGATGATTTGCATTTTGTTTCCCCTGCTGTACTTGTTGCTGATGCTCTAAACTGGCATATGTAGAGCGATGACATTGCATTGTGCTCCCATCACCTGACATGAACAGACAGGCTTTCAGCAAATTAGTCTTGCTTCAGGAATATTAATTTTTCTAAATCTGCAAATACAGGTTGTTGTCTGTTTTTGTTGAAGGTGATTTCTAGAACAGCTTGCCTTATCTGGCAGCATTGTAAACCCTGCTAAAGCTGTGTCAGGAAATAACACTTTATATTTTTTTATTATTCCATAAATGTTTTTTGGTTTGTTTTTGGTAAGTGCAGTAATTTGTGTTTATACTCACTAACTTCATCAGTATATGAATTTGTGCACATGAAATTCATAAAATGTGTTAAAGATAAGCAAGTTGGGAGAGAACTCAAGAATCACAGTGATGAGGGACTAATTCTAGTTAACTTTTGGGAAATATTTTTTTAATTAATATCTAGAAGGATGGTCCTGTTAGGGCACCAGCCTGGGACTTTGGGGAGAAAGGTTCAATTCTTTGCTCCACCACAAGCTTCCTGTGTGGTGTGTGTAGTTTTAGCTTGGAGGGTAGGAAATAAACTCACTTACAATTTGTTTATACTGCTCCACAACTTAGACTATAGAAGTGTAATAGCAGTGTGCATCATGTACTGCACTGAAACTCCCCCATATTGACACTGAGGGCACAAACTAAAAGGTACACTGGATTACACTTCTGCAAACTAGGAACCTTTTTCATTCACACCCTCAGTGCCCATATGGGGGAGTTACAGCAAAACATTGGGGTGCATTGCTATTTGCACCCGTGTAGTCAAAGCTGTGGAGCAGTGTAGACATACCATTAGTCTCTTTGTGGCGCAAGTTCCCATCTCTAAAATGTTTCTCTAGCTCACAAGGCAGTGGTGCTGGAACAATTTTTGTAGTAGGGGTGCTGAAGGTAGAAACCATGTTTTGGGGTTATTTCTATTCTAAGACACAAGGTGTGGCAGCACCCTTAGTTCCAGCACCTATGCCACAGCATGTTGTGAGGATTAATGCTCACAAGATTGAAGGTACTCAAGTGCTATAGTAATGGGTCCATACAAATGTCAAAGTTATCTACTGTATACAGGCCATATTTGCTGAGAAAATGAGGATATCATGAGGACATAGAAGGGGTGTAATTTTTTTGTTCTGTTGCTGTTCACACTCAATCTGGGATCATATGCAAGACTCTGTTTAGTAGGTGGTGTGAATAAAGGAAAATAAAAGCAGAAAAAATACTATTGTAAGGCTTTATTTCTGAGACAGGGTTGAGTATGCTATTGCACAATTATTTGGTATGTAAAATGAATATGGTAGGTCATCAAAATGGCATACATAAAAATTGCAAACTCAAGGGAAAATGTCAACCCCATGTTAAGATGAGATTGAATAAGAGAATCAAATGGGTAGTGAGGGGAGGAGTAGAGAAGGGCATTTAAATGATCAATTTTGAAAGAGGTTTTGGTAGCTCGCTTAGCTTCCATCCCAAATTTATAAACCAACCATTAGAATTTGAGGCAGGAGAGAGAGAAAAATTGTCTTTTTGTCCCTTTATCTAATTAGATACTAGTTTGATCCAAGTGTGAGTAGCACATCTGATTTTGCAGATCATTCAAATAACTAGTTAGTTTTTGTTCTCCCTTTTTGGGTAAGAGGGAAACCGAATATGTGAAGACTTCCAAAATCTGCTCTGTGATGCAAATCTGGAATAATTTAATTGAGGGCAGTTTGAATTATTCTAGATTCATACCCAAGCAGCAAAGATTAGAATCTGTGTTTGCTAAGTCTTGCCCTATTTGTAAGGGAGGAGGTACAGGAAACTTCTTTATAATAGACCAAGTGCGGCTTCCTGAAAATATTCACTTAGCATTATCTATTTAGAATATCTTGAATCATTGGAATGTATATTCAACTTTCAGGCCTATAAATGTCCAATTTTTCACTTACACCACCTTGTGCTAAATCATGTGGTCTAGCACTGGCATGGATTTAGGGTCCAGTCCTGCTTCCATTCAGCTAAATAGCAAAAATCCCATTGGCTCAAAAGGAGTAGAACTAAGTTCAAGCCCTTTTGAATGCCATTTTTTAAAAGTATAGCTTCATCCAATTCCAAATCTCCCAGGTGCCGTTGAGAAAAACATAAGATCTAAAAATGAAGTTTAATGTATGACTGTTTATGAAAAAAGATGTTGCAGGAATAAATATCCTTTAGAATAGGCTGTATTCTAATCCCACTTCCTCTGGGGTGATTCCTCTGAAATCAGTGAAGTTTCACTGATGGAAAACTACTGAAGGAGTGTTTTAGCTGCCCATTCTGATTTTATCAATGACTGGCAAATATTGCTATTGAGCCATCATTTTCAGGTCATGGATTTCTGACGTCACCCCTGGAATTTTCTTCTAGTCCTTTCTTTGTCTGCAAGGGCCTGGTTGTACTATAAAGCAGCTCCATGCCAAGTTCCTTTGTTTCAAATGAAGGATTTAAATCATCTAACATTTCAAAAACATGTCTAGAAATCAATACAGGGGATTAGCAAATCAAATCTATTTGTATTCAATGCAATAACCATAGCACTGAAAAGTAATGTACCAAACTACCCTATCAGTCAAAAGTGGCAAAGAGAACTAAGGAAAACAAACATTAATAGAAGCAGAAACTATGGGTCATGACTTCAGCTGGTGTCAATCTGTGTAGCTCCACTGAAGTCACTCCAATGTTGCTGATTTACACGACCTGAGAATCTGGTCCAGTGTGTGGCCTTTCAAAATGAGAGCGGTGCCCAAACCTTTAGATTGTAGAGCCCCAAACCCCACAACACATGTCCCTCTGTTTCTATAATAAACTACATCTAAATCCTGCAGCTAAACATAAAACTTTGGGAAACCTAGGTCTGAGCTCTGTAGTTTATCTATCGTTATTTGTTGCCTTTAAATGCCAATGCCTCCCACAGGGGAAAGTGAAACATCTGAAAAGGTTGAGAGAAAATCAGTGGTGATTGGAAAAACAAAGAAAGCTCTCTGATCAGAACAAGCTCACTGTTAGATGGAGTTTAGAAACCTGTGCAAACCATGAAGGAAATAGGGTTGAACAAGTGTAACCGAGGGCAGAACTTGGCATTTAGACTCTCTTATTATTGGGGATAAAATGAGGACGACTTTGTAGCACCTTAGGGACTAACCAGTTTATAACCAGTCTCTAAGGTGCTACAAAGTCTTCCTCATTTTATTTACGGATACAGACTAACCCGGCTGCTAATCTTAAACTTATTATTGGGGGGGATGCTCAAAGGGGAAGGAACCCAGTTTGACCTTCAGATTCCAGTCTCAATTTCCAGGGCTGGACTGGAAGTTAGGAAACATGTTTTACTTGTATGCTGTCCAGATTTGATATGGATTCATTGAAATACAAGAACTATGGACCATCACCATGTTACTTAGAGACATTTTCAAAATACTGTTTCAGGTCTCTCTAAGTTTAAAGATAACAAGTATGCAATTGCATGAGGAGAAATATTTTTCTGCATAAGTCAGTTATAGTATGTTGTTAACCTTGCAGGCTTCTAATGCTTTACCAACAATATCTGTGAGGTATAGAGACCGTTTTTCTAATGGCTATGTAATGTAATTAAAGTCCCAGTTTTCTATAAGCCAGTCCCTGCGTTCACCATAGCCTCAACATGTCCATGCAGTTAATGTGTTGCATTATCCATACATAAACAAGGATCTATTTTCATGAACCTCTAAAACAAGCCAAAATAGATAATTGCATGAGGTGTGTTAATAGCCATGCTCATGGTGATAAATTGCAAACACTCTTCTTTTGTTCTGTTAGCTTAAACCAATTAATTAGTAGTAATTTTAAAAAAATCCCCATTTTCGTCATTCTGCTGTGACAATAAGTGACCAGAAACATAAAGAAAAAGCAGGAAAATACTTTAGGACTTTAAGAGCAGGCCCTTTAACCCACATTTTCAACACCTAGCTAAGGAAGGCTTTGGTGTAACAAAGGTTGATGACTGATCTTTATGCTGCTGCTCTGTGTGGTGCTGATCTCCCTACCTGTCAGCAACCTACTACTTTTATAAAAGCAGAAAAGCTTTACAACTTGCCTGTTTCTGAAACTAGAAACATACCCTTTTGAACCTAAGTTTAAAAACTGCAGCTCAGTATTAGTCACCAAGTTTAAGGAAGTACATAGTGCCCTTGACATTACAAATAGAAAGTAAGAACTACGAGCTTTGATTCTATTTGAATTCATTGTACTGTGTTTTCCTTGTCTGAACTCCTGGAACTTTGTGCACAGCAACACACTGGGATTCTGATTTACATGCTTAGCTTTTTAGGGGTGTTTTAATAGCATTTCATGACTATTGTAGTCATGTTCAAAATTATATCGAAAGTCCAGGGCTTTGGTTCATTCCCATCTCAAGTTCTGGGCCATCTTGCAGTCCAGAACTCTTCCCTTTTGTATAAAAGATTATACTGGTCTGACACTGTTCAATGAAATACATTATTTTAAAATGTTGACCTGCTGCGGCACTTCAGAAATCAAAGGAACACTATAATTTTCCTTTAATGGGAGCTAAGAAATATAAAGCAGGATATGGCTATTGACACTGATATCTTCCTTATACAAAACAGAGTTTTCTGAAAAATATTCTGAATAAAGTATAGAGAAAGCAAGGCACTTTCCCAACTTTCATTTTAATATTATATCATGTCCTTGTAATAAGAAATCTCAAAGAACCAAAAATATCCTGAGACTTGTTTATCATGATTAAAGACTCTATAAATCAAAGCACATAGATAACATTTATATTTTGGCTTTCCTTATTTGTTCTTTGAATTTCAAAGGATGATATTCAGTCTGATGTCACATGTGTATTATCCCACAATAATGGTAACCTTTGTGAAACCTCAGTTATATTTCTGGGCTCCATTTAGTCCATGGGTGTCCAACCTTTTGGCTTTCCTGGGCCACATTGGAAGAAGACGAGTTGTCTTGGGCCACATGAGTTGTCTTGGGCCACGCGTTATGCCTACTATACACGAATTCTTTGTCACAATTCATTTTACGCGACATTAGAGTCCTCTCGCTCTTTATTTTATTAGTCAATTTTATCAGTTTTTCGGTTTTTTGGTTGAACTGTTTGCAATTATAATGCGAATTACGAATAATACTCCGTTATTTGTGGACGTAATCTCATAACGTTGTAAGTTTACGATTTTGTGTTGGGCCACATTCATAGCCGTCCTGGGCCGCATGCGGCCCATGGGCCGCAGGTTGGACAAGCCTGATTTAGTCCATTCCAACTTCTAAGTCTGAGAGGATGGAAAGAGGGATTTGCAAGGGAAGAATAGTACAAGCTCTACCAAATCCTTCTCTCTAGCCCCATCTGGGAACTTTCTATTGCCCTGAAAAGAACTATGGAACTAGACATTTTTAAAAGTACAGTGGGTTTTGAAAACTCTTTTCACAGGGCTTTTGGCATAACTTTCTGACTTGTATGGCTTTATTGTGAATTTAGTAATTTTCATGTCTGTTAGTGACTACTGCTTTGAGGTCTTGCATACCCTTTCCTAAAAAAAAGTACTACTTTAGAACAGCTGAGTATTTGTGTAGATGTCCACAAGTACCCTCAGTGATCTCCTGATCTGGAAGAGGCATAACGATGATCATTTATTTTATATAGCTCCAATCTCCTAAAATGTTCTAGGTGCTTTTACAATAAGATAAACACTAATTAAGAAACAGGTTCTGCAAAATGCTGAACTCACTATAGTAACTTCTGTAGATAGAACCTATATAAATTTGTTTTGTTGACAAACACAATAAAAATCTTCTTCCAAATGGGAATCAAACTGAAACCTCTTGGGAGAATCCACATGAAAGTTTTGTTGCTCTATTCAGCTCATTTTATTGTACCCATTGGAAAACATGTATGTATTTAAACTTTGACATAACGACAATACACTATAAAAATATTAGTGATTGTTAATTACATAACAAGGTTTGTAGACTGCCTGAGCCTAAACTGATTTTTTTAATGGAATTTTATTTAAACCTACCTCCAATAAGTTGTCGTGTTTATGCTCTTCCTCATGTACAATATAATGGATTCTTTAAACTTTGAAAATGAGTTGTTGTGGCCTAAAGTAACAAATCAGTTTTGGAATGCATGCTGTCTGTTGTAAATGATTTGGAGGTAATAAATTTTCTGTTACAAAGCAATAGGCAGAGTTTTCATAACGTTGAACAGTTTAGACTTGTCTTGAAGGGAACAATGTCACTAAAGTAATGCACTGGTTCCAACTATTTGTTATTACAAAAGGTGATTTTCTTTTTCCTTAAGGTAGAATCCTCATCAAATTTCATGCTTTGCTGTAACTTGTTTTATTTCATGTGTTACACAAACAAAAATATTTGAGTAGAGTTGTGGAATCTATTCCTTTCTTCAATGTAAATTATCTTAGGCTACTTTGGAAAATTCATAAATATTTATCATAAAAAGAAGCTATTTCAAGTGGCTATGCTGAGCTCCTCGGGATTTTATTACTTTTAGAACCTCTATGTTTGAAACTGAAAGGTTGAAAACTACAGGAACCCATCTGGTTTTGCTTTGTTACCTTAAATTTAATTTTTCAGAACTGTACTCAGGTTCTGACTCTGAAATATAAAAAGGTAGTATTTTGTAGGATTGTCTATCCAACAAATAGATGTTAAACTAATTCTGAGTGTTCCTAAGAATTCTACATTTAAACTGTGATATGACAATTCCAGCTAAATGTATAAAACTCTATTTTTATGGACCTGTTTTAATGTCCAATATCCATTTCTTTGACTGTGAGGCAATACACATGATGCAGTCTGTCTGAACACCCAGTTTTAAAGAATATTAAAATTGAGAAATACAGGAAAGGAAAATTTCTTAATAAGCTGCAACCATCTGAACAAGTGACATTCCTTTACTGACATTTGTTTCCCTGCAGGCTGTTATACTGTAGGGCAAATAAGCCTAGAGAAACAGAGTGAATATACCTCTTAATTATAAAGAAGACAGAATGTCTTCTTTAGGTTTTTCTTTTGTTTGGATACATCTATACTGGTTCTTAGAGTTATTCTTGGTCAGTTAGGAAGGTGCGTCTTAGATATTATTTTCTTTAACCTATATCACAAGCAACTTTTCGTTAAGGCCTGTAACCTAGTTAGTATGTTAGTCCTCTATTGGTTGGGATGACAGTTATACTCCACCTTATATATATAACTGGAATCTTTTAATCCAAAGAACATAATTGATGTATTAAAAACTGGGTTAAAATTTTGATCACTTTAAATTCCCAAGGATTTTCCTAGTCCTTCTTCCCCCAAAAGGGATCATTGTGATAACCTAATCTGACCTTCTATATAATGCAGGAAATAGAACTTCTCCCCAAAAATTCGTTGAGAATTTCTTTTAGGAAAACATAAAGAATAACATCACAACCCTTAGTAAACTGTTCCAATGATTATTTTCATCATTACAAAAGTATACCTGGTCTCCAGTCTGAATTTATCTTTCTTCACTTCCAACCATTGGATCATGTTCTACCTTTCTCTGCTATATTGAAGAGCCCATTACCAAGCATTTATCCCCCCATGTAGGTATTCATAGACTGAAATCAAGTCACCCCTTCACCTTATTTTTGTTAAGCTAAATCAATTTGAGGTCCTTGAGTCTATCACTATAAGACATTGTCTACTCCTTTATTCATTATCATTCCTCTTCTCTGAGCCCTCTTCAGTTTATCAACATCCTTCTTGAACTGTGGGCACCATACAGTATTCTAGTAGCAGCTGCACCATTGCCAAATACAGAGGTAAAAATTATTAAATTTTCTGTTCATACTCAAGATTCTCATTTTATGCATCCAAGGATTGTATTAGCTGTTCTGACCACAGCATCACACTAGGAGCTCATTATCCATTCCAAACTGATTATCCAAATCTTTTTCAGAGGATCTTTTTCAGAGGATCTTTTTCAGAGATTATCCAAATCTTTTTCAGAGGATCTTTTTCTCAGGATAGAGGCCCCTGTCCTGTAACTATGGCCTATATTCTTTGTTCCCAGAGATATACATTTACATTTAGCCTTATTAAAACAGAAATAGTTTGCTCGTGCCCAGTTTACCAAGTGATATAGATTGCTCTGAATCAGTAAATTATTGTTGTGGCCTGCTGACTTTATCAGTGATTTTTTTTCCAGGTGATGGATAAAGATGTTAAATAGAGCCAAAAACCAATTCTTGCAGGACCCCACTTGAAACATCTGCGTAGTGACAATTCCCCATTCAGTTACATTTTTGAGACCTATCAATTAGCCAGTTTTTAATCCATTTAATGTGTGCCATGTTAACTTTATATTCTAGTTTTTAATCGAAATGCCATGTGCACAAAGTCAAATGCCTTACAGAAGTCTAAGTATATTATATCAACACTATTACCTTTATCAACCAAACATGTAATCTCATTAAAAAAATCAAGTTAGTTTGACAGGTTATATTTTCCATAAATCCACATTAATTTGCATTAATTGCATCACCTTCCTTTAGTATACTATTAATTGAGTCCCCTGTCAGCTGCTTCATTATCTTTCCCAGGATCTGTGTTAGACTGACAGGCCTATAATTACCTGCGTACTCCAGTTTTACTCCTTTTTTAAAAAAAAATGGCACCTCATTAGCAGTCTTCCAGTCCTCTGGAACTTCCCCAGTGCTCTAAGACTTATTGAAAATCAACATTAATGATCCAGCAAGCTCCTCAGCCAGCTCTTCTAAAATTCTTGAATGCAAGTTATCCAGACATGCTGACTTAAATATCTAGCTTTAGTAGCTTCTGTTTAATATCTTCCAGAGATAAAAGTGGAATCAAAAGTCTGTTATCCCCATATGATGAGAACTGCACCATGTGCTTCTCCCCCCAAATACAGATCAAAGATATTTCTTGAACACATGTTTTTTTATGCATTATTCATAATTCTATAATTTCTATTTAGCAATGGATCAATAACATTTTCAGGATTTTTTTTGTTCCTAAAATATTTTAAAGTTCATTCTAATTGTCCTTAACTCTGCTGACTATAGATTGCTCCATGTCTGCTTCCCTTACCAATTTTCTACAATTCCTGACCCTTGATTCATATTCACTACTATTGATGCCCTCTTTCTTCCATTTGTAATATATACACAGCTGCCTTTGCTATCCCTCTAACCTAAATTAGATTTAAAAAAACAGAAAAGAAAGCACAGCCTCTTTCCTCATTTGTGGCATTGGTGGCATTTAGTAAGGTTCTTAAATGATTCCCAATTATTTATACTTTTTTGTTAAAATTCTTCCTCCCTGCTGATTTGGCTCATAATTGCTTTCCAGAGTGTGAAATTGGCCCTATTAAGTGTGTGTGTGTGTATGTGTCTGTATATGTATGCGTGTGTATATAATACATATATAAAATTACTGATTTGTACTTTATTCTGTTTGCACATTGTAAATATGATCAAATCATGATCAGTTCCTCTTTATCTGTAAAGAGAAGTTCTAATATAGAATTCCTCCATGTTGGCTGCAATACTTTTTTAGTTAGAAAATTGTTATTTATAATGTTTAGAAATTCCAAGGGTGTGTTAGTAGTGGCAGCATGAGACTGCCAGCATATGTCACTCAGATTGTAGTCCCCGAGAATCACAGTATATTTTCTCCCACACATTGGGAGAAAAGGAAGGAAGTATAAGGAAGTGATCAACCTGTTCACTAATGTGCATTGGTGGTCTGTGGCAGACACCAACCAGTACCCCATCTTGTGTTTTATCTGTTAAGCACTCACGATCACTTTCTTCCAAGCGATCAGTGACTTGGAAATAGGCAATGCCCTGTTTTCCATAGTGTCCCTTCCCCATCTCCTTTTGTCCACTAAATCCTTCATAAATAGGTTATAACTATTGATTTTAACATTCTGAAAGGGTGAATTATTCCACCAAGTTTCAGTAATACCAACTAGGTTGAATATATGCTCCTAAATGAGCAATTCCAATTCCTCTTGTTTGTTTCTCAGGCTCCTAGCATTAGGTTACAATCAATTCAAGAATTTTTTATCTTTATGCCCTTTGATTGTAGGGATCAGCCTGCTTGTGGGTTCTTGTGTGTGTGCCTGAATTCTAAGAAATAATGTTACATTACAACTTCCAGCAGCAACAGTATTGTGTGTATTGTTTTAATCATCTGTTTCAATGCTATGAAATATAACACTAACAATTTCTCATTAGTGAGTGTTCTATAAAACTATAGCCCTGTTCAGAGATCTGTCTGTCTTGGGCATTTTTAAGGAACCTATAATGCTGCTGTCATAAGTGTAAAGTGCTAGAGAGTGTTATTCTGCCTGTATGGGGTTAATGTTACCTGAGAGGGAGTGATGTAAGAGCCCCGGACCACGAGGCTGAGAGGGAGGGATTTTTAGTTCAGTTTTCTGTCGTTCCAGCGTTGGCAACAGACCCAGTTTTTCACCTCTAGCTATGGAGGATGAAAACTTTTACTTTCCTCCCTATATTCCTAATTAGCTGTGCTGTGAGTATAATATGTTGATTTCCATAAGTTTCTGTACCTATTTAGAGTGTCGCTAGCCTTTTCAGAGGGGAAGTTAGAGAACTCTAGATTGTGAAGCTGTATTGTAAGTGTATGCTTTATTATCTTTTCTTTATTAAATCTTTTTAGTTATAAAGAGCGTTTGGTTTATTTCCCTTAAGGTTCTCTCTGCTTTCAGGGGGGAAGGGGAGTAGGTCTAAAGGACAAGCTCAGTGTATGAGCTGGAGTGCGGAGTCTGTCTCTCTCTACCTTCAGACTAGAAGGGTGAGGGGGAAGGGAAGCAGCCTCTGAATGTCTGGCTCTCAAGAGAGAGAGCAGGAGTTTGGGGGAGTCTGGGTGCCCCCCCTCCAGGGTTTTGGAGATACACCCGGATGGTGGCAGCTTGGGTACCCCCATTTCCCTACTGGTAGAGTCTGGGTGTTGGGGGTGAAAAGACTTAACTTATGCTGGGAAGCAGCTTGTAGTTATTTGGTCTGGCATAGAAGAGACCCCTCTCTGTACCCCAGGTCCAGAGAGAGGGAAGACACACTTACAGCTGCTGGCCAAACACCAAACAAAATGAAGCAGCATAAGGGCTTTTCTACACTAAGGGCTGGTCCCCACTACGGCTTAACATCGACTTTAGCGACGTTAATTTGACATAAACCTGTACCCATCCTCTCACGAATGCCATTTGCATTGATTTAAAGGGCCCTCAAAATCGATTTCTGTACTTCTCCCTAACGAGAGGAGTAGCGCTGAAATCGACCTCTCTGGGTCGATTGTGGAGTAGTGAGGACGCATGGGACGTTATTGGCCTCCAGAGGCTGTCCCACAATGCTCCATTCTGACCGCTCTGGACAGCCTCTCTGCTCCACTGTGACCGCTCTGGACAGCACTCTCAACTCGCTGCTCTGGCCAGGTAGACAGGAAAAGACCCGGGAACATTTGAATTCAGTTTCCTGTTTGGTCAGCGTGGCGAGCTCACCTGCACAGCTCAGTCGCCATTCAGAGATCAGCAGCACAAGCCACCATGCAGACCTCAGCATCACAAGACGCCATGCAGAGCTCAGCAGCACAGGAGACCAGCCAGAGGAAAAGAACTCCAGCATGGTCCAATAATGAGGTGTTGGATCTGATCGCTATCAGGGGAAAGGAATCCGTGATGTTGGAACTCCGTAACAACAAACGGAATGCCAACACGTTTGCCAGGGTCTCCAAGGCCATGCTGGAAAGGGGCCACAACAGGGACACCCAACAGTGCCGCATGAAAATTAAGGAGCTGAGGCAAGCGTTCCAGAAAGCCAAAGAGGCAAACGGACGCTCGGGGGGCCCGCTGCGGACATGCTGGTTCTACCATGAACTGAATCAGATAATGGGGGGTGCCCCCACCACCATCGCACCGGTCTCCGTGGACTCCACCCATGGGATAATCATTAGGCCTGAAGAGGATTCGGATGATGATGACGAAGGTGATGAGGACGATGAAGGTGATGAGGACGGAAATATCACGGAGCAGCAGGAGGCAAGCGGAGAAACCCTGTTAGCAGACAGCCAGGAGCTGTTTATCACCCTGGAGCCATCCCAAGCTGCTGCTACCCCAACCGGCGAAGGGACGTCTGGTGAGTGCGCTTTTTTAAGGGATTAGATGACTCATTATTTTTAAAGGAAGCATTTATTAATGATTAACTTGCCCTAAGGACTTGGCATGCATTCATTGCTGGTCCCATTTTACTGAAACAGTTTGTCAATATACTCTGGTATTGAGTGGAAATCCTCTATGGACATTTCCATGAAACTTTCAAGGAGGTAGCGATGAACCTTCCGCAACAGGTTTCTGGGGAGAGCCGCCTTATCTGGTCCCCCGTGATAGGAAACCATCCCACGCCATGAAATTAGTAAATAGTCTGGTATCATTGAGTAGCACAGCATCGCAGCAAATGGACCAGGACTTTGTAAACATTCAAGCAACATATGTTCTCTATCTCTCTGAGAAATTCTAAGGAGAGTGATGTCATTCATGGTTGCCTGTTTGAAATACAGACTGCAATTAGTAGGGAGACAGATGTTCCCAGCTGTAAAGTAATCTTTCCCATCCTGTAGCGAGAGCAGGCAGGGATTTTTAGTTTGTCTGCTCGCGGCTGCTTCCGCAGAAGACCCAATGTGCCAACCCTCCTCCCCCCAGCCAGCCCGTAGCGAGAGCAGGCAGGGATTTTTAGTTTGCCTGCTCGTAGCTGCTTCCCCAGCTTCCCCAGCCAGCCCATAGTGAGAGATTTTTGTTTTTGTTTTGCAGTTTGCGGTTCACTGGGAGCCACGCGGTGGGAGGAGGGATCCACGTGGTGGGAGGGAAGGGGGTGGGGTTAGTCTGGAATATACGAGCGCTGCTGTAAAGAGTATGGCTTAGCTTACCATGGCCAGCTGCATGGTGATTTCAGTAGCCGTGTTGTGTTGAGGCTGTCTCATGTGGGTGAGATGCTTCTGTGACTTTTGTGTGAGCCATCCAGTCACTTTTAGATGCGGAATATGACCTTGTACAGAAATCATATCAAGCCTGTGAATACTGTGGTTCACCGTTAAATAGTACTCCCATTGTGATCCAAGAATGTATCTGTCTCATAACCTTGTACCTTTCTTTGCCCACAACAGCTGCACATTTATCTCAGAATCACCTGTCCTGCCCCTCACACCATCTATCGCAGATACGATAGCGTAAAAAGAAAATGCGTGATGACATGTTTAATGAACTACTCCAGAACTCTCATGCTGAGGCCACTCGGCAGAGTGAATGGAGGGAAAGATTGCTATAGTCAAGGCAAGAGTCAAGAGCTGCAGCAGAACGGTGGATGGAGCGCGAAGAAAGGCGGATGGATGCGATGCTCCGGATAATGGAGGACCAAAGCGACATGCTCCGGTGTCTGGTGGAGCTTCAGCAGGACCAAAGATCGCCTCTATAGCCTCTGTCTAACCACCTCCCCCGCTCTCCAAGTCCCATAGCTTCCCCACCCAGACACGGGGTGAGAACATGGAGGGGGGTAGCTCCGGGGACCGACCCACTCTACCCCACAAGCCAGCACAAGCAGCAGCAGGATGAATTTCTCTAAAAACTTCTAAAAGCTGCTGTGTCTTGGCCCCTCCTCCCCCCTCTCCCCGCTCCTTCACCACTGCGACTGCTGGTTTCCCTCCTCACCCACCCCTTCTGGGCTACCTTGCCAGTGATCCCCTATATTTGTATTTGTGACGAAGCAATAAAGAAACCATGATTTTTAAAACAGTGAATTTATTTCCTCTGCAAGCGTCAGGAGGGAGGAGGGAAAGAGGGTGCAAGGACGGCAGGCTTAGGGCTGAGCAGAGCAAGGGAGCAGGTTTTCAAACGCCATCTTGGGCACTCATACAACTGGTTTTCAAGGCGTCTCTGAGGCGCAACGCCTCCTGGTGCGCTCTTCTACTTTCCCTGCTGTTTGGCTGCTGGTAAGCAGCGGACAGGAAATTTGCCTCTGCCTCCCACCCTGCCATAAATGTCTCCCCCTTGCTCTCACAGAGATTGTGGAGCACAGAGCAAGCAGCAATAACAATGGGGATATTTCTGTCGCTGATGTCTGAGCGAATGAGTAATGAACACCATCTCCCCTTGAGGCGGCCAAATGCACACTCTACTGCCATTCTGCACTTGCTCAGCCTATAGTTGAACAGCTCCTGACCCCTGTCCAGGGCTCCTGTGTAGGGCTTCATAAGCCAGGGCATTAAGGGGTAGGCTGAGTCCCCAAGGATAACGATCGGCATTTCCACCCCACTCCCCCCACAGAAATTTTCTGGTCGGGGAAGAAAATCCCTTGCTGCAGCTCTCTAAATATCCTAGAGTTCCTGAAAACACGAGCGTCATGAACCTTTCCCGGCCATCCCACGTACAGGTTGGTGAAACGTCCCTTGTGGTCAACCAGTGCTTGCATGACCATAGAATAATAGCCCTTCCAGTTTCTGTACTCTGCGGCCTCTTTGTCTGGTGCCAAGATAGGGATATGAGTCCCATCTATAGCCTCACCACAGTTAGGGAATCCCATCGCGGCAAAGCCATCTATTGTAGCTTTCAAGTTTACAAGGTTTATAACCCTGGGTAGCAGCTGCTCAACAATTGCCCTGCTTACTTGCATCACAGCAGACCCCACTGTAGACCCCACACCAAACTGATTTGTGACTGACCAGTAGCTGTCTGGCATTGCAAGCTTCCAGAGGGCTATCGCCACTCGCTTCTGAACTGTGAGGGCTGCTCTCATTTTGGTATTCTTGCACTGGAGGGCCGGGGAAAGCAAGTTACAAAGTTCCATGAACGTGTCCTTACGCATGAGAAAGTTTCTGAGCCACTGCGAGTCATCCCAGACCCGCAGCAGTATGCGATCCCACCAGTAAGTACTTGTTTCCCTGGCCCAGAATCGGCGTTCCATAGTATGAGCCTGCCCCTTTGCCACCAAATTTGCCAGATTGCCAGTCCCCCTACTTCCAAAAACATCAGGGTCCATGTCACAGCTGTGCATGTCCAGGTCCATCTCCTCATCACTGTTGTCAGGTTCCAGAAAGCGCAGTTGTCTCCGGATCGCCTTCCTCTGCAGACGATGCAGCATAAAGTCCACAACAATGCGCGAGGTCTTCACAATGGCCAGTACTGCAGTGGTGGCATCAGCGGGCTCCATGCTTGCAGTGCTATGGCGTTAGTGCAGCGTGGAGAAAGGGCGCGAATAATGGGATGCCTACCTACAGTGCACCGCTCGAAATGGTGTCGGCGGCGTGAAAAAAGGGTGCAAAATTGTGAAATGCCTACCCATAGTGCAGCACTCAAAATGGTGCCTGCTGGGGACTCTGGGAACTGTGGGATAGCTACCCACAGTGCACCACTTGCTATGTCGACGCTTACCACAGTTGTGCGGCCAGACACTGCCGACTTGCTGTGCTTTGTGGGGACGCACAAAATCGACTCTATACAGTCTGCTTTAAAAAATCGACTGCAAGGAAATCGACCTACTGCTGTAGTGAAGACATACCCTAAAAAGTCATACAACTTTAACTATACTGGTATAGTAAAAAGTGGCACAATGCCTCCCCTAGTGGAGACAGAGTTATCTTGGTATAAAGGTTATTTATACTAGTATAACAATTCCCATGGAGGCAGGGGAATAACTATACCAGTACAAGGTGAGTTAACCTGACACTAGGGCTTTTGCTCGTATAACTATTCAGTAAAAAGAAAAAAAAATCACTGACCAACATAGTTATAACTGTAAGCCCTGCTTGCTCGGAGCACCACTTTGTCTCCCTCAGTGGTGCCTAGGCAGCTAGAAATTGTGGCTGCTACAGCCTTGGCTAAGAGAGGTGTCTTTTTACCTCAGGCAGTAAAAGTTCATGCGTTCAACTCAAGGGCTTTCAAGTCTGATCCCTGCTGCCAACACCCTAGTGTAGGTTGACATTATATAACAGAATAACTTTAAGTGTAGGCCAGGCCCAAGAGTCCAGAGAAACTGGTGTTTTCTATTTCTGACTTTTAATTCTCGGTGTTCCGTGTTGATTGCCGTTGTAGCAGTAAGGTGCCTTGAATAGTTGTAAACAAAGTTGAAAGAGGAGTGGTGAGCTGAAGAGCATGTTATACATTTCAGTTTAAAGATGTCCCATGGGAAATAATATAATGAAGACACTTTAACAGTATTGTTCTCAAGACCACTACTACGTTTTGAGGGTTGCAGCATGAAGGGCTACCCCTGAGTGTTGAGAGGGTAGCCACACACTTCCTGGATTCTACAATTCCTTTAACAGACTTCACAAGGGTCTTGCTATACTTCTTTATCACATGGCTACATTTTTACTGGTAACTGAAATTATGGCCCCAAATAGTCTATATTTAGAAGTGCAAGTAAATTTTGTGATTAGAATAATCAGCCATACCACAGGACATAAGATGGTTACCTTAATGGGGGTAAATTGGCTATATGCATTAAAGCTGTTCAAAAATTTCCAAATGTCAATTTTTGACCAAATAGCATACATTTCTTCTAAACGTCAAGAACAATTAAGCCTGTTTCTCAACCAGCTCTAGAGATGGTGGAAAATTTTCAAAATTACAGTGAAAAGGGGAATTCACTTTTCATGAAAATTCCCCCCCACCCCTTTTCTTTACCAGCTTAGTTATGTATCATTAAGAAGCAGGGATTGTCTTCCTGTAATGCACCAGCTAGTAGCTACTCTTAAAAGTCAAAAATAGTCAAGATAGACTGATTCATGGACATATCCAATTTTTAATTATGGTTATTTCTTCTAGATATCAAATTTCTGAACCAAATATATGTGTAAATCATGCATGATTAACATACATACAATATTTTAAAGTGAGACTCCTATAAAGGAGTTATCCAAGTAGAATCTAACAGAAGGTAATATACTAAAGACAGGATGTTAAGGAAATATCTGTTGCATATTAAAGAATGAATAAAGTGCCGTGTTTCTAAGTAGGGATAACATGACTGTTCTTTTGGATTAGTCACAGAGCCTAATCATGCAGTGGTTAAACAAGACTTGAGTGGAAGTCAGTAGAGTGATTTGCTTGTTTAATAACTGCAGTAGGGGGGAGAAGGCATAAGCTTTAAATGTAGATGTTTGGAGATTTTTTATTTTTATGGGGGCTGTAAAGTTTGAGAATGTCTTGGTTTTTAAAAAATTACATCACTTCCTCCTCCCCCTTCCCTCTCAACACGGGCTCATTAATCAGCCCAGATAATCTGTGAAAGGCAACCATCTTGTCTGTGATACAGTGAGGGATACTGTAGGCCAGCGGTCGCCAACTGTTGGTCCGCGGGAAAATTCTGGTGGTCCGCGGTGCTGGGCTCCCTCACGGCCACCCCTCCGGGCAGGCAAGAGGCCGCGGGCGCCTGTCCCGCCCCGTCCCCGGTGGCCAGCAAGCGCTGGCTCGCTACTGCCTCCCGTCTCGCGCCACGCCCCTGGAGCTGGTGGGGGGGGGGGCGAGCCGCGCCGCTGGAGCCGGGGGGGGGGGCGAGCCGCACCACGCCGCTGGAGCCGGGGGGGGGCCGCGCCGCTGGAGCCGGGGGGGGGGGGGGGGAGCCGAGTCGAGCCGGAGGGGGGGCCCCCGCGCCGCGCAACTTTAGTGGTCCATGTGGACCAAAAGGTTGGCGACCACAGCTCTAGGCTATTTCTGCTGGCCCTCCTCTCTGGTATGTTCTGTCTTGCTCAAGGCAGGTCAGTTTTACTCCTTGTGCTAAAAGGACATGTTAGAAATGTGCATTAGTATTATTTGTATAAGATAGGTCTTCAGTAAATGCTACACTGGGGTGGGAGAAGCTCTTCACCTGCAGTTATCATCCTTTAATCTTCCTCCATTTCAGTCACTTCCCTGCAACTTGTGGGTTTCTAGAGAGGGAAAAGAAAGTATGAATGTTGACATTTATAAATATTTGGTGCAAAATTCCTCCAGCTGCCAGCTAGCTTCTTTTTTTACCATAGCAGTTTTCAGAAAAAGTCTCAGGATAGTCACAGCAAAGAGCAATGGATATAAAAACAATTAAAAACCCCACATGTAAAAATCCCCATTTTAGTGTAAATAAAACTGAATGTGCACTGCTAATAAAAGGCAGATTTTTAAAACCTAATGTAGTGGGTGCAGAGCACCAAAGCTGAAATTTGGGAGAGTTGGCCAAGTTTACAAAACTTACTTATTTTTCCTTGTAGGAGGGAGACATCAAGATTTACTTGTGTGGTCCTTTGTATTCCTGCAGTTTCAGACCTCCTGTTCTTTATTAGTTTCCCATGTAGCCGAAGATGGCATATCTCAAGATTCTCAGTGAAATTATTTAAAGGTGTTACATCATATCCACCATACAGTAATTCACAAACATCAAAAATTAATATTTTTTTAAAAGACCAAAAAATGGAATGTATGATTAACAGCCTTGACAAAAATATGACCCTAATTTTGATGCTAACCATATAACTAGTTAAGGTATTAGATGAGTTGGACTAAACTGTAAGAAATGTCAAGGTAATAATGGTGTGGGAAACTGAAATGTTAGTTATGATTTATGCTCTAAATTTTATGAAGTTTCTGATATCCTAAAGTAAGAGTTTCAAATATTTGGATACCTTGATGCCCAATGCCATTTCATTTGATTGTATGAAAAGAAAGTGTACATATAGGTAGAATATTTGGACACATGTAACTAGCATACTAAAAAACTACATTTATGTAACTGACAGGCAAAATTGCCTACCCAGGAACTGGTAAAGCAAACAAATTAAAAATGGGTGAAATAGTGGGGGGGAGAGGGGGGAGCAGGAATGTGAATGCATTTTGCTCAGAGCTTTTGTTGACTCCTACAGCTAACCTTTAACTGAAATGTTTGGTTTAGAACTCATTTGGAAAAAAGTGTACATTCTTTTATGAGAAGTGTTTTGTTGAAATTTTGGAAAATTTCAGCCGACTGCAGTTTGGTTCTCTCACTACTTCTTTGTGTTTCTAGGACTGACAGTTTGAGATTGTTGCAAATAATCCCCCCCCCCCATTTTCCAATTGTTCCTTTTTTGTTGAAATTTTAAAATGTTACCTCAAAACTCAGAAAATTTGTGACCAGCTTTACTAAAAATGAAAGTGCCCAAACCGGTGATTGATTATAAGTTATGTTACTTAGTGTAGAGACACAAATAAGCTTAAATCCCAGAATACTACACTTTATTGCAAAAAGGTTCAGGATTCCTTCTTTTATAATTTTTGCTGTAATTTAAAGCTGTTAGAGCACACTTCCCTCCAAAAAGTCCAGTACACATTCATTCTGAAAATGGACTGTAGAGCGCTTGAGTGAGAAAAAGCAGAAACCAGCCTGTCACGTAGGCATTTTTGTTTCCACATTTTCTTTATCGCCAAATAAAGAATGTGTTTTTCATTCACACCTACCTCTAACTTTATGTAGCCTAACCAACCCTTCAGTGCATTTAAGAGGAGTCGAGGTGTCATGCTAATGATATGTTACTTTTTCTGCCTTTTTGAAGGGCAATTTAAATTGTCTTCCTCAGGCATGGCCTGCATTACTGATGCTAAAATGTATGCGAGTAAGTATTGTAAATGGATATAGTGTAGGAGTAAAAATTTTGTTCTTAAGATTTAGTAGTGATTTTTTTTGTCTTATTGAAATATAAATTGCCATGGCTGGTTAAGCCCATAGAGTGTGTTCTGTTCTTATTAACACCTTTATGTGAAGTCTTTTTTTTCATATTCAAATGACTCGCATGTTACTAGAATTGCTTCTCAGAATCTGATTTCAACTGAAAGGAGCTGAAGGGCTTGCCTCAATTGTTTTTTAGTTGGAAGCTTATTAAGTTTTTTTTAATCTTATTTCATCCCTTTCTAATACTTTGGAACAGAAATAAGTAAAGGCAGATAAAATTTGAGCTTGTTGTTGGCTTGTATAGATAATCCTGTATTTTGATATCTCCATTCCCCTAAATCAATTAAATTATTTAAGGAATAATTGCCTGGGAAAGACTAACTACTTCTACTTAACACCTTTATAGTGATACATCCATTTGATGGGGGGGAGGGGCTTTTGAAAGTAGACAGTGAAAATGGACATTGAATGCTTACATGGCATTTTTATATGTATAGATTTCTGTAGGTATATTTTTACACACTGTATGGTAGACCTCCTTTCTGTTTTCAAAATAAATTTAGTGCTGCTTCAGAAGCGCCCAGTCTAAAAAATTGCAGTCTGTGCATGACTCCAGTGCCAATTAGCAGCTAGTGGTTAGACTAAGTATTTTATGAAGGATTTATTAAAAACACTTCAGTGTCACCATTAAGTGTGTGGTATGTTTAAGTATTATTCTGTACTTACTCTATGGTGTGGTGCACACATTTGCTTGGAGTATCAAAGCTTCTAAGAATGCCAAAGTACTGAATACACATCTCCATCTGGTGCAACTTGTCATAGCACCATTGAATTCAGTGGAGCTATGACCATCTGAGGATCCGCTCCTGTTCTAAGTGCCTTTCTAATTTGAAATGGACATACACAGAACAATGGTTGACAAAATAGGGACAGTAGACTGATCGCAGATGGGTTGCAATGCTGAAAGTATGCCAGAACTGATTGTTAGCATGACAGTTTGTTTGGGGTTCATGCACACTTTGAGCTTCTGTGCTGTAATAACCTAGTGACAATTCTTGATAGTGTACAGCTTAGTACCAAAAATAGGTTCTGCCCCAGGCTCAACTGGCTACTCTGTCTGGCAGTCAGCAAAAGGAATGACATACAGCAAATATTTTCAAGAAAGCATAAAACATCACTCTACCATATTGACTTTGAACAAGATGAGAAATTAAGATTATGCCCTTGAAAATCCAGCGTGTGGGATTACCAGTCTCCCCCTGAATTTACTGCTCTTCTCCTTGGAAATTTGTATCTTCTTTGGACTACTTTTACAGGAACATAATGTAGTCACCACTAGATTACTCCTCACTCCCTCCCCAATTTGTTTGCTCCTACATCACACTGAGTGCTAGTGAGGATAAGTGAGTGCGCTGCTTTGCTCTATGGAGTTGGCTGTAATGGACTGTACTTGTCTTCAACATCAGAAATTAGAGAGAAGAAAAAAAAGAACAGCCTTTATAGAAGTCCAGGTGATCATGGTTTAATTTTTTCCCTTAATTGCACACACACACAAAAAAACCTGACAGATGTTGTCTTTATTCTAACTATAGCCTCAGCATTTATAGATTGTTCAGGAGAAAATCAGTGTGATAACTTTTCCAACAACATATGTTCTAATAGCTGTAAAGACCATCAGACTCTTCAGTTGCTCAGAAGTAGGTTCCTGAAAGACTTTAAGGGTAGATCAATGCCAGGCACAGATTCCTGGAGAGAAGTTTCTCTTATCTGACATCAGCAGTACTGTAGTGGAGGATCCCTGTTCCTTTCTACTGGTCTAATATGATGGCATATTGTTGTAAAAAGTGAGAGCAGTCACTGTGTTCTGCTGGCACTTAGACTTCGCTTCTTTGACATGTTTTCCAGGCCTCCATTTTTGCTCGAGCCATGCAATCATTTCATCATTCTTCAAGTTAGAACAATCACCCCTGTGATACTGGAGGAATAAAACCAGATCGTGTCCTGGTATCATAGCAAGATCCAGGGCCCATGATTTGAAGGAATCCCTGTTATCAGTACTGTGTAAGGAAAAAAACATTTTAATACATACCCAAATCTCTCAAGTCTGCAAAATTAGACTGGAGGGAACAAGCTCTGAGGAGACCTCTGTAACTGTGTCTGACCATTGCATAAATAGTGCAAGAACAGCATATCTTGGGGTACAGTATTTGAGCATATCTCCTGCTTCCAGCTGGAATCAGAAAAGGATATTGGGATATGAAAAATAAGAAAGTAATAAGGAAATTAAACTTTCTCTAACATCATTTTTTTTTAAAAAAAAAGCTAGGTTCAAATGTTGGGCAGAGTTTCTGCTCGGTCTTTTATCCAAACCAGGTCACCTAACCCTAGTTTACCCTCCTTTCCCTTAGGTACAAATTGTTATATAGCTGAAGGGAAGAATCGCCCCAGTTAAGAAATACCAAAGGAAGAACTTGCCTCAGCTAGTTATAATAGCTGAAAGAACTTACCGGTACTCATTTTTAAACAAAGCTTCTTTTAAAAATTCACTGAAGCTTTTACACTTAAAGTAATCTGTTTTATTTCCTTTAATTTTTCTTGTCTGTTGGTTAGGGCACCCTGATGTTATGAGTTTTCCTAGCTGCATTTCCGAGCGAGTTCCCAAGAAACATTCCCATGCCACATAGGGTTTAGCTATCTGTGTTCTCTGAAAGGGTGTATCTTCCTGTGCTCTTTACTGACATTGCAGTGAATTCATGGAGTACAATAAATTCTCTTTGGGGTAATTCATAGGAAGTATTAAAGAAAAAGATGTTATAGATTTGTTTTCGGTACAGCACCCAGCATTGGAAAAACAATGTAGCAAACTAGCCATCTGTCTAAACACTCCTCAGCTTTTTCGTCCGAAGGCTATTTACTGAGTTCAGTGTTGAATGTTTGTCTGTCACTTGTGGGTTGCACAGAAGAACAGTTTCCTCTTGCATAAATATTTATACAGAAGATACCTGTGCTTAATATTGCTTATTTCTACTGTAACAAAAATGATGATAATGTTACTATTAAAATGGGCCAGGACAGAAATGTTAGGTAGTTACATCTCCAGGCAGCAGGTGCATTTGATTCTCGAGACTAACATGCTTCTCCAATTATTCTCAAAAAATCTCTTCTAATATCAACACTGTGGGCCAGATTATAGCTTTAGGCCACTGATTATATTAGCATTGGATGGGGTTGGCCTCAGAGGAGCTGCACAGCAACAAGAATTTCACCCTTTGCCTTTCTGGAGAGGTCAGGCATGTAGCAGTTCCAGTTCCAAGTGAAGAGGAGATAGGAAGGGGTTGGCTGTTAGGATGAAGGGATTCTCCTCACAGGGGTGCTGGAACAGTTTTTATAGTGGGGGTGCTGAGAGCCACTGAACCAGACTGTAAACCTTATATATAATGAAAACCACTTTGAGTCAGGGGGTGCTGCAGCACCCCTCACACTGCTAGTTCCAGCACCTATGTCCCCTCAATAAAGTTTGTCAAACTTGAGCAGATGGACCTGCTGGAGTTAGTTACTTTAGCTTTCTGGAAACAAACCGCACAGTTCAGGTGATGTATTCTGGAGTCATTTAATTTAATAGTGGGGCCTGATGTGCCCCACAATGGACTGATATTTGCCCCAAGAGACACTGAATAAAGTTCTGTCGCAGCAGAACTTGGTGGAACCCTTTGGGTCCCAGTGTTGCTGACTGGCCACTGGGAGGATACTGTGTTAAAAGTACACTTTCTTCACTTTAGCCTACAGCACTACTGCACATTCAATTGTAATATGCTCATAGCGTGAACTTGAAAATTATTGAGCACTTTCAACCCCTGTTGACTTCAGTGGAGTTGGCAGGATTGGTCCCTGTAACAGGTCGGTCACTCACCCGGCGGCGCCCCCGTCTGGTCATCACGGGAATTAGCTCTTTTTGACCCTGGAGCGCCCTCTGCCGGCCGACGTCCGCTCTTCACACTGGCCCCGTGTCCCTCCCGGACCCCGGAGCCCCTAGCTGAGGGTGCTGCACCCTTGCAGTACCCCCCTGGTCTTAGGGTCTCCCCTCCCTGGGGAACCCAACACCCACTATCCCCAACTTGCCTCAGATACGGCCACTGCCAGTCACCACTGCCTCAGTCTCTCTGAGGCTGACTGCAGTCTCATGGCTACTCATCACCGGCAAGAAGGGGTTGGCCTGCTGCTCTTATCAGCCCAGGGGCCGCCCCCTTGCAACCCTCAGTACCCCGTGGGTCAGGCCTTCCCTAGGCTCAGCAAGCTGGGGCCCTCTCACTAGAGCTTAGGCTCCCTGGCTCCCAGCTGCCTTGCCCTCGCCCTGTCCCAGTCTGGGTACTCTGATAAAGGCTCCCAGCAGCCAGGCCTTGCCTCCCTCTGCTTACAGAGGAGACTGCCCCCTTGCAATCCCCAGTACCCTGTGGGTCAGGCCTTCCCTAGGCTCAGCAAGCTGGGGCCCTCTCCCTAGAGCTTAGGCTCCCTGGCTCCCAGCTGCCTCACCCACGCCCTGTTCCAGTCTGGGTACTTTGCAGCCAGGCCCTGTCTCCTGCTGCCTACAGAGTAGACTGACCTCTCTCTATCTTGCCTCCCAGGCTTTTATTCAGTTTGGAATGTTTGGGGCGTGGCCACACAGCTGAGCCTGCTTTCCACTTAAGCCTGCTAGCAGGCTCCCAGCCACAAACCCCTTTCCTAGGGCTATCCCAGCCCTGGCCAGCAGGGAGCGGGGAGCACCCCGCTACAGTCCCCTAATGCCAACCAGCGTATGGAACACTGCGATAATTTCATTCTTAATTTTTGTGTAAAATAAATAAAATACTGACAATTTCCCTAATAAGGCAAAAGAACAGCAAACTTTAAAGTAATTGAATTACATAAATAGCATTGCCTTTTTTATTAAATGAAAGTAAATTTTTGACATTCAGGTGAAATCTGGATGAAATTTTAACGAGACAAGCCAGTTATATTAATAGGTTTTTCCTCAAGCCATTTCGTTCTCACTTCACTGGCTGGAAATTCACAAGAGATAATAATAAAAGCGTACACATGTTCCCAGCATGACTCCACAGAGAGTTTATTATATTGCATTCAACTGATTTAAAAAAGAATTTTTTCCCATTTAGTGTGGTGAAGTTTTTTATCCAGTTTTTATTTTGAAAATAAATCCAAAACTCTATTCTAGAAGAAAACTCCAGCCTGTAATTTTTTATATTATACTTACTTACTTATTTGTGATTCAGAAGCTTTGCTCATTTCACAGGTTATCTGCAATGTTATTCAGCAAACATGGTATATTCTTTCTCTCACAGGTTTTCTTTTACGTATTCTGTGGTTCACTTTTTTGCAGAAGTTGCAAATATTGCAAATAGCATAATTTGCTTTTATTGTAGTGTAATGTTCTTTCTCACGTACAAAGAGCAAAATAACACTTTCTAATAGAGATTATCCTTAGAAAAGCACTGTGGAGTAATCTGAGACTATGACAAATTCATTAGTGTCACAAATGCTTTTCGATACATCTTTTTCTTCAATATTAGATGACATTCTAAGTCTCATTTTAATTCTCTGCACCGTATATTTTTATTAATGGACCAAGTAGGAAAGTGCAAAACTTACATCCAAAACTTTCTGAAGTTCCAAAGGATTTGGATCTAGGTTTTTGTTTATGGCCCATCTCTTGTAACTTTATAATCACTATTAACCCTGTTATCTTTCCCATAATGAATCCCTGTAAACCTCCGTGAACTAATTCAGTCCAGGTATTTTACCTGCTCCTCCCTCTGTAGAGGTTTGTTTATAGATGTTTCTTAATCTTCCTTTCTCTTCCCTGTCATCTCTGAGTACTCCTCCTGGATTGATTAGAAACCTTCCTCACCCTTTGAGAATGGCATATGGTCACACACAATATATTCAGATGAAAGGGAAATACTTGACCAACATGTCTTAGCAGCTCTTTGATCTCCCTGCAGAAGGCTGGTGCATCTTCCAGCAGTTCCTTTCGTAAGATTTACAAATGAAACATTGTCTTGTTTGGGCAGAGATAACTACATGCTTCACATAGAGAGAAAAACTCTGATCACCTGCCCTATGCTGCTTGGGAAGGAGAATTCAGAGACAAATACAACGAAAGATGTGCTAGGAATAATAATTTCCTAGCAAATTGGCCAACGGGTTTTCACAGTATCTTCTAATTGGCGAGTAGGTACTGTTTTCCCCCACACACACATTCAGACACGAAAAACATTTCATTTTTCTTGAAACACACACTCGAGAAGTCCAGTTTCCTGATTAATGTGAGACTACCTTTTTGTGTCACATCATATAGTAAAACATATGCTGGTGATATTTAATGCTTTGGCTTGAAGAGATATTCAACATTTATTCTGAACAGTATATTCCTTGTTGGGAAATATTTTGGGCTTCCCTGTTGGGAAATCCAGGACTTCATTAAGAGCAGGATAGAGCTCTGTAAATTATATGTTCATGAGTATAGTGCTATATCCTATATAGAAATTAAATGAATGGATATGTTGAATGTGTTCTGAAGAGTGTGGGTTCCTTATTAAACCTCCATTGAAAGATCTGTAGGATCAGCAGATGTTCACTAAACAGCCACTTTGATACCATTCTGTAGCACAATATTGAAAGTTGGAAATGCTGATCAGTTTAGTCTGTGATATTCTCCCCAAATCCCACTTCCTGAAAATTTCCAACATAACGCTGATTTACCTCTGCGCATGTCAAGCATCTAGATAAACAAATAGGAGGATGAAGACATTTGACACTGTGAATTGCAGATTAGATAGATTCTACCAGTTTTACTGATGCTGACAATGGAAAGAAGGCTATTGTGTTATCAGAGACTGCAATAACTTGGGCAGTGTGTCCACCCCCATTTGGGTAGTTAATTGTCCTTCCATCACTTGCAAACTCTATTCAAGAATCATTTGACCTATCAATGATTCCAGCTCTACATGGAACAGGAATGCTACAGCTAAGTACTCCTTTTATACCAAAAAATTAGAAAGGTATGTGCCAAATACACAAGCAAGAGAAAATGATTGATCTCTAGAAAGGGTTTTCAATTTATAAAGTTAGACAAGGAGTAAATATTAATGATTGATGACTTCAGGATATTGGATATCATGATACTTCCTCCATCTATCACCTCATTGTTACATCCACTTTGAAAATGAAGATCTACCAGTAAAAATGATGAATCAAGGATAAACAGGTATTATGGTAAGCCTACTGCATAGCTAATACGCAGTCATCACCAACCATTCCATTTAAGAAACATCTTTTTAAAGACTTCTCTTGCATCATAGATTCTACTGTATAGGCAGAATCCAAACTATAGACACAGCTAACATAAAATCACCAGGAATAAATGACTTAGAAGCAAAGAGTTTCTCTTTAGCCTTTATAACGTCAGATCCATAAACTAAGCATTATACAGCGGTACTAAGGGAATTTTACCTGGTTATAACATTTTAGCATAGGGTTGCAATATTTCACAGATTTCAAAATACTAAAATATTTTATTTTGCAGTAAATCCTCAGGAATAAAAATACATATTCAGCTATCGCACTGGTTGTGGAAAATGTCTGTGTTTGGGTGATTCAAAGAAGCCAAACAGATTCTGGCAACTGACACTCATTTAAATAAAAAATGAAGTCAGACAAAAATAAAAGCTGATTTTAACATCTTACCTAGTACTATTTGATTCCAAAAAGAAATGGAAACCACCTTACAGGGAAGAGTGCATAATTGAAGAGACTATTCTTGTCTCTCACCTGTAGTAACAAGCTTTACAATATTTTATTGCAGTAATTACTGTATCTTGCTGATCAAAAATAATTATCATTGCTATAGCAACTTCAGCTGGAAAGAATGATGGGGGTGGGTGGGAACTGCAGTAAACCAGAGTTTCTTGATAGGACTATACAGCATGTTTCTCTTTTTGTTTTGTTTTGTTCACAGGATGAACTTTTATGATTTCACAAATCTGTTGTATGCTCCTGTGCATCCAAGAGAAAAATGAGGGAGGTCACATCAGCATAAAAATACAATGAGTCACTTAAGTTTTCCACGAGTAGATATGTATTAGTGACTCGTTGGTGGCTTAGTGGTTGAATCATGGTATTTAGAATGTTTGGATTCCCTGGAATCACAAGCTCACATCTTGTGAGGGCAGACTCAGCCCTTAAGGGACATAAATCTGGTTCCATGCAATTTACTGTTTGTGGGTCTTAAAATTTGGTTCCATTGTCAGCCGTGCAACAATATTAGATCCTTTGATTCTTATTTTCAGAAGAGGGATTTGCCATAGTGCTGTTAGCCAAAACTTTTCTTCCCCGCACCTTTGTGCAATATAATATGCAACCGTTGATTTGTCACCCTCCAACCCAGAAATGGCTGCCTTTCAGCAGTGCTTTATTTCAACTCAGTTTGAAAAGTACTTCAGGGATCCTTCGGGATAAAGAATAACTTTCTTCAAAAGCACCTAAGTAACTTGGGCACCTAAATTCCATTTTCAAAAGTGATTTAGGCACTCCTGAAAATTTTACTCAAAGCCTTTAATTACATAACATAGTATTTCAAATAATACATCATCACATTTTTTAAAAAAATCCTTAAATACATATTAACAGCCCAAATACTTTGTTAATGTAATGGTAAGAGTGCCAAGTGATACCTAGTTACAGTAGGGGTCGGCAACCTTTCAGAAGTGCTGTGCCGAGTCTTCATTTATTCACTCTAATTTCAGGTTTCATGTGCCAGTAATACATTTTAACGTTTTTAGAAGGTCTCTTTCTATAAGTCTATAATATATAACTAGACTATTGTTGTATGTAAAGTAAATAAGTTTTTAAAAAAATATTTAAGAAGCTTCATTTAAAATTAAATTAAAATGCAAGGAACCCTCTCTCCCTCCCACCCGCCACCCCCGAATGGTGGTCAGGACCTGGGCAGTGTGAGTGCCAATGAAAATCAGCCCACGTGCTGCCTTTGGCACACGTGCATAGGTTGCCTACCCCTGTATTTTCTTGTCATGGGAAATGTCAGCAGTCAGGGGGTATACATGATGCTGGTCTCTGGACTTAGTAATGGGTAAATGCAGGTAGCATCACAGAATGAATCCTCAGGGCAACGTGAAGGGGTAGTAACAGTTAGCCAGAGTTAAGGTTGTGCTGCAAGGGTGCTGAGGATCTTAACTCTGTATTTCCTGGTTTTCCAACATTTTAGTCTGTATCCCTTCCTAGTTTTTGGAGGACTGAGTGAGGCTGAATTTGATATTCTGGATGGGAACGAGACACCACTGGGCAACTTTACATGCATTAATGGAATTTCTGGGCAGTTAACATCCTCCTTTTTAAAAATGGTTCTCAGTGCCTTCATGTTTTATAGAACGGCCCTCCAGTCTCCAGTCTTGCTTACGTTGTCTCCAGTCTTGCTGCCTGTCCAGCACAGCCTTTCCCTCTCTTCCTGCCTCTGGGTGGGCATCAGCAGGGAGCCCACATATTGAGGAGCTGGGCAGAGAGGGTGCAAGAATTGATCGTGAGTCAATGTGAGAGCATGTTTTTTTGGGGGGGAGGCTAGATGTGGGGAAGATTGCAGGGGCACTCCCTACATTTCCAGCTGCGCAGATTTGGTCCCTTCCTATCTGTTCTGCTCTGTTCTACCTCTCCTTTTTCCCTAGAAGCAGCAGCAAGGAGAAAAGTCAGCCTGCAGCCCCATTCCCCACTAATGAGAGGAGATAGTTCTAAGTTTCTTTCCCTGATCAAGGAGCAATGGAAGGAAAGAGAGTTCCATCCCCCTCCGTTGTCCTGGTGCAATAGTCATGGTGAGAAATTGTTGAGGAGTAGGGAAGGGGGCAGGAGAGAAGGCAGGCTCAAATGGCTCCACTTATCTTGTCCCTAAGACCCTTTGTTTCCAGTTCTTATTTTAGCGTTTTAACTGTGTCCAGTTTGGGGCCCCACACTATAAGAAAGATGTGGAAAAATTGAAAAATTGAAAAATTGAGTCCAGAGGAGGGCAACAAAAATGATTAGGGGGCTGGAGTACATGACTTATGAGGAGAGGCTGAGGGAACTGGGTTTGTTTAGTCTGCAGAAGAGAAGAATGAAGGGGGAGGTGGGGATTTGATAGAAGCTTTCAATTACCTGAAAGGGGGTTCCAAAGAGGATGGATCTAGACTGTTCTCAGTGGTACCAGATGACAGTACAAGGAGTAATGATCTCAGGTTGCAGTGCGGGAGGTTTAGGTTGGATATTAGGAAAAACATTTTCACTAGGAGGGTGGTGAATGGAGGAATGGGTTACCGAGGGAGGTTGTGGAATCTCCTTCCTTAGAGGTTTTTAAGGTCAGGCTTGACAAAGCCCTGGCTGGGATGATTTACATGGAGATTGGTCCTGCTTTGAGCAAGGGGTTGGACTATATGACCTACTGAGGTCCCTTCCAACCCTGATATTCCGTGATTCTATGATTTGCTGGGACTTTATCATGTTCACTACAAACATTTTAAAAGGGTGAAAGTCTATTTTCTGGGTAAATATCCGGATTAATATTGGGAGAGGTAGGAGGATAGAAAAATTAACAAACAGAGAAAACTAAGACTGTGTCCACTTTACATATGTGCTATCGTGGCACAATTGCAGCTATGCTGCTTGCCATAGGGTATATACTTGCTACAACAAGATAAATCTTGATGGGTGAAATCATTTTTGGGAGATCAAAGCCATAGGAGAAGCCCCAGGTGTGGGCATACAAGTTATAAGAACCATATGATTTTGTAAACACAGCTTCCCTAAAAAATTGTATGTCATGTGGCTCAGATAATCCCAAATCTGGACAACTAGCCCCAACTCATGCCCCCATGACACACAACGAATTTTGAGAAAATCCATCAGCATGTGGATTTTACTGTTTAAAAGATTATTATTGGAAACAACTTTCAATCTTAGCTGTAGCAGAGCTGACACTCTACAATGTGTTGCTTCTCTACTGCTGTGCCCTACTTTGTGTATAAAGTCACTTCTACACAAGGGGCATATCAAATGAGACAAGGGCTGCTGCAGAGCCTTCCTGCCTTCATTTCCCACCTTTGCCTATGCAGTATTTAATTCAGCACAATGCATGCTCGTCTGTTCATGCTAAGTGGCTAATGTTAGCCCAGAGTTCATACATTCAACCTGTTCTACTTAGAATATTGGTATAAAGTGCTTTAAAACTATATTCTACATACATATGAATTTTCATAACTTTCAAAGCAAACCCAAACTTCAGTGACATTCTTTTATAAGGGCTATTTTCCCGACAAACATAAAAACTTCGCTTTTGGGGGCTAGATCTGGTCCCCCAAAAAAGGATGGGTTTTTTTGTTTGGTTTTTTTTTGGTTTTTTTTTTTAATTGCAATAGGAAATCTATTTTATTCACTTGTATTTAAAACAAAAGTGGAAACTTTTCCTCAAACTTATTTTTAGGCAGAAAACCAGCGTGGAAAACTTCATCCCAAAAGGTGAACATTTCAGAAAGCTAGGAGCTACTGAAAACAGGGCTTTTATTTTATTTACATTATAGTAATATTTAAAAGCCCCAATTGAGATCAGAGTTCCATTGTGCTAGGTGCTTTACATATACGTAGTCAGAGAGAGACCCTGCATTGAGGACCTTCGGTCTAAGTAGATAAGATGGACAAAGCGGGGGAGAAATGACATTTTATCTTCGTTTTTACAAATGGGGAAATGAGGTACAAGCAGAATAAGTGACTTGCGCAAAGTCATATGGGAAATATAGTAGAACTGGGAATTGAACCCGGATCTTCTGAGTTCCAGTCTAGTGCCTCATAAAATATTAAATGGAGTGCTAATAATAGCTGACATTAGCATATTGTCTCCTCATTGATATGTCATAGTTTATAAAATAGTTCTGAAATACCTTGAATAGAAAATGTGTTACAAAATTAGTTTCTAAACAATAGATTAGATGGTGGATGTAAAAAATCTGTTTACATAAGTGTTGTTGCTATTTGTAAAATATTTTCTGCACTTTTGTTTTTGAATTTCCTTTAAGTGACTCTGGTCTTGATTTAACATCTCTCATGAACAGTATTTCAGTGATGTTCTGTTTATTCTAAATGTCAGTTTGGATGAACACCATCTTGTGCAATGGTAAGGAGGAGAGACCTAAGGTAGAATAAATTGTTTTATCAGGGTTTTGATATGATATCATAAGGTGTTATACTTGAGAATGTGATCTATATATAAGAGTTGTTGAAGATATCCAAGGAGGATCATTTTGTGCATTTACTGAATATGTGAGCACCAACTTTTCCAAAGAGTTGTGCAGATAGCACTTTAACTTTGAATTCATGCATCTCCTGAAAGCATAGAAGAGCTCTTTAATTTAGCAGCCAAAGGCTCCAAAAAAGTTGCAAATATTTTTAATGCTGCGCTTATTTAACCATTAGAACAATTTACCAAGTCATATGATGGATTCTCCAGATCCCTTAGTCATTCAATCTTGATTTAAAGTCTTTCTAAAAGATATGCTGTAGCGCAATAAGAAGTTATGGGCTTGTAGCAATTAGGTTAAATATCATGCTCTGTGTTATGCAGGAGGATAGACCAGATGATCATAATGGTTCCTTCTGGCTTTAAAATGTATGACTCTCAGGAAGCAGTTCATATTGCCTACCATTGTTTCCTAGGTAAGTTGTTAATGATTCTCCTGTTTATAATAATCAAAGTTTATAAGTAATCAAAGTACATTTTGGGATTAAAGAAATTCTGATTTCTATTCAGTTTTCATTTTACATTGGTTATCACTTTGTTGTTTTATTGAGAAACTAATATGACAATGAAAAATGTTTAGATATTGGCCAAATATCACACAATTAAGCAATTTGACATAGGAATGTGAAAAACAAAATTTAACAGTAAAAGGCTGGACTAAATACATAGACTTCATCTGTTCAAAGTAATAATAAAGACATCAGCAGGGAAATCAGTCATGAACATATATTATTTGTGTGCACTTAAGCTGGACAGATAGGATAATGGATGTAGTATGTGCCAGATGTTACATTTCCTGAAAATAGATATGTTAAAGAAGCTCACAAGTGGTTGTCAATGCCCCTTTCATTACCCTATCAGTCTAAATTTATCCATTTGAAATAAGCATCTTAGTTAGTCTGAACTTGGGCTTCACCTTAAATCTTTTGCGGCTTGGTCTTGCAAATTATGCCAAGCTATATTAATATTACACAGTTATTCAGATTTTCTAGCAAGTTAAAAAGATGCCGGTATTTGGTTAATTATACCTCAGTTTGAAACAAACAAAAATACAGTTTGCGAACTTAGTGTTAAAACCCAGTTATTTCTTTGCAGTTACTTATAAAAATTTGGACCTTTTTTTCTAAACCACATGCATGCACAACTTGCAGTTTGAATAAGAATAATAGTAGAGAAATGACCGTGTAGACATTCAGCAAGTCATTTATGTACACTCCCATCCTGTCTGCATGCATGGAAATGTGGGCTGTAAAAGATGCATTTCATTTAGGTTTAGTACTGTATAATGTTAGAGTACACATTCTCAAGGCCACTTTATTTTTACATGTTTTGTAAAATGTTAAATACATTTATGGTGCCATATAAAAATTTAAATAGTTCATCTTTACTTATGGGTAAGTACCAGAAAGGTGTGTATAGTAATCTTTACAGGAAGGAGCTGTTCATAAACAGGTGATCCTATTTACTTTCAGTGGACTGTGCATGAGTAATGGTTGGTTTGTAGTACTGGTGTAACCATGTTGGTGACAGAGATAAGATAAGATAAGATAAGATAGTATCTTTTACTGGGTCAACTTCTGTTGGTGGAAGCAATAAGCTTTCAAGCTTTACAGAGCTCGTTCTCTGGTCTGGAGAAAGTAGCCGGTGTCTGAGCTATATAAAGGTCAGACAAATCGTTTTAAGAATAAGGGTTTCACACAAGCCATAGAAGACCCACTTAAAATGAAATTGGCAAATTAAAGATTAGCATGCAGTAGTGTTATAAATTATTGTAAGGAGCCATAGTTAAGTGTCTCTTTAAGTCCATGGTTTTTAGTGTCCAGCAGAGTGATGAGTTTAAAGATCCCAGGTAAGTCTTTTGAAGAAGTTGTGCAGGTTTCCTTTGAGGACGAGGGCTGAGAGGTCAGACTTACAGCAACCACTGTGAACAGTGTTTGCCCACAAGTGATATGGTGTTTTTGTCTTTTTATCGTTTTTCTGTGAGAATTCATCTGAGTGTAGTGCTTGTCTGTTTTTTTTACCAACATAGTTGTTGTTGGGGCATGTTGTGCACTGGATGAGGTACACCACATGTGAAAGGCATGTGTGGGACCCATGGATCTTGAAAGGTGTTGTGGAAAGTATTGATTCACGTAGTTGTGAAGATATGGACTTTAGATGGGAACACAATGTACTTTTTTTTAAAAAATAATGTTTTAAACTTTTGCATTAAAAAACACAGCTCCATTCTAGTGGTTAAGCTATGGTATTCAATAATTTTACTGAGGGGTTCTTGTTGAAAATAAGTAAACAAACAATTTGGGATATTCTTAGCAGATTTTGGGTTTACACCAAAGAAGATGAGGATTGGAAGAGACCTCAGGAGGTTATCTAGTCCAACCCCCTGCTCCAAGCTGGAACAACCCCAACTAAATCATCCCAGCCATGGCTTTGTCAAGCCGGGCCTTAAAAACCTCCAAGGATGGAGATTCTACCACCTCCTAGGTAACACATTCCAGTGCCTCACCACCCTCCTAGTGAACTAGTTTTTCCTAATATCCAACCTAGACCTTCCCCACTGAAATTTGAGACCATTACTTTTTGTTCTGTCATCTGGTACCACTGAGAACAGCCTAGCTCCATGCTCTTTGGAACCACACTTCAGGTACTTGAAGTCTGCTATCAAATACTCCCTCACTCTCCTTTTCTGAAGACAAAATTAGCCCAGTTCCATCAGCCTCTCCTCAGAAGTCACATGCCCCAGCTCTCTAATCATTTTAGTTGCTCTCCAATGGACCCTCTCTGATTTATCCACATCCTTTCTGTAGTGGGGGGAGGGCCCAAAACTGGACACAATACTCCAGATGTGGCCTCACCAATATCAAATAGAGGGAAATAACCACTTCCATCTATCTTCTGGCAATGCTTTTACTAATGCAGCCCAATATGTCATTAGCCTTCTTGGCAACAAGGGCACACTATTGACTCATATCCAGCTTCTCATCCACTGTAATCCCTGAGTCCTTTTCTGCAGAACTGCCGCTTAGCAAGTTGGTCCCTAGCCTGTAGCAGTGCCTGGGATTCTTCCGTCCTGAGTGCAGGACTCTGCATTTGTCCTTATTGAGCCTCATCAGGGTTATTTTGGCCCAATCCTCCAGTTTGTCTAGGTAACTCTGGATCCTATCCCTGCCCTCCAGCATATCTACCTCTCCCTTCCATCTTAGTGTCATCCATGAATTTGCTGAGGGTGCAATCCATCCCATCATCCAGATCATTAATGAAGATGTTGAACAAAGCCAACCCCAGGACCAACCCTTGGGGAACTCCGCTTGATACCAGCTGCCAAATGGACATCGAGCCATTGATCACTACCCATTGAGCCCGACAATCTAGTCAATTTTCTACCCACTTTATAATCCATTCATCCATTTCATACTACTTTAAGTTGCTGGCAAGAATACTGTGGGAGACTGTATCAAAAGCCTTGCTAAAGTCAAGGTATATCACATTCACCACTTTCTCCATACCCACAGAGCCAGTTATCTCATCAGAGAAGGCAATCATGTTGATTTGGCATGACTTGCCCTTAGTAAATCCATGTTGACTGTTGCTGATCATCTTCCTCTCCTCCAAGTGCGTCAGAATAATTTGTGAAAATATAGCTAGTAAATTCTGTATTATCTTCCTATTCACTTGTCAATTCAGTGTAATTTTATTGAGCTAGCAGTATGTGCACAACTGCTACATTTAATTTTTTTAGGTCACCATCCCAATGGAATTATGATTACCCATCGGATGTGCACATCCCTAGAACATTGTTATTAAAATGGCTGCACAGTGGGCCAATATATCTGGGGAACGAGTGACCCATTCTGCTAAATGTCAGTGCAATGTTTCTACACCAGAGAGTTATGGGAAAAGATGGGTTCTAAGCCTGGCAGTTATCTTTATAAAAATTAATATTCTAAAATCATTTCGAAAGCATCCTCAGCCGATGTAAATGTGTGTGGCCTAGCTGAAGTTAATGGAGCAGTGTCGATTTTCACTAGCTCAAGAGCTGGACCTTCGTGTGTTATGTGATCCTCTAAGCCTCATTTGCTGGGATAATTGTGGGGGCATCTACCTTCCATTGTTGTTTGGGAGAAGGCATGTTCTATCAGAGAGACTCTATGGGGACATAAATTTGAGCTATACAACCTTTTGAAAGATGCTCTTCCTTTGTTGACCTTCAGTCTGACTGGGTACAGCATGCCACTGCCATTAGAATGCTGAAGGATGCTGTGCTGAAATATCACTCCTATAAGCTTGCCAGATGGTATTTGACCCCACCCCAGAAAAAAGACAGCTAAGGTAGCTGTGTAGTGCTGAAACTGGTATTACATAGCCAATTTTGGTGTGGTAAGAAGTGTTCCATTGAAGTAGGGAGCAGGCACTGAATTAGAATGCTCTAGAAGAGGAAATGCATTTGGGCTAGATAGAGCCTATGGAGTGTGTGGAATGCACTTGTCAGCACTTACTTTTGTGCCAATAAGTTAGATAAGTGTTACTGTTTACATACCAATTTGCTCTGTTATTCAATAATCTGGGCAGTAACCAGGGCAACCTTTCCATCATATTAATTACTTCAAAGATACACATCTTCACAAAGAAATATGCATGCCAATAGGTTACATAGACATCTGGAGAATTTACAGTGTGTTTTGCATATTTACTGAAACTATTTTCTAAACACAATTGTCTCAGGTTTTAGGGCTTGCTCCAAAGTCCAGGGGAAGACCTCCCATTGTCTTCAGTGGGTTTTTGATCAAGCCTTTAATGCCTATTTAATAAACAAAACACTTGGAGTGCCACACCTACTTTCATAGGGGTGTGTCGGAACCAGTGTGTCTGGTCAATATGCATCTCTCCAATGGGGCATCAGCCTACCTGTGTCAGTCTTCAGATTTTTAAAATCACCTTTAGGCTTGGGAGAAGGCGTTTTGAACTGTATTTAACTTCTCATAATTTTTTTTCTCAGATCAAATTACCTCTATTGTCTCTAAAAATTAGCTTTAATTAGATGTATTTTGAGCCATATAAATTATAGGGTGAACTGAGATCTGCTAATCCTACCTAGGAGATTGCTACCCATTCCTTAACCCAGCTATCTCGTACAGGAGCTGAAGGCTTTCATCTTAACTGAGTCCAAAAGTAAATCTCAGGAGTTCCTGTGTAATTGGATCAGGTGTCTTTCTGTGACATCTTGGTCTATAATGTTTGGAGTTGCTTCAGATCTTTGGTGGTGAAGGGAAAGCCAAGGCAGGGCTAGAATAGTAGATGGTACTGAAGACTGGGATTGAAATATTAAGGTATGTGGAGGTCTAGGGGTAGAATAGAAAGGGGTCTTGCAGGTCTGGATGAGGGGAGTGCAGTGGAGGAAATCTTATATATCAAAATTCAGTGGCTGGATATTGAATCTAGATGAATTTAAAATAGAACTGAGGTATTCATTTTTAACAGTGAACATAATGGAAGTTAAGGAGCAACTTAAGGGATGTGGTAGATTCTCCATCACTTGGGGTCCTTAAATCAGAAGTGGATGTCTTTATAAAAGAGAGATTCTAGGTCAGCCACAAGTTATTGGGATCTTTGCAGGAATGTGTGTGTGAAAATCTATGGCCTGGAAGTCTAGCTAATGAATATAATGATCCAGCGGGGACTCAACATCCATGAGTTTTTTGGGAAGGGTGTGTGTTTGTGCATGCACAGGGCATGGCTCTGACATTGTTTAAAACTGTACTACAGTAGGTATAGCTATGTTAGCAGGTTTTTGTGGAGCATCTCCCTGACATTCCATAGATATCCTATATGAGTAGAACCTGATTTCAATAATCAAAACAAATTAGCTAGCTAGTTACAATAAGCAATAAGCCACTCCAATAGGTTTACTTTTTCTTTTTGTTAGGTGTGGTACTTCTGGCTGTCAAAAGCTTTTGTGCAATCAGTGCAGTAATTTCAGACCATAGAATTTTAAATGATCATGGACAGCGATCATCTCTTTCTTATGTGTACAATAGCTAGCATGACGGGCCTGTAGTACCATCACAATATAAATAATAGACACCTAATACAGTAGCCTTGATCAATTTGATTGTTGCATGAATACTGCACTATGCCTAAGGGGCAGGACAAGACGCAAAAGTTAAGGGCTCAGACTCAAAATGCTAAAACTTTTTGGAAACTGGGAAGAAATATTTCTGAGATCTTCAGAGCAAAAGATAATGAGGAAGCAGCTCTATAATTTATTGCAATCAGATAGTATGCCAACAAAAAAAGGAACAATTAGTAAGGTTTCCCAGTCAGTAGGTATTTCTCCTAAAATAAGTGATCTATTGCCTGGATGTGTAATTAGGACCATGTAATAATAGGTTGAGTATCACTAACTCTCTGTGAAATAGGGGGAAAAATCCATCCTATCAATAATTGTAGGTTTGTGTTTGTCTCTCCTTCCCCTCCTCCTCATCAATCTTAACATACATCTCCTTCTAGCTCACAGTACCCTTAACTGTCATTAACAATGCAAGACAAACCCAAGAAAGAAAACAACAGAACACCACTGGCCATCACCTACAGTCCTCAGTTAAAGCCTCTCCAACGCATCATCAGTGATCTACAACCCATCCTGGACAATAATCCCTCACTTTCACAGGCCCTGGGAGGCAGACTAGTCCTGGCCCACAGATAACCTGCCAACCTCAAGCAGATTCTCACCAGCAACAGCACACCACGCACAACAACTCCAATTCAGGACCCAATCCATGCAACAAACCTCGATGCCAACTCTGCCCACATATCTACACAAGCAACACCATCACAGGACCTAACCAGATCAGCCACACCATCACTGGTTCATTCACCTGCACATCTACCAATGTCATATGTGCCATTATATGCCACCAATGTCCCTCTGCTATGTACATCAGCCAAACTGGACAGTCCCTATGAAAAAGGATAAATGGACACTAATCAAATATCAGGAATGGCAATATACAAAAACCTGTAGGAAAACACTTCAACCTGCCTTGACACACAATTACAGATTTAAAAGTCACCATATTGCAGCAAAAAAACTTCAAGACCGGACTGCAAAGAGAAGTTGCAGAGCAGCAATTCATTTGCAAATTTGATACAATCATCTCAGGACTGAATAGAGATTATGAATGGCTAGCTAACTACAAGAGCAGTTTATCTTCTCTCACTGTTCACACCTCCAATTCAGCTGCTAGAGGAATACCTCACCTTCCCTGATCAGGGCCGGCGACAGGAATTTTGGGGCCCCGTACGCCAGTCTCCCGCCGCCCGCGGGGCCCCCCCTGCCAGTTTCCCGCCGCCCGCGCCCCCCCCCCGGCCGATCTCCCACCGCCCCCGGCCCCCGCGCCCCCTGCCAGTCTCCCGCCGCCTGCGCTCCCCCCCCCCCGTCTCCTGCCTCCCGCGCCCCCCCCCGGCCGATCTCCCGCCGGCCAAGGGCCCCCCCCCCCCCGCCGGTCTCCTACTTCCCGCGGCCCCCCCGGCCGGTCTCCCGTGGCCCCTCCCCGGCCGACCTCCTGCCTCCCGCGGCCCCCCCCCGCCGATCTCCTGCCTCCCGCGGCCCCCCCCGGCCGATCTCCAGCGGCCCCCCCGCCGGTCTCCTGCCTCCCGCGCGCCCCCCCCCCCCGCCGATCTCCTGCCTCCCGCGGCCCCCCCCCCCCGGCCGATCTCCAGCGCCCCCCCTGGCCGGTCTCCGGCCTCCCGCGCAACCCCCCCCGCCGATCTCCTGCCTCCCACGGCCCCCCCCCGGCCGATCTCCCACGGCCCAAGCACCACCCCCCGCCGGTCTCCTGCCTCCCGCGGCCCCCCCCCCATCCTATCTCCAGCGCCCTCCCCCCCCGGCCGGTCTCCTGCCTCCCGCGGCCCCCCCGCCGATCTCCTGCCTCCCGCAGTCCCCCCCAGGGCCGATCTCCAGCGCCCCCCCCGCCAATCTCCTGCCTCCCGCGGCCCCCCCCCCGGCTGATCTCCCACGGCCCCCCCCTGGCCGGTCTCCTGCCTCCCGCGCCCCCCCCGCCGATCTCCTGCCTCCCGCGGCCCCCCCCCGGCCGATCTCCCGAGGCCCCGCCCCCAGCCGGTCTCCTGCCTCCCGCGCCCCCCCCCCCGCCGATCTCCTGCATCCCGCGGCCCCCCCCGGCCGATCTCCCGTGGCCCCCCCCGGCCGGTCTCCTGCCTCCCGCGGCCCCCCCCCGATCTTCTCCCTCCCGCCCCCCCATCTCCCACGCCCCCCCCTCCCCCCCCGCCCGGTCTCCTACCTCCAGCGGGCCCCAACCCCTGCATGTGCTGTGGCCGCATGGCCGGCCGGGAGAAGCAAAGGGGGGCGGGGCTGGCTGCCGGGAGAAGCAAAGGGGGGTGGGGGAAGCTGCTGGGGGCCGGGGGAGGGGGCTGGTGAGCGCGGCAGCGGCTGCCCGAGCCGCGCCTCGCTCACAGCCCCGGCCACAATGGTTACAGCTGTACCAGCCCCGGACTTCAGGGGGCCCCCCCTGAAGTCCGGGGCCCGGTACAGCTGTAACCGTTGTACCACCCTGTCGCCGGCCCTGTCCCTGATTAGAGATGATAAGCTGGTTCAGCCTTATTGGACCCACCCTGTTATCTCTAACCTGGTTCTTGCCTACCTATCTATACCTGCCCCTGGACACTTCCACTGCATGCATCCAACGAAGTGGGTATTAGCCCACCAAAGCTTATGCTTCAATACTTTAGTTAGTCTTTAAGGTGCCACAGGACTCTTTGTAACTTCTACAGTACCCTTAATGGTCACTTTTACAGATAATGTTCAATATGCTGCTTGAAAGAGAAAAATCAATTTCCCATTTGGTAATATTTTTGAACTTTGTGTGTGTTCACAACAACAATTTATTTGTGATAATTTTATATCACTTTTTTGTTTCTTTTCTCTTTCCTTTTTTTTTCTAATAGGAAAATATCTCTGTTAGAAACCAAAATCACACACAGAAAATTGTGTAATTTGAGGGAAAGCATGCCCATTTTCAGTCATTGGCTTAGGTACTGTAAAGGAATATGATGAGTAAAAGATGACACCGTTAATTTAGAAATTATTTCCTAGTTAATACAGCAGATTCCCTGCCCATCCATCCCCAGGCTTATGTAGTCTTAGCAAATTATTTAGTTAAATAAACATGTTACACCTGCTGCAGAAGAAATATTCTGCAAAAATATGCAGGTATTTTAAGTAAAAGCCCTAAAAGATCCAGCAAAGAAAGATTACATATGTCCTGGATAAATTCCTGAAGGCAGATAATGAGCACATATTTCCTTTTTAGAGAAATATTGAGTGATGATAATATGCTAGGTGATGTACATAACAGTGGAGACAAATGAGTACCTTAACTGCGTTTGGGGTCTGCACAAAACAAACAATATGCACAGCTAGTGCACTAGCTGTTCATCTGTAAAGGTACTGAGGACTGATTATAAAAATGTTCTAACTATAAGGGTAGTTAGGCTCTGGAATAGGCTTCCTAGGGAGGTTGTGAAATCCGCACCATTGCAGGTTTTTAAGAAAAGTTTGGAGAAACACCTGTCAGGGCTGGGCTAGGTTTACTTGGTCTTGCCTCAGCTCAGGGGGCTGGACTCGATGGCTTCTTGAGGTTCCTTCCAGCCCTACATTTCTATAGTTCTATGAAAGATGACACCCCTGGCAACTGATTTTGCATGTTCGTATTCATCCACAGATCATGTATAGTACCAATACAGACCTCTCCTTGCGGTTGAACTACGTTTGTGTACCAGATCTATCATGGTGGCTCTAACAAGGTGTCAGAATGAAACCCTAGGATAAAAATGCAGAGAATGAAGAGCTAATTCCTAGACCAAGACTTTGACTTCCATTCCCAGGAAGGGAGACTGCTCTGCTGTGTTAGTACCTGGCAGCAAGGGATGGACCTCGTCCTACGGCCTGTTGAGAGGGCAGTCTGCTGAAAGCTGCTGCTAGATGGAGGAAGGATGTATATTTTTACATCTGCTGTTTTCTGTTGTGGAAGGAAGATAGAAATTAAATTACAAAGCCTAGATAATGACTATTACATTCTCTTCAAGAGGCTATTGCAGCTTATTGCTGGATTCCTGGCATCCTGTTTGTTTTGCTTCTGTGGAGAGTAGCTGTCCATCCAAAGCTTTAGCTAGAACCACGAAGATGTACCTCTCACTTAGATGGCTTGGTTAGCTTTCAGTTTCCATGAGTCATCAGTCCTTGGTGTCTCTGCTAAGGCTATCAACAAGCGGGTCAATTGTGAAGTTAAGGTTTTGGTTGTAGACACACGTTCACTAGAAACAGGCTTAAGACCCATCAACCTTTGACTTAAATTCACCCAAAGTTGGTAGTGAACAATGGCATAGAGGAAATAATTTATTTATACCATTATTAACATCCTGGAAGAATTTAAAACAATGATGGTTCCCATTACCAATCCCCTTCCAAATATACTAGTTGGAAAATGAAAATTCACTTGGGTAAACTTCTTTTTAGAACTTACATTTAACTATAAAAACCTGAAACTGAATCAATCCTACATAGGTTTTTGCTATCCATAAAAATACAACATACATCCAGTTTTTTAACAATACATAATCACAAAAATAATCCATGTGGACCTTTCCATAACTCATGATTGTTCTGTGTATAAAGAACTGCTAAAGGAAGCCACTTGCAATGAGCAAGTCTTGTTGATCCTACATATTCTTGTGCACCTGACATTTTGTCTATTAACTAGATATTTACATATATACAGGTACAGAGCACCTCTGTAACAGTATGTTTGTTTGTACAGTATCTAAAATTACAGCAACAGTACTATACCAGCAGCTTTGATTACACTCTGAGCTGACTAATGAGACTAAATCTACTCTTGCTAGTAGTGCAGGCTAGTATTCCCAGCATCATCTTTGTGTATATGGAGTGAGGATCTACTCATATATTCCTGTCAAGAATCAGGGTGGTAGCCGTGTTAGTCTGGAATAGCAAAGTTAACAAAGTCCTGTGGCACCTTAAAGACTAACTATAAAGTTTTGAAGCATGAGCTTTTGTGGGCTAATACCCACTTCGTCGGATGCAGGCAGTAGAAGTGTTCACAAACAGGCAGTTATAGAAAAGTAGGTAAGAGCCAGGTGGGAGGTGAAAAGGTTAGTCCAATTAAGCTGAGCCAGCTTGTTATCTCCGATCAGGGAGTGTGGATTATTCGTCTAGCATTTGAATGGGGTGTGTGGACATGGAGAGATGAGAAACAATGTCTGTAATTAGCCAACCATTGTAGATCCCGGTTCAATCCCAAAGTGTGTGTGCTGAATTTGCAAATGAATTGAAGCTCTGCAGTTTCTCTTTGCAGTCTGGATCTGAAGTTCCCTTTCTGCAGAATGGTGACCTTTAAATCTGTAATAGTGTGTCGAGGCAGGTTGAAGTGTTCCCCTACAGGTTTTTGTATATTGCCATTCCTAATATCTGATTTGTGTGCATTTATCCTTTTTCGTAGGGACTGTCCAGTTTGGCCGGCTCTTACCTACTTTTCTATAACTGCCTGTTTGTGAACACTTCTACTGCCTGCATCCGACGAAGTGGGTATTAGCCCACGAAAGCTCATGCTTCAAAACTTTATAGTTAGTCTTTAAGGTGCCACAGGACTTTGTTAACTCATATATTCCTGTCACTGGAACAATATATTCCACCAAGGCTCTTTCTAATTGTCATAGGGGGTTGAAACCTTCACGTCCTTCTTAGAAAACAAAAAAGAAAAGGAGGTAAAAAAATAATAATGAACAGGCAAGTCTGGAGGTTCAGCAAGATTCGAGTACTACTCAAAGCTCCAGCACCACTGAGATGACTGGGAGCCTGCTAAACTTTTAGCTGGAAAGACAAGAAGTTTCATACAAGAATATATAGTGACTGGGAGCAAAGGACCGCCATTATATCAGCTGCAAGATTGCCCTTGCTGAGAACCCCTGTATATGTATATGGGGCACTCTGATGGCAACATGCACAGTTGACAGCATGGTACTAATAGTGCTTGACATTTTTAATCTTGAAATAAAATATAACCAAAGTGTGTAAATAGAAGTAATGAATGACCCTGAATCTGCGTGAAATAACTTAGAATGCATTTCCACATTTAGAAAAGGGGTGTGTGTGTAGTGGGGGAATCAGAGGTCCCAGGAAATAAAACTATTGGCTAAATGGGAAGAATAGTAATAGGTAAGAAACAGGAATTTTCAGTTACCTAATTTAGCACTAAACTAGAAGAGCTGAAAGCGAATCAGTCAAAATTATGTAAATTCTATTGTATCTATCGATGTCTAGAGCATTTTCCACTTTATAGAACAAGCAATCCATTACCCTACTAGGTCTAATTTGTTAACACACCACTAAAATGGAATAGTTTAAGTGTAAAATTGTTTAAATTTACTTACATTCTAAAATTTATTAAAAATGTTAGTGAAAACTGAAAGTTGGGGATCTCAATCTATATATAAACACCAAATAAAACTAAATAATTTATCGATCAAGCAGATTATATTGAGGATTCTTAAATTACCCAAAAGAATCTTCCAAAGATTAAGTTAAGAAAATAACATTGTGCCCTGAACAAAATTTAAGGGGCACATTTTTAAAGGGCACAATAGGATTTTATGCATAAATCCGTGCAAACATTGCACTTTTATTAACCCCTATATTTGCGTTAACAAATAAGATTTTGGGAGTTCAAAGTGGAAGCTGCATAAATGCCTACTTGTGTGTTCTATTACTTAATTTGTGTGTGCATCCTGGCATTTGTGCATGCAAAATTCGGCGGCGGGGGGTGGTGGTGGTGGTGGTATTTCCTCTGGTACAATCTTTGTAGAAGCACCTATTGTGCTTTCATTTTGAAAATGTGTTTAAGTATGCACTTATAGAAAACAAAATCTAAATGTCTTGCAAATCCCTCCAGTCACTTGGTGTCCCTAACCACTTGTAAGCATGCTTGCACCCCTTCCCCCAAAGCTTGTTCAAACAATTACGTATAATTTGTCAGACAAGTGACTGCAGAATTCCCTGTAGATTACTTTTGCCCCGGAAACACAACACACAAGTAATGTACCTTTTCATCCCACTAATCTTCTCTTCTGTATGGGTCCATAGTCAACCGCAAGATCATCACTGGCTTCAGCCTGTTGGAGACACAACCACCATCTTTGTTCCTGGGGAGGTTTCCCTAAATACTTTTGAGGGTGACACAAACAAACTTTTTGTAACAGGAATAATAATCTCTTGAATTCCCAACTTCTGATAATCAATGTTTATGACTAATCCAAGAATACTTCTATAAGAAGATAATCCCTTTATTATTTGAGTATTTTCGGTGCTTGCTCTTCCCCCATAAGCAATGCTATAGGTGTTGCAGCTTGCAGAGACAAAACTGTGTGCTTGCTCCATAGCTGACAGCGTGAGTAATTTTCCCCTATACTCCTGAACGGGGAGTTGGCTTATTGATAGCGCTATATCTTGAAATGTATCCAGTTTGGCATCGAAGCTTTCCTCTACATTTTTAATATCTTTACAAAAGGCAGTTAGACACCGAATCCTCTCTTCCCTTTCCTTTTTAGATTCCACACACCCGACCTTCTCAAAAGTTGTTCCATTATGTCCTCTAACTTTCTAGGGTTCTATTCAAATGGGTTAGTTTCAATGGTGCTTTTATTTTATTTGGGGGAGGGAGATCTTAAACTCACTCAATTTCTAACAGCTATTTTGGCTTGTTATGCAAACTAAAATTCCAGAAGTAAAACTTGACAGTATCCACATCAAGCTGGCGAGTGGAAAGATCTTACAGCCTTTTAAAAAAATCAATTAGAAATGACTCACCAAAGCGAAGATCATGTGGTCTGATTCTGTGTTTACTATTTTTGGTCAGTGTCTTTTGTCCTTCTCTTTTGCATTGTTTGTTTGGCATTGGTTCATAAATTGTATTTTCAGAAATTAATATAGGGATATTAATAGAGAAGATACATTTATGGAAACCTAGACAGACATTGTTTATATCATTACTGCCATCTAGGGAGCTCTTAAACCAGCCATACTTACCTGTCAGAATTTTAGTACAACTAAAGCACATCGTGGCAAAATTTATTTTCTGACACAATCTTAATGGGTTAATTTTAACATATATTATGAAAATACTTAATCTAAAGCAAAATATGACCTCGAGTTATTGGAAAAATGCTTTTGTATTCCTCACTGGACTTGCATTCAGTCTCTAACTATTTCATACTTGAGGTACAAGAAAAAGTCCACACTGTTTAATTCATCTTCACACAAGAGCATGGAGCTAATATGAAGGTAACACTGAAGACGCATCACAATCTGGATTCAGGTCAGGACATGGAACTGAAACAGCTTGAATCACACTAAAATCACCTGAATCCTTCCTGGAGGGACACACCGAATGATAGTGATGGGAAACTGCACCTCCACTAGTAAACCCCTGACATGTAGAGTCCCACAATGATCAATTCTCTTTCCAGTCCTTTTCACCATCTACATGCACCTACTAGGTGAACTGTTCAGACAATATGGATTCAAGTGTCAGCAGTATGCAGATGATACACAGCTCTACCTTTCATCATGTGAGAACACACCACTACTACCCATGCTTGAGGGAGATCAGCTCATGGATGAAGTACAGTTGGCTGAAGACTAACCTGAGCAAGGTAGAAGTGATGCTGCTGGGTAGAGGACAGTATTTTGAAGAGTTTGCACCTGCAATGTAGTCCCCTTTAGTTGGTCACAGTTGGTCAAATCGCAGTTGGTCAAATCAGTCCATAGTCTAGGAGTGTGCCTGGATTTCTTGCCAATACTCAGTTTTCATATTCTACTAGAAACTTTTTCTACCATCTCCGTTGACTACACTTAGGAAGGAAGAATCCCATACAACACTACAGGCTGGGGACCGACTGCTAAGAAGCAGTTCTGCAGAAAAGGACCTGGGGATTACAGTGGACAAGAAGCTGGAAATGAGTCAGCAATGTGCCCTTGTTGTCAAGAAGGCCAGTGGCATATTGGGCTGTATTAATAGGAGCATTGCCAGCAGATCAAGGGAAGTGATTATTCCCCTCTATTCGGCAATGGTGAGGCTACACCTGCATCCAGTTTTGGTCCCCCTACTACAGAAGACAAGCACTTGAACTCCCGTGAGGTGCCAGACAGGAGGCTGATGGAAGGAGGAATAACCTAATGGGCAACTCCTGATCACAGGAACTTTAAAGATGTGGTCCCAGGTCACTTTAAGAAGTGAGGCGTAAACATCATTCCCTGTAATATTCCTGCTGTGAAAGCTCTGCTCATCTGGTGATCTCTCTCTTTCTGCCACTCACATTGTCAAAAGTAAAGCTCATCAGGAATTTTCCGACAGTTTTGTTGGAATAGGCTGATACATTTCCACAAAACAGTTCAGGTTCAATGAATCAGGTTCAATGAACTTTCAATGTACCACAGGGTTTTCTGCCAATTTGCTCGGTGGGATGCTGAGGAGCCCAGGACTTCCGAGCTCTATACTGTGGAACTGGGAGTCTGGAAACCTTGATCCCTCACTCAAGATGGGACTCTTAGGAATTCTAGCAGTGACAGAGTCCTGTGGCACCTTAAAGACTAACGAAATTATTGAAGCATAAGCTTTCATGGGCTAATACCCACTTCGTCGCTTACATCTGAAGAAGTGGGTATTAGCCCACGAAATCTTATGCTTCAATACTTTAGTTAGTCTTTAAGGTGCCACAGGACTCTTTGTCACTTCTGCTATTCCAGACTAACACGGCTACCTCTCTGATTCTTAGGAATTCTAGGCTCTCCACTCTGCAGCAGGGGACTTCCCTGACTCCTTGGGACTCCCCAGGTTGCCCTCAAGTCTGGAGTCAAGGTCTGCCAGCCACTCCATATGGTTTTGGTTAAAAAAACAAAACAAAAAATCCCCAAACACCTGCTTTTTCCAAAATTATTTTTTTTTAAAAATTCCTTTCTGTGGGAAATTTCAAGTTTTTGTTCTGAATTGGAATGGAAACTTTTGAAGTATTAAAATTTTCTCTGGACCAGAAATTCTGAGTTTTGACCATATCTAGTTCAAAATGGATTCTCTCTGGAGCATAAGTCATTTTGAGTGGATGTTGTCATATGTTGGTGTGACACAATTATCACTCATGGCCATGTCAGGACTGGGGTTGCTAAACTTATGACTATGTCTTGAAGGGGATTCTTAGTTAACCCACATCTGGTCCTGCTATACCTGTGGTAGAGTATTATGAATAGATCTCGGTGAGTAAATCATAATGTATTTGGTGAATTGTGCCTCTTTCTATTCATTAATTGTATATGACCAGATTATGCTTTTCTTGAAATATTCATCATGAAATATTCTCAGAAGTTGTATGCTCTGGGAGCATCAGACAACCCATGAGGCAATGTGCCAGTATAGGGAAATACAATGTAATATTGAATAGCTTTGAAACAGAATGTTTTGGGTCAGTTCAACAAAGAAACAGAAAATTTCAGTCCAGAAATACCAAAAATGTATTGTTTTGATCGAGAATGCCAAAACATAAAATGTTTTGCCATTTTGTAACCAAAATTTTTGGGAATGTTTTAGTCTGCAAATAAATTTCAATATTTCAACTATTCGTCCTTATTCAGGGAAAAAATATATGTTGAATTTGCCACAGGACAGAAATTCTGATTTTTGCTCAGCTCTACAAACAGATTCCTTGGACTATTTTCAGAAAAAGGACAAAAAGACTGGGACCAGGAAATAAAGTCCAATCACTTACCAGCACTCTGTGTCGTGTCTTTCTTATTACTGTTAGTAGGTGATTGATATCAGATGGTCATTTTTATTTTTAGTAACAGAAAACCACAGCCCTCCAACAGAAGGTAAAGTATGAGGACTGATGCTCCAAAAGCTGCAGAACAGTTTTCACAGGTTAAAGCTTAGTACGAAGGGAACATAAACTTGGGCCTTTTCCAATGGCCCGTATGCAATTTCAGGTTGGTATATTTGGTGTTGTCATGTGCCAGCTACAAAGTCCCGAGCAACCCAAACATTTTTGTTTATACAAAACACAAATATTTATTTAAATTTAACTGGAGCAGCAACACAATTAAATTGAGTCCAACAAGTTTATAAAACAAAGACTAATAACATGTCCCCCATGTTGCTTGGCTGTGTGCCCTCGTTGACTGCCTCATGAAGCATTACATAGTTTAAGTTGGGGTTGTTAGTAGTCTCAGTGAAATGTAAGAATCTATCCTACCATACACATTATTTTGTTTTGCCTCTATCGCCAAACTGCCAGTGAGCTCTACAAGAGATGGATATATTTATAGCTAGTAAAGCAGTGGTTCTCAACCAGGGGTATGCAGAGGTCTTCCAGGGGGGTACATCAACTTAACTAGTTTTTGCCTACTTTTACGACAGGCTATGTAAAAAGCGAGCTTTGGCGAGCGGGGGGGTTCACGGGGCTGCTCGGGCGAGCGGGGGGTCCGCGGGGCTGCTTGGGCAGGCGGGGGGGTTCGCAGAGCTGCTTGGACGGGCGGGGGGATCCAGCGCGGGGCTGCTTGGGTGAGCGGGGGCGTTCGCGGGGCTGCTCGGGCAGGCGGGGGGGTCCGCAGGGCTGCTTGGGCGGGCAGGGGGGTTCGCGGGGCTGCTTGGGCGGGCAGGGGGATCCGGCGCGGGGCTGCTTGGGTGAGTGGGGGGGTTCGCGTGGCTGCTCGGGCGGGCGAGGGGAGTCCGCGTGGCTGCTCGGGCGGGCGAGGGGGGTCCGCGTGGCTGCTCGGGCGAGCGGGGGGGTTCGCGGGGCTGCTCGGGCGAGCGGGGGGGTTCACGGGGCTGCTCAGGCGAGCGGAGGGGTTCACGGGGCTGCTCGGGCAGGCGGGGGGGGTCCGCGGGGCTGCTCGGGTGAGCGGGGGGGTGAGCGGGGGGGCTCGGGCAGGCGGGTCCGCGGAGCTGCTTGGGCGGGCAGGGGGGTCCGGCGCGGGGCTGCTCGGGCAAGCGGGGGGTTCGCGGGGCTGCTTGGGCAGGCGGGGAGGGTCCGGCACTCCCGGCACTGTGGGCTACCTACCCACAGTGCAATGCGGGCTATGTCGACCCCTGCAAAAGTTTAAGGACAGACAGTGTCGACCACTGTCGACCTGCTGTCCTGGTGGGGACACACTGATTCGATTTTCTAAAGTAGACTTTAGAAAATCGAATTAAGTGAAATCGACCTACTCCTGTAGTGAAGACATACCCTTTGTTTTTAAGTTTTTAAGTTTCATGATTAACTAAGATTTGCCTCAACCATATATATATAGAAGTCTACACATGCAGATAAAGCACTTGTTTATTTGGGTAGAAAAATGCTGGATTTTCTTGTGTCTATAATTTTTTTATGCGTTGGTTTCCACTTTATCTTATGTGCCTGACTTTAGATGAACTAGTGTGCAAGTACAACTATGCAGTTAAACTTTAACATTTCACTAAGGTTGGTTCTTGGTGTCCACCTTAAACTATATTTAGGGTAGCATGAAACAGTGCTTCAGATATAACCTGAAGGCAACAACACTTGTAGTCATTCATCAGTAACAAAAATGTAAGGAATGTAGAAAATAAAGTTAACATACATAGTCATATTTTCCAGTTTTTTAAGATTTAGGAGGCATTTTCCTTCACTCTTTATTTCTTATTTGTATGATGCCGAGGTTGTTTCTATATGATATAAAAGTAACCAGTAGTTACCTGTGTCAAAATATGGAGAATTTAGAATTATACAGATTTGTGGAACTAATTGTTTTTGTTTTGTTTTTTCCCAGTCTAAGATGACCTTGTTGCCTCCTATTAGGCTGGTTCACAGAAGCCTTCATTACAATAGCAGAGTCTCCTCTCCTGTTACTTCCTGTTGCATAATCATAGACACTATGATTACAATTATTTGTAATTATATTGTATTAATTGTAATTGTTGTAAACACTGTTTACAATTACAATAGTCCAAAACAAACACAGGATAGGACAATAATGTGGCCTTATTCTAAACACTAACTTTTGGTGACCTCACAGTTATGTTTATAAGCATCTGGACAATCGTTTGATATTATTAACAGTACAGACAAAAAGTGAGAATTCTTTCGTGGCATGAAACCAAAGTATTTATTTATTTTTAATAGGGTTCTGGTCAGAAAAGTTGAAGTGGCAACTTATTAATGCTCCCTGTGTGTGCGCCTAGTCATATTTGCTTAGTTTACCAATGAAACACTTGATTTTAACCTCTCAAATCTACCACTAAAGTTGTGGAAGAGAATTAGGCTCAATTCTTCTCCATGCCTCCAGTTGCCAGGTATGTTCAGACTTCATTCTTAGTCATGACCTATAAAGCAGAATGAATGCAAGGTGTCTTTTGAAATGTAATGTTGCCAGCATTGTACTCAGGTGTTTTTTTTAAGAAAAAAAACTATTTTGACTTTTGTAAACTGATCATATTTGCTATAGATGGAGAATAAATATAGATACTAAGATGTTATTTATATTGCTAGTCTGATCCAGTTCATGCTTTTAAAGTTAGCTTTTTATACTGTGTATCCTACTTATTATGTGGCTTCTGCAAGATCTATCACAGCCCAAGGGCTGTGCTGCTTTGACTCTAAGAGATAGAAAATTGGAAAATTGGTTCCATAAAGGGTGGAATTACAAATCCTAATGCCTCAGGATTAAGATTCTAAAGGAGCAGAGTTTAATTACTATGAGCTTTCCACAGCATTACTGTACAATTTTTCAGCTCAGTTTTCCCACAGTTTGGCAATTTAAAATTTACTGCGCAAGAGTTTTTAGAAGGCAATTTCAGAGACCAAGCTGTTTCTTGAAGGCCTAGTCCAGAATGGCTACTATTTCTGTGACTAATATGGCCCCTCATACTATGGACACTGAGTAGTGATTATTGATTGTTACTCTTTAAGACACCAGTAACTGGCCAAAAGGCACTGTGCAATGGTTTATAGAAAGCTTAAACTGACTGTGTTGCAAATCAAACCGAATAAAATGTGAACTCAATGGAATGTGAAATAAATTCATACCTTAGTAAACCATCAGCAAAATCTCCAGCAAAGATAAAAAAATCGAATCAACACTTAGCTATGCCTTTGGGTAAGATCCCGTGTCTTTTGATGATTAGTTGGACAATCAAATCTAGAGACTTTGCTGAATACCATCATGTTGTAATGCTACACTCTACAAAACATAATGCCAAAAATAATTTAGCACATGCACATAATTACAAAATGATTTATCTTTTGAGAATTGTTTTTATAATCTTTTTATTTTGTTCGATATAAAATTAGAGTGTAAAAACAAAAGATGACACTAGGGGGAAAAGGAAGGGCAAGAGCACTAGGAGGGATAAACTTAACTAAAAGCCTGTGTTGTTTCTTTAATTTTCAAATTAACATGAAACTTTGGTCAATCCTTGTAAAATAGCATTGATTTCTGTGTGTATGTATATTCCCACTAATTTAACTTTTAGCAACTATAATGTTGAAACTACATATTCTGGATACTTTAACATGAAACAGAGGGAACACTAAGAGGCATAAAACCTTATGAGCCTGTTGATCCTCCCTTCCCTAAAGCAAAACAGCCATTTCATTTAGGGACTTATAAAATTACCAGTCAAAAGTTACAAAAACTATTCTCTGATCAGTGAACAGGAGAGAGACAAACTTCACTTCCATTAACATTAATAGGAGGTAGGTGTATAAATCCCCTGTGCATCAAGAGGAGACTAACCCCCTGAGGTAAACTTTCAAAGCCCTGCACAATGATTTAGCTGAGTGAGTCATTGATGTTAATGGGAATTTTGCAGCTAATTCCCCCCCACATTGTTTTGAAAGCTTACCACTGTGTTTTTGAGGCATCTGTTGATGGACTGCATTTAGCTAAAATACACAGTAGGGGAAAATATATCAGATAAGCTTAATTTTTTCATACTTGATTTCCACTGTTTAGAAATATGAAAACCATGTAATAAACTGTTCATCCTCTGCTCTGTATATTCCTCCAGTAGTAGATTTAACTACAGAGGTTTGAAGACAAGGGCCAATAATAGTAGCATTAAAGAAAAGAAAGCAAACACGAAATGAAGCAGTTTATTAGTATTATCTATTACAGTAGACACTCGATTATCCAGGATGATAGGGAAAAATTAATCCTGGTTAATAAAATCCTGGATAATCACAATCCATAGGAAATATGGGGAGTGGGAGGTTGGTTCACCAGCCACCCTGCACCAGGGGGAGGGGGATGTTGGTTCACTGGCTGCCCTGCACCCTGGTGGGGTTTTTTTTTGTTTGTTCTTGGGGTGGCAACAAAGCCAGAGCCGGCCCTGTAAATTACGCATTTTTTTTTTACATCCTGGTTAATCCACATACTGGTTAACCCAATCCTGGATAATCGAGAGTCTACTATATTGCCAATACCAGAGAATCTAGGCAGCCCAGTCATAAAGCAGGACAGCATTGTGTTAGGCACTGTACAAACAGATGCTAAACCAGAAGGAATTCCAAAAGTCCTCATTTTGAGAGTAGAATCAGAGAGGTAGCCGTGTTAGTCTGGAATAGCAGAGGTAACAAAGTCCTGTGGCACCTTAAAGACTAACTATAAAGTTTTGAAGTATATACCTCTAATAACTTCCATTGAAATCAATGGAAGTTTGGAGCCTAAATACCTTTGTTGATCTGGGCCCTTGCGCATGCCCCACTATGTGAGGACCAAGCAACATTTGGGCCTCGGGATTATTATCACCATATTACAGTTCAACTATTAATTAGGATAACACCTATGCTAGAGGGTCATTGGAATGCTCTTGAGTTCCTTAAATGGAAAGTACTGTATAAACACAAAGTATTACAGGCAGACCTGCTAGTGCCGCCTGTTAAGGCTGCCCAATACTTCCCATTATAAGAACCTGTGTTCGGTTGTTTATAAAACTTTTCCAGGGTGAAATTTCTTATGCTGGGTACCTGCCTTAGACTGAATTTTTCTGGAAAGAGTCAGCAAAAGTGGTTCTGCCTAGTCTGAAAAAGAGATTAGGTAGAGGAGAAATGGTTTTCTTGCTTGTGTTTTGGGGGTTTTATTTTTGTTTTTTAATCAAAAAACCCAACCATTTCATTTTGAAGTTTTAGTGCCACTATGCTTTGGTGCAGAGATTTTAAATTTGCTGGTGGTGGGAGGGGAGGGAGTCATCCTGGTGTCAAGGATTTGTCTTTTACTATTCCTTTGAAAACAAGCCACATTTGGCCAACCAAAGTCTTGGGGGGGGGGGGAGGGGCCAAATCAGTTTTCACATGTTCAATAGGCTCTTGTCAGAAGTTAGCAGCTAAATTCTCTAAAGATTCCATCTCCACTGAGCATGCTGTAGCCTGAACAGGCTCTCTTTTTAGCACAGGCTCCTCTGACTCAGTCGGTGCTCAGGATGGACCATTCTCTGGGGATGAATCAGAGCTGTGTAGAAAAGGAGGCGGTTATCTGTAGGAACCCTCCTCACTTGGTGCAGAAGTTCAAAGGTGTATGATGAATAAGGGAAGGAAATGCAGGAAGAGAGGATGATCTTAAGGGTAAGGCAGTTGAATGCCACCCTGGAAAACTTGATTCAATACATGCCTCTCCCACACTGTTCCTGTGTGATAGCAGGCAAGTCACTTAAATTAAATTTTTTGCAGGTGGTCAGAGAATCATAGAATACCAGGATTGGAAGGGACCTTAGGAGATCATCTAGTCCAACCCCCCTACTCAAAGCAGGACCAATCCCCAACTAAGTCATCCCAACCAGGCTTTTGTCAAGCCTGACCTTAAAAACCTCTAAGGAAGGCGATTCCACCACCTCCCTAGGTAACCCATTCCAATGCTTCACCATCCTCCTAGTGAAAACGTTTTTCCTAATATCCAACCGCAACTTGAGACCATTGCTCCTTATTCTGTCATCTGGTACCACTGAGAACAGCCTAAATCCATCTTCTTTGGGAACCCCCTTTCAGGTAGTTGAAAGCAGCTATCAAATCTCCCCTCATTCTTCTCTTCTGCAGACTAAACAATCCCAGTTCCCTAGGCCTCTCCTTGTAAGTCACGTGCTCCAGCCCCCTAATAATTTTTGTTGCCCTCTGCTGGATTCCTTCCAGTTTTCCCACGTCCTTCTTGTAGTGTGGGGCCCAAAACTGGACACAGTACTCCAGATGAGGTTCCACCAATGCCGAATAGAGGGGAATGATCATGTCCCTTGATCTGCTGGCAATGCCCCTACTTATACAACCCAAAATGACGTTCACCTTTTTGGCACTGATTGTTTTTGGTCACTAATTCTATGTTACTTGTTTTATGGGTGCCTGACTTGAGAGCCTGAGATCTGACTTGCAGATGTGCTGAGCACTCACAGCTGCACTTGAAGTCAATTAAAGCTCTGCTTTGAACATAAGAAGTGCTTTGGAAAAATTGGATTTTTATTGGTAAATGTCAATAAATGTCAGTTTCCCCATACGCTCCTGTGATGGGGTTCAACTTACCACTGTGGAGCCTCCTGCTGGCTGTCCTGGGAATTAGCTTAGTTCACCAGTGCACCCTCATCTGCTGACGTCTCACCACCATCACATATGCTCCAGGAAGGGTGTTGTCCCAAAGAACATAGTGTCCTTTCCAGGACACAGCCCTTCAGCTGTGTCGCGCTCTGTTCTCCCCATTCTGGGGAAACCTGCAGCCTTGTCTGGCCATTCCCTTCAGTAGCAAACTGCAGTCCACAGTCTAGCCCAGGGATCAGCAACCTTTGGCACGTGGCCTGCCAGGGTAAGCCCCCTAGCAGGCTGGGCTGGTTTGTTTACCTGCCGCGTCCGCAGGTTCAGCCAATCGCAGCTCCCGCTGGCCACAGTTCACTGCTCCAGACCAATGGAGGCTGCAGGAAGTGGTGTGGGCTGAGGGATGTGCGGCCCATCACTTCCTGCATGCCAAAGGTTGTCGATCCCTGATCTTGCCACCTCCTTCAGTGGCAAACTGCAGCTCACGGTCTAGCCACTTCCTTCAGTGGCTCCAGTACCCTCCTTACCCTTGTGCCAGAGCATCAATCTGCAGATCCCTGCAGTCTGCCAGGAGTTGCCTTTAGCTCCCTGGGTCTTTGCCTGCAGCACTGCTCTGCCCGGGAAAATTGCTGCCCTCCGCCTGCAAGGCAGCCAGTCCCCCTCCCTTCTCAAGCTCCAGGGCATCACTGACATTGCTCTGTTCTACAGCCCTTCTTATATGGCCAGCCTGGCCCTAACTGTTCCTATAAGCCCTTCTGTGCTTAGATACCTCCTATGCAGCCTCCATCGGGAAGCAGGTGTGGGGCAGATGCCCCATCACAGCACCCAAAATGACAAAAAAATATTTCCGGTGATGATTGAAATGTAAAGAAAATCAAAGTAAGATGATGACTGAGAACTTACAAGTCTGACTAAAAACATACAAATGAAATATCCTTGACATGTGATGTTGACAACTTTGTGTTTTAAGGCTATAAGCTTTAACTTCTTGAATCTCACCATCTACCACATGATTGTCTCTGAACCCCACATCCCCAATAATTTCCAGCAATTGTGAAAATTTAAATTGATAAAAATGGGGAGAGGGAATAAAAATCAAATTCTTCAAAGCCTATATATAATTCTAAGTGCTCTGAAAAACTAAGCCTCTCAAATGGGGCCATGTGCCAAAAGTTGCCAATCCCTGCTTTAGACTTAATCTTTTTATGCCTCAGTTCCCCAGCTGTAACGTGATATAATACTGTCCCTTCACCTCCAAGGGATGTTGTGAAGATAAATTAATACTTGTGAAGCACTCAAAACTATGGTGATGAGAAAAGCCCCTGAGGAAATTAATATTTCTTTCTTCGGAGCAGTCTTTGAATAGTGTGTAGTAAATAAGGCCTAGGGCCTTATTTAAATAAGGCCTATATCATAATACATATGTACAAGGGGGCAGAGTTAAGGTTGCAAAGTCATTAATTCTGTCATTTAACTTTAGAGTGCTTGACTTTGCAACTTTAACAATGTTCATTTAATGTAACTTTTTAGGTAACATAGCATTTCTGTATACACTGGGTGATCTGAACAAATATTTCAAGCCTGCTATTTCCTAAAAGTCTTGTGAATCATTAGTACTTTAGGACACTATAAAATATATAATTTCCATCTGTGGGACCCTCCGGTGTCCTTGTAGCAGACTTAACCAGACTTCAGCTGAAGTGTTAAGAACATCTCTTCTCATCAATATCATGACCTAATCAAAATCAGCAACATGTCAAAAAATGAAATGAGGACTAGAAAACCAGACCCACAAAAAACTCTGTATATTTGCAGTCTTTATAGAAAGGTCCAGTCAAAATTTTAAATTTATATTTTGATTAAGTGACATGGGAATTACCAGATAGATCAGACTCCTCATCCTGATATTCCATTATTCCATCTCTACCATTGGCCAGCACCAACTGATTCAGAGGAAGGGGCAATAAATCCTGTAGTGGACAATCATTGATGAAGCTGTCCTTGGAAATTTTCTTCCCAAACCCAGTTGATTAGCATTTGGGTTATATCGTAAAAGGGAAACCCTGTAAGCTATGAGGGTTATCTATTAAACTTATTATATCAAAATTTAGGAAAAGGTAGCCTTTATTAAAGCTTAAGGATGTAGTATTGACCATCTTAAAAAGCTTTGAGAAGAAAATTAGAGGTAGGATTGTCTAATGGATTCAGAATGGGGCTAGAACTTCTGAGCTCCAATCCATGCTAAGCTATTACCTTAAGTTAGTCATTTTGACTTTAAAACTTTAAAAGTGGCCTTTAACTGTGCATTCTAATTAAAAGACTTTTAGGGCCAACTTTTCAGAGTTACCAATCACTTACAGGCTTCCAGTAACTTCAACTAGACTTGTGGGTCTGAATGTCTGAAAATACAAACTTCCTAGGAGATCAAATTGGGCATCCAAAATGTGAAGCCACTTTTTGAAAATATTGACTGTGACCTCTGTTTACCCATCTGTAAAATTAATCTAATTCTTAACTACTTCACTTAACTTCTTTACTTAACTTCTTCACTTAACTACTTTACTTAACTTCAAGCTTTGAAAATCTTAACTGCCAGTTATTATATTTTGTTGGATCAATAATACAAAACAAAAGCAAACATTATAAACTTGTGGATGTCCTGCTTTTAAATTACTGCTATTTTTTTACAGCTCTTGAAGAAAGTTCTAATCAAACATAACTAAAGCTAATGCCTAATATTCTAGCTGAATACAAACTAGCTTCCTCTTTTTTGGACTTGTGCATCGTTTTACTTTTTGCCAGTCAAATAAGGAGATAAATTCATGATATAGTAATACAAAATACAGGCAGAAATTGAGTAAAACAATACCATGATTTTCAACTAGTACTATATGTCAGCTGAAAGGGATATATTTCTCAGAAAATATTTGGTTCAGAGTAGCAGTTGATGGCAAATTGTGTTCATTTCTGAAAATACAGTTTGTTTCTATGCCACTGTGTCATTTTGTTGAGCTGGTGAGTTGTGTCAATGTTTCAAAACCTTTCAGTATGGAGATCTTCAAGGCAGCATGGATCAGTAATTGGATGATCTGCAATATCTTGAGTGCTTTTTTGTTTTTTAAATTAAGCCAGAGTCTCTAGTTATCATTTGTGTAAAACCCTCCCAACTCTCAAAGTTGAATATATTAGTATAATAATACTTAACTCCAAAAGCATTTTTCATGCATAAATATTCAAGGCCCTGATTTAGGAAATGTGATCAAATACTGACTTTGCTTTCCTGAATAGGGAGGAATTCTTGAATCAAGATAAATTTATAAATTAAAGCACATAGTCCCATTAGAAGTCTATGAGCCTTAACTTTGAGTGCCTATGTCACGTTTGAAATCTCCTTTCTAGTTTAACAAAAAATATAACATCAGTGGTGCAAACCATTATAACTATATGTGTGTATATATACACAAGTCCTGACACTTCATTCAGACAGTTCTACAGTCAACTTTATGTGTTTTAACCTATCAGTTCTTGCTCCACCTTCAGTGCTGTGATGGAAGGCAGCAGAGCTCCTCTTGAGATACCAGCACTTCACAAGTGGTGTACTTGGGCAGCATTGGACTGTGTTTATATTGATTTAGGAGATATGTGTGGCAGCAGCATAGCAGAGCTCTACAGAGTTTAAGTGTTATATGGAAGGGACATAAAGAACTTCATTTCGCAGTCCTCCACCCATTTAACATGTTGAATGGACAGTCGTCTTTGCAAATTTGCTGTAAAATGACTTGCAGCATTTTACAAAGTCAGCATGATGCCTGCATGACAAGTGATATGTATCATTGCTAGTGATCCGCTTCCTGATATGGTCTTATCAAAAAGGTCACTTTTCCTACTTATTTTGTAATATATGATGTGTATTAAAATGTGAAATAGTGCTGGCTACTAGCTCAGTTATTTACTAAAATATTTTTCATAGTTTAGAGGCATTGGGTGCAATTCTGGTTCCACTGAAAGCAATGGAAAAACTCCAATTGACTTCAATGTGTACAGGATTTTACTCTTAGTTCTCTGGTCTGGAGTCCTAAATTTAGAATTTTTTTGTAAAAAAGGACTGCATGAAATGAAAGTATTATAACATTTTTAAGACACATAAAAACATAAGCATTCCCCTGCAGTATTTGCAAGCCAAACAATAACATTGTGTGAGTACACATGAAAACCAGAAAGTGATCTGAAAAGAAACTGCAGTAAAACTGGGTCTTTTTATTGATTGTGCTAAGCATTGCAAGAAGTTAAATGGCAGAAATAATAAATTGTGCACTGGATTTTAAAAATGCTTTCAATTTTAATAATGTCATGTAGTAACCTACAAGGTAAGGAAAGGTTTAGATTAGCTTTATGTGAAATGTCCCTTTGTTTGGCAATAGCGTTGCCCCACTTCACTTCTGTGTAAAAATGCACTCCTTGAAACAGAGAGCTGAGTTGAACTGGCTCCATTTCTCAAGTTTGTGTAAACATATTGCATGTATTTTTGCTGAGGAGAAAATGATAGAAAATCCTGACTGCAGGCCCAGTGCTATTCACACCATAACTTATTGTACTGAATTGACTCTTTAGTGCAGGGATCCCTTGGCACGCTGCTTCCTGCAAGCCGCATTAGCCTGGAAGGGTGAACCGCGGCCAGTGGGAGCTGCGATCGGCTGAACCTGCGGACCTTGCAGGTAAAAAGCCCCATCTCGCCCTGCAAGTGGATTTCCCTGATGAGCCGTGTACCACAGGTTGCCTATTCCTGCTTTAGTGCATTCATTTTGAACCCAGCCTGGAGGGTAGACCTTCATTACATTGCAATGAGTTATCTTTGGTGATGATGAAGGAAGGCATTTGCCTTCAGGTTGGAAAAACTAGAGTCATCTCAACATGATTAGAGCTTATATGTACTTCTGACCTCAGGGCATGCAACAACAGGCAAGAGTCAGCAAAGACAATTTATTCATTCTTTTTCACCAGAGTATGTGGTTTATAACAAGGTAAAAATCCCTGAAGTGGGGATACAGATATACATAACGAAGGACATAATAAGTTAGCAGAACCAGAGGAAAGAAAAATATTTTGAGTAACTGCAATACATAATGTGCAATTTCACTATACACAGTAAAACGTCAATAGACTATTCTAATATCCTGTTCCTGCTCCAGGTGACTTCAATGACAAAACTCCCATAGTGTTGGTTTGCAGAATTGTGATGCTAATTAGGCAAACTAGGTCTCATGGTTGTCTGTGGAACTACTTTTGTGTGGGCACAAAATCTAACTCTTAATCTGTAAACTCTACATCGTCCTACATGTCTTTAAAGCACCATGCATGCCAATTGCCTGTAAAAATAACAGCTTAATTGATTTGTTTGTAAACTCTGTGGACAAGACAGAGACACTTAGGCAGATTAGGGGTTTGTGGGGCTCTGAGCCACAGTCGTTCCTCCCTTCCCCCCACCTCGGCGTTCCTGATGGGGAAATAGGGTCAGAACATGGGGCTTCCCCACTCCGCCCACCTGGCCCTCCTGCTGGGAAACAGGGTCGGGGCATGGTTAGGAGGAGTGGGGCAAGCCCCCGTGCTCCAACCCCGCTCTCCGGAAGGAGTGCCGGACGGAGCGGGTCAGGACATGGGGGTGACCATTTTTCCCGGGGCCCCCAATTGGCTGGGGCCTCTGGGCACAGGCCCCATTGGCCCAGTGGCTATTCCACTGCTGGACAAGGACTGTTTCTTTGTGCTGTTCATAATGACTCCCTCAGGTAACTGGGTAAGGTCCCCCGGGAGAAAAACATGAGGGGGAAAGGAGTCCAGGAGAGCTGGCTGTATTTTAAATAATCCTTATTGAGGTTGCAGGAACAAACCATCCCAATGAGTAGAAAGAATAGTAAATATGGCAGGTTACCAGCTTGGCTTAACAGTGAAATCCTTGCTGATCTTAAACACAAAAAAGCTTACAAGAAGTGGAAGATTGGACAAATAACCAGGGAGGAGTATAAAAACATTGCTCAGGCATGCAGGAGTGAAATTAGGAAGGCCAAATCACACCTGGTGTTGCAGCTAGCAGGAGATGTTAGGAGTAACAAGAAGGGTATGTTAGCAACAAGAAGAAAGTCAAGGGAAGTGTGGACACCTGGCTAAATGAGGGAGGCAACCTAGTGACAGAGGATGTGGAGAAAGTTAATGTACTCAATGCTTTTTTTGCCTCTGTCTTCACAGACAAGGTCAGCACCCAAACCACTGCAATGTGCAGCACAGTATGAGGAGGAGGAGGAGACCAGCCCCCTGTGGAGAAAGAAGTGGTCCAGGACTATTTAGAAAAGTTGGACAAACACAAGTACATGGGGCCGGATGCACTGTATCCAAGGCTGCTAAAGGAGTTGGCGGATGTGATTGCAGAGCCATTGGCCATTATCTTTGAAAACTCATCGCGATTGGGGGAAGTTCTGGAGGACTGGAAAAAAGCTAAGGTAGTGCCCATCTTTAAAAAAGGGAAGAAGGAAGATCCAGGGAACTATAGGCCAGTTCACCTCACCTCAGTCCCTGGAAAAATCATGGAGCAAGTCCTCAAGGAATCAATTCTGAGGCACTTACAGGAGAGGGAAGTGATCAGGAACCGTCAGCATGGATTCACCAAGGGCAAGTCATGCCTGACTAACCTAGTTGCCTTCTATAATGAGATAAGAGGTTCTGTGGATGAGGGGAAAGCAGTGGATGTGATATATCTTGACTTAAGTAAAGGTTTTGATATGGTCTCCCACAGTATTCTTGCCAGCAAGTTAAAGAAGTCTGGGCTGGATGAAATTGGTAAGAGTCCAGCGGAGAGCAACAAAAATGATTATGGGGCTGAAGCACATGACTTACAAGGAGAGGCTGAGGGAACTGGGTTTGTTTAGTCTGTAGAAGAGAAGAATGATGGGGAATTTGATAGCTGCTTTCAACTACCTGAAAGGGGGTTCCAAAGAAGATGGATCTAGACTGTTCTCAGTGGTACCAGATGACAAAACAAGGAGTAATGGTTTCAAGTTGCAGTGGGGGAGGTTTAGGTTGGATATTAGGAAAAACTTTTTCATTAGGAGGGTGGTGAATGGAGGAATGGGTTACCTAGGGAGGTGGTGGAATCTCCTTCCTTAGAGGTTTTTAAGGTCAGGCTAGACAAATCCCGGGCTGGGATGATTTAGTTGGGGATTGGTCCTGCTTTGAGCAGGGGGTTGGACTAGATGACCTCCTGAGGTCCCTTCCAACCCATATATTCTATGATACCTCAATGGTTACTTTGGGTGATATTTGATTCAGTTGGATGACCACACCTTATGTTTATAAATATCTTGTCAATTGACCTTTTACCCCTTCTAAATATGCTCTGATTAAAGTTTGTGCTTTGCACATATTGTAATGAGAATTGGAATTGACACATCAGATCAGACCCATATCTAGTCTGTTTTCTGACCTGTGACAAGCAGGGAAGGAAAAATTAAGATGTCCCAGAACTGCCTACTGTGGGTAGATCTTCCCCCAGGTAATTATCTTACCTCCTAATAGTTAGATTGGTTTAACTCTGAAGCTCGAGGGCTAATATCACTTGCAAAACTTCACAGTTGTTATAACAAGTATAAAAATTATAATCTTATTATCAGTGTAAAGTGCCTAATCACTCTTTGACTCATACTAAGTGATTGGCTCAACAACATCATGTGGCAATGAGTTCCACAGTCTAATTATATGTTATGTGAAAGTTTTTTGTTTTTGTTTTGTTTTATTATTGGTTTTGAATCTTCCACATTTCAGTTTCTTGGCTCTCACCCCTTGTTTTTGCATTGTAAGACTGGGAGAATGGAAATTCTCAGTCTATCATGTCTGTGCTATTTGTTATTTTATATGCTTTTATTCTATATCTTTTTCTATGTCCCCTGTAAAGTAAATAATCTCAATCTTTTCAATCTCCTCTGCATGAGAGTTATTCCCTGCCCCTAACCATTCTCATTGTCCTTTTCTGAATTCTGTCCAATTTGTGGAGCTAAATACTAGCTAGGCTGAATCTTAGAGTGTCTGCCCAGCTGTACGGAGAACTACTCAGATGTGTGCTAGCATCTGATCTGATTAGACATTTTAAAACTTTGGGACTTGTACTCAGTGTGTAATAAAAGTGCATAAGAGGTTCTACCACAAAACATTCCAGGAATTCCTGGTATCATTCCAGAAATATCACACCCATATGTCATTTTGGGACCCTGTATGGGATAAAAATGGGGTTTAGGTCCCCCGTGCATCTTACTAAGAGACATGGCTATCATGAAACTATGCACCCATATGGATGCCAAGTGGACGCTCTACTCAGTGTATTAAAAGCCCTAAACTTGCTGTCATTGCAAGTGCTTGACTCCTTAATGGCACAAAAACTGATCCATAACTCTAAGTACATGCAGTAGAAAAAGACTTAATTCTTATTAAACTTCCATCATTGTGCACTATAGAATGGTGTCCAACCTGAACTTTCTTACTCTGGGGGAGGGGGGAATAGCGCTATTTGAAATAAAAAGAATAATCCTCTTAAATTCTGTGCAGCCTTGGTAACACCATATACATGTCCAGTTAAAAATCTCAAAAACCTTACACAACTAAGCTGTCATCAGAATCATAAAGTAATTTGTATAAGTGGTATCAGCATGTGGAAAAGGCTTTGGAGTACATATTAACCAGGTGTAAATAAATACCATGTGGCACATGATTTCAGCTAGTGATACTATACAACACGTTATGGAAGTTATAACTCAGCTCCATTTCTGATTACCAGCTTTCTGCTACTGCAACTGCTTTACTGGAGTGTTACTACAACTACATCTTTTCTGCAAAAAAGATAAAACACAGGTAATTTTTACCTTGATGTAGCTAATTGAAATAAACCCCACGGTAGGTACGGGCGGGGGGGGGGGGGAGAGACCGTGACTAGCTAAATTGAGGTAAAACTGCCTGTGCTTTATCTCCACTAGGATTTTACGCGGAGTGACCTATCTATCTCCATCTAAAACCACACCTTTTCTGAAGTGGAGACATAGCTTTCAACACCTTTACTGGAGTGTTGTGTCCTTAGAAGGTGTAGCTGCTTTGCAGGGGGATGAACCTTATACTGCCTTTACACTCTTAAATGAAAGTTGTATTACAATTTTAGAACTTCCCTGACCATTTTGAATGCCCTCCTGCTGTTCTCCATTCAGATGCTCCACTGAATTATCCAATCCAAAATCTGTTCTTAGACCCATGTAACTTCAGTGGCACCAAGGCTGTGTTATCAGATTGGACTGCCTGCTAAGAAGTGTTAGTAAAATGGCAGCTCCCACTGCAAGTGACACCAGCACAGGGAACTCTATTGAAACAGTGACACTTATCTTTAAAATCTATGCTGAGTTAATGTTGTAATATCATGTCTCCAGGTGATGCCCCGTTAGGAGGGAGCAGGGTCCAGTGCACCTAGACTGCCTGCTGCCCAAGTAGTCTTAAGGGAAGGCAGCTAGGCCTTATAAAAGGGGAATAAGCTGCATGCAGTTATTAGCAGACTCCTGCAGGACCCTGAGTCAGCAGGGAAGGCCAGTGGACAAGGCCTAACTCCACGCCAAGCTCCTGGAAGACCAATAGACAGATTCTCAGCAGAGGAAGGCCATGCTTACGTTTTGAATTCTGCAGGGATTCAAACCTTTAGGAGCAGGGGCTGTACCCAGTTTGGGACTCAGGTGAAACAAAGAAACAGGGAGGTGGGGCTGGGCCAACCAAAGCTGGGGTGAAGACTTTGTAGGGTTGAGTTCTATGTTTAAAGACTATATGGCACTTAATTTGGACTCCAGAATGGAAATGTTTTGAATATCTGGAGTGTGTGGATTTTTAAGGGACTCCCAGTAGAAGGAAAAACTGAGGCCTAGAGGCAGCTCTGCAACACCTGGCCAGTAGGTGGCACTACACAGCAGGCACACCCTTTTGATATACAGCTACTCAATAAGTGTGCAGATAGGTATGTATTCCATCTATTTTTTAGATATTTCAGATAGTATAGATAGCTGCTTCAGGCTTCTTCTTTTTTTTTAAAAAAAGGGCTAATACAAAATAGGGCCAATAGAACTAGACATGGAAATTCCTTCTGATAAAATTGTTGCATGTTTTCAATATCTATAGTTGAGCCTTTGAAAGATTAATGGTGCACCTTTCCTATTGTCGTCTCTGTGATGATTAGGGATCTTAAGTGAACTAATGAAAGTCAGCGCATGGCAATAGCTTCTAATAATGCTTTTCGTAGTTCTGCTTCAGTAGCTGAATCTATTCTGACTTTTGACATAGTAAAGATCTCTCACTCACTACAGAAAGATAATTATACACTGCCCTCTTCTTAGCCACATACAAAAAATTACCAGCAGGTGGCATGCAGAGGGTGCAATTTTTTTTCTTTTTTGAGTGAGATAGAAATCTGAGATCAAAAGATTCTGAAGTGAAAATGCCTCCTTTGCTGAAAGACTGATTATCAATAATTCATTGTGAATAAGCAAAATTCAAAGTAAGCTGCTTTCTTACTACTTTCCAACAAAGGTTTACATAACATTGTATATTTCAAGAACTCACCACAAAGTTCTGGAGCAGCTGTAACTGAAACATACTGTCAGAATGCTGGACCGTGGTGTTTTGGGTGCTTTGCAAATTGACTGCACTGTTGATTTCTGTATGATAGCCAGCAAGAATGACAAAAAATAAAAGGCACTTTGTTTTGCTGTGCCATTCCAATTTTTTCTGTGACAACAGGTCAACAAAAAAGAAATAGTATTTTTTTGTAGCCTTATTACAGATGTCTGGGTTTAAGAAACCTTTGCTTCTCCCACATTAGCACTCTAGACAAATCTTGAACTACCTTTGTGGCAAGCCCTAACAAACTCTGTCACTTTGACCTAATCCAGTTTTCTGCACAGCTGTGCTAAAGTCACCTTTAGTTTTATCACATTTTAATGCAAACAAGGCCGGAAGGTTGCTTGTTTGGATTGAAGAAGCTGTGACAATTCATCTGAATGGGAGCTTCAGTAACTGGGAAGAAAAATGTGACAGGGAGCTTTATCACTGCATTGTACACAACAATCTGAAAATTATTGCTTCTTTAGGGGCCTATTCTCTTATTGAGGCCTAGCTCAGTCTATGCTAAGCAGCTAGACAGAACTTTGAATGGTTTGCCAGTCCTAAAGAGAGATTTTTAATTCTATTGTTTGTGGGTATCCCTGACTTTCCTAAGAGGATTCAAAGACAGACTGCAGAACAAGGCAGCTAACACAGGACTTCACTAGGTCTGGGGTGTATACGTTAAAATTCAAATGGCAAAGTACATGTCCCTCAGTTGTTTGAAATGATCAAATGCCTATCATGTTTGTTTTCAAAATTTGTAGAATTTATTGAGCATAAAATGAACTTTCAGTACATGTTTTTGAGATGTTTTAAATGTTCTCACATCACTAACTTCCTGCAAAATTGTATATAAACAGGGCAGAAAAACCCTACAGCATTGAAATGACTGTATAAAAGTAGCTCTGTAGAAATCATATACATAGAAAAATGTAAAATTTATATGTACACAATGTACTTGTCCTAATTCCATATATATATTGAACTGTAATTTCCAAATGAAACCAAATATGTGTGTTAATGTTGAAACTTGACATCATCACAAAATTGGATGAAGCTATTGGAAACTGATTTAATATTCAAACTATTTGCAGTGCACTGTTGAATGGATCCTCCTTCCTGAGGCTTGCTATAAAATCCAGGTACTGGGCGAATAAGGAATTGAATCTCCTAGGAGACAGCAGTTTAGTGGGATCATGGTATCTAATAACTGTTTGACTGGCTGACTTTGCTGTCTCATAGCTGTGAGCTGAATCGGCAAAGCAGCACATAATGTGAAGAGTTCACTGTCTAATACACAAGTATAAAGTGCTGTGTAGGCACAAAAATACCTGCTTTGACCTAGAAGGACTTTAAATGATCTTTGGTGTTGAGCAACTCCACCTATCAAATGCATGCAAGAGTTGAGGTCAATGAGTGGTAGAATTTTTAATATGTATATCAGAACCCTGCTTTTCTGAACTGATCAGAAGAGCAGCAGTAGGATTACATAGAGGAATAGCCCTTCTCCCCTCCACTTACACACTGGGCACTGTACAATAGAGTATAAAAAATGTAGTATAATAGAGACATAGTAAAATATCTCCCTCTTAAAATGCAAACACACATCAGCAAATGAGGGCTTGTAAGTTAAAAGGAAAAAGGGAAGAGTGTCATACAATCGAGTGGTGGTTCTACTACCACCTTTTAAGTGTAGTGGACGGAGCCCCTCATGATGGTTTTAGGAGAGAGGAGGGACAAAAATGACTGATATGTAGAGGGGATCAAGTTGTCACCGGATGTGACCGGAGTCCTAGTGGGAAGCCAGCTGAGGTCACTCATTTAGGGTGAACTGCAAAGAATGGGGCAGACAAACCCCAAAACTGGTGGATAATTTATTACTTAGATTTACCAAGCCAGCACTAAACAGCTTCTGTTATATCTTACTTCTTACTCAGAAGTCTAAATAACATGGCTCCCTTGAAGTAGTCCAGCCTCAGGTTTCAATCCAGGTACCCAAGTCAAACATGTTGGAGATTTTTGAAAATCTTATTTCATCATATAAAAGAAAAAGTTCTACCAATCCCAGAGGATTGGACATGTTACCTCCCAGGTTAATGCATATTCCAGATTTTACCCAAATACACACAGCCAATTTTTATTAATTAAACTAAAATTTATTTACAAAGAAAAGAGAGAGAGTATGGTGTGATGTTCCCCTCTGGTGTTGTGTAGACCAATTATCTGCCAGGCCACTCCAATCCTTGACTCTGGGAGCCAGCCTTATCCTGCTCTGCTGTGAGAATCCCCACTCCTGGGCTGTTCATGCCCAGTCTCTGGCATGTAAACTGCTCCTTGGATTGTGCAACTGAGTGACATTAGCCAAAATCTCCAGTCCCAGACAACTGTAGGAACTTCCATCTTGCCGTGTTCAGTTATGCCCACTGGACGCTGCAGGCTTATATGAGCTTGTCAATTTAACAAAGAAATTGATATGTCCCAGGCTTGTTATCCCAAGGGGAGTCTCTGACATGCTTCAAAACCAAGCACACTGCTTTAGGTAGAATAAACAAACGTATTAACTATAAAGATAGATTTTAAGTGATTATAAGTCAAAGCATAACAAGTCAGATTTGGTCAAATGAAATAAAAGCAAAACACATTCTAACCTGATCTTAACAATTTCAGTACCCTTACAAACTTAGATGCTTCTCACCACAGGCTGGCGGATGCTCTTCAGCCAGGCTCTCCCTTTTATCAGTGCTTCAGTTCCTTGATGTGGTGGCTGTAGATGTAGGTGGAAAAGAGAGAGAGAGAGCATGGAAAATGTTTCTCCCTTTTATCATGTCCTTTCTTCCCTCTTGGCTTTGTCTTCCCCTTCAGAGTCAGGTGAGGATTACCTCACCACAGTTCCAAACTGACCAAAGGAAGTGGGGTGACTCCTATGGAGGAAAAGAAAGAGAGGGTTCAAGTGTAGCCATTTTTAAGTTGTCAGAGACAGAGCAACTGTCAGGAATAGTCCTAGCCTAACATTGCGAGACCTGTATAATCAGAGCTTAGGTCATAAGCAAGTAGAAAACAGCAGAATAGTCAGCATGAATAGTCAGTGACCTAGCCTTGAGATAATGATGTTTTGAGTAAAGAAAGTGAGAAAAATACTGGAATAGATAGCAACTAGCCAAAATAAAATGTAGATGTTTTAATTATTTAATTATTGTATGTCACAAAGAAGTATAAATGCTTGTGTGATTTTGCTTGTACTTTGAAGAAACCAAGGCAAGGATACTCTGTCAACTGTGTTCTTCCCTTGCAATTGCGCGAAACAAAGCTCTGTCTGACTTGTTGCATACCAAACAGAGAGAGAGCTCGTTTTCTTCCACACTTCCTTGAGAGTTTAACAGATTCTGTTGTTGCTGCCTAGGCCAGCATCCTTTGTTCCTGTGAGGCTGGGCTGGGTTAGTCCCATCCCTGCCCTGGAGAGGTGTGAACTGCCTCTCTGTTCTTGGAGAGGTCTTGCCTGGGCTTTCTTTAAGCCAGGAGGATACATTTTCGGCCTTACAACTATATACATGAAATTATAACCTATGACATTACTGTATTGATTACTGTAACAACCATGCTCAGTGCATCATGAGCCCTCTGAAGACACCCCACATGACAAATTTTGCAGTGGATACATACAATAATTTTATAAAGATGAACATGGGGTGTAGGGTGTTCCTCCAAGGTACAGAGCATCACATATGGTTAAAAGATCAGTATACATGCAGACATGAGTTCAGTTATTGAGGTTCAGATTCATAGCAGAGAGGGTGAGATTTGTAGTTGCAAAGAAATAGTTCATAGATTATAGTCCAATGTTCATAGATTATAGCCCAATGTTTATATTTCAGGATTGTCCAGTCAGAACTGGGATCTCAATCCTTGTGTCTTAGGCTTCCCCTGCATGAAACCTCAAGCAGATCTGAGATAAAAGTATCAGGACCCAATGGTCTTTTATAGATTTCTAGCCTTCATTTGGCCACACCGTCCTGGGTACATAATAGGCTTTTGATGTAACCTTCTGCTTCGTAAACACCACCAGTAATTAGTTACAAAAATTAACTAGGGCAACTTATCCATTAGGCAGCCTTTCACAAAATTCAAAGAGACATGTAGACAGTGACATTACTTTACCCAAGATTCATGTAAATGTTAATATTCCTTTTTGATCTCTGAATTAATAGTTTATAGTGACAGACAGGAACTGTCTGTCTACATGGCTAACATAAAAAATGCACGCAATTAGTATTACTTCTAACTTCTGACAATGTAGGTGTAGTGGGGCAGCTGCCCCACTCCAGCAGAAAGGCTTAGAACAGCCCAGGAAGGAGTTGTGGCTGGGAGCAAGCAAGTGCCCAGACTGATTGGGAGAGCAAGCTCAGCTGGGTGGCCATGCCCCAAACACACTAGCAGGCCTGTATAAAAAGGCTGAGAGGCAGGGGGATGAGACTGTCTCCTCTTGCAGTAGAGGGAGACAGGCCTGGCTGCTGGAAGTATAAGGTACCTAGAGGGAAGCAGGGCTGGAGCAAGGCTAGAGGAGCTGGGGAAGTGCTGTCCTGGAAACCCCCAGGCTGCAGGGCCTAGGAGAAGGCTCAACAAAGGGTACTGGGGTTGCAGGGGGAAGCCCATAGCTACTGAGACAGAAGCAGCAGGCCAGCCCCCCTTGCTGGTGATGAATGGCAATGATACTGCAGTCTGCCCCAGTGAATGGGGGCAAGTGGTGACTGGCAGTTGCCTAGACTGAGGCAAGGTGGGGATAGAGGTTGGGGGGATCCCTGGGAGGGGAGACCCTAAGATCTGAGGGGGTACTGCAGGGGTGCAGCACCCAGGGGAAGAGGGCACCGGGGTCCAGGGAGGGACTCTGGGCCAGAGCAGCAAGCAGGACATCGGCCTGCAGAGGGCACTCCAGAGGCTGGAGAGCTAATTCCTGGATGAACCAGCAGGAGGCACCGCAGGGGTGAGTCACTGCCCTGTTACAGTAGGTTTGTATTTCAAAGTTATAGCCTATATACAATGAATGGCCCTAATTACCATTCAGATACCTTTCTAAGATAACTTAAAAGGTGGGCTCTGGGTCATTCAACCTGCAAGCTGCTTAACCCTTTCTGGCCATGAGTTATATTTTGTATAACATTTGCTGCAATTATAGCAGTGGTAAAAACAATGGTTTACATAATTATATTTTAACTAAACAATGTCACACCAGAGCAGAAGTGTGATTGTGTGCGGATGTCTGATGTAATGATGGGATCCTTAACAGTGGGCAATATGTGACCAAAGATAAGTGTCAGGGAAAGACTGAAGGGGTGGTCTCAAATGTAGCCTCGGCCAGCTCCACAATGAGCTTTAAAAAATAGACAGCCGATGTAAAGAATGCAGAGCGGCATAAAATGATTACAATAGCTCAAATGAGTCAACAGATATAGTACTGTATTCGGAACCAGCTGCAGGTGATCGCACTGCTCAACCAAAAAGGAATTGTATTTAAGCTTCATGGCTGCAAAGGCATGTGGTGGTGTTGCAAGGCCAGTAAGGTGTCTCTTTCGGTGCAGCTAATGCAAACTCTCCAACTGAAAGACCTTTTAATGCCACTTTAAATTATTTGTACAATTATTGTGCTTTGAAGGATGGTCAGCATCTTACCATTGCTAACTAAGGTTTTTGGTAATGACTGTCATAATAACAGCACAGCTACCCTACTTACCTTAAGCAGCCAGGAAGTAGAAGGGACAGAGCCAGAGAGCAGTGGACTTGGGGACCTTGGAGGACACTTAGCAGCTTCACGAGGAATAAAATGCAGCCATGGGATGACATTCCAGTGGAAACCTGCAGCTCTTATCATGGAGGCTGGTGAAAAGCAGCCCAGAGTTTATCTTTTTATTTGCAAAGAATGTCACAAGTTCATCACAATAATCAACTGAAGGAAGTACAGCTGGAGCAAGGCAGTTCAGAGTGTCAGGCTGTTTATTAGCAGAAAGAGTTCAGATGGACAGTTCCTTGCAGTGCCCTTGGCTGAGAATAGCAACTTTTTGCCTCAGTCATAACTTTTCAATACATCTGGATAAATTCTCTGTTAAATCATAATAGCATCTTCTCACCAAAGGCAAGGAGGGCATGGTGAGGAGCCTACCTTTAACAGATGATAACTGTTGGTGAACTAACTTACACGTTGGATGCAAAAGGTCAAATAGTGTGGGGAATACAAAATCTGACTCTTGAAAACCTTCAAGGCTGTGATCTAATATTTCTCCTCTGTGAGGACACCCAAAGGAAGTGATCTTCTGAGCTCCCAATAGGGGTGACCCAAATATCTGAACTAGCTACGCCCAGAGCCACAGACTAGGAACTAACACAGCTACCTCTGATTCTAAACTAGGAATGGAATCTGCAAGAGCTCTTTGATCCTCTGCCTAAAACCCAGATGGTCCATCAGTTTCAGGAGGCCAAGTTCCAGCCAAACTGAGCTCATGTTGGAACACAGAGTAAAATGCCCTTGGACATTAGTGCCAGACATTATTCACAGATTAATGTCAACTGAGTGAAATCAACTGAGAGTTTTCAACCCTGCTAGCATTGGTGGTCTGTGAACCCTCAGAATCATAAATCTGATTCTGTCAGGGAGTCAAACTTGTGAGCCATGTGCTTGAATAACCCATCTCCATGGCTATCCAGATCATGCAGGATGAAAAAAAATCAATTAACTTTCTCTCATTTGTTATAGATGAGGCTGATGGAGTGCCATCTGGAACCAATCATGCCAAAACTATGCATCATCTGACCAAGTGATATTTGTCAGATATTGGTGACATCATGCGAGAGAATTCAGAAATGGTTCTGCCTTAGTCAAAACAGACTCTTAACCCAGCTAAAACCTTGTTGTGAGGGAATCCATCATACCTGTATCATCTTTGCCATGTGAATTTTTTTCAGTGGCAGCTAATGGAATTTGCCAAAGAAGCCTAAAACTCGTTGCCTGTTTCTATTCTCAAGATTCATCTTTATCTATAGAGAATAGAGAATTGTATTGACATTATTATGACAGTTTACTTACCCACCCACCCACCTAACCCTTTCCATAGCCTCCCAACAAGGAGACATCTTCCACCTTTAACAAACCTAGATTATACTAGAAAAGTGGAAACATGGGAAATAAATAAGATGGGTGCACAAATCACAAAGGTGGGAAAGTCTCACAACCTGACTAATCACTTACAGCCTCTAATTTCTAAGAATAGCAGCCGTGTTACTCTATCCATAAAAAAAGCGAGGAATACTTGTAGCACCTTAGAGACTAACCAGTTTATTTCAGCATAAGCTTTCATGGGAGAGCATGTCAATCTCCCTGGACATTCTATTAAAGACTTGAGGGTGTCAATTTTAAAACAGAAAAACTTCCAAAACAGACTCCAATGAGAAGCTGATGAACTGGAATTAATTTGCAAATTGGACAGTGTAAACCAAGGGTTGAACAGAGATGTTGAGTGGCTTTGTCATTATATTAATTGAATGCATTTTCCTAGTTAAGTCTCTTTTACAGATTCTTATAAACTTAGACAGATCCATTAAATTTTCACTACAAAAGGTTTTTGTTCTCCTGCTGATAATGGCCCATCCAAATTAAATAGCCTCTTAGAATTGGTATGGTAACTTGCAACTTTTTTTTTCTTTCTGTGTGTATAAATGCATCTTACTTCTGTGCCATTCTATGCATCCGATGAAGTGGGCTATAGCCCACGAAAGCTTATGCTGAAATAAACTGGTTAGTCTCTGAGGTGCTACAAGTATTCCTCGTTTTCTAATTTCTAAATAAATCTAAGAGAAACCAATTGTCAAATAATACAAGCTCATTAACCCCACACATATTTTTTTAAAGACGGTTTTCAACACAGACTCACAGTATAAAAATTAACAAAGATTTACTGAAACATACATGCAGTTGCTTCAAAAAACATAAGCACCCTAGAGGAGGAAGGAAAGGAATGTAGGGTTGAGTCTTCCTTGCACAATAACTGACTGCAGTTAAGAGATGAGACTACCATGAATATGAGCTTTCACTGAACCTATGACATGCCGTTTGCCCACCTGAAGGTGTCTTGTCTCCCCTATACCTGCCTAACATTCTTCCTGGGTAACTCACTCATCACTGCTCTGAATTGGTATTTCCTAAAATCCCACTATGACATTCCACAGTGCAATCCAGATCAATGAGGGGCTGTGTCACCCCCTTCCCGGCAAACTCAGGTGCCTCCCAATGCTTCTCTGCTATAGCTCCCACCTGGGCAACTCACAAACAGCATGCACGTAGCATCCAGAGTGTCTGGGCATAGGTGCAGTTTGCCAGCCACACATCAGTCATACACTGGTTTCCACCAACCTTGGTTACCACTTGCAGGGTGGCCCCCAGTCCTGGATTTTTCCCCCAGTGTCCTAAATGTGTGTTCTGCACTGTCCATCCCTCTCCTGGACAGTTCAGATATATTAGATCCATTGCCCCTCTAAGGAGATCAACATACAGTTGTCTGCTACCTCAAATGAAGTTACCAAAGAAAATTGGCTTTGTCTTAAATAAACTTGTTTTATTCTTGAATTATCTACAAGGAGACAGGTTTTTAAGTGAGTATAAGGCATTAAAGTCAGAAATGGTTACAAGAGAAATAAAGATAAAACACTTCCTAGTACTAAACTTACCAAACTAGACTTGATTCAAGGTGAAGGCTCTTATCACATGTTTCCATGACCAATCTCTCAGGCCAGGATCTGCTCCCAAAGTCTAACTGCTGTTTCCTTTGTCATCTTGGGCATAAAGGAAAAAGATGGATAGGGAGAGAACTTTGGATGTTTTCCCCCTCACTTTTATAGATCAGTAGCCCTTTGAAATGCATTTTCGTGAGGGTTATCCCTAGATAAAGTGAATTCCTGCTGTGAGATTGGAGTCAAGGAGTCTAATGATGAACAAAGTTGCAGATCTGTTTGTTCCTGTCCCCCCTTCCATGCCAAAGAATGGCCATGTGACATGTGATGGCCCATCAGCTTTGATGACACCTGGGTTAGAGGCATGAGCTCAAAGACAAAGGGCAGGAAACAGATTTACCCACTCCCCAAACTTGACTGGTAAACACACTTCAGTCATGATTTTGGCTTATGTTCATATCTTTACATATAATGTTACTTACATTTCACCATGACATTACTGACAGAAAATTAGTTTTCAAATGATACCTTACAAGGCATATTTTGGTCAAAGATTATGACCCTAGTATGTGGGGAGTGAATGCAAAGGTACATTCTGCTGTATAGACATAATCAGAAAGTTCCTTCTCAAAACTATCAGCTCATCATTTGCAATTTAAAATGATTCACTATGTGGCAAGGACAGACGTTAAGGAGAAATCAATACCTGAGGACAGGTAGGTCTGATGGATTAGCCAAAGGCCCCTAAAATGACCAGTTTGCGGAACTGTATCCTTGAAATACAGGAACTTAAGCTTGTTCTAATATTAGCACCATCCATTTACATTTTGAGCATTTTCCAAGAGAAAAATGCATCTCACCCCAAGTTCTGACTAATTATATTGGGTAGATTGGCAGTTACCTAAGCATAGGCTTGTATTCCCATGATCAGTGAGATCTTAACAAATCTGGTTATACCCACAATATCGCTTTACACAAACCACTGGTATGGACACTATAGTGAGATAATTGACCACAAAATGAGTTATGTGTCCCAAGCCAAAAGCATAATGAAAATCAAGGGTCAATTACCTTGCAGTAGGAGACTGGAAGGAGACTTTTGCAAGGGAGTTTGAGTCTTTTTATTATGAGTCTTACCCTTTTTAAAATATTGCTATTTTTAATATTGCAGAAGATTAAGTCTTTTTAACAGTATGTTTTATATCAGTTGACTTATTGGTGTGATAGAGGCGAGATGGGTGAGGTAATATCTTTTATTGGACCAATTTCTGTTGGTGGAAGGTAAAAGTTTTGAGATACAGCTCTTCTGGGAAAGGAAGCAGACCTATAAGCAGATCTGGGGAAGGAAGCAGACATATGGAAGTGAGGAGCCTAAATACCTTTGAGGATCTGGGCCAGGGTCCTACAAGTTGCTCCGCATCTCCTGTGAGTCTGTGTGTATATGTATTCATCAGCTCTCTGCAGGAGATGCTCAGTACTTCAAAGGACTGGACTATTAGACAATACCAGAATCCATAGGCCTGACTGTCAAAACTCTCACTGATTTCAGGGGGACATTTAGTTTGTGTAAAAACTGAGGGTTCTGGTCCCTAGAGATCCCTAGAGATAAGACTGATCATAATAGTGTGTATTTATGATTTATAGTAATGAATATAATTTATTATTTTAATATTGTATTTAACGATAGATCAAACAAACTGAGTAGCTACAGAGGATTATATACACAAAGATTGCATTTAATTCAGAAAAATGTTTAGAAATGCATGTCTTTATTTCTGTTACGGTTCACTGTTTCTCTGTAAATGGACAGTTTGTTTTCTTCTTGTGACTTTAGAAATTTTAACTTTCTTTAAAGGAAAGAAAACAAGTTACTATTTAGATTTAAGACCTAAATCTTGTATATGGCTTTGCTTTAATAATATATATAAATACACTATTTTTCAAAGATACTGGTACTTTGATACTAATCTATGAAGAACTAAGTAAACTAATGAAAGTGATGCCATATAACAGGGATTGAAACTCACTCGCCTATCAGTGGCATTTGGAAGCTTTCTCTTGAATGTTGGGGACTGATATATTTAGTCCTCAAATTAGAGGTTGAAATCCTCCCATGGTCTTGTGAACCATGGGCTGCAGAATAGAGCAGGAAACATGGAGGGGAAATTTCTCTTAACTCTTGATGGAAAAGGAGGAAGCAATCACAACAGGGGAAAGTTCGCTTGGGAACTACTTTGGGTTTGCTGAGGCTGTGGACAAATAATGGCCACTACTTGGTTAAGACACGCACACATGTTAACATTAGAGAGTGAACTGTGGGGGATACAGCAGGTCTTGAGATATTTCTGCAAAGTGATCAATGTACCATAAATCATTGCTGCATGGGTGTTGTGGCATTAGAATGGTGGATTGGCTGATGCTTTGTTGACTTTATGGGAATTACTTGTGCATACTGGCCAGTACTGGAAATTCAGTTACGAATGTTCCATTGGAATTTAATTAACCATTTAGTTGATCCTGAATAAACCAGAATAAAATCCAGGTCTTGCTCTCTTAGCTCTGGTGGCTCTGGAGCAAAATGTCCTATTTATTTTTTTAACTTTTTTTTTCTTCAGTAAAATGAGCGGATACAACTTTGTACATCAGGAGAAGATCTGTTGAGTAAGAAATTGAAAAGTGACTATGTCAAATGTCAAAGTTGAACCATACACCAGGCTACTATCAATTATTTTAGACATCTAAGGGTCAGTTAGGGTGTGAGAGTTATTGAATGAAGCCCTATAGCAGAAGAAAAGAGGCAAGAGAGGAGGAGAGGGAAAGCAGAGAAATGTGGAGGAAGTAATTATTAAAAAAATAATTAAATGTAACCGTTGTAAAAGTTCTGTGTATGCTAGTTGATTGCACATTCTGGAATATGGTATGGACTACTACTTTCTATTGCTGAAAATGTCAAGTTGATTATAAATAGAACCCTGCAATAGTTTTTTTGGAAATAATTTATTTTTACTTGAGGGGATACAATGAGGATGCCTATGAGAAATTAAATGGAATCAAAATGTCTTCCTCTGAAATACATGTGATTAGTCTTTTAAAAAAAGGTGTAAGGATGGAAATCAAGAGATGAAGCAGAGGTTAGTTTAGTCATGTATGTGATCTTTGGCCCTTTTTTAATGGTGTTTTCTGTAATATCAGTCAGTGCCTGTATAGAAGGATTTTAATACATATGCCAATGGATGTAATAAAGGCTTTATGTTGATAAACCTCCTAACATTGTTCTGATGTGCAGTGTGAAAGAACACCACTCTTCTGGTCATAGTCATAACTGAAATCTATAGCTGTAGGAGAAAGCTGACAACACTGAAATAGAAACGGTCAAATATTTTAGAATATGGACACTAGGAATGGGAAGCGGGTGGCTGTTCTAGGAACTTCAACCTTAGTGATTTCAACTTCCATGATATCCTTTGCTAGACCAGTAGGGCTGAACCTGGTTGTGGACTTCAGTCATTACAGTATCATACATGTTTAATAATTTATTATTAAACCTTCACTGCCTCACATTTGCCACTTCACTTGACCTGCAATGTTGGACCATGCTCTCCCAAACAGCCACTCACCAAACCTTGTCTTAACCAAGCAGTGCTTCATATCTGATGTCTGCATCACTGAATTCTAGCTCATTGACCACCAACGTATCTCCTTCAACACTGCCATTGTCCCAATATCCCACCAATTTACTAGTCTTTCTGTGACCTCCAATCCATCAATGTTCACAACTTCTCAGCCCCCTTCTCTCTTCCTTTCTTCTGTTGACTCTCTCCACTGTGTATTTTCCACCACTCTCTACTCTTTAGTCCCTTTCTCACACTGCAGTCTGTCCCACTAAATCTAGCTTTATCCCCAATATTTACTCTCTCTCCACTTCTGATTCCATGCTGTTGAATGAGTGCCTCTGGAAAAAGTCATGTGGACTTGCTGTGCTCTAAATTTGTTTTCTCTTTTTCTTCCTTGACAAATAGCAATATTTCTCTACTCTTGTTGACTGCTACACCTGTTTTACCAGATGCCTATTTGCCACTTTGGACTCTCACCTCAAATCCTCCCCCTCCTTTTCTTCACAGGATCTTGCTGAATTTTTCAAAGACAAGTTCACCAGGATCCAGTCTTTTCCACTTACCTCTGTTTTACTCCTCTCCAGTCACTGACTCTGAGACTCCTCACCTGTCCTCCATCTTATCAAGTAATCCCATCCTTTCCCACTCCTTGACCTCCTTTGCGCCTACTCATACTCCTCACTCATCTTTCTCCTCAATCTCTTGCTTTCCTTGGATTTCACACAGTACAACTTGGCTTTGGTCTCATCATCCATTATAAAACAATCCACCCTTGACCGCACTTGCCTCTTGGGTTCTTCTATTGCCTCCTCTTCACTGCATCAAATGTGATGTTTATAAATGAGGTTTTTCCACAGTTTTGAAATTGGTTCTATCTGCTTACTATTTACTAATGCATTACTGATTAGTGTCCTGGTGAAATCAGTCAATTTCCCCACACTATTCAACTGATGTACTCATATCATATGGTATATGCAGATTTTTTTCAGTTCTGCAGTTAGTTTCATGTGATTGTTATCCAACACCTGAACAGACCTAGCACAGTTCAGTTTTAGGTCTCTGCAGTTCTATGATGTTTTTTGTGAAACTGTTAACAAATAATTGCAATATACATGCAACATGACAGCCTTCATTTATCTTCACTAGTTCTCCAAAAGTAGTCCTTTTGAAATAAAATCAATTAATTTGGTAAGAGACTTTCAGTGTCTCACTGTTAATGTAAATTTGAGAAGCATTTTAATGGTTTCAAAACCCCAATTGTACTTGTGTGAGTATGTGATTTGGTGTGTTTTTCATAGATATGAAAATGTTAATTTCAGTCATCTGGTGTAATAGAGATCAAATATCTTTGTGTTTGAAGGCTTGTATTGAATTTCATGCAAGCAGTTCAAGTCAATTGAGTATTAAGAGGATTTGGATTGATCTAAACGAGTAAAGTAGTTTTCCATTTGAAGGCCATGTCCTGTGATAGACGTGTTCTTTTGTTTTGTATCAGTGCAATGAGAATACGTTGATTAAAAGTGTTTTTCTGTGATTGGTGTTACAAGCCAAATTTAAAGATACTTTTCAAAGATAATTTTCCAATATGAAACTTTTATAAATTAATGGGAATCGGTTCTCATGGGCAACTTCATCTCAGCATTTCTCATTAATTGGGCACTAGGATTTGAAAAACTTGGGCTTTATTCCTTGTTCTACTATTCACAAGTCATTTCAACCTTTTCTTGCCTCAGTTTCCCCACCTGTAGAATGTAGATTTGTAAAATGCTTTGACATGTGTGGACGAGAAATGTTGTGTAAGTGCTAAGTATTTTGACCAAAGACAATTAGCAAAGTGACATTGTATCTTAAATGTTCCCTCTGAATAGATAGAACTTTGGATTTTAGGATTTTAAAGTCTTATCTGAAATGCAGTGTACACTCTTTAAACAGCATTGTAGTATATGAACCAGATCCTGAGTACTTACTCCATTTTTATTCTGTCTTTATTCTAGGAAAACTCTTGTTGCTATCAGTGGGAGTTTAGCCAATGTAAGGACTCTAGCATTTGGCCTTATGGGATACAAGCACTAAATTGATACTGTCCCCTGCCAAGTGAAACTCGTACTGTATTAAACTGTCACTTCTTCTCTGATTTTACATGTTTAAAAAAAAAAACACCTCCTTCTGAAATCTCAGAGCAAAGCAGTAAATTGCCGCAATTTTCTCTCCAGGACTGCCTTTATATCTACACTACATGTTTATATGGTAGCTGCATCGTGTAACCAGAGATTAATATTCTGGAAAACCACAATTTATGGTAGCTGCGATCGCACAAGTATCAGCTGACGATACTGTGTCACACTTTATTTCAAAGAAGTAGCGGTAACAATGGCTTATAGTAATAACAGTAATGCTCCTTCCCCTCAGGGAAAAGCAGAGAATGCTATCTTGCCACATGATCTCATTTCTTTTAAGCTTTGCACTAACTGCTGACATATCACATAAATGCCTCCTTTATTACCTGCCAGTGATTGTCTTCTGTATTGAGAATAGCCTCCGGAACCTACGTCCACATGCCAGCAAAGCGCTTCACTTACTCCATGTGAATTTCTCTCTGTCTAGTGTTCCATGAGGCCCCTTTATACACCTGACCATTCTTACTAAGTCAGGTAGCCTAAATTACATTGCCTGTGAAAGGCCTTTGTTCAATTGCCTTTGAGTAGGCTTGGGACTGGGAGTTGGCACGGGCTTGGGCTATGTTTCTATATTTGCCAAGTAAGTAATTTGCCATTTTAGTTAGTTTTTAGTTGTGTCCAGCTAGTAATGTAGCTTGGCCACATCTCTCTCTAAGGATTTTGGTTCTTATCATTTCAAATGCTTTTAAACAAAAGCCGCATTCAGTCCTTGCACTCTACTTATCAGCCCACTGGCAGATAAAATGATGCAGTTATTTCAGATTGTTCCCCACTCCCAATTTAAATACAGTCCTGTAGGTATTTTTATTAGTTTCAGACCAGTAGATGTTGTTTATTTATGCAGGTCCAAAACTTGACATGTTGTTTTACACAGCTGTCATATTCACATGATAAAATAAATTAAAGTTCAGCTTTTGCTCAGCTGTGCTCTGGTGCCACAGACACTTTAGCACATGCTTAACTGGATGCACGAGTAGTACCTTTGTTTGTGGGATCAAGGCTGTCTATTAAAACCTGCTACTTGCCATTTGTCATGAATAGAACAACTATTTCTCATCCTAATGCTAAATCAGACATATTTAAATATGCCTTTATATTCACCACATTGACTACATATATCATCATATACACTGAGGATTACATCACCACACTAAGAAATACTCATTTGATGTTAAAGTCTTTATTTACAGATTGCATTTTATTTTTGTCTATGTATTGTGTGCAAAGTCTTGTCTATTTCAAAAATAATGTCCAAATAGATACTCTTGCTCAGAGGACTTTGCAGTCAGGAAATCTTTTAAACTAAAATAAAAATGACAGTATTAAAAAAGAAAATTATAAGAGAAATGTGCTCTAGTTGTCCTTTTCAAGTTTGACCTCTGATTTACTCAATCTTACATGTACTAGAATCACAGAATTTATCATACTGGATCATCCCATTGATTCATCAATCTGATATCACAGTATGATAGAGATGTAGGATTGGAAGGGTCCTCAATAAGCTATCTAGTCCAGTCCCTTTCACTGAGGCAGGATTAGGTGTTCTCTTTAGACTATGCCTGGCAGGTGTTTGTCTAACCTGTTCTTAAAAACCTCTCATGACAGATTCCACAACCTCTCTAAGTAATTTGTTCCAGTGCTTAACTACATTGAGTTAGGAAGTTTTTAAAGCTCATAGCTTAAATCTTCTTTGCTGCACTTTAAGCCCACTACTTTTTGTCCTGTCCTCAGTGGTTAAGGAGAACAATTTATCACCCTTCTCTTTATAATAACCTCTTATGTACTTAAGACTGTTATCATGTCCTCCTGTCCCTCAGTCTTCTCTTCTACAGACTAAACAAACCAAACTTTTTCAATCTTTCCTCATAGGTCATGTTTTCTAGACCTGTAATCATTTTTGTTGATCTCCTCTGGACTTTCTTCAATTAGTCCACATCTTTCCCAAAGTATGATGCTGCAAACTGTGGACACAATACTCCAGCTGAGGCCTTACCAGTAGGTAAAAGTGGAAGAATTACTTCTTGTGTCTTGCTTACAGCACATCTGCTAATACATCCAAGAATGATGTTCACTGTTTTGTACCAGTGTTACATTGTTGACTCATTTAGTTTGTGATGCACTATGACCCCCCGATACTTTTCTACAATACTCCTTCCTCAGAAGCCACTTCCCATTTTGTATTTGTGCAATTGATTATTCCTTCCAGAGGGTAGTGTTTTGCATTTGTCCTCACTGAATTTCATCCAGTTTATTTCAGACCATTTCTCCAGTTTGTTGAGATCATTTTGAATTCTAATCCTTTTCTCCACAAGGCTTGCAACCCCTCCCAGCTCGGCATCATCCACAAACTTTATAAGTGTACTTTTTAGAACCATACCCAGTACAAGGCCTCACTCAATAGGCCCTTCCAGCTTGACTGTGAACCATTGATAACTACTCTCTGAGTATGCTTTTCCAACCAGTTAGGCACCTACCTTATAATAGACAAAGAGTCCTGTGGCACCTTATATACTAACAGATATATTAGAGCATAAGCTTTCATGGGTAAATACCCACTTCGTCGGATGCATGCAAGCTTTCGTGGGTTTTCACCCATGAAAGATTATGCTCTAATATATCTGTTAGTCTATAAGGTGCCACAGGACTCTGTGGCTTTTGCAGATCCAGACTAACACAGCTACCCCTCTGATACCTTATAGTAGGTTCATCTAGGCTATATTTCCCTAATTTGTGTATGAGAATATCATGTGAGACAATATCAAAAGTCTTACTAAAACTGAGATACATCACATCCACACGGCTTGTTACCCTGTCAAAGAAGGATATTACATTGGTTTGACATTATTTGGTTTTGACAAATCCATGGTGACTGTTACTTATCACCTTATTATCATCCACGTACTTACAAATTGATTATTTATTTAATCCATTATCTTTCTGGGTACTGAAGTTAAGATGACTGGTCTATAATTCCCTGGGCTTTCCCTATTCCCATTTCATTACAGCCGACATCTACTGTTTCCAACTACCTATAGTTGCAGAAGTACAGAGAGATAATGGCCCTTCACAGACTGTTTTACTGACAACTCACAACACATCACCCCACCTGCTCCTGATGCCCCGTGGCCCATCTTGGAATTCCCCCAATTCTGTGGAGAGTGGATGGCAAGAGTGGACTATTCTAGCCCTGTGCTATCTGAGGATCTGCCTGCACTAAGGGAATCCTCATCTTCTGGCTCAGGACAGCATTACGTCCTGTTAGTACCTCACTATTTGAGTGTAAGATACTTTCTTGAAGATACCAAGAAAGTGGGACCAAACCCACAGCAAAATTCCCAACTGAAGACATTGGCAGTTTAGTCACCAGTCCAGGTTTTCCCAGGATTGTCCTGTTTTTTGAGTAGCAGTTCCAGGAAATCCATAAGTGGTCAGTACATGCTGCCTGCTGTCCAGTTTTAGGGCTCAGGATCAATCTGTGCTAGGGGCCCCAGACCCCAACTTCTGCTGCCTACCGACTCCACCCTCCTGCCTGGATGCAGGATACTGTGGCTAAGTATTGGCGTTAATTTGTTCCCTTCTGTGCTTGGGATGGAAGCACTTGAACCAGAGTTTGACCGTAGTTTTTGTCCCTCTGTTGCAATAATGGGCACTGCAGCTATGTGTTACCATAAAATACATCTAAGTTGGAACCTTTATTCTGAATAAAACAAGACTAAAATTAAGAATAATTTGTTGTTCTTGAAATGGTTACAATAGTTTTTCCCCCAAAACACTTCAATGGAATTATATTCTTTCTCCCTGTTCTCTCTAATCCAAGAAACCTAGAGATGGATTGATGCCCTTCCAATGCAGCTTCTTCCAGAGCATTTCAATATAGCTCTTGAAATGGCTGGAAGAAAAGATACGGGGTGACATGCTGGTCCCTAAGCCTGCCACCATGGAAGTCTATGCCAGTTTCACTATTGATTTCCATGATGGTTTGAACAGGTCCCATCAGTTCCCCCTCAGGACTAAGCATGACATCTGTCAAACCCACATGCCCCAAGAGCAATGCACTAGATCCCACACTCTTGCATGGTAGGGCATTGCATCATCGGCAGACCAGCACAAACATTTTTTGACTCCTGAAAACCCTCCTCTGTGCATTCCACTTTAGAACTGAACCATTTATAAGGTGCGTATCAAATAAGTCTGCTTGTGAGGCTTCAGCACATTTGCCTCTTGTTACACGTCAGTTATGCACTGTAATGTGTATGCAATTGGAACTCACTGTAGCAAACTATGCATCTACACCAAATGACGTAAGAGCACAGTAGACTATGGCTAAAGTACTACTTGCTATGTTGAGACAGAAGATCTGATTATCTTAAAACTGGATATTTCTTTTAGGAGATTAAACTTCATAATTCAATCTTTTATAGCAACATCTTCTTGCTTTAAAAATTGGGACCAAGGATGCACTTCTACGCTGCAGTCCTGACTACATAAATATCTTCTTTACTTCTGTTGCCACTGCTCAAGCTGTCTAAACAATGACTGTGAAGGATGGTAACAACTTACATGGAATAGCCCTGGGAAAGTACAATCCTGTGAACTTTGAATGGGAATGGGGGAAATTACCTTATTTTCTTTTCTTCAGAAATATGAACTTATTTCTCTCATTTGTTTGCTTTAATTTGCTGATTTGCCAGGTGCAAAGAGCCATTAGGCCAGGATGCACCCAAGACATTTGCCTGGATGCTTTTCTTTCTCTTTATACTGCTCTCCAAATCCTGTTGCATAAATTAACACGTCATCTTCCCACGCCTAACAATAAATGGTTGTGGTTAAACATTTTTTTCACTTTCGCACACATTTGTATTGACTCAACAATGCACAATTTTGGGAGAGCAAAGGAGCTAAATCATGGTGAATTTTAACAATGAATATTGAAGCTTCCACAAGCATTATGCCTAAAGAATATTATTGGTTGCTTCATAAGCACAATGGTAAAGTTGAGCTTGGTCAGGTGCTAGCATTTCTGTTTATTGGATTCCCACAGCTTGAAGTTTTGCCATGATCAACTGATGCATTTTGTATTTTGATCAGAGTTCTCCAAAGCATAGTTTACCATGAATTAATTTTGTCAGCCTTCTTTCCTTGATGAAACAAAGGTGTGAAAAAGTCAGTAAAAGAATTTACATTCATTTCAAGGGGAACAGAATTAGCCATAGTTTGAGTGGTTAAAGCAAGGAACCAAGAGTCAGGCCTCCTAAGTTCTATTCCTGATTTTGACTTATTAGCATGTGGTCGGATCTTGGGCAAGTTACTGGACCTTTCTGTGCTCAGTTTTTGTCTGTAAAATGTTTATAATAGCCACCTTGAGGTTTAATTTTTTTATAAAGTTTTTCTGCAGTTCTCTCAAAGGTACTATCTATGCAAAATGTCAAAATGGTGATGTAAGCATCGTTAAGACCGCAATTTAAAGCACTTACAAAAATGTTCTCCTTCAAAAAAAGTTCACAGCCTCTGTTCCTCAACACTGTGGTGGTTTTAGTTTGTCTGCAATGGAGGATGATGTGCTAGAAGATTAGAATGTCTGTCCTTTTTTGCTTTCAAAAAGAATGTTCATTCAGCTATTAGCGAAAGCTGGTGGAGAGATGGCTTCAAAAATCCCTTTAACTAATACATGTTGTGAGCCCTATGTTCTCTCCTCTGTTAAACTTTTAATTCATTATGCAGTCTTGAGAAATGGTGGGAACCCAGTCTTTTTGCCAGTCCCTCGCCCGCACTTCCCATTTTCAATTCCTTGTAAATTTGAGCTAAATCCATTCAGCCATTTCGGAGTTATTGAAAGCTGGGGTTGAGGGAACCTCTCTTCTCCATTTTAAGTAAATGTTAAGACTCTTTTTATCTCAAATATAACTTTAAAACCACATTAAATGTTCAGAGTGGCTAGTCCCCAGTGAGAATTAGGCCACTTTGTTTTTCAAAAAAGATTAAAAATTAACAAATGCCTTAGTTATAAACATTTTAAAAACTAAGATTTATGAATGCAGGACAGTAAGGCTTGATAACACTGGGGGCTATGAGACCATTTAGTGTCACTGCTGGTTAGCACTGTGAAAACGTCTTCCACAGACAGATTTGTAAATGCAGTATCAAAAAACTGAGGCTCACAATAAAATCAGTGAAAACTTTGGCTTAAGTTATGAATCCAGGGTTATATGGGAGCTGCATAATGGAGTAGAAATCAACTTGGTTGAGTGACCAGATAGCAAGGGTGAAAAATCAGGATCAGGGGTGGCGGATAATTGACACCTATATAAGACAAAACCCCAAATATCAGGACTGTCCCTATAAAATTGGGGCATCTGCTCACCCTAATACTTGGATCTTCTGATTCGGTTGCTTAGGCACAAGACCTTTCTTATCTTTTTGCTTTTGCTTATATGCACAGTGAATGACTCCTCTCAACCTCTTTCCTCAGGAGTAATGGTTGTAGTGGAAGCCCTGGTAAATCTGAAAATTTCTAAGGCTGCCTTCATCTATGTGTGTGTGTGGTATTAAATGTAAGATCATTGTTATTCTCCTTGGAAGAAATTCACAAATGCTGACAGGTGACTACAAAAGTAGCTGAAATGAAAATGAAAGATAAAGTTCCTTACAACAGAGTTACGGTAATAGTTTGCAGACCTTAAAATTAAAGGGGAAAAGAAACTGTTCATCTCTGATATGCAGGATTATAAAATGACTACACACTGTCAGGAAGATTAATAAAACTATCCATTTGTACAAACTGAACAGCTGGGGGTTTTTTTCCTTATACTGTAGAAACCAAAAGATGAGCTGGTTCTAGATTCAAGTAATGAACCAGCTATGATAAATGGAGAGAAGCTTAATAAAATCCTTACTAATGCGAGGAGGTAGAATTGTTGCATTTGCAATTCTTTTGAGGTGGTTATTAAATAGGGAGTAGCAAGCAACTATTAGACTATTAAAGACAATTATCTTAGAGTTGGAAGTAATAGATAATTAACTTAAATAATTGATTTTGACATTTTTGAGGAATATACAATAGGAAATTCAGGCAGTGTTTAAGGAATTTAATAAAGAGAACAAAATGAATATGTACATCCCATAAAGTTCAAGCGGAGCAGCTTGTTTCATAACATACTGTGTTTGCCATCTCTGTGGTGTTTCAGCCTGAACCATGAAAGGCAATTTTTCAGAGTTACCTGAACTTCTTTGTTCTATAACATTGGGCTTGGAGTTTCACAAGAGCTTCTGATACTTCCATTGCCATTCTCACCAGATTCGAGCAGTACAGACGACAAGTTAACCAGTCTTTTTTGAATTTCAGATAAAGGGCAATTTGAGGCATAGGTAAGGGTTCAGATAATCCAGTCTTTCATCTAAATCCGTTTAGATGCTCAGAATAGATACCTCTCCCTTAGAGACTCTGGCTGTGCCATATTGGTAATCTCAGAGATGGAAGAAGTGAGCACTGAAGGCTCAAATCACCGGTACTAGAGTGACTTTGCAAATGAGGTAACAAAGTCCTGTGGCACCTTAAAGACTAACTATAAAGTTTTGAAGCATAAGCTTTCGTGGGCTAATACCCACTTCGTCGGATGCAAGCAGTGGAAGTGTCCAGAGGCAGGTATAGAAAAGTAGGCAAGAACCAGGTGGGAGGTAAAAAGCTTAGTCCAATTAGGCTGAACCAGCTTGTTATCTCCGATCAGGGAGGGTGGGTTATTCTTCTAGCATTTGAATGGGGGGTGTGAACATGGAGAGAGGAGAAACTATTTCTGTAATTTGCAAGCCATTGTAGGTCTTTGTTCAATCCGAGATTGTTTGTGTTGAATTTGCAAATGAATTGCAGCTCTGCAGTTTCCCTTTGCAGTCTGGACTTGAAGTTTTTTTGCTGCAGTATGGTGACTTTTAAATCTGTAATTGTGTGTCCAGGCAGGTTGAAGTGTTCCCCTACAGGTTTTTGTATATTGCCATTCCTAATATCTGATTTGTGTGCATTTATCCTTTTTCGTAGGGACTGTCCAGTTTGGCCGATGTACATAGCAGAGGGACACTGATGGCATATAATGGCATATATGACATTGGTTGATGTGCAGGTGAATGAACCAGTGATGGTATGGTTGATCTGGTTAGGTCCTGTGATGGTGTTGCTGGTGTAGATATGTGGGCAGAGTTGGCATCGAGGTTTGTTGCATGGATTGGTTCCTGAGTTGGAGTTATTGTGGTGCAGTGAGCTATTGCTGGTGAGAATTTGTTTAAGGTTGGCAGGTTGTCTGTATGCCAGGACTGGCCTTCCTCCCAAGGCCTGTGAAAGTGAGGGATTATTGTCCAGGATGGGTTGTAGGTCACTGATGATGCGTTGCAGAGGTTTTAACTGAGGACTGTAGGTGATGGCAAGTGGTGTTCTGTTGTTTTCTTTCTTGGGCTTGTCTTGCAGCAGCAGGCTTCTGGGTACACATCTGGCTCTGTTGATCTGTGTCCTTATTTCCTTGTGCGGGTATTGTAGTTTTGAGAAAGCTTGGTGAAGATCTCATAGGTGTTGGTCTCTGTCTGAGGGGTTGGAGCAAATTCGATTGTACCTCAGTGCTTGGCTGTAGACAATGGATCGTGTGGTATGTCCGGGATGGAAGCTGGTGGCATGAAGGTAGGCATAGCTGTCGGTAGGTTTTCGGTATAGTGTGGTGTCGATGTGGCCATCATTAATTTGCACTGTGGTGTCTAGGAAGTGGACTTCCTGTGTGGACTGGTCCAGACTGAGGTGGATGTTGGGGTGGAAGCTGTTGAAGTCATGGTGGAATTCTTCCAGAGTTTCTTTCCCATGGGTCCAGATGATGAAGATGTCATCAATGTAGCGTAGATAGAGAAGGGGTGTGAGTGGACGAGAGTTGAGGAAGCGTTGTTCCAGGTCAGCCATAAAGATGTTGGCATACTGTGGGGCCATGCGGGTGCCCATAGCAGTGCCGCTGGTCTGGAGGTATATATTGTCACCAAATTTGAAATAGTTGTCTGTGAGGATAAAGTCACAGAGCTCAGCAACCACCTGTGCTGTGGCATCATCAGGGATACTATTCCGGACAGCTTGTATTCCATCTTTGTGTGGGATGTTTGTGTAGAGAGCCTCTACATCCATGGTGGCCAGGATGGTGTTTTCTGGAAGGTCACCAATGCATTGTAGTTTCCTCAGGAAGTCAGTGGTATCACGGAGATAGCTGGGAGTGCTGGTGGCATAGGGTCTGAGTAGAGAGTCTACATATCCAGACAGTCCTTCAGTGAGAGTGCCAATGCCCGAGATGATGGGGCATCCAGGGTTTCCAGGTTTGTGGATCTTGGGTAGTAGATAGAATAACCCCGGTCGGGGCTCTAAGGGTATATTAATTTGTTCCTGTGTTAGTGCAGGGAGAGTCCTGAGTAGATGGTGCAGTTTCTTAGTATATTCCTCAGTGGGATCGGAGGGAAGTGGCCTGTAGAAACTGGTATTGGAGAGTTGTCTGGTAGCCTCCTTTTGGTAGTCTGACCTGTCCATGATGACAACAGCACCTCCTTTATCAGCCTCTTTGATAATGATGTCAGGGTTGTTTCTGAGGCTGTGGGTAGCATTGCGTTCTGCACGATTTAGGTTGTGAGGCAGGCAATGTAGTTTTTCCACAATTTCTGCCTGTGCACGTCGGCGGAAGCATTCTATGTATAGGTCCAGACTGTCATTTCGACCCTCAGGAGGAGTCCATGTGGAGTTCTTCTTCTTGTGCTGCTGGTGGGATGGTGTCTGTGTACCAGTGTGCTGTTCCATGTTGTCTTGAAAGAATTCCTTGAGTCGGAGACGGCGAAAGTAGGCTTCCAGATCACCGCAGAATTGTATCATGTTTGTGGGGGTAGTGGGGCAGAATGAGAGTCCTCGAGATAGGACAGACTCTTCTGCCGGGCTGAGTGTGTAGCTGGATAGATTGACGATATTGCTGGGTGAGTTAGGGGTACCACTGTTGTGGCCCCATGTGGGAGGTAGGATTTTAGATAGTTTGCAGTCCTTTTTCTTTTGTAGAGAGGTGAAGTGTGTGATGTAGATCTCCTGTCTTATTTTAGTAAAGTCTGTTTGTGTGGAAGGTTGGTTGTTTATGAAGGTCTCCAGGTTGGAAAGCTCTTTTTTGATGTTTTCCTGTTTTTTGTACAGGATGCTGATCAGATGGTTCCTCAGTTTCTTAGATAGTGTCTGGCATAATCTCTCACTGTAGTCTGTGCAGTATGTGGATAGCAATGGATTTTTCATCTTCAGTCCATTTGGTATGATGTCCAGCCATTTGCATTTGGAGAGAAAGATGATATCTGTCTGTACTTGTGCAAGTTTCTTCATGAGGTTGATGGATTTCCACTCCATACGGCTAAATGCAGTGCCTTGCATGATGTCAAGAATCAGAGAGGTAGCCGTGTTAGTTTGGAATAGCAGAGGTAACAAAGTCCTGTGGTACTTTAAAGACTAACTACCCTGTTTCCCCGAAAGTAAGACATCCCCCGAAAATAAGACGTACTTCCAGTTTTGCCTCTCGCTGTAATATAATGTAATGTAATTTTGGGAGCAAAAATTAATATATGACACTGTCTTATTTTCGGGGAAACACGGTATAAAGTTTTGAAGCATAAGCTTTCGTGGGCTAATACCCACTTCGTCGGATGCAAGCAGTGGAAGTGTCCAGAGGCAGGTATAGAAAAGTGGGAATGGCAATATACAAAAACCTGTAGGAGAACACTTCAACCTGCCTGGACACACAATTACAGATTTAAAAGTCACCATACCTGGAGAAGAACTGTGGAAGAGGAACTGAAGATGATGAACAAAACGTGGAATGAAATCAGCTGGCTTGCCCAAGATCGAGAGACATGGAGGAGATTTGTTGGTGCCTTATACTCCAGCGGGAGTGAAAAGGATTGATGATGATGATGATGATGATACTGCAGCAAAAAAACTTCAAGTCCAGACTGCAAAGGGAAATTGCAGAGCTACAATTCATTTGCAAATTCAACACAAACAATCTCGGATTGAACAAAGACCTACAATGGCTCGCTCATTACAGAAATAGTTTCTCCTCTCTCCATGTTCACAGCCCCCATTCAAATGCTAGAAGAATAACCCACCCTCCCTGATCGGAGATAACAAGCTGGTTCAGCCTAATTGGACTAATCTTTTTACCTCCCACCTGGTTCTTGCCTACTTTTCTATACCTGCCTCTGGACACTTCCACTGCTTGCATCCGACGAAGTGGGTATTAGCCCACGAAAGCTTATGCTTCAAAACTTTATAGTTAGTCTTTAAGGTGCCACAGGACTTTGTTACCTCTGCTATTCCAGACTAACACGGCTACCTCTCTGATTCTTTGCAAATGAGATGAAGCCATGTTAGTTTGTCAGCAACTAAAATAATGCGAGGTTTAAGCTAGTGGGCATACTTAGTGAAACAGATGTTTCTAAAAGCATGAGCATAGTCAGAGCTAGAAGTGGACTTCTGCAGTTTAAGTGCTGTGCTGTCTGGTCCCTTCTGAGATACCTAGTTCATGAATATTTATCAAAAATTACATTAGCCACTGGACATTCTTATATGGGACACTGGTAGGTTTTTTAAAATATTCCTATATAAGTTTTTTTTTATAAGAAATGTATATTTTTCATTGAAAGATATTTTTGTGGGAGTTAAATAACTTTTTTCATAAAATGCATATTCAGGAACCTGAATAAATAATATAATAGGATTCAGCTGATCATGGTGTATGTGTTATCATTTCCACGCCTTCCTGCATGGATGTACAGTTCTTCACTTGTGTTTGGTTGCTAACAAAGTATTTTTCACTTCAGAACTAGAAGGCCCTTTTGGCAAATCCCAGTTAGACTGTTTTATAGCTCAAAGAAAGACAGTGTACTTTAAATCATGAAACTGTTAGGCCTCTCACAACTTTGACTATAACTAGATGAAAGTATTGTAATTATCATATAACAACATTTTGGCTAAGTGCATGCTGGAAGTGAAACCTTCCTGTATAATATATGCATTAGATTTTCCTTTTGTAACTTGTTTTTTTATGCATTCTATTTTTTAAAAAATTCATTGTAACATCATGCACAATACAAATGTAGCACAGTGCCATTTGACTGGGTTCCATAACTATTAAAGCTGGTCTGGGATTCAAGTCCATCTTAGTTGGTTAATTGCTTGTGTGGGTATTAAGGGGTGAACAGATTAATATAAAGGTGGCAGATCTCGATATCTCAAGAATGTAGAGGTGGAATGATTTATTCTTCACTGGTAGGTGTGTAAGGAGGGGAGAGAGGGGAAGAGGGAGAGAAGTGGTTGGGAAGCCCCACAGGAATCATGTTTTAAGACACTAGAGTGGTTCCACTGGAAGGATTACTCGTGCTTCTAGCGCCTATCCTCTATGTCAAACTCACTGGGACTAGCAAATTCCCACAACTGCCTCCACAAAGAATCCTTCCCATATTATGGGAGCCATAATCTCAACCCCAACACTCGAGGGATTTGGAGGCCAGGAAGGGAGAATTTAATAATTTTCAAACTTGCATCCAATTTTTAGGTCATGCCTCATTTTATCCTACGGGTTGTAGTTTGTCCACCCTTGTGATAGTGTGATTACAAAGGTTTTATCCACATGAGTTTAAGATATGTCATTAATTTGTCACTCATGAGTCACTTATGCCAACCATGCTAAATTCATTCTGACAAATGCTTTATGCCACATCACGCTACAATGTATTCTCTGTATGCCACAAACTGTTGTAGCAATGTTTGAGTTTTTGAAATTAAACTAAGGATAAAATTTTCCAAACCATCTAAGTGTCTTGGAAGCTTGTGTCCCATTTTCAAAAGTGACTTAGGTGCCTAAGTCTCAATGCCTTTTGAAAATGAGAGAGAGGCTCCCAAGCCACATAGGCACTTTGGAAAATTTTACCCTTGGACAAGTTTTTTTGTATCAGCGCTTCCGCTGGAAAGTCACATGCCTTACTTACCCTGGGTCCCACTGTACTGGAATCAGAGGGAGCTTAACTCACTTGCTGCCATTAAACACTTAAACTTTGGTGCCAGTCCTGTAAACTGATCTATGTGGATGGACCTTTTACTCATAGACTTTAAGGCCAGAAGGGATCATCATGTCTGACCTCCTGTGTGTAGCCCTATTATCCTTCTGTTCATAGTCCTATAGATTTCAATGAGGCTCTGTGTGGATCAGCTTGTAGGACTGGGCACTGAGACTTTAAATTCTTAGGAACAGGGGCCATATTTTTTCAGCATTCTGTAACTTGCCTAGCACACTTTAGTTGCTATATAAATAATCAAAGGAAGAAGGACTAATTGCATGCTATCTCATTGCTATTCAGCATTGGTCATTTTTTACATTATTCTTAATTTTTTCTTACATTATTTTAGGTTCATTTTTGTTTCTCTTCAGTTTCAAGAATAGATTTGCATTGAACTTTTTTCTCTTTCTATCAAAGGCATTTCTTCCCTTCTGGCTCTGTTTCAACATTAGATAGTCACTGATGTAGACTGTTGTATCCAGAATTGCAAACATGAACATCATCTGTCTGAAGCTTTGAGGAACTCTGAGTCTGAATCTGAATTTTGCATGTCAGCCCTATTTCTATATGAAAGTTGATATATAGGATCATAATTTCAAGTAATCCTCTAAATTTGTGTCTGCATGTAGCGGGGTGACCACCCACTCCCCCCCTGAAAAGGGGCTGGGGCAGCCCCAGGAAGGGGTTTGTAGCAGCCCAGGACAGGGGTTGTGGCTGGGAGCCTGCTAGCAGGCTTAAGTGGGTAGCAGGCTCAGCTGTGTGGCCATGCCCCAAACATTCCAGGCTGTATAAAAGCCTGGAAGGCAGGAGCCAGTGCGTCAGTCTCCTCTGAGGCCAGAGGGAGACAGGGCCTGGCTGCAGGGAGCCATTAATAGAGCACCCAGACTGGGACAGGGCGAGGGCAAGGCAGCTGGGAGCCAGGGAGCCTAAGCTCTAGGGAGAGGGCCCCAGCTTGCTGAGCCTAGGGAAGGCCCGACCCACGGTGTACTGGGGGTTGCAAGGGGCGGCCCTGGGCTGGTTAGGAGCAGCAGGCCCAACCCCTTCTTGCCGGTGATGAGTAGCCATGAGACTGCAGTCAGCCTCAGGGAACTGAGGCCAGTGATGACTGGCAGTGGCGGTATCTGAGGCGAGTTGGGGATAGTGGTTGGTGGGTTCCCCCCAGGGAGGGGAGACCCTAAGACCAGGGGGGTACTGCAGGGGTGCAGCACCCTCAGCAAGGGGCTCCGGGGTCCGGGAGGGGCACGGGGCCAGAGTGGAGAAGCGGACGTTGGCCGGCAGAGGGCGCTCCGGAGTCAAAAGAGCTGGACCAGATGGGGGCGTCGCCGGGTGAGTGGACCGACATCCGTTACACTGCAGTTTTGAATTTTTGCTATTTGTGTGAGTAAATATGGTTTTTTCAATGCATGTACAAATAATGGGTACAAAGTAAGGGGTTACTTTTGAAAATTTGGTCCACAAGATGCGATGATGATTGCATTGCTTGAAGTGTATTGTTTAAATACTGACTATACTGCATGTGTTTCTCAAATACAAAAGACCAAAGGTATACTCTGTGTAATATTATGGTACATACTGAAAACAAATGAAATAGATAATTAACCACACTAATTAGGAATCACTGTTTCTGTGGCAAATGTTTTATTTAATATGTGTTTTGTTTTGAAATAACTAGTTTCTTCAATCACCTTAAACTTCAAAGCTTCAGACATTTACCATTTCGATCAACTGGATATATTGCTACCTCCGCAAACCTTTCACGGTTGGAACAAACTTCTGCTTGATTGTAAATAAGAAAAAGCAATGTTTTAATGTTTTTCTATACTTGCATGTCTTGTAATTAATCTGCTTTAATTTGTTCTCAAGTAATGGGGAAAGCAAACCATAAAGGGTTTGAAGTCTTTTTAAAGGTTGGAACCATACACAACTCACGTCCGAAAATAGTTGAACAGGGAATGAAGTGCTCTTCATGCCTTCACTTAGAAAGGACATAGTGGCACAGCCTTAAAAGGTTAAGAACAGCTCATTTAATTGCAATGTATTTATCTTCCTGCTCAGATCACTTCTGAAGGCATTTAACATTCACATCCATTACTTTAAAAAGGAACCTTTCCAAAATTGACCTCAATTCTATTTTCTCGGTAAATTTGTAGTTCTTCTCCCCAATCGCCATCAGCACCCACGGGGTTGGTATGTATGAATCAATCTGTGGTGCTCTCTCTTCCAATAAAAGAGGACAATAATGCCCTTTTCATGTTTTAGTAATTAAATCTTTAAGGCATGATCGTCTGGATCTTGAGGTTTTGGTGATTATCAGTCTCTTTAACCCTGCTACTCTTATTTCAGACCAATAAATTGCAGGAGCTCATCAGATCTTTCATATTTCCAAGTTAATTTTTCTTATAGAGAAGAATTTTGCAGAAGGGAGACTATTTCTAGTAAAGAAACACATAGCCGATTGTAGCAAACAGTGGTGTCACTTGCTGTTGTAAAACTTGCAAAACCGTTACCATAATAACTCTATTGTAATATACTCCTACTATTTTGAAGGATTTGCCTTTTGGGTTGAAAATTTCCATACTTGGTGAGTTTTATCCATTTGCCCTTGATGTTCTTGAGTTATCAAACATTTATTTTACAGAAACCATCAGGATGAGGAATCTGTTGTGCTGGGAACTATACAGAGATAACAGTCTCTGCAAAGGAGAGATTAAAATTTAAGGTCTCAGTCCTGCAACATTCAGTGTGCAGGTGAACTGTCATATCTCCATGGAGCTTCATTCACTTCAGAGAGATTTATACTTAACAGAGCTTATTTGAGAAATGATTGGCCATTAACTTCCATGGAAGCAGAATGAAGCCCCACATGGGGAAAGACTATAAGGAATATTTAAAACAAAATCCCATGATAACATGTCAGTCTAAGAAAAAATACAGCAACATCCCAATCTGCAACAAATTAGTTTCATTTGGCCTTTGAATCACAGTGGAATTTGCCACAATCATCTAGTGTTCTGTATCATGTAATAGTATCAAATTATAGAAATATCTAGTTCAAAGAGATGCATGTGGAATTTAAGGCGTTTGATAAACAGCTAGCCAAAAAAAGTAGTGTGTAACTTAACTGTACTAAATGGGCATGTTATAGTACTTGACTCACCGGCTTCTATTTCTGGGATTTTTCTGATTTAGATTGTACTCTTTCACTCACCATTCATAAGTGCACATCAGAGTGCTAGATGACAGCAGGAATTAATGCACAGCTGGGTGTGAACCCGACTACTAGAAATTGATGATCATGCCATATAATATGTCAGAGGAAAGGTAACTTCCCCCAGATTCAGCCTCTTGGATTTGACCCATGACCTTAGGTTATAGCAAGTCTTAACACAACAGGTTTCTCAAATAGTTATGTCCATTCAGAACTTACGATATCAGTTGATATTAAAAAATAGTTTTGTTTCCACTGATCTCTAGAAACAAATATATACCAGAAGATTTGAGTTAAGGAAATATGTACTGAATGCCCCCACTCACTAGACTGGAGAACTGTTCAGTACAGAAATAACTTTCTAGTTACCTTTAATGAGGTCGCTTCCACTCAACATGTCCCAGAATGCATTATTGTGTGATGCCAAAAGTCCTGTTGTAGCATTCATTTCACTACTCTTATGGGATACATTGTATTTATGATGTCACATAGTGCCATATTGTCAATGTACAATGAGGTCTCAAGAGGATTTTAGAGATAGTAAAAAATATTTGTAAGTGGCTTTTGGATGCCTCGTTTCTGAACTGAATGCCTTCCAGTTTGGTTCGTAGAAAAATCTGTTTGACTCTATTTATGCTAGGCAGTTCAACTTAACTCCTCCCAGTGTGGTAGGCAAAATACCAAGCAAATGTAAGCAGAATATGATCGGACATTTGCTTATCACATCAGAGGTTTGTACGTGTTTGCCATTTTCAAGCCTCCCTTTCTTAGGGAAAGTGATTAAGAAGGTGATGTTGGAGCAACAGACTCTTGGATCACTGTATATTTGGTTTCAGGTCTGGGTCTGAAACAGGCTATCTTACCCACTGTGATTGAGTTCCTTCTAGCAGTGGATCAGGATAATGTTTCTGCACTAACTTTATTAGATCTTTGTTTTGTTAGATACTTTATTGGAATGGTAAATCATTGATCACAAGGTATTGTTGACTTGTCTATGGGATGTTGCAGAGGTAGGTGGAGTAGGTTTTCAGGAGGCTAATACTGAACAATTGCTTATCCCCCACCCCACACTCCAAAGTTTTTACATGTGGAGTGTTGCAGAATTCTGTCTCATCATCCATCCAGTCCAAAGTCCATTTAAAATTGAGATGTTCAGGGCTGTGGAGCAATTAAATACACTGATGATACTTGGCTTTTGTTTATCAAACCCAGGTTCTGTAGTCTCATTACTTCCTCAGTGTCTGACCAGGAAAGGAATTGGAATAAGGTCACAATGGTTTTGATTTAACCCAGTAGAGATGAAGGTGATACTTGTTGGTAGGGTGAAGCATTTGCTGTTATTTTAAGAGGAAGCACCGTGTAACGCCTGTCCAAGTTTTGCTGAAAGGTTTTGAAATCTCAGGTTCTTGATGCATCCATCACTATCCCTAGGTTATCAGGTAGCAATGATACTCTTTAATCCTTTTTTTTTCATCTGCAACTAGTCCAAATGGCATAAGGTTTCCTTCCTAATGCACACTATGTGACAGTCTTTTCATATCCTTGTTACTTTCAGGATAGACTATTGGAATGTACTCTATTTCGTAATACCCCTTAAGCCAACTCAGAAGCAGTGAATATGTAACTTTTCTAAACATAATTTCCTGGCTTCCAACGGCTGGTTTCAGTTTCTAATGGTGTTACCTTAGAGAGGCTCTCACTGTATACTCCAACTTGGCAGTCAAGATCAGTTGGGTTGTGTGTTTTGATTGTTCCTAGAACTGAAGTTTACAGGGGTTATGTCATAGGTTTCCCAGGGTGAGGTGCTGAACTTTGAAACCTGAATGTGTGAAGACTGGGTATGGCAATCTTCTGAGTATGATGTAGGGACTTTTGTATAGTTAGATTTTTGTCTAATTTTCCTCTTCATACTGACAATAAGAGGGCAATCCAGCTTCAGGGGGTTGCTTGGTTGCAGGATTCTGAAACCCTTTCATTCTTAAAGATCAGGATCTTGGCCACAATCCTACTAACCCTTAAGTAATAGTTTTCACTCACTCAGCTAGTGCCACTGAAGTCAGTGCATAAGTAATGGTTTGCCACATCAGACTTTGTCACTAGGGCCTCTTCAGCTGCCCAATGAGCAGCACTACTTGGCCTGTTCTCATGATTTCACAGTCACAAACACTGTGTTTATTTTCTGCCATCTACCTTTAATCCTCCGTTTCCAAACAGGACAGAATGTAGCACAGGTATATGGCAGAAGGAGCCTTTCACACAGCTTCTCTCCTCCACCCAGCTCACACTTTTCTTCCTGTTCCACCCCCTACATCTCCAGTTATATATCCTCTCAGTTACTAAGCCAATTGCCTAATTAGCCCAGCAATTGCCACCCATGTGTCAATAATTCCCCTGCTACAACTGGTTAGTTAACTTCATTCAAGCTTGTAGTCCTCAGTGTTGCAGCCACTTCAGATACAGATAACACCCTGTCACAGGCCTATATTTGTTTCCCATTCTGTACACAGATCACTTCAGATGATTCAGAAGGGACAGAAAAATTACTCTTAGGATCACTGTGTAGTGCAGCTGAGCTGAAAACATTCTGCCAAAATGTGCACACCCGATGGAAATGTCCATTTCTCAATCTGCTGAAGATCTCAAAGTATTTGCAATGAGTAGACTTGTTAAAGCAGAACAAATACATGAAACTCGTGTTGAAAACTCAGCTCATGAAAAGAGAGCGATTACTGGCCAGATTTCAATAGAAGAAACTCTGAGGTGCCTTTGTAACATAACCCTTTATCAATGACAGAAACTGAGTAAAAGGAAACTATTGCAAGCCACAGAAGGTAACCAATATGCCACTTAAATATAAATGTAGTTTGTGTTATCTGTAACTGAATAATGTCACGGAATCTATGACTTGCATTGTGAGCTTCCAGTGCCAACAAATTAGCATAAAAAACCCTGGCTTGGCAGTCAGAGAAGAGCAATAACAAGAGTCCCAGAAAACGGCTCAGCAGAGCTGCAAATTGAGGTGAACAAGCCTCTTCAAGCTTGTGATCTTACTGTCCTTTATTCCAGCACCTAGCTCCTTGTTGCAAGCCTCAGTGTTACCAGAAACAGTCACCTCAGCCTTAAAAACAACCACCAAAAATGGTGATGCCCAACCAGCTAGTGAGAAACTGCACCCACACAAAGCGCAGACATCCACAGATTGGGCTGAAATGACTGGTAACACGCTGAATTAATTCATGGTGGTATCATTGAATTTAGATTCTCATTTTGTTTTTAGGGGGAGGGCAAGAGTGGAGGGACCCAAAAGTCCCTCCTCCTTGTGAGGGAGACTGAATGGACAGAAAGAGAACCAGTACATGGGGAGCAGCAACTGTGAGCCCTTCTTCTCCCCTGAGTCTTAGAGTGAGGGACTGAGGGGGAGTGAGTTTTTTGTGAGAGAAGCTGAACGAAATAGAGAGGAGAGAAAAAGTGGAGGTTGAGCCCCAAAATGTTCAACCAGTTACCTGTCATCCACAGGTAACTGAATGTTTCATATATTAAAATACATTTGATGAACCCCAGAGCATGCTATTAAATCTATAGGATTTTCCCACCTTTGGATAGAATTACATTTGCCCGAATTAATTAATTGTTTAAAATCTGTTAATATTGTGCAGTGCTGAGCACAGGGTCAAGACAGAAGGGAAGACCTGGGCCCTTCCTCGGGTAGTTCCGTCTTGGAACTTTATTGGCATAATCCACTGGGAGTGGTGCCAAACCACACATGGAGCATTGGGAGGCAGAGGATGGCTACTTACACTTTTTATGTGTATCGGTTTACCTACTGCGCCATCTGGCTGGTGCCTCTGGGACAGAGTCATTTTCCCCATCTTCTGTCTTCCTCTTTTTGGAGTAGGGAAGGAGCTGTTACCAGAACTTAATGGATTCTGCCTAGCCCTGATGTGGAGAAAGAACGCCTCATTTTATCCTTATGTACATACACACACACGGTACTCCTGGGGAGGTGGAGTCTGGCCCTCAGATCACTGTTTTTTTCATTTGAAGAACTTAAACTATTTCAGTTTTCCTGGCTATTTTTCTCAAGATCAACCAACTCTTAAAAAAAAAAACAGAAACAAAAAAATACCTCAGTGTGTTTGGTATTTAGATCTGACTTGGAAAGGAAAAAAAAATTAAAAGAGGGATCGGGTCTCCGTGCCATAATTATGTCTGCTACTATATACTTATCAGGAACCAGATATGAGCTACTTTAATAACAACATTCTATTGCCTATTGACATGCAGAGCAGTTTCCTTTGCTGACAGTGCAATTGATACAAGCAGGACCTGTTAGAGTAAATCAAATAAAAAGTGGATTTCCATAATCTCACGTTGGAATAAAAAGGATTGCTGTAACTGAGATTCAGTAGAGTTTCATGAACACGTGAGTCTGACCTAAAAAACACCTCATAACTTCTGTTTATATTCATACAAATGTAGAATAACATGAAATATTAGAAATTGAGATGATTTTTTAACTTAATATCATAGAACTAAGTCAGACTACACAATGACTGATGAGCTATTTAACTTTGTGTATTTGACATGCAGGTTCAAAATTATTTTTAATTGTGGGGAATATGGGGTAAATTTTTTATAGTAATCCCAAATGGTTATCAAATTTGCAGTTAATTTCAGACTCTCCATAAATATTTCTTTTAGTCAATTAAGACTTTAGCTTGCAGCACACATTTGTGTACTTTACGTTTCCATTGTTATCTAGTGTACTTTGTATGAAATTCACCCCTATGCAGAGGCTACCACAAGAGTGATACTCTCAAACATCTCACTAATGCTCTCTGTATTTAGTTACCGCTATCATCATCAAAATATGGCTTCAGTGTGAGTAGAGCGTCACATTGGTCTTGTGTTGGCATTCCTCACAGGGATGACTTTTACCCTCAGTTAACTATATCTAGAATGTAATGTGCCATTGATCTCAATTAGAGCAGGATCTGCTCCTCTGTTATCGTCTATATTGGGTACAGCTAATATCTATGATGTGCCAAGGATATGGTCATTTGAAATCTGTTTAAAACACGTGTGCCACACAGCATGGTTTGTGAATACGCATTTCTAAAGTTGTTAACATTGTTTCATGTTTTGTAAGTCTGTTGAATCAACCACTGAATGGCCTATTGACCATACACAATCTAACTGAAAAAGAGTTTCCCTTCATAATGTATTTCTTCATTGTGTATTTCCTCTAAATTATAAATAATGTGAGGCATGAAATCATGCTTGTTCACAGCAATTTATTGAATTTATAAATATCACTAATCAAATTCTGTTATCAAATATAACTTCAAGTGTCATCCGTGACCTGGGGGAGATTTTCAGCCTAGAGTGATTTTATGTGAATACAGTGAGAATTTTAACGTAAAGTCCATTCCCATGATGTTTCATTTTATGTTTACGCTGTGGGTTTTTGCGTGTCCTCTTCAGAACTTTTAATTAGATGGAACACAGGGAAAACCATCAATAAAACACATTACATGGTTCTGGAAGGTGATTTTTGCCTTATTTGGGGACACAACTTGCTGGTTCAGCTATGCTGCCCCAAAGAATCCATCAAGCTAAGTTTGCACCCTCCCATCCCTGTCCCCCGAAACACTGATAGTTTCCCAGGCACTGGAGATATCAATCATCCTTCTAAGGCACTGCATACCTCTCCCTTTCATGCATCCTTCAGGCAGTGATAACCTCCTTTGCAGTAATGAACCCCAAACTGATGATAGAACTAATGGATGTGTCAAAGTTGTGTTGATGCATTCAGGTGAAGTAGACTTTCTGGACACCCCAAGGCAGTGTAGAAAACACAATTGGCTCTGTTACGAACATACTATATAGCCCAGCATGAAACCTGTGTAATTTGAAGTGTGTGTGAAGAACTTGTAGTGGGAGGTAGAGGCATCCTCCTCTATGACATGTTTTGGAAATGCCTAGCATTTGGTTCAAATTGATCCCCTCTTAAAGGGGGAAGAAAATTACTCTTCCAAATGAGTGTTATAAGCCTCTGAAATTAAGATGTCTCTGACAAGGATAACTGAGCAGTATCCGGAGAGGTGTGCCATCCATCTAACAGAGAAATCACTCCAACACCCCTTTCCTTAGTGTCCCAAATTTAACAAGGGGCCCTGAGTAGCACTCAACATTTTTGTCTAGCATGTCACTTTCCCCCACTGATACAAGCCAACTTCCTATTAGTTTAATATCCTATTACTACTACATGTCGGACCAAGAATTTAAAGTCTGGGTTCATCAATCTACCTAGATCTGTTTCCATAACTCTATTAACTAATTAAATGCCATTTAAACTACTCTTCGCTCTGTCATTATTTATATTCAAGTGAACTATGTCAGAGTCTTAACCTCTCCTTCTGTTTTTGTATCAAGTGTGATGATCATACTTTTTGTCTAAATTGCTAATACAAGTTTAGAGTATCCAGTCTCAGGTACTAATCTGTGGGACTCTGCTTCTCAACAGACTCCATGAAGATCTCTCACTTCTAAATCCCAACTTTCTGTCTCAGTTCTCTCATGTGGAAATATCAAAGTCCTCCACCACTTCAAAACTGATGTGTAGATGAAGGTCATGATGTTGAGATCTCATTCTTCACATATCATGAGCTGTATCAAACTCCGCTGTCTCCAACCCTTGGAGAGATTTAACTTTATCAGTGACTAAGCAGTGTGGTTTTTAGCAGATTCATTAGACTCATTTTGTATCATGAACCTAACGGGCAAACCACAACTTCTAGGTTCAGGGTGTTGAGGGATTTTAATTGGTCAATGGCAAGGAATTGTCAGCCAAAGCTAATAAGTTGGTGGAGCTTGTTCACTTGAATCTGAATTTTGGGGAACAACTACATTGCAACTTTAATTTAACCCCAGTTAATATTCAGTCTTCCAGAAAAACAAAGAGCATCCTACACAGGTAATGGAAGGGGAGCCCTGGCTTAAGGAAGTAATTACATATTAGATGGAAAAAGTAAATTTAAGTGCTCAATAATTTACTTAAGTGGTTTACTTGACTGATGTATTGTCTTGACCCAACAGGGCATAGTAGTAGACACTAAGTTATGGCATAGTTCCAGTAAAAACAGACGTCCTCACTGTCCAACATAAATTATTAACTGCTGTCTCATTTCAGGTGTACGCAGGTGCTGTTTTAAAAAAAAGGTGATACAATTTATGTTTGTAAACACAACTCTGTCAAAACTAATCCTGTTTCTGGCAGATTAAGATGTTCTCCATGCCTCTTTGGTAAGGGCATACACATATTTTCAGGAAATAATGCTCCAAGTATATAATCAGGTTTAAAATGGCAACCTGTAAGATATCAGGGTTGGGTTTTCTTTTGTTAAATTTAGCAACCATGAAACAAACTACTCTGCTGACTGAAATCCTTGTGTTCTGGTCATGCAAATCAGAGATAACACAAGGAACCTATTTTGGTGGAGAGCAGGCAGATACTGATAGAGCATGCTACCCATTCAGCTCTTACCAGATTATATACTGTACACTGGCAAGACCGAGAGATTTAAATATATAGTCATGATGACAAGGAGCACCCGTCTTCTGCTTACTGTACTTGTGATAAACAGAGCCCTTTTGACTTAGTCATAAGAAAAGCCCATACTGGGTCAGACCAAAGGTCCATCTAGTCCAGTATCCAACAGTGGCCAATGCCAAGTGCCCCAGAGGGAATGAACAGAACAGGTAATCATCAAGTGATCCATCCCCCTAGTCTTTTGTTCTACATGCCTTTTTAAATTGTGAGTGAATTGCATCTCAGGAAAGTGAAGCACTGATAGGACATTGGGCCAAATTGTGTTCTCACTTACTCTGGATTTCCACCTTTAACTTAATTAAAGTAAATACTTATTCCAGATTCATACCAGTTAACTGAGATCAGAATTTAGTCCGCTGCTTAGTTACCCTAATATATCTGCCAATATTCCTGAATCCTGACCTGCAATAACTCTATATCATTGTGAGGCTTTGGCTGACCTGAGACTCTCAGTTGTAGCAAAGCTTATGATGACCTATGTTGAGAGCAACCAAGTAATAATTTGAACCCAGGAATCTCTTAAGTGATAAGCAATAACATAGTAAGCTGCCCATTCCCCTGGTCTTACATTTACATATTTTCTTGTATTTGTGACTTGACAGGTGGGTATGTTGTTCTGCCCTTCAGACTTCAAAAATAGATTACATGTGGAATCTAAATGGGAAATATTGTGAGTAGGAATTCCAAATATGGGCATAAGAAGCTTTCTTGCAACCATATGGGGCAGAAGCAAAAACTTCCACCACTACTCTTAATCTTGATCAACATTTTAAGCTCCAAGAAGGGAAAATATTTTCCAAGTGTATCTTCCCTCAAGTAAGGTTCAAAGAATAGAATTTATGCTGTGCTAATATCCAAAGCCATGTTCCCATTTTTCAGGTGCCTGTACAGTTACAGGACTCACATTTATACTGGAGAGGATCAAGGAAAGTCAGGAAGATGAGATTGAGTAGCCTAAAGCTTTGTGGGCTACAACATGACTTCCCATCCAAACAATGTACGGGGAGTGTAAATCCCTTACCAACCCAGAATATGATCAATTTTATCCCACAAAGCTTCCAGATCCCCCCTATTCAGATGATGGTGAGAAACTACCATCATTACCATTGACCTGTTTGCACTTTTCTTAAATAACTTTTTTCAAATATAAACAATGGGATGGTGACAAGGATAATATTAACATAACTGTCTATTTTTTATTTCATAACACTTGTTATGTTAAATGCTACAACTTTACTGATTTATCTAGTCAGCTGACATTGGAGTAAGTAAATTGCTTAATATGAAGCTATTTTTGTAGTTGTAGTTTCTCTGTTATTATTTTCTTCTTCCTCACATGAGCAGGGCCGGCGACAGGGGGGTACTACGGGTAGAGCTGTACCGGGCCCCCGACTTTAGGGGGGCCCCGGTACAGCTCTACCCATAGTCATCGTGCGGGGCTCTCCCCCGGACGAGCGCCTGTCCCCGGCCGGAGCAGAGCCCGGCCAGCGGCAGCGGCTCAGTCCGGGGGAGGGAGCAGCAAGGGAGGCTCTCGCTGCTCCCCGGCTCTCCAGTCTCGCTGCTGCCAGCTGGTGGGGGGAGCGCCGGCTGGGCTGGGGAGGGGGGGTGGCTGGGCTGGGGAGCCCCCAGCCGCTGTCAGCTGGGGGGGGAGCGCCGGCTGGGCTGGGGGCCCCCCAGCCGCTGTCAGCTGGGGGGGGGAGCGCCGGCTGGGCTGGGGACCCCCCAGCCGCTGTCAGCTGGGGGGGGCGGCGGGGCTGGGGGGGGGGGCCGGCTGGGCTGGGGGGCCCCCAGCCGCTGTCAGCTGGGGGGGGGGAGCGCTGGCTGGGCTGCGGGGAGCCGGCTGGGCTGGGGGCTCCCCAGCCGCTGTCAGCTGGGGGGGGAGCGCCGGCTGGGTTGGGGGGGGCGGCTGGGCTGGGGGCTCCCCAGCCGCTGTTGGCTGGGCTGGGGGGGGGCCCGGCTGGGCTGGAGGGGCCCCCAGCCGATGTCGGCTGGGCTGGGTTGGGGGGCCCCCAGCCGATGTCGGCTGGGCTGGGGGGCCCCAGCTGGGCTGGGGGGGCCCCCAAACTATTAGAGTAGGGGACCCCCAAATTTCTGTCGCCGGCCCTGCACATGAGGTATTAACACTGTCTTGCTATCTGGTATGTAGGATCTCTGCAACTTCCCGAGCTTCAGTGGCTCCAGTTTTTGGCCAGATTCCACCGCCCCCAATTCCCTTTCTCTCAGTAGTGATGAGTATCATTTCCAGTCTGCCCTGGTCTCAGGTCTCTGAATGAGCTTTAGATCTACTGGTTCAAAACTTGAATGACATACTTTTTTAACTGACATACAGTAGACTCCCGATTATCCGGGAGCGGGTTAACCAGGCTGCAGATTAACCAGGATGTCTAAACGGGTTGGTAGAGGAAGCCCCAAAGCGGCAGCGGGCCCAGCCTTAGCCTGCCGCTGCTTTGGGGCTTCTCCCATTGGCCCCTTACGAGCTGGGGTCTCAGCCTGCTTCCAGCCTGGGTGTAGGAAACCCAGGCTGGCAGCAGGCTGAGACCCCGGCTGGCAGGAGTCTGGGGGGAAAGCCCAAAGTGGAAGCAGGTTGAGTGCTGAGCCCGCCGCCGCTTTGGGCTCTCTCCCCAGGCTCCTGAGGGAACCCAGGCTGACAGCAGGAGCAGACTGGGGCAGGAGGCAGGACCCGGCTTGCAAGGGGCCAGCAGGGGGAAACCCCAAAGTGGCGGCGGGGGGGCTAAGCGCTCAACCTGCCGCTGCTTTGGGGTTTCCCCCGCTGGTCCCTAGCCAGCTGGGGTCTCAGCCTGCAGTCAGCCTGGGTGTAGGAAGCCCAGGCTGGCAGCGGGAGCTGAGACCCCCAGCTAGCAGGAGCCTGCGGGGAAAGTCTAAAGCAGCAGGGGGTTGAGAGCTCGGCCGCTGCCACTTCTCAGCTCTCTGCCGCTTTAGACTTTCCCTGCAGGCTCCTGTCAGCGGGGGGGTCTCAGCTCCCGCTGCCAGCCTGGGCTTCCTACACCCAGGCTGGCAGCGGGAGTTGACTGGGGCAGGGAGCACGACCCCGGCTGGCGGGAGCCTGGGGAGAGCGCCCAAAGCGGCAGCAGTCTGAGCAGTCAACCTGCCAACACTTTGGGGTTTCCCCTGGTGGATCCCTTGCTAGTCGGGGTCTCAACTTGCTGCCAGCCTGGGTGTAGGAAGCCCAGGCTGGCAGCGGGCTGAGACCCCGGCTGGCAGGAGCCTGGGGGGAAATCCCAAAGCAGCGGCAGGTTGAGTGTTCAACCCGACGCCTCTTTGGGCTCTCTCCCCAGGCTCCTGCCACCTGCCCCAGTCAGCGCCCGCTGCCAGCCTGGGTGTAGGGAACCCAGGCTGGCAGCGGGAGCTGAGACCCCGACTAGCAAGGGATCCACCAGGGGAAACCCCAAAGCAGCGGCAGGTTGACTGCTCAGACTGCTGCCGCTTTGGGCTCTCTCCCCAGGCTCCTGCCAGCCGGGGTCTGAGCTCTCACTGCCAGCCTGGGTTCCCTACACCCAGGCTGGCAGCGGGAGCTGACTGGGGCAGGTGGTGGGACCACCACCATCCCCCACCCCACGGCGGCCGGCGGCGCGCCCCCCCCCCCCCAGTAGACACTTGATTATCCAGGATTTTATTAACCGGGATTAAGGTTTTCCCGATCATCCCGGATAATCGAGAGTCTACTGTACTTTTATATTTATGATTTTTAGAGTTAAGTGTTGAAATTAGTTGCTTGGAAATTATTGGATAGTTATGTTGATAAAGCTGTTAAAGATTTACTTCTGTAACGCTAATGTAAATCCTTTTGGGCAGTTCCTTCATACCACATTGGCCTGCAAATGAACACAGCAGACTTACATTAATATTACTTTAATATTTTTAGCATCCAATAAGGTTAAATTTGAAGAATGATGCAGATCTTGCTGATAGAATAAAAATGAGGGGAGGAGAGAGGTTCATGGGTCATTTGGAAGGTGTGCAGGATGAAAAGAATTAGGAATAACATTGTATTTATTTGGGTAATAAATATAGTAAAGTTACTTGCTTTTAAAGAGGAAGAGTGCTCTCTGCCCTCAATGCCTGTTCTTGTGCATGGTGGGTACTGTACACTAGTTCTCAGTGTCAATGGGGTGCAGATTAAACTTTAATCCCATTAAGATAAAATGATGAGCAACACATTCTAGTTTGGGGGAAATCAGATCCAAACTATGTTGCTTAGGCCCATCTCCTTTGACTGTAGTTGCTGCCCTCACTAGATATATCAGTCAATCTGTCCATTATCCAGACAGTGAGTGAGTTTTCACTGGACTATTCATAGCTAGTTTCCCATTGGATCATTCTCCTGCCCTTAAAGCATCATTACTGCCTCATTGGGTACATCATTCACCCTCCAGTAGGAGTTACCCCTATCCCTCTCAAGCGCCATAGCAGCATTCGCTGGCTGGAAGAAAAAGGCACCCTCTTCCAGGTGCCTGTGAATACTTTTCTATAACTTGGTCCTTTGTGGGGACTGGTATATAGGAAGACGAGGTTCCCTTACCTCCCATGGGAGTAGAAGCAAGAGACTTTCTCTGGAATCCAAATCAGATTTCCCACAGTGTTTAGCAGCACTTGGCATCTTCTGAAAATGTTATGTTTAAATAAATAAATAAAACTCCTCTTAGCAAAGGATTGCTGTTAAAATCCAAAACAGTACACCGGAAAGTGGAAGGCAATGTACATGTCTGAATGCTGCAGACAACACGCTGTTCAGTGGAAAGTGCATTTGTTCTTTCTGTTTAAATCTCATTATTTATTTTCTCTATTCTTTGGACCTAATGGCTTACTAATGAATTCTGAGGGGGGGAGGGGTGGAATCATGGTGATATCATAGGTTAAACCCCCTCTCTACTTCTTGAATGTAAATTCTTTTTGACATTCTTACTTATTGCAGAGCATTGACTTTTTTCCAGCAACAAAACCGAACGCTATTTGGTTTTGCATAGTTAACATTTTGCTAATGGGTAGCCAAGATTCTCTCAGCAGCTCAACAACATTTTCTAAAGCACACTGGCGTTGTTGTAGCAACTGGTGGCTGATCTGTGAATAAAGCAGATGTCATTGTAGCAGGATAAAGAATGAACAATCTATCACCCTGCTTCTACCACTCTTTCTGCCCAAACAAGTCATCAAAATGACAACTTTGGTGCCGTAGTCATCAATTCAAGTCGTCGTATCACCTTTACTCATCTTGTTATTAAATAAACTGATGTTATAAGTGCTAAGAATTTCTCAGCCCTCTGCCACTGGCTTTTTCATGGAGGAAGTGAAGATCTGCTAAAGCACTGACTGTTTGCCAGCTTCCTTTTAGGCCTTGATTGATTTTGTACTTTCATACAAACTGGTCTGGCCTAAATAAACACAATATATGTTCTCAGAAGTTTTTTTCTCTTCAGTGTTTAATCTGAATTCAGTTCATTAGAAATGCAATTAGAAGTGGGCAAGCGTTGAAATAATCTGACTGGTACCCAAATTTAGTACAAAGAAAGACACAGAAGCAGATAATTTGCCTTTCTAACTTTTCAAAAAGATTCCAATCCATTTTTTGGACTTATTATCCAAGTCTCACCATGTGTACTTAGCGTGAGCACAGCTTGTGATCTAGATTGCATCACCTCACATCTCCCTCTTCAGGTGGCAGGCCATACTGTGCAGACTTTAAATATAGAAGTAATTAGAATTTACCACTTCCATTTCCAAACTTTTTCATAGACCTTTCTGGCTAAAGCATCACAATACCCCTTGGGAGGTGGATAAGTAGTGGTATTCCCATTTTACATATGGAGAACTTGATCCATTATATGTTTGCTTTTGATTTGCCCAAGCTCATTTACTGCCAATACTGGGATTAGAACCGATGTCTTCTGACTTCTAGGCCTACTCTCTATCACCTTCCTTTTTAAAGCTAGCCTTACAAATGTATTTAAAGGTGAAATTGTTAGACAAAACCCGAGTTCAGGATTTGCCTAAGTTCCATTGAAACATCACTAATAATTAAGCAATGTGAAGGTTCTATTTATTAATTATTCATTATTATTCAGGAATTGCTGAAGTCGTAGCAGAAGAAAAAGGCAATCTCTGTCCTCAGTTACTGGCATATACAGTAAGAGGAAAGGAAAGTTGATTTTAAAAAGACTTCTGTTTAAAAAGTAAATTTTGTGATTAAATCTCAACATATATTTTGTTTGTTGTTGTTCTCTTTAGAGACCAGACATTAATCTAGTTCTTAAAGTAACATCCTAGAAGTCAGGAGACTTGGTTTCTATTCCTGACATTTCCACAGACTTCCTATGTGCCTATGGTCAGGTCACTTAACTTCTGTGCCTCAGTTTCCCTTCATTATATAGGGATAATAATGCTGGATAATCAAATCAGAGTAGCATGAGGTTTAATACTATACTGTTTGCAGAACACTTTCATTGCTTTGCTGGTAAATACTACAAAAGTGCAAAGAATAATTATCTTAACGGGGGGAGGGAGTGGAACCCTACACATTTTAGTTTATTTGTACAAGATATAATTTAAGTAAAAGATTTTAGTTCAGTCACTCCCATCACAATTGTACTTCCTTCTCTTCTTGAGATGGATCTCACTGTATGTCTGGATAAATCAAAAATCTCTGAACAAAATGTGCTCTCTGACAGCTTAAGCCAGCATTTAACTTCCCCTGTTGCATAAACTAGATCTGTCTATCGTCAAACCAATGAAGGATCAGATTGTAAATGAACAATATATTTGCAGTACAAATTGTCCGTATGTGCATGCACCTATATAGTCTTATATGTAGATGTGAAGTTATTGAACATAAACTGAAACTGAGGAATCTACTCACAAAAGTGATTCATTGCTGTCTCAATGCAATTGATAAAGGCTTGTTAAAAGCTAGAAATGTTTTCCTCTGTGTTCAAGCTTTTCCTCCTTGGTCATGTATCCCATGGGTGCTAGACGCCAGTGCACCACAGCAATAAATGTTGTTTTTTAATTTTGAGAAGGGGACATGGGCCAGGTGAAATCATCTTGTGGGCTAATTATGACCTATGGGCCATCAGCTGGACAGCACTAACTTAGGGTACAAAGCAAGTTAGTTTAGTCAAGCTATCAATATCCCTCCCTCCTTTCCCCAGTGAATCCAATAATCTTCTTTCTCTATCTTAATGGTTTTCAGTGCCCTTCCTTTATTTCTTGTCCCCATTCCAACACATCTCTGGGCTTCATTTTATTCCTCTTATGTAATTTCTCCTTGTCTCCTGTCCTGCCTAAAGCTAGTTCCCAAACACTCCTTGTCTCCTGTCCTGCCTTCCCCTCCCTAAAGCTACTTCCCAAACACTCTAATGCCCAGCAGCTTTGGCTGCTTTTCTGCAAAGTCCTGATACCATTGCTTTAAAAACCCCATGCTCTGCTGCTGATACTAGACCATAGTACTTGAGATTTTAAAGTTACAGACTTGGAAGGCTCCCCGGAACTCTCTGGCAGATTTTGAGTATACAAGGAGGGATGGCCATTTGCAGAATCTTAAAAATCCACCTTATGATCAGTTTTCATTGCAACAATTTAGACTGTCTATGGTTGTGGTGAGTTCAAAACTAGCTGAATGAGAATAAGGAAACATATGCATGAAGAAAGGGGCACAAACAATATGAGTAAATATTTTCAACAGATCTTCTTAGGCACCATCCACTGCATTTTGCTCTTTGTCAGACCTATGCAGTCCCATTTAAATCAGTGAGTGTGCATGGCACTGTTCCTCCATATTTTTCACTACAGCCTAGTATTTATAATAGACCAGATGGAGGTAGAAATTTGATCACTAGTGAATGTTTAAAATTCTCCCTGTGTATCACAATTAAAGAAACAGCTGAGCTTCTCCGCCATGCTACGGAATGATAGGAACACAAGTTTGATCACTAGTGAATGTTTAAAATGATAGGAACACAAATTTGATCACTAGTGAATGTTTAAAATTCTCCCTGTGTATCACAATTAAAGAAACAGCTGAGCTTCTCCGCCATGCTACGGAATGATAGGAGCACAAGTTTGGATGGAAGTTTTTGTTTTATAAGATATGCCTTTTGTGTTACTGTATTCCTACATCTAGCTGCTACAATAATTGGCAAACCATCAGTAATTCAGGGAGGTAGACTAGATAGCTAAACATAATCTCACACACACACACCACACACACACCACACACCCAAATGTTGTTTTCCCTCCCAGTGCAAGGATACAAAATACTGGCTAAACCATGGAGCAGACAGCACATCCATTCTGCAAACTTGTACACTGGCTCCAAGTAGAGGGGGAAAAATGTGACAGTGAAGAGTTTTCATAAAAGGGTTTCATGCACAATGCATTGATCCCAAGGCACGCTTGTGCATATCTCTTTTTCTTAAAAAAAATAAGATATTGATCTGTAACTAGTAGTGTTAGGTTTATGTGGCACGTGGGTTGTGAATTGTCAGCTAACCTGGGACTATGAAGTGGTATGTAAAGTATACATTGCCAGTTGAGGGGGTGTAGTGGGCCCCGGTGGGCTCCCTCCGATCAGGAGGACGCTCCGGCCGGGGAACCAAGATGGCGGACGGAGCCGAGGCGGCCCCGTCCCATGCCCCGGAAGTGCAACCGGGACCCCGGAAGCACAAAAGGCGGGGCCGGCCACCAAGAGGGGGTCGACCCGGCAGGGAGAGGGGAGGGTCGGCCCAACTGGTGGCGAACCAGCCACCCCGCCGAGTGGAGCGGCAGCCCCGAGCCCACAGCGGAGCCAGGCTGGCCTGGCGTCCCAGCGGCCACGTATCCAGAGGCCGAAGAAGCCGGTCCAGAAACCCCGGTAGCAGCACCCCCCGAGGCAGCGAGCGACTGGCCCGGGACCCAAGCAGCAGCTTACCCGACTGCAGCCGACAGCGAGCCCGACGAGGTGACAACGGAGTCCCCCGCGCCCCCAGACGACTGGCCGGGAGTTCCGGCTGCCACCTACCCAACGGAGCAGGGAATGGATTGGACCCCCGAGGACACCGGACTCTGCTGCAGACCTGAGACTTGTGAGTAGAGACTGTATTCCGGCTGCCGGTGTAGAAGCACCGGCTATAGCCAGATACTTTAGAGACTGTGTTCTGGCTGCCTGTGGAGAAGCACCGGCTATAGCCAGATACTTTAGAGACTGTGTTCTGGCTGCCTGTGTAGAAGCACCGGCTACAGCCAGATACTTTAGAGCAGTGGTCCCCAACCCCTGGTTCGCGGACCGGTACCGGTCCGTGGAGCCTTTGCTACCGGGCCGCGGCCGCGTTCCCCCCCGGGCCGCGGCTGCGTTCCCCTCTGGTTCCCCTCCGTTCCCCTCCGGGCGCGTTCCCTCCGTGTTTCCCTCCGGGCGCGTTTCCCTCCGGTTCCTCATCCGGTTGCTTCCCGCCCTCCATTCCGGTCCTGCTTCCGGCGGCTTTTCGGCGGACATACAACAGTCCGCCGCGGCGAGGTAAAAATTCCACGCTGATCAATTGAATTCCGCGGCACACAGTAAAAAGTTAGATTCCGACTGGGCCGCAGCAAAGAGTCGGCCGCGTTGACCGGTCCGCGGCGAACGAAAGGTTGGGGACCACTGCTTTAGAGACTGTACTCTGGCTGCCTGTGTAGAAGCACCGGCAATAGTCAGATACTGTAGAGACTGTGCTCTGGCTGCCCAGGTAGAAACACCGGCTATAGCCAGATATTCTAGAGACTGTGTACCTGGCTGCCGGTGTGGAAACACTGGCTAGAGCCAGATATCTGAGACACTGTGGGGGCTGGCTGCCCGTGGGTAACCACCGGCGAGGGCCAGCTATCTTAGACAGTGTGTGCTCTGCCTATCTGTGTCTGGCCGGGGTGACGTAACACCGGCCAGAAGCCCGAGAAGGCGTGAAGACCACCCGGCAGGGGGCGCTCCCAACGCTGGAAAACGCTAATTCCCCGCACCACCAGCAGGAGGCGCCCCGGGGTGAGAACAAACTCGCTCACAGGGGGGAAATAGATGATTGACTATAGCACGCATAAAAACTAGGGCTGGGCTTATCCATTTGGAAAAAATTCAGGTGCATCTAAATATGAAGGTGCTCACAATGAAGTGGGTATTTTGATTGTATCCTTTCTTACCACCCTACTTATTCTCTCTCATGCACACAGACATATCTGGCATCCTTTTCCCCCAGAAAAAAATAATAGCTTCTTCCAGTGGAGTTTGTTTTGCCGAAGAAGGTGGTAATATGGTGGCATCACCACCCAAAATGCAGCCATCACAGGAGATACACCAGACAGCCATTGGAGATAACAGGCAAGTTAGAGTGCCAGACTTCACAGAACGAGAAGTGTGATCTCTCTTGTAAGATACACATGAGTATTTTGCAGATCCCACATCCAATATGTTTATTTTGAAACTTTTAATATATGTCAATAGCTAGGGAGATCTCTCTCTCTCACAGCCCCCTATATTCAATGTTTTGCCATAGATCAAATCTAGGAATACACAAAAAACAATTGGTGCTTTCACATAACTCCAAAAACATTATCAGAAGTAGTCACAATGGTTTAAAAATGTATCTGGAATGGTAAGAGTGAGAGAATTGCAAAGCTGACTGGTTCTGGGACCTTTACTTCAAACACAGGGAGTATCTTAAATCCAGTTGTACCTCTTCGTTGATTAACTTACAATATATTATTAACATTTGTTCTCAGTATTAGAAAATATTCCTTTAAAGAAGTCCACTGCTTCCATCCGACGAAATGGGTATTAGCCCATGAAAGCTTATGCTTCAATACTTTAGTTAGTCTTTAAGGTGCCACAGGACTCTTTGTTACCTCCTTTAAGGAGAACTCCCACAACACAAATTCTGAATTAATGTTTTCCTGGACGAAAACATCCCTTGGTAACCAATTGTGAGTCTTCATATTCTGAAAGTTGCACACAACATTACTCAGTTGAGTCTTTTAGAATTTAGGAGAGTTCTATAGGCCACTGCTGAGAAGTCATGATGTGTGATAAAACCCATATGTTAAATACTGCAAGCTACGTTGTAGTTTGCACTATATGTAAGTGCATATGATGGAAAACGTCATTGGCAGCAGAAGCACATGTCAGAACTTGCTACCCCAATTCTGGCAGGTTCATATGCATACATTCTGCAGAACAGTCCTAGCAACAATAGATTTTGGGGATTTGTGTGCAGCTAATCTTATTTGGAATATAAGTGTGTGTGTGCTGTTGTGTCCACCTACCAACTTGGGTGTCTATTGTGGTCTTTCCAAATGTCTATTATTTAAATATACAAATGTTATCTGAAATATTTATACTGAATTTTCATTTGGGCTTGTATAACACAACAGAAGCCTGCTGCATTTCTAAATTTGACCATAGAAATGGGCTTTAAAACTGAGTTTTGCTTAAACAGTTTTATAATCTCTGAAATATACTATTAAATCCTGTACTCATGGTTCATGTGTATCTTTCCTTTTCTTGAGTAACTGTGCAACCTCAGAATAACCTTGCCATTCACCAAATGAGCCAATTAACTTTACATTTTAGGAAGGTTTTCAGTTTAATTATCACTGTTGAAAGATACGTCTCCATTAGTTTTGTGCAAACATGGCAAAGAAAACTTTAGGTCATTGATGGATTCTTGTTTTATGCAAGTAGTTTTCCAAGTATGCAAGCTAACTGTGATCAAGATAGTTGTCAACTTAAAAAAAAATTAGAACCATGAAGTGAAATAGATCAATGAAAATCCTTTTTAATTTTCTTTAGAATCCCACTTGGAATTTATTTTCTGTTTTACAAAATGGAATTCCAATGTGGGGGGGGGGGGAAAGAGTATAAGTCAAATAAGGTTTTTTAAATTTCTAAAGTCATAATTATGCTTGTTCAAATGTTTTTCTTAACTTTCTTCCTGTTTTTACAATACTGAACATGTTTGCTTTCTGAACATTAACCAGGTTATTTACGTGAACATCAATCCAGCACGCCACTCATTTAGTAGAAATGAAAAGATGAATTTTCTATTGAAGGCTGTATTCCTCTGCAGTTGTATGCATTTCATTCCCATTGTGTGGTTCTTTACCAAGTATAAACAGAGCTCTTCTATTCCCTGAGGACAAAGAAGAAACTGTTTGGGGAAAAAATATCTACAAAATCGTAAATCTCTCTTTCTCCTATTTATTCTTCATGCCATTCAGTCAAATTTAGGGAATGGCTAATTAACTCCAGACTCATGACTGACTCAGATGGGCCAACTTTCACTTATCTGGTAAGATGTAGCCAAACTTTCAGACACTTTCTAGTAGACAGCAGCTCTACATTTTCCTAATTTCTGAACTTGCAGGGCTACTTGTCAAATGGAGTATTCCTAACTTGAAATTCAACTTCAAAGCAGATGAAAGACACCCTTCCTAATATTTGGACTACCAGAAGCACTGAAAATATAGGGATAATGTCAGGTTGTTTTTTATGTAAATGTTAAACTGATTTCCCAAATGAGAATATTTCCACTGCAAAACATTTAAGAATTGGTAAGCTAATCAATCTTTCCTAGTTCTGCAATAAAAATAAATAGATTTTCTTTTTATATCCATCTAGTTCTTTATTATTGTGATTAAAATTCTTTAAAGAAATCTGTCTTTTAAGAGTTAATGTGCTAGTTGTACACTGTGCATCACCAATGTATCGAAATATACAGAAAGCAGCAGTTTTACAGAATGCTTTCCTATGGTAAAAATATACTGCAAAAAAAAAACACTTTGTTAGATTACTGTAATCAGTGAAGAACAACAAACTGTTGACTGTGTTGTATATCTTCTTAGTGAAAGCCAATGCATGCTGAAAAAAAAAAATTGCCCCATGATTAACTATATCTGATACCTGCATTATTAGACCATGTTGTATAATTGTAATTTATCTCCATATTGTATCTATATTCTTGAATTTTAGGTCCTGTTTTCCACCTTAGTACACAAAATTTAGAATCCTGACAAAATATAAGCTCCATTATAAAAAAAAAACACACCAAAAATCCTAGTTTTAAATTGTTTCACGTTGACAAATCATAAGGTTGAAAGTAAACTGTGTTAATCTTATCTGACTTCTACTTTGATATCTCATATATTGGAGTTGCTGTAACACGGTAAATGGCAGATCTGCAAAGAAACACTATATCCTTAATCTCAATTGTACATTGCAAGGAGCAGATATTTTATGTGTTTGTGTATGTAAACAATATGCTGCATTCAGGACAATTCTGAAAATACATTATTTTACCCAAATCCTGTAAAATTACCTTGCACTACTTCCATCATTTCCTTTCTCAAGTGGGTCCCAACCTTGCAGTCCTAGTACAGGCAGAACACCTTCAAAAATCAATGGATCAGACACATTACTAATTTGCTTATTGTCTGTTTGTTCTAATACCTATCAATATTAATGGGTGTGATTGGAGAACACAGCCTCCTAGATTACTTGTTTGTTTCCCTTGTCAGTTGTCTCAACCTTTTTGGCTGAGTGATCTCACATTTCTCAACTATGTCATATGTCCCAAACATTGGAACATGTGATATCAATAAGAGCCCAGTCCTGTATTCCTTACTCATGCGAAACCACCATTGAAATTAGAACTGTGGGTCAGGATCTAAATGATTCAGGCAGGAGAAGCAAGCAAAAAGATTCCAGCCGGGAGTGGGAATATTTATTTACTCACCCACATCACTTCTAGTTTCCCAGATGAGAAAGGAAATATCACAAGAAAGCACAAGGAGGACTTAATGGGTCTTTGGAGAAATAGACTGTTTAATGTTTGCCTAAACGTGGTTTGAGGTTTTTAACTCAGAACTTTTTGGAGGGAAAGAATAAGACAAATGCCAAAACTAGTTGGACAAAAACTGTAAGCTTTGTATCTTATCTATGAGAATCAGGCGATGTGTGTCATGCTAGTTTTTACAGTCATAGTCTATAGTCTTCCACTGATAAAATCAAATTTGACAGTAACACAATATAGAGGTTTAACTGACAGCACACACAGCACATTTGCTAGTCATAACACCACAGTTTAATGACCGACGCATGTGGGAAGCTAATTCAGATTTTTTTTCTGAATGGGATAAATGATCATCCAGTTAATACCAATCATGAATTCAAGCCATGTGACAAAATTGATGCTACATACCCTGTTCTTGTTTTGCATATTCTGCAAATTGAACTGCAGGAAAAGAGCCAGTTTGTACACACATCCGGAGAGAAAGTTCATTCTGCGTTTTGACACATCTACCAATTGCAGCTAAATGTATCCTGCTTGCTGCTGTTGTGTCCACAAACTAATCAGCCTTTATCTGTTAAATAGCCTAAGAATTACAAATTGTATGTCTGTTCTGAGGAAAAAGTACAGGTTATAGAATTATACAAGCAGACATAGTATAAATAAAATATTCATATAAAAATAGTCTCTTACAAAATATACTCTTATCCTATGGTTCATTTTCCAAAAGGTGGAAGTTTGTCTGGAGTTTCATATTTATTTTTGATGTATTCCAAACTGGATTTTCATAATGCTCCTCTTTAATTGGAAAAAAGTGTATTGTAAAGAGATTATAATCACTACCAGTTTGATTTTTCCAGACAACTAGCAGCAAACAGAAAAAAATTATAAAAGATGCCTGCTTTTGTACTTAAACATCTAGTACTGCAGAAAATATCCTGCAAATCCAACTAGTAGAAATATCCGAGTAAAGAATAATATATACAGCTTCAGTTTTTTCCTTGCCGTATCTACAAAATAATTATTCCACAAAGAAAGCAAGCTATCTACTTTAATTGCAGAATAGTTCCAAAAATGTTGTAGAGTTCTTTTTTATTTAAATAAATTAATATTAGTTTTATCTGAATAAATTGTTAAATATTGCTATTATTATGCCCAGATGTCCCAAATCCCTGTGCTAAAATCTGCAGCACAAAAAAAGAAAGGCAGATAAACCAGTGTCTATGGAAAACTTCAACAGTTCTACTTGCTGTAGCAAATTGTGTGAAATGGAAAGACAGGCAAGACCAGCAGAAGCTTTTCACATGTGTAGAAACCTACATCTGCATAATCCACACTTAAGTAGAAATTCACACTGGGGCTTTGTCACCCCATCCTGTGCAAAGACCATTTTAAAGTTTTGTTTTGTTTTCCCCACCCAACCCAACCCTTATGCACAGTAGCGTGTGTATATAACCATCTTTTTCCAAACCAAAGGAGTGAGTTACCAAGCTCTCAGATTTTTTTCACTTGACTGGGTGTTCTTTTCATGACAGTCATTGCATTAAACTTTGGAGGCGCAGATTAGTTGAGGTGATTTTTTTTCCTTTGTTTTCTGTATCAGGTGACTTGATTTTTGTTTTGTTGGGTTTTTTTGATAATTTATACACGTCTTTAATGTGTATCCACATAAGTACTGAAACATGAGAGGAAAAGACAGATCCATTCATTAGCGTTTCTTTTGGAAGAAAGCAGGTCTTTGCTACAGTCTTGAGTAGTTATGTTGAGCTCATGTGCAAATGTATTCATTCCTAGGGATCTAGAGTCACCTTCCCCAGCCACACTTTCATTTACAGGTGTACACTTCTGTTCTTTCACTGCACGTATTACACTTTACGTAGCAGCACCAATGAAATTTACAGTTGCACTGCCACACTCGTGAGTACTGGTGAGTATTGTAACCTCGACCACAACACATCAGATCACAGCCATTGGACTGCTGGGCTGTTTTGTTGCACATTCTGCCCTGTGTTCCCACACTGCCGGTGACCGGGTCTTCTTCACAGTAATTTGGAGATTTTTCTATGTACACTAAATCTGTATCCATGGGTTTGCGGTAGGATAGTGGCTTCTTTATTTTAAGGAAGGTTGGACGCTTGTTGCGACTTGCCCTCACCGGTTCAACCTGAACTGCTTCATTGTATTTGTCCTTAAGGATGTAGCCCAGCTCCCGGAATTTAGGAAGGGTGGTCCAGCATGTCTTAGTGGTACAAGATCCTGAAACTCCATGGCACTTGCACTCTAATTTCATGTTTTCTTCAAGAATCTAGATTTGAAAGAACACAGAATGTGTTAAAACAGTAAGACTCCATCAAAGAGACATTGACCTGCTGTAATGAAACTATTGTTCTCAAATGTGCTCTTAATAATAACGGCTTCTAAACCCAGGTCAAAATTCATGCCCACCCAGGCTGCAGATGTCACTTGCTGGCTATGTAATTGTCATAGGCATCAAACTATTGATGTCAATTGATTTCCATCTCCAGAACATGCACAACTGATTCCCTCCCTACTCCATGTTGATCAGAGAGGAGAACTTTATTCAATTTCAAAACAAGGCAAAAATGGTGTCTTTACCACCAACTGTGGTCTTCACATTGCTTACTATGTGTTTATACTGTGCCCAGCCTGATGTGTCTCTATTTCAATTTTGGCATATGCCAAGAAGAATTTTAGTTAATATCTGGTGCTGACCAGACCAATTTTTGTGCAAGTTGGAGCTACTAAAGATGGAAACAATCAAGCTACTTTAAGCATTGCAAGTATAGGTGTTACACTGATTGCTCTTATATACTGTAGCTTTTATAGGTTGTATAGTAACTGCAAGTGCTTAGGTTTCTCAGGAAAGTTGGAACAGTATTGTGTGTCTGCTACAAAAAAATGTTACTAGGCTTTTGTGTTTTTGTTTAAATTTTCCTAACAATGAAAAGTTGGAGTTCAAAAAACATTAGATGTGGCCTGATCGTGCTTTGTTCCATGTGCTGAACTGTCATGGAAGTCATTGAGAGTGGACTGATGCCAGGATTGGTAAGTATCTACAGAGTATAATTCTGAACAGACAGTAGCAATAATTTTAGGGTACAATAGATCACATTTTGGGGAATTATGGGAGAGTTTTCATCCAGATCCAAATGTAATGATTAGCAGTGATCTATCTAATGGATGGAACAAAATCCAGTTCTGGAAAAGTTTAGACTCAGGTCTTCATCTGAACAACTTTGCAACTCTGCTTAAATTTAAACTTACATTATGGATTATTTTGGATATTTTGAGATACTTCCTCACTCATTTAGTTACTGCATTGTTATTGCTCAGTCATTCATAATGGTAGTACATCAAGGAGATAGATGGGGAGACAAAAAAGGAGCCATAGCTCAGCAATCTGAAAATAATATAGATTCTTTCAGCCTTATTGTAATGTATCCGTCTTTTGAGGTGATCTGTGATATACTTCTCATATGAATAACTTGTCTTGTTCAAGAGGCTGGTTTTGCAACCTAGTTCAAATATTCGGAGTGGCAAGAAAAATAATAAAGCCTAACAACCTTGTACTAATTCTCGCATGAATCCTCCATCTGAATAGTACAAATTGCCTTGAAATGGATGTTTTGCTGTCAATCTAGTCATGAGGTTTTTTCCCCTCTAAATGTAGTCTACATTTTAGATAGCCTCAGTTCCCTTTTGGTATATTTCATTAACATCCCCTTTACAGACAGTGATCACTGAGGGAATAAACAGTTTGGTTGGGAAGAGCTGAGTAGGCTGAGGCCATGGATCAACAATTGAAAGGATCCGTGCCATGTGTTGAGCTTGCTGTTCTGTGTGACGTATCTTTATGCCAGCTGGAACTAGTTTAGGAAGTTTTCTGGTCTCCGTTAGGACTGGGTGCAAGCAGCTGGGATAAAAAGACCTGACTTCATTTGAACATGATATTTTTGAATAATAGTAAATGAACCCAAACGTTATGGGTTCTTTTTTAGAAGAACAAAACAAAAATATTTGTGTTGTGCCATACCTGATGGTGCACTTTTAGTTGTTTGTAAGTTTAGACTGAACAGCTAACACCTTTTATGATTTTATGCATTATCTAAGTGGGACAAGTTTAGAGGCACTGTGCCAAGTTCACCCTGACATATCTTCATAAGCGGTCCATTGTAACTTACAAATGCAAATGCACTTCCCATCCCACCTCTGCCTTTCCTCCTAATTCACTCTTCCTACCTTCAACCCACAAGCCCTCTTATAAATTATTCTCCTCTATCCCTTTCTTCCTGCTGCTTCCAGTCCACTACTGAGCAAGTTTGGCAAGAGACAAATCAAAAACATAACAAAATATTGCAATATGGTAGTTTGTTAGCCTGTAGTATTGTGATGTCAGATGTTTGGGTTATTTGTTCTGCATTATTAAGAGGTACATACATTGGCACCTTAATGCTTCCAGGTTACCTCACTATCCCACCAGTAATTCAGTTGTCTTCATAAATGCAAGGAACCACCTGGGTGATATGTGGCTACCTGAAGCAGTTGGGGAAGGTGTGTGGAGGTATTCTCTTTGGGCATAAGCATCACACTGCATGTCTGCTGCTCAAAGGAAGCAGCTTACCCTGAAAAGCCCATCATTCTCCATTACGAAAAAAACCAAACATAAAAATACCAAGTTGCCATATGTCAGGAAAGTTGGGATCTGTTTGTTTGAAGATTTAGTTAGTGGCTCATATTTTTCACATTAGACTAGGAACTAATATGCCATAGCTTGATTTGCTCTAACATACTGGGGTCTGGGGAGTGCATAATTGCAAACCTATGTCCTTTGTTTCTTCACCAACTTACCATACCCAACATTATCAGCCACAGAAGGCACATCTGTTGTGTACCAGTGAATGCTTGGGACTGTGCTAATTGCTAACAAAGGGAGGTTTTTAGTTTTGCCCACTTTTTTTCAAGTTCCTACAGTAAACTGTCAGTATTTGTTGATCTTTCTCTCACCCCCGCCTCCCCCGCCCAATTAGCCTCTGGGAAATAGTTTATATTAAAAGGGTATGGAAAGGAAACCTGCACTAGTCCTTTATGGTGATATTACCAGCAGCTATCCCATCTTTGGGCACTTCCATGAGGAGTTTAAACAATGGACAAAGAAGAAAAAAGTGGGAGGGAAATATACAGGATGAGAACTAATCTCATGTCTAACTTTTGTATAATATGTTGTCAGATCAGATCTTGTAGCATTTCTGTTACCAAAGTTTGTTGGAATTCCATATTTTCATTTTTTGAAATAGTTTAATTTTCATAATTTCATTTGTTAATCCATAGATGCACTGTTCTGGGATGGTTTTACTGGGTCAATATAGCCTATCTTTCATGGACAATGCAAGATCCTGAGTTCGGTGTGACACTAATGCACTGAGAATGCTTTACGCTCTCAGCACAAACTAGGACACAGGCCCTTGGTGGCAAAAATTCACCCAAAAAGTCCGTAGGGCAGGCCATAAGATTCATGAAGTCATCCCATTTTCTGAGCAGCCTTCACCAACAGGGTTTCTGCAGAGAACCCTGCTCTGGGGACACCTAACTATAAGCCCTGAGCTGGAGAGGACCTCTCTACCAATAGGGATGAATCTGCCCCCCGTTCTATATATGCAGTAGGGATCCTCAGTGTTGAAGGAATGTACGTAGCCACTGCAGTCAAAGCATATTCTGATCTCTGTTATAACAGGGGTATAATCGTTTGTAACTTTGACTGATGTCATGTGATGGACCAGTCTCCTACAAGTATTCCTATGTGTACCTTTATTACAGGGCATTTGGGGGGGGGGGGGGAAATCAATCATTGGAAAAAAGAAGCCTCCCTTGATCTGGAAGAGAGGATGGCAGAAAAGTGGAGGAGGTGGTTGCAACACTTACCTTCTATCCTGTAAGCAAGCAGGACTGGAGAAGTTGGAGAGCATGAAATCCTTCCCTCATCCTCTGGTTGCCCACTTTCTGCTTGCACAAAACTGAACACCCTTGCCCCACCCCCTTCCCCATCCCCTCTCTGAGGTCCTGCCCTGTCCCTTCTCTGAGGCCCCAACCCGCCTCATTCCATCCCCCTTCCCTCTATCGCTCAGTCTCCCCACCCTCACTCACTCATTTTCAGCGAGCTGGCTCAGGGGGTTGTGCTAAAGGAAGGGATGAGGGCTGCAGTTAGGGGTGTGGGCTCTGGGGTGGGGCCAGAAATGAGAAGTCAAAGGTGTGGGAGGGGGCTCCTGATATGAGGCAGTGGGTTGGGATGTGAAAGGGGGTGAGGGTTCTGGCTGGGGTGTGGGCTCTAGGATGTGGCCAAGGATGCAGTATTTACAGTGCAGGTAGGGGGGTCTGGGCTGGGGGGGTGGAGCCAGGGAGTTCAGAGTATGGGAGGGGGGCTCTGGGCTGAGGCAGGAGGTTGGGGTGGAGGGGGTACGGGCTCTGGGCTGGAGGTGCAGGTTTGGGGGTGGGGTCAGAAATGCGTGGTTCAGGATGCAGGAGGGGTTCTGGTCTGGGGCAGGGAGTTGGCTTGCAGGGGGAAGAGAAGGTGGAGCATATTCTGTGGTGGGGCTGGGGATGAGGGGTTTAGGGTGTAGGAGGGTGGTCTGGGACTCAGGGGTTCAAAGAGCAGGAGGGGATAAGGGCTGGGGCAGGGGGTTGGGATGCAGAAGGGGGTCAGTGGTTCAGGAGCGGGTGAGGGGTGCAGGCTCCAGGTGGCACTTATCTCATGCAGCTCGTGGAAGTAGCACCATGTCCCCTCCCCGGCTCCTACCCCGAGGCATGGCCGGTGGCTGTGCCCACTTCCTCAGTTGCAGCCACCACAGCTCCATTGGCCGTGGTTCCTGGCCAATGGAAGCGGCAGAGCCAACACTTTGGATGGGACAGTGTGCGGAGCCCCTTGGCTGCCCCTACATGTAGGAGCTGGAGGGGGTAACATGCCACTGTCTCCAAGAACTGCACAGAGCCAGGACTGGTGGGGAGCCTGCCTTAGCCCCCCTGTGCTGCTGATGGGACTTTTAACGGCCTGCTCAGCTAGGGTTGTAATTCCCATCTTGAGAAGACATACCTGCACTAGCTGAGCTCAAGGACATGCTAAAAACAGAGTATAGCCATGGTGGCTTGAGTCATGGGAGGGCTAGGCCTCCCTTTCCCCCATGTATGTGCCTAGCATCGCAGGCGGGTATATACTTAGGGTGGCTAGCTCCTCCTGCTGCTCATGCCACCACAGCATGTAACCTGCTAGCTCAATAAGAGTGGATATGCCTCCTCAAATTGGGAATCTGTTCCCAGTTTAGACATCCCCTGTATTAAAGACTGATGTCATAAAGCTAGGTCATAGGAATTTGATCAGTTACCTGATGGACTAATTAAAGACCAGATTATGTGTGCTAAACTGGTTACCTGGGCAAAGCAAGGTTATTACAAGAAATAGTCCTGACTCTGAAAAGAGCAGTGAAGAGCTGCAGAGCTAGTGAAAACTGTTCTTCACAAATAAGAGTTAACAAGCAGTGGAAGTACTGAGATGCATCTAATTAAAAATTAATACTACTGCCTAACAATAAGGGCAAACAAATAAATAGCAGAGACCAGATTTGTTTACTATAAATGTGGAGGCAATCACAAGATGATGCAAAGGGGTCAAGCATAAGGGGTGTGTTGTCATCCGTGCAATAAGAGCAATCATTTCCTTAGACCCATAGAAATGTAGGGGCTGTAAGGGACCTTGAGAGGCCATCTAGTTTAACCCCTCATGGTGAGGCAGGACTAAGTACACCTAGACTCTCCCTAACAGGTGTTTTGTCTAAGCTATTCTTTAAAAACTCCAATGTTGGGCATTCCACACCTTCCCTAGGTAACTTGTTCCATTGCTTAACTATTCTTCCAGGTAGAAAGGTTTTTCCTCATATCTAACCTAAATCTCCCTTGTTGTAGATTAAGCCGATTACTAGCTGTCCTATGCTTGGTGAACAATTGATCACCATCCTCTTTATAACAGTCATGAAGACAGTTACCAGGTTCCCCCTCATTCTTCTAACCTCTTCAGCCTAAAAATGGTAAGATCTTTCAACCCTTTCTCATAGGTCAGATTTTCCAGACCTCTTATCATTTTTATTGCTCTTCTCTGGACTTTTTAATGTATTCAGATCTTTCTTAAACTGTGGTGCCCCAAACTGGACCCAGTACTCTCACTGGGGCTATGTAGAGTGAAACAATTACTTCTTGAGTCTTGTATATGATACTCCTGTTAATATATCCCAAATGTCTTTTTTTGCAACTGCATCACATTGCTGGCTTGTATTTAATTTGCAGAAGTGTGATGCTTTACTGGCAAGACTCACAAACATACACTTGGAGGATAAAATGATAAGACAGAAACAGTTCTTTGAGTCTCTAAATACATTTACAAATCAAGTTTCTACTGGGTTTGTGACATTGGATTCAATACTGGAACAGGGTACACTGTAACTCCAGGATGCATACACACAGAAAGATTAGTGACCACCCAATGTTAAAGCTAAGCTTGTGTTGCATAGCTGGTATAAAATGAGCCCAGTGGTAAAGCCACACTAGAATGCCTACATAAGGACAAGTTTCACTCAGAGTTTAGAATAATGGATGGGAAAGACAAGTGCATTTGAGTTGAAGAGCAGAGTGCACATGCCTATGATCAAACAGTGGTATAACTTACCTGAACAGGAGGCAAAACAATATGATGAGAGGTTTAACAGCATGGGTTGCATTACAGATCAAATAATTCCAGCAATATAAATATATGGTACACATATTTTTGGTGGCACTACTGATAAAGTCCTATTAGTAATGGGAGAGGGAGCTAAATCTGAGCACAGCCAGATGGTAAAGTAAGATCATGTCTCTGCTTCCAAATGTAAGAGTTTTTTTAAGTTTGGGATGTATGCCAAGAGTTTTGGCAGGTTCAATTTCATACTGAAAGTACAAAACTGTGTACCTTCAATGCTCACTGTGGGAGATATGTTTGATCAACTTCCCTTTGGGATTGCCTTGAACAGAAAGTATATTAAAGCATCGTGCTCCAGACCTTTGAGGATCTGGAAATAATACCTGAGGATCTGTTGATTTGGGGTAAAAACAATGGCAGTACCATGAGAGAGTACACAATGTTTGGCAATTAGGTTTGGAGGAGTTTAACCATAACCAAGAAAGGTAGCGGCATTTGTTCAAATTGGACCAGAGAGAGGGAGAATGACACCTGGGAGGTGAGAGACCAAGGTCCAGTCCAATGACTCTTTCTTTAACCAAAGTGGAACAGCTTCAACAGGAGGGATGGAGGAAACCCCATAGGACCCCAACCTTTTTACCGCCGCGGACTGGTCAACGCGGACCGGTCACTGCTTGCGGCCCGGGTGGTCGTTTTATTTTTTCTCACGGCGCGGCGGACCCTTGTATGTCCGCCGAAAAGCCGCCGAATAGAAGTAATATTCCTAAAAAACAGTATATTTCTGATTTCGCCGCGGCGTTGCCTTGTGTGTGCGCCGAAAAGCCGCCGGAAACGGAACTTAGGACCATGCGGAAGAGGATTCAGAAAGGGAATGCAGAAGGGAACGCATCCAGGCACCCAGGAAGGGAAGGCGACCAATGCGGAGGGGAATGCGGCCGCAGCCTGGTACCAATTACTCCACGGACCGGTACCGGTCCACGGACCGGGGGTTGGGGATCACTCTGCCAAGAGATGTAGGAGATCCCTGTTCAAACCCTTTCTCCCTATCTGCCTGAGGGAGAAATTGAACCTAATCTCGCACATCCCAAGTGAGTTCTCTAACCATTGGGCTAAAAGTTATAAGGTGGGCACTGCTACCTGCTCCTCCAGGTAAGATTTGAATGGGGCCTGCTCCGCTGGGTGACCTCTGAGCATGCCTACTGGATTGGGCACCACAGGTGAGATAGGTGCAGGCATGCCTATCTTTCCCCACTTTTGTGGTTTGCACTGGGACTTAGGTATGAGATGGGCATCTGGAAGCCTAGAGTGAGACAGAAGTACACCTGCCCAGAGGCAGAAAATTAGTGCTTTTGTGGATCTGAACCATAGAGATTAAACTGTTGCATCTTCTGTATGAAGGACAGCCTGTTTATAGTACTACACAGCATGATGTCAAAAATGCTAAACTGTGTATACAAGACCCCTCTATCCATTGAGAAGTGTATGAAGAGAGCCTGAGTTGTCAATTTCTGGCCAGGCATGAATGCTGCTATCAAAGATAAGTGTGAAATCTGCATGAAACAACTTGGAAGAGCACTGAAACTACATGATTACCCTTGCTTGCTCTGAGGTTAGCAAAGATCTAGTCAAATTAACCAGGAAAGATTATCTCTAATCTGCGGACTACTACTAAATCTCACTTTTTTAAAAGGGAGCTGTTGGAAAACAATGTGTAGTAATGTAGTAACACTTTTAAAATTGAAATTCCATGGTAAACTGGAGGGAAAGGCTATCAGCATCTAACAATCTTCTTGGGCTAAAGGCCATTACCCCAGAAGTTGTTAGAAAAGAACTAATATGGCAGCAGACTAGTACAGAAGAAATATTACAACAAAAATTCTGAACAGTCAACCCCATTGATTGCAGGTGAATATTCATTTTCAAATAGAAAGTGGCTGGCAAACTGCAAACCTTCTAAGCTAACGTCCTGTGGCATCATTACCCCCACAACCACTCCTGAGAACCAATCTTATGCTAGGAACAGAAGACAGCTAAACAAAATCAAACAGGACCGTTGTTCACTCATTCTTGAGGATGCCCAGAATACTATTGATAGAAGCAACATATGCCTGGTAGTGACCATGCAAGAGATGCTTTCTAAGGTGCAGTATTTTCTACTTTGGGATATAACACAAGAATTACACCCAATAAATAATCCTACCTTGATAATAAATGGTCTGTTTCTGAAGGGCAAATAGATTTCTTCCTGATTGTAGCTGATGACCTCCATATGAGCCTAAACATGAAGACTGGTATCCCTTGTAACTTTTTCATGGCTTATGCAGTCATACGATGACTTTGATGCTTGGCCTTCATGCTGAGTTCCAGAGTTTTCTTATACAGAGTTGACTAGGTTTTTTTTAAAAAAAAACCCCACCCTAATCTTACATTTGTTACCCTTGGATTATCAGACGTGCCTTTGCTTTTGCATTGTGGGAAAGTCTCCATTCCATAACAACTGTTTTCCAAACATGCTTTGTATTTGCATGTGATAAATAAGTAAAGAAATGAATGTCATTGCACAGTTACGCTACCCCCACATCGCTGTCAGCGCAGGAAACTGAGTAGGATTCAAATGTAGTTTGTTCCTCCCTGAGGTCGATATCATTGGGGAAGAAGACATTTTATTTTATTGATCAGCACTGTATAGCAAAAAAGAGAAAAACACGCAGAAGGACACAGAAGAATTCCAAAGGGCAAAGTTGAGAGGACCCACTGCTCTAAATGATTTTTTTTCATTCTTCTGATACCAAAGAAACAAAGAGAGGAAGAAAATACACTTTACAGGATCTATTAATGCGAGTTATTGTTTTAAAGAATAGTTTTGAAAAGAGAATAGAACTCTGCAGAAACAAGGTAACTTTTGAAGAATATGGACATTAAGTGACACAGATTCTTCCTAAACACGTGCCTGGAATGCCCGCTCTGACTTAAACCACAAAACATGACCCTCTCCTTCTAATATAGGAACTGTCATACATGATCAGATCAGGGATCTATCTAATCCAATGTCCTGTCAGTGACCTTAGCTAGCATCAGCAGCTTCAGAGGAAAAAACCCTGCAGTAGCCATTTGGGGGATGACCTTCCCCCTCCCCCAGGTATGATTCCTTCTAGTCCTGCTCAGTTCTGAAAAGTGATTATAAAAATGGCCTGGTAGGATCCCATGTATATGTCTCAAATATTTTGTTTCAAACTTGCTCAGTCCTTGATTATTTTTCCCCCCTGACAACCCTGCAAACATAATTTTGGATCCAAAGGTCAAACTAGATTCCTAAGTTCTCAGGTGTCTTCACCAAGATGCTGCTGGCCATATTATGCCCACAGTTACTTCTATCTCAGCAACCCCTGTGACTGATAACTGAACAAATCTGATATAGACTCCAAGGCACAATATACATAGACTGCTCCATATTTGAGTCCCTTTTCAGAGTAGAACCATATATTAAGATTCTTACTTCCCCTTCCCTCCTTTCTCCCAGTTCTATCATGTTTGATAACACAGTGGTCTCCTGGATAGCTTCTTTTTAGATATCATATGAACAGACCTCAGCTACCGTCCACCAAAATGTAGATTGAAACTAACAAGTTCACCTTGTTTAATTAGGACCTTTGAAATGAATGATTTAATCACTTGGCTCAAGGTTGGATTTCAAACACACTCCTAAAGTGAATGTCAGTGACTAAGCTTGGAATCTAATGGCAAACATTTTAAACCACCCTTTCTTCTGTCAACTGGCACTGGACTCACAACAAAAGTATTTCATGATTATGCATTCAAGCCTTTTTACCAGTACGACTACATGGGTTCCTGTATCAGGAAATGCATTGCAAATGACTCATCCCCATTACTTTATTGGCAATCAAGCTTTTCAAATAAAGGTGCAAATAAAACATCTCTGCACTTACAAGTAGTTTTGGAAAAGAAAATTTGAATTTTGTTTATATCAAACCAGGGGCTACTGTTGTTCTTGGTGAATATCAAAGACCAGCTACCCCTAAGGCTGGCACCAGCTTCATTTAAATGTCAGAATCTACAGACTGAAAATGCTAATCCAAATATTTTCACAGAGAAAATGGAGTGATGTTTGAAAACAGAACTATCACTGTTGTTGCTAAACTGAAACCATTTGTTTTTAAAAAATAACCATAGGAAGATCCATTATCACCTAGATTAGGTTAGATCAGTGCAGTGCCAAGTAAGTGTCATCAGCTAGGACAGATAAAAAATACAGTAATTAAAAGGTACTTGGAAAAACAGCTTTTGAAAAAAAAATCTAATTTTTCCAGCTTTTTCTTAATTTTAATAGGAAAAAGCAACTAGCTGATTGATTTCTGTGCTGCTTTGGGAGGAAACTACCTGTTCTGCCATGGGCTAAAAGTGTTGTCAACAGCAATCGATGGAAGATAACTAAGCTATAGAATGATTCAACACATAGTTACATATATTATAAAACATAACCAGAAGTATGATGTCATTGGGGAAGTGGGACAATGACACTAGGAAAGTTTTATTTGGAATTGTCACTTGCTCTCATTCAAGCAAAGTTCTGACACTTTGTGGAGATGATAGACTGCAATATATGAGGTTAAATGGCCCTGTTGCTCTAAAGTACTGGCTTCTTCATGAAGTGACATTGAACCTGATTTGAAAAAGAGCTAGTGTCATGAAATTATCGGTGTTTGGGGCGTGGGGTGAACATTACATTATCTAGTGCAGCTCCCTGTTGATATAGGATTGTCCCCTACTGTGCATTACCTTTGACTCCAAGGAGATAATAGATGCCATGTTCATGCCAAAAATGAAGGAAAAGATGATGGATGTAAGGATATAGAAAAGAAAAAATCAGATTAGGTGAACTCCCCTAACCTGGAGGCCATTTTCATTAACTTGCAAGGAAGACGACGGTAGTGATTTTCTGGCTTTAGACATGACATCACCATAACAGCTTATTACCGTTTGATCTATCTGTCTTGCTGCATGTTCACAAATAGATCATCTATAAAATAGCTGGCTGGTGGTGTACTCTGCAAGATGTTAGAAAAGAAAAGACATGGTCATGGTTAAAAAAGTCACCTTCTTACTACACACTTTGACCTAGGAGCTCAATACTGCAGTCCATGTACAAGCCAAAAATCCAGTGAGCCCCAAAAGAGGAATCTTTAGCCTATGTTTTGCTTTCAGACTTGCTTCTTCCATTAGTAAGTAGTGTGTGAAGTTACCATTATAAGGCAGGATAGATGTGCTTTTTCACTCAAAGTTGCTGAGTATATAGCACACATTTCTGTATGTTATTTATTAAGTGCTTTGAGGGTACTTCTGGATAATAAAATATAAACTCATTTACAGTGATGAGTTTGAAAATAGAATGAATGAAAGTTCTGTCTTATTCAGGTTTAATTAAAACCTTCCTCTACTAGGAATGGGCTAGTCCTGTGTCACTGAAATTTGTCACTGCAATCTTAGTTGCAGGGAATGATTCATTCCTCATTATTGTGGCAAAGACTGTAATGGAAGCAAGAAATGAAACAACTGGAATCCATTCCTGTTGCTGCATATGACCGCAAAGTGATGTGTTTGATTGTTGACTCATTTCCATTGAACTCCATCTTCCTTGTTCAAGAATAGCAGCCGTGTTAGTCTGTATCCATAAAGAAAGTGAGGAATACTTGTAGCACCTTAAAGACGAATAAGTTTATTTCAGCATAAGCTTTCATGGGCTATCGCTCACTTAATCGGATGCATAGAATGGAAAGCTTATGCTGAAATAAACTAGGTAGTCTCTAAGATACTACAAGTATTCCTCGCTTTCATCTTCCTTGTGTCTTTCTCCATTGGGAGACAAGTACTTTGACTTAAGAAAGGGTGGTGTTCTAGAATCTACATTGAAGAATCACCACTGATCCAACTAGATCTCTTTAACAAGTGCTTAAGCTATCAAGAAAATGGCTTCCTAAGAGTGATAGAAACAAAAACAACAGCCTCACCAGTTTCCAGACAGCTCACCAGAAAACATCTCTTTTGTGCTATTTTAATTAAAGCCTGTAGTGGCAAGAATACTAATTACAAAGTAGTATCGCCTCTTATTGGTTTCAAACATTTCTAACCAATATAACTCATACCGGCTCATGTAACTATGTTCATACATTGAGATAATTAACCCTACAGTTACTGGATAAATAAATTATAATTCAAATTATAATTCAAACTTTTCAGGTGATTTCACGCTACTTCTATCCAAATCTCTCAGGAAAAACTGTCTCTAACAGTGTCTTGATAAAGGCAAAACTGACAGGCTCTCAAGCCTCTGCTTTGCCCATAAAGAGAAATAAATCCTCTGAATCTGGAAAAGGCACAGTATTTCTTTACGTTTAATTCACAGAGATAGTGTTTTAAAGCTTCGGAGTCTAATAACATTTTATATTTCACAGTAAATTACTGATGTATTTATCTCTTAACATTACTTTTGCAGTCAGAAGATATGTCCCTGAACCAATAATTTTTTGAATGATACTTTTATTCCATTATCTCCTGTCTCCTCCCCTACAATCTCCTATAGGAAGAATAACCAGTCAGGCTTAAGGTTTTTTTGGTTTACTGATCTTTACAAAGTTGACATGAATTCTTTGTCATGGGTTCAAAGCATATTTCCAAAGATATCAGGATCTAGAACAGGGGTAGGCAACTTATGGCACGAGTGCCAAAGGCATCACACGAGCTGATTTTCAGTGGCACTCACGCTGCCAGGGTCCTAGCCAGTGGTCCGAGGGAGAGGGGGCTCTGCATTTTAATTTAATTTTAAATGAAGCTGCTTAAACATTTTAAAAACCTTCAAAGAGTCCTGTGGCACCTTATAGACTAACAAATGTATCAGAGCATAAGTTTTCATGGGCTAATACCCACTTCATCGGATGCACGCAGTGGGTATTAGCCCACGAAAGCTTATGCTCCAATATGGTTGCTAGTCTATAAGGTGCCACAGGACTCTTTGTCGCTTTTGCAGAGCCAGACTAACATGGCTACCTCTCTGATTCTTTAAAAACCTTATTTACTTTACATACCATAATAGTTTAGTTAGAGTAGACTCTCGATTATCCAGGATGATAGGAAAAAAATTAATCCTGGTTAATAAAATCTCAGATAATCACTATCCATACGAAATATGGAGGGGGGGGGGGGTTGGTTCACCAGCCACCCTGCGCCGGGGGGAGTGAGGATTGGGTCACTGGCTGCCCTGCGCCCTGGTGGGGTTATGTATGCTTAGGGCGGTAACAAAGCCAGAGCCGGCCCTGCAAGTTACATATATATATATATATATATATATATATATATATTGACATCCTGGTTAATCCAATCCTGTATAATCGAGAGTCTACTGTATATATTAAAGACTTATAGAAAGAGAACTTCTAAAAACATTAAAAGGTATTACTGGCACGCAAAACCTTAAATTGGAGTGAATAAATGAAGACTCAGCACACCACTTCTGAAAGGTTGACGACCCCCTGATCTAGGAGGAGTAGACACATCACATTGGGCCTGTTGTGACACATCACATTGTACACTCACCAACTCGATATCTTGATACAAATGTGGCTTTTAAAAAATAGCTCCAGTGACAGTTTTAGCTTTTTTAGCTATTCTAATGTGGCCTCCATGCAATTCTTCCAACAATGTGATCTGCAGGGATTTCATGGTCATCGCACAGAAACCCAACAGTATAGAGTCACTCTGTTGTGAGTTCATCTTTCCACACTGTGTATGTTCACCTTACAAAACATTCACATCACCCTCTGAAATATGCATTTTTAATTAATTTAATTTAAGAGCTGGCTCTTTGTCGCTGCCGCATTCTTCTTGCAGAAATAGGAACTTCTTCCAAAAAAAAATATCTAAAAATTGGACTTGGCTTTAAAGGATTTGCCACCTCTAATTGCAGCTGGGATAATACATCAGCACTTCCATATTTTCAGCTAGATTATACTTATCAGAGATAAGATCCTACCTCAGAGCCTATCTCAGCAGCTGCTAGGTTACAAAGATTAGCATACTCCTCTTCAGGCCAAGAATTTTAACAAGGAGCTTCTGGCCTGCTGTCAATGAAAATTTCCTCCCATGCAGAAGTACCTGGAATTTCCTGATTCCAAGTATAATACCCAGATATTCTTTTTCTAAACAAAGGTTTGTTGAATGTTTTGGTTTTGCTTACAGAATCTTTAATTTGTCTTGGTCCCAACAGGAATTTTATGTGGTATGATGGCATCTATACCTACGGGTGGGATACCACATGCCAAATGTTCTAATCTGGGATTCAACTGTACTGACACCTTGGTACATATTAATAAATTTTTGGTGTGCTTAAATTGCCTATGACCTTCTTCAGTCCAAACCCAGTTACTATTCTTTTAGTAAAGGGTTAATCAGTTAGAGTTTAACAGGACAATAGATTGCTTGCAATCATGGCTTATAACTACCTATTACATCTTGTATTGGTGTGCTTATGCCCATCTATAATACATATCACTAATGCCTGTAATATGCTTACAACATCTATTAATCGTTTATTTGCCCTATATACACCATCTACAAAAGTCTTAATATAAAGTGTCACCCAGCTAACTGGGGATGGGACTACTGTGGCATACCTAGGCATAGTTATTTTGGAAACTGCTCCACTTTTTTTTCAGGAAGAGGTTTTAATCCTTCTCCTTGCATCATTTACCTTAAGTATCCTGACTAGAAAAAAAGGCACCTTTCTCCTTTAAAAAAAAAAAAAAAAAAAAGAACCAACCCTGTAATCCAAACCTTTTGGGTTCTTTTAATATGCATTCCAAACCCCTCAAATAAATTTCCATATTGTCACCTTCATTGGTATGCCATCCAAATGGTTGATCACTTCACTTAACACTTTCATACTGGATCATTTATATGCCGTACTACAGCCAATGTGCTAGCCACTCCAGGGAAAAGCCATATGGAAATAGCAATACAGATTTTGATGGTCAGATATTTAAAGGCTCTTGAGTGTGCTTCACCTACTAATATGATTAAGGCAAATCTAATTTCATGAATACTGCCATCTTCTAGCAGTGGAAAAGGATGCTCTGTTTTTAGCACTGGAAATGGATCCACACCTACTTCATAGTTTCTGCAAATGTGGACACTGCCATCTGCTTTCTGTATGCCCACAACAGACCAAATTCTAAAGGAGTTTGGTCCATTATATGCTTTTCAGGTTCCAAAAATGTCAGGACACCTTGGCTAACCAGTTGTCCTAAAGATTTTGCAACAGTCTCTGCTTTTGACATATGGCACTGCTCCGGTCTGGATGAATCTGGCATCTCCTCTGCAGCCATATGTGACTTAACATTTCGCTAAAGCAATTACAGGAGCAAGCACTTCAATATATTTTTCATCTAACCTTGCTAGAATATTAGGTATTTTATATACCTTGGATCAGTGTAGGTGTTAAGTGTTTTTAACCATTTATGACCCAATGATCATAAATCTGAATATGTTGCTAAAATAAAGTCCAGAATATGTTTCTGCTCAGATTGTTGCCCTAAAACCTCAAATCTTTTGTGCACAAGTTTTCAGTACATTATTTTTTAAAACATAAGTGATGGTTCTGGCATTAATTCCCAGTTTAGCTATATAGTGCTGCAACAAAACATGGACCTAGTATTTCCTGGCACTCTACTAATGAGTACAGAGTATTAGCTACACAGTCATTTAACAGTGCTTGCACCTATTATTCTGTGTGGATTAGTAGAATGCTCAGAAATGTAATGGGCATTTCATCTTCAGCTCTATGTCTGGAATATGGGTCTTATATTTTCCTGGCTGTGCAAAGACTGTGCTCCTTCACAAGATTTTACAGCACATACTCTTCAGGTTAGGCCTTTAAAGGGCATGTCACTCTCTCGTGTTCCCATGACAGGCATCTAAGGGTAGGGCTACACTACTCACCGGATCGGCGGGTAGCGCTCACTGTATCAGGGATCAATATATCGCGTCTCATCTAGACACGATAAATCAATCCCCAGATCGATGCCTGTACTCCACCTTGGCAGAAGGAGTAAGCAGAGTCAGCGGGGGGAGTGGCCTTGGTCAACCCACTACCGTGGGAACGGCCAGGTAAGTTGAACTAAGATACTTCGACTTCAGCTACGCAAATAGTGTAACTGAAGTTGCGTATCTTCATTCGACTCCCCACTCCCACAGTGTAGCCCAATCCTAAGATACTTTTGCCATTGTTTTCCCAAGATGATATGCTGGTTTTTTTTACTGGATGGGTTTTAAACTGCTTTCTTCCAGATTTCTGTGCACTTCTTTTCATTAAATCAAACCTCCCTAGCCCATCTGAATGGCCTACGCTAGTGTCAAGTCCTTTGTATGTATGGATTGCCGTAAACATTCTCAGTGCTCATGGCTTTGCAGAGAGCAGGGTTCTGGTCTCCATTGTGCCACAAACATCTTAAGAAGCTTTTATAGTATGTAGTGTTGGTGTAGCCATGTTGATCCCAGGATATTAGAGAGCTAAGGTAGGTGAGCCTTTCTTCAGGTCAACTGTATAAGCTTGAAAGCTCCTCACTCTCACCAACATCTATATATATAAAAGTCAAATGGTGTATGCGTGTGTGTGTGTGTGTGTATGTGTGCGTGCGTGTATGTATGCTGCCTTATTCCTTCCACACGGTTTGAGCTAGAGACTTGAAATGTGGTACAGTTATAGGCTTTAGGGTCCTAATCAGGGTAAGAGTCAAAAAAATTTCAAATCTCACCTCTGACGCCTCCTAGGGGTGAAATTATTTAAAGCCCATTCACATCAGCTGGGCAGCAGGTTGAAACCTGCTGTTTTCTGTGACATAGTTATGATGTCATAATACCCCCCTCCAACGGACCCCGCACTCGCTCAGCTCTCTCCCCCTCCCCCCTCCAACGGACCCGAGCAACGCTGAGACGTCTGAACAAAATTTGTATTAATAAAAAACAGGGTAGTCTTTTTACATCCCAGTTTCCAATTACAAATACCCCCAGCAACGCCGGGTATTTTTGCTAGTAACCAATAAAAGACATTGCCTCACCCACCTTGTCACTACAAGCTACTTAGAGAAACTTACATTCATTGGGATAAACTGTTTGCTGGTTCAAACTGGTGCAACTCCATTGAAGTCAAGTGTCTCTCACGTGCACTGCTTCAAACGTTTTTATTTAGGCCAACTGTGAAAGTGGGCTTCTAATGCTTACTCACCTTTGCAAGACTCTTTGAGAGCATGGGTTTTTGTCTTGTCAGTTATTGAACTTGTTAGAACTTTCTAGCACTGTTTACCAATGTTTGGAGTTATAGGCATTTATATGTAATATGTTAGCTATGGGTATTGTATCTTACACAGCAGATCACAGTATCTGGCCCACACAGAGGGTGAGAGCAAGTTACACCAACAGTTCTTTGGCTCAAGTTGTAGAGGCTTGTGCTGAAGGTCCCAGGTTCCATTCCTGCTGACACCCCATGATGGGAGGAGCATTAAACATGTATAGCTCATGTAGATGCACAGTGAATGAATATATCTTCTCAAAAATGCACTGCATAAGGTAAGACTGCACAGGAGCCTTGGTCTATTGTGTGTTGTAGGTTATGTGTGGTGTAAACACCCATCTCTTTAGGTGTGGAAAATGGTGTTCCAGAAGGACCTAGCCAAACAGTTATTAGATTATCAATAACTTGCAAAAAAGTTAATAACTTCCCAGCACAATAAATCCTTTAAAATCTGGGGACTCTTCTATTCCATGTATTTAGTTTTTAATATCCATATTGTCATGCCTAGGATAGATGCACAAATCCTTATTTAGACACCTAAATAAGAGACTTGAATGTCAGGGGTGCTGGATACTTCCCAATTAAATTTAACAAAGTCCAGTCATGTTAAGCACCTACCACTGAAGATCTTACCACCTCTTTAAGATGCCTAACTTTAGGTGCCAAGTTTGAAAATGTTGGCCTATGATGTTCTTTTTCCTTTATGTAGGCAAATGAACAATGTCAAAAACACAAACAAAATCACTGACCCACCCACCCACCTACACAGGGAAATTCCAAACACAAGTACAAAGAAAAACATATTTCAACATAACCAAGGTCAAGGTAACAGAAATAATACAGAAAAACCCTTTACCATCCATAGGACAGAGTTAAAGTTGTTGTGTTGTAATGTAATGTGCATTTCTTTATCTTGATCGCAACAGTATGTTTGTGGTTTTAGTATGTGAGTAGGGTAAGATGTATGATGCTCTTAAACATTCCATTTCTTTGCTTTTAGTATTTAGGTTTTGTAAACAATGTATAAGTACACTGTTGTCTCTAAACAAATGTAAAAAAAAGTGTTTTGGTTTTGTAATATTAATGAGACACTGACAACACTTAGCGGGCCTAATCTAAAGCACATTGAAGTTATGGGGCATCTTTCCATAGGCTTCAGTGGAAACTGGATCAGACCTATAGAGCAGTGGACTATATAATGTCTAAAATAATCCTTCATTTCTCCTTGGGTACTTGTGATGGGTCCACCCCACCCAGGATTAGAAGGGCTTAAAGTTGCCAGGTAGACCAATTAACTCCACAGGCTGCAGCTGAAGGGAGAGCCAGGGAGCAGGGAATTGATGGTGAGCAGGCTCAGCTGTACAGAAATAGATGGGGCCTATAAACTCCAGGAGCTGAGAACAGACAGGGTGGGTGGGGAAAGAGGGAGGAAGAAGTTGGTTTGGAGCTGGTACTCTCAGAGAAGTGGGGAAAAAGGAAGAGTAGGAAGCAGTCCAGGAAAGGAGCAGTGAGGGTGGAGATGGTAGAGCCCAGAACTTCTGAGCTGAGGGTCGCTGGGTTGGAACCGAGAATACAGGGCAGGCCCAAGTTCCCCTACCGGCCACTGGGTATGTGGCAGCACAGGAGAAGACTGCTTGGGACTATTTCTATAGAAGGGCTTTAGGTAACCCCGAAAGGGAGAATCATAAAGATGAGGCTGCAATTCCTGGAGTGAGGCAGGTCTTCAGGGTGAGAGGACAACAGGAGAGGCACCCCCTGAAGAGGGCGCACCAACTGGGAGAGCTAATCCACAAGATGGCCGCAGTGGTCACTAAATGACATATGCTGCCAACTATCCAAAGAGCAAACCTGAATTAATTTTGGGAACATCTCCCATCTTCCTTGAAAAGTTTGTGACACAGCCAGTGATGTTGTATTATTTAAGCAAATTAATCATTATAGTGACCCTCTGATTATTTCCTGTTATGAAAAATTCATGATACTAAATGTGGAACTTGAGGGGACTTTTATTATTTATTAACAGCACTTGTCCCTTTCTTACCTATCATTGTCAGCACTAGTAATCACCCACATGAAATGTCTGTTTTGCTAATAATGCCAGAATCCTCTAAAATTGCGACTGCAGGTAAGTGATAACATTTATCATTCCCTAATCTTCAGTGTAAATCAGGAATTCAATTTTCAACCACATAAGATATAAGAGGGAGTTGAAAGCCAAAATACAAGTAGGACCATGTATCACAACTTCTGATGAGTTGGAAGTGGAGGACAAGTGGAATGAAAATTCATTCTTGTGGATTACAGCTCTTGTGCAGTCTGATTCCTTCTCATAATTTAGAATAACATTAATGTTCCCTTTATCTTTACTCTGGGCTGTTGAGAGGATGCAGAGCTTGTCTGTCAAGTTTAGTCTTGTTTTAAGACTATTATCTAAAAGCAGTAGGAAAGCCATAAAATAGATCTTTGATCCCTTCAAATACAAACAAAATACTATGAGAGAACCCAGGACCTGTAAAAAAAAAATTTCACACCTAGGAAATTGCCATGCATAGCCCTGTCAGGTGTAGTGCAAACATTCATCGGGGGAGGGAGTCATTAAGAGAGGAAAATGGAGAGTGGAAATTCCAGAGCGTTCCGTCTTACTTTGCTCCCATTTAAATGAATGGAAGTTTCACCATTGACCTCACTGGGAGCAGCATTCATTCAATGCAGGGCCCTCTTGAAAATCCTACCTTACAAACTGCACGTCAAAGGAGTTGTACGTGGCCTTTCCAGAAACAACTTGCTGTGTCTAACCCCTCTTCAGTAGATTGCCTGCAACTATGACATCAGGGCATCATTGTAGCGATGGGTTGTACAGGCCCCATACAGTGGTTGTCAAGGAGAAGGTAAACACACTCTCCCTGAGCAGAATGTGTACAACAGTGCAGGGATTGTAGGGGTGGGATATGTCCAGGCCTCACTAAACAAGCTGCTCCATCAGGAAAGGACTGTAAATTGGCTGGCTCATGCTCTTCCTCTGTGTTTGGCTGGACCTAGGAACCACACCAACTAGGAAGCTTGAGGCAGCTTGCTGGGAGCAGCCTTGTTGGCCTTGTATATGGGTCTCTGGCTGCAACAAAGCATTTGTCTAGGACATTTGGATGAGCCCCATAAGTCCCGCCCCCCTTTTTTGTTGTTCTTCCCCTGGCCTCAGCATGACTTGTCACACTGTTAAATCAGTGAGCAAACCAACGTGTAGGGATATTTGGGTATCTAGAGGAGTATTTTCAAAATGGTACATGCAGTTTTAACAGTAGAGCTTCCATACATTGAGATTACAGGTTTCAGTGAAATGCCTTATGCTGCTTTTGACAGTTTACCATGTGAGATATTTTCATTTGTGTTTTTGGTGAGTTGCCTTTGATAGTCCCTTTATTTCTTCAGCTCTATGCATCCCTGCCCCCTCTATATCCTCACTATACACTCACCCTGCCCCCTCATGTTTGGACTCCAGTATTGCAATAACCTTCTCTAGCCAGAAGGACTAAATACAGCTACTTGTGGAACCTGTCAACATCTCTTCAGCTACCCATCCAGAAGGGGAAAAATTGCCAATGTGAAAAGCATTCTCTCTTCATAAAGGAATGAACACATACTAGGCTTTATCCTGATCTCACACCATTGTAAGTTAGTAGCAAATCCACTGAAGGCAATGAAGTTAAACCAGTGAAGTAGTCTGTTTGTCTCCACAAGGCTCTGTTCCTCAGGGGCCTAGGACCCAAACTCTGATACTTTGTTTTATAGTACAATACAATGACAGACTCCCAGGCTTAAGGCCAATCCTACTTCTTTGTAGTCCATGGGAATTTGTCCATTGTCTTCAGTGGGACAGGATTTGGCTGTTAATACTTCAGTGTTTTACATGACAGATTTACCATTCATTGTTGAAGCAAACAGAAAAAAAAAAACAAAAAAAACGTTTGGTCCAGTTCAGTACGACATACAGGCACTTTGGGGATTTCTTTGAATAAGTGGCTTTCCACACTCAGAAGCCAGACACATTGGTGTTTCTACATGTTACATCCCCTTTTGAAATGGTATGGTGCCACAGACAGTTCTTCTGGATATATTTGTCTCTCCAGATGTTCCTGACACCCAGTGATATGAGCAACTGAACAGAAGGTGGAGAATAAACTCCTGAGAGGCTATTTACAACTTTAAGCTATTTTCACTCAGGAATAATTAACAGTTGTGGTTATTTCATTAGTATTTACTGCCTATCTAATGGGGAAAATGGATTATCAGCTTTACATTTAAAGGACATGCTACAAGCAAAGATCAGTAGGTTTTTAAAGCAAAGTTAGAAAATAACTAGCGCAACTTTTTAAAGGGCATTAGGAAGTTCTGAGCTTCAAGAAACATGGCTGTGTGGCCGATACTTTTGGTATCAGTAATCAAGTGATATTATGATAAACAGAGCAGCCTCATCCAGTTTTTAATTATTCCACTATAAGTTGGTCTCCTAGACTCCCTGGAGTCTATGGTAATTTTCAGCAGCTCCAGACACAGTAGAGCATTTATTCTGTTGTATAACCCATTTAAGACACTCCTGCTAGTGTGACTGTTGGGATATTTGAATACAAAGGTACATACGTTTGGTTATTGTGCATTAGTCATTTGGTCTCTGTTCAAAGCTCTCTCTAAGAGCCAGATTGCAGCAGGCTCTTTTCCCAGTACAAGGGCCATTTCCCCCTTGCTCACTCCTTGACTGCTCCCTGCTAGCACTCTTGTGACACAGCCATCTCTGATGAGGTGGGGAGGGCGGGCAGGGCCTTAGCTCCATCTTTGCCCCACAGTGGCTAGCTCAGGGAGGGGCAAATAGTACAATGCACCCTGCTAAAGGATAATGCTTTCTTAGCCAGAAGGCTGAGCAATGACTGCACTCTCCAAGAGACTCTCTAAATACATAACAAAGCTGCAGCACAAGTGAAGATGGGCAGTTTGTTCAAGAGATTGCCACAGACTTGATTGCCCCTGGGGTTCCACCCATGCAAGTGTCACCCATGTCTGCTTGGTATGGAGCTCTGTTCCACTCTAGGGGCACCCAGACAATCTAGAGATTGATGAGTCTGCTACAGCCATGGCTAAGGCCATGTGGCTTTTAGCTCATGCATCAGAGGCTCATACACTGAGCTTCAGAGGTCCTAGGTTCAATCCCTCCGATGACCGGCGTCTGTCAGCGTTACACAAGCTGGCAGAGCCCAAGAAAGTAGATCCCTCATCGCAGAAAATCTGACTAGACAAGAGGTTGTAGCTGTGCAAGACAATCCACAAATGCATTCTTCCACAGGGCCTGGAGCCAGTCAGCATCAATCCTTGACATGTGGGGCTCCTATGGCACCCAAATTGTACTTTAAAACTGCCCTCCCCTGGTTGGACCCCCTTTGAGGGACAGCAATGGCGGTATCTCCCCTCAGGTGCAGCTGCTCCCATTTACCAAGGTGTTGCCAACTGCATTCCATCCCTATTCCACACCAGCAGGGGTGAATCAAGCCTCAAGCATGTGCAGGCAGAGGGTGGGAGTACAGTATAGAACCCCTGGCAGCTTTCACAATTCCTGACTGCAGTTTGTCTGGCTCCAGGCAATGTTGTTAGTTTCTTTAAAGCTCATGCATCCATTTGAAATTTTAAAATATCTACATGGCCTTTCATTTCAAACATTTTTTCAAGCTATTGCTTACTGTTTTTTAAGTGTCAATAGTGTGCCGGGTGCTATATTAAAAAAAATAGTCCCCACCCCCAAGAGCTTACACTGTTATTTCATCTTCATGTTCCCATGTTCATCAAGACGCATGGACTGAAGTAAAACATGGTCAGATTGAATTGAGAACTGCAGTCCACTGCAGATTGACAGTTAAATTCTTTATCCTCACTGTGGGGGTCTGGAGATCCCAGGGCTGATACTAGCACCAGAAGAGGGTGGGAAAAGCTACAAGGCAGCATGCCTGAGGAATTAAACCCTGCTTCTGAGGTTAAACTCTTTCCTAGGCAATAAAAGGGACATGAACAGGAAAGGGGACTAGAATATCATGTTAGACATCACACAATAGTTTTGTGGGAATCCTATGGCACTGTTTCATCTCAAAAAATAGGACAGTAAATATTACAGTAGATTAATTCTCACAGTTACTTGATCAATTTGGGATGCACCCCCTTATAATGTCTCACAGCCTTGCTTGATAGTTACAGTAACCCTCTGTTACATTTGCTCTGAACCTCTTCTTCAATGCATATTTCAACTCAGTGCTCCAGTTCTTTCAGGGCTCTTACCAATGCATGATAGAATTACTAAGTTAGCACACCTATGTGTGTCTGCAAAGAGAAACATCCAATAAAAATCCACCTTGATGTGCCCTTGGATTACAAAAGCCTTCTAATGTAGCCTGTATCATGATTTATAACAATGACTCATAATGTGGCGTTATATTTAATATGATGTAACTCTGATGCAAGATGTCATTCACAGAACTGCAATGTCACAGAGAGGAAGAGAGAGCGAGAGAGCAATTTGATAACATCCTTGCCTCTAACTCAGAATAAAAATCTTTCAGTTAAATCACCAAAATTTCTAGGTCCTTTCATACCTACTTTGCTATTTTAGCAGTTATACTGGTAGAAATGTATTTTTTTTTCCCCTGGACCATAACTATTTCTCAGCAGTGGGAGTTACCTGCAATAATTTAAGTACCTCGGTATGTGGGAAGTCTGATTTGCTAACTGAGGATTCAATCCCACGGTTGTTCCATGTATGGGATTCCCATGCAGTTAGTGGGAATTCTAAAAGCAGATCGGTAGTAGGATCATGCTATAAATTAATAGCAGCTTCATCTCCATTTTCTGACACTGCTGTTCTGAATCCGCCTACAAATCTCCCTATGCTGCTTGCTTCTCACTATGGTAAATCAGCATTTCAGGACATACTAATTCGCTGAAGCAAGGGATACCTGATGTGACGTGTCTCAGATATGGGAGAGAACCACAGGAGCCCTCTTAGCAGAAACAAACATGCCAGACAAATGAACTACAGCTTCTAACATTGATTGTAACCTTTTTCGGGGTGCATGCAAAAATCTCTTCCAGTATTGTAATTTGTAGTTTCCAACTTGGGTATATGTTCATGCGCTAACTTTGATTGAACTAGTGCACTAAAAATAGCCAGTGTATCCTGGGCGGTGCCATGAGCTAGCTATGCAAGTACTTAATTAGGAAGGCCTGGAGGGGATTTTACTTGGGTGGCTAACCCGTACCACTGCAGCTATGCTGCTATGTTTAGTGCTAGCTCGATCAAAGTTAGCATGTGTATGTCTACCCAAGCTGGGAATTATACCGCCCGCTGCAGTGCAGACGTACCCTGGAAAGAGTTTCTGTGAATTCCAGCACTGCACAACAGGAGCAACTCTTGAAGAAATTGAAAGAACTTTTGCTTGCACAGGTCAGAAGGAAATGCAGAGATACAGATGAAAACTGTTTATCCTTTCACCCAAGCAGATAAGCCTTTGTAGATACATGAGACCAGTTGCTGACAACCATTGTCAGTACTGGGTCTGTTTCCTAGTATAGATGGGGTTAGAGCAGGCCGAAGGACGCCTGACTGCTGCACTGATGACTGCTGCCCAGACTGTCCCTCCTTGGAATAAATTGATTCTATACTATTACACTAGTGAGACACTGTCAGGAGAAGGAGGCTGAGAAATTAAAATCAGAATATACTAAAAAATGCATGGTAAAAATCAACAACTACACCTGAAGTACCTGCCCATACCTACTAAGGTTCTTCTCTCATTACTCTTCTTACTTAATCAGTCTAAAACACGCTTGCCGAAACCCAGTGGATAACTCTCTTATCCTGTCTGCACTAGCAGTTAAACTGTTGGCAATAGGCTGTTCCAGAGAACCAATTGCTGACAACTTTTGTCAGCAGTAGGTAAATCTCCTAGAGTAGACCAGGTTATTCCTAGTATTTGGAATCTCTTGGGAAAAGAGCCCCAAAAATATACGGCTCTCAGATATTCCTTGAGTGCTGCCTGTTGACACACAACATGCCAGTCTTTTCTGTGTCCAATTTCAGCATTTAACATCAGCAATCTCTCCCACATTGATGCAAGCCCTCAGTTAGTGCTTGCTGTAGAATGGAACAGGTGATGAAAACATTGTGATCCCTCACAGGTATATGGGAGCAAAGCCTGATCTCTGTACCAAACACAGTCATTAGTGCTTCATTCTCTACTGGTTTGTGGACATGCAATAATACCCTTCCAGGCTTGTGTTGGTCTCCCACCCCACTGGATCATTAATGATTTCAAATAAGATCAGTAGTTCGGCACTGTGAGGGTTTCAGTAACAGGCATATAAATATCTCCATATCAAAATAGTTTCTGAGCCTGCTGGAGACATGGCAGTTTGCCAAACATAGCACACACCACAGCGCTTCCAGATAGCAAACATAGTGAAACTTCCCAGACTCCAGTTTTTTTAGGACACACAAATTTGTTCACACAAATTAGACATACAATCATTGTGAATTGTGTGCACATTGGTGCTAAAGGCAAAGGATCTGGAAGAACATTTTGTGCTGCACATCTTAAAGGCATAACACAAAGCTCGCAGCCTACCAAGCCAGGAAGCAAAGGGCCGGACTGCTATGTTACACTGTGCCTCTGCCTTGGCTGGCTCCAGGACTTCTACAACCCCTGTACTCTGCCACAGCAGCATACATACAGCTATATTGGGGCCCAAAATCACATCCTAGGACCTAGATGTCTAGTACATTTGTGTCTATATAATTCTGAAAACCTGGGCCCTGTAATTCTAATATACAATGTTTGGGATGCTTTGCCCCATCCTTCAGCTGTGCACTAGTGATGCTTTCCAAAACAATCCCCAGTGCCAAACAAGCTTACAGTCTGCCAGATTTCAGTAAGCCATTTCCAAGGGGTTTTTTTCTGCTACCCCCTGAGCAGCACCAATTTTGTGGAAATGAGCCTCTCCATGAACTGGCTCTTGCAAGATACAACAAAAAAGGTGGAAATCCCAGGAAAGGTGGAAATCGCATATAATGGTGCAATTTCCTCTGTTATCATTGACTTCAGTGGAGTTACACTGGTGTAACAGAATAAATGTGACCCTACATGTTAAAAAAGCTGGTGGAATACAAACACTCTGTGCTAACTCATCTGCTGTAAGGAGCCTAGCAGCCAAGAGGCTGATTCTCAGAGCATTGGAGCCTAGCACAGGGATTGTTAAAATCAAGCTCCTTGAACAGTTACTACATAAGTTCAGGAGACATTAATATTTCTGTTCTGGTAAGAATGTAGTGTTCTGAGAGATCATCTCAGCACTGGAGGGCCAGACTCAGGCCTTTGGCATACTGAAAAAAGAAAATGTTAACATAACCTCGCTAGCTTTCAGCGGGAATAAGTCTGAGGAAGGCTGTGCTGTTGCTTGTGACAGAAACAGTTGTTCTTTTTCAAGTCCCAAATGCTGTGGTCTTGTGATCTCTCACGGCCCTAATTATTGTTACTTCAACAGAAATATTAGTGTCTTCAAGCCACTTTCCACTTCAAGCTACTCAAATCCGGTGCTGAATCACACCAAGACAAAGCCAAAGCCACCACTTATGGGCTGGCTGAAAAATTCTATTGAAGTGCCAACAGTGGAGAAAGTGAAATAAAGAGCTAAGAGAGCCTGGGGAATTATTTTAACTCAAGGGGCTGGAGCAGGGGCCAAGACGGGGCTGTAGGACAGTGAATTGCTATGTTCAAGAGTCCTTCTACTCTGGAAGGTAACTGTGTATCCATAACAGAACTGTTTGCTGTGCAAACTCAGCAAAGTCCGGGGTGCGGCACAGGTGTCACAGAGGCCATTATTTGGTGAACCATTTTGTTGATGATGCACTTGAAGGAAGAGAATCCAGCTCACTCTTCTTAGCTCTCTTGCTCTGTAGTACTTAACAGTATTAAAAAGGCGGCAAAAAAAATCACTGACCACTAAAATCAGCAGACAGGACTCTAAGGCACAGGGAGCAGATCTGTTCAGTAAAAAGGCGTTTTTACATAGTTGCTTTTCAGAGTAGGACCACACTCGCGCATAGTAATTTAATGTTCTATGGGCCAGAGATCCTAACCTCTTTGTGCCTCTGGCCAGTGTAAAGACCCATGTTGGGCAATTTCTAGCTAGCACAAGTTAGAGTGCCCCAAGGCTGCTCTCACGTACCCTGGGGACCAAACCAGCCCACAAGGATCTGAGGAGCACACTGGTGGCCCTCTTCATGAGTCCTGCGCCGAGCACAGCTCTGCTGGACAGGAGGAGTGCCACGGCCACCATCTTTGCCACATGACAATAGGAAATCTGAATACACTGCAATATATTGCAAAGGAAGCAAAACCAAGAGATGTCCAGATGCCCAGAATTGCTATGTAGATTCCACATAAAATGTACATGTTTAAAGCTGCCAGGAAGACAAGAGTTCAAACACTGTTTCTGCATGAATGTGCTTTAAGCTGCCTGGTTCTAAGGAATGGTGGGGGAGCTCTCCATTTAAAATGATAACCCTGCCTTACGTGTGTATATATTATGTTGTGTTAAAATGAATCAGTTTGTGGTCTTTTAGTTCCACTTCACTCAAGGTTGTTTTTTTTCCCTTTAGCTATAGTCCCCACACAAAGAGTAAGGTTTAGACAGTTGGGTTGAAAATGATCCCTTTTCAAATGAATGATGAGAAGTTCATGTCTGAACCTGAAGAGAAGCAGACTCAGCCACACAGTAGCAGGCAAGCTTTCTACCTTAAGCACCATTTGACTTCCCAGCGAAACTGTTTGTTTGCATTTTCTGTTTTCTGACTGGAAAGAGTAACATTTAGACAAATATTTGACAGCTGGATCGTCCAACAAGTTTGTGTAGCTTACAAAAGTGCCTGTTCGGCTACTGTAAAATGGTATCAGCCTTAAAGCACATAGTTCTGAACATTGTGCTGTACTTGTTGTAATCAGACCTCTGATTCTAGACAAGCAATTGTCATATGATGGTGGACAGCAGAGAGATACCTACCTTACGCCCCGCCTCATTGTTGTGCAAATTCATGAGAGTCCTTGCGTTCTGTTTAATCTCCCTTGCATCCACAAACACTTTGGCGAATCCTATTCCATATCTGATGTCAGCAGAGCAGCCTCCCCATTTCCATCCTTCGTCTTTATGGTACTGTCCCTGTTTTTCTTTATCACAACCACAGTCGCTTAGATTTCCCTGGGTGCAGGCAGCAGTGATCGCATGTGCTACTCCAGCAGCAATGATGGCATATGTGAATGCTGCTTCTCTGCTACCTGAAATTAAAACAGTGCTGTAAATATATGGGACAACACTTGATTGTTTAGCAAAATATGTCCAAGTCAGTGCAGTGCAAATGCCATACGGCTATAATTAGAAATGCTGTAAACATGCAGACATAAGCAGGACTCCACCATTCAAAGTTTTGATTTTTGTTGATGTTCAAGAACTCTCTGAAAAAAATAGAGCTCCAGGCTACAGTGTATTTAAGCTTAGGTATTACCCAGAGAACCATATAAATATTTTTCTGGTTTATCATTAGAGCTAGTTGGGAATTTTCCAACTAAATTTTTTTTTGCTGAAAAATGTCAGTTCATCAGAACTATTTGTGGAAAAGTGATAAAACTGCCCATTTGAAAAAAATAGAATTTTTTTTTCAAAAGTATCAACATTTCCTATTTTAAAGGAAAAAATTTGGTTTGAAATTACTTTTCGTGTAGAATTTTTCGTTCGATTAGTTATACAAAAAAAGAGTTAAAAGGTCAAAAATCAAAACAAAACATTTCAAAATTATCAAAACAAAAGAGGTCAACCGACCCAATCTGATAGCTTTTCCAGATTGTCAGTTTGTGGACGTTTTCAAGATTTCAACCTTTTGTTCTGATTCAGGATTGGAACAGTTATTTAAATCCCAAAAATTATTGAAACAGGAAAGTCATTTCCTGCCCCACTGTAATGATATCAAAAATAAGATAATGACATTTTCAATGAGTTGGACTTTTGGTTATGAGATGGTGGAAAGGATAACATTGAAATGCAACAACTCACTCAAGTGTAAGAAAAAATTGGTGTTTGTGTATATGTCTGCTGGTGGATTTTCCATGTGAATTTTGTTTTATTTTCTCTATCTAAAATTTGTGATCTGCTTATCAGTAATTAGCTTTTAAAAATGGCTATGTGTTCCAGTTCTGTTATGATATCCAGGGAGTGAATCTCAAATACCTTGTAATATTCTCAGGACTAACTGTGCTCAAAATATTCCCAATGGAAAAGAACATCTCTAAAATGTGTAGGGTTTGAAAGGATTGATTGTTTTTTGATAGATATGCCTAAAAGGCCGTTTTCACTAAAAATATCCATTTTACACATTTTTGAACAAATTGTTTTTGTTTTGGGGGCGGGGGTTGGACAAAATTGGTGTTGCATCGAAAAATACATTAAATTGAATGTTGGGACAGAAGTATAATATGAGAAATAATTTATGTTCCATATCCTGAAGTCTTCACTCAGACAAAAGTCCCAAATGACTGAGTGAGGACTGCAAAATTTGGCTCTATGAACCTGCCCCGTCTCCTATGCCCACTATAGTTGGTGACAAAATTCTTATTTGCTTGAATAAGATTAGAATCAGGCATTTTATAAAGAGAGGATGGATGGGAAGATGTAATCCCCTTGTTAAACATCTGCCAACAGAGCCGTGTCAGACCCCAAGCAACCACTGGTGATAGCTTATGATTCATGGAACAAGCAAATTTCTGTTACTCATCAGACTTCATGAGAAAAATCAGTTAAGGAAGGAAATATTACAGGCACTTCATTCTCAGCTGCATCTCTTTTCACATATGTGATCTATATTTTTATGTTTGTCTCTAAGTGGTTCATTCTTTTAATGAAAAATATCTACTTTCTTACCTCATGGCAAGGAAGCATAATGGCGAGAAAAAAATCAACAAAATCTATTAACAAGGAAACTTCTTTGCCAATTATCAGCATCACCAGTTTTTCCACGGATGGTACTGTATGCTATGTTTACAAAGGAACTAGCAAGCAAAGACTTTCCTAAAAGATTTCTTATTTGTTCTTCGTAAACGAAGCAATTTGTATCAGTGTTGAATTGATGGGATATGTATGCCTCTGTACACTCTGTCGATCTATTGTTGTTAGGACTAGTGATTTGTCATGAAAGGAGAAGTCTCCAGTATACCCCAGTTCAAGATCCTGGTGTACTGCTCCAAACACTGAGGGTACATCTCACCTGAAATAAAAACCCCACAGCACCAAGTGTTAGAGCCCAGGTAAACTGATGCCAGGGAGCAGGCTGCATGGCTAAAAATAGCAGTGTAGACATTCTGGCTAAGACTGGAGCCAAGGTCTGGAGACCCTCTCCCCACACGGGCTCTCAGAGCCCGGGGTCCAGCCCGAGTCTAAACATTTACACTGAATTTTTAACCCCATGGCCTAAGTCCCAGTCAGCTGATCCAGGCCAGCCGAGGCCAGCCCACAGGTCTTAATTTGCAGTGTAAATGTACCCATGGTGAACTGGGCTTCCTAGGAGATTGCTTAGTTTGCTTAAGAGCCTTTGGTGAGGTACTTTGTCAAAGATTTTCTTAAAGTCTAAGTACACTATATCCATTGGAGCATCTTTGTCTTCATATTTCTTTGACCCCCTCAAAGAATTCTAATAGATCAATGAAGTATGATTTGTCTTTATAAAAGCCACGTTCTTCAGACAATTATGGGAAACTGGGACATCCTACCTAGTTTACTAAGGAAGTTGTGCTGCCGGGAAGGAGGCTGTCAAAGTTGGATCCTGAGATCTCTAGAATTTCCTATAGTTTATGGGCATCTCTATAGAAAATGGGCCCTAAAACCTTTTAAGGGATGACTTGGCAACTTTGTGGGTTGAGCCTTGCAGAGATACTAAGCAAAATTGTTTCTCATTGGATTATTCTGTGGAAGGGAGTGAATGCTTTAGGTCTACATTTACATCTGTTTTTATGCTTGCTTTAGGTTGTTTTCAGAAATTGCATAAGAAAAAGCCATGGGCCTGACTCTAATCCTACTTAAACCACTTTAAATCCAAAGTAATGTCCAATTTTTTAAAAAATCTCATTTTTTTGTGGAAAAACAGCCACTTTGGTGCAGAAGGATGGGAGATTGTACTGTAAAGAAGGCAGGTATCCAAACGAATTTACCACATGGGAAGACTCAAAGGCCTCATACAGTATTCACAATGTATCACACACTTGTCTCATCTATTTCAGGCTGCTGTGTTTTGCATAGATGACTCATATTCTGAAGCAGTTACACTTGTTCTGTCCTTAGGAATACAAATGGTGTGGTGAGACATTCTGGCATTAGTATATGCCATTTTGTGTTTATCTAATTTTACTGCTTTTGTGCCAATTCCATGGTTGTGCTTTAAATACTCAGAAGGTGCAACAGGACTTTTACCTTTGTATTCAAGCAAAAAAGTTATAAAGTACAAGATTTAACCTACTCTGTAATATGTGTTTTGCTCAGAGAGATTAACTAAGGGGGATGGGACAGTTCTCTTTTTTTCTTTTACTTAATAAAGATTTTTTTTAAAAGTGTTTTGGAGCCAGCTTTTGGCACACGCTGCATTTGGCCAGAAAACAGGTGCACATTAACACATCAAAAGCACTGTTGCAGTGAGTTCAATTTCTGGCCAGCTTCTGCCTCGCACTCATCCTTATGTGCAGGTAGATGTCACAGCAGGAGTCATCTATTTAGGAGGGGAAGGGATGAAGCTGGGCAGAGATGTCTTAAAATACACTAACTACACCTGCTTACAGTTAGTCTTCACCTTGAAATGTCGCTACAGAACCATGTAAGGACAAGGTGGGGAACAACCCACTGTGAGTTTTGAGAGAGCCAGAACTAAGGTGGAATAATTTCACTCTATTCTACTTCCTCCTTCACTCAGGAATGTCTGTATATGCAGCTCACAGTCAAATTAGCCCCCTTAATTTAACTTTCCTGAACAGATTGAGCAGTGTAAAATGCAGGACTTTACTGGTAGAAGTACCATTGTACGGGCTCAGTCTTTAAGCTCAATCCAGTAGAGTTATTTTAGTAGTAGTAGTATTTTTAACTCCAGAACTACTGATGGTTATCGCATCAAAATTGCTTTATAGATGGGACCAGAAACTCTTGTACAGGGAGAAGAGGTAAAGTGGCATAAAAAGATTGTTAAGAGTCAAAGAAAATAGAAGGCAAAGCAGCAAGTAATTATTCCTGCCACGTTTTGATTGTGAGGGGACAACAGAGGGATGCTGTAAAGAGGGAAGGGAAAGATGAATAGGGCTCAGAGCAGTGGTTTCCACACTATGGACCATGGAACTCTCTTTGGGGGATATCCAGAACACTCACACTTTCCCCCAGGGAAGGAGGGTGATTAGGAAAGCTTGAGTCAGTGATCCTCTCTCTTCTGTAGAACCTGAAATAGGGTGACCAGATGGCCCAATTTTATAGGGACAGTCCCGATTTTGGGTCTTTTTCTTATATAGGCTCCTATAACTCCTGTCCCAATTTTTCACACTTGCTGTCTGGTCACCCTTACCTGAAAGGTTGGAGAACCCTCAACGGTGGTTCTTGGCACTCTGTAAATGCCTAAGCAAGTCAGACTGGTGTATAAAAGTGAAAGGACATGTCTTAAGAGTCATCTCTGAAGAGACTATTTGGAGAGAGTGTAGACCATATATTCATAGGAATGCGCTGCCAGACTGGACGCATGTCATCATGAACAATCCTCCAACTCAACAGCTAAAAACATCAGAAAGGAACCCAGAAATTTAAAAAATATATTTATATCCATGGCAAATCTTAATAATCTTTACCAACAACTCCTCTTGGAATTGCAATTTAATATAAATCCACACAATGAACAAACTAAGAGGGGATGACTAGGATCCATGCAACCCACAATCCAGGAGGTTGGGTCAGTGTAGGAAATGTCATACATCCACATTATGGTTCTGCCAGCCAATGGAGTGCTGGGGTGCAGAATGCCAGGGGCATCTGAGTGGGTGATGGAATGAGGCATGGTGCCTACATAAGCCTCCTAGGATTGCTGGGTGATGGTGGAAAGTTTGCTGCACTTGTACAAAAGTTGTAGCTTGTACTGACTGGTACTAGCTAGAGGGCAACTCACTTTGAAGTGCCCTCGTTAAGGTATGCAGTACCCCACAAGTAATGTTAGGTGACCCCCCCAATCTTCCCCATGCTCTCCCAAGCAGCTGCATTATGTCTGCCTCTTGTTCCCATGAAGTGCCCATGAAGGGGAAGCCATACTTTGGCTTGTATTGCATAAATACTGATAAACAACTTGGCAAAATCTACTTAGGCTAAGCAGTCAATTGATGGACTGGAACTCTGCCCTACTCTCCAGTCTTTCAGCTTTGCAGAAGTTGCTGCACAGCTAAAGACAGGGCTGGGAGAGAAATTCAAGCATGGAGATAAAGTCACAGTGAGGAAATTGTCCTTAAGTCCCCTAACCGGCTAGTAACTTATTCCTTCCTTTTTGTCTATGGTGAGCAAGGCCTACAATGGATACTAACTTTAGAACGTCAGATTTTAGCAGTGGTGGATTAAAGATTTTGCCACCCCTAGGATCTGAAATAATTACCACCCCCAGCATTTCCCCAGCTCACCTCCACTCTGCCTCTGCCCCCGAGTGCACCATCACTGCTCCGCTTCTCCCCACTCCCTCCCAGGCTTGCTGGAAACAGCTGTTTCCCGTGGCAACACTGGGAGGGAGGGGGGAGAAGCGGAACAGCGGCACACTCAAGGAAGGAGGCGGGGCCAGAGATTTGGGGGAGGGGTTGGAATGGGGGTGGGGAAGGGGCAAAGTTGTAGCGGGGCCAGGGGCGGGGTGGTGCAAGCACCCCTGAGCGCCTATGGCTATTATAAATTTGCCACCCCTGCAAATTTGGCACCCTAGGCTTAGGCCTTGTTGGCCTACGTGATAATACACTGCTGGATTTTAGAATCCTTTAGAAAAATATCTATTTGTGCACGTAAAAGCTGCTCCTGTAATTCCATGGAAGATGATCAAGCTCTTTCTGACCTTGGCTACATTACAGGTACAATCTTTACGTGAAGCTGAACTATACTTAAACAAGTGCTTCAGTGATCTAGGACCACAGGATCTTCTTCAGTGTGGGACATGAATATCGTCTGCTTTTTCTACTTTCTTCTGGACTTAACCTTTGCACCGTGGCTATTGGAAGAAATTCTTGCTCTCCCACGTACCAACATGTCATAGTCCTGTTTGCTATGATGGAATATAGTTTGGTATTCATGCCTCTAAAAACCAGTAAGACTTCACCATCACAAAACAACTGGTAGTGCTTTAACTGTCTTCTGATTCACTGGAGTTCTGTCTGTGGACAATGGAATAGATCCTTCTCGTTGTAGCATGGGATAATTCCAAAGCTGTCTTCAGTCCGGTCACCAAGGATTGCACAGTAACACCAACCACAGGAGATGCTGGGGAAGCTCATTACATGTCATAAATAGAAGCACTGGGATTATCCTGAATAAACTAAACCATAAATACAGCCAGTTCCATACTGCTCATACTTTATTAATGGAAACGCCCTTTGTTGTTGAATATCAGATCAAGTATTTAGTAAGTTGTAAAACATGAAGAATTATTTTGTTTAGGTAGTACAAATCCATAGGTAGCCAAGCAAGATACCAGTATATGGTCAAATATGAAGTGCTTTTTGGTGAAGAGATTGCTTTTTCTGATGATTATTAAATACATAGAAATAAAGGGTATGTAATATGCCATAAACAGTAGGTAAAAAAAACTTAAGGTGTGGTGTAAAGCCTTTTTGCTGCCAAGACACAAATTCAAGCTTTCAGGTTCTTGTGTTTTTCTTGCAACACATAATGCAGAGTTGCATCCCATGAAAAGAACAATATCCTGGCCTTTCAGGGGATGGGCTTGGTGATCTAACAGGTCTTGTCTATCTCTAACTTCTGTGAGTTTAGTATCAGTTACATCATCAACTGATGCAGGGGGAAACTTTGAACTCAGATTTAGCAAATACTTGAATGAGGGAATAACATTTTGACCCTTTTAGTTTTTAAATGTATTTATTTCTACGTAAAAGTGTATGTATGATGGTTGCTTCTTGCACAGAACAGCTACTGAAGTCAAGAGTGCAGCATAACCTTCACACTTGTTAAGTTGGCCCCAATGTGGCTCTTTTAACATTTAATGTAACTATAGGAAATGTACATTACAGTCCTAATCCTACAAACCTGTGCATCCATAACTTTACCCCCATGAATAAAATGTTGACAGGACAGGGATCTGGCAAGTCAGTGTGAGATCTGTTTGTGTACTTGGAGCAGACATGGATCCAAATTCTGTTATTGATTTTGGATTGCCACTCTTCCCCGCCCCCAAACATTTCTGCTCTTCTTTAAAACAGAGTTCTTCATTTTTTATTAATGTAAATTCAACCCTTTTATAAAATGTATGTGTATCAGTGAAGTAATAATCAGGGTGTGTTTGGCATTACTTAGGAAATTGGGATCTAATCCTGCAAAGTGCTGAGTGCCCTTCACTCCCAAAGAAGTCAGTCAGAGCTGATGGTGTTGAGCAGCTCAACTCTAAGGTTCTAAGTATGTTTTTTAAAAGTTTTGTCCCCCTCATATCAGCCCAGCCATAAATTGACTAATCTGGGAAATAAAAAAGACAAATTTGTATTTATCTCACTGGAAAACATACCTTGTATTTTCTGCTATTTAAAGCCAAGGGGTCAGGGAGGGAGTTATCTGCAGTGACATGAACTGAAATATATGTTGATTGTGAAAATAGAAAGATGGAAAATACAGTGTACCTTGCCAATTATGTGCCATGACTAACATTACTTCACATCTCTATAGAGATCATAATTCATAGCAAGTAAAATGGAGCAGAACTCATCCTCTGACTACTTATCTCGGTTTGCCTTTTTGAGAGGGAGAGAGCGCGTACGGGCTTGATTCTTAAAACACCATGTGTAATTACTTTTAAAAGGCAGCTTTAAAAATGAAAGTATGACCATTTTTCCAGTTAAGGGCCCAAACTTGGGTGCTGAGAGCTCCCAAATCTTCTACTGACTTAAAATGAAGTTGAGGATGCTGGGTTAAAAATTCTTCACTAACCAATTTAAAGAAATAGGGTGAATTGTATTTTAAAAGGTAAGCAGGAAATATTTCCCATCTTCAGAGGATTTAGTCATTGCCCATTTATCAGTCTAGATTTTATTATGTTTCATCAACAGAGATTAACAATGTGAAATTCTGAAATGGGATACAAACAGATATATTCCAGTTCAAAAGCAAATTCTATTTTAGGTGTATAAAATAGTTACTCAAGGCACAAATATTGTAAAATCAAACCCATCATTCTGGATTTCAGAAGATATAGATCATCCCTTTTATATATCTTCACTTCTTATACTATACTGTGTTAAAATGTGTTTTATGTAGTTATATTTTCTTTCAGAAAAACCTATATAGTGACCCTGCAATAGGCATTTAGTTACTCTACGTTCTAATGTAATGTAATCTTTTTGTTTCTCTGAAACATGTACTCACAAGATACATTTGAAGGCAGGTATGAGAGCCTTCTGATGTGAATTCCAACTAATGTGACCTTGGGGCAATGTTTTTATCTTACTATGACAGTCACAGCCTAAAAAGATTGACTCTTTGGCATAAAGCAACATGCTGTTTTTTAAATATATTGTGCCAGATTTTCAGCCTCGCCTCTGTTTTTGCAGAAGCAGGTTTTTTGCCTGTGAATAATTACGCCTGCATTACTGCATATGCAAATACTATGCATATGCTAAAATATAAATGGCAGGAGATGAAAATCCAGCACATAAATGCAAGTCCTCATCCCACGGAGGAAAACTGTAAAATTCCCATTCATTTCACTGGGATCTGTATTTGTCCTTTTCCGTATATCTGAGGGGCTCATGAGTGCCAATGGTTCAAAATATATAGTATTTGTCAATCTTTAATCAGTCACTGGTTGCATTTGGAAAAAATAAGCTCTGTATTGATGGCACAATACCAAACAGAAACCTTTTGCTAAGATGGCAGTCTTGCCTGATTGTTTCCATGGGCAAATATCATTTCTTGGACTATAGAAACTAATTTAATTTTAGCCTACTTTCCTTCTCAAAATCATTTTAGAGTGATCTCCTAGGCCTGATGTTTGCTCTTTGTAATTCAAAAAAACAAAAAATGTAAAGCCTGTCCCATGAAATTACCCTGGAATTGGATACCAAAAAATGTTGGTCCAAAAACATGACAGAAAAATAATTCTGATGAAATGATATAATTGAAAATCCATTTCTAATCTGAAAAGTGACTAAAATGGTAACTTTTTACTGAATAGATGTTTGCTTACTGCAAGCCAGTTCTGTACACATTAGTGACAAAATAAGTGTTGCTACGTTTTTCTCCTGCTACCTCAGGTATGGGGAAATGAGCTGGATTCTTTTCACTTTTGTGCATCTGCAAAACAGTTGTTTTTTACATTCCAATTACAAGGCTAGCTAGCTACACTGCAAACCCACTGGTATTATAGAGGGCATAATTTGGCCTTCAGAATATTTGTCATTCATGGGGAAGTGTGAGAATGGAAGTCTCCACCTTTACTCCGACCACTCCAAGAATTTTCTTTCGGTTACTATCATGAGACTATGTGGAATGTAAATCACTCAGTGAACAAGAGTTAAGGATGTTATTGGAAGAGAAGCATGGTCTATTGGTCTGAGTATGTAAGTAAATAGGAGCTAATAACTCCTAACACCTTGTCCCCTCTATGAACCTACATAGATCACTTAGCTTCTCTGACTGAGATTGCCCTGAAGTTAAAAGTATTGCACAAAGTGCAAATCAGTGCTGAATTTGGTCAACTGTAAAGCACATGGGCCAGATTCTGTTCACATCACTCACCCGGGTAGTCCCTTTGGCTTCAGTTGCACTACTTGCATGAGTAGTATGAGCAGGATAAAGGTCTGTGGAATGTAACTTTCCACAGTAAGGTGAGTCCCCCACCCCCTCCACACACACTGCACATACATTCCCCCAAATGAGCCCGCATTCACTGAGCTCTGCCAGTGGTAGCAATGTTGTCAGCTGTAACATAAGCACGACTCAGCTATTTATCAGTCTCTTTCAATCATCCCTGCCTACTAAAGCTGCATTATTGCTGCCTCTGGTGGTGCTGCACTAGCAGTGAATCCCAGGTCCCATCTTTGCTAGCATAGGCAAGGCCAAGAGGATTGTCCATCACGATGGAAGTTATGGACACAGTGAGCTAATTTAACAATGTTGTGGCAGATGTGTCACTCAGGATATTCTTGCTTTTGAAGACATGTACAACGTCTTCATTATTTTTAGGATTTTTAATATTCCAAACTGCAGTGAGATCCTTTTGTTTAAAAGTGACGTTCTTAGTCTCAGGCACATGCATGGCAATAGTGTCTCGTGTGTTTTCTATGTAATAGGATCATCATGTCCTCTCTCCGAAAGTTGTGTTCAGTGTTTTTCACAGGCAATGTCTCGGTGAGGGGAGTCTCCACAGACTTGCCTTGAAATTACTTTTAGTTTTGCTGTGTCATGTTGTTATGGCAGAGTCATAGGGTCTTAATAGATTTGTGTTGAAGTTCTTCCCATTTAATGGTTATAACAGGATCTTCAAAGACCTGCACTGAAGTTGGTTTTAGTTTTGCCACAAACCTGCACTGAAATTGCTTTCAACTTTGTCTTGTCACATTGCAAAGGCACAACTGTATCATAATGTCATTAAGGTCATCAGAAAGAGAAACATCTTTTTCCTTGTGTTCTTGCATCATCACATCATCTTGATACTGTCGTATTCTGGGTGCAGTTAATCTGGGTCAGTCTGCTGAGTATTCAGTGGAAACCCCTCATGGTTGAATTTGCTCTTTCGGTGTTCCATGAGAGCCAGACTTTGAGCTTCATGTTGTTGCAAAAGACCCTTTGGATCCTTTCTGACACTTCATTTGAATAAATGTGAACAGGACTGTCTTACTCTGAAGACTTTATGGCTTTGTTGATAGAAAGTCCCAAAATGCTGAGGTGTGGACACCATTATGCATTTGTTAATTTAAAATACACTCATAATTGCATCACCACATCATCAGCACTGTTATTGACATTATCATTACCACTTGTTATGACCAGATATCCATATTCAAATGTCAGTAAAGTCTTGCTCTTGAAGGACAAACTATACTGTATAACACTAGAAATGAAATATATGCAGTAAATGAGATGGAGACTCACTGTGAATATATTTGGGAACCCAGTAACCTGAACAGAAATATGCCATAATAATAAATAATGAATAAATGTAAGTGGTCACTAGCTATAATCCTTTGTCCAAAACTATCTTTGAAAGACAGATTAGCAAGGTTATATGTGACTTCCCCCCAAAACAGTTTACAAATAGTAATACCTAACTCTTATATGGTGCTTGACATTCATAGATCTCAATGATCTTAACAAAGGAGGTCAAAATCTTTATATTATAGATGGGTAAAGTGAGTCAGAGAGAAGGGGACATGACTTGACCGGTGTTACCCAGAAGATCAATGCCAGAGTTAGGATTAGAACCCAGATCTCCTGAGTTACAATCCAGAATCAACAAAAGAAAGAAAATTAAACTTGAATCAGTTTGGTTACACTTTCACAATATCAGACTACTAAGTAAAGACAAAAGTAATGTAACAATGATATCTCAGGATTCAGATTGATAACAAAACTATCTGATGTCATAGAAAGGAATGCCTGATAGGTGTTGTCTATTCTGTTCGTAAAAACCTCCAGTAATGGGGATATAACAGTATTTATAGTTAGGAAGTTTTTCCTCGTCTCTAACATAAATCTCCCTTGCTGCAGTTGAAGACAATTATTTCTTGTCCCACCTATGCATATGGAAGGGAGCTGAATGCATCCTTTTTATAATAGTCCTTAATATAGTTGAAGACCTCACGAGGTCCCCTCTCCCTCTTCTTTTCTCAAGATTAAACAGATCCAGTTTTTTACGCTTTCCTTATAGGTAAGGTTTTCTAAACTTTTTATCACTTTTGTTGTTCTTCTCTGGACTGTTTCTAATTTGTCCACATTTTCTTACAGCGTGATACCCAAAACCAAACATCATAATCCATTCAAACCTTACCAGAGCTGAGTAGAGTGGAACAATTACCTCCGATGTCTTATTCCTCTTAATTCACCCCAGCATATTTGCCTTTTTCACCACTGCATCGCATTACTGACTCTCGTTCAATTTATGATCCACTATAGCCCCCAGATCCTTCTCAGCAGTACTACTGACTAGCCAGTCACACACATTTTGTATTTCTGCATTTAATTTTTCCTTCCTACGTGCAGTACTTTTCACTTGTCTTTACTGAAGTTCATCTTGTTGATTTCAGACCAATGTGTCAAGGTCATTTTGAAGTCTAATCCTTTCCTCCAAAGTGCTTGCAATTCCTCCCTGCATGCTGTCATCCACAAATGTTATAAGCATACTCTCCACCCCACTATTCAAGTCATTAATGAAAATATTGAATAGTAACCATTGATGACTACTCTTTGAGTATCGTCTTTCGACCAGTTATTCACCCACCTCATAGTATTTTCATCTAGATCACATTTCCCTAATTTTCTTATGAAAATGTTGTGTGATAATATGTCAAAAGCCTTACTAAAATCAAAATATATCACTGCTTCCCCGCATTAGTTTGTCCAGTTGCCCAGAGAAAGAAGGAACTTAGGTTGGTTTGTTATTATTTGTTCTTGACAAATCCATATTGGCTATAGCCTTATTATCCTCTAGATGTACAGTAATTGATTGTTCAATAATCTGTTCCAGTATCTTTCCAGATATTGAAGTTAGGGTGACTAGATCTATAGTTCCTGAGGTCTTCTTTGTTTCCCTTTTTAAAGATAGGTACTATGCGTAGAACAGTTTATGATGCATGAATATGCAGTTGTCAAGGTAACCTGTTATCACAGATTTACACACACTACTCCAGTTAGCAGAGGAGTTGTGTGGCTGAATCCTCACAAACTGAGAGAATTTCTTTTGGGGTACTTAGTATAGGATTAGTACACATATATGCCCATATTGTAATCATTTAATGATGCAGTGGTATTTCACCAAGTTACATTACAGTTATTTTGAATTTGCATCCTAATCTTAGCATAATCATCACAATGTCACTTTAAAGTCACATAGCAGTCATCTAATAGAGAAAGCAGAATGATGTCATGTGGTCAAATGATTTTTTTGCAAATTGCAGTTGTGGGACTAGTGGTATCCTGCCTACTTCCAAGATAACAATTTTGAAGATTCAGCCATACTAAGAAACATCATCAGTGTTCACACATTAACTAATATTTTACTACCTTAAACACTTACAGCATTCTAATGGCAACCCAGACTAATCGTGTGAAAGGTATGAGAAAGTAGAGATCTACAGCTACTACTCATATAGAAAAATATACAAGTGAAAAATATTTTGAAGTTAATATTAAATTGCATTGTTATTAGTGCATTGGTTACCATATGGGAGATATTTTAGGTTTAACATTTCATATTGCATGTGTCATTCCTGTACCCCGTTCCTAGTATTTATGATAACAAATGTGAGACTTTCTCTTTTATCTTATCTTAGTTGTAGGCATTAAGTCTGGCCTTTGTCTTTACTAGGTATAGGATTTGCCCTTCTTAACACAGTGAAATATTAGCTTAGATTATTGTGAATTGTAGTTCATACTGGTTCTTTACAGGGCTTAGGGAGATGGAAAGAACAGTTGATAAAGGGGAATGGAAAACAGTGAGCAGCTTAGAGAAGCCTAGAAACTGAACATTGTTTTTCCATCTTCTTATAAAATGATACTGTCTGAATCAAATGTGCAAGGATTTCCACACATGCTGTTACAGACAGGAAACAGAGAAGATCAAGAAGACAATCTGTGAAACACAAATGGTTACACTAATGTTATTACTATTTAATGGCACTCAATAGACCCACTATTTTTCAGTAAGTTAACTCAGCCATAAGTGTTTGCATTGAACTCAGACTTGCCATTAAAGATCCCAGGTATGTACCCCTGAGCTCCCCAAAAAAGTGCTTTTTTGCATGGGATTGATTGTCTGCTTATGCACCTCGCTAGCAAGATGCATATAATTTGTTTTGAAAGTGTAAACATTGTTTAAATCTGAACACTTGCTTATGCATTTTAACTGAGTTTTGTTCATTATGGTCCACATTCAATCCTGGTTTAAGTTCTGAAGTCAATGGAGCTATGCCAGGGATGAGCGTGGCCTGATATGTTTGAATACACCTATCTATATAGCATTATAATGGGTAATTAGATATGAGGTAACACTTCAAAGATGGATCGAATCCACTTCCTTGAATATCGACTTTCTTTAAAAGTACCTAAATATAGCCTACCAACTAAATCAATTTTGAAAAACACTGACAGTGTTTACACAACATACCACAAGAACTCTACATGTTTGTTGCTCTTGGGCACACACATTTTCTTTTTACAAATATATCTGTAACTCTTAGATTAGCAGAACTATAATTGAGGTCAGTCAGACATATGCCTGCATAAATCAGTGGCCGGAATGAGCCAACTCTATAGAAGCAGTTACAGTCTTCCAGTGTAACAGACACATTTTGAGAAGTATTCACTAATGTTGTATGCCTCAGTCTTTGGGTGACCAATTTGAGACATAGTGCCTGATTTTCAAAGGTGTTGATTACCCACTGGCCTTCAATAAAAAATCTGTAGACTTCTGTTTTTGTTCTTGCATAAAACCATGAGCATTAGAAATCACATACACATACATTTGAGTAATACTAAAACATTTACTTAACCTGCCTAAGTGAGGAGTTTCAAATATATAGATGCCGATGCTGAATTTTTTGTGTACCAATCCCAATGACTTTGATGGGAACCTTGGGTGCACAAAGAATGCCATACTGCAATTATAGTTAGGCCATATCCTGCTCCAGTCCACCTTCCCTGGGTGGATTAAGACAAAGTGGGGCCTGAAATTAATCCAATCCAACCAAAGGAGTTCTCAACAAACCAAAGGCCCTGCACAGCAAATCAAAGAGACCAATACTTCTGGTATAAAAGTGCCCCGGCACTCTTGGCTCCTTGCCTTGCCAATGCTAAATCTTGCTTTCCAGGTGCCATAGAATACCTTAGCTCTCCATTATGACAGTGTTCCCTCCTCCAATAGATTGTTGAATCTAAACTTCTTGAGTCCTTGGGCACTCTCACAGTCCAAGGTATAGAACCTCAGATCTGTAGACTCCACTGTCGGACATGGAACTCATATTGATATCAGTGACCATTTTTAATTGTTAATTGAAAGGTGAGTATGGCCCTTAACACTGAAATTTTATCCTTAACTCATCTCATTGTTCCCAGGTATGGCATGATCAACAAACACAAAGAAGCCCTCAGGGACCATAAGTTCTGCCATACATTGGTCTGAAGACAGTGTTTCCCCTTTCATTATTTTCCTCACATCTAAATTTCCTCACATCTAAATTTGTATTTTTATTTCTGCTATTTGAACATAAGAAAGACTGTACTGGGTGAGACCAAAGGTCCATCTAGCCCAGTATCCTGTCTACCAACAGTGCCCAGTGCCAGATGCCCCAGAGTGAGTGAACCTAACAGGTAATGATCAAGTGATTCCTCTCCTGCCGTCCATCATCCCCCTCTGAGAAACAGAGACTAGGGACACCATTCCTTCCCCATCCTGGCTAATAGCCATTAATAGACCTAACCTCCACGAATTTATCCAGTTATCTTTTAAACCCTGTTATATTCCTAGCCTTCACAACCTCCTCAGGCAAGGAGTTCCACAAGTTGACTGTGCGCTCTATGAAGAAGAGTGCAATTTAAAAATGTATCTTCAGCTTTTAGTACAAAAAACCCAGCATGTATGATCAAGACAGATGACCCCAGATTGGAAATTCAGATTAGAACTCCCGTGGGTGTTCTGTGACTGTGGGTGTGAATGCCCAGATATTACCTACCCCTGGATACTTCCACTGCATGCATCCAACGAAGTGGGTATTAGCCCATAAAAGCTTATGCTTCAATACTTTTGTTAGTCTTTAAGGTGCCACAGGATTCTTTGTCACGTCTGCAATTCCAGACTAACAAGGCTACCTCTCTGACTCCAGATATTAACTGTACCTAAGGTTTGGGCTGGGTTGAATTCTAAACAGACAGGTGCATGTTTTCTGATTCTGTTTTCCAAGGGGCCAATCTCTCACCAAATAAACAGTTTTCATAATCTTCCTGGTCTAAATAGTGGGAATCTCAGGTAAGTTGCTGACCCTGTAATAGTCCACCCTGTGGGGCTAATATCTACAAAGAATGTGGAGCCTCTCTTCAATGATCTGTCTCCCAACAAAACCCCTAACCACATACAACTCTCCAAGGCCTGTTGTGTGTTGTACACGCATGAAAAAGGCACAGGGCACTGGATTTACTACTATAGGACAGTGGGATATTTAGAGGAAGAGGGCTCATTTGTTATGTAAGTGCTTTTATAGAATATTTGAGAGGGTTTCACTAGATATCCTATGGGGAAAATGCCCAGATATCTATTGTGGTCATACTAGAGAAAGGGGCAGGTGAAAATACACTAAAGGGAATGAGCCTGCACTGGCTGTCTGGCAGGTCTTTCCCAGCCCTAGCATGTATGATCCTGTGACATTTTGATGTGTACCAAACCCTTTTTGCTAACCTTTCGGCGGACTTCATGCCGAACCTTTCAATAACCAGTAAAGAGGTAACATACCCACTTTCAGCTCTTTGCCAAAGACCGTCCTTTCCCCCAAGGCAGAGCAATTCCAGCGTCCATTTCGGAATTGAAATTGACATTCGTTGATTCCCATTTGAGACCCTTCTCCGATCACTATGATAGCATCGGGTCTGCTCTGACAGATTGCCCTCTGTCTGGGAGCTAAACCCGGGATCTTGTTACAGATGATGCTGGCCCCCAGAGCCACCACCGAGGAAAAGCCCCTGGAACGAGAGAAGAAGGGGAAAGACTCAGAACAAATAAAATTAGCCCAGCAGCAGCTTTCAGAGCCAATCGATTCCGGAGGCGGCAGCGTTCTTCCAGGGGGAGGCGTCTTCTCACTTCAAAGCACGTTCTCTGCCTTGAAAGCGCTTTCGGCTAGGAGCTTCACATTCACGTTAGTAACCTTTCCCCGGAGCAAGCGCTTTCCAGCCCGCCTTGGGGCAGTCCCTCGATTGGTGTAAAGGAGAGCGTGGGGCTGAGCTCCAGCAGGGGACAGAGAGAGCCCCATCCTCTGTAACCCTGCTCAGGTATCCACATGGCACCGGGCCTTTAAAGCCCTCCCCCGGCTGTTGGCTAATGCCACTGGTAGGTTATGGCACGTCCTCCCGCAAAACAAAAACATCATTTTACTCAGCCAGCCCCTGGCCAAGACCGACCCAGCTTTCTGCTGGGCTTGTTGCCCTCCCCAGCCAGACCCTTGCGGAGCCCGGGGATAATAATAGAATCATGCCGGTTAAAGGAAAGATTGGGTCAATTTCACGGACATCAGGGTCTCGCCCTCTCCCCTCTCCCACCCCATCACTTTTTTTTCCTGTCTATAATTAAAAGAGAGATAAAGAGCGCGTGGGCTTTTGCCAAAACGTGACCCAACTTCCTGATTCATACATTAGAGCGCATGCAACTCCGGCGCCAGGCGCACGCTCCAAGGGTTGGGGTTTTGTTATTATTATCACCGTCATTGTTGTACTAAGCTATTTAATGAGTGCAGTTAGGAAAAAATAAAGCGGCCCCTCCCCTCTGAGCCTGGGCTGCAGCCTACTCCCTGCCCTGGCGGAATAACGCCTCTGATGTGGGTGAGGTGCAGAAGGTGCCGCTGATCTACAAGTGAGAGGGGCGTGCTTGGCTCTGGGTAGCAGGGCTGGCGAGTGTTTTATTTCCCATCGCTTTCAATAAAGAAAAGCGCCCACTTTGGCCGGTCCAGCCGCTGGTGAGAGGGTGACCCGTGGCTGCCCTGCGAGATCGTTGTTGCGCGCTCAGGGGACAGGTCCTTATCCTCCCCTCTGCAACAGTCCATCAAGTCGTTTGCTTGCACCTGGCGAGAGAGGAGATGGTTTCCCCGGAGGTCCCGGGGGAGGAAGGGGTAGGAAGCCGGCGGCCACTCTCGCCGGCGCTCGCTCTCCTGAGCGGCTGACAAATGTCCTTTCAAATCCCATTGAGGCGATACTCGCCATGCATGTGAAAGCAGAGTTTGGGTTGATCTGACGGGATACGGTAGGTACAGAAAGAGCATAAAAATAACCCCAGCACATTGCCATTCCAGTCATGCTTCCGGCACATCACCAATGACTTTCACATTCCCAGCTCCACACTACACACCAAGAATTCATTTCAAGGCACTAGCATTTCTGCTCTGCCTTTCAAACAAAATAACAACAGGCTCCCGAACTTTCCCAGTTCAATATTAACAGGTCCGGACAGGACAGGCAGAGAGAAATCGGTTGTGGTTTTATTTTAAAAGAGTTACTTACCCAATTTTGATATATACAATCCCTAGGCTCAGAAAGATGTGGAAAATCCAACGCCTTGTTTTCCTGTTCATATTCCTCGGTTGCTGGTGTTTTCAGATCACCATGCAAAATGATGCCTCTAAAGCTATTCGGGCTGGTTAATTTCTCGTTGCTTCAGACAGTGCAGCTCCGGGTCAGGGTAGTGCAGACAAAACAGACAAACCCTCTTGTGATCTGAACAGGCGGTGTGTGTTTGTAAATCCCAAGAGACAAACACCATATCCCTCAGCTGGGTCTCTCTCTCTCTCTCTCTCTCTCTCTCTCTCTCTCTCTCTCTCTCTCTCTCTCTCTCTCTCTCTCTCTCTCTCTCTCCCCCACCCTGTGTCTGTCTGTCTCTCTCTTTCTTTTTATTCCGGATTTGTATGCCTGTCACACGTAATACTTTAGCGCTGGGAATGTATAGGCTGCCTTGATCGTTCCCTGCGCGCCGCAGCTCTGGATCTCCCCTCAGGTTCAATGTTACTATCTCTTCTCTCCCCCCCCCCCCAACCCCTCTTCTTTAGCTACTTGGGCGTGTTCTCCAAAGGAGGGAGTTGTCCAGCCGGGAGGTGAGGGGGAGGTGGGAGAAGGGAATAAGAAAGCGCAAACCGACCACCTGCTTGCAAAGAAGCGCCACCGATTCTCCTAAGCGGAAGGTGGGTTTCTGCGGTCCTTCCTTAAGTCCAGGCTCCGGGAAAGGGGCATGGGCTCTAGTCAATGACAGTCCCAACTAGAACGAGTGTAACAGGTTCATTTCCTTGCGAGACAGCGCAGTGAAGACATGCAGAAACCCCCAAAGGTGTGCAAGCCTCCTGGCGCGCTAGGCTGCACCGATCCGCGCTGCTTTCATCGTCCCCCTTCTCTTCTCCCTTCACCGATGAGGGGTTTCCAAGCTTTCTTTCCCCTTCCCCCCCGCACTCTCCCCGCGTTGGTGGGTGGTTTGGTGCCCTGTCAGGTAGGGGAAGGGGGAGCTGAAGTTTTATGTGGGGATCGTTTTCCTTTTTGCTCCGGGGGGGGGGGGCACACATACCGGCTGGTTTTATGTGTTTGCCACCAGCCCAAACGCTCCTCTCCCCCTGTCTGCCTACCCACTTCTTAATTTTTTTCATCTCACTTCCCTGCACACACACACACACCCAGATTTCTGAGTCGGGATTAACCAATGATCACTGAGATAAACCCTCTCCCGGCGGCAGCATCCCCGTCAGCCCGGAACATGGCAGAGGAACGAGAACTCGCTCTGTGTTCAGCACCACCGAGCGAAGTCCTCGGCCCAGGACAATGTAGATCGTATCTGCTTGTGTTAAAGGAGGGCTAGAGCCCACCAGACAACAGCCCAGAGAGAAACAGCTCATTGTTGCCTAAAGACGTTGTCAGTTGCCCTCTCCACTTCTTCTTTGATGTATTTAATGACACAGATGGGGGCATTTCGCTGCTCGCCCGGTGGCAGTCAAGTGTCCCGCTAGGGGCTCTTTTGTGTCAAAGGCGAATGGAAGGTTTGGGATCAGTGTCACTGGGCGTTAGCTGTCCCCCATCAGGAGAAAGTGTCTCGCAGGGAGCTACTGGGCATCATCATCAGTATAATGCTTTTAAGGGAACGCCATTCGAAACCAACGGGCTGAAGCATTTGCCAGTTGTACCTCGTCTGCTTTCCCTTCACTTTCTTAACCTTTTGTATTGCCTGGTTGCCAGCGAACCTCATCGGTTTTGCAGTAGATGTGCCTATTCCCATAGCTGTGGCGCCCGATTACCGATTTACAGTTATTTGTCAGGTTTTGGGGGGCTGATTTTGCTGTTTAAAACCGAGTGAGCCTTTAACAAAGCTCACTTGTTGGAGAGGGTTTTGTGCGGTCATTGGGTTGCGGGAATTAACGCGGATATGGTGACTATGTTTTTATCCACTTAAAATATATCAGGCAGGGAGGGTTACCTAAATGATAACAGGGGTGTGGTGCTGGAATTGTTCTGCTCATAGTATTTTTCTGAAAACAAAAACAAGGACAGGGCTTCGCGATTTGTACTAGAAAGTTGATCTGAAATAACTTAGTAAGTTTGAAAAGCTAGGAATAGGAAAGCAACTTACAAACGTTCTATTAGTTCACTGATCTTGTAAAATCCTTGATAGGGCTAGGCACTGGTACTCGAGACAATATGAACTGTTTATTACTGCAAAAATCCACACTTAAGTCCTGAAGTGTTTGCTTATTGAACTGGGTGGCTCTACCCCAGGAAGATCCCCAGATAGGTGTGATATTGTAACCCTTTGGCATTAACACAAAAACAAATCACCATTATTCTGAGCTATGTTCAAAACCATTTTGGGGCATACGTGTGTTCTGTGAGGGTGGTTCTTCTATCTCTGTGTGTTGATGTAACAAAAGTTTCATTTGCAAATCAAGTTTCCTTGGCAACTGTTCCCTTAGGCATGTGGTTCAGAGTGCATGAGGTGAATGACCATCTCTGCACCTTGTGATCAAAACAAAATAAAATGTGGAAAAACCCCACATGTGCAAACTTTACACACGAGAGAGAGAGGGAGGCTATTTGAAGCACAGATGCACCACAGATTTGTTCTGATAATACCTACAGAGGAGAGAGGTAAGTTTTCTTTGTAAATGCACCATCTAGTGGAAGAAAATGTGTCCTGCATCTAACACTAAATGTTAACATCAGTATATGAGAGTAAACCCTATGGGGGATTTGATTTTGGTCTAAACTAAAATGTTCTGCTTGTAAAACAAACAAATTTGCAGAACCCAGAATTCCAGTGAGATAGAAACTTTTTGGTGGTGTCACAAATCACTTACTGAAGTGCTGACAATCTAGTTTGCACTGCACAAGACAGCTAATTTTTTCAGAAACAGAAGTAAAAATTAGTATCTTACGGTCAAGAATCCAGCAGCTCCCACTGAAGTCAGTGGGAGCTCAGCACTTCTGAAAACCAGGCCTCTTTTATTTAGATACCTAAGTATGGAGTTGGGAGGTTAACTTTGGGGACTTGGGTTTGAACGTTTTGGCCATGTTCCCTGCCAAGGCATTTACAGTCTCAGGTTGAAAACGTTTTAAAGTATGATTACAACCCACAGTAGGTTAGAAAGTTACCCAGCACCATGTCCAAAGCAGTATTACACATGTTCTGTATTGCATAAGATATTTTCCAAGCACCTCAAAGGGCATATTTCTTAGACACAAGGCAGCAAATAAATATTAATTTTAGATACTAATGATAAACTATTAATTATAATGATTCCTCCTGTAGGAAATCCCATGGGTGTAATCCATGAAAAGGCACAAAGAAAAGTGTTGTTCCTATTTCCACTGCATCATTCCCTCAGATCAGCATGGCTTATCACCTTGTGTTGTTTCTCACAGTGAGCCCCACTTCTGGATATCGTGCTAGGAAATGCATGTAATACCATCTACTTCCATGTAGATCAGTGGTGGAGAAGGGGGAGAATAGCACTTTGGAGAGCATGGTGTCCTTAACATACACCCCCCAGAGTTGATTGCATTTGTGCTCAAACGGGCCCCTGGAGAGTACATAAATAGACTATGTGGACTGTGTAGGACAGTGTTGCACAGAGGAGCATTTTCACATGAATGTGTTTCACACCTACGTTACACTGGTTTAGTAGGGAAGCATATGCACTATGTGTTTCCCAGACCCCCCAATTTTACACTGTGCAGTTCTCAGGATGCTGGAAACACAACTTATCTTTCTATCCTATCTGCATTTCCAAAGTACCTATGGCCATAGCATATGCTTTACCTGCACCGAATTAGGGCAGGGACCATATTTTTATGTGTTTGTACTGCACCTTGCACAATGGAGTTCTGATCCGTGCCTGTGGGGCTTCTAGTTTCTACTGCCATAATAATACAGAGAGATCCATGGGATTTGAGGGGTTTCTACCCAGGAATCTTGGTCTGACATGAGAGCAGGAGACCATAACCCTGGCCACTAAGGGCCCTCAAGAAGAGATTGTGACAGACTTCAACTGCAGCTCCATGCCCTCCCATATGAAAAGAATCCCTCCACTTCCATGTGGGTGATCCCAAGACTTTTTTTCACAATACTGTTCTTTAACTTTTGGTTTTTGTCTCTTACTACTTTGCTGTTATGCAGTGTTGTAGCCATATCGGTCCCAGGATATTAGCGAAAAAGGGCGGGTGAAGGAATATCCTTTATTGGACCAGCCTCTGTTGAAGAGAGAGAGAGACAAGCTTCTGAGCCGACAGAGAACTCTTCTTCTTCCGTCTTGCTGGCATGTGATTAAATGGGTTTGTATTCACTTTAAAGAGGTTCACAACGTACTCCTAGTTTTGTATTTTTGGGAATTCCAGACCTTGCATGGTTTTCTGTATATTGTTGCTCCTCAGCGAAGTGGTGGTAGACTTTGGAGCCTTGCAGTTTTGTTCCCCATTGGAAGAGAAACCAGTGATGCAGAGCCTGGGTATTTTTTTAGTGTAATTTGTTTTATTTACACTATATTCAACCGTCATTGAACAGATGGGATCACAAACAACAAGCAGGCAATCCCCTCTTTCCGGAATCTCAGGCCAAATCCAATACCTGGTTCCTGAGCTAATTTTTGCCCCAATAAATTGATTAGTTAAAGATATTAATGCAGAGAACAAGCTCCCTTGCTGCTTGCCACAGCTCCCCTAAAAGAATATCCATAAAAAAGTTAACAATGCAGCATTTCATCAAAAATTCAACACTGTTCACATACTGACAGAATTCTGGAGACTGTGTAATAGTGCCACCTAGTGACTCCTGCCTGAACAATAGTTTCCGTTACATATATAAACATATGACAGTATCATGTCTTTCCTATGGGTTGCTGCTTCCATCCAATGCAAGTTTTAAATGACATTTCACATTTTAAGTGCTGCATTAACAATAATACTGATTTTTCTAATGAAGTTATAAAGCAACCGGGACAGTTCTTTTACCCACTCTTTTGCTTGAACTCCACATGTAATGGGAACAGGTCTCTGATACTGAACCTAGAAACACTTGATTTTCCCAGCTGAGCTGAGTAGCATGAAAAACTCTAGGTCAGCTGTTTCGTATGTGAAGAAGTTACAGTTTAAGTTAAGACTAAGCACATTGTTGTCTCCTTATGGTTCAGCACCACAACAAAAACATGAAGCACAAAGCCCTTCTCAGAAAATGGAGTCAAATTGCTTATTGTCCTGTTCACTTTCTCTCATTCTATTGGTTCACATGATATTATCTTTGTGCTGAGGTGTATATATAGTGATCCATTGGAGAATGTACTGTGTGAAGATAGGGTATCTGTCTTGGTGGGATGTCTGATAGTTTAATAGTCCTAAATTCCTCTATAGACCCTCCCAACAGTCTCTGGAGCCTAAGCTGGATTTCTTACTTGTTTTGCCTAGCCTATGATGTGTCTATACGCACCATTTTCCTTTATAGTGTGCCCATTAGATAGCATTTAAACCAGGGGTCTCAAACTCAAATGACCACGAGGGCCGCATGAGGACTAGTGCACTGGCTCGAGGGCCGCACCACGACACACACACACACCCTCGCTGCCCCGGCTGTGCCCCCACTCCACCCCTTCCATGAGGACTAGTGCACTGGCTCGAGGGCCGCACCACTGACACACACCCCGCCCTTGCTGCCCCGGCTCCGCCCCCCACTCCACCCCTTCCAAGAGGTCCCACCCCTGCCCCACCTCCTCCTCTGAGCACGCAGCTCCCCATTCCCTCCTGGAAAGCACTAGGCACCACCAACAGCAATCTAGTAAGTCCAGAGCTAGAAACACACGCGGCCCAGCCAGGCAGCAGAGAAGCCTCCACTTCTGGCCCCTCCGTCCTGCAAACTGCTATGGGGGGACCGGGGAGTGGGGGGCGCCAGGAAGCTTGGCGGGCCGCAGGGAAGGGCTTTGCGGGCCGCATGTGGCCCCCGGGCCGCATGTTTGAGACCCCTGATTTAAACACTATACAATAAACCCAGTGCAATTCATTAAAATAAAAAATATGCAGCCCTCCCAAATACAACATTGATCACAACAGAAAATGGTGTGTCTCTAGCCTCTGTTTGTCGGGGGGGGGGAGGTGATGGATGGCAGGAGAGAGATCACATGATCATTACCTGTTAGGTTCACTCACTCCGGGGCACCTGGCATTGGCCACTGTCGGTAAATAGGATACTGGGCTAGGACCTTTGGTCTGATGCAATACACCCTTGAATCAATGCAATAGACCCTTGAATGCAATAGACCCTTGAATGCAATAGACCCTTGAATCATTCATCATTTGTTTCCATAATGGTGTTTTCTATTAATTTTCTATCTGGGTTAGGGTGACCAGACAGCAAGGGTGAAAAATCGGAGTGGGGGGGGGGGCGGGAGGTAATAGGAGCCTATATAAGAGAAAGACCCCAAAATTGGGACTGTCTCTATAAAATTGGGACATCTGGTCACCCTAGTCTGGGTTGCTTTTAGGGTTTAGGCTGTGCAGTGAGTTAATATGCTATCAGATCAGCTCTGAAACCGTAGGCTCAGATATGGATTAGGTCAGAAGAGCAAGATGCGTCTGGTTACCTCAATATAGTCCTTTTGGATTCCATCATAAACCCTGAAAAGAGGCCAGCAACAGGGACACGCTGCATATGATAGATTCACTGCTGCCTTGGCTAAGCTAAGTAAGGAAGATTGCACAGTGCGTGGCTCTGGTCATGATTATTGATGTCTTATTTTTTGTAAGCATAAAGGCCCAACGTTACTCCCAAAAAATAAAGCATTAAAAAGATGGCCTCTTATAACACAAATTCATGGGAGGGTCTGTGGTTAAAAGCCCATTTTGTAACTAGATCCTAGAAACACATACCATCAATATTCCAAACTCTGCCTCCCTTTGATCAGGTTAATGATAGCTGCACTGTTCTGTTGGCAAAACAGCTCCTATAAAAGAGTCAGCCTGGAGAATCTTTTCAGGGGCAGCATTTGAGAATTTAAATAACATTTACAAATGTCCAGGGTTCATTGTTGACTGCTATTGTAATACATCACAAGGCTGACCACCAGAATCCCTCTTTTTAATATCTCAGCTTTGCAACTTCATTTACAGACTGCCAAGTGAATAGGAAAACAAATAATAAAGACCAGGCTGCAGAAGTACATCCTGGGATGGGTAAATTATGTAAGCAGCAGCAGCAGGTCAGGATTCAGGAAGGATGAAACAGAGTATCTTGGCATAGGTGCCGGCTTTGTAAAATTTTTGCTGGGGGTTGGGTCAAAGCCCCCAGCAGGGATGTAAGTGGCTGAACCCTTATACTTGGGGGCATGGGGAGTAAAACTCCCATAGTAGGCATGGCTGATGGAGGGGTGGCAGGGCCACCCATACAGCTGCTCACAATGCTGCTCAAATTTAGCCCAGCTACCCTACCATCTGCAACCCCATGTACCAGGTTGCAATGCCACTCAAATTTAGGAGGTGGCCAGGCAGATAACCTGGGCCCCAGCCTTAACAAAATTCTGGTTGCAACCCAGCTCAAACTGGGCGGGGGCTGGGCCTGCTTTCCAGAATGTTGGCAGGTCAGGGGCCCATGTAACCCATTGCCTAGGTCCCTCAGTGTCCGAACTCTGGAATTCAGACTGTTAGGACTGATACTGGGAACTTAGACCAGTTTTAGATTCACAAACCATTTGAAAACTCTGTTGAGAATCTCAAGTAGGGTTGACAACCCTCCGGGATTGTCTGCGAGACTCCAGGAATTAAAGAGTAATCTTTAATGAAAGATTGTCATGTGATCAAAGACCCAGGAATGCCGCCAGCCAAAACTGGCAACACTAGAAGTGAGCCCAGGACACAGTCTTGAGCATGAGGAGAGAGGGCCTGTGGGATTTTTGTGCCCCCTGGATGGGGAATCTGCAGTCCTCCAACTGTCACCCTAATGGTGTTCCTGAGAGGAAGCCTGCCAAGCTAGACAGTGGCCTGTGGTTTCAAGGGGTAATTCCCAGACAGAGAGTAGCATTAGCACAGGGAAGCACTTCCAGCTGAAAGCTAATTAGGTACAGCTGATCTTAGTAACTGATCATCTCCTTAGAGGAGTTAAGTTACTCCCCAGGAGGAGAGCTAGACAGGGAGCTGAGCTGCCCAGAAGCCAGGGTGAAAGATCTGGGTACAGTGAGGAGGTGTCTTGTTTCTATGATTTTGGAGTTTGCTGACTGTTAAGCTGCTTGGAAGGAAAGCAGCCAGAGATTTCTGCCAAGTTTGTACCATCTTGGTTAAACGCCAGATCTTGGAAAGAGTTGTTCATATTAAACATGAGCACCCAGCCACCTCTCTGATGCAACTTTAGCTTGCCACGCATGTGCTGACTTTTGGTTTTGAGTGTGAACCAAGTACAACATAGAGGTTCCCACATGAAACCAGGGGGTATTGGCCAAGTTTCTCTTTGAATTTTGGGTTCGCAGAAACACTTGACTCCAAGTGGAAACCAATGGGTGCAAACAAAAGAAAAGGCCTACACAAACCCCTGCAAACTCAAACTCCTGACCTCCGCACAGTTCTATTACAGTTGGTTAATGGAGGATCTCTTCCAGGTACTTTGTGTGCTTTGGTTTCGGATGATATGGATTCTCTACACGTGCGGAAATGTAAAAAGAGAGACCCACATGATTATCCTCTAAGTACTGTAGGGACCTGCCATTCTCATGCACCTTGAATAATGTTGGTGAGACCCCGAAAAGAGACTGCGGTGCAGCCTAGTAACCGAGACACCTAACAACACAGAAAAAAACAAGAGTAACATTTTCAGAAGAGTTTAAATTTCTCTGTAAGTGACATAGGAATCTAAGCAACAGAGGCATTTTTAACATTGTTACTCTTGTCTGCACTGCTGACCCTTCTCACGGTCTGAGCCTACCCCCACAGGTGCCAGGCCTTGGGCCTTTACCTCTCCTGGGGTGAAGTTCCGCAATGCATCCACACTTAGCCCAAGACCTGGTTTACAACTCCTGGGTGCTGGGCTGTGACTAATGGTTAATACACAGGGACCACACAGCCTTAGTACTGATTAATATTTATAGTAGGAATGCAGCATTCAGAGACATAAATAAAAAATAGCACAGGGAGGCCTAACGGCATGAATCTTACTAAACCTTTTAGCTGCTCCTGGCCTAGATGCTTAAGCCTTGCTTAGAGAGAGTGGGCCTGCCCACCTGTCACTCCAGTCTGTGTCAGCCTCCCCCCATGCTGACCACTTCCTCCCACCCCCTCTTTTCTAGACCATGGCTCTTGTAATGGTTTATTGTTCCCTTTGATCTCTCTCTCCCCATAAAACATGGCTATTGTGTTTAATTGTGTCTATGGATACTCCTTATCTGGGCCAATGCTTTACCTTTCCTGCTTGGTTTCTTTAGCAGTTCCTTTTGATCTTACCCCATAGCAAGCGACTCATCATAAACGGCCACCCAGAGGCTTGTACCATATTCATGAAAATAAATCCCAGTTCATCACAATATGTACTTAGGCATTTGCTATTTTTGTCTTTAACACTGACATTTCCTTTGCACATTTATAAATGGATGTGGAGGTGAAAAGATGAGAATTGTTGCTAGACAAAGGTCTTGATCACGGTGGATCTGATCCAGAAGATATTTGACTTGGCCTTGAGTGGTGCAAGAACCAGAAAGCTAGAGATGCTGGCTTGTGTAGAGGAGAGTTTGTTGTGCCTGGGGAATATATAGGGGATGGAGGAGCAAATAATGTGAAAAGAGGATAAAGGGAACAATGGGGAGAACATCCTCACAGTGAGGAAATACAGCCAACCAAGGCTGTGGCCATGCTATGAAAATGGATGTCAAACATGGCTCCTCTAATCCCATTCAACTGGTGGTGAAAACAGTAGTCCTGCTAGTGTGGACCCGGTCAGCCCTGTTCAACACCTATAGTAGTAAACCATGCTAGATACAAGAGGTTAATCAGACTTTGTTATGACATACATTGAACTCTGTTCCCACACCATTCGGAAAGCCATTTGTGGAAAGGATCAGGCAGAGCTGTGCTTGATACCAATTGTCAAACAAAGCTCACCTTGCTACTAAAGAAAATATCAATGTGAGCATGGTGAAGGGCAAAGGAAACAGGGTGTATAGACGGTTGGGTGGGGGAAAAGAAACACAGGGACAGGGAAATTTGTTCTCTGTGAGGAAAGCGGAGTCTCAAAAATTGTGCATGGGGCTGGAGTAACACATGGCATGAGGAAAAGGAATGCTAAACATGGAGATCATGGGGAAGCAAACTGTCCATTGCAGGCAGTATGCTGGAAGGGGAAGGGGAGAAACAGTGGTGAGGGCATGGAGAGGAGACACAAAGGAACGGGATTTGCACTGAAAAAGACATCAAGTACTATGTTATGGTATAATAGCTACAATATAATTTACTAATATCAATGAGAAACTCAATAAATGAGAGTTACTTGATTTTTTTAAAAAAAATGTTCGCTCTCTGAAAGGAATCTTTCTTCCCTCTCCCCCGAATGTGACACGCCAGGTACAGTTTTACAACACTAGTTTCATAACATGACTAGCTAGGTACAAGGACCTGACAAGATTATGATGGTGAGATTGTGAGCCAGGTGTACAGGACATGCAGGGATTGTGGGCATGGTAAGTGATGTTTGTAAAGTGCCACAACTTCCCCCCTCCCCCCCAACTTCACTCCTGACCCATATTATAACATAACAACTGTTCTTAAATCAACAGTGAAGCATAAGGAGGGGAACCTACTGTACTGGATTTGATTTGCCTTCCAACCAGGATTGTTGTTCGAGTAACCTTTGCTAGTAGCAAATAACTTTAATTGCTAATTGTGACCCCCAGCATTGCTGAAAGCAGGATTCCACGGTCCTACAAATAACTTCCTACCACCTCATGAGACCAGGAAATCCTCTCTATTTACATAAGTGGAGGTGTGGTTTATCTCATGATGTAAAGCAAAAGAACTTGCATTCAGTATTTTCTTTAAAACTATATAAACAGTGCAAATCTATCAAAATATGTGTTTTCCTGGAAAACACCTGACTAAGCTAAAATGCTAATTTGTGTTTATGGGAAGTGCTACTTAATGCACATCTGTTTACCATGGGGGTCAGTTAACCTCTTCAAGATGATTCGTACTGCCCTCCAGATATAAATTTCCAAACAACAATTGTGGAGTAAATAAATGAAAGGTATCGCACACATCACTGTAAACTGCAGAGGTATAATGGCATAAAAGAAAATTGTTCTAACATGTTCTAACATGACCTTTGTATGACTGAGAAAATATAAAGGTTACCATGTTAGAGTAAGGTAGGTAACCAGACAGCAAGTGTGAAAAAATCGGGACGGGGATGGGAGGTTGCCCTGAATATCAGGAGTAGTCCTATAAACTATGAACATCTGGTTACCCTAGATAGAGGCAAACTAGTATTAGGGTACAAAGGGTTCAATTTTATTTAGATTTTTGGGAATGTTGAGCCAGATCCTTAGTTGGTATAAATTTGTGTAACCCCATTGGCGTCAACAGAGCTCTACTGCTTTGCACCAGCTGAGGACCCAGCACCATGTGAATTTGTGAAAGGAGCTACATTAAGAATATTGGGGTGAAGTTCTTCATTCACAGCACAGGTACAGCTCTACCTGAGGAGACCACATTTTTTGGTCTCCAGAGCCTAGTCAAGGAGATGTAGAAGGGAGCTGAGGATGCTTGGCATCTTGTAGCATCAGTCACTCAGTTCTTGGGCTGGTCTCCACTAGGGGGGGAAATCGACTGTAGATACGCAATTTCAGCTACGTTAATAACGTAGCTGAAATCGATGTCTCTACAGCCGACTTACCTCCCATCCTCACGGCGGTGGCGGTCGGTGGCGCGGTCCCCCGTCGACTCCAGCTTGCACCTCTTCACGAGCTGGACTTCCGGAGTCGACGGGGGAGCCTCTGGTGGTCGATTTATCGCGTCTTAATGAGACGCGATAAATCGATCACCAGAAGATCGATCCCTACCGGCTCAAGTGAAGACAAGCCCTTAGAGTCGGTCTAAGGCCTCCAAACAGCCATCAGGGATAAACAAAAGACTTGATCACTGTTCATCCTGCTTTGAGCTAAATCTGTGACCTTGAGGCAAAAGCATCGCTAGCGTGTGTGAGTTCCAAAGTCGCGTGCTGTGAAAGTTCTCTAACATGCAGTTTGTATGAATACTCTTGCCATCAAACTGATTTGCCAGAATGTTCACACAAAGCAAATGCAACAGACGCAAGCCCAGACTCAGCAAACTCCTCATTTTCCTAGAGTGAAGTATTCATGGAAAACATTCTGAGATATTCGGTCATGCAAACACCTTATTTAAACGTAGGTTTTTGTGCCGTGATCATAATGTGGCCCAAGGCATTCAGAATCAACTGAAAGGTGTTACCATTAAATTTGCATTACCATTGAATTTTACCTGACAGCAGAGGACAAAGATTGAACGACTGTGTCTCTGTGACATGTTTTCAGGGTAGTTTTATTTCAGAGCTTGCACTGCTGCTGTCTGGACCTGGTTGGAAATTGACTTATTTAGAAAACTTTTTTTAACAACTTTTTTCTAGACAATGTCACAGGTCAAGGCTGTATTTTCCCTTAATGATACAGCAAGGACTCCCCAGCTGTTGACTTTCATGATTGGAGACCTACAGCTCACCTCTTCTGACAGGCTGCACAGCTCCCTGCCTTCACTGTGTCATTCCCAGCAAAGCCAGTCTGCCTAAATAGAACGTTCTCCAGCTATTATAACAAACATCTCTAGGATTTCTGTTTATTAACCATGCTTTCAGGGCTGAGTGGAAGAGTTTATATTATTCTTCTATCCGCATTAACCCGTAGACCGCTTTGAACGCAGTAACCCCCCAACTAGTTCCCCATTTCCTTACATAACCCCTCATTTGAGTTGAAACCTCAGCCAAGGTCATGTCCCCTTTTTTCTGAATTCCCCCAAACCACCTCCTGAACACTTCAATGATCAGTTTAAACATGTTTACAATTATCATTATCTTTATGATCCTCCCATCCCATTAGGATGAAAACATTGGAGGCCTTTGTCTCAGACTGTTGTGGAGCCAGATATCTTACCATGTCCCCTTTCCCCACCATGTTCAAGTCACATCCCACTTCAAAAGCATGCTGGAACACATCCATGTCATCCCCTCCCTAAAGCGAAGGAGAAATTTGGAGTCTACACCACCTATCAGGACAGGGACCTGGGGACTGGTTCCACCTACTGGACTATGGTTCTGCTTGTGCAATTTCTCCATCTCGGTCTGCTATTGATGGTCCCTGTCCTTTCCTCTCTCCTCAGTCTCACGCTGCTTCTCCTCTTCTCTCTCATGCTGGCATTGGCATTCCTTGTGTGCTGACATTCCTTGTGCTGGTGCTGGTTTCCTTCACTCCTCTCTCATCCTGGCGCCGTCCCTGCTGGTGGTTTCCGTGGTATACTTGGTCTTGATGGAACAGCTGCTACCTCTGTCAGGTTCTTCCCTGCTTCCCTTCAGGCATTGGCACTGACCTCCCTTTGTCCACATAAATCAATCACCTGAATTTTTTTCAGGAGCTCATCATTCATTTCCCCCATCTCTCTTTTTGTTATTCCTTTTCCAAAAAGATTACTGAAATCTTTTTCTCTGTGCACTTCTACAGTACGCAAGCAATTTACGTTGGTACAGATCCCACAAACACTGCTGTCATATGTCACAGGTCAGGGCAACTGCACCTGTATTTCCCCTCAGTGATCCAATAGGGACACCTGTTCTCAGGCTTCCAGTTCCCTAGCTGTTGCCTTTCTTGGGTGGAGATCCACATCTTACCCCTTTGACTAGGATATGTCCAGGCTGCACAGCTCCCTGCCTTCACTGGGTATTTCCCAGCAAAGACAGGCTTAGCTCTGCTTGCCTTCTTGTCAGATACTGATAAGTGATTGCTACAGAGGTAAAAGTTACCACTCAGCTTTTTCTAAGCAAGCCTTTATTCTGAAGGTTTAAAAGCATTACAGAGAAGACATATTAAAAACAATGTGTAAGTATGTGAAACTCTCCCTGGGAGGAAGGTGGCTTAAAAGACTGATGATGGAGGAAGTACATTAGCATCCCCACTCCCTACTAGAAAAGGTACATGCAAAGCCACAACGTCTATATTATTGCATTTTTAACACAATGGTTTTAACCCCAAAGGTATTAAACTAAATCTTATGGAATTAACCCTAATTCAACAAGGTTTGTTCTGGATATTTTCCATCTCTGATAAATGTATCCATATTTGATTTTTTTTCCAATATTTTCTTTTGATGTTTTTCTTCTTTTTTGTTTTTCCTCTTTTTTTCCATCTTTTTCTTTTCCCTGTTGTTGAAAATTCCTTCCCCAGCCATTGCTTTAAAAAAAAAATCCAAATCAGGCAAAGAAAGAAAGCAAAAAAAATAAATTTTTAAGCAAGAATCATTTTTAAATAATGTCATGCATTTATTTCTCCATTTTCTGACCAGCCTTCTGCTGCACATAGAAACACATAATCATAGGAAAACAGGGCTGGAAGAGCTCTCCAGAGGTCATCTAGACCCGGCTGGACCAAGCATACCTCAACCATCCCTGCCAGATGTTTGTCTAACCTGTTCTTAAAAGCCTCTAATGGTGTGGATTCAACAATCTCTCTAGACAACCTGTTCCAATACTTAATTACCCTTAGAGTCAGGTTACATATTAGAAAAAAATCTCTAAATCTTCCTAACGGAATGTCAGAATGACAAACAGAGACATCTGTCACCCGTCCCCAGGCAAACACACGCTTCTCCTGGGCTGGTGCCATTGCCACCCACTGGGCCATGGTGGCCCATGCTGGATCTGTGCTGTAGGGAGAGTTATTCTCCCTGGATGCCTCTCTGGAATCCTTCCTTAGCCCTAAATTCACTGCAGGGGAGTTTGGGCAATTTGTTTTTTTAATGAACAAGTTTTACAATGCTGATTTTCCCTGCCCCTCCCCCTAACTCCCCAATTGCTGCTTCAATGCAGGAATCATGGGCCAAATGCCGGCCCCTGTGGCAGGTGCTTTCTGTTTGGGGGTACACGGTCAGCTTGCCTGGCTAGCCACCCAGCGATTCCCTGGCATAGGGCCAGCAGAGCTAGCTTTGCACCACTCCAGCCTGACCCTTCTTGAGGTTAGGTGTATCCAGTATATGTGCATATTCTTCCAATCCCCAGCTGCCAGAAAGGCCTCGTAAACTACTCTCGCTTATACCGGGGTCTGAACTGGCCCTGGGACTGCAGGGGAGGGCATAAAGATGACACACAGTGACCTTTTGCCTCCACCCCTCATGTCCTGAGATGGATTAAATAGGGTCCTTTAATGACCTATAACCCAAATCTCTATAGCAGGATTTTAATCTAGTCCAGCACTTGATCCCAGAAATCAATTTGCCCAAAGGAAGGTGTAAATGTGACAACCAACTTAGTGACAACCAACACCAATCCAAAATTGGTTGTTGAGTTCGTATTGTGAATATGTAAGGTGAAAGACAAACACCTGTCCCCTCCCCACATACCCCTCACCACCTGAGCTGGTGCCACTCACCACGCTCAGGAGGTGGTGGTGAGGTGGCCCTGAAGCTACCATCCTCCAACTGAAAGTGCTGCTGCTTTCTCTGGGGTCTGGGGTGAATGGCTTTCCAAAGTCTGCTGCAGTGCCCGCTGCTGGAAAAGAGGAATGAGGGGTTGATACTGAGCACAGGAGGACACCGAGATGTCCTGTTTTAAAACTCCAAATTTCCAGGGAAGACTGTTGGATAAAGAGGACCTAATAAAAAATTACAAACAAATATCCAGCGACCGTGTAAGTGCTGCCCGGCAACCCGGGCCGAGTGGGCAAGGCCTGAGAGGGCACAGGGGCTCACCCACTCCGTCTCCTACAGCCCTGCTGAGCAGAAGTGAGGCAGGTTGGCAAGGGGCAGCATGGGGAAGCTTGCACTACCACTGTCCAGGCTGTACCTGGCTTGTAGCTTAACATGGGACCCGAGTCTCCAGGTCTGTTGAGCAAGCAGTACTAAATTCAATTTAAAACAACTTTTTTTTAAAACCATTACACTGGTCTGTGTGTCTCGACATTTTTTGCTACCTTCCAGCCCTGGGTTCTTCTGTCCATTTAAGACATAGTAATCCAACCCCTACAGCAGGTGGCACTAGAAAGAATCTGCTTCACAGAAGAAACACAGAAGCATATGTTACGTAGTGCTATAATAAAGCATTTTATCATCTAATATCATTGTACTTCACAGACCAAGGCCCATGGGGGAAACTTACGCATAAGTATTAGGTACAGTCTTTGACTGACTAGCATCCTAAATTTATTCACTACAGAATTAGACGCCAGGCCACTAGTTGTATCCTTATAAATGTGAATATTTCTTTAAACGTAGTGAGGATGTGGGGCGAGAAAAGTCAAAAAAACTTTTCCCAAACAACATTTGTAATCGTACCACTCCTCCCATCAGTCATCAGGCTAATATTAAACTGGCAGCACGCTTCCTGTTTCAGTGAAGTGACTTTCAGAGGCAAAGTGCACTATTGTTTTCCTGGCATTGATAAACAGGCTGTGGGTTTTTTCACTCTTACTGCAGTGATTACTTACTGTCATAATTTAGACATGAGGAAAAATTACTACTAGCTTCTAGTTCATCACTTCTTAGCTGTAGCTTATATAGTATGCATAGGAAAGCCCTAAAAAACAAAGGCTCATAGTAAAGGAAACTGATCTGTTCCAATAGATGTTGCATTTTCATCTAGTGACAGTACTAGTCACAACTGAGTCGAAGTTGGGGAACAGGAGTGTTTTATACCCTTTAAAAACTTTTTTGGGTTATAGTTAAAAAATATTTTAAAGCCTTTCCCCTTAGGTCACAGATAAAATTATAACCACTCAGGGGGAAAAAACAAGATGTCATTGTGGGCAGCTCAGAAAATAGCTCCTCAATATGCAGTCAAAAAAGCAAATAAAATGTATGTTTGCTTGTTTACACACACACACAAACACACACATTTTTTGGACTGTTGCTGTGGATTGAATTGAATGAACTATAAAATAATTCTAACTATTGTAATGTCAATGATACACCCTCATCACATGGAATACTATATTAAGTTCTGGTCATGTCCTCTTAAAAATGATTTAGGGGAAGTCAGAGTCCAAAGACAGGCAATGAAAATTATTCTGGACATGGAGAGACTTTGTGTGAGGAAAGACTGAAAAGATCAGGGCTGCTCAGGTTAGAAGGGAGACATGACAGATGTACATAAAATAATGATTAGTCTAGAGACGGTCAAATGGAAGGTCCTTATTTATTCTCAGACTCAATGAAATTGAAAAGCATCCATATAAAATTGGTACAAGGAAATGCGTGTGTGTGTGGGGGGGGAGGGTTTACACAACACGTAATTAGCCTGTAGAACTCATTGCCGCAAGGCCTGATTGAATTTAGTTGGATTCAGAAAAAGACTAGATACTTGTGTGGATAATGAGAGCATCCACAGTTAGGTTAAAGTATATAAAGGGATATAAACATTCATGCTTTGGGGCATAATACAACACTAACCACTTGGGGTTAGGAAGAAATATTCCCTATGATCAGCTACTGTGCAATTGCCCATTATGGGAGCTTACATCTTCCTCTGAAGAATCTGGTATTGATCACTCTGAGACTGGATACTAGAGTGGGTGGACAGCTGCTTTGATTGAGTATTTGACTGTCAATAACATACATAGTTAATTACACAGCAGCAGATTTTAGTGTTAAATTGGTGGATGGTTGTGTTCAGAACAGTCTGTCGGTTTGAACTTTAAGCCCTCACAACTAGAGTGAGAAAGAAGTGCCTGAGAAGCACCCAGTCCAGACTTTCCAATCCCCTCTCCCAAATTCACATTGATTCTGGCAAGTCTATAGCTGCTTATACTCTTCATAACTATCTTCATCTTGTGTGTTTCTGGCTGGAAAAACATTTATTTAAAACACATCACTATGCAATTGATACTGCATTCTTAGGTGCAAAATGTGTGATTTGTTTACCTTTGTGTCTGCACGAGGAGAGGAGAGGATGCTGCACAGCAAAGCAAAATAATGTTACTACAAAGCAGCATAAGAAACTGTTTGCCACTGTTTTGTGTCTTTCTAATTCTGGCTTATTTGACAAATGGTGTTAGTGCAAATTTGACAGTGATCTTTTCTGATCAGGTGCAATGCAGAGAATGAGTGATACCAAATATTTTACATTGCATTTTTTTAACCAAGTAAGTAACTCTGTCAGGCCAAGTCTACACGTGGCAATTTTAGCAAAAGTGCTGTCAACAGGTTAGCCAGGCTGATGGGAGCCCTAGTGTAGTGAAGGCTCTGGCAGCAACCAGTGTTTAAAGTACCACAAGCTGATTTAATTCACCTACAGGAAGGCACTAGTGTCTTGCCTATATTAGCATAGGCGCCGACTCCATGGGTGCTCCAGGGCTGGAACATGCACTGGCAGTAAGCTCCCCCACTTCCCTCCAGGGCCTCCAGTCTGCCAGCAACCCCATCAATCAACTCCTCCCCATCCCTCCCAACCAGGGCCTGTGCAAGGATATTTTGCACCCTAGGTGAAACTTCCACCTTGCACTTCCCCTCCCCTCCCTCCGAAGCATCACTTATTTCAAAATACTTTCAAAAATATACCCTTTTTAATCACATACACTTCCTTCCTTCATTCTTTCATATCAAAATCTACTACATTTTACTCTACCTTTAGAATATCCAATTATTGTTATGAATAACATTTATAAAATTAGAATGGCGGATACTCCGTCATACAACAACTGACAATATCAGTATGACAAATTTCAACAACCTACCCACACATATTTGCACATAAACATATACACACAAATACTTAACATACACACGCAGTTGACACAAAGTATTAGCGGAATGATGCAGCAGCGCTTGCCAGGGTCTTAGATCTGAAACAACTCAACAAAAATAGTTAGCCTCAGTTGACAACCTCTGAAAACTAGTAAACTTAGCATTATAAACAGCCTGTCAGAACGGGTAACGGCTGCGTGCGATGAGAAAAATGACGTCCTTGCCACTTTGTACCATAGTGAAGCAGTACGCTTGTGCCCGCAATGCAGAGCTGGCATAGGCTATAGCTCTCATGTACGAGAGAATGGCAAGTTAAAATGCACGTTCAACATTTCTCTTTTCTTTATTCATTCGTTTTCCAGCAATAGTGTAAAAAAAAATTTGGGGCACCATTTTTTGGCGCTCCCAAATCTTGGCACCCTTGGCAGCCACCTAGTTCGCTTAGTGGTTACACCAGCCCTACTCCCAATGTCTCCCACCCACAGCGATTAGGGTGACCAGACATCCCAATTTTATAGGGACAGTCCCGATGTTTTGGGTTGTCTCATATAGGTACCTATTACCCCCAACCCCGTCCCAGTTATTCACACATGCCGTCTGCTCAGCCTAGCCATGATCTGGTGTTCCGCGGCAGCTGGAGATCCTCGGTGGGGTGACCAGCTGTCTCGATTTTATAGGGACAGTCTTGATTTTTGGCTCTTTTTCTTATATGGGCTCCTATTGCGCTCCACCCTGTCCCAATTTTTCACATTTGCGGTCTGGTCACCCTAGGGCTGAAAGAGGCAGGGGGAGGAACAGGGAAGGGGGCGTGCTTGGGGGAGGGGGTGGATTTGGTGGGAAGAGGGGGGCAGGGGTGGCGTGGGGATTGAGTACTTCCCAGCCCTGGAGGAAGCTGGTACCTATGTACATTAGGGCTCCCACCAATAGCAGCAAGGCTGGGAATATTTTGCTAAAATTCCCTGCTGTAGCTAAGACCACCGTGACCTGGAGGGCTGTAAACAGGGAGCTTGAGTCATCATTGCTGGAGTCAATGGCAGTTTTGCCACTGTCTTCAGGGGGAGCGGAATCAGGCCCATGGCTTATCTGCCCACACAATGTGGCTAATGCTTGATTGGTAACAATGCTTACCAATCAGCCTGGTTGGTGGCCTGGCCTGGCACTCTTGTTTTTGTTTGGTTGGGTTTTTGTATTCTAGAGAGTAGCCCATAAACAAACTTAGCTGAGTAACCATCTGGCTGCTGCACCTTCCTTTTAGCTCTGGGCAGGAGGACATCTCTGGGTGTGTTACCTGACTTGCTGCTGGTCCTATTCTATGTGCGTGCCCTCTGGACACTACCTCCTGCTGAAGCACTATGAGGCCACTGCCCAGATTTCCCCAACCTGCACTGATACAAACCTGCTTAGCCAGAATGGGAGCTGTAGACACACACACAGTTGTGTTGGGGAGCAAAAAAGGCTGATGTGTGAACGTAACTCAGCCACGTTTGTTCTAACCAGGTCAGATGAGTAGTAAACTACTTATAAATATCCACTGCTGGGCCTGTAGTGAACACAGGGCCTTATGATTCAAGAGCTGTGGACTTTCAAAGTGCTGATTGTTACTTTACAGCTTAGAGTTGGAAGAGAAAATGATGGTTTGGAGTTCACTTTATCAGAGACTGTCATGCACGCTCAGGAATGCCGCAGCTCAATTGCCTGGCTGAGCCAAAAGCTAAATAGTTTCAAAAGTTTATTTCCTGGCTTTATGGCAACTCCGTCTTTTTATTTATTTTCACTATATGTCCGGTGTGCTAAAAATAGTTTTGGAAGCCATCACCGTTGCATAGTGGGTAACAATGACAAGCTTCAATCCTATCAGTTTGGAATTGAACGGTGCCTCTTTGGCCAGATCACTTTTTATGCTCTTCCCATTTTTTTTTTCCTTTTTCTGTGAAAGTGTTTCGAACAGTTCAGAAGAGTTGACAGTTCACGTTGTCACCTTGAAAAGGCAGTTATCACAGTTAATCCACCCTCCAAGGTTTTTCCTCAGGATAATGATTGTTTCGGTGATTCATCTTGCAGTCCCTGCCCTTCCTTATTCGCACAAAATATCCTCCTCCCTGCAATATTTCTGGGTCAGGCTTGTGCCATGCATGTGATTTCCTCTTGGGCATGCAGACAAAAAAAAGAGGTCAGACTTCCCCAGGTTGGCCTACCTAACTGCAGCACATAGGTCATTCCAAGTGTCGCTAATGGGATAGTCTCAGATCGGTGACTATTTGCAGGGCTGCAGTAGAGTATCCTGCTTTGAGCAGGGGGTTGGACTAGGTGACCTCCTGAGATCTCTTCCAACCCTAATCTTCTTCGATTCTATGATTTGTGTGAGGTGGAGTTCATTTTTTGTCTTGCTGGGAGAGGGGGGAAACAGTGCTTCTGTTGTTGTGCTGGAAAATTTCACTGCTTCTGTCCTCAGTGGAAAACAGTTATCACCAGCACATCCTGACATGTAATTTGCCTCATTAATTACTGTCTAACATTGGCTTAGTGCTTATGGTGCATTTCTGAGGTACTTCAAGAGGGCTGTGGTTCTTTAAGGAAACATAATTCACAGATGGAAAACAAAATCCCAAACCTGGAAGTTTCTGGCACAATTGAGTCAAGTTTTACAGCATATGAAAAAATACAATGTGAATGGGGCTTAAAACCAGTTTGAAAGTGTCCATTGGGGAGGTAGGACACAAGATTAGAAGTCAGGAGCCTCGGGGTTTGTTGTTGTCTCAAACTCACTCTGTGCCATCTCTGTTCTGCAGTGTAATGCGTAGTATCTTTGGATGGCAAGTTCTGCATGTTGGCAAATACAACATACTGCAATATAGTTTTGTAGAGTGTACAATGGATGTTTCTTCATAGGATAAAGAGTCAGCAGGAACTTGGTGACTCAGTCAAGGAAGCAATTCCGCCTTGTGAGGGAAAGAACTCACTTGGGAAACTGACAAAGCCTTTTGGCTTGTCAAGATGTCAAGTTACTGTGTTCCAAGCTAGGGTGTGGCTCTACGGTTCACCCGCTTGCCCTGTGGTCACATCCCATGTGGACCATGCTACAAGGCAGTAAAATTGCTGTGAGATAGATTCACACCCTGGCTTAAAGCACAGTAACTTGCCATGCAGACAAGCTGTAGACTAAGAAAATCAGCCTTTTGAAAGTTTAAGTGATGGGTAATCAGATGGAAAAACCAAAGACAGAGAACTCTGAACTCCACCCATATAGTAAATTAGAAGAATTCAGTGAGCTTTGTTACCCTTTTCATACATCACATTACAAAATCCACCAGATTATGTTATATGTGGAAAACAATATATTTTTGTTCAAACAACAGGAAGCACAGAGTTAACAAAACTTACCAGCAAAGGTTTTGTATTACTCATGTATCATGAAAATCTACATTCTTTAAACATCTATTGCAGCAATCAACCCTTCTGCTGAAAAGAGAGAACTTATGTGGTTTATTTTCTCTCCTGCAAACTGCAGGGGTTAAAGGAACAAGTTTAGAGCCTGCGTTTTAGCAATGTCAGCTGGACATTACATTTAGAAGTTTTATTCCAGCTAGGTCCTTATATGTGAACCTGTTTTGTTCTGGCTAGACTTACTCTTTGCAGGTGTGCATAACTGGACACAAGGTTATCTTCTTCTCTTCCTTCTGATGTATGTTCAGTCTCTCTTCATGGTTTGTTCTGATCCTCATGTATTTTCAGACAATTCCACAGTTGGATTTGGTCATTGGAGGAACCAGCAGGAATCCAGGGACAACAGTCAGCTGTCTGAATAATCCTCTTGGGGTGCAGAGATGTCTTCTTCTCCACCAGAAGGGTAATTCTGCCTCTCTAAATTAGGGCTGATTTACCAGTTCTCAACTCTTGCTAACTAGACTCCAGGAGGAATTTGTGTTTCCTAGACTAGGTTTTTTAACTTTGCATTTACCTGTATAGTTAAGTGCAATCTAATTTTGCTGAGCCATAGGCTGCAGCTTTTCCTTCACCTCCCCATCTTCACTTTCACAGTTTCTCTTCTTCTGACTTCTCCCTCTTTCAGAGTCCCATTTCTGCTGCTTTCTGACCTGCTTTATCTTAATTCTTTACCCTTTCTTGAACCTGAGACCTCTTTAAGCTGCTTCCTTCCTAAAAAACAAACAAAAACCCAAGTCCCCCAAAATCCTGTAGCTAATGAATGCATAAATGAGAAGATCTCGCTTTCTTTCTCTTCTTCGGGAAGTTTCAGTAAATGGCCATGTCATATTATATAGAGGATTCTTCTAGTCACATCTAGGAGCCCTCAGCTAGTATATTCCTTATTCTTTACTCCCTACTTTGTCCAGGTTTAAGCTAAATTTAAGCTAAAATCACATTAAAACTTATTTCACCAGTTTTAAAAACATGATCCTATAGCAAAAAGTATTTCTATCCTCCCCCCAATCAAACGTGTGTGTGTGTGTGTGTGTGTGTGTGTGTGTGTGTGTGCGCGCTAAGCAATGGGCTCCTACCTCCTACACTTAACTACTTACCTAACTTTCTCCAGGTTTCCATTAGCTCATTTTCTTCTTTCACTCAGTATAGCTGTAGATCACAGTAAAACTTATAGAAAGGCACCAAGCCAAAACTACAGCCTAAACCCATAGAAACGTTGCCCCCAAGCTTTTAACCATAAAGACCCTTACAGTAGCTACCCTAACTCTTCTTGCTCAGCCCCCATTATATGTCATGGGCCCTCCTCTAAAGGAAAGAATCCTTCTCTGGGGCTTTTAGATGAGACAACGCCAACGTCATGAGCACAGATGGTCATTAATGGTTACATGGCTAGTAAGGGGGGGGGGAAATGTCTTTAATCTCTTTGTCCTATTTCAACTCATGTAACTGCATTCTAGCTATAGATCCTCCCCCTACCATTTCTGCCGGATCAAGTATTCACTTTCACTGCCTGCCCTAAGCAGAGCTGTGCTGTTAGTATGGTAGTCAAGCTGCCATGTGCCACCCTAGAAGTAGCTGATTCTCACCAAACTGCTCTCAAGGGTAGGGATGAGAGGATGGGCCCTTGACATGGGTTGAAGGGAGTAAAGGAGAGAAGGGGGCTTAGAAAGAGGGTCACAACTGGGCACAGAGGACAAGCCTCACACAAAGTGTTCAGTCCTGTCCTGAGCAGATTGTCCCGGCTCTGACACTGTAGCAGCCCGTGTGTGACCGGCTGGCCGTGGCAGTGAAGGATCCTGGCCGGCAGGGGCCAGGCGCCCGGGGGAAGCTGATTGCCAGGCCCGCTAGCTCCGCCCTGGAGCTGGAGACGCGGAAGCGGAGCCGCGAGGCCCAGGCTGGGAAGCGGCCGGGGTTGGGGGATGAGCGGCGAGCTGCTCATGCTGGACTGCCTCGTCCACGTCTTCTCCTACCTGGAGGCACCGGATCTGCTCCGCGCTGCGCGAGTGAACCAGGTACCCGGCTGGGGCCGGCTCGGCTCCAGCGTCCGCAGCCGCGCCCCTTTGGCGGGACACGGGCGGCGTCTGCTCAGCCCAGCCCTGGGGGGCTCCCCCTGGGGAGCGCTGCGGAGCCCGTGTCCTTTCCCCGGACACATCGCGCCAGGCTGGGCGTGCCCTGGCGCTGGAGGGGCCTTTGCAAGCCCATGTCCTAGAGCCCCGGGTCTCAGCTGAGCTGCCCTAGCGCTTCTCGCCACTCCCGGGGATGCCCTTTCCCGCCCAAATATCACTGGTTCCTGCCCCCGCCCCCGGGAATTCCCTGCCCCGCCCCACTGAGCAAACCCCGGGGGGGAGCCTGCTTCCCACACAATGTGCCGACTGGCCCTGGGAGGTTTGTTTTGCCCTGACGTTTAGAAACCTCAGCAGAGCCGCCACCGGCACCAGCTGTCTGAGCTGTGAAATTGACAGCGCGCTGGAGCAAACGAAACCCCTGTATATAATGGAAACCACTTCAAGCCAGGGGGTGCAGCAATTAGGGTGACCAGACAGCAAGTGTGAAAAATCGGGACAGTGGGCGTGGGGTAATTGGAGCCTATATAAGAAAAAGACCCAAAACCAGGATTGTCCCTATAAAATTGGGACATCTGGTCACCCTAGCAGCAGACCCTCTCTCTCCCCCCCTCCCCCTTCCACCGCCTAGAGGAGCACACGCAGGTCCGGAGAGAACTATCAGGACTGCACATAGTGTTCCCTCCCCACCTTTCCTGACCACTGGTAATGAGCCTCCCGCTTGAGCCAGCCTTTCTTTCACCTCCATCATCGCCCCACTCTGATTCATGTTCTGGGCTGCAGCCCTAGCCCCTCTGAGAGATCACCCACCCACCAGCCTGCAGGTATTCTCTTCTCTTGTCTTTGCCTGGCTCCTGTGGCAGAAGATCTGTGTATAGCATGCTATCACATCCAAACTCCCTGTGCTGCATCCAAGCCATCCTGCGGGAGGCAGCTGTGGCCAGAGGGTGGGAGGGTCAGGGCAGAGAATGAGGCAGGAGAGGATAAAAAATGGAAGGCAGTGACAGCCTGCTGCAGGATCTAACCTCCCCTAGCAAACACCATCCCGTTTCTGCAATATGGAAGCACATAGACTCCTGCCTATCTCCCATGCCTGCTCCTACTCTGTGGGGATGCGCAGATCTTGAGGGAGAAATTAGGGACTTGTACTTAGTGAAACAAAATGTCACTTGCTCCCGAGTCCTGCTAGTGAGCAGAGCATGGATCAAGTTTGGGCTTGGGTGTAGAGTCACTACAGCAGCTGTATGCCAGTTGGGGATCCCCTTTGGATTCTCCAGAATGACTTGACCAGGTGGAAGAGTTAGTCTGTCTTATTTCACACTTGATGCAACGCTCTGCCTATCCCATGTGATCTACAGTAATGGGTTATCAGCGATAATTGTAACCAAAAGACTGATCATCTCCACTGGAATAGAGAGGAAGCAATATCTACCAGGTAAAGGACAGCACTGGGAGCCAGACAATTTGGGCTTTTTGCCTTGCTCTGCATAAAACTCCTGTTTAACTTTCAATAAATTTCTTAACTGGTCACTAAGTTCCCCATTTAATATATGGAACTCTGACTTTCCTACCTCACCGGAGAGTAGTGAGGCTAAATTCGTTAATATTTGTAAAGTACTTTATGATCGCTGGCTGGAAAATTCTATAAAATGCAAATTCTAAGAGCTAAGATGACGGTTGGCAAAGTTCAGGAGATTTTTTTTAGTTGAGCCAGTTCAGAACATGCGCACTGAGTACAAAGTCTTGAGTAAACCCATCCTATAGGGAATTGGAGGCAGGGGGAGAGAACAGTTAAAAATACCAGCTTGACGTTTCAACTTCTCTGCTGTCAAGAATCCAGCTGCAGTGTGCAGTCCATCCTGCTGTTGCTCTGTCCAAATGGAAATGCTCTGTCCAAATGAATGTTTGTCGCTTACAGTGTGTTCAGAGTGCAGCTGTGCATATGGTGCCTGGTATGAGCAGTAGGATTGCATTAGACCCATCCTGCATACCTTTTAAACTTGATACATCAAATTGGCACTTCCCTTTATATACTTGAGGCCTCCTGGAGGGACCTGACAGATACCTGTGTTGAGATGTCATCCACCTTTTAAGAATCCAGTTGCCATGTTTTAGGTTGGCAAGAGATCAAGACTTTGCTTTGTGTTTATGTGTCATATGTTTATACACATGTGTTATGTGTATAAACACATGACACATGTGTTATGTGTCATGTGTTTATTATGGCCACTGTTGGCCCCATATTTATAACCTTTGTTCCTCTATTTTTGTCCTTGTAGCTCCTCAATCTGTTCTTTTCATCTGCAGGTGGCAATAACTCATTTTAATGTTACAATATTAGCCTGCTTTTCTGTTTTGGATTGCTTTTACTGTGCTTCTGGACTCAGCACCTTAAGTACCTAGATGGTGCAGAATGGCTTTTTAAATAGTTATATGGCTTTTAGTATGGAGAAGTTATCAGACATACAGATAAAGCATGTGTACACAAACACTGAAGGGAATGTCAACAAAATACAATCTTGAATAGTTATCTAGCACATTTCTGAATCAGTAGTATACTCCATATTACTGTGTTCTGTATGACTTTTTAATATGCTACACTGAATGTACAGTGGGTGATTTAAACTGAACTGTTAACAATCCTATGCACTATCGATATCTGATCACACACATTCAGCTTAATGGATCTTGTAAAAATGAGTTTTTACTCTCCGTTTGATGTTATTTCCCCTAGAAGCAAGTTAGTTGGATGTTCTAAGCTTAGATGTTTATTGATCTTTCATGTCACAATGATTATTTTCAAATTTTAGGATCGAGCCTGAACTACTAAAGAGCTTGCTAGGCCAGTCCTTGTACGTATGTCCAAATTTACAAAATTTTGTTCATGATTGTAACCGCATAATTCCTATAAAAATCAATGTAAAACTATAACCAATTAATTGATTTGAAAATTCCCCCTTACTGTGTTGTACTAAACATTCAAACAAAACGTAAACTTAAAAAGAGTGATGATGCAAAGAAATGGGGGTGCACGGCAGACCTAGAAAGATTTCCTGGTCACCTTTCTCTCTCCAGTGACTGATGTTATCTTCTCTTTTCTGTCTGTCACAGTAACACTGAAAAGTCTGAACTGCAGCTTCCTTCATTCTAAAATGTCGTCTTTCTCCCTTTCCTTTGTAACAGGCATGGAACGAAGCCGCAGGCACGTCTTCCCTATGGAGGTGAGTCTAGGTATTTCATGGAGTCCAGTCTAGGTATTGTAATAGTTGACAAGCTGCAAGCCGATCTTTTCGGGGCAGAGTGGGCACTGTCTGGGGGGTTCCCTGCTCAGTGTCCCGCCCTGGCATTCTTCCATAGCCACCTTTTTAGTAGGCCTTGGTTCCCATTTTGGTACCTCCTTTCATAAGAAAGTGGTCATTGGTGTTCCTGTGGTTGGGCCCTTTCAGAGGCTTCATGGCTAGCAAGTTCAAACAGACCAGTCCTGCGAGGTGCTGAACATCAACTTGGGTGCCTTCACCCCCACTGACTCTGATGGGGACTGAGAGAACCCAGTCTCTCTTGGGGCACACACACAATGAAAAACATGGAAATACTTGAGGTAACAAAGTCCTGTGGCACCTTAAAGACTAACTATAAAGTTTTGAAGCATAAGCTTTCGTGGGCTAATACCCACCGACGAAGTGGGTATTAGCCCACGAAAGCTTATGCTTCAAAACTTTATAGTTAGTCTTTAAGGTGCCACAGGACTTTGTTACCTCTGCTATTCCAGACTAACACGGCTACCTCTCTGATTCTATGGAAATACTTGTGATTCAGGAATTTTAACAACATAAAGTCGAAGAGCATACAACATGGTGGACAAAGAACTCCCAGGCTTGATTGTAAGGCAGGTATATGTGTACACACCCTTTTTCACCCCACCAGTGTTTGGGTTCCATTCCCATTAGTGGATATGAAACTATAGCCACGTTGTACAAACACCACCTTATTTTAATAACTTAGATTGTTACTGCTCTGCGATAAGAGCAGCCCTCCAGTGCTTTGGGCATCCTGGATACTCTTGTTACCCCAGCAGAAATGCAGTTAACATAACTTAATTGACATCCTTATTAGCACAGTCTCAGGCTAGCCTATGGCCTCACTGCTACATTCTAACTGTTATAAAGGTGTTCCTTCTAAGTGAAGTACATTGACAAGGCAGGGTGCACAACAGGGTGACCAAATAGTAAGTGTGATAGGGATGGGGGGTAATAGGCACTTATGTAAGAAAAAGCCCCAAATATCAGGGCATCTGGTCATACTAGTGGAGAAGCTTCTGCTGCCATCCACTGGGCTGTATCTATTCAGCAGACAAATACAAGGCCTTTGGTCTGCAGGCTGGCACCTTTCATTAGCACATTTATTTTTAAATAATTTAAAAGAAAATGAATAAATTCCAGGATTAGGAAAGAACAGATCAGTTCAAGTTCTGGGAGCATTTAGCACTACTGGTTGGGAGCACTGGTAGGTGGGTGTTTACTCTCACAGGGACATTTTCATCTAGGTGATCGTATTTTGAGCTTACAAACTTTGGTTTTGTGTAGTCAAATTCTCCAAAGGTCAGGCACTCCCTTATAGAGGTTGGTGATATCTTAGAGGAAAGTCACATCTTTCCACAAGTGCCTTTATGGGGAGTAGAAATTGTGCTTTTTGGGCCTGATCTTTTGCCTAAGAAAGTCAGTGGGAAAGCACAGGCTGACTCAAGTGCTCCCGAATCACATCCACTCTGGGGATTGCTGTAAGTCTCTCACTGACTGTCCATACTTCAGGAAGTCACACTTTCACTCAAACAGTTCTAGAATGCTTTCTCCGATGCATTATCTGCAACTGGGCTTTGGGTTTTTGTTTTTTTTAACATTTCAGCATGTTGCAGTGAGCAAAATAGTGGAGGCAGACAAATTGATGTTTGTGCCCTCAATCCATGCTGGCTTTTCCTTATTTCCATCTCTTCATATTTCATGATGGTGACTGCAGGGTTTTGTTTTATGACTAGGGAGGAATTCCCTTCCTCCACTGCTGCATTTAAATTCCCCAAGTAAATAACAAAATCATGCTTTTACCCAGGACAAATATATGGATGTACCTAGCTAGTGACATCCACCAAATGTGAATAGTTAAGAAAAGTGTTGCAGAATGACCATCCCCTACCTTTAACCAAATAGCATCACCTTTATGTTTTACAGAAGGATGTGCCTAGATCGTTGGACCTTTTGCAATATTTCCAACCTGACTCCAGGTGTGCTAACATGGAAACTGTACTATCTCCACCGCTCCAAACTTGAGCATGAAATGGCATCCGGCCGGCCATCAGCTGACTATGTATGTCGGTCCATGAGGGGGCATAAAGGTATGTGAGAAAACGGTAAAAAGAATGGTTACTTCTGTTGTTGTAAGGTGTTTTGTACAAATGGATCGAACCCCTTATGGGATCTAGGCAGACAATTGCTTTATAAATTAGCAATAAAAACTTTAGCAGCCTGCAGAACTGTTGTTCCCAGTTTGAACCTGCACTTTTTTTAAATCCCACAAATCCAAAAGGTGGAGTTTTACTGGTACAAAACCATGAGGAAAATCTTCAGATTCAGTTGAAGCACCTTGGAAAATTAGTCTTATGGTATGATGGGGTGTGCACATTCTCAGGAGAACAGGACTCTGAACATTTTTAAATTGCTAGCTTCATCCCATAACATTTTGCAGAAAATGTCTTCTTCAAAGATGGTGACATAAAACCAAATAAATATGTCATCTGTTATTCCATGCTAGTTAAATAGATTCTCTCTTCACTGATAACTATGGCCGGATTTTTAAAGGGAGTTAGTTGCCTATCTTTATCTTTAGACACACATATACCTTTTAAAAATCTGACCCTATATCCTCTTGAGTTGCATGTTACCTTCAGTAAAGTCCCAATTAAATAGCAGTCATAAGAATAAGACTGGACTCTGGATTCCACACACAAATAAAAGTAGAATCTAATTTATTATGTTCCCTTCAGATAGCAAGAAATGAAAGGGTAACTTGCACTAACTCAAGCCATGAAGGCATCATATTGTAAAACCAACTAGATTGCAAGTTTTTGAATACATCATATTTTCACTCAAACAGTAAGATTGTCAAGCAAAGGGTTAACTGTTTTAACTAAGGCAATTTTTATTACTACTCAGGTATTATGCTGAAGAGTTATTTGCTGAAATAAATGTTTAATCATCTCGTCACTATAGGGGATAATTTGAGATTTATTTTCTCTCCTGCAGACACTTTTGTTGTTGCATGAAAAAAATATTTTATTTTGACTGAACATGTTTTGGATAACAGCGTGGGCTACACTAATAAGTGTTAGTCATCATAATCATGAAAAATGGAACTCTGTATCTACTGTTACTCTGACTATTAGGAACAAACTACTAGGTCGTGTTTGAAATTGCAGAATGATAACGTGCCAGGAAGCAATCCAGACCTCCCCAGATTTGCATCCCCATTCTGCTTAATGCCATTAGTCTCCTATTCAATGCTTTGCTGATTAGGGTGAGCATGAAATCAGTTGATGGTCATACTGATTTTTTTATTGCAGGTAAAATAGTTGGTATGGCTTATCTCTCAGACAATGAGCACATATTTGGTGCTGGAAAGCTGAGGTCTGTGGTTTGCATTGCATCTACTGATGGCACTATCCGAGCATGGCAGGTCCAAGAGGTGAGATGCACACTCTTTACAAGTCCAGTGTCACAATCAAGAGTATTTATACCATCATTTAAAAAAAAATTATGTCTCCTACTCCTCTTATATGATTTGTTGTTCTAGAATAGCTCTAAATCCTCAGAAGACAATAGTTAAAATACAGGTCAAACATTGCCCATGCTTTTCAATTCAAACTGAGTGAACTGTTCCAAAAATACAGATGCCATAAGAAAGTGAGGAATACTTGTAGCACCTTAGAGACTAACTAGTTTATTTCAGCATAAGTTTTAGTGAGCTATAGCTCACTTCATCGGCTGCATAGAATGGAACAAAAGTAAAATGCATTTATACACACAGAAAGAAAAGAAAAAAAATTGTACATTAGCATACCAATTCTAAGATGGCTGTTAAATGTAGATGGTCCGTTATCACTAGGAGGAAGATACACCTTTTGAAATGGAGATCTGTAGTCAGTAACTCAGGAAATGCAATTAATTACTGTAATGAGAGAACCAATCTGAACTTCTGTTAAGCCCTTGGTTTATAGTATCCAATTTGAAAATTAATTCCAGTTCCTCAGTTTCTCGTTGGAGTCTGTTTTGGAAGTTTTTCTGTTTCAAAACTGAAACCATCAAATCTTTAATGGAATGGCCAGGAAGACTGAAGTGTTCTCCTACTGGTTTTTGAATGTTATGATTCCTGATGTCAGATTTGTGTCCATTTATTCTTTTGCGTAGAGACTGGCCGGTTTGGCCAATGTACATAGCAGAGGGGCATTGCTGGCACATAATGGCCTTTATCACATTGGTCGATGTGCAGGTGAATGAGCCTCTGATGGTGTGGCTGATGTGATTAGCTCCTATGATGGTGTCAGTTGAATGGATATGAGGACAGAGTTGGCATCGGGCTTTGTTACAAGGATAGGTACCTGGGTTAGTGTTTTTGTTGTGTGGTGTGCGGTTGCTGGTATTTGTTTCAGGTTGGGGGGCTGTCTGTAAGCGAGCACTGGTCTGTCTCCCAAGATCTGTGAGAGTGTCGGATCATCTTTCAGGATAGGTTGTAGGTCTTTGATGATGTGTTGGAGAGGCTTAAGTTGGGGGCTGAAGGTGACAGCTAATGGTGTTCTGTTATTGTCTTTGTTGGGTCTGTCCTGTAGTAGGTGGCTTCTGGGTACTCTTCTTGCTCTGTCAATCTGTTTTTTCACTTCCCCAGGTGGTATTGTAGTTTTAAAAATGCTTGGTAGAGATCTGGAAAGTGTTTGTCTCTGTCTGAGGGACTGGAGCAAATGTGGTTGTATCTTAGAGCTTGGCTGTAGACAATGGATCGAGTGGTGTGTTCTGGATGGAAGCTGGAGGCATGTAGGTAAGTGTAGCAGTCAGTAGGTTTCCGGTATAGGATAGTGTGTATGTGCCCATCATTTATTAGCACAGTTGTGTCTAGGAAATGCCATAAGGTGGCTAGTATGTAAATAAGGAAGGTGAAATACAGATAATCCAGCTTTTGTTCTCAGTGTCATCTTTCTAATGTTATGCTGGGGGAAACTGTGCTATTTTTTAATGTATAGAAGAGAACACTCAGTAGTTTTGGTTTTGGGGCCAAACCTAGATCTTAAATCTCTTTCCCACCCACACTGCATAGTGGCCAAACCTCATCTTTTTTTTTATTTATATAAAAACACTCCTATTATTTCATTTCATTTCCTTGGCAAGAGCTAATTCAGCTTGACTTTTAGCAATTCTCACTTTATTCCTACCTTTTTTTTAACCTCTACAATATAGCTTTGTTTGCTGACCCTTTTTCCATTCCCTATAAGCTCTCTGCTTCCTCCTAAAAATCTTTTTTGAGGTGACTATTCATCTAGGTGTGTCCTGAGCCTTTCCCTTCAAGTTTTGCAAATTTCAGATAGTTTTTGTTTGGTTGATTCAATGAAGTGAGCTATAGCCCACGAAAGCTTATGCTGAAATAAACTAGTTAAGTCTCTAAGGTGCTACAAGTATTCCTCGCTTTCTTTACGGACACAGACTAACACGGCTGCTATTCCTGAACATAAATTATGAGAGCCAGACCGTTGTAAACATGGTTGAAGAAATGAGTGCAATAATATGGCAAACTTTTAAGTTACCTGGCGCCAGTATTGGCAGCATTTACCCCCTACAAACCTTTGCCATGTAGTATTGCACACCTACATTTTGCATGCCTGTTGAATGGTAAATCAATGGACAGTGACCAGTAACATCAATTATCTGACATGCACACCCAATTTCTGACTGATTTACAACACTGTTTGTCACTGTTGAGTTCAGCCCAGGATGTCTGTGTCAGTTACAACAGGATAGAACTTGACCTGTGGAAACAAGCAAGTGCAACTCCGCTTGCATGAGTTGACCCGAACAGAATTATGCCAAAGATGAGCTGGGCCACTAGAATCAAATCTTGCGATAGATGACTTGTGGAAGTGTGCTTGGTCTCCACTTCATTCTTATGAACATTAGACCACTTCAGAACCCACCATCCATATAGGCAGAGTGAACTGCTATTGGAAGTTCCTGCTCAGGAGAGACCCAGGACTTCAGTAGCAAAGGGTATTGTATTGTAGGTCCAAACAGGAATTTGCATAGCAAGGTAGCAAATGTTGCTGTGTTGTCTGCTTGCATGTACATGTGGCTCTAAATGTGCTTTTAATTCTCAATGCAGACCAGTTTGTGATGATACCCTAAAGATGGTAGGGACAAGGAAAGAGAATAGGGGAGAAGGAAGATTTAAGAACTATTGCAAATTCTTACTATCAAGTGGGGGTGAAGGAGTAGAATTTTCCAGTCCTATGGTCTGCAGAGTCATTGGGTGTGGGGAAAACCCGTGAGATTTATGGTGCAAAGGAAACATCAGGTTATTTTAAATGATGTCATCTTTGGCAAGAGCTTCTTGGCTACAATTTAGGATTTTTGAAATACAATGGAGTAAGCTGAGTCATTATTAGAATCCAGTGGGAGGAGAAGGTTCCAACAAGGAGAAAATAGTGGCTATCTTGTTAAATGAAAATTATTTCAACACAAACACTGGAAAATACCAAGGAAATGTTATTGAAATAGGTAATATCTTCAATGGTATCTACATACAAAAGCAAGGGGGGGGGGGGAGAGTTGCATTATTGATAATTTAAATCTACTTAAAATGCCCATAAGCTGGCTCCTAACTGCATATTTTTGTTCAGGGTACACAGATATGGTCAAGTCCCTCCCAGGAAGTGCCATTTGTAAAGGTTATTACTGTCCCACAGTACAAACTAGCAATCAGCACGGATGCCTGTGGAACCATCAAAGTCTGGCATGGAGAAACTGGGGAAGAGCTTGCTGCATTCTCCACGTCGTCGTCCTCGTGCAGTCTGGTTACCTACTCAGTGAACAACAAGCTCTTCCTAACTGTAAGTAAACCGAGGTGACTGTAAATTAATGACCACTTATCTAACAAGATCGGCTGCACCTAGATAAGTGCTCACTTAAAAGAATGAAGAATACACTTCTGATATGATGCATTTTAAGCACTGGGAGAGAGGAATTAAAGGTACATAAAATGTATTGAAAGAGGCTTCAGGTGAAATCTGGGCCCCATTGGAATCAATGGCAAAACTTCAATTAACTTCAGCGAGGCCAGAATTTCATCCTAGAACAGTGTTAAAGAATGAATTATTCTTCACTAGGTGATCTGTGTTCTAGTACTTCATCCAATCTCAGTTCAAAAGTCTGCAGGGATGGACTTTGAACCACTAGACTGTGTGGATGTGTCTCTTCCATGGGCTTAAGTTCTCACCGCCTGGAGTTCTGATATTTAGCTTCAAATTTATTATTTTATTAACTTCATTCTTTTTCTGTTGATTGTAGCACAGTCATGCTCCTTTGTGTTGATACACTTGGGAGACCAGCATATCCCCTTCGAGTTACTCCTTACCCACATTATATTTAGTTCTTCTAACCTTTCCGCCAGGCCCTTTAATCATTTTTGGTTTCTCTTCCTTGGACTGTCATGAGTTTGTCTACTTCTTTTTGGAACAAAGTTTCTAGAACACCAGAAAATGCCACATACTAAGTTTTTATACAAATGTTTGTAATGTACATCTTCTGCCTTGCTAGTACAATGGGACGAGTACAGGTGCGCGAGGTGTGGAAGTACGCCAGAGCAGGACAATAGAATTTGTGCTTACTTTGGATAGGAATAGAAAAAGGCTTTAACTATAGTTGTCTCTGTGGGGCTTGTTCGGGAAGTGACTGTTTCAGCCCTCAGTGGAGTTAGCGCTGCTAGCGAGGGAATGAGTACTGCACATTCCTGTATGTCTCATGACTGCCGGGAACAGGGTTAAGAAATTACAGCACAGTGGCATTGCACTACTGCAGCAGCACTTGGTGGACTGGTGGAGAATTAAATTCCCACTTCAGAGACTGGAATCAAAGAAGTTGAATCATTAGGAAATCTCTCTCCACTGCCTTTCGCTTCTGCTGCTCCTGATATACAATACAATACAATAGAAGGTATCTAATTCACCACACTACATATAATAAGGTGGTTCATGCTGTATGCCAACTGCTGTAAGAACAGCTGTGTTGATCCCTAAAAATGAACTGAGCTTTTTTTTTTTTTTTTAAAGCCTCAGTAGGAAGTTTCCTTTTCTTTTGAATGGACTATGTAGGAGACTGTGCTCTGCGCATCTTGATGTGAGATGACTTTAGCCTTCAGGCTTGGTGCTGATAGTACCAAAGTTAAAATTCAAATGAGTCAAAAATGCTTGATGTCATGAGCACTAAGCCTTCAGATTCATATAAATTATTTTACAGAAGCTGGGATGTTGTAACCATGTTTCTTTCTTAATCATCTTTTCTTTATTGTAGGCGGCTACTGCAGGAGGTGCTATTTATACCTTAGACGTTCCTAAACTAAATCAGGTTTCATGTATTACAGCATTTCAAAACTCTAGCATTGATTTATTACTTTGTTCACCAGACAAGCAATGGCTAGTTGCTGGATCTAGCGCGAATGCAGATACATCTCCAAAGGTACAGTATGCTGTTTAAACTCTCACATAAAATTGAGAGCTGCATTTAAATATAGGGTCTCTACAACGTTTTAATGTAGTCTCTTGCCTTCCTCTTGATCTATTGGCATATATTAATATAGATTCAGCAGCATATATAGAACAATCTATACCTTCAAGTAGGAAAATATTTATTCTTCCTTTGTTAGAACATTTTCCTAATTAACTTAAAGAACTTGCCCTTCCTGAACAAAGTGCACAATGTATTTTATCCCATAAATCTTAATGGCATTACACAATTTAAAATGCAGCTTTCTGTTATAAAACTCTTCTTTTAATGCAACATGCTGAATTTGAAGATCTAAAAAAAATTTCTGGTGCAGGTAGAGCCTATGTAGCAATTTTTCATATCTACTACTAACAAATGTGAAAATTAGAAAAATAAAAATACTGGAGAAACTTTGCTGGAAGAGTGAACAAATAACTTGTTCTCAGCGTTGGGTATCTGCTGCACCTACTAGTTGCTGTCAAGCTCATGTTTACAGCATGAGAAATCTTACAACTGAATTTCCTTGTCAATGGCTAGGTTCAGCTAAATTCCAACAGGACACCTTTTTCATTTGAATTTGTTGATGGTAAAACTGAAATTGGCTTTTTTGGAAAGGGGGATATTTTGACAAATTTACATTGGCTTTCTGCTGGCTGCCTATGCGGACTTCCCTGGATTTAGGACCCCATATCTTCCAGGCCAGTTACTTCCCTCCTTTGCCCAATTCTGAGAGCCCCGACTGTGACAGGAGCTTGTGAATCAACACTCCTAGTCAGTTCGCCAGGTAGGCTAGAGATGCAGACAAACTGACCGTTATTTTCAGTTTCACTGCTGCCCACCACTAAATAGCAGCTGTGAAACTGACATGATGCTTAACTTGACCAAAATCTGGTCAATTTCACAACTGCTATTCAGTGATGCGCAGCAGTGATCAGGGTTTCCGGTGTCCCCATATCCACTGCAACCTACCAGATGGGCAGCGAGGGATCTTAGGAAGCACATTTCATTTTGGAAACACCATGTTTCTGAAACAAAATAATGTGGGATTTCAGTTCTGTGAAAATTTGAGGTTTTGGCATTTTTGTTCCAATTCAGGATATTTTTTTTCCCCAAAAATACATTTTTGCAGAAATGTTTACCCACCCAGCTTTGAATTCACCCTAGATTCGTATTTGTGTAAGAGATATTCTACCATAAATTAGATAACTTGAGCAACAACAGATTTTCAACCGATCTTGGCAGGTTAGATGGTGTTTTAGAATGCACACTGAAACGTTTACAAGAAACACCTCACAAAATAATAAACCAAACCACAAGTCATTTGTGATCTTTCTTCATGCAAAAAGTGCCACTTTCAGCAGTACACTGCTAGCATCCTTCTAGTCAACACCCCCTACACCTTTTGTACAAGCACATTTTAGCACGGCTGCTGTTGGGACAAATGGAAAGTGGATTGTAATAGGAGAGAACGCTGTTGTTCAACATTCAGATACACTGGCAGAGCTGTGTAAGAGTCTATGGGCAAGTCTACGCTATGGGGCTAAATGGACCTAAGTTATGCAACTCCAGCCATGTGAATAATGTAGCTGGAGTCAACGTACCTTAGGTTGACTTATTGCGCTGTCTACACTGCACTAAACTCTGCCTTACACTTCTGATTCCCAGGGAGGAGTCCATGGGAGAGAGAGCAGCAGTCGATTTAGCAGTTTTTCACTAGACCTGCTAAATTGACCCCCTGGTGGATGGATCACCGGATGCTGATTCCCCACTAAGTGGAGACAAGCTCAGCTATGCCAAGTCCTATCCCATAGTTTCACAAGCATCAAACTCTCACTTTTCATGAAGACTGTGATGACTTTCAATAAACCATTAAAAGATAAATGTCAATAAATCTGATTTAGAAAAAGCTTTTCTTAATGGAAAAAATCCTTATCAAGAATTATGAAGTCTATAAGGTTTTTCATAGGTGGCACTGCAGGCTGAATAGTATATTTCTTTGTTTTTCCCTACACCAGATATTTTATACAGATTGCTTGATTAACCCAGCAGATGAACCACCCCTATCCAGTTCTCTGCCTGTCAACAGTTGTGCTGTAGTCTGCTGGTTACCAAAAGCACCAGCAAGAATAGCAATAATGCACCAAGGTCACATGTCAGTTCAAAGCAACATCACAGTGTTTGATCTAGCTGTCAAAAAGTCTAAATATAAAATGGAAGTTCAAGGTATGGTTTGATAACTATTGCCTTTTAACACTTCATAGCAAAGAAATAATTTTTTTTTTTTTTTTGGTATTCTTTTTTCAGTAGTAATCACAGGTATCCACTATTATAGTTCAGGATACAAAACTCTTTCCAAAACATTTTATTTTAGGGGTGGAATTTTCTATACTTGGTCTCTCCCAGAGGTGATTTGTTTATTTTTTAAAATGCGGGTAAAATCCATTGTTACTTGTTATAGGAGACTGGAAAAAAAACAAGAGTTGCATTTGTTGCAGCTGTTCTTCAGGAACTAAGCTAGCTTCCTATTGGCCTCTGGTTGCAGTTTGAGGTATTTGAAATTGATCTGTAAAGCTGTGCATAGCTTGTGTCCTTACTGAAGCCAAAAATTTCCCTCAAGCTCAGCTAGGGCACACAGACATGTCTAGTAGCACTCAACTCATGAAACAATCACTACCATGGCTCCAGAGCCAGCTGACCACTGGGGTATAGTGGAAGACCCTCCTCCCCCACTGGGTTCTCAAAGAAGTTACTTAAGGGTTAAGAGAGATTTGTTTTCCCCTGTATCCCTTGCAGAATGCAAAAGGCTAAATTAAAATATACACATGGTCCCTACTAGTTAGGTGATTTCCAAAGTCACGGGAGAACACAGTCTGCAGCCCCTTACGTAACAGGGCTCCTGTTCAACTGCTTCTCCTGACTGACACTGTAGCACTATGAGAGTGAGTGAGAGAGAGACGACCCCCCCCCCCCCGGGATGTTATAGGTCAATCTCACCACCTTTGAACTCCTCTCCCCTGCCACACACACACACTAAAGTAGTGTAGATCATGGGAAAAGAACATTGATCTCTTGTTCATGGTAAGCAGGTAGGAGCTATCTGGGCACCACCGAGGGGGTTTCTTGTTTAAAAAAATATATCTAAAAACTTTATACTGCAGATTTTGGTAGAAGTGATTTTAGAGTTGAAATATAATCTCTGAAGTATGCATGTTTACAAGTACTGTATCTTCTCGATAAAAGCTCAACAGGTTGCAACTTTCACGCTACCAGGAAGCACTTGGACCACAGCAATTCTCATGGAAGGGCACGGAACAGAAACAATCCTTCTAGGATGTGGCTCAAACTTGAAAGTATATTCAATTTTTGGGACTCAATTAGATGCTTTCCAGCATCACAACAATACAATCACTTCAATATGGGTGGTATGTGCCTCAACTGTTTAGTACATTTATTTATTTTTTGCATTGTTTACTGTGCTTTAACTACAGTATTTTATATTGGAAGGATTCTTTTCGTGTTGTCACATCATCTTTGGATCTCTCCCTCCGTGTGTACACATGGAAAAAAGTAAACAAAATCTCTTCACTGACAAGTCGCTATTACTTACTAGGGGGATCCCACAGATTGTCAAGGTAAGAGCTCAGTTGGTAACTACACAAAGCTAGCAAGTTGTGATAGATCAGGCCTTTGTTTATTATATGATTAAGTTGCTTCCACTTACAAAAACATATAGATAACTCTGTACATTGAAAGCTGAAGTGACCTTGGTAGTAGACAGGGCAGATTTTCTTTGGAAGAGACAGCAGCAGTGACAAAAAAAAAAAAAAAAGACCTTTAGGGGAATAAATTACTCTACTGTTCAAACAACTGTGGAAGATACATAACCGTCAGCCATTTAGGCCGTTTTATATGTCAAAAATTTGTAGTGAACTGAGCATGTGGTTCTTGTAGTTTGCATAGTATTATTTTGTATAAAGTCAATTTCTGCTGTAAACCATCCTTCTTCACCCCCACCCCACCCCCAAAGTCAGACTTATCTTTCAGTTACTTGGGACCCTACTAGTCTTGATGCTGTCTGTCTGAGAAGCTGCAGCATAGTGGAGTTTAAACTCCAGAAGGCGCTCATCAATATACTGTCAAGGTGATATTCAGGCTCTCCTCCCTCCCCACTCCAAGTGTAGGGTGCCTATTTGACAGATTAGGTCATAGGGGGTTTCTGCTTAGGTGCTTTCAGCTGCTAGATTAAAATAATATGGATTTAATGCATGTCTAACCTTTAAATTGTAAAACTAGCTCCCTGTTAAAAGGGTTTCAGTTTAACTTATTCTGTTCAATTTTTCCACAACAGGGGCTTTACGGCTGTGGCATGTGACAACATCAGCATCGTAGGTGTGGTGGCAGAAAGTGATGAAACAAGTATTTTAAGAGCATATTCCTTTAACCTGTAAACATTTAATGATCCATTATTTTAGCTGCAGTTCTGGGTGTTGCTTAGCAAAGCTTTCTTCTATTAAGTACAGGGCGCTATGTAGGGAAAATGCAGGGTACTGCTAGTTAGCCACAAAGCTTTTAAGTATGAACAAAGCTGTTCCCTTGGAGCAATATGCAGTGATGAGCTTTGTGAACACCTCCATTTTAATGAGAGATGCTGATGAGCACCATGAAGCTAGGTCTCCTCAATCAAAAACCATCAGTTGTGGCATGAAGTAAAAGCCTGTGTAGCATCCATAAAAATAAGGCTACCACCACATAGCATATGTACTGAAGTTTATCAACCGCACTGTATGCTAACGGTCATACTTAAGCTGTACTTCATCTAGTCTAATTATGGAATAGAAATATTCCTTTAAAAACCCACTAATTTCAGTAATGCCACCGCTGTTTATATTAGCCTTTAGAGTGCAGTACCTCAATAAGCTTCACTTTCCATTATGAAAATTTAGGTGCTCTTACCCTAAATAAAGAGTCATGCAACCATTTAAAATTTATTGGATCTGCAACAGAAAGTACAATTAGTCACATGGAAAATACTCAATACATGCTTAAATAAAAAAAATACAGGAATGAAAATTCTTGCACTGAACCACACTCTATTGACAGAACCAGGTTCAACATCTCCTGGCATGATGTTTTATCCAGAAGATGTATGATATTCTTTAAAAACTTATTTAAAAAGTACAGAATTAAGTACTGACTACCCCCTAACAAAGCAGGGGACATCTTTTTCACACCTGCAAGATTTAGACCAGTGTGAAGTCCTGCAACAAGTACATAATACTCAGCTATGAATGTACATTGAATGGTGTAATCATGGAACAGTTTGTACTTTCACACATCTACATTAAAGGACTACTATACTTCCATCCACTGCTTGTGATTCATTGAACATTTGTATTTAAACTGGTTACAAGTCTTCCCTTAATATCCCACATATCCATGATCAATAAAATCAAGCTTTAAAACTCTTAGCCATTTGAGATGTTTATTCCTATATAAAGTTTTAGATGTCATTAGGAACCTGAGACTTTTTCATAAGCACGGAGTCCTGTAAGAGAAGAAGTACATCCCTCACTTCTAATAAGAACATTTAAAGTATACTGTTAATTCAGGTGACTTTTACTCTTTCATTCAGTGCTGGAAAATCTTAGCCTAATCTTGAAAGGAAGGTGAGAGAAACTCTTACCATATTACATCACTCACTTTTACTAAAAGAGCAAATCATGTGATCTGTTAGTCCTCAAAAGCAGCACGTCTACTGCTGCAACCTTGAGGTTAGTACTGTACATGGGTTGTCAGAATGAGTCCCTTTGCTGCCACACTTAGTTTCATTAAAACTTAATATGATCAAATATTGGTTTGGCTTATACCAGTTTTTTCTTCACAGATCAAAGCTGCAGAAGTTTAGACTGAGCCAAAATGGTCCTGTTGTAATAATAAAGCCCTAAGAAAGGCAGCAGGTTGTATAGTTAACTCCTTGTGAGCAAAATCCCTGCCCTAAAACTATGCAACCTACTACCTCTTCCTAGGAGCCCACTGTTTCTTCTGCAGTTCTTCTATTTAGCAGCTGCACTGTGAAATCAGCTGTTAACTTTTATTGCAGTTTCTTTTGACTGTGTTTTCAAACATGCACATACTGTGACATTTTCCATTCATTTATACTTCCAGATAACTTTAGCTTTATTTCACTATATTTGGTAATAGTTTAATTCAGGAATGATAAGATTAGTTACAGAAGTTCTCTAGACTAAAAACCTTGATGACTGATATACTGTTTCAATTTCACCTTAATTAAGTCCACTACCACTTGTTCAGGCACAACCCCCTCTAAAATTATCACTTATCAGGTAGCTCCTTCTCCCATGCAATAAACTATTCAGAATCTAACTATTATAGGAGTGAAAGAACAAGTTTGAGCCTATGCCATTTAAAAAATAAATAAAATGTAACCAGCTCAGATTTAATGAGTAAAGAAAACCTTCTGGTGCTCATAACCCCCCAGGAAGGTTAAAACAGGCATCAGGGGATCAGCCATCCTATGCTCTGTTTGGGATTACCCTCCCATTTAGTAAGGTGCAAAGAAAAAGTGGAGAACCACTAACAATCTCACTCCCTAGCATTGGGGGGAGGAGATGTGGAGAGAGACAGTGAAGTGTCACAATACACAATAGTACTGCTGAAGTCAATCTCTCCCAAATCAGTTTACTGCAGGGGTGGGCAAACTACAGGCCACATCCAGCCCATGGGCCCTTCCTGACCGGTCCCTGAGCTCCGGGCCTTCCCCCGCCCGCTCCTGGAGCCTCAGCGCACCACGCCGCCAGTGCTCTGGCCTGCCTCTCCTGGGCTGGGCTTTAGCAGCAGAGCTGGCTCCGGCGGGTCCTGAGCTCCTGCCACTCCGAGCACCAGGGTAAGGGGGCAGGGCTGCAAGCTCCAGTGGGGCAGCATGTCTCGCTCCAGCAGGCCTGAGCCACATGGTAAGAGGGCCGGGGCCGGGCCATGGCCTTGGATAAGGAGCAGCAAGTCCTGGGGGGTTTGTCAGGGGTGGATAGGGGTCGAGGCAGTACAGGGAGCAGGTGGGGTTGGGTAGCGGGTGCGGTTCTGGGGGGGGGGGGTGTCTCAGGAGGGGGTGGTTGGGGACAAGGAGCCAGGTTGGGGGTGTAGTCCTGGGGGGTTGTTGTGGGGGGGGGGGGCAGTCATGGGACAGGGAGCAGGGGAGGTTGGATGGGTTGAGGGTTCTGAGGAGGGGTGGGGCCAGACTTCCCTACCCAGCCCTCCATACAATTTAACCTCAATGTGGCCCTCAGGTCAAAAAGTTTGCTCACACTTGGTTTACTGGCTACTTGGGCTACATGCTATTAGGGCAGACATGAATTCAAAACTGGCTGACTACTTTAAATCAAGATTAGTAATGCAACAGAACACATTTGAAAGACCATTTGTATATGAAATCAGCAACACATCACTCAACTTAAACAAAAATTCAGCACAGTAGCCAAATGCAATGTTAGCGTGTGCCACATTAGCATTTAGTGCTGTAAATCCAGCCAATGACCTGATATTTTACAGGCTTGAGTGAAAGTCCACTCACCAACTGTAAACTCAGGATGCTCAACTAGCGTGCAAAGGAACTGCAGTTTTTTTTACTCCTCAGGGAAGGCAATAGATTGTATAGTTATCTCCTGAACAGGGTAAAATAACTACCCTACAACTATACAATCTACTACCTCACTCCGATAGAGAAATTTGTACTTAACAGTCCTAGTTTCAGGAAACAGCTTAGCTGCACAGCTATTCAACTCTGAAGAAGTTTTATCTTATGGGACAAATTACCACCACTAGTATTTTGCTGAATTAGAAATGCAACAGCTTTAGTTTTTAAATTACCCCATAGGTAATTTAAATTACCCCATAGGGTTAAGATTAAATCTATTCTTCCATACCCATGTTTCTCCCGTAAAGAGAAATAAATAGTCTAACTTGAAAATCAGAATGGTAAAGAAATGGACGTTCCTGGGATAAACAAATCCAGACATGCATAGCAACTCTGCTATACTACAGAAATGTATTTCCTCTGCCCAAAGGCCCTTTGAACTAGAGAAGTTCTGAAGAACTGGACAATAAGCTTTCAAAGTGAAAGATCTGACATTGCTGATTTTCTGCTGCTTTAGGAAAGACAGTAGATTGTATAGTTATCTCCCAGTTGTGGGTATGACCCTAAAACTATACAACCTACTACCTCATCCCACAGTGCAGGCATCTTCTTAGTTCAGATGTAGAGGGAATGTTGTTTTACCAAAGACAAGTTAGCTGCAAGACAGCATCTATATTATACATAGCAGTGTACCAGAGAGAAAGCTTCCCCTTTTCCCCATGCAACAAGTTACTTAGAAAGATTTTGATCTCAGACTTTTTAAAAATTATACCAACCATTAGGGGCTCTGAAGACTTCACCTCTGGATAGACATCAAGATGCAGAGCAAGAAAGGGATCTAAACCTCAATTTTCTTTTAAAAATGTGAGTTAACTTACAATCTTCTTCCACAGATGTAATCTCAAATCTGAAAGTAGAAGACAGACAGTCTATCAGAAATCTTACATACACATCTATGTCACTTATGCCTCTTGTGAATTAACAGTGAAACCAGAAAGCCATGGCTTTCTTCAGCCGATTTTCCTAGTCGTACTAGTATAGGCGCTTAATGCCTATAACCTAGAGCAAATACAAAATGGAATACCATGAACTACCAATGTTTTTAACTGATTTAGCATACGGCAGTTAAATGCGAACTTTAAATCTAACAGCACAAAAGTGCTACTTCGCAATATCTCTGTGAGCAAATTGTTACTGCAGATCTTAAATTAAGTTCTTGGGGGCAGGGACTACCTTGATGTACACTATGCAGCACAATATAGCTTTGATCCTGATTGGACCCCTTTTGGCTCTACAATATTAGTTCAACTTGTTTCTCCAAAAGCAACTTAAATGTACTTAACTTTTTAAAAGGTTAAACAAGAGGTACTAATTCCGTCAGACGTAAACTTAAAGCCAGTTTCCACACTAGCACTTCAGTTAACCATGATTCTGAACAAGTTTGGGGGGAGGAAAAAAAACTAAACCAAAATGTGTGCCAGGCAGATATGTATGATTTAGAATCCACTGCTTGGCAAAGGTAACTTGAAAACAGGGAATTGTGGAGTAAAACGGATTTATTTTTTTAAAAACAAATTGCCTGAAATAAGTATTTAGCAGTGCAGCTTTCTAGACAGTTTACTACTATACATTTACTAGATTTTCTTCCCAATTCTAATGTAAGAGTCTCAGACAAGTCTTAAACTCTTAACAGAAACACTCCCAACAGGTTAAAAAAAAAAAATACAACCGGTGATCTAGTGCATTTATACACAAATGGATGACACTCCCTCCCCCCCCCCATGCACAGCAAACATAAAAGCAAAAAATATTTCCAAAATTTATGCTGTACCTTCATTTGTACAAATACTGACAATGAATTGCTTTTAAGATTCTACCCTGGATTAGCATAAACCCCAGACCTGCTTTCATGAACCTTATGCCTATCGTAATTTAATTTTTCATTGCACAGATGGGCATGAGTTGTGGGTCCCAATTCCCAAAACAGAAATAAATTTGAACAGTGACACTGGAACACAATCAGAAGCTATTATGCAGCTCTGGCACAGCCTCATTTAGGCAAAGATCCTGCAGTCAGATGTGAAATAAAAAAATATGTGCAGAAAGACTAACAAAACCTTTTCGCGGGATTCTTTGCTTTTCCATATGAGCTTTCACTAGCAAACAGAGCTGTACAAAGGTAACTCGTATCTAAGAGACAGTCTGCTGAACCATGTCAGACTGAGCCAAACAGGTGTAGCCTGAAGCTGACCCTCTATCACTCACTGATACAGCGAATCCAGTGGGTTTGATGAAATCTAAGATGCATAACAAAACTGCAAAAAGCACAGATCTAAATTTCTACACTACACCCTTAAAATTCAAAGCTATTTATGGTTTTAAATGCTTCTAAAATTGTTCACAACAAGTGTTTACATGGCAGCAACACAGCATACCAAAAACACAAACTTTAAGACAGTAAAACTGCATTACTGGAAGCCCATTGCTCTGACTCTCATACACGAAGCAGACACTTTTTGGAAGTGTCTATTGTAAATAAGACAAGGAAGATTTTGTAGCACCTTAGCGACTAACCAGTTTATTGTAAATGCTGTTGAAACCAGTGTGGCATTTTCATAATTTTGAATGACAGAAGTTATGACATATTGGCAACCATATAAAGCAGGGCCCGCTCCCCCCCCGCCCCGGAAGCCTAGGCTGGCAACGGGAGCTTAGATCCCACCTGGCAAGGGGCCAGTGGGGGAAACCCCAAAGCAGTGGCAAGTGGAGTGCTTAGCCCTGCACTGCTTTGGGGTTTCCCCGCTGGCCCCTTGCCAGCCGGGGTCCTGCCGCCTGCCCCAGTCAGCTCCCGCTATCAGCCGGGGTGTAGGGGGTGATGTTGCTTTACCCCCGCCCAGCCTCCCATCTAACTGCTTTTCTTCCCCCACCCCTGCCTGGCCCACCCCACCGAAGCTAACCTCCTCCCCTCTCCCAACCCAGCCTCCTGCCCCCCATGCCTGACCCACCCAGCCCAGCCTCCCCCCACCAAGCCTCCTTACCTCCTGCACCCACACCTCGCCCACCCCGGCCTCCCCCCCACCCCATTGACAGTCGGCTCCCCGCGGCTGGGTTCGAGCCGCCCCCGCCTTGCGGCCCACGCGCATCCCTGGCCAGCAGCTCCCCCAGGCGCTTGCCAGCCCCAGCGTGGAGCCACACCTGCCCGCCTGCCGGAGCGCAGAGCCACCCCCCGTGCGTCCCTGGCCAGCGGCTCCCCGAGGCGCTTCTGGCCTCTTTGCCGAGCGCGGAGCCGCCCGGGGACGTCGTAGGGGGGGGGGCGGGGGCGGCTGGCTGATCCGTGTTCGGCGAAGGGGCCGGGAAGCGCCTGGGGGAGCCGCTGGCCAGGGACGCACACGGGCTGGACGGAGGCTTTGGCGGGCTGTATAAGGCCCGCGGGCCGGAGGTTCCCCACCCCTGATATAAAGCATGGTTAGTTTTACTTCTGTTGCTACAAAATGTCCATATTAACTTGTTACAAGAAATTAGGAGGCTGCAGATCATTTCCCCTCTCCATCACCAGACTAGCTTGCTGTTCCTCAATATACAAGTGCCTGTAATTGCTTTCAATTCAATACAAGAAAAAACATTTTCCGCACACAGGCACTTTTTGGTATGAAGTTTAAGGTCAGACAAACCATACCTGAATAAGGATGTAATGAAATTAAACTCTAACCTTGTTTTATTTTTCTAATATAGTACTTCTAGAGTGCATTGTGTCCTAGGGTCTTATAGCACTTTAATGAAATCTCAAATACCAGCATGAGTAGTTCATTCCTCATTTTTAGGGTAACCAAACAACAAATGTGAAAAATCTGGACAGGGGGCATGGGGTAATAGGAGCCTACATAAGACCGACCCAAAAATCAGGACAGTCCCTATAAAAACTAGGACATCTGGTCACTACTCATTTTACCAAGGAGGAAGATGCCATTGGTCATCATACAGCTAGGCAAAGTGGGACGTACGCTCAGTGTAACTCCAGGTCTTATAGTCTATCCATCAGGTTATGCTTCAAGACAGTAGCTGTTGACTACATGCTGCAGTAATGGCCACGGATGAATAGTAGGGCAACCACCACTTATTTTCTTCACTGTTTTGAGCTATAAATTTAATCCACTATATCTCAGTGCTCACTTCCATCCGAATGGGAAAAGCATCCTGTGTTTGTTATATTATCCGGTTGTGAAAATAAATATGCATCACTCAAGATACTGATGGTCCATTTTTTCAAAATGATTGTAAATGGATTTCAGTGGCCTTTAAATCTTAATAAAGTTTGTTCTTATGGAAAAAACCTGCCTTTTGGACTATAAACAGGTATCTGAAGTTATTTAAAGGTTTTTTTCTGCTTTCTAGAATTCCAGTACCTTTTAATCCTCTGATGGGGGAAGTTGTGGATTAATTCTCAGTTTTTATTCCAAAAAAAGTTTCTGTAAACTCCAATTTGTTTTTCCTAGGGAGAAACTTAAAATTTGCTGTTCCTGATTGGAACTACTGTGACATTTTTAAAGAGCAGTGCAATGTAGAATTCTATATTCAGCTAGTAAATTGACACATTCAGGCCTGGTCTACATTGGCGGGGGGGGGGGGGGGATAGAAAGTGGGGAACTAGTCTAAGATACGCAACTTCAGCTACAAAAACAACATAGCTGAAGTCGACATACTTAGATCCACTTACCATGGCATCTTCATGGCACTGAGTTGACTGTTGCCGCTTCCCCATCAACTCCGCTTGCGCCTCTCGTGGCAGTGGAGTACAGGAGTCAATGGGAGAGGGCTCACGGATCAATTTATTGTCTCTATACTAGATGTGATAAATCAACCCTCAATGGATCGATTGCTACGTGCCAATCCGGCGGGTAGTGTAGACAGACATACCCTTATAGTATATTTTAAATTAACTGAAATAAGACCTGTGGAATTAGAATTTCACTTAATAGTCAACTATAGAAGTGAACAAGTATGGTACTGTACTGAATAAGATCAAATGGATTCATTTATATTTTCATATAGGACCAAGAGGGTTCAAAGAGCAAGTTTACTGTTCATTACTTCCTTTTTTGATTAGCGGAAGAACTACAGCATTCTGAACCACTGTCTTTCACACAACACTTAGAGTGTCCGTTATTTATTCTCCCTGAAATGTCAGTTTTATTATGCACATTTCCATTATGTTATGTATTCCCTTGACGAGGAATGTTTACTTCATCATACTGAATATCAATTGTTTCCTTCTGATATTTAATCCCGTACCTGTTATGGTTTTCAGAGGGTGGCTTATTAAGAAAGAAATTTAATAAAAGCAAAAGCATGAGCTGGACTTATACCTGAATCAAAATTAAGGGGTCATTCTTTTAAAAGACATTTAACAAGGTGTCCACATGCATCCTTGTGTTTTTCTGTGAGGATTAACATCTGAGAAAAATAGTTGATTTTTTGTTCCCACTAACAGAGCAGTTGTCTCACACTTTTCCTATGTTAATTTCAGGTGTCAATATAAACTGATTAGAAGACTGAATAATTAAAGGTTTAACAAACTGTGAAGTTTGAGTGGGATTCACAGAGGTACTCAGCTGCTTAACTCTCACTGATTTCAGTTTTCAGCTGTGCAGCAATCCATAAGACAATTTAACTTTTCTATAAGCGACAGAGTCCTGTGGCACCTTAAAGACTAACAAAAGTATTGAAGCATAAGCTTTCGTGGGATGCATGCCAACTTTTCTATTGATCTTTACAACTCTTGGAATGTCTCTTGTAAATTTTCCAAGGTACTTCAAATACAAAGGGATCTTCTAACTGCTAGTTAAAATTTAATGGGAAATTAGAAGGCATTGTCAAAAGTAGATAAATCAAAAATGATTTCTACTGCTCTGTAAAGTTGTGCAAGTACTCAATTATTGTACCAATCCTCTCCAACCTTCACATGAAAGTAATTACATTTTAGTCTTTTCAAGTAACCTATGCAATTTCTTAAGTTGAATGCTCTTCATATAGATAGCAGGCAATACAAAAAATCCCAATACAAAAAATGTGTGTTAATTAGCACATTATAAATCAAAATACTATAAAATGAAGTCCTAAATAATTTAGAAGCTCCCTTTAACTTGAACTAGTGTTTCAAGATAAGGGCTAGAATAGGATGATAAAACAGTTTAAGTACAATCTTTAGCAAACTTGATCAATTTTCAGTAATAAATTACCAGACCTCCACTGTGACAATTTTAAATGGTTTTTCAGTAACCATCCTTCCAGTACTCTTTATTGTAATCAGTCTGAATAAACTGAAAACTTGAGATAACACCACTTCATGAATGGCATCTTCTGGATAAAGCAATGAAGCATAAGCTTTCATGGGCTAATACCCACTTCGTCGGATGCATCCAACGAAGTGGGTATTAGCCCACGAAAGCTTATGCTTCAATACTTTAGTCTTTAAGGTGCCACAGGACTCTGTCACTTCTGCAATACCAAACTAACACAGCTACCTTTCTAAATCTTCTGGATACTATACCTAAACAAACCTACACCAAAAATTAATGTAACCATCAATATATAAAGTGTTATGACAAACAGATCAAGCCAAATTTGACTATAGGAACCATTTATTAGAGATCTGTTAAAGTGAAGTCCCAATTACTAAACACTGGATTTTTTCCTATATCTTGGGATTTAAAGATACATTCACGTCTACTGTAAAGAATTAGAAGTTCAACAAACATAAAATCATTAAATGCTTTTTGAAGTACAAAAAATATTAGAATTCTGCTCAACAAATGCTATCTCAAACCCCCAGCAGAATTTGATCTGATTTTTCATGATCAATTTTATTCTTTAGGCACTAAGTGTACATGTATACCCTAGTTGGATTCTTTTAAAAAAGGATCAAACTACGAAATTTTTAGCATTTCATTTCTCATGACACTTCTTGGGCAAGAGTAAATCTTTCTAATAGATCTGCTTCCCCAAGAAGATCAATTTTACAGAGAAATGAATTATAAATGGGGTAAGAGGCTATGATGACCTTGAGTCAGAAGGAGTTAATTTACACTTACAATAGATTAAAAAACCTTAAAGAGATTTGAAGATTAAGCAATGCAAGAAAATTATTGGTAGTATGTTAATAGAAGGCACCACAAATTTAAGTCTTTTATGCTAAGCTAATACAAGGTAATGGCAAGACCTATTTGGTACAATGTTGTTTTGCAGTCTAGCCTTTAACAAACTAAAAATGTAACTGACAACTACTAACCTAGATGAAAGTTATCCTGTGCCATCGCAGTTCTTGCAACAGCTACATACTATTTATATATTTAAATATAAATCATTCAACTTTTTAACACCACAACTTTGTGTCTTTCTTTGGCTTTATCTTTTTCTCTTACTGGTTTCATAGATGCCTTGAGTCCAAGGCCGGAAGGGACTTTTGTGATCATCTAGTCTGACCTCCTGTTAGTTGCAGGCTATAGAACTTCCCCCTCAGAAAAATTCCTAGAACATTTTTTTTAAATCCAGTCTTGATTTAAAAATTCCCAATGATGAAGAATCTACCACAACACTTGGTAAATATTTTCAACTCGTAAATTACCCTCGCTATCATTTCCAGTTAGAATTTATCTAGCTTCAACTTCCAGACATTGGATTATATAACCTTTTCTGTTGACCGAAAAGTCCATTAGCAAGTATTTATTCCTCATGTAGATATTTACAGATCAATCAAGCCAATTTCTACACTACCCCACACCCAGTTAAAAAAAAAATAATCAATACTCCATTTGCCTCTCAGAATTTATCCTCATCAGCATTTCCACCAACCGACTCATACACAGGGCTCCCAAAATTTACTAGACACCTATTTACCAAGAGACAACTAAAATGAAGAGCCCAATTTTCAAGTACGGTGTCCACATGCAGAACCAAGCTCCCACTATCTGGTCCTTGAATTCCCACTGGTGTACCTCCTCAGTACTCTGTTCCTGGGCTCCATATTTTGCAGCCTCTGGGCAATAGGTGTCTGATCAATTTGAAATTCCACCTTCCCCCAGCTGCAGGAAAGGAAAAAAGAGCATTAGTCCATTTCAGTAGTCTTATAACTGCAGTATCACACCTGTCATTGTTAACATTTGTTCTTGAGTAAATCAGAATTACAGGCAAGTCACATCTTAGGAACATTTAACATGTGCGATTTCAGCTTTCACGGTTGGCAAGAAAAAAATTATTTAAAAATTGTATCTGTAGGGTGGGCGATTCCGCCCGCTATTAAACTCAATTGAGTTTTGACTATATGCGGTTTTTGCTTTATGCGCTGACCACGGAACGTAACCCACCGTGGTGCAAGACATGACTCGCCTGTATAGTGCAGCTCTTCTCTCTACAGCTGAACATAATCCAAATGTTTGTTTTATGAAAGTTACAGCAGCCAGTACAAATAGTCGATTGTATGATAACTGGTACCTATGTTGCACCAATTCATAATGCAACTGAAAACTATTCACAATCTAGAATGTATCATTTATATTGGTATTAGGTACAAACACCTATACATAATAGCTGCAACCTAAACAGGACTCAAACTGCTACTGCTTAAATATGAAACACAATAAAGCCCAAAGTGCAAGGTAGCACGTTAGAGACTAACCAGTTTATTTCAGCATATGCTTTCGTGAAGTGAACTATAGCCCACAAAAGCTTATGCTGAAATAAACTGGTTAGTCTCGAAGGTGCTGCAAGTATTCCTCAATTTCTCAATAGATAAAGGGCATTAACAGTCCATTACCTGCTCAAAGGGCACTGCAGTGTAACTCACCTCACCGATGGTTTTCACATTCGCCTCCCCAGCTACTTCATCCCATCGGGGTTTATGAGCTGCGAAGTGCCCAGCCCGCTGATCCCAGCAACAGCGGCCTCCTGCCGCCCGACACGAGCCACTTCGGCCAAGGACACTGGGGATGCCGGTTCCCCGCACAGCAGCAGGAGCTGGGGCTCAACCTGCCTCCCCGCGCCATTCAGGAGGCAGAGCGGAGAGTCTCCCCGAGAAGGGCCAGGAGCAAAGCGGGGATGGGCGGCTCAAGCCACCGATCGCTTCCGTCCGGCCGCTGAGGAACCGGGGCGGCTGATGCGGTTGCCCGGAGGGTTTCGGGGGGAGAGCGCACCCCCTCCCCGCCAAGGTCTCCCCTGCCTACAAACTTGATAGCGGAAGTGACGTTCCCCGTCGCTAACAGTCCCCACAGCCTATCACTCACGGGAACAGAAACCATATAGCCAATCAGCAGCGTCCGGGGGCGGCACTTCCGGGACTTCAAGTTGGTCTGAGATGGGGGGGGTGAAAAAAAATCTTAAATGCATAAACACGTGAGCGGAGGGAGATGGTTGAAAGCCCCCACCCGCCGCGCGGCCCCGGGAAGAAGCCGCGGTTCAGCCCGCCCCGCGCACCACAGGCAGCCGCCAGGAGAGGACACGGCCCAGCTGCTGCTTCCTACCGAGCAGGCAGCCACTAGGGCGAGCCCGGCGTGCAGCCCGCACCGCTCCCCTGCGGGCCTCTTCCGCGCGGCGCCTCGCTCCTTCCCTGCGGCCGGGCCTCAGGCCCCTCTGCCCCCGGGAACCCCCATTCTCCCTAGGTCCTCCCGCCCTACAAGCCTCTACCCGGGCGCTGCCCCGCGAGTAATGGCGGCGCCGCAGCCCCATTACCTGCTACAGGCTGACCCGGATGGAGTCGCTCATCACGGCCGCTCGCAGCAGTGCATGCCGGGAAGGGGGGCAATGCCGCGTCGCTCCGCTCATTGGAGAAGGGGCGCGCAGGCCCCACCCCCGAGAAGTTGCTGGGGGAGGTAGAGTGAGCCGTCCCTCACCGGAGAGTCTCCACTCTGATTGGGCCGAAGACCGGCTGACCCCGCCTCCTAATCGGAGCCTGGTTCCCCATTGGAGGAGAGAGCCCGGCAGACTTGCCCACCACCTAATTGGAGGAGAGACTAGGGTGGCTCCAATCCCGGCACCCAGGAGGTGGAACTGGGTTCTCCATCCGCCACACGCGGCTTCGCCTTGGATTCCCGCCCTCGCCAGTGGAAGGGGCTGGAGCTGGGGGATGAAGCTGGAGGGACGGGCAGATGCCCCCCACCCCTCCCGCTCTCTCTAGATAGTGGGGGGTGCTGAGAGCCATTGAACCAAATGAACCCCGTATATAATGGACACCACTTGGAGCCCAGGGATGGGGGAGCACGACCTACACCCCTACGTCTTATGCCTCAATCCCAGTTTTCCCAAAACAGTCCATTTGCCGTCCCGCCCCACCCCACGTTGAGTTGTCCTGTTAAGAGCCGGGTAATTGGCAGTGTCAGGAATGCTGTCATTGTCCCAGAGCACTTTGTGCTCCCTTGGGGAAGCAGGACGTTCGCATCACAGGTCTGAGAATAATAAAAAAGGTATTTTCATTGTGTAGCATAAATGGCCTGGGATCTACTGGTCTGTCTCATTGTTTGGATACAAGTAGAGAAGCTGTCGATATATTTGTCAGCCACAGAAAGGGAGAAGGAGGTCTGTGCCTGGGATTTAATAAGCAAAGCAATAATTCACCTAAGAAATTATTTGTATGATAAGTGGTAGAGGGCACAGGCCTGTGGGGTTGCTGTCCTCTGTATGGGGATGGGAGGCATTGCTCTGCATGCAGCTGGAAGACTGCTCCCAGTCCTGCCTCTCACTGACCTTCAGCCCCAATGTCAGGGGAACTGGTATCCCCAACTCCACTCCTATCCCCAGGCTCTCAGCCTGATGGATTACCTGGGGCCCAGTACGATAATGGCAGAGGCAGTGATAATAGGATCTGGCCCCAGCCGGGGTGAGTGCATGGAGAAGTGCAGAGTCCTGCACTTAGGACGGAAGTATCCCATGCACTGCTACAGACTAGGGACTGAATGGTTAGGCAGCAGTTCTGAAGAAAAGGACCTAGGGGTTACAGTGGATGAGAAGCTGGATATGAGTCAACAGTGTGCCCTTGTTGCCAAGAAGGCTAATGGCATTTTGGGCTGTATAAGTAGGGGCATTGCCAGCAGATCAATGAATGTGATTGTTCCCCTCTATTCGACATTGGTGAGGCCTCATCTGGAGTACAGTTTTGGGGCCCACACTATAAGAAGGATGTGGAAAAATTGGAAAGAGTCCAGAGAAGGGCAACAAAAATGATTAGAGGCCTGGAGTGCATGACTTATGAGGAGAGGCTGAGAGACTGGGATTGTTTAGTCTACAGAAGAGAAGACTGAGGGGAGATTTGATAGCTGCTTTCAACTACCTGAAAGGGGGTTCTAAAGAGGATGGATCTAGACTGTTCTCAGTGGTAGCAGATGACCAAACAAGGAGTAATGGTCTCAAGTTGCAGTTCGGAAGGTTTAGATTGGATATTAGGAAAAACTTTTTCACTAGGAGGGTGGTGAAGCATTGGAATGGGTTACCTAGGGAGGTGGTAGAATCACCTTCCTTAGAGGTTTTTAAGGTCAGGCTAGACAAAGCCCTGGCTGGAATGATTTAGTTGGGGATTGGTCCTGCTTTAAGCAGGGGGTTGGACTAGATGACCTCCAGAGGTCCCTTCCAACCCTCATATTCTATGATTCTATGAGTGAGTTACTCCCTGCAGTGTTGATGGTGGACACCAAACCTGAGCGTTGCTGTGACCCTGTGTGCCAGGTTGCAATGCTACCCACTCAAATTTGGCCTAGCCACTCCTCCCTCATTTTGGGTGACCTTGCAAACTGGAGGCCTGGGGTGAACTGCTGGGCAGCTCTGTGTTCAGTATGAGAAATAATAAGAACATAAGAATGGCCATATGGGGTCAGACAATGGTCCAACTAGCTCAGTATTTTGTCCTCCGACAGTGTTCAGTGCCAGATGCTTCAGCGGGAATATAATATATATATAATTATATTGAACAGCTTGAGTGATCCATTTGCAGTCATCCAGTCCCAGGTTCTGGCAGTCAGAGGTTTAGGTACACCAGGAGCCTGGGGTTCCATTTTGGCTAATAGCCAATACCTAGGGGGATCTTTTAAGGTTGCCCCCCCTCCCCCCTGGATGAAGGAAGTCATTGAAAAATAATTCATCTAAGTCAAGCTGAGTGTCTGTCAGGGCTGTCTTGGTGAGCAGTTTCAGGTGACTGTCCATCATGCCCTCTGATATCGTTTTCACCGTTCCTTGCTGCTTAGGGATGAGAGAGCTTTCATTCTGGTGTCTGTCCTGCTGCCAGAATGAGTCTTTTGGTTTAGCCTTAAATTAGGAATGCATTCATGGTGTTTCTTAGGCTAACTTGACACCTTCCTGGGTGAAGCTGCCATCTTGAAAGTAGAACAAGTTAAGCTCTGATGCATCTGTTGAGTGCCAAAAGCCAAGCCAAGCTAAAATTCAGTCTCTATCTCTCACGGCAGGCAAAGCTATGTCCCAAACAGCCTCCCTATTGCCAAGATATCTATTGTCTTTACACTTGGTTGTAAATTGTTGCATTTTGCCCTGCATACAGAGGCAGTTCTAGAAACTTTGGTTTGGTTTGGATTAAGGTTCTGCTGTATGACTGACAGATCCTGCAGTTCTGCCTTTGATCACAAGATGGAGTGTGAGTACCAGATAGAGAGACTTGCCAATAGTGGCATTCCATGGTGAAATACAGTCCCTCAGAACTAGTATCCTCGCTTCTTGAGCCATGTGCCTTCCCCCTGACCTACAATAACTCATTACTGGCTTGGAAATAAGAACTGACTCACTGAAGAAAAATAGTTGGTACATTTTATATTATTCTGCATGAGTCACAGTGATCAGGAGTTCAGTTAAAAGTGATGTATCTCCCTCGAGGGGTTCCTAACCAAATTTCTGACAGCTAATGTGTCATGCAGTCCAATGCCATATATTGGATATTTCTGGAGGGCCCTGTGGGATGTTTAATGTGCCATGCTGATGTCAATGGAAAAGGATAGGTCCATGCTCATAAATCCCTCTCCTTAGAACTCCAAGGAAAAAGAACTCCAAAGGAAAAAGGTCTCCTTCTGCTAGGTGAATGATGGAGTGGACCTACGGTGTTCCTCGAAAATGAAGAGTTCCATAGCGGAGGCATTTTTTTTCAAAGCAAGAAATATTTATTCCTGACTGTATTCTACTGAGGCTGTCACGTTGACTGATGGCCATGGCTTCACCACTGACAATTGCTCACTATGGTATAATTAGAAGGTTTCATTTCTATTGTCTTAGGGAACAGAACTGGTCTGCACTTCATTCGGTCATAAACTACCCCGTTACTGAGAGTGTTTGGTTTTTTCCTTAGTGAGTGAATAATTTTTTATCAATTTATTTTTGACTGAAGTTCTTGTTTGTTTGTTGTTTAATAAGGGACGGTGTAGCAGATCCGCCTTCTCACCCCCCTCAGGAACACAGGCAGGAACCCTTTTTGCTCCAAACAGTGCTCTTTAATTTACAGTGCAGGACCCCACCACCAATATATACAGCTTAAAACAGTGCAGTCCTTTTAGTTACAGCTCATTAACATACAGCTCTCAATAGCTCATTAACACACAGCTCTCAATAGCTCATTAACATACAGCTCTCAATAGCTCTTCATATACAGCTCTGAACAGCTACAGGGGGAGGCTGAGTCCACTACCCCCGGTTGGGACCTCCTCCCCAACTGCACCCGCAGAGTGAGTATAAAACAGCTCTAGCATACAGCTCTTGATAGCTCAAACCCACAGCTCTTGATAGCTCATCACACACACAGCTCTTGATAGCTCAACACACACACAGCTCTTGATAGCTCATGCCACCACCCCTGGGCTTCCTTCCTGGCAGCCTTATATCCCCCAGAGGAGGCTGCCAGGTGCAACTCATGCAGGCTGATTGCCCTGCAAGCCAGGTGGCTAATTAGCCTTCCTGCAAGGGAGGTTTGCAGAGGGCCTTTCTCCCTCTTAAAGGGGCGGCAGGCTGGGTCAAGCCCACCCTGCCACAACGGCTATTCATTAATCCTGTTGGTTGGCCTGAATTTAATTTTGAATTGAAGAGAAGTTTAATGTATAGCACCAATATTTTTAAAATGGTATTGATGGAGGGACCAAGAAATTATGGTTTAAGTATAAAATACTAGGAAAGACTCCCTAACATGGGTTCTCAACTTGGGGGGTCACAATCCACAGGAAGGTTGCCAACAATCCTAAGGGGTTATTTTTACCACTCTCCCTTTCTTTATGGTGCGGGTGCCTAAAACATTTTCCTTTTGTTACATAGGGAAGTATGGAAAAGGTTGACTATACTAAAATTAGGCTGGGTACTGAGAAAATCAGTGAATTCATAGGGATGATGAAGAAAATACAGAGTCTGATCCTCATCTGGTATAAATTGGCACATTGCCATTTACTGCTGTGGAGCTTCATCAATTTATACCATATGAGGATCTGGCTGACGATCTACTTACACAGTAGTATTAAAGAGTACGCAAGATGAGAAATTATGATTACATTATTATTAAAAATTGACCTAATAACTATTTTCAGAGAGCAGTATTAAGTGGACACAGATAGTGCTCTTAGTGTTCTGAAATTCTGATCACCTATTGAATAAAGTTTCCACTAGGAATAAAGACTGCTCAGCACCTTAGCAGCTCACGTGTAAGGAAAAAGTGACTGATGAAAGGACCACAGGAATTGGTGTTAGTCCTGATCTTGTTCACTCTATACAACAATGACCTGCAGGAGGAAGGTGTACAACTAATAGGCGATACAAAACTCAGAGCTTTGGTCAAAATACCAAAAGAGGAGGAAGAATGGTAACAAGGAGAACTTGATAGGGTAGACATGGGAGGCAAAGCATCTCACACTAATGAATATGGAGAAGATGAAAATTGGTGACTTGGAAAAATGGCTCTGTTGTCATTGGTGATACTCAACAAGATAGTGATTCAGGAAAAAAGGTGGTAGTGTGTGTGAACATGAAATAATCTGTGGCAGCAGTTAGGAAACCAAGTGCAATAACTTTGAGACAATTGTAATCAAAATAGGTCCATGTTCATAAATCCCTCTCCTTAGAATTCATTCCACTCTTTTCTGTCACTCCCTCCCTTATGCCTTGCACTCATAGAGCTATAAGAGCTTAACAACTTTTGGACCCAGATCCTGCAAGCTGCTCTACATAGGTGACATACCTAGGTCCACAGGAAGATCCACAGGTTACTTGTGGACACAGGGGTCTGACCATACAGAGCAGTGTGCAAGACTGGGGCTTTGGTCATTTCCAGTTCTGGGCCTGATTTGAAATGACATGCTACAGCAGAAGCCTTTAAATACTACTATCAGTCCCCTGACTCCAGTCCTCTGCCCACACCAAATAGTGTCGTTTGAGCTTATTCTTTACTTGTTATAATTCTCTACTGTCTTTCATGAATATCAACTGGTATTCATGCGATGGCTGTCTACGCCTCTTGAAACCTGTGGTAAAGATAATGAAGTCCCAAAGCATGGGGAAGAGAGGGATTCTTACAAATTTCTGAGACTTGTAGACATATTTCAGAAGCATGTTTAGTGTAACAAGTGTCCGGGTATAAGATTCATGAGCCAATGGAAACCCAAGCTGATAAGCTCAGTTATGTTTTGCTCACAGAAAACCTATGTAGACAGCAAGCAGGCATTACCTTCTCTATCAGGAATACATGTATTCTGATTTATTAATTAATGTAAGGAATAAAGGGGGGAGTGGACATTGTACTTGGCAAATAACATGAAAAAGCACACATGTTCAGAATACTATACTTGTGGCTCTTGTGTACTCCAGCAGTGGGAAAAGACCATCAGATAGAAATACATACTGCAGACTGCTGAGTACACAGTAGGCTAGTCTTTCTTTCTTTCCTGAGACATACATTTTAAATAATGTTGACACTTTTTTCATAGAACACATTCATTTGCATTAATAGGTAAATGTATGAGGAATTCATTGTGCTTGGCCAAATATGGCTAATTAGAATAAGGACTTACCTACACTTAAATTTTATAGTGCTCTAACTTGCTGGCTCACGGGGGTGAAAAGTCAACCCCCTGAGCGCAGCAAGTCTGAGCGCTTTAAAGCACTAGTGTGGACAGGCTCAGCACTGGGAGCCAGGCTCTGAGTGCTCTGAGCTAATCTCCTTGTGGAGGTGGATTACCAGGGTGTATTACCGGAGTGTTCCTGCAGCCGCAGAGTGTATTATTGGAGTGTTCCCACAACAGCGCTTTGAAGTTTCAAGTGTAGCCATGCATTAAGTTTCCTAGGGCTCAAACATAAGCAATAAACTTCTGATTTTTTTTCAGCAGTGTTGAGCATCTGAACGCGTAGTTGCCATTGTTTGCAGCTTGAGTTGTGGTTGCTCAGCACTTACAAAAATCAGGCCGCAATGAGAAATGTTAATACATACTACAGATTGCTACACAGAATCTCTTTCTTCTGCTTAATTTTTCTAAATTACTCTTCTTGTAACTTATTCCACCTTCTTTTAGGTTGCTTTCCTACCACTGCTTTCAAAACAATGTTATTCTGTGAAATAATAATGAAGCAATAAGGCACGCAAGAGGTTATGTGTCAAGTCGACCTGTTTACATTTACAACTATTTTATTTTTTGGTTTGTAGAAAACATAGGTAGCATATATGACTGGCAAATTCCAACAATGAAACTGCAGGAGATCTTTTTTAAATATTTTACATTTTTTGACTAATCTTTCAAGAATGAAGAATCAATGCTAGTTCCTGGTGTACTGCTACAGTCAGGGCAGGATGCTGTTGTGAAAACATCTTGCTCCTTGCTACCTGATTTCTCAAAGAAGCCTAATACTCTTTTGCAGAAGGACTGATCAGGACTTTCACCTGAAAAAGCAAAAGCAGGGCATTCTGGTTTGCATGCTTCATACAGGTCACTAGTACTTGCAAGCATTTCATCTGTTGTAGTAGAGATATACTCCTTGATGTTGATTCCTCTGATCAATTCTTCAAAATAACATCTCACTGAAATTTTATACTTTGAAGGGTCCTGATACAACGACCTTCCTTCTATTAGTTTTTCCATCTTGCTCCTAAGTTTTTTATCCTCTTGAAGAAATTGTACTGAATTTGAATGTTTTTCCAGAAGAGTTTTCATTTGCTGATAGAGCTGCCTGGGGGCTTCAGTTTCACTCTCTACTAGGTGCAGTTTTTCTAATTTTGTTGAATAGTCCTGGTGTAATTTTCTCTTCATTTCCGCAATTCTGCACCTTATCCCTTTCAGTAAACTGATCCCAACTGTGTCAATCATCACCTTGGTGTCTGTAGTGCTGGATAGGAGTTCACTGATCAGCTTCTCCGTCTCCTGTTTTTAAAAAAAGTGTATGCAAGGTTTCTTATTAATGTCCACAAGTAGGATCCAAAACAGTTAAAAGTGGGAGAAGTTATTTTAACTCTCAAAAATAATTTTGGATCTAGATACAATACAGACCCGTTTATGTGTGACCCGTTTACACGCGAATCCGCTTAACGCGTGGTAGTGCCATGCCTCCCAGTGCTACCTATTTAACACACAAGACTCATTAATACGCAGTACAGGAACTTGCTATGTAGTGCTACAGATTTGCTCACTGACATAGAAATCTACAGGAAGTGCAGAGCGGAAACGTATTGTAGGCCTATTTGCGTTTCCTCTTCCTTTTGATTGACGATATTGGGACAGACGTATCATGCTCACTTAGTCATTGTCACACTGGGGAGATGTAGTATATAGTCTGTGCTAATACATTTCAAAATTGTTTGATTCTCATTGATTTGATTCTAATGGGAAACCTTTCTTTCGTGGAAGGAATACCGCTTTCGCATTCATTCACTGAAAGGAAATTCCGTAGCGGCATTCCTTTTGCCTTTCCTTTGTTGAAAGGAATGCCGCTAAGTGGGTGAATTCTTCAAACCCAAGCAAAAAAATTTGGAAATTTAATGGGGGATGAATCAGTCTAAGCCACCAAGGGATTTATAAGTCGTTTTAAAAAGTGTCATGGCATAGCGCAGGTATAGATTTCCAGAGAAAGCTGATCAGCCAATGAATTGGCCACAAACGCATTTCCCGCCGAGTTAAAATCCTGCAGTATTTGGGATGCTGTGAATATGTATGTAATCCTAGATAATTATACATGTACTGTATATATAGATATCTTAAGATATTTCAGCATGGCGGTCTGTTAACACGCGGTCGTGACGGCTTGACTTAGACCTTCCATTTTAAAGTGGTTTCAACTTCACCTCCCATTGATGCTCAAAAGCAGTTATAGTTGTAAATAATTGCAATTACATTTTATAGCACTTTGCTTTCAGAGTTCTGCTAAGGTCAGGCAGGCCCTTAGGCCTTTTCAAGGGCAAATAGTTTCCTGATTGTATTCTGTACAACTAATAGTCTTTAAGGCCAGAAGGGACCATCATGATCACCTTCTCTAACCTCCTGCACATTGCAGGCCACAATACCTCATCCATACACTCTTGGAGTAGGCCCATAACCTGGCTGAGTTACTGAAGTCTCAAATCTTGATTTAAAGACTGCAAATTTCAGAGCATCTAGTTCAAACCAGCAAGTGATATGTACCTCATGCTGCAGAGGAAAGCAAAAGAAAAAATCCCAGTTGCTGCCAAGCTGACCTGGGGAAAAAATTCTTCCTGGCCCTATATATGGTAATCAATACACCCTGAACATGTGGACAAGACCCGCCAGACAGACACCAGGGATAGAATTCTTTATAGTAACTCAGAGCCCTCCTCATCTAGAGTCCCATCTCTGGCCATCAGAGAGATATTTGCTAAAAGCAATCACCAGTGGTTCATATGCCATCATAGGTGACCTCATAAACTCCCCCTCCCCCCAAACTTATGAAGCTCAGTCTTGAAACAAGATAGGTTTTTTGCCCCTAGTATTCCTTTTGGAAGCATACTCCAGAACTTTACTCCTCTGAGAGTTAGAAATCTTTGTCGAATTTCAAACTGAAACTTGTTGATACCCAGTTTATATCCATTTGTTCTTGCGCCAGCAGTTAATTCCACTGCATGCATCCGATGAAGTAGGTATTAGACCATGAAAGCTTATGATTCAAAACTTTAGTTAGTCTTTAAGGTGCCACAGGACTCTGTCACTTCTGTGCCAGCATTGGCCATTAACTTAAATAACTCATATTCATCCCTGGTATTCTATAAATACAGTCCTGTGATGTATTTATAGAAAGTAATCATATTATATCTCCCCTCAGCCTTCATTTTCTTAGGCTAAACAAGTCAAGCTCCATACATTTCCTCTCTTAAGGCAGGTTCTCCATTCCTCTGATCATCCTAGTAGCCTTCTCTGCACATATTATAGTTTGAAATCATCTTTCTTAAACATGGGACACCAGAGTTGCACACACTATTCAAAATGAGGGCTCCCCAGTGCCTTGTACAATGGTAATAATGGTTTCCTAGCTCTCCAGGAAATATCTTGCCTAGGATTGCACAACAGTTTTTCACTGCTGCATTGCATCGGTGGCTCATAGTCAACCTGTGGTCGATCAATACACCCAGTCTTTCTTTTCCTCTGTCACTTCCAATTGGTAAGTTCCCAGCTTCTAGCAAAAGCTCTTGTTAGTCCTTAAGTGAATGACCATGCACTTTGTACTATTTAATTTCATCCCATTTCTACTACTCCAGTTTTCAAGGTCATCCAAATCTTCTTGTGTGACTCTCTATATCCCAGCCAAGTGGAGGTCAGGCATCCACAGAAGATTGAGAGCCTGGGAAGAAATAGGGTTAGCAAGCTCACATGACCCCAAATAGCAAGGGACGATATAAAGTCACCCGGGAAGCCTCCCATACCATTAACTGTTGCAAAATTGTCCTCAAACTTTGCCAAGCCACATACAATCTACATGCCTACCCTTCTCATGTTGACAATGAAAAATCTAAAGATATTTTAGTCATTCTTTCACAGGGTCAGTTGGCCCTTCAAGAAGGTTGGAGATCAGCTGCACCAGTGCCAGATTTAGCTTGTGAGTGAAGTCACATGACAAATGGTCCAGTGACTAAGGGCAGTCTTTCTAGGAAAATAAGAGCAGCCTGCAGTTCAGTAAGAGGGAGCCAACTGTGAGGGACTCCAGGGAAAATAGCCTTCGGAGTTTGTGATTTATAACAGACCAAGAGGGCTCAGGAGTATAGGAAGTGGCCCTGGGATGAAGCCGGGTTGGTTGAGGCTACTTGGGGGCAGACAGACTAATTGTTTAGAGCTCCCAGGGCCAGGAACCCAAAAGCTTGCCTCCAGTCAAGCAAGCAAGTTTAAATATAAAAGGCTGGCTTGATTTCAGTTGAATGTAGCATTCTCGGCCTTTTGGCTAAGAAAGCATTATCTACTATGTTACCTTTGTTCAGCCAAAGGAGGGGCTTGCCAGGCAAACAAGAAGAGTTCCAGACTACTGGATCCCGGAACCAGTGATTCTATGCAAATAACTAGGCTCAGAAAATGAAAGCTTGATTCACGGTGAAACGAGATTGCCACAGGGATCAGGTAGGATTCCCCTCCCCCTCATGTAGAGCATTATACATTTGCACTGGTGCCTTATGGCTTTTTTGCCTTTTTCTGAATCATTGGACATTGCTGAAGTCAGGATACTGGGCTAGATAATAGTGATGTATAAACTGCAGGGCTAACTATGGGCCACACAAACTGAACCCTGCAGGGTCCATTCAGAGAATTTCCAACCCCCGCCCCCCTACCCCGCAGAGTGTGCCCTACCAACTGTCCAGAGCCACTCACTCCTTCCAGAACTGGGATCTAGCCAACCTTGGATGATTTTGGGTGGGGGCCTGGCTCCCATTTTCTCCGCCCTGGAGCCTTCAGGTGGCTTCTCACAAACCATGGCCTCTGCTACCCCACTGAGGTTATTCTGGAGAACAGGGTTGCATGTACCCTCTTTATAGCATCAGCCAAGGCATGTGACTGCTCATGAGTCTGAGTTCTATGATAATACTTAAAACTTTTCATCATCAAAGTGTTTGATAAGCATTGATTAATCCTCCCCACATTCCTCTGAGCTATGCTTTATTAACCCCATTTTACCTATGAGGGAACTAAAGGCAAAGAGGTTATATGATTTGGCAACATCACAGAAGGAGTCAGGAACTTAGTCTCACGCTCCCACCACTAAACCACATCATCTTATATAACTTAATTCTTTCCTAAGGGCTATCTGCCTAAACTTGTATCAAACGTCATGTCATGTCATTCTGTTAATAAAACTGAAAGAAAGTGAGTCACTTGTACTATACCTTCCTAGATTCTACTGTGCCTTCAGATTTGTGAAGCAACAAGTCTATATCTTTAATAAAAGTAATTTTTCTGGCTGTGTAAGCGTCAGACATTTTTGCAACGCTGTGATGCTCATGGTTTCCAAAGAGCTTGCAGATTGCACAAATTGGTTCGTCATCAGTCAGACACATCTGAGAAAAGAACAGAGTCATTTTCTAGTACAGCCATGCATGCTTACACATTGTCAGCGACGTAGCACACTGACCCAGAACATTAGGCTCAGTCTGCTAAGTAAAATACTCATGCAATTGCTGAAAACAAATGTTCAGAGTGAAGCTGAGATGGTTATCTTCAAAAGGGAGAAATTCATGCTGCAGCAACCTTCAGTTCTGTTGGCATTCTCCAGTGGAACCTTACTAATTCAAACTCCTCCAAGCGACATGCATAAGATTTTCTACCCCAAAAGAAGTACTCTGTCCCTACTTCTTATGAGTTCTTAAGAACAGATGCTGTAAGGAGGTTAATTGTTACTCAAGCTATGTTGTACTTTACATTCAACAGGCATTTTGCAAGTACTATATATAAGTACTATTTAATATTTATATCACAGTAGTGCCCACCCATAATTAGGGATTGCCAGTTTGTGTGGCACAAGCACATATGAAATCAAAATCACTGCCCCAAAGACCTTATTGTCTAAGATGACAACTAATGTATAAAGTTTGGAGAGGGGAGATGCATACCATCAAATAGACACCGATTTTATACACATTAGGTTTATAATTGTCAGGAAACAAAATTACAGAAGGAGGTGAAGTTGAACTGTTCTCATTTGTACATCAAGTCTTTGTTATTTGGTTGATTTCTTATACGCATCATGGCAAAAATAGGTCTTACGGTTGGAAGAGAACAGTGGTTTACAGATGTGTTCACAAAGGGTATTCAGTGCCTGGACGAAGATACAGAACTGTCTGCATGAGAAGCAGCTGAGAGTGGCTTCACTGGTGCAGTGACTTGGTAAGGGATAAAAACAGATAAGCAGGGGGAGGCAAATTTATAAAGGGCTTGGAGTGTGATGATAAGAAACTTGAACTAGATGTTGTGAAATAGGAAGCCAGTGGAAAGTTTCAAAGTGGTGGTGTGACTCTTTAAAATTAAATGGACAATGGACAACTTCTGAAGAGTTAAGAGGCACAGGTGGAGTCTCAGGTGGAGTCGACAGGGAGCGGCAGCAGTAGACTCACCGCCGTGAAGATGCCGCGGTAAGTCGATCTAAGTACATCGACTTCAGCTGTGCTGTTCTCATAGCTGAAGTTATGTATCTTAGATCGATTCCCCCGAATTCCCCCAGTGTAGACCAGGGCTAATTCTCAAACTACAGTAATTTTTAGTGGGGCTCTCAGTTTAGTGGGGCTCCCAGTGAGTGAAGCTTTAGTGTCTCTTGAACTAAATGATTTAGTAATGTTTTGATGCCCTTTTCTTGAATGTTGTTGCAGGAGTGACAGTTATTGCTTGTTGTTGGGCCATTGAGAAGGTGTGAGAGGTCTAGTGGCCTGACCACATGAATGAGAGCTAGGAAATCCTGAGATATTGACTTCAGTGCAATTACTCATGTGCTTCTATCTAGGCACATGTTTGTGTCACATTCTGAGTTGTGGCCCCACAGAAATCAATATGACTACTTGTGGAATAAAGCACTACTCAGTGTGACTACAGGTAGCAAAACTCTGGCCCTAATTAGTGAATCACTTAATCTTTGTGCAGTGCTTTAAAATGTAAAGCACTAATTAATAATGTCCGCTTATATAATTATGTTTTGTTTTTGCAGGGTGAATCTCATTTCATGAATTTCATTAGGAGGCTGGTAGTTCTTCCAACTGCAAACCACCAACTAGACTCCTTATCTAGCTGAAAGTAATCAGTTTGGGAAAGAAGCGATTCAAATGGTAGGATTTGCCCTTTACTTATGTTTTTATAGTCTAAAATTCAAAGGATGTGGTTTATTTGTCACTGAACATGATATAAAGGACTAGCTTGTTTAGAATATGACCATACACCAATAGAACTCATTTTGATTAAGTGAATATTGAACACTTACAAGACAGATTTGCTGTGCAAATAACTAAATAAAGAAAAAATAAGAAATATGTAAATGTATACCAAATTCATATTTTCCCCATGTTCTTCACAAATTTGGGACAGTTGGTTTTGCTCCTGGGCACGAATGTTTTCAAGTTCATCCTTAAATTTTTCCAATATACTTTCAACCAGAATATTTCTCGGTAATCCAATTATTCCTCTGCCCCTCAAATATATGACCTAAAAGTGAGAAAAAGTGTTACATACTATTTGAGAGATGCAGGAGACACTTTGCTTCTTTGGTAGTTGCATAGCTGTGCATCAGCATTCTTCAATTGTGGTTTATATTAATGTGATCTTGTACTGAAATACAGTATTGCAGCTAAGTGATCTAGACAGCAATTTCCTCCTAATGTATACTTTATAACTCTAAGGCTCATGAGTATCAGTGGTCCAAATTCTGCCTTTGAATAAGTGTGTGCAAAACCCACATTTGGAACCAAAAGGAATTGAATGTTTGCTCCCCCATACAGAATTTAGCCCTTTGTATTTAAGCAGAGACCCTCACATGGCTTCTGTTAATAGTTAAAGTCATTCAGAGCTAAATCCTGAAGGCTTGACTGAGGTTCCAGTCCAGGAGCTCTTACTCATTTCAGTCAATGGGATCATTCATATGAATAAGAGCTGCAGGACAAACTCCTCCATTCTTACTTGGACAAAACACTATTGAAGTCAATGGGAGTTTTGCTCCAGTAAGAACTATATAAAAACCTAGGAACAGATTTTATCACCTTTTCTCACATAGACTAGCACCACTTGGGAAGTAAAATATTGCTCCATGTGAATAATGGTAGCAGATTCTGACTCTAAAAGAGGGGCTTCAATTAACTTCCTAAAGTCTATTAAACCACAGAAGTATTATGCTAGTTACAGTCTAAATGAATGCAAGAGAAGGAATTAATTCACAGGTGATCTAAGCAGAAGTCCTGTAGATTTTGAAAAAACAAAATCAAGGAAACACGCTGTTTGATTAAAATCCATGGAAATGTTTCATTTAAGACTGATATTTTATAGCAAGTGTTCCAGCATATCCTCATTCCATATGTTTCCTTTTAAAACATGTTTGCCAACAATATAAGCAACATTTTCTGAAAGAATTTAAGAATTGGCCTGCCAGGTTTTTGTGACTGGATCAGGATAGAGCTTGAACCTATAACCTCCATGGGCTGCACCAACTATTTGCTCCATTTTATTAAATTAAATTAGGTATGGCCTCAGGCTCCTGCAAGCTGGCAATATGCCCTTTCAGTTGGGAAAAATGTGGACACACGCTTGACTACAGAGCTCTTGATTACAGAGCAGATTAACCAAGCGTCTCTACTTACTTTCCTGCACATAGGGCAGCAGAACTGTCCATTAACATGATTGCAGTTCTGGCGGATGAGGATCTTTTCCAGGCATTGCTTACAGAAATTGTGAGCACAAGTTAGGACCAGCACTGGTGGCGTGAACAGCTCCAAGCACACTGGGCAGGAAAGCGCCTCTCCCAAAGCCTCCATGGTACTGCTGCACCTCATGAGGAAAGCCTTCAAGAGACTCGCTACAGCTATCCCTTTCTTCCAGTAGCTAGTCACCATCCAGGTTCTAGAACAACTCTGAAACCTCTGTGACAGCAGCCCCATGGTGACAATCATCAACAATCTGTGCAACCATTGCAGGATCATGCTCTTCCAGGTTTCTGGAACAGTTGAGGGGGCGGACAACCAGTTCCAGATGTCTCCTTTGGGACAGTGATGTTTAGCTGAGACTCTCAGATCTTTGGTTACCCCAAGCACACATATTGTCACTAAAGCACTCCTCATGTTCTCATTTCTCTTGGAACGCTTGAGTCCGTCTTGATGCATGTCTATTGGTGGTGAAACAAGGTAGGGGTGGACAGTGCACAATACTCCAAATTTAATAGATTTGCATCCAAATGCTTCTATTAAAATAAGCTCCTTCTGATTTTTAATTCAGATTTCTATCCCCTTTCCTTTCTTTGATCCATCTCCGTTAAATTTTCCTTTAGCTTGCATTAGAAGCTGCTTGGTCAGTCTCTAACTTTCTTTTCACCCAGCTTACTCTGTAATCATTAACTTATTTAAAATGCATTTTTAAGAAAACTGAATAGTTTATGATACTGAAAGCTAGCAACCTCTTTTAAAGGAACATTCAGATTAAAATAGTCCCTACTTTGTGGTTGTATACTGGCAGATCTTGAACTTTAACTGAAGCCTTTATGGTCATAATCATGTAGGCCTCTAACAGACAAAACACTTGCTAAAGGAATCTTTCATCTACAGTATTGTAGTTAAGAAATTATAGTGAATTGAAAAATGACCAAAGGAAATTAAGGTAGTTGTACCATCCTCTGTATTACAGTTCTGTTTCTGTGTATGTGCTGAGACTGCATCCATGGAGCAGTTTTGTTTCTAAACATAAAGTCAGTTAACCTGTCATAATATAAAATGTCTTACAATCTTATCAATGTTTTCTAGAAAATAGAACAGGGGTGTGAAAGTCAGGACTTGGGTTCAGTTCCTAACTGTAACTGACTTGCTGTAGGTCCCTGGGTAAATCACTGTCAATCACTCCACCACAGTTAAATTGGGGATAAGAATAGTTCCTACTTCAGAAAGGTGTAGTACGGCTTGTTTAGTATTTGACATTCTGAGATCCTTGGATGAAGGGATCAGAAAGAGTTAACTACAAGTGTTGATTTGATGTCTGACATTTAGTGCTTTTCACAGTTTTTGCTCTATCAAAGTCTTCATATATCTGTACAGTATATAGTTGAGTAAGAAAGATGTTTAGGGCCAGATTTTGAATGGCATACAGGTTCCTAAAGATGCATATAGGTACTTCTGAAAATCCCACTAGGTGCATAACTGAATCTTTAGGTACCTAAACACTAAAAATCTGACCTATAATACCTTTCTTCAGTGTGTCAATATTCTTCACCTACAAAGAACAGAGTAGGTGGCATAAAATATTATCCCCAGTCTATCCCTGAGGCAGAGATTTTAAGTAACTTATGTACATCATAATCAATCAATGGCAGAACCACAAAAAAACCCTAATTCTCCTGACTCTCAATCTCCTCCTGTAGCCGTCTCCTTAGTAGACATATTATTCCTTACACGATAAACCACCTCCATGGCTGAAAGCATACGGACATAACAGAAACCAGGAATCACTATGGTCTGAGAAGCAGAACTGAGAAAAAAACAAAGGCCCCTTCCATTGGAGCTAATGGAGAATTGCCTTGAGCTCTCTCTATTGTTTGGGGTTTTATTCTCTTTCTGAGCTAGTACTTAGAGAGGACAAAATAATCACAAACACTCTGGCAGACCAGGCCAGGCATGGATGTACACATACATAACAGCCAGTGCATTGCACTTTATGGGAGTTAACATGGCAAATGTACCACATCTTTTATTATGATTATTATTAAGTATTGCAGCTATTCTGGAAATTCCTGTTTTCTTGGATTTGAGATTTGGCTTTCAGGCCTCAGGGAGAAGTGCATTTTCTTATGTAGCCAACATCATAGAATTATATAAATTCAATATGAATTGACCTGTGGAGACATAAGGTGGTCTCAGTCTAGCTGTTAATGTGTGCTTCAAGTGTTTTTTCCCTGCCTTTCTGAAACAAGACTATTCCCATGAGAAATAAGAGGAATAAATAGAAGGTGGCAGGTCAGGAAATTGAGAATGTCCACTGGGATGTTAAGCCTGATTGTAGTATAGTTGGAATTTTCTAGTCACTTATTCCCAAACTTTATTAAATTCAAAATCCTGTCTTGAATTAAAGCCCTTCTCTTTGGCTTTAAGGCATGGCCCATGTGATGGGGCCGTGCTGCAGCTGGAATCCCAGGTTTTGGAGGTTAAACTCAGGTTTTGGAGGTTAAATTAGGGAGACAGGACTCCTGGGTTCCATTCTCACCTCAACTATTAATTTGCTGTGGTTCTTGGGCAAGACTCTTATATTAACCGTGCCTCAGTTTATTCACCTTTAAAATGCAGGTAAGGATAATCTACCTGACCAGGGTTTGGATGACTGAATTATTGTTTGGCACCTTGAGATACTCAAGGCATTGTCTGACCTATGTCCAGACCCAACCATTCTCATGTAATGGGACTAAATGCTTTGTCTGCCTGCTATTGCCACACTATTAATATCTCTGCAATGTTTATACATGCTCCCTTACTCGTTGCATATGGTATGGGAGACTCCTGCCTTTCTTTTATTATTGACTAGACAACTCCACTGATAGATACAATGTATTGTTAAGTCACAGAGCTGGGATTGTGTGTCCAGTTCCTCCTCCTTTCCAAACACATCTGGTCTGTGACTATTCATTCTTTTGGGGTTGGGATTAGAGTTTTATTAGCAGCGTCCTTGGATTGTCCCCGGTGGGTGTCTCCAAAAGGAAGGACATGCATGTCATTGGTCTTCACTCATTGCCCTGCAAGAATGCAAGTGCTACAAGATACATTGGCATCCTTTGCTTGCTTGTTTCTGTCCCACTGTGGGCACAGAGACTGCATTTTTCTCCTGTAATGTATTAGAAGGGAGGATTCATTGAGATTTAGCTGGTACGAGGTGTTCCAGGCATATATAGGTCATGGAATGAGATTTTTCAGCTTCTACAGAATACTTTATTTCTTTTTCTCTTCTTTTAGGGTGAGGTTTCCAGCTTCTGGCAGTTTATCAGCTCTCAGCTTCTTGATTGACCCTGTGACGTCTGAATACGATCTTTTAATCCAGAAAGAGGCTTAAAGTGAGCATTGCAGTTCTCCTTCCTTTAGAAGCTCTTTCTGTGGTGAGAAGGAAATGCTGGGCCAGGACACTATAATTATCTTCTGCTGGGTTCTAAAAAGTGCAATGGATCATTAAGTTCCACTGCACAATCCGGAGAGCTAGTGCGAAAGAGCTGGGTTTCAAGATGATTTTTCTCAATCATAATAGCAATGTGGTGGGAAGCTGCTTGTCTCAAAAGGCCATGTTTCTATTTGTTCTGACTTCTACCATTGTTGTCTGTAGTTAAAGGAAAGAATAATGTTCTCCTTAGGGCTGTTACCCTCTAGGACACATTCTGGAAAGGTGAGAGGTATTTAGGCTTTTCCCCAGTGCCTCTGCCTTAATTCACTCTAGTCACTTCTGTAAGAGACTGTGGAAAAGTGAGATATGGGGAGTGGGGGTGTCTCTGTTTGTTTCCCATCAGTGATTTCCTAAGAAATTTTGTTCAGTATCTGATTTCCTATGTTCCCAGATGTATCTTATCCATGCTGAGTCTGGCTGAGGAAAGAGCTGAACTGGCATTTTCTGATGGCAAGACTGGGCAAGTTGGAGCCAGGATATGACTGAATTGAGAAAATCAAGTTTGAGGTAGAAAGGTAGGAAAATCTTGTGCCTGAGAATTAGTCTACACACAAAGTTTTGCTGGCATAGCTGTGTCAGCCAGCAGTGTAACCTCCCTCCCCCGTCTCTCTTGGGGACTAATCCTGCATTCAGATTGGAAGGATTTTGTGATACACTGTTTATATCTGCCTTTCTTCTAGTTCCCTGGATAGTGAGCAGACACCCAGAAATAGACTCCAGAGCCCTCAGCATAGCAACCAGGTAACAGCACAAACACTGTAATAGAAAAATATGTCTTGTACATCTCTAGACTCAGGCAGGAAACTAGTAAGGACAAAAGTTGATAATTAGTGAAAATTAGCTAGTGACTAAATACTGAGAAATACTGCAGTTGAAGTCAAACTTCTGTGGAGTTCTAGGTTCATTAGGGCACAGGATTGAAAAAGAGAGGGATTAATCCTGTGCTTTATACTGCATATGGAAACCCTGCAGGTACTGTATTTCACTGGTAAAGTAGTGCAGGCTGGGAGCACAGAACACCTCTAATAGCAATGTATTCATGAAGACATTTCACTGTCTACTGTGAAGATGAGGGAACCTGACAACTCCTCTAAAGGCCCCAGTAATCATTTGTAAGGGGAATAGGGCCCAGAATTCTTTGCCTATGTGTACTGTAACACTCCATCTCTGAACAGATGCAATTCTTTTCTTCCTGTAATAGTGACCACAATCAACAACAATAACAGATGGCATAAAGCACCTCGTGGGGCGGATGAATGCCAAATAGGAATCGGGCAGCCCTGGGACTCACTCATGTTCCTCTCTCTCACCCAGTTAAATGAAAAATTATGAATAAGTATTTCACTTATCAAAAATTATTTATATGAGGCAAAAAGTGTGGCATTGGTCCTGGCTATTAGATCATAATGCATGTATTGAGCTGAAAAAGGAGATTCTTAGCTGCTGCGGATAGTTTTGTTTCCATTTCCCTTCAGGCTCCATCAGTGCCCAGATTAAGGCTTCACAGACACTTGATCACTCCTGTTGTGACCGAGGCTCATCTCACTGTCAATGAGTTTTTCACAGTTCAGAGTGGGCCATAGCTCAGCCAGTGATTTTGGGAGTCACGGCACGACGACTCACCCCCGCGGCGCCATCTGCTGGTCATCCAGGATTTAGCTCTTTCCAACGCAGAGCGCCATCTGCAGGCCAGTGTCTCACTGTCCGCTGGCTCCATGTCCCTCCTTGGACCCCAGTGCCCTTTTACCTGGGGTGCTGCCCTCTGGCAGTTCCCCCACACTCTGTCTGGGTCTCCCCTCCCTGGGGAACCCCCAACCCTCTAAGCCCCACCTTGCCTCAGTCTGCACTACTGCCAGTCATCATCAAGCTCCCACTCCCTGGGGCAGACTGCAGCGTAAGAACCAGTCATCACAGGCAAGGAGGTTTTGACCTCCTGCCTTTCCTTGCAACCCAGTACCTCTATGGACCTAAGACCAGGCCCTATAGCTTGGGGAGTTGCCAGCCTGGAGCTCCTCTGGCCTTTCCCTGGCCCTGCCTCACTCCCAGTACCCTTTCTGCAGACAGCCAGACCCTGCTTTCTCCAAGACTGGAGAGAGCCTCCTTGAGCTCCTGGCTCACAGCCTTTTTACATAGGCCAGCTGTGGCCTGACTGGGACATGGCCAAACTGTGACTGCTTCCCCAATCAGCCCAGCTTAGCAGCTCTCAGCCCCAGCCTTCTCCTAGGGCAGTTTTAAGCCCTTCAGGGCAGGAACAGGGTGATCACCCTGCTGCAGAGTATCTTTGGCTCATGCTTGTGTGAACACTGAGGCGTATGTGTGGGTGCACATATATGTACGAATGTATACAGACAGACATGGAATAGGTAACCACTTTGCTGAGCATGTAAACACAGATTGCACACATTGTAAGGAGGCACCAAATTGTGTCTCACCAACAGGCACTATCGATTACTCATCATTCTTACTGAACACCTGTCCTTCCTCTTGTTCCACCAGATTCCTGCTCCTGTATGGTTCCCTCCCCCCATGTCCCCAAATAGTGCCCTACTACCCCCAAAATTTGTCCTCCATCTCATCTTTTCCATTTCTGCCACAGGCATTCAGCCAATAACCATACTTACACTTCCTCCATCCAGTGCCCCCAAAATTCACTCCTGGGCCCTTCAGTAAGGGGCACTGTGGTAAGTAGCCACAGTCCTCCAACCATCCTCTGAGTGTGGCCAGCAAGCCTGCATGCACCATACAACCAATCACAGTGCAGACATCTGGTTCCTCAAACACGTGCCTAACCTTAACATCAATCTCAGAAATGTTAATACTGTATAGCTAATGAACATAAAAACAACAAGGAGTCCGGTGGCACCTTAAAGGTTATTTTCTCGTTATTTTTGTGGATACAGACTAACCCAGCTACCCCTCTGAAACTACTGAACGTAAGTTTAATACCAATGAACACAAGTTTAATAGACTTATTTAATCAAACTTAATAGACATTTAAGTTTAAATAACTAATTTGTTACTATAATCTAAACTATTCTGAGTTTAGCATGTGATCTGAGGAATTGGATCTGTTCTTTATAAATTTTTGAATGCTGGAGGTTGTAAAGAATTTTGTGTGGAGCTGTGTAACCTGTGAATGTACTTGGGTATTATATACTAGTGAAAATACCCGGCGTTGCTCGGGTCCGTCGGAGGTGGGGAGGGGGCAGAGAGCTGAGCGAGTGCGGGGTCTGTTGGAGGGGGGAGGGGGCAGAGCAAACCTGACACCCCCACCTCACCCCCCCGACCAAACCCAACACCCCCACCTCACTTACCCCTTGACCAACCCCGACTCACATTTTCACCCCCCCACCCAAACCCAACACCCCCACGTCACCCCCTACCAACCCCAACACCCCCTGACCAACACCCACACCTTACCCCCGTAGACCAAACCTGACACACCCACCTCACTTTCCCCCCCAACCAAACCAGACACCCCTACCTACCACCACAAACAAACCCGACACCCACACCTCACTTACCCCTCGACCAACCCCGACCCCCCTCCTCACCCCCCCAACCAAACCCAACACCCCCACCTTACCCCCCCAGCAAACCCAACACCACCTGACCAACCCCAACACCCACACCTCACCCACCCCGACACCTTCTCACCCCCCCAGACCAAACCCAACACCCCCGGCTCACTTACCCCCCGACCAAACCCGACACCCCTACCTCACTTACCCTCTGACCAAACCCAACTCGAGTCTGTCGGAGGTGGGGGGGGGCAGACAGCTGAGCGAGTGTGGGGTCCATTGGAGGGGGGAGGGGGCAGAGAGCTGAGCGAGTGCAGGGTCTGTTGGAGGGAGGTATTATGACATCATAACTATGTCACAGAGAACAGCAGCTGCCCAGCTGATGTGATTGGCCTTTAAATAATTTCACCCCTGGGGGGCGTCAGAGGTGAGATTTGAAAAAATTTCGACTCCTACCCTGATTAGGACCCTAAGACCTATAACTGTACCAAATTTCAAGTCTCTAGCTCAAACAGTGTGGAAGGAGTAAGTGAACGTACATACACGCATACATACATGCACACATACACCATTTGACTTTTATATATATAGATGGATGATAAAGGCATGTGAGTTGAGGTTAATCTGGATGTTAGTGTTGCTTTGACTGGTGATTTTCTAGAGTTTTAGTTTACAAAGTTTTTTGGGTGTGATTCATATACAGTATTTTACGTTCCACATGTACACATTTTAAGATCATTCTATAAAGGCAGGAACTGATTTTCTTGGCTCTGAATTTGGTTTATGGAGTTATCTTGCAGTTAGCATTCATAAATTATTAACATAGCAAACAGTCCTATTTTTAACTGAATATATGCAGTCACTGATGGAGTTGTACAGCTAAATATTTTAGAACAGGAGAGGGTATTTTTAAGGTTATCTTACCATATGAGCTGTAACCCTGTAAATTTGGGAGCCAACCTGAATCCTAATCCATAAACAGAAATTGTTCTTTGAGTATACACAGATGTCTTTAATTAAATAAATAGAAAATGAAAAGATAAAGATAAATAGAAAAGATACAAAAAAGCAACACAGTACTTTAGCATCTGCAATACAATTTTTACATTTAAGGTTTTAATTGATTTAATTTTTATAGGTTACTCATGTAAGTTATGACTCAGCGTGAGTAAAGAATTAGACTTTTGGATAAGGTTTCAAATTTAAATAACTTTTCAAATGAGGTAAACATCTGTAGGTTTCTTTAGCCAGTTGGAAGAGATTACTCTTTCCTTTCAAGCACCTTAACATACAATCAACTTTCCTTTAAAAATAAAATTTCAGAAACCTTTTCTATTAAAATACCTAAAAATATATAAAAGTTGGTAAATAAGCACATACACTGAAAAGTTAAGTGCTTGTAAGGTTTTTTGTTTCTTTTTAAGACACATAAGAAAGCAACATTAAGACGTGGTGATTTACTATAGCCTATGTATAAAGGATCTTTTTCTACAAATTTGTTTACTGCAACAACTAATCTTATTTTAAGATTTCCAAAGAACCCAATAAATACATCAGAATTTTGTCCATATTTATTTACTGTAAAGTAAAATGAAATATAATTAATGTAAACATTAATACATAAATATTAATACATTAAATCATTGTAAAACATGGCACGGACATTGTGGCAATTGTTTAACATAAAAAAATATAGCTTATTGATGAGACTTCTAAATCAATAAATATAGTTTTAAAACAGAGTTCACAATATAAAAGCATATTGCTTCAAACCAAATGCTACAATACAATCACACAGTAGCAGCTCATTAAAATATCAACTTTTACATCTGGAAATGGAATAAGGCTCACTACAGCTCCCTTTTTTTTAAAAAAAAAGTTTTTTTAACTAAAACTAAAATTTGGTCAATACATGCCAATTAGCACAAAATACTGTAGCTGGTGGATGAAAGATAATTTGACAGGACTACTGAAGTCCCCAGCATAACTGTGTAAACATCAAGAGGGGTTATCTGTTTCTTTTTTGGCCTCCTTTCTTTTTGCTTCCAGTGTTTGTTTAAATACTTTTCTCAGAGTGTTGTAAACCTGTGGTCCATTTTCAGAATCCAAACTCGTCTGGGAAAAATTAAGGAGAGAAATTAATTTTACTGTTTTACAGTACTGTATGACATGGTACAATACAGACAGAAAATACTAAATAATATCTATTTTAAAATACAAAGTACCAGATGCATTTTCATATTCTTATTTTAAACTAGGAAATAGGTATTTTTCATAAATACAGGACTGAACAACTATAGCAGAGTTCTCTCCACTGACAGGTAAAAACAAAATGGTGGTTAGAAATAAGTTTGGAGGAGAGATGCCATGCTCATGTCTACAATCTGAATGGCTACTAGCAGAAGAGTGGCTGTGCATTAGATATGATCTTTCTTTTCAAATTATTTCAAATACTTTATCAGAGGAAAGATGCTGAGTTCACCATCACCGGAACCTACCATATGACTAAATTTAAACCTTACAAACCTTTATGTCTGCTTTCATAATCACTTATGTGTATGAATCCCATGCTCCCCACCAGATGTGGATGTGGATGGAGGCCATGAATCCATGGAACAGGGGGGGGGGGGGGGGGACTTCACTTCTGCTACATGTTCCCCTTTGTGTCCCTACCCAACAGAATTCTAGTTCACGGACATGGAAGATTGGGAGAAATTGTTAGGCTATGGATTCTTTCACTCCACCCAAACCTTCAAGAGAACACTGCACACATGAATATAATTTGAGATTCTGTTAATTGGCACTATTTTCTCCTTCATGTGAGGGGAGTTCAGAAGGCAGCCGGAGTGCTTGAGAACATGTGTTATGAAACCACGCTATCCAGGGACTATTTGAAAATGGTGAATTTGGGAGGAAGACTGGAAACAAGATAAATCCATGTGCACAGTTCTTGGATGATCTACAGGTAATGGTGTGGAAGCCTTAGTTCCTGGCCAGGGGGACAAAACAGTTATACAGTGAAACCTCGATATAACGGACTAATTCGGGCGAGGGGGTGTCCGTTAAAGCCGAAAGTCCGTTATTTAATAATTTTTTAAAATTATTAAATAACGGACTTTCGGCTGACAATGGACACCCCCCTCGCCCGAATAAGTCCGTTATATAGAGGTTTTACTTTTAGTGAGCAGCCCACCCGGCGCCAGCCAGCAGCCCGCCTGCCCGGGACCCCGGCTGCTGGGACTCGGGCGGGAGCCGTCAACCCGCCCACCCGGGTCCCGGCTGCGGGGAGCCGGGCGGGGGGGGGGGGGGTTGACAGCTGGGGAGCCGGGCGGGCGGGCTGACAGCTCCCACATGGCTCCCCGCTGTGGGGAGCCGGGCGGGAGCTGTCAAGCCGCCTGCCCGGGACCCGGACTGCTGGGACCCGGGCGGGAGCTGTCAACTCGCCCGCCCCGCTCCCGGAAGCGGGGAGCCGGGCGGGAGCTGTCAAACCCCCCCCCCCCCCCGCAGCGGGGAGCCGGGCGGGAGCTGTCAACCTCTGCAGGGAGTGACAGCTCCTGACCGGCTCCCCGGGGCGGGAGCCGGCAGCCCCCGAATAACGGATTTCGGATGCATCGGAAATTTTGTCCGTTGCATCCGAAGTCCGTTAAATCGGGGTCCGTTAAATCGAGGGTTTACTGTAGTTATAGATTTCACATATTGCACATGTTTCCTCTGCCCTCCACAATAACTTGCATAGGAAGGATGGGCCCTACAAAAAATAACCAGTATCTGATAATGGAGCAACATCAAGTTACCACACTGAAGATCTGACCCACTAAATGCAGAACTCTCTGTACACTACTAGCTTTACTGTTCATGGTGTGTGGGCATAACAAATGTACATTGTTACTCCTTTTCTAATCTTATTTCATCTAAAGCATACTTTAATCTGACCAGAACAGGTTTCTATTCTATACATTATACACACTGAGGTTTTGAAATGCTTATCATTTCTATAGTTAGTGCAAATTACCTTCATTTGTAAAACTACATTATTAGCAAATATTCCTTCAGAGATAATTAGATAATTTGCAAGCACCGCCCTAATTGATGACAGGAACAACATAGACAACTCTTCCATAATCACTAGGTCATGGGCACGCCCCATGCATGCAAACCAAGAATATTTAAGCCAGCAATTTCAGTTGTGCCTCTTTGAGAGCATAAAGAGCAAAGCAGCACCAACCAGCACTCAGTTCCTTCACTAATATAGATTATCGGGTAAAGGGCTCTGTATCTGGGGGGAAAGTGGGTGGGTTGTGAGATCCCTGGGGGGAGAAAGCACTTTAAACTCCAGTTACTGTCAGTTAAGTAACCTCTTTCTTCAAGCATTTGTCCACATAGTTCCCACTGTAGATGACTGGCTAACAGCTACCTCTCAAGGAGGTGAGTGATATGATTCCTATTTAAAATAACTGTAGGATAGCCGTGTCAAATTGGGTATCTGATCTAGAGGCTATTACAATGAAGTGTTGATTGGTAAATGTATGAATAGAACTTGAAGCAACTGCCCTACAAATCTCAGAAACAGGGATTCCCCTGAAACAAGTTACAGATATAGATTGAGCTCTAAGAAAGTAAGCCCTAACTCTAGAAGGAAGGGATAGTTTATTCAATGCATAGGATATCTTCATATAGTCTGAAACCCTCTTCAGAAGCCTCGGAGGAATCAACATGATATTTAGATTTGTTACCAAAAGCCATAAAAAGTCAATGAGATAGGGATACATGTGAATGCCTTGCCTCCTCTGCATAGCTGGTCCCACTGAAAGGCATTTGGCAAACACACTCCGCGCTGTTAAGAGACTGAAAGGGAGGACTCTGAACCAGCAATAATGTCCACTGACTGTGAAATGAAGAAGTTTCCTGAGAGCTGGATGGATTTCCACATGGGAGTAAGCATCTTGCAAACTAGTTCATGGGATATAGAGAAGGAATTATTGAAGAAAAAGGTGGTCATCTGAGATTTGAAGCTCCGGATGAGTTTGTTGGGCCCTCTGAGATCTAATATAGAATACCACCCTCCTTTCTTTGTTGTAATGAGGAAGTAGTGGAAATAGAAGCCTTTGCCCCATAAACCTAAAGGCATCATCTCAATCACACCCTGAAGCGTATCTATCGCCTCCTGAACCAAACCATTGTGTTAAGTGTCCCTGCAAACAGACAGGGAAGAGGGTGCCGAGTTGGCATAGACAGGGGCTGAACTGAATACTCTTGCTGGATAACTTCTAAGACCCACTGGTTAGTAGTAACTGCAGCCCATGCATCTGCAAACAAGGCAGTTGCCAAAGAGAGGTGAGAAAGGGCATAGATCCTCAACAAACTAGCCCACAACTCTTGACGCTGGCATCAAACCTCCAGCCTTTGGTCCTATGATTAATGCACATTAACAGTAGATGAATGGCTCTTCTCTTCTTAAGAGTTTTGTTTCCTTGTACAATTCAGAAGTTTTTGTTGGCACGAATATGAAGTTGTAAGTCTCTGTTTTGAGAAGGTCAGAGATTTTGTTTGCTTTTTCCTCTGGTATGCAATACAGAGGCCAAAAGATCAAAAGGTTTCTCTCAAGTTCTTTAATGGATGAAGCACCTAATCAGTCTTCTAGATGAAAAGATCATGGCCCTCATAAGGAAGGTGCTCAATCACCCAGTGCTCCAAGTGTCCCTAAACTTCCAACTCCCAGAAGCTGGAATTGGACAACATGGGACCAATCACTCGAAACTGCCCTGTTTTGTTCCTTCCCTCTGAAGCATCTGGCACAGGGCTAGATGTGCCATTGGTCTGACACAGTATGGTCCTATGGTGTGAACCTCTTTTGGAATTCCTTACTGTTGCAGCCAGGATGTTCTGCATATAGTTATTGCAGTAGCCATTGTCCTAGCTGCAGTGTCAGAAGCATCCAAAGACACTTGTAATGAAGTTTTTGTCAACTGTCGTCCTTCCAAAGCTACTGCTTTCAATTTGTCCCTGATGTCCTGAAGACATTTTTCATTCAACTGTAAGAACTTATGCTCTCTTAACCCTAGAACCAGGCTGCTTGGAGTTTTCATGAGCACTACTACTAAAGACCCAGGGGCCAAGAAATACTCAAACCCCTAGGGGAACTTGATATTTGAGATCTGCTCTTTTATATGTGGCTGAAATAGATGCAGGCGCCTGCCACATATCTTTAACTGACTGAAGGATAGCCTCATCATTTTCCAATACCAAACAACCCTAGGAAACCAGATGCAAAGTGCTAGATAACTTGTGAAACCTTTCCTGGACAACTTAGAGGAGTATCTAAGATCTCTTATATCCTTTAAGAAGGTTGTGAAAGACCTTGAAATTGACTGTGGAAAGACAGATTGTGTTGCAGCTTCATCTGATGAGGAAGATGAATAGCCAAAGGAATCAGTTGATACCATGTTTCTCCATAAGATCTTATTCCTCAGTATGAAGTTTTTGTTCAGATTTCTAGACAAGCTCCTGGTTACATAGTTGGGCTATCTTAAATGGTTCCTCGGGAAATGGTGATCTAATTCTAGACCTAGATCTGGATGAATAAAGAGCAGGAAAATGGTTGGAGAATTTGTGAAAGCCACCAGCATTGAGAGAGGAATTGGTACCAAGGTTGGCAGAACCAATCTGAATAGTATCAGTATGGAAGTCTCAATATATGGGACCTTCTATTAATATGCAATACTAAAAAATCTGTGGCGTGTGGTACCAATCATGCTGATACTAAGAAAGAAGTATTGGTTGCTAGAGATAGACAACATGGTACCAAAAGAGCAGAGTAATATTCCACAGCCCTTGAAGACAATTAGTTTTGGAAGGAGGCAGTTTGAAGACATCAGTGTCAACAGTTGTTGACTGACACAGAAAGATCTGAAGCGAAGGCTCAGCATGTTTCTAAGAAATATGAGACCTCTTAGAGCCAGAAGTCCTGTTAGGTCCCAACTGGTTTTAAAGCAGCAGCTTGCTTTCAGGAAGAGCCCTTCAGATGCCAAAAAGCTCTTCATTGATTTGACTTTTGCAGCAAACATTTTAAAATAAACATGACATAAGCGCTCGCTTATGTGCTCAGAAAAGGATTTGCACACTGAATATTTTGTCTGTAATATGTGACTCTTCTGAACAAAAAAAATATTTAACATGTCCATCATTCACAGATACAGCTGCCTAAAAACCAGGGCAGATTTTAAAGCCCAGAGATAGTCTTAGCCATGTAAACCTCCACCTTGGTCGGGGGAGACTCAAACAAAAGAAGGCTGATTATCCTCACAGTTAAAAGTGTGTGCTTTATTTCCAGTTTGAAATAGTCTAACAATCTTCTACCCAGTGGAAGCGGCCTAGCAAGAAATAAAAATGAAGCCAGAGAATAAAGAAATACTGTTCGAAGGCACTATTTTTACTCCATACAACACTCACAGTTGACTTGTGCGGAGTATTTTTCTGTGCTCTGGGGAGGATTGCTATGACCAAAATTTTATACTTTGAAGCAGAGAAGAGTCAGTATAATAACTATTAATGAATTACTAAAATTTTTAGCTAAAACTATTACTTCGTCCTCCATAACCTACAGCACAATCACAATTTCATGGGCGAGTTGCTACTTGCCTTAGTGAAAGCCTTAATGACCCGGATAAGTAAGGCTTCCTCCACATCAGCTGGTATTGTCTGCAAATTCACTACACAATGGAAAATACAAAGAATAGTCTGATATTGTTCCTAGTGGGTAAAAGAAATATAAAGTTATTAAAAAGGAAACATTTTCAAGGAAAACATTTAAATAATTAAAAGTATTTTGAGAACTGTAGACCACATTACCCCCTCTTGCAATAAAATCCAGGGGAATAAATTCCACAAGGATTCTCCTGCAGTGTTCTTATATAATTGTTCAATCATAACTGGAAGAGAGATTCTGTTGTGTTCATTTTGATGAAAAATATGGGCCAAAGGTGTCAACATACCCTGAAACAGTCCAATATGAAACAGTTTCAAGTAAGGTTTGGTATACAGAGACCTAAACCTGCTTAGTATCATGGCAAATATACCAGTAAAGATACAAAAAGGAAAACCGTTACAGCATTTGAAATGTAAAGTATTAAGGCTTTCATTTCAATGACCTCTCTTGTTCCCTTTAACTGTAGAGAATCTTTAGAAAGAAAAACCCATTTTGAAAGTCTTTAAAATGATGATAAAAATGCTAACTGTCCTTTTGGGGGGAAAAGAAGAAGTTAATTGAGAGGTGCTGGAACTGTTGTTGTTGCTGTTAAAGTTTGATCCCATTGTCTTGTTTTGTTTTTTAAAAAAACAAACACAAGAGGGAAGAAAGAGGAACAGCAAAGACAGAAAATGCTGCTTCTATCTCTGGTGTCAACTTTTGCTTGTAATCTCACTGCCGGAAAAAATAAAGGCCACATCACATAGCCTTACCAGCCACTCTGAGACCTGGTAAACTTGTACTAGCATTGGGATGTTCAGGAAATTGCTTTTAGCTGCCTCTTTCTGGCCACAGGCTTACAGGAATGTTATGAAATATAGTCTTGACAGCTAACCCAGCTCTTATTAAACAGAAAGAAAAAGGAGACAGATAGGAAAGAGATGAAATAAAGAGGGGAAGGAAAAGGACACACAACAGGAGAAGGGGAGGTTGACAGTTTCATATTCCAGGTAACATTCAGGCTTTAGCCAGAGTTAGTGGAGGTGGCAATGTCATCTGGCTCCCTTTCTCTGGGCCAGTATGATCAGAATATCTCTCAGGATCAGGGTGAAGGAGGCACAATGGTGTCATGCTGGATCCTGGTGTTTCAGGAGAGGGTGGGAATGGCAGCCATCATCATGATGAAACTCACCCTTCCCCTTCCTTTCAGTCATCCAACGTTTGTGTCCATCCCAACTTTCCCTCAAAATATTTTAAGGACTCCAAAAGGGAATGATGATTAGAATAATCCCATCCTCCTATTTTATCTGTCCACCAACAAGGCCTAATTTCCAACAATTTTGGTTCACTAATAGCTGGTCCCATGCTTCTCTTGTTTATGAGACATGATCTTAACACAATTCTTGAGTTGTTTTGGTAGGCCCTTTTGTTTGCACTAATTCAGTCTGTCTGCACCTTTTCCCCAACAATATTTATTGTTATAGGTTATTGTGACATTTTATGAACTTTCACTCACTTCTTAAAACTGAGCTCACAAATTGGGGTAAAACTTGAAGGGGCTATTACACAGTTCTCCTGCAGAATGTGGGTAGCCCCATGACATAAATCCCATGTATCCTCTGAAACTTCTAGGAGGTCAGGGCTACCCATGCACAGGCTTCCCCCTTCCCGCCAAGGTTTCCCAAGCCCCACTCTTTCACAGACCCATTCCAATAGATCCATGGTACTATGGACTCTCCTACCCATAGTTGTCCACTTAGACTCTACCCCCTGACTGGGTAAAGCCCTATTATGAAAGGCCACAAAAAAATTATACAGCTCCAGACTGTATTATCTTTTTCTAGGAATGACTATAGGTCCCAGGGAAGTATATACTTCTAAATCTTTCTCAAGTAACATCCCACTCCCACCCCTGGCCTGCCCAGCTCCCTTTCCAGCATGGATCACAAGCCTACAGAAGAGTCTCTGTGCTGTACCAAAAAGAGTGTCTGGGTGGATGAGGGAAACTGTTCTGAAGGCAGCTGGTCTCCTCTTCCACATTAGGCTCACCACCAGATCTGGGGAGAGACAATCTCCACTTGGGCAGGAAGCTTTTAAGGGCATACATACATTACAACAACACATGTAGGAAGATGATTACATTTGATGGTTAGTTTGCCTTCAAGTATCAAGCCGTTACTTTATCTTTTATTCAGCCACAATAATAAAACCTTGATGAACTGAGTTCAGGAAGAAGCATGACATTTCAAAACCCTGAACTGAGAGAAGCTGAATGTCATGGAAGTGAACTGCAGAGAAGGCAATCACCACCTGCTGCTCGAGGAAATGTGTAACAGTGAGCAAGGGGGGGGGGGGGGGTATTAGAATGTGCCCTACTTTCTACACAAATAATCCAGAAACAAAAAGAATATCCAAAGAACTGGAAGATTTGCCATGTGACTGAGAATTCTAGAACACAAACTCTCTTCATAAGGAAATGTTCTGAAAAGGTAGAATAGCTAAAAGGATTTATCCCTTTATTGAAAACATAATGCAAATGTTTCAGAGCAGAATGACTTATTCCCCATCATGATCTGAGAATATGGAAATCCAGAGGTTTGATTTAGGTAATGGAACTTGGCCAAGGTAGCAAAGCATTTACTACTTGGATTTGTCAGTTAATCACACCCTTTGCACCAACCCTCTCAGAGCTACAGCACGTTGAAGATGCATAGGACTATAATGTAGTCAATATTAAGCATTGTTGCCAGATCTGGTGTTAGGGAAAGCTAAAGGGAAAGAGTTTCTTGCCTTTTGTCTCTCTGAATTTCAGGTTGCAGCAGGCTGTGGTACACTTCCAGCCAGCACACATGTAAATCAAGTTTCTATTGACTAGAGCTCTAAGATTTTATCTATCTTGGATTTTCTAAAGCACCCAAAACATCTAAGCCTTGATTAAAACTTACTGTCAACTATCAAGATACATTTTCATTTGATTTTTATGGAGTTTGAAATTTGTTTTATTGCAAGTTGCCTTTAAAAATGTAAATTCCTTGTTTAAGGGCCACTGATGCAAAGCTTGAGTTAATAAACTGTACTTTCAGTAAAATAATGAATTGACATCTACAGTGTTTACCTTTCCTAGTAAGTTAAGAGCTTCCGGTGATTCTGTACATTTTTTTGACAACATGTCAATATCCTCTTTGGTTATAACAGGTTCTTTTAGTTGTTCTATCCAGGACCACATCAAGCCGCAAAGGACAAAAGGATCTCTCTCAGCACAAATTCTATCCCAAGCTCCATCTCGAGAATTCAGTTCTTTCTAACAAAAATAAAAAAGCAAAATCTATTTACTTCTGCGAAGATTTTCTTTGCTTTTAGCAGCACTTGTTAGACTTGTGCACAAAGAAGACATTTATCAGCCCCATGAATATATTTCCTCCTGTAATGGGGTTCCCACTCATTGCTAGTGTACCTTCTCCTGCCTAGAACTGGGAAAATAGATCTCACAGCATTGGGTCACTGCTTCTGTTCGCTCTACAATAATCTTTATTCTGGTAAATTGGCCCTCATTTAGTCCACCCCTTCCCAAGGTTACAAAGTCCAACAGGACCACTTCTTAAGACAGTGTCCAAACCCAGCTTGGGGCTCAAGAGCTATTATACCAGCAACTGGCAGGGGAACCCAGGCCCATGCATTACTGGAGATTCCAGCCCAGAGAAACCCTCAAGTCAGCAATCCAAGTCTAATCAGTCTCTGTCCAAGTTGCTGGCTCCCTCTTACCCAGCCTTTTGCCTTCCCTTGCCTGTTTCTGATTTTGCCACAAGAGCCAACACTGCTCCTGGTGCTACTCCACCCCCTTCTAGCCTCTTGCTAGACTTCTTACTCCAGGGCAGAATCTCAGGGCTTACGCTCCTTCTTGACCCTGACAACTTCCCTTATCCCAGGGAGTGACTGCAGCTCTCTTCTGCTATTCCTCCTGGCTTTACAGTGCCATGCCAGCCCTTTCCCAGCTGGGCTTCACTCTTCATTAATCCATGTCCTCCCTCCTGCAGGCGATGCCAGGTAACCCAACTGGCCTCCCAGACCCTTGTTAATCCTATCAGGGCTGTTATGGGGGCCACACCCCCATCACACCTCCCTTTTACAAAACTGTCAACATTAATCAGCTTCAGTGCAAGTAGCTTTTTAGACCAGAAGGGCCACATGAATTGTACAGTCCAGTGCCCTCCAATTATACATGGAATATATGAAACTGCTTTTGATTGCTATTTCAAATCAAGCGTGTTCAGGAGGATATGGTTTTGGTGATGTTAAGCAGTTATATTTCTACTAAATTATCTTATTCATTTACACACAAAATCCTGTGACTAGCTGTGAGCTCTCCTGGACAACTTGCAGACCTGGCTCTAACCTAAAACCTTGAGGCACTTTTATGTTACCAACAATGTTATGACTATAGCTTTCAACTGATTTTAAATTGACTGAATAAACACAAATAGAAAGAATTTTTCTACTTTCTGTTAGATGCTAACAGTAAAGTGAAATTTTGCTTAGATTTTTTTTTTAATTATTTTGTCAAACCTCAGGCCTCTGACCATATAATATTTCCATTGCAGCAAGATCCTTTTATTTAGGTGACTGGCAATTTCAATATCCAAGTATGTCTAATATGCATAATTTATATGGGTATCAGAGACTTCCCTCACAAGCTAGCAGGGACATTTTTTGCTGCTGTTTATACTTTAAATATACATGTAATACATACACAGTACTGAATAATGTTTTAGAAAAAGTAATACCTGCCATGTTTCTACCTTCTGTTTCACTTCCTCCTCTCCCATAAATTCATTAAGATTTGCAAGGGCTTTCGCTGCCAAAATTCGTCGTGCCTCCAGACTTAATTCTGATTGCAAAACAATGTATGGAATTGCTTCCAATAGATCTTTACTATCTTGACTCTCATATCCAATAGATGATTCTTCTTCTAAAGCAGAATTATCAGAGTCCTCTGTTGCACAAATTCTTCTGCCATATACATTAGTCTCTTGCTCCTTTCTGTGACCGAGTTCTTTTGCAAAACTATGTTTTGGTGTTCTTGCTTCCCTGTCATTGTGTACACATTCAAAACCTGAGGAAAAGGTTTTACTACGCTGCACTTCTTTCGGAGATTTCCCTGTATAGAAACTGTTTTGTCCATCTAAACTGAATTTACCTTGACTCCAGAAAATAAATGTACTACGAACTAAGGCCTCTTTGTTTAAATCCAGCTGAGGAGTTTGAACGCCTGCAGAGAGAAAATGTTCCCTAGTGTTTTGCTGCTTAAGTTTTTCAAAGAGTGGTACTTGTGCAGGCACTGTCCATGGAGTTTCTCCTTGTTCCAAGAGAAATGCAGTTCTCCTTAAATCTGAGTCACTATAGCTTAGACGTCTTTTTGAATGAGTCAGAGGCTGAAGGCATTCAACATTCCGCCTCTTCCAAAGAGGATCATATTTGTGTTCATGGGAGAAAGAATCCTGGGTCTCAAAAGTGACATTTCCCACTACTGAGTGGGCGAATGGCTCTGATGTGTCACTGTTCTGCCTTGTTAACTCTTTATCTAGCTGTGTAGAGTCCAACTGAGAAACAGCCTCTTCAATTTCAGAAGAGAGATCTGGCACATCTAACAATTCCTCCTCTATCACTTGCCTGTTTTCAGCCAAATCCAACAGCAGCTTGCAAACTAGATGAATAAGTTTTGGCACATACTTGAGATGTCTACTCTCATAACCATGGAGCAGATGCCTCTGACGGATCAGATACTGGGACAGAGTAACCGCATGTGCTTTGGGCTCGCAGCAAGCAAACACATTTCTTAGCGGGATCAAAAATTGAGTGAATTCTCTTACACACACTAACTGTCCTCTGGTTTGAATAGAATTAGGCCTTTTTGCTCTAACAAAAAGAATTGCTTGATCTGCAGACATTCTTGTTGCAAAAACTAAGTAACAAGCTATTAAAACACCTAGAAAATTTAAAGGCAAGTGGTTAACATGTTGTTAAATACATTATAAAATAAAAATTCATACACACAAAGATGCAATTTTTATGTCCAATTCAAAGTGTGCTATTGTCTAACTAAGCGTATATGCAATTTTTACATCATTATACAAACATCAGAGTGCAACAGGAACTAGATAAGCACTTGTCTTGATAAGACAGATGAACTGCTTTAGTACTAGGTTACTGGTAATACCCCAGATGGTCAACACTGACCATTCTTGTGCCATCTTCTTTTCCCTTTGCTGCTTTTTCCACCTTGAATCTCAACCACTTTCCAGTCTCTTATGTTTCCCCTGCTGCTGCTGGCTGCCCAAGTTGATCCTGTACCTGATAGGTACAGTGGGAAATAATTAAACTTGACTCCCACTGTTAGTTTATACACCAGTAAAAGGATACTGATGTAAATCATTTGGGAACTCAGTACATAAGACTGCCTGTCTTTCCATGTAATATAATGGAGGCAGAGATAAGAAGAGGCATGTTACCTTCTGTTACATGGTCTAATTGCCAAGGGGCTAGAGGTAGTGCATTTTCAGTTTAGGATTCTCTGGAACTCACTTCCACTCTTGGCCCACCAGAACCAGAATGTTAGCCTTCAAATCATACTCTACAACTAGTCTTTTGTTCCAAGCTTTTGTGGGACTGAGGATCAGTAGGTAGCACTAGGTGGTAGGAGGGAGCAACTGATGTAGGGATTTGGAATGATGTCGTGTTTCTGGCCTTTTATGTTCTATTTTATAAGTTACTTCAATTTTGTACATGCACCCAGAAGTACGTGGGGAAATCTTCCCAAATGAATTAAGAAATTAACATAATCAATAGTCTTGACAGAGTATGTGCTAGTCAGACAACATGAGGCCTCATTTACCTCCTAATGAAGTAAAGACACCCACTGATTTCAAGGGTAGTCCTTGTAATGGGAGGTTTTATATGCATAAATCAGGGGTATACCTTGTGCTATAAGCATAGCAGAGAAAAGCCCTTTTTCTCTCTAATAGCTTCACACTGGTACAAATTCATAAATCTAAAATATATTCAAAATGTAGAAGAATCATTATTACAACGGAGATTGATGAATCATAGCACCTGGTTTTTTGCTCTCCTGCTTCCCTGAGAGGCTCCCACATCCTCAGGTGGATTTTTTTTCTTTCTAAGCCTACCTATTTTATTATTTCTTTCATATTCAGCTATTTGTATCACAGCTCTCCAAAATGAGATCTTTTCTGGCTGAAAGGATTTGAGGCCTGCAGCTGTTTCACTGATCAACTTCCTAGAGATTTTCCCTTACTTTGATATAGGTCAGCCACTGCTGTCATTCTGTGGATGTAAGAGGATTTGAAATTGAGGTGGCTACTCAGAGGGAGACAGAGGGAATCTAAAGGTTTAGGGCTTCCTCCCGCCCCCCTTTAAATAAGAAATTAAATCTCCCCTTGACTTGTATTAACTTTGTTAAATGCCATCTCTGAGTGGCTCAAGGTTTTTTCCCAGACTCCTTCCTTAAAAAATGCCAGTTTCTCTCTCAACTGTGTTTGCGGCACAGTTGCATAATTTTCAAACTCCTCACACCCACAAGGAGCCATGGTGGCTGTTGCAGAGATGGGGCCAGGTAAAGAGACATATTTTGGAGGGGCCAGAAGTAAGTGCAACCTTTAACATCCTCACACCCAAAAGAAAAAAAGCTCCAAAACCAAAGGTCTGAGTTGGGAGGCTAACTACAGATAACTAGTCATGACCAGAAAAGCACAGGGTGAATTATTTTCTGAATTGGAGACTATGTGGAGTAGCAGCTGCCTAGGTGAGGAGGCTGTAGTGTTTCAATATTGCTGGGAGATTTTTACATGGATTCAAAGTTTCTCTAACCCTTTGGTTCACAGCTCATATCTGTTAACTTTGTCCTCTTGCTGCCTGTGTCAGAATGACTCTTATTTTTTGCAGATACATTTTGTTTGCAAGTTGAATCACTTTACAGGAATACTTCCTCTGAGAGTGATAAATATACAATTTAAACAAACCTATAATGATTTATATCTGCCATGATTTTGTACCTATAGAAAATACGTTCACATTAATTTTTGAAGTTGAACACATACCTGTTCGGCCAAGTCCTGCATGACAATGAACAGCTACCCTCCCTTCCTGCAAGGCAAAAGCCATCACTTTTACCATATCCAGTATAGTAGTGAGAGATGCCACGCCATAATCCTTCCATCCAAAATTATAAAAATAAACTAAAAAGAGAGAGAGTTGTTTTCTTTAGTACACAATGTTAAATCTTTTGTTCCATATGTAGAAGAGAACTGACTAGCTATAAATGAAAGTACTGAAAGAATAAAAATAATCCTAATAGGACTGACTATATATATTTGTTTGAAACAGATTATTTTCACATTTCAGAGAGAGCTTGCTGTGAGAATTTCATGGACATGCTGAGGTAGTTAAGATGTTTCAGACTAAAGCTCAGTCAGAATGGAAAAGGTATAACAAAACTGAGTGATTCATACTAAAATTACTGAGCTATATATAGGAAAAGTGTAATGTTCTGTTTGGGCATAAAAGCACGTCTTAACTCAATGGTTCTTAACTTTCTTAAGCAGATACACTCAGTGCAGTATGAAAAAATAAAGATACTGCTGATACAAACCTCTTCAGATCAAAGAAAGAGACATTTTAAAAAGTGCAACATTACTTGCAAACATGTCTGAAACACAGTTAATATGCTCCATATTATTTTTCTCAGTTCCCATTTATCTTTTTACCAGACATAGTCTTCTAAGTGTTCTAGCTTCTCATTCTACTGAAATTTAACACACCAACCACATACCTCACCCAACAGTAGCATGAGAGAGGGAGCAATGTATTATCGAAGGTTGGACTTCGCTAAATTTAATTTTTTGTATTTTGTGTATAGTATTCCTTGTATAACTGCTCTTAATCCAAAAGCTGTGTGTCAGAAAATCTGCATGTACTGTACTCGATAATTAATGAGAAAAAGCAGCAGGAGTGAACTTACTTCCATCCTCCATGAAAGCTTCAGGAAGGTAGGAAAAGCCACTTTCTTGTTCCAGTGGATTCCCACAGCTAGCATGCTCCCCAGGACGCTGAAGGTTAATTACTGTTTTTATGTCACACCTTAAGCAAGGAACAGAATAGTCACATTATATACAGCCATAATTTCATTAACCCTTATTTTCTAAAAACACACATTTTTCCTAAGTGCAGAATGGATGGCAAGGCAATATTGCTAAAATGAAAGGACCTTTACCAACAATCCAAATTTAAGTAGGAGGGAAAAAATGGATCAGGGATTATATCAGTAAGATCTAGAGCAATTCATTACCAATAAAATTCATTACCTTTGAAACTGCTCAATAATGTTATACTTCTCAATTATTTCTGTTGAGGGTCGAGCCATGGCCAATATGTTATCTGTTATCCTGAGAAAATAAATTAATAATTTGGATGGATATTTTATTGTGATGATTTCCTGGGTAATCTACCAATATACATATATACACCATTTTTTTTCATTTTCAGTAAGCTCTCTCTAATTAGCAATGTGCATTTATACCTTTTTGAAAATTCTTTCATCAGATTACATGCTTTATAAATCCCACTGAAACAATTAAGTTATATAACAAAATACCATTATTAGAGGTACTCAGATACCATGGTGATGAGCATGATACAAAAGCTTAGGTAGATAATGGCTACCAAGATCACAATTTCTATATTCCTATTCAGAGACATTTTACATGTCTCTTCTTAATTCGTGTTTACAAAATGTCAATATTAATTTTAAAATACATTCCAGTGACCATATAGGATAGAAAAATGCTTGCACTGGCTTCATACCTAATATTATTTTATCTTCAATAACATGTTTTCATTCATTTTAATTTAAACCAATGAACATATTTTAATTTAGCTGTGTTTAAATTTCAAGGAAAAACTTCTGTAGTTTAGAATCAGAGAGGTAGTCGTGTTAGTCTGGATCTGCAGAAGCGACAGAGTCCTGTGGCACCGTAAAGACTAACAAAAGTATTGAAGCATAAGCTTTCTTGGGCTAATACCCACTTTGTCGGTTGCATCCGACGAAGTGGGTACTAGCCCAAGAAAGCTTATGCTTCAATACTTTTGTTAGTCTTTAAGGTGCCACAGGACTCTTTGTTGCTCTGTAGTTTAGAACATTCATGTAATCTGTAAATAGGCATTTCTTATTTTGGAGCTGAACCAATGCTCATTGAAGACAATGCGTGTCTTTCATTGACTTCAGTGGTCTTCGTATAAGGGCCTTTATGGCTTACTGCTATGTATTAATTTTTAACTGACCTTTTATTCCAGTACATACTGTACTTAACTTGGCAGTCTATATTTGGTAGAAAAATACAATATAAATCTATTAACCTATATTCTCTAATGTAGCTAATACAATTAAGCTTAGTGAAACTGAGTGTCGCATATTACCAGGAAGAGTAAAGTCCTTTAATGGCTTGCTCTTGGTCACTCCACCGAGCTGGGTTTTCATACTTGCAAGCACGTCCACCACATGCCATCGAACACTGCATATGACCAGGAATGACATGGCGAAGGCGTTCCCCTACCTTAGTATATTTTGCGGTTGGACGCATTGAATTTCCTACAACACATGGAAAAACAGAATAAATAAGGTTAGCAAACTATCATCACTACCCTAAAATAGAATACAGAAAACTTTTAAATGATTAAATTACAAAAATATAGTATACTAAAGATTTTTAAAGAGATTTGAGCAGCAAGGATTCTCAGTAAAAATACTTTGCTTATATTCACGCTGAAGCATATATTAGTGCTGTTATTCATGACATCAACTTGGTTTCCTTCTTCATGAAATTATAGGTACGTGATATCCTCCATGATGAAGCAAATGTCATGGTCACCTTTTATCTAGAAATGTACAGCATGCCTACACAAACACATATTAAGCTATCTTTTGCTTTAATTATTTTCTGAAACCAAGGTGTTAAACTGAAATGCTCCACAAGTTAAAAATAAAGCACAGATTAAACCCTAAAATATCAGTAAATACAATTATATATAATAAAACAATAACCACTATAAAATTATTTTGAAATATTTCATAAGTATTTATATACATCTAAACAAGATTATACACCTTTAGTACACTTTATATAATATATAGTTATAAAACCCAAGTATGAATTTTGGCAATAATCTAAAAATACTTCACTTTTTTTCTCGGGAAAAGTTGCATTCAGCTCTGCAGGGCTTACAGATGATATGGCCACCATAACGCGGTGTGTGGATGATGAGAGGACCTCTACAACTGAGCTCCGGCGCCTTTGGAGTATGCGGAGAAGGGGATCAGAGGAAGAATGCCTCCGACCCTGAAAAAAGTTGCTAAAAATATTCACAGCTGAGTGCCTCCTGGGTGAACCCTCCATGATCGATCACCCCCTTGCAACACTTTACAAATGCAGTAGAAAACAAACTGGATCTGAAATCCAACTTGCTCAATGCTGAAGTTACACAGAGATGTGTATCTTTCTGTATGATCTAACAGCTATTCAGGATAGGCTGAGCTGTCTCCATAGTAACAAACAATGAAGCCACTGATGCCAGCTACCCTTGTGGCAGCTAAATTCTATATGAATTGATTCTGCTAGGGACAAACTGTTCCACGGCTGATGAGAATAGTTGCATTTCAAGTAGATAATTCTGCAACTGGAGTAGGACTATTTTCCATAAAGAAAATCAGTATTTTACTAAGTTGCAATTATTGTACATTCAGAACATACTACAGAGTATATTACATACCAAAATACAATCAAAATGTAGTTCGGGGCACTGCTTTCCTATAAATCTGTAAGTAAATACACTGTATTCCCCCACTGATTAGTTTGACAGTCCATTACCATCTTTTTCCCTCCACTTAGCTGCTCCAAAATCCATGGTTAATTCTGTAATGATTGGGATTAGTGTGCTGCTATTGAAATTGTTCAGTATATGATGAATTGCAGACTGTTCACTCATGGACCATTCATATCCACTAACAAAACACAATTTGTTATTGAAAACAAAAGGCTTATTTTTTCAGAGCACAGCTTTATATTAACCAAAGCTTTTGGCTCTACTGGGTTGAGGTAAAGCAAATTATTGGGAGAAATAGCCATATAATTTGATTGCTCCAAGATTCAAGAGGTAGGTATCAAGCTATGAGATGCCTCCCTCTTTGCTTCCATGCTAAAGAGTGCGATTGAGCTGGCCAGAAAGATTACAGCACTCTCAAAATCACAGGGCCAAACCATCACTTGCATGGGGTAAGGACTGTAAAAACCATTTAAAATAATAGTCATCTTGTCCGTTCTCTGTTAGAGTGTAATTTATAGATCTTGACAGCAGGGTAGAGAAAAAAAAAAGAGAGAAGAAAAATCAGTATAGCCTGACCCAGTAAGCATGTTAGACCTGTTGCCCTCTCTTAGGCCCACCTTCTACTCTCAATCTCGGCAAGTGATTTCCATCTGATGTCATTGGATCTTGTGTACATACACCAAGGGAAATCAATACCTCTTGAAGTGGAACTTGCATGACAAAACTGGGTAAGTAAAAAGTGGCTTTTTCCAGTTTAAAAACCTCAGGCAATGATCTCTTTCTTCATGGTGCAGACAGGAAGGACGCTACTAGATTTTGAACAGCTGTGCCATTTGGCTAGGAAGGGCACATGGAGAGGTTTGGTGCTGCTCCCAGCCCTACCACTTGCCAGTGATGGCAGGAGGGAAGAGGAACATCTAAAATCTTCTCCCTTGGGTGCTGCTGTTGCCCAAAAGCCTTTGCTACCCTGTTCCAACCCTAATTCTGATGTCAGGAAAGAAAGGAAGTATTAAAGCCTGCTCCATAACTGTTGCCCATGAGTGTCTGCTACCAAGCCATGCCTTCCTCAACCAATCACATGTTAATTGAGGATTATAAAATAGCACTCCCCTCACCCTACTGGGCTGCTGCTACCTATGAACCCCTTTTTAAACCTGACGTTGCTATGAATTTCAAAAAAGAAAAACTAGCACTTTGAATTAAGTGGATTTCTAGACCTGAAGGGCTGGTAAGGCAAGCTTTTGGGGTGTTTGCTATGGGGTAATTATAGGCTTTTTTAGTTTAACTTCTAGGTCTGTTGCCAAGGTTTTACCATTATCTTGATGTTTGGAATTTGAGGAGTTATTTTTGTTTAGATAATTCTTGAGTGCTGAGGTTTAAGTATCATTTGTGATTAAGGGAATTTTTTTTAGAGATGGTTCAAATGCTGGCTACATCCAGTGAATATACCAAACTTTTGCTCATCAGTTATTTTGTCTCCTTAGATGTAATTCCGTATGGATCTTCATAAGTCAGTAACATTTTTCTTCTATACATATCAAATTTAAGGAAGTTATCATGGAGCCAGCATCATGGTGAGACGGAGGGAGGCAAAATGCTGAATGCGATTATTCTCTCATTGACTTCAGTGCCATTTGGAGGTAGTCAGACAAAATGGTGAATCATAATTATTGCCTGTAAAAATTGTTAGTATTTATTATTCATTTTTGTGGCACCCCACAATGTCTAAGCCAAACTTAGAATTTATAACCTAACAGAAACAGAAAGCTAAAAGGAAGTGAAATATATCAAGTTACTGTGATTACTGGTCATAGTGATGTTTGAGTAACACAAATAATTATTTGTACTGCACATACACACACATTATCCCCACAACCTAGACGTAAAAGATGTATATGGCTTTTATTTTTTAGAGATGATTCCTTTTCAAAACTCTAAACTTTTTTTTAAAGAGCATATTAAAGAAAATGATTACCTGAACTCATAGTTGCAAGATATGCACTGCTCTTTACCAATGAACAATAAGGCAATTCATTTTGCAGCAAGACCCCTGCAGCCATGGCAGTACCTGTTGAAACAGCAACATGTTTATTGTACCCTTTTAATGACAGAGCAGTGTAAAATGGCTTTAGTGCAAATGCAACCCCTGCAATCTCAAGGTGGCAGTGCTTTGTCTGGATGCATGGGGAAAAAAGGGTAGTCGATCCTTTAAGGGGGGGAATGGGGAGGATTAGTAATTACCCGTGAAAATATCTTGGTTACGTCTGTTACTCAATGACAATGGGATAGACCTGTCCAGATGAGGAGAGGATGTGTTTCTGGCCAACATGAGAGAGGAAATTACCATTCATCTGGGAACTGGGTTGGCAGGGGGGAGGCAGTCATGCTAGTTGCTGGTGCGTGTGTGTGGATGGAGTCCAGTGCAGGTACTCATTCCATAGGGGGTCTGACTCCCTGATAAACCAGAACTGGAAGTGCACCTAATGGGGAAGCATCACCTAAGGAAGCAAGGGAACAGAAATGGGACTCCTAAGGTCTACTCCAGCAAGGAGACAACCTCTTGCTCCAGCCCCTTAACTCTCGTACAAGGGGAGGGCAGTGGGGTGCCAGTAACAACCAGTTCTGGAGGGCTGATGGCAGCCCTCTACCAGGTGGAAGTGATTAAGGAAGTGTTGCATGGATTAGAGCCAGTTACTTCCCAGATGAGTTAATACAGTTGCAGCCTACTTAAACCACATCACCTCATGTTTTCTGTGTGTCTAGGACAATGAGAATCAGGCACAGAGTAACTTCATGTAAGGTGAAAGAACCTTAACAAACAAAGAGCCTTTAGAATCCTCAAGGATGCCAAGAAGTGCATTGCATTATAAGGAAGAAAAAAAGTTAATGTTTTCTATGCTGACCCTTAACTGTTGTTTTAGCAGCAAATTCCTTCATTATATGGGTAGCTGACAGCAACACCTATATTTAGGTTCTCCAGCACTTTCCATTTTAAGAGATGCTTGTGCCCTTTTTTCAGACGCTCTAACATTTTCACTGTTTGCAATGGTCTCTGGAATTCAGCAAGGGGAAAGCCCGCAGGCTACAGAAATGCCTTTTATTTGTCTCATGAAATTCCATTCAGGTTCAGTTGAGTTACAAACTAGTTAAAAAAAATCATCCTGTCCCTTCTCACTTGCATTCCTCAGGAAAATTCTGGCAGCCTGCCAAAAGTCTAATTGAACACACGAATATTCTAAAGATTTAGGTCCATGCTATCCATCGTTTAAAGCAGCAGCATCACCACCACATCGCTGCACTCAGAATGCCTAGGAGCTGCCAGAACAGCTGTAGTGGCAGGACTGAGGGAATGGGGAGAGAGCTCAGTCAAACCAGACTGGCCTACTGATCCAGCACAGGGCCAAGGCATCCCATTCCCCATCCGCAGGGCATGACTTGTGGGCAAGAGTTCCCCAAACTCCACATAGGGGAAGAGAGACAGCCAGATTGGTATCCCCTCTGGCCATCCCATTCGTTGCTCTGGCGATACCACTGTGGTGGGAGGAAGGAATGACTGCTGCTCTGGGTCAGACTGTTCCCCATCATGCCCCTGGACCTAGCACGTGGAGCCAGCCGACGACCTCTCCCTTCCTCCTGCTACCACCTACTATAATCAGTCCTGTAACTCAAGTGACCAAAATCTGCACCACAATGTTGACGGTCAGGGTTCACATCAGATGACGGTGCACGACGGCTGAGTTGTACATACTATAATTTTATTTTTACCTTTTTCCTCTAACAAAAACAGTACCTAGGAAATTACATCCAAAAAACTGTTAAAGACTGTCATTTAGTTTGCTAAATCAAGCACTTGAAAATTAGGAAATACCAGACTTATGGCTGCTCATACAATCTTAACTATACCCCTTTTGAGAATGCATTGTCCGGCTATGCCAGAAGAAAGGCAGGAGGCAATGGACAGTTTAATTGGGCTGCAACTTTATTCAATTAAAGTGTCTGGCAAGAAGTTGTATGGTGAATCTGGTCATTATTTCCTTAATAATTTCCACCTAATTTGGAGGGCTGCTGTTAGCCCTGTCCCTTCCCAACCTGATCCCAGGCATCCCATTGCTGGGCCCCCACTGCCCTCCCCTCACATGAGGGTTAAGGGGGCTACAAAAGGAGGGAAGTTGGCTCCTCATTGGATCAGATGTAGGAGCCTCAAACCCTCTTCTTCAGCTCCCTTAAGGGCTGCATTTCTCTAAATCCACTTCCAATCCATTTGATCCGATAACCATAGCCTTTCCATAATGAGCACCTGCACTGGATATTTGCCCCAAATTTTACATAGCAAGTTGAGATATTATAACCTAAAACCATGCCCCACCCTACTGGGTCCCAAACCTGCTGTGGGAAGGTGAAAAAAAACCACCCTATCTTGGCCAATCTGGCAGTGAGGGAAAAATTCCTTCCCAGCCCCCAAGGAAAAGGGCAACTAGCATAATAGCCTCAATGGATCCAGACAAAACTCGGTTCTTTTTCAGATTCCGTGGGTGGTCAGATGGATGCTGCCAGGCCAACTGAGGTGAAAGAAGGCTTCTCCAGACTGTCCAGAGTATAAATATCCACCCTACTTTTCCAGTTAGCTGGAAGTGTAGTTACGCCCCACATCTGGTCCAACCACTTCCTGCTCCATCAGATACACTTTCCCTTTTCCTCCTTCTCTGGTACCAATTGCAGAGTGAGCCCAAAAAGGGGCAACTACCCCTTTTATTCCTGCTAGCCAGACAAGGACCCACTGCATACAGCTATGGTGAGCCCACTACGAACCAGTTTTAACTACATGATCACATATTTTTTTCCACGGGACCTTTGCCTTACTCAATGCACAGAATGGAAGAACAAGGGGTTAGAGTTAAGGCTGCAGGGTCAACCATAAATCTGGCATTTCTACCTTTGAAGTGCTTGACTTCACAACCTACAAAATTTTCTTTGGGCCATCCTGATTATCACTACAGAAGTGTTTTTTTCTTCTGATAATAGCTCATCTTAATTCATTAGTCTCATAGGGTTGGTCTGGCAACCCCCATCTTTTCATGTTCTCTGTGTAAATATCTTTCTACTATATGTGATGAAATGGGTTTTAGCCCACGAAAGCTTATGCCCAAATAAATTTGTTAGTCTCTAAGGTGCCATAAGTACTCCTCGTTCTTTTAACATAGTGTTTTGATACTTAATTGCCAGAGACAAAATAAATGTGTGTGTCAAATGCCAAAGACAATTGATCATTTTATTCTTGTGCCTTTGCTAAATACATTAAATGTATTGTTTTTAATATTAGTTCTGTTAGGATTGGATTCATTTAACAGTTAGTAAGTCTTAGTTCTTCAACACATTTTGATTCATTTACAACTCTTGTTCATAGTCCATAATGGAACTATCTAGCTGTTATGCAGGCACTGAATGTGCTCATCACAATAGGAGATCTTACCATTAGAGCTATTTAACCACAACCTAGAATGCAACTCAACTCAAGCTACTGATTCACACAATTATTTCTGATGCAGCTGCTTGAACAATGCATTTAACAATTAAAATCATTCTCATGCGATGTTGGATAAACGGCACAAATTTGCATACAAAAATAGTTTCTAAACTCGTCCATACACAAAAGGGCAATGGAAAACAAACAATGTATTTTCCAGATGCACGCTACAGGGACACAGTCAAGGTAATCATAACTGTGAATGTTTTCTGTCTGAAAATTTGTACTTGCTTTTGTTACAATTAACATATGAGAGCACACTAACTGAATGAGGTTAAAAGAAAATATGTATTTTTTTATTTAAGGGGAGTGCATAACAGTACTTTGTGCATGCACATTTTCTATATATTCAATTCTGTGTGGTTCATTAATACAATATGGTAAAATAAATTAATAAAAAACAAATATGTGGTTGTAAACTGGCAGAAGTACTCAGGAGAAGGTGTGTTATCCAAAACTATTTTTCAGAATTAACTTTAGTTAAGTTCTATGGGATCTCTTTTATTTTAAGAAAAGATCGGTATTGCAGAAAATTGTGTTGCTACAGAACTGCAAAAGGCTAATGAGCTCTTTCTAAATAATACAGCAATGTGTTGGTTGCTTTGCTCATTATTTTTTTTGCCTATGAATTGGACATCCCTGAAATTCTTTTCCAGAACTCGGACCAATCCTACTGCTCTTTCCCATATGAGCAGTGCCATGGACTTCATTTTTTTTGTTTGTTTTGTTTTAGGAGCGCTGTAGCATTTCATTTCAAATAGGAGTATGCTGAATTTACTACATGACAGTTATTGTGAATTCAGCAATGTGAGCAATACTCAGTCTCTGCATTTATTTTTTAAAACAAGTTAAGTGGGATTGTGACTTACTTTAAATAGGAAAATATTGGAACAAGGGCAAAATGTGGCTCACAGTGAGGAAATGTTTTGTGATTTGGAACAGGAAGTAGTATTTAACATTGCAGTGATTCAAGTTACGGATTTTGTTTTGCATTGCTACACAAACAAGGACAGTGCTAAAGTAAAACTAGTGCTTGAATAACAACTGCTCACTTGATTCTTATAGATGGCACTGGAGTGGAAAGAGAATAAGGGATTTGGGACTCTCTGTTTAGCTACTGCAGTTTTCTTTGAGCAGTTAGGATCAAAGTTGAAGGCTTTTTCTGGAAAGAGATTAACATTTTCTGTTTCTTTCATTTAAAATATAGTTTTATTCCTTAAAGGCCTTATTCACCAGTTTGTTCATTATATTTTACACTTACCCCTGGCACATGCTAGAGAAAAACAAACAAACAGCCAGCATGTTATTTTAGACCATGTTCCTAATTCTCTTGCAGAGCTAATAAAGTCAGGTCTTGAGGTAATCATCCTATGACAATAATCAGATTATCTACATTATCCATGTGACATACACCTCTATTGCCATGACAGCAAAGTAGGAGGTCTTTAATCTCAGATTTATGGTTTTATATATATCTATATATATACACATATACACAGAACAGCATCTTAGGTGATTACCATCTGCTTATATTTAATCACATATCAACCACAGAATACAGTGCCATTAAGTCTGCATAAATAACGTACCTAATGAAACTATAGTACAGTACTAGCATACACCTTCTGACTAACTGAACAAAACAGCAATATAGTATTGCCCCAGGACACAAATGGCTCCTGAGTTGTGGTATACTGTCTGATACCAAAACCTGAGAGAAATATTGCAGCAAAGATAATTATTTTATTGCTTGTACCATGTTGCCAGTCAGTATAGATTTTGAAGATATTTTCTCCCCTTCCTGAAGAAAACTGGTCCAAAAATAAAAAGGACACACAAGTTTTTGCTGGCTGCTTGCCTGTCACTATGGTGATCTACGCTTCTGTGGACTGAACTGAACCAAAATCCCATTATGCTTTATAGGGCTAGACCAAAGGTGAAGTGGAAAAGTACTCCTTGAGAAATTAGAGGTATGCCTACACTGCATCAAGGAGTGAACTTCCCAGCCCAGGTCCAGACCAGACTTGTGTTTGTGGGGCTCACACTAGCATGCTAAAAATAGCTGTGTAGATGTTGCAAATCAAGCTGGAGTCTGGACTCTCATGCCCGTCCACCCACCCAAGCTTGGGAGCCTGAGCTGTGTCATCTACCCAGCTATTTTCAGTGCATTAGCATGAGCTCCCACTAACACAAGTCTGTAGATCCGTACTAGAAGGCTTGCTCCCAGATGCAGTGTAGAGGTATCCTATAGACCTGAGACTGCAGGTGGTAGTTTCACTATATAAGGAATAGAATTTTATTTCAGACTGTGAAATCAACTCTCACAAACAAATGTATTAATTAAAATGTCAACTGCTTTAGTTCAGTAACTGTAAGGGTAACTGGATAAGGTGTGTAATGCAACTAAACTACGTAGCTAATACTAAACAAGTAAAATGTATCATTATTGGGATGCTTTGTGTTTATGCAAAGTTATAGAACTATGAACAGTACTCATTAAGCCTGCTGTGGAAAACTACTAGTAATTAAACCATTAAAATCTTTGTTCTTGGTACATGTAGAATCTGTCAGAAAATAAGATGTAAACTGCCAGGTATGGATGAATATCTGTATAAGGTTTGATTGGTATAGATGTCTCTATGTCTTGCAAAAGATAGATGGGGCTAAATAAAAAAAAAATATGTAAGGAGTGGTAATACTTTTCTTTTCTTACTACTTAGCCAAAATGAATAATTTTGTAGCTTCATGTCACTGCACCATACCTTACTATCTTGTGAGACTATGAATAACTCCCTCTTTTCACTTATACCGTTACTCTGAAATTATGTATTCAATGTGTTCATGCCTACAGTCTTATTTAAAAACTACAAAAAGTAGCTCTTTATTCTCCAGTTATTTTTGTTATAGAATTGGATTATTAACAAATTAATTGTTGAAGTAACTAAAAACAACTTGAGTAGAACTTCAGGTATTCTTTTTTTTTCTTTTTTTTTCCTTTTATTTCTATTTCTTATTCTATTTTTTGTAAGCAGCCTTTTTTTTTTTTTCATTTTATAGCACCTCAGCTTTCATTGGGCATTGAAATAGCATCTCTTGAATCTTCTCAAAGCTATTCCTCAGTAAAATGTTGCTCATTCCAAATACATTAATCTAGATAGTCTAAAGCATGGATCCATTTAGGATAATGATCCAGTGAGTTGCTGCCTGTTACTCTCCCGCTCCATGTTCTTCAGTACTTCCAAATCACTGAAGTTAGCAACATGTAACATGAAAAGTCTGGCTTACACATGATAGGACAAATCCTATATTGTACTCCACTAGTGCAGAGAGACAATTCTCTTGAAGAGGAAGTGGTGTGATTACTTTGTGCCACTGTGGAGGAAGAGAAGGGGGAACCAAAATTGAGAGAGACTGTACAGGGGGACAAGAGGACTCCTTATTTACAACTACCAGTCTGCAGCAGGAACAGTGCATGTGGCTTAGGAAAGAGGTTGGTGGTTCCACCTCTGTGTCTGTTGTGGGGAAAGAAGGACCACAGAGGCAATGAAAGCTACTCCTCCAGGTCCCATGACTGGCTTTGCTGTCCCTCTGCCTTGAGTGAAAGAAGATTCCTTCCCCCCTCATCTCTGCTACCTGGGAAGTCTCCCTGGCACCCAGATGTTGTTCAAGCTGGGTATTGTGCAGAGTATTTGCCCGAGAATGAGGGAGAGAAAAACGGATAAACTTTGTACATGTGAGTAAATCCATGGAGTTCAGTGAGACTACTCACGTACTTACAATATCAGGGCCGTAGTTAGTAACCAATTTAAAAATCTCTATGTATATGAAACTCGGTATTTTCAATCTCAATATAAAAGGGATATAATGAACTTGAAGTCTAATCAATTTAATGAATGAACAGTACCATCAGATATTGCACATCTCCCACAATCCCTCTGCTGGTTTTTTGTGAATACATTCATATCTTCCTGCTTTCGTTTTTTAAGGTGGCTGTGTTTACCCCTGTTTTCTTTCACACAAACAATGGGCAAAAACCATCTAAGAGACAGATTTTAAAAGTACGGTACTTAGGTGCCTAAAGATGCAGATAGGTGCTTGGTCCCTTTTGAAAATCCCATTAGGCATCTTTCTATATCTTTAGGCACTAAATACTTTCAAAAATCTGGCCCATTCCTGCCAACACATATCTTACATGAGTAATTGCTCTGATCCTACTGAAGTCAATTGGACAACCCCCTTGACTAGTTAGCCATGTGGATAAGTGTTTTCAGGATCAGGTCCTTACCTACCAAAACACAAAAAGGAACAAAAGTAACAACACAAAGTTCTGTAAACTGCACAAAGTTTTCTTCTCTAATCTCTTTCAGTTATAGTAGCAGTTCTTAACCAGGGGTCTCAATCAGGGGGTCCGCAAAGAAGGGCCAATATTAGACTCACTGGGGCCCAGGGCAGAAAACCGACGCTCCTGCCACCTGGGGTTGAAGCAGAAGCCTGAGCACTTTAGCTTTGTGAGGCTCGCTGTGATGTAGGGCTCCGGGTAATTGCTCTGCTTGCTACCCCTAATGCTGGTCTTGCCTTTTATATGCAAAGAAAACAGCTATTGAGGCACAGGTGGGCCATGGAGTTTTTAGAGCATATTGAGGGGGCCTCAGAAAGAGAAAGGTTGAGGAAGCCTGAGTTATAGTAAATTCAGATTATACTTTTTACCAATGTAGGTTAAAGAAAGTCACAGTAACGTGATCATTAAAAAAAATCCCTTTAGCCTATTTCTCCAACATATGAGAATGAATTAAACTTGTCAAAATTCAGTTTTTTTAATCAGGTATTTTAAGATATGCATTCAAGAGTTTTTGACATTAAAATATGCTAACAAATAGCCAATCAGAAGACTTTTCGGCTAAAAGTACAGGTCACTAAAAGAAAAGCAAATATTACAATACAATTGCTAACTCAACTGTAACATCACTGTCAGAAATAATACAAATTAGTACAAATTTGTAAAGATGATCAGAGAGGTAATGTTTTTATTTCCACGTTGCATTATTACTAGTTTAAAAAGGGAAAATATTATTCCTTAAGGAGTTTTCAAACTAGATTAGCAACAAGACACAAGAGGAAGATGAAAAACAGATGGGGGGGGGAGGGAGAAATGGAGGTCAAGGTAACAACAACACACATATGTTTTCATATAGACTAGCCATATGACATTTACACAGTGGAGTTATCCTACACCTGTGGCAAAACAGGCAGTGATTTACATGGGAATAGGATTAGAATCGGTATGTTACTTATGTACCTGCCTCTGTGCACTGTTTTGTGGGTTTTTTTGTTTTTTTTTAAGGAAAAACAATATTCACCATCTGTTTCAGTAAGAACTAAATATGACTTAAGCACAGCATTTACACAGGACTGTGGCTGCTTATGGTATATCATAGACATAAGAATGGCCTTACTGGGTCAGACCAAAGGTCGATCCAGCCCAGTATCCTGTCTTCTGCCAATGGCAGGTGCCCCAAAGGGAATGAACAGAAGAGGCATCCCTCTTGCCCATTCCCAGCTTCTGGAAAACAGAGGTTAGGGACAACATCCCTGCTCTTCCTGGCTAATAACCATTGATAGAACTATCCTTCATGAACTTATCTAGTTCTTTTTAAAATCCTGTTATAGTCCTAGCCTTCACAACCTCCTCAGGCAAGGAGTTCCACAGGTTGTCCATGCACTATGTGAAGAACTTCCTTTTATTTGTTTAAAACCTGCTGCCCATTAATTTCATTTGGTGGCCCCGAGTTCTTATATTATGGGAATAAGCAAATAACTTTTCCTTATTCACTTTCCCCACACCATTCATGATTTTATATACCTCTATCAGATCCCCCCTTAGTCTCCTCTTTTCCATTCTGAAAACTCCTAGCCTCTTTAATCTCTCCTCATATAGGACCCGTTCCAAACTCCTAATCATTTTAGTTGTGCTTCTCTGAATTTTTTCTAATGCCGATATATCTTTTTTGAGATGGGGAGACCACATCTGTACACAGTATTAAAGATGTGGGTACACCATAGATTTATATAATGGCAATAAAACTATCTCCGTCTTATTCTCTATCCCTTTTTTAATTATTCCTAACATCCTGTTTGCTTTTTTGACTGCCGCTGCATACTGTGTGGACGTCTTCAGAAAACTATCCATGATGACTCCAAAATCTCTTTCCTGATTAGTTGTAGCTAAATTAGCCTCTATGATATTGTATGAATAGTTGGGGTTATTTTTACATTTATCCACATTAAATTTCATTTGCCATTTTGTTGCCCAATCACTTAGTTTTGTGAGATCTTTTTGCAGTTCTTCACAGTCTACTTTGGTCTTAACTATCTTGAGTAGTTTAATATCATCTGCAAACTTTGCCACCTCACTGTTTACCCCTTTCTCCATATCATTTATGAATAAATATGACTGAATGAATAGGAATGATTAGGACTGGTCCTAGGACTGACCCTGAGGGAATACCACTAGTTACCCCTCTCCATTCTGAAAATTTACCATTTATTCCTACCCTTTATTCCCTGTCTTTTAACCAGTTCTCAATCCACAAAAGAATCTTCCCTCTTATCCCATGACAACTTAAATCACGTAAGGGCCTTTGGTGAGGGACCTTGTCAAAGGCTTTCTGGAAATCTAAGTACACTATGTCCACTAGATCCTGCTTGTCCACAAGTTTTTTGACCCCTTCAAAGAACTCTAATAGATTAGTAAGACATGATTTCCCTTTACAAAAATCATGTTGACTTTTGCCCAACAATTTATGTTCTTCTATGTGTCTCACAATTTTATTCTTTACTATTGTTTCAACTAATTTGCCTGGTACTGATGGTAGACTTACATACAAAAGGAACAAAAGCATATACTTAGGCTTGGAAGGCTTAGATGTTTAGGGGTAAATGTTGGTAAACAATAATTACACTGCACATACACAGACAAAAAATATTTCTATTGACGTCAACAGAAATTTCCAAATAGGCAAAGTAAAGACCAATACTGTTTGAGAATACAGAGTTAAAATCCTGTGATTTAGTCTTTTGAATTAGGCTTATTATAAATGGACAAGTAAATGAATAGTAAAGACACACACAATTTGTTGATTTAATACAGGATATTTACTTTGTATATTTTGACAGGTGATATTGACCATGTGTCTTCATGATTCATAAAGCTTTAACTTTTTGAATCCCAAGGTCTGTCATTAAATAATTTTCTGATGCCCTCCTCATAGTTTTCTACAACTGTGAAAATATAAATCAATAAAATATATAAAAATGCTTAAAAATAAATATCAATAATATGCAACAAAATTATATAAAATAAAAATCAAATTCTGCCAAGCCTACGTACAATTCAGCAGAACACTGTGTAGGTGTCGTAGCCCTGGGTATTAATTGAAGGTGGGCATAAATTAAATAGCAAGAAATTCCATGCTAAACTGATGGACAGGTCTAACAATTGATTTAATTAGTATTATTTAATTCACTACAACAGTTCTTCAGTAAATGCTAGCACGATAGTTTACAGACTTTATTTTAAGCTACCTTGAACAGGCTGGCACCCAATAATTACTATTGGGAATTATAAAGGAACAGGGTAAAAGTGAATACATTAACTGTTCTACAAACAAAACTGGTGACTCAGATATTATAAATCTCATGTTTAGTAAGACTGCTCTTTTTCGGATTTACGTGGTGAACTACATACAGAAGAGTGAATTGGATTGTCATTATAGCTTGGAATTCTATACACAACTGCATTTTAATATAACTATGCTCACAAATGCACAGGCTTTTAAATTGGACTTTAACAATGTCAAATGAATATCTGTCCTTTGCAAATTTCAAATACTCAGAACTGGAGAGAGTTAGCTTCTCATTTTAAAGTAGTTTTAACAGGCAATTGCAATAGTTTCAGTTTAACTCCTTACCTGTTACCCAGAAAAAAGATTGGGTGACTGTTGATCCCTTCATTACTGCAGATTTGACCAAGCACAAGTAGTGTGTTGAATGAAAATACCCGTTTATAGAAATGAATTCTAAATGTTGTTGCAGTTTTTCCTATGGTTAATTGGATTTGTAAGGGTAATCTGGGAGGGGCCAATAACAATCCATTTTTTTTCCCTAAGACTACATGTGCAATACCTAAGGGACTATACAGATAATCAACCCATAAACTGCTTTCTGTGTCTGGTTTAGCTTTTAAAGGGATTGAGGCAAACAGGATACATTAAACTTGATATTTGTATTACAGGATCTTTTTCCTCTTCCTTTTGTTCATCTCACTCTCATCACTGTCCAGAAAACCCTGTTTGTCATTTCGGGTAGATATTTATAAAATGTGCTTGTTAACTATTGAAGCAAGGAGAGCTGGCAATGTAGAGATAATTTCAGATGAAGTTACATTAAACAAGGATTCAGTAATAAATCAGTTTTGAAACACAATGAATAATGTCATGCTCAAATCTCAGGTATCTCATCTGTTCTTTTAATATTTTCTTTCTTATTTTAACATAGGAGACTAGCACATAACTAACGTAGCTATAGCTAGTGCAAATCAACGTGCTCAAACATTATATGTCTACAACAACATGAAAAAGCAAGTGCTTCTGAAGACAGCATACCTAATCAAAGCAGGAAGAGCCTAACAATATGGATTTTCTTTGGGTGAGTGAATCAGCAAACAGCTAGCAAATATACAGTATGGGAACTATTTTGCTCTATTTTACAAAGTTCATTTCAAGCACTGAACATTAGTTGACAATACAAAAGGTTTCCACTGATTTTTGCAGCTCTTCTTAAAAAGCTGGCAATGCAAATAACAGTTGCTGAAAGTTCACCATGACATCCCTTTCTGCCCCCCCCCCTTTACTTAAAAACACAGTAACCTATATTCACACAAGCATCTTGGAGATAGGGAGATCTGCTTTATTTATTCAAGCAAAGAGATCCGGATACAACTGTTCTAAGGGTTAAGCCTAAAACCCAATTAAGCTTGGAAAATATTGTGTCAGCTAAGGACATGTCTTCATTTGGCCAGGGAAGACACTGAGTTGGTAACAGAGCTAAATTGTCAGGTCTGTTTTTAGAAACGTTCTTCTGATCAGATTTAACTGTTTATGATGGCTAACATCCATGGAATTAGTGAAATTCAGAGATGAAAAAATTCAGCTGCTCCTATATGCAAAGGAGAGTGATAGGGCCAAACTTTTAAAAACTGCCATTTAAAATTGCAGATGCTATTTTTGACATACAATATTTTTGCAAACACAAAAACTGATGTGTACATAAACTGAATTTGCATTCAAGTTGTTTTTTCCCCGTGGCTCATTACAATATCCAATTTGTATAAATCCAAAAACAATTGTGCAAAAAGCCCGCCGCAGAAATAAAAAAGTGCTCATGGAAAGTTGCATCCACAATTTAGAGGCCCTGTTGAGGTCCCTTAAAAATAGGACCCATTTTTATTCTCAAGTTTGCTTTTTTTCCTTTGGATTTTCCAGTCAAATATTATTTTCTTTAAAAAAATGACATGGTAAAAATATTATTGTTTACAAAAATGATGATTGGTTTGATAGAATAGTCCTTGGAGAAAGTGAAGTAAGGGAAAGGTTACATGACCATTAAATCCACCCTCTGTGGAAAAATAAGTTTGGTACATTCCATTATGTTATTAGACCAAACAACATTGACTCACAAATGTTTCATTTGTTAATTACAGAGGGAGAAAAGAAATCAATTAAATCCACTGTTTCCACCCTTCAGGGATTTTGTGTCTCATATAAGCTTGTATGTCCAGTCAAATTTTTTAATTTAGAAATATTAGTGGCAAATATTCACTGTCCAAGCAAGCAATAGATATTTACCAGGGTGGGAAAAAGTTATTTTAATTGTATTTTTAAATGTCTTGGTTACATCATTGCAATTCCTTTCCCTTTTGCAGCTGAAAAATATTAAATGAAATGATCCAAAACTCAAAAATAAATGTAAATGTTTTTAACCATGTGGCAAATTGTTACCATCACTTTGAACACTGTACCTAAAATTTCTGCAGAGAAAAGACGAATGAAGTATATTAATAGACTATGAGGGATGCCCTAATAATTGCCCTAGTCATACTTATAATTTATTTATAACAGATTCTGGAGGACATATAATTTCATTCTGTTCCCTTGTAATGCTCCCTGTAACTAACATGCATATTAAAATACACTTTTAGGACTGAAGGTGTTATATACAGTAGCGACAAATCAGATAGCAGAATAAATTGCTGACAGGCAAAATCATAAGGCCTTAAAACTAAGGAAGTTACTAGTGCTCGTTTTCATGTTTTCTACATTCTGTAATTCAGTTAAAGGGTAAACCCTAATTCCATTAAAAAACTATTTGAAGAGGCTCATTATTTCGAACTTTAAAGACTTGGTAAGTTAACGGAGATGCCATATATATAAATAATTAAAATAGTATTGTCTATTTGATTGGCAAAATTGTGGCTTTTTCAAATGTGTGCTTAATTCTAGCTACAAAACAGTTTCTAAAAATTTCTAAAATTAAAAAGTTGTAGATAGTTAATATATAAGAACGCAAATTCTTTTGTTGTTTAGAAACTTGACCAGATGAGATAGTCACACTTCAAAAATAATTGCTTTAGAAAGTATTAATAACACGTCCCCTGGCTTTTTTAGAATGTCACTTTGGGATTCATTTTCTAGAAATGATGGAAGTTGAGCTGATTTTTTTTAGCTGAATTACAGAAGAAACGGAAGCAGTCTGAGGTTTTTTTATAATTGAATTTAAGGCAAAGAAAGGTAATTTCTAAACGTTTAGATGAGCTTCTTAGTGAGAACTGATGCATTTTGGAAACTTTGACATTTTAATATTTGAATGACAGTGAGTGAGCACTTCAATAATTACTTTTCCTAATGATAACATAACTTAGTTCTGACTACCTGTTCATTTCCGGGTACAGTTCAAGACCTGGCGGTCTGGAGCCCAGTTGAGATCTTGCCTTTTTGTTCTATCCACTTGCAGAAGTTGTGACCTGTTGGACTGCTCTAGATTTGTATTCTTCAGTACTAAAGGTAGGTCATTCTCATTCAAGAACCAACCTGTCAGAGTTTATCTATCTCCATGTTTCAGTGGCAGGCCTATTTGTTCAAACCAATTATTACTTCATTTCTATTTTCATTAGGGCTAGGAGGTTTTGAGCCAGCCGAGGAGTTATTTTTTGGGTTAATCATATTGTTTGCTGTTTTCAAATAATTAAGGCACAGCCACAGGTGGGCTATAAGATAGATGAATAAATATTCTTGAAGCCTTTAGAACTCAGCGGTTACTATTTAAACAAAATAAAACAAAAAAACAGAAAAAGAATCCTAAGCACTTTGGAAAATTCTACCAAATTATTCCAACCACACATCCACATTGACAGGCTTTTTAGGTAAGTAGAACAGGTCACTAAATGTTTGGCACTAAATGTTTGGCAACTAGAAATGTCTACCCTGTCTTAGGGCTGCATTACAGAAGGCTTAACATTCACCTGTCCATGACCCCAGACAACTAATTTATCTGCTTATGTCAATGGAAAACTGCAAGTTTAAAATTCTGACTATAGTTAACACCACAGTTAACGCACTTCCATAATCAAGTTAAACAGGCTGAATCAAAGCTTCAGACTGTCCTGAAAATGCAAATATGTACTAAGGTAAGTAGAACTGAACAAATGTGAATGTCTGGTTTTTTTAAAATGCCCTGTTGTCTCCACTATATCTTTGGCATGTATAAGATACTAGCAAAAATACCCGGCGTTGCTCGGGGTATTTGTAATTCGAAACTGGGATGTAAAAAGACTACCATGTTTTTTATTAATACATATTTTGTTCAGACGTCTCAGCGTTGCTCGGGTCCATTGGAGGGGGGAGGGGGGAGAGAGCTGAGCGAGTGCGGGGTCCATTGGAGGGGGGTATTATTACATCATAACTATGTCACAGAGAACAGCAGGTTTTAACCTGCTGCCCAGCTGATGTTAATGGGCTTTAAAGAATTTCACCCCTAGGAGGTGTAAGAGGTGAGATTTGAAAAAATTTCGATTCTTACCCTGATTAGGACCCTAAAGCCTATAACTGTACCAAATTTCAAGTCTCTAGCTCAAACAGTGTGGAAGGAGTAAGGGAACATACATACACGCACGCATACACACACACACACACACACATACACCATTTGACTTTTATATATATAGATGTATCTCCACAGTTTCTAGTGTCACTCTGATCTAATAATATAACTCAGTGAAAATAAATCTATTTTGGTGCCATACTGTGGTACTTACAGGATCTTCAAATTATCTCGTGTTAAATCATAAAATATGACACACCGCACTGGAACTACACAGCATTTAGTATGTTTTCACATTGTACCTTTATTTAAGAATATCAAAATGCTTTATAAGCGGAGAAAGTCAAACAGAGAGGATAAAGGGACACTGGGAACATAAAAATCATGTATTATAAACACACACACATTATCCATTACTAACAACACTAAAGATCCAATCTACTTATCACAGATTTGAGATTTTCAAAGCTACTATTAATTTTAATGAGACTTGTGTGTCTAAATCTCCAAGTTAGCTTTGGAAATTTAATCGATGCTCTTTATTTATGTCTCTATTTGGACAATGAAAAGCAATGAAGCCAGCTTTGCTTTCAGGTTCCTACTGTTGCGATGTTTAGACTCAAACACTACATGGCAGTGTTTGTTTATAAACAAGTTGTTTTTATTATAATTTCAAACACTGGAGAAACATTTGTATTTGTTTTAGGATTTATAAAAGCTTGTTTACAACTGTTAATTTTGGATCCAGTTTATGTTGGCACAGTACGTCAGGGTAGAGTCAGGACTCAGAAAAGAGAGCCCAGCTTGGACCCTCAGTCCTGTGCTCTAACACACACACACACACACACACTCTAAAATGCAGGTGTAAGCTAAAAACATGCTTTAGGTGCCTAGTGTGGCCCAAGACCAAAGGCCATGCCGACCATACCGTCTGAAATGTACTATTCACTCAAAAATTGCATGTATTCTTAGTGATAAAGAAGAAATGAATAATCGGAAACAATACAAATATAGTTTCAAGTTTTCTATCAAGTGCAATCTTTTTTTAAGAGTCTCCCTGTCCCTCTACAGACAGTCCTATCTTCCCATATTCCTTCCTTTGGTTTCTCCTTTCCTTCATTAATTAAAGCTGTCACTAAAGGGGAAGTTGTAAATATAATGGGATGGTGTAGCACAGTAGCAAGGGGATTTAAATTCTAAGGATATTTCTAAAGATGGAGAGTTGTACATGAGTATACGTTTTAAACTTGTGATTGGTAAGGGTGACTAAACTACTCTTGTAAGAGGAACACATTCTAGGGAACCTGTTCTTAGCTATGAGGACTGAATAACAAGGAAAGTCACAACTAAAACCTCCCCATTTAATAAAAAATTCCGTCTCTGGAGTAATCGCTAGGTACTAGGTCCTGGGGTGGGGACGGGAGGAAGAGATACCTCCCTCTTCCAGCTGCTCCCACTGCAGTTCCACTCTCTTCCCTCAACCCTGCACCACAGTCATCTTGTCCTAGAACTGAGTGCCGTGCAAGATGAACCCCATTTTGGGTATGTCTCTACACTATGCTTTTTTCAGCAGAGTATAGTATACCTATTGGAGCAGCCACCCTAGCACAGATATAAACAGCTGGGTTGAACCTGAAGCACTGCTTAGGTGGGTAAAGACACTCCTAAAGGATGTGGGTATATACACAAGTATATTACATGGCTCTTTATTCGCCCAAGCTGTGCTTCCCTGTCAATACTGCTGTTTTAGCACTGAAGTGTCCCATTGCTGGAGCCCTTCCCTGCTAGAGGGAAAGACTCCAGCAGAAGGGAAAGGCTGTAGCAGTGGGGAAGCAGGCTCTAAAAGGCTCAGCCTTTCCCCACTGCATCCCCTCTGCCAGTCTTTCATTTACATGTAGCTATACAATGAATGCAGTGTGGGTGCAGCTTGCTTTTCACTGCAGCAGGTAGCTACATGTACACTACACACTGCTGCTAATGATGTATAGTGTAGACATAGCGTTTGAAAGCCAGGAACTTCCACGTTCTAATCCTTGCACTGACATTAACTGAATCCGTGGCCCTGGGCAAATCAGTTGATCTCTCTGCCTCAATTTTCCCCATGCATAAAAGGGGATAATGCCATTTAAGTCACAGAAATACTTTAAGATTAATTACAGAATTGACTTCCTAGGTCTCTGTTTGGCAACTTGAAATTTCTAAAACATTTAGCATTTAACTGTACCTCACTTAGATCACAATTCGGCCATCTGACACTTACATAATCAACTCAGACAGCAAATAGAAATTTGAGTACAATAGCTACTGTCTTAGCAGCAACAACAGACATACATTCATTGCAACAGTACAAATATTATAATTGTTCAAGTATTCTTGAAATAAAATTCAGAGATTTTTCCAATAAAAAGTTCCAAAATTTTCAGCTGAAGTTGTTTAGAAGAGATATGTTTTATATATGGTTCAAGATATATTATGAAAAAATAGAAGAAATCAAACTCAATGAAGATATCTCAGCTGTGAAAACTGCATTGCTTTTATTCTATTTTCAAGTTTACTTATTTCAACACTGTAATAAATGGGCTCTATTCTTCTATAGCAATCCATGATCTTGGCCTGAATGTCACAGCTCTCAGACTCATAGCAAGTTAACTTATTAGGCAGAAGAGCTGGTCAGTCTGCAAAAGTCTTTTATTTTTATTTTGTCAGTAATAAGCATGTGTTGTGTGGGCTGCCTCTCAGTATCTTTGTATCTGATTTATGTGAGGCTAATACCTAGAACATACTTTGAGCATGCAGTATCTCAACAGCATCGTGGTGGATGAGGACTGTGACTAGGGACTCAAGTTACTACAGTAGACTCGATTATCCAGAATTGGGTTAAGCAGGATGTGGATTAATCAGGATGTCAAAAAAAAAATACGCGCAACTCGCAGGGCTGGCTCTGGTTTTGTTGCCGCCCCAAGCACACACCAAAAAAACCCTACCAGGGCGCAGGCAGCCAGTGAACCAACACCCCGTCCCTCCCCCCCCCCGGTGCAGGGGGGCTGGTGAACCAACCCCTCCTCCCCATATTTCCTGTGGATGGTGATTATCTGGGATTTTATTAACCAAGATTAATTTTTTCCCTATCATCCTGGATAATTGAGAGTCACTGTATTAACAAATTCTTATGAAATGAAGAATTATCAAGTTTATGGATAGCCAAAAAAGGATTCATGATAGGCAAAAGATTAGGAATCCCTACACTACAGACCCTCAACTGGACTGAAAGTACCATCACAAAGACCTCAGTTGGAGATTTGCTTCTTCCTTAGATCATGCATAACCTACCGTATTTTTCGTCTTATAGGACGCTCCGGCCTATAAGACGCCCCCTCGTTTTTTAATAAAAAAGCCGGACAAAAAAAAAAAAAAAAAAAAAAAAAGCGCCTCGCTCTCCCGTCCCCGCCGCGCGGGCGGGCTGCCGAGGTTCCCCCCTCCCCGCCGCGGGCGGGCTGCCGGGAGCGTCCCGGTTCCCCCCTCCCCGCCACGGGCGGGCTGCCCGCGGCGGGGAGGGGGGAACCTCGGCAGCACGCCCGCGGCGGGAAGGGGGGAACCGGGACGCTCCCGGCAGCCCGCCCGCGGCGGGGAGGGGGGAACCGGGACGCTCCCGGCAGCCCGCCTGCGGCGGGGAGGGGGGAACCGGGACGCTCCCGGCAGCCCGCCCGTGGCGGGGAGGGGGGAACCGGGACGCTCCCGGCAGCCCGCCCGTGGCGGGGAGGGGGGAACCTCGGCAGCCCGCCCGTGGCGGGAAGGGGGGAACCGGGACGCTCCCGGCAGCCCGCCCGTGGCGGGGAGGGGGGAACCGGGACACTCCCGGCAGCCCGCCCGTGGCGGGGAGGGGGGAACCTCGGCAGCCCGCCCGCGGCGGGGAGGGGGGAACCTCGGCAGCCCGCCCGCGGCGGGGAGGGGGGAACCGGGACGCTCCCGGCAGCCCGCCCGCGGCGGGGAGGGGGGAACCGGGGCGCACATTCGCCCTATAAGACGCACCAACTTTTCCCCCCCCGTTTTGGGGAAGAAAAAGTGCGTCTTATAGGACGAAAAATACGGTAATTTGTTGGTTTTTTTTAGTGAGTCACAATTCCTTGTGTAGGAGTTCCTATAGTCTGCAGTGTAACTTACTATAAAAGCAACCCTAAATATAATATAATAGATCTATAATATAATAGAATCGACGGACGAACCACCACCACCACACTCAGTCTCAATCCGGCTTGAGACGTGACATCCTGGAAACTCTCATGAGTTTACAAATCTCAATTTTATTAGCAAACCTATTCTGCAATTGAATGAATTTTAATATCCTGATTTACAAAACATCACAATTTTTTTCAGTGTTATGGGGATGATTTAAAGAAGTGTAATTACAGTCCTAGGTAGTTAAATCAACTGAGCCCTCTGCACTTCTCATCCCACTTTCTGGACCTATTTACTGATGTCTATCATCAACTGAGTCACCTCTCTCTTAACAGATGTTAGCAGTTCAGCGTACTATATATAGCTTAGAGGACAAACAAACCTATGAACCAATAACTTGATGGATTAGGATCCAGTTTTTAGCTGGCACATCAAAGTACACAAGTTCAACTACATTTTCTTGCTTCACTGTATTACAATAACTTAAAATGTGTTACACAGAAATATTTTTAGATCTGTAAAGAACCAAACTGCTCATGTTAGAATTTTGCCCTAATATTCAAAACTTGAAAATGTAGTCACTTTCAAAAAAGTGAAACAGTTTCAGGTATTACACGTGCCCCTAAATTCCCCTGCCAATTTTTGTGGTTTTACAGTTACAGTTTCCAATCTCTACAGTACTTCTCTTTTTCCTGTAGGAAAAAAACAGAAAATTGGCTAGAAGCATAACTGTGCCGTTGAATGCACACACCGAAAAACATTTCTAATCTTTTAGTTGCAACAACATGAGGTGTTACTTGTATCAATTGTCAGTAAAACATTTTCAGACAGGAGTGACATTTTAATTCTTTAAAAGAAAAGCATTTTGTTTTTTCCACTGTTCATGGCATTACACTAATCTTCAGCAACGTTCCCCATCCATAAAACCCCAGAACATATTCCCAGCTGAAAAATTATCTTGTACACTATTCACACCATGCAAAAGTCTTTAATTTCTACATATCCTCCCTTAAACTCCACCTTCCCAACACCCAAAGTATTTATTCTGCTGTCAAACTTTACAGCTTCCAGTCATGATCAATCCTTCATTATTTGTAGCCTTCACCATATTTTGCTATTATATAAAGTCACCAATACAGTAGTTTCACGAGTTTCACAACTGTTAGACATTGCACTAAAACAGATGGAAGAAATATTACCTAAGTGGTTTTATGCTGCCAACCAAGAAATCCAATTATAGGAAAGGACCAACTAGTTAAGTGTAGTATCTTAAATTGACAATGCCTGACCCTGGAGTCTCAAATACTCTCTCTCTCATTTATTCTTCCCCTGCTGTCTAACACATGGAGCCTCTATATATGTTTTATAGAAATTCTTGATGCAAAAACTAGATGGAGAAAATTGCTTCAAAATAAAAAGAAACCGCAGACACTTGGCTTACTTCACACATATTACTTAGGGATTAATTACTCCACAGACTTAGTGCCCAATTTCACTGACTGAGGTGCAAGCCTCCTGAAAACAGATGGTTCCTTCTAAGAAATAAGAATCAAGGGAGCTGTTCAAAAGAAAAACAATTAACTCTACATCATAAACATGCAAGCTAATCACTCTGTTATTTATTTGTTCATCCAATAAACAAAGTGTTAAGATCAGCCTTTTGGCAAAAATAGAAAGAGTCTAACAACTAAGTATAAAAAGTTACTATCAGGACAGAGGTAAAATTTAAAAAAACGTGTGAGCATATTCTTCATCTCCAATTCAACTGAGGAAGGGACTAAAGGCTGTTTCTCTAAAAAGAGCTGGGTAAAATAATTATTGGTTAACTCTAAGACAGGGGTCTCAAACTCAAATGACCACAAGAGTCACATGAGGACTAGTACATTAGCCCAAGGGCCACATCACTGACACCACACACACACCCCACCGCTGCCCCTGGCTCCGCCCCCACTCCTCCCTTTCTGTGAGGCCCCACCTCTTCCCACCCTTCGCTGCCCCCATTCCAACCCTTTCCCCAAAACCCCCACCCCAACTCGGCCCATCCCTGCCCTCAGGAGGTACAGGAGGGGTGCGAGGTGTGGCAGGGGCTCAGGGCAGGGAGTTGAGGTGCAGGAGGGATGAGGGGTAGAGCGGGGGTGCAGCAGGGGGCTCGAGGCAGGGAGTTGAGGTCCAGGAAAGGTGAGGGATGCAGCAGAGGATTGGGCTGCAGGACAAGTTGGGGGGGACAGGGAGGCTCCCTGACTGCCTGACTTTGCCTCCCCTCGCACTCCCCAGCTCCAGGAAACAGCTGGATGGGGGAGAGAGGGCACAGAACTCCCTGTGTTGCCTTGGCCGCTCCTCTCGATACCTCCCCAAAAACTCCCATTGGCCGCGATACCCAGTTTCTGGCCAATGGGAGATGTGTCTAAGGGTAGGTCTTCACTACTCGCCAGATCAGTGGGTACCAAGAGATCTTTTAGCGATCGATTTCTCACATCTCGTAAGACACGAGAAGTCGTTCGCCTGCAGCGCCTCCGTTGACGCCATAACTCCAGCTTGCCAGATGACTAGAAAAAAGCTATTGTAGTGCCCATTTTTAAAAAAGGGAAGGAGGATCCAGGGAACTAAAGGCCACTCAGCCTCACCTCAGTGCCTGGAAAAATCATGGAGCAGGTCCTCAAGGAATCAATCCTGAAGCACTTAGAGGAGAGGAAAGTGATCAAGAACAGTCAGCATGAATTCACCAAGGGCAAATCATGCCTGACTAACCTAATTACCTTCTACAATGAGATAACTGGCTCTGTGGATGAGGGGAAAGCAGTGGATGACTTTAGCAAAGCTTTCGATATGGTCTCCCACAATATTCTTGCCAGCAAGTTAAAGACGTATGGGATGGATGAATGGACCATAAGGTGGATAGAAAGCTGGCTGGATCGTGAGGCTCAACGGGTAGTGATCAATGGCTCCATGTCTAGTTGGCAGCCGGTATCAAGCGGAGTGCCCCAAGGGTCAGTCCTGGGGCCGGTTTTATTCAATATCTTTATCAATGATCTGGAGGATGGTGTGGACTGCATCCTCAGCAAGTTTGCAGATGACACTAAACTAGGAGGAGTGGTAGATATACTGGAGGGTAGGGATAGGATACAGAGGGACCTAGAAATTAGAGGACTGGACCAAAAGAAATTTTATAAGGTTCAACAAGGAGAAGTGCAGAGTCCTGCACTTAGGATGGAACAATCCTATGCACTGCTACAGACTAGGGACCGAATGGCTAGGCAGCAGTTCTGTAGAAAAAGACCTAGGGGTTACAGTGGATGAGAAGCTAGATATGAGTCAACAGTGTGCCCTTGTTGCCAAGAAGGCTAATGGCATTTTGGGCTGTATAAGTAGGGGCACTGCCAGCAGATTGAGGGACGTGATTGTTCCCCTCTATTCGACATTGGCGAGGCCTCATCTGGAGTACTGTGTCCAGTTTTGGGGCCCACACTACAAGAAGGATGTGGAAAAATTGGAAAGAGTCCAGAGAAGGGCAACAAAAATGATGATGGGCCTGGAGCACATGATTTATGAGGAGAGGCTGAGAGAACTGGGATTGTTTAGTCTACAGAAGAGAAGACTGAGGGGAGATTTGATAGCTGCTTTCAACTACCTGAAAGGAGGTTCTAAAGAGGATGGATCTAGATTGTTCTCAGTGGTACCAGATGACAGAACAAGGAGTAATGGTCTCAAGTTGTAGTTCGGAAGGTTTAGATTGGATATTAGGGAAAACTTTTTCACTAGGAGGGTGGTGAAGCATTGGAATGAGTTACCTAGTGAGGTGGTAGAATCACCTTCCTTAGAGGTTTTTAAGGTCAGGCTTGACAAAGCCGTGGCTGGGATGATTTAGTTGGGGATTGGTCCGGCTTTAAGCAGGGGGTTGGACTAGATTATCTCCAGAGGTCCCTTCCAACCCTAATGTTCTATGATTCTAAGGCGCAAGCTGGAGTCGACGGGGGAGCACGCCGCCGACTGCTGCCACCATGAGGACAGGTAAGTCGGCTGAAGGTACGCCAACTTCAGCTACATTATTCACATAGCTGAAGTTGCGCATCTTCAGTCGATCCCCCGCTCCAGTGAAGACCAGTCCTAATTCACTACAGCACTGTGTGCGCTAACTTCAATAACAAACAAATGTCTGTGTTCCTCTTAAACCCCACGGAGCCAGCCAGTACCCTATGGGACTTGGGAGAATAAGCTGGATCCTACTATGACTCTTGCTTCATCAACAAAGTTGTCAGCCACTTTCAGAAAGTTCACCTGAAAAAATGGTTAGTCCTGGTAATGAGTTGCCAGCCACAAAGTAGAGTTTGGTTTTAGAAGTCCAGATGGAATTAACAGTGCCAGAAGTCAAAAATAATCTTTTAACATAGAAATAGAGTAAATTTGCTCTTGATGCCACTGAGATAAGCGTGGAGCTGCACAATGCCAGATCTAATGTCACTTTCCTGGGTGTAACTGCTCTTTAATGCTTTTTGCTGGAGCTGAATACCCTTCACCAACCAAAATGCTCTTGAACTCATCTCCTTACCTCAACTATGAAGAGCAAAGCCCAGCAGCTTCCCTAGGAAATGGAATACCAAGCACATTCTTCTTGCTGATCTCTGCCTTCCTGGGCACAGGACAACAAAATCTCTCACTACACTTATACACACACAGGCACACTTTAGGATGTTTAAAACTAGACTGTTCAAAGCAGCCAGAGTTTAATTAGAGGGGCCCTAACAGATCTTGTTCATCTGTCACTTCTGTGAATCCCTAAATCTAGAACTGGTAAAAAACGATCTATTCTATTGCCTTCTAATACCGGACTATCCCCAGCTCAGCCCAATAAAGCAACTGGTCAATGACTGGCTAATTTATCAGGTTCAATCTGAGTGAGTGTGTCTGCAGGAGTGTGCACACAAGTCCATGTGCTCCTACGCTGTGCCCACGCAGGTATGTGCGTGCACCTGTGCGCTTCTTCGATTCCAGCCCCCACAAACTCGGTCACGGCAGGCGGGGGGACTGGGTGAATCCTTCCCACTGCCTGGCTGAAGAGCGACCCCCACCCCACCCAGGGGAGGATCTGACAAGTGACACGTCAGGCTCGGCGTGAGGACCCTGCCTGCCGGGCTGGGCTCCTAGCGCCAGGGCAAAGAAGGTGGCTTGGCCCGGGCTTTGTGTCACCAAACGCGTTGGATGCCCAGGAGCGCCCGCAGCGCCCCTGTTCTCGCCTCCCGCCTCACACAGGCTGGGCGCCCTGGACCCCCGGCCCCTGCTGCGCAGCCTGGGGCGGAGGGTGGGTGGCTCCGCCGGCTGAGCGCTGCCCGGGGACGCGGAGCCGCCACGGGATGATGCCCCCGCTGCCAGGGGAGCGGGACCCACAGGCCGGTCGGGGACGGGCCCAGGGGGCAGGGGCTGGCGCTCGGCCTGGGACGAGGGGGGGTTGCGGGGGGCGGGGTTAATGAGGGGCGGGGCTGGGTCAGCGGGGGAAGGGGGCGGCAGTGGGAACCGGGGGGGCTGGGTCCCGATGGCGGCCGGGCGGCGAGGGCGACAGACCCACCTTGCTGCCGCTCCCGCGGCTCCGCTCCGAGGCGGGCCCGGGCCGCCCGGCTTGGGGTGGGGGCGCGGCCCCGCCTTCAGGTCGCACTGGGGGTGGGCCGCTAGCCGGCCGGAGGCGGGGAATGCGCATGCGCAGACCAGGAGCACTGGCGTATGGGAGTAGTGAGATGGGGCAGGAGTGGGGGGACGGGGGAAGCGGTGATGGAGGACGGGGGGGGCAGACAGGACTGGGGGGACGGGGGAAGCGGTGATGGAGGACGGGGGGGGCAGACAGGACTGGGGGGACGGGGGAAGCGGTGATGGGGGGCAGACAGGACTGGGGGGACGGGGGAAGCGGTGATGGAGGATGGGGGCAGACAGGACTGGGGGGACGGGGGAAGCGGTGATGGAGGATGGGGGCAGACAGGACTGGGGGGACGGGGGAAGCGGTGATGGAGGATGGGGGCAGACAGGACTGGGGGGACGGGGGAAGCGGTGATGGAGGATGGGGGCAGACAGGACTGGGGGGACGGGGGAAGCGGTGATGGAGGATGGGGGCAGACAGGACTGGGGGGACGGGGGAAGCGGTGATGGAGGATGGGGGGCAGACAGGACGGGGGGTACGGGGAAAGCGGTGGTGGACCATGTGGGGCAGGCAGGAGTGGGGGGACGGGGGAAGTGGTGGAGGATGGGGGACAGGCAAGCCGGGGTGAAGGGGGAAGCGATAGAGGATGGGGGGTAGGACTGGGGGGAAGTAGTGATGGGAAGTGAGTGGGACCTGGCAGTGGATGTGGCTGGGTGGCACTGTGGGTTTTTCTGCATCCAGAGGCAAGAGAACCAGAGTTTTCCTTGCCACATGGATCCCTCGCTCTTCTGAACTTCCCATTTAATCGAAACATTATCAACATAAGGGTGATTCCTAAATCCTGCACTTCACTGCTGGGGCCAGTTTGCACTGCTGGTGAGTATTTGTTTCAGGTTGGGGGACTGTCTGTAAGCGAGCACTGGTCTGTCTCCCAAGATCTGTGAGAGTGTCGGATCATCTTTCAGGATAGGTTGTAGGTCTTTGATGGTGCGTTGGAGAGGCTTAAGTTGGGGGCTGAAGGTGACAGCTAATGGTGTTGTTGTTGTCTTTGTTGGGTCTGTCCTGTAGTAGGTGGCTTCTGGGTACTCTTCTTGCTCTGTCAATCTGTTTTTTCACTTCCCCAGGTGGGTATTGTAGTTTTTAAAATGCTTGGTAGAGATCTTGAAAGTGTTTGTCTCTGTCTGAGGGACTTGAGCAAATGCGGTTGTATCTTAGAGCTTGGCTGTAGACAATGGATCAAGTGGTGTGTTCTGGATGGAAGCTGGAGGCATGTAGGTAAGTGTAGCGGTCAGTAGATTTCCAGTATCGGGTAGTGTGTATGTGCCCATCATTTATTACAGACAGCCCCCCAACCTGAAACAAATACTCACCAGCAACCGCACACCACACAACAAAAACACTAACCCAGGTACCTATCCTTGTAACAAAGCCTGATGCCAACTCTGTCCTCATATCCATTCAACTGACACCATCATAGGACCTAATCACATCAGCCATACCATCAGAGGCTCATTCACCTGCACATCGACCAATGTGATATATGCCATTATGTGCCAGCAATGCCCCTCTGCTATGTATATTGGCCAAACCGGCCAGTCTCTATGCAAAAGAATAAATGGACACAAATCTGACATCAGGAATCATAACGTTCAAAAACCAGTAGGAGAACACTTCAATCTTCCTGGCCATTCCATTAAAGATTTGATGGTTTCAGTTTTGAAACAGAAAAACTTCCAAAACAGACTCCAACGAGCAACTGAGGAACTGGAATTAATTTTCAAATTGGACACAATTAACCAGGGGCTTAACAGAACTTCAGATTGGTTCTCTCATTACAGTAATTGATTGCATTTCCTGAGTTAATTTCACGGACAACAGATCTCCATTTCAAAAGGTGTTTTTTTCCCCTAGTGATAATGGACCATCTACATTTAACAGCCCTCTTAGAATTGGTATACTAATGTACAATTTTTATCTTTTTCTTTCTTTCTGTGTGTATAAATGCATTTTACTTCTGTTCCATTCTGTGCATCCGATGAAGTGAGCTATAGCTCACGAAAGCTTATGTTGAAATAAACTGGTTAGTCTCTAAGGTGCAACAAGTATTCCTGGCTTTCTTTACGGATACAGATTAACACGGCTGCTATTCTTGAACCTGTCTTTTATAAGTAGCTTTCGAAAGTTTTTCATAATCTTCAATGTATCTTTACAACACCTCTTTGAGGTAGGGAAGTAATATTGCCCCCATTTTTAACAGATGGACAACTGGGGCACAGCGACACTAAGGGACTTGCTCAAGGTCATACAGGAAGTCTGTGGTGAAGCAGGGAATTTAACTTGGCTAATGCCTTAACCATAGATTATCTTTCCTCTCTTATGTGTCACAGCATGGAAAATCTCAATTAACTCTAGAGATAAAAATACAATCAAATGAATAACTTCAGCTCAATCGAGCTATTTCAGTCTGTAGCATCTTGAGTCAGTAGCCAGTCACATTTTGCGCTAGTGGCTGCTTCAGTTGAGCAGGTTGCAGGGTTACAAAAATTGTGATAAAACTTTGTGACACCAAGACAAGTCCTGAAAACAGGGACACTTCAGATTTATTTCCAGGGATGCATGGTTAGCCTATTAATGCCGTGTGTCAACCAGGAGACATGTATAAAGAAAATCAAAGAGCCTCATGAATTCTGTTGTATCTCACAATCATATCAATATAGATTTTTTCGACATTAATTTATCTCCCATCTTGAGAAGACTTATCTAGTATTCAAACTACAACTAATACTCCTGGGGGGATTCTGTGCTACTGCGCATGTGCATAATTAATGAACTGTACATATTTTAATGTGGGGAGAAAAAAGCGATTGAAATGTTGCTACAATTCTGCCTTTTACCTACCAGAGGGCTCTGTGGTGCGAGAACAGGGGCAGCTCCCAGCAGAAAATAACTCAGCGTTCCGCCTTTTGCCCAGCAGAGGGCGCTGTGACGATAGATCACAACAGCTCCCAGCCAGCTAGAGAAGAGAGAACCGACAGAGGGGCACAAAGGGCTAATGGGGATAAGGACAGACTGGGAAAGGGGCTGAATGGGAGTAGAGGCGCAGGGCCATATAGTGATTGGGGAGGGGCTACAGAGCTACATAGGGACAGGGGAGTGGCTGGGTGGGAGGCGAGGCACAGAGACACGTGGAGGGAGGAGAGGGACAGGAATGGGGAGTGGCTGGTCTGGGGCACAGAGGCACATGGGGATAGGGACATGGCTGGGTGGGGGAACAGACACATGGAGCTGGGGAGGTGCAGGGCCATATGGGTATGAGGGAGTAGGTGTCTGAGTAGGAGCAGAGGAACACGTGGACAGAGGGGTGCAAGGACATGGGGGTGCAGGAACATATGGGGACGGGGTAGATGTGCTTGACAATGGGACAGGCTGGGCGTCAGCCAGGTTCTTCATGGGAGAAGCTTCCTAACAATCCCTCCCACTTTTCCCAACCGTACACAACAACCCTCCTTCCCAGCAGTTTACTTCCCTCTCCCTCAGCTCCTCCGTTAACCCTGACTCCCCCAAACCTTTGCACTGCTTCTGCATGATGCCAGAAATAGGGTTCTATACAGTAAAACCTCAATTTAACGGACCTCAATTTAACGGACTTCGGATGCAACGGACAAAATTTCTGATCCATATCAGACCACGGCCCCTCCCGGCTGCGGCCCTGGTCCCCTTTGCAGGCGGCTGGCTGCTGGCTCCCGGCTGCCGCCCCGGTCCGAGCCGCAGGCGGGCTGGCTGCCGGCTCCCGGCTGCTGTCCCGGTCCCAGCCGCTGGTGGGCTGGCTGCCGGCTCCCGGCTGCCGCCCAGATCCCGGCAGCAGGTGGTCTGGCTCCCGGCTGCCGCCCCGATCCCGGCAGCGGGCGGTCTGGCTGCCGGATCCCGGCTGCCGCCCCGATCCCAGCCGCTGGCGGGCTGGCTGCCGGCTCCCGGCTGCCGCCCCGGTCCTGGCAGCGGGCAGGCTGCGGAGCTGCTGCCCCGACCCTGTGGCGGGCGGGCTGCTGCTCCGACAGCTCAGGTTTTTTTTATTAAATAACAGACTTTTTGATTTAACGGACACCCCTCGCCCAAATTAGTCCGTTAAATGGAGGTTTTACTGTATTTTAGTTTAAATGAATTATTACTCAGCATTCTGTATTAATATGCCTGGTAAGGAATCTATTTGTCAAAAAACTTTTTCTGAATCTTTTTTGTTGCCTGTATTAATACAGACATACTTGCTAACAGATATTTTGAAATAAATGACCAAAATAATTGAAACTGGTGTGATTATATTGTGTTATTTTGACAAATAAAATATGCAGAATTTTAAAATATTGTGTGCAGAATTTTTATTTTTTTGGCTCAGAATTCCCCCAGGAGTAAACTAAGAAAGAGGAGGGAAGTGTCAAAGGTTCTGTTTAAACTAGTTCAAATATAAAATTATTGGTGTATTCACAAGTGGCAAGGGACACATCATTGAACTTCATGAGTTTTCATTTGATTATGGACCAATGACTGGACTAAAAAATATTATGTGATAATAAAATGCTAGTCGGGTTTAGGTGTCAGGTTGGGGAGAGGGATGGATAATCCCGTGGTACTCCTCAGTTTACAGCTTTGCCAGTTGAATTATACTCTGGGGCCATGATTTTGGGTTTAATTTCCATATCTATCTTGCACTTAAAAATATGGAGTTAGAGCAGCAGTGAAGAAAATTTAACAATGCAATGTTATTTTGGGTTTTTAATAACACTGTAGGTAAGTAATTTTTAATATATTATTGCCCTTCAGATGGACCGCTTGAACACTTCAAAAGACTGTGCTTCGCTCAGTTCAATAATTTACTCCTACAGCTGATTAATGGTGAACAATGTGCACATTTGTCAAGAATCAGAGAGGTAGCTGTGTTAGTCTGGAATTGCAGAAGTGACAAAGGGTCCTGTGGCACTTTAAAGACTAACTAAAGTATTGAAGCATAAGCTTTCATGGGCTAATACCCACTTCATCCGACGAAGTGGGTATTAGCCCACGAAAGCTTATGCTTCAATACTTTAGTTAGTCTTTAAAGTGTCACAGGACCCTTTGTCAATGTGCACATTTAGCATTCTGAAGGACTTCCACTTCAGCTCTTCTGAATGCTGTTATTCTGTAAAATCTACCGTATTTTTCGCCCTATAAGACGCACTTTTTCTTCCCCAAAACGGGGGGGAAAAGTTGGTGCGTCTTACAGGGCGAATGCAAAAAAAAAAAAAAAAAAAAAAAGCGCCTCGCTCTCCCCTCCCCGCCGCGGGCGGGCTGCCGAGGTTCCCCCCTCCCCGCCGGACACAAAAAAACAAAAAACGCCTCGCTCTCCCGTCCCCGCCGCGCGGGCGGGCTGCCGGGAGCGTCCCGGTTCCCCCCTCCCCGCCGCGGGCGCGCTCCCGGCAGCCCGCCCGCGGCGGGGAGGGGGGAACCGGGACGCTCCCGGCAGCCCGCCCGCGCGGCGGGGACGGGAGAGCGAGGCGCTTTTTTTTTTTTTTTTGGTCCGGCGGGGAGGGGGGAACCCCGGCAGCCCGCCCGCGGCGGGGAGGGGGGAACCTCGGCAGCCCGCCCGCGCGGCGGGGACGGGAGAGCGAGGCGCTTTTTTTTTTTTTTTTTTTTTTTCCGGATTTTTTATTAAAAAATGGAGGGGGCGTCTTATAGGACGGAGCGTCCTATAAGACGAAAAATACGGTACATGTCAAGAAATATCACTGAAATTACAGATTTTCACTCTAGAATATTTACATTCTAGTGCAGGAAAAGTGGTGTTTAGGGCTCAATCCTACAAAGGACTGAGCACCCTGCTCTAAATCCAATAAATAATTTAAAGTACATACTTAGTTTTAAGCTTGTGAGTAGTGCGATTACTGTCCGTGACAGCGCTCACGTGCTTAAATGTTTTGCTGGATGAAGGCCAGAATGCTCAGCACCTTGCAGGATTGAGCTCTCAGCAAGTATGCTGTGAGGTGTCGATTTCATAATTCATTTCTTACCGTATATTTATTTCTCATGGCATAATGACTTGTAGAAACTAAACTTCCTGTAAGCTGCCAAGCAGAATTTGGGTCGTGTAATCAGTTTCCTGAATATCTGACCCCCTTGTAGACAATTTTTTTTAAAAAAAATGAAAGCTCTCATCTGTTGAGGTGCTTAAAACTCTGAGGGACAGAACCTAAACATATCAGCTAGTCCTAAATGTGCTTATTCATATGCTCTTACAAATTGCACATTTATGAATCACTTACTCCCTGTTTGACAGCTTAGATGTTCTCAGAGCAAATCAACACATGCTGTTCAGTAGGAATTGAGAGTGCTCAACAGCTAGTAGCTGGAAGTCTTATCAGACAAGCAGATATCTCCATCAGACATTGGTTTAATACAAATAAAATGAACATTTTCTAGAGGCTTTCTCTGATTCATAAAGTGTTTTGTAATAGGATATTGTCACAGAATCACACCTCGCGTTTTGAAAATAAACATCCAGATTTTGCCTCTAAGGCAAGAGATCAACTTTCTATGCCAATGTTCTGGTCAACTGATAGTATCTCTTCATCATAAAATGGGCAAGCTAGAAAAAGAAACTTGCATGGCTGACAGAGGCGGTCAGAACTGCTCCCCAGCCTCCCTCAACTTTACATGTTCCTGAGGATAAAGGAACAGGAAAGAATCTCTAGGATTTCTGCCTTCCTCTCACCCTCAGCCTGCTATTTAAATTATTGTAATTTATTTTTTAAACCACTACTATCCTTGGAATCTTGAAACATCTAGTATCTGCTTAAACTGCCCCCTCTTAGCTTTCCATTAAGCTGTTGAATCTACTCTCTGATGACTTTCAAATTGATGTGGACTGGCCCAAAGGTGCATTCAGCTTAAACGTTGGTATTTAAACCAAATGACAGCAAAAATATTCTCTATATTGTATTCACAAGGGATCTTAAATCAAAAGTCACTTGATACATGAAATTGCAATGGATTCCAGATCCTTATTGGGAGGGGCAGTTTTGACTAGTTTATGGAGTTACAGACGGGATGTTGAGAACATAAGGTTCTTTGTTTTATGATAGTTGGAAATGATGTATCGTAAGTAGGGCTGTCAATAGCAGTTAACACATGATTAACTCAAAAAAATTCATTGCAATTCAAAAAATTAATCGTGATTAATTGCAGTTTTAATTGCGCTATTAAACAATACCAACTGAAAATTATTAAATATTTTGATGATTTTCTACATTTTCATATATATTACATTATGTTGTAATTGAAATCCGTGTATATTATTTTATCACAAATATTTGCACTGTAAAAATGACAAAAGAAATAGTATTTTTCAGTTCACCTCCTACAAATATTATAGTGTAATCTCTTTATCATGAAAGTGCAAGTTACAAATATAGAAATAGAAAGTATTTGTGGAGATGCCTCTGAGTAGAGTTGAGAACAGAGTCCTGAAGGACTGTAACAGAAAGAGGAATGGCACAGAGGAACAGCCACCAGAAGAAATGCTGACAGAGTCTTAGAAATGTAAGAGGAGAACAGAAGAGGAAGGGATTACAGAAGACAAGAGAAGACAGGATATCAAGGAGAAGGGAATCATCCATAATATCAAAGTCAGAAAAAACTCAAGGAGAATGAGACTGGAGTGTTGGCCTTGAAATGTAGGCAGGAAAATGTCATCTGATTTTTTGGTGGGAGCAGTTTCATTGGAATATCGAGGGTAGAAGCAGAAGGGATCCAGGAGTGAGTCTGAGTTCAGAAGAGGTGAAGTTCTGTGAGATAGAATGACAGATCCTTTAATATTGTGGGGCCAAACTCAAACCTGACATTGGTGGATGCAACTCCATTGAAATTACACCAGCTTACAGCAAGTCTGAATTTGGCCCTCACTGATTTGGATTTTGACATATACTTGATTGGAAATTGTCTTAGATCAACATATGCCACCTTGTGGTAAATGAATATGATGCACATTGCTTTCAAATATATTTTTTAAACACTTTTCTTATAAATGATGTAAATTATATTCCTGGTCTTGCTGGGGAGCACAGAATGGGCACATGGTTCCCTTCTATAGCTCCTGCATAGTTTGGAGCCCCAACTGTTCAAATTGCTCAGTGAGCTCTGGCACCTCGATCACACATTCCTGCAATCCCCATGCATTGGCCTGCAAACCTCCATCACTTACACAATGGTTGAATTTGGTCCAAAGTGCCTTGCGTAGGACATTCTGGAAGCCAAACGTTTCTGCAGAACAGATTTTTGTTTTATGATTTGGGTGCACTAGCAATTTAATAAAGTGTTCCGCTGCCATTTTAATAAAGAACAGCACAGTGCTTGTCAGAGAATTGCTCTGATATTTGACACAAGATTTTTTTAAAAAATGTTGGGGGCATTTTGGAATATGACTCTGATTCCACTCTCAGATCTGCAGTTGGCATCAGAGTGCTGCTAAAACCATTTTTTTTTAAAAAAAAAAATCAGTTTCTAAGGATATCAGTGTGGATATTCTGGTACACAGCAATGCATGCTGCTAATGTCAGATTACAATCTGTTTACTAAATTATTAATAATTGTGGTATAGTGGTTAGGTCGTCATGCTGGGCCTTGTGATTTCCATTTTAGTCCTGGCCCTCTGGCACACACTTCCTGTGTGACCAGGCTCAGGCAAGTCACTTAAATTCTCTGTGTCTGATCCTCATTTACACGTAGGCTCCTTAACACCTCTCTGGCATGCAGTGGGGCCTTAAATTAGAATAAGGTCCTCTGTCACAGATTCCCCATTCACAAAGTAATACCTATTTCTCTTTGTAAGTGTCTTTGAGATCTTCAGAAGAAAGGCCCTATAGACGTGCAAAGTAAGAAACTAATTCACTGAACTGTTTGGATTTATGGATTTTTGATTTTACCTTTTTCGGATTGAAGAGAATGGAAGTTCTTAATCTAAAAATTTAGAAAATGGTGAAAAATGAAACAACTGATGTAATACATGATTGAAAACCCTGCATATCACTTCCATGACATTGCCTATAACTAAACACTACAGTCGAAAGCATGAAGGATTGTTCAGTCAGCAAATGTTTCCTGCTGCCCCCCCACCCCAAGCACTAGATTTGCAGTTCTTTATTCTATGTTCTTTTTCTTAAATGCTGTTTTCTCACTGGGGATAGCCGTATCTGTGTTCTTTCCCTGAGCGAATACAATCCTTGCAGGGATGTTCTTGCTCCTCGATAGAGGCCTTTCATTTACATTGTTTACCCAAACAATATGTGTCTTGTCTATAACAGACCTCAGCATTACAGGAAGGGAACAAAAGAAGGAGGATAGTGGGCAGATGTAGCAAAATCATGCCAACAGCAAGACAAAAATAACTGTGAAAGGCTGCTATTAAGATGATAAATATATTCAATAAAATGCCCTATTGCAATTATTACAGTCTAGAGGCCAGATCCTAGGCTGATTTTGTTAAATTCAGTCAATGGTGTTACTATTTATACAAGCTGAGTTTCAAGCCCTAGAACACTTCCCTCAGTCCAGGTTCCCATCTTACCTTTTATCTCCCTCCAAAGGAGACAAATGGCACCTATTGTATGCTATTAAATGAATTAATCCTCTCTCTTTTCATGCTATCCCCCTTCCTCTTCTACTGATTTTTTTAGCCAAATTTATTGATTTAGGTTATTGATTTCATTTTATTTATTTTCAGTACTGTGTATTGAATTCCTTCCTACACACATTTTACATTGCATGTTGTAGAGTTATTGGCCACTTTTCATTTCAGGATCCCCAAAACAATGGTTTGCCCTTTACAATCAATAACCAATAATAAGCATGATGCAATGTTTGCTCTTGATCCATTGAAGAGTTGTTCAAAACCAGACAGTCATCACAGAAATATGGACGTTCCTTGTGCTCTAACTTAAAGAAAAACACTTCTAGGAGCATCTTTCAGGAAAGGACCAAAAACACTTTTAAAACTTGAATTAGTCTCAACCCATCAGGTAGGTAAGCAGGTATCATCCCTGTTTTACAGATGGGGAAATGAAGGGGCAGAGGCTCAGATTTTCAAAAATGATAGGAGTTTCGGGGTGCCTCTGTTTTTTGAGTGACATCTTAAAGGGGCCCGATTTTCAGAAAATGGAGAGCATCAAAATCACCTTTGAAAATCATGGCCAGAGAATGTCATACAGCAAGTCAGCGGAAGAGCAGGAAATTGAGCACATTGGTCTGGAGAACTTGGCTCAGACCTTCACTGGCACTTAGGCACCTGACTCCCACTGATTTCAATGGCAGTCAGGAGCCTAAATACCTTTGCGGATCGGGGCCCTAGTCCGGTGCTTTTCCACAATACACATTCTTCATTTGGAAACATCTGTTACTCTAAAGTGATACTACCCAACTTTGTACACCCTAAATGTGATGTGTTACAATTGTTTCAAATATCTCTTTGCAAATCCCACACTGTATGTAAATGGGTTAACTGTTTAAAACTGCTTTAACTTCTTTCTGTGTATATAAATGCATCTTACTTCTGTGTGTTCCATTCTATACATCTGATGAAGTGGGCTATAGCCCATGAAAGCTTATGCTGAAATAAACTGGTTAGTCTCTAAGGTGTGTGGCAGGGTGGGCTTGACCCAGCCTGCCACCCCTTTAAGAGGGAGAAAAGCCCTCTGCAAACCCCCCCGGTGCAGAAGCCTAATCAGCCACCTGGCTTGCAGGGCAATCAATTGGATGGGTTGCACCTGGCAGCCTCCTTTGGGGGATATAAGGCTGCCAGGAAGGAAGCCCAGGGGTGGTGGTTTGGAGCTAGTCAGAGCTGTGTGGTTGGAGCTAGTCAGAGCTGTATGTTTAGAGCTGTTTAGAACTGCATGTTTAGAGTTGTATGTTAAGAGCTGGACTATAAAGAGTCTGTAAAGCTGTAAGCTGTAGAGCTGAGCTATCAAGAGCTGTATGCTGAAAGACTGTACAAAGCTGTATATATTGGTGGTGGGGTCTTGCACTGTGAATTAAAGAGCACTGTTTGGAGCAAAGAAGGGTCTTCCTGCCTGTTCCTGAGAGGGGTGAGAGAGTGGTCAGTCACAGGTGCCAGAAATATTCCCTGTTTTCTTTACAGATACAGACTAACACGGCAGCTAATCTTAAACCTGTTTCATACAAATACTTCAGTGCTTCTTTTTTTAGAAAGAAAGAGAAAGAAAGAAAAAGAAAAGCCCTGCAATAACAAACCAGTGTGAATCACAATAGAGGAAAACAAATTTTCATGATATTTCAGTTTTAAGCTTCCAAGGAGTAATCTAAACCACAGCCTCTAACCAGTCTACCCTAAACTCTGGCCAGAAGGAAATATATTCCAATGTGAGAAAATATTGTAGCTCATTCTCCTGCCCATGTAATCCTTAGCTAAGTTTGGAGCAGGGATCTGGGACACCTGAAGGCACCAATCAAAACCCAAAGGAGGCTCCAAAGTGGTGAGGTCTCTATGGAAGGAAAGTGTGTTTTGTATTTTGCTTAAATCCAGCTTGCTCCTGTGCTTTGTCTGAGAGTAAGGAGCGATTCATTTAGAAATTCCTCTGCAAAGTTGGTGTCTTATGTGCTTCAACTGTCACATGTCTCGTTGGTTAAGTTATAAAACAGAGTACCCTGGGGGTGGTGTCTGGTGGGACGGGGGAGGGGACTGTACTTGAGTAACTGGGGTGTTTGGGGGGGGTGAGGGTCAGCAGCACTGGTCCTGGGGCCCTGGGGAGTTGGACCACTGAGTCCCTAGAAGTAATTCTACACTCCCCACTCAGGAAATATTCCTGAAAGACTATGAGGGTTGCCTGCCAATTGCAGGGTTGCTTGGAAGCACACAAATTCAGTGCTTGGGTCCAAACACAGCTGCCTCGAGCATCCATAAGTGGGAGCTCAGTCAGGACTGCGGCAGTCCCGTTACAAGCCCTTTGACTCAACCTGTCCCACTAGATGAGATCTAAGTGTTTCTTGAAGCAGGGGGGCATGTTCTCCATCCCTCCTGAGCTTTGTTCAGTGCAAGAACAGGGGAAGCACTAAGCCACCTTTATGCCTGCAGTATTCTTAGCCCTGCCCGGGGCCTACTGATCACCCAATGTATGTTAGTGGGTCCCCAAATTTGCCCTAACTTAAGCTCAGCTGCAAGAGCTCCATAGGGATTGTGCCACAGCAGAAAGTAGACAGAGCACACTATATCTCTGCCCTCCCCCAATATAACCCCAGCATTACCTTAATGGAGGGCATCATAGAACGCCCATTTACATCAGTGATGTTTCCCTCAGGTCATTTTTTTGGTGTCTTTTTGCTGCTGGAACAGTGTTCAAGGGCCACGGTTAAACACAAAACTGGGCCAGGCTTTACAACATGGCCAGGTAATAGAATTTGAAAGAATGCAGGCAATACAGAAAAGTACATTCAAAATATATTTTGGTCATTAGAAAAAAGCAACCAAACTTCAGTGCCTTCATCAGAGCGCAGCAAATATTGAAGAAATTGGATATTTATGTTTTAAAATGAGTTTGCCTTGCCTGTTCTCTTGCCTCTTTCACATCTCCTTTCCATGAACATTTGTGCCAGTATAAACAAATTTTGAAGCTGAATGTGCAAGTATTTGCCGGAGATTAATTTTAAATTCACAAGCATATGTATTCGTGCTGGAAGAGCTCAAGCACGCATCCAGTCAGGGTATAGAACCAAGACTGTGTGACGTAGCCATACAATTACAACTAATCAACATTTACAGACTTTTTGTGATGAATCCCCAGAGCTTTGAAACAAACGGAATGCTTTTGAATAACGAATAGAGGCAAGGAAATCACAAATTGCTCAGAAATATTCTGCAAGCAGCAAGAGAAACTTGAAAAAAAATCTGATACATTATTTGTTGCAGATCATTTACTCAGCACTAGTGTTTATTAATATTGTTGATTTGTTTGCCAGATTGTGATCAAAAACATTTGGCAGGAAAATCTACTCAGGAAAGCGAGCCAGTGGAGTTAAGCTGTCATCAAAGTACATTCTGAAAAACTCTTCGCTTAGCTTAGAAAACAGAACATTTGCAGAAATAATAAACATGCCCTTTAAAATTATGTTCCGTTTCCCTAAAATCCTTACAGGTCACAAGACTTTGACCCTACAGCAGGAGCATAGCACTTCACGAGACTTCTGTCAAAGCACATCATAAAAAATAAATATACTCTAATAAAAAAGTGTCAGTCTGATAGCTCAAATGTGCCTTCCTTACACATTCTGTCTCCCTCTTTAAGATGTGGTACACATGCTGCCGTGAAAAGGGGACCCATATGGAGAGGCTATCAAACCAATCCATCTTCCTGAAGTTTCAGTTGTTGTAGTTAACTTTTGTTTCATCTCACAAGGAAACAGTGTAAACAATGAAGTATGTTATTGTTTGACATGTTCTAATTGAAAAAAGTGTAACTTACTAAAGTCATTGTTTTTGTGTGACTCATCTGCATAGATCTCTGTTAAATGGGATCTAAAATGCTTTCTTAAAATTTCAGAAATGTGTTTTAAATTTATACAGCACCGAGCACAATGGGGTTTAGGTCCATGACTGGAGCTTCTAGGCAGCACTGAAATATAAATAATAGGTTCTCAAATCACTATCATGATACTGCATAGCCTTAAAACGTAAACCAATTATTTTGAAAATCCAAGCCCTGGATTTCTCTTACAGAAGTTGATAGCATCACAAGTGACTGATGAAGAGCAAGGAGCGGTCTTCCTTACAGGTCTCTTCATGGATTTATGTAGTGGTTTATTTTAATCATCCGCTCTTGTAGGAGAAAAATAGAACTCTGAATTCAGGTCACTGCAGTTAAGTAAAGATGGAAATCCATGTCAAATATTTAGGTTTACATTGTTCCTTGTGTCCTCAACCAAATCAGCTCTCTGGGCCTCTCCAGGATGATAAGAGACGTGATTAATTAGTGGGTGAAATTCACCCCTGTGCAGAGGGCCAGTGCAAGGCCTATGAGCCACCAACGTTTGAGATCCTCCACTTTGCGGGCCTCCAATGGAAGGCTCTGCAGGAGTGCCAGTAGTGTTGTTTTAAAAAGTATTTGTGATTGTGTTTTGTTAACTTTCCCCAAGTGAAATATCTTGTAAAGTCCAAATCCTTCTTCCCTGCACATCACCTTAATAGCTAGCTGGGCATGGGCTGGCATCATCCTGTGGTACAGGCAGGAGCACAGAAAAGCAGGTGTAGCTGCAATTGAGGTAAATCCTTCTTTATTAATCACCTGAAAGTGACATAGATAGGAACTGCTATTTCTGGATATAGTAAGACCTGTGATATTAACTCTTTAAGTCCCTTCCAGCATTTAGCTCCATGTGATGGAATGGAATCCTCCTCAACCCAGACTGTGGACCCATTTTATGGTCACTCTGGTCACTATGCATCCATAAGTCCCTAAAGCTGAAATAGTTACCAGGACAATAAAGTGTCTCCTCTGTGGAGGCAGTTGGAATTGTGTAGATCCACTAGACCATGTGCCATCTACCTTTGTGATCATCTAATCTGACCTCTTCCATAGAACTTCCCAAAAATAATTCCTAGAGAATATCACTTAGAAAAGTATCCAATCTTTATTTAAAAATTCCCAGAGATGGAGAACCCAGCATCACCTTTGATAATTTTGTTATGCCTTATCTCCAGTCTGAATTTGTCTAGCTCCAACTTCCAGTCATTGGATCATGTTATACCTTGCTCTGCTAAACTGAAGAGCCTCTTATTACATGTTTGTTCCCCATGTACATACTTGCACCCTCTGATCAAGACACCCATTAACTTTAATTTTGCACAGATCTGGCCTGGTTCTCCTCTCACATTGATGTAAATCAGAAATAACCCAACTGAAGTCAAGGAAATTACATAGGTGTAAAACTGCTGTGAGAGGAGAATCGGGCGCATAGTGTGCAATTTCCAAAATGATACCTTTAGTCCCCAAAGCGTTAATTTTTTAATTTCTAGCTGGGCAATTTATTTCTAGCATCACCTCTGTGTACAAAACTTTCCTCTGAAACTGTGTATTTTCCTGAGCCTTATCACTTCTCAAACCCCTACAGTAGTATACTTCTGCATTGCTGTTCTAAACTGGCATTCACAGAAATAAATCAAACAGGCTTTCCGCTGGAACATATTTCACTGGAGCTGCGTATGGGATGTCCCAGGTATAAACATTATTATCTGTGACACAGCAAATTCAAATCAAATCAACGCCAAATCCTGGTCACCTTACCCTGCTGAGACATCCAATAGGTTCCATGGGGCTGACTTGCATGAGTAGGGTCAGCAAAAGTTGGACAGAACCGTGTCTTTGGCTCTTGACCACAGATGTATTTTGTCATTGTTTTAATTGGTGCTCAGCCATGTGACACACTGTGTGATTGGCACTGGAAAGACTAGGCAGATCATAAAGGGAGTGACTCTCCTGGCTTCTGTTCAGTGCGCTGTCAATGTTCCTAAAACTGACAGCCATCCTGCTAGTCCAATCCAGCACTCGCAGTTTATTACAGAGGCCCCAGCAGTACTCTTCACTGACTCTTCTGCCCGTCCAAAGTCCCACTCAAATCAGTAGGGCCCCAGTCCACAAAGGGACTTAGGCATTGTCGAGCCAAACTTTTACATGCCTTGCCACCCAGTGGAATCCACAAATGCTGGGTTAGGTGGCCAGGCTCCGTACAGGAGGCATTGGGTGAGACAGGCACCTGAGAGGGGATCCAGAAAAGCCAGCCTGCTAGGCCTGAAGCTGCCTAAACTAGCCAGTAGCAGGCGCTGCGGAGAGGGATGTGTCCTAAGCTGTCCCTACTCAGGGAGCTAGGCATGTACAGGGCTAGGCAACAGCTGAATGGGAGTTTGGGGGATCTCAGTGTTGGCCTTAGGTGCCTACCTCTTGCAGTAGGCATCTGAATCCTTCTGTGGATCCAGGCCCTGGCCTTTCTGCAGGCTTTGGGGTCTGCGCTAACAGCTCCCAATTCATCAATATGCTGACCATCTGACAAAGGAAAAAGCTGCCAGTAAAACAGCATGATTCCATTAAATTCCTGTGTGACTCAAGGAAAATTGCAACACCAAAAGTGAAAGGCTAGCGCTCTAAACCACTTGTCATCAAGTCTCCTCCTAGCAATTGCTTTGATTTTTCTGATTGCACCTGGAAATGCTTATTGTATGCAGATGGAACTTACTTTGCCTGAGAGGTCATAAACAACTAAATAGGAATTTTAGTGATAAACAAGTTCCTTGTATCTGTGAACAAAAGCCAACGAGGGAGGATGCTGAGTTGAGTGTCCTGCAAGAACAAGAAAAGATGAACCTATTAAAAGCAGGAGAGAATGACCAGCATGCAGTTTTGTTCTTCCTGGGATGTGGTCTCAGGTTAGATGTCAGAGTCCTTCTGGGGCCAGATCATGCTCCCATTGAAATCAATTGAAAACTAAATAAGAACAGAAAATGATCTGCTGAAAGAGCAAAGAACTCGGATGTTCAGAATGGGTTTTAAGCCATGGGAAAATAAGGATTTGAAACACTAGAACTGCAACAGAACCAAAGACATTATCAAAGGTATCTTTCTTGCCACAGAGTTATTCAAAAAACCTGAAACATGTCCTGACATAGCATTTGATATTTAAAAAAGAAAATCGGAATGGCAGGGTGAGAGCATTTGGCACATGTTCTGACAGCTAGCGATGGTGCCATATTCCAGAAATGTGCTGGTTTGGTTCAGAGAGCCACACTTGGGAGTGCGGTTTCTTCCCTAAATCACATCCAAGCCTCCGGTGTCTGCAGCCTTGCACTCAAGCTTCCACCGGGGCAGGCTTTGCCAACGCGATTTCCAGTGCTCCCCATAAGGGCAGGAAATGCCTCAAGAATAGCAATTTCCCCCACTATTTCAGCTCTTCCAGCAGAGCGAAAGCATCCAGGACGATAAAATAAAAAATTGTGGGGGGTGGGGATGAAGTGATCTGAACTTTATTGAACCACCAGAGTTGTATTCCGCAAGCCCCTCCATGTAAATTGTGCCCAAAAGTTAGCAAGCACCAGCTTGAATGTAGCACAAGGTTCTTATTTTACCTAAACAGCCCTCACTGCAGCTCATACGTTATACACGAGGGGAAGAGGCGGAGGGGCAATTCTGCTCACCTTACTCAGAGATCTTGGGCACGACCCATGTGAGTAAAGTGGCCACGCTCTGGTCATTGGGTAATACTCACATTTTAACTCAAAACAAACCTTTTTGCTTAGTGTAAACAGTAAAAGAATCCAAACACTTGGAATTTTTAGTTTTCACAGACATTCCACTTGAAGGGTACCAAATGCTGTAGAAACAATGGACAGAGCAGAGCCCTGTCACGGGACTTGGGAGCCCTAGGTTATCTGCCCAGCTCTGTCACTGTCCTGCTGGAGACCTGGAGCAAGTCACTTCCCAACTCTGCCTCTGCCTCCCCTCCCCTTCTTCATGTTGATTAAAACTGAAACATCCGTGAGGCAGAGACTGTGTCTTACTATGCATTTCGTACAGTGCCTAGCACAATGAGGCTCTCATGTGGGTTAGACCCTCTTGGTGCTACTGTAATACAAATAACAATAGAATAATTGGAGCTCTGAAGTTGTCCATAGTCTATACAAATGAGGATGGTGGAGAATACAAGGACCGGAGTGTCATAATGTACATACATGTGGTCTGATTTGGTGCTCTTATCAGCAAATTTAGGTTATACACATTGGATCAGGCTCCCATAGCTACAGTACTAGCTCAGGGAGCCTATAACATCACAAACCCACTAGAGGGAGCCAGAGCCCATGTAGCTGAAAAATAGAAGATAATTTTCTGAGTCCTGTAATTGAGTAAAGGTTGCTTTTGTATTTTGGATTCTGTATAACAAACACCTTTGTAATACACTTTATTTTCCCGCTCTTTCTCCGACGGTGTTATAGTGTTACTCTTCGTGCCCCTTTTGTTCAGGTTTTGTCAGCATTTCTGTTATAGCTTCCTGTTCTTTTAGGGCTTTATCAGTTGGCCAAAAACATTCCTTTCGTCCTGAAACTTGTCATGCAAAGACTTTAAGTGACTTTGACTAAAATGGTATTAGGCTGGTTCGTGTGTCGGTTTGTGTTTAATTGTTTAAATTAAATACAGAGCATAAAGAAAAAGTTGTGAAGGGAGCCTAAAGAAAACAGGAATAGAACATAACAATGCAAAATAAATCATCTGCAGTGATCACTGACATGGTTTAATTAGATATATTGGAATTTGAAAATCTATATTTAAAAAGTCTGAAATCTAGTTATAAAAAAGAAGCAACATAGATTATGCATGAAAAGTAAACTGGTTTAAATTCCTTAAGTATGCTAAGCTTCAGATGTAGGTTGAAAACTATATCAGTCCCTCTTGGAAATAGCAAGTAGAAAGTACTTTATCTAAAATTAGTCCATGTTGTCTTATTATATGATGTACCCGGAAGTCTGAACCTGCTCCTGTTGAGCTCACTAGCAAAATGCCTATTGAATTTACTGATAGCAAGGTTCATCCTACGGGGGGGAGATTTTCCAAACATTGAAGGAAATTAAAAGCACCCTGAGATGCTTCTACAAATTCCAGCTCATATGTAGGGTGATCAGACAGCAAATGTGAAAAATTGGGACGGGGTGGGGGTAATGGAAGCCTATATAAGAAAAAGACCCAAAAATCAGGACTGTCCTTATAAAATTGGAACATCTGGTCACCCTACTCATATGTGCAATCTGAATAAAAAGGCCTGAGCTGCATTTGGGGTGGGATGGAGGCATGGAGTGGTGTCTGAGGGAATCCTACAGGATCAGGTCCAAAATTATAAATCATAAGAAATTATAGTTGCTTAAATGAGCTTCAGCATTATAAAGATTTTGTCCAGGTTTAAATTGACTGATTTTTAGAAAATACTAGTGCTCTCTTGACTAACCCCACAAAAAGGTTTAAATTCACTTCTTTCATAGAGTTTGCAGATGACTTCATTCTAATTTTCAAATTAAAGATAAACCCTGTGCATGGACCATGGACATAAATTCAGGATTGTAATTTGTAGGGTAATTTGTTGTTTTTTCACGCAGGTAGCTTTTCTGATCATGAACTAATTCATTCCCAGCCTTCTCAAACCTTCAATGAGAACTCTGGGTGTGCAGGACCCATACCAGTGTCCATCCTGAATTACTTTAAAATAGATCTTTCCTAATTCAGACCTTTATGCCACTTGAAATTGGATTAGGATTTAGATTGATCCTTGATTGGCAGGGATGAAAATGTGTCAGATCTGAGCTGAAGCGGGATGCAGAAGTGAGATGGGTCATTGTTCTCACCTGCCTATCTTTCTTTCACCATTGAAGTTAATGGAGATGTAACTTGCACCTGCTGAGTACCTGCCCCTATCCATGGGGATCATTCAGGATCCATGACTTGGAGTGGGCAGAGCCATCTTACTCCCATCTACCCAGCTCCACAGAGATTCCTCACCTAAGTTAATGATGATGAAATCAGTCCCAATTTTAGGTGCAGCCCCGTCATCATGTGAATTGGTTCTGAGAGTAGCCCACAGTGGACAAAGCCCTGAGGGCTGTGTAGGGTCAGAGAGTAGCGCAGAAGCACAAGACCGCCACACAGGTGGTTTTAGCCCCCAGTTGGTTCTGTTGTCCAATGCCCATCCGCTTCTTTGCGGAGGGGGGCAGCCCCTGCAATGGAAAAATAGCAAGAAAACTCCATGACTCATGAGTCTAATCCAACATAAACTCCGTTCCTCCAGCTAGTGCTCCTCTATTTGTTACTGCGTGTTGCCCAGACAAATCAATAAACCAGCTCTTCACTTAGAGCCAGACTCTCCTGTTCCCATTGAAGCCAATAGCAAAACTGCCATTGAATTCTGTGAGTGCAAGATCAAGCCTTTATATACTAAAATTACCAAGGGGGGGGTGTATATTAAATAGTGATGTGCAATTCATTTAGACCCAAATTCCCTGGCTCAGGTGAAGACAACTGAAGGCCCTGAATGAAGAGGGATTGGTGCAGGGGTGGAGCAGGATGCAGCCTGAACTCTGTGTGTGCATTACATACTTGAGTTCCACAGGGGCTCCCTGCACCCTAACATACTGGGGAGCATATTGGGGGTGGGGCAGTGGTGTGTAATTGATCTGCAACTGTATGGATTCATCAGCTGAACTCCATTGCCAGGAAGGGTGCAGCACCTGCAGAAGATACTGTAGAATGGCCCCCGGGTAGAGAGCCTCAGAGGAGAAGGGAAACTATAACCTGTTACCCCCCAGAACTTCCCTGGGCAGAGCCCCATGTTCTGTAATGTGGCTATGCACAGGTATCATTATGCATATGGTTGCAGGTCACATAATATTGCATATGGACAAATATATCCAAAACACCAGCTGATTTATGAGTGAGACTCCCACAGCAAAAGTTACCTCTTTAGAACCCATTGAACTCCAGCCAAAGTGTATAGATTAAAATGGATAAAGACTGTTAGGAATGTAAATGGCATACAGAAATCTTAATCCATGTGGCATGCTTTTGTTCCCAAGTGTTATTCTAGACTGTGGCAGTAAATCACACTAACTTCATTTCTGTATCTAGGGACCTATAGATCTTTATTTAAGTTAACTCCTTTTATTAATTCTCCTCACAATGGGTAACATTCAATTGATTTTTGAGACTGTAGATAGGAGACTAATATTTCCATTATGGAAATCTTTAACCACACTAGATCTATTGCCCTGTCAGTTTGGGTATTTGGAACAGTCAGGGGTAGAAAGAGGAACTTCTAAAAATAAAGGTCATTTAAGAGATTTCTGACATCTGTTCTCTTTTTCTAAGCATTTATGGCTGATCTGTTTTGTTACCGTTCTGTGGGCCCATCCCGCAGACATTTCTCACGCATAAATCCCATTTACTTTGGTGGGAGGTGGAAGAAGTCCTACCTATAACATTTATTATAGGGACACCTTTCATGTGTTGTCCCTATATTTTGAAAAGAAACATATTTTTACATCAAAAGCTTGTAAGTTTCCCCCCAAAAAACCCAGCCCTGCTATTTAATGTTTTTGTATATTGCTTGGCATTTAAAGGAACCCAATTTATTTAATTTAGGCCTGGCACTTAGAGTTTGTAAAATAAATAAATTAAAGTGATGGAACTGTGTGTGCATGTGTGTGGGGTGGCAGAGTTAACTTAACCTAATATGGCTGGAAATGATTTCATGGGTTTTTTTTCCCTAAAACATTTCAGTTAAACTGTTTTTGTTTTAAGTGATTTCAACATCTCCCTGCTCTGCTGCCAGCCCAGACACTACAGATCTGGGCTGGTGCATAAGAACCAGAAACTGAAACCTATTAGAAATGGACAATAAAACTGAACAGGCTTGGGGCCTGATCCTGCTTCTTTTGAAATCAGTTGGCATTTTGTCACTGATTTTAGAGCAGGCCTCAGTAATTTAGCCCAACTGGGTGAAGTACAGCAAGTAAACACAGTATAAGAAGTGAAGAGTTAAAGAGACTAAGGTCCAGATGCTCAAAAGTGTTTAGGAACCTCACTCCCATTAAAATAAATGGTTGCTGGAAGGGATAAGTGCTGATTCATTGTCTTGCCTGAAATGGCTTTGGTAGCTAGACATGTACTGTACAGATGTGTGTAGATTGTTTTAGTTTGGTATTATTGTCATTAATTAAACAAGAGAGCCCAGCTTTCAAAAAGCACAGGGGCTTTTACATGCACCCCACTTGGGTGTGCAAAACCTCCAAAGCCTACCTACAATCTGGAGATATGCACACTCAGAACTCTGGTGCACTCTCATCTGGCATTGTAACATACAACTCTGGCATGAGTAAAAGTGTGCGCACACATCTCTTTAAATCTGGGCCTAGGATTTTACACAGGCTAGGGATTCAAATAGAGGATTGACATCTGCAGCCATTCATTACTTATTGGACTTCACTGAGAGCTTTGCTTAAGGAGGCACTGTTCTAGTGTAGACCATTAATCTAACTGTGTATTAACTTTTTACCTAGCAGTTTCAAACTATGGGCATGGTTAGACTGGCGCTTTGTGGCACAAAAACCCTCCAGTAGCGCAATAATTTTCCTAGCGAACACACTTCAAAGGGAGATTTTGCGAAATGACTCACTGTTTAAAGCGCAAGTATTAAACCTCATTTCCGAGAGTGATAAGCCTTTTTGCGCTAGCGCTATAGCGCAAGGGTGGGAATGTGGACACCCATGGGATCTCTTGCATGCCTCCGAGCCATGTAAAGCCATCAGCAAGCCATTTAAGGCCATCAGCAAGCCATTAAAGACAATCAACATGCCATGTAAGGCAAATGACGTGAGGTGTTGTTTTATAAAAGCGGAAGTAGCTTTGCAGTTTCTCTCTAACAGGGTATGGCTAGACTGAAGATTGTAGCGTGTTTATTTGTAGCGCTTCCCAATGTAGCGCTATTGGTATCGCGCTAGAGACTGTACAAATGGAAACTTTGTAGCGCAAAATAATGGCTACATTTGTGGTGCTTCCGCCGGCAGTAGTAGTTGCGGGATAGGGCAGGTATCCCAGCATTCAGCTGGGTGCAACGTGTTTTGCAAAGGAGGGGGCGAGGGGGAACTGGGAAGTTGTTCACAGGGAGATGAGATCTGTCTGTCAGTTACTTTTCATTAGCGAAAACTGACAGGCTGTCTATTTCAGACACACAGCTCCGTCTGCAAGCATTTTCACTGGTTATTTGCTGTGTTAATTGTTAGAGAGAAACTGCAAAGCTACTTCCGCCTTTATAAAAACAACACCTCACGTCATTTGCCTTACATGGCAAGTTGATTGTCCTTAATGGCTAGCTGATGGCCCTCAATGGGTTGCTGATAGCTTTCCATGGCTTGGAGGCATGCAAGAGATCCGATGGGTGTTCACATTCCCACCCTTGCGCTACAACGTTAGCGTAAAAAGGCTTATCCCTCTCGAAAAGGTGGTTTAACACTTGCGCTGTAAAAGGGGAGTCATTGCGCTAAATCTCCCTTTGAAGTGTGTTCGGTAGGAAAATTATAGCGCTAAAGGAGGGTTTTGGCGGTGCAAAGCGCCAGTCTAACCATACCCTAACAACTCACACAGCAAATAACCAGTGAAAATGCTTGCGGACGGAGCTGTGTGTCTGAAATAGACAGCCTGTCAGTTTTCACTAACGAAAACTAACTGACAGCCAGCTCTCGTCTCCCTGTGAACAACTTCCCAGTTCCCCCTCACCCCCCTCCTTTGCAAAGCACGTTGCACCCAGCTGAATGCTGGGATACCTACCCTATCCCGCAACTGCTACTGCCGCCAGAAGCGCTACAAATGTATCCATTATTTAGCGCTACAAGGTTTCAATCTGCACAGGCTTTAGCGCGATACCTATTGCGCTACACTGGGAAGCGCTACAAATAAACGCGCTATAATCTATAGTCTAACCATACCCTCAGTGTTTCCTTATTTGTGAGAGGTGAGTTAAACTAATCTCCTGAAAGGCCAAACCTGCCCCTCCTCTCTACTGATGTGGAAGGTCCTAAATACCACAGCTGCAGTCCTGTTACACAGGAGCCACCTGTTTGCGTCCCCTCTACACTCTACACCAGCTTTTCCTATGGCAGCGTTTCTCGCATGCAGCCACCGTGTCTGCATGTAGTGATTGGGGTTGTGGGCGCAAAGCAGCGGCCCCTCCCCAGGGGCCACCAGGAGTGGTTGGGCCCTGCCTCCCTCTGGAGAGACACAAACTGGAGGCACAGGCAGCCAGTGAGTTCCCCACCTTCCCAGTGGCAGTGGGATCAGGCTTCAGCCCTCATGTGGCAGACTCCAGCCAGGGGCTTCGGGCTCTGTCCCCTGGGCATGGAGCTTTGGGCTCCATTCCCTGATTGTGTGGTGATGGGCTCTGGCCCCAAGCTCACCCCTCCCCCAATCAACTCTGCCCCCATGCTGCCTCCCCCACTGTCCCATCACCCCTGGCTCCCGCTGCCTCTGTACTTACCTCCCCATCCAGGGCTTAATTTATTCTCGGGCTTGCTGGGGCTCAGTAAGCCTGTTGTGAAAAGTGTTATTTGTATGTTTGTTAATAGGAAATCTCCTTTCACAGCACATTTAGTAGCTAGCAAGTCTAAAAAAAAGCCACCAAAAAAAGCAACAACAAAAAAAATAAATAAGAAAAATGACTAGAGCATTCAAAGCACCTTATTTGTGTTTCTATTTTGTTTAGGTCCAATAAAGAATAGAGACAACTGTACATTTTAATAGTGAGTCTACAAAAAAATCCTACATAGCTAGATTACAATGATTTGGACACGTATCTGTGCATATTTGTTTTTCCTAAAGTTATTTAAGTGTGTTAGCAAAAATTGGTGGCCACACTCAGGCCACCAAAAAAAGTTGTTGTGAGAACCCGTGTAGTGGAGCCAAAAAGAGAAGGATGGTTGCATGTATGATCTGGGAATACATGATGGCACTGACCCGCTGCCTGAAATACCCCTTTCCAGAAACCACAGCAGCTGTGCCTCTACTAATAAACTGTATGCTAGCAGGAGCAATTTCTTAACCTCCTCCCATATGTCCCCTGGTGCAATATACATTTGTACGGGCTTTGCAGTAGAACTCAGAGCTTAGCTCATAGGAAGGAGTATTTCAAGTTGGTCGGTATCAAAAGTAATAACTTTAGACTCTTCTGATTTGGATAACCAAGTACGGCTTTCAGTTAGGCACATCCATTGTTGTGTTTGTACCATGAACTAAAAATATTGCCATCCCTGTTTGACAGCATCCATATGGCAGTTCATGTTTTCACCACTGTGCCTGCAGGGTTTGTTAATGCTCTTTTGTTATCGGACTTCTGTAGAATAAAGGGGATGGCACACAGAGAGAGTGAGACCATTGTCATTTCTTTGTCAGAGATTGGTCAGACACTACAGTGTTGAGGGATAGACCGATAATCATAGAAATATATCTGTTAATACACATGTAATAATAATAAGCAGCTACATGTTACTTTCCATTTGACAACCATGTAATTACAATGCCATAATGAGTGTACTACTACCCAATATTAGAAAGACAAATTAACACGCTCTATATACAATTCACATTTTAAAAACTTGTGGGATGTTCTATCGAGTATAAGATTAGCTTGATTAGAAACATTCACACATCTGTGTTTTCAGGGCTGCTCCCTTTATAACGTTAAAGTGTATTAAAAGTCCTGGGCCAAGCTGAGACGCTTCAGTGGTGTCAATCAGCGAAGTGCATAGAAAGGAGGGGGGTGTGAGCTGGTGATGCTCTTTAATTGGCAAGGAAATAAAGGGAGCAGAGGGCAGTTCATATGGAAACCTAATTACATGTTATGAGCATGATTTTTCAAAGCTTGCTAATATTCAAACTGTCTGGTATGGCCAGGTGTTTGCAGAAAATCATTTTTGGAGGAATATACGTTTAAATGCTGATGAAATTTTACTCAACCGTTAAACAGTAACATATTACTCAGGCCGGAGCTATTCCCTCAGTCCTAATGCTCTTTTACAATTAATGTGTGATGTCACGTTTTCCACTCCATTCATACCACTTTGTGGGTTTCCTGAGTATCAAGTGCCATGAGCGAGTTGGAGATTATTGTGACTAATTTCCCTCTTCAGCGATCCTGCATCAGTTAGAGCAGCAGGGAGTGTGGGAATGATGTTCCTTGAATGGCATGAAGGTCGCCCCCAATTACAAGCAGCTGGATATCAGCTAGCGGAAGCTGGGTATGCTGAATGGTACCTGCTGCACTGAAGCTCCTAGGAGTACAGACTTCCTTAGTGATAAGACCCATGTCAGAACCTCAGACACATACTTTTAAGGCTTCATACATGAGTGCAAAACACTCTTCAGTATAGGCAAGGCCTTAGATTTCAGAAACCTTGAGAGGATGCTCTGCCAAAATTATTCTTCCGATAGACTAGAAATTGGGATTTAAAAATCAAATTAGGACAATTAATCAGAAGTAGACTATGCACCTAAAAACCCTGCAGCTGCAGGGTCTTCCAGTTCTTAAAAGTGCCTTACAAAAGATTTATTTTAAATGGTTTTACGTCTTTTTTTGTTGACTTTTTTTAATTTGTGGGTTTCTTTTAAGAATCCTTCAGGGGAAATAGGGTTTAAACTATGATTTTGGGATTAGGATGAGAGTTTTTGCATTGCAGCGCACAGGGGGAAACCACGTAATCTCTTGCCTGATCTGAAATAAATCTGTGTTGTGTGTCCCACTTTTAGGTCCAGGTAGAGGATATGAAATAGGACTGAGAAGTCAGATCCAATTTGAAAGCACTAGAATTCAGAGAACTTCAAAGCTCTTTTGTTAATTTAACAGTTGGTTGTTTAATTTTTTTTAACTACAGAATCTGCCTTGCGAAAATTTTGAAAGTGATTTCCAAAACTTTCTGATGCTGAAACTGATTCCTTGAGTCAGACGTGGCATCGTCAAACTCTTATGATAGTAGTATCTTCTGAGATTATTTTTTAATTAAAATGTAACATATTTAGGCCCCAATTCAGAAATTAGATTTGTGTGGGCAGATCCCTGCGCTCACTGAATGACTTCAAAGGGGCGTCATTTGGGTGGCAAGCTCTATCTGGGTGGATCTCATTCCAGGATCGGGGCCTCAGGGCCCATTTCTGCAGCCTTTACTCATGAAGTCTTATGGAAACAAATGTTTGAGCTATAATTAATGATTTACACTTTCATGTCATTCCATATTCTGAGAAACACATAACACACTACACTGAACACTTCCTCCTATTCTAAATGCCAAAAGAGTGACCATAAATATTTGCTATATTCAGATTTTTTTATTTTAAATACAATGGGGGAAGCAGGAAAAAAGAAAATAGAAGGTTATTTGTCGTGGTGCATGAACTAACTAGCTTAAGTATGTGGGGATTTTGTTTAAACAACATAATTCTGATTTTACTCTGGTAAGGATATGGGGCAAATCCTTCTCACCTTACTCAGACATTACCTTGTATTCATCTATTACAGTAGCAGTTAGATGCTGCAACTGAGATCAGGGCCCTGTTGTGCTAGGCAGTGTACAAACACAGAGGCCTGGCCTGTACCTAAAACTTAAGATGACCTTTCTATGGTGGTCAGGGGTGTAGAAAATTAATTCCCCTGAGAGACATAGTTAAGATGACCAAAGCTAGACACAGTTAAGTCAGTGGAGCAATTCTTCCATTGACCTAGCCTCTGCCTCTTGAAGGGGTGGACTGAAAAACCCCTTTGGTCACTGTAGCAAGTGTCTACACTAGAGTGCTACAGTGCTTGTAATATAGACATAGCCATAGTTAAGAGCCAGTCCCTGCCTTTTACAGCCTCAATAGAGAAGACAGACAAAGTGTATGAGGGGAAACAGGCACAGAGATCCCTCAGTATTTTATTATTACATTAGGGTATAAAGGCCCCATCCAAGATTAGGGCCCCATTGCTCTAAGCACGGTTCATGCACAAAATAAAGACTCTTTCCGCCCAATGAGTTTTATAATCTAAATAGACAAGACAGACAAGTGGTGGGAGGGCAAACAAGAGCACTAAGAGATGGAGTGATTTGCCCAAAGTCACACAGCAGAGCCATGAATAGAATACAGGTGTTCTGGGTTCCTGCCCACTACACCAAAATTAGATATCTGGTCCCATTGACCTCTATGGGATGGCTGGTATAGGACTGGGTACATAATGCACAGTACTCCATTGATACACTTACAGTGAAAGGCATTAACAGAGCAATATTTGAGTAATTTAAAGTAACCTGACAGAAGTTATAAGAATTATGTAAGGGCTTGGTGAAGTTGATAGACATATTTTCCAGGCTGGTTAGAGTTTCAAAAATCAAGGAACATAATTTTCAAATTCAGAAACTAGGAGAAAATAGAGAATCTAGGCAGAACTGCTTCACACACATAGTAGTAAACATATGGAATAGGTTACCTAGAGCAGTGCTCCCCAACCTTTTGTCACCCTCGGCACACCATAGCCTCTCCCAAAATTCCACGGCACACCACATACAAAAATTGGATAAAAAACAAATATAATCTTCAAAATATCGTTTTGAAGAGTATAATAGTATAGGAATGTCAAACTGGGCATAACAGAATTACTTGATTTATTATTTTATTTGATAATTAGGTAGGTACTTGTAACACATCCATCAATTCATAACTCTATATTCTAACTGTTCTCTAACAACTTATAACTAATGCGACACCTGCGCTTGTTTTAATGAACACAGAGATTTGATGTTCGGTTTAATACTGGACAGAGCAACCCGAAGTTCTTGATCAATGCCCTTCAAGCATGACCGCTTGTCATTTTTTATTTAGACCAGGGGTCGGGAACCTTTTTGACTCAGAGAGCCATGAAAGCAAAATACTTGGAAATTTATTTCAGTAAGAGCCATATAATATATTTTAAGACTGAATTCAACTCCCACCCCCCCACCCCCCCCAACTGACCCACTCAGCCCGGTCTCTCCCCCCAAAACCTCCTTCCCTCCCACCCCCCCCAACTGACTCACTCAGCCCGGTCTCTCCCCCCAAAACCTCCTTCCCTCCCACCCACCCTCCAAATGACCCACCCAGCCCGGTCTCTCCCCCCCCAAACCTCCTTTCCTCCAACCCCCCAACTGACCCACCCAGCCAGGTCTCTCCCCCCCAAACCTCCTTTCCTCCAACCCCCCCCCCCCAACTGACTCACCCAGCCCGGTCTCTCCCCCACACGGCTTACCCCCGCTCCCAGCCCAGCCTTCCCCCAACACCCCCTTGCACACTGCTTACCCCCGCTCCCAGCCCAGCCTCCCCCCAACGCCCCCTTGCACACTGCTTACCCCCGCTCCCAGCCCAGCCTCCCCCCAACACCCCCTTGCACACCGCTTCCCCCCCCCCGCGCTTACTTGTTCGCTGGGTCACGCTGCTGTGACCCGACTCCAGCGAGGGAAGGAGAAGAGCGACACGCCCCCCAGCCTCGCGGTCAGAGCAGCGTCGCGCCACACCGCCTCCCCCGCCCCCCAGCCTCGCGGTCAGAACAGCGCCGCGCCACACCGCCTCCCCCGCCCCCCAGCCTCGCGGTCAGAACAGCGCCGCGCCACACCGCCTCCCCCGCCCCCCAGCCTCGCGGTCAGAGCAGCGCTGCGCCACACCGCCTCCCCCGCCCCCCAGCCTCGTGGTCAGAGCTTTTGCCGTGGCACACTTGGCATGGCCTCACGGCACACCAGTGTGCCGCGGCACACCGGTTGGGGAGCACTGACCTAGAGAGTCAATGGAAATAAAGAGTATAAATGAATTCAAGAAACACCTAGTTAGTGTAGAATGAGGGGGTGGAGTGGCATGGTGGGAAAGCAGGAAAATGGGACTAAAATAAACCTAAAAGGGTTTTCTAAAATGTCTGTCTCGAATCATCCACTAATATATTTGAAATTTGCATCAAATATCACTTTAAAGCTTAGGTATCCTGATGTGCATCTCTGAATGTATGTCTACATTACAGCGGCACAGCTCCGGTGCTGTAGTGTAGGCCGTTCCTACTTTGATGGAAGGGGTTATTCCACCTCTTTGATAGGAAGTGGCTTGGTCGACAGAAGAATTTTTCTGTCATCCTAGCTGTGTCTACAGTGGGGGATAGGTCAATCTAACTGGGTCACACAGGCACAACATTTTTCATAGCCCTGAGTGCCGTAGGTAGGTCAACCCAGGCCTCAGTATCTGTAAAGTCAGCAACTGTTGTAGGTTTCTAGATACTAAATGCATATGCTAGGTTCCTAGTTAACATTACAAGATGTATCACAGCACAGCCTAGGGTCAAATCAAGCCCTTACATATTAACCTCAGTCCTATAACATGCAACTGAACATAAGCAGAGTTGAATCTTGTGACAAAGGTTTTTTTTTTTCAATGTTGGAATAACTTAAAAATCTTGCACATATTTCTTAACATTTTAAAGACCCAGGGCCCAGTTCTGCCCTCATTTATATTGGTGCAATTTCACAGATCCATTACTATACCTATATGTGTGGACTCACAACGTGTGCTACACATCTGGCTAGGAAGTTCAGTTAGGTCATGAAATGGAAAGATTTGTTTTAGTTTTCATCAGCTAAATGGTTTATTGGACAAAATTTACCCAAAAGTCAAATTTGTTTTTCCTTTTTGCTTGTAACTCTTCACTTTTTTCAGCTTACAAAATTCAGCTAACACATTGAAACCCTTCACCATCGCCTGCATATTGCAGACTAAATTGAACCACTTGCATTGCATATGGTCTTTATTGCTGTCAGGGCTGTTTCCTTCTTTCCCATGAGTATATAGTGAGTCCCTTGCATTACATAAAAAAATCATTTTATTCTGAAATGCAGCCGACTTAGGGGTTATTTCAGTAACCATCTGGCAATTAAATCAAACTCCAAATGACAAGAATCAACATTTCAATGGAAAAAATATAGCCAGGGAGAACAACTAAATACAAAACATTCCTGCTTTCTTATTGCTGCTTCTCTCAGGACCCTCTTTGATAACAAGAGGATTGTGTCTCAGGGGGAAAGGCAGTTATGTGTACACACCCCAGATCCTGAAGCGGGTGTAAATTGGTGAAGCTCTGTGGAAGTTAAACACTGAGCCCTTCAAAAAATTGGTATTCCAATTTACATTGTCTATATAAAAAGCATTTGGGTATGATAGATAAACATATACTGTGTGTGTGCAGAGATAGATATACATACATATAGTTACATCTATAGATAGATAGATAGATAGATAGATATTCACCCACAACAGAGATAAATATATTAATATATATACACACAAGCATATAACTGTCAATAAAGGACTGGAATTCATTTGTTGGGCTCAGGGTCCTGCTTTTCAGAAGAGATCAGACTTGTAAAAAGCAACCGTGAACTCCATTTGTGTCTCATCAGAAACACGAGAAGAATTTCCCTTTCTGCATTGGTACAGGATCCCTCCCCGCCTCGCTCTTTTAATAGCGATCAAACTCCTTCAGTCCCCGGCCGAGCTAAACTGGAATAGACACGGGTTCAGCCAGTTTCCCATAATTAGCTTTTCGGAGGGTTATGCAGGCTCATCATGTCATTAAAATAAAGACTTAAAAGGTAGTTTTGCCACTAAACGACTTCCCCGGGAACCGTCTGGGGAGCGTGCGCTGTCCGGCCCCGAGCCCTGGTTAGCATCTGCAAAGGATTTTCAGGAAGGCTGAAAATTGCTACCTTTTGTTCAAAGGGGCCGTTTCATTAGGAGCTGTCATTGGGAGGCAGTTTGGAGAGAGTCAAAGGGCAGATGTCATCTCTGGGCTACCCCCCGAGTCCCGCGGGGGGGAAGGAAGATCCTGAGCTTATTCGTGGATCTGCAAAACCAACCCAAACGGCCCGAATTGGCAGGGTCAGCATCTCACGCAAATCCCTCTGCAAGGGGCAGAGGGGCAGAGGGCGGGTGGGGAATGGACACGATCCCGCAGGGAGCTTGAGGTCCGTTCTTCCCCTGGGCCCGATCCTGCGCTCCCCTCTTCGGCCAGGCGAGGGGTCGGGAAGGAGCGCGGCGGGGGGAGGGGGGCGCCGCCTGGGGCCCCCTCTGCCTTTGTTTCTCCGGGCTCCTGCTGCGGTGACCCTCCCCCGACAAGTTTCTCCCCGGAACTTCTTTCTGCCACCTCTTCAAACCCGGGGATAAAACTGACCCCAAGAGCATCGGACGGCTCCAGATCGGTTCTTTTCCCTCTGAAAATCCCGCGCTGCCCTTCGCTGGTTGGGGTCTCCAGATCAGAGGTGGGATATTTCCGTTAAAAAGAAATTGACCAAATCTCCGATGAAGAGAGAAAAAGGAGCCAAGTTTCCAGCGCAGTAATTCACCTAGTTGGGGATGGGGAGGTGCTACTCTTCCTTGTGGCCCAAACTTTGGTAGCCCCCCGAACTGATTATTTCCCCTGGTGTCTGAAGAGAGGAGGATAAATAGCATGAAGCCGGTATGAAAATGCCTGCTTGGAAGCTGGGTGGTGCGCTGCTAAATCGTTCCCTTGCAAAGGCTTGGGAGGTTTCATCGACTTCAATCATCAAATTCACCCTCTGTGCAAACCAGAGTCCCTTCAGCCAGGCGAGGGGGATACAGGGCAGCTTACCTGTCCCGTAGGCAGATGTCCATCCTTCCACGTTTCCTTTATATGTAAGGGGAAGCAACCCATTTCCAACTGTATGAACTTGTGCAAACATATTTTAATGGTTTAAAAATAGCTCCTACGCTACGTCCAGCCGTGGGGCACGATTCTCTTCTCTGGTGGCCGCATCCCTCTGGATTTTATCACCGCCTTTCCCCCCTCGGGGACATAAAGAACGACCCCCGGGTCAGCTGGCTCGTTAGTTTACATCCTATTTTGCACGGTTCGGGGGCAATTATCTTTCTTTCATTCCCCCTTCATCTCGGCGAGAATTTTGTTCCATTTCAAAGCCAGTATTCTTAGACAGAGTTACTGGGGGGAGGGGAGATGGGATCCTTATCAGATCGAACCGCTTTCATTATGTCCAGACAATGCGCCTCCCTGTAATAATGCCAAGAACAACACTCCGAAGAAATTGATGTGGACAATTATTAATGTGAAACATGTTACCAACTTTCCTGAGAGGCAAACGAACGGCTTCTATGGCTGTTTTGACTGAAAGGGACAAACTAGATCCTCACGGCAAGCAAAGGGGGCAGCCACCGAGTGAACCGGCTTTTGCGCCTGTTTTTCACAGCTCTCAAAATATCGGGGTCTTTTTGCGCAGCGCTGTGAAGACGGGACGGTGGGGAAGGGGGCAGATGCGCTGACCCTCGGAGATATCTTTCAACCGTGTGTGTGTTTCGTGTGGCTCTCTTGTCGGGGGCGCTGGAAACGGAAACAAACAACCCTCATTTTCAAAGTGCCATAACGAATTTCCTAGTAACGAATATTTTCTGGAAAGAAAGAAAGAAAGAAAGAAAGAAAGAAAGAAAGAAAGAAAGAAGGAAAGAAGGAAAGAAAGAAAGAAAAGCAATGATCTATTTACACCGTCGCCTCCACATCCGTGGTCGGATCTTGGTAAAGAAAAAAACCCTAAACTGCCGTGAGAGCGGGGACCAGCAGCTCTTAGGACAAGTCAGTTTTGATGATGACAGGGAGCCGTGCAAAATGAGAACACAGACGCCCCTAGGGACCCCCCTTTCTGGTGTTAAAAGTTGGCTCACAGTCACTTTCACCCAGGGCTTGGGCATGTCTCGCAGCGCTCTGTCCTCTCCGACGTGCTGGGGACGCGCTCTGGGCAATGGTTTGTGGCAGGGACTGGGGCGAGGCAAACTTCCCATCACTTCAGTTGGGTTTTTATCCGGCTGAGGACTGAGGAGTGGGACCCACGAAGAGGCGCGATTGCTGCTGCCTATGGCTGTTGACGTTTAGCCTCCCGGTGGCTAGTGAGTCCAGGTCCCTGTTCAGGGACTGTCAGCTCTCAAGAGAGAGAGAAACCCTGCAGTCCTCCCCCGGAGCCGTCATTGGGGCTAGTGGAAATCATGCCCGGTCAAGCACTTCGGGAGTTTCCCAGCTACAGAACCGCTCCGAGAACGCTGTCGAATGGAAGGATGCCCGCTCAGACCAGGGAAACGGCTGAGAAAACGTGCTCGAACAACATCGTTTCAGCGAACGCTAGAAATAAGGAGATTGAGTTTCACGTCTACGAGAAGATGAGATCGACTCCCCCACCCCAATTTTCTTTGTGTGTCACGCGAGGAGCAGCAAAGAAGGGTAGATTGCTTTTCCTGATGCAAAGGACTCCCTGAGAACACACAGTTCATGGTTTCTTCAGACAACAAAAGCCCGGTAAAATATTGGCCATTACTTGGGGAATAAACCCCCCAGATTAAAAGAAACGAATTACAGATTTCCCCTAATGGACCTGGCGTTTAGCTACACACTTTGCATTGGTAACACCCAGCGTGTGATCAAAGACTGATTGTTTCTTCCAAGGGAGTTTAACTAGATAACGGTTTTCCAGGTATCAATTAGCCCGCTCATAATGTATTTTACGACGTTAGGAGCCTCCTTTCATCTCATGGAGAAATGGAAATTACAAGACTTCCAAAACCAGGTTAAAATTAGAACACCACGAATCTGTTGTTGCTTAAATTTTCTATAGACTGATTTGGCTGCATGGATTCCCAGGTGATTAGATCTTGCATGAAATACATAAATCATATGTATAAACCTTTCATTAATTATAGGCTGCCCTGTATGAAATAGGGTCTCTGGAAAAGAAACGAATCCCATTGTTCTATGCACAATAGCTGTACAAGGGCTAAACTAACAAACGAATCTAATCAGTGATTCCTCCCTCGCCCCCATCAGTTCCTTTAAATTTTTTACTGAGGCTTGGCATAGACCCGGCTCGCCTCTGATCCGCGGTGATTCCTGCGAATCTCTGGTGTGGTTCAATAAAAATGGTTTTAGAAAAAGGAAATCTGAAACTCCGTACATGGCCAGATATCAATCTTTCCTTTCAAGCGGGTGTTTCTCTCTCCCTCTGTCTGCTACCTGCCCATCTACCTGCGCTGGGTCTGATACCAGCTCACCTCTGGAGCCTTGTTTCCGGATGGAAGCAGGACTTGGGCAGACCCACCCAGTGCCAGTTTGGGAACCGTTGTAAGTTTCGTCTTTCCATGTCACCTTTTGGAGCCCGATCCCGCAGCCCTCCATTGATTTCCTGGGGAATGAGGGAAGGATCAGGCCCAACCCCGACCTCTTTGAGGGCGGGGAGGGGGGATCCTGAGCAATGGGAATTTCCCACTGATTTCGACCTGACCTGACACGCACAGATGAACTCGCCATTTGCAGGCAGCTTGGCTGCAGAGTTCGAGGGCAGCAATAAAACCGTCCACCCATCCCACCCCACCCCACCCCACCCCACCCGACCCGAGCAGAGCCTGGGGAATCCCAGGTGGACTTCCCAAACCTGAGCGCCAGCCACGCCCCCGGCGCGCCCCATCAGGAGAAAGCCACCCAGCTCCATGAAGCCTTCACCCCGGCCCTGGGCAGCCCTCTGAACGGCACCATCCATTCCACATTCGGTCTCGATTTCTCTTGCCAGGGCCCGATCCCGCAGTCCCTTCTCCAGTCCGGGGCAGGGATCTACGGGGGGATCGTGCCCGAATAAGGCCTGCAGGGTTTGGCCCTACGCCAGTGCCGCCAGAGAGGGTCACCTCGAACGGATCGGCCCAGCAGAGCAGTCCCTGGGGGCTCTCCGGGTTTCTCCGCATGAGCTGATGCTAGGAGTTACGCAATGCAAACGGAGGGGTGAGAGATATGCTGGTTTCGCCCAGTAAATCTATGGGATCGAACTCCACAGCCAGGCCCAGGTTTAACGAAGGGCTAGGGTGGGAAGGAAGAACCTCTTTACATCCAGGAAGGCAAGTGGGGTTCGAAGGCAAACGGAACCTTTCACCCCCCCCCCCCATCCCTGTTGATGTCTCTGAGCGAAGTCACGTCACCTGGGAGGCAGTGAATTTACCCCCCCCCCTTTCCTTGGGGGATCCGAGGTTCTGAAAACCTGTTGTCTCCCCCGAAGGACACAGCAGACTCCCTCGAATGGGGAAGCCCCTCATGAGTGTCCCGGGGTATTGGGTTTGTGGCCCGCGGTTCCCGAGATCTCCGACACTGCGGGATGATTTCCCCTCGGGGCTTGCCGCGGATTTGCTGTGTCGATCCTAGGCAGGCGTGGTCCAGAGGGCCGAGGGATTATCATTTTGCTAATCTGGGGGACACCTGGTTTAACTCCCCTGAGTTGCGCACACTGCACTATTATTCCTCGCCCGTTCCTCCTGCCCAGGGAAACACCGCGGGGCGCCTTTGGGCTTCCCCTTTTGACGTTTTTATGACAGGACTAGGAGGCCAGGGCTGCTCACGAGGTGCGGTAACGTTGGTAGCCTCCAGGTATTGGGAGGGTGCGGCTGGGAGCCAGGTTCCGGTAGGAATCACGTATCTCGCTCTGTCTCCTTCCAGACGGCCTCGGAGAGGGGAAAGGAAATTCCTTGCTGCTTGCAGCAAACGCTTAGTCCCTTCCCCGCGCTTTGCTTAGGGCCGGACGGGAGATTTGCGGGAGCTAAAGGGAGCAGGAAGCGTCCCGCAGGTTGTAGAATGGAACCGGGGAACGGTAAATACGGCGCGGGGCGATGCGCGTGTTAAATTGCACGCCGCGAGCCTTGGCTTTTGCCGTGGACTGCGCAGTACGTGAGAGGCTGGTTGACGCGCGTCTCACCTGCGGGGCAGCACGGAACTAGGCGGGTGGATGAGCTCCGAAGGGGGGAGCCGGTCTGGCGTCCTCAGACCGCACGGAAAACCAACAGGACGCCGCACATCCTTGCGGGTAAGCGCAGCTCCAGCAAGCCACCGGCACATTCCTCTCCCCCGGAGCGGGCTGGCGGTGCCTCGCCGCTGGAAAGTACCTTTCGCTTCACGTCCGTCGCCTCTGGGTTGGGTGCCTATGGAAATATAAAGGCCAATTTGCTGTATATGGCACAGGATAGACGCGCTTCCCTAACCTTGAGTTTCCAAGTACTAAGCGCCCCCTCTTGTCCCCCCCCCCCTTCGTCCATCACCCCTCCCCCTCCCCCCCAATCCAGCTCCGACAGTCCCGGGCTCAGGTCAGGAATATAATAGGCTGCTGTCTTCAGTCCTGGGGCGGAGAAAGAGCTCTCCTATGACGTGCCTCGTGCAGCATGAGGTTGTAACTTTTCCAGCCTGGGCTCCCTCCTTAAGGAGATCGTCAGCTACTCGGTGCGGTGGGGAAGGAAGCGGGGTGGGGGGCAGCCGGGGCAAGCACACGCCGAGCGCTGGCCCCTCCAGCTCCTCCGGCGGGGAAAGGCTCCCAGGGCTGCGGGGAAGCTGCGCGCTTGGGCAGCCGAGCCCCAGGAGGGAGAATGGACAAAGCCTGCCCGAGGTCTCCGGGCGCCCTTCCAGAGGCACCGGGCGGAGGGCTGCTCTAGGGCGAGCCCGGCAGGATCCGTGCGGCCCGCGGCGGAGAGAGCCGGCGCCTCCCCGGGGTCTGGCCTGGGGCCTCGCACGCAGCGGGAAGGATGCAGCATCCCCTGGACCTGGGCGCCGCGCATTATTTCCCCGCGGAAGCCTTCCCGGACCACCGCTCGCATCGCTACCGGAGTTTTATGATCGAGGAAATCCTGACGGATCACCCCGACTCCAAGGTCTCGGCGCCGGCGGGAGAGCTCCTCAAGTTCGGGGTGCAGGCGCTGCTCTCGGCCCGACCCTACCACAACCACCTAGGTACGTCCCGCGGCCTCGCTGGGCCGCACCTGGGCCGGAGAGCAGCCTCGGTCCGCATCAGCGGTTCCCAGACGAGGTGCGGGGGGAGGCCGGGGCGCGCTCTGTCCACGGTGACCGTCCACTTCATTAGCGCCTTCCCCGAGGAACCAGCGGGGCTTCCGGGGCAGGGCAGGTCCCGGGGCTGGCAGGGGTCGTCACCAGGTGGTAACAGGCCTAGACCTTTCTCCCGCTGTTTGTCAGGGTGGCAAAGCGCGACTGCCCGGAGGAGCTGGGGTCAGGGTGGAAACAGGAAGCCGCTCTCTTTATTCGGGGGTCCGTTCGCTAGCTCGATCCCTTCACACCCGAGCGGGGCTGTGTTTATATGCCTGTTTCATGTGGTTTCATGCCAGAAGTTTAGGCCACCGCCAACCAAATATCTCACACACACCCGGGAAGGGGGATTCAAAATATCAAGATGTTTTTTTCCAAACAGGATTCCAACAGAAGCGGGTTTCTCCCATATCTGTGCATAACTGGCATGGAATAAACTCTGTTCTTTTCCCTTCTCCCAATGTTTGAGCTGCATTTTTCTATCATAACTTATTTTTATTGGTCTCATCAAAGGGAACAGCCTGTTTCCTTCTCATTCCGTTTGCTTACTTTCCGTTGGGAAAACATTTTTTTCTCTTCTGCGCAGGAGGGAAGCTTAGCCTGGCAAACTACGTACTGTAATTACACGAGGAAAACAAAACAAAACACTTTCCAAATGGCATGGGCATTCCTAATCTTTTTCCGCCGAAGAATTGCTCAACATTTTTGTTTCACTTTACTTATCAAGATGATTTTTAGAATGAAGCTCTTATCATTCACTACCCCTTAAAATAGACGATTGAGTTATGAACGTGAGTAAGCGGTTTGTAAGTATTTCAGACAGGCTCTTTGCCTTCTGACACTGAAGGCCTGACATCGATTTAAATTCAACATAGGCCTTAAAGTTTGGGCCTTATGAAAGCTGTATTTAGAGAAAACGCCTCTCGAAGATAATGGAAGTTGTAGCTGTGTACAGAATGAGAGATTGGACCCTAAATAGAGATACTGTGATTATATTGTAGGGAAGAGAGACAAATATAGAACGTTGTAGACAGACAAATATAGAACTTGTATATGTATTAGTAATGTTCTACATAGAACATTACTCATATGTCTCTGCACATACATACAGTGTCATATATAGAGTGTGACATATATATCTAGACGCATGTAATATATTACAGGCACAATAAGCAAACCATCCATGGCTTCTGAATTTGAAAACTGCCCTTTTTTGAAAATTGGCCTTTCCAAAGCTACCTTTATGAATAACCAAACCTTTCTTTATCACAGAAAAAAGAATTAAAAACCGTGGTTTTTTTGTTTTTTGTTTTTTGTTTCCCGTAACACTCTGTTTGCATAAAGAATCAGAGCAACAATTGCTCTATGGAGGGAATGTTTTTTACAGACCGGCCGAACTCAAAAGTTCATTTAAAATATGAAACCAAATATAATATGTTTATAAAATATTATGACAAAACTCCCATTGGCTTCAGGAGGAGCAGGGGCGGATCCCTAAATTGGGATATTAAAAGTTTTTGCTTCTGCCACACAATTTATATTTAGGCCCGGGAGAGGGAGTTCCAAAAGCCTTTTAGAAACATTTTTCGTACAAAATCCCGATTGTCCCTGTAGTATCCTTGCTGTCTGAGGCAGTTAAAGGTAATTGGTTTGTGTTTTAATTTAAATTGCTCCAGTGAGTGCAGCATACTGTCCTTTGATTTCCTCCCTCATCAAAGCTTTCTAATATACGGAATGAATTATTCATGATTTCCAAGCTAATTCTGCATATGCATTGAGCCGGCTCTTTTGCTGTTTCCTCCTCAAGATTAATAGGGAAAGGACTTCCTACTTGTGCGGAGCATGTGGGGGGCTCCGCGAAGGGAGGCTTAAATTGTAAGTTTATATAGTTTCTTAGCCTGCTATTAGCAAACTAAACTTCCAGGAGGTCATTTGTCAATTTGATTTTATACTTCAAATAAGAGAGCTGAAACTAAATACGTGGTTCAGAGAAGAAGTATCGCCGGTTCAAAAATAATGTGTTAGGAGTTACTACAATATTTTGGATCGAGAAAGGTTGGACCTGAGTGTTTTGATTGTGATTCGGTAATACATTTAACGATGAGTTTGCTTGTGAATTTAAATTAGAATAAACCCTTTTTGTTTGCTCGATAGCATATTGTTTTACAATAAGCCACGCAAAATGTGCCAGTTTTCTAGTTTGTTCTTAAAATTAATTTTGTATTAGAATGAAGGAAAACGCAAAGAACGAAAATACTATATAACTATACGGGGACTTTGCACTAAAAATGTATATATAGCAGTGCTATACCCTCCCGTCCGTGTACGCTATATTATTCTATTATATCGATTATTTTACTCTATGGCCAAGAATTAGATACTATTACACACTAGTGCTTTTAAATTATTTTAAAATATACCCACTTGTAAATCCCAAACTATTAATTATCAACCCTCTCTTAAATTTAAAAATACATTTACATAATAATTCGATCCTATTTGAATCTGGGATTTTTATATCACAGCAAGATATTTACTGAACGGAAAAAAACAACCAACCATAAGACATATATAGAACTAGGCTGAAAAATATTGGCTACCTTTTTAAAAAAAATAGACTTAGGTTTAAGAGTATTGACCTGTGAACATTTCAACGCCTAATTCGAAATATTTTAATCTTTCCCCCTTTCCTTAGTTGTGCTGCACTTTACTCATCCCCCCCCCCCCAACAATAACGTTCAAGTTATATCTTTACTGCTGGTGTTCAAGAGATGCCAAACTAAAGAAACACAACGCCAAAGTTCAGAAAAACGTAGCTTGATCATTTTCCAGTTGAAGTATAAAATATTCCCAACTTGATTTTTGCCCCCACGCTGCAGAGACAGATAGAATATAAGAAAAAGTACTTTGTTTCAGGGTTTTAAGGTTTTAGTTCCTTTGGATCCACACACAACAGAGCTCAGCAAGTAACCCATTCTCCCTCCCCCCCACTAAACTCCATCACGCTTTCCCTGCGGGACTGCACATTTGCTTCATCTTTCCATCTGACCCTATTACTGCTTTTTTCCCCCAGGCGGTGCCCGGGGCCTCTCCGCTATAGTGGGGCCTGGCTGGGGTAGTGGCTTGGGATATGGACCCAGCAGATCTGACACACGTCAACAGCCAGGCTGGGATCCGGGGGAGCTGAGCGAGCACTAGATACGTGCCAAGGGCTCCTGCCCGCTCTCACCGTGTCTTTCTCTCCGCAGCGGTGCTGAAGGCTGAGCAGGCGGCGGTGTTTAAATTCCCTCTGGCCCCCCTGAGCTGCTCCGGCCTGGGTTCGGCCCTGCTGGCAGCAGGTTCGGGGCTGCAGGGCGGCTCGGGAGCCCCTCACCTCCCACTGGAGCTGCACCTCCGGGGGAAGCTGGAGCCGGGACCCCCGGATCAGGGTAGCAAAGCCAAGAAAGGCCGCCGGAGCCGCACGGTGTTCACCGAGCTGCAGCTGATGGGGCTGGAGAAGCGCTTCGAGAAACAGAAATACCTCTCCACGCCGGACAGGTGAGGGCGGGCCCGGGAGCCGCTGCCGGGGGGCGCGGGGTTCCCTGCAGCCACGGGGCTAGCCGGGATCCGGTACCTGCCCCCAGCCTCCAGCGCTGGGCACCGTGACCAGGGTCACTAAGAGGTCCTGGCCCCAGCCCACAAGGCCAAGCCAGGAGCAGAGGCCGAGGGGTCTGTAGCTGCGGCAGCCCCCCGGGAAGGCGAAGCCGGACTTCCCCGGGCACTTGTGATCCCGAGAGCGAATCAAAGAGCTCCCGGACAACTAGCTCAGTATTTACCCGCCCACAGCCCAGGTTAGTTTGGGTCAGAGAGCTGCTGAACAGAAGCTAGGCGGGGGCGAGGATGGGGAAGAGGGCATGGAGCGCCCGATAGTCCCAATCCTTCCACAAGGACCAATGCGGGAGGGGAGCGGGCCGAGGTACGGGATTGATCCGAGCCCCGGGGTTTCGGCTGGCAAGTGGATGGTTTTCTGATGGGAGAACGTGTGTCCTCTCTCGCCTTTCAGAATAGACCTGGCAGAGTCCCTGGGTCTCAGCCAACTTCAGGTGAAAACGTGGTACCAAAATAGGCGAATGAAATGGAAGAAAATAGTAAGTGTGTTGACTTGTCCTCCTGGAAAGCCTCGGGCTCCCCCCCACCCCCAGTAGGAGTTGCTTGCTGGCCGTTAGCTGATTGCATCAGGGAACGGTAGTCACTTGCCGGGGTAGGAAAAGGGGTTTAGATATTCGCTCTTCGACTCTAATATCTCTGGGTGTGTCCCTTCTTTGCTCATTGGTCGGATATAGATTCTCTCCCTTTTCTACGTTGTTGGTAACAGACCTGCAAACCCAAGATATTCAGGACCAAGGGCTGAGGGCGGTGATCTATAGAGGTAAAGAAGAGCTTTAAACGCAATAAATGCAACCCAGGTCATGATTCAAGCCAGCTGTAAACTGTTTTAGTTGGTTGCCTCCCAGACCTGGTGTTGAAGTACCGGGGACACAGCATATATTTTTGATTCTCGTTATATTTTTGTAGTGTAATATAGGCCAGCCTATAGTTTTCCCAGTAGGATAAAGCCCTTGCATCAGACATCTTTAAGCGTAGCTTCATTCTGGCATATCCTTTGGTTTTCCAGGTATTACAAGGTGGCGGCCTTGAATCCCCCACCAAACCTAAAGGCCGTCCGAAGAAAAACTCCATCCCAACCAGCGAGCAGCTTACAGAGCAGGAGCGAGCCAAGGAAGCAGAGAAACAAGCGGAAAGTCTAAACTCGCCCTGTGAAGTCAACCAGGAGGAATAAAAAGACAAAAAATCAAGGATGCCTCGTTAGCCTACCAGACAGCACAAAGACTTACAAAGCAGCATCGAGCAAGTGCCTTCGCTGACGCGACCTGAACATTTTAAAGACTGGATTAAGGATGAGAAAAACACACCGTCCGCAGCCGTTTGGACTGGTCCTTAGACTTGTGTGCCATGCATTTGCTAGGCCTCACGCACTCCCTTCTATTTTAAAACCTAGTTTCCACAATGTGGAATGAGGAGCAGGATAAATAGACAAGGCCCATGCAGCGTTCTGTGCCACAAGAAGATGCAAAGTGAAAGAAGATGGGTGACAAAATGGTTAGTGGATTATTATTACCATTTGATTTCCGTTGTATTTAATATTTGGTTGATTCCTTTCCCCCTCTTCTCCCCCCCCCCATGTACATAAGGAAAAACACAGCCGTTTCTCTTTCTCTGTATCGGTTTGAGAGCTCTGCGGTGGAAGATTGTTGTATTTTGTAATTGCAACCTGAAAGCGTCCGGAGGAGATTGCTACCGTTATCTTAAGCCTACTTGCTGTCTACAATCCTGTGGTGCTCCTAGTTATCCAAAAACTTCATTTTATGATCAGTTAATGCAAAATATTTACTTTATTTCAATAAAGTATTTTATGAGCAGTTGATTTCAGTAAGGTAATGTGTTTGTGTCTTAGTAGAAGCAGTTTTCCTGTTAGCTATTCAAATACAAGTTAATTGACAGATCATTACGAAACAGAGGATACCCAGCTCTGTTCCAGAGACATAATAACTGTATTCGTGTGGCTTTATTTCTTCCATTTGTGATACTGTATTCACTTTCACTAGTAAATTCTCACCCGCGGAGTAGCGCGGATCTAGGGCGCACAATCCTTAAATCGGTCCCCCTTCCCTCATCTTGGGAAGGTGCGAGTCCATACTTAGTATATTTCACAAATTGCTTTTTATATATATTTCACTGATTGCTTTTCGTATAACTTCTGTTATCAAGTAAAAAGAGAGATGTCTGCACAGTAAATATGTTAAATGACGTTTTGACTTAAATTAGAGGCGAAACAGAGTTTCTTGATGTGGGTGTGGTAATATGGGAAAGTGGATAGCCTAGCTATCGTGTTACTTTTTAAAAGACCACTAAATAATTTAAAATATACAAGCTTTTGAAGCTGATGATTCTCCCTAAATGGCACAAAATGCGTATTATAAATTATTTTTGTAATAATAAGTAAATCGTTATCTGGGCTGCCTACAGAAAACCAACACTAATTTCCTGTATGCCATATTATTGTGTGTTGTCATATAATGTCCGATCCTACCATTGTTCCTCTAAGGAGAAATGAAGTGGTTTAATAGTTTTTAACTGGGTGGTATTTTTTCTTGTGTCCGGTAAATATTAAGACAACCCCCCCCCCCAAATCATGTAACATATACTGAAAATGCATTATTAATTCAGTGTGTAAATATTCACATTAACATTTACGTCAAAGAAAGTTCTCTCGATAACAAGTTTTTATCTAGTGCTCTATACATTTAATATGAGAAATACCGAGCAAGAGAAATCTGCAGTGAACCAGCGTGAATCAAACGATGCAAACGGGTCCCTCGAAGCTGCCGAGAGATACAGCACAGTAGAATGTTCGGAAGATATACGTCACAAACGCAGAGTGACGTAGTTGCTGATTGCCTCCTGTCATGTAGCGAATCACCCATTCTTTAAACTCTGGAGGATGCATTCAGTGATTCCGAAACGCACGTTCGATCCCACGAATTCTCCATGGAATTTACCAGCATGATTTTAACACGGTGCTGCAAGGGGAAGCTTTTTGTAAATAAAATACAATAAAAAAATCAGTTGCTGGTAACACGATGATACTTTACACACGATGCTATTTTTGTTTTATCCTAAATGTAGGGGCTGGTACTGCAGGCTCGGGCCCACAGTCTGTAGATTGCAGACCGGCGCTCTGTGTGTGAATCTGTGAGTCTAACACATTCGGAAATGCTCCCTGGAGTATCTATCCCCACATTCAATCCGCATTACATGGTACTAGCTGCACAGAGCGCTCACAGATTAGGATGCTGCTCTTCGGGTGAATCTTTTTCGGGCAACAGAAGCGAATATTCAAAATAAGGAGAGAGAAAAATATTCAGGAAATCCCAGATAGAACCCCTCTCCCCAGGTTGACCCGTGATTGTACATTAAAGAGCCTGGGATTGATGATGTTTCGGATATAGGGTGTTTCAGGTAAATGGGCGGATGGAAACACCACGGGTCCTAGGTTCACTAGTCCTAAAATAATAGCTTTATGGGCTGGTAAAGGATTTTGGCTTGTCTGAATTCCCCCTCCCCCCATTAAGATGAGCCCTGGGAATTAGAGGTGTCGGCGGGGGGGCGCTAGGGCTTTTTTATGATGCCTCCATCCAGGTGGTCTGTGCCCACAACCTGCCCTCTGCTCCTCCGACTCTTGGAGCTGTCAGTTACAGACCACTCTGCCCACATTCTCAGCTGGTGTCCATCAGTTTAACTCCTCTGAAATCAACTGAGCCTGGCTGCCCATCGCCTCCTTTCCAAATCCCCGCCGGCTGTTAATTCCGCCGGGGCGGAACATTGAAAGGACTAAGCGATCTTGCAAACCGATGAGGTGTTTCGGTGGTGGCGCTGGAAGAGAGCAGTGAATTATAGCTCCCCCCAGCTCTGGTCCACTCTCAACTCGTAAATGGCACGGGCTGCGAGAATCTATTTCACCTAGTGCATGTAATATAGACAGTCAACGATTCCATGCCCGGGCTATGTTACGGGGGCTCTTGTTAACCGTTGAGCTGCATAGTAGGATAGCGCGAGATCCTGCCCGTTTGAACCCAGAATGTCCTTTTTTTTATGGAGCGAGGAAACATGCAACTGTCCTTCTTCCAAAAACAAAACCGCCGCAGGAAACAAACGGCTGGTCTAGCAGAGGGAGCAAAGAGAACATTTGTTCTGAAGACTTCTTAAAGCATCTTCGCGCCTTCCTCCCCACCTGGGCGTGACGGGACTGCGGGCATCCTAGCGCGCCAGGCCGCCCCTTTCCTCCCCGGAGGTGTGCTGGACACAACTCAGAACTCTTTCGGCGGGGGAAATTCTCTGCGCGTTGTACTTGGAAGCGCCCTGCCCTGGAGCGGTGAAATGTGTTGTCAGTATCCGACGCCATCTGTTCAAAGGTCTCTACGTTGTTGAGGGGGAAAATAATCAGCCAGCCAGTCTGAGTGTCTGATTCCCAGCTGATGAGACCGGCGGAGACAGTCCCCGGCGGGACCCGGCCATTCGCTGCCTTCCGGAGTGGGCACGAAGGGAAGGGGGAATCAGATTCATGTCCCCCTAGGTTTTATTTTAAATCTGGGGACAAAGCAAAACCGGTCAGGAGCCGGATGCTCTTGAAACCGAGAGCGCCTCCGCCGACTGCGCGGGACGGTCAATGGGTTTATTAGCGGGTTGAATTAGCTGATTTATTTTGGGCAGTCTGGCTTTACAAGGGTGGCCTGCTGCCTGCCGAGCCCGGCTCTGCAGGTTCCGTGGCTCAAGTGGGTGGCTGGAGAACATGGATCGTTTCCACGACCGGTCTGGTCAGGGGAAGCCGTTTCCCAGAGGCGGAGTGTGGGGCTTTGGAGCGCTCCGATCGTCGCTACAATTCCGCTTAGGGCAGGCGGCCGCGATCCCCCTTGCGCTGCAGGGAGCGATGCGGGGCATCGCGGATGGAGGAGATCAGGGCGAGAGGTGGCTGCCGCGACTGACCTCCTGCAGCGAACCTTGACTGATCGATTCTAAACTGATCGGCAGCCTCGCCCAATGAAGCGAGTCATTAGTGAACCGAGTAAAAAGTAGCCCCAGGAAAGGGGAGGTGAAAAAAGCAGAGCCGCCCGTGCTCCGGCCCTGACACTCCCAGCCCTACAGCTCTCAGGAGGAGCAGGAGCCGCCCGGGCCCTTAGGGCAGGCGGCGGCGAGGTGCACTTGTCAGCCTGGTGGAGAATCCAGCCTCCGCCGCGGCGTGACGGACAGCTCCGGAGTCAGGGCTGCCAGCTGGGAACGGCGGCGAGCTGGGGACCAGAGCTCGGCGGCGCAGGGCTGGGGACAGGTCCGAAGCAGGCAGCTTTCCAGGCGCAGACGCGGGGCGTTCAAACAGCCCTGCCGCTTTTCCTCGCTCGCTTAGCAAAATGTATGTGTTGATCGTTTGCAAAACGTCCCCACGTCCTGCGCGTGACTCGAATGGGTATTTTACTCTCCGCCCCCCCTTATTACCAATAATGTGTTCCCTGATCTTATTTGTGTGTCCTTCTATTTCTGTGTCTGCTTTGACTTCTTGATATTTGGTAGTAAGCGAAATTAAAGTCTTCCCATTGAGTAATAATGTCACAATACAATTACACCGATGGACACTTATAATATTTATATAGTAACTTGCCTTTGCAAAGTGCTCTGTAAATATTACCAAGGTCTTCCAGCTGTCGTGAGAGACAAGGTGGATGAGGTAAGATCAGTCGGGGGAGACAGGTAAAAAATATTAAAGTTAATATTTAAAATCAAATGTACACAAGTTAAGAGGGAAAGAACTGTACATCTGGGGTCGGGCTTGGGTTATGGGGGGGTTCGCACCTATCCCTTACAAGATTCAGGCGTACCTACATATCACATAACCAGCATGGATCCAGATTGGGGGTGGGAGCTTTTAAAGCGTGGGTGGATATATGGGCTCAGGTCTGCCACCCATGGAATGTATTTAGAGTCCAAGTCAGTTCTGGTGTAGACAATAAGTACACGGGTGGGATGTGTCCCTCGGTTCCTCAGGGAGGAAGTGGGTTACAATGCCTGGTTTTCAAGTCTTTGGTCAAATTCTCCTCATTCTCCTCATTACTGTCGGTTTCTATTCCACCCACTGTACCCAGAGCAGACTACAGAAATGAACACAAAAGGTGGGTTTACTTAGCTGCCCCCCCCCCCCAAAAAAAAGTTAGCGGGGAAAACTCTCAGAATTCGCGCTTAGTTTCAGGAGAAGAACCTGCGGTCTGTGTTTAAAGACTCTGCCAGTTTGGATCTGTCTAGAATAATTCTAATACCAGATAACTCCGTGTCCCTAGCAAGGAGGACAAGTATGTATCCCAGTTAATGTCTGACTCCACCTCTTTAGGCACAATTCCCTGCAAGGTGAGTGGGAGATTTTCCTTTGTCAGGCCTGACGGATCTAGCTCCTGGACCATTGGTAATACAAGCAAGCAAATCACTTGGTTCCAGGGACAAGCATTCCAGACAGTGCCCAGCGCCTGGTCCTGCAATAAGGACAGAGCTCGAGGCTAGAGCTGGTAGAATAAGAAAATCGTATTTTCACTTTCAAAAAAAGGAAGCTGCTGACTTCCCAACACGGACTCGGATTTGTCTTTCTATTTTCATGATGTTTTTAAATGAAAACATTCTCGAAAGCGTGATAAATTTGCTGAAAACCCAGTTTTCGGTGTAGGAAACATTTAATAAGGTTGAAGAATAGTAAAAAAGCAGGATTGGCGCATGAAAAAAATCGACAAGATCGACTATTTTTCATGAACGAAAATCGCTTTTAAAGGTTATTTTCTTTCTCTCTCTCCCCCCCCCCCCCCCCCCACGTTCCGGCACAAAATGTTGACTGGCTCTACTTGAGACCAATGATGGAACCAATCTCGATTTGTCAGTCAGTTTTACTTTTACTTTTGGCTTCCTGTGTATTTTCCCCTCAGAACTAATGTAGGGTTTAATTAAAGCAACTTATTTTTTAAAAAACACCTTTACCTCGATCTGTCTTATTTCCGCATGGGCTACTCGTGCAAAATGTTAAGATGTTCCTGGGAGGGGAGTGCCTGGATGTAGCTTGCAAATGTGACCACTCGAAGACATGATCTGGAGGGTGTGTGTGTGTCTGTCTGTCTGTCTGTGTGTGGTTGCTTCCTGTTTATAAAGCTATATCTGTATTCCGGGTTGAATAAACTCCAAGGATGAGCGAGGAGGTGTTTGCAAGCCCAGGATGGTGATTGCTGAGCAAACAGGAAGCAAAGTCGTTACTATTATATTAATAAAATAAACAATATGATTAGTCTAATTATATATTTTCAGCAATAATTAGATTACAATAGTTTGTATTCAAATTACTGGAAAAGCCGCAACAGTGTAGAACACCACATGATATGGATGGGGGAGTTTTGAGAGCAGTGGCCAGTCAGAATACAGGGATTTGCATATTTGTCACTGAAAATCACTGACGTTAGCAACTGTACACCTTTCCTCCACTCTGAGGGGCTGAGATACCATGCCTGTGTGTGTGACACAGAACATTGTATCTCTTTCGATTTTGATTCCCCTGTGTTACTAGTTTATAAGTGCAAGGGGAAGCTGGGTTATAAAATGACAAGATCTATTTTCAGTACATTTGCAGCCAGCAGCTCATTATAATGCTGGGAAAATGTAAAAGGAAGAACTGGTGCATTAAAACTAAAAGCATACATAGATTGTGATTGTATTATTAATCTATATTCATGGTAGATGTTAAATAGAGATTTGGAGATAGCTAATGGTTAGTTATAACTCTAGGATTTACAGAACAATGTATATTTCATTTATATATTTGAAAGACAGGGTGGGTGAGGTAATATATTTTATTGGTCCAACTTCTGTTGGTGAGGCAGACAAGCTTTCAAGCTACAAAGAGCTTTTCTTCTGGGACCTTAAGCTTGTCTCTCTCTCTTTCCAGCAGAAGTTTGTCCAATAAAAGATATTATCTTGCCCACCTTGATTCTCTAATACTCTGGGATCTGTAGGGTGACAACAAGACTGCATACATTTTATATCTTTGGTGTTAAGTGGTGAACAATTGACTATTCTTCACATGCCATAAAGACATTATTTGAGGATGGTTGTTCTACCGTTTCTCTTTATTGAGGGCTGTGAGGAAGAAAATCAGGCATTTGCTATATCATTATATTCTATATTATTTTCATTGCTGGTCTTGGAAAATGCCCCTTTAACAAGGGATGGAATCTATCCCCAGGTCTGCAAGAGGGAATGTGTCTGGGAAGTCTACTGCAATATAAATGATGACAAGTCATGTGTTCATAGGTACAGGAGGTTTTTGGCTTAAAGAGCAAAACAAAAATCCAAGGAGCTTTCTCTTTCTGCTTATCCCAACTATTTTATTCAAACAAAGTACACTCCTGACAACACAATCTCCCAGTATTGATACTGGGGTGAAAGTTTATGTTGTGAATGAATACATTCATCACAAACCAATGTATGGCAACATTATGCTTACAACAAAAGCCCCATAACCAAAGGCCAGGCCATTCACTCTGTAGGATGGATTCTCTCTCTCTCTCTCTTTATGTAGATATCCACCATTCTGAGATTTTGTACCACCCCTCCTTGCTTCCCCATGTACATCCCTCCTCAGGGACACCACAGTGTTCAGAAGCCATGGGATTTGTGGGTTGAGGTGGAACTGAGGATCAGCTTCTTTCCACAGCATGCTCCTTGGCTGTCTCATCCCAGAAGATACTTGGGCCAATGCCCCCAACGTGGAGTTGATATTGCCCTAGCATTCTAACTGCTGGGGACTCTCCCCTGACATTCCTGCTGCACAGTCATGGAAGGAGTCTGCCAATGGCAGTAAGATTCCTGGACCATTCAGCTGGGCTAGGAGTGGGCCAGTAGAGTACCATAGGAACACTTCCACATGGTTGACTCTTTTCTCTGGGTTAAGGAAGAAGCTGGCAGCTTTACCAGCCTCAAAACCTCTCCCACCTGAGGGAAGTGGAACCAAGAAATCTGGTGAGGTGAACCTCACTGAGCTTTCTAGCCCCTCTTCCTTCCCTCTCAGTTTTTTTGTGGTAGGAAGTGATTAAGCACTAAATTATCAGCCAAGCCAGGACATTGCCCAGTCTGGTCACCTGGAGACCGATCAGAGCCCAAAGAGCCAATCCCGGACACTTCACTCTCCCCCAGTTCACTCCAGTTACCAGGTTAAGAGGCATGACTAAGATGTGCTCATGTTATTTGTAAACAGACAGCCTGAAGTATATTTGGCTATGTAAACAAGTTCTGAATGAAAACAGTGTCTCAAGCAGCATACAGAGATATTTAAAGCAAAGATTAATGGCCTCAATGTTTAGGGTAATTGACCTACTTGCCCAGAAGAATTTTAATTTTGGAAGGAGTTGTTTACAACACAAAGTAAATATGTGCTGTGTAATGACTAATTCTCTGAATCTTTTTACTCATGCTAGCGAAACCCAAACTCCCTTTACTCATACGAAATGTCTGCAAAGAAGTTGACAATACATTTGGTAAGTTGACTTTTTGGTAAAGTGCTTAAGTTCCTGGGGCAAGTTATTTTTCTTTTGACTGGTTTGCACATTGAAAGGAAACACATTTTATTTCTATGACTACTTTTACACAGGACCAGCCATATTCTGCTCTTAGTTACACCAGTGCAATAGCTGAGAGCTGGTTTTGGCCAATGTTTAAGCACTACATTGGGAAGGTATTCTACTGCCTGGTGGTAAAAACAAAGACAAACCATGGAATTATTGGTAAAATATTACTTTCAGATGTTTGTTGGAAAGGCCCTGAAAGTACACAGGCTGTACTTGTAAGTAAGTGTACTTGTACCTGTAAGTGAGGCTCAGGTTACAGGCTCTCTGCCCAGGACTGAAGCCCTTTGGATTTGGCCCCCCTACCTGGGGCTATGGGGCTCAGGCTTTGGCTTTGGCCTTCTGCCTGGGGTGGTAGACTAGGGTGCCACCTGTACCACCACAGTGTCACCTGTACAGGAAGTTTTAATTTTTGTGTATCTTAGTTATTCCCTTTAAAATGGATGGCGGCTCTAGCTAATTGTCATGTTACAGGAATTATTTGGGATCATATAGATCATTGGTGCAACCAAGGTCCTGTAGTGGCACAAATATTGTGTAAAGGGGGTCATATAAGATGTCTACGACCAAGTTATGGTCTGCTAATTATGATTATCTGTATGTGTGTATCTCTTTTGTAACTAAAGTTATGAATATTAGCTATATGGTGACTGTATGTCAAACTTATGCTTGGCTTTTGGGTGAAATCTCAGACAAGCTCTTGTTAACTTGGCTGACCTGGCGGATGGCTCATTAAGGACCATTAGCTACACAATGAACTTTGTAGATGCCCGTCCACACCCAAGCTTCTCCAGGAATGTGGCCTTGCAGGGCGGGAACTGAATCTTGGAGAGTCTGGTAATTGGAACATGTGGCTATGAACCTCCATTTTGCAACTGGACTCTGCATAGGAAGAAGGAGGGGAGCCTTCGCCTACAAGAGGAAGTCTATAAAACCTGGAAGAAACTTCCTCCATTTTATCTTCTACCTCCAGTCTTCAGCCTGCCTTGTTTCCAGTTCTGGATGGAACTTTGCTACACAGGGGAACTCTGGCCAAAGGGTGCTGACCCATTCCTGGAGGGGATGCATTCCAGAGACTTTGATTTGAACCTGCAGTTTATTCTACCATTGCTGCAAGTCTGATATTTGTCATCACTGCATGTAATTGATTTCTTTTAACCATTTCTAACCCTCACCTATATCTTTTTCCTTGTATAATAAACCTTTAGATTTTAGATTCTAAAGGATTGGCAACAGCGTGATTTGTGGCAAGATCTGATTTGTATATTGACCTGGGTCTGGGGCCTGATTCTTTGGAATTGGGGAAAACCGTTTTCTTTATTTGGGGTATTGGCAGAGGTGAAAGTAAGCTGGTACTCCCTGGTATGGCGTACCCACAAGAGCCGATGCGCTGTACCGGGGTGGATCGGCTTCCCCAGGCGCAATTTAAAGGGCCTGGGGCGGTTAACGCATGTGCAATGTGATGAATCTGGTTTGCTGGCACAATTGCCATAAATTGCAGCACTTCACTTTGCAGCAGATGGCTGAATGCTGTCTCAAGCAGAAGGACTTGGAGGATGGAGGAATGAACCTCCAGGGCAGTATGCATTCTATATCTATATCTATAAAAGTCAAATGGTGTAGGCGTGTATGTATACGTGTATGCGTGCGTGTATGCGTGCGTGTATGTACGTGCACTTACTCCTTCCACACCGTTTGAGCTAGAGACTTGAAATTTGGTACAGTTATAGGTCTTAGCATCCTAATCAGGGTAAGAGTCGAAAATTTTTCGAATCTCACCTCTGACGCCCCCCAGGGGTGAAATTATTTAAAGGCCAATTACATCAGCTGGGCAGCTGCTGTTCTCTGTGACATAGTTATGATGTCATAATACCCCCCCCAAAGGACCCTGCATTCGCTCAGCTCTCTGCCCCCTCTCCACCTCCGAAGGACCCGAGTTGGGTTTGGTTGGAGGGTAAGTGAGGTAGGGGTGTCGGGTTTGGTCGGGGGTGAGGTGGGGGTGTCGGGTTTGGCCAGGGGGTAAGTGAGCCGGGGGTGTTGGGTTTGGTCTGGGGGGGTGGGAAGGTGTCGGGGTGGGTGAGGGGTGAGGTGTGGGTGTTGGGGTTCGTCAGGGGGTGTTGGGTTTGGTGGGGGGGTAAGGTAGGGGTGTTGGGTTTGTTTGGGGGGGTGAGGAGGCGGGTCGGGGTTGGTCGAGGGGTAAGTGAGGTGTGGGTGTCAGGTTTGGTCGGGGGTGAGGTGGGGGTGTCGGGTTTGGTCGGGGGGTAAGTGAGCCGGGGGTGTTGGGTTTGGTCTGGGGGGGTGGGAAGGTGTTGGGGAGGGTGAGGGGTGAGGGGCGGGTGTTGGGGTTGGTCAAGGGGTGTTGGGTTTGGTGGCGGGGTAAGGTGGGGGGGTTGGGTTTGGTTGGGGGGGTGAGGAGGGCGGTTGGGGTTGGTCGAGGGGTAAGTGAGGTGTGGGTGTCGGGTTTGTTTGTGGTGGTAGGTAGGGGTGTCGGGTTTCGTTGGGGGGGAAAGTGAGGTGGGTGTGTCAGGTTTGGTCTACGGAGGGTGAGGTGTGGGTGTTGGTCAGGGAGTGTTGGGGTTGGTAGGGGGGTGACGTGGGGGTGTTGGGTTTGGTGGGGGGTGAAAATGTGAGTCGGGGTTGGTCGAGGGGTAAGTGAGGTGGGGGTGTTGGGTTTGGTCGGGCGGGTGAGATGGGGGTGTCAGGTTTGCTCTCTGCCCCTCCCCCCTCCAACAGACCCCACACTCGCTCAGCTCTCTGTCCCCTCCCCACCTCCGACGGACCTGAGCAACGCCAGGTATTTTCGCTAGTTATTCATACACAATGCCATTGTTTTCCACAGTGCAAACACTCAGGCTGTATGTATGCAAGTCAGTCTATTGCTCCTATGTTCATATTCAGAGTTGCTGAACTGTCTCTTACAAAACATACAGAATCAGATAGTTACGAAACATCATAAGGGCTTTTGTAGTACACTAAGGAAACAGATGGTTGGATAGAAGTATTTAGTGTCAATTATGTTTGCTTTGAGGAATATTTTCTCTCAGTAAAGGATAGCATTTTAAAACCTATATTATGAAAATTGTATGGTGTATCCTTAATATTTTTTAATTGTATAGATCTCTTGCATGAGTGATACAGGGGCCCTGATACACACATGACCTCATTTTCAGTATGTTAGGTTTGCTAAAGACATATACCATATGGATGGATGAATACAGTGGAATTCCAGGCATATGTACCTCATAACCACTTTTTCCCCAAATGTTTTTTTATTTCAAAAAAAGAAGTTTGAATCTGTGACAATCTTTTCCTCCTAAGTTAAATCCATATTTGTTCAGTGAAATGTAAAAAAAATATTTTTTTACCTGGAGGCAAGTATAAGCTATGCCAACAGTGGGGGAAAAATATATGAAAGCTGAAATTGTGTGCTGCTTATTCGCCTGTCCAGGAATAATACCAAGATCTGATAGTGACTTAGAGATAGGACAGGGCCTAGAGTTACACTACAGGTTAATATGACATGCTGAAAATAACATAGTGCATTTTTTCCCAGGTAAATACATGTTGTCAGATATTTATATGATTCCCCTCAACATAGTAACTCAATAACTCACACACATTAATGAATTTTTTCCTCACATCATCCCAGAGAGATGGGGAGCTATCATCCTCCTTTTCTGGACAGGAACCAAGACAGGCCCAGATCCCCAGAGGTCTAATGACCATTGATTTCAATGGGAATTAGGTGCTGTGGTAGACCCAGGGCAGACAGCTGCCAGAAAGGCCTGTAATTAGAAGGGTTACCACAAGGGAACTGGGTCCAGCTGAGCAAGGCTGCCACAGCCAGAAGCAGGGCCAGCTGAGGCCAGTTAAGGAGGCTGTCAGAGCCCTTGAAAAGAGACTTCTCCCCAGAGAGGTGTGTGGGAGTTGAAGGAGTGAGTTTGGAGGCAGTAAAAGTTGAAGGAGTGAGTTTGGTGGAAGCAGAGGAGTGTGAGGAGTGAGTTGGAGGAAGCAGGGAGGGAGAGGCTGCTGGCAAGCAGGGGAAGAGAACTAAGGGTCCCTCCCAGGGGGAACCTAGCTTTCCTAGCCTGCAGGATCCTGACAGAGAGAGGGAGAGAGAGAGAGGGGGAGATATAGATACGCTAAGGAGTAGCAGAAAAACCGGGTCTGGTGCAGCCTGGTCAGGGTGCCAGTGCCGTGCCAGAACCCCAAGGGACTTGAGTCAGGGGAGCCGAGGAGCCACCTTGTCACAGTGCCTAAACTGCCTTTAGGTCAGAGAGGTTAAGTGACTTTCCCAGAAACACACAAAGTCTGTAGCAGAGTTGGAAGTTGAAAACAGCTCTCCTACGTTCTACTGAAGTGCCTTAACCACACAATCATCTTTCCTTAACTCATGCCTACAGGAGCCAACTACCCCTATTTAAAAAAAAAAAGTTTTGTGTGTTTCTTTATAAACATGGAGTTGGTTTTTTTTCTGTGGTTTTCTTGGCAAAACCACTGCCAGACCTTGTGGTGAAATAGACATGTGTGTTTAAGAATGATAATGGCTACTATTTTCCTGCACCCACCCCCTTCTGTTTTCTTAAATTGGTTCAGCTGTAATACTGGGACTGAGAGGAAGAACTGGATTTTCTTTTTTGGTTGTCCCTCTGGACATGCTTCACACTGAATGAGTTTATACAATTACTGTAAACACTAGTTAATTATCCAAAACATTATTGCTGTAAATAAGGGCTTAACAGCAAGCTCTCTCTGTGGCATGCTGGGAGCTGTAGTCCTTTTAGAGCAAGAATTCTGGGAGCCTGCTTTAAGGTTCTAGAAGAGTCTGCTGCTCTCTGAGTTGTATTTGCATCCTAAATCAGAAAAGCTTCAGCATAATTCAAAGTTATCAGCAGTAGCTGAGGAGGGGCTCTTATTGCCCTGATCCTGCAAACATTCATGCACCTGCTTAACTTTAAACACCAGAGTACTCCCAATTGAATTAGGATGGAGTTTATGGATGTGATTTTCTTTCCCATGCAGGCTATTTGCTCAGTTCTGTACCACATGTTCTCCAGTTTATGTGAGCTTAGGGTAGCTGTTTGGATCTCTTAAAAGCCTTTACTGTTTGTGTTAGGTTCCTAGACAAAATCTGTGGTGGTGTCAAGTCACTATGAACTCTCAATGCCAGGTATGAAGCTTATATATTTTTATAAATACAGTAACTTTATCAAAGCACAAAAAATTCTGCTGTGTGAAAGGTTGAGAGCTAGCCACTAACTTTCTGTCCCCCCATTATATAATGGTTGGCTGCTGTGAGAATGAAGGGGCTGGGCAGGGAAAGATCAACTATGAACCCATTTTTGTTTTTCAACTCCTGGTAAGTAAAGTTTAAAGCAAAAAAATAACGGACCATTTTCCTGGCCCAGCCCCTGGGGACAAAGTTCTCTTCCGAGGCCTGAAACTTCCCAAATGTGCAACACATGGATGGCTAGTGACTTTAAAAAATCCATTGCTGTACTAATGAAGTCATGATATGGTTTAACTTTAATTTAGACCCCATTGTTTTCTTATTTTCATGAGGCTGCAATTTTCTGCATGATTTAAAATATAACAGATTTGACTGACAAAACAGATGAAATATGTTGAAGGCACTTAAAAAAGAACAGTCTTTGAAATCCAGTGGTGTCTCTTGGAGATAACTGATACAATGATAAGGTGTGTGTGTGTGTGTGTGTGAACGTGAACTTCTTTTAATTTAAAGTAATGTATCCACTGGATTCTTAGAAACATAGGGCTAGATATTCAGCAACTGAGAATCTGGCCAATGTACTTCATAGATAAAAGAAGTTTTGGGAAAACTTTAGGGGTACTAAAGACATACTAATTTGAATGAGCCTGTTTCTACTGCATGCACCTATTTTTCTAAATACATCAGAATGGGTGGCATCCTTCAATTGTAATCCACTTGCAATTGCAATAAGTCCCAAGAGCAAATATGTAAGCTGGCATTCAGTCATGTGGCTTGAAGAGCACTCATGTTGCTGTTAACCTTCATTGGCAATAAATGATATGAGCAGTATTGTTGGAGAATGGTTAGTGCAGACAGAATGGGAATTGACTTCAGGGTTCTGTTCTCAGCACTGATACTCAGTTGTTCTATGGCTTAGCCAAGTAACTTTCTGTTTTTCTTCTCTTTGCCCCTCTTTAAAATGGGAAGAAGAATAATCCTATTGCTCTTGCCCACGTGTATTGAGAAGTAATTCAGGCTAATTCACTTAGGCCTCCCTCCTAAATCGATTCAGTGCAAAACCAGCATGAATGTGTGGTGATGTAATATATGCCAGGACTGAGTTCAGGAATCCCTGAAGCCAAGGTACTGCTTTGGAGTTCCCCTCTGAAGCATCTGGTGCAGCGAGCTTGCAGTGTAGTATCATTTAGTGAGTTTTGGATTAGAGCCAGTGTAGGAAAGGTAAGTTTTATGCTTCATGTTGCCAATGGCAGGGTTATTCAGTGGGGACCTGATCCTATAAATACTGAGCATCCTCAGTCAATCAAGGCCCTGGTTGATTAACTCAAGTGCCTGAGTGGTCCCATTCACTTCTAGGAGACTGCTCCTGTGCTTAAATGCTTTGCTTAGCCAGGGCTACAATCAATAGAAGTTGGGGTGAGAGGCACAGTGCTTTTCAGAAGTGTGGGGGATCATTTCAAAATGTAATTAAGCCTATCCATTGCAAATCTTGAAAGAGTATTTTTTAAAATTACAAATATAACTATTCATACAAAGTATGTGCACCCTATTGCAGCTTCGTGGTGCTGTTTAGGCATTGCGGGTGTTTGTTTCTTGTTTTTATATTCTATTAATATGACTATATCTAGAATTTCTTTACCACCCTTTTGGACAGCGATAAATAGGTGGTACTAGTATCATTGCATATCAGATTGATTTCAACCACATTCTCTGATGAACACAATTGATGATTGTACTTTATTAGAATTAGGTTCAAATCAAAACCTAGGATCCAGATCTAGGTTCAGCTGTGATGTGGCGGCTCCGAGCAGGCTTATCTACCCACTGAATCTTTATACCATGACATTTGGGAAAGGAAAGTTTAAATGAAGTGGAGTGTAAGTTCAAATGAAACAACCAGCTTTTAATTTACCCATCCTACTTTTGCCAAATGATTGATGTAAGTCCCTGCTCTCTGACGTCAGTGAGTTTTGCCTGAATAAAGTCTGCAGGAACCACCAGGCCTTTATTGCTAATGGAATGATGTCTGATAGACCAATAAGCAGTGTTTTTTGTAATATATTTTAAAAACATATGAAGCTTAGCCTCTAACCAGGCAGTTCCCTGTTGACTGGAAAAAGTCATAGTCAAGGCCTTATCTGGTTTCACCCAGTTTACAAACATTGCCCATTAAAACAGGATTATATACAAAGTGGACTCACTGACTACAAGATTCCAGAATCTGTACACAACTGGGGGGGGAAAAAACCTGAGAAAAATCTAGTAACATCTCTATAAAATGTGTTTTAGGTTGAAAGTGCAGATACTTTTTAGGACTGAAAAAGCATCTGAAAATCAATTGAGTAGATTAAAAAGGCACGATTTCAGACTGACATTTGAGTTCAGTATAAAAAGTCTTAGTTGGGAGGATTTTTTAACACTTTTGATTTACAGAGAACTAAGGAACTGTACTTCTGCTGTTTGCTTAAAATATGAAGTGATTAGCAGCAGCAGTTTAATTTAAATGGCTAATTTATGCAGCATAAGACTATTGAACAGGTAAAGAAGTTAATGGATTAGATTTATATGGAGGATACTATTCCAGGAAAAATGCCTGCAAAAGTCAATTTGATATAAAAAAAATTAATAGTGGGTTCCAATAGAGATCTGTTTAATGCATTATGCTCTTATTATTCATATGCAATAGTTTTTCAGCCATCACACACAACGAAGACTTATGGATTCTATGCAAAAATAAATAATAAAAAATGCAAGTTTGTTTCCATTGTGACGTTGCACTACTGTCTCAGCTCTGCGCGATATCCCAGACCTCACATGAATTCCTGAAGTATAAAGAGAAACAAAAGTAAACAGGGCTGTGAAGAGAACAGACAAGTGAATAATGCTTATTCAGCAAGTGAAAACTTAAAACCCTTCCCAAAAATCTCTGGCGTCATCTTTCTGCAGATATACAGCTGTCTCTCAATTTAAATAAAAGCTTTTCCAGACAACCTATTTCCATGAATTATGCCCTATAAAACCTGCAGCCCTCCAAAATTATCCACCTTTGAGTTGTGTAAATGTTACATAAGGAGAGTGTGCAGAGCCAACTCTAGTTGAAAAATAGGTTTGACTTGGACTAGCAAAGAAGCTACTCCTCTCCTCCACTCCCCAAGTAGGGTGTGTAAGTTAAAAGTTGGCTGGTGCATTTGAACTGATAGTCTGACTTGTGGCTATGATTCCTCCTTGGCCTCTTCTCTACTATCCCACAAATAACTCTCATACCAATTCCGCCCCATCAGACACTTCTAAAATTACTCCTGGAAACACCTAACTGGAGATTGTCAGGTACCTGATTTAATCTAAAGTAACCCTCAAATTTATTTTAGACATCAAAGTGGTCTTATTTATATCCCTCACTTACTGGTGTCTGAAATTCTCATGTTAGGCTGCTCTTATTCAGCTAACATTTAAAAAGGAATTACTTGGACATATAACCATCTCCTTCTCCCTGAAAGCCTGTCTGGGGGAGCCCTAGTTCTTAGACAGATGTTCTAATACAATATTTAGTCAATGCTGTGGGGATGGGGTTGGTGCCAAAATGTGGAGAATATTCAAAATCTAATGATTGTGGGCTCATTTTAACTGGATAAGGGCTGATGACTGTCTCAGGTACTCTTTTGAAGGGAGCCTGATTGGTGCACCCAGAGCAGGGCCCTGTGTATTCCGTGATGTTATGGAACTTATCTTTTGCTACATGGCCATGCTCTAGAATCTAGGGTTTCATTTAAAAAAAAAATTTAGTCCCCATAGTGGTGCAGATAACCCTGAAATTGTGAGCTACGTCTAAGCAGTACCTGCCAGCTCCAAGCATTAAAAAATCAGCTCCCAGAATCATTAAATTGTCTCTTTCTAAAAATCTCAGGATTTTAAAAATAATACATTTTTGGGTCTTTTTATTTGCATTTTTATTGTAGTGTTAGGATTCATGTTTTCAAGCCCTTTCTCCACAATGAAAGCTAGAAACTTCCTCCTTCTTTAAAAAATGAAAGCTGAAATTCTCACATTGTCACATGACTCCCGGAGCTAGGGCTTTAAGAAAAATACAAATGTCATAAGACTCCTGACAAAAATCACCCGAATTGGCAATACGGTTAAAGCCAATTTTCACACGGGCTTTCAAATTTCCTTTTCTATCTGTGAAATACTCATGAGCAGTTCAGGACATTTTCAAATGTATTTACTCCACTAATGATGGGCAAATATTGAATATTTTAATTTTGTGTTCTTGATTAGTTACATAAGTCACATGGTGGTGTGTTTTCCATTTGGATAGATGTTAGTCAGCAACACAGTTGAATTATGAACTAATCTTAGAATAGAACATGCTATTCTAAAGTCACTGATTACTTAAGCATAGAATTAATTCTTTCACTAGTATTTGCACTGGTAAAGCTAAAATGCTCAAATATTTGCAGAAAAAAATGCAAAGCAGCTGCAAATATGGTTGAATTTACTTTTGAGTTCTAATGAATGTTTGCAGAATTTTTTTCTGCTCGTGGCTAAACTGTACTGTATGTCCGTATGTGTATTCCAGCCTTTATTCTTACTACTGTTTAAATTGTAGCTAATCCTACTGAGTCTAATATATACACTTACTTTCTAGGGGAAGGGGACAGCCATGTTTGAAAAAGCACAAACAAAACATATAGAACTTCTGCAACTTTGCATGAACCCTTAAATGGAGGTTCTGTCCTCTGCACGTATCTGGTGGCTGTGCAAGTGGAAACTAAAGAATTCATAGCATTTTTCACAATTGCTAAGGGATGCCCTCCTCATCTTAGCTAAACTGCCAACTTCCAGTAGGGCGGGTTCTGTTTCTTTGGTGCAGAGAGGATGAAAAAAAGCACAAACCCAAAGCTGGCTGGTGCACAGGTCGGAAAGGGGGAGAGCAAATCAAAGAGACAGCAGGTGAGTTTCATTGCAAACAATGCCTGGTTGACACTCTGTAGGTTTTGTGGGGAGGTCAGTTACACGGGTACTGCATAATGTGTCTACCCTTAGCTCAGCATCATCCCCTGTCCAGGCTTCTTCATTCAATGAGGAAATGTCACCATTAACTCAGCCTCTGCAATTTTTCTTCCCCTTGTCAAAGGGGACAGGGGAGTGGAGCACAAGATCTGGTCCCAGAGAGGTGAATATAGCTAAATTGCTTGGTAATAGCGACCATAATATAATTAAATTTAACCTCCTGGTGGGAGGGGAAAATACCAAAGAAGCCCACCACAGCAGCATTAAACTTCAATAAGGGGAACCACAAAAATGAGGAAGCTAGTTAAACAGAAATTAAAATGAACAATCACAAGAGTGAAGTGCCTACAAGGTGCATGGAAACGTTTAAAAGAAACTATACACAATGATGGGGGGAAAGAGAATGACAGAAAATGTGGAACTGGCAGAGGTGGTTAGGGTTAGTCATGGAAGACGGGAGACAAGGGCAAATATAGTGCCCATCTATAAAAAGGGAAATAAGGACAACACAGGGAATTACAAACCAGTCAGCTTAACTTCTGTACCTGGAAAGATAATGGAGCAAAGAATTAAGCAATCAGTTTTCAAATACCTAGAAGATAAGGTGATAAATAACAGTCAGCAGGGATTTGTCAAGAACAAATTGTGTCCAATCAACCCGACAGCTTTCTTTGTTAGGGTAAAAAGAATGAGGAGTACTTGTGGCACCTTAGAGATTAACAAATATATTTGGGCGTAAGCTTTCATGGGCTAGAACCCACTTGGGCCACAAGTACTCCTTGTTCTTTTTGCGGATACAGACTAACACAGCTACTACTCTAAAATTTGTCAGGGTAACAAGCCTTGTGGATGGGGGAAGTAGTAGATGTGGTATATCTTGACTTTAGTAAGGCTTTTGATATGGTCTCACATGACCTTCTTATAAACAAACTAGAAGAATACAACCTAGATCAGGGTAGGCAAACTTTTTGGCCTGAGGGTCACATCGGGGTTGCAAAACTGTATAGAGGGCTGGGTATGGAAGGCTGTGCCTCCCCAAACAGCCTGGCCCCCTCCCACTTTCCACCCTCTGACTGCCCCCTTCAGAACGCCCAACCCATCCATCCCCTGCTCCTTGTCCCCTGACTGTCCTCTCCTGGGACCCCTGCCCCTGGGGAAGTGGCGGCGGGGCTCCGATAGCTATTTAAAGAGCCCGGGGTGCCGCTACCGCCCAGGGCCCTTTAAACTGCCGCCGGAGCCCCGCTGCAGCCTCCCCCGGGCTCCCGCAGCGGGGGCTCTGGCAGCAATTTAAAGGGCCGGGGCTCCAGCCTCTGCTAGGAGCCCCAGGCCCTTTAAATTGCACCTGGGGAAGCCGATCTGCCCCGGTACGGCGCATCGGCTCTTGCCGGTACGCCGTACCGGGACGTACCTGCTTACTTTCACCTCTGGTGCCACACCTTGAATACTGTATGCAGTTCTTGTCACCGCATCTCAAAAAAGATATATTGGAAACGGAGAAGGTACAGTGAAGAGCAACAAAAATGATTAAGGATATGGAACAGCTTTCCTTTGAAAAGACTGTGCCTATTTAGCTTAAGAAAGAGATGACCGGGGGATGGGTGGGTATATGACAGAAGGCTATACATCATGAATGGTGTGGAGAAAGTGAATAAGGAAGTGCTAGTTACCCCTTCACGTAACATAAGAACCAGGGGTCACCCAATGAAATTAATAGGAGGCAGGCTTAAAACAAACCAAAGGAAATACTTCACAGAACACGCAGTCAACCTATGGAACTCATTACGGAGGGATGTTGTGAAAGTGAAAGCTATAACTGTATTTTAAAAAAAGAAGTTGATAAATTTATGGATAGGTCCATCAATGGCTATTAGCCAAGATGGTCAGGGATGCAACCCTGTGCTTTGGGTATCCCTTGCCCTCTGACTGCCAGAAGCTGGGACTAGACAACGGGATGGATCACTTGATAATTGCTTTGTTCTGTTCATTCCTTTTGAAGCATCTGGCATTGACCACTGTCGGAAGACAGGATATTGTGCTAGATAGTCTGATCCAGTATGACCATTCTTCTATTCTCTGCCACAGACTTGCAAGCCTTCTCCCCAGGTATTGCTAAAGTCTCAGAAAAGATTTGTTCGTTTCCCTGTGTGGGAATGATTTTGCATAGCAGGCGATTATTTGCCCCTAGTCTTTAAATTGCTACTCTTTCCTGTATACCCCTTGAAACCTATTATTTTAGTAGAGACAACTGCATTACATTGTACGATGCATCTGTTCACTAATATGCTTGTAAAACAGGGCTTTTCATTTTGTTTTTCTGAAACTAAATCCACTTATTTCAGAAGAAACTTTTATTTCTAAGAGTGAATGGGGAGTTGTCAGCGAGGGTAGGAAGAGATTTTTGTTTGGTATGTTTTGGTGTGGTATGAGGCTCTCACTTCTCTTCCAGTCTATAAAATTACTTAACTTATATTGTTTAACGTGGAAGCAGACAAAATACCACACATGGAAATGTTGCTTCGAAGCATCAGTTATGCTTGCTATCTGATTATACTTGCAGACAGTGGTAAAATATCTGCTTCTATATCCATAATTGTATCTGACTGCTCCTTACTGAAGAGATCATACAATATATGTCAGACGCACTTTAATCCTGTTTTTTTCTGTAGCAAGATTTATTTTTGTGTGTGGATCTTTAAAGCCTCTTGGAAACAAAACACAATCTTCTAAAAATTGCATAAATCAATGCAATTTCTGTAAAAGTTTTCTGTTCCTCCCTAAATAGTCTCATAGTCGGTGAGAAAGAGACTAGTAGAGTATTTATCCCTATCTGAATTTTTATTAGGTATGTGTGGGTTGGATAAGAAAATACCACCTTTATTACCAGAGAGCCCATGATTGGAGATGCCCAAAATTGGGCCAAACACTTTGGCACATTTGTGTTTTCTGCCCCTTGAAAGTGGAAAAAAACAACCTGTTTTTCCTGGGCTCAGACATCTGAATTCCACAAGGGTTCTCTTCGTTGACCTTTCGTTTACATATCTCACATTTTCCAGGTGTGCTTTCCCTGATATTTTTATTAGTGTATTTACAGTAAATGTGCCCTTGACTGTCCCCCAATCTCTCTCCAATATACATTGTCATATTCTCTTCAATTCAGATGGAAGTTAACCTAAAGAGCATAAATTCCAGGTGTCCGTGTTTATAAAATGGAACTCCTGTTCCTGCGAGCTGTGTTTGAGACAGGACACTACATTGCCTGCTAAAGAACTATGGGTCTAGTCCTGCACTCCTGACAGATCACGCTCCCATTAAGGAGATTAGGAAGCTACGCCTGGGCAGCCAGTGCAGGATCAGATGTAGTAGTGGTTTGGAAATCCCAGCCAATGATGGTATTTGCCATACACTAGATTGTGCTTAATCGCAATCCTGATATTAACAATGTCTGGATAGCAGCAGCACTTTACCAGGAGCCAATCTCACCATGTTGACTTTAAGGTTAACAGGGTTCAGATATCGGCAACAGCATGATGCTCATTGAGAACTTCTGGGAGAAAGGTCCTGGTCGCCCTCAGCACCACAAACCTGCCCATGGCTAGTGTTCAGTATGTCCCAGCGCTTCCTGTCCTGGCTGCAGCTCCACAAACCTTCCGTGACCCACTGCCTGCATAGGAGGTAATGGGCTGGGGCACTCATATCCCAAATTCATAGAAGAGCCCCTGCCAGAGACCCGGTGCTGCCGGCTGGGAGGGGAGGCTGTGGGCAGGGCAGCAGTGGGGAGGGGAGCTGCCGCCCAGTGCTGGGGCTTATCCGCTCCTGGTAATAACACTGTGGGGCTGCATGGTACCTCTTCCTGTGCTCTCCAGGCTGCACACTGCCCTGGGGAAGGAAAGAGGAAGCTGATGGGAGGGGCAGAGACACAATTTAAAGGTTCGGGGGGGGGGGGGCATGTGACTGCCCCACAGAGGTTTTCAAATTGTGGAGCGTGCCCCCCCTAGGGAGGATATGGAGAAATGTTCAGGCAGCTTGGGCCAGCTCCGCAAGGGAGTGCCACCTCCACCTCCTGACTCACCTTAGCAGACCACCCAGCCTGTCTGGGTTGGGGCAGGAGGCTGCAAGCAAAAAATCTGGGAAGGGGGAGCTGTGACCCTATGTTCCCTCATGCATCGCCTCTGGCCCCATTTTTCCACCTCTGTGACTTTGTACCCTGGGTGGCTGTCCAACTTGCCCTGTTTGGTCCTGTTACAGCTCTGTTAAGGAGCATTTCTCATCAGGTGGGTTGTGACTCCAAGGATGAGGGGAGTGTCACGAAAGCCTGCTAGAGGGATGGTGAGAGGCTGAAAATGTTCTGATACTCTGTAGTGGGGTGGCTGCCCCACGCCAGGGGAAAATGGGTTTAAAAAGCCCTGGGAGGGGGCTGGGGCAAAGGCAAAGCTGGGCTGATTGGGAGGCAGCCTTGGCTGGGGGCCATGCCCCAAACAGACCCAGCTGGCCCTAAAAGGCCAGGGAAGCCAGGAGCTGAGAAACTGTCTCTCGCTGGCTGAGGAGGGAGATGGATCCAGCTGCCTGGGAAGCCTAAGGATACCTAGAGTGAGGCAGGGCTGGAGAAAGGCCAGGGGAGCTCCAGGCTGGCAACTCCCCAGGCTGCAGGGCTTGGTCCTAGGCCACAGAGGTACTGGGTTGCAGAGAAAGGCAGCAGGTCAAAACCTCCTTTCCTGTGATGACTGGCTCTTACACTGCAGTCTGCCCCAGGGAATGGGGGCTTGATGATGACTGGCAGTAGCCCAGACTGAGGCAAAGTGGGGATTAGAGGGTTTGGGGTTCCCCAGGGAGGGGAGGCCCAGAGGCAGAGTAAAGGGGAACTGCCAGGGGGCAGCACTCCAGGTAAGAGGGCACTGGGGTCTGGGAGGGACACAGGGCCAGTGGACAGCGGGACACCGGCCTGCAGAGGGTGCTCCAGATCTGGAAAGCGCTAATTCCCAGATGGCCAGGAGGAGGTGCTGCAGGGGTGAGTGGTCACCAGACAGAATGGGTTAAGGAGCTGCTGTTGGCTCAAGCAATCCTGGACGGGGCTGCCACACCTGCAAGACCTGTCAGACCAGAAGGAAGGGCTTTAAAAGATGGGGGCCCATCTCCCTTAGTAGCAGCTGTGGTGGAAGAACAGCTCTCCAAGCCTCACCTCCCATGGAGGAGTGTGGCTGACAACAGGGATAGCTCATATGACCACAGCTTGTCAGAATCCCCTGAAAGGAAGGTGGACAGGGCCCTGAATGACTAGCTTGGACTCTTTCCAATGATTTGCATAAGGGCATTGAGCTGGACTGTAGCCTGCTAAATACTCCTAGAAAGATGAGGGGACTGCAGCATGTTTGACTGTTCATTTGTCTTCCTTTTTGTCCTCTCTGATGGACTGTCACAGGCAGCTTGGCCCCTTTAAGAGGGAACAGGCCCTGGCTGCTTGAACTAATTAGCTGCCTCCTGGTAGGGATTGTTTAGCTCACCTGACTCCACCTGGGGCCAACTCAATTAGCTATCATCCCAGCTGTTGAGGGACTAGCAGCTTCTCCCACAGAAAGGAGCTCATACCAGTGGAAGGAAGCTGGAGGGAGAGAAGGTATGGTCTCTACAGGCCTTTTCCAGTTAGTGTAAGGGAGCTGTATGGAATGGAAATGCTTAGGCAGGAGCAGATGAATTAAGAAGCAAGAGCAAGCTGCTGGAAATTCCTGGTGCAGGGCCTCAGAGTTCCCTGGTTCTGAAGGAAGCAGAGGAGCATTGCTGAGAAAGGACAGGTTCAGGGAGTTGCCCTGGACCCTGAAAACCCCTGTTGGACAGAAAGAGACAAGTCCTAGAGGAGGAGACACTAAGCATGTGGGGCTGTTTAACCCCAGGATGGGAAGGACCCGAAGTTCCTTTGTTTAGGAGGGGACATGGGAGAAATGCAGTGTTTGTCCAGCTGGATGGGTGAGCTGCGTAAAGTCTGGGCAGACAGCATGAGTCATGTGAGAACTCGTAGCTGGGGACCTCTTGCGCTTTTCTTTAAGACTGTGACTGGGCAGATTGGAAGCCTGTGTGTAAACAAAGGAGCCCTCAAGGCTAGTGGGTTTTGCTTGGCAGAGTATTTATGGAGGGACTGGTGAGACCTGCAGGGAGCATCAGGCGGCCTAAACCACTTGCATGTACCTTTAAATAATCCTGAAAAGGGTATTTAGTGGGACTCAGCCCAAGGGTCCCATTCCTGGACCTGTGCTGCTGACTGGGCACTGATGACTAGAGACTTGGTGAGTAGGGGGCCCTGTCACACCCTAAGGTGCTATATAGGGGGCTAAAGGGGCTTATAAATGAGACAAAATAAACTGTTCTAGAATATAAGGATGAGAGATGAATGCACCCATGAATTCTGGGACTTTGACCTCAAGCACCCAACTGTGAGTGAGGAAAGGAGGGCAGCAAAGAGACAGGGGAGTGGTGTGTATTAAAGGGACACTTGTAGCGCTCAAACTAGTTCAGTTAAGAGGAACCCCTAGAAATTGAACCCAGCGCTTGTTGCTGCAAATGCCACCTGTTAGAAGGATTACACTAGTTAAAGGGCAGTTCACATATAGCTATATAATAGTACATGATGCATACTAAAAATAATATTCTGTCAGCATAGAAAGCCTCTAGTTTATGTATTTCTAATGTATATCTATAGAAAGCCTCTTCAAGATTCTGGCTGTAAATGGACTTCTCTCTAAAATTGTTTCTTAGGAACTCTTTTCCTGCCTCTGAAATTGTCTAAGCTGAAAATTGTCAGGATTAGTCTGGAATCAAGGGAGAAGATTGGTGTGAAGTTTTAAGAAAATTCATCAAATGGGGCCACATAGCTCAAGAACGCTTTTAGTGACCCCAGTTTGAAACTTTGTCTCTGTCTCGCTTGTTGTTTCCCTTTTAGGTCAAAATGGCATAACCCCTTAAGTTCTAAGTATGTGGAAAAATCTGAAGTTCTGGCTATATCGGAAGGAAAATTATTGTAAGCAAGCAAAGCTAGTAACAATTTCTGTTGTGAGACCAATCCTGCTTCTCTCCTACTAATGTCAATGGGAGGATTTTTGCCAATGGCTAGTGGGAACAGGATTAAGACCAGGGGCCAGATTTTCAAAAGAGCTCAGTGCTCAACATCTATTATTCTCAGTCAGTCCTGACCCCTTCTGGATGAAGTGGACATATTTTTCAGGTGCCTCAATGAGACCTGCTGGAACTAAAGGTGCTAGGGGTGATGCCACACCCCCCAGGCTTGAAGTGGTTTCCCTTAGATACAGGATTTACAGTTTGGTTCCAGCCACCCCTTTGCTGGATTGGAGTTCTTTTAAAATCTAGCCCTGTATGTCTGTGTGATCATGTTTATTCTTTCGTCTCTGCATCCAGCCAATAGAGAATAACAGGCTAAAAGGAACTCTTCCCTTTGTGCAGGTGGAACAGGTCTACCTATTTGGCACTCGAGGGCTAGGCTTCTTGTGTTGACTTGGAGATTGTGTGTGTGTGTGTGTGTGTGTGTGTGTGTGGAGGGAGGGTGCTTTACTGTGGAGAAATATAAAATGAGTAAAATCAGTAATTTTTAAAATTTAAAACTGGAATTTTTAGCAGCATCTAATGGCTCTTGTCCCTCCAGATGTATCCACATCATATGACACCACAAAATTTGAAATATTGCTAGATATACATAGGCAAGAATCTGTTTTCAATGGTTGGAATAGTAAAATGTCTAGTTTTCAAACCATACAAGTTTCTTAGACATGATTGTCTGTGGGATGATGGGGGGAGGAAGAGACTTGGCAAAGAAGAATTTGTGTTGTTGACCTTAGAAGTGACCTGAGGTACTTCTCAAAATGAAAGGTATCTGGAGTTAAGTGATTTGTCAAAGGTGACCTAGAAAACGCGTAACAGAGTCTGGCCTGGAAACCTGATCCATGGAGCTGTGGGTCCAGGTTTTATTTGCTATGTATTAGTGCCTTGCATGCAAGTTGGTTCAAATCCCTGCATTTATGCAGACTGTGAACTTGTTTTAATAATGCTTACCTTTGTAAAGTGCTTTGAGATCTATAAATGACAATGCTATGTAAATGCAAAGCACTATTAGCCACACTTTTTTTAAAATGGTGTAGCTGAGGCCCTGAGAGATTCAATAACTTATCTGAGAGGCATTGTGGTTTAGAGATGTAGGCCCTGGGTGCGGGGTATGCATATGCAGTAAAACTAGCTGCATAGGGAGCATGCAGATGTAAGATGCCCACCAAGGTGGAAACTCACTGTATGGCAGAGGGTAAGGCTTAAGTCTTCCTTCAAATAGAGATTTAACTGGGGCTTACATTGTATATGGGGCTTATTCCAGTCTTGGAAGTGGTGTGAGTGTCACCTGACTGAGACATACTTTTGGGGAGCCGTTATTATCTTGCTTACCACTGCTTGCTCCTTTATCTTAATAATTTTATAACCCATCCATTTCATTTTGTTTAAAGTTTAAAAACTGTATCAGCATTTACCTACATGAAAGGAAATTAAGAAAATCCTGGAAAATTACAAACAACAAAAAGCTTAGTTTGCCAAATGAGAACAGTGTAGTTTCCTATTACATCATTTACAAAGTCCAGAGACTTAAACCCAAGGAAATAAAAAGTTAAGAACATTGTATATTTTACACTGCCCACAGGGTACCTGACTTGCAAGTATTCCATTGTGGCTACTCATTTACTTAAGTAACTATTTAAGTTAATTACTAAACTGGGGCTTTTAGGACCAAATATCTTGTTTCTATCAGGTGAAACCTTTCATATGGCAAGACTGCTAATTAGCAATGTGCAGCCTGCACTCACTAGCTCACTAATTTGGACTTGGTTATCTTTGGAAGTGGCTTGGTGTAAGCCTGAAATGCCTCCACCAAACGATCAAAGTGAGAACTGACTTAGTGTGTGGTCCATAGTTTCTATCTGATCTCCATAGTCTCATTGTGTGTTGTCTCATCTTCCAGAGGTCTGTAAGAAGACTACATCTGCCTTGCAATGTTCTGAAATGGTTTTATGTGGACCATTGTTTCTGGGGTAGTTTGGAGCCCAAAAATTCTTTTGTGGGATGGGTAATAAGGTGTGTGTTTGTGACATTAGTATTATCCCAAGTATTCTTCCCAGTGTGCCTCAGGATTGGATGAGGACACTAAGAGCTTTAGACTGATCCCCAAAAGGCTTGCAAAATTTGGGATGGTTCTGGGGTGACCCATGAATTGGGAAGTTCAGGCCGATGGTGGCTCAATTGTACTCCTGAGCTGTGTATTCACAAGATGTATGTGTGCACATGTAGATTTTAGTGGAGAGATAGGTGCTAGAGGTGGCAACCTTGAACAGGGGTTGATTTTGATGTTCCAGTTAAAATTCTCATGGCAGCATTGAACTGTGCATACAGAGATGTGGTATGGAAGCTGCCCAGCCATTCATATTTCAACACATCTCAACAAGTTTAACTCTGACCCAAAAAATATTATTCTTTCGTCCGTAATCACAAAGCCGAAGCACAGTGACTTTCTGAAAAAGAAATTGATCACACACACTTTTACTACTGATGTTACAGACTTCCTCTTTAAAAAAGTACACCTACAACAATAGTCACAAAAGACACCAAGTATTAGAATTTTCCCAACAAAATTAGGTATATTGATAAATATCTTAATTTAAAGGGGAGATAACACTGTTCCTTAGAAGAAAATATTTAAACACCAAAATCAAGATAAAAGTAGTGTACTATATACTCTCCTAGCAATCTAGGGGCTGGTCCCCACTACGGCTTAACGTCGACCTTTGCGACGTTAAGTCGATATAAACATGTACCCATCCTCACATGCATGCCATTTGCGTCGATTTAAAGGGACCTCAAAATCGACTTCTGTACTCCTCCCTAACGAGAGGAGTAGTGCTGAAATCGACCTCTCTGGGTCGATTGTGAACTAGTGAGGACACGTGGGACATTACTGGCCTCCAGAAGCTGTCCCACAATGCTCCATTCTGAGAGCTCTGGACTGCCTCACTGCTCCACTGTGACCGCTCTGGACAGCACTCTCAACTCGCTGCACTGGCCAGGTAGACAGGAAAAGACCCGTTTTCACTAAAAAAGATTGTCAATATACTCTGGACCAGGACTTTGTAATGATTCCAATAACATGCGTTCCCTAGCTCTCTGAGACATTCTAATCATATTGATGTCAGTCATGGTTGCCTGCTTGAAATACGGACTGCAATTAGTAGGGAAACAGCCGGTGAGACAGCCCGTAAGCGAGAGCAGGACGGGGTTTTGAGCCTGCAATCGCACATCCCCCCCCCCCTCCCCACAGCCAGGCTGTGCCCCCCCTTCCCCCCGCCAGGCTGAACCCCCCTCCCCCGTGGTGCCTGCTGGGGACTCCGGGAACTGTGGGATAGGTACCCACAGTGCAATGCTCGCTATGTCGACGCTTGCAAAAGTTGTACGGACAGACACTGTCGACTTGCTGTGCTTTGTGGGGACACACAAAATTGACTCTATACAGTCTGCTTTAGAAAATCGACTTAAAGGAAATCGAACTAATGCTGTAGTGAAGACATACCCTAGGTAGATTAGAGTAAAAGTTGTTGTTGTGATAGAAATGCATAGAAAAAATGTGTTCACGAATATTGTGTGCACCATGCAGGGGGGGTTTACTCTGAATTACAGCTATGGTTCTTTGAATACTTGTGCAGTGTTGTACTCGATCCGCCAAACTTCATTTCCCAGATACAACAAGGCAACAAGTCTCAATTTTTAAGGCTAGAAGGGACCATCATGATCATCTAGTTTTCCCTCCTGCACATTACAGGCCACAGAGCCTCATTCATCCACTCCTGTAAGAGACCAGGAACTCATCCAGAGGTTAGGGATGTTTTTAAATCATTATTTGAGGACTTCAAGTTACAGAGAATTCCCTCATGCACATTTCTTATAATAGTTATACCACCTCAAAAGCTACTTGGAAAAGTCAGAGTTCGCTTCCTTCAAATGAATGAGAGGCAAGGCATCCGGTATGCTGCGACTCTGTCTGCTTGTTTGTTTTTAATGCCTAAAGTATAAGTAAGTGGCAGACAACTGAAAAGCAGGAACAGAAGTTTAGCAGAGATTCACATAGGTGCTGAAAGCTAAAATATTTCCTGTATTGCATCTGAAGCTATTTCACTCACTCAATGTGACTACCTCTGGGGATGAATGCAGCAACCTTTTAATAACACACAGAAAACCTACACAATGGCTTACGGCAGGGTGTGAAGAGTTTGATATAGTCAATGAAGACTGCAGGGGGAATTTTAGGCAGGCAGACTTAAGGTGACCACACAGCAACTGTGAAATTGGGACATGGGGTGGGGGGTGATAGGCATCTATACAGTAAAACCTCCATTTAATGGACTAATTCGGGCGAGGGGGTGTCCGTTAAATCAAAAAGTCCGTTATTTAATAAAAAAAAACCCGAGCTGTCGGAGCAGCAGCCCGCCCACCACAGGGTCGGGGCGGCAGCCGGGAACCGGCAGCCAGCCCGCCTGCTGCCGGGACCCGGGCGGCAGCCGGCAGCCAGCCCGCCTGCTGCCATGACCCGAGCGGCAGCCGGGAGCCGGCAGCCAGCCCGTGAGAAATGTATTTCGGATGCATCAGACTTGCTCAGAAATTTTGTCCGTTGCATCCAAAGTCCGTTAAATCGAGGTCCGTTAAATCGAGGGTTTACGGTATAAGACAAAGCCCCAAATATCGGGACTGTCCCAATAAAATCAGGACATCTGGTCACCCTACTGCATCTATCCAAGCTGGAACTTGGTTAGGAGACTTGGCTTGGCAGCAACTCTTCCGACAGGACCAAATGCTCTGTATGGAGCAGCAGAACCATACTGATCTGCTATAGCTTTATGTGGGAAGTATGGGTGTGGAGATCCTATGCAGGGAGACTATGCTCCCCCCCCCCCCCAACAGAGCTCAGCAAGGCATCAGTTTCTGTAGCAGGCCCATGGAAGGAGACCTGGGGTTCAGGACATGGGGAACTTCAGCTGCTTTGAATCACTGAGGAAAAAGCTGTACTGGGGCCATCTTGTGGCCCATAGACTCTGCTTCAGCCCTGAAGCCACCTAAGGTTGCAGTGATGGCTGTGGAAGGACTCTGCTCCCTGACTGGGATATGTGTGTGTGAGAGACGTATTCTATCTGTCCTCCTCCTCCAACCAAAACACCCTGTGTTGCCTTGCACACAGCACTGGTTGTGCCCAGAGAACAGAATCTGGTCCACAGTAAGTGCTATGGAAACAACCTCAAGTGCGCTGAACTTTGGTTTTTATCTCATCTTGAAAGATAACCCCTAATGCAGAGGGGCTCGAATCAACCTCTGGACCTGAAATCTACCTTTTTAAAATTATTATTATTATTATTATTATTTATTTTTTTCCTTTTTGGGGGGTGGGAAGGTGGGAAGAAGTCAGGGTTGGGAATTGCAATTCTGATCTGCCACTGTTTCTATAATGGGACAAATCAAATTTCCAACCTGAATACCCTCAATGTCAAATGTAGATCCAAATTTTGCAGCTTAGGCACCTCCAAAGTTACTAATCACTGTGTCTATCTTTTGGCACATACCAGCATCTTTTTTTTTTTTTTTTTTTTTTTTTTAATTATGAAACTTATCCTAGGTAGTTTTAAAAATCAGCTGAGTTCCAATTTGTGTCGATCCTTGTTAATCTGCTGGTATTGCAAAGAGCCACCTGAAGGATCAAAGGTTTGTCTTTTAGGCTCTTAAATTGACTTGGGAACCTTTAAAATGTCTCATTTTAGGGTAGTATGTTCAGTGCTAAATTTGTCTCTAATCTCAGTGCAATTTACAATTGTAATAAATATCATGAAATGAATGTTGCCACTTCAAATACAAAGGAACAGAAAACTGTAATTTGAGAGAATTTTATCAACATGCAATTGCCTTAACAAAAACAGCAATATATCATGTCAGGATGCTGAGAAATATTTATCTTTTGGGACAGCAAAATCATTTGCAGAACATTTTAACTGCTAAATAAATACTTTATTGGCAACTTCTGAAGCATCATAAACGCAGTCAATATAAACAGAGCAATGTGGAAACCAGGTCCAATCTCAGTTCAGATGAGTGCTGGCTAGTTCATGGCAATGCAGTATAAGCATTTGGAAAATTTGATTTCTTCCTGCTATTATAAGCAAGCTTACTTGCTTTAGTCGTAAATTCTGGCAATGAAAAGCTCATCAAGTTTGCAGGTCTTGGGATACAGCTGGTCAGCACTGGGCTGAACCCCAGCTCTTGTCATTTAATTCAACTTAATTGTTTAAAATTGAATCCAGTACTTATGAAAGGGGCTGAATTTATAGACATGGAGACGGGCAGAGGTTGTGTGCTTGGCTACAGAACAAAAACACCATGAGCAATGGGTAGCAAAAGCTTTCTCCATATTCTCCTGCCAATGTACCTGAGGAGAAATTAAAGAGGCTAGGATTTTTCATCTTGGGAATAAGGAGAATAAGGGGGGATATGCACCACTTGATATTCTGCAGTTCCCTCTGGTTAAATAACTGTTGGGGGTTTTTTTGTTTTTGTTTTTTTAAATCTTGTTAACACACCACAAAGTTGTTAGTATCTGTGAATTTAGAAATCCACTTTATATTTGACTAATACATATACAATCCATTTTAATATAGTCAACCCATGTAGGCTAAATAACCACATTTCCATTAAAGATTTCTATTTAAAATATTCCAAATATTATTTCAAGGATTTTACTCATGGTCATGTATATTATAGGCATGCAGTGTTTATAATCATGATTGAAGGAGTATCTTTTGTCAATAATCACTATGAATTTTCCATTTCCTATCTTCACTGCTAATTGCTTCACTTGTTAGCCTTGTATTTGGGAATAACTGGGTGCCATTTCTGAGGGGTTAGGCGTGGGATTTTTTAAAAAATTTTTGGCGGATTATTCTTATCCTTACCCACCTCACTCCGTGGATTTGTTGTGTGTGTTTACAAAGGAATGCTTTTCCTTTTCTCTGGCCACTCCTCTTCTCTCCCCTCCCCTCCCCCCCCCCCGGTTGAAAACAAAACCTACTTATGTTTTTAAAAAATCTGTTAGAAAACCGTGTTAAAATGATAGCAGAGTTGTTGTCAAACCATTCCAGCCACACCCAGTTTATTTGATATTTTTGTTCAGCACCTTAAAAGTTTCTTCTGTTTTTGAGTTTCTTGAGACCCATCATCACATGGTACTCTATAGAGCAAATAAAACCACTCTCTCCTCCAGCTCTGAATAATCTATTCAGACACTGCACAGCAAGGGGTGAAAATAAAATGGGTGTGGGGGTATTGGTAGGAAGAAAAGGCTTACAGCAGAAAAACATCACAATATGTATATTTATGGATCTTGCTAATTCACATTTTTCACTTATAAGCAAAGCTCCTTTAAAGACTAGCCCACTAGTGTTCCTAAAAGATACTGCAACTATAAAGGGTGTGAAAAATAGCAGCGGCCAAATGAGGGAATTTCAAAATAGGAGGCTTTCACATTTCCACTTAGAAAAAATCAATGTCATGTTCTTTTTCTTTCTGAAACTAGGCTTTCTGAATCTAGAGCTAGCGGTTTTTGAGTTGAAAATTTCTAATTTTTCCAACTTTGTATTTTGTAAAGAGAAATCTTATTCTGGAAAAGATCCGGTTTTTTATATTAAAACATAATTTTGAAACTTTTCACACTGAAACATGCATTTCATGAAAAGCAAACTTGAGTGCTATAGAAAAACAGTATTTGCTCTGTGCAAGTAACTAATTCTTCCCCCATGCCTTCTTATCACCTGTGTAGAACACATTTCCGTGAGTGTCCAATAAAGATATGATGATTACCTCTGAAATTATCTCTTTTCAGGAGGTTTTCCTAACATTCTAGTTGTCAGTGAATCAGACCACACAGCAAAACAGAACACGGTTTACTGTACTACTTAAGCAGCTTTTTCATGTCATTATTTGAAACATGCAAAGTCCAAGACTGTTCCCTTATTTATACTAATGGTGGTATCTTTGCAAGGGAAAAAATGGGGATGGGGGGCAAAGATATTCTTGTCTTGAAGCTGGGATAAGTCTATAAAAAGTAGCAAATAATTATCCAGGACAATTTAATCACCTCAGTAAGGTAGCTTTGATTTTGTCATTAAACTGGCAAAAAGACTGCATTATCTAGGTAACTCTGTGTGTGTAAAACATATCACTACAGGATCAGGGAAGTAGACAGCTTAGGAATTTGGTAATGGGCGAAAGAGAGTTCATACTTCCAGATTCTGTCAGATCCGTTCCACGTTAATAAGGGCTGAAAATTGTTGGCATTTGGTAGCTTCTGAGTGACATGAAATGAGCTTTGGTCCCAAGGAGTTCCCAGGGGACAAGTGTCCAAATTACACAACTATCATCAGTGCAATGTTGGCAGTCTCATCAGTGAGAAGACTGAGGATAGAGACTGAGCCATTGCCTCCTGGAGAACAACCCCTGGTCTAGGACCTCTTTAAAGCACACTGGCTGGGCAGCAGGGGGAGGCTTGTACTGCTCTTGCACATGATATTCCTGTTCAGTGATGAAATAGAGGACTTTGACACAATGACCATCCTAGGGACTAATCTAAAGGGAATCTAACTGAAGAAACCTCAACGAAATCTGTATCTGTGCTGGGTGTAAGACTTTCCTAGGGTGTACTGATTAGAGGTGTTAGGGAAGCTATTTCCATGTATCGGGAACTCTCTCGGCTGGCCTACCTTACTTCCCTCCAAGATGACCTATAGTATAACTTGTACTCAGAGCACATCTTTACTATCCTCTGCTGTACTATGTCAGACTGAGTTGTATTTAGTATAAGGGTTATACCTTCTTCCAAAGGATACTGAATTTCCTACATTATCCATTTGACCACTCTCTTACATTTCAGAGTTTACTGTTAATCTTGCCTTTCCTAGTGAGGAGGGAGAAAATGAGGTTGAACAGGGAGGAAGTGAAGGGACTCCTGAAACTCCTCTCACTCCAGCAATGAGTAAGGATCCCATTTCCCAGAAGAATAAGATTTCATACTGGCTAGCTGACAAAAATAAAATGAAAACACCTGTGTGGAAGAAATGTGTGGCTAGCTGCATGCATGTCATTGGTGATCTATTGACAACCCACTTGTTAATTGCTTTACTTTAGTTTGGGTGTGGGGAATCTTCTAAAATGAGCTAATGCCCAGGAGATGGTTTAAGTATTTTTTTACCTTGGTTCTTGCTTATCTGATCTCCTTATCATAAATAAACAATATGTGATCTAACTACGGTCACTCAATTCCCTCTATACACAAAGCTTCACCTTCGCCATTATTAATGAAAAACATAATTGGAGCACCAGAGAAACAAGTTGGCAGTATTGGATCAGAGGGAACATACTAGTGATTGTACTGAAGACAGAACATGATTGCCATGAAGAAGTCATCTGTGTGACATTTCAAGTGTTCAATGCAATAGGAATGAGGGCCCATGGTTAGCTGGATGCTATGGCAACATACTGTATGTAATAATAATGGATAACACATTTGTCTACCATCTGAGGAAAGACTTGCAATTTTGAGAGCTATGAGCAAGTTGGGTAACTTTTCCTCATGTGGGATATAACTCAATCTAATACACGAGGCATTTAATGTGTACCACAGACTCTTGTGATTTGATTTTATTTATTTTTTGGTTAAATGTACTTAAAGGGAGGAAAAAATCCTTATTTCATGGTGTGAGCAGTTTCCCTCAGTGTTTGAAGCATGATTAAAAACATCAGAAGAATGTTGTACGGGGAAGATGAATATACATTCTAAATGAAATGTATCTTTCACAGATGTGACTGGGAAATATATTGTGTTCATAATTGGGTAGACAAAACTGACAGAGGCAAAGGTTGGCTCTGTCCAAAAATCCATTGAAATAGCCCATGTTTCTAGGGGTTGTTGGTAATAACTAGAATTTAATTCCTTCTTTTAAAGGACTTTTGCTTAGCTGAAAAGCCAGGAAGAAGCCAATGATGAGATTCTTCAAAAAAGAGGTCATTATTTTTATGCATTAACCTGAATTTTAGGCTATTTGTCTGTTTAAATCTGTCTTTACCTTGCTAAAACTCCAGCTTCAGCCCCTATTCAGCAAAGTATGTGGGCATGTGCTCAAGTCCCTGGACTTCAGCATGGTCTTACCACGTGCTTAAGGTCTTTTCTGATAGGGAATAGGGTTAAGCATGTGTTTAAATGCTTTTGCAGATGCAGGGCCTGTGGTGGCCATAATTGGTCAATGGCAGTCTGGCCTGAGTAGGACTTGAGGATTGGGTCAACTCGAGCTTTTCCTTCTTAGTGTAAAGAATGGTAGGATGGTATGAAAACAATATAATGATTAGAAGCCCTAGTTTTACAGCATGACCCCATTATGCTAGGTGCTGTACAAACAGCGAAAGATGGTCCTTACCCCCCAAAATTTACAATCTGAGTATAAGACAAGAGGCAACAGATAGATGGAGGAGTTCAAGAAAACAGTTGAGACTGTATTGGTCAGCATTACAGACAGCAGTCTTGACTAGTAGGGTAGTTGAGGGTAAACGTAGGCAAACTGAGTTTATCCACTTCTCTTTTGGGGGATAGGGAGTTCACCAACTTTTTTTTTTTTTTAATGCCACTGGTCTTGGCATACCAACAGCCGAACTGTTAAGTGGGTTTTTGTTTTGTTTTTGGAGGCATCACAGCAAAGGGGAGATTTAAGGAGAGATTGTAGGTGGAGCCCTACTTACTTCAGTGGGCCTCTCCCCAGGTGTAGAAGTCTGCCTGCACATTGTCAATGGGATCCTTGTGTTTATGCGTCAGGTTGTCAATGGGATCCTGGTGTTTATGCAACAGGTTCTGCCATTAAGTGAGCTTGTTTATGCAAGCACAATTAATTCAAGTCTTTGTGTAGCCTTGGTTCCTATTATCTCTACACCTCCATTAAGGAACACTTTACTGTTGCATCTAGCTTTTGAAGTTTCCTTTTCCAAGGACACTCACCTCCTCATGGGTGGCACTAAGAGTTGTCATCATAATGGGGAAACAATTGAACATTTAACAAGTTACTCATTAGTGCTCCATACTGAACCCTCCTGCTTTAGGGTTGAATATTTATCAAAGGTTATACTTTAAATTTCTATTACACACCATTAAGCAAATTTAATACAAGAAAATCCCCTAACATTCAGTTTAGGAACTCTCTATCTTGATAGTTTGACGTAGTCTCTCTTGATAGCAGAACGAGGCTCTGGGAATGCTCTTCCTGTTTGACAGCAGGAGAAATCCGGGACCTTCAAAGTTGTAAGTTCTGGGCTTTTTAAAGAGTGATTACTGTAAGTAAAGTACAGCAGCTATTCTCTTCTTAAAAAAAATAATTTTACTTGGTGTGATTCATACACTATGTTGTGAATTTATTTGTACTATTGTAGCGCCTTGGCACCCGAGTCACGGACCAAGACCCCACTGAGACTTGTGCGCTAATTCATTGTGTTTAAACGCACAAGATGACCCACAGTAGCAATAATAACACGTAGAACTTCATGTGCTTGTCATGTGTACTGCAAGTGGTACTTTTGTTGGTATAGCAGATTCTATGTACTTTTTCTGCAGGAAGCATGGTATTTTTAGTTCCTGGTCCTGCAATCAGATCTGCATGAGCAGACCTCATGTGGTCATGCTGAGATTTATTGATTCAACTGGAAATTTTGTGATCCTGAGGAGGGTGGTGTCTCAACATGGAATAGTTTCAGGATCAGGGCCCTGGTGCTGATCTATTAAAGGCTTATGTGATTATCTTTAAGTGTGGAAATAGTCTACTGACTTCACTTACATGCTTAAAGTAAAACACACAGATACAAATCTTGGTAGGATCTGAGCTTAGGATAAAATCTTCAAAAGGGCCTAAGTGACTTGGTTAAGTTTCAATGAGAGTTAGGGACTTAGAAGTCCAACACACTTTTGAAAATAGGATTTAATCTCCTAAATCAGTTAGAGGCTTTTGAAAATGGTACCCTTAGTCTGTAACTGTTTATCAAATGTGCTTTTCTATCAATTTAACACCTGAACACAGCTGATGTAAATGACTGCAGTTCTGTAAGGGCACAGGGAAATGATAGATCAAAAATAGGGGGTGGTGATTTCTATATATACAAAATAAAGTAACATTTGAAGGACTAAATTTTCTTCCATTAATTTCTAGTGGTAATTGAAGGAGAGAGGGATGAATGTATTTACTGCTTGGTGTATTGCCTTATCTGCAGTAGCTATTACTTAAGACTGACCGAATGAAAAAATGCTTTCAGAAGTACACAGGTTGCTTTAATCTACTCAGTTCTGAGATGAGAAGGGTAAGAGCCAACTCTGGCTTGCTTATCTGTCCTTTCTAGTTTCGGAGTAGGCTTGCGATTAAGTGTGTTTCACCTACAGCATTTGCTTATTCCTCCCCATTCCACTGCCCCCAAAAGAAAAATAAAGCTCACTTTGGTCCTACATTAATCCAGCCTGCCCAATTCACGTGCAAACCATGTAAAGTATTTTACAGTCAACGCTGCATCCTCCATGTTAGACTTGGAACCTTAACCCCAAATCTGGACATACCTGTAATGACTTTGCTAGTTCTTGTGGGTTTGGAAGCCTGCACTGGAGACTGGGAAATAAAGAAGCTGCTCCTAAAAAGCTTGGTAAGATTAATCCATGAGGATCCATCTGCACTGCATGTACAGCTGTATCTGGGTCCTTGTTACAATGTGGCTCCCTGGGGCTATTGTTAGCTGGGGAAAACAATACACCGTATTTGGACTGCAGGCAGCCTGAGTTACAAGTGGACTCCCTTCTTTCTGCAGAATACAAACATGGGGGGTGGCTGTCTTTCAGTGAAACTCTGTCTATTGAAAGCTCATTTAGCATTTGGTCTAAATGTAGAATTTTAAGGCATCTGTGGAGAAATATGGGATGCTGGTGTTTCATAGTAGTATTTTACTCCTGTGGGGGGAGAGGTGCTGCTGAGACCTGCCCTAGGCCAAGACCTTGAATGTTGGCATGAAAAGTGCAGACCACCTTCGTTTATCCTGTTTTAACTTTGGCTTGTTTTACCTCATCACTATGGCCCAAACTCTGCTATATGTTGGGCATCCAGTGCCCACTGAAGTCAATGAAAGGCATGCACATCTGAGAAACAGAATATGGCCCATATGACTGTAACTAAAGGAAAATTCTAATGAAATATAACATTCCCAATCACTTAATGCAAATTATGATTAAGGCCCTGATCCTGCAATTGTCAGCAGATTGCTATGCACATGAGTTCTGTTTATATGCAGAGCACACCCATGTACAACCAATTGCAGGATGGGGCCTAAATTATAAATATATATTGATACATTACACTTGTTAATCCCATATACAACTTCCCCCATCCAAGTAGTCATGTTACCCACCTGATATGTATCAAGCTAGGATGATGAGATCTGCAGTTATAGACTGGGAATAGCGGGAGATGTCCATTGATTGATTTTACAGAGGTTTTCAAACATTTGGGGTGGGGAGGAGTGGAGGATGGGATGGAAGGAGTGGTGTTCTATTTCTCTATTGGTTTTCTCAACCCCAAAATGTATTCATGTAATGCTTGCACTCCTTGGCCACTACAGAGGCCCACAGTAATCAGAAATGTGTCTGTTTCTGGCTGATGCTCTGATCTTCATGTTCTGATACAATACCAGGTTCTGTTTCCCCTTGAATGCAGAATTGTCAGTCTGATATCAAGTGCTGAAAAATTGAGTCTGATACTCAATCATGATTGGCTTAAAAATCACACCCCTTTATTTAAAAAGGGAATTCTTTGGCTTTTTGAGCCAAGAGGAGTCTGTGGTGGGGTGTATTTCCCATACTGGTATAGAAAGGGCTAATGGGAGCCTGACAATAAGGCTACTCTGTGATATGTTGCGATAACCCAATACATTTGTTCTGTGACATGTGGAGAGGAGAGAGACAATTAAGGATTAGAACCAGATTGGGTAGTTCTGGTCAAGGAAAGACTGCAGGGCAATAGGGAGAAAAAATCTTAGAGAGAGGTTGCTGGTGAGAGGGCTGTAGAAAGCAAATGTTGATAAATGTTGATGTAGATCTGTAAAGATCAAAATATAAGATCTCCATTAAGGGTAGAATAATAGATGGTTATTATAAATTGTTTAATGTTAATGTGTATTTTGATAAGGTTATGGAAAAAGTTTTAAATAATCATGAGTAATGGAATTGGTTTTTGCACTTTTATACAATTACTACCTCATTAAAGCAATATGCTGCTATTGCACGTTCTATGCACAAGCAATGACCCTGCAAAAAGGGCGCGAATTCTGTCCAATCACGCTGCTCCTACCACGTGCCTACACCACGTGAGTAGTCTAAATCTGCCTAGCAATATAAGGTAGCCAATCATGTAACACATATACAAACTGCGTAGTTAACCAAGACTATAAAAACTGTAAGTTAGGCGTGGTTGGTGTGGCAGTTTCTTTACGCTTTTGGGCGACTGTCACCTCGGCCGAATAAACACGTTTTGTTTTAAGCCTCATTGGTCTCCTTGAACTTTATTCCTGGTCTCCCTCTATAGCCTAGCGAACATCCCGTTACACTGGGAGTTTCCTCTTTGGGAAAGGAACTTACAGTGGGGCCTGAAGGAAGCAGCTTGTCCATGAGGCTGTCCCTGAAGGGAAAAGTCAGCTGAGGAGAGGGAAGACCCCTAAAGTAGGTCTCAGAAGCCCTGAGGGTCAGTGGCTTGGAAAGCTCTGGGCCCCTAGGAGGAGAGTGTTGGGAAGCTGCAGTGTGCAATAGGGTGCAGAAGAACACTGAAGAGCCTGAGAGGGGTGAAGAGCCAGCACAGAACTGAGCCCAGAAAGGTTGGAGGAGTTCTGGTTCCTTTTGAATTGAGGTTGAACATAGTTACCCTTGGAGGGGTGGAACTCAGATTATGACCTAGCTGGATGGCCAAGTCACTGCATAGACCACCTCAGTGCAAAGGAGGCTGAGGCAAGGGCTGCAATGATGGATCTTGCCATGAGGAGGTGCTCCAGCATGGTAAGTGTGACTGGGTCACATTGTCACACTTTCCTCTGCAAAAAGTATGGCCAGAAACGTACTTTCCAAAAGTAAATATTTATTTAAATAGACTCAGGACTCCAGGAGCTGGAGCTTTAAGGAAAACATCAAATACCATGAAACTTGCAATAACAGTACAATAGTTGGCAGCACCCAAGGATTTTTCAGTTACCAGCTTCTATCATAAAGGTTTTTAAACACTTTCTAGTATAATCAAAACTTAATTTAAAAAAAAATCAAAATATGGAAAATATTGCATAGTCATCTAAGGCAGTAGGAAAACAATCACTGCAATTTGCTTTTAAAATATGTCCACTGGTACTCCAGGGCTGTGTTTCTCTGTAGGCTCCCAATCTTCTGTTGCCTCCAGAGAGAGGCAGTTCTATCTAAAAGTGAAGTTTTGAAGAAATATTGAAAAGTGCCTTAAGAGAAATACAGAAGACTTCTGTAATTAAGTGTCCAAGACTCGTCATTTTGTCCTATCTGTATTAACTGGGTTAAGAACACCTTACTTACATTAGGACTGAAGGTCTTGAGATCCTCCGATCAAAGTATTTCAGAAGTGTAGACTCAGGTTTTCAAAAGCCCTCAGCATTGGCCTAACTCTTCTCTGGCTGATAGCAAAGTTAAAGCTTCCACTGACTTCAATGGAAGCAGAATTACACCAATGTTGGGTGCTTTGGAAAGTTTTACCCATAAATGATTACGTAGCACGGTACGAAGTTGGAGTCCTATTTTGCTGCTGCATGGAGGATATAGGGCGAGAAGCTCTGATGTAGCACACGGTGGAAGTTGACACATGGCATTTTGACGGCACAAATGCTGTTTTACTCTGTTTCCCTCCCCCCATCAAATATTCGTGTACGTGCATCCTGGCTACTAAAATAGCACTGGAGTAGGAATGAGTCAGGTTGAGAGTCTCTCTTGTGGGGGATGGGAATCATAATGCTAATATTTCATTGCAAGGTTTATATGAGCATTTGCTTAAATTGCCTTGTCTGTCTGACTGGCTTAACACACAGCATTTTCCTTGTTACATTCTTTTGAACCTTATACTTAAAAAGGATTGCTAAATATAACAATTAAAAACACAAAAAAGGCTACTATCGCCAGTCTATTTTATTGTCCCCACCAATTTTATTGTATGCTGAGGAGTGAGAAATCAAGCCACAAACTTGATTAATTTCAGCCTCAATGGCTTTTTCAAAGGTCTCCTGTCTGAATACCTTGTTTTATTTCAGATTTGTCAAAATTAATAATTAGTATCTCACTGTTTCCTACAAATAGTTGTTCACTTCAGCTGCTATATTAAAACAGTTATTTGTATAACAGCAAAATGGCTATGAATTTAACCCTTTCACATGACAGATGTGAAACGTGGAGTTTGGACTGGCTTCTCTGGGCTCCAGTCCTCAGCTTCTTGTGTGTTTCTGCTCAAAAGGTTGTCTAATATTTGTTTAAATTGCTGCTTCATAAGATGATCGAGACTGCCCCCTCTCTGACTACATTAAAATGGCAATGATTTTAACATGGAGGCAAGGATGCAGTGGAGAAATGTGCCATATTCATTTATTTTTCAACAAAAAAAAATCTTTGATCATAGCGGAGAAAAATATAGCAAACTGCTTGGGGTTAAAGACTAGTAGGTGATTAGAAATGCTATTCAAATCAACTTTTCAGAGTGGCATATCACTAGGAAATATGTGCTCAATATTTGGCCAATAAAACTTTAAGTAAAGCGGCCTGATTGTTTTGTTTCTGAATGTTGAGTACCACTGACTTCAGCTAGAGATGCGAGTGTCCAACACTCTTGAACATTGGGACCTCGTCCTTCAGGAGATAAGAAGGGGTGTTATAGCTATGCAGGACTGAGGTCTAGGCTTTCTCCATTTCCATGGTATTGGGTCATACCCTTTGAGCTGGTGGCAAGCATGAGATGGTTGTAGGAGACACCACTGTGGTTCTTGTCCATTTTATTACCCCCCTGTGTTGGGGAGGGGGAGTCCCCCATGGCTGTGATCCATGAAACTGGTTTTAGGATAGCTTTGCACCAGAGAGCAGCATAAGATTGTTGAGTGCCAGTTTTGTCCCACATACTTGGTTTTACAACTCTTGGATTGTCTGCCTGTCTCTGGGCATTCTGGGATTCTGAGCAGTGAACAGTCAGATTCAGGAGCAAGGGAGAGATTCGTATAAAAGAGGGTCAGATCTCAGTCTCTCAAACCAAACCTAGTACTCTGACATTGCCCAAGGGAAGTGGGATCCCCTCTCCTGACATGTTGTATATTGGGTCCAGGGAGCCTGTATAAAGAGGTAATGGCTGCTACTGCTGGCTGTGGGGAGGGGCAGTAATATGCCCTTTCTCTCCCTCCATGTGGGATTCAGCCTTGTGGATCAACACTATACCATGCTGGTCCCACCCTGGCCTGTCCATATTTCATCCTCCATAGGGAGCTCTCTAAGGAGGCCTGTGTCTGCAGTATGCACAGGACTGTGGAGATCCCCTCCAATGGCTCTTGATTGTCTGGCCCCCTTGTGCAGCAGAAGCAATGTGTTAGGCCTTGCATGCCAGCCCAATGGGACAGGATTCAGCAAAGCATATAAGAACTTGCTTAAGTGCGCTGCTGACTCTGTGCCGTAATCGTGTTCCATTCTATATACTAGATCATCTCATTGCCTTACAAAAATCTGCTTTTATTAGGGTCTGGATTTTCACATGGGTTGGGTACGTAAAAATGCTGTGTGCCAAAGATTTCTAATGTTCAAAAAAGAATCACTTTCCCATTTTCATAATGTCCCGGTTGCTATTTTTAATATACTTGAAACTTCTGAAGATTCTGTGGGGTCATTACCTGGTCAAATACAACAATTTTATATAAACATCTTTTCTTTAAATAATATCTGTGACATACTCAGTAAAATCTCTTCAGCTACAGAAATGGTTCAATGACCACACGAATCTCTGAATGTCAGATGAAATGGATTGCTTTCTATCTGAAGCAGTACAAAGGGAAATCTATTTTGCTGTACTTCAGTATTTGTAATATGACATTGCCATATAAGCGCTTGCGTTAATTGGCAGTGGAATTTACTTCACTCATGCATTACGTATTTTTTGCAGTATTTTTACGTAAACCATTTTAAAGTATCAAATGTATCAATATTAAAAGGTAATGTTCATAGGTTTTTATGCTATTCTGTTTCAAAGGTATTTTGAAAAGAGAAATCTTTTAGATCAGTTTTTTTAAAATAAATATGTACAGTGCTTTTGGACTCTGTTCTCATGTCCAGAGCAATTAAGAGCACATGAGAGTCCCAGTGTGACTTGCACTTTATCCTCTTGCCAAGTAATTGGTGTGGTCTGGTGCAGTCATCCTAGTGGATGAGGGTTTTTTGTTTGTTTGTTTTTTTGAGGTGGCACTGTTAGTGCTGAGTAATAGATAAAGTAGCTGCTCACGGACTGGTTTTGAAATCAGTCAGGAAAGCGAAATAAATTCCACCAGTGGGCCTCCAAAACTCCTCTGAATTCAGAGGAATGCCCATGGAATTCAACTTCCCCAGCCCATTCCTCAGTAACGGTATGATTTTTTTTTTTTTTAAATCCTTTCCCCTAACCTAGGCACACATTTGCTTCAAGGGCTTGATTTCATTTTATGCTGAGTTGGATTAATTTCATTTTCATTTTTTAAAGTAAAATCACTACAAAACATGACAACTCTGTGTGGAAAATATAAATGTCATGTAAAATGCAAAAAACCAAGTGAGTGAAACTATTATTCTTCCTCTTACATTGGTGCCACTAGTTTAACTTGGTGTGAGTAAAAATGGTGTTTAGCTTGGCATCGGTTAGGTCAAATGAAATAAACTGGCTTAGCAAACAAACCTAGCCTTGTGTGTGTAGTAATGATTAGCTATGGTGGAAGTAAGGAGTCATGGCAGTTACTTGGGGATCTCATAGCAACTGGAAAGAAACTAGGAGGATGCATTGGAAAGAAAACTTTGTATTCTGAGTAATTATTAACAATTGCTGTACTAAAGCTGCCAAAAATATCAAGATCCAGATTACGTATTCATTTGCTATAGGTAGGAAAATAACATCATAGTTTAAAACTCTGTGTAGGAACACATTTTTGTAAAATGCTTGCAATTGAAATGTATGTATTGCGGTATAAATGAGGCTACAACTTTGGGGCATTCATCACTGTGCTTTTAATGTATGCATTTCATATCCCTCCTAGAGGGAAACATTATCTCCTTGAAATTTGTAAAGCACCTAAAATGAGTCTTTCACTTTGCTCAAAAGAGTCAGTGTTACTTTGTCACCTGGATTCTTATGTTTTAAACTGGTGCCTTGCACATAAGTGTATACCCTATTGCAAGAGCAATGTGTAAGTCAGGCTGGACAGGAAGTGGCTTTCTTGTCCCATGAAAATTTTTGGAGGCTTTGAAACATATTCCCCATGGTACATTGAACCCAAGATCTCTTTAGTTTTTTTGGTAGCCAACTGCCCCATGGTTATAGTACTCTGCTGGGATAGGAAAGGCCCAGATTTAAGTTCTTGCTTTGCCCATGTTGAAGCAGAGACTTGAATGCAGCTCCTCACATCCCAGGATGGTGCTCCAACTGCGGGCTATTGGCTAGCCCAGGGGAAGAGCTCATCTCTCCTGATGGAGCGGTTCCATTTTGTATAAATGTCTAACTGGGAATGTGTGAGAGGGACTTGCACTCCATAACATGGTGGTTCTGGCACTCACCTGAGAGGTGGGAGATCCGGGTTGAGTGCCATAACACCTGGGCTACGCAGCATGTGTCTCAGTCCCAATGAATATTTATATGAAGTGGAACAGCTAAGCAGAGAAGACTGGGACACACTCAGCCCCTAGTAGCCTGGCGATCAGGGCACTCTCCTTGGAGGTGGGAGACCCATGAAATGGTTTCTCACATCCTAGGAGACTGCCCTCAGCACCAGGGTACTGGCTGTTCCAGGTTGAGTCCCTTTATTGTGAAAAGTTTGTCAAAACAGACCCTTTCCCATCACCACCTTCCCCCATCCAGTTCTGACAAAGAAGCATTTTCTGAATCTTAAAATAACCTCTTTTACTGAGGATTTCCCAACCCTCCCTCTGTGCAACAATCCATGCCACTGGGAATGAGGCTGAATTCAGCCTACCAGAAATAAATGTGGGCAACTGAAAATAAAAGCTTATGAAAGGTCCAAACAATAAACCCAGACTCTCTGATCTGAACACTGCTGGGTTTAGGGGTTTGGAATCCAGCTAAATTGTTCCCAAAGGTTACTGAGCTCAACTTCAGTCAGGTTATAGTGGTGGTTTACAGCTCATACATTGTGCCCAAACCTAAGTATGGGGTTTTAGTTCAGGCCCATTTCTAAATCTTCAGGCAGGTCTACCCGCCAGATTGGTGGGTAGCGATTGATCTTTTGGGGGTTGATTTATCATGTCTAGTTTAGACACAATAAATGGATCCCTGAGCATGCTCTCGTCAACTCCGGTACTCCACTGCCGCAAGAAGTGCAGGTGGAGTTGATGGGGGAGTGGCAGCAGTTGACTCAGGACTGTGAAGACGCAGCAGTAAATTGACCTAAATATGTCAACTTCAGCTACGCTAAGTTGCATATCTTAGGTAGATTTCCCTACCACCAGTACCCCTAGTGTAGACCAGGGCTGCTTCTGCAGTTGGTGTATGGATTTACCCAAAGTATTAGAAACAGGGACTACTGAACCAGTTCATATAAAGCAGCTCCCTCAGCCTTCTGCACAGTCATTAATTTTTAGAGCCATTCAGTGACCCTTTCCTGAACAGTTCAAATGAAATGTTTGTTCACTTCTGGTATCTGTGTGGGACCAGAACGCAGTGAGAAGGGCTGTTCTCATGGTATTTCCATCAGGGACCAGAAGCAGAAGTGTTGCATCTCTCGTAGGAAAGCCTGCTCGTGTAAGATGTCTGGCCCAGTTAATCAGATTGAAGTGGCCTGGATAGATTCCAAATAAGCATTTAAACTTTTTGGATGCCTTTCCTAGCCGATCCAGACTTCCAAGTCTCTGGAGGTGTGCCAGTTACTGAAAAGTTTGAGAGAGTTGCACTATGGTGAGATTCTGACAGTCATTCTCAAAAGAAATGCATGTAGCAACCTCTGTGTAACACACCTGGGATTTGGATTGGGCTCACTGTGGTCCCCAAACCTTTTGTCAAGTTTGGGCTCTTATTTTGTGGAAGCCTATGCCCAGCTTGTGGTTTTGGGGTTTGGAGAAAAAATATTGGACACCTCTTGTCCCATGGTTTGGTTCCCAAAGTGGACAAAGCTTGCTCATCCTGACTGCAGTTCACTTCTCATCTGGGGTTTTCTTCAAACTCCAAACTCAGTGGATGCTAAAGGGGAACAGAGAGCTTCCAGAACCTCTGCACCCATCTCAGTGAGCAGAATCAGCTGGATGTCATTCTGGAATGATGAAAACCTAGTAGAGCTTAAAGAAAATCAGAAAATAACCTAGAGGAAACACTTAAAATTTAAAGCGGGTCCAATAACTTATAGCTAATTTCTGGCATCTAATTTTGAAACCTAAGTAATCTTTGTTTGAAAACTCTGGAGCAGCAGCAACAATTAAGGCCTTGTACTAGTTGCTCATTGTTGTCCTCCCTTGGCTGATTATACTACTCTCAACTAGTGTCTCAAACACTTCCTAGTAGGGAGAAAAAATGCAGCTTGTCACAAGTCCTTCCAATAGTAATTTTATTCTAGAACTGATATCGTAATCCTGTCAATATCAAATAAACAGATGTTTATAGTTAATCCATAATTTTGCCATAAAAATATACAATCCCTGGAAGAAATTGAAGGGGAAGGCATTTTTTAATTTTCTGTGTATACTCCAAAAAATTAAATTGCTGTATTGCCTCCAAAATCAATATTGTATGTCAAAAAAGCTGCATGTTCTCCAAGGGAAGTATTGTGTGTATATATAGCAAAAAAAAACCCAAAAACTGCCCTCCTCAAAGTTTAAGCTGTTCTCATTGTTCATGTCTGCCTTAAATGAAATGTCCAGAAAAAGGGAGATTATTTCTGTCAGTCTTGCAAGTTTTAGTTTCTGTTGGGGGGATGTGAGCAGTTACATAAAAGCTACAACTGCCTAATGAGTAAATAATATGCATCAGTCAGTCTCTGCTGCTTGATAACGTGCCAGAGAGCCACAGTGATGAGATGAATTATGTTGGGTTCTGTTATGAACATTTCCACTGGAAATTAGGGCTGCCGTCTGCATTAGACTTTGGGATACTGATTAGTTGCGGTCGTTTGATGTAACGGGAAAAGAGAATGGTGTGTAATTATTTTTCATGTTGAGCTCTTTTCCTCAGAACTATTAACAATTGTAAGTTAAATTACGCCAAGGCTTCTGACATAAATTGTAAAAGGATCAAGGTGCAGATGACTTCTGCTGTCTTCATCAACCTATTAAATGCTTTATTGTCATTTTAATTCACAAATAGCATTTAAATAACACATTATTAACCTGGAACCATTCATGGATTTGATCTTGGTAGTTGATGAGCAACCCCAATTCTCAGGGCCGGCGACAGGAATTTTGGGGCCCCGTACGCAGATCGTGCAGGCCCCCCGGCCGGTCTCCCGCCGCCCGCGGGCCTCAACCCCCGCATGCGCTCTGGCCACGTGGCCCGGCCGGGAGAAGCAAAGGGGGTAGGGGGGAGGCTGCTGGGGGCTGACGAGTGCTGCAGCGGCTGCCCGGAGCCGCGCCTTGCTCACAGGCCCGGCGACAAGGGGGTACAGCTGCGTACCGGGCCCGCCCCAGATTTAAGGGGGGCCCCCCTTAAGTCCGGGGCCTGATACAGCTGTACCCGTTGTACCACCTTGTCGCCGGCCCTGCCAATTCTCACTAAAGGAAATGGGAACTTGTGAATGCTTAACAGCATCTTTTAGGATTAGGCCCATTCTGCTATTTAAAGCCCCAATTCTGAAATATATATTTAAAAATATAACCACTCATGGTGGTAAAGTTAAGTGTAAGTAGGGTCAGAGCCTTAAAGAGCAGCTATTTCATAGAAAACTTTGAACGTTTTCTTAAGATACAGGTTATATCTCTCCAATTTATTATTGGAAAAGAGCTTGTTTATGTTTTAAGAGCTCACTTAGTGCTTTTCTGCCTGAAGTTTAAATTCTTAGGTTGCTAGATGACATCTATTCCAGAATGGCTACACTTAATGTCCCAAACAAGGTTAGGATTCCATGAGGGTAGGGTAAATAAAACCTTTAAAGATCTAGCTTTAACACAAACATCCCCGGTGGTTTGAAAAAGAATCGCGGGGAAAGTAAAATGATAGGCTTCAGGAAAATTGTGTCTCAAAATAATGTTTCAGTTTCACAAAGTGCCATTAGATTTTAAAATAAAACAACCTCAAAAACAGTGGAACATGAACTAGTACTAATAAATTGGTGCTATTTATTTTATCGAGCAGCATGTAAGTGTGTGCTTGATGCTATACATACATAAAAGGAAGACCATCTTCCTGGTCCAGAGTTGATAATTGGCTTCAAAAAAATTAAGCATAGTTTTGCTGATGTTATCAAAGTAACTTCCCAAATTATCTGTTTCAAGAAGAGAAAGGGTGCAATAACCAATATAAATAACCTCTCCATTTACCCTTCTCCCATTAACAACCAGACCCCTCACGTCCACTCATCCAGTCAGCACTGTGGGTATAAGCACTGAAAAATCAGTGTGCTGTATGAAGACTTGTCATTGCCTTCATTGAGGTAGATCTCCATGTGAAATAGCAAAAAAGGTTATTTGAGAAGTATGAGCCAACAAAATATGGGTTAGGTTTTTAATCCCAGAGAAACTATATTTTAAACAAAGTATACCGAGACATTTCATCAATAGTAGGGCTTCCAGCTCAAAGCCTTGCATTGCATAAGGAGCTTCCAGGGATAGAAATTCCCTAACAAAATCATGCTGCAATACTTACTGAGGGTTTCAAAAACAGTGCAAAGGCTGGAGCAGATTTTCCAGTTACTGTACTGAATGCAATGCTGGTAATCATGATTAACCCACCACAAGTCCCTTTAAAGCTTCTTTAACCCAGTATTTTCCAAGGTGGGAGAGACTCTGTAGCAGCCATTGCCAGCAGCACCAGGCGTGGTTCCTTTGACCTTGCGAATGTAGTGAGGCAGAGTGGCCTTCTTCCTCTGGGGTGAGTGAGGGTCCACTACATGCCCCTTGCAGGGCGGAGCCTAGGTCACCCCGCCCCGCTCGCTTGAAGTACAGGGGCATGGCCGGAACTCTGAAAGGCCAGCCCTGCAGCCCAGTCAGAGCAGAACCTGCAGAGAAGGACACTCCACCTGGTCTTCAGCAGCCCAGAGGAGACCCGACGCCGGGCTGTGCTCAACACTGACTGGCCAGAAGTGCCCGCCGCCATATACCCGGAGGAGCCAGATGACGACGGGGTGGCAGGAAGTAGTGCAGGGGCAGTCCCTGTACTGCCGGCTACAAAGCCAGGAACAGCAGAGTCGGTGTGTTGCGGTTGGATCCCTGCCAACTCTGGGGCAGCTGCCCCTGCCCCTGCCAGGGCCCTGGGCTGGGACGCAGTGGAGTAGGGTGGACCCGTGTCCCCCTGCCATGCACCCCTGGGGTGGCTGACCCTCTATCTTGTGCAAGGGGGCACTGGCTCTGAAGAGGAGCTCCCCTGACAGCCTGCCTTTTAAGACTGTATTGTTTGATGGCTGCCTGAGCTCCAGCAAGCCCAGGTCCCAGCCTACCTTAGACCTGTATTATTTGCTGGCGGCCTGAGCCCCGCCCAGGCCAAACCCCAACGGTGCTAAGACTGGGCTGTTTGCTAGCTGCCTGAGCCCAGCCTCGGCTAAAGCCAGCCCTAAAGTGGCCTCCCTCCTCCGGGATGATTGAGGGCCCACTGCAGTGAACACTAAGGATGTCAGCGATTCTGGACACTGTGGGCTATTCTGTGAGCAGAACCTATCAAGCTGCTGAGGAACTGAGGTTTCTGGAGTCCATGGCTCCAAGACAGCTAGCTGGTTGGACTGCCCTGGAGGCAGGACTGGGCTTTCCCGTTTGGCAGAGAACTTTGAAATTTGAAGTGACCGACTCCTGTGGCACCTTAAAGACTAACTAAAGTATTGAAGCATAAACTTTCATGGGCCAATACCCACTTGATCGGATGCAAGCAGTGGAAGCAATCTTCCACCAAGTGGCTTTGCCTTACCCCTCACAGTGCTAGTTACAACACACCTCACAGTGGGTTACATGTGCTCTGTAACTGATCAATGGACTTTCTCCGCTGTGCATCTGGTCTCTGCTCCCACCCTGCAGCTAGGGATGTCAACCCTCAGGACGGTCCCGGAGTCTCCAGGAATTAGATTGCCATCTGATGAAACCTCCAGGAATATGTCCGCCCAAAGTTGGCAACCCTACCTGCAGCAGAGTGGGAGTACGCTTGGGGATTTGGAAACAAGGCTTAAAATGTGTTCATCTAGTCTCTGCCATTTTGGAAAGAAGTGGATAATGCATATAGTTCCTTATTGTACATCACACAGGTTGTAAAGAGAGAGCTTTGTTTGTGGCTTGCATGTAACAATTTTCTGTGGCTTACTTTTCACTCAGCAATTCACATGCCTAAATTCTCATTAAAGATCTTGGACATAATCCACTGTGCAATTTTCTGTCAGTTACTGATGCCCACTAAGGGGCTACCAAAACACTAGGGGTTCTTCCCTGGCCTTATTGAAGATAATGGCAAATTCTCATTTACTTCATTGGGGCCACGAGTTAATACTGCAGGTCTGTACAGACGTAGGTTTTGGTCACTACCTATCTGGCCTAGACTGAAATTGATTCATTCACCTACAGTTCATCAATCTGCTTAGTTATTCTATAAATTGCAACTTGATTGTTAAGTAAGGTGTCGTGCCACAAGCACACTATGCCAGTGCTTCATGATCTTTATCTATTTGTGATCCCCTAGAGGGTGGTGGTTTTTCACCTTTGAAGTCCGGAATAGGTTGGGGATGTGTAGGCTGGATTATTTTTAGTGTCCATGGTTATTTTGTTTTCGGTTGAGCAGCAGGATGAATTGCTATTTTGTGTATTATTTGTGTCTTAAAGTTATTTCATGCTCCTACCACTTGTGAATAGGGACCTGTTCTTTATATATAATGCACTGCTACATTTGATGGCCATAAAGGTGCCAGTGGACAAGTACAACCATCGTACTGGCACCTTTATGTGCAGTGAGTATGTGTTACTGAGGACAGAACTTGTCCATGTGGGGTGGGTGGGTGTTTTGTTTTTTTTAATCAGTCCAAACTGATGCCATGCATATTTTGAAATGGAGAATGGTAGAAAACTTTCTACTTCACCTGACATTTAATTACTCTTCCCAGTTAATTTAAGAAACCAGTTTCCAATGAAATATGATATCTGCGTAAGGCAATAGGTCAGTGTCTCAAGAGATTGGTAAACATTTTCCTGATTTTTATGTTAAATGTCCTAAAATTTAAGTGTAGATTGGCACACATCATATGAATTTTGACAATAACTCTACTCAATGTTCAGTTTTGAATGTAAACGATCACCTAGCTCTGCTCTTCCTCTTTTGTATCCGTTAAACTGTCCTGGAAAGCATTAGCATTTCAGATACCAGAAATGGGGGCCTGCAAACCGTTTGGTCCTGAAGAATACTGCGCATCAGTAAAGAAATTCATGTTCTCTCTAAATGCACAATTGAATTCATTTAATGCCCAGTCCTGATTCCACAGAAGTTAATGGAAAGAGGGGATGTATGATCCGGTACTCAAGAAGGAGACTGGTTCCAGTGAATAGAGTACTGGACTGGACCTATTTCTGTTCCCCAGTTACACCATCGGCCAGCCTATTGGGTGATCTCTTGATGGGGGGGAAGTCACTTAACCTATTTCTACCTTTAGTTTCCTTATCTGTGAAATGTGGATAATGGTGTCTGGCTCTGTAATGAGCTCTGAGATCTGTGGATCAGAAGTGCTATAAGCTAGGTATTAATAATTAGTATCTTCAAATGTTTGAATCCAATTTTTTTATTATACCCATGGTTATAGTTAAAGCTGATGGAGTAGGTGCAATTGGGCCTGTGCACCTTTGATTGGATGCTGTGGCTTGGTTGCAGTAGGATATGTGTATAAATGATATCCAAAGCATATTCCCTTACTAGTATAAATAAATTATACTAGTAGCTGAAACACCTGTGCAACAGCTGGGCTTACTTGCAAAGTCATGTATGCTTATAAAAAAGGCAAAAATGGTGAGAATTAAAAAAAAAATTGGACAGTAACAGACCATGAATCCCCAGGATGATTTGAACCTGCTGACATTCTCAACACAAAGAGCTTGTAGCTGTTTCCATCACTTCACCCTGAGTCAACAGACATTCTAGACTTCAGAGTACTGTGTGGGTTTTTCTTGCATCATAGTTGTATTGATTTGTGGGGGTGGCACGAGGGGCGTGTGCTTAGCAAATTGTGGTCTTGTGTTGATTTGGGGGTATGGGTGTTACACAGTGTGTGCAGCCTCCCTCATACAGCTAATGAAATTGTTTCCTGCAAATTAGCTGAAAAGTGAGGGTGATGGTTGGTGGTTACCTCTGAATATCACAATGGTCTAGGACTCTTGTCCTCATATGGATACGTGCTTTACTGTAGCTGTGCACTGCATGGGTGTAATTCCTAGTCAAAATGTCTGAGAAATTAAAACTACAATGGTAACAGACTGCAAAACCTCATGATGATTCAGTCTGGTGATATTCTGAACAAAAAGTACTCAACCATGCTTGTAGCTGTTCCCCATTACTTCACACGGTCTTGGACATTCTAGACTTCAGAATGAGATGTGGACAGCTGTCAGTCCTGGAAACTTCTTATATAGATTATTGTAGCACGCAAGAGCCTCAATCATGAACCAGAACTCCATTGTGCTACATGTACAAACACAGATTTGAAACAGTTTTAAATACTTGAGGCTTTACAGGAGTGGTGAACTCCCTTAACCAACCTTAATTGGTTTTAAACAATTTTTGTGGGTGTGGGAGTGAACATATACTACATACAAATAGAGGAGTAATTTTTTTGTAGGGTGCTACTGTTAAATTTCCATATGAACATCTGTATTGTGCATATTTTTGACACTTTTTTTTTAAAAAAAACTAACATTGACCCCATTTACTGCAGTTTGAAATAATAAAATATAATAATAATAAATAATAATCTTTAAAAATGGCAATTGTATAATACGGAAGTAGAGCTGTCTCAACCAGACAGGATGCTGTAAATATATGTACAATAGAACCTTAATTTTGCAAACGCCAATCTTGTGCATGACTATATATAAACCACTTTCCTATCAGGAAAAATAAATCTCCCAATGAAAGTGATGTTGAAGGAAAAATCAATCAAAATCCATTCATTTTCTGATGGCTTTTATGCATTAGAAATTGCTTTTCAGTGGTTTAAACAAGAAAAAGGTGATGCAATTTATGCACAGTACCTGCGGTAATTCTGAGTTGCGCAATTTAGGGGTAATATGAAGGAAAATATGGTGTTCGTAAAATTTGATGCTCCTCCCTGTTAACTCTATAATAACTACATCCTTAGCTCAGTGTTCGTGCAGGATACAATTATTTCTTCATAATCAGGAATAAAGTTACCTAATGAGTCGGGGGGGGGGGGAAGAGTAAATATCAGTTAGGCAGGCCAGCCCTACATCCTCCCCTTCCACATCAGCGGTTCAGCTGAAGGGAGGCCATGTAGGGTTATGTAGGTAGGTCATACTTACCCTTATGTCCCTGAACGGCTGTGGGAGTAGGGGCCACGGGCTGGCTTATAGTGGTTGGGATCACATGTGGCCTAAAAATATAAAGTATAGTAAACAAATAAGTTTTAGGCTAAGATCATCTGCTCCCATTGAAAAACCTACTGGAGGAGATGAGAGGAAATTAAGGCAAGTATTCATAATTTTCTAGCAATTTTTAATCACTTTTTTGTCCTCCCTCTCACCCTATGATGGACAGTACTGTCAAGATGAACATAGTTTTAATTCCCTTTAATTAATCCATTTTACTTTCATAAAGCTTGGTCCACACTTCCACTGGCTTTAGTGGGTGTTGGATGGGGCCTATCGGACACACAGCACTTTTAAAACAGGTCTTTTGGTAAAGTTACTGAAATTTAGATGCTGGAAATATATTGCACCCCACACTGTTGTACAGTAAACCCTCGATTTAACGGACCTCGATTTAACGGACTTCGGATGCAACGGACAAAATTTCTGAGCAAGTCTGATGCATTCCTGATCCATTTCTGGCGGGCTGGCTGCCGGCTCCCGCCCGGGTCCAGGCAGTGGGCGGGCTGGCTGCCGGCTCCCGGCTGCCGCCTGGGTCCAGGCAGCGGGCGGGCTGGCTCCCGGCTGCCACCCGGGTCCCACCAGCTGGGACCCGGGTGGGCTGGCTGACGGTTCCCAGCTGCCACCCGGGTCCCAGCAGCCGGGACCCGGGGGGGCTGGCTGCCGGCTCCCGGCTGCCACCCGGGTCCCGGCAGTGGGCGGGCTGCGGAGCTGTCGCCCCGACCCTGTGGCGGGCAGGCTGCTGCTCCGACAGCTCATTTTTTTTATTATTAAATAACGGACTTTTTGATTTAACGGACACCCCCTCACCCGAATTAGTCTGTTAAATGGAGGTTTTACTGTATTCTAAAAAATATATGTAGAGTCTTTTAAAAGAGACTGTTCCCTAAATGTTGAAATGCTTTATTGGAAAACAGAGCTATAATTTAATCTGCTTTGGGTACTTAAAGGTTTGTTCACACAGGGTTACTTCGATACTCCATGTGTCTGCTGTTTACTAACTTGTGGCTGTATCTGAACATAAACCAGAATGCAAGACTCTTTAGCTGATGTAACTTTGTGGTAACTACAAGCTTTACATTCAGTGTAAACAATTTAATGGCTAGATGGGTCAAATATCCTTTAATTCTGCCATCCAATTAAACATGTCATTCTTCCTGGTGAATTGTGCCATTATCTGACAACAAAAATTGGGCACTAACTTTTTTCCAGAACAGACACATTTTTACTGGCCTAAAATCTATTGACAAAGGCTTCTCCAATTCTCTGATTTGAGATCCTGATTCCATTGAAGTCAATGACAAAACTACCATAGACTTCAATGAGGCCCAGCACTCACTCCTATCTTTTTGCTTTATTACATGTTAAGAAACTTACTAATGAGCACAGTTGTCAGTGACTGAGCTTCTCTGTACCCTTGAAATATGACACTAAAGTTTGTTGTTCAGTAATTAGTGTGCTGATTTCTACCTTTGAGGGTTGTGACCATTTTTGCTAAATATCATTAACAGGGGCACTGAGGCAACTAGTGCTAGTAGAAAAATAGCACATGACCAAAATAATTCTCTGAATCTAAATTAATATACTGTAGTAATGTCTGGAAAAGAAATCCAGTCCCTCTATTCAAAAGTAGTCGTGACATGGAACACGTGGAATGGAGGGCCTGTGCATACTGAAGGTGGTGACCAGTTTCCATTTTGAAATGCTTTTTTAGCACTTGCAGTTTCACCTTTTGAAAACTGCTCAGAATAACTACTGAGGAAAACAGTAACTTCAGCATATAAATATAATACAAACTGTATGAAAAACAATAAAGTGTACACTGCAAGTCCACGTACACACACTATTGCACCATAAGTCAGCGATGTTGCACACCATGTGATTCTCGAGGGGAAAAAGTAGGAAGGACTTTACCAAAAATTCTATTTCCTATTTAACAGGAACCCATTAAGGAAAATAGTTTGATACTGAAGTTAAGATGATAAAAATACATAGGAAAAAAACTTAACAATCTATGGGTCAGAGTTAAGGTTTAGGTGTTTGAATTATTAATTTGCATTCTTATCAAATGTAAAGGATTCACTGTGTAGAGAATGTAAGATTTGCAGTTTTTAACTACTTCCTTTTAGGTGTGGCAGGTACTGTAACTGACTTGAAATTATTTAATGCAGAGCCATTACTGAAATGAAATTGTTCCTGTTGAAAAATAGCTTGCTGTGTCCATTCTAAGAGCTGTACAGTGCCCTCCTGGATACAAAAGAGTGCAAGCAAATGAGTAGCATCCAATTCATATTGCTGCCTGCCCTCTTCAGGCTCAATGCACCTTCCATTCCAGTAGTGGGTGTAAGAAATAGCAAGGAATGAAAGGTTTTGCTACAAAATGTGTAGAGAAGAGTTACAGCTCCCACATAGCAATGATACTGTTACTGTCTCTGTGGTGCCAGTCATTTTGGATAACACTAGGGAATGCACCAGAGAGCTAAAACATGAGGCTCTATAGCTTTACCCACTCTGAATCATGCACAGAGGTAGAGAAAGTACACACCTACGAATGGGTGTTACCCCTGTGCTCTGCAATGTGCCTTTCTCCTCCAACTCATCTCTATTAGTGCAGTGCTTCCTTTCTAAGTAGGCACTGGGTCAATGGATTTACCCTGTTTTCTATAGGAATTCTGGATTGCATTGCAAATGATGTCTGAGTAGGAATAGCATGGTGGTTCTTTTTCCTTCCTCTGTTTTGTCACGTGGCACGAGTACCTTGAATGACCGTGACGGGGTGGATCACAGATACCCCTTTGGCACATCAGTTGGCAACCCCAAGACTGAGGGAACCTGACAGAACATGGGGACAGTCCTACTTCAGATTTCATCGAACTGGGCATAAGAATATTTTCAATAGAAGGAGGAAACATTTTGGTTTTGTATTGGGAAGGATGATATGAGACCAAGGAGATGGTGGTACAAGGGGTTGGACATCTGTATTAGAATATTTTTCTCCCTTCATTTCTTTCTTCAAGGGTGAAATTCACCTTGGCCTATGCACCTTTATAAGTCCTCCAAATAGGCCTTGTAGTGGCCTTCTGAACTTCACCCAAAATGAATGCCCTCAGGGATGCTAGATGCATAAAATGCACCATTTTATGGATCAAAAATCCATCATGGTAGACTATTTTAAGAATAAGTTTTTAATAGAGTAGTAATCAGATACAGCAGAGGTCTCCAAACTGTGGGCTATGGATGAACATTGGGAGGTGAGGGGGTGCAGCGGGCTTGGAAGCTCCACCCACCCCACCCCTAGCTGGAGCCCTGTCTTGGCCCCATCCCCAGCCGCGGCATGGCTCTGCACCCAGCCTGGAGGAACTAAAGGGATCACCACCAAGAAACCCTTCCGAAGAAGCCTCCCACACACACTGGAACTAGAGCAGGGAAGCAGTGTCCCACTCCTCAAAGGGAAAGGGCAGCACAGTCTTCCTTGCGATAGTGCATCCTAATGCCACATGGTGGGGCGCAAAGGCATACACAGTCGCATTTTCATGTTCAGCAGCACTGGGGCCTCTACTGGCTCCAGAGAAAACTGTCAAAAATATTGCCCTAATGTAAGAATGCCAGCACAGGCCACTGGCTGCACAGGGGTGGGAGATTATTGTGCAGCTCCCCACCCCCTCCCCAGGACATTGACTCAGTGATGAGGCTGCACCCAATTTTGACACAGCACAAGGACCGGGCCTGCCCCAGAAGCACCCTAGGGCCCTGCCCCTCTGTATGGGCAGGCAGGCTCAGCAAGAGGCTTAGTTTGGGTGGGATCCTGCTTTTGTTGCTCTGCACGTACTTCTAACACTTCCTGTAACAGTTGCCAGTGGAGAATGCAGCTTTTCCAAGCTGAAGTTAATAAAAACACATCTACGCTCCACAATGACACAGGAGAGGCTGGTCAACCTTGCAACCATCTCAGTAGAGCATTAGCTAGCCCAGACTGTGGACCTTCCAGAAGCAATTCAAATCTTTGCTACCAAGAAGGCATGGAAAGCACCATTTTTTCAAACAGATAAAAATGCCAGTGTTTACTATGCAGACAAGAAAAGTTACATTTGCTGTTCGGGTGTTTGAAAGTTAAGTGTTACTTAACATTTTTGAACAAGGCATTGTAAGTTTAGTTCTCCTTTATTGGGGTAGGTAGCAGAGCAGTATCATGAGATGGGTATAACAGGAAGGAGGCAGAAATGAGACTTTTCAAAGTTTTGGCCCAAGCAAGGGTTTATGGGGGCATCATTTGAGCTCCTCGGGTGCCAAAATGTTGTGGGCTAGCCCTGCAAGAGTGCCCCTGGTAGTTGGTTATACCATCTACTTCTGATGGTGGGTGGTAGTCCACTCAGATATCTAGATGTCCCTGCTGCTGCTGATCATTAGTATAAGGAGGAAAAAGATGAAATCCTAGCTCCCCCTTAATTTCTGGCTGAATTGAGAACTCTGCTTCGGGCAGAAAAAATGGTAATAACCAGTGATGAATAGTAGATTTAGTGGAATTTAGTAATGCTCATTACAAATGTGAATATTCCTTCATTGCTTTATCATTGGCTCCTAATCTCACTTTCCCCTAAAGTCTCCTATGGTGTTAATTTCTAACTTGGAACACAATAACATTCCTGAAAGATTAGTCTTTAGGGGATGTTTTAGTTTTTAATTGAATACCTATGATAAAAAGTTTGATTTCTCCCCCCAGCCCGTCCCGTCCCATTTGATCAACTTTCTGTAAAGAGTGTGTTCCAAATTTTTAGCAGCCAGTACTCTTTATTTGGATGATGAGGCTTGATTCTTTCCAAATAAAACTGGTAAATGCCTGATTTCTAGAAAATGTGAGATGATCAGTCTGCTTATGTGGACTTTATGCTTAGTATATAAATATATTGCAATGCATGTGTTTAAAAGGAAATGCGTCCTTCCAGGCAATGTCTGTCTAGGTATTATATATATGGGCATTGGGAATGGCCTTTATAGTAAAAATGTACCGTTAACTGAGCTCCTATAAAATTTTGGGTAGAGGTGAAGTGTTGGATTTTCATAATTGCTCAGTATGGTATACCTCTGCTCCCATTGGGGGTGTGTACCAATATACTGGCTACCACGTATGTGCGCACAAGCAAGTGCAATTAACACATTTTGGTGGGCATCAGAAACATGCCTGAAATAACTGGCTGAGGATGGGATTCCCAAAATGTGCCTGTGCCCATCACTTACCTACCAGAAGGGGCAAGTGAGTGTGTAAACTACCAAGGATACTAGTCACTCATTCTTCAAGACATGGTTGCTCAGAGGCAGATTCTTAAAGGCTAGTATTGGAAATATGGGAAAGGTTTGTGATACCAGTTTGCTGAGGAGATCAGGCTCGTATTTGAAGGGGGAAGCAGGGACCTTATACCCAACAAACAATATTGTTATGAATGGTGTATCTGCACTAGCTGTTTCAGGAGACTCTGCATACGCACTCCTGTCATCACCCAGGAAATTATACCCTGATGTTAGGGGCCCTAGCGTTCAGTTTCAAGCTCAGCAACTGCAGGATGGTGGTGGAAAGTCTCCAGTGGTGTTGCCTACAAATCCACCTGGAGGCCAGTGTTCCCAGCACTGCAAAGAATTGGTGCCTGCTGTTTGTTCAAATGCACATGACAGATGAGGTTAAAGGTATTTCTGCATTGAATGAACTCAGGACCTTCTATGCTTTCATACTGGTCCTGGGTCTAAGCGGGAAAGGAGAAATACAGGATGCTTAGCGCGGGGAGAAAGAGGATGACACCTAAGTTTTGCTACTTCTTGGGCCGCTCTTACAGTCATTTTGTAAATCTGCTTTTACTTTAATTTAATGGCAGGTAGAGGTCAAACTTGGGAGGGGCCACAAGTGCTGCTTACACTCTTTTTTGTTTAATCCAATTTGCCCTTGCTGGCATTTCCAGTGCACTATACTTTGATATTTGCATCTGTACAAAACCCATCTGAACAGATTTCCTGGGATGGCTTTATGTTTTGGGGTGGGGTTGACGCTGGGCATGGTTGCAGTCATTGTGTGATTGTTTGGATTTTCACTGTGCCTATCACCTGCCTGAAGTACTAATAAAGAAATCGCAAAACGTCACATTGTTCCTTTTTGATTAAGAAGTCAAGGACTCTGCTTCTCTCAAATAACCAACTTATTAAAATATAGTAAACATCTGTAAAACTTCCCCTCCCTGTTTAAAATCAAACAACTGCGGCTATACCAGAATATTGAGGTAGACTCAAAACACTTTGAAAAGAAGCCCTGCAAACTTTGTAAACTCGATACAGTGACACGAAAGGAGAACGTGCACATTAACTTTCCAGTGCTCCTCAACTGCCTTCAGTTATTGAGTGGTTGGTGGTGTGAATATAAAAAGTCAGAATGTCCAGAATAGCTGCTGTATGTCACAGGCACAATTGTGGGTCTTTTTCTGTTGCAGCATCACCCTTTTGTGTGGGGGGAGGGGTGGTGGGGAGAAGAAAGCACAGGGATGGGGGCTGGCCCTGTAAATGAAGTAGATCCAGCTCAGCTGTGCCTGAGCAGGTGCTCCCGTTGGGTCAATTAAAATGACAGCACAGCATCTGGAGGCTATCCAGGATCAGGTAGAGTATCGGTGAATGGGAGTCTCCGTCAAAGCAGACTCCTTCAGTCATGAAGGGCAGGTGAGAACTGCCCGAGACCAGGGGATTGAAGGAGTCCTGGAAGGAAGCAAATGTTGATTCCTGGGAAAAGATTGAAGGCAGGAGAGCAGCGAGGGGGTTTGCTGGCTGGTGCCCCCCAGGTCAGAAAGCCAGGACTGGAGAGGGCTGAAGGCCAGAGGAGAAGGGGCAGCAGGTATGAGCCTACTGGCTTTAAGCAGGAGCCGACAGATGGGGAGGGATGAAAGCAGAGGTGTGACGGAGGAGCTCACCTTCTGACACCTCCAGACCTGGAGAGCTGGAAGTGGGGGAGCACCAGGAAAGTGAGGGGTGCTCTCAGAAGAGAGGCTCTGAGGCTATCTGCTGAGAAGAGTGGGGCTGCCCTCCAGCTGGAAGGGTGTGGGTGGCTGTCCTGGCACAAAGGCAGCAGAGGACTGACAGAGTCCAGATATGGTCCAAGGCACTTGTGTGTGGCACGTGAGGCATCAAGGGATGAGAGGTTTTAATGACAGCTTGCGCTGAGGTGAGAAATGGACTATGTGTCTGAGATTTTTGTTGGGGATAATTTGAGCCACATTTTGGTACATCACCAAAAAAAAAAATGCAACGCACAGCAACATCTGCACCCTAGAGCTGGTGACTGACAGCTCCACCCTACCAAAAGATAGCTAGATAGTTTCAATTTCTGTTCTTCCCCTTGCTCTTTTGCCCATGCTTAAGCCACACTCACCTGCAACCCCCTTTAATGGGGTAGGGGAAACCCATAATTTATATGGGCAAAGGCTACATTTTCAACAGGGGCATTTGGAGCTGGCATTTCAAGTTGGAGAGTTGACTGGGTTGAGAGACACCATTTGGAACAGCCTTCTGATGTGAGCTCTAGGGGAAAAGGTGCTTGGATAAGAATGTGCTAAGGGGTAAAAAAGGAGGCAGAGTTCAGCTCAAGGTGTGATGAGGGGGATGTAGAGAGATACAGCGCGTAAGTCAGGCAGGAGCCAGTTGGTGCAGAATTTTAGAAACAAGGAGGCCTGTTTGAAACTGGAAAGTTTTTATAATGGAAAGTCTAGCAGGCACCACTATAATAAACTGTAAACATTAGTGCAAAGAATCTGATGTTTCATGGATGTGGTATTCTTGAGAAGAAAGGGCTCCCTTTCTTAATACTTTAAGAGCACACTAAGCTGCAGTAGTTTTCCTTTTGCTGTGAAGCTCATGAGTGTAATTCTGGAGTAAAACTTTATTTTGAATGGGTATCATACTATTGAGCCATTTAAATATTGAATGAAATACTAGTGCTGAAAGCTCCCTTTGAATCTGTGGGTGCAGAAATCTATGGAATGATCCATTTATTATAGAAAGAACAAGGAGTACTTGTGGCACCTTAGAGACCAACCAATTTATTTGGGCATAAGCTTTTGTGGGCTAGAACCCAACTCTATGCATCTGATGAAGTGGGTTTTAGCTCACGAAAGCTTATGCCCAAATAAATTGGTTAGTCTCTATAACAGAGGGTAAAGATCAAATAGCCCCTCCTTCATGATATTAGGTGACATCCTCTCAAATCCTTAGAGAAAGCTGGGCTGTCTCTCTATCCCATTTACTCTGCAGCCTTGGGTCCCGGTAGTAGTGTAATAATTGTAGATTAAATTATGCTTGTGCAGTCATCTTAAATTTCATGTTGTGGCTATTGGATCATCTTCCCTAGTTTCATTCCTTGTGTACTTGATACAGGCTCAAGTGAGGGCTACTTCCAACGCAAATTGTGATCACAAGGAATAGTCACTTCCTTGGAATCTGCAGCTTTTATTATTTCCATGAGAGATGCAATTTAATCATTAAGGGAACTGGTGTAGCGCCAGCCTCGCATGCCTGCATAGAAGGAAGTTGACCCCAATTTTGTAAGCGGGTGTTTATGAAGTCAAAGGTGCACTCTTAAACAGCCTAAGAAGCTGGGCCAGCAGCAGAATGCCCAATCTGGCCTGTACACAGGAGAAATTATCCACGATTAAAGAGTTTCTGATTAATATGACTTATGTGCCAAAACTGCACATGCAGCGTATGATCTCAATTAGAGTGAAACCTAATTCTTCAAGGCTAAGCTCCAGATTCATTCTGTAATTTCTCCTTTGTTTAACTTAGACATTTTTTGACAACAGGATTTAAAAAAAAAGGGGGGGGGACCACCGTTCTAAATTGCACTTCTATAGAAAATGTCTGTCTTCTGGTCCTGCACGGAATACCTTGACTCTTTCGACATTTGGGAGGGGCGGGGGTGGTTGTGCATTCCTCTAAAGCACTGCCATTTAGTGTTGCTAATGGAGCTGTAACAGTTTTCAGGAAAGAAGGAATACTCGTGTGCAGGTTTTCTGCTTAAAAAGTAACTCTTGCCAAAGAAAACTGCTTGAAGGTGGAAAGGAATAAGTATATAATCATACCACTGTCATTACCTCTGATATTAAGAAAGTAGGAAATGTCAAAGGCCTGTAAGAAAAATAAGTCGATGTTTAATGAGTCCACTGGAGAGGAATTATCAACATTAATCATTTAGGCTAGTGGACTAACATAGCTGGCATCAGCAGAATAACTTTTTCCATCCTGGTTGAATATACAGCAGTTGTTCTAGGCTTGTTTCTAAGACTTTTTATGACTAGTCTCAAAACATCCTGGAAACACACACTCTGAGCTAGTATCACATTTTAAGCACACTCCCAAACCAATATGGCTACTACTAAAAGATAATTCAGCATTTAGGCTCTAATCCTGCCCCTCTAATGTGTGGGAGCAAAGGGTCCCAGATCCAGTGGAATCAATGCAGGGGGGCTTTTGAAAGCCCATGCAAGGGGTGAACTAGCCTTGCCTGTTGCCTAAGGCACTGTCTGCAGGATGTGGGAAGATTTTTGTGCCTGCACAGGGCATCTTGCAGCATGGGGGCCTAAATGTTTAACCAATCCCCTGCATGCTGTGGAGTGGTACTGATGTGCTCTCTTTTAGATAGAATAGGAAACTTAGCCCCGTGGAACTTCAAATCATTAAAGATACAAAGGGACCTTTTGCAAAAGAAGGGCTATTACCTCAGAGCATTGGCCAAATTCCAGTTCCATTCTGAATTACTAAATTATAATCCGTTTACTATATCTAAATTTCTGCTGTAATTTTGGTTGGATAAGGTATTCTCCACATCCTGTTTTAAAATGCTGTGTAGTGTAGCTGTGCGCTGTCAAACAGTTGCTATCTGTTTTACACTCAGAAATTGGTGAAGCAATTGTCCCAGCTTTTGAAAGTGCTGCTAAGGCATTTTGAAGCGCTTTGAGATGAAAGGCACTAGCCAGTGTAATATCGTTATGGAATAATCCACTAGGGGGAGTTAGAAATTACCTTGGTAGCAGTCAGATTAAGGGCCTGTCTTCACTACAACTTTAATTCGATTTTAACGACGTTAGGTCGAATTAAACGTGTACCTGTCTTCACATACATGCTCTTAACGTCGATGTAAAGGGCCCTCAAGATCGATCTTGGAACTCCAGCCTGACGAGAGAAATAAGGCTAATCTTGACATTCCAAGCTCGACCGTGGGCTAGTGAAGACGGAACCCGACATTAATAGCCTCCAGAGGCTGTCCCACAATGCTCCATTCTGACCGCTCTGGACTGCCTCACTACTGCTCCACTGTGACCGCTCTGCACTGCACTCTGAACTCGCTGCTCTGGCCAGGTAGATAAGACCCGGGAACATTTGAATGCCATTTCCTGTTTGGTCAGCGTGGCCAGCTCACCTGAACTGCTCAGTCGCCATTCAGAGCAATCAGCAGCACTAGCCGCCATGCAGAGCTCAGCATCACAGGAATCCATGCTGAGCTCATCTACCCTGGAGACCAGCCAGAGGAGAAGAGCTCCAGCATGGTCCACTCGTGAGGTGCTTGATCTCATCGCTATCTGGGGAGAGGAATCCGTGATGTTGGAACTACGCAACAACAAACGGAATGCCAACACCTATGGAAGAGTCTCCAAGGCCATGCTAGAAAGGGGCCACAACAGGGACACCACACAGTGCCGCGTGAAAATTAAGGACCTGCGGCAATCGTTCCAGAAAGCCAAAGAGGCAAACGGACGATCAGGGGGCGCGCCACGGACATGCAGGTTCTACAATGAACTAAATGCGATAATGGGGGGCGCCCCCACCACCATCGCGCCAGTCTGCGTGGACTCCACCGATGGGATAATCGTCAGGGAGGAGACTGATTCCGAGGAGGATGACCATGAGGAAGAGGACCGTCTCACGGAGCAGCAGGAGCCAAGCGGAGAACCCGTGTTCCCAGAGAGCCAGGAGCTGTTTGTCACCCTGGAGCCAGTACCCTCCCAAGCCTCCCAGGGGGGTAAGTGTTTCTTTTTTAAGGGATTACATGACGCGTGATTTTGTAAAGGAAGCATTTATTAATGAGTAACTTTCCCTAAGGACTTAGCGTGCTTTCACTGCTGGTCAATTTCTACTCAAAGAGTTTGTCAATATACTCCGGGATTGACCAGAAGTCCTCCGCGGACATTTCAAGGAAGCTATCCAGGAGGTAGCGATGAATCCAGCGCAGCAGATTTCTGGGGAGAGCTGCCTTATGTGGTCCCCCGTGATAGGACACCAACCCACGCCACGAAAGTAGTAAGTTGTCTGGTATCATTGAGCAGGCTAGCATTGCGGCGTATGGACCAGGACTTTGCATGGAGTCAAGGAGCATGCGCTCCCTATCTCTCCGAGAAATTCTCAGCAAAGTGATGTCATTCAGAGTTGCCTGTTTGAGATACGGACTGCAATTAGTAGGGAGATAAAGATTCCCAGCTGCAAAGTACTCTTTTCTGCTGAGGACCGATCAACCGCACCCCCCCCCCCCCAGCCCGTAGCGGTAGCTAGCAGGGAATCTGAGCAGTCTGCACGCGGTTGCTTCCGCTTCACATCCAACGCGGACCCAACCCCTCCCCCCCCCCAGCCCGTAGCGGTAGCTAGCAGGGAATCTGAGCAGTCTGCACGCGCTCTGAAGAGCCCCAAAAAGACCTTAGCCCTTAGCGAGAGATTTTTTGGCATTTGCTTTGCAGTTTGCGGTTTCAGTGGGAGCCAGCCACGCGGTGGGGGAAAGGGGGCGGGGTTACTCTACAGTATGCAAGCACCACTTGTAACTTACCATGGCCGGCTGCACGGTGATTTCAGAAGCAGTCTTGGGCTGAGGCACGCATATGTGTCTGAGATGCTCTGACTTTTCTGTGAGCTTCTCAGTCACTTTTAGGTGTAGAACATGACCTTGTACAGAAATCATATCAGGCCTCTGAATACTGAGGTTGCAAATGGCATAGTACTCCCATTGTGTACCGTCCGAGACTGCATCTGCCTCCTAACCTTGAATGTATCTGTCTCATAACTTTCAAACTTTATTTTCCCACACTCGCCCACAGACGAACAAGTATCTCAGAATCCCCCGGCCTCCTCCTCCCGCCGTGCACCGCAGATAAGAAAGCGTAAAAAGAAAACGTGAACGCGCGATGAGATGTTCAGTGAACTCGTGGAGAACTCGCGCGCTGAGGCAGCCCGCCAGACGGCCTGGAGGGAAAGAATGATAGAGGCAAGGGATCGAGAGAGAGAGGAAAGGAATCGAGAGAGGCAGGAATGGAGAGCCGCTGCAGAAAAGAGAGAAGAGCGTGAGGAAAGACGCCTGGATGCTTTCCTCCGCATAATGGAGGACCAGAGTGACATGCTGCGATCTCTGGTGGAGCTGCAGCATGCCCAAAGACCACCTCTGCAGCCCCTGTGTAACCACCTCCCTCCCTCCCCAACTCCCATAGCTTCCCCACCCAGATGCGGGGTGAGAACACGGGGGGGCAAGCTCTGTGGGCCGCTCCACTCTACCCCACAAGCCAGCAGAAGCAGCAGCAGCAGCAGGCTGACGTTCTCGGAAAACTTTTAAAAGCTGCTGTGTCTTGCCCACTCCTCCTCTCCCCCCTTCCCACCCTCCTCCCCCTCCTTTGCCCGCTCCTCCCCCACTGCGACTGCCGGTTTCCCTCCAGGATACCAGGACAGTGATCCCCTGTATTTGTATTTCCGATTAACCAATAAAGGAACCATGATTTTTCAAACAGTGATTTTATTTCCTCTGCAAGCATGGGGATGGGGGATGGAAAGCATGGGGAGGGGGGAGGGAAAACATGGGGAGGGGGGAAGGAAAGAGGGTTCAAGGGCAGCAGGCTTAGAGCACAGCAAGGGAGCAGATTCTCAAACGCCATCTCGGGCACTCATAAAACTGTCTTTCAAGGCGTCCCTGAGGCGCAGGGCCTCACGGTGTGCTCTTCTACTTTCCCTGCTGTGTGGTTGCTCATAAGTAGCAGAAAGTAAATTTGCCTCTGCCTCCCAGCCCGCCATAAACGTTTCCCCCTTGCTCTCACAGATATTGTGGAGCACAGAGCAAGCAGCAATAACAATGGGGATATTTCTCTCGCGGATATCTGAGCGAATCAGTAAGGAACGCCATCTCCCCTTCAGACGGCCAAATGCACACTCTACGGCCATTCTTCACTTGCTCAGCCTGTAGTTGAACAGCTCTTCACCCCTGTCCAGGGCTCCTGTGTAGGGCTTCATAAGCCAGGGTATTAGGGGGTAGGCTGGGTCCCCAATGATCACGATCGGCATTTCGACACCCCCCACAGAAATTTTCTGGTCGGGGAAGAAAGTGCCTTGCTGCAGCTGCCTAAAAACCCTAGAGTTCCTGAACACTCGAGCGTCATGAAGCTTTCCCGGCCACCCCACGTAGAGGTCGGTGAAACGTCCCTTGTGGTCAACCACTGCTTGCATGACCATTGAGTAATATCCCTTCCGGTTTCTGTACTCGGCGGCCTCGTGGTCCGGTGCCAGGATAGGGATATGAGTCCCATCTATAGCCCCACCACAGTTAGGGAATCCCATGGCGGCAAAGCCATCTACTGTGGCTTGCAGGTTTCCGAGGTTTATAACCCGGTGTAGCAGCCGCTCGACGATTGCCCTGCTTACTTGCATCACAGCAAAGCCCACTGTAGACCTACCCACCCCAAACTGATTCGCCACTGACCGGTAGCTGTCTGGCGTTCCAAGCTTCCAGAGGGCTATCGCCACTCGCTTCTCCACTGTAAGGGCCGCTCTCATTTTGGTATTCCTGCGCCGGAGGGCCGGTGACAGCAAGTCACAAAGTTCCATGAAGGTGCCCTTTCGCATGCGGAAGTTTCTGAGCCACTGGGAGTCATCCCAGACCCGCAGCACTATGCGGTCCCACCAGTCCGTGCTTGTTTCCCTGGCCCAGAATCGGCGTTCGATGGCATGAGCCTGCCCCATTGCCACCATTTTTGACAGATTGTCAGTCGCCCTACTTCCAAAACCGTCAGTGTCCCTGTCGTCCCCGCTGTGCACGTCTTCGTCCATCTCGTGCATGTCCTCGTCTATCTCCTCCTCACTGTCGTCGGGTTCCAGAAAGCGCAGTTCTCCCCGGATCGCATTCCTCCTCTTCAGACGGTGCAGCAGGAACTCAGCAACCGTGATCGAGGTCCTCACAATGGCCATTACTGCAGCCGTGGTGTCAGCGGGCTCCATGCTTGCAATGCTATGGCGTTAGCACGGCGCGGAGAAAGGGCGCGAATTATGGGATGCCTACCTACAATGCACCGCTCGTAATGGGGGTGGGCGGCGCAGAAAAAGGGCGCGAAATTTGGAAATGCCTACCCATAGTGCAGCACTCAAAATGGTGCCTGCTGGGGGATCAGGGAACTGTGGGATAGGTACCCAGAGTGCAACGCTCGTCATGTCGATGCTTGCAAAAGTTTTGCGGACAGACACTGTCGACTTGCTGTGCTTAGCTGTGCCTAGTGAAGACACACAACATCGACTGTATACAGTCGCATTCACAACATCGAAATAAAGGAAATCGAACTACTGCTGTAGTGAAGACATACCCTAAGATAAAGGGCTCTTGCTGCATAGCTAAGGGTAGATAGCTGTTTGTGGAAAACCTCATGAAGATGCAAATTCCACTGGTTCCTAACTTATAGAGCAGGACTAGAATCTTTTTTTTTTCTCTGTGTAAATGACTAGCTGGAATAACACTGTTCCCCCTCCTTGACGTTTGAAACTTTATTTGAAGGATAATTACTTGGAACCTCTCAATTATCATTTTATTTAAAAATATTTGGGTAAGGAGGCAAAAACCCAGGAGAAATTAGGGGGAAAACAATACTTGTACACAACATCCTTCTAGTTATCCTATTAAAAACTCTTCTTTTGAGTGAAAGAAGATACTGTGGAAAAGCATGTTGGCCCAGATTCTCAGAGGGTTTAACTTAGCATAGCTCCATTAACATCACTGGAATAATGCAGACTTATACCAACTTAGGCTCTGACCCTTTATTTTTTTAAAAGCGAAAGGTGTAGACTAATGGATCTGTCAATAAACCACACATAGACTAAGACATTTCATGGCTCACCGTTTCCTTCTTTATGTTCTTCCCACTTAAACAAATACTCTGCTTGTAAGCACTTGTTGAGATTTTCATACTGCGCACAAAAATCACCTTTAAAATGTCATAGATTTTACAGCTAGAAGGTACCATCATGTGGCGGTGTAGCCTCACCTCAAGTTTCATTAACTCCATTTAATTGCATGTTAAAAATATACTTTAACACACACCCTCACTTGTTGACAGAGGAACCTTCTGCCACACCCCAGCAATGTGCTGAAGGGTGGCATGCTTTCTTACTAACATACACCGAAGGAACTTTGAGTAAATATGAAAAGCATCAGGCTGTGTTGATGACGCTATGGGCATATATCCCAGCAACAGACGCAGAGTGTGAATATACCAATGTCATAGGAGAAAATAGACTCCACTTTTGAAGTAATCTTACTTGCTAAAATGACTCATCCCACCTGGTGTCTGTGGGGGAAATGGAGGTGAAATGCTTGGATACGGAGTTAGAGCTGATGCACTTGAAGCTGGAAGGGGCTAAACTGGGTCTATGACATAATCCGAACAATCCTTCTCCAGGTACTGCTCCCCATTCCAGAAAATTTGCCACCTACAATCTAGGTGATGATACAGAGGCCTTCTTAAAAAATTTCAAAAGGACTTGCCTTGAGTACAGCACCTCTACAGACCAGTATATGGTGGAGCTGAGGACCGCAGCTCAGTGGACCCTTAGCAGAGGTGGCAGCTGAAATGCTTAAGGAACACATGAACAGCTACAAACTTTTTTAAAAAACAAAGCCCTATTCTCATTCTGGCCAACATCCGGGCATGCCCGTCAGCGGTTCAAAGCCCTAAGGTGGAGAACAGATGTGGCATTTTCCCGACATGCCCATAACATTGTAAAAAATTGGGATGCCTGGATATCCGAAGCAAGCGTTTAGCTACATATATGCCAGCAGATGAGATTTAATGAGAGAGCGTAATGGGGAAGAGAGAGCCCAGCGTATAGCTGTGGGGTGGGGAGCTTGACTTGAGAGGTGAGGAGGGAAAGCCATTAAGGTAACCCCACAGAAGGAGTGATCAGTGAGATGGGAAGAGAACAAAGGGAGTATTAAGTCCTGAAAGAAAGCGTTGATGAGCTGGGAGATGCTGACTGACATAGACAGCTAGTCGACTGAGCAGGATAAACTTGGAAAAGAGATTTGGGATTTGGCTAGGAACATGGCTCTATAGTATCCTTCACTACAGAGAAGATGGATGGAATCTGGATTGCATGGGATCAGGAGAGAGACAGGGTGAACGAAAGATGGAAGTAATGAATGTCACACTGGAAGAAAGGGCAGCAGGAAGTTGGGGGCAGTAGTTAGGCAAAATGGGGTTGAGGGGAGGTTTCTGTACAATAGGGGCTAGCCCAGTGCACTTGAAGGCAGAAAAAGGAGCAGAGAGAAGGGATGAGGGAATGAAAACTAGTGAGCAGAGCTGGATGAATACTCCAAAATGTTTCCATAGACAAGGCTGCTTAGACTACGTTTGCTCCAGCTGTGTTCGTGTCTTTTGGGGATTTATTTTCTGTTAATATTGTTGCAAATCAGTTGACTGGCAACCAGTAAGTCTAAGGGCCGACTCAGCTGAAACAGCACTTACTGCAGTATATTCATGGAAACTGATTTTTTAATTCAAATTTTGTATTTGGCGATTCTAAGAGTTAGTCATCCATTCAGGCCATGTGACATGGGTGAGGCAACTGCTCAAATATAAAATACTAGTGTAAAAGCCCGTGTACATGGGCCAACAGTAACGGCTCGCGACCCCCCCACTCGCTCAGCTCTCTGCCTCCTCCCCCTCGCTCGGCTCTCTGCTGGGCACAGCTGGCCGTGCCGTGCCCGGGTGCCTCCGCCCCGCTGGCCCAGCGCCCCCTTCCCGCGCCCCGCCCGGCCAGAGCCCCCTGCCCGCGCCTCCTGCGCCCAGCCACCCTCCTGCCCGAGCCCCTGATCCAGACCCTGCTTCCCTCTCGGCGGTGCACACGTGGCGGCCATGTTGTGCTGCCGAACTACACCTCCCAGCATGCCGTTCGTCTGGGCCGTCTCTACTGCGCATAACGGCTTCACACACACTTCTCTAGTCTTTTATTATATAGGATTTGCAGTGAACTGCTTCCAAAAAGTTACAAGGCAAGAATACACATTGATATAGTTACCAGTGCATGTTTCCTTCATGTCAACAGGACCTGAGGTTGCTTTGGACCAATATGGGAAGCACATTCTAGGGTAATGTGCCCATTCCTTCTACAACTAGGGTGACCAGATGTCCAGATTTTATAGGGACGGTCCTGATATTTGGGGCTTTTTCTTATATAGGTGCCAATTACCCTCCACCCCCTTTCCCAATTTCTCACATTTGCTATCTGGTCACCTGGCTACCAGCCTCCAGACCTTCAAGTTAAGATGCTCAGAGCAAGAGTGCATCATCTGATCACACATGCTGCTGTAATCTGGGGGTGGGGGAGGAGGGGAGAAGTTTTTCCGCAGTAGTTAGGACTCAGACTGTTGGATTTTGAAGATTAATATCAACAACTTTGGCCTGATTTTGATCTAGATTACACGGGTGTAAACTATCTGCAGTACCATCGGAACTAGAATAGTTGTCCTGGTGTTAATCCAAAGAAAGAAAGATCAGAACTGGGCCCATTGAGCTGCCTGAAGAGGTGAACATATGCAGCCTGTAGAGAATTCCTGTATTGTGCTACCTACAACTAACCTGATGAAGTAGTCTAGAGTCAACATTCTGCACAAGCTGCAGCTTGTAGGGTAGCCTCCTATAGCATGTATCGCCATACTTTTATAGGACTGATCTTACCACTCTCTTTCTTAGCCCTGGTCTACACTCGGGGAGGAGGAATTGGTCTAAGATGCACAACTTCAGCTACGAGACTAACTGAAGTCAACATACCTCGTCGACTGCTGCCGCTCCCCCATCAACTTCGCCTGCGCCTCTCGTGGCAGTGGAGTACAGGCATTGACAGGAGAATGCTCAGGGATTGATTTACCATGTCTAGTCTAGACATGATAAATCAACCCACAATAGATCGATCTCACAGCATTGATCCCTACTGTTATGTAGACCTGCTCTTAAAGTGTAACTCTGTACAGCAATTACCACACAGTTTAATTTACAAATTATTACAGTGTTTACCAGCACAGGGTAGTTAGGCTTATTCTGAGTAGCTGAAACATAATTATCATGCTGCCTGAAACTTTCAGGCATCAGGTAATGCTTTATTTTATAAGGGGAAAATAGCTATATAATTTAAACTATAAAACTGATGTATTTACAGAGTGGCTATTTTTGCTGTTCAGATTTCACAGCAATTACACGGGGAGTTTTTTCTGAAAAATTAAGCTCTCACTTAAGTCTCCCGCAAGCACTTCCTATGTGACTAATTACTTGGATTAATTACTTAGATAACTGTGGTCAGGCAAAAGAAAATGAAACCTCTTCTAATTGTGACTAATCGCCACAACAGCATCTATTAACTCAAGAATAGCAAAGGGGTCTTTACCATTTGTGGTGTTTGTATATTATAGCCCTAATCTGGGTTTTGGCTCTGGAACAAACTTTGTGTGTGTAAACTTTTAAATCTTAAATCACAGAGGTAAAATAGATTTTAGCTTTCATGTAACTAAAAATAGCTGTCACGCACAGAGCTGTTTATCAGGGTATGTGTGAACAGCTTTGTGTGTGGAGGTAATTAGCCCTTTTAATATGCCTGTAAATATTTTGCTGCTCCATTAGCGGGGCCTGGGTAGGTCGGTCTGTGTGTGTGTGTGTGTGTGGAGGAGGGGGGGGGGGGTCACATACAGCTTTCCAGCAGTGCTGTTGCAGTTAGTTTGCCTCATTGTAAGAGAATTTCTTATATGTGGGCCCTCAGTCCAGAGCCACTGTTGTGTAGTGTTTCACTTGTGCCATCATCTGCTTCTGATTGCATTTGTTTTCAGAGGCTAAGTAGTAAGTGTCTAGAAAAAAGAAGCAACAATAGTATGTTGCCTCTATAAGGAGTATTGGAATGACTATAGCTGGTAAACTACAGCAGTCTGGAAAGCTGTTCTGGGTTAACACTGTTGAATGCTGCAGAACATTTTCCAAGTGTATTTGCTCACCATTTTTAACAAATTGGCTTTGTCCACGTGGCAACTTCTTTGGGGGCAACATGCATTTTTAAAGTTAAGAATCAGAGAGGTAGCCATGTTAGTCTGGAATAGCAGAGGTAACAAAGAATCCTGTGGCACCTTAAAGACTAACTATAAAGTTTTGAAGCATAAGCTTTTGCGGGCCAATACCCACTTCGTCGGATGCAAGCAGTGGAAGTGTCGAGGGGCAGGTATAGATAAGTAGGCAAGAACCAGGTAGGAGGTAACAAGGTTAGTCCAATCAGGCTGAACCAGCTTGTTAACTCAAATCAGAGAGGGTGGGGTATTCTTCTAGCAGCTGAATTGGAGGTGTGAACTCGGAGAGAGGAGAAGCTGTTTTTGTAATTAGCAAGCCATTCAAGATCCTTGTTCAATCCTAGATTGATTGTATCAAACTTGCAAATGAACTGCAGCTCTGCAGTTTCTCTTTGCAGTCTGGTCTTGAAGTTTTTTTAATGCAGTATGGTGACTTTTTCTAGGATTGAACAAGGATCTTCCTGAACAAGAAAATTTCTTCCTCTCTGCTTTTGTCTTACTCTTTCTTCCAAATTTCCTTAGTGTTTTCCTGCCACTTCACACCCCAGCATTTATGCTTATTTCTATCTGTCGTTCTTCCTTTTGATTACTTTTTCTTCTTAAACAGTCTGGCCCACTACCACTCTTCCCTCTGCTTTCTCCTGTCCCTCCCTCTCTCTCTTCTTTCCCACAGTATTGTCTCCTCCTCTCCTACTTTTGCTTCCCCACCTTTTTTTTTCTCCTCTCCCTTCACTCCCCTTGCTTCCTTATCTCTCACGCCTTTCTACTCCGGCTCCCTCTGCTCTGGTTGCTTGTGCTCTGTGAGAGGCTAATGCATCGGGAGCGTGCGCTCATTCTAGAAGTAGTTATTAGAGAATGTGTCTGTGCAGGACATTCAAGAATATGAAGCACTGTTCATCGGTTTTGTAGGACCAATAATGGTGGTGGGTTGTGTACAGTAAATGGGTTCTTTGGGCAGTTCTTTACATCAGCAAGGACCCAGACATGAACTCCTCTAAATATCCTCTGATCTTGGATGCCTTCACTTGAAATAGGCTCCTGGACGTGGCTTTTTTGTTTTGTTTTGTTCTCGTTTGTTTTAAAGAGCATGTGTAGCCTCTCTCCCCACTGCACAAAGGTCTTTTTATAACTTCCTAGGCTGTACACTTGCTCTCCTTTTGGTTCCAATATATGGTGCAAGAGTAGGGACCCTCCAGGAGTTGCAGAAAGGTCCACACATGGCTAGTATTGTTAGTATGGGACATCAGCCAAAAAGCAATTTGGTATAACTCTGCAGGCCTGCTGAGAGCATGGGGATGAGGGGCAGTGAGTATCTCCAACATCTCTGAGCTATGCGTTAATGAGCAATTCTGCATGATCCTAAAGTATCCTGCTCTGATTGGAAAAGGAATATTTTTTAAATGTTAAAGATAAACCCTATGCCATAGATAACATCTCAGGGCTAATGCAGAACAGTCTATGAACCACTGACCTCAGGGAGTTTTGCCATTGCCTCTAATAGTAGTTGGATTACACCCTATATCTGTATTTTTGCTTCTGTGGCAAGCTCCATGCAGCAGGGATCATGTTGCTCTGTTCTGTGGCCAGTGTCAGCACTCTGTCGTGCTTAATGACTATAAGAAGGAAATGCATTGGTGGAAAGGATTCACTGCCTGTTGACTTTCTTTCAGAGACCACCTATATCAGAGACCACCTAGGCTCTTGGGTTATGGTACTTAAGATCATGAAGTCTTTTGAGAACATCATGCTCCCGTCCATAAATCAGCTGAATACTCTTGAAATGGAACCAAGTTAAAACAAAATGGGCCTGGTTGTTCAATAACTAGTGACAAATAGCGTTGATATTGTGGTTGGGTGACCATGTCACTGATTCTGCTTTCAAACTTCAATACGAGGTCTGGAATGGTACAGAAGCTCTTGAAGAAAGAAAATTCATAGGTTCAAAGGACAGAAGGGGCCATTGCAATATCTAGTCTGACCTCTTATAAAACACAGGCCATAGAACATTTTTTTTTAAGTGAAGCATATACCGTAATTTAAAAAAAACCACAATCTCAATTTAAAAATGGCCAGTGATGGATTATCCACCACAATCCTTGACCAACTGTTCCCACAGTTAATTAACTTCATGTTAAAACTTTGCCTTATTTCCAGCCTGAATTTATCTAGCTCCAGAAACTAATAGCTTTAGAAAATGTCTCCTTCCATATTTAATTTATAACAGGCCAGATAGTTGGGCCTCCCAAAATGGTTAAAACATTCTTTTAGAGGTGCGATTACCAACTGTTTGCAGTTTGCAACCTCCTTCTGCCAAAGCCTGAGCAATTTATCTGTATAGTTTGGCAAAGATGAGGGCTGGAACTTGGGTTGCTGCCTTGCAAATGTGTCATAAAGACACTTCTCTTTCTGCCCACGAAGCTCCCATTGATTGGGTTCTGTGAGCTACAAAGGATTATGGTGGTTCTTTCCCAGCTGCAGAATAAGCTTTCCCTGGATCAGGTCTTTAATCCATTACGATGGTGATTTGGAGACTCTGTCCTTTTCTTTAAATGCTGGTGCAGGATGAATAGTCTCTGTGATTGCCTAAATTCTGTTTCCCTTGTTGTGTACATTTGGAGGGCCCTGTGGATATTCTTGGGGGTGCAACAGAATGTGGGCAGCATTCCTGCTCCCGCTTGTTTGTTTGTTAGTGCTTTGGGACTGATTTTTTGGTCCATTTTTATTATGACCTTAGTGAAAATTCCTATAGCTCCTTCCAAGAAGGGGCTTGCATCTTCACCCCCCTTCTGACTGGACTTACTGCTGTATGAAACTAGGGTTTTTAAGCACCATAATCAAAGGGGAACCTTGATCAGAGGCACAAATCAGGGGAGCCATTAGAATAGTCTACACACCAACATAAATGTCAGAAATGGGAAATGTACTTACAATTTGAGCTTGTCTTTTTGCCTTTAGGAACTTGGAATCACCCAGTCATGACCATGTCCACTCACCCTGTGAACAGCAGGTGTGCTGCTCACAAGATGGATCACTTGATAGTGAACATCATCCGCGAAGGGGGAAGTAGTAGGAGAAGGGAAAACAAAACACACTGCCCTTCACTTCCCTCCCTGTTCTGGATAACTGAGCTTTAGACATTCCTATTTATGATTTCAAAACTGTTGGTTTATTTAAGAATATTTGGTATATTGAAGTAAAATGGTGATACACCCACCAAATTGCAACGTATTACCAAAGTCTAATGATTCCAGATAGTGCTGAAGAAATAGCGTGGGATGGCAGGTGATGGAATATTTTCCAAATAGGAAGTCAAACTGAAGAAAAACTTGGATTTGGTTGTAACTGTGACTCTTCTTTGTGTACACTTTCCTTGAATACTCCACAAACAGACAGAAAAGGTGTGTGTGTGTTTTTGGTTTTTTGCTTTTAGTTAAAATGTTGGAATGAAGCTTTTGCTTTCAGCGAACAGAATTTTACATTTTTATTTAGAAAATCTGCAGTTCACACTGCATAGGCTGTGCACAGATGTTACAGCAATGACACCAATATCCGAACCTAGATTGACATTGACATTGAAGATTTCTCCATATGATTTTCTTCCTTGACATTGAAGATTTCTCCATATGATTTACTTCATTAGACAGCTCATTGTGAGGAAAGTCTATGAATGGATGTGAGGAAAAATCAGAAGACCTAACCACATAGAGGAGATGGAGGATTGTATTCTAGAAGGGACTTAGCCCATGAATGTACTGGCTCAGGTTATTCGTAAGGCAACACATTTAATGTGACAGAAGAAATTGAAAAAGGTATTTCTCACAACACCATTATACCCTTGTTTCTTCATTTCTATTTTGTGTGCACTGTTGTTGGTAAGTAGTCTTGTTTAATCGCTTGATGTGCTCTTGCTTAATCTGTGATTAAACTTTCCAGCTCTCACATGAGACCAAACTTCAGAGTGGTCCTTATATGTGTGGCACAATCACTTTCATACATAACTCATAGAATGTACATGTGCAGATAAGAATTTCATGCATAAATTGAATTGCTCAGCGTGAACCTGTCCCTTCACCCATGAAATCAATGAGTGTTTTGTCATGGTAATCTTTCTCTGTCTGATTACTAGACATGAAACCCCATTTACTCCTTGAGCAAGTTGTAGAAGATCTACTGTGAAAGCTCTTTGAGGGTTGTTCTGGTGATTTGGTTTTATTCAGACCAAACTTTGAAACTGCTAATGTCTCTACAGGCCTCAGTGTGGCTCCAATGAGTTCTCAACACAGCTTTCCTCTGATGAAACTATCAAAATATTTTCCTTGAGCTTTGCTGACTTTGGCTTTCCTGGATCCTCCTGACCTATAAGAGAAGAGGCACTATTGTACAAGGATAGGGATGAGCACAGGTTTCTGGCCTAGCAGGTGGAAATTGAGAGAGGTGAAATTTTAGAACAAAATCTTTTTTCACCTGGTTTAAAAAAATTTGAGAGAGAGATTTTGGTCAACTCAAGAATTTTGTGTTGATTTGGGTGAATTGCTTCAGTCAAGGGGCACAGGGAGGAATTCCGAAAAGTAGTCATATTTCATTTTAACATTTTCAAAATAACATTTAGACTCTTTGAATTAATTTTCAAATGAAAAGTTGTTTCAACTTAATTTTGATTACCAAAAATAAAGAGAAAACTCAAAATAGAAACAAAATGTTTTGTTTTGGGTTGAACCTGAAGTATTATCTCCCCTTTTTCAAATCTTGAAATGTCATATTTTTGGGTTGATCCCAAACAATTTTTTAATTGCCAGAGAACAAAAAATCAATTTATTCACAGAACTCTAAGTGGCAGGATTGCACTGTTTAGCGTACCAAACTAGGAGAGACACCATCTTCAAGGGCCTTACCCATTGAAATCTATAGTAGCCTTTCCATTGATGTTAGTGGGCATTGATCAAACCCTAAAAGCTTCCTGTATGGAGCTAGCGTCACAGGGGCAATTGTTTTCTGCCTGAGATGAATGCTATAAACAATTCCCAATTAAAAATGAATTCATTTTTCCCACTGAAGCCAGAATCTTGCAAGGTGCCGAGCACTGAGGCTTTGAGTTAGCAGACAACTGTTTTGGTAATTTTTCCCAGTGCACCAAATTCTTAGGTGAGTTCTATTTAGCTCTGGATTAATAATAATAATTTAATGGACCTAATAAATTTTGGGTTTCTGATAAAATTGAATTATTTTCACTATCATCTGAACTAATCCTTTTCTAATATATGCACTCCTAGCCAAAATCCATCATTTTGCTTTGTGACTACTTTAGAAGCAGTTTGTGAAGTAAGTTAAACTTTAAACCCAGTACCAGCAGTCAATGAATTCCATCTAGTGTCTTAACTTTGAACTTGAGCATGTATTTTAAAACTGCCAATTTAAAAAAAAATCCTCTTAGTACAGCCCAGAAAAATGTTCACCATAAGGGGATATGAAAATTATTTAGACTAAAGTCAAAGCAACAATTTAACATCCTTTTGTGTACACAAACACTCTTCTGAAAGTCACAAATCATAGCAGCTTGATGTACGAAGTCATTTTAAATGCTACTTACCTAAAGCCAGGAGATGAGAAACATGTGGCAGACCTTTTCTTGCAAAAGTTCAGGGATGGGAGGGGTGAGGGAGAGGATGTTTGCATCTGTCCGAGGGCCTAAAAATACTCTAAAAGCCGACAGTTCACTTAAATCATTAATCCTACACTGAAGACATTTCCACACTTTAATGGACTGCAATTAAACTCAATATTTCTTAATACGAGTGTCAGGTGTTTTCAGCAGTGGTGCAAATGACTGCTTTGAGCTATAATTCTGAAGGAGAAGGCATTTAGTCCAGGCTCATTTGAAGAGCCAAACATAAACAAGAGCGCATAATTTCATCTGCTTTTTGGCAATTTGTTGTTCCTTTTAGGTTCTCTTTCCCCGTTTGTCTTGTGGACACAGTTTGCAGGAAATGTCAGCCTGTGTGATTGATAGCATGAGATTGGATGTACTGACTTCATGCTTTCATAAAGCAAGACAGCTGTTGGGAGAAAACTTTTCCTTCAAGAGCTGGAAAGGTTTAAATTTTCCATCTCTTTGACTATTTGGCCTGATGAGGACTGGGTTTTACCAGACGAGTAAATAAAAAGATGGCTTAGATGTACTACAAGATCATTCAAGTGATCTTTAAATAGCAGTTACGGGAGAGAAAACAAAACAACTCCTATGCATTTGGAATCTGCTTTAGCGAGCACTAAAGTATTATGCTTGAGTTCTCCAAAATATCTTATAAAGCAGTATCTAAAAAAGGCTACCTCTAATAACGTGACTTTACAACGCAAGCTTGTCACATGCCAGGAAACAATGAAAATGATTTACTTTAATTTCCCAGTTGTCAACTGGCTTGCAGCGGTTCTGACAATTTGGCATTATCCCAAAGTACTATGGTATATACTTGTAACTTTTTTTTTCTAGCTAAGACCAGACACATTGGTTCTATTGTAATTATTTGTTACATTTTTTGGATAAGTGAATCAAGCATATTTACCGTCATGGCAAAAATCATCTTTAAGTAGAGGGGCAATGCATATGCCTTCTAAATTTATTTTAGAATTCTACCTATGCTCTATTTTGTTTTGTAAAGCATTAATTTCTGAAGCTGCATATTGTTGACAGATCAATTAATTTTGATCTGATTTTTTTTAATGGTGCATTTTGAGGCCAATTATCTGGTGGGTTTTTTTTAAAATAAAAACATAATTTGACTCAACTAACTTAAATTAGGGTTGTACGTCCACTCATCCTGAAAGTCTTTGCCAGATCTTTATTTCAACTGGACATGGGCCAGAACCAAACCTCAGGAACTGAACACCCCCAAACTCTGGAGAAGATTGGATCCAGGTTGCATTTTTTCAAGTCTGAGCCAGGTTCTAATTCCTGTTCAGTCTAGCATTTTAGACCCAGACCCGTCACTGCAATATGTGGTAGTTCTTGCTCAGAAGGTACTAACAAGGTTTCCCAGACTAGACTGGGCCTAACCTTAAATGGTCTCTGACAACATGTTAACTCTATGCTGAGCCATCTGTTCCACCTTGTATGTAGATGTGATACTGAGTACCTTTCCTACACTTTCCTGAGGAAGAGCTCTGTGTAAGCTTGTCTGTCACCAACAGAAATTGGTCTAGTAAAAGATATTACTCCTCCCAACTTGTCTGTATTTTAGACCATTTATCAAACTATGCTATCCTATAGCATTCAAGTAATGTATCATGAGCAAACATTACAACAATTTTTTTTATAGTAGTATAAAACATGGGCAGGTCCTGGCTATTGATCATCAAGGAACCTTTGCTAGCTAAGCGCCTTGCTAGCAAGAACTGTTTAAATGCGGTCCTGCCTATCATCATATGAACTGTAGTCTTGATGGAGCTTACTCTGTATTGATGCTCACTGAGGGTCCACATTTCAAGAGCCATTTTGTATCCCTGAGACACCTGGCAGGCTGCTCCAAAGGGAATGTGGAGTGTTAGAACATATCAGGATCCCATTTCTGGTCCCCATCCCAGCATAAATACCACATGATGTTGAGTGAGCAGGAGCGTGGAATGCATTACTGGGCCCGTCCCCCCATTCATTAATGCTGCCATTCTGTACTCTGTCTCTTGCTTCTCAAGAGTCATAAGTTCATGGCAAAATACTTAAGGGGAAAGAAAAAAATGTTTATAAAATCATGATTATAAGAAAATTTGACATTCCAGCAAATCCTAGAAGACCTCAAATAACTCTTGAGAGGGCTTAGGAACCAAACTGAAATAGAAGCCATTACGTAGAGCAGACAAAGCATGGCATTAACTGCTCTGGGATACATTTTGTAGTACTTTTAAAGTAAGAAGATATCAAGGAACAATTTGGGTCACTTCATTCAGATCCAGTAAACATTTCCATAATTACTAATCATCAGTGCCGCTTCTCAACTGTGTCTGGATGCTGGCAACAATCTAATCACTTACAAAAATATACAATCTCGACCTCCTCCAATTATCATGATTGTACAGAACTGGAAAAAAGCCAGTCTATATTAGCCTCATACAACCACCCTATTGTTGGACATTTGAAGGCCTTAATCATTGGCTCATATATAACTGAGAATCTCATCTTTATTTTTTTGCTAACACAGAGAGCAGAGTGCCTGCCCATCCGGAGGGTCATGCCCACCCCTCGTATAATGTCTACTAAAATCAGTAGTGTTACATTAGGGGGGAATCTGACCCTTTGCAGTGCTATGGTGGGTTGTGGTTGCATGGCAATAACCAAGGCTCCAGCAGGTAGCGATGTATTTTTGACACACACACCCCTTCCACTATCTTCACAAAATCCATCCTGCTCAGGGAAATGCTTTACTGTCCATATTTGTATTGCAGCGGTGACTAGAGACCTGAACTGAGATTAGGCCCCCATTGCGCTAGATGCTGTACAGACCCATAGTAAGAGACAATCTATGCCCTGCCCTATTTATAATCTAAATAGCAAAGACCGACAAAGGGTATGAAGGCAAACAGAAGTGAACAGACTTGCATGAAATCGCATAGCAAGTCAGGGGCAGAGGCAGGAGTAGAACCCACATCTCCTTAGTTGTAGTCCAGTGTCCTAACTACTGGAGTAAGCTGCCTATTTACTGTGCTGGCTGACTGGAACAAGTTCCTCTCCATTTACTAGAATAAAAAACTACAAATAAAATACTCCTAATGACAGCAGTCAACCAATCACAACCAAAGTACAAACAAATCTTGCAGAGGAACAAAAGAACTAAATCTATTTCTAATATAGAAATGTAGCAGGCACATGTTAATAATTAACTTTTACTTTTTTCTAGTAGTAATAATGCCCTACAGTGGTTTCTTGGCACTGAAACTATCCCATGTAGGTAGGCATTAATATTGTGCTCATCACGCTGTTCTTTGAGTGCCAGGTGAGCGGAAGTTTTCAATTAGCTTTTTAAGTAGTTATTGGTTCAAATGACATCTTAACTAACCTGGCTGTGTTTGCCTGTCAGTCTTTGTTGGGATATTGACACTGTCACACTCAAAGTTGAGTTGACCCTCATCTAGGTTCAGAAGGAAGCTCGTGATTGCTCTAGAAACGTTGTGTGGTCACAGGGGTGAATGGAAGTCTTCTCTTCAGCAGAATGAGGGGAGCCTCATGCACATACATCTGCAGCAGCGCTGGTGTTGAACCCTAGCAAAGCTGCATCTTGAGAGTGTGGGATGGGCCAGGTGGAAGCCCTGTTTTCCCTCCATCAGCTGTTCCCAGTTTCATTTCAAAATATATAAATACCTACCAAATATTGTTGAAATTATCGTTTGTTATATAGTTTTACTCTGCCAAGAACTGGATTCTGTAGTTGTCCTTTATTCCCTAAATTGAAAGGAACGAGGGTCAATGAAAAATAAATAATTTCCATTACTGTAGCACCAGGACCCTGTTGTGCTAGGCACTGTACAAACACAGAACAAAAAGACAGTCCCTGTCCCAAAGAATTTATATTCAATCTAAGTAAATAATCCTGTGGCTATGTGCGCACCCTAACGAGAGAGAGGCTTCTTGGGAGTCATATGTATAATGGGTGAGACTATAAATTCACTGATATTTTAAATGAGGGACACAAGTCCTAGAAAGTTAAATACACAATAAAATGGGTTATGTCCTATCCTGTGCTCCTTACCTGGTCAAATCTTTCATTGAACCCGAAAGGTCAGATTCTGATCTCTGTTAGGCCAGTGTAAAGCAGAGCCCTTGGCCAATAGGAGTTATGCCTCAATAAAGAATGCAGAAAGTGAATGAAGAGTGCAGGATTTGGCTTAGTATATTTATTCACAGTAATTCTTCTAGAATTATGGGATGGGCTAACATCAGTAGAGGATGGTGTATTGATTTTTACGCCTTGTCTACCCAGCAGAAGCTTTAGCAGTATAGTTATGCTGGCAAAACCCTCTAGTAGAGGGGCAATATACATAAACACCAGTAGTTCTCCACCTCACCAGTGACATTAGCTATGCCAACAGAAGCACTCTTCTGTTGGGCTAGTTGCAGCTACACCAGGGATGGTGCTGACATAGCTGTTGGCCAGCACACTTCTAGCTGATATAGCAGAGGTAACAGAGTCCTGTGGCACCTTAAAGACCAACTATAAAGTATTGAAGCATAAGCTTTCGTGGGCTAATACCCACTTCGTCGGATGCAAGCAGTGGAAGTGTCCAGGGGCAGGTATAGATAAGTAGGCAAGTCTTGCCTCCTCCCTGGACTGCACATGTCCAGGTGAGAACGCAAATTCTGAACCTGTCAGTCTCGTTGGGTGATAGGGAATTCTAACTCTTGCCTACTTATCTATACCTGCCCCTGGACACTTCCACTGCTTGCATCCGACGAAGTGGGTATTAGCCCACGAAAGCTTATGCTTCAATACTTTATAGTTAGTCTTTAAGGTGCCACAGGACTCTTTGTTACCTCTGCTATTCCAGACTAACACGGCTACCTCTCTGATTCTAGCTGATATAGCTATGCTGGAAAAAACTTTGTAGTGTAGACAACCCCTGACTTTTCATGATGGGGAAAGATTCCTTTATCATGCAATTTTATTTAGAAAAAAGATCAGAGTGTGCAAAGGTAAATGTAATGGAGAAAGTCTGGTAGCACAGCCTAATCTGGGTAAGGAGCAACCTTTTTTCTCGTTTTAGTACAGTGTGTTTTCAGGTGACTCCCATGTTACAGCAAGTGCTCTAAATAATTATGTTTTAGTATGTAATTTACCCAGGGCTAACAAAAAAACAGCTTTCCCCTTCACAATATTTAAGACAATCATTTCAAAGAACATTGAACAAACTCTTAGTTGGAAGTGTTCAAGTGTTTTAAAACCTGTGTGGGTTGTTCTTTCCCTGCTGATGCCATTTACCTATTTCACAAAGAGAGGTGGATTAGCGGGAGGGTGAAAAGTGCCAGGATATCCTACACAGGGAATATGATAGTAGTAAGGGAAAACCTTTTAAGAAGCTCCTCCCTGGACTGCACATGTCCAGGTGAGAACGCAAATTCTGAACCCGTCAGTCTCGTTGGGTGATAGGGAATTCTAAATAACATGTCCTACTCAGGGCCGGCGACAGGAATTTTGGGGCCCCGTACCCAGATCGTGCGGCCCCCCCCCGGCCATTCTCCCGCCTCCCGCGGGGCCCCCCAGTCTCCCGCCGCCCGCGGCCCCCCCCGGCCATTCTCCCGCCGCCCGCGGGGCCCCCCGGTCTCCCGCTACCCTCGGTTCTCCCGCCGCGCGCGGGGGGCCCTAGTCTCCTGCCGCCCGCAGCCCCCCCCCACCCCGGCCATCTCCCGCCTCCCACGGGCCCCAACCCCCGCATATGCTTTGGCCGCCTGGCCGGCCAGGAGAAGCAAAGGGAGGCGGGGGGAGGCTGCTGGGTGCCGGGGGAGGGGGCTGATGAGCGCTGCAGCGGCTGCCCGAGCCGCGCCTTGCTCACAGCCCCGGCGACAAGCGGGTACAGCTGCATACCGGGCCAACCCCGGACTTCAGGGGGCCCCCCTGAAGTCCGGGGCCCGGTACAGCTATACCCGTAGTACCCCCCTGTCGCCGGCCCTGGTCCTACTTGAGCATTGGGCCATGATAGTAGATTCATGAACTCTACCAGATCAGCTAATCCCATGGTTTTCTAAGGAACAGAATGCTCTTGTGCATGCCAAAAGTTTAACCTTTTGTGCCCATATTGCCAAAGCAAATAGCAGGTGCATACATTAAAAAACCAACACCAAAAATAAATCTCCTGTCAGAAAACTCCATCTAACCTGTGAGGCAAGGGGGTTGGTTTGGAGGAAACCACACGTTCTGTAACGTATTGGCCCATCTAGGTTTAGTGATGATGCATCTTTGTTTTTGCAATTACATATAGTCCGAGTCAAATGCTGCAGTCCTTACTCAGCCAGAGATCCCATTGACTTCAACCAAAGACTTCATGGTGAGTTGGGCCCTATGATGGGTTTAGCTTTCTACTCAGCAACAGTTTTTACTATCCACAATTGTGTAACTCGGAGCATTTAAGAGGAACCCATTCATCAGGAGACTTTAAAAGCACTTTGCATTACTGGCTGTGGTATTACTGGATGTTTAAAAATCACACTGTTGGCAAATAGTTAGCTTGCGCGGTACTGAAGCCATATTTGAAATGTCAGGCCATATTGTTAACTCTTAGAGGGCAGCAACCAGTTTTTCTTGTCATCCGGTGCAGAAATTGGATAATATGTATGCAAAAGAGTTCCCTTGGGTTTCTCTCCCAGATAGTGGGTGACCTTGGCTATTCCCAGTTAGACTGGTGACTCATGCACAGGCCCCAGTTCCTTACTACTTACAAGGGAGCCTTCCCCTTTGTGGGCCCTTTTAAAGTCCTTTTTGAGGGAGGATCTAAAAGGAATGTTAAACGCCCCAGCACATCTGAGAATAACTTCTTCCTGGGGCCCCATCCAAAGGGAAAAGGCCAACAGTACTGCCAATAATGCAGCGTCTGTGTAATGGTTTCAAGGAGTCCCTCTGGCTGGGCTGCTGAATCAGGTGGGCACCAACAGGCTTACCCTGGGAGTTTGCTGGGTCAGGGTGCAGATCTCTTGGATGGGCCTTCCCCCTATGGCTTCAGAAATTGTTCTAACAGTTGCCTACTCAGGGTGATCTTTCCCCCCAAGCTAACTGCACTTCCCTCCTTTGTAAAGGCTGCTGCCTCCCATACATGATTGGGAGGGGTGGGGCTAGCCTTCTACACTAGGCCTCTCTGGCATCGTCCTTATCAGTGTGGGGTCTGTACACCCTGTCCCAGCATGCCTTTCTGTTCGGGTTGATTGGATATTGGTAAGTCACCACAGGAATTGTACGCAAGTAAAATGTCAGACTCTAAGAGAAAGAATAGGAGAATTTTACTTGGGGCAAAGAATACACAGAAAGTGCACTTTCAACTAACTCATTTGAGAGTTTGCATTACAAGGAAAATGATCTTTCTATTCTAATAGTCTAGCCATCAAAAACTAGGCTTTCCTATTCTACTGGACTCACCAGAAAGGTTTTCAATGATTGGGTTGATGTGCTAATAGAAAAGAACTCTAGTTTTTTGCCAGAATCACTAAGGGCTAGAAAGTCGCTGCCCTTCTTGTAGACCTAAGCAATAGGTGATGCACAGGTGCACTGCACCATGAGAAGCCCACAGAAGAAATTAAGAGTCACAATGCCTTCCTTAAATTGCCCCTTTGCCTTTGGAGGGAAGCGGTCTGCTACTGCCCCCTCTCTTGTCTTCATGGATTAACACATTGCATGGAGTGGGGCGGATAGCAGTTCCATGGAACTTCACTCCCTGCTCATGTATAGACCAGCAATGAAGGGAAGCCAGAAATACACAACCTTTCTCTCCTGTGCAGCTGTGTTGTACAAATCACAATCTTTCCCGAAAAAGACTAAAATGCTCTTTGGAAATAAAAGCTTCCTTTTTAATGGGTGAGTTAGACAGAAAACTAAACAATGTACAACAAAAGGCTAGAGACTATGTATTTGGGTTAATTTGCTTAAAGTTCTGCTAAACTCTTTTTGGGATACCCGGACAAAGCATTTGTAAGCCAGACTTTTTTTTAAGCAAAAGCACTTAATACAGTTGGGCTCCAGTCCTGGCAGGGGCCTTGGGGCTACTGTTGCCAGGCGAATCAGTAATAGTAATATGGGAGATACTGTGCATTCAGTGGCAGTAGAACAATTCTGCCACATATTCAGGGGAACCAGAATATCTGTGATTGCTTCAGCCTTTTGAAAATGAATTCATCTTTGTTTCTACTGTTTGGATAGTCAGGCAAAGGAAATTCAACACGCCAGTGAAACTGTATATGTATTAGTATAGCTTGCTAAAGCTTTTAACACAAAAGCAGACTCGACAAACCCCCCAGTCATACTAACTTGACATGGTGGCATGATAAGTTGACTTTGACGTATTCATTGTATAAGAGTAAAGAAGCTGGATATAAGCTTAACCAGGATCATGTGTTTCTTTACAAGCTAGGTTTCTCTATTTTGTTTGCGGGGGCTAGATACTATCTCTCATTCTTTTCACTGTGTGCATCCATTATGTGTCACCTGTTGCTTGACATGACTCTTGAGCAGAAATGAGCTAGAAAAAAAGAAATGGATACAGCACCTTTTTATTGTGCAGTTAAAAAAGAGGTTGAGAGCTCAATGGTATTCAAGAGGTCTGAACATCTTTTTATTATTATTAAGAGGTTACTCAAAATCTCATTCATTTTCTGGGATTCTCTCATCTGTTTCTTTGGAGACTCACAACTACATTTTTGTCTGTGTAAATTACACACAATTTGTTCACAAAAAGGTATCTTGGAATGTTAAATAGGCATAATAAATAATGAGGATACTTATGGCACAGTAAAACTCAGATAATCTGAGATACTGGGCAGCTCTTTAAATTAATGCAAGAGTGTGATATAGTGTATCATGCAAATATTTTTGGGCTCGATTTGTAATAGCCCTTATTTGGTCATTCAAAGGGTCAGTAGAGAGTAAGACCCTCCTTTTACTTCTCTGTTAATATTGCTCCCTGGTGCAAGCCAGTGGTCTTGGAGAAGGTGGTGAGAAGTGGGAGGAACCTTGGCTCCCTCTCCCCTTAGTCGCTGGCCAGAGTAGCTGGTTAGATGCACAGAGCGGGTAAATTGCTCCATGGAAAGGGGAGTGAATAAACATAATTATCCCTCAGAATAAAGTGGGAGCAGGGGAGAAATCGTGACTCTTAAAGCCACTATTTATTCTCAGTTCTGTGCCTGGGGTGGTACAATTACATGCTGTCTCTTACATAGGGTAGATGTGCATTCTACCCATATAGGTATATAATTACAATAATAGTGGTTTTATAGAATACTATTATAGAAATGTAGGTCTGGAAGGTACCTCAAGAGGCCACCTAGTCCAGCCCCCAACACTGAGGCTGGACCAACTATGTCTAGACCATCCCTGACAGGTGTTTGTCTCACCTGTTCCTAGGAAAACTCCAATGATGGGGATTCCATAACCTACCTTGGAGGCCTGTTCCAGTGCTTATCATTAAAAAGTTTTTCCTAATCTCTAACCAAAATCTCCCTTCCTGAAGATTAAGCCCATTATTTCTTGTCCTACCGTGAATGGGCATGGAGGACAATTGATCACTGTCCTCTTGAGAGCGGCCCTTTAACATACTGAAAGACTATTATGAGGTTTTCTTTTCTCAAGATTAAACATGCCCAGTTTTTTAACCTTTCCACATTGGTCATGTTTTCTAAACCTTGGATCATTTTTGTTAGTCACCTTGGGACTGTCTCCAATTTGTACATATCTATGTCAGTGTGGCACTCCGAGTTGGACACAGTAGTCCAGCTGAGGCTTCACCAGTGCTGAGGAGAGCAGGATAATTATCTCGTGTATCTTACAGCTGGCACTCCTGTGAATATACCTTTTTTTCTTAGATGCAGCACATAGTGGACTCATATCCAATGTGATCCACTCTCAACTTCTTGATCCTTTTCAGCAGTACTACCAGCTAGTCAGTTATTTCCCATTTTGTAGTTGTGGGTTTGATTTTTTTCTTTCCTAACGGTAGTACTTCACATTTGTCTTACTGAATTTCATCTTGTTGACTTCAGATCATTTCTCCAATTTTATCAATATTTTGAATTCTAATCCTGTCCTCCTTAGTGCTTAGAACCCCTCCCAGCTTGATGCTATCTGAAAATTTTATAAGTGCATGCTCCACTCCATTATCCAAGTCATTAATGAAAAAATTGAATAGTATTGGATCCAAAATAGACCCCTGCAAGATCCCACTAGATGCATCCTTCCCTTCTCCACTCCCAGTTTGACAGAGAATCATTGATAACTTTGAGTATAGTCTGCCAGCCAGTTTTGCACTCCCCTTATAGCAATTTCATCCAGGCTATCTTTCCTTAGTTTGCTTATGAGACTGTCATGTGGGACTGTGTGTGAAAAACCTTACTAAAATTGAGGTAGATCACACCTACTGCTTTCCTCCTGACCACTAGGCCAGTAACCCTGTCAAAGAACCAGTAGATCTCAAACTGCTTCATGGTCATTTAATGTATTTATCCTCACAACAACTTTGGGAAGTAGGGAAGGGTTGCTATTCCCATATTCCAGAGTGGCTAAGGGAATTGCCCAAGTTCACAGAGAAAGTCTTAGTTTACTTTTATTCACATAAAACTATGGCCCTTGCCATTGCTGTCAAGCACCCTTCAACTCCACGTTACAGCCATCTTAGTATTTACCTGTTGGGATGGACCATTGAGGAGGTGGTAAGTGTCAAATATTTGGGCAGTAAATAGACAAGTGCGGAGGATGCTTAAAAGATATGGACACTAATATAAGAGCAGCTGATTTCATGTTTTGGGCCTGTCAGAGGTCTCTGTGGGGATTTTGTGACATCAAACTTGTATGAAGGTGCAAATTTATAGACCCACAGTTACACCGTGTCTGTTGAAACTTGGCCATGGAGGAAGGCTGGCACATACCAGACTGACATTTTTGATTCTTGTCTTCATCAGCTGCTCCATATTATCAGTGGTAAGACACGGTCAAAAATAACAATATCTGAAGCTGAATCCAGCAACTGCCTACATCACCACTGGCTTCGTTTCGATAGATTTTTTTTTCATATGGAAATATTATTAGACTGTAAGACCAACAAATTCTATAATGTGTGTACCAAGGAATGCTGCTACATGGCCAGAGATCATGTGGGCTCCAAACGTTTCAGTGGTGTGGAAAGATTGCCAAAGATGGACATAAATTAAATATCCAGCCAGACCACCTAGATCAATCTGCGTGGTGCTTGATCTGAAAGGAAGCCAAATCTTTGGGATTTTCCTTGGTGATGAAGACACAGGAAGTCTATCACATAGTAGGGAATTGAAATGTATTGCCAAATGATGACACCATTTGTGTAGGTGGTAGACAATTTTTTTACAATTTTTTATTTCTACAAACTCTTTTTTTCTTACTATTTGAGACATTAAAGGGCTCTGTTCTCCTCTTGATTAAACGGCATGTGTTTGGGGGTAAGGAGGTACCCATTTAACTGATCTCAAAACTAGTTGTTCCCTAAACTTTTAGAAAAAGAAAATCGAGGGATCCTATTTCTCCTCTAGGTATATGGATAGAATCACGGCTCACTTAGCTTACCCTTTTTGTATAAATAGATGAGATTCTTATATGGGGCAGACTGATTGACTATTTAACACAGTTCCATGGACCTGCTGTATTAAAAAAAGAATTTAAAAGTTTGGGTTCAAGAAAAATAGTCATAGCTGCATAGGAGGATGGATGTGTTCTAGGCCATGTTCATGTTGGTTCTGTGTCTTGTGCAGAGATCTTTACACCCAAAATTCCTATTCCATGAGTTGAGAGCTTGAAGGAGCTGGTGATACTGCTGTGAACCATATGTTCTAGTCTAATACACTTACGTCAATGCCAACAGCTGAGTGCTTTAATTTGTTTAATCGTTTGTGCAATAGATCCCCTGGGATTGCTTCTCCTCTGTTATCTGGGTGTAGATCAGGAGTAACTCCGCTATGGTCAGTGGAATTATACCAATATAAAACAGATTGAAATTCAGACAGTCTAGCTTCAAAGTGAATAGTCTTTGGAAAAACTTGTTCACCCACATAATACTGTTTTTTGAAAAATAAATCAGATCCTATCCATCAGATTTTACAGATATTTCTAGGGAGGCTATCCCATTACCTTAGTTGGAAGGAGTGACATAAAATCTGTGATATATAATTTTCATATCTGCTCAGACTTGTGTGCAGTTTTTATTGCAGTCTTAAATCACATAAAATAGCTATCCCCATAAGTAATTCTGACATAGAATTTTATGTATGAACCAAGGCACAGTACATAAAGAATAGGTGATAAAATATTACACCAACATTCAGAAATTAAAATACTGACTTTTTAAACAGCTGGCTTAGCTGTCTTTTTCTGCTGGAGTATGTAGTAGTAATAAAGGATTAGCATAACTAACAAGAAGTCTTAAATTATTTAATTCCCCAAATGAGAGAACTCAGTACCCAACATATAGAACATCATTCAGCATAAGAATAATTTTCTATAAAACAATTTGTCTCTATGTTCTCTCATACACAGGAGATAAAACTCTATCTGATGATGAATTTAGGACCCTTTGGAAAATGAGATTTGGGAGAATTTTTATGGTTTTTTTTTATAGCTCCTACTTTTTAGAAGTAGTTTTTAAGCTTTTATGATTTTCATTAATTGTTAGAATTTGAAAAATTCACAGAAAATGGGAGATAAATTGTCCTCTCGCCAAGATTACCACCAATTCAGCAGGGAGGGGGGGAAAGAGGTGGGATAAAATGTCCTGTACATAAATCGATTACTTAAAACGTTTAAGAAAGCGACCAAGAGGTTGCTTACAGTGCAATGAAAAGCTAAACTAAAACTCTGGGCAGTGAAACAGAATGACTAAAACAGCCATAAAGAATTCACATAATACTGCAAAATAATGCAATATTACAGGGAAGAAGACCAAAGGTCAGCTGAAAGGTCAGCAAATTAAAGCCTTGGAAAAGCCAAATACAAGCAATAGCATTGGATGAAAAAAATTTGTGCAAAATGTGTGGTTATAACCGAGACTTGGTGTGCATAAATTTGGGGTTCATGCCAATTCAAAAAAAACCTGTGTTCATTTTGGGTTGGATGTTAAACAAAACATCAGGATCTAGACTGTATGGGAAGGCAACACTTATAGTTTCTCCCTGCTGGGCTGAGCCTAAATGGCTACCTCTTCTTATCACTCAGAGTCCACTGCCCCTGGTTCCTCCCAGAATTCTGCATTTTCCAACCCCCAAGAGTTTCCCCCAACCTTTGATTTCTTTGGGTGAGGGAGCTTTCATTGCCTTCCAGCAGGTTCTTCAGTGGCGCATGCTAGATTGACATTTCCCCTCAGTCGACCTTCTGGGAAAGGGTATATTAGGTAACGTCTGGTTCAATTCTTGTTCATAACATCATCTAGCTGTGGGCTAGGCAGCATCCTCCCTTCGTCCCTCTCAGATGTCAGAGCAGCACTACATTTGGTTGGAAGGAGTGTGGGGGGAAGGATGTGCGGGAGGAAGGATGCTAAGTGTGTCTGGAAGGAACACACTGGAGCATGTTTCTAGTTGACTAAAATAATTTGTAAACTAAAATGATTTTAAGGGTTAGGGGACCTTGTGAACATATTCAGGGCCTAATTCTCATTACATTAGAGCCCTTTATGCCACTCTTGACAGTCTAAAGGGGCCTTAAAGCAGGGTTTTGGGGCAGAGCCCAGAGCTGTAGCAAGGAGCAGTGGAGCTGCAGGTTTTTGCCTGGAGCTGGAGCAGTCTCGGAGCACCACTTAAAACCCTGTGTTACAGTGAATGTAAATGTAAAGGGGTGTGTGTGCATAAGAAACAGGCTCCCAGAAGTAGTGACAGGGTGAACACTGCTGCATTCTGGAGCAGGTGAGGTCTTTTTCTTGAAACATTGTGGGGAGTCCAACTTTACAGCTCATTCTTTTCATAAAGTTAAAATTCTCTTGAGTGCTGGAGCATGTTATTTTCTTCCAGCTGGTTTGCTGGCAGACTGTGTGACCTTTTTTTATAGAGCTCTAGGAAGCAGGAGGTAGGAGGAAGTTCTTCTATCCCAAAACGTCACTTACCTTTTTCCTCCTTTTAAGTTTCCTTCTGTGGTGAGAATTGTTTCTGCACCCAGGTTGCCTTTTGTGTCTTTCACTCTACCAATGCAGGGAATAGAAGTTCGACAGCTGTGTTCTGCAAACAGGACTATAGGACATAATGACTAAATTCTTACAACCCAAGTTAAAACCCATACATTAAACCTTAATACTCTTGATAGCAGCATTGACCCCTTCTAACTTCTCTGCCCAGGTACAAAGTGTATGTTGCACAAGAACCACTGCCCTAATGCAAGGTGGTGATGCTATTTGATAATACAATAATCTAAACCAAACCAAGACCAACACATTAAATTCAACGTCTGCTGCAGAACTGGAAGCATCGTCCACATCATTTCATATACAAGGTGTCGCAACTTGTCCCATAGGTGACTGTTACTGTGCTTAGGAAGGACATGGCATGGCATATTAAATTAAACAAATATGCTGTCCTTTCTCACAGCTGGATACAGATATTCAAGGGACTACTGTGATTTCCTTTAATACTTAACATTAAATTAAGGCTGAATGATAAATTTGGAAAAAGGGTCCATTCCCACTCATCCACCCATTTGTGGATCATGTGTGGATACAATGTAGGATAAAATCCTGTAATCAAATAAACAAACTACAAAGAGGGAGGAAATGTTCTGATGTTGATTTACATTTAGTGCTAGATTATCTTCTTTCCTATCTGTCTGCCTGTCAAGTGCCTTCTTGCAAATGCTAGGCATGTTGCTGGTATATAGACTTCTGTTGGCCCACTCAGGTAGTTAAAGTGCTTTGCTGGATTGGAACCAGAATGATCAGCTCCTTCTCTTAGGCTAGTATTCTCAGACTCTCTCCTTCTATGCTTCCCTCCATGTGGTGGATGGAACTCAAATAATTTCTTCTCTTGCTGCTGCATCCCCCCATCTTCTCCCCCTCCCCCCCAAAAAGAAAGGTGTCCTGTTCTGTGCATCATAAGACAGTCTGTGGCAGGTTTTCTGTATTCTGTATTTTTTAGTGAGTAATATTTTTTTTTTTAGTTCTCAAACAGTTGGCCCTGTCCTCCAATTCCCCCTGCCCCTGGTCACTTGCCCAAGTTCTCCTCCTCCTCCTCCTCCTCTGTGTTCTGTTCTTTGTTTCCCACTGTGAGTTTGATGTTTCTTTTTTTGGCACCAAGTTAGCTCTTCTTCCCTCTTAAAAGGAAATACATAACACCAGTACCAAATGAATACACCTATCTAGATGTACTGACCTCTGCTTTATTCTGTGAATGGACAAGAACCTGCACCACTTTAAAAAGGCTACCAAACCCACAGACCTTGACTGTCTGCTTTTCCCTGTCAGAGTGTTCAAAGCACTCACTTCTGTGCAGCAGATCACTTTGGATGGCCAGCACCAGAAGTTCCAGGTTGTGATGGAGAAGGCCATATTAGGACTGTCTCGTGTGTTTGCATAAGACCTAAATATGTCTTATTGGCAGATATTTCTTTGTGTCTGTTGAAAGCCAGTGAGACAGTTAAAAATAAACCAATGATTGATTAACAAAACAGAAAGACACACATGTTGAAATGTTCCTTCAGACCATTGGCCAGAGCCGTGACATGGAGGCTTTATGGTACCCAACAACACCCTTCCTAACCAGGATCCTGTATGTATGAGCATGCAGGAATTCCTGGATTCCAATCATTCTGGTGAATGGTAACCCATGACAGAACTATCAATGAGTGTTTTAAGTGCAGCTAGCAAGTTGTGTTATCAGAACACGTCGTTGTTATGTTATTACATAGAGCTGTGAAAAATATTTTGATGAAACATAAAACCACCCAAAATACAAAAAAAAATTAATTTAATTTTGAGCTTGAGTGAGTTCAGCTCTGCTGAAAACTTCATTAAGGTTCCTGTACCCATGAAAAATATTTTCAAGCAAAAATTGTCCCCATCCCTTTTTTAGCCAATAAAGTGAAATTTGAGGTAATGCAGAACTGCAAAAAAAATGTAAAATTCTGTGAGACACAAACTGAAGTTTGTACAGCTCTGTCACATCACCATGTAATCTTATGGCAAACGCATCAGTCATGAAATCAGTACTCTGCAAAAGGCTGACATTTGCTACAATATTTCTTTTCCCCTGAGTAAATGGACATTAAAGCAACTTATGTATGTTAAAACATTTTTCTTCTTCAAATACTATGTACTTTCCTGTGAATCGTCACGTTTCACTATATCTGGTATTTCATTATTTCCCATTGTGTGTGTGTATATTTACCTTTTCAATATGTAGCCTGACTAGGCTATGGATAGCTGTTGAGACATATGTCCCGTGTCCACTGAATGTAAAGCTTTTATTGTTACTGTTTCCCAATGTGCATTGCAATGATAAAGACTGCTTGTTCACATAATGGATACAGCTGGTTGGATGTGAGTAGGGGGTTTTGACAATAAAAAGGCATTTGGCTTTTGCTGGGATCCTTGTCAGTAAGATACTCAAAGATGGTTAATTGGACATTAATGTGTCAGATTTTCAACAAAATAACAAGAAATTTGCCAAAAATAAAATTCAGAGGAAACACGCCTCCACATTTTACAACAAAGCTTTGTTTAAAATAGAAGTTTAAAGCAGCTGAAGATTTATGACATGTTGACATAACTGATGGTAAAGGAGTTGGCTGAAGCTATGGGTGTGAAGGTCCAAATGAGAACATCTGCATTAAGAAGCTAATTCTCTTAAACATACTGATCAAAATATTAATGCTACATGTAAACACAAGTGCTTTATCTGACAGTGATTTACATTTAGAACAACTTAATCCAACTATGCACTGCATCTTTATTCATTACCAGCAGCCTTTACTTAACACTTCATGCCCGCTTGCACAGGTGGACAATCTACTCAGAGTGACTATTGTGTTTATGTTATTTTTTCATAAGCTGGGTTTGAAATTTGTCAAACTGCATCATTGTTTAACTATGTGCCAGTCAAAGGGAAATTGCCAGATGGAGCGGCTTTCCCCTAACCTTGCTCCAGGCAATGAAATTACACATAGGCCACAGTCTTATGTCAAGTCTTAAAAAAAAGGCCATGAATAGGTATGACTATGTGCATTCACAAAACCTGGCTTTCTTATGCCACTAATTTTATATGAAGGCTCATGCCAATGGTAAATAAAACTTCATGTCCGTCATGTCACTCATTAACTAGGTGCTCATAATTTATATATTTAAGGTTTGCTTGTCCGCCAAGCAATCAAACAGTAAACCATGTTTTATAGGTGTTAGTGTTTATAGAAACTGTAAATAAATGTCAAACAAAAAAAATCAGGTTTCAGAAAAACGATCAGGGTTAAGTCATTTATCATTGTTCCAACTGGAAAAATCTGAGAACCCACTGGTGCCAAAGCAAATGTTTCCCTGACTTTTTCTAACTTGCAGTTTAAACTACTAGATTGAAGAATTCTATTAGCAAGACTTGATGAAATGGAAAACTTTGCAGATCATATGTTTTAAATGAGCCTCTTGCTTAAAGAATAGGGTAGGTTGGTGGTTCTTACAAAAGCCATCTTTAAAAAATATATATAGATTACTATACCTGAAAGGGAAGGTGAGATAACATGGCTTAGGCAAAAATTACACTTATTAAGAAATGTAGCCAGAGGAAGTAATTTGCAGTAAAGGCTGGAATTTGTGTTTTCTAAGCCTGACCTAGCTGCAACGGGCACTGCCATGTGTTTCATGCCATGCCTGCTGTAGAACTATTTCCTCTGAAACATGTAGAAGAAAGAAACGACAGTACAGAACATGCCATTTGAGTTTGACTGTGGTAGTATTCCATTCCAGCCAGAGCAACTACTTCAGGGAATTGGATAAAGGTACAGTGTTTGTCATGCTGACAGGTGTACATGAACTATGGGCTTACTGCCAGATAGCAGGTATTTTCTGGCTGATTTATCTATATCCTCAAAGTTGTGTATTGCACCAGTTAGTAACATGTAGGCTAAGACTTGTAAAGTACCATGTAATCAAATCAAAGATCCGTTTATCATCTATAGGTACCTTTACACTGAATCTCTATGGCAGCATATGTTATGGAGTCACCATACTGGTTCCAGAGCTCAGGATGTCCCGAGGTTTCCACTTTGGATGTTAAATCTATTATGTGTTAATATCCACATATATATCCATCTTCCCAAAATATACAGCACTTTCTCACTAAGTACCAAATCTTCCTTTAGAATGAAGAAGTAAATCTGAGTGATTTTTTTTGGACTTTCTAATATTTTAGAAATAACCCCTTTTGGAAATTGGGTGAATCTAACCTTTTCCCTCTCTTTCTAGCACAGAGATACCCAGAATGTCATCCATGGCCCAGTGGAGGTCTGGTAGCACCATATTGAGCACCTCTCTGTTCAATTTTTCTCATCTGGAAATAGATAGTGTCAATAACTTTTTTGGAAAAGGACAAAATACTTACTGAGTCAGACAGCTAAAGATACAGACATGTTTATAAAATGACTTTTGTATAAGCATTTGTGGCAGATGCTACAGGAATGTTAAGCGATTGCAAATCGGGAAAAGAGATCTTTTGTGCAATTGTGAATGGGTGGAGAGTGTGGTTAAAAAGTAATCCTTGTTAACATGTGGGCCATGCCATGGAAAAGTTTTTTGTGGACCTCTGTTCCTACAAACAAATGTATTGAGGTTGGAAATTTCAAAATTACCTCACTTATAAACGATTCCAAGATCTTTGATATGAGTCACTGTTGAAAGTTTATTCATATACAACTTTTTTTATGTATGAGGCCTATTATTCCACAGCCAGTTGCTTATGTCCTGATCATTATAAAATGCATATGATGATAAGTGGGTCTCCTGACTCAATGGCTTTGACCTCCTGCACATTGGGAAGTCTTCGGAAATCCACAAGAGAACAATGCCCTCTTGAAGGTCTACAGGAGAAGCCCTTCCATCCTGTACAGGAAGGGAATTCCCACTTTGACTCTTTAATAGACCTTGGAAAAACCCTTTGCCCACTACTGGGCTCCTCAGAGTCTTTTCCCCCACACTACTGTGTTCTCTATTCCCACTAACTTGCCTAGTTTTCTCTCTAAGTTATAAAGAAATAACTTTTATACATGTACATAATGGACCATTTTTAATGTGCACATCTTTCATTTCACCTTCAAATGCATGCTTCAAAGAACTGGAAATCATATTGCCGTGAAAAACCTTCACTTCAACATATTAGTTTGTTGCTTTTGTCCTATTGCATCCATGTGATAGGGTGTACATATATATTTCCATAATACTTGTCACTTTTGTTTTAGCTATGTGAATTGTACAGTTGTGTAGATATGCAGCAGCAATTTGTGTTTACAATAGCAGAGACATTTTCAATATACTTCAGCTTTATGTTATCGCTGGTCCAGATCCTCAGATAATGCAAATTAGTGTAACTCAGTTGACATCAATGGTGCGAAGCCAGTGTACACCAGCTGAGGCTATGGGCCTCTTGGTCTGGTGTTTGGTGCATAGAGAGGTTAAGATTATAATTCAGTTATTTAGTAACATGGGATTGGGATGTTGGATTTCAGGTGGTGGTTGCATTTCATTTGGGAAAGGAAACTAGACTCGTCATTTTCACTCTCTGGGTCTTCTGCTGTTGAACTCAGACTCTGTCATTGTGTATTATAAATGCTTAACTTAAAAAAAATCTGTTGTTTTATACTGAACTTGTAAAGCTCTAACATTTTATTGTTATTACGCCTTCTTTGATTTTATTTTACAGAAACTTCATTTTGTGTTTAAATTGAAAGAACATGGTTAAAAATGTGTTTAGTTTATTAGGATTAGTAGTAGTAGTTATTTATACATGTTGTGAATGACCATTAGGGTTGCCAGGCATCTGGTTTTCAGCTGGGACACCCAGTTGAAAAGGGATCCCAGTGGCTTTGGTCACCACCACTGACCAGGCCGCTAATTCTGTTTCCATGCAGCTCCTGGAAGTGGCCACCATGTCTGTCTCCTAGGCGCAGGGGCAGCCACGGGGTCTCTACACGCTGCCCTTGCCCCTGCCCAGAGTGTCTGCTCCACAGCTTCCATTGACCGGGAACCCTGGCCAATGGGAGTTGCAGAGGTGGTGCCTTTGGGTGTGGGCAGCATGCAGAGCCCCCTGATCCTTCCACTAGGAGCCAGGCATGCCAGGGGCTTCCGGGAGCCACCTGAGATAAGCGCCGCTTGGCTGGAGCCCGCAGCCCCAACCTCTTCCCCATGTTGGAACCCCTTCATCTAACTTCCTCCAGAAGCCTGCACCCTGCAACCACACTCCCTTCCTCAGCCCTGATCCTGAGACTGCATTCCAACCCCCTATTCCAGCCCTGAGCCCAAGTCTGCACCCCTTTCCTGCATCCCAACTCCTTTCCCCAGCCTGGAACCCCCTCTTGCCAGCTGAACACCTCATCTCCATCCCCACCACAGAGCCCGCACCCCCAAGCGGAGCCCTCACCCCCTGCCCCAGCTTGGTGAAAGTGAGTGAGGGTTGGGAAAAGGGAGGGGGAGATGGAGTGACTAGGGGGCTGGGCAGGGCAAGGGTCTTTGGTTTTGGGCGATAAGAAAGTTGGCAACCCTAATCACCATGTCTAAAGAAAATCTACCTCAATGTTATAAATTTGGCAGAGGTCTTCTGTCATAAATATAATGAGGATGAGGGGGGATTTGATAGCTGCTTTTAACTACCTGAAAGGGGGTTCCAAAGAGGATGGATCTAGACTGTTCTCAGTGGTAGCAGATGACAGATCAAGCAGTAATGGTCTTAAGTGGCGGAGGAGGAGGTTTAGGTTGGATGTTTGGGAAAAAACGTTGTCATTAGGAGGGTGGTGAAGCACTGGAATGGGTTATCTAGGAAGGTGGTAGAATCACCTTACTCAGAGGTTTTTAAAGTCAGGTTAGACAAAGCCCTGGCTGGGATGATTTAGTTGGGGATTGGTCCTGCTTTGAGCAGGGGTTGGACTATATGACCTCCTGAGGTCCCTTCCAACCCTGATATTCTATGATTTTATAAAGGGAAGAGTAACAAGCCTTATGTATGCAATAATATAATCCCTCCTGGCCAGAGGTACAGAATTACCTGTAAGGGGTTAATCAGCTCAATTAATCTAGTTGGCACCTGACCAGAAGGACCAATGGAGAAAGAAGATACTTTCATATCTGGAGGGGGGCAGGGAGGTTTTTGTTTTGTGTTCTTTGTGGGTGTTCTCTTGGAGTGAGAGAGGGGCCAGGGCAGGAAAATCCGTCTCTGACAGACAATTCTGAAATGAGTCTATAAGATAGTAAGTAAGCAAGGGAAGACATTAGGTTATCTTTTGTTTTAGCTTGTGAATTTCCCCTATACTAAGAGGGAGTTTTATTCCTGTTTTCTGTAACTTTAAAACTTTCTATGTTTTAAGTCTTTTTATTACCCTGTAAATTTACTTTCCATCCTGATTTTACAGAGGTGATTTTTACCTTTTTTTAAATTATTTTTATTTTTTTTAAAATAAAAAAAATTCTTTTAAGAACCTGATTGATTTTCAGTGTCCTAAAAACTCAGGGGCTTGGTCTATGCTCAACTGTACAAATTAGTGAGGATATATTCTCAAGCCTCCCCAGGAAAGGGGCTGAAGAAGCTTGGAGAGATATTTGGGGGAGACAAGGCTCCAAGTGGCCCCTCCCTGAATCTTTGTCTAAATCACTTAGTGGTGGCAGCAATCCCATCCAAGGACAAGCTGGGATTTCTGCCTTTGGGACGATTTTCACCTAAGCTGGTAGAAATAAGTGTAGGGGCTCTTTCACGCGGGTCCCCACATCTGTACCCCAGAGTTCAGATTGGGGAGGTAACCCTGACACCCTCAAACACCTTTTATGAATTGTTTCCATGGGGACGATGGAAGGGAATATGACACATTAGCTTCAGTATTTCTTTCATGCCATTTGTGCCCAACATACATTAGCATTACTTTAGTTCTCAGTTATTTGAAAACTCACCAAAATTAAACAAATAGATATACTGTAAACCTTACAATACAGTAACTTGTGGTATCCAATTTCATGAGCATTTCCACTACATTTTCTAAGGTGAAGTTATTTCCGCTCATCAGGGGCAAATCCTGAGGCTCTTATTGAGGGCTCAATCTTGCAAACCATTACATAACAGGACTACACACCTGTGTAGGGATTGTCAGGATCTGATAATTTTACTTAGTGCTTACTTAGCAAAACTCACTGGTTATGTTCAAGGATTTGTGGCCTGATCTAAAGCTCATTAAAGTCCATGGTAAACCTCCCTTTAATTTCAATAGGCCCCTAACCCACAAATAATCTCTCTCTCTTTGCCCGTCACCCCCCAGCCAGGGTATGGGCCACCAGCTGGTGTTGGTGTTTCAGTAGCAATTGGTTCCCTTACGGGATGGAGTTGCTAGCCCCACGTCCATGTTAAGCCTACAGCACCTGGTATTCCCAGGAGGTCTCCCATCCAAGTACTAGCCAGGCCCAACCCTGCTTAGCTTCCGAGATCAGACGGGATTGGGGTGGTTTAGCCGTATCCACAAATAATACCTATCTATAAATAGTTTTTAAAAATAAGTTGATGCCAAAATTGACCTTTCTATTTATGAAATCCATTTTAAAAAATACTTGTCCTACATTTTCTTGACTTTCTGAAGATATCCTTTAATTCTCTATTTTTAAAAAAAATAAAGGCAATAAATATTTTCAAATAGCTAGGGACGTAATTCATGCCCTGTAATGCATGGTTTAAAAATCTAGCTCTTTTCTGGCTCATTACCCAGCCTGTAGACTTGATTTTTTTAATTAATGTGAGAACACCTTCTTTATGGCATGTTCATGTTTGCTCAAAACTCACATCATTTTTCAAATTATACAAGATGTCAGTACCAAGTATGATGATCTTTATTGCTAAGTTTCCAAAATGAGCACTTCATTTCTGGGGGTAAAGCACAACCTGGAAAGGAGAAAAAAAGGGTTTTTTTAAACAAATAAAGTTTTGTGTGTGTTGTAAACATACGTATACATCACAGCTTATAGAGATGCATGTGGTCTGCTTTTATATGGTGTGTCCACAATAGATAAATGTTTCCAAGCAACACATCATGGATCTCCATGTATTTACTAGCTACTGTCTGACTTTGCCATGATGCAGTCATAGGTGCCGATTCCATGGGTGCTCTGGGGCTGGAGCACCCACAGGGGAAAATTAGTGGGTGCTTTGCACCCACCGGCAGCCAAGCTCCCCTCCCTCCCCACCCCACCATATCCTACTCCCTGGAGCAGGCCGCATCCCTGCTCCTCTGCCTACTTCCCAGAGCTTCCCACCCAGCTGCTTCCAAACAGCTGTTTGGCAGCGTTCACATTCTATGGGGGGGAAGGGGAGGAGCAGGAATCTAGCATGCTCAGGGGAGGAGGTGGGGAAATGGCAGGGGCAAGGTGGGATTTGGAGGAAGGTGTTGAAATAGGGGCAGGGAAGGGGTGACGTTGGGGCGGGGACTTTGGAGAAGACTTTTGGAATGGGGGTGGAGAAGAGGCAGGGCAGGGGCAAGGGTGGAGTGCGGATGAGGGTAGGGGTTTAAGGTTTTGCGTGCCATAATACATTTAAATGTTTTTAGAAGGTCTCTTTCTATAAGTCTATAAAATATAACTGAACGATTGTTGTTTGTAAAGTAAATAAGATTTTTTAAAATGTTTAAGGAGCTTCATTTTAAATTAAATTAAAATGCAGAGCTCCCCAAACCGGTGGCCACAATCTGAGCAGTGTGAGTGCCACTGAAAATCAGCTCACGTGCCGCCTTTGGCACGCATGCCATAGGTTGCCTACCCCATTACAGAGTATTTGTAGGGTTTTTATTTGGTACTGGTGGACTACTTTGTGGTACCCTGACACCCCAGTGTTTACTACTGGCAACCCATCACACACTTAATGGACCAAATTAAAGCCCCAGCATAAGCATACCCCAGCATTGAGTCTTGAAAAGCTAGCTGACTGCCATTTAATAAACTGCCTATTTTCATATTATTGAGCCGGACCATTGGCTGGTGTAAAATGACATATGTTTACACCAGTTAAACTTCTGACCTATTAATTTTCACAGACAATTGTAGGAAATTGTAAATTCTTGATAACTTTGCAATAACAGGGGAAACTACCCTTCCCCTTTCTTACCTGCTAAAAGGCACGGAAGTCAGAAGAACATTAAGAAACTGCTTTTCAGATAGATACAGAGTAGGAGAGAAAGGAGATAGTGACAAAGTTTTAAGGACCGTTGCAGTCTGACATCAACAGAATACAGATGCAAGATTTTACTGGCTAGCATGCAACTTAATTCTTTCAGTTCTTATCTTCAGGATATCTAATTATCAGATCTATTGTGGCATGTTCACCATCATGATATGTGATAACCTAATAATAGGCCAAATTCTTCTTTACGGTACAGTCCCACAACTCTGACTTCAGTGGGTCTACAAGGTTGTGATCTAAGATGGGATTTGGCAGGATTTAGCTGCTTTTTTCAGTACAGTAACTCCTCACTTAACATCTTCCTGCTTAATATTTTGTCCAAGTTACATCGCTACTTCATTAGGGAACATGCTTGTTTAAAGTTGTGCAATACTCCCCTATAACACTGCTTGTAGGATTCTGTGGAAGAGCAGTGACTTTACAAGGGAGCATTGCACAAATTCCTCTTCTCCATCTCCTTCACCTGCCCCTCCCTCCCACCTGCCCTTCCCCGCTGACAAACAGCTATTTGGTGGTGCTTAGGACTTTCTGGGAGGGAGGGAGTGGGAAGCTGCCCCTGCCCTGACCACGAAGGGCCATCCGGAACACAGGAGCTTTAGGGGCTGCAGGGTCCTGGGCTAAGGGGGTCCAGGAGCCCTGGGCTGCATCTCCCAGAATCACAACTCCCAGAATTATGGCCATGGGGATGGTGTCATGCTGCACAGAGCCACCTGCACACCCTGTGAACCAAATAGAAGATTCCCCAGGTAAGTGCTCTGCACCTCCTGCCTACACCACCCCTGAGCCTCCTACCACACCCTAACTCTCTCCCAGACCCCACATCCCACACCTTAACTCTGTCCCAGACCCTGCACCCCCAGCCCTGAGCCCCAGGAGGGAGAGTGGAGAGAAAAAATAATGAAAAATGGATGGGGGAGATAAGAGAGAATGCTCCCCCCTGGGGGGGGGCAAAAATGAAGCGGAGCACAGTGCCCCACTAACTCTAAATCCGCCACTGGAGGGAGGGGGAGGAGCAGGGAAGCACTGCGACTCTGCCCCCCCCCCCTCCCAGAAAGTCCTAAGTGCCACCAAACAGCTGCTTGACACAGGGAAATGCTGGGAGGAAGGGGGGGAGGAGGGACACAGCATGCTCTGGGGAGGAAGTGGAGTGGGGGTGGGAAGAGGCGGGCCTAGAGTGGAGCAGATGGGAAGAGGGGGGCCTGGAGCATCTCCCAGCAAAATCAGCTCCTGTTCTTCTGGAGAGAAGCTGCTGCTGTGCAAGGTGCTTCCTAGCATCCTTGCCTGCCTCATTGTCTGCAGTGGGCTGTGCCTGTGTGGGGTAAGCCAGGAGAACCTCCCCACCACAGTACAGTACTATGCAGTATATAATACCATTTGTCTGCCCCCTAAAAATTTCCTTGGAACCTAACCCCCACCTCCCTCCACCCCGCATTTACATTAAATCTTACAGGAAAATTGGATTCATTTAACATCGTTTCACTTAAAGTTGCATTTTTCAGGAACATAACTGCAACATTAAGTGAGGGGTTCCTGTATTTTGTTGGGTGTGATGGGGTTGGGGACACATTCTCCAAAATGAGAAATCCACGTGGTTGCCAAATTCAGAGACTGTCCTTACTAATGGTGTTTGGCTTACTCTACCCTCTTCTCTAAGCAATTATTTCCCCTTGTTTTGGCAATCATTTAGCAGTACGAAGTTAAGCTCTCCTTTGAAGCTATCTAGCACTTTCTATGATATGTTTGTGCATCATACTCAGCATAATAAGGTAGTACTGGGAACGTGTGTTTGTTGACAAAAAGGTGGCCTGTGATTATATCTTGCAGGTATCTTGGGCTAGATCTTCAGCTGTGTTTTTGCCACTCTACCAATACAAAGCTGCCCTAGGGCTGGTTCATCTGGCCATACAAGACTGTCCCTTTGCAGAAGGATGATTAGTATGTAGCTACTGTAGTGGCTCCTTCTATTAACCTCTACCTGCACCCCTACTGTTCCATTGTTCCCCCTGCAACACAAACACATTGCAGTCTGTGCAAAGGCTTTGTTGAGAAAAAGAGGGAATGGCCAGGGCCTGCCATGCACCCCTGCAATCTGCAGTTGTGACACTGGCCCCCAGGAGCCATTAGCAGCAAGCATAAATTACAGCATCCCTGAGACTGCTCTAATTTACACCAGAAACAAGAGCAGACCAAGAGTACAAAGGGATACTTGGCTCCTAAACAATAATTTTGCAGATCAGGATCACTGTCATTGCTTTGATGATAGGGAACTTTAGTAGCACTGTCACATCTGTGCAGTCTCAATCAATAGAACTGAGTGGGTGGTGGACACCATGAGTAATCGGTGGTATTGCCTCTTTGTGACTTCCTTTAATTTCCTTCTTTGTAAGGAATCATTTTGTTGTTTTGTGGATAAAATATGTTTGATTAAGACAGAACTATGGTGTTGGAACTTGATGCTGCAGGGACAAATGCCCAGTCTTACCTTTCCACCTGAGTTATTCACTGTTATTGTAGAGATGTTGAGAGAAGTTTGTCACATCATATATGGCTTGATATGAGTCAATGTAATCTTTAAGGAAACACTTGTGTGGCCTCTGCCCAACAAATCATCACTTGATGCCTACAAGCTGGTCAAATATTAATATTTCAAGTATTCTTGAGGCTGTGGCAAGAGCACTCCCACTTCTACTCCCGGATGCCTTAGATTTCCATGACTTTTGTTAGTCTGGATTCAGAACTAGGTGTGTACAGTACAGCACATATTCCATTTCCAGGTCTGGATGTGGAAACTGCACTTCTTACTTACATTGGCTGACTTCTTTTTTTCTTCTTTGTAGTACTCGATTGCAACTGTTGAATCACCCATTTCAAACTCCTTTCTCTCCCAATAGCCCCAGCTGCATTATTCCAGGGGAGAATAATAGTTCTGCTACTTTGAATCTATATAACATGGAAACAAAAAATAAAAACATAGGATTTTTTTGTAACAATGTTGCATTTAGTTATGTACTTGGGTGTAATCCTATTCTCAGGGACACTTTTGACATTGATATTAACCAGCACAGGAGCAGGACCTGTCTGTTCTGTGATGTTTTGTTCTCCTCATTTGTTGTTTATTGTATACTTGATAGAGTTTAGTCTGCATTTAGATTTATTCCAAATTTTCCTTTTACAATAATTCCTGGTTAATGAAAAATTAGTTTAATTCAGTAGGTGGTTTTGGGGGGGGGGGGTTAAAAATATATATATTTTTGGTCCGTAATCTGCCCAGTTAGCCTTCTTATTCTTTGTTTTCCCTCTGGAATAGAATGTCTTTATTTTTCTCGAGTCATGCATTAATGCCATTGCTTCTCTTATTTTTGTTGCTGGGCCAAAGGTTCTAATCAAGAAATTACTGATTCTGATAGTTACATAGAATATTAACTCAGGAGTCTATGAAAATGTAATACAAGTTTATTCCTTAAGAAGGGCTCAAATCACTCTGGCTTTAAACCTATGTCAATTTGCGACTCTATGTACAAGTTTGTCCTTCAGCTTAATCCTCTGTGTGTGAAGGTTTACACACAATCCATTCAACAGCTCATCATTAATCATAGCCATACATTAACTCTGCACAGTTTTGAGGGAACATTCAACAATGCAAGTTGTGACTAGAATAGCAAGGTTTCTCATCAGTTATAATGGCCAGGGAAATGTTGGTGTGCTCAGAACATCAGTATTACCTGGGTGCTTCATACTTGTGCCTTCACGGGGCTGTTTTTGCTTCTTCAGAAGTCTATCTGACCTGCATATCATTTAGAGGCAACTTCCACCTTTTCAAGTCCTCTGTATGTGTGTGATTTGAGCCCTTCTTAAAGAATAAACTTGTACTACATTTTCATATACCCCTGAGTTAATATTCTATGTAACTATCAGGATCAGTCATTTCTTGATTAGAAATGGGCCCCAAAGGGGAGGGGGGATATCTTGGAGATGAATGCATGACAGAGCAGATGATGTCAATAGGGTGGCTTTGGATTCCTTGACTATGGGGTATTGTTCTGGGACAGGGGTCTCAAACTCAAATGACCACGAGGGCCACATGAGGACTAGTGCACTGGCCCGAGGGCCGCACCACTGACACACACCCTGCCCTCGCTGCCCCGGCTCCGCCCCCACTCCACCCCTTCCATGAGGTCCCACCCCTGCCCCACCTCCTCCTCTGAGCACGCAGCTCCCCATTCCCTCCTGGAAAGCGCTAGGCACCACCAACAGCTGTTTGGCAAACAAAGCAAGAGCAATCTAGGAAGTCCAGAGCTAGAAACACGCGCGGCCCAGCCAGGCAGCAGAGAAGCCTCCACTTCTGGCCCCTCCATCCTGCAAACTGCTATGAGGGGAGGGGGGCGCCAGGAAGCTTGGCGGGCCGCAGGGAAGGGCTTGGCGGGCCGCATGTGGCCCCCGGGCCGCATGTTTGAGACCCCTGTTCTGGGAAGAAGGCCTGCTTGGAAAAGATGAGCTCATCTGATCAAGAAGGGGAAGAACATTTTTACACATTAACTAGTCAACCTAGTGAAGCGCCTTTAAAATAGGTTCAAGGAAGGCAGGCGACAAAAGCCCACACCTAAATATATAAAGTGTGACCTTAACAGAGGGTTAGATTTTGTGGGGAGAGGGACACTATGGAAAATTACAATAGGTTCATAGGAGCAACAAAATGGAAATCAGTGGGTGAATCCACCACAAATGCAAGGAGTATGGGAAATAAACAGGAAGAACTGGAAGTATTAGTGCTCTGCCGTGGCCACCGGACTCCCTGTTGAAGAATTTGGTGGCAAAGTTTTTGCTTTGTTATGCCTCATGCAGGTTCTGGGGTTATTCAGCTTTCTGGATTCATCAGCCATCTCTCTGGAGTCCATGGAGATTATTGATGAACCCAGGAAGCTGAGTAGCAAATATAGTCTCCTCAGCCACTCCAGAACCTGCATGGGGAATATCACAAGTGTGTTCAAAGAGACGCTTTTTCCTGTGGTGCCTTTGGTCTGGGGAGGGGAGGAGAGGCATGGCTCTGGCTGGCTTGGGGGCTCCTCCGGGTGGGTGGGGAGGATTGGAGCTTCTGCCAGCCCAGGGCTCCTTCAGCAGATGGGGGGCACACGGCTTCTCTTTGGGGGGAGGGGGCGCTTGGACTTGTGGCTCTGATTGTGAAGAGGAGGGGGTCTCAGGGCACCGACCATGGGGGGGAAGCATATGGTTGGAAGGGGCAGAGCTGGGGGCCTGCTTCCCCAAAGGGGGTCTCCAGCTGGTGCCCATGCATAGGTCCTCTACTTAGCAGGGAAGGAGAACTAATTGATGACATCAGGAAAGATCAGGTGTTTAATGCCTATTTTGCTTCAGTCTTCCCTAAAAAGGTTGATGGTGACCAGATATTAAACACAATTAATATTAACAAGAGGGAAGCAATGCAAGCCAAAATAGGAAAAGTACAGGCTAAAAAAATATTTAGATGAACACATTTAACTTAAGTCAACAGAGTCCAATGAAATTCATCCTAGGTACTTCAGGAACTAGCTGAAGCAATCTCCAAACCATTGGCAATCATTTTTGAGGATTCCTGGGTGAGAGGTCCCAGAAGATTGGAAAGGGACAGACATAGTACCTGCTAAATAGGGGAACAAAAAGGGCATGGAGAATTATAGACCAGTCAGCCTAATTTGGAAAGATACTGAAACAAATTATTAAGCCATCAATTTGTAAGCATGTGGAGGATAATAAGGTCATAAGGAATAGCCAGCATGGATTTGTCCAAAAAATATCCAGTCAAATCAACTTAATTTCTTTCTTTGACAGGGTAACTGGTATATTGGATGTGGGGGAAGCAACAAATGTAATGTCTTTACTTTAGTTAGGCTTTAGACACAATCCCACATGATTAGTCTCATAAGCAAACTAGGGAAAGGTGGTCTAGATGAAATTACTGTAGGTGGGTGCACAACTCAAAACTGTTATAAATGGTTGGCTGTCAGACTGGGAAGGCACATCTAGTAGGGTCCTGCAAGGATCAGTCCTGGGTCTGGTGCTTCTCAATATTTTCTTTAATGACTTCGATAATGGAGTGGAAAACATGCTTATAAAATGTGCGATGATACCAAGGTGGGAGGCATTGCAAGCACTTTGGAAAATTCTAAACAACCTTGTTGAATGGGAGAATTGGTATGAATTCAACAAGATGAAATTCAGGACAGACTAGGGCAAAGTATTTCACATAGGAAGGTAAAATTAAATGTCCATTTACAAAATGAGGAATAACTGTGTGGTGGAAGTATTGCTGAAAAGAATCTTTGTGTTTATAGTGGATCACAAATTGAATATGAGTCAACAAAGTGCGGCAGCTGAGAAAAAGGTGAATATCATTCTGAGATATATTGACAGGAGTATACTATGTAAGACATGAAAAGTAATTGTTCTCCTCTACTTTGCACTGGTTAGACATCAGATGGAGTACTGTGCACACTTTAGGAAAGATGTGGACAAGTTGGAGAAGTCCAGAGGAGAATAACAAAAATGATAAAGATTTAGAAAACCTGACCGATGAGGAAAGGTTAAAAAATGAGGCATCATTAGAACCCTGCAAATCTACAGATATCCACTTTATATCCAGAGACCATGTTTGTGGATCAAGGATCGGATGTGTACACAAATTTTGTACTTGCACAGAGGCTCTAGGCATGGTGAGTCTTGAGAAAAGAAGACTGATGGGGAACTGATAAGTCTTCAAATGCGCTAAGGATTGTTATAAAGAGGACTGTGATCGACTGTTCTCCATGTCCACTGAGGGCAGTGTAAGAAGTAATGGGCTTAATCTGCAGCGAAGGAGATTTAGGTTAGCTATTAGGAAAAGCTTTGTAACTATTAGGGCAGTAAATTTTACACACAATTTTAATTACATCTTTAAATGAACACAGTTCAGTTAAATATATGAAAAATACAGGGAATATGATTTTCTTTTCTTGCCTTTTATTTAATAGTTTTAAGCTTTTGCAGACTGGTTTCCCGCTGACATTTCAGTTCAGCAGTACATGTAAGCAGGTACTTAAATCCCACTAAAATCAATGGAAAGTTTAGCACGTCCTTTGTTGAATTTGGGCTGGAACACTTAAAATAAATTGTTTCCAACTTCCATTATTAAATGACTGACCTGTTTTTTTCATTTACCTTATTAATGGTGAATGCCTAGATTATTTGAATATTTTTTCAGGAGAATCTGTAATTTTGTAAAATTAAATATAACATGAGAAGTAAAATAAGTCACCATTGAAATTACAGATCTCATTGAGCAGATTTGATGATTATATAAATGTACATTTTAAATATGAAGTTTAGACTGCTAAAGAGCACTCTGCTCAAACTGAGTTGCTGGGAAGTGAGTATACCTTCTAATGATGGGCCTACACTCATAAATCACATCAGAAATTCGGAGACCGTGTCCCCATCTCAAACTCATTTGAAGATGGATGCCTCAAAGCCAGCTGTTTAACTGTTGTTTTATAATCACATTTAAATTGTTTATAGCCTGTTTGTATGTAAAGCGATATCAGAAATTGTGTGACTGGCATATTCATAAAATAACGTTTCTGTAAAAAAACACATGGTGTGTAGAATAAAGCACAAAAATTTGGAATACATTTAATTTGCCATGATATGATTCAGAGACCAAATCTACAAACTACATGGTAAATAAGACGAGGAAGACTTTGTAGCACCTTAGAGACTAATCAGTTTATTTCAGCATAAGCTTTCGTGGGCTATAGCCCACTTCATCGGATGCATAGAATGGAACAGAAGTAAGATGCATTTATACACACAGAAAGCAAAAAAAAAAGTTGTACATTAACATACCAATTCTAAGAGGCTGTCATCTCTTTGTGTTGACACCACACAACAAAAACACTAACCCAGGTATCTATCCTTGTAACAAAGCCCAAACAGCTTCTTAGAATTGGAATGCTAATGTACAACTTTTTTTTGCTGTCTGTGTGTGTATAAATGCATCTTACTTCTGTTCCATTCTTTGCATCCGATGAAGTGAGCTATAGCCCACGAAAGCTTATGGTGAAATAAACTGGTTAGTCTCTAAGGTGCTACAAAGTCTTCCTCATCTTATGTACGGATACAGACTAACACGGCTGCTAATCTTAACCTACACAGTAAATGTGGATGTTGTTTTAAGGAAGAAGATATTACTCTTAATGATAGTGTTTAGATTTGCATAGCTTTTTCAAGTTAAATGTCTTTTGAGTATAGTTATTAAATTCATATTTCCACTTTCATTACAGCCATTTATATTTACCATCATACTCTAGTATTTTGTATTCTAAAATAGTGCTGTTTAAACAAGAAGTTTCTCTCGAGTTCGTCTACTCTAGTTTCCTGGAAACATTTGTAGGCGCTTCATATCTGACAATCATTTGCATGATTACAAACTGCATAGTTTAAGTTTTACGGCACTGGTCTGTGAATTCATTAACTCTGTATTGATTTGTAATCAAGTTGACAAAACAGTGGATTGTGATTTCTCCTTCCTCCCCGCCCTTGACTCTTCTAATTAATCAGAAAGTGAATTGGATAGGTCTCTTTCTTGACTCAGGAGTACTTGTGGCACCGTAGAGACTAACCAATTTGTGGGCTAGAACCCATGCCATCATATGCATAGAGTGGAACATATAGTAGGAAGATGCAGAGAGCATGAAAAGGTGGAGGTTACTATACCAATTTTAAGTGGCTTAATCAGTTAAGGTGAGCCACTATCAGCAGGAGAGAAAAAAAACAACTCCTTTAGCGATATACTTGGGGCGGGCCATCCTGATGATCTCTAGAGGAGGTTTTTTTCCTCCTGCTGATAGTGGAGGAGCCACTTAAAATTGGTATGGCAACCTTAACCTTTTCATGCTGTGTGTGTCTGTGTGTATACTTCCTCCTGTATTTTCCACTCTATGCAGCTGATGAAGTGGGTTTTAGCCCACAAAAGCTTACGCCCAAATAAATTGGTTAGTCTCTAAGGTGCCACAAGTACTTCTCGTTCTTTTTGCAGATACAGACTAATACAGCTACTACTCTGAAACCTTTCTTGACTCAGCCTTTCTAAATTACACCAAGTGCCTTTTCATATGCTTTCTGCAGTGCTATTTACTTATTGTGACTTGGAGTACCAGTATTGGAGTATTTCAGAGATAGGTTAAGCTTTTGAATGTCAGTCTTCTTGTGTATAGTAATGCATAGAGGACACAGGCTGCAATAGTGGCAGTGCAAACAAATGGGAATAAGATAACAGGGAAAAGTAGTTATCATATTGCATTATATCTTGTAAGAAAATATGCAGGCCCCATAGGGCAGCTGACATGAAACCGCAATTGATGTTACATTAAATAGTGAAACTACTATTTATGATTTAACCTCACTTGTATGGGGATGCTTTTGGCAAACAGAGTGAAAGCTGCTGAAGAAATTTTGGAAACTCTTTTAAGAGAAAACTCGAAAGTAAAATCAAATATATTGAGTATAATTTCTGTTCTGCCTTTAATAATACTACCTTTCTTAAATAGCCAGTAGTTGTCCGTAAAATAACCATATTTGGGCAAAGGCTGAGAACATTTAGCTATCACCATGACCTCTTTGAATCTCAAAGCAGATCTTTTCATGTAAGCCTATTAGAGCTATTGATCTAGAGAACCATTCTGGTATTTCAGTGGATGGAGCTCCATTTTCTGTTAACACGTAATGAACAGTGAGCCATCTGAATACTGTTGTCTGCAGAGGAGACCAATGCAGCCAAAACCACCAACATGTTTTAATCTAAACAGAGTGATGCATTGCAGGTGCTTTCCACATCTCCTGGCACCTCCCAAAAACATTAGAGGGGATTTTCTGCTTCCTTTTCAGCTTTTAAATGGAGAGTCAGGTCAGTCTTTGGATTAGAAAAATCATAAATCCTCTGACCTATTGTATAGGCTTCCCGCTAGCATTGACTGTTATCCTGGCTTGTGAAATTCTACTTCCCTAACCTATGCTGAAGCTGACAGAATGCTAGTTTAATGAATGTATCTAAAGGCCCACCATAAATTATCAGCAGAGAAAAGTCACTTCTCTGATGTTTGTGTATAAAAATTGGGCCTTAAATTGCTTTCTCCCTTAATCATCCTTTGTTTGAGTTACCCTGTAGGTGGCCTTCTTCTAAGATAGGAAGTTCAGTGCCGTAAATAAAGTCCAGCAGGATGCAAGGTGCTGAAAAGAGTGACTTCACTAGCTCTGTCGCTCCGCTGCTGCAGTGAAATGAATGATTGTTGATTTGTATTTAATGCTCAATTTCCTCCCCATTACTACAGACCATGCAAGGCAGACCTTGTTTCAGGCTATTCATGTGAGAGCTCAATCTATCCGGTTTCACATCTGCTAAAGGCCCCCGTGTCATGCTAATTACAATCTCTCCAGGAACAAAACGGAGATTTTAAGGCCAAAGAGAGTGATGCTTCTTTGTACCTCAGGTTCTAGTCCATAAAATTTGCTGTTTAAAAGTGAAAATCTGATCAGAAAAGGGATACGAACGATAAATGTAGAGAGCAAAGGGTAATGCTCTGGGGAAGGTTATGAGTTTTCTATGTGCTCTTCATATATAAACATATTCTGAATGGAAGAGACATACTAGCCGTGTCTCTGCTTTCAGATTGCACAGTGCGTGCACGCAACACACTCACTCACTCTCTCTTACTGACTCCTCCTCCTGTAGCATTGTTTATTATTTGTATTACTTTGCGCCCTAGAGGTCAACTGAGATCAGGGCCCAGTTGTGTAGGCCCTGTTCAAACACAGTGAGACAGTCTCTGCCCCTGAAAACTTACAATCTAAATAAACAAGACAGGCAATAGGTAGGTGTGGGAACAGAAGCACATAGAGGTGAAATGACTTGCCTTAGGTCCCACAATAACAAAAAGATTAGGTACCTGGTCTCCTGAGTTCCAATCCGGTGCCTACTCCACTAGACTATACTGCCTCCCCCTTGTAGTCAGCTGGTTCTCAGCCTGGGCTCAGCTGTCATCTTTTATATCTCTTGTCCTTGGGTTCCCTCCACAACTGCCACTCCTGGGGACCCTTAGTTGTGCCCTGTGGGAGTTGGCCTCACTCCCAGGATCCTTTCTAATTACCTCCAGTCCCTGGTGCTGCTCCTCGGATCCAGCTACGGGGCACTGACAGAGAGCGCTGCTCAGGGCTGCAGTGTCAGCCTGCTTAAACAAGGGGAGGGAGGAGAAGGGAAGGCTGGTGATTGCCTGGGTCTAGACTCCTGGGCTCCTCACAATCTCTAACAGCCTCTCCTCTTGGGCAAACTTCCCTTGCTGCTCTGTGGCCAGCTTCACCTTTTAAAGCTCCCCTTCTCAAGGTAGAGCACGCTCTGCAAGTGTGCCTAATTGGCACTGCCTGAGAGCAGGGACGCTCTTTATGCCTGCTATTTTTGGGATGGGGGTGCATCCCATCACACCCTAATAATAAAACAGAAAAAAGGGACTATAGGAGAAAGAATAGGATATTTTTGGTGTACTTTGGCTAAACCTTTAGGACTATTTTGTTTATTTAAGAAACTAGTGTTACATCTTCCCCTTCTGCTATCACTCTGTTGTGACAAGGCATGCCTGTTGAAGGCATGAACCATTGCTCTGATCCAGTATGACCATCCTTGTGTTCTAACAGTGTGTCTGCAACTTACCACAGGATATATCCTGCTCAACAGCTGGAAATGATTTTTATGGTAATCATATGTGAGTGCACATGACTATTTTGGGTAGGACTCTGGGGTGCTGAAAGAGCTCATAATTCATGTGGAATTGCGCATGCTTTTCCTAAGATCCAGGCCGGCTCATCTTGGTGGGAAGTCTTTGATTTTTCTGTTTTCCAATACAGACAAACTATGGTGAATACAAAATGCTTTTACCAGATCACATTCCGCCTTTCCTCTGCATTGGTTTTCCTATGCACAATATGCCTTGCGATGGCTCTGCAAAGCTAGTGAAATTCCCTTGCCTGCAATAGAACATTGTTTTTGCTAGGCCGTGCCCCTGGCTTGGTGGCTGGCCGAGTAGACCGCTATGTGGCCCAGCCATCATCACCTGAGGAGGACAGAGTGCCACACTGAGTGGGGTGTAGGTTACATTTTCATATAATCCAGTGAAAAATCAGAGTTCAGCTGAAAGGCCAAAGCCCTCCTGGGTAATTCCAACGTTCATGGTCTCTGGGAGTGCATCCCTCCCAGCACAAACCTTGCTGAGGGAGAAAAATCTGCTGTGCTGGCTAGCCAAAAAGGGGGGGGGGAGGGATGGACTGGTAGCTGGAATGGGTGAACTCTGTGAGCAAAATCCTTAACTTACACAAGCTGCTATAGCTCAATTGAAGTCAATAGAACGGTGACAGTTGGCACTACTTGAGGATCTGGCCCAAGCATGTGGCTAATTGCTATCCATTTTTTTTTTTTTTGAAGGATTTGACTCAAATGCAAACATCATTGATTCAAATTCTGGTTAGACGAGACGATATAAAACAGAAAAACCATGTTGGATGAGAAATTCTGTCTGGCGAAATACAGATAGGATGCCATCAAGGAAGGGCCACTAAAGAATGGATACCTGTCACCCTCTGTAGGTACCTTCCCATTCATAATGTAAGGAATAACATAAATACTGTTGTGGTAAAAATTCAGGGGCAGATTGTGACTAGCTTTGTGTGGGTTAACAGAGGGCAAAGCATAGGCTGGAAGGACACACAGCACTTCCTCCCTTTGGTTAGGACAAGAGGATTGTCTGGGTTTACAGTGTATTTGAAATCTAAATTAATCTCTCTTTTTTTTTTTCACTTTGTATATGCAAACATGATTCTTAATCCTGTTGTTCGTGTGCCCAGGGCAGGCTGTGCTGCCTCCTGGCAGTATCAGGACATTCCTTGGAATAAAGATCTCTGAAATTGAATACGATAATTATTTATATGGCTTTCCATAATCATAAAAAAATGGAGGCATTTATCCAGGGCGGTAGGCACCCTTGACACAAGTTACAAAAACAAAAATAAACAGCAGCTTCCCCACACCAGACAGGGCTACATTCTGTACAAAAAAATAAACCACAAAATCTGCCTCCTCCGATCAACTCCCATCAAATCTCATCTTTCTAATGTAGCTCCGTCCCTGTGTGGCAGCATGGATAGTCTAGTTATTTTAGTAAAACAATAACACCTTCATGTATTAGAATATGTCCATGCACTACAGGGTTTAAGCAAAACTAGTTTTGGTGAAAGAGAAACCAAATATGAGTATAGTTAAGTAAAGAAAAGAGAGAAACTTCTCTATTGGCAAGCCAAGAGAAAGGGATTACTGGTAGCTTAGACAGTTGAACTCAGTTGCTCTGATTTTTATAATATCTAATTCATTCTTAGATATTAGCCAACTTTCCCTGCATTGATACATTGCAGGGTATTGATTTAAAAATGCAGTTTAGAGGAAAACTTTCCTATATACTCAATTATTCTTAGAAAAATTCATTTCAATGTAGAAGGTAACATTTTCAAAAGCACCCAAGTGATTTTAAGCCACTTTTGAAAATGTGATGTAGGTATTTTTGAAAATCTTACCCAAAATTACATATATATTTTAAAAGTGAAGGTTCTTTCCTAATAATCTGTTGTGTAATTTTTAAAAAAGTTGAAAATTATTTCCCCCCAGAATATATTATTTTGTATGGTTTTTTTAGGGGAGATGTTATGTATCCCACGGTCTTTCTTTTTTGCAAAACTGAAAGAACATGCAAAAAGAGTTCCCTGCCTTTCTGGCTTGTAAGTTACCCTTAGTCTTGCAAGCAGATCTTACACAGGTAGTGTCATTGAAAGTAATGGCAATCTTCACATCTAACAGTTGCCAGAATCAATCTTATTACAGGGGCATGATTACAATATAAAAATCATACTTTTGTATGACTATTTTACATTTAGTGTTGTTGCAAGTGAGACCTACAATCACTATAATTGAAAGATTAAAGAGAGAATGTTTTTTTTTCAGTTTGTCTGAATTTTGTTTGATAGTGTTTTGTGTATAATCAGTTTCATTGTTTCCCTTTTTATAGTTAGTCACTTTTCCTGTTTTGTGTGGGTCTTTCTTTCACAAATAATAACAGTGTTTTTAAAACCAAAACATCAGCCAGAGAGTTAACAGGTAGGTGTAATATCTGAAACTCGAGTGAATTTATTCTGAAGCTGACAAATGGGTGGTATCTCTTTAAATACCCTCCATTTTGGGGGTGGGGCAAAGAAGTTGCACCACATTTTGAATATTATGCAGCAAAACAAAGATTTCTCCATTGTAGGCAATCTGTAGCTCCCTGAAGTCTGGGGACTCTCAAAACCACGTATGTTGCAGGTGTCTCAAGCCAGCTTTTAAATGCCTCAAAGAATTCAGTTTTTAAATTTCATATGACATAATGTGATGTGCCATTTTCCTGTGCATGGTTCAACTACAGCAAATTATTCAAAATATAAAATGCATTTATTTTCTCCCTCCCACATGGTCATTTGCCTGTAAAATACACATTACATTTAGTACTTGTTTATAATACAGTGAAGTGATCTCTGTAGATGGGCCAAGTTAACAGCTTCATAGTGCTGGACACAAGGATGGGAAAAGTTTAACATATCAACTAGTTCAGGGATTAGTTGTGCTTTCTGGGGGGGGTGGGGGGGTGAGAGAAAGTTGTTTCTGAAACAGCCACATCATAAAATGAGACAGAACATTCAGTAGTTAGTGCAAAAAATAGACAGTGTCTGGGATTTGGAATCTCTTGGCATTTAATTTACTGGGATGTTTTGTTTACATCTGTGATCCTTTCAGAATTGTCATGTCAGTTGCAGAAGGGGTGCGACAGCATATATTTTGTAGGTTGCTAGGTTCTGTTTTGAGCTATCTAAAGTGTGTCTTTGGTGATGCATACCTTACAAATATATAGATAATGATGTGAGACTCCCATGTGAGACTTGGATGAACATTTGTCTGTTTTCCTGTCAAAGAAATATGGATTTTGTCTGTAAGCACGGCAGGCATAGTTGCATCATGCAGTGGTGATGGCAGCAAAAACCTGAAATAATCTAGGGAACTTGGATGAAAACTGTTAGAGGGGCTGCTTTTTGTCTCCTTTAGGCAATCTGGACCATCACTTTACCTAACCATTTGTGCTTTAGCTTCAAAACTTCTATTCGTACAACAAATTCCTATATTTTGAATTTTCCACCATTCCACTTTTTTGGGGGTGATGGTGGTGGGGGGGAATGGCAGGGGAAATGATTCCCTTTCTCCATGAAGACACATTTAGAATCCATAATCTACATCACTGTCTGTTCAGTTACCTGAATTAAAGAAGAGAGAGTGTTAATTTAAACCAGTTTAATAAGCCTGTTGTTCGGTCTACATGTCCAGTACTGCCCATGAAAGGCTCTTGCCTTGATGAATCTCTTTTGCCATAAAGGCTGGAATTATAACACTGGCTTAGAAATTGTCTCCGGAAGTGACCCATCGCTGGATTTGAGAGCAGCATACATGGAGCAATATCCCACTGGAATGATATTGTAGCATGAGGGATGAGCAGTTCTATTGGACGTTTAGCAGCCAGGGTGTATTTTTGTATGGTGTGTCATTTGTGTTTCCCCTAGAAAATACAACACTAGGAAACCCTCTTCAGTTCACCAGAGTATGTATCAAAGCTAATTGTAGTCATCTAGAAGAATACCTACATCTTAAACCAGGAACTTGTAGCTCAACATGAGAAAAATGGCTAGAAAGAACACACATGCCCCTCTACCATCTGAATCAAGGATTTTGTCCAGGAGGGACTTATAGCAGTATAGCATTCAAAATTCCTTATTTTGTCCAATAATAAAAAGATTAACCACCACAAAAAAGCAAACCCACCTGCATAATCTTAAATCTTTGGTTAGGTGGGTTATTGCAACATTTGATTCCTTTTAATATAGTATCTAGGGCTGTCAAGCGGTTAAAAAACTTAATTGAGCGATTAATCACACTTATTAATAGAATAACATTGATTTAAATATTTTTTGATGTTTTCTACATTTTCAAATATATTGATTTCAATAAGAACACAGAATACAAAGTGTACAGCACTCACTTATGAGAGGTGCTCTTAAGGTTAGCTGCCCCGGCTCTTTGGACAGAGCTGATAGGGTCCAGAAGATTCTGGATATAGTTGCCCATGTTAACTCGGGATGCTACTCATCTACAGGCACCCCTCCTTGCATCTACCAGTACTCTGGAGTCCACATTGGCCTACCAGTGTGGACCTCATGGCATGTGTTCCATAGGCACCCACAGTTGACCAAAGAGCTGTCAGGATTAGCAGAAGTTTTGCATTCCCGTTCTTTCCTGTGGTCTCAATCACTTCTCTTAATGCGGCCTTTAAAGTGCGGTTAGTGCATTCTGTGAATCCCAATGACTGGGGGTGCCTGGCAACATGAAACCGCTGGTGAACTCCCAAAGCTGCACACACACCTGCTTCATGAGCTCCCTGGTAAAATGGGGTCCCTGGTCAGAGTCTATTACGTGTGGCCAACCAAACCTGCTAAATGCTTGGTCCAGAAGGACATGAGTGGTGGTGCTGGCGGTGTAATTTTTGGTGGGGTGAGCCTCCACCCACTTGATGAATGAGTCTACCAGGACCAGGCAGTTACCTCTACCTATCCATGGTAGTGGCCCAATAAAGTGCCATGGTCTGTTGACTGGCTGATATAGTCCTGGACCTTTTCACATCCAGTGGTCTGGGTTGGTCTGTGCACATCTAAGGCAATTGTTGATGCGCCCCTCCATGTCCTTCTGTGCACTAGGCTGCCAACCATCAGCAACCTTTGCATAATCTTTTCAGGGCCAAAATATCCCTGCTGGTGGACCACCTTTACCATTTCCAGCCCTAGGCATGCCAGAATCACCAGCAATGGCACCTGATCACTGTCCTGTTTAGTGGCCGTGATGAGGCCCGGCTTGTGTTGAGAGATTTGGTAAGCAATATGTTTCACCTTTCTGTAGGAGATCCCTAATTTCTGTGTCTCTTTGTTGTAGTTGTCTGATGTCCAAATGGTCGTGGACCTCTTTGGGATGGACTTCACTGAGGATGTGGCTCACCTTGTGCCACAAGGTTTCTGGTCCCAGAAGTGCTGCCTGCTTTGCCAGCTTATCAGCCCTATTATTTAGCACCAAGACTTCCATCTGGTTACACCAATGAGCACGGACTTTGAAAAGGTAAGTGTCACCGGCGCATTGCTCCGCCAGGTGTCAGGCATGCAGAAGGTAGCAAGAGTATGCAATGGGCTTGTTGCTCTTTCCACACGATCGTCCAGTCTGTTAGGCAGTGCAGTACCCAGTCTGAGTCTGTGCAGATTGTTATGGTGGTGGCTGGCTCAGCTGACTCAAGCCGCGATCACAGCCACCACCTCTGACCTGTGCTGAATGATAGCTCACTGTGCCCTGAATCACCTTGTCTGTGTTTACCTGGAGAACAGCAAAGCTGGTGAGTGGCTTGCTCTCATGATGGAAACTGCTCCCATCTACCACTCAGATGTTATGATGCTTGGCAGTCTTGTAGCAGGTTTCAAGCTGGAAAGGGGACATAACTGCAGGGAGAGTAATGTCCAGTATTGGCAATTTTGACCAGTGACACACAGTGGAAAAGATGCTGCTGCAGCAGGAGTGGATGTCTTCTCTACCTCCACTTCTCTGTTTAGCAGCGACAAAGTCCAACTGGTGAGCTGTGGGTTTCTCAGCCTTCCAGAATTAGCCCAGCCCAAAAGGACATACTGCACAGAAGTATGTTTGGCCTTTAATACGACAGGTGCCATCCCAATTATAAACTGCCGTTGTTGGAGGGCTCACACCAGTGCGAGAACTTCCTTTTTGTAGTTGGAGAACTGCTTCTCCACCTCTGTCAGTACTTTCGACCCATAAGTAACTGGTTTGATTATCAGAGGCGTAGCCGTGTTGGTCTGGATCTGCAAAAGCGACAAGGAGTCCTGTGGCACCTTATGGACTAACAGTCCTGCCCAGCTTCATATGGAGTAGTTCCAGAGCACTGCCCCGCGACTCCGTGACACATGCATACCCCAAACGCTCTTCTCTTAAATATAGTATTGTGTATTTCAAATCTGTGCCATTCTTTTATAATTAGGGGAAAAAAGTTTTGTGTTTTGGCTCTGGATATGTTATTGAAGGCTGGTATGCTACACTCGGTTTCCTTCAACTTTCTGAAATTACAGTATTTATCTTTTCTAAAGTTGCCATACTCTTGTGTTATGCAAAATGTTTTGTCATTTAACTGAGATGCCATAAATATGTTTGGCTGCTGCATGCAGTCTTATGAAACCCATCTGCGTGTGTTTATGATCTAACCAGATTTTAATCCATTTCTTTTGATGAGTAGTTCTGTTCTTTTTAGTAGGAAGGACTCTGATGTCCCAGTGCTCACAACTTGTAGAGTGGTGCTTTTTAGCCATACCAAACCTTACTAGTACAATTGTTAACATAATTGGGGTTGAAATTCACACCTGGGCAGAAGGCTTAAGTGGGCTTACATGCTGAAAAAGATGAGGTCTATACCACAAAGTTTTGTTGATCTAGCTATGTCAGCTAGGGGAAAAAATCACCCCCTCTAACAAACACAGCTATGCCAATAAAACCCCCCTGGGTAGATACAACTATACTAATAGAAGAGCACATAACTAATTTCATTTGGCAAGGTGGTATAGTTATGCTGACACAAGAACCCCATATAGCTATACTGGCCAAGGCTTTATAGTGTAGAGAAGCCCTAAGTCTTGTGCTAGCCCTCTGCACAGGGATAAATTTCATGCTAGGTCTCTTATATTTCAGCCGAGCGCATCTCTGTTCTTCATTACAATGCAAGAAATTACTCCTCTTCTTTTTCCATAGTCTTTTTTTGTCTTATGGCTTTACCATGTACTCACTGACAAATTAACATAATGGAATGATCTCATATGTGGTGATGTTACAATTTGGAAACTGCGGAATAACACAAGAAACCAATTTTTGACTTTATTTCAGTAAAAATTATGTTTGAAGCCTTTGGCTTCCTTCCTCTCAGTGTTTTAAACAGTTTAGATTTTTTTTAATGGTCACAAGCCCTGTAGTTCAGACACATTTACAGCATGAGACTTACTGGTTTATGATGTAAGTAGCCTCCAGCAGTCTACTGGCTCTGGATCCAAAGAGCAGTAAGTTCCTCAAGTTTCCTAAAAGTACAAATAGAAAAATATATAGGATTACAGCTCTATTTTGACTACTCAAATCTGTGTAAACTAAATTCATATGAGAGGGTCAGTGGAAGTAGCTGATTGAACTAAGGGTTTCAAGCTACGTGCCAAGGCTTTTTGTGCTAGATGGTGGCATATTTTACTATTCCTTGAAGGAATCACTTGATCATTTCTAGTTGAGTTTGGTTTTGAAATACAGATCTAACCTACTTTGTACCAAGCACTGAAAAAGAGTGAAAGGAAGGAATGTTGAAGTTTGGCTTCATAGTGTAACTAACTAATAGAGTCGCATGATACAGTTCTGCTTCATCCAACGCCAAAGTGGATACAGGATCTGCCCTCCCATGGTGGTAGCTTGACAAACTCTCTTGGTTAGATATTTCTGTAGAAGGAAATGGTTCGTCTTATTTCTTTATTTGCTATCCCACGTGAGGCTGAGTTTAAATGAGCTGTCTGCTCGCTTGTGGTTTATTCTATTTCAGTGCATACAAAAATGAAAAGAGACGTTGAAATTAAAAACACTCATGTCAATGCATCTCGCTCTCTCTCAATGAAACCAGTAGATGCTATCAGGGACGGGTCAGGTTTAGCTTTACAAAAGCTTTTCAGCTGGCGTTGGTATTTACCTTAAATTCTGGAGTCGTTTCTGTCTATTTCCTGTAGGACTTCAGTCTTGCACTGGGAAGTATTGGCTCCAGTGAGAGATTGGTTCTGGCTGAGTGGGTGTGCAGAGTGTGTGTGGTCATGCACACAGGTTTATGTATAATAAGTGAGTGTGTATACACACTTGTGTTTATTATATGTATTTTGATGCATCCACCATGACATATCTAAGATACCATATGAATTTATTTTTGCTCTTTTCTCTTCTATTTAAAAGGGATTCCAGGACTCCCTCTAATTCTAATGGTCTTTATGGAGGGAAGTGATCAGCAATTTCCTCTACACCTGTGCAATAGGAATGGTACAGAGCTGCTTTTGCTGCAAACTTTTTCCTGACGGTCTTGGGGAAAACGCACAAAAGACAGCCACGTCCTATGATCAAATGAAGCAAAATGCACCCTGCTCACCCTCTGTCCACATAGAAGGTTCAGCTGATCTTGGAAACCCGACCCAATATTGTGTGACTAGGTGGACAATCGCAACCAACCAACCTAGCTTGAAATGTGCGTAAGCGATGCAGAAATTTGCCAAAAAATTTTAAAGGCATCCTAATGGCACAAAAGCGTTAGATTTTTTAAATAAGTTTTGTAAAATTACAGCACTCTACATTTCACGCTTTTTGGGAACACCAAAACAGTTTTGATTTTAAAAAATAGCTACCGATATCCATTCTAGTCATGATAATAACTCTTTTCCAATCAGATAAACTCACCACGTGTAGGCTATTGTCTTAGTCCAGTTCTTAGCTCTAGATATCCCCCATCACGCTGTTACCCCAATTAGCAAATAGTCTGCACCTTTTGTGAGCGATAGCAGTGATCAAAGACGGAATGGGCAGGGAATATGAACTACTTGCTTACTCTAGAGATGATCTCTCCTGCACAGTTATATGGTGACATGAGGAATCTTGCGCTGCAAATGCCTGTATTTTCTGTTGTATCCATAAATGATAGTCTTCCGGGCTGTCAATCTGGCAAGTTTCATAAGGGCTGAATTGATTTATAAACTTCTTAAAAAATGTATATTATTGCTCCTAAACCGAGATTTAAGATGGAATGTTGCCAAGAGAAAAATATATGACCCAAGTACATTGTAAATCTATGTAAATAGGGCTTTATAACTCAGATGCTGATGCATCTAAATCTAAAACAGGAAAGCGAACGAAGTATTAAACTTCCAGTTACCTACCTCATTTGTTTTTTACTGTGTGAATGGTAATCTGAATACAAAAAAGTTCATAATTCAGATAAAATAAAACAAAAAAGCAATTTACTGAACTTCATAAAAACAAAGGACCAGAAACTATGTTTATGCAAAATGATGTAGCTCCATTGACTACAAAATCTAAAACCGATTTTGTGTTTCGCATATTAATTAAAGGACTTATCTGAAGTATACAGTGGCAACTGATTTGATCTAGGGATATATAGACACATAATATATACTATATACTCATAGACTTTAACGTCAGAAGGGACCATTATGATCATCTAGTCCAGGGGTCTGCAACCTTTACCGCTCAAAGAGCCATTTGGACCCGTTTCCCACAGTAAAGAAAACACTGGGAGCCACAAAACCCTTTTGACATTTAAAATGAAATAACACTCTCTTCTTCCCTCCCCCTTCTTCCCTCCCCCACCCTCTTCTTCCCTCCCCCTCCCCTCCAGCCGTGCTCTCGCTCTTCTTCCCTCCCCCTCCCCTCCAGCCGTGCTCTCGCTCTTCTTCCCTCCCCCTCCCCTCCAGCCGTGCTCTCGCTCTTCTTCCCTCCCTCCCCCCCCCCTCCGGCCGTGCTCTCGCTCTTCTTCCCTCCCTCCCCCCCCTCCGGCCGTGCTCTCGCTCTTCTTCCCTCCCTCCCCCCCCCCCCCGGCCGTGCTCTCGCTCTTCTTCCCTCCCTCCCCCCCCCCTCCGGCCGTGCTCTCGCTCTTCTTCCTCCCCCCCCCCTCCGGCCGTGCTCTCGCTCTTCTTCCTCCTCCCCCCCCCTCCGGCCGTGCTCTCGCTCTTCTTCCCTCCCTCCCCCCCCCTCCGGCCGTGCTCTCGCTCTTCTTCTTCCCCCCTTCCTCCCCCCCCGCTCCCCCCCTTCCTCCCCCCCGCTCCGGCCGTGCTCTCGCTCTTCTTCCCTCCCCCTCCCCTCCAGCCGTGCTCTCGCTCTTCTTCCTCCCCCCCTCCCCCAGCTTGCCTTACCTTGCCTTGCCTTGCCTTGTGCCCCGGCCCCGGCCCCGGCTCGCTCTTATCCGCCGGCTCCGCCGCGCTTCGCCTCCTGCCCCGGCCCCGGCCCGACTCGCACTTCTCCGCCGGCTCCGCCTCTCCTCGTGCCCCGGCCCCGGCTCCGCCTCCGTTCTTCTCCCCCCCGCCGCTCGCCTCTTATTGACCCCGCCCCTCTCTTTCGGCTGCGGCTCCGCGCACTGGTTGGACAGTGCTGGCGGGCCGCATAGAAAACAGTCTGCGGGACGGTTAAAATTAGCACACACAGGGAGCCGCATCGGAGGGATAGGGATGAAAGAGCCGCATGCGGCTCCGGAGCCGCGGGTTGCCGACCCCTGATCTAGTCTGACCTCCTGCATAGCACAGGCCACATAATTTCACCCACCCACTCCTGCAATAAACCTCTCACCTACGTCTGAGCTATTGAAGTCCTCCAATCATGGTTTAAAGACTTCAAGGTGTAGAGAATCCTCCAGCAAGTGACCCGTGCCCCACGCTGCAGAGGAAGGTGAAAAACCTCCAGGGCCTTTGCCAATCTGCCATGGAGGAAAATTCCTTCCCGGTGCCAAATATGGTGATCAACTGAACACTGAGCATGTGGGCAAGACTTACCAGCCAGACACCCAGGAAAATTCTCTGTAGTAACTCAGATCCCATCCCATCCAACATCCCATCACAGGCCACCAGGCCCATCTACCACGAATAGTCAAAGATCAAGTAATTGCCAAAATTATGTTATCCCATAACACCATCTCCTGCATAAATTTATCGAGCTTAATCCTGAAGCCAGATAGGTCTTTTGCCCCCACTGCTTCCCTTGGAAGGCTGTTCCAGAACTTCTCTCCTCTCATGGTTAGAGACCTTCATCTAATTTCAAGTCTAAACTTCCTGATGTTCTTGTGTCCACATTGGTACTGATCTTAAATAATTCCTCTCCCTCCAGGGTATTTATCCCTCTGATATATTTATAGAGAGCAATCATCTCTCCCCTCAGCCGAGTCTCCTTTCATAAGACAGGTTTTCCATTCCTTGGATCATCCTAGTAGCCCTTCTCTGTATCTGTTCCAGTTTGAACTCATTCTTCTTAAACATGGGAGACCAGAACTGCACACGGTATTCCAGATGAGGTATCACCAGTGCCTAGTATAATGGTACTAACACCTCCTTATCTCTGTCATAGAGGGACAAAGGACTATTCAAGTGGGTCAGACATAAATGCATCTGTAAATAAAATATAATGTGATTCAGTGGGATATTATATCTGTGATGTACTTGCATTGTAACTGAATAAACAGATAACATTCCTGGAAATACATTGGCTTGTTCTGTTTATATTCTGAGTAGAGCTGGTCAGAAAACAGGTAATATTGTTTTCATAACTTTTTCTTCCTTTTTAAGATCAAAGTTTTGAAAACTCTCAACAAGCTCTTTATGAAGTACCATCAAATGAGACAGTTGGTATGTTTTCCATGTATTTATGGAAACACCGATTTGTTCACTCAGCTTCACAGGCACGAATCTGAGCAGCTTGACTTGTAGCCACTCTCACTCCATTTACTATATCTATACCAAGATAAGACATACATACATTCTTTTGATTTGCATGATTCTGCTTATATTTCACATTGGACCATCTAAGTGTAGTAACAAGTACTGTAATACTTGCTGGAGAGTGTCTCTCTGAATTCATAGATAGGTGGTTCTGATATTATCATGAGTAGGAGGAACAAAAAGAGAAAGAGGGAGGCCAGTGCTGAATTCCCATCTCCATTCCCTACAAAGGCCCCCCTGAAACCCCTTTCTGGCCCCAGCCACTACAAAAAACATGTTGTCGGTAAAGATTATGAATTCCTGCACTATGCACTATGTGTATCTACATTTCTATCTGTGTATATTGCAATAAAACAACATGCACAAGGTTATAAAAATAGCCTGGAAGTGATTGACATGCTAATAATGCTCAATCAAGTCAATAATGCTCATGTAACAAGCTCCTGAGAAAATAATATTTTTGGTCAATAATACATTTTTTAGAAAAGAACTGTTTTGTTTTTAATTAACCTCATATTTAGCTATTTAGTCATGCCATGTCTATCAACCATGGTTAAAAAAAACACATGCTGTCTTCAAGGACTGTGTTGTTGCCTTAAACTTTCATCTCTTCCTTCTTGGCTCTCTTTTCTGCATTCCACCTTGGCAGGTTTGAAAGGATTGGGGCATCTCACAGCTTGTCATGTTACTTCCATTCCTGGGCTCATCCTCCGTAAGAACAGCATTAAGTGATCCTTCTATGACAGAGCATCCTATTATGTTAGGACACCTGGTCAAGGTGAACCTGCTGTAAGTATTTAGAACAATACACCTTTTCCAAAGCTGTCATTCTGCATTTGTTTTGCCATTGGCTGACAGAATTAGATTTTAATCCATTAAGTGTTCCCCAAAAGCTGGTAGAGAGGAATCCCGTGATAAATAAAATAAAACAGCAGGACAGGTATTACTGACAATTCCTGATTGAGACAAAAGGGTCACATGGGCTTGAGGTTCTTCTTGAGACCTGATGTTAAGAATACCAAATGTGTCAAGTACCATCATCTGCATGATGCTGAGGGAGATCACAGAAGACAAATGTTTAAATTAACACTTCATGATTCCTCATGCGAGGATGGTAGCAGAAGATTTGTACTGGCTAGTTAGTCACCGAAGCAACTAAAAAACCTTCACAAGTGCACTGTTCTGAAACAAACTATAGAATTCAGACCTCTTTATTTTCAGCCGGTATACATTTTGCAGGTCTGTCCTTGTTCCTGACTGCAAATTCTTTACAGGTTTCTGGACCACGATAGGTTATTCACATTCACGTTCCGTTGGTGATGGGTGGAATTGAAAGAACAGGGTTGGAGAATGATTTAGAACATATTGCTGTAGAAGCTGATGAACTCATGGTAAAACCTTATTGCAGACCTCTTGTATTCACTTCTGTCCCATCATATTTCTTGGACCTTAACCCTTAAGTAAATACTGGTAAGCAGCAGTATCGCAGACCCCATGGAATGGCAAACTGCCTTAGAGATGGCATTTACTGGAAAGACTAGATGATGCACTGCTGCACAGCAGTTCTAAACATTGTCTTACCAAAAAAAAATTAAAGGTCCTCCTTTGGCCTTGCAATAAGCGCTACCATTTTGTCCAGAACTAATAACCAAACACTTTTGCATTAATATTCTTTCACCTGAAAGCACAATCAAATAGCAACTTGCAGCACAAGCCGGTATTTGAGTGTGATACGGTGAAAAACAGAGTTCAGTTTTGAGTTTGCAAGGTGAAAAATAAGTAGAAAAAATAATCACAAACTTGATGGAAATCAGTTGATGATGTCTTTTAGAAGCATTAATGATTCTTAAAACTGAGCTAGAGTAGCATGTTTTTCAGCATGGTATGTAGGGAATGAATGAACAGAAACCCCCTATAACATGGGTTTATCCACATCCTGGTTCTTGCCAGGCACTACCATTATGAAATGAAATAAATTTCATTGTCTCAGAAGCCTGTGGAAAGCATGTCTGCCTATATTTTGTAGCTTTAGTAGCTTACTTTGCTTTTTTGGTTTTTCTAAGGCATGAAGAAGATACTTGCTGCTTTGCTTTTGGCTCTGACTGTGAGACTGAGCTGAACTCGCCAAACCTTTTATTTGTAGTGGCAGAGACCCTGGGGCTTTTCACCTTCCTCTGCAGCATGCAGCACTTGCAGGTCACTTGCAGGCTTCAACTAATGTAAATGGTGGATTCTCTGGAACTATAGGTCTATAAACCGTGATTTGATGATGTCAGTAATTCCATCAGAGGTTAGGGGTCTCTTACAAAAGTAGGTGGGTGAGCTTCTGTGGCCTGCAATGTGCAGGAGGTCAGACTAAATGATCATGATGGTCCCTTCTGACCTTTAAGTCTGACTCCATGAGCAGAAGGGGCAGGTTAATTCTAAGATTAACCAGCAGTGCTTGGAAAGTAAATCTAGCCAAAGTATAGGACTGTCAAATGGAGAGCTTGCTAAAATGGTGCATATTCCATGATAGACAGGCAGAGTTGACATGTAAAATATAACTGTTGATAGTGTATGTGGGGGGTGGGTGCACACGGGCACATCACCTCTGGATATAGAACACATGCTTTCAAACTTTGGGGTGTGCCCCCCAGGAGGGCATGGAAGAATATTCGGGCATGGGGGGGGGCAAGGGGAGACACGAGACAGCACTGGCTGGTGACACCAGACAGCTTGGGCTAGCCCCTCATGGCAGGGGTTGGGGGGAGGGAGTGTTGCATCCACCCTTGACTCACCTTTGAACCCGTTGTTTAATGGAAGGCAGGGGATGCCACACTGTAGTGCGAGGGGAGCAGTTTCCCCCAAGCAGAGCCCCTGCTGTAGGAGTGAGAGCGCAACCTCTGCTCGGGGAACAGGCCTGGAACGTTTGCATCAGGAAGCATTGGGACTCCAGTAGCAGGAAGAAGCAACACCCCACATATTGGGGGATGGGGAATAGGACTCAGCCTGCAGCCAGCTGCCCTGCTGCTTCCTTCCTCCCTGTGCTGCATGGACGCAAGGGGACTGCCACTGCGAGGTGGAACCGCTGCCACCCTCGCTGCTGGACATCCCAGCGAGAGGCGACCTGAGGCCTTGCCCACCCCCACTGCCCTGTTTGGCAGTCTGCAGCAGCCCCTCTGTGTGTTTCCCTCTGGAACATTTAGCTGTTGCTAAATGAAAGGCGGAAATCTGGGCTCCCTCTCCCCATGCAGCTGCACCACATGGGAGGTTTTCCATTGATTTCAGGGGCTTTGGGTCAGGCCCTTGGTCAGGGCCTTTTTGTGCCTGGCCAGGGCAGAGGGGGGCTATGGCCGTGACCCCATCCTTTCTCTCCCTTTTCGGACATCTAGCTCTCACAGGGGAGGAGCGGGGACTAAGAGGAAGCCAAGCCTGTGCCAACCTGGCATATATTGGTTAATGCCTGCGTGCTGGGGAAAGAGAGAATAAACACTTCTTGCACCCTTCCCCTTAGCCAAGATCCCCTGCAGGGACTGACCACTATATGGCCCTTTTTTGTATGTAAAGATGGCAGGCTGTGAAGGGTGGATGTTTCTTTCTTTGTGTAGAGCAGCAAAAACCATAGGGTGGGTGCTATTCTACTTTTTACAGGAAGAACACTTAGCACGGGCCCATTAGGAACTCTTGCGTTTCATTGGCCATTAGGTGATTTGGTGTATTGTCTTGTAGCTCTGCAATACTATGGCACCACAAATTGAGGAAAAGGCAGAGAGGGGTGGAATCGTACAAATAAAATTAGAATTAACCTGAATTTTTGATCAAAATTTTCAAGCTTAAAAATTTGGCCAAAATTTGTTTTCATTTTTAAATTCCTCTGTATGCTTTGGCTGCAGTCAAGAGCAAGAAACACTCCGTGCACTACGAAAGGATGATCTCTCATGGTATTTTGGGGCCAGCCTGAACCAGGAACTTCTGGCAATGTCAGCGATTGGGCTTGTGAGGTTTTCAGCCCACAGAAGTTCTTGTAAGTTTGGATAAACTTCCAGCAGATCCCTCAGCTTTTGGATGCTGGCCCGAAGAGAACCACATTTTTTCACAAGCCTCCTGGTATAGCAGTAGATGATTTTATAAGAAACATGAAACATTTATATTACTGCAGCACCCAGAGGACCTGATCATCTCAAATGTTGCCAGAATATTTGAGTTTGTGTTTGAGCTTCCAGTGTGTTGCAATGCGTGCTTAGCATGCAAAATCGTGTTGCCAAATTCACTTCTGGGATGCGGGCAGAGCAAAAATACTTTGATTTCATTGCCACTGTCACAAATGAAAAGTAGTTTCTCATACATTAATAGGTGGTGAGGGAGCCCTTTATCTGCCTGACATTACATGCACACTTCAGTACTTCGCAATGTTATTTTTACCAGTGATAGAAAAATCCCAGAACAGATTTTTTTCCCCTGCTGCTCATCCCAAATGAATTCTGACAGTGCCCTTAGCTTTAAATGTTCTTTTTATTGTTATATAAATGAACAGCTTCTACCAGGCTTATGGCCACAAACACCAAGATTCAAATTACAGACAAACCATTTGGCTCATGTATAATTGCTGGGGTTTCATGTATAATCCACCGTCTGATCAGCTGCAGATTTCAATGATAGCTGAAGCAGCAAATTCCTTTGTTTTATGCTGGTGGCAGCAATCCAAATAACAATGGCTCCACTATTGAATAAAATTGATTAGGTACATGATGTTATTTGTGATCTGGTTTATTATTGCAGCACATGAACTTATCATTGTGTGATCTACATGCACATTTCATGGCTTAGCGTATGTCATTAAAAATGCCAAATAAGAGGAGGAAATAGACCATGCCCCTGTCCATCCAACAGCTTTAAAACTGAGAGAAGAGAAGGTTGGCTTAGACCCCAGTTCACCAAGATACTTAAATGCCTCCCTAACTTTAAGTATATGAATAACCCCATTGATTTTAAAATTTGACAGGTATTTAAGTACCCTCCTGTAGCAGGGCGCTGACCACAGCCTGCTGAGTCAGCCCTGCTCCCTCCTAGCCCAGCAACATGGAGAAGCCTCTGCAAGCCCGGGGAGGCTAATCAGCCACCTGGCTGTAGCCCTGGGCTGCAGAGGGCTTAATGTGCTCCACCTGGCAGCCTCCACAGGATATAAAGCCTGTCAGGGAGGAAACCAGGGGGAGGAGGAAGGAGAAGGAGACAGAGACAGAAAGTGAGAGAGAAGGTGCAGGGGAAGTAAGTAGAAGCTGAGGAAGTCAGCTGAGGCTGAAAGCCTGATAGAGCTAGCTATTCCTGAGGCCAGCCAAACAGAGGGCTGGGCCAAAGCTATACTTGTAGATAAGCTGTACATAGGGGGGGGGGGGTTGCGCTGTGTGTGTGTGATCGAATAAAAGACACTGGTGAAGCCACAAAGCAGTTTCCTGCCTGTATTTTGAAGAGGGCGGCCAGAGGCCCGCTTACACCTCCTAAACTGGGACTCCATCAGATATACCTGGACATCTGACCAAGAGAGGCCCCTTTTCTAAGCAAATTAACTCTGATAATGATTTTACATGTGTCACGTTACTGGAATAATTTGGTACCATATAGATCATTGGGGTACCAAATATTATGTGAAGGGGGTCATAACAGGTGTCTATGACCATATGTGTGTATCTATTTGGAACTGAAGTTATGGATATTGGATAAAAGGTGCCTGTACTTCAAACTTAGGCTTGGCTCCTGTGAAAGCTCAGACACGCTGTGCTAACTCGAGCCCATTAAAGGGCCATCAACTGCACAATGAATTGTGTCCACACCCGAGGAGAGGAGCCTCCCCAGGAATGGGACATGCCTGGGCAAAAACTGAATCATTGAGAGTCTGGTAATTGGACCATGTGGCTGTGAACCTTCAGTTTGCAGCCAGACTCTGCATAAGGAGGAGGAGGGTCTTCACCCACAGGAGGAAGTCTATAAAGTCTGGAAGAACATTCCCATTTGTCTTTACTTCAGCCTGCAGCCTGTCTTGCTTCCAGCTCTGAATGGACTTTGCTACACAGGAGAACTCTGAACTAAGGTGCTGACCCATCCCCCAAATGGATGCTTTCTAAAGACTTTGATTTGAACCTGCAGTTTATTCTACCTTTGCTGCAAGCCTGAACCAAGAGATGTGCCATTACTGCATGTAATTGATTTCTTTAACCGTTCTTAACCCTCACCTAGACCTTTTTCCTTGTATAATAAACCTTTAGATTTTAGATTCTAAAGGATTGGCAACAGCGTGATTTGTGGGAAGATCTGGTTTATATATTGATCTGGGTCTGGGGCCTGATTCTTTGGAATTGGGAGAACCGTTTTCTTTATTTGGGGGATTGGTTTACATAACGGTTGATCCCCAGGACAGGTGGCTGCTGGTGGTGATACTGGGAATCTGGAGTGTCTTAAGGGGATTGCTTGTGTGACTTGTGGTTAGCCAGTGGGGCGAAACCAAAGTCTTTTCTGTTTGGCTGGTTTGGTTTGCCTTAGTGTGGAAAACCCCCAGCTTTGGGCTGTAGTTGCCCCTTTGGAAGCAATCTGTCGTGATCTGACACTCACAGTTGGATCCCACCAGGAACAGCACCGTCACAACATGTGAGAGGTACTTTCATCCCAAAGCACTTTATAGTCATAACAACTTGATCTGTCTGAGGTCCTCTGTCTGAGGTCCTAGGTAGATGTAATTTGCATGGTGAGATCTCTACTCTTATTTGCTTTTCTCCCTGTGACAGTTTCACGGTTAATAGCACTTGTACTCACCCCTGTGGTCCCTTGAGGGCATCCACTTACATTTTCAGGCTTTCAGCCTCTTTGGGGCAGACACCTACATCTCTCTCCCTCCTGACTAGGTTTTACCACTGCACAGCTCCCTGCCTTACACAGTGACCTCCCAGGAAGCACATTTATTTTGAAGGTAAAGGCATTACAGAGAGAACCTATAAAAACAATAGATGTTCTTATAAGCATGCTAACAGCATATCCGAGCTCACCCAGCAGTCTTACAGGCCCTAACAGACCAAAGTCTTTCCAATCCTTCTATAAGTGTTGGTCCCTCCCTTGGACAGCAGGGGTCTGTCCATTTGCTGGAGCAGGAAAAGGCACTGGGTCAGTTTAAATGCAGCCTTTTTATACCAAATACACTTGCTTTCCTGTTGGTCTCTGGAAATCCCAGTTTGAACCGGTATGTGCAAGCCCCTCCAGGGTGGAGGTCTTTACAATCTGGCTGATTCACCTTTCTCAACCCCTTTCCCTCCATTTTAGTTCCTAGAGGAGCTGTGGCAACTCCCTCCCCCTGGAGTTACATACAGTCCTCGGCCCTCAGTGATCCATAAACTTCATACAATGCCATCTCCCAGAGGCTCTGCATGCAGTGTCAATACTTGTCATGCTCCCTTCCCAGGATAAGTAGGCTCTGCTTAGTGAACATTTTTAAAATGCTGATTTGGGTGGAAATGCTTTGATAGACAAACTATGCTCTGGGAGCTGCGTTCTCAGCTGCTGTAAATGGGCATAATTCTGTCATCTGGCCTAAGGACCCCTTCAGCCACCTCTGATGAGATTTTTGCAATGGGGTGTAAATAAGTGCCCTGTTTCCATGATTCAGTTGGCATGTGAGCAGGGCTGAGCGCATGGACTTTTTTTGATGCTGTCGGGTGATAGATTCAAGGTAGGGGCAGGTCTAATGGAACGAATGAGATACCAGGATGCTCTCGGGTGAGCAGAATGCTTCGCTTCTCCTTGCACCGCTTTGCAAGTGGAACATTGGTACCGTCTGTTGCCCACAGCTGACAACAGTAGCATTGGAAGATGGCTACCTTACATCACCCTTACAGATAGCCTGTAGCATGTGAAATGGCTGCGGAGAAAGCTGGCGTGCAGGTGGTAACTGACGGACTACTGTGGAGAATTGTCATGCTACTATGTTGCGATTGCAGCTGAGACTCGGGCAGTTTCCTCTCCTCGGCCGTTACATTTGTGAAACCCAGACAGGTGGAACTGTTCACATGTTTCTGAAAGTTATGTTCTAAAATGAATAGAAAGTTTATAAGAAAACAGCTGCCAGTCATACCAAATTTCAATGTAAAGGGCCAGATCCTAGGCTGGAGCTAAATTAGTTTATGCCAGCTGATGATCTAGTGCTAAATTGTTAACTTCTTTTGGGGCATTAGAGAAGCTTCCCACCAAAAGTTTTAAATCCCTTAGGCAAAATGTTACATAACACAGAGACTATCTTTTTGAAATACAAATATTTTAACTATGCATGTGGGAAAGAAAACCTAAAATGTTTCTTCTAACTTCCTTTATTTTTTGTAACTTTTAACTATGTCCTTTTTGCGGGTTCATCTTTGAGTCACTCAGTCTAATTATAGCTAGTTCCGTTTTAACAACTGAACCTTCCTCCTTTGGATGTCCTTAAGAGGTTTCCTCTTTGTTGCAGTATTGACAGGGTGGCCAACCTGAGCAGGAGCCAGAATTCACCAATGTACATTGCCAAAGAGCCATGGTAATATGTCAGCAGCCCCCACTAGCACCCCCACTGCTCCCATGCCTCCTGCCCACCCATAGCCCAGCAGATCAGCACCTCCCCCTTCCTCCTGCTTAGCTGTTTTGTGGCATGCAGGAGGCTCCAGGGGAGGGGGAGGAGTGAGGGCATGGCAGGCTCATGAAAGGGGGCGGGAAGGGTAGAGTGGGGGTAGGGCCTGTAGCAGAACCAAGGGTTGCAGTGAGTACCCCCCCCCCAGCACCTTAGAAAGTTGGCACTTGTAGCTCCTGTCCAGAGTTGGTGCCTATACAAGGAGCTGCATATTCACTTCTGAAGAGCTGCATGTGGCTCCAGAGCCACAGGTTGGCCACCCCTGACATACATTGTTGTATATACTCCAGGAGAAATATTGTTCGCATAACGTCCACATTAATAATAATCATACCTTGCTCTTCTACGCCACTTTTCATCTGTTATTTTCATTAGCTGTTGTCGCTAAAGTGCTTATTGCAAGGATGATGGTATAATAGTCAGCAGCCACTCCTTTCAGGGATATTGGTATCACCAGTATGTTTGGAAACCAAGTTAAGAGAGAAAATAGAGTATTCTCCATTGTATGCCATAGGACAGGGGTGGGCAAACTATGGCCCGTGGACCACATATGGCCCGCGGGACTGTCCTGCCCAGCCCCTGAGCTCCTGGCTGGGGAGGATCTCCCCTCCCCTTGAGCCACGCCGCTGCCCGAGCTGCACTCTGGGGAGGTGGGGCTGCACCCTCCTGCAAATCAGCATGGCAGCATGTCTGGCTCCAGCCAGAAACACTGCTCTGAGTGGAGTGGTAAGGGGGCTGGGTCTGGAGTGTTGGATAAGGGGCAGGGGTCTCTGGGGCAGTTAGGGGACAGGGAATGGGGGGTTGGATACATGGGGACTCCAGGGGGCCTGTCAGGAGGTGGGGGTATGGATAGAGGTTGGGGCAGTCAGGAGGCAAGGAGCAAGGGGGTTGGATAGGGGGATGGGGTCCTGGGGGGTGATTAGGGTTGGAGGGTTTTTTTTGGGGGGGGTGTCAGGGCACAAGGAATGGGGGGGGGGGGGGTTGGAAGGGTTGGAGATTCTGAAGGGGCAATCGGGACAGGGAGCTGGTGCGGTTGAATAGTGGGTGGGGTCCAGGGGAGGTGGTTGGGGCAGTCTGTCCTGGGAGGGGGCGGTCGGGACAAGGAGGAGGGAGGGTTGGATGAGTTGGAAGTTCTGAGGAGGGCAGGATAGGGGGCAGGAAGTGCGTTGGGGCAGATAGGGGGCAGGGGGCAGGCTGTTTGGGGAGGCACAGCCTTACCTACCCAGCCCTCTATACAGTTTTGCAACCCCGATGTGGCCCTTGGGCCAAAAAGTTTGCCCACCACTGCCATAGGATTTGATTTCTACAGAGGGTTTCTGATATCTCTATAAACCATGAGTGCAGCATAGTGTTTTGTTGTGGTTTGTGTGGTGGTGGTTTATTTTTGTTTAGAGGGTTTTACCTGTCACCCGAACCCAAAATAGATGATAATGCACTATGTGTAATCTGGATCAGACTGAGTGTAGGGTTTAGGATGCTGCAGTATACACTCCCGTGCACATCCCAGGAATAGAGCCATCAAGAGGTTAGTCTCACTTTGGCAGAAGGAACACTGCAATCCAGATTTGGTGGTGATGTCCGGAGAACAGGATGGTCCAGGAGCCCTGGATGCAATGATTCAGCATCCTCTCGCAATGGAGCCCAGGATGTAAACAACACAAACTGCATGGTGACCACACTTCCCTGCAGCAGCACTGCTGATTCTTGACCTTTGGCTCTATTAGGTGTCTTTAAAAAAACAAACAAACAAACAAACAAAAAACTTGGGTACTACTAACTCCAGGGATATCTAAAGTAAACTTTATATTGGACTTTTTTCATCAGTTTTCAGTAGTGTAATGATTAGTTTAGATAGCACCTCCACTAATAGATGATGCTGCATCATTATCTTAGTGTTAAGTTGTTCTCTTACATCTGATGGGAGCTGTGGGAGGGGCATTAGCCAGAAGTGCAGTACTACCTGTTTGTGCTGGAGTTGTTACTTGCAGTGTTCCTGTAAATCTCTGTGATGATAAGCAAGTATTATAACAAGTGGCAGTGGCTTCAAGATGTCAAAAGCATTTTGGCCTGAGAAGAAATGTTCTGGTCATGTAGATTTCAGTAACTATTGTCTTCATGTACAAGTAGGGATCTGGGTGAGAGTGAGAGGAGTAAACCATTTGAGATTATATTATGATCACAGGGATTATTTTAAAACTTTTAATCCCCAATTACAGTGACGATTTAGGTTGCATGGGGCAGTCAGCGCAATGTTTACCCCCAAAACATTGTTTTAGAAGGCTATAGCAAGTACCAAATTCCATGTAATAGACACTAGGCTTAGTGTTTTTATTTCTTAAAGACACCTAATAGAGCCAACAGTCAAGAATCATCAGTGCTGCTGCAGAGAGGTGTGGTCACCACACAGGTTGTGTTGTTTCCCCTTAGCAATCTTTGATCTTGAACAATGCAACCATTTGTTATAATTAAATTTGAGAGATATTACGGAATCTTTATTTTGGAAAGTAGAACAAAGGTAAGAAGTGCATTACTTAATGAAAAGCCCTCATCTACAGTCATTATCCCTGGAAGTGCTTCAATAACATGATGTTAGGAATTTCAGACTGTCATTGCACACAAATGTGTTAATCAGAATGCTTTAAATTGACATGGGAAAGTTTTCACCTCTTAAGATTCCGGATCAATGATGTGCATACACCTCAAATGGAATTAAACACATACGCCAGCTGCATCGCTATTTATTATTATAAGCATTCCTATGGTGTTCATCACTGTGAGGCCCTGACAGATGTGTGTGATAAGGAAATATTATCCCCGTTTTACAGGTAAGGAAGCTAAGCCATAGAGGGTTACGTGATCAGTCCAATGTGATGCGGCCAAGTCTGTGACAGAGTGAACCTAGATATTCTGACTCTCAGTTCTGTTCTTTAATCATGGACGAACCTTCCCCCCGGGGACATGTACGTCCTGTGATTAATTTTAGGGCCAGATTGTGATTACTGCCTAAAGCCTGAGTCCACTGAATTTGCATAGGGGCCTGGTGGGAGATGGAATTCAGCATCAGTCTTCCCAGGCCATATAGTTATGGACCCAGTGGCTTAATGTCCTCTGGCCCCTTCCACAATGACCTAGCGAGAGCTGCTACCTAACATTAATTTACAGCAGGGGTCTCCAAACTTTTCAGCCCGAGGGCCGCATTAGCTATCAAATAGCAGTTCAGGGGCCGACAACACACTCGAGGTCCAAATAAAAAAGAATCAAAACATGGATGTTGTTTTTTATTATTTATTTAATATTATTTTATTCAGTTATTATTTAATAACACATTGATACACTACACATGAACACCTGTTCACCACACATGAACACTACACATGAACACCTGTTCACCACACATGAACACTACACATGAACACCTGTTCACTACACATGAACACCTGTTCACTACACATGAACACTACACATGAACACCTGTTCACTACACATGAACACTACACATGAACACTACACATGAACACCTGTTCACTACACATGAACATTACACATGAACACTACACATCAACCCCCCAACTGACCCACCCAGCCAGGTCTCTCCCCCCAAAACCTCCTTTCCTCCAAACCCCCCCCCCCAAATGACCCATCCAGCCAGGTCTCTCACCCCAAAACCTCCTTCCCTCCCACCCACCCCCCAACTGACCCACCCAGCCCGGTCTCTCACCCCAAAACCTCCTTTCCTCCAACCCCCCCCCCCAAATGACCCACCCAGCCAGGTCTCTCACCCCAAAACCTCCTTTCCTCCAACCCCCCCCCAAATGACCCACCCAGCCAGGTCTCTCACCCCAAAACCTCCTTCCCTCCCACCCACCCCCCAACTGATCCACCCAGCCCGGTCTCTCACCCCAAAACCTCCTTTCCTCCAACCCCCCCCCAAATGACCCACCCAGCCAGGTCTCTCACCCCAAAACCTCCTTTCCTCCAACCCGCCCCCCCCTAATGACCCACCCAGCCAGGTCTCTCACCCCAAAACCTCCTTTCCTCCAACCCCCCCCCAAATGACCCACCCAGCCAGGTCTCTCACCCCAAAACCTCCTTCCCTCCCACCCACCCCCCAACTGACCCACCCAGCCCGGTCTCTCACCCCAAAACCTCCTTTCCTCCAACCCCCCCCCCCCAAAATGACCCACCCAGCCTGGTCTCTCACCCCAAAACCTCCTTCCCTCCAACCCCCCCCCCCCTAAATGACCCACCCAGCCCGGTCTCTCACCCCAAAACCTCCTTTCCTCCAACCCCCCCCAAATGACCCACCCAGCCAGGTCTCTCACCCCAAAACCTCCTTCCCTCCCACCCACCCCCCAACTGACCCACCCAGCCCGGTCTCTCACCCCAAAACCTCCTTTCCTCCAACCCCCCCCCAAATGACCCACCCAGCCCGGTCTCTCACCCCAAAACCTCCTTCCCTCCAACCCCCCCCCCCAATGACCCACCCAGCCCGGTCTCTCACCCCAAAACCTCCTTTCCTCCAACCCCCAAATGACCCACCCAGCCAAGTCTCTCACCCCAAAACCTCCTTCCCTCCCACCCACCCCCCAACTGACCCACCCAGCCTGGTCTCTCCCCCCCCCCCCCCCCAACTGACCCGCTCAACCCGGTCTCTCCCCACAGACCGGTTCGCCGCCTGGCAGTGGGTGGCTCCTTGTTTCGCCCCCTGTAACTGCGTGGCGGTGCGGCGCGTCCCAGCCCCAGCTCTGAGCCGTCCCTGGCCGGCGGCGGCAGCCGAGCACGCGGCGTGTCCTGGCCGGCGGCGGCAGCCGAGCACGCGGCGCGTCCCGGCCCCGGGGCGGCAGCCGAGCACGCGGCGGGTCCCGGCCCCGCGGCGGCAGCCGAGCACGCGGCGCGTCCCGGCCCCGCGGCTGGCGGCCCGCGCGGCGCTTCCAGGCCCCAGAGCGGAGCCGTCCCAGCGAAAAGCTCAAAAGAGCCAAAAATTCCCTAAATAGCCAAAAAGATCTCCGCGGGCCGGATGAGAGGGCCTCGCGGGCCACATCCGGCCCGCGGGCCGTAGTTTGGAGACCCCTGATTTACAGAATACAAGAGGAGCAGAGTCCCACTGAATGGCCTCTCAGTGTCTAGGAGTAATTGAACTGCTGCTTTTGAGTCTTTCCATGGCCCTTCTGCTGAATTCAGACCTTGAAGAAAGCATCAATGACATTATAGATGCATTGCATAAAATACCTTTATACATTTTGGATGCTCTCAGCAGTCTCTGCCTGAAAATCCAGGATGAATAATGACTAACTAGTAAAGTGCATTGTGAAACATCCAAGAAGCATGATTTAGGTATCCCATTAGATAGCTTACTATGATTATGAAAGGTTCAAGAATAGCAGCTGTGTTAGTCTGTATCTGTAAAGACAGTGAGGAATACTTGTAGCACCTTAGAGACTAACTAGTTTATTTCAGCATAAGCTTTCGTGGGCTATAGCTCACTTCGTCGGATGCATAGAATGGAACAGAAGTAAGATGCATTTATACACACAGAAAGGAAAAGAAAAGAAATTGTACATTAGCATACCAATTCTAAGAGGGCTGTTAAATGTAGATGGTCCATTATCACTAGGAGAAAAATACACCTTTTGAAATGGAGATCTGTTGTCAGTAACTCAGGAAATGCAATTAATTACTGTAATGAGAGAACCAATCTGAACTTCTGTTAAGCCCCTGGTTAATAGTGTCCAATTTGAAAATTAATTCCAGTTCCTCAGTTTCTCGTTGGAGTCGGTTTTGGAAGTTTTTCTGTTTCAAAACTGAAACCATCAAATCTTTAATGGAATGGCCAGGAAGACTGAAGTGTTCTCCTACTGGTTTTTGAATTTATGATTCCTGATGTCAGATTTGTGCATTGCTGGGACATAATGGCATATATCACATTGGTCGGGTACCCATCCTTGTAACAAAGCCCGATGCCAACTCTGTCCTCATATCCATTCAACTGACACCATCATAGGACCTAATCACATCAGCCATACCATCAGAGGCTCATTCACCTGCACATCGACCAATGTGATATATGCCATTATGTGCCAGGAATGCCCCTCTGCTATGTACATTGGCCAAACCGGCCAGTCTCAGTCTCTACGCAAAAGAATAAATGGACACAAATCTGACATCAGGAATGTACAATATTTTTTTCTTTTCTTTTTCTGTGTGTATAAATGCATCTTACTTCTGTTCCATTCTATGCATCCGACGAAGTGAGCTATAGCTCACGAAAGCTTATGCTGAAATAAACTAGTTAGTCTCTAAGATGCTACAAGTATTCCTCACTTTCTTTATGATTATGAAGTAGATTAGTCTTGTTGTACATTAGATGGGAAAAGTTTGGCTGGTTTATAAAATTCCACATGTGAAGATCATCCCAAACTAGCTGTGCTTTGTCCACTGGACAATTAGATTGTTCAGTTTCCTGGATCCTGTCCTATGATCACAGATGCTTGTCTGGGATTCTGTACAGGTCAATATTTTTTTCTCCAGTCTAAAAACATGGCTGCCATGGATCACTTGTGAATTGTATTATTAAATATTTTATTCATGTAAATCACCAGTTTCTCAAAAAGCCAAGTTTCCAATGTTTATTTTGATTTGACTCAAATCCTTATTTTTACTTGTGGTTATTTATTGACAAATGGGGAATCAGAAATGATGAAAGAGCTGCAATTTTTAAAATGTGTGGGTTTTTTTTAAAAAAAGAGGGAACTGGAGCACTAAGATGCTACTGTGGAGAGGAGAGAGAATGATTAGACTTATGGTGCAAAGCTGGTTCTTATACAGTAAAACCTCGATTTAACGGACTTTGGATGCAACGGACAAAATTTCTGATCCATATCAGACCGCGACCCCTTCCTACTGCGACCCCAGTCCCCTTCGCTGGCAGCCGTCTGCTGGCTCCCAGCTGCCACCCGGGTCCCAGCCGCTGGCGGGCTGGCTGCCGGCTGCCGGCTCCCGCCCGGGTCCCGCCAGCGGGCGGGCTGGCTGCCGGCTCCCGCCCGGGTCCCGCCAGCGGGCGGGCTGGCTGCCGGCTCCCGCCCGGGTCCTAGCAGCCGGGATCCGGGCGGGCTGGCAGCGGGCAGGTTGCGGAGCTGCTGCCCCGACCCTGTGGCGGGCGGGCTGCTGCTCCGACAGCTCGGGGTTTTTTTTTTTATTAAATAACGGACTTTTTGATTTAACGGACACCCCCTTGCCCGAATTAGTCTGTTAAATCGAGGTTTCACTGTACCACTAAACCATCCTCTCCAATGAAGTGACTGCAAAGCAGTTGGCATGAATATTGATGATATCCAAGTATTTTTTTAATGAGCGCATCATCCTTCATTCCAAACTAAGTATTCTTTCATCTTGTAGTGTTGAAACTGCTTGGAGTGGCACTTCCCTTGGCTTATTGAGGTGCAGCGTATGCTGGGGTACAAATTTTGTATTTGGGAAAGGACTACGCTGCTGGGTGCTGATACAATGCTGTCCATTTATTCCTGACTTAATCTCTTCTACCTTGAGAATTCCTCCACCAGAGCTATTCTTCTCTTGGAATTACAGAAACCAGACTGGGAGAGGCCTCTTTTACTATAGTCTAACCCAGTGTCTCTGCAGGGCCAGTCCAAGCAAGGATTTAAGAATGTCTCTGAATACTTGCAAGCAATTTACAGTTAATCCTCAATAGACTTTGTAAGGAAATGCCCTCTGACTATGTTTGCTTTCTGAAACTCTTCTAGGCAATGAGTTTACTTGTGGGAAAAGTTACCAAAATAGGACATTTTAAGCAATCATTTTAACATATTCCCAGAAATTAAATGTTGAGTTTCTAACTCTAAGTGCTGGTACCAGAACCCTGATTCTGGGAATTATGCTCATCTGATTAGTGCATTTACATGTTGAATGCTTTCAACAAACAACTCCACAAGTTATTTGACAAAGGCATCGTATGTTCAGAAGGGACACTAAGTGTATGCAATACATTATTTGGTTATTATGAATTACTCACCTAGTGCTAATTATTAAGTAGCCTCTAGTTAATTTCAGCCAAACTTTGGTTTTCATTCAATATTGGTAAACTTTTAGGCTTGACAAATATGTCAAATGGATTGCATTTAGGTATGTCCTACCCTTCCCCACATGCAAAGTGGTTAAGTAGTTCTGTTTTAAAGCCAACATTGAGGTAAACATTTATTCTGCTGTTAAATACCATTGTGACATTGGAGAATAGTTTGCACTTCAGCACCTGTCAGTGGAGGACCTAAAAGTGCTTAAAAACATGGCTAAGTGAAGTTTAACAGCATCCCAATATGGCAGCAAGTTTTAAACCCATTTTACAGATAGGGAAATAGAGGTACAGAAAGATCCTAGACCTTGTACTTTTAAGTGACTTTTCCAAACTGACACAGTAAGACCAGGGGCAGAGCCTAAAAGAGAACTCAAGGGTAGACTTTCAAAGACACTCAAGGATGTAAATCCATGGGAGCTGTGTACCTAACGTCCTCCTATTTGTTCCTTTTGGATATCCACCAGATCTCCTATCCCAATGATCTAACCATTGTGTTACACTTCTCATTTGATGGTACATGGGTATTCCATTCCTGTTAAAGGTCAATCATATCTTGATCTAAAGTAAATGCTCTTTTTGTCTGCCCGCTGTTGGTAACCAAATTGATTAATCCATAGAATGAAAAACCTAGTCAATAAGGGCCCAATCTGACATGGTGCTCAGAGCTCTCTAGTCCCATTCCAGTTATTTTCATGACTTCAGCTGTCCATATAGGGAGTTAAGTGGCAGCCATGTTTACCTGTTAGCATTAAAAGCGAAAAACCACATTTCTTCTTAATATTTTTTCTAATGAATTCCACACAGACATCTCATGGAGGCTGCAAGACATTTTTATAAATGGCCATACCTTGATTAAAGCTCCTGGCATTCATAATGGCATGAGCCTATGGGATTTAGTACAGGCAGTGCAGTTCTTGTTTGCTTTTTCCTATGAAAATCTAAGTTTACATGAGGGCCATCAGCTGGAACCTTCATGCCTTTATTATTACTAATAGCCGTTGGGAGTGCAGCTTCAAATGATGCATAACATTTTTTTTTAAGTAAACCATAAGCCAAGTTAAATGAACTTTAAAAGTGAACATGATTCATAACAGATACAATTTTAAAACTGACCAGACACAGCAAATGTAAATTCTGTCCTTTTAACTGTAAAATGTTTAAGCTTATTTGCAAAAGAGTTTGAAAAATTAAAACCATACCCCCTCTATGTTTCTTTAGCTATGAAGAAACATTAGAGTTTTGCATTTGAAAGGATGGCAAGGCAAACTGTATAGACAGACTAAATGTCTACTTGAATTATCTTGTTTGTTGAGGGGACGTCTTAAACTGATGATCACATGTAATCTGCAATGTATTAAAAGCATATTCTTTATTGGAGTCCCCATATTACATTTCAAATGCATTTCCATGGAATGTTTCAAAATGTCATCTAAAATTATTACTTTTTTCATTGAAATGACATATGTCCCCTCAGCACTCATCTAGAACTTTATTATTATGATTCATTGGACAGCTTAAAGACATGAGATCACTTTTTGTGGTTTTATGTCTCTCGCCCTACTTCTGTCCCTTTTTCAATGGTAATGCCAGCTTTGCATTCCCCTGCCACAGTTGAGTACTAGCTCTTTGGCATGTGTAGATTTTGTTTTAGTTGAATAGAGGTTTGGCTTCAGTAAATATTTAGGCACTATTTAACAACTGTGTCTCAAACACACACTTATAATAATGATCACCCATAGTGATCTTTATAGTTAAAAAATGGAGTTCCGGCTTCCGTTCTAACCCCTATTTTCAGATGCTCAAAATGGTTCTCAAATAAGTTCCTTTGAGGGTGAGAGTTTGCCAGGGTTGGTTTCCATCCGAAGGAGAAATATTTTGAAAAATTTCAAATTAAGAATTAGAAGAAAAATGTTTTGATGCATCCTGCAAGTGATTTAAAATATTGACTACGCTTTGAGGGAACCAGAAGTGCTGTGGTGACACAATGACACAATTTTTTAAAGTTTCTGCACAAAAATGCATTGCAAAGCACCTCATGCACTCAAGTTGGGTTTGTGTATGCACAATTATGTGCCATTGTAAAAGCTAAAGGCAGTTTAAATGCTTAGTGTGTGAAAATGTTAGAATTGAGCATCCATTGAAGTCAATGGGACTAGGATTTGGTGGTGAAAGCAGTTTAAAGTCTCAAAGAAGCTAACTGAGATTAGACACCTGAAGAGTTTTTCATTGTAACTATACTCCAGGCACAGTTATGGTGCTGCTGCAGTGCTACAATAGTGTAGACGATTCCTACATTGACTGAAGGGGTTTTTCCATCAATGTAGTTAATCTCTCTCTCTCTCTCTCTCGACAATAGCTGACAAGAATTTTATGGGGTGCCCTAAGCCACCCTAGCTCCGGTGCTCATGGTGTGAAATTTGTCACAGCCCTGAGCTCTGTAGCTGGGTTGATCTAATTTTTTAAGTGTAGACCAGGCCTGAGTTAATCCACTTTAACCTTTTAAACTGCTTTAACTCAGAAAAGATGCTTTAAATATTTAAAGTAGTTTAACTCTGAGTGCTTGAAGTTCTGGAGGAGCATCCTTCAGAGATGCTTCAAGGACTCTTGACTTTAATGATCCTTCTCGTAAGGCTGTCTGTTCATCAAAGTCAAAAAAGGTGGAGAAAGGTTTGAAAAGATGAATCCGAAAGGCTCTAAACCCAGAAAACAAATAAAAAGAACACGAAGGATATTGTTTTTGAAATCTCATGATTTTTAGGCTAATCTCATACTTTTTGGTGCCTTATTCATGATTTTTGAATGCTTGTGGTTGGCAGTGTTGCATGTGGGGTTCAAAATTAATTAGAATTTCATTATCCTAAAAGTATACTTAACGGGCCTTTAGTTAAACATGTTGTCAACTTTAAGGCTTAATCCACTGAGCCATTGTGTTACAGGTTATGATGATCTGGTTTAGCTTTGATTGCTTTGGCTCCTTTTCTGTGAAGGTACAGCATTCCTATAGTTACTACTTTGTACAGCCACAGGTAAACAACTAAACTGGAACAATATGTTGAACAGAGTTCTAACCTCTAACATTCTTCAAATATTGTTCTTACTTAAGCATTGACTTCTTAGGTTTTCCTGCAGGCTGGCTTGATGTAGTAGCTTGAATTCCACCCTAAAATTTTATAAGGTATCATGATTCAATGAGTAGCCACAACAGCAGATTAAGGATGGTATGTTTGTTTTAACTCTGTATTTTGCTTGCTTTTAAGGTTACTTAATCAGTATTCAGATTTTTTAAAATTAATTTTCTACTTCTAGATAGCGTTACAAAAAAAGGAAAGGAAATGCATAAAAATATATCAAAGGAAAATAACTTTCGTAGTCCAGTTGAACTGTTAATGGAGTCTTCCAGTCATAAATGGGAAAATAGAGCCATACTCCCAGGACTCTTTTGTTGATATCTCACAGCTCCAAATTTAAAGCCTCAACACAGCAAAGACTCACATGTGCTTAACTTCAAGCATGCGACTAGTCCCAATGGCTTCAAACTGAGAAATGTGGATCTTTGTGTTCCCTCCAAAACAGCCTTTCTTTATTCTCTTACATTAGTCATGTAATCACCAGCGGGTCTCCCATTGTGAGCAGTCTGTCACACACATCAGGCAAATGCATTCAGAGTCTGCATGCCCAGAGTCTGTAGGGAGCCAACTAGTCATGTACTGTAACAAATTAATAAAGCGAGTTTGGGTTTACTCTTTATATCTCTAGTTTCACACTGGTTCCTGAAGTGGGGAGGATGCAGCATAGTCAAAAAAAGACACTCCGCTGCCTGACCGCACTATAAAGCATGACAGTGTCACAAGTGACCACATTCTGCCTGAAGCAAGAAGGTGGCTTTTTTCTTGGGTATGTCCGACAGTGGATTATCAAATAGTGTAAACAAACTGCTACACAGAGTCAAGAAACTGCAGTCCACAGACCAGCAAGAACCAAAGGAAGACAGAAGTACCAAGACACAGGTCACGCTGAACATCCAAAAGTGAAGCCAATAAGGTAGCTAAACTATAAAGCAGTATTAAACCAAACAAAGAATACAAAGACCCTAAACATGGAAGGTTTCAAGTCACCTCAGTCTTTCTTTCCTTGGTAATCTTTCTGGGAAGTGGAGGAGATGGAAACAATGCTTCCACACCTATCTGAAAACCTCAGGAGCAGATAAAAGAAGAAGAGGACATAAAAGTAGCAATTTTACTGCACACAGTGGGAGAGAAGGCCTTGGAAATTTAATAAAACACATTTGCATAGCAGCCAACTGAAACAGTGCCCACTTTGGACGAGGTCTTAACAATGCTTAGGAACTATCATAGCCCTAAGAAACACGTTATGTTTGAACAATACTAGCTCTGGTCTCACGCAGGCCGAGGGGAAGAGCAGGTAGAGAAGTGTGTCCCAAAACTGATGCAAAACCCAAGAAAGATGAGTTTGGAAATATTGAAAAATATTTTGCCCAGAGCAAAAAACTGTGTTCAGTGTCCCTGACAAAGGACTAAAGATGAAGTTGTTGAGGGAGCCCCATTTGGGCTTGCAAAAAGCAATGGATATTTGCAGAACCTCACATGCCGTAAAGACCCAAATAAAGATTGTGTCTGGACCACATCCTGACAAGCTCAAGCAGGCTCTTTCCCAAAGAGCATCATGAGCAGGGCGCAGCAGCCTGAGAGAGCAAAGCAAACATGCCAACAGCTCACACAAAGAAATGGTGCACACGCTGTGGTAAGACACACCCACACAGAGACTGCTCAGCCTTTGGAGAAACGTGTCACAAATGCAGAAAATGAAATCACTGTTCTTCAACAAACTTACCCACAAATTAGAATGTGGACGATCTCTTCTTATACATGCCGTATCACAGGGAAATAAAAATGGGCACAGGCACTCAGCAAAACCTTAGTATTCAATACGGTGTATAAGGAATATATCTTTAAAGTTTAAGCTTGACCCTGGGGCTGAAGCTAATGTTTTACCAATTCACGTTTTCAAAAGGAGACTGAGTCCCACCCAGCTAAAACATTCTGGTGGTGTGCGTAGAGCGTGTGGGAGTTCCAGGAGGAGGAGTCACCCTAACAGCAGCAACAGCCAAGGCTAAGGTTGGCCTTCGGTTCTTCATCACTGAGACTTCTACATCCCCACTGCTAGGCAGAGAAGCACACCCACGTTACCCTGATACGCAGAATAGATATATTGCACAGCAAGGCACCCAGATAATGCGGAGCGATTTGACTGTATAATACTTTGAGGTTTCAGGAGACTAGGAGAGTTCCATGGGAAGCATCACACGTACATGGACCCATCAATCACCCGTCAGACAGCTGCAGAAATGTACCTTTTGCAGTGAGACAGCCTGAGGCTTTCTACACTACTGCAGTAAGTCGACCTAAGTTACACTACTCCAGCTACGTTATTCACTTAGCTGGAGTCAACGTAGCTTAGGTCGACTTACTGCGGTGTCTACAATGCACCGAGTGATGGGAGACACTCTCCCATTGACTTACCTTACTCTTCTCATTCTCGCTAGAGTACTGGAGTTGATCGGAGAATGCTCTGCTGTAGATTTAGCAGGTCTTTACTAGACCCGGTAAATCAACCGCCAGCACATCGATCACAGCAGTGTCAAACCCCAGGTACTGCAGACGTAGCCAGTGATGCACTCGGGCAGTTAGAAATGGGAAGTAGCAAAGCCAAACCCACTCCCTGGGTTAACAATATGGTCCTAACTGAGAAGAAAAATGACAAGATTAGGATTTGTGTGCGTACCAGAGACCTTAATAAGGCTACATTGAGACAGCATTACTCTATCTCCACACCAGCATATTCACTATTTTAGGTGAGAAAGACAGATATTGGCAAGTCACATTAGATAAAGAATCATCTGAACTTTGCATTTTATGTATACCCTGCGGCAGATACAAGTTTCTCCACCTATATTTTGAACTAAGGTCAGCTAGTGAAGTTGGTTCAACAAAAGAATAATGAAACATTCAGGAATATTGCAGATGTCCAAAAAATAGTAAATGACATGATAACAGCATTAACTCAAGCAGAACATGGTAAGATACTGAAGAAAGTGCTGGCAATGGCTCAGAGAGAAAATCCAGTTTATGGTAAAAGAAGTCAGCTACGTGGGACGCATTCTCTCATTGCAAGGAATCAGGCCAGATAACAGTAGGGTTGAAGCTATGGCCAACATTAAACAACAGTACAAGAAGGCATTACAGAGGATCCTGTGGGGATGATTATATTAGTTGGACAGTATATCCCAGGTGAACCATCCTTGACAATTGCTTCATAAAAACATAGTTTGGCAATGGTCTTGAACATGACAAGACTCTGGGACAACAGTGCTCTGGAATGCACTCAAATTCTATGACCCAAACAAACCAGTCACCATTCAAGCATACTCATCCAAAGATTGTTCAGGAGCTTTCTTTGCTGCAAGACTAAGGCCCCATTATATATGGATCACAAGGTCTGACAGAGTCAGAACAAAATTATGCCTATTGTATTTGCCACAAAGAAATTTGATCATCAGTTATATAGAGTACAGGTTGAGATACAGTGTGATCATAAATTTTCCAAACCTCTGCGAGGTTATAATGCATGCTACTTCAATTACAGAAATGTGATCTTAAAGTCACACATACCACCGATAAAGAAATGTTAATTCCAAGCATGTTAAGAGCTGTGGGGAGCATACTACAGAAACAGATGATGAAATGGCTGATAAAAAGGCCATCTATGCAGCTGAGGCCACCTTGACACTCCGCACAGATTTGTTAAACAAACTGAAGGAAGACACACACAGATCTTGTAATGCAAACTTTTCACATCATTGTATGTGAGGGCTGGATATGCAGAAGAAGACTAGTGAATCTCAGAGCATCCACTGGGTTGCAGAAGACACTATTTCATTACAACAAGGGTTGTTAAAGGCTGGTGACAAGATAATTATTTCTAACAATACAGGACAGGAAATGCTTAACCACTTGCATGAGTGGCAAAAGCTAGGCAGATAATGTTCTGGCCAGGTATGACTCAAAACACAGAACAACTTATAGAAGGATGCAGAATTATGTCAGGAATGTTGGTCAAAAAGGATCATTATGGTCTCATGAGATTCCTGAGCTACCATATAACTGCTGCTATTTTTTTACTTCATCAGACATTAATAGCTGCTCCTAGTGGACTACTTTTCCACATTTCAGGGAGTTCTGCATCTGCCAAACAAGTCAGCTCATTCTGTTATTGCTAAACTGAAAGTGGTTTTGCAAGACATGGCCCCCCAAAAGTGTTACTGAGTGACTGTGTTCTGTTTGCAAGCAGAGATCTTGGAGTGAAACTCTCTCCAGTGCCACGTGCCCACAATCTAATGGAATGGCTAAGAGAACTGTTCAGACGACAACAAAAAACAATGTTTCATGAAATAGCAACCTTTGGTAGAGGACAATCCAATGTCCTTGACACCAGGCCTGAGCAAATTGTAAAGACTGAGTTCCAAGGGTTAAGTGCTGATAATCTCTGACCCACACAGATGCAGATTTAACAGCGAGCAGTCAGCAGCGCTATAATACTCTACTCATGCCTCATGTCTAGGTGTCAAGGACACTGTTTCTCTGAGAAGCTCTTATTTATTGGGAAGGATTTTAACAATGAGGAAAGGGAGCTATATTGTGGTGCTGTCTCTTTACCATTAGCTATCACTAGAGGGCCTCCTATTGTATGTGGTCTCTCATGAGACAGACCACTCAAAGTCTGTAAGAACCATTCCGTCATGTAACTACTGTAATAGAGTTGTGGTTTAAACTTTATATCCCTGGTCTCTGTTTGGTTCCTGAAGTACAGAGGCTGCAGCATTTACTCACAAGGAAGATAGCTGCGTGCCCTCACTTGAAAGTACAGCATTTAGAACTTGGTACTCCACTGCTTTTCCTCCCCATCCATCCTCCATGGTGAATTTGTGAACTGGAAGGCACTTGGGTCTATTGAGAGATCTCTTCAATTTCCATTGTTAGTTCCTCAGGGTAAGGACTGTCTCGTGCCATGTTGGTACAGCACCTAGCGCAATGAGACGGTGGTCTTGTTAGGGGCCTCTGGGTATTATTCTAATACAAATAATAAATCATGGGTCCCTACTTCCCTGAGGAACTGATGGGATCTGTCTCTCTCTTAAGCCCCTGGCATACATCTTACTGCAGTTTTGCCAGATCAGGAGATAATATTTATTTTTGGTAGGGGGAAAACTATTGATCTTAGTTTTTAAAAGTTATAATGATTGTCAGTGATAAGAGCGAGATACAAAAGACTAGCTCAGCCAGATAAAAATAATGCTGTGGTTAGTCAATAATGCCAAAATTGCCACTGATTTGTTGGTGTATGCCCGTCATAAAGTGGCTAGCTAGTGACATCTCAGCTTGCAAGGTATTAATTGCCATTGTGTTTTGATTCACAGGAGATGACAAAGCTGAGCGGTACTGAAGGCACACAGACATTGAAACGTGTATCAAAATGGAGGCTGTTTCCAGGGTAGCATGCACTGCTGAACTGTTTTGTAGTTAGCTCATGTTCTCTTGCCTTTGTCTTTAACTTGTAAATACTTCATTTTAGATGGGTTTATCCTAGAAAAGACCCACAAACACAAGTGCTTGACACCAGCAGAGTATTTCAGAAGCACTTGAGTTTTTAAAAAGAGAGAGAGAGAAAAAAAAACATGACAGCCAATTAAAAAACCATTTTTTTTCTTCTGGTATCATTAATCAAATGCATAAACAGTCCATGCAGTGACACCTGGCAGGGTTAATGTTTAAGACCTACAGCAATTATAGCTCCCCAGAAAATCGCTTGGCCAGCAAGTCTCATAAAAGCCCGTGATTATGAAGGAAATGGGAATTAGCAGAAAAATTTAGGGAAACCAGTTGAAATACTTAGGTAGCAAAGGAGGCAATGAGAAATCTGACTGATTGGAGCTCCCCTGGGGAGAAGAAACGGGGTCTAGGGGTCATTCTTTCACCAAATTAGTAGTGTCTGTCATTTGAAACCAAAATAAAGCAGGAACAGAAGTAAAAGATTTTCCGTAGAGAGATTGCTCTCTGGTCTCTTGCACCTAAATCTCAGGGAGGCCTAGTGCAATTAGTGGCTTGGATTTTTGAAGATCCTAATTCAGACATAATTCATCTCCTCCAAATGTAGTTTTTGATATAGAATATAATCCTCAGGAAATCCCTCCCATTGATGTGTTTTTGCAGTAAACAACTGGAAAATTAGATGCAAACATTCTGTTTCCACCAATATTTCTTCTATCCCCTGTTTTGCATCTCTGTACTCTCCAAAAATTACTCAGCTAGAGTAAACACAGCTTTAATGAAAGCTAAGCCTCTTGTGGTTAGCACTCACCATAGTCCATATACTTCCCGTACTTGAGGAACATTAGCAGAACACGTTTTGTGCCAGACACAATCACGCTCTAAGGAAAAAAATCTTAAAAGTAAACAGCAGTTTAAGCAAAGAATGATGACCATTTGGAGCCAATTCCTCAATATCAAATGCTAAAAAAAGCATTCGCTAAAACCTCTATAGAAGTTAAAATTCTCAACCACAGCAACAGTAACGTAAATCCACAAGGGCTTGATTCAGTGGTAGGCACAGGTAGAAAGATAGTGGCCTTATTTCCTCCTTGGCAAAGAATTTGCTTCAGCGGAAGGCACCATAACACTGAAGTACCTTGTTCTCTGGCTTCTTGGCTTTGGCAATTTGTGCTTCATTCCAAATGCTTTGTGCTATCTCAACCAGCTGAAAAGTGGCCTTGGCCTCTGATTTGATTTTAAATTACTGAAAATAGTGGCACGCTCTGAAAAACAAACAGTTTTTTTCCAACTAGGAAACCGGCTCAGCAAAGATTGGGAAAAGAAATTGATGAAAAATTGCAAGACTTGTCAAGCCATGAGAAATTAAACACTATGCTGGTCTGAAAGCGAACACTCCGGAGCCTAGTGGATCCAACCCACTATTTCCTGATTCAATGTCTCCACTCTCTGCTTTGATGTTGTAGGATAGAAAGTTTCTTCATGCAGCACAACCTAAATAGAATTTATGGGACCCAATGGGCAACCCAGGCCAATTGATAGTAATCTCATGCACCACACAAGACAGAAATTGAGAAGTTTTTGAGACCTTTATTAGTGATTAATTGCTCTCTTGTAGTGCCTGTTTACCAGAGATCCTTAGTGCTTCACAAACGTTTACAATGTAAGTGAGGAAGTTCTTGTTTGAAAAGGGACTGAAAATATGGCAGTATGCAGCAGTATGTTTGTATCTCACTTATTCCCAGTGAAAAATCTGCTTGATTTACAAGTTTAAAAGGGGGGGGGGAGGGGTCAGACTTTATGTTAAGGTCACATTTATAAATAGTTAATAAAGGGTTCATTATAACAATTGATTAGCATTTGTTGAAGTCCAACAGGTAGTATAACGCATGCAACCATCTACAGCTCCTTGTGCTTGTGTTATAGAAAGTTATATCACTTGTGTCTGAACATAACTTCTAATAATTATTAACCTTTGTAAATAATAAATATACCATTGATATACTATGATACCTTCCCCCCCACCCCCAAAAAAAACCCTCAACCTATAATGTGAGAGACAAACTGAGTTCTTCCTTCCTGTGCATCATCATCTGTCATAAAGATTCTGCAGGCTAAATCAGGCCCCATTTACACCTGGGTTCAGATTACGTTTTTACCGTGCAAGCCTATTGCCGTCAATGAGAGGAACTGATTAGAAGTTGTAAACAGTAGCAGATCTGTTAAGGTAGAAGGTTCCATTTTTACATACTCACTTTTCAGTACAGAACTTTACTTTAAACTTCACAACACCCTGGAAGCAGATACAGTTGTATATAGGAATTATTTCACCCATCACTTGAAATGCACTATGTAAAGGAAGTGATGAAGATTACGCAGTCAAATTTACTGCAAGTGAGATTTTTCATGGACAGAATGCAATTACCTAAATTAAGATCCCTTTACTCTTTAATGATCATAAGCAAAATCTCTCCTTGATGTCTCATTCTAAAGAGAGCACATCTAAAAGTACAGTGGTGCTAACACTCTGGGTTAGGGTCTAGTATTAGGGTTGGTATCCATGGCAAATTCACATAGAGACGTAGTACTGGAATATGTAGCAGTGATCTGCAATGTAGATCAGACAGGGAAATCAGATTACTTACTTCCGTGGTGAACAATGGGGGAAAAGAAAAAGAATTCAACATCATCGTTACAATGAAGGTTTCAAATACTGCAAAAACTTAAGTACATGCTTATCTTTATGCTCAGTGAAGTCAATGGAAATGCTCACATACATGAAATTGTGTGCTCAAGTCTTCACAGCTTGTGGTCTACATTATAAAGATGTTACATCTTTTTCTCCTTTGGTTGCTGATTAGAAATAAAAACTGTGTTTAAATACAAGTAGTGAAAAGAGGGGAACTGACCATAAGAGACTGCTCCATGTTTTGCAGTCTCTTTTACTGCTTTGAAACCAGAAAAATGGGAAGAGTAGTCTTTTCTGTATGTATGTCTCTGAAAGGCTTAGTGTGATCCTGAGCTAGAGATACCAGCTGACTGTCAGATCCCTGGAAGGGCAGGGCAGGGCCGGCGACAGGGGGGTACTACGGGTAGAGCTGTACCGGGCCCCGGACTTTAGGGGGGCCCCGGTACACAGCTGTACCCATAGTCATCCCCCCTTGTCGCCGGGAAGGGGCGGGGAGGCGGCGCGGCTCTCCCCCGGACGAGCGCGCCTGGCCCCGGCAGGAGCGGTGAGCGCGGCCGGCGGCAGCGGCGCAGTCCGGGGGAGAAAGGGGGGGGGGAGCAGCAAGGGCGGCTCGCGCTGCCGCCACTGGGCTCTTGCTCCCGCTGCCGCCAGCCGCTGTCAGCTGGGGTGGAGCGCCGGCTGGGCTGGGGGGGCCCCCAGCCGCAGTCGGCTGGGCTGGGGGGGGCCCCAAACTATCAGAGTAGGGGGCCCCCAAATTTCTGTTGCCGGCCCTGGGGCAGGGAGGGGAGGAAGAAACTTGAGGAGAAGCCTAGCCAAGCTAGGTAGAGAGCTGGACAAGGAATTAACACTTCAGGGAGTAAAAGAGGACTTGAGGCAGATGGAGAGGGGAAAACCCTCCAGAATAAGTGGAGTTTATTGACAAATTTCGTAAAGGGGTGGGAAGCTGAGGTGCTGTAGTGGTTTTTCTGGGCCTTCAGACTAGCCCGGAGATTTAAAGCAGTACTGAGCAAAAGGAACTGGAAAAGCATTTGAAAATCGTAATGACCCAGTTGGAAAAATAGAATGTATGTTGTATGCTGAAGAATATATATTGTACTATGCATTGTGTAAAATATGAAATAAAATGCAAGATACATTCAAACCATCTTCAAAGTGATATTTAAAACATATGGTATGTATTTTGTAGATCTTAAAATGTGGAGTATTTTTCAAATTTTGATTGAATACCTTTTGAGTAAATGCGACTTATGTTTGGAGTGTTTTTCCTATTAACAGAAAATTTTAGACATGTGTATGTAAAATTTGGCAATAAGGAAAATAAAATAATTGACAAAACTTTGTATAACCAAAACAGTTTATAGATATTTTGTGGTGAAAGGAGTCTATCAAAATCAAATATAGTACTACTATAGCTACACAAAATAATTAATCCATTATATTAATTAGATGGAGGCCATTCATACATGATGTGGTACACTAAAATGGCGTTTCCTGTCCTTAGTTTCCATATTTCTCCCGTGTCTTGGTTTGCTTTCTAAATGCATTGTTGAACTTTATCTCCATCTATTCCAGATGTCTTCAAGTTCTAATTTGTTTTCCATATGGTATCCACTTATATGACCATTTTAGTTTTTTTCAGTCAAATCTACTCTCTGGATTCTCTGTGGGACGTAACATTTTTCTTTCACCAAAATAGTTTTTTCCTGCAGCAACTGCTACTGCTGCCATTTCTTTTCTAGAAGTGCCTAGAGTGTGCCAAAGGCCTGAGGCCTGCACCAAAGAGTTTACAATTTAAGGTCCTGATCTTCCAGACCCTTAGCCTTGGGCTACACTGGGGGAGGGGGGAGGAATCGATCTAAGTTACGCAACTTTAGCTGCAAGAATAACATAGCTGAAGTCCAAGTATTTAGATCTACTCACTGCGGCATCTTCGCTTTGGTGAGACTACTGCTACTGCTCCCCTGTTGACTCTGCCTGCGCTTCTCGTGGCGGTGGAGGAGTCAATGGGAGAGTGCTTAGGGGTTGATTTATCGTGTCTAGACTAGACACGAAAAATCAACCCCTGCTGGATCGATCGCTATCCAGCGGGTAGCGTAGACATACCCTTAGGCATGTACTCATTTACTCATGGCAATAGACCTGATGCTTTCATGAAGCATATTTGAATTGGATGTCAGCATTAGATTCCAGCCATTTGTTTCCAGGATGCTACCCTAATCCATTTGCTGGTTCAGCAAAACACTTAAGCATGTGCTCAAGTCCCATATGAAGTCAGTGGGATTTAAGCAGATGCTTAAAGGCTTTTCTCACTTAGCACCTGAGTACCCTGAATAGTTCTAGAAACATTCCAACCCTTTTCTGATGTAATATGAGAAGTGAAAAGAAATTCAAAATTATAACATAACATCTGCTGGAGAAGGGCTGAGCCAGTGCCCAGATCCAAATACCTCCAAACCTGGGGACTGTTTGAAATCTAAAACTACATCTGGATTCCAATTTGGGGAGTTGAGGCCATTTTTAATGTCTGCTCATAACCTCCTCTTGTGTGTTTCCTGGTCTCGCTTGCACACTACCTTGTTGTTGTTGTTTGACTCTCTTTCCCCAAAAGTTTCAATTTCTATTCTTCTTTCTCGAGACTTGCCCCAGGTTTCTTCGAATCTCTTCTCCTTTTTTTCATGCACTTCAATATCAGCACCATAATTTCAAAAAATGGCATTGAAGAATCACTCAGCACTGATCAGTTATTGTTCTGCTGGCATCCCCCAGAATATTAGGTCAGATCTTTCAAATTTGGGTGTCTAAATTAGGTAGCCTAAATAAGAAGTGCAGAGCATCCAGTTTAGAAAATCGAACATCAGAGGCCTGATTCAACTCCAACTGAAGTCAGTAGGGATTTTTTGCTGATTTCTATGGGTTTGAGCTTTTCACTTTGAAAATTTGAGTCTAGATTTTAGATGTAGTACACTCAGGAGTAATTTCTATCCTAAGTAACCTTTCTTCCATTGCAGTCAATGCAATTTTTTTCCCAGGTGTTCAGTGCTCAAGTGGAGTAGCTGGCTATCAGACAGACTGGCATAATAGATAATTAGTAGGGATTGTCAATAAAAATATATGAGGCTTATAAGAACAAGAACTCTCAACAATTATTAGTTACATAAGGCTGAAATGCCACTGAGTAAGACTTCCAGTACATCATCATAATTTGCAAAACCTTTTTTTTAAAAAAGATAAAATTACATATACTGTGAGTCAAGGCAAGGTTGGATTCTTTCCTTACTTTACCTTATTTAGAGCTCATTTAGTTTGGAATGGGAGGCTCCTGGCCAGTGCTATTGCATGCTGCTTCAGCCTGCTTACTTCTGTTTAGTTTCAGATATGGTTAGCACTTAAGGAGAAAGCATGTAGAATTACTCTTCCAGAAAAGAATGTATTAGTGGTTAAACTTTTCCTCACCATGTACCAATGAATGCAATCTATAAACTATATATAGCAAACAGCAGTGACATTATCTTAGTTTGCAGGTAAATTCCTAATGACTAATAAGACTGTTAGTAAGTCACTTTTCTAATATCATCTTAGGAGAAAAATCTTTATTTCCTTAACAGAAGAGTTCTAGTCATTAGTCATATTCTGTGGAGAGAGTAATCTGCCTGGGATTTATTAGCACATGCCAGTCAGGAGAGGATTACAAGGACTACAATGACAGATACATGGAATTGGTTAAACAATCTTGCTCCTGATTACAATGCTCGGTTACAATGTCATGATTTGGTGTGCAGGGCAATTTTTTAAATGATTCTTTTTTATTTTAATATTTTTCTAAATGTACCAAAGTTACAGTGTAGATTTAGTATCAGTCATAGGACCTTTGAGTTAATGTAATCTAAAATCTAAGAAACATTCTAGGTAACATTTTAAGATTCCTAAATTTGCTCTGGCTTAGATGTTTCCTAAATATTTGCAACAGTTTGGTTAGAACTACCATAAATTCTCTTTTTATGCAAATCATCAGGAAAGGAAATCCGCAAGAAGGAGACACTCTAAATAATCAAGGTCCAGTCCCTTCTTAGTACAGAATCTGTTTCTAGCCATATAATGAGAGCAGAAATGTTAATGTGTTTATGGCTGCCAGGCACAATATTGCAGCATGGAATCAAGTTAAAAGAAGGGGAAACCTGTAAAATATGAGAAACAGATTGTAATAGAGACCAGAAAGCGGGAGGGAAATTGTTTGTAGCCATGTCTGGGTATATTAGATTTTTTTAAAAAATCCATGTTATGTTGCAATTTGACATGAATGCAAGGTATCAGCCATAAAAAAGTAAGTATCCCCATGTTTTTTAAATCTGTGCTGGGCTTATTAAGAAGGACTGATCTTAGTAGGTTCTCAGTTCTCAGCACTTCTCAAGATAAAGACCAGTTTGTTTTAAAAAAAAATATGCTCTGTTGTTGTGCATGGTGTTTGCCACTTGGTAGCACCACGTTTCCTGTCTACTGATTGCTTATTTCTATATAGTTATATGAAAATGTAATATTACAGGGAAATTTTCAAAGTCACAGATGAGAGTAAGAGGCATAACTCCCGTTTGTGCCTTTGAAAATCTGTCCCTTAATTTGCATATCAGGGTAGCCTGATAATTAAAGGATCCTTGTTTTATACTTGTGTGGAGATAGGCAGGATTGTCTTTTACCTTGAATTATTCAGTTTAAGTCAGTGGACAGAACTACACCAATTCACCCCCGTTTACAATCTGATCTCCAGTATTCCTGGAGAGCTGTTATATCATTGAAATGCCTCTGTCCAGTGTGGCCACATGTTGCTATCATTCTCCAAAATTGCCACCTCTAATCCAGTATATCTGGAAATAGCCTCCTCAATCTCCAAGATATTCTATCCAGCTGATTTCATGAGATACTGTCGGGCAGGGCAGGAAACAAAGCTAGACAGATCAATAATTCTGAGTACAAATATTAGAGGTTCCAGAACATCCAGCCTCCTTGTAGGCCCTCTGAATAAATTTTCTAATCTATTTTAGTGCACCAGCCATGCTGTCTTGTGTCCAGATAATAGTGAACATAGGTAGGTATTAGGAAAAAAGTGGGCAAGCTGCTAATGTGAAAATTGGTTGCAAAGATCAAATCTGCCAAAAAACATGATTAGTAATTAACTGGCGCGGGCAGCAATTTTCTTGGCAAAACTTAGTGTGGTTTCCAGTTGCTGTGGTCTCTGCTAAAGAAAACTTCTCTGTAATTACAGGTTAAGCTGTTGTGCAATGTAAATAACATGAATAAAGCTGTCTCTTTTATAGTTTTGAACACTGTTGAATCCATTATCCAGTGCAAAACCTAGTCTTTAACTTATGGAAACTTCCTTTTAGGAAATGAATATAATTATGAAATATAAAAAATATATTAAATGAAGACAGACCACTTTATTTCAGGCACATTAATTTATAGTTTTATACATCTCTTTAAATGACATGCTGTTGGCAGGTTTCTAAAAGAACATAAGCAAAACAAAATAATCATGAATGAAAATAATGGGTGAAATTGATGAAAGTTCCTATTTAAGGTAGATCAGAAGACTTCAGGCTTAAGTATATTATGCTAGACTAAATGTTCTGTTTACAATGTTAAGCAACAATAACATTTTTCTGTGAACTATTACATCGGAATATAGACCCAGCGTTTTATGTGGGATTTTGTGTGTGTGTGTGTGTTCGTTTAATCTATCTTTTATCTACCTTAAGGCTTTTTACTGCCACCCATCATGATAATACCTGAGTGCCATTCAAGCAAAATCAATAGCAAAGTCTCATGGAGTGTCATGAACTGGTCAAAAATCTGCTTGGGTTAGGGTTTTTCTTTAGAGGGGGTTGTAGGGATTTTTGGGAGGTTGTATTGTTTTAGAGTAAAAGGAGTGATGTCAGTGTTGTGAATGCCATTTTATGGTGTAAAGGCTCAAAGAGATGATATTTTAGAGAAATACTATAGTTCTTATTGATCTTGTATGTCTCCCCCCAGTTTATCCGAAGGAATTCTCCTTTGGAAAAGGTTACTGCAATTGCTGGCTTGCTCTAGTTAGTGGATTGCAGCTAGGGAATGCCGCTAATACTGCAGGTGATAGTGTGCCCAGGTGGACTTTTTCATGCACCTGGGACTCCTAGCCTGTACAGCAGTCTGTCTGTGCTATCAATTATGGGTTCAGAGCCCAGGATAGAAAATGCTTTTCTATGGTGTGATGAGTGGATAATTTTTTTTAAATGAAAAGGTGTTTTTTAAATATTTTTACTAAAAAGCAACTGTAATTTGGAAGCAAGCAATACAAACTGAGCAATACAAATTTATTTAAGGAGTTAGACTAATAATATTAATATTGATTTTGCTGTGTAAAAGGAAAGAACGGTTACAAACTGAGGAAAAAATAAATACTAGACTAAATACACTGAAGGAAAAAATTGTGCATGAGCTGGGGCATGGATTAGGCATGTGGATGAATATCTTCCTTCTCTAGCTCCTTTAATTTTAACTGGATTAATGTAGACGTGCCTCAGATGAGCTATGAGCTATCACTGAGATACATAGAATTTGCTTGCTCAGGTGATTTTTTTTTTTCAGAAACAACTTTGAACATCATTTCTGTCTTCTAAAATTAAACCGCTAAAAGTAATATCCTAACAAACTACATATGAGTCAACAGTGTAACACTGTTGCAAAAAAAGCAAACATCATTCTGGGAAGTATTAGCAGGAGTGTTGTAAGCAAGAAACTAGAAGTAATTCTGCTGTATTCTGGACTGAGTAGGCTTCAGCTGGAGTATTGTGTCCAGTTCTGGGTGCCACATTTCAGGAAAGGTGTGAACAAATTGGAGAAAATCCAGAGAAGAGTGACAAAAATGATTAAAGGTCTTGAAAACATGACCTGTGAGGGAAGACTGAAAAAAAACTGAGTTTGTTTAGTCTGGAGAAGAAAAGATTGAGAGGGGGGCATAACAGTCCTTAAGTATATGACAGGTCATTATAAAGGGGGTGGGGGATTGTTCTCCTTAACCTTTGAGGACAGGACAGGAAGACATGCTTAAATTGCAGCAAGGGCAGTTTAGGTTGGACATTAGGAAAAACTTCCTAACTGTTATGGTAGTTAAGCACTGGAATAAATTGCCTAGGGAGGTTGTGGAATCTCCATCATTGGCGATTTTTAAGAACAGGTTAGACAAACCCGTCAGGGATGGTGTCCAGATAATAGTTAGTCCTGCCTTGAGTGCAGGGGCCTGGCCTAAACGACCTCTCAAGGCCTCTTCCAGTCCTACAATTCTAATATTCTACGGGGACTTGGGGGTGGGGTGGCTGAGTTGGAGTGAAGAACTACCAGGCACTAGATTCTGAACACAATTATGTGCCCGGGTGGATTAATTTGCAGGCTCTAGCACTTAAGCAGAACTCCTGTTGAAGTAACTGGAAGTTTTACTTGAATAAGGACTTCAGGATTTGGCATTATGCATAATTAGTGGGTGTGGATTGTTACTTCAGTTTCTCTAGGAACCAATCCAGGGTTACACTTATATTGGTTTTATTAAATGCTGCTATTGGATCAAACAGAAAAGGGATGGATCTTATTCATGCACGTGCACGTTCAATGCATTCATACCCTCAAGCACCCACCCACACACTCACGCAGGTGGAGAGTTACTGGAGATAGCATAGGAAGCCAAGAAGCCGAAGCATAGTAGGTCTGGTGTGTCTGTAGTAGATCTGCAATCACGGATCTGGGCTGCGAGCAGGTCAATAAGAAGAAGAAGAAGAGCTTGTGAGCATGCTTTCTCCCTTTTATTGGAACTGGGAAGCTCCTGTCATGTACACTGAGTTTTCCTTCTGTGTCCATCACCGAAAAGCATTCCCAGACCTCGTTCCTTTCAAGCATACCAGGTTCTTCTTTTCTTTACAGCACCTCATGATAGCCTTCTTAGGGCAGATTACATCAGACACACTTGTCTCCTGTCTCTGGGCTCTTTTCTCTTTGTAGTTTCTTTCCACCCAGTCCCACACACACTCCCTTGTTCACACTCCCTTATCTCCCACCACACACACACTCATTTGTTCACACTCTCCCTGATCACATGATGGAATATTGCAAAGCTTGGAAGTTATACAAGTGGTAACTGAAAAAGTTACAAAGCTTACAAAAGTTACAAAATTTAAAAGGCTATGCCAACAATGACTAAAAGTTACAAAGTTTGCCAAAGGCTACAGAACTCAATGATCGTAATAGCAATGACTGAAATGTTACAAATCTTATAATCGCATTCTACTGGACTGAGCAGAAGCTTTTCAAAACATGGATCACAAACTTTTTAACCAGACATGATAATGGTTTGAAAATTATCTATTCTATATGTTTAAGCCCCTAATCCTCCAAAAAAAAAATGGACATCTGCTTAATGTGAAGCATGTGACTAGTCCCATTGAATTCAATAGGAGTACTCATATACTTAAAGTTAAGCATATGTGTAAATCTTTCAAGGACTGGGGCCTAAATCAGGTGCTATATGTTGTGCCAGCTAGCAGAAGCAAGCATGAAAAGTAAGGATTAGGATAGCTATTTTGTCATGAAATAATTAAGTTACTTAAGGTTATACTTGATTCTGGTGTGATTTTTTTAAAAGAAACATAAACAGTTCAATATTTAGAGAACAAACAAGATATCTGGTACTGATCAGTTTTCATTACTGCCAAAGTAAACATTTCATTGCCCGGATCCGAAAACATTTATAAGTGGGTTGGACATAGTCACAAATTGCTTTTCAGTTATGATCAGCCTTTCCTAATGACTTCAAATTTTCCTAAAACTTCTCAAATAAAATTTGTATGCATAATGTTCTCACAAATGTCTCAAATTCTCCCAAATAATTATACTTGGCAATTGCTCCTTTGAAGAAGGATTATTTTACCTTTTGGAAAAGACTTCACTTAAGGAAAAGCAAATATTTTGGTGAAATAAGTATAAGAGATTGTTATTTAAGACTTCTGGCTTTTTCATATTTCCATTCGTGATTGTAGATTTTCACCTTGTTAACAATCTATTTGGCCAATCGTGGAATTGGAGATGTGAATTTCTTGTATTAAGAAGAAATCTCTGACCTAAAGTTTTTCAGTCTGCATACTGGTTTCTTTGCTTTATTCTGACATTTTTGGACTTGTAGAATGGTTGTCAATGTGGGAAAGGAGTCAAATTGTCTCCCTTCCCCCTTTTTAAAGGCCAAGGGATTTTACAGTCAGGTTATCTTCCTTCTTCCGAAGTGGTATTCTTGTCTTCAAGTGTTATGTAACATATTTCAAATTACTGTGCTCTCCTTTCCAGTAAATTCATTGTATGTGACACGTCTCAAAGTTGCAAAATAGCAGAAATGGAATGTTTGCAACCAGAAAAATAAATCTACCTCCTGATATTATGCCATATTTTGGAGTATAATATAATAGTGGGTAGCTTTAAGACCTACCTACTTACAGACAACCAATGATGAGGTAACTAGTACAAAGCTGCAGGATCTGGCTAGAGTCTTCTCTGTTCCAGGACAAATAGATTGTATCCATGATGAGGAAAGCTTACCATCTTTGTCTGACTAGGAGACTATGCCTCATACTCTCATTGGCAGTTTTTGCCACTGGAATCTATGTGCTTGCCTTCAGGTTAGACCGCTGCATCTCTTCGTTATCATTGATCAGGAAATAGCTGCTGTGTGTGGTATAGTCCTTTGACAAATTGTCTTGAAATGCTCCGAAATTAGATGCAGAAGTCTATGCTGATCACATCAGTATTAAATCACCTTATTCACTATATTGAAGAATGTACATTGCCTGTGGGGAACTTGCATGTGAATGCCCAAATTTAGTGGCTAAATTGAAGACATCTTGGCAATACATCCCGTAAATTACACAAGCTATTTGATGATATCCTTGGTTGCAGTGTGGGGGAGACAACCATATTATAAATTCGTTTCTTTTGTTCCCTTTCTTCCAGCCTTGCTTCATTTTCTCTCATAATGTCAGTACAGTAGCAAACTAAACCCTGTTTCTTCTCTATTGTTGGGTTTCAAGACTGAATATCTGCTTTCCCCAAGGGTAGAGCAAGTTGGTTATTTCAGTCATAGATAGTCTTCCTTGCCAACACCTCCTGCTACATCTTTGTCAAGATTAGTTGCATCATCCTACATTCTGCTACATTCAGAGATGTCAGATGTTTACGAATAATAACAAAAAGCACTTTCTGGTTTAAAATGTTTTAAGTAAATGTTGATAAAAATCATCATCTTTCTTTTTTCCCCTCCTTCAAATTATCTAATTCAGATGAATAGTCCTAATTTGCTATGCATTGGCCTAATCTACATCATGGATCAATCTCCTATTTCATTCAGTGCTGCATGACCTGATGCACAGTACCACATGCATGTGCTACATATTACGAGTAAAGCTTTAAAAAGCCCTCTTTTATAGCTGTTTATGTTATGTGATTGAGGTCTTGTAGAGAGAGAGAATTTGCCAGGGCTAAAGGTTATTACTGGCATTTCTGCAACTAATATTACCTAAAACTAAAGCAATTAGGTTCACCAAAATATGAGCTGCTTAAAGGTACTTTTGAAAGTTAAACATGTAATGCAACTTGATTTAATATATGCTACTGACATGCTTTTAATTAAAGGACAGGGAGAAAATTAGTTGCACTGTTAAATGGGAGGTGAAGAGAGGTTATTCTGCAGGGAGCAAGAGTTTTGTATTGTATAAGGAAGATATAGTTTAACATTTAACGCACATAACTGCTAAGGGAGTATGATGATGAAACAAGGACAAGTTCTGAACTGTACAATAATGATTTAACAGAAAACTAGACAGCAGGCTTATAACAAATGTTAGGGTTTGGATCATCTCACGATTTAACAAACACTGGGTACCCTGCTTCCCCATTGGATTACTTGTATTATGGGTATGTCTACACAACAGCTAGGTGGTGTAATTTCCAGTGTGGGCAGACATACGCATGCTAGCTCTGTTCAAGATCGTGCTTAAAAATAGCATTATGGCCACAGAGGCTGAGGTCAATTGTTTGAGTATGCACCTTGGAAAGGGGAGGGGGCTTTCAGGCTGGGTTGTGCTCCAGCTGGGTTGTGCTCCAACTGGTAGCCCAAGCTGCTGTCTCTGCTACTGCAGCTCCATTGCTGTCATTAGGTGCTAGCCCTAGCAGAGCAATGTGTACTTGTCTACCCACACTGTGAATTACACACACACTATCCCATGTGATGGTGTGATGGTGCCAGGGGTAGGCACAACCATGTTAGCTTTAATCTAGCTAACATGGGTAATATGCTACTTCTATGTGTGGTGGCACAGGCTTCAGCCAGGGCTAGCAAGTCAGGTGCACCCCCAGGCTCTGTGGTACTCTAGTTGCTAAGCTGTGCTGAAGCCTGTCTCTATATCTGCACTACTGTTCTTACCCATGCTAGCTACATCAGAGTTAACATAGGAGTGCCTATGTAAATCACATCTTTACTTGCAGTGTAGACAAATCAAGGTAGAGCAAGGCTGCAAAGTGATCTGGATGCTAGCCCTTTATGTGGTTGCCATGCAGCAAGGAGGTCTACACTGGGGGAGTGGGTCGACCTAAGATACGCACCTTTAGCCATGCAAATAGAGTAGCTGAAGTCGACATATTTTAGGTTGACTTACCTGAGAGTCCTCATGGCGGCGAGTCAACGGCTGCTGCTCCATCACCTCCGCTTCCACCTTTCGCGGCGGTGGAGTTCCAGAGTCGACAGGGACAGCACTCAGATCGATTTATCACGTCTACACTAGAGGAACCACACAGTGGAACCTCTCTCACACTGGATCTCTGGGCTGCAGCCACCATCTTAACCATCTGTCTTTGTCACCTGGAAGTAGGGTGACCAGATGTCCCGATTTTATAGGGACAGTCCCGATTTTGGGGCCTTTTTCTTATACAGGTCCTATTACCCCCCACACCCTGTCCCGATTTTTCACGTTCGCTGTCTGGTCACCCTACCTGGAAGCCCTTTTCCTCCAGGAACCTATAACCAATCGCTGAGAAAAGTGACTCAAAAACAGATTAGTCAAAATTATTACATTAGTCATGCATTATTTATTCATCAACAGTACACAGAGAAAAGGGTACAAACGAAAAAGGCCCATACACTAATCTTTCCTTTTAAGCTTTTGTAAGTTCTCAACAGCCCAATTTCCTCCATCTTTGGGTTAGGAGAGACCGCCTTAATAGGATGCTTGTAGTGGCTCGACTGGAGTAGTTAGCCATTGAGAGCCCTGACTGCTATCTGACAACGGTTCCATTCCCAGCATCTCTCAGCTGGATGTTTTCAACTTTAGAAAGCGGCATGTACAAAACGCCCTGTTTTGTTCAACTTTTCCTGCTAGGTGGTTCAGTCCCACCAATCAGAAATTACCCTTGCTTCTAGCGAAGATGTGAATTGGCCAACCAGAGTACGAGTTGTGTCCTTTCTCATCATCCTATCTGAGTCGTTGGTATCACTGCAGGTGAATGTTGTCCCCTAGGGGAGCCATCCAACCTGACTTTAAGGCGCAGCACTGGGAGAGGCAGCACATAGACCAAGCTGGGTTCTTGGCTGATCTTGTGGGTGAACGAAAGATTGTGGAAGTCCTCAAGAAAACTGTCTGAATAAATATGCTTCACTCATGTAGTTCCTACCCACTGTGGCTTAAAAAATAATTATGTTCTGCTAGGTTCACCTCATGGAGTTTCTTCTGAAGAGAGAGGGATTCCTGACTTCATATAATGGAGTGGAAACCATGGAGAGCCCTAGGCTCTGCCGGGCTGAATTCCCACAGATCGCCAGTCAGTCATGTTAGAGACAGCCCCTCAGTGCCGCTCCCTGTAACCTCCTACCTACTTGCAGCACCGATCTTGAGGCAGATATACAGCCACAGCTCCTTGCCCCTCCCCAAAGTGTGCATAAGGATCAAAAGGGCAGTTAATGCTGCTGCATTCCCTATTGGAAATCCAGCTAGTCTGAAGACAGTGTGATGCATATAGAATAGCTACTCCCCATGTCTTCCCTGTCTCAACCTCTACACCCCAGCCATGAGGTATGCCAGTGGAGGGTTTTTTGCAGCAACAGAGCTGCTCCTTGTCTACTTGTATACACTGATTCCATCTTCCCCTACTTCCCTTACTAGAGTAAACAGAAGGGAATATCTACTCCGTGCTGTTCTCCAGTTCAACAAAGTACTTCAGTGTGTGCATAAATTTAAACACAAGGGTAACTCTATCAACTTCTTTGGCAATATGCACATGTTTACAATTAGGCATGCTCTTATGCACCTTGCAGAATTGGAGCCCACATTCACAAGAAGAGCAGTTATGTTAGTTAGAGGTGGTTGAGCATCCAAAGCTTCAGAGCTTATTCTGGGTCAGATAAGCATCCAGAAACTTAGATGCCATATAAATTACCCAAACTCTTTGCCTATAGAACTGGGTTGTAAATCTCCTAGTCTCATAGACTTTAAGGCCAAGAAGAACCATCATGATCATCTAGTCCGATTTCCTGAACATCACAGGCCACAGAACCTCACCCACCTGCTCCTGTAATACAGCCATAATCTCTTGTTGAGTTACTGAATGATTTAAAGACCTCAGGTTTCAGAGAATCCCCTATTTACCCTAGTTTAAACCAGCAAGTGAGCTGTGTCCCATGCTGCAGTGGAAGGTGAAAACCTTCCAGGGTCTCTGCCAGTCTGATCTGGGGGGGAAATTCCTTCCTGACTCCAAATATGGCAGTCAAATCTCCTGAGCTCAGCCCTTCTCCTGAAATTTTTAGTATTCTGTTAGGATATAAAAATCCTTATTCAAAAAAATAATTCCCTTCTGGGACCAGCCTTCATGAAAAGGAAAAACTAACCTTTAAAAATATTATTTACCAAACTTTAAGGAATCTCATAAAGGTTTGGTTTTTGACATTCCTTGTTTTATCCACGCACATTCACAGCTCCTCCTGGATATGGAGGATACATTAACAGACAACAAAAATAGGTTTAAGGTGACAGGCATAATGCTATTAAAATCATTGCAAAACATACAGTTGCCTGTGCCCACAACATCTCCTGCCCACAACACAGACCCCTTTAACTACTAGGCAGTTCTTTGGTTCTAGTACAGTGACACTCAAATTTAAATAAGAGGGAGGGGAGATGAAACTCAGCCTAAACTCAAAGCCCTCAACTAAGGATTCAGTCCTTGCTGGGATCCAATACACCCTCCACTTGTAGGGGGATGATGGAGCCTATGAAAGTGCCTCCATCTGTGAGAGACACAAGACTACCAATGATCCAAGTCAACCCACATTGGTACCATTCCCTCCTAGGTCTCGTGCTCAAGTTGATCCCATGAGCTAGTTCCCCACTCGCTTCACCCATGTGCGTTAGCCATTAGTGATTAGCTTGGCTACACCTCTCCATTCACCTGCCTGGTCTCCCATTCTGCGGTATTCATCCCTTTACATTCTGTCCCTAAATGTTGGCCCCCAATCCAACAAGTGGACTTTATCCTCCTTTGACATTCAGATGACACATAATGAATCCATGTGTGTTTGTGTGCAACTGAGCCACCAAATTCCAGCAGGAATTTTGACACCTCTGATTTCTGCTGAAAGGAAACCTCAAAGTTGCCTGTGCAAAAATTCATGGAAATCTAATTAAAATTTGCACCGCCAAATTTTCATGTGGAAATACTGGTGAGGGAACAAAAGTAATGCCATGTGACTCACTTATCTGACCAATCACTACTAAGAAGTACAGTTCAAAAGGGAATAGTCATGATCAAGCCACAGAGTAAAAACATTATTTCGTTACATTACATCATGCTGTGTATACAGAGGACCAAATTTATTCTTGGAAAAACTCCATTAAACTCAGTGCAAGTAATGCTAAATATTGAGCTAATAATAATACTTAAAGAGAAGTGTACATGCAATACACACAATAATAAATGTTGACCCGAATATGAAAGTAATACAAAGAAAACAGTTATAAAATGTGCATTGCCTTAATGACAAGATTGAAATTCACTAATAAAATAGTGATTTATGACTAATGTAGTCTACGTAGATAAAGGAAACTAAATCTTTAATTTCAGAATGAATCTTTTAGAAACTTGTCAAAAATTACCAGTGTAAGGTAGTTTGGGATTTTAACTACACATTTTGAAGTTTTTCTATCTAATTTTCCAATATGCAATAACAGATTGAGCTGTGTAGTTGATAAATAACATGACAGTGAGAGATGTCTAAGAAAAGCTTTTATTATTTACAGTACCTGTCATAAAGGCCTATGGAGATTGCCAATATAATGAACCAAAATTCTAGTTTATTGAATGTACTTTAAAGTGTCTGACAGCTGGAAGACAGATAATATGAATTACTGTATATGAAGAAGGCCATAGAAAGCTTCAGGGCTTTTTAATTTTGAATCCAAGTGAGGCATAAAAAAAGAGCAAGAATAGCAGCTGTGTTAGTCTGTATCTGTAAAGAAAGCGAGGCATACATGTAGCATCTTGGAGATTAACCAGTTTATTTCAGCATAAGCTTTTGTGGACTATAGTACACTTCATCGGATGCATCGTGGGTATAGTCCACGAAAGCTTATGCTGAAATAAACTGGTTAGTCTCTAAGGTGCTACAAGTATGCCTCATTTTCTTTATAAAAAAGAGCATAATTTTTTACTTTTGCCTGTTTTATATACCACATAATATAGCCATTCTTCTAGATCCTAAAGTTGTCATTTCACAGTAGAGTTCAGGGCTGTAGTGGTTACATATTTTCCAAAGGTCAGTTTTCCAATTATAATCCCAAATTCAAAGTTAATATTTTTTCTTATACCCATGTTGTAACTTTATTTTGTTAATTTAATAAAGATACCATTTAGCTGAGGTAGGTGGTATTCTGGGCATATGAACAGTCACGCAATGTCAACAGCAAGCAGTAACTGTAACTACCGACTTCCCATCATTTGCAAAAAAATATTTTCCCAAAAATTATAGCATGTAGAAACGAGACAGCATCCAAGACTCTCAATGAGAACTTACAGTGATTTTCTTAGGTACTTTATATACCCCAACTTTTAATTTTAAGTGTCATTACCTTTCAAAGGTTACCTCATGTCCTCTACTTCTTAATATTTGAGATGAGTTTGTTTTCAAAGTCCTATAAATTGCAGCTAATAGACAGACAATATTTCTTTCAAAAAGGTAATTTTATCCTAATCCTTCACATCTGCATCAAGTAACTTTTAGACTTTCACTTTCTTTAGCAACTGACAGATTTTAAATAGCAAATACTATAATTAATAAAGCTTGATTAAAATAGTGTTATATATCTTTTTATTGCCTTATTTCACATCCCCATATTTCCTTCACACTGATCACAATCAGCTCATTATTCTATATATTAATTCAACACATTCCAATTTAAGCCTGTGTTGATTGTTAAAATACATCAAGAAATCCAATTTTGGCTTGTCCAGAAATTCCAGCATTGGATTTGGCTTCAGATTAGAAAATGCTTCAGAAATCCAAGAATTTATTCTTATTCTTGGTTTATCTTTGATTGCTCAGTCTGAGCAATAAGGCCCCTATCCTAAGAGTTACACATGTGCTTTATACATATGAGTAGTTATATCAAAGGCTATACACATGAGTAGTTATATCAAAGCCAATGGGATTACTCAGATATGTAAAATACACGGAAATCTTTGCAGTATTGGGGTAGAAAGTGATTTGGTAGTGTTTTTTCTTACACATGTATGTTTGTGATACAGCATTTTACAGTCAGTATTTTAAGTTTATTTTAATATAATTTCATGTTCTAAATGCTATGTTAATGTGTTCTGAAATTAACCAATACATTTTGTTCTCTCGCACTCTCTCTCTCTCTCTCTCTCTCTCACACACACACACACACATTTTCTGTCATATCATCAGCGGGTGTAAATTGCGTCCACTGATGGCCCAGCCCAGCCACTATATTATCAGAATTCAGATACTCAAGGGAGCAGCAGATTCAAAACTCTGTAATACACTCCCACAGGAAGTGAGAGAGTCCTTTCCTTCCCAATCTGTAGATCATACAGACAACTCCACCTAGCAGCAGTCCATCTACCTCATGAAGACTTGCTAAATCGACTGCAGATTGCTCTCCCATCAACTCCGGTACTCCATTGTAACGAGAAGTGAAAGGTAAGTTGATGGAAGAGTTTCTCCCATTGACCCATCGTGGTGGAGACACTGCAATAAGTCGACTCCAGCTATGTTATTCATGTAGCTGGAGTTGAGTAACTTGGGTCAACTTAACCCCACAGTGTAGACCCACCATCAATTACAGCATTCCCTAAAGAACAAGAACAGAAGATTCTCATCAGTCATGCATCATGCTGAAAAGTAACCACTAGAGTAAGATGTAGACCTGATATCCTACTCAGAATTAGGGACATTACACATACTGGAGACTGGAGTACCAACGGCTCCTTTAGCCATCCCCCACCTTCAGCAGTCACTCTAGATCAAATCCTGGCCCTATTCATGTCAATGGAAATTTTGCCCTTTACAACACATACATGCAGTGGTGGGTCTTTGCACATGGTTATGGATAGATGTGTTCTCACTGTGTACTGCATGCTAAAGGGCAAAAAGAGGTTGCCTTTCCACATCAGAGGCTACAAATGTCAAGTAAGAGTTAAATGCCTAGGCAGCTTCTCGGTATTGTGATGAATTAATAACACACCTGTGCTGCTGTCAATTACAGAGTCAGCTTGTAAAGTCTGGAAACAGCTTCTAAATTCAGAAAATCTCCCATGGGGGTGAGGGGAGTGAGTGGGACCAAGTGCAGGAGAAAGGGGGATGCACAGAATGTTCTCCACCTTCCTGCAGCAGATCCACATGGCTAACTAACCACACCAACAATAGAATGAATGGGGGTAGGGAAAGAAAGCAATGTAAATCACATGTGCCCCAAACTCTTGGGATTAAAATCCACCCAGAAGCCTAGGAGTAGTTAATGCTGCTCACAGCATTTTACAGGAACAACCCAACCCTGATCCTGCATGGGGTGTGATTCGCTTCAGTGGCATAAAAGACCATTGCCATTAGTTTGCTAGCTAGTGGAATGTGGCCAGACACTGGTGCTGCTGCTGTTGTGTATGAAAAGACTGGGGGAGTAGAAGGGGCGGGTGAGAGAGGGGGTGAGAGACTTTTATGGATCTGGCCAAGACTCACAAGAAGGGGGACTTGGTTTCTGGTGGATCCACCACTACCTTTCTTTAGCCCTGACCCCACCCATTCAGGGTGAGGGTTTGTATTAGTTTATTCTTTGTGTATTTTTGATGCAGGAGCTGAACATTTGGGGATGTCTGCATGTTGACGACTAATTATATTTTAGTGCACCTGTTCATTGCAAGATATGTGGAAATGCAGGCTTTACTAAGCATAACCTTGGTGCAAAATATTTTCTAAGGCTTTGATCCTGTAAATGATAATATGTGGAAGACTGCTGAGCCTGTGTGAGGATCCACTGATTTCAGTGGGTCTACTCACATCCTTAAAATGAAGCACTTATAAGTATTTGCAAGATGGGGCCTTAGAACAGAATTGGCCCTTTTTTCATTTTCTCTCTTTTTGCTGGGTAATTTTGCATGAACTGTATGTCTGTGAACTAAAATAAAGAGGTGTTCTGTGGTCTATCCCTACTCCATTAATAGGACCCTTCAGTTCAGCAATACCATTATTTTAGATCTATAATTGTGTGCTACCATTAATGCACTGTATGTCAAACAACGTCTCAGTCTCTCTAAAATAGATCATTTCTGATGCAAACGTTCCCATATGCCAGCTGAAAATTTCACTTTCCTGAAAGCATTTGTGTGAGTCAAATACAATTGGCCAAATGTTCACAGGAAGCAAACACCAAGGGAGGTGAGCATAGCCAAAGCAAGCTAATTTTTAAACTCAAGCAGATACGCATGGAAAACATTTTGTGGTATTCTCACATCCGTAGTTTCCATAGAGCTATAGTCACTGACATGATGGCTGAAAAATGATACAGAGGATAAAAAGGGATTATGATGGAAGTGCCTTTGATTGGTTCATTATTTTGGGGATTTTTGGAGTGTCAGTGCTATTTTAGAGAGAGAGTAAAGAGTATATGAAAGAACTAGAAATGTCTCATTTTTGGCCAGGGCCATTTATTTATATTTTTGCTCCAAATGTATGGGATGTATGTAATGGGATGCTCTACTCTCTTACTAAAGGACTTGGGGAGAATTTATTTGCAGTAGTTCTGAGAATAGGACAAATGCCAACTCATACTCTCCCCTTCTCAAGTGGTATTTCTAGGAGAAGAATGATCTAAAATGGACTATTTCAGAAGTATTCAGTATTGTTCTTATTTTGGTTTTTTGGCTGATTTCCCACCCTCCCCCACGTCTCTTCTTATTCTCAATAAATTGTAGAATGCGGGGTGAAAAAAATTGCTCTAAGGTTTTGGCAATATTTCAAATTTAAGTATTGTGATAAGGAAGAAAAATCTTTGCATACAAATATTCAGGCAGTGAATTCATCTCTTTTAAAATGCTTATTCCATTGTATCTTAGTTTTTAAAAAATACATCTATTTCTTAAGACGCTTTTAAGGAAGAAAGACGTGTTCCCTCTATAGATATCTATAAATAATACAGGTTCTACAAGTGAAATGTGACCAAATGAAACAAGTAGGATATAATCATGACCCCACTGAAGTCAACAGCAAAACTCCCATGAAATTCAATGTGTCCAGCATTTCACTCTCAGTTTTTACAGATATTTTTTACTCCTTTTTGAGAAAGAACTTTTAAATATTTCAGCTGCCAAAACAATTCCAGACTGAGTCAAAAGGAATCAGGTTTACAAGAAACTATCCCCGCTGGTTTTTATTTGAGGGTCTCACCAATAAGGGGAAAATTTGTTTGCTTGCTTGTTTACTATTCGGAGATTTGCAGTAATTTGTACAGTACTGCATGAAACTATGCAAGACCCATGCATAGCACAGGCAGGCAGTGATATTTTCCCACACATTCCTCTTGGTGCACCGCAAAACTAACTTACAATGTGACAGCCTTTTCAGTTCTGGCCTTCTGAGCAGAAGCGTTTAATCAAGCAGACTTGTGCCAATTTATGTAGAGATTTTGCAGTGTGTGGACAAAATGTGTTTTGCTTTTGGACCACCAAACTCATTTTCACTTGTGACCTGGACGAAATTGTAACCCACACCTCCAGAAATGGACTAATATTAACCCTTCCAACTTCCACTACTGTTTAATGTGAAAGGCTCTACCTCTGTTAATCCGAAACCTTAAAAATATTGTATATAGATACCAATGGCAATAATGTGTTTTAGATTTCTAAAAAAATCTATTATGTGGAAATGTGTTCCAGTATAATAGTTCTTAAATTAATAAAATTTCAGTTTAACATTCACTTTTCCTTCCAAAAGTGCCTCCTTTCAATTTAAATCGTCAAACAATTTTACCTTCATATCAAGTAATATCATTTACAGACATATTATGCAACTCAGAAGTCATAACTTTGAATTTCAAAATATAAACAAGCTCATTTTGCTTATGCAAAATTTTATTTTATTTAAGAATCTCTTATTTTCCACCTACATCTTGGAAATGAAATTCAGTTAGATAAAATAAAAGAGAATCTATTTCGATTCAGTGGGCCAGATTCCATGTTGCCCTGCACCTTGTGTTGTTCCTGATACTATGGCAAAATGAGTGTAAAACATTAGTAACACCTAATGGTGGTGATTTACACTCACTTTGCACAGACTGTAAATAGTGCTGACCAATAGAGAATTTGGTTGTTTTTTTCTTATATTTTTACTTTGCATGATGCAGTTGTTGCCAAAAAAATAAACTCTGTTCTCTGTTGTAGAATTTAGAGGTTATTAAAAATAGCAATTTCTCACATAAGAATATTACATTAATCATAGTATTTTAGAGAAAGGAATATTATTTGTTAATTGATGCATTTGATTTAAGCACTTTTTTGAAAGTTCTACACCCTATTCTTTCTGTACCCCTTTTTACATAACTTGATCAAACCATGTAATAAAGTAGTTTAGTTTAATTTCTGACTAGTCCCCACCCATAACTTTTCAGCAATAGCCATGAGAAGATTTTATATGCTAAATTAACAAATATTTTCTGCATCATTGACATTCAATCTTCCATGACCATTAAATATAATCCCCTGTAAGCAAGGTCTAAGAGAGAGGGCTTTCTAAAGGACCGGATCTTACACATTCATTTCCTTGATCCTGGAAGCCTGGCTGAAAGTCAATGTTAAGAAACTTTTGTCTGTATTTTAGTGTTTAAAATGTGTGGGCATATGACTGTTTTTAAGTGGCTCATGCCGATTATCTGAGATAAAGACTGAAGTATCAGCCTAGTAAAATCCTACATTATTGCTGAGTGGGTACATTTCTCAATAATTGTTGTTTATCTGTGAAGCATGTTTCTCATTTATTTCCCACGTTGTCAGTATTCTCTTTTCATCTACTCGGACTTGTCTGTGGTGTTAATCATTATGTTACCCACATAAATGAATTTGTTTTGTTTATATAGGAAGCTTAAGCTTTAACAGCTCATAGTCTGAATTAGGATTTGCATCTTCATTTCTATCCTGTTTAGGGTGACCAGATGTCCTGATTTTATAGGGACAGTCCCAACTTTGGGTCTTTTTCTTATGTAGGCTATTACCTCCCTCCCCCCAACACCTGTCCCGATTTTTCACACTTGCTGTCTGGTCACCCTAATACTGTTGGAAGGGCTAGCTGCAGCCTCTGCTCCAAAAATCTAGCAGATTCAGGATGTCCTTTTATTCTCAAAGTCATATTAGGAGGACTACCCATTTCTAACACCACCAGTGCTGGAATATCCCCCAAAAGAGGGTATTACCAAAAAAAAAAAAAAAAAAAGTGGAACTGAAACAAGATGGCTGATTCTTCTGTTGACTCATCTTCTTATCTTGTGTTGGAATCCTGAAAGGTGATGCTGACAAATTCCTGCTGAGTCATTGTGGCTTGATATTGTATTGGTATTTGCTGAAACAAATACTCACCAGCAACCGCACACCACACAACAAAAATACTAACCCAGGTACCTATCCTTGTAACAAAGCCCGATGCCAACTCTGTCCTCATATCAATTCAACTGACACCATCATAGGACCTACTCACATCAGCCACACCATCAGAGGCTCATTCACCTGCACATCAACCAATGTGATATATGCCATCATGTGCCAGCAATGACCCTCTGCTATATTTATTGGCCAAACCAGCCGGTCTCTACGCAAAAGAATAAATGGACACAAATCTGACATCAGGAATCTTAACATTCAAAAACCAGTAGGAGAACACTTCAATCTTCCTGGCCATTCCATTAAAGATTTGATGGTTTCAGTTTTGAAACAGAAAAACTTCCAAAACAGACTCCAACGAGATTTGAGGAACTGGAATTAATTTTCAAAATGGACACAATTAACCAGGTGCTAAATAGGACTTCCAAATGGTTCGCTCATTACAGTAATTGATTGCATTTCCTGAGTTAATTTACCTGACAACAGAAATCCATTTCAAAAGGAGGTTTTTTTTTTCTCCTAGTGATAATGGACCATCTACATTTAACAGCCCTCTTAGAATTGGTATGCTAATGTACAATTTTTTTTCTTTCTTTCTTTCTGTGTGTATAAATGCATCTTACTTCTGTTCCATTCTATGCATCCGATGAAGTGAGCTATAGCCCACGAAAGCTTATGCTGAAATAAACTAGTTAGTGTCTAAGGTGCTACAAGTATTCCTCGCTTTCTTTACGGATACAGACTAACATGGCTGCTATTCTTGAGCCTTAACTGTGTAGTTGCTACCAGGCATCTCCATTATCTGTGTGTCTATGTAAGCATCTATGTATGTATGTATGTATGGTGGGCCTGATTAAAATATCCATGCATTTAGGATCTGAATTTCATGCTATTCTCTTGTGTAATGGAGAAAATCACACCTTTGCAGCCAAATAACCCCTGATTTTGTTCACTTGATATTCAAATCTCTGTGAACCTGTCTTTCTAATCTATGATTGTTATGTGTATTTAATGATGGAAATTAGGAATAAAAGAATTAACTTCCCCACCTGAAAGCATTGGTTTGAATGTTGTTGTAAATCATATTCTATAACTTAAACTATTTTTTGCATAGCTAATTTAACAATTTATGTCAACAACTATTATTCGGTAAATTATAGAAATTAGGCGCTCATGTTTGAAAGTTCGTCCCCTGGTGTCTTCATCTGAGTACTTGTCATACACTATGACTATGTTATAGACCAGTTGCCTACTAACCTGCCAAGCTAACAAAAAAGGTCTTATGAAAAGGATGCTTCTAATGGTAAAGGCATGCAGGTGAACAAATGGAAAGGAAGGAGTGACAATAGAGTGTTGAAAGATGGCTTGAATGTTAATTTTTTCACAGGAGAGTGAACTCTAGCAGAACCAAAGGACAATGCACCAGGAGCAGCTTTGAATACTGCTTTATACCTAGCAGACAAGCTTTGGGAACAAAGTAGGTTTGAGGTTTAACTTGTTTTGTAGATCTGACAAATTTTGTGTCAATTGCTTTTGCACAGACATTAACACCTATGTAAGGATGAATAACAGTTTGTCATGGCTCTGTCAACAAATACACATTCATGGGCAAACACAGGTGTAAACTCCTAAATAGATATCTTTTTAGCCACATAATTATGTAAACAGTTTAACAATCCTTATGAAAGCCATAACATTTAACAATTTCTGTCTGGGCTGCTAGGAATGGATCCTTTCAATATTGTGCAGTTTATTATGTGCTGTTAGTTAAAGATTTTTCTTGGTGGAGGGTCCATTATTAATGGAAACCGCTAATGTTTCCTGATGGGGAGCAAGAGTTTCTGAGGGGGTATGTCTACACTACCCACCAGATCGGTGGGTAGCGATCGATCCACCGGGGGTCGATTTGTCGTGTCTAGTCTAGACGCGATAAATCGATCCTTGAGTGCTCTCCCATTGACTCCTATACACCACCACAGCTCCCCCCAGCCCTCATGCTTTCACTCTCTCAGCTCCGCCCCCTCTTCCAGCTCCATTTGGCCTTCCTCTCTGCTAACTGTCTGCTCATTGGCTCTAGATGCTTCCTTCACACTACTCCTGCTGCCTGGATCCTGCTCCCCACGCCACCACTCCCTGCTGCCTCAGGGAAGCCTGTAGAAATCAGATTAGAAAAGTGTTTTGGCAAAAAGCCATTATCTCATTTGAAGGCTATTTTTTTTAAATAGTTTATGACGTACATTGTGATGAGAATAATGTAACAGCAACAGACATAGGAACATAAAGAAGACAGAGAAATGGAAGGCAGAAATATGGTTGGTCCTAAAAGAGGGTATAGTTTTCTCATCCATTGATTATTAATGCAACAGTACAGTACTGCAAAAGTAATATTGGCCAAAATTTTAGTTACATTTACACCCATAAGAGGGAATTCTGCTGTGAACTGGGGGCAGCATGTAGAACCCAAATGTATGTTCCAGCCTATGGATCATAATTTAAAAATTGAATTGATATTTCTCCCTAAAGTGAGTTAATCTCCCCTGGTATAAACTTGCATGCTAGGTATTGAAACATTAATATTTCTTCATGCGAAAGCATCATAATTCAGCAGCAAACACATCATGAATACTGAGGAAATGAACCAAAAGTCATATGCACTTATGATTTTTGTCACAAAGTGTAATCTCTGATCATGGAGGTGCTCTTCAATGCCATAGTGACTTGGTATATTTTCATTTCACTAGAAAAAATGTGAAGGTGATAAACAGACATCATTCTCCCGTCCAGCTGAGGAATCGGGTTCCTCTTTTCCCAATGAATAAATGAAAGGGGTTCCGTATTTTCTCATCTACTAATTTATATGTAGAAGGGCCCTTTCTGTTCCACAAAATGAAGTGGATCACTAAACTAAATGGGTTTTTTTAAAAATTGAATGCAGTTTTAACAAAAGAAAAGCAATGTAATGCTGTATAATCAGCATTTGATATTTGTTGATCTGTGTATCATTTCATTTTTGTCTTCTGTCAAACTGTCTTGTACATTATTGTACCTTTCTGTCAGCCTAAGTCTTTTAAACAACAACCTTAACTTTGTGTGCAAACTCTCCCCATGTGGCAGTTCTGTAGGGGACATCTGGGCTGTTGCATTTTGGGTCCCATGGTAATTTTGTAAGAAATGGATGGAAAATTGTCACAGCTTTAGGTCAACAGTTTGTAAAAATTGTTTCAGAACTTCTTTAAAGCATTATTTTCCTCCACTGACTTAATAATAAGTGGAAGAATGTCTGTAACTAATGGAAATAACAGCAGATTCCATGGATATGAGTTGATGTCCATTGTTAAAGACTAGTTCATTTGGATTTCCTTCATGACTGGAAATAAGTGGCTGATTACTGTTCTAGAAGTAACCTGGGAAGTAGACTATTCTAGTCATTTACTGAAGTAATCAGTTCAAGTAATAGCATAACGGCAGCCTGCTGGTCATGTTTCAAAAGACTCTGCTCTAGTTATGTCCTCCTCAACCTTTGTAGAGAAAATGGACTTCAGGTTAACAAGATGATATGTCCACTCCAATCTCTTTGCAAGGAGACTTAGTTAGGGAACTAGATACATGGAATATAAGGTCTCTATTGTAGGAAAGTCCCTCTCCACCTAACCCTCAAGCTGCAGACTCATAATGGAGCCGCTCTAAGCTATTGTTGTCCTCAGACTGCATTTCTATGCCACACAGCTAATGCATCCCCTGTCTTCAGGAATGAATGGTCCATGGGTCCCTGTAGTGACACACTTGCCAGCTAAGTCCTACAAAGCTCATGGTTTCAGCCAACACCAGGTGAAACTTGGACATATGGCAGTTTTGCTTTGAATTTGTAGGTCCAGGTGAACACGTAAAATCAAGCCAGCCAGACTCCACAAATTATTTTGTCAAACCGAGTGTGAGACAAATTTAGCAAACTTTGCAGAGTTGTGACAGCACAAACTCATTTCACATAAGGCCATTATACAACCATCACATGATAACCATTTTCAGTCAGTTCCAGCTGTTGATAGATTTGACCCTATGACCTAGAGCTGAAAAACTCCATATCTTATTACCAGTTGTCTGAGTCAGTCAGTCTCTTTGGTTTTTTTTAAATATGAGGAGAAAAGTAGTTTATAGTAACATTTGAGGAAATAAAAACAAATATTAAATCAGGAATAATTGCAGGGTTGATTTAACGGTAGTTAGAAGTATCTGTCTCTTCTTATTCCATGAGCATAAATCTCATGGATATCAAGGGGAGTACCACACATAAAATAAGGACTGTGCATGGGGCTCCGTGTTGAATAAAGCTACGCCTAATCTACGTCCAAAAAAAATATTTTTAGTTTAGAAAAATGAAATGCTTATTTTAATTTGCAAACTTTAGATGGAATCGTAATTGCTCTATGGATGAACATCCTGGATTTTTTAAAAATCTGTAGAAATCTACTAGGGAGGGCTAATTACTGTTGGAATATATCCCATAATAATATAAACAATATCTGGTATCCTAATAACAATGAAATAAGTGAATGGAGGACGGGAGGAAGAAAGATACACAGCTGACTTTGTTCTCCCTGATCAAATACAGAAAGGACAATCTGATGTGGTCAAGTTCTGCAGAAGAGGTCAGCTTCTGAAGATTGTAAGCAACATAAAAAAAGAGCTTAATTGGAAGAGTTTGAAACATTCTGTATAATAAGGCTCTGTGAGAGCTAGTGCCAAGTCTAAAGTAGTGTAACATCATTTCCACACTCCAAGAGCAGATGAGTGGAGAGATCATTTTGGGAGATGAAAACCCCAGACAATGACACTGTGTGTGTGTGTGTGTGTGTGTGTGTGTGTGTGTGTGTGTGTGTGTGTGTGTGTGTGTGTGTGTGTGTGTGTGTGTGTGTGTGTGTGAGAGAGAGAGGGAGAGAGAGAGAGAGAGAGAGTGTGTGTGTGTGAGTGTGTGTAGGAGGTTGTGGTGCCCGGTTTTCAACCAGAAAGTCCAGTCGAAAAGGAGACCTGACAATGTCTGGTCAGATCTACTGACCAGACACCCAAAGTCAAGTTACTGTGGGTGGGGAAGATGGGGAGGTGCTGGGTCATCACTGATGCCAGCCCCGACTCAGCCAGGGCTGCCTTCTTTCTGCATTGCATGGCCACAACTCCCAGCTGCAGCTCCCCAAGTGAGTCTCTCCTGACCTGGGGGGGGGGGTAGGGGATAAGAGGGGAAAAGCAGTGAGTGAGCGAGTGGGGTGGGGGGAAAGAGGAGTGGATGGGGGATAGATCCTTGAGGGAAGAGGATAGGCAGGGGCAGCACCTCCGGCACTCCTACTAAAGTGTCTGTTTTTTAAATATTGCCAAATTGGTTTGGTATGCAATACATGGTTTAATAACATTGATTTGGGGTGATTGTGATACTCACAAGGGGCTGGATCCTTAGCTGGTGTAAGGCATTGAAATCTGCTGAATCCAATGTAATTACACCAATTAACACCAGTTGGATTTGGCCCAGAGAGTGAAGCTAGTAGTTCTGCATCTTGCATAGATAAAACCCTTCTACTGCCTCATGCAGCCATGTGCCATGTATATACATGCCACTCATTTCACGGGGAAAATATTTGAGAGATGCTCCCGAATATTTTATGCATCTTATAGTCCCTGTTGATTTGTAAAACTCTGCCTACAGGGACTATTGATCTTCCTAACGAGCTCACCTGAAGAATGCTTAGGAAGAAAGAAAAAAATTAATTAATTTAGATTTAGAAACCTGGAAAAGTTACCTCTTGTGTGTATGTTTGCATAATGACTATGGGCCACTAGATTCTTTTCATTCTGAAAGGTAGAGGGAACACAACTCTTGTGCATATATAGAGGGGGGGGGGGACTGAAAGGACTTAGCATTTCATCCTCAATTTCTTTTCACCCTCCTGCCCTTCCCTCTAGACATCTTTTCACAGCTTCTCCAGGGGAATGGGAAGTAGGCAGGTAGTGAAGCAGTTGGGGTGGGGGGTAGAGACTGAGGAAGCAGTGTGGAAGTACTGGTAAAGGACTCCATGTAGATGGCTGTCATCTCTGGTGCATCCCCTGCAGACTGGTGAATTCCATGTGCCAAACATCTGCCATTTTAACAGAGACATGATCTGGGAATAATCCCCAGAGAAAGGAGTAGAAAGAAATTCTGTAAAAATGGAAACTGATAGCATTCCCCATCCTTTAATTGTAAATAAACTGGATAGAGGAAAAATTGTCCCTACATCTCCACTCATACAGTATGGGCCAATAAATTATTTGAAAGCTGGTGCCTTTTACCATGTTTGTTGACCAGGATCAGTGTTGTCAGGTTTGGAAAGGATTGTGCAGAGTATCTCAAGTCAAATAGAAATGCACCACACATTTAATTTGACTGTCTTTGCTAAAATTGCAGTATAATTCATGTGCATTACAATCCTGAAGTTACTGAAGCAGTTAGTTATTGTCACATATATGCATACTAACATTGAACATACTTTACTAATGAAAATGTGTTTACTCTTAAATTTAATATTTTAGTCAGTGTTGTGAGTAAAAAGAACAACTCCTTCATAGCCCATGTAACATTTAAAAAAAAAAGTCTTGGACTGCTTCATTCGCCGTCATATGCTTTTTCCTTAACAAAGGGCAATAGAAAATGATTGCATTGCACAAGTGGAATTTAAATGTTGCTGATGTAGTTAAGGATGTTCTTTCCTTAGAAGAATCATTAAGTATGACCATGCTCTTTAAAAATTTGATTACAACAGTTCAGCAGATGGTAGACACTTGGGGTCAGCTCTAAGAAGATCTGTATTTACAGAGTATTAATAATGGTTTAAACTTTCTCATACATAGATGTTGATTAATTTTAAGTCCATTTGTAGAAACCCAGCATTGCCAGAATATTTCCTGAAACCACAATACAAAGTATGATAAACACCATTAGTTAATCCAGCCTAATGTACTCCACACATTTTTAAAAAATCTCTAAAAGGATTATTGTCATTTTTCAAACATGAAAAAAACCAGATTGGCTCTTTCATTTGTGCTCTGTGTATTACATTTTTGACAAGCAACTCTTTTTGTTGATGGAATGATGTTTTTTATCCTTTGCTATAACATACTTTCAAATAACTTGTATTTAATTTTATATTCTATTTGAAATTTCTTCATACCAATGAGTGGAACATGTATTAATCCAGTCAGTGAAACAACGGGAGGAAAACCTTTAGAAAGAGCCTACCAGCTATTTTAGCAAGGAAATCTGACATTATTCACTATTAAAGAAATAGTTTAGAGCATATGGGTGCTCAACCTTGGCCATAGTGTGACTGTTTTTTTTAATAGGGGCCATTTAACAACATTGGAAGAACAGAGTGGTTGCAATCTTGACACCGGTTTGCAACCCCCAGTTTAAAATTTCATGGGATGAGATCCCGGCTCCATTGAAATCAGTGGGAGATTTGCCAGGACTTCAGTGGAGGAAGGGTTTTCACCCATGGCATACAGTGTCTATCGTTATATAAGTGTACATATTTCTTTGTAAAATGGGTTTTCAAAACACCTCATGTTGGCTGCAGACATCTTTACCAAAATTTAAAACCCAATCAAATTAAAAGTATAACCAAGAGCTTCTTCAGACTTATACCAGGAATGCAGCAAAACCTAAATTCAACAATATCCCCGCCCCCACCTTCATGTGAGCATCTATGGTATACTTTCCTCCTAAAAGCCTTGGTAAGATGCTACCTCCTATGTAAATGGGTCCGAAGCCACTTAGGGATTCATAGACCAAATCAAACAATTTAAATATGGTTTCATAACTAATTTAAATTGCTAAGCATTTTACTCTCTATTATATTTATTTTGGGATGAAGTGAAATCATGTTGTAATTAGGGCTGTTGATTTATCTCAGTTAAGTCGCACTAAAAAACTAAAAAAAATTAATTGCAATTAAAAAAATTAATTGTGATTAGTCGCACTGTTAAACAATAGAGTACCAATTGAATTTATTAAACATGTTTTTCTACATTTTCAAATATATTGATTTCTATTACAACACAGAATACAAAGTGTACAGTACTCATATTATTATTTTTATTACAAATATTTGCACTTTAAAAATGATAAATCGTATTTTTCAGTTTATCTCATACGAGTACTGTTGTGTGATCTCTTTATCGTGAAAGTGTAACTTAGAAATGTAGATTTGTTTGGTTACATAACTGCACTCAAAAATAAAACAATGGAAAACTTTAGAGCCAACAGATCCACTCAGTCCTACTTCCTTTTCAGCCAATCACTAAGAAAAATAAGTTTGTTTACATTTATGGAAGATACTGCTGACTGCTTCTTATTTATGTCACCTGAAAGTGAGAACAGACGCTTGCATGGCACTTTTGTAGCCGGTGTTGCAAGGTATTTACATGCCAGATATGTTAAACATTGATATGCCGCTTCATGCTTCGGCCACCATTCCAAAGGACATGCTTCCATGCTGATAATGCTCCTTAAAAAATAATGCATTAATTAAATTCGTGACCGAACTCCGTGGGGGGGGGGGGGGGGAATTGTATGTGTTCTGTTCTGTTTTGCCATCTATTCTGCCATCTATTTCATGTTATAGCAGTCTCGGATGATGACCCAGCACATATTCATTTTAAGAACACTTTCACAGTAGGATTTGACAAAATGCAAAGAAGATATCAATGTGAGATTTCTGATTTCTAAGAATAGATACAGCACTTGACCCAAGGTTTAAGAATCTGAAGTGACTTCCAAAATTGGAGAGGGACGAGATGTGGAGAATGCTTTCAGATTTCTTAAAAGAGCAACACACTGATATGGAAACTACAGAACCCAAACCACCAAAAAAGAAAATAAACCTTCTGCTGGTGGCATCTGACTCATGATGATGAAAATGAACATGCTTCGGTCCGCTCTGCTTTGGATCATTATCAAGCAGAACCCGTCATCAGCATGGATGCATGTCTTCTGGAATGGTGGTTGAAGCATAAAAGGACATATGAATCTTTAGTGCATTTGGCACATAAATATTTTGCGATGCCTGCTACCACAGTGCCATGGGAAGTCCTGATCTCAGTTTCACGTGACACTGTAAAAAAGACATGGGCAGCATTATATCCTGCAAATTGTAACCAAACGTGTTTGTCTGAGTGATTGGCTGAAGTAGGACTGAGTGGACTTGTAGGTTCTAAAGTTTTACATTGTTTTATTTTTGAATGCATTTATTTTTTGTACATAATTCTACATTTGTAAATTCAACTTTCATGATAAAGAGATTGCACTACAGTACTTGTTTTAGGTGAATTGAAATATACTATTTCTCTTGTTTTTTATAGTACAAATATTTGCATAGTGAAGCAGAAGGGGCAGTCGGGACAAGGTTGGAGAAGGGGTTGGATGGGTCAGGGAATCTGAGGGGGAAGTCAGGGGGCAGGAAGTGGGACAGGACAGATTGGTGGCCGGGGCCTTCCCTACCCAGCCTTCCATATAATTTTGCAAACTCAATGTGGCCCTTGGGCCAAAATGTTTGCCCACCCCTGTTCTAGACCATCTCTGGCAGGCATTTATCTAACCCAGTGGCTCTCAACCTTTCCAGACTGCTGTATCCCTTTCAGGAGTCTTTGTCTTGTGTACCTGCAAGTTTCACCTCACTTAAAAACTACTTACTTAAAAATCAGACATAATACAAAAGTGTCACAGCACATTAGTGCTGAAAAATTGCTGACTTTACCATATAATTATAAAATAAATCAATTGGAATATCAATATTGTACTTGCATTTCAGTGTATATATAGAGAGCAGTATAAACAAGTCATATGACATTTCAGTTTGTATTCACTTCACTAGTGCTTTTTATGTAGCCTGTTGTAAAACTAGGCAAATACCTAGTGGAGTTGATGTACCCCCTGGAAAACAACTGTGAATCCCCAGGGGTACATTTATCCCTGGTTAAGAACCACTGGCCTAACCTGTTCTTAAAAACCTCCAATAAGGGGGACTCCACAATCTCCTTTAGAAACTTTATTCCAGAATTTAATTGCCCTTATAGTTAGTCTTTCCTAATATCTAACCTAAATCTTCCTTGCTACATATTAAGCCAATTACTTCTTAGCCTGCCTTCACTGAACATGGAGAACAACCGATCATCCTCTTTATACAGCCCTTAATATATCTGAAGACTGTTGTCAAGTCCCTGATCAGTTTTATTTTCTCAAGACTAACCATGCTCAGTTTTTTAACCTTTCCTCAGAGGTCAGGTTTTCTAAAAATTATATCATTTTTGTTGCTCTCCTCTGGACTCCCCGCAAATGGTCCATATCTTTCTTAAAGTGTGGTGCCCAGAACTGGACACAATACTCCAGCGCGGTCTCACCAGTGCTGAATAGAATGGGACAATTACCTCCCATGTCTTGTATTCGACAGTCCTCTTAATATACTCCAGAATATTAGCCTTTTTTTTTTTGCAACTGCATCACATTGTTGATTCATATTAATTTGTGATCCACTATAACCCCAGCTACTTTTCACCAGTACTACCACTTATTCCCCATTTTGTAGTTGTGAATTTGATTTTTCCTTTTCCAAAATGCAGTACGTTATACTTATTTATTTTGAATTTCATCTTGTTGAATTCAGACCAATATGTCAAGGCTGTTTTGAATGCTGATCCTGTCTTCCAAAGTGCTTGCAACCGATCCCAATTGGTGTCATCCACAATTTGTATAAGCATATTTTCCACTCCATTATCCAAGTCATTAATGAAAAGTCAAATAGTACTGGACCCAGAAGAGACCCCTACTGGATTCCACTAAACACATCCTCCCAGTTGGGCAGTAAACCAGTGGCAACTGCTCTTTGAGTATAGTCTTTCAGCGAGTGATGCACCCATCTTATAGTAGTATTATCTGGGCCATATTTCCCTAGTTTCCTTATGAGAATGTCATGTGTGGCTGTGTCAAAAGCCTTTCTAAAGTTGTGTGTCTAACCATTTGACTTAAGTGCGTAATCTTCTTAGGCACTTCTGAAAGTTACTCTGTCTAGGCACATGTCTGCATCTTTAGCTGCCTAAATAACTTTGAAAATCTGGGCCTGAGACATTGAATTTTAAAAGTATTCTATGGGAAGCCAGTGTAGAGTGGAAAACCAATTTGATGTGTTCATGGTATATGGGAACAAAAGTTACGTTAACCCAACATTAACTCAGCCACATATCTGTAGCGGTTTTTTTTTTAAAGGACTCCTTCTTTTCTGGTGACATGGGTTAATATTACCTAGGACCCGATCCAAAGCCTATTGAAGTCAATGGGAGTCTTTTCATTGACTTCAATGAGCTTTGGATCTGATCCTTAGTTTGCGATGATGTTGCATATTTGACTAATAAAGCAATATTATAACCACTTATGGAAGAGTCTCAAAGCTGTTTTTAGAAAGACACTAAAGCTGTCATGATTATATTGTAGCTTAAAGGTAGATGTCACCAGCCAGAACAGAGAGGCAGCCTCTGATGGAATATATTTACATTGCAAAGAAAAGACAATATAGGTCAAAGGAAGTCTCTCCGGAAGAGATTTCTGACATTATTTGCAGAAATGATTGCTAGTAAATAGATTTTTCACATAAATATGATTTATAGAAATCAAATATATGGAACAGTTTGTGGTTTCAACATCCCTTCTCCTCCCTTCCTTCTCCCATCCCTCCACCTCCTGCCATTAATAGCTTTAAAAATGTTGGTTTATACCAACAAAATAATAATAATCCAGAGCATTAATTTTGTTTCCAAGGAGAGAAAAAATTAAAAGGCCATGTGTACAGGAGATAGAAGCCAATATACTAGTGTCTCCTTTATATTTGTCTGCTTGCAAGTTTATATGTACAATAATGATTGATTGATCATATGTTCTATGGTCTAGTGGTGTGAGCACATGATTGGAAGTTTCTGAATTTGTCTCCCTGGGGCCCAGATCCCAAAGGTTTTTAATAATCTCAGTACATTCAAATCAATGAGGCAACTAAATACTTTCAAGGATCTGGGACCCTGTCACTTAGCAGTCTGCTTCTTTTTCCCCACTTGTATGTCTACTGCTACTAATAATACTGGTGCATAAGGATGTTGTGGGAGTAAATTAATTAATGTTTTTAAACTCTTTGAAGATGAAAAGCCTTATATAAGCGTTATTTATTATTACTGTACATACTGTACTGCTTTAGTGCTTCCCTGTTTATAGTAAAGAACATTACCAGTTCCCAAATTACAAGTAAATTCTTCTATCATGAGACATTGTTTTAAGCTTCCTCCCTCTGCAAAAAAGTCTACATGATGTAATACAAGAAAACACCATTGGTTTTGATGCTGTTGTTGGGAACATGTAACAGATTACAAGGTGGCACAGCACAGCAGCAATAAAACCAAACAAATCGTTGCATTTTCACCAGGCAATGCCATCTAGTGGTGCAGTGTCCCACTCCTTGTTTCTGCCTGTAGAGTCCAACCAAAGAAATCAGCAACCTCATGTTCATCATGTGTTCTGTTGCTACAGTTTTGTCAGTTCCTTTCTTTACAAAGGATAGAGACCCTGTTGCAGGGCTGTGATATTTTTCACTGGCTATTGTACCCAGGTGTCAGAACACTTAGTTGTTCATGACTATGTTTGAATATCTTAATCTCACTGAAGTCTGCTCACAGTCACGTAACTACATGGACACACCTTTTCTCCTACTGGATAGGTGGGTTGTCATGAGGAGTGGGAGGGCAGGGCTGAGGTGTGAACAGAGTTTGCCTTTCCACTCACCACATGACAGCCAGCACAGCTGAGCCAATGCCAAGCGGGGGCAAAAGCCATGCCTGGCAAAGGGCTAGCACAGCTTGCTTCCAAATGGAGCAAGAGGAAAGCAGGGGGACTGGAATCGCAGTACTTTTCCAGGTCTGCGCCTTACTTCACACTCTTTGTAACTCCACAATCTAGCCCTTATAATTGATGATGAAATACCCAACCAAGCTATAGAATAGTCATAACATTTCTTCTTTTGAAGTGATGGTTTGTGTGGACACAGGACCAAATTCTGCTCCCTTGCACTGATGGAAATTCAGAGCAATTGCGCTGACCTCAGACGAGTTATTCTGGATGTGTGTTGGTGTAACTGACAAATGACCACTTGTTTAATTTCCAGGATACATAAATGAAATCAAAACTTTTCATATGCTTCAATAAAGGGAAGTTAAATCAGTGGCAATCGCCTCCATATTCCGAGTGGGTGGCCATTCATCAATGTGATGTGGAAGGTGGAATAATTTCTGCCAGTTACACTGAAATCTGGAAACATTTTTTAACTTTCCACCATTTCCTTCAATACGGAGCAGTAATAAAACGCTTCAGTCATACCTAGAGTTGTTATAACAAATTATTTCTTACCAACAACCATGGCCCATTAGGATTAATGGCTACATTTAATTATGGCAAACTTATCTTTATAATAAAAAATGCAAACTTGATCAAGTTTGTTTTATTTTAATACTTGTGTAACTTGCAAACAGTTTTGAACCAGATCCTCAGCTGTGCAAGTCAGCAAAACTCCAGCAAAATCAGTGGTACTGTGCTGCATTAAACCAGCTGAGTATCTAGCCCATATTTGCTTTAAATATAATTTTTACAGCTACTTGGTCACTACTCATTAAATCTTCCATTTACTACTTTGCCCAACTGTGCCCTTTATCACTGCAAACAGAAATGGTAGTCCAGGTTTTTTTTCACTGTTCATTACATTGGTGCTCATTGGCTTTCTTGGCAAGGTTCTTTATAGGGCCAAGCAGGTTCAGACGGCATCAGTAAGACATATCACTCAAAGTAAACAGTTAAAGCATATTTCCTTGGTGATGAAAGATTTATACTAGTTCCCTGTTAAACAGCATATCAATCACAATGTTGCATTTCCACTTTTCCCCTTCCATGTCACCCAGGCTGCCTTACCGAAGTTAATGCTCAAAGGTTATAGATGGCAGGATTTGGTCCCATTTGTTTAACTATCAATCTTTTAAACCAATTGGGTGAAATCCTGGTCACTCTGAAATCAATGGGAGTTTTACCATTGATTTCAGGGAAGGCAGGATTTCAGCCCTTATGAGCCAGACTATGATCCCCTTACCCACCATATTCCACAAATGATCTCAAATTGACTTCAGTAGGACTTTTTTAAGTAAGGTACTATTTGATCTGTCAAAGGGTACATCTACGGTGGGTAGTGATCAATCTATCAGGGATCGATTTATCACATCTAGTGTAGATGTGATAAATTGATCCCTGAGCGTTCTCCCCGTCAACTTCGGTACTCCACCTCCATGAGAGGCGGACATGGAGTTGATTGGGGAGCGGCAGCGGTCGACTCGCCACCATGAGGACGGCCAGGTATATCCACCTAAGATACGTTGACTTCAGCTACACTATTCACATAGGCTCCTAAGTCCTGCTGTGAATCGAGCCCAAAGTCTGTTCCAGAGCAGAAACTTGAACCTGCTACTGCCCTAACCACTGGGCATTTCTTCTCCAAGTAGCAAATGTAGCATATTATTAGAGATGAGCAAAGCTCTGAAAATAGTTTGGGGACTCACAGAATGAGTCTGAGCTTGTGAACTTTATTTCCCTGTCATTTAAACCTATTTTTCCCCATGAGTGCTTCAAATTTTTAAAAAACAAAATGTGTTTTTCTAGCTGAAGGGGGTCGGTCTGTGCTACGTAATAAGGACAGAAGAGCCTACTTCTCACCCCTTCAACTAGCACAAACAAATGCACTTTATGACACCCTCTGTCACAAAACATTTTTTCTGTTCTCCTCTGCTTCATTTTTCACCTATCCTTTTCATGGGATTATTTTTCATGTTCCTCTTTAATAGCTTCTGCCAAGCAGAACATGAGAGCTATGTCGTAAATTCAAAGCAAGTTTTCAAATGGCAAGATGTTCTAGGGAGATGAAGTGATGCAAATCAAGGTCGCCTATCCCTAAGTATCTTACTGTTTGGCTAACACCAACTAATCACAACTCCTTTTGTTCTTATTTGCCATGTCTATTTATAGATCTGAGATGTCATCCCTAATCTAGAGCTGCCATTCTTGAGGTTTGTAGCAGTAGGTGTCATGGAGCTTTTCATTACATTTTACATTTCACCTTTGGGGCATGGCTTCCACCCAGGCATGTAGTACCTGATATCAGTAAAGCATTAGCAGAAAGGAGCATATAAATGTAATTAAAATGTGTGTAATTATTTTACTATATTAGAAAATTATGTTTAGACCAGTGCACTTGCTTCTCCCATGCTATTATGTTAGTGTCTAGAAGTCCCAAACAGGAGTGGAATCCTATTGAGTTGGACACTATACAAAGAAACAGTCATTGCCCTAAAGAGCTTGCAGTCTAAATACTGTATTCCATCTAATGAATAGGAATTGAAATATTTTCTCACATTTCTAAGTATTACATCCTCAAGTAGGCGCTGAACGAAGTAATAATTCAGGTAGTATGTTTACTGATACAGAAGCTTAAAATAAAGCTCTGTTTTAGATATTTGATTCTTCATCCAGGAGTATGTTTCCCTTGCAGAAGATTGATTATAATTCTCTATACAATCTCAGCTGAGAGAGGTCAGTAGGCTTTCTCAGGGAATAAGGTACTACTCAGCCTTAATAAAGCTCTCAGAATCTGGCCCATGAAGTTTAAACTAGAGTATTCCTGTCATTTTAATTCCCATTTTAATACTCATAGGAGTTAAGGTTATAATTATGCTGGCTAGAGCCAGCCATAAAATGGGAGCTGGTGCCATGAAACATCCCCACAGAGCTCTACGAACATGCCTCAGTTTTGACCTTCAAAGCTCGTCACTGACCTGCAAAGTTGAGAAACTAACACCAGTCTTGCCAATTCTGCCACCCATATGTTAATTAGCACCTCACACAGTGAGTATTCCAGTCTGCTTTGGTGGAGCTAGCCACAGGAAATGGGAATACTCCTGAGCCAGGCTGGCAGAATCTAGCCCTCTGTGAGGCTGAAAATGATATGGTAGGAACTAGACTAAGACTGTCAAACCTTATTTTCTCTCACGATAACACTCAGCTTCTCACAAATGAATGGCTGTTGGTGGAAGACCGGGCCTCAGGATCAGGGAAACATGTGGACCAGCAGTGATGTCAGGATTGTAATGACATGGTAGAGACTGGCAGCAGCTGAAAGCAAGAGGGCCCGGGAGCAGAGCGAAAGAGGAGTCATCCTCAAAAAGAGAGAGAGAGAAAATTCATACAGGCCGGAAAAATGAGAGAGCCGCCTTGCTATGAGAGGTGGAGTGTGCTGCATTTGTCAACAGTGCAGTTGGATTGTTTCCACATGAGTCAGCATCTTGATTATGTGGGATTCGATGTACTTTTAAACTCCTTCCATGGTCCCAGGGTCTTATGGTGATTGACACCTGAGAAATAAATACATCTCCTAATAAGCCTGCACAAATCCTGAACTGTTTCTGCTGCTCCACCTAGTGGAAAAGAAACAGGAAGTGCTGTGGGAGATCAGAGAGCCTAGAGATGGCCACCAAACACAGCAGACTCCTGGTTGTGCTGCTCTTGAATCAATGCTGGGGACTCCCTGAGCCTCCAAAGCCTTCAGAAAAGGTAAGAGCCCGTCACAAGTATGGTTCGTCTTCTCATCTTTTGGTAGCAAATACCGTCCCTCGGCTTCAGGAGATGGCACCGGTTATAAATTGTAAATCTGCAAGCCAACCACCTGTCCCTTTGTCTGAGGTGTTACCTTGGGTTTATCACATATCACTCTGAACAGTACAGCTCATCAGCGCCCCCTCGTGTCAGCTCATCTTTGCTGACTAGCTAAGGGTATGTCTTCACTACAGGACTAGGTCGATTTCCCTTAATTCGATTTTCTAAAGTCGAGTTTAGAAAATCGAATCAGTGTGTCCCCACCAGGACAGCAGGTTGACAGTGGTTGACACTGTCTGTCCTAGAACTTTTGCAGGGGTCGACATAGCCTGCATTGCACTGTGGGTAGGTAGCCCACAGTGCAATGCATGCTGGAACCTCCCCCGCCCAAGCAGCCCCGCGGACCCCCCCGCCCGCCTGAACAGCCCCCCCCCCGCCGGACACACACACCCCGCCCGCCCGAGGGGGGGGGGAGCCAGCGCGGGGCTGCTTGGGCGATCGGCTCAGCTGCCTGGTCAATTTCAGGTGAAATTAACCAGGGAGCTGACCTGATCACCCAAGCAGCCCCGTGCTGGCTCCCCCCCCCCCCGCAGCCCCGTGGACCCCCCCCGCTCGCCTGAACAGCCCCCCCCCCCCGCCGGACCCCCGCCCGAGGGGGGGGAAAGCCTGCACGGGGCTGCTTGGGCGATCGGCTCAGCTGCCTGGTCAATTTCACCTGAAATTGACAAGGCAGCTGAGCGGATCGCCCAAGCAGCCAGGCGCCGGCTCCCCCCCCCCCCCCAGCAGCCCCGCGGACCCCCCGCCCGCCTGCCTGAACAGCTCCCCCCCCCCCCGCCGCGGGGCTGCTCGTAGGTCGGAGGCTTAACTTCAGATGCCTCTTCACTACTCACAGTAGACATAGAGAAGTCGATTTTAGCCTTACTTCTCTCGTCAGGCAGGAGTTACAAATTCGATTTTGAGGGCCCTTTAAATCGACTTTAAGGGCATGTATGTGAAGACAGGTACACGTTTAATTCGACCTAACGTCGTTAAGGTCGAATTAAAGTGGTAGTGAAGACATGCCCGAAGGGTGGAAATCAGAAGCATAGATGTGAGGCCCTGCAGAAGGGGAAGCCGTTACACTCTCCCCAATTCTACTGTCCACTGCACAGGCCAGCCCGCCATCTGGCTCTGCTAATCACAAAACTCTTTGCTGCCCACCGAAATGGGGAGATCTGCTTTAAATAGGCATTTCCATTGAAGAAGGGTAAGAGCTGAGCTATTTGTGCTCTGCACTGTTTGATTCTACTTAAGGTTGGAATGTGTAGCAAAAGCCTGCATCATTTAAATGGATTTTTTAAAGATCAGTTATAAATTGGGCACTTCAATAGCTATGGGCTTGACTGAAAGTTACTTTCAGCCCTATGTGCTATGCTTTAGAGCCCAAGGGCCCCCCTCCACTTGCTCAGCCCCCCTCCCCTCCACTCGCTCAGCCCCCCCCACTCGCTCAACCCCCCCTCCCCACCACTCAAAGGGCCCCACCCTCCACTCGCTCAGACCTCCCTCCCCCCTACTCCAAGGGGTCCCCCTCCACTCGCTCAGCCCCCCTCCCTCCCACTCCAAGGGGCCCCCCTCCACTCACTCAGCCCCCCCTCCCTCCCACTCCAAGGGGCCCCCCTCCACTCACTCAGCCCCCCCATCCCTCCCACTCCAAGGGGTCCCCCTCCACTCCAAGGGCCCTCTGCCTGCGCCTCCTGCGCCCAGCAACCCTCCTGCCCGCGCTCCCGAGCCCCTGATCCAGACCCTGCTTCCCTCTCGGCGGCACACGCGCAGCAGCTATGTTGTGCTGCCGAACTACACCTCCCAGCATGCCGTTCGTTTGGGCCGTCTCTACTGTGCATGACGGCTTCACACACCACTTCTCTAGCCGATTATTATATAGGATGGCCTGAATTCTATTCTTATTTGATCCCATGCCACCCTATTGACTTCACTGGTGTGACATGGGTAGGAATGAGGGCAGAAAAATTCTGCAAACTGAGCAGTTTGAAAGGACTCTCTCAATTTCCTTTGCACTGAGGTGGATAACTGAGTATCTATTGCTCGCTGCTGAGTGTGCTTTCAGAAGGGTGCCTATTCTAAGAGCCTCTTCACCATCAGTAGGTTACATTGTTGTTTGTGAACCAGAAAAACAGGAGTAAATAAAACGAAACTGTGAACAGTATGTCTACACAGCAGTTAAAATGACATGATCTTCATTTCCCTCAGCTCAAAAACTTGGCCCATTTTTTCCCCACTACATATTGTATTTTGCTAGAAAGTGAACGTCCCTTTCTAAAGTTGATTCTCATATAAGGCGGTTATGTTAAAAAAAATATTGTGAAAGATGCCAATCTATTGTTCTCTTCATTGTTTCTAAAAGGAAAATGGGCTTTTTCCCTTGAATTCATGGACAAAAGTATTTTGCCTGAATCCCTGTTGAAATGCCTGAGGTATTGGGACACATATTGGTATTTGCAGTAGCTAGAGGTCCATTCTCAGCTGAATGTTGATGCAAAGGTTTAGAGTCAAGCTCGGTTTCCAATCTCTTGGTAATTCCAATATAATGTTAATTCATTGTCACTTTCGTATTTCTGTTTCAGAAAGCAGAAAAACAACTGAGCTTTAGCAAAAAGTGAATTAATAAAATGCAACGTGAGAAAATAACTTTTAGGTTATAGGAACAATGTTTAACTGAGTCAAAGTTATGACATTAGAACCTGTTCCTACTCCCTTGGGAATTCTGGACAAAACGCCTACCGTGTCCTGCTCTTGTTGCTCACATGAATAGTCAACCCAACCTCCACCTCCACCACCACCCCACCACTACTGAGGCCCAGTAATGTCAGGATTTAAACTTCCTTCTGTTCTCTGAGAAATTTAATGAAATCCTAGGTCAACTGCCTTGTTATAAAACAACGATACAAATTCAGAGCATTAGACAGCATTAGTCCTGGTTTATTATGTTTAATTTTTTTAAATGGTCAGACGTAAAATAAAATGGGGACAGTTAAATACAACTCTGCTACATCATCGTTTATGATGGATACGTTATTTTTATGTTATCAGTTCTGCGTGCTTGTCTTCTCATGTGCTATTATTTTATGTGTATGAAATATCAGTGATCCCCGCTGACAGGGCAGATCTCTTACAATAATATCACAATTAGCATTCAAGCCAAATTGAAATAATTCTATGAGATGTTAGCTAGAAAGGGACTTTGCTGTAGATACTTGGTGAATTCCATTAGCAAAAGCCATATTTTGTAGTATTGATGGCTCCTCCGAGTATAAACAAAGTGCTTATAGGCAATGAGAGATTGACTGACTGTAATACACCTTGGATACTTCATGTAAATGTGAATTAAAGCATCCAGGTTTTTTCTGGACTTTAGTTTTGCTAACAACGCTTACTAAAAAGATGTCAATATAAAAACCGTGTGTTAATTTCCAGCTTCCCAACTGTATAACAGAAATGAGCACCATTAAAGGAATAAGCAACTCTTTTAAAAAAATCATTACACAGAATGATATGCTTTGTCCAAATTAAACAAAGCTCCTTCATTACCTACTCAGTAAAATAGATTTCTGAGGTAACTGCTATTATTATAGGATTCTATTCTTTCCTGAGTAACGAAGAATCAAGTGACCACTGTTGCTTAAAAAGAGATTTCAAAAATAATATTTTTACTTCTCACAAACGTATTTACATGTGCAAAATATATGAATGAAAAGTTTTGGATATGAAAACTTTCCCTTTAATTCTCCATGTGAAACTTACTTAGAACCTCCCGGTACTTGTCGGCCAATAACAAACTAATGTAATTTGAGCAAAGAGAGAGACAATGGTTTAGGCTGGAACTGTTTGAGTTAGGTTTCAAATGGTTTGGGGGAACTGTGAGGAGAAGCCTGCATTCTACCAAAGCTTTTGCACAGGAGTCAAGTCTTCCTTGTCTAAAACACGAGAGTCTGCCCATTTACTTTGATTGGTTGACTCCCTTAACTAAGTCAAGCAAGATTTGTCACATTGAGGATTTTTCCCGTTATTAAAAGCAACAGACTTAATCCGGCACAATCTTCCATTTTGTGTGGGACGGGAAACAAATGGACACGGGAGCACTTTGGTTTTTCAGCAATGCTAGTAATATGTGTTTTAATAGGGACCTTGGAAACCAATCCACCACATTGGAATATAGATGTATGTTTAATACAGCTCATTTATAATTGCTGGTTGCCTATAGAGACATGACAAACAAAATCCTTAATGTAAGAGAAAAAGTGTTGGCTGTCACTTTCCATTCCAAACTGTAATTTCAATTGTATGAGCAGGAGCAGCTGCATGCTGCTATCAGGCAAAAGAAGTTTTTAGTGCTAAAAAGGCAGCTGGGCTGGAAATACCCCAGAAGTGCACATCCATTTGTCTGGTTAACTTCAGCACTTAGACTATCAATCAGGGCAGCCTAAAGAAAAATGAATGACATCAGTCAAAACAAGAGGATACACATATCTCTATGCAGTGATTAGCCCCATGTAGTACAAAAACTTAAATAATTTGTGCTTTGAAAATGTGGTGATTGATTGGCTTCCATTAGGCTTGGGTTTTAAAACATTCCATGAACTCTCAGATAAAATGGCACTAAAATGTTATTGCTATAATCAAATAAATCATATCAGACTATGGTGTATATAAGTACTTTAAAACATTATAGATTCTAGCATTCTGTGTATAATAAAAAGGTAAAGAATGTAATTCCACTGGCTCTGTTCACTGTGTGTCTGGAACCCTATAGTTCAGTGGTTCACAAACTGGGGTTTGTGAACCCATTAGGGGTTCACAAAATGTTACAGACGGTTCTCAGGAAAAAAAATCCCTAATGGTGGACAGAGTTGTCCTGGGGGACCCCAGGCAGCATGGGGCCAGCAGCCCGGAGCCCCTGGACTTCCAAGAGCTAAGCAGATCAAAGCAAGTGTATCTATCACACTGAGGAGATTTAAACCTCAAGATTCCTTATAAGAAATAGAAAGGGAGGTGGATATTTTTTGCTGTTTTTAAAATTAAATAGGCAGCTAGCATTGTCTGTAAAATTATTATGAAGAACAATTTTAAGCTTTGTTGTAATGTGCATTGTTTTCCTGGACTTCTCAAGACCTGAACACTTGTGTAGGAGGAACTCTTTGAGTTTGCTTCTTAAATACCTTCATGATGTTTCACATCTGATACTCCTTGATAAAACATAGGAGCCTTGGCTTATAACAGGCTTATTCAAAGTGATACAAACTTGGAAGGTGTTGCGAAATAAAGATACCATAATGATAAATAATAATAATAAATGTGTAATAAGCATGTCATAAAAACAAATTTTATATTTCCAAGATCACTGCTTTTATAATTTATACTCAGGCAAAGGAGAAAATCCCTGGAAATATTCATTTTAGGAGACGTGACATTTTAGTGACAGAGGTTCATAGGCTCTTAAAGTTTGGGAACCACTGCTCTAGTTCGTCGCCAAAGAATCTCTGACATTTAAGGATGATTTGTTGTGAATCCAATGTACAGGGACAGGACAAAAAGTCAGACCTCCCATTCATGCCCACATTTTTAAGATGGCAGCATTACCAACTCTCATAGTGTTATTGTTATTGACAGTATTTCATGTTTATCTAAAAGCCCAGCACCTGGAGGCAAGTAGTTCTGTGAGAATCTCAGCTGACTTTTTTAAAAAGAGCAAGTTGCTAGCCCTTCTGGTTGTACAGAGGCGCCTAAAACAATGAACCCTAAATGCTCAGAAACTAGAAGGCAAATAAAAAGAATCTCTTCTGACCAATTTTTTAAAATCTCAGGATTTTTAAGCCCTCATGATTTGGGGGGCCTGATTTATTGTTTTTGAGCACTTTGGGGCTGGCAATACAGTATTGATGCCATAATAGAACTTAGGGGAATCAGAGAGATACAAAGCAGGGTTTGGGGTGGAGGGTGACAGCTCGCAACTCCTCAATGTAATAACCCCCTAAAGGGTCCTGACCCCCAGCTTCAGAACCCCTGATTTACAGACTCTCATGCAGTCTTCTGAAACTAGTGAAAGCTAAATGGGTCAGGAAACTCCAGGTACCCCTCCAAAATCATCTCTGGAAAATTTACGTATTTGACTACATTGCTTATCTCCTCCAAACAGCAGTCCTTCCTTCTAGGATGTCACTGCACCACAGGAAGTGCTAGGCTCAAACCCTATAGTTGACAGTTGTGTACTTAACTAGCTGTCATTGACTGGAAGCACCATCATGTCCTGGAAGCTGCCTCAGGTACCCTTGTCTTCATTACTATGTCAGGTTTATATAAAATAATCAAGAGTAACATACTGAGTCCAGCTAGATCTATTTATAAACTCATTGTTATTAGAAATCTAGAACCAAGTACAGCTCAGTTTCACATACACATATCCCATTGAATTCAACGAGAAATGCCCACATACAAATAATATGTATAATTAACATTTATGTACATCTCCTGATTTCCTGATGTGATCTATTGCATTATACAAAACATACATTGCTGCAGTATCCCAAAACCAAAGTGGCCATTTGTTACTACCTGATAGTTACAAACCATTATTACCTGGAATTGTAATTTAGGGTGGGCAGGAGAATTGATGCAGCCTTCTTTGTGCAGTTGAGGGACAGCACAAAGCCTATGCATCATTTTAGGGTTTAACTGGGATGTAACAGATGCATAGGCCTGAACTGATCCTCTGCACAAGAAGCAATTTTACCCAAAGCCCATATTGTTTGTTGAAAGGGCTATATGGGAGCATATACAATGAGAGCTTCTATTTTAAAAAACTATGTGTATTTATAAGTAATCTTACATTTTATTTAATGTAGGGTTTGGGACTTCTTTGTGTGGTCTCTTTAGTACTTTGTGTAGCTAGAAGGTGTCTAAAGGTCCTTCTAGACCTAAGGCAGGTGAACCTCAGACGCTGGCAAAATCCAGTTTAGTTGCTTTGTAGTTCAGTATATCCGCTGCTGCTTGCTGAATTTTTTCTTCTATTTGTGTTTCTGTATTAGGATGATTTTCCTTGGCGGCCTAAACACCTGCTTGCAATTCTGACTTGTCTTACTGGTGGCCAAAAGAGCCAGTGAAATCCTCAACTCCCATGATTCCACTGTTCAAGTATTCTATCTGGGATATGAGTATCAGCAGGTGTCGTTTGAGTGCTTGCAGATAAGATTCAGATTGAGTGTGATGCAGCACTCTGAGTTTGAGCTGTAACCTGCTACTCCCTCTGTGATGCATAACATGCATAACTTCCATTCCTGACAAAGGGAAAAAGGAATTTTGACAGTGAAAACTGTATTTGCTCTAGAAGAAACCAGAGAAAGTGATTGCCACGAGGTCATCATGTTGCTGGTTCAGGCAAGCTGCCACATCTGTGGCTGCAGGGGCTCAGGGTAGGGTGAGGTAGCCCTCACCTTAGCAGGGGATAGGTTTCAGTGCTAATGTTTTTTTTGGGGGGGGGGTTGGCTGTGTATAAAGAGATAGTTTAATTATGTTCCCCCATCTGTCTATTGTCTTCTTTGGTTATCGTTGTCTTATTATTTATTGTTTATGTTTATTGTGGTAGCACCTAGGAGCCACAGCCATGGACCAGTACTCCATTGTGCTAGGCACTATACAAATTCGGAACCAAAAGATGGCCCTGCCCCAAAGAGCTTGCAATCTAAGTATAAGGCAAAAGACAATAGCTGGAGTATGTGGCTGGGGCTCCTAGATGCTACTGCAAAACAAATCTATATATATAAAAGTCAAAGGGTGTATGTGTGTGTGTATGCGTGCGTGTATGTACATTCCCTTACTCCTTCCACACCGTTTGAGCTAGAGACTTGAAATTTGGTACAGTTATAGGCTTTAGGGTCCTAATCAGGGTAAGAATCGAAATATTTTCAAATCTCACCTCTCACACCCCCCAGGGGTGAAATTCTTTAAAGCCCATTAACATCAGCTGGGCAGCAGGTTAACACCTGCTGTTCTCTGTGACATAGTTATGATGTAATAATACCCCCCTCCAACGGACCCCGCACTCGCTCAGCTCTCTGCCCCCTCCCCCCTCAAACGGCCCCCCCACTCGCTCAGGTCTCTCCCTCCTCCCCCCCTCCAACGGACCCCGCACTCGCTCAGCTCTCACCCCCCTTCCCCCCTCCAACGGCCCCCCCACTCACTCAGCTCTCTCCCCCCTCAGGTAAGAATTGAAAATTTTTAAAATACCACCCCCGTCCCCCACTCCAACGGCCCCCGCACTCGCTCAGCTCTCTCCCCCCTCCCCCCCACTCCAACGCCCCCTCCCACTCACTCAGCTCTCTCCCCCCTCCAACGGCCCCCTCACTCAGCTCTCTCCCTCCTCAGGTAAGAATCAAAATTTTTAAAAATCTCACCCCTCTCCCCCCACTCCAACAGCCCCCGCACTCGGTCAGCTCTCTTCCCCCCTCCCCCTCTCCGACGGACCCTGCACTTGCTCAGCTCTCCCCCCTTCCCCCCCCCCCCCAACAGACCCGAGCAACGCCGGGTATTTTTGCTAGTTATATCTTAATTAAGCTCAAATACAGATCCTGTGTTTTTGTCATTTTCTGTGAGCTCTGAACATGTAAATAATACATTCTAAAACAATATGTATATTCACATGCTGAATCTATTCTGATTCTAGAGTTACCAACTACTTTGTCCAATGTCTCAGTGTAAACATTCTTGCTATCCATAAGGAAAATGTAGACACAATAGAATAGGGTAAAGTAACAAAGGGAAATTGACTTTTGTAGTGAGGGAAGGTTGAAGAAGACAAATGCTTACTGATTCTGACTGTTAGGTGAATGGTAAAGCTGGGAGGACAGATTTGTATCAGTTCTTCCCTACCCATTCTCGCATCCCGCACAATTCTGACCTCTATGGGATTGACTCCCCCACAGATGACGTAGCAGAGCAGTTTGAGGCAGGCCAGGGTTTGTGCAATGAATTCTGAAATTTGCAGCCAGGTCTCCAGGTTTTGCAAAGGGTTCAAAAGCTGCTTGAACTGGCTCTGCTCATCAGTGTTTGAAGACAACCAGCTGGGTTCTTGCAGAGAGGGGTAGGATGCCAGCCAACTTTATTTGGACCACGTGCTGGTCTGCACCTGCCAACGCTTGGATTTCTAATGGAGATAGTTGTGAAGGGTGCTGGTGTTTTGCAGGGGAAAAGGTTTTTCTTTTTTCCACTGTAGAAAACTGCTTTTGCTTTAAGTCTATTGAAGTAAAATCTATGTGCCAGAAAAGCAGGTGTGAGCAGATGCACATACACAACACACCAAACTTCCATTTTGATCTAAGTTTTTTGTGATCTTGTTTTGTTGTTTTAGACATATGAAATGCAAAGGCTCAGTTCTCTGTGGAATTCTTTGGAGAACTCCACCTGCTGGTAATCTCTCACTTTGTAATCCAGTGCATTGCCAGCAGGTAAAACATACTCATCAACTGGGAGGGAAATGTAAGGATGTGTCTAGAGGAGGTTTCACCAACAGCACCCTCCATCTTTTGAGAAATGTTACTAAAAGCTGAAACACTTTAATTTTCCCCAAATGGAAAATATTTTGGCCAGTCTGTATACAAGTATATTTTCTTGAAAACGAGGCTCCTTTTTTGCTGTTTAGCTTCTTATTTGAATTCACTCAAAATATTTTAAGTTTCAATTTAGATTATTGTAATTTGGAATATTGCAAAGGTTCAGGTAAGGTAAGTTTGAATTTCCATTAGTGTCCCCTGTTTTCTCATGCTCGTAATTTTCTCAAATCTTACTCTTTCGGGATGAATGTCAATGCTTGGTTTCAGCTCAGAATATTTTTGGAAGGAGTCGGATGGGAAGGTTTGCCTACAAAATAAGACCCAAAGTTTGTAGATATTTCTCCTGCTGTAACCATTTTCCTTAATTACGTTTTCCTATTTCTCTTAAAAACTATTTCCGTATCAAAAAGATCAACATAGTTTATGGCTGCACTTACTGGTCTTTAAATCTACTTTTAAATGTCATCATTTCATTATTAGTTGGATATCCATAAATGTTTCTAACAGCTCCTTTTTACTTCATCAGTTACTCATTTGTATCTTTCCTCCTGGCCTCCTAGTGGCAATTGTGCTTACTCTCACTTTCCCCTGCATGTTAATAGTAATGGGGCTTAATTGGAACAGAGGGGCTAGACAGAAAAGTAACCCCAAATCCCTTTCTTTTTTAAAATTAGCCTTAGTATTTTTCAAGCCATACCAAGGCCAGGACTTCAGCCAGAATGTTTACTATCAGGTTTCCAGAATCATCACAAAATTGATTTTATTTTTTATCCTCATTGCATTTTCTTGTTGGCCTTTCCAGTATTGATTTCAGCTATGTACCTGAACAGTGTGTACTTTCAGGACAGGAAACCTCCCTTTCTTCTCCTATAATTAAAACTTGGATTGCATGGAAGTATACACATTTGTATTTAGGATGGTGCTTTAATGTTTAACTTCACTTTCACTATAACTTTTCCTCTTCAGCATGTTGTTTATTATGCAGCTGGGATGTTCTTGCATTTTCTTGGCGACACTTAGTGCAGTGACCCCATCCAGAAAAATGAGAGAATAAAATCAGACCCAAGCCTACTTTCATTCCAGTTCTGTGTGCCCAACATAGCTGTGATTTGAGAGCTTCAACCCCCATTTTCAACTCCCACTGACTTCAATACCTTTGAAAATCAGCCCGATGGTGTCCTAGCCTTTGAGATAGAGGATCAACTTCTAGACAGCTGCTCCCAAGCCCACCTTATGTAGTGCACATTCCAACAGAGAATTTTACAGTAACTGCAGAAGGACTTAAATTGAGGGCACCTGCACATCACAGAAAAGAACTGAGCGATGCTTGAAAGGTGGCCTTAATTGTGTACATATGCTGCTGTAGGGGGTTCAGCTCCCTACCTAATGTTTGTACTTAGAGCTGTCACCCTTCTGTTACTTGATCTGGGTACAGTAACCTCCTCCAGCCGGGTACTGTGCATTCAGATTCTGAAGGAGACACAGCACATGATTGGGGGGAGAATGCAATGCTGGTTCTCTGCTATAGTGCGGGGAACTCCAGGGGTTGCCTAATGTAGTAAGCGTATTCCTTAAAAGTCAGAGCATCTGTTTACACTTTTACAGCGTTTCTGCATCACAGCATGCTTTGTGAGGCCCCACTGGTTTGACTATTTACAGGCCGTTTAAGGTTTGATGGAATTTTAGCTGGTTTTAATATAAGGTGCTCGGGCCTGCCCAGCATTTAAAACCACAGCCGTGTTGCTTTGTACTGATTCTTTCATCCCAAAGAGCACTTTAACATTTGCCATGTGGTTGTGTCCCTGCCCCCAATCCAATTGTGCCATCTAGACATTACAAATTCAGAGAGGGGTAAAATTCTCAAAGCACCTAAATGACTTAGATGCCCAATTGCCATTGACTTGAATGGGACCTCAGTCATATAGGCACTTTTGGAAATATTACCCAGAGACATTAGCTGTTTGTCTCTACCTAATGGGCTGCTCCTACTCCCACCAAGGTAATTTAAATTACTAGAGGGTGGTCCTGCAGAGCAAGCATAGCAGTTAGAAATGGTGGTTTAGTTACTACTTCTACCTCCAGGTGGCTAATACTGATCTACTACAGGGGGAGACAGTGTTCCCTAGTGGATAGAACACTAGGCTAGGACTCAGACCTACATTCAACTCCTGACTCTGCCACTCACACACTGGGTGACCTTGGGCAAGTCACTTCAGCCTCTCTCTTACCTCAGTTTCCGCATCTGTGAAATGGGATAATGATGTCGTTTGCAAATCACTTTGAGATTGATGAGTGAAAAGCACTATACAATATACAAGAGCTAGGTGGTGGTGTTTTTCCACGGTGAAGTATAAGGTCAATAAAAAATACTAGTTTTTTGCATGATATTTCATGTGCCTAATATACCACACGTGGCAACATAAAATGGCAAAGGAAACCAGAACAAGTACAAATACATGGAGCTGACATAGTATTTATTGAAATGTTTCAAAAGTTTAAAGGAGGGCCCAGAAATGCAACTAAGCCCTTGGTTAGTGCTTTATCTACATACCTGATTCTGCCTGCCCTGAGTCTGTGCGCCACACTTGACTAAGGGTACAACATCCACACTGCACAAAACTCCTCACAGCAACAAATCTCCGAGCCCAGGTCAGCTGACTTGGGCTGGCACTATGGGGCTAAAAACAGCAGGTGGATGTTCCCTCTCTGGCAGGAACCTTGGCTCTCAGACACTCCACCCTCATTGGATTTCAGAGCCTGGGCTCGAGCCTAAGCATGTCTACACTGCTAGTTTTAGCACCAAGTTCGTTGACCTGGGCTGTGAGACTTACTGCTGCAGGGAGGTGGGGTTTCAGTGTAGACATAGCCTGACTGGGCTTTGTCCGTGCTCAGCACTTCTGGAAAGCCAATAGTGAATGGACATTCCGTTGCTAGGAAAGAGAAACCCAGTTGCCCTTTCAGGGCAGAACACAGCAAGTGCTTTCTCTCCTATACTAACCACAAATTACTGCTTTCTCCTGCCTGTCTGCATTTTGTACATAAAAGGGCAATTCTATGAGTGTATGTGGGTTGACCTACTTCGAGTGGGTGGAGCAAATTCACCCAGCCCCACCCCACCTCCTCTGCACTGATAATGAGCACTTCCCCAGCTACTTCCCCTTTGATCCAGAGTGTGATCCAAGTCTAGCCTGGTGCAATATGTTACAGCCCTGGCAGTTCTAGTTTCCCCAATAAAGTTGGAGCTCTCTGTTTTAGTGAAGGGGGGAAAATGCCAATCACCACATCGCTCCTTTATTATGTCATAGTTGGGCCACTTCCCTGCAGAGTACCCAGTTATCCTACTTGTTGGGTTTTTTGTGGGATGGGGAAGTTGTGTATCCAAAAAAAATTTGTACATCAGGGGAATCCAAGGTCTGTAGCAAAGAGAGCTGACTGTGTGGAAAGAAACGAGAGAAAAAGATTGGTTGTCCTGGTTGGAAGAAAAGAAAGCACAAGAATCAGACACACATAGAAGTTACCATGAGACTTGTATCAACGTTTATCCATTTAATTTCACCCTCTCAATTATAGTTCACTTTCTACCTCTCTCCACCCACCAATGGCATCCTTATAGCCATGTAGTAAATTGGCCCTGCTGTGCACTGCTCACCCTCAGGGTATGGTTAGACTGGGGCTTTTTTAGTGCTAAAACCCTTCTTTAGCGCTACAATTGCACTGCCAGAACACACTTTCAAGGCACTTTTTGCGCTTTTACTGACGGTTTAAAGCGCTACTGGTAAACCTCAAAATGAGAGGAATAAAGCTTTTAGCGCTGCCGTTTTAGCACAAGGGTTGCAATGTGCACACCCCTTGCATTATAGTGAGCCTCCAGCCTCCAGCATCCTGGCCCAGAATCCCAATTGCGTCCTCTCTGGCCAGCATTTAAAACTCTTCTATCACCTCCTCAGGTGACCCCACGTCAGACCCTCCTCCACTGCGGGCAGGCTGCCGGACCCTGCCGCTGCTGGCGGCAGGGCTGTCATTTGCCCTGCCGCTGCGGGTGGCAGGGCTGTTAGATCCCCTGCTGCTGCGGGTGGCAGGGCTGTGGTGGGCGGGCTGACTTTTAGCCGGATGCAGAATGGCCGCAATAAACGCCCCCTTCCCCACAAAGCACTGTGCCAGATTTCAGAAGAGGTGCTCTGTGGGATACCTGTCCTATCGCGGTACTCTCAGTACCGCCAGAAGCGCGGATAATCTGTTCACTCTTTGGCGCTAGAGGGCTTCAATATGAACACCCTCTAGCGCAACACCTGTAGCGCTAAATAGGGAAGCGGTATAAAAAACAGCGCTACACCCTGTAGTCTAATCATACCCTCAGGGGGAGGGGAGGAATCAGATTTTTATACTGGAGTGTAATATGTTTAAGAACATCACACTTGTGTTAAGAGTGCTAGGCTGACACATCATTAGGCAGATGTGCAGCAGCGACAGTGGCAACATGGTATCCAGGATCAGGGGGAGGGGGGGACACAGCTATATATGACGTGGAGTGTCACTGCTTGAGAATAGGCAGATCCTGTAAAAATAATAGTGACGGCAGCAACACTGTATCTATTAGTGTTTTCCCTTCTGGGACTTATTTTTCAAGAAAAACTGTGTGTGAATACCATCCCCATTACTATTTTACTGCTGCAGGCTACATTTTAAGACTGCATAATAAACCACTTCTGCTTGGAATTAGCTGGATCTGTTCATAACAGATTACCATCAATTGCTTTATAGAGGTGATTATCAGTTCCAATTGTCTGCCAAGCAGCATTAGGTTTAGTGTTTCCATCCGCCTAGTCATTAAGCACATGTCAAACTCAAAGTAACTGTGGTAATTTCTGCAATTAAGGCCACCATTATTGTTTCCTTTACTTAAATTGGGAGCCCAAATTACATGGTTAAATGTAACCACCAGTTGCTCCCCACACACTTAAGGCCTGCACTGCAGAAGAGTCTTAAACCCATGGGAATGCACAATTAATACAGTGACTGCAGATTAAGTTTGTTGCTGACAGACAGTTTGATCCTTAAAGGATCACACCCTACTCCAGGCATATAATTAAGGCAAATCTCACAGAGTGGTCAAGGAAATGACCTGGGATCTGAAGAATAAATATAAGCTTGAAATGACTGATGAAGTTGCCTGAAAATTCAAAAATATCCCCATTTCCACAAGCTAGATTAGCTAAATTCAAAGCAAAACAGATATTTGACCACAGGATTTTGATTTTGATTTTTTTACTGCAGGTATTTATTAGAATTGCCTCTTCACTAACTGGTTATCTGTAAAAGTTAGGAAGAAAGGTCCAATGAAATATCCTTCAACTAAGGGCTTTGGTTTGGTTTTGGTTGTTTGCAGTTAGGTTTCTTAAAGGCTTCATCCAAAGCTCATCAAACTTAATGAAAAGACCCCTAATGGATTTAAAGGGGGTTTAGAGCAGGCCTTGTGCCGATGTAGTGACTGCGACTGGAGTTCTCATGGAGCCCGAAGTCCTCTTTTTGTCCACAAAGAGAAGGAAGAGGTGAAAAGCAAGGTGGACAGTGTGCAATACAGTCAGGTGACACACCTTGGATCCCTGTGTGGAGTGCACTGCAGGATTTGTGGGAGCCTCACAGATTGCATACCCTGCAGCACGGAGTCTCACAGTCTACATGAGTTTGTCACTCTTCAACAGGCTGTGCATTAGTTACAATAGCTATGTGACTATCTCAAAAAAGAATCCACAAATATTTGAATTTGGAAAAAAAAAAAAGGAGTTTCCTGTGACTGTGTTTCCCTCCCATGAATATTCTAGTAATGAATGGGTTCACTAGAAAAAGAGTTTATGGAAACAGCAGAATTAGGCCCTCATGTTGCAATTTACATGGGGGTCTCAGGCGCTCCCATGAGGTGCATGGATTTCACATCTAGGCAACAGCCCCACAACTGGCTGTGTGGACTGGGGAGTCCTGGGTCCACAGGGAGTCCCCTTGACTGCAATTGGGTTCTTTGTGAATGCAGGTGAAGCCAGTCATAGGATTGGTGCCCTCGTTATCAGTTTTCTGTTTTCCAAGCCACTGATATATATTTCTTCATAAAATAAACACCTCAAAATGTTCTCAAAAGTACACTCATGCAAATTACTTGAGTCTAAGCAACTGTTGCATAAGCAATACAGATCTAGCTTTACTGTTTTCAGAGGGCGCATTCTTCTGTCCCAGTTGAACAAATTGTGATCCTCCAAGTCCCAATAGTGGATTGTTATTTTAGGACATGAGTCAAGACACACATTCACTTCAAGACACATCCGCTACTGCTGGGCAACACCTGAATAAATTAGCTGTATTCAGGGGCCTGAAAATCTGCCGAGGGCTGCAGTAGCACCCACATTCCCACTATGTGGAGTGGGTTGCTCTGTGTACTCTAAGACCCACTGGCCATGTCCTTAGCCCTCTCTGAGCCCCTCCCATCCCGGCCCCCAGACTTCACTTCCTCCACACTGGATGCAGCAACCAGATGGACTCACAAGTTCTTATGTTCTTATGACTTGGTGGATCAGAAGTCTGTTCTGTAGACTTTGTTATATATAAAAAATGACCTAAACTGTACTTGTATGAGGGACTACACACACAGCTACTATAGTTTAATGAGTAAAACATTAGCCTGCCATGAAATCACATGCATACAAAAAATTGGATTTGCCAAATAAACTGTGATGGCTCTGAAAGAGAAAGTGTTTGTTAATCACCAAATACCCAATCATCAGTATGCTGATTACTTGGTGTATATTAATGACAACAAATCTGTGTTTACTTTAAAGGTTGATAACTGTTTTTAATAAGTTTTCTGAAATAGTTTGTTTTTCCTTCCAGTTTCTCACATCCAAGCAAGGAAGTCTGATACAATAAATAGCTTAAATAGCAACAAGAGCCTCGTACAAGCTGTCAAAGCCCCAGAATGAATCACAAGTTAAGGCTGATATTCTGTTTTTGTTTTACAGCAGTGCCATTTTTTCGTTATTAAACAGGGCTAAGAGCATAGTGTTGCTCCCTCCCTTTGAATTTTTCTGGCTTTTGTTGGTTTAAGCTGGAGCTGTAAATTATTTAAATGCAAGTATCTGTATTCAACTGAATGGGCCTTTAATGAGAGAAGTAATGTTTTCATATGAATGTGACACTAGTTTTTCCAAGGGAAAACAAATCTATTAAATTAATTTAAACATGTGTGTAAAAGCCACAGTTTATATGAGTACTTGCAACTAAAGGTATATTTAATAGTTTTTAAGGCTCTTAAGGGACTTTGTGTTTTGTTTTGTTTTTAAACAGGGGGTCTTTATGGACAAAATATTAAATCACTGACTGACCACTGATTTCTAGCCCATAAACTGAAAAAAACTCTTCAGATTAAGGGTAAAAAATGTTGAGTCTATCTCCCTCTCCATTGGCTGAACCCAGAAATCTGTGGAAGTGGCAATATGGAACATATACACTCCAGAAGGCCTCATAACCTGGCTGCATACTGATCATACACACCCATAAGAAAAGTAGGTTTGGGCTGGGAAGAGAAGGGGGATTCACTTCCTATGTGGCGTGCTGGAGCAGAGTCATTTGGGGAATGGCAATTCATGTAAATAAGTTCCCTGCTTCCCGCACAGCAATTCCCCCTACCCTGATTCACCTCGCTTCCTTAGTGGGACTGCTGTCATAGGACTGAGTTGTGTTTCTGAACTGCCACTCAGGGAATGCCGTCTTTCACTGTCAGGCCACTTCGCAGTGGAGAAGGGATCCCTTAAAGCATATGGAGAATGCTTTTAACTGAATCTGTGTGACATTTATGTCTGCTTCATCATCCCCTAATACCTTTAAAAATCTGGCCTGGAGTGCTTTGCTATATTGGGGAGAAGAGCTGGATTCTGCTCCCATTCTGCAGTTTCCTCTGACTTCAGTAGGAGCAGGATTGGTACCAAGAAAGTGACCTTATCTGAGGGGTTGATGGAATTCTGGTCCCTCTGAATTCTGTGGCAGATCTCTCATAATCAGGCCAGGATTTCACCTGCTCTATTTTGATGAAGATTCCTCCCTTAAAACACAACCACATCTCTCTACCTTGAGGATAAATATTGATAAAGCTACTCTGGCAACTAGAGAACTGTAAGTGTACTAAAGAACTGGAGTGGGAGGGGAACATACGAGAGCAATCCAAATGCTTGACAAACTGCAGACATAACAGTCCACTCAGGCACTTGTTACAAGCACATAAACACTTGCTGTTTCAAGATATGAGAGAAGGGCAGCAGCTGAAAACAAGCTAAATCAGAGAGCCTGTGTGACTCTGCTATTTATCAACTCCTAATTAACTGTTAATTTGCCGGTCTCTGGGTTCAAGCACAGCCCTAATTTATCACAAGCTATAATGACAGTGTCAAAGCCTGGGGGATACTCTGCACAGCACTTTAGCTGTGCACTCTTTTCATTAAGAAAAAAACATTATTTGAGGCAATTCATACTGCTGTCCAAGGGAGAGATAAAGCAGACTGGGAGGTAAAACATGTACATAAACTCTGGTGCTTGCAGTCTTAATATAAATGTACACGTGCTAGTTACTGAGCTCCCTGTCCTGGCATCAGTTATATTTTGGTCTTTACGATACAAACCATGGCCCCAATTCTGCATGTGATATCACATGGGGGGGAAGTCGTGCATAATAGCACTTGCAGGTTCAGGGCATATATAATAATAGTGTGTGAGGTTCATTGGAAATCTTTTTCTTCTATCCATTAAAAAAATCTTTAAAATAAAGCTGTCTCATCCTGAAAGAAATTCCATGGAATGGCAACTAAAATAGTATAAAATGAACTACCCCACCAAAAATCCAGTCTTTGAGAATAAGGTTTAAAGTCTGCACCTACCCACAACAAGACTGAAATCAACTTTGTAGGCCTCTAGTTTAAATTTGGAATTAGCTCATCTACAAGATCCGTTCCTGATTCTCATCTTCAGTTATTAACTATTTAAACCCACTTCTTCTTCACCTTGGTCAGGATTACTTACTAACCAATCATATTCCTCCCCTGAACCTTTGTTCCATGTTTTGCATTCACTTGGTCTGCCCTATGGCTTCATACTGCAGTCGCTACTGTGGGTTGTGCTTAGTGCTGTGATCAGCCACCAGGAGTAACGTGGAGTGGAAGGTGTTTCAGGATTGGGCCCATAGACCCAAGTCCTGTAGATACTTATCCACAAGTTTAGCTCCATTGAACTGCTTATGTGGATAACATTCAATACATTCACATGCTTGTGTAAAATTGGGTCCTTAGATTGTAAATTCTCATGGAAGGGAATCCTATATAATAAAAGACTAGAAAAGTGTGCGTGAAGCCGTCATGCGCAGTAGAGATGGCCCAGACGGCATGCTGGGGGTTGTAGTTTGGCAGCACAACATGGCCGCCCCGCGTAGCCGCTGAGAGGGAAGCAGGGTCGGATCAGGGGCCTCGGGCAGGAGGGTGGCTGGGTGCAGCAGGCGGCTCTGGCTGGCTGGGGCGCGGGAAGGGGGCGCTGGGCCGGCGGGGCGGAGGCGCCCGGGCACGGCACGGCCAGCTGCGCCCAGCCTAGCCGGGGCCGTTGGAGTCGGGGAGGGGGAGACAGCTGAGCGAGGGGGTGAGAGGGGAGGCTGAACGAGCGGGGGGATGTGGGGGGGAGAGTGGAGGCTGAATGAGCGGGGGGGATGTGGGGGGAGGGGAGGCTGAACGAGTGGGGGGGCCGTCGGGGGGGAGGGGAGGCTGAACGAGCGGGGAGGGGGCCGTGGGGGGGAGGGGAGGCTGAACGAGCAGGGGGCCCTGGGGGGGAGGGGAGGCTGAACGAGCGGGGGGGACGGGAGGCTGAATGAGTGGGGGGGGAGGGGAGGGGAGGCTGAGCGAGTGGGGGGCCCTTGGAGTGGGGGGGCTGAGTGGGGGGGGCGTTACTGTTGGCCCATGTGCAAGGGGCTTTTACACTAGTGTCTCATATTGTGTTTGCGAAGCATATATTTGCGACACTCTAACTTAATTTTTATTATAATAATTGTTTGTTTTTGTAACCGGCCCCAGTTTTTCTCTTTCCCCACTGCTATTCTCTGTGCTGTCACCATACCATACCATACCACCATTGTATGCAATGTTAGAATGGTCGACTTCACTCTTGATAGCAACGTATTTTAAAATGAAGGAAAGGGGCAGGGGGTGCTTCATATAGAGAATGGAGCATGAGAGAGACTTTTAATGCAGAGACCTCTTGGAGAGTACTTGACATTTACACAACTTGTGCCACCTCATATCCCCTTGTTATAACACCTAATTAACATTTTCCCTTTATGGTCTTTCAGGCCTAGAACACCTTATTAATGTCAGGCAACATGCCCTCCCTTACTAAGGTTGACTGCTATTTGTTTAAATGAGCCCTCCCTTCCAGAGGATAATGATATTGGTGCGGGGGTTGAATTAAGGATGGGGGTGGGAAATCACTAATTATTGTGCTTTTAATGCTCTGATATCCTAAAACTGCATTATTGTTTACGTTGAGGCCAGGGCTACATTACAGATCTATATCGATAGAACTACGTCGCTCAGGGGTGTGAAAAACCCACATCCCTGCACGATGTAGTTACACCGACCTAACCCCCTGCGTTGACAGTGCTATGTCAACAGGAGAAGCTATCCCGTCGGTGTTGGGGTCTCTTCACTAACAAGCTGCAGTATTTTACATGAACACAAGCTCTGAGATTTGGCAATAGTGGAATAGTGAGACTCTGAAGAAGACTGTTGGGGAAAATTCATCTTTATTACACAGGTAGCTATGGATTTATACAATACAAAATCTAAGGCACGTATTTATGTGGTTTACATAAACTCCAATGCAGATTTCTGCCAGGGTTTATATATTATTTATTTATTTATTCGTTTTATTTATTGCAGGGAGTGGGTTCAAAATATGTGTCCGTCCCCCCAACCGTTAAGCATTACCTCTGCGCCAATGGAGCTATTCTGTCCGTTGCATGACCTCCCTCTTCTATGAGTGTTTGGTTAAACTACCATTTAAAAAGTGTTGCCTGTTAGGTCCCATTTACAGTGTAAATCTTACCATATTACGGGAACTGGTTACAACCTTGGAGCCCCTGGAGACAGTTACAACACTGCTGAGGCTTGTAGCGTAGAGGGGATTGAACAGGGTATAGCCTGTATTCCTTAACTCTACTACAGCTCCCCGCCAAAAAAGTCCAGTGGAACTAGACACAACAGCAGAAGTATACGGTGGTATCATGTATGGGTAATTCGGGACTGGCTGATGGGCCAGAACCTGGGGTCCGTGGCCCATGGAAGCTAAGCGTAGTCTTTCTTTTCTTCCCATATGAGTTTGCTATTGAGCTCAGCCACCAATTTGCAGTCAGCTGGGCTTGATGAGACCTCAGGAGATGGAGCAGACAAAATACTGCGAAAAATTGAAATTCTTCCTTAGAATCAAGGAATTCTGTAAAGCTTTGATTACACAGCATGTGAAGTACCCTAGTTACAGCAAGTATTTCAGTGAAATTTCAAGTCTGTGCGCAGTGAGTCAGAACATTTATGCTACAGTGAATAGTTTTTAAAAGGAACATTTCTCCCCTTTAGGATGGGGGAGTGCAGTATGGATTTTCAGCACAAAAAATGGAAACAGACCTTTTCTTCCTCCTTTTCTGGCTCCTTTTGGGGGGGGGGGGGAAGGGCAGGGAAGTATATGTGCTGTTTTGTACTCTCCTGAAAATGATAAATGGCCTCACACCTTTAAAGGAAGGAAATGTATTGACTCTGTGGAATCCCTCCACTGCAGCAAATCGCAAGTGATTTATGAAATGGTAAATACTTGTCCATTCAGAGTGCAGACAGAACGCAGGCAGCACTTTATAATCCTGGTTGTGCTGGGTGCTAGGATGTTAAACTTGGACACAGTCAGAGAAGCTCAGCATCCTCAGACCACAACAGAGAGAAGAACAGGTTTGCTCTTTGGGCCCTTCTCTCTCTCACCACCCCGCACTTGCAGGCAATTTCTTAGTAGAGACTCCACCAGTTGCCAGTTCAAGGTTGCCAGATAGTGCATAAGCAAAGAGTGACCACCCACAAAACACTCTTCCTCCAAACCCTCAGAGTAGTAGAACCCTCAGAGTAGTAGAATCTATTTAAAGTTGTGAAGAACTATTTACAGTGTGACATTATTGGCCAGATTAGTGTTTATAACCAGCCCTTTGGCACCACTAAGATGCCTCCAAATGGCCGTATTCCACTCAGAACTTGCCAGTAGAGAATTCCTTAACAGAGAAGAAGTCCTGTATGCCAGCTGTCCCACCCTCCTCCCGTCATAGGGGGCATGTTGTAAGTAGAGTTGCTCTGCTTTGCCGATCATCTCCTGGTGGTGGCGTATGTTCCTCTAGTCCCTAGACTGCTTTAACTCAGGCTGGGGCAGAGGTTAATGTAAAAAAAGCCCACAGGAGCAGAGAATCACAACATTGGAAACTCCATTGGCTTCTTTCAAGTGACTCCTGATTTTTCTCCCTTTTCACTTCCCCCCCAGTGTGCACTGAGAGAAGAATCAGCCTCAGAGTAAACATTTGTATTTTATAATCATCTTGCCCTGGTGTTTTTATGTGCTCACTTCCTTTCCTGACTTTTTTTTTTTAAGGTGCAAAATTGGAGGCACGTTTATTTGCAGTTGCTGTTAAATCAGTTTAGCTGTCTGCTTGTGAGATTATAGTTAATTCACAGCTATTAATTTTACTTTCAGTTTTGGGCCCACATTTAATTGAAAGTGTAGGCATGTGGCCATCCTGTCCTCCGGTACACAGCAATTTTATTGGCAATTTAGGGCTGTGCATGATATTGTCTCTCTCTTCTTGACAGTGAACCGTTAACATATTTCATTTCTGATTTAAAAAAACAAAACAAACCCACCGGCTGCATTCAGTGCAACAGTGTGACTTACTGAGCTGATAGTGCACACTTTTCCCATCATGCCATTCACTGATAAGCTAGGCTGACACTGAACTGCAGACAGAATGTGAAAGGTAGCTATGGTCAAATAAGCCCCGAACCCACTTTGATGACAGCTGTGGTCACCTTAATGGGTGCAGCCCACCTAAATGGGGCTGCTGACAGATGAGTACTATGAATGCAGTAGGAACAATGGGGCCTCTGGATCTGCTCATTTTCTATAGGATAAATAGTCTTTTATTTGAATGAATGTAGACAATTTTCCACAATGTGCAGATATTCTGTTGCAAGGCTATTCTCTGCAGTATGTGTCTGCATGAAGCAAAGTTACTGAATCTAGGACAGATGTACATGTTTTCCTACCCTTTGGAATGTCAAATGTCTGTTTAAGTTGTAAATTCCTCAGGCACGGAGGTTTCTTACTAGGTGTATATACAGTGTTTAGTACAATCTTGTTTGGGGCCTGTAGGTGTTACTTTACTGCTACTTCTAATAATATTATCATCAGAGTAAAAATATAACTGTTCTAAAGATCAGCAGCCCTACTGTGGCTTTGGATATGAAGTCAGTGAGAACTACATATGTACCGCAGTTCAAATATCACCCTAAATAAGTATGATAGGCACCATTAAAATCTTGTTATGTAACACTCACCGCAGATACATTTACAACCATTTCCCCATTCTAATTACTAAGAACACTGCAAATCCCATGATGCAGTAAATACCCACATTTTAAATGGTTCCCACTGTTCACTGAGAAATTAAAACAGAGGATGACCAGTCAGTACTTTTTAGTAGCTACAGCTACTACACCTCAACCTTTACTACATACGTGCTGTTTAAAAAGGGTTTGTAACCCCCTTAAGTTTGGTGACCCAAGTCCCCAGATGACAGGCACCCTTAATCCTGCCTTAGTGTGGGGGCAGACTAGATGACCTCTTGAGGTCCTTTCCAACCCTATATTTCTATGGCTCTATGGCCCTTATTTGCAAAGCTAGTCAGACTTCGTGACAAACAGGACGGTTTCAGTGTTTTGCTGAGTGATGTTTTATTTGGCATTTAAGGTATATGGGAAGCTGGGTTGTGTATAGAAATGTTTTCTTCCCACCTAATTCAGAGTGTATGCACACCTCTCCCTGGAGACTGAGACACTGTTTCATGTCACTACTGTATAGATTTTCTCTGAAGTTCTGTACATTACATAGAGTATCTATTGATGAAACCTCTGAGTTGCTATTCACCCTGTTAGAAATGAAAGATATTTTTTCTAGATTCTAGTGAAGAAATATTAAAATTGGACTAAATATTTAATTTGGTTGAATGAAAATGAGTTCACTTAAGGAAACTGTGTAAGCTTTTGTTTAAAAAAAAAAAGTAGTAGTAGTAAGAAAAGTACTGTGACCAAATGGAGAGAGGGAAAGAAATTAAAGCTACCAATTAAATCCTTTACTTGCAATATCTTAAGTAATAATTCATTTTCTCTAGATCTTCTTTAGAGTGACACTTAAATATATCAAAATGATTTAGATATATTTCATCAACACATTAGTCTTTCACTTTAACCAGTGCTGGAGCTTTAACCAGGAATCTATTTATCTGCTAAGGGACAGGAAGAGTCTTCTAAGTTTCCTTATCTCTCACCCCTTTTGAAGTTCTTCTGCAATAAAGAAGAATTCCCAAAGGCTTTCCTTGTGAATGAGTAATCGAGCTAGCTCTGGGGATGGAAGTGTGAACTCTTGAGCACCCCCTAACTCCTCCTCAGTCAATGATTTGAAGAGTGGCAGCTTCTAAGTAAAACTGGGGAGAGAAATTGTGGGTTCCACTCCTAAATAAAGGGATATCTGTTTTAGTTTAATTAAAGGAAAGGCAGGCATTTTTTCCTGTACATTTTTAATAAGTAGTAATTAAACTTCTGAGATGCTGGTAGCTGTTGAACTGGTTATTACATCTATACTGTATCTGTATATTCAATCACAACTCTTCCTTTAGCCTTATCTCCATCTAAGCCAAGGCTAGAACTCATCACCTTTTCTAATCAAAGCATACTATCTAAATAGTGGGGTCAGAAAACACTCATGTGCTATGGTTCCTCTGTGGGACCCTGGAATTTGAGCCAGTACATATGAATTTGGGAAACATGGCTTGGAAACTAAGAATTATTTAAATGGAGAGAGATTTCTGAATCTGGACTCTTCTATATCTGGAATGTATTTGATCTGAATCCATGTCCCATGCCTAAACAGAAAGGTTACGCAAAGTTCAGGCCCAGAGACAATGTTAAAAAGTACTTTTCTGTGAGACTTGTTCTCTCTGACTTACCCAGACCAACCCCTCTCTCCCGTTTCATTAATCTTATTTTCACATGGAAACTTTTATCTAGGAGGGGCGGGGGATGGGCTGGAGGGTAGTGTGGAAGGCTAAAAGGAACATGAGTCTTTAACTCCTTCCCTTTCCTAAAAAAACCCAAAACCCAAACCCAAATAGGAAGCCAATATAAATGTATGTACTCTAAACAAACCTGAGATAAATTCTGTGGAGTTTCTCTCTTTCTCCTGAAGTCCCAAGGCAGCTGCTAGCTCAGGATTCCTTGGCAACTTGACTCCAAATTAGAACATGGACATCATGGCTGCCTATGTGGTGTATATTTAATAATTATTATTATAGGGATCAGCAAGATTAGTGGCAATTTAATTTTAATTGAAAGGACTGTTTGCACTATAGCATCTAAAAGATACAAATACCGGTACCTATAAATAGTATCTGTCTTTATTTACTTCCCTTGATAAATCAATATTTTCTTACACTGTGCCAGATTATAACAAGTAAAAAAATCTTGTTTATAAGAACAATATTTAGCCAAATGTACACTATTCATAACAGTAACCCAGCAGTGTTCTGGTTTGATCATTGGCCTGCTAAACCCAGGGTTGTGAGTTCAATCCTTGAGGGGGCCATTTAAGGATATGGGGCAAAAATGGGATTGGTCCCCCTTTGAGCAGGGGATTGGACTAGATGATCTCCTGAGGTTCCTTCCAACTCTGATATTCTATGATTCTAAGTACTATAAACAACCATGATGAACATTCAGAATGGCTTCCCACTCCTGCCATTGGCTATGAGACCAAGGATAAAACATGTCTGATGATTTTAAAAATAAATGAAGCTCTCTAATTTATGTTGCAGGTAAAAGGTGACATTGCTGGGAAAGAAACATGGCTAATTATAGCAGCAAAGTGTTAATTTGGGTAGTTGAAGGTGAACTTTTCACCCTGTTCTAAACAGACTCTCACACACCATTTGTAGTCCAAACATATCCTTTTCCTGGGGTTTTGATTTTATTGGTCATTTAAATAACCACAAAATGAACCACACCTTCAACTTTCTCCTCAGGATTGGCTGTTCCTAGAACTCCTCCACCCTTAACCTTGTAGAAATTATACAATCCTGGTTGGAAGCTAACAAGATCCACCTGCAAGCATGAGCTAAGAGAGTGTTGAGCTTTTGAATTCAGTATTCCACTATCTGAGTAAAGGATGACTCAGAGTCCTCAGGTCCTGTGACCTGCTCATATCTGAGTGTTTCAGAATCTCCCGTTTGAGAGAACCCAGCTGAATGGAAGTTGTGTATCCAGCCCATGAGAAGATATGGGAGCACCATGTATTGTGCTCTCAGTGTAGTAAAGGGCAAGTCAAAGACCCATTGTGGGTGGGGATGGATTGTTTCTACTGAGCCATGTCACCTGTAAGCTGTGGCATGTCACTGAAAGGAAGCCAGTTGGCAGGCAAAATGTCTTCGGCTTCACAGAGAGACAGGCCACATACCGTGAAATGCCACAAACTTGATGCATATTGCTGGCCAGGTACATAGTATTATTGGCTACAGGTAATCTGGGATTTGAACAGTATCTAAAGATTTACTATATATGTCCATGCTGTATTTCCTGCTCATCCACATGCTGAATGTACTGACAGGACTTTGTGGGTTCAATTCAAGATAGGCTTATTCGTCACATGATGCTAATCATATTACTGCTGAGATGAGGTTGAACCAAATGCTCTGGTCCATCCTTGGGCAAAGTTCTCGCTCACTGTAGCAGTGGCTTGGCTTGGTTAAGGACAGATTGTTTCTGCCAGGGCCCCAGAGTTTGTGAGGAGACATAGACATTCTGTATTGACAATCTACAGATCCCCCAGGACCCATAGTGTTTGGGAAGTGCCCCCTCAGCCTGTTCATTGGGGGAAAATTTATCCCTGGCCCAAAGACTAATGCTGGGGAAATTGAGGTACCCCTCGGTGTTTTTTGCCCCTTTCTTGCTCTGTAAGAACAGCCAGCAGGAAGAGATGTTTTTATAGTATGTAAGATGATGCAACCTGAAGTGCCTGTGAAGGGGCGGCACAAACCCTTTCAAGTTAAAGATCTCACAAATCAAGCAATAAAATATTTTACCAGAGTGAGGAAAATCCTAATGTGGTAGTCCAAATTATGTTGGATTGGGAAGCTGGAGAGAGACACCCACTGCAGAGTGAAAACCCACATATTGATGATACAAATATGGACAGTACTCATCCAATATATGAGAAGCACAGCTACAGAAACCTTACACACAGTTTGACATACTGTGACTGAATGCGTCCCTTGTATTTGCATCCTATGCACTAATGGAATACTCTTTGAACAAAATATGCCCTGAAATGTATCCTATGAAAACTAATAACTGGCTGGTCAATAATATCATGGTGACATGTATGTAGAAACATTATATGCAAAGTTATGAACATAAGCAGGAATCATGACTGAACTGTGTTTACCAGACAAGTCTTGGAAGTGTGTAAGCCTGTTTCTCAAAGACAGAGGATAAGTTGATGTCCAAAGCCAGGTGTCATCAAAGCTGATGAGCCATCACCTATCAAGTGGCTGTTCTTTGGCATGGAAGAAGGGTAAAAGACAAACAGATCTGCACCTTAGCAAACAGCTGTGAAAAGCAACAGGATAACACCTCTTCCCCACCAGACTCCATGTCTTCTTGCTCTCAGCTGGAAAAAACTTTATGTAGGGGTCACTCTCAGGGAAAATGCATTTAAAAAGTGACTGAACTAGAAAAGCAAGGGGGGAAAACAGCTCCAAGCTATCACTTCCTATCCATCTCTCTCTCTCTTCACTTAAGGAGACAAAAGAAATAGCCATTGGATCCTGGGAGCAGATCCTGGCCAGAGAATTTGGTCAGGAATGCACTGGAAACATGTGGTAAGAATTCCACCTTGAACCAACTTAAATTTAGTATTGGGAAGCATATTATCTTTATTTTTCTTGTATCCATTTCTGACCTTAATGCCTTAATACTTGTATACACTTAAAACCTATCTCTTTGTAGTTAAATAAACTTGTTTTATTATTTAATCAAAACTAATCTAGTGTTGTGAACTGTGTGAGTAATTCCATTTAAAGTGGCAAATTACTGTATATTGATCCCTTAGAGGGCTGGACAGTGCAGAACACACGTTTTTGGGGAGAATCCAGGACTGAAAATGTGTTGGGGTCACCCTGCAAGTGGTAGCCAAGGCTGGTGAAAGTCAGAGTGTGACTGGAGTGTGCTGGCAGGCTGTAGCTATGCACAGACACTCACCGTGTGACCTGCATACTAGCAGGCTGTTTGTGAGCAGCCCAGGTGGGAGCTACAACAGTGAAGCACTGTGAGGCACCCCACGTTGCCAAGGTGACACAGCCCCTCACTGGTCTGAATTGCTCCCATGAATACGCAGACTGTCCAAAACAAAGAGAGAACTGTTTACTGTAAGCTTTGCTGTCCTTACAGTGAAGAAAGATGCCCCCCTATGTCTTCTAACTCTCAAGTTCTTTTTGAAGAAGGTCAGAGTCAATCCTTGGCTATAGATTTAGTCGAAGGCTGGAAAATCTCAGATATAGCTGCGTGGTTTCGAACAAAAAATTGAAATTTGTCCAAAACTGTTCATCTTTGCATCCCTGGTTTTTGTTTCCCAAACCAGATACCTGACTGATACGATTTTGCAAACTCAAAGGTACCCGTGGTCCTCTCTGGCTCTGTAAATAATTACACATTTCATAGCCTTTGAAAAATAAACACCACAATGTATTTCCTCTTTTAATGAAAACAAACACGGAAATTAAATATGCAACAGTTCATGATTAGAGTTAGGCAAATTATTTCTAGCAAACACCATTTTTATTGAATTTTGCCTCGTTCTTTGTGATTTTGTATGAGCACTCTACAAATGCCTCGAATGTACTTATTTATTTTCACAGAGTATTCTACATTTGAGATTCAAGCAGTTTTTATTCATACAGAAGTCACATCTTATTTCTATTTGTTTTATTGGATGAGCATGACTCTCTTTTAGAGTAGACTCCCTATGCATACACTTGCATTTATGAATTTAAAATTCTCTTTAATCAAATATTTTCAGATACTCCGTTTAAATGCATTGTTTCCCTGAACATTCCTGTCACTCAGTATGTTTACCCTGAAGAAAGTGAATACAAAAAGGAAACAATCAAAACGTAGTGGTTTGGCTTAAAAAATTTAATATCCATGTCAAATTTTTAACAGCATTCATCCAGCTCTGTTCATAATGTTAAGCAATAATCGTCACTGTGTTCAGAACTAAAGTAACACTCCATTAGCCTATGCTGTGTGTACTTTTTGTTACACTGTGCCATGAATTAAGACTGGAGTTCGAGCTCAGCCTTAACTTTTGCTTCTGGGCAGTTTAAAGCCTTAATGTTAGTTCAGGGTACCATAAGTTCTTACATTTAATAGCATAATGTCTATGTTTGATCAACATTAGCCACTTTTATGCTGTTTTTGCAAACTGTCATCTTACAGTGTACCCTTTCAGGGAAGAGTGCTTTTGTAAGGAAAGTGTTCTCCACCTGTGAGAATTATCTTTCTCCCTTCATCATGTTTCTGTTTGATGATATTTTCACTCTCCAAAGCAACTTGAATGAATCCTGAAGAGAAAGGGAGCACCATTTTTTTTAAATAAATCAAAATTGAATATAAATAACTCTTTGCAATTATGAGTGTTTAAATTCCAAATTTTTTAGGCTAATCACTTTCAGAAACAAATAAGAGACTGAATTTATATCGCCTGCAGTTGTTGTTGGAAAGGTATGCCCAGAGATTGCTAAATGAAGTCAGTCCCAGTGCAATTATGATCACTCAAGCATGCTTTCAACGTATCGTGCCAAATTATGTAGATTTGAGCAATTTGACTTCCTGTAACAAATCTCTAGGGTACTTTTGAGAAAGTACAGACTGTTTACAAACACTCTCAGATTTCATGAGTAACTCTGTGCAACAGCAGTTCTAGCAGCACACACCTGTCAAACCGTGACAGCATGGACTTTTCATACCACATGTGCTGGAGAAAGACCCCAATTCTCTAGGTTTTGTTATCCTTTATTTGCAATTTAAAAATTGAAAGGCCACCAAAGTTTTAATTACCTTGGACTGAGTCTTTTGAAAACCAAAGTGCTACAATCTGTTAAATGTAAATATTGTCGGCTTGCAGTATTACATTTTATCTTTGAATTAAATTTTGTTACTGGAGTCAAGATTTTGCTTACTTTCTAAAATGAATGAGCAGAGACTAAGCACCATGGAAGAGAACCTCAGTTGGAAGTCAGTGGAGCGAGGATAATTTACTCAGTATTTTTCAAAAGAGCTTCACTCCCAAAAAGCTCCTATTGACTCAACTTCTTAAGAAGATGAAACTGAAGTTTGCAGAAGGGAAACAAATTGCAATAGCATCGATAGACGCCAAGTGTTAATGCTGCATGCTTTACAAGACGGAAGTCAAATTGCTGTGAGGAATTCATAAGCAAGCAGTAAATAACATTTTTTTCCTATTAATTATTATAAATTTTTCTGGCTACTCGGTTTCCTGGATCAGGGCCATGCTGCCCAATCCTCTAAATACTTACTAGTGAGTAAAGTGTTTACTACTGTGTAGTGAGTGTTTTCATATTCAACCCCTTAGGGCATGAGTCAATAGGACCACTCACATGCTTAAAGTTAGGCGTGTGCCTACGTGTTTTCCTGGATGAGGGCCAGAGTTCTCAGCATCTGAATGATCAAGCTTCTAAGGAGGTGGTGAAGTGCTTACTCTGCTGTAAGCGTACAGCATTTTAATGAATATATAATCTTTTTCCTAATTGCAGTGTATAGCACGCAGCTTTTACAACAGTGCTGGCATAACCAAGCTGAACAATAAGTATTACTGTCCTATTCATCATTAGAAGTTGCAGTAAAATCCTACAAGTATTGGCTCAACATGTATTGCAAGCAAAGCACTGCTCCTAAAAGAGCTTTTCTTTTGGGCGTGATGGTATTCCAAGATGGACTAAGCTAATGGGGTTGAAGGGGCAGAATAGCCATGTCTACACTTTCCCTTGTGCAGAATGGCTGAGTGGAAGTAGAGTCCAATTAGACTTTAACACTTTCCAATGGCAACTTTTCCTGCAGACCACTGTAGAAAATAAAAGAACAACCCAGTGTGTAGTATTACCACTTAGAAGTGCTACCACTAAGTGCAGGGCAAATGTTTTGTCAAAACATGCTAATCCCATTTTTATGCTTATGCTTTTATGCTTATGCTTATTCTGATAACTGGATTACTGAAAATCAGCATTGTTCTTTACCACTTCTTTATTATTTATAAGTAGTCTTTTTTCCATCTCTTTCCTACACATTTAGCTTACAGGTTGTTTTTAAACTAAATTTTACTTGATTTGCCCTGCCAGACATATTTAGCTCCAATGCTACCCTGGCCACCTACTGAGCCACTCCATTAATCCACTAATGGGCTCCCTGTCTACTCTGTGTTTCACAAACTGTTCTCTCCTCTGCCCTTTGTTTCCTTAGCTACAATGACTCTTCCCCTGGGATATATGCTGCTTCTTTAGTTCTCTCCAGGGAACTTGCAAACCCTTTGCCATTGTCAATCATCTTCTTCTGAACCCTGGCACACCTAATCTTCGTGCATACCTTGCTCTTCCATCAAACTCTGCCAAATGCCAAATGGACAATCTCATGCTTCCTGGGGTAGTGTTGACTGAATAACATATCTCTTGCCCTCTGCCCTTTGTTCTGAAGTATTGCTGTGGAATATGTAATAGAGGTTACCCTGCTAAGAGAGGTATGCAATGTTTTTGTTTCATTACTGGGCAGAATGAGCTCTTCCTAATCAGTTTGTAAAGTTTCTAGAGCTCCTTTGGATCTCTGAATAAAACATACAATATAAATGCTAGTTATTTATTATCATTTCATTCTGCAGGGCCAACTTCCTCTGTCAAGTATAGTATTAGTAATGGCCTACCATGTTTGTTGTCCATTCATGGTCTATGCATGAAAGGTTCAAAGAGCAGGAATGTAAGATGGGAGTAATGTGATATGCTCTCATATCTCCATCCCAGCATCCTCGCCCTTAGGAAGCCTGAATAAGTGGGTTTTGCACAAGGGACTTCCATGGGCTGATGTGGCTACTACTGAAACCCGTGTCTGTAAAAGTACCCACTGAGGGCCTCCCATGCGTAGGGTATTTTAGTCAGTGAGTTGGCATAGTTGCAGACCCATTGTCTAAATTATTTTTAATCAATTAATTTCAAGCTGACAATTTCCCTTTTAATTATGCAACTCTAACATTAATGTTAACAAATTTCTCCCTTTCGCCCCCTAAATCATTTTATAACATCTACAGCATCATGCCACTTATGGACCCAGAGACATGTTATCCATCATGCCATTCCGTTAGTTAAAAGTTTGTAGCGCCTGACGAATATGTGGCCCTGAGCATGCTGTGCTAGAACCATGGCACTTAAGGGATAGTTGACTAAGAACTCCATGCAGTTAATGGATATCAACAGCTTTGTAGTTGGTGGCTGGTATAGCCTTAGCAGCTGAAGCTTGAGAGTGTATTTTTGTGGACCAGAACTAAGCATTATGCTGACTTTGGAGGGCCTGATCCTGCATTCCAAACACACCCAAATCTCCCACTGTCTTAAGTGGGAGGATTTACAATGAAAACAGGATGGTTGTGTTAGGTAAAATTAGCTTGTCCTACTTACCTATTCCACACCCGGATCGTGCGGAGTCGGACTATTGCTCAAAACGGTCAGAGACCAAGAAACACACAAACACCGGGCAGCTTTTGATCAAAAGGGTGCGCACCTTCCTCAGGCTGATAGCTTTGGAAGAGTGCAGCGTTTTATTAGCTTCACACAGCAGTATTTATATCCTACAAGACAATGACAAGTTCTGCATTTCTATGTAGGTGACCACTCTCTGCATGGCCAGGGGGCCTCCAGCCCGAACCGGTTTTGCGGTTCCTGAAGCAAGCTTAACTGCCGATAAGGAATAATGCAAGACAATCTTTCCAAAGATTGTCTTGTGTAAGGTCAGGCAGAGTTTACAGCAGAGGGGTTTCTTGACCAACAGTTAGCCCCCCCTCCCCCCCTTAATGTCTGATAAGCAGCAAATGCAAGAATCAAATTTGGTAAGGGCATAAGAAATACAGAGAGAGGTTTGTCTTTTTATTGTTCCAACAGTTGCATGAATACATATGTGATTATTCAGGGGTAGGTTGTGCCTGTCTACCTAAGAGGGGTGAAGGAGTCTTCCCCACTTGCACTTTCATGTGGATTACAAGCTTAAATGTATTCCTTTTACTTTTCTGTACATAATGATGACTCATGGCTAGACCCCAGCATGAGCCTCTGGATGGTGTTGAAGAGGGGTGGGGTTACAACCTCTTCCCTTCCCTCCCACTCCACTAAGTGGAGCTGCTCTTAGGACAGCTCATACATGCATCCTCAAAGAGCAGCCCAGTCTCTGCATTCTTGGGAGCTCTCTGTCTGAGGTGAAGTGCTATGCAGAGCTTACAATGGAGCTTGAACCACAATGGGGAGGTGCCCCTACAAGGCATAATCACATCATGAATGTTATGTTCTGAGCCAGCAAAAGTGCGCAGCGGGGGGAAGGTTAACGTTTTGCTTACCATTGATTAATCTTTGTGACAATTAGTAATAAAGAATGGGGATCTTCATTCACTTATATATATAAAATATTAAGTATAAAACCCCTTTACTGAGTATAAATTAAAATGACTAGGTACACCTGTGACTTGTTTCCTATATTGTCAGTCAAACGAGTTATCAACAAAACTGATTTCAGATTCAAATTACCCTCTAGATCAAGGAATGGACTGGTAGTTTGAAGTCTTACTCCAAGTGTTCCATTTATGTTCATCATCATCACTTCTTAATTTCTTCAGATAAATAGATTTTAGAGAATAAAGTCAACAGGAGTCCCACTAATGCACAAAAAACCCCACACATACATTATTTAAATACATTGACTTTCATAATATTCCAAGAAAATTCTAGATTTCATTAACTAGTAGACACATTATCTGTAATAAAAAAACAAGCAGAAAATATTTTCCTTTGAATTAATGAGCTAATTTATGGATTACACTCACAGCTGTTACTACATAGACTGGTTTTGGTCATTATAATATGTTCTGATAGTCCCCATAGCAACAAGTAAAGCAGTTCCACAAGCTACAAAGAGTTCAAAGCTTTTGATTACCCGCAGGTCCTTGAAGCTTCCAATCAACCACTTTCTAGCATGAATGCATTAGTTATGAAGCAGCACCCAAATGACAGAAGGCTAACTTCAGACTTGCAAGAAGGCTTGCTTGAGCAATTCTTTCAAGATGTCTGTAATCAGCTACCAGCAGACATTCCAAACACCTATTATAGCCTTTGCCATACAGGTTTCATGACGGCTGTGTTTCTTCATGAATCATTAAACTTAAGTCTGGATAATTTAGAGCGATCAAAAAGAGATCCAGACTTGTCATACGTCACATTATCTTCCCAAGCCAGGAGTAAATATCTTTTTCTTCAGCCTCTAACTTTTGTTTTATGATGCATTTGAAATATATGATCCCTATCTTTGTACATTGGCAGAACCTAACCCTACTCTCCTTACACAACCACAACTTTAAATGAGAATTTGGCCCAAGTAAGAGCTGCAACATTGGCCCTGTTGTTGTACTGACCTCCTAAATGACTAGAGTTCATATTTCTGTGCTAAACCTTTACTTCTGTGGGGCTTCAGGTCCCCTTCATTCTTTGTGTATTATACACTTTCCATTAACGGACATCACATGTTAACAGCTTTAATAGAACTTATTAGATTTAACAGGATGGTGAGAATGGAGGGCAAGCAGTAAGCAGTATGATGGATAGTTTTGCATCCATTAAGGAAGCTTACTTTAAAAGTCTTTGTCGGTGTTTCACCTGTGTTTAAATCATCTCTAAAATGATCAATTAGCTAAGACCCTTTAAACACTTTTAAACCTGACTTGCTGCCTAACAAAAAGTTCCTATGAAAGATAAATGACTTTTGTAAAGCCTCAGCATTTATACTAGCTAACATACCAGAGGGTGATTGCATCATTTGATAGTTTTTCTCACACATAAAAAGGAAATCAGTTGTTTAAGTGTAGCAAAGTTAAGTTGGAAATAACAGCAGTTTGCTGTACTCTGCTCTAATAAAATGTCGTTTGCTTAGAATAATTTATTCATTAAACAGTTGTGTTCATGAACCATGAATATAAGCAAAGAAAAATATTTTATGATCTGTTCTTTTTCTCATTCATTCCAAATGCTGTGTGCTTCAGTTAACTTTGTCATAAAGTGGTCTCGCTTATAAATGTCATAATTTAAAATAAAATCTAACTAGAAATCTACCATGCAACTAGCTTTTTTCTTTTGCTCTTCGTGGGATTATAAACCCTAGGAGACAAGGACTTTGTCTTTATATTATCCGGCAAAGCATTACACGCACTTGCAGGGCTGTATACATAGAAATTAAAGCAGTCTCTTTGTTTAACTTTCAGATTTTAACATTTTAAAATACTTTGCACAGTTTTTTCCTCCAGTGTTTCTCTGAGTTATTCTAGGAAGTGTGAGAGGCTTCAGTAATTGTTACCCATTGACTGGCGAATCTAAACATTCAGGAACTGGGCTGATTCCATAGGGGTGTGCTAGTGGCTTAGATTTAGAACAAAGACAATTCACCACATTCATGATATTGATCAATAATACAATGTTGGGTTACAGACTGATAAATTCTAAACCAGCATCTCATTCTTGGGCAAATAATCTGGCAGTTTTTCGCAGAGCTATACTGTGTACAGATTGACTGTGATGCCAGGTGATTATCCTCACATTTTTATGTATTGAATGAATCTTTCTGTGGGTTAGATTGTGGTGTCTGAGCCCCTGCATGAAACGGGGAATCTATAGAGTCCCAAATCCTAGCATATCTCAGAAATACTGTGCCCAAGACAGGCACAGAAGGCCAGATTTCGAAGGTATTCAGTGTGTACAGTCGGGGTCAGATTTTTGAGAGTTCAGTACCCAGTATAGGAGTGGGGGGAAATTTCCAGATGCAGATTGAAGGTGACTGAAACATTTCCCAAATTCATGTCAACTTTGCCACGTTGTTTTGGTTAAAAAAAAATTAAGTTCTGAAGCAATAAAAATGTTCTGTTTTAATGTTTTCTTAACAAAAAGAGTCAATTTAAAACTACCTTTAGTTTCAAGTTTGCCTTTATTTTTATTTCCAAAAATTAAAAAAGGTTGAAATTGAAACAAAATGTTTCATTTCAGATCAAATAAAATGTTTCATTTGAGCCGTTTCTTTTAACTGCCAACAAACAAACAAAAAACCAGTTATTCTCACAGTTGTAGTGATGAGCACTTTGCAAATATCTACCCAAATCCTCCAGGAACAAGCACAACTGGATATTGGCCAGGGCTCATTGACCCTAATTCAGTATTCTGCAAGTATGTGACCCAAAGTCTGTAAATTTAGGGGGAATTTGGATAACATAAAAGCCAAATCCCTAGATCCAAATTTGGGAAAGGTTTGGACCTAGATGCTAACTTTATGGCCTGGTCTCTATCTCTAATTTTTCACTTTTTAGATACTTGTTGACTCTTTGGGCCAAACTTTTAATAACAGCCTCAGAATTTTCACCAATAGTTTCACACACTGATCTGCATCCTGTAAAAGCCAAAGTGTGTGTGTGTGAGAGCGAGAGAGAGAGAGAGACGCCACAATCAGCTTCAACAATGGAACCCTACAGCAAACATATTCAAGAAACCCACAGATCATCACACCTACCTTTATAGATCCAGTAACCACCCCAACTCACCGAGAAATCTGTTCTCTACAGCCAGACACTCAGATACCACAGAATATGTTTCAAGGAGGAAGTCTGGGATATACAATTTAACGCAATCAAAACTGCCTTCACCAAACAAGGATGTTCCACCAGAGAAGTAGATTGCACCAGGAAAAGGCCACCCGACTACCTCAAGAGAACCTCAGAAATAAACCCACTCTCAGCACACACCCCTAGGTGTCAACTTACCACCCCACCATGGAACCCATGCTGAGTATCATCAAACAACTACAACCCATACTCAATGGGATCCCCATCCTGAAAGAACTCTTTCCTGAACCCACACTTCTGGCCTTCAAACAGCCCCCCAACCTCTCCAAGCTCAGTATCAAAAGCAAGCCTCTCACTGACCAGGACACACCAACTCCCAGCGGCGCCAGACCGTGCCAGAAAAACAGATGCAAAACTTGCAAACATATCTCCCCCCAGCACACCTTTCAAGATCCATGGATCCTACACATTCCTATCATAATAAACCTCATCCAGTGCACCAAATGCCCCAATAACATGTATGTGAGTGAAACTAGAGAATCAGTACACTCTCGAATAAACTCACATTGGAAAAGTTGGTCCAATAAAAGATATTACCTCACCCACCTTGTGTATCTGAAAGAGGGAGACATTTGGTTGCACAAATTCTCTCTCTTTCCAGCACATGTGGTCGTTTGCATGTATGCAAAAAGCAAAATTATGGTCCTTCGAAAAAAACAGTCCCTTTGAAAAAGTGTTCATAGTAGAAATGGCTGAAGCTGTATCATACTGATCTGGATCAGAAGCTTCCCAAAATTCTGGGGGTGTTAACACCCAGGGAATTAATTTAAGTCCATATCTAGTTAATATGCTTTTCATAAATTGGAAGCTTCAGTACTAATTTCTATGTGCATCAGAATTCTAACTAATTCTAAATCTGACTAATTCTTGAGGTTTCCCTTTGAAGGAAACTTCGTATTTGCTCTTTTTCTGAAAGCATTATTCATTATCCCAGGTAAGAATGATTCTTCTTTAAATCACAAAATCTGAGCAAGTGGTTTTTTATATTGGGTTATTTCCTTACATGGAAAACAGTGCACTTGTGTTTGTTCTAATGCATTATTATTTTCCATCTGCTGGATTTCTTTTCTTCTGGATCATGAACCAATTGTCAGGAAATATAGGGGGAATGTTGTATATATTTTAATATATACACATTCTTGGAAAGTTTGAAATAATATGATTTGTATTATTTGCAGTGTATTTACCCAGGAAAGCTTGGCTCACATACAGCATCTGGCTTTCAGTGTGTTACTAATTTTTAACTTAGCTGAGCTGATTGAGACATACGGAGACCAAGTGACATAAGGTTATATGTTGGGTCTGTCACTCAGCTGGAATGAAGAACCAAGATTCTCCTGTTGCTTTTTTCTGTCTGTGTGAGAGCCAGCATCCCTTTGTCCCACTGATGAGCAATTATTTGCACATGTTGTCCCCCTGAAGTCAATGGGACTATTCTTGTCAGTGACAGCTCACCAATGAGAGTACAAGAGTCACAAACTGGCCCTAAACCCCATAGTTTCTGTCAATTCAAACTGTCTCTTAGAATAAAAGGACACTATAGTTTATGGATACAGCAGTAACTTCTAACCTTTTCCATACTAGGGCTCTCTTCCATACTAGGACCCCTCTCCCATCTACTTGGGATATAGCTGGGACACCCTTTCCATTCAGCAATATGGGAAGGGCAGAATGGTCATCCTTCTGACACCTGTTTGTGACCATACATTGACAGCTCCTGTATACACACAGCAATGTAGCATACAGATCTGAACCTGGTGACCACAAATTGAATCACTAACGAATCCGTGGGAGGGGCCACCCTGTCTGCGGCCGAAATGTCCTCCCCCTCCCCCGTCATTGGCCGCCCCAGGCACGTGCTTGCTGCACTGGTGCCTGGAGCCAGCCGTTGCCTGTAGAGAGGAAGAGAAAGAGAGCGTCACTTTTCTAGCAACCAGGAGGAAGAGAGTGACTTCCTGCATCCTGGGAACTGGTAGAGAAGGAGTGGAACTGCTCCCCGTCATACGCTAGCTAGCCTGGATTCAAGAGGAGCAAAAGACAGTGGTTCTCAGCCTAGTCCAGGCAGCTAGACTGGACAGAGAGTGAGATCCAATGAGATGAGATCTCCCCACATCCCATCTGCTCTCACCACCACCACATAAATGAGAGGAAACTCAAGCTTCCATTCTTAAAAAAGACTCTCACTGGGTCTGATCCTCAACTGGTATAAATAGGTGTAGCTTCCAATTACATCAATGTAATGGGGCAGTTTTACACTAGCTGAGCATCTAGGGTGACCAGATGTCTCAATTTTATAGGGACAGTCCCAATATTTGGGGCTTTTTCTTATATATGTACCTATTACCCTCCACCCCATCTCAATTTTTCACACTTGCTATCTGGTGACCCTATGAGGATCTGACCATTCATTTTTCAGCTACATTTAACCTAGAAACCTACCGACTATACAATAAAATCATGCTATATTTTCAAAGCAACACATTCTGTTTCTATACTATATCTGCTACCAATTAGAGAAACATGGTACTTATTTGAACTAGAATAATCTTAATCTTCCTATGCTAGTAAATTCCTAAATCCTGATCCAACATTTTGACAGTTCATTTATTGTTTGTGTTTTTTATAACATAGGCAATCTGTAGAACGTCACTGCTTAGGATGTACACTGTTCTTTAATCAAAAACAGGGCTGGAAGTTGAAATTGTAGCTGTATCAATCTCATAATTGATGGGAAATCGGTAATTAAACTGATATCATTATAGAAAATATTAAGACAATATGACCACTCTCCTAGAATGGTTAGAGAGATCCCCATCCACACAGTCTCTTAAAGAAGTCTATGCCCTTATTTCTATTTCTTCCCACTTCAGATTGCAGTATGGAGTTTTGTTTTGTAGGATGGGAGAATGGGGCAATGATCAACTCAGGGAAATTGTGGATTCAGTTATTGCTTTTATCATCCTTCCTTGTCCTTTTCCTTTTGTCCATATTATCCATCCTTTTCCACACACATTTATATAGTCTCTATTCTGTTGAGATTTTAATTTGCTTTTTACTGAGGGGGTAAAGGGTAGATTTTGTCTGTTTCATATCCTATGTGTGGAGAGGATAGCTGTGTGATACCTAGCATAGTCATGTGATTAGATGCAGAATCATCCAACAAACTGAAGAGTCCTATAACAACCTTATCATGAACCCTGGGTATACCCACTGATTTACTGTTTCTCAACCTTTTTAATATGAGGGACCGGCTTGTTGCCTTCCTAAACTTTGTCAAGGAGATCTTGGGGACTGGCGCTTGTCCACAGACTGGTCGTTGAGAAATGCTGCACTAATCTGTCTTCTCTGGGATTTATTCTAAAACTCCAAACTCATGAGCAATTTCAGACACACAAGCAAGTTTTTTTTGGTTTATTTCAATTAACCTGCCAGTGAAATATTTTCTTCTTCCATTCCCACATTACACCTACCCAAGCCCCAAGTTAATATTTGACTTGATCAGGCAGCATAGGTAGTTTTTGATCCTAGACCAGTGACAGCTTTTCTGTACATAAAAATTCATGGGTTTTGGGTGAGGTCATATCTTTTATTGAACCAACTTCTCCTGGTGAGAGAGACAAGCTTTCGAGCTACAGGTCTTCAGGTCTGGGAAACATGCTCAGAGTGCCACAGACAAACACAAGACGGACATTGACTTTAAAGTCCAAAATCTTGTGACCCTGCCGAGCTAGGCACATTGTTAGATATGTGGAAAGGGGAAATTACCAGCACCCATTTCTTGGGGAAGCCTCAAGATGTTGGATTTTTAAATTGTGTCAATTTTATGCATAGAAAAGCTATTTCAGGTCAGTCTTAGAGGATTTTATTCCTTTCTGAGCCCTCCCGAGCAACAGCACATTACTTTAGAAGCAGAAGGATTTTTTTTAAAAAAAAATCTCAATAATTAATTATTTTTAAAACTCTCTAAAACATTCCTAAAATATAGTTTTTCTGTAATATATAGGCCACACAAGGAGTTCAAGAGAATGTGGTATAAAGTTTATTGGCATGAATTTGGAATTACTCCTCAGTTGTGAAGACCTGAGTGAATTATTGTGAACAGGTTTTTTTGGTTTACTGGTTGGTGGATATGTAACATTTGCTGTCTAGTATCTTGTTTAGTAGGATGAGACAAGAGGAGAGTCTATGACAAACACAATTACTACCACACAAATTGCCTATTATGTAGAACTGTTGACCACATCAGTAGCAATATCTCGTATTCAGTTCCATGGTGATGGTAAAAACAGTATGCTGGTTTTAAGCTTTATTTCTCTCTTTTTTTCCTTCAGGTGTGAATATCTAAAACTAGGCACCATTTAACTTGCCACACTCCCTGAGACGTGTGCTCGATTAAACTCAGAAAGCATACAAAAGGAAGACAAGGCCTGTATTTGGAACAGTTCTGGCAGTAACGTTCTTACAAGCTTTCTTTGTAAGGCTGTTGAAATCTATATATTTGCCTGTGTTTGTTTTTTAATTAGGAATCTTAAATTATCTGTGAAATACTGCTAACCTAATTTCTAACAACGTCCTATAGACATACATTATACTATCCCCTGATTATATGTTGTGTGTATGAGAGAGAGAGAGAGAGAGAATATATATATAATATAGTGTATATAATGTACATAGTATTTAGGATCCCATGCAAACAAATGTAACAGTTATTTGAAATTTTAGACTTGTTCCCCAATAACTGTTAGGAAACAGTTCTTTTCCCACAAATCTTTAAAATCCAAATCTTGCAAATGGACCCTATCTTTGTGATGGTCTGAACTAGCACCTCAGGGCGGAATGCTCAGACATTGGGATATAGATGACCTGGATCTGGATTTTGCAGCTTAAGCCAGTCTGTATTCATACAAAGCCTGAGCTCTACCAGTCTAAAGCCTTGGTCTGGATTTCCAGGATGACAGGGCATTGCCCTGAAACTTAGCCACACTCTTGTCCTGGTTCTGTCTATGGACCTGGAAATCAAAGTTGTCACATTAATGTTTTGGGGTCTTTTTTCCAAAAAGAGGTACACAGCCTCAAACAATTCACAGCTGAGACAGTATTTTATACTATTTTTGAAATCAATATTCTGTAGGCTTCATGGTAATGTCTTTTTTTTTTAATTCTCTGCCAAGATCCCTTATAAATTTCAGTAACACATTTATGTTCCAAATCTGCATTTAATTTAGATTTAATAAGACATTTATAGTACAGCATATTCACTAAATACTAAGTGATTATTAAAAGCTGTTGAGGATTAGCAACTTCATAACCGATACTGGATATACCGATGTAAACTATTTAACTTGCTTATGTATATGCCACTACAATTGGAGTTCAGCAGAGGCCCTTAAGCTAACAATTCTCCAGTTTAAGGAGCAAGGGACTGATAGGGTATGGTTAGACTGAAGATTATAGCGCGTTTATTTGTAGCGCTTCCCAATGTAGCGCAATAGGTATCGCGCTAGAGACTGTACAGATTGAAATCTTGTAACGCAAAATAATGGATACATTTGTTGCTCTTCTGGCGGCAGTAGCAGTTGCGGGATAGGGCAGGTATCCCAGCATTCAGCTGGGTGCAACGTGCTTTGCAAAGTGGGGGGGTGAGGGGGAACTGGGAAGTTGTTCACAGGGAGACGAGATCTGGCTGTCAGTTAGTTTTTGTTAGCGAAAACTGACAGGCTGTCTATTTCAGACACACAGCTCCATCCGCAAGCATTTTCACTGATTATTTGCTGTGTGAGTTGTTAGAGAGAAACTGCAAAGCTACTTCCGCTTTTATAAAACAACACCTCACGTCATTTGCCTTACATGGCAAGTTGATTGTCTTTAATGGCTTGCTGATGGCCTTCAATGGCTTGCTGATGGCTTTGCATGGCTTGGAGGCATGCAAGAGATCCCATGGGTGTCCACATTCCCACCCTTGCGCTATAACGTTAGCGCAAAAAGGCTTATCACTCTGGGAAAGGAGCTTTAAACAGTGAGTCATTTCGCAAAATCTCCCTTTGAAGTGTGTTCGGTACAAAAATTATTGCGCTACTGGAGGGTTTTTGCGCCGCAAAGCGCCAGTCTAACCATACCCATAGAGACCATCCCCAGTGAGGGGCTCTTGATTCCAGAATTCCCTTCCTCTTTGGACCAAAAGAACCAAAGAGAAATTCAGGCCATATTGAAGACAATGGGAGTTTTGCCATTGAATTCAGTGGAGCCAAAATTTCACCTCCAGACTGCTGATTTTCTGTCTTCCTCATTAAATAAGTAAAGAAGTAGCCTCTCTTAATGTATAGAGTACTCAGAAGTCTGTGGCTTGTATGTATTCAGTGCATTAAGTAAAAATGGATACAATTCATGTGAGGGAGGGTCAGGGTCTCTGATTTGCACTGAGCGGGAGAATAGGGAAGTTATAGTGGAATTTCCAATCTGTAGAGGGAGGGTTGATGGGGCAGATTGTTCTTTGAACCTCAAACTGGAATAGTGTTTGGGAAAGAGCTGAATCTCTGGTCATTATGAGGGTAAAAGGAGAAATATTGGTGCTTCTAGTCCATAACAGACAGATAAACTGAAATATGTCCTTTGTCATATGTATAGTGGGCTGTTAGTAATATATACAAAGTCCTTATTTGTAATCCCATTTGGGTGGCTGTAAAGAAGGTCTCTGTTCTCTAAATTGACGCTGGGCAGGGACACAAATTGAAAGTTAAGGTTGTTCTTGGAATGTGGGTTTTTTTTACATGTTTAAATGTATTAGAGATTGTATGAACTGTGAGGATATTTGAATATTTATCTATCTTTGTTTAAGTTTTATTTAGTGTAGGTTTTAGTCAACTATCATCTTCCCTGATCTAATGTCTAATAGACATCTTAGTTAATTGAGTTTTCATCTATTTATAATGCACATGCCCATTTCAACTCACAAATCCACTGTTTATAGGCTCCCTTACTGGCTTTTGGCCCCTGCCCTCCTTGACCCCAGATTCCCAGAGGGGATCTGCTTAGTGCTATGGCTACTTTCTCGTGCCATGAAGGCCTGATGATTCCTGCTCTCTCTTTGCAGACGTTGGTCTTGTGGATCAGACTACAGACATGGAGGAGGAACTCACACTAGGAAAAGCTCTGTAGCAGAAGTAAATCAATCCAATAGTTTTCTGGCAGCCTGTGCAAAGACTCCGAAACAAGCACCCTGGCTAGACAGAACAGAAGACCTTCTAGCTAAGTAAGAGTTATGTAGTTTCAAAATAGTGACAGTTAACTATTGCTGTTGTGAGATAAATCTTTTGACTGTTTAACAGGCAGGTTACAATAGCCAAGTATATTTTATTCTTGTTTTAGGAGACCTACAGTACGATAGACAAAACATTAGTAATATTAGCCAAAACAAAGGGGCAAACACTTACATTTCCCTTTCAAAATTTCTATTTTCATTATTCATTCTAGCTTGACAACTTCTTTTAGTTTGCTGCATGAAAAATGAAGATTATTTCTCTCAGCACTGAAACCAGGAAACAGTGCTTCAGTCAATCAAATCAGTCACAACATGCAGAGTTCGGTATTACAATTTGATAACATCGAGCCATTAAATCTTTCAAAATAACTGCTAACAAGTCAATAACAGGAAGCTGCTGAAATGTTGATCGACTGATAGCATCACAGCATTGTGTTCATAAAAGCACAATAAATTTATTTTTTACGTGACCTAGGTAGTAAGTGACATTTCACTATCCAAACTGTAAAAGAGGCCTTTGTTTAAAAACTGGAACAAAGTGCTTAAATCATTCTTAAATTAGTACCTGATTTTGACAGGTTTATCTAGTACTATGTCTGAGGTCTTCAACAACAGTGTTTCTAAGTTTAAAAAAAAGAGGGGGGGGGGAGGTGACCAGGCTTTTATGTGCAGTTGAATATATAATTATTTAAGGCATTAATAACAATCTGACTTGATACTCTCATGCTGTCTCTTCTGAACTTTTAACCACATCTGAATATTTGCTATGTTACTAAAACGTCTGTCTCGCCTGCAAGTACAGGTTGTTATTTAGAGAGCAATATATCATTTAATAAGGTTTTAGCTCAGAATTGGAGTAACAATAGGGAGGGAGAAAATGATTCAGTTGGAGTTTGAAAGTAAGATCAGTTTTAAAGTACTATACCAAGAATGGCATGAGAACTACATGGCCACTATTCTTATAGGCCTCACTCCAACCTCCATGGAACTCAATGAAGAGAAATGCAGTGACTTTAATGAGAATTGGATCAGAATCCTCTTTAGCACTGTCATATAAAATTAAGCTATGGAAAAAGAGAGCAAATAGCTAGCATCGGTGAGATAAATTTATACTTATGAAGACATTGTCAGACTGGACTGATGTCCCATTGAAATGTTTGGTTGTCTCATTTGTGTCCCCATTTGTCCCTATTTAAAGCTATTACACAGTTAGTCTCCTTTGATTGTCATTGTTTGGGGTAGGAAGGGTGGTGTAATGAATGTGGTACTCAACTGGGAGTCAAGAGGTGTGGATTTATTTCCCAGCTCAGTCACACACTTGCTGTGTGCCTCAGTTCTCCATCAGTAAAATGGGGAAAATTCTTTCCTAATTCACAGGTGAGTTGTGAAGTTAAATCCATGAACGACGCTGAGGTGCTCAGATATCGTGATGATGACAACCATGTCCGGCCCTAAAAATAAAAAAAGTGGAATAGGTTCTGTATTTTAGCACTTCTCTGGAGAAGTTTGCAGAAAGCCTGCCAGAACTTTATTTGAATCTAGCCCGGTGCTGTTATGCTTTCCTAAACACTTAATTGTACCAGATTTCAAATAAAGAAAACTACCATTCTCCTGGTTGTGGTTACCTGGTAACAGCAGGTTAATTGGTGAATAGAGTAGTGACATAAAAATTTTGGCCCTTGTCTCTAACTTCTGATCAGTCACAATTTTTGCACAGACTTGCTGTAAGAGGGGGTACCCCTGATCCCTGTGCTCCGACTACAGAGATCAGGGCTCTTATATGCCAGACCAACAAATCCTTTTTCCCCACACACACCCCACTTTGCCAGTTGGGGTTTTTGGGGTTACCAATCGCTGCCACCATTTGGGTATACTTCCAAACCTTGGGGGGGCCCCGAACTTCCCCATCCTAACTTTGTCCTCCTCCCTGGAAGCCAAAGTCAGACACCTGAAAGCTATTTTCCTTCACCCTCTGTCTCTCTGTACCTGAGAGCCAGACCCTAACTTTGTCCTCCTCCCTGGAAGCCAAAGTCAGACACCTGAAGGCTATTTTCCCCTTCCCGCCCTCTCTCCTCTCATTGAAGAGACAGGCACCTGGAGGCTGTTTTCCCCCCCCCCCCCCCCACCCTTCCCCCGTCTAACCTGATGGTGAGGAGAGACAGTCTCTACACTCCAGCTATGCCCTGGTCCCTATTTCCCTTCCCTTCCCCCTTCCCAGACTGGAAGCAGAGAAAAACCTAAGGAAAATAAACCAGACGGTTTTATAACTAACAAGATTTAATAAAGAAAAGGAAATGAAATAAAGATACAATACACTTACAATTTGGGGTTCCCCACTTTCTTCTGAAAAGGAAAGAACACCCCAAAAGGCATAGACTTAATAGAATCAAATGGTTATACTCACATCAGCTAAGTAGAAGTTTAAGAGAAGAAAAACTGAGTTATCTCTACCGCCAGAGATAACTCCCCGCCTGGCCCTTGGCTCCTGCCTCGAGGCCAGCCAAGATGGAACTGAATTTTTACTCCTCCCTTCCTCATGGCTGGAGGCTCCTCCCTCCCTCATGGCAGGGACTCTTACGTTACTTGTTTTAGATAACATAGCCCCCACCCAGGCAAGGCACCCTCCACACCTATGACACTTGCAGAGCCACAAGGAGAAATTTCTGTCAGTGCCCCATTACTGTCCTGGATATATTGATGGGAAGGCAGGTATCCAGGTGCCCATGAATAAGCAATATAAAGAATGCATTTTTGAGCAAAAACGAATGAGAAAGGTTAATGAACACGTGTCACAAAATCAGGAGGAGTCAGAAAAGCTGAAATAGACCCAATAGCTGTCAGGACTAGCATTACTAATAGATGGTTCTCAGTGTGTGTCATGTGACTGGAGAAGTCTGGCATGTGGTGATGGTACTGAACAATAGTGCTGCTGCCTTAGGAATCAGTTCTTTAACATGACTAGAACATTAATGGTCAAATTTTAAAAGGGTTTCAACTCCTGCTTTGCAGTCACAGTCAAATAGCTAGACACCTAACCTACCTTTGTGTCTGCAATGAATTATGTGTGCAAAGTTGCACAAAAGATGTTCAAATATCAGACCGTAAATGCTACTCATCATCAGCCATAACCAAAAGCTGAGATGCATTCCTCAGGCACTAAATTCAGGTAATTTGATAGGCTTATTGTGATTTGTTTGGATGAAGAAATAATATTCTAGGAATTCTTTTCATTATCAAATCTTTCTAGTCTGTTAGGATTTATTCAGGCGTTTAACTTTCATTATTGTATATTTTTACATTCCCATGTGTCAAGCCATTCTGGAATTTCATTCTTGGATTTTCTGTCAGCCATTTTTGAACTGTTGGACAAGGAGTGGGTAGGATGCTACTATCTTTTAGCCAGGATATTTTTTTTCTTTAAAAAGAGAAAATGTACCATTAAGTAACATGCTAGAAATTAGGAAGTCTCGAGGCTTGGAACAAACCAGTTCAGCCTAACAACAGATTTCTTTCATTGCTTTGGCATGTCAGTGATTATTCTAATGCAGAGCCTTGATGGAGACAGAATAATGATAGCAGGTACCCGCTGGAGGGTAAAACTGGCCCCCAATTAATTATGCTTAACAAGTTCAAAGGTCAAAAGCACGGATCTCTGTGATTGGGCACCTTATGTAGAGTGCACGATCCGGGGAGGGGCCGTTGACATCTTTGATTTTTCCCACACACAAACTGTTGGTACAAGATGTAATCTGTGGAATGAAAGGGCACTGGGCAGGATGATTGGGGACAGCTGCTCCCCAGAGGCCTTGAACTGCAGAGTCCTGCTACACTAATAATAATGCTCATTTTCCATGGCCCGGGGACAAGAGAGGTGTCAGGCTACAAAGAGACACAGATGGGAGTGAATAGGATTAAGCAGCACTGATTACATATAAGTATTTTTTCACTAACATAATGGCAACACTTAAAAAAAAAAGTTAGCCCTCTCGAAGCTGGTCCGTTTGTTTAAATAATTACAAGGCCAAGTCTGAAAACTTCTCCCCTGTCTGGAGTCTCATCCTTCATTGCATCCTATTTTGAGTCCAAAGAAAATGAATATTTCAACAGATGTTTTTCCCTTTCATTTTTTATAACTGAGATAAATGGGCTGAGATTTTGATTCTGATTTTTGTGTGGCTAGAAGGCCTGATCCTCAACCCACTGAAATAAATGGTATGACCCCAATTGACTTTGTATGTGGCCTGTGGTGTGCAAAAGCTTCCAGTTCTTTAACTTTTATATAAAGTGCAATTCCACTTTTTATTTGATCTAAAGGAAGAGCAAATAAAAAAATCTGAATGCTTTACTGCATGTATTTATTGATTCTCTCTTGTTCCCAGCTTGATCATCTAGTTACTTAGTGCTAGGGTTGATGCTGTACATACGGACACATTCTGCTGATTTCTTACTGGGAAGTCACTTTGTTTACTTCATGCAATTTGCCTGACACTGAATTTCTGGAGCAAAGCCATAGATATGGCAGAAAGAACTTAATAGCAAGTGACGTTTTCTCTTGATTCCATCATTTGATATGGTGGAAACAGAGGGGTTTGTATGCCACGCCCATCACTGTAGTATCTCAATGCCTTCCAGTAGTTCATTGAGTGTCGTTATTGATAAAGTTTGGATATGAAATATCAACCTCTTTCATACCCATAATCAGTTTAGCTGTTGCACAACTTGAAATTTTGCAATGTACTTGCTGCTTTAAAATGACCGTTTTAAGTGATCAAGTAGAATAGTTACATATAGCCTGAAAATTCCATCATCAGTGTTTTTTTGAACCTCATTGGCCATCCAAGTACAATGACATTCATCTCTCTCAGCCTACTTTAGAAATCCCTATCTGTATGACATTGTATTGTATTGAGTACAGTACAATCTGGTTGGTTGGTTGTTTTCAAATAGAAGTTTTACTGAAGAAGAGTATTGATTGGCCCGCAAGTTTATTCCAAGTTTTATAACTCTCAGTGCTGCGTTGGCTGATTTATGTAGTGATTCAGTTTGATTCCTGCGTTACATGTTAATCTTGCTAACTGACAGTGTGAATGGAGCATTGCTCAAGCCACGAATGGAGCATTCACCTGGAATCTATTTAGTCATAACTCTTTCGTTCTCCCATAACGATTCTATTTTCTCAGGTATTTTACTATAGGAAACAGCAGGGAGGATTTTCAATCTGTTCTTTGAATATTTCATAACAAACAGTATGCTAGCACAAAATCTCCTTGTGTGTGAGTAGTTACTATCAGAATCTATTATGTGGCTGGCTTTACACCAACTTGGGTGAAGGTAGGAATGGGAAGTTTCATTTAACTTGTATGTGTCGAACTAGTGGTATCAGCGTGAACCAAACCCAGAGCAGAACATGCATAAACTTTGGAAGTGCAGAGGTCTATATTCATATCCAAGCTTGGTGGCTTATATACATCTCTCAGTAAGAACAACAGACTTTATTAAGGCATCAGGATTATAGATCAAAGACTTTATTGCAAATCTAGTGAAAATTACTTCACAAATTATATTAGGCAGGACCCTCACCTTCAAATAGCTTGTGATCCAAAGCAACTAAAATTTCCAAATTATTATGATATGAAGGTCACGCACTAGATCCAAGATCTTATTCAAAATTTAGGGCGACATATATTTCCAATTGACTAGGAGTCCATATTTTGAGTCTTTATACATTCATATATACAGTGCAGTCTGAATCCCCAAATTACTACTGCAATTCCCCAGGAATTAGCAACCACTCCAGTTGGAAAATACATTTTCAATGGGATTATTTGGCAAGGTTTCCATCTGGAATTGCAATTGTTTTGTCTTTATTATATCAGGCCCCATGATAATTTTCCCCTTATTTTGGCATTTAGAGCTATGGAAATCGCTGGACTTCTTTCTCTCTGAAAGTATCTTTCATTTTGTTTTGCATCTTTATTGGAAATGCCATTGCACAGACCATGAGATGATTTTAATGCATACTGGATTTCAAAAGGCAATGGTCCAATCATTGAATCCATACAGCATCTGGGTAAGAGCCAGAGCAAGAGGATAAGCGCACTGGAGCAATTTGGTGCCTTAACTTTTTTACTACAGCTATACTACAGTACAGATATAGATGAAGGAAATCTCCCACTGCACAGTACACGATATTTACATTAACATACACAATTAAAAAGAATAGAAAAACAAAATGGTCCCAATCAGACAGGTCAACATATAAGAGTTCCAGCCTTCAGGCAAACAATCTTGTAACAATCACTCAGTTATTACTGTTGTATAATACAATAAAATCATTGGTTAAAGATGTATGTCAAGCACCATTAAAACTGCAAAATACAACAATTAAGTACATCTGGGCAATAACAATTCCTGGTGGATTTCATGAAAATATCTGGTGATCTATCTAAATGAATATAACGTGAACTCTTTATACCTTCTTGTATCTTTCTTTGGTTATAAGAATTGCATACTGTAGGAGTGTCTTAAGAACTAATGACAGGCACACTTGAAGTGACTTGGAGGTTTGCTTAAATAATCACAAGTTGGAGTGCTTTTGTGAATCCACTCCGAATTTTCTAAGTCTGGTAGTGTTGGAAGAACTGGTATTCTTGTGCTATTTATGGAATCATAAGGCTAGAAGCATACAAGGATAGCATTTCTCATAATTATTTGTTTCTTCTCCTGTAGAAGCACAAGAAAATTAAAACAATTGGCCTGATTCTCCACTCTATTACTCAGTTTTGTGTTGGTGAAAGTCCATTGCCTCCAGTGCAGTTCCAGTGGCGTAAAAACTTGAGTAGCACCGGTTTAAACCTCAACAAAAAATTGTGTTGGGCTTGGTTTGAGTTTTGAAAAGTTTGGTTTGGTTTCATTTTATCTAAACGGGTTGAGTCATTTTGTCTTCATTGTATAATGTAGTATTTTGTTTTGTTTGTTTGGAAATGGTTGAAATTTTTCTGTATCTGAAAAGAGGAGAATGAGTGATTTGATTTGTTCATAAGAAAATTACATTTTACATTGCATTATGAATGAATTGTGCAATATCTGTCCATTCCCACTCCTGAATCAGCACTTTCCCCCCACAACCTGACTGTAGCCTCAAAAGTGATGGGACTTTGCTTCTGTCAAGCTGTATATTTTTTGTGATTTGAGTGAGATTTTTAAATAGGCCAAAACCAAGACACAGCAGTCATAAATGGTGGTGATTTCATGGGCACGTGGCTTGCTTTTCTAACATAGGCAAACACTGACAAGCTGCCAGTTTTACCATGTTTATTTAGGTAATCTGGAATGCTATACTATCACAAACTTCATAGGGAGTGTTAGGTTCAAGCACACGTACAATTTAGTACCTTGTTTGTGCAATCAGATCTACCTGGGTCAGCCTTTACACCCGTGAAGACTGCGATTCTGTACAGGTGAAACAGCCCACCTGTGTGTACCCAATGGCAGGACTGGAGCCTCTCTTTAGAGTTCCTCTCAAGAACCCACTCGCAACTGCATACTGCACATGCGTGAGGTAGTCTGAAGGTTTGTCTACATGGCCCCGCAGTGTGGACTACCGGAGCATGTGTGAGATAAAGTGCTGTGCTGTAACTATCCTGTGCAGATCATGCGAGAGCAGACTAAAAGGTACGTACATTTAAAACGGGGCTATGTTAACTTGAACTAGGTTTTGTTCACGCTAGCAGGGTCTACACCAGGCAGTAACACTTCAGTGCGCATTCCCACTCTCATGAACTGCAGGGCTGTGTAGACAAGCCTTAAGAAGCTGGCAAAGGCATGCTAAGCCTATGTGGTTCTGGATATTTACCTCTCCTAGTGTCCACTCATGGTGTTCTGATGATAAATTGGATGGGGAAAGCTGTTGTTTTGGAAACGGACTGGAGAATAGATTTCCGTGTGGATTACTCATTGTTATTGAATGAGTGCTCATGACTGATTGACATCACTGGCTCTGTCCTCATAACACTTACACCACAGGCAGTTGCAGCTCAGTCATACCCAAAGTCTGTCTGTCTCTAAGGTACTCGTGGCCCCATCACCATAGTACCTGGATGCCTTACACTGTTTAACATATTTATCCCCTCTCCCCCACCCTGTGAGTCAGCACGCTACTATTATCCCCATTTTACCAAGAAGGAACTGAGGCTAGATAACTTGTCCAGGGTCACACAGTAAGTGTGTTGCAGAACAGGAAAATGAATCAAGGTCTCCCAAGTCCTAGGCTAGTGCCCTATTGTGACGAACAGGGAGCAAGGCGGATTTGACATCCCCATGTCACGGAAGATACCTGAGCTGTAACCTGACCAGGGCGGGGGTTGGTAGAGGGGAGATCTGCTCGGGATCCTGAACAAAGCTGTGGGAGTGGATGGGGGGAAGAGAGAAATGCAGCAGTTTCTGTACAGGGGGTTAGAAGCTGGCTGGAGAAGAGGAGGGAGCCTGAATCTGGGGTCTAATCTCCCTGCCCCCCCGAGGGACTTGACGAAGGGGTCCTATTGTTACCTACAAGCTCTGATTTGGACTGTGTTTCTGTCATTCCTAATAAACCTTCTAATCTACTGGCTGTCTCAGAGACACTGTGAATTCCAGGGAGTGTGGGCGCAGGGCCCTGACTCCCCCACACTCCGTGACACCTATCTATTGGACAGTCTTTTCCCATCTCCTTCCTTCTTGGTGGAGGGACTGCTTATAATGGTGAGAGCACAGTTCACCCTTTGTGCCCATCCAGCCCTTGGGATGTTGAGGGTGCCAGTTGCGATGGTAGACTTTTTTGTGACCTGGACATATGTCCACTAGTAACTGGACTGAGGTCATCAATTCATTTCAGATGCCACTTGACAATCAGAGAATAAAAATTTCACATTCCATTGCTAGTCCTCCAAATCTGGTTTTATATCTAAATTTAATAGAGACATAATTGCCCTGTTTTTTCTACAAATAAAGCATAAAAAGTTCAAATTCTTTCACCACTAGTCATTTCTAATAATAATAAAAAAGACATGACCTCTTTTTGATGGAAGATTTTATTTGTGCTTCTTTCTAACCACTTGTTCTATACTTTGAAATGAAACCAACACTACTGAAATCTCATTTGCAATTCACGCAGACATGTAAATCACCTTCAGTTTAGGCAATGGATCTGGGATTGAAGTAAATATTGCATAGAATTATGCCAAGGCAAACTTTTCCATTACACATCAAATAATCATTATAAGCATGGCAGCCACTGTTGAATATAATGGAAAATAGAAATAAGGTAGCCTGATAGGACATTGGAATGCAAAATGTTCCCTCTGACATCCCATCTGCAGACAAACACAACTAGATACTAATTTACACATGTTCCTAAAGATAAATTGGAAAGCATCTGATCTCAGTAATCTTGCAATATTTCTCAGAAGAAGACTTTTACATCACAGGTGGGTCCCAGGCATTTCTCATGTAGGGCACCGGGGAGATTATATTTCAGGTCAGCATCTTAATGACTAGTTGCTTTGCCTTGCTAAAGAATTCCATATGTCACTTCTTTCCTCCTTAACGCTTTATGAGAACTGTCCGAAACATCTCTTGGAATTTTTCAGAACTGTTGAGGGTTTGCAGAGGTAAATAACTGCAATTGTACTACACAGTTTGTGGACAAACACTAGCAATAATTATTTTTGTATAGTGCAAAGAAGCTTTTCTGCCATTTGAACAGAAATTGGCAAGTTATTGTTTTACATATTTTGGCAGTGTATGAAAAGATTTTCCATAAGCACAGCTTCACTTAACTGTTTACCAGCATCTCCTATTTTGTTTAATGTAAGTACAAGCCCCTACCACATTTGTTTTTCCTAATCAAGAAGCCACTGACATAAGGATCATGGGCTGGTCAGCCTTCCACATATTTCCAGGAAAGCCAGTCACCCGCACCTAGGGGGACCAGATGTCCCAACTTTTATAGGGAAAGTCCCTGTCTTCACATTTGCTGTCTAGTCACCCTACCCACACCACATTGGAAGTTAATTGCCTACTTAATATATTATGATCAAAGAGCTATAAATTTGGTGTACAGGTGCTGCACATTTTAACCACAGGAACAACTACCTAACATTTGAAAGTAAGAAGAATTCATTTGATGGCATATTTTTGAGACTGCTTTGAGTTTTGTTTGGCAAATGTTAATGACTGACAAAAGTATTAATGGCAAAAAATTTGCTGGCAACAAATTTTTTTTCTTTTCTGTTTTCCTTTTGGATTGAAGGTTGAGGGGAGTTTAGAAGGGATAGACTCCAGATGTCAGTTGGAAAAAAAAATTCCAAGCTGATCCCAACAGAGAATGCTCTGAATCAATAGACTCTATATTCTAGCAGTGTATGAGACTTTCAGTTCTGTTTAAGAAGGGCATTATCTGTGCCAGGAGCTATTCTGTTTTCTGACTGTATTTGTATTACAAGCTTATTCATATTCAGAGGAAATGCCCTAGGTCAGCAAGTGTTCAGCTAGGTAACCCTGAGGTCAGGTTTAATTGCCCTAAAAGGTGGCACATGGCAATGAATGAGCTGTAATGATTTAGATAGTATCTATTTCACATCAAGAAGTTTCCACTCTGAAGAGACTTAATCGAAAATAATCTGAAAATTAGGGAAAATAAAAACCATGCCCACAGTTACCTAAATACCTATTTCCTTGCATTTTATGCCCTAAATAACCTCATTCCTGAGAAGTTTAATTTTTCCCTTCTGTCAGTATGCAATTGCCTGGGAGAAATGTTTGATCATAATCAAGCATTTTAAAAGCTGTGACTGTTAAAATATTATTGTTCCATTAAAGAATATCAGAGGGGAAAGTGTCAAATAGAAAGGAAGGGAGGCTAGCAAAGAAAACATTATATGCATGTTCCATGGGAGTTCTACTCATTGAGTATTACTTTAGTTCTTATTAAAATACACCTAAAGACATAAGACATCCAGAAGCCTTCATTTAACTTCCTTCCACTCTCACAAATAAATAATAATATATACTTATTGGCAAATGTTTAATTATTTTTTTTTGAGCTACATTTAAATAGGGCTTGTGAAAAGCTACAGAAAATCCTCCTGACCTGGATCTGGGCTCTGCCAAAATCTGAAGTGTGTAATTCTGAGTGTTGGTTTGATCCGTCTCTAATAAGAAGCAACATGGCTATTCCCATCCTCATCACTCCTAGGACTCAGACACTGTGTGTTTATCTCCATTTTTACATCTACGTATGTTTAATTCCACTTCATACCATTCTCCTCATCTTCTTTCAGGTGGAAGTACAGGGAGAGGGAGTAGTATGAATGACATAGTCATGATCATGTAAAGTACAAATTGCTAGCGCTAAAGGTATATGAAGAAAGCTAACATGCAAACTTATGTCTGCTTTATAACACCATCAATTTATAAAATAAGGTAGGATTATATTAACCCTTGAAGTGCAAGGAGAGCAAAGTAGATTGATATATGGGAACTAGGTGAATTTTCAGAGGTAGGACCCAGTACTAGGGTAATGTGGGCTATACACAAATGTGTCACTGGTTTAAATTCCAGAATGAAATCTACCAACAGAAGACTGTAGTTATACTCTTGAAATTTAATATATAGTGTATGGTGTCAACAACTTTTATTTAAGTTTGTGTTTTGGGACCAGACAGGAAAAGCTCTTGTCAATGATGTCTTACCTGTAAAATCGAATAGAAGGGCAAGTTATTTTTATTTGGAGGCAGACATTGTTTGGCCAGCTAATGAAATTAATCTCTTTTTTTAAACTTTAAGGAATCACTTTAAAAGTAAAAAGTGCTAAATAAGTAGAAAGAGAGACTAGAAACTTTGGGGGGGGGGGGAGTTTGAGGTATTTCTAATGTACTGGGGAATAGATAAACAGCTACTGATTTTTTTGATGTCTGCATATTTGTTTATTGGTTTAAACCAAACCATATTTTTAGCCTTTTGTTAATCAGTAGAATTTATTGACATAACTATTTTATTTCACCAGCAACCATCATTTTTTATCTTCTTAAATAATTGCAGCCTAACACATTCAGTCACACTTGCCCATCAGGGTTCTTTATGGTTTATATATTGTACATGTTTCTAGAATTTGAAATCCCAAATTCATCCTGCTAGCTGGGAAGTCACTGTGATGTATCTGAAAGAAACAGGGCCATTTCTGTTTTACTTACACCAGTCACCAGTGAGATCAATAGAGTTCCTCCGCATTTGGCTCATAAACTTTGAATGGTGACTCTGTATAGTAAGAAGTAACAGAGTCCTGTGGCACCTTAAAGACTAACTAAATAGTTAGTATAGTAAGAGGCTATTTAAATCCTCATACTGAATTAAACCAAGAGATAGACTCACCAAACCTGTACACTATGGTATAAATTATACCTCTGTGTCAGCTGATACCCCTACAGCCTCAATGGGGTGGGGTTCAAGACAAGGGAGAGTAGGTGGTGATCCTGCCATCTGCTCTCCTATGGGGTTCCTACTAGGAGAAAAAGCTTTAAGTAGCAGTCAAGAAACTCTAGGAACTTTGCCAGTAGAGACTGTGTAAGTGATGCACTAAACTAGTGAATCCCATGCCCTCCCAGGCCACTGCTGCCCATAATTTGGGTTGTGCTATTCCCTTGAAGGTTCACCAACAGAGTGGAGGTTTGTGGCAGTAAGTGTATTTGGGCTGTTGCATGTAGCAAGGTGTCCTCTGATATTTCAGTGTAAGGGCTTGTCTTCATGAGCGCTGCCGGAGATCGATCTTCTGGCAATCGATTTATCATGTCTTGCTAAGACGCGATAAATCGATCACCCGGAGCTCCCCCGTCGACTCCAGAACTCCAGCTTGCTGGGAGGCGCAAGCTGGGGTCGACAGGGGAGCGCGCCGCCAACTGCCGCCGCCGTGGGGATGAGCGGTAAGTCGGCGGCAGATACACAAACTTCAGCTACGTGATTCACGTAGCTGAACTTGCGTATCTGCCATCGATCCCCCCCGCCCCCCCAGTGAGGACCAGCCCAAAGACTATCAGCCATCATGCAGATAATGAAACAAGAGCACATGCCAGATGCTCTAACTCAGAAATGATCACTACAGTATTGACCAAAATTCTTCCACATTGCCACTTTGGCTCTAACTCCAAAATAATTGGACTAGAAATCACTAGGTTTCTAAGTTTCATTAGATCAAAGGTTTCTCCTTCACTTCCTCCCTCCCCTGTTCAGAACCATGTTATGGCCTTGAAAATTCCTATATAATCTAATGGGTTTTACAACTATTATTCTAGAAACCAACCGAATTTAGACTGCCTTTTTGCAAATTTTATGGAAGCCCCAGCAATGCTGAATAATGAGAGGGTCCCATCATGGAATTCATACTCGTACAAAAATAAAACATGGCTCTCTGGATTATTCATTTATTAAGCCCCCGGAACAAAATGTTAATTCCCATTCCCTCCCAAATATGTGGCTGTTACACAAGATTACATTGAAGGAAAGAAAATAGTATTGAACATCAGAACCACTTGGATAATTTTATGTGCTTGAATGAGAGCTGGACCCTCGAGATAAAAAAACTGGAGGAGTGGGAGTGGTTTAAGTAATAATCTGAAAATTCCTTGAAGGTCTTCCAAGAAGTATTGAATATAAGAAAATGGAAGTAGTCTAAGACATGCTGGATACTTGTAGAAAGGAAAAGAAAAGTATCAGAATACTTCTACAAAAAAAGTCACTGTCTGTATCATATGCAAGATGATTAGCTTCTTTTCATGTTGTAATACTGAACTAATATTTTTGTCATGTTTCTTCTTTAATTTTATCTTTGTTGTTGCTCTTAGGCCAAATGTCAGGAAGGACTGGTGGCTTTAAGGAGATCTGTGTTTAAGGAAACCAGGGAGTTTGTGGCTACCAGTGAGTCCCTCCCCTCACTCTGCTGCTTGGATTCAGCAGTTAGGGCTTGTCCTCACTACGGCAGGGAAGCATCGATCTTTTGGCGATCGATTTATCACGTCTCATCAAGACGCGATAAATCGATCTGCAGCGGCTCCCCCGTCGACTCCGGAAGTCTAGCTCATCAAGAGGCGCAAGCTGGAGTCAACGGGAGAGTGCGCCACCTACCGCCGCTGCTGTGAGGACAGCAGGTAAGTCGGCTGTAGAGATGCCGATTTCAGCTACTTTATTAACGTAGCTGAAATTGCGTATCTACAGTCGATTTCCCCCCCTAGTGGAGACCAGCCCTTAGTGTGAGTTCAGTTAGGCTTGTAGAGCACATAGAGTGGAAGAGACCTTCTGTTCAGATAGTTGTGAGGAACTCAACAGGGAACAGCATCAGCTACTAGTTGGTTCTAAACCTATTTTATGTTTACATGAGGGGAGCAGAATTTGACTTGGTGAATGGCAATATGCTGGTTTTTGTGACAAAAAAAAATTGATGGAGTTAAGATTTTTTTGCATCCTGTCACAACATTTGGAGTATCGAATGCATGCTGGCTTATCGTTTTTGATGTCCCCCTAAGTGCTTTTGTCAAAGCAGAATTGCAGCATATGTCCACATGTTAAATTATTTAAATCATTTATGGTTCAACAAAAATTCAGCATTCATCTTTTTATGTAAAACAGGCACAAATAATTTTTGAGTCCTTGCTGTGTTATCATGACATGAAAGAATTTAGAGTTACTGAAATCCTCTTCACATAGCACCTGAACACGAGGATTCTTCTGGGCTTTAAAAAATGCTGCCCTTACACAGTTTTCTTCAAGCCTTCAATGAAATTCATCTCTTTGTATCACGTCACTATACAACTTCTTTCTCTGTTGGTCAACAGATACCATCCTGTAGATGTAACCAAAAACTGTTGTTTTTACGGCAATCCCTAGACCAATGGCGCACCAGATGAGGAGCATCTTTGGTGACTCCTCCACTTTCATTTGTTAAACTCTTTGATGCCTTATTTTTATTGCATGTGTAGCCCATTTCACAACTTTGATACACGATTTGCATGCAGTATTTATCACTATCATAGATTTGCACACTAGGATCTGTAAATCTGTATTTATTCATGCAACATATTTATCCAACACAAGGGTCTTTATCATTGATGTCCGAACATTCCCCATGTGTCAGTGTCTGGTGAGGTACATGCAGTTGTTCAAGAATGTTTTCCTCTCTGCCAGCTGCTTACTAAGCAGCTTACCCAGGTCTTTTTGTGATGCTTCATTTGTCTAAAACTTTCTCCAGTGGACACTCAAGCAGTGTCAATAAGTAAGCAAAAAAACTCCACGTTGAATTTTTCTTATGAGCTTCTCATCACCTCATCTCTGCCCTCGTAATCAAACTGTCTCTTCTTCTGATGAAAACGAGTTTCCTTGAAGGCAGGCTCAACCCCTAAGTTTTCTGCCATTTCTTTGGCAGTGGTGATGGCATACTATATACAAATCCATTGTCTCTGTAGGCCACAACAAAATCACGGCAGCTTCTCATCAAAGTAGTAGCAGTCGCAATATCCATCAACTGAATGTGTAATGCCTTGCTTACAACGATTACTTGGAGCAGGATATCATGCCAAACCACAACTGAGACCAGAAATTTGAGGTTAGTGATCTGGTCTGTCAGGCTTTGTGCCTTGTGTCAGATTCCGGCCTCTGCCTTACTTTACTGCTTTACTTTATTGCTTTACCACCAGTTCCATCAGGGCATTGTAAACCCCAGTCACTTACCTCACTGGCCTTAACGCTCTTAATGTAGGTCTCCCAGCAAGTGTCACTTAGCAGCTTCACAGTCAGATTTGGAACAATGTCCAGGAGGATCTTCCACCTGATAGCTTGTGCTGAAAACAGGACTCGGCGCCTATGCCTTTATTTGGATACAGCCATCCTTGTTGTTAACCAATCTTATTGTAAATGACATCTATTCACTGTGACTAATGTAAGGAATGTGGCCCATTATTACAGCATAGTACTTTGCTTTGCTGAGCCATATCAACATATTATCAAACATCTTCCTTGCCATAAGGTCAATCAATTTGAATTGTTTTGCTGCATCTTTACAATCTACTTGACATAGGTGCTCACTCATGACGTCATATTTCCCAAGAAACTCTACCAAATCAAGGAAATTACCCTTATCTTCAGTCAACAATTAATCCGACGCATATCAAAAAGACAAATTATTCTTTGCAAGGAAGAGGGTAATTGGGATTGGATGCTCGAGCCCGTTCCTCCAATGCTAGATTTCTACATTAGTGATGCGAGGGTTTTCTTCATCATTTCATGTATTCAGCTTGAGCCTGGACTCCATCCATTTGGAGTAGGCTGTAAAATGACCAGTGACTTTTCACATTGCTTCAGAGCATCAGCTAATTTAGGCCAGTAATTGTACCCAGAAAGTGTGAGCCATGATTTAGTATTCTTGTCAAATATTTTGCAATAAAACCAGAACACTTTGTCAGTTGATTTTGCGTAAACTTTCCGGTGTCAATTCAGTTTCTCGCCATTCTCACACAAGGACTTTGAGAAGTATTGCTTCTGCTCATTTACTGGAACATCATATCCTTGATTTTGCCCAGCCTATACGATCAATATGGGCAGAGTGCCAGCTATAAAGCACAATCTGATGTATCAATTTGTGGCATGCAGTTTTTCCTCACTGCTGCTTCTGCTATCATGTGAGGCTGATTCTTTTTTGTCGTTTCTCCCCCTTTCATGTAAAGCAGGTTCTTCTTTGTCATACTGTCTTTTTCATGTGAGCCACATTCTTCTTTATCATCACTCTCCTTTACACCACCAGGGAAAATGGACAATTCTCCATCACTTTCCTCACATTTCATTCCTTATCTTCAGGTAAATCTTCTAAATCCTTAATAATAGGACTGCCATCCTTTGTGCTTCACTCCTCAATTTCTTCTGCACTGGAATGATGGCTACTGCTTAAAGCCCGGTCTGTGTTGTTCTGTTTCAGATATTTTCCCATTGAATTTGCCCCATGCTGCAAACTAGATTGCAGTTGAGTTTTTCGCTTCCCATATTGAGTTTCTGAAGGCTTTTTGGAGGGCATCTTTTATTTTCTATGAGGGAAAATAGGCCGTATTAAGGAGAGCAAAAGTCTATGCTCCTTAGTCTTAGAAAGTATTCAAACGTGTTAAGCGTGGCAAAAGAACAGTATTTCTTTTATATTGTTGCATAGATAGAGGTTTGATAAACATCTCTGGCATCGCATTAAATAGTCCTTTATTAGTCACTACTTACACTCTTCAAGTCTTAAAACACAAGTACACTTTCACAATTACACAATAAAACAAGGTTCACAATGTTGCAGCTATTTTCCCTTTCGTCACTAAAAACAAAAACAGTATCCCAAGCCCTCCCTCCCCCCCCTCCCCCCCCAAGTCCAGCATCCCAGGTGATTGCCTGGGTCACCTGCCCCTAAATCCAGCACTTATTGATTTTCTCCTTTAGAGATGAAGGTTGAGATTTTCAAAGCAAGAACTTAAACAAAGGAACTTAAATGTATATTTTTCCATTCAATTTAAAGATGTATATCGAACTTGAAAATTACTTTAAAAATCTCAAACCGCACAACCACACAGAAAAGCCCCAATCTCTTTGATTTCCTATGACCTTTTTTCCTTCTGATTTTGGATCACCATGTTTTTAAGCAATACTTTCATGGCATTTATAAATGGCCTTTTTAACCTTTTTCTTTAGTGTTAAAAGGTACATAGCAGTGGAATTAAGAACTAAATTAAAAAAAAGTCCCCTTGCAGTAGATGCTGTATATGGTCAGTCAAAATTAACTAAATGGAACTCAGTCAAATTTGCCTTACTTGCTGTTATCTTTAAAGCCTGATGTACATTTTTATGACCTTTACGTTCTGTGCTCCTGTTGCCAAAGTTATGTTCTTTGGAATAGAAATCTTTCTTTTTCTTTTTTTTTAATGTGGAAAATACATCTGCTACATGTGGAGAAATTTCTGTGATACAAGACAATGGGGAGTGCAACCATCAGCTAAATATCTCTGAACCTTCCTATATTAAAGAGTGACTTTGTTACTGTTTCTTTTTCTGTTACCATCCAGGCATCTTGTTGCAAAACAGAGACATTTTAAATATAATTTGCATTTGTTAAGATATTGATCCCAGTTGCACTACTTACAGCCTGGGAGTTTCCCCAAATACAATAACTATGTTTACATGCAGTAGTCAGAGAGGAAATTACATGTGAAAGCACTCTATGTGGAGATGGTATTTTGTTCCAATTATACATAAGCCATGTGTTTACATGGGGTTTTTAAGGAAAATTCAAAGCATATCTCCTTTTTGTAATGCATCAACAAGCATATCAAATGCGTGTTCAAAAGGCTTGTTCTTTTTTGCAAAAATAAAAACCAAATGGCTGAGTAATTTCCAACAGAAAAAATTTGCTATAGCAATTCCATGGTCTATTTGGAACACTTTTATAAAACCTTTTAAATAATAAAACTCTACACTCCTAATTTTTTTTAAAAAAACCTACTGACTCTATTGGGTTCAAGTTTCTAAACATTATGCATTGTGAAGCCATTATAGTAAATGCACAACTTTTTTTTCCTTTGAAGATCATATATATATTCCACTTTTTCCCTGCACTAACCCTCCTGAATCCCTTCATGAGGATTCATATGGTGTTGCTTTAATGTAGGCTGTTGCATTCCCTCAGGACAAACTACAGGTTCTTGAAGGGCTGCCATTTTGAATTCAGTCCTCTTTGAAGCAAATCCCCTCCACTGTTATTTTTAAGGGTTAGGGACATTGGAATTTTGCTGATTTATACCAGCTAAATCTGGCACCTAGTTTTGTTAGTGCTCATTTTATTACTGCCCATGCTCAAACGTGCATTTCAAGCAGAAATTCTTCTATGCTTTACTCACATAGAGTCATCCCTTATGCTACACCAAGTCCCATTGAGTTTAAGGGGCCCATTTGTGGAATAAACTTCTGCTTAGCATGAAGGCAGGTAAGGTATCCAAATCAGGGCCTAACCTTGTGACCTTTCAAATCTGTTCCTGTGAAGCAACAAATCTAGAATGGAGGCTCAAGAGCATGTTCCCTCAGCTGATTTTTGAAGGATTGAAAAGCTTTGCTTTCATTTAGTTATACATACTTGAGCATGGCCATGGTATTCTATTACTGCTGTGCTTTACCATAACCATATAATTCTAAAATGTCATCTTGCCAATGTGAAATTAAAGACTATATACAGTATACACTCTCCATGCCAAACACTGAATCAAGTGCAGTTGTTTCTCCTACAATACATACAGAGAGAGAGAGAGAGAGAGAGAGAGAGAGAGAGAAATTGGGCATGGGCATTGCTTTGGCATTAAGTGATGTCACTAGATAGTAACTTATGTTTTAGTTAAATCTCTTTTGTCATAGTAGCTTTCTTTCAGGGGGCTCTTCAAACTTCCTTTCAAGTATTACACTTGTAGCTAGTCTTGCTTCAAGATATGTTTGAAGGACAGGTCTAACTTTTAGTGTCATATTACAAAGGGCCCGTTAAGAATGGTTCTCTGTTTCTTTAACAAGAAGGTCTGGTAATTTAGACTCAAAACAAACAAATTAAACACATTGCAAACTAAAACCATAATCTTTGCACTCCCATTACAGCAGTAGACCAGCTAACATCATGTATAAACAAACAGATTGGCTAATTCTTTTGTACTGTAAACAGGATACACAGTGCATTGTTATATGGCGGTTCACCTCTGTTTTTGAGTAAATTCAGCCCACCAAACCAGTATTTGAAAAACCAGTGCATAGCCATTGAAAGTAAACAACTAGAATTAGAATGCAATTTAATCACCTATCAGAGGTTATTTTAATAGCCAAATTTTTAGCAGTGCATGTTTGCAAATATTCTTAATTGCATGCACAGGTCGGGTTTTTGACATAAATGTGTGTGTAGAAAACCTGATTTGCACATGCTCACTGGGGTATCTGCATGCTTAAACTGTATGCACAAAATATGCATACAATTTTACAGGTGCCTGTTTAAAAACTTGGCCAATCAGGTGCATGACAGTAGCATTGCAGTCAAATAGTTTGAACATTTTTGTAAAGGTTACTTTTTTCCCATTATTTGATGAGGCAGTAAATCCAGGAAAATGAGCATAGGTTTGGAAGTCAGAAACTCCTGAGTCCTGACAAACTTGTGAAGTGCCATATTATATAAACACAAATATGATTATTTCTTTAGTGATTCAGGGGACAAGTTGCTTTACAAGGTATTATGAATGTTCTATTTAACTCATTTACAGTCAGATTTAAATCCTAATGGTAAAGAATCAGTGTTAGAAAGGAAATAAGGATTTTTAATCCAATTTATGCTGGCATGACCTGCTGCTTACTCTTCTCACCAAACCATAGTAATTAAAAATGGAACAGATCCAGTAAATCATTGAGTCTATTCCAACTTGAGAGCAGAATATAGTCTCTTGATACTATAGTGTGCTTTATTTTAGCCTTCCTTTTAGTTTCACAATATTCATTTCCATTGTCTAACAACCAGCATATTGGTAAACTACAGACTTCTAGCTGAATAGGTTGGGATGGCCTTGCCCTTCACCCGCTAGATGTCTATTAGAAGATATCAGTAACCTGAATTCCCCCTCAATAACCAGGCTGTCCCCAGACTCTCAGCATCTGGAAGCACCTTTGGGACTGGACACCCTCCTATTGTACACCTGTGAACAAGAGTGCAGGTCAGGTAAATCTACCCCTCCACCTCTAGCCAGAGGTCAGACATTTATTTTTTGTGTTTTCAAGAATAGCCCACAGTAATTGCACAATAACTGTCTAATTTCAAAAGTATCTTAAAGTAAGCAAAGCCTCTAAGGAAGCTAGAGAAGAATTAATAGTATGTGTCTAGATATGTATCTAGACGGTAGCCATCTCACTCACTAGGCAGTGTTGTAGTGCCAGTTAACTCTCACCCTAGAGCTCCTGTGTTTTTCCTAGCTCTGTTTCCTAGCAACTCAGAATGTGAGTCATTTCTTCTCTGACAGGGAAGCTCTCCCAGACTCAGAGATTCAGCTTTCTCCATCCCTGCTGCTCTTTCCATCACTCCTCCATATCTCCTTCTTGGGTGAGACTCTTTTGACTCCTTTCATTTTTAGGATGTGCATCCGGTGTTGTCAATTTAGACAGGTATCATTATGCGTATACTATGTTATTTCTCCATTTCAGTAAATTGGAATAAGATTTTGCAGGTTGGTTCTGCTGGCATGAGTTGTCATTATATATTTAATGCAGGCTGACCTTTTCGGGGATACTTTCAAATCCCCGGCCATACTTTCAAATTACCACTCACATAGCACATTCGGTTAGAATGGGACTCTTCAAAGCTGACTTGGTGTTAGGTAAAGGCATATAAACATTTTGTGTGTCACTGGATGAGAATAAAGTCCACTGATTGATAATTTTCTTCTTCTGGAATCATTTACTGAACTGGCCCAAATTATTAGATAAATTAAAACTCCTGTAGTCTCAGCTTTAAAATTACAATATTTCATTATTTCATTGTATGTCAGATATGATGTCCCTTGGATGATACTTGCACTGCCACGGTATTAGTCAGTGCTACTCCTTTTAGTACTCAACTGGATCCAAGTTTCATGTCCCAGAAGGGATGGATTATGTATATTTGTCATCCACTGCATGATCTGAAACTCTTGTAGGGAAATGTGATTTAGCTAAGTAGACATAGGATGCAGCAGTGTGTGTGCCACATATAGATTGTGCCAGAACAGCATTTTTGTTTGTTGTTTCATTTCTACAGGCAAAACAGGCTTGGAGAAAATACTTGATGGTCTTGCCCATCCAGTGGCTAATGGCTTGGAGAGGATTTTCAGTGAACATCTGGAGATATCTCACCTAATCAACTCCCTGCCATTCCAGCGACCCTGGATGTTGGTGGCGTTTGGGGCTCTCCCTGTGACACAGTTTAGTTTTCTGAGATCTGAAATGCTCTAGCCTAACTAAAGTCTTTCGACTTAATATAGGAGTGTATGGGTGAAAACTAATGGCCTGTGATACAAACGAGGTCGGACTAGATGATCTGATGGTTTCTTCTGGCCTTAAATTCTATGAAGCTATGAAAGCAATGACAAATGACCTCTAATGGAGATATTTTTTTAGCTCAAGCATGAGCGAGATATAATTTTCCAGATGTATTATTTTGCATTTGTTTCAAGTTAAAATGCATGACTTTCACTCTGCCCTCACTAGTCAAAACTGTGACTTTAAATCCTCCACCACTGTATTTAACTAATGAATGGTTCCATCACTCGCAGTTACTAATTCTGGTCTTCCTACCTCCCATAAATAAATAAATATTGGATACTTCTGGGGCTACAGGGCTGCGGGATGTGTAGGAAACTGACTGTATTAGCAGCTCTTCTCCACATGGGTCTGTTTTCAGGGACAAGCAGCAAGGCTTTCTGCTGCTCTGCTCCTGCCTGCCTGCTCTCCTGGGACAGGAGCCAGGGCACCTGTGCCATTGTCTCTCAGCTTCTCTTTTGCAACAGTGCTGCAGCAACTCTCACGAGGGACCAATGGCCCCTTTGCCTGTATTAGCCCACTTGCCTGGGAAAAATTTCTGGGTGAGTAGTTTTTTAAAGCCCTGTCTAAAGACAGCAGCCATTTTGCTCTCAGAATTCTTGTAGCCAGTTACAAACGAGACATGTATACCCCATGGATATTTTACTCTTGTTCTTTCTTGTTGCTGTTTCACTTGATCTAAAACAAGGAAGTAATGCAGACTGAAAGTGAATCGCGTATGGGAAACATAAGGGGATCAGCATTACAGTCCAGGCCTGGTCACATCTGATCCCAACCCACCATCCTGGTTGTCCTTGAATGGAATGCTTTGCGGCCATCCATTACTGTTTGAAACTAACTGAGAGTCACAGAAATATGAATGGGCTCAAAATAGCCCAACTTTCTGAAAAGGAAAAACATTTTTTTTTGTTAGGTTCAGGCTGAGAAGTCTTGAATCCAATCAGAGGAAGCATTTTTGTCTCCTACAACCAGACTTCTCTGATCTCCTCCTCCTCCTTGTGTTTGTCACTTTCAAAGTGCCAAAAGAACTCTAGCAAGCACTTGTGCTAATTAGGGGGTGGAAGAAGGAACTCAACAGGGCCACTCTAAAAACCTCCTGCCAATCACTTGCTTTTTCTTTTCCTACTGGCACCTTTCTTGTCAATCTTCAGAAAATTACCAATTAAATCACCTAGGGCCTGATTCCGCCTGAACTTCGTATAGGTGAATCTGAAGAGGGGATAGAAGAATCCTTTCCCTATCAAGGCCAAGCAGCATTGCAGTCCCTGGGCCATGGTGAATGAAGCAGAGAGAAGGCCAGGCCACGTACAGGCAACCCTTGTCCACAGTGGCCATTGCAATGGGACTGGCATGCTGAAAGGAGAGATTTTAGTAGTGGCTATACAGCCAGTGGATGCGTGGAGGTTCTAGGAAGCATTCTGGCTTCTGGAGGCAACATACCTCTTCCTGGAGTGGTGCCACTCTATTTTAGCCCTTCCTCTGTGGTGGGCCAAAACTGCACAGTCTCACCCATTCACGAAAGCCTTTAAACTGAGCAATTACTTTTAAAATAGCCTTGTTATTTTGCCACACAGGCCACTGCAGTAGCTGCCGCAGGACATGACTGAACTGAAGGGAAGTTGTCCAAGAGACACTCTCTTAAGATGTGATCCAGGCAGTGAAAAAGTTGGGAAGCTCCTGCTTTAGAGCATCACTGATTTTTCTGCCTGTCCCCTCATTTTACTGATGTTAGGCTTTCCAGCTAGCAATTGCAGGGATCCCTCTCTTCCTTTTTTGAAGGCTTGTAATACTATTTTTGCATCTGTAGCTATGGAGTACTCTTCTAGACAGGCTGCATTTGCACAGCTCCTTGCACGTTGGGTCCCTGATCTCGTTCAAGGCCTCCCAGTGATATAACACTATAAATATTAAATAAAACCACCCAACAATTCTATTATCTCCCCAGTAACTGGGCCTAAAATCTGTCAGTAGGAATCAGTCTATGAATAGCAGAGATTCTCATCTTTCTGAGACTCCAACCTCAGAATACATGCATAACCCGGGAGGATTATTTAACCAGCATCAGCCCAAGAAATAAGAATTTTAATTCTTCCACATTTGGTATTCACCAAGCCAGAAAACAACACAGCTGTGTCAAATGCCAGCTTTGAAGTTTGGATAAAATTCAAAATTTTCAGTGCTGCTTTTTTTTTAACATAGGAACTATATCATTCCTATGTTAAATTGGGGCAACTCCAGATCATATTCTATGCCACGTTTGTCTTCAAGGAAATGGGATGTTTATAGTTATTCAAATTGATGCTGATGGATTATGCTTTTGTTCCACTTAACAGCTGTTTGGAGCATTGCACACTATGAAAGAAGATAGGGTCCAAAACATTGTAGGTTTATACAACGAATAACAGCAGTTTAATAGCAATAACAATGAGCAACAATTTGAACTATGGCTTTTGGTTATTGTTATGTCTCAGATTATTTGTAGTTTAAGAACAATATAGGCACTATACTCTAGAGCAAATTATGTCTTTCCCAATAAAAAATAACTCCTCAAGATTTTTCATCCTAACATTACTAGAAATGTTTTGAAAACAAACTATTGTAATGTACATTGTCAATTGGTAACCAGAATTTAGGCCTTGCCGTGTTGGAATTCACACCCTCCAAGATGTGTTTAACAGTCTTGCTGCAGTAGCCAGTCGTGTATAAGGCTGCTCAGTCACAGCAGCACTAACTGAAATCAGAGATGTGACAAGTTTCACACTCTGGGGTGCAATCCAGACCAGCGAGGCGTTGTCATCACTTGCCTGGTAACCCTGGGTGCTCTAACTGCTCTGTGGCTATGACACAGCCTGGACACCATCAGCAAGCAGACAAGCATGCAGCTCCTTGACTGTCTGTGTGCTATGCGCCCCAGTTCAGCGCTCTGACCCCAGCAACCTCCTACAACATGACAGCCTCATTCTAATCTCTATTACTCAGTTACCTTATGCAGAGGTGACTCCCACCACACTCCCAGTCCTGAATTTCTCCAAAACCACACCCCATGAAGTGTCCCTCCTTCTCCTGGAACAGTCAGAGAAATAATAACATTCACCTGCTCCTCTAAAGAAACAAAACACATCACAGCTCATTCACTTAATGGGGGTAAGTGCATCCTTCCCTGGGTGGAAAAGTTTGCTTTCTTAATAACCGTGTCCAAATGTGGGGCAAAGAGTGGAAGACATAATGGAGCATTTAGACCTCTGAAAATCATGGGCAGAGGGTGCAGACTAACACTGAGGAGTGTTTTATTAAATGTAGATGGAATAAATGGGCAAAAAGGTGTTACCATAACTCAGTCACTCTCCAAGGTTAAACAGTGTTAAACCAGATTTGAGGTTTGGTCTACAGAGGCCTGAGCTTGCTTAGTATCATGGCAAACACACCATTGAAAATCCTTTCAACCTTTTATTAAAGATACAGAAACATCTCTTGTTCCCTTCAGCTGGAGAGAGGTTTTAGATGGAAGATACCCTGTTTGACAACCTCTTAGGTGATGTTAAAGAAGGCAATAACTGTCCTTCTGAGGAAGAGAGAAGTGAGTTCAGATGGGTTGGAGCTGTTGTCATTGCTGTTGTTAAAGTCCGATCCCATTTCCTGAACAGACAAAATAAGACAAAAACACACAAAAACTGCAAAGATAGAAAAATGCAGCTTCACTCACCTGCGGTCTCTCTGCTGGAAAAACACCAGCACACCACACATTCTTATCAGCCACTCCGAGACCTGGCAAACTTGTACCAGGATCAGGCTATGTAAGGCAGTGCTTTTAGCTGCCTCTTTCTGATTCCAGCCATCTCACAACAGTGTTGCAAAAAATGCAGCCTTGACCAACTAAGCCTAACTCATATTAAACAGAATAAAAAAGAGAGGGAGGAGAAATAAGGTGTGGGGGGGAGGGACATGGAAGGAAGGTGAGACAGGCTTGAAAAAGTCAGATACCCAGTGGTGGCTGGATTCAGTAGAGGTGGCAATATCATCTGGGTCTCTTTCCCTGGTTGGTCCGGTCTCCAAGGTCCTAGGAGATTGTGAGGGTGGCAGCCAGGCTAGTGAAGCCCACAAAGGGCATGGTGGATATAATAGCCCATCGCCTCAATATTTTGTCCACTAATTAGGCCTAGTTTCTGACACACCAATTTTAGTTCATAGATTTCTGGTTCCACACTTCTCTCGTTCGCCAGGTATTATCTTAATGGCGCCCTTTACCAGGAGGCCTTGTTGTTTGGACTAATTCAGACTGTCTCCTTTTCAGACCTTTCTCCAGGAGCATTAGCTGTTATAGGTTATGATGGTGTCTTATGAACTTTACCTAATTTTTACATGTGAGCTCACAATAAGGTAAATGTGTAGGCCCAGTTGTTACAATGGGGACAACTGCCTTTCTAGTCCCACAGCAGATGTTGCCCCTGGGCTTGTGTTCTTGAGATAAGCAGGTGCTTAGGAACTTAAGAACAATCATACTGGGTCAGTCCAATGGTCCATCTAGCTCCATATCCTGTCTCCACCAGTGATCTTCACGGTGAGGGTACAGAACAGGACAATTTTGAAGTGATCCATCACTGTCTTTTCCTCCCGGCTTCTGACACTCAGAGGTTTAGTGTTCCCCCCCAGCATCAGGTCACATTCCTAACAGTCTTGGCTAATTGATGGTCCAGTCCTCCAGGAGCTTATCTAATTCGTTTTTGAACCCAGGTATGTTTGGCCTTCACAGCATCCTGTGGCAATGAGTTCCACAGGTTAATTGTGCAGTCTGTGGAAAAAGTATTTTCTCATCTTTGTATTAAACTTGCCATCTATTAAATTCATCTGGTGATCCCTGGTTGTGTTGTGGGGAAAGGGTTAATAACACTTCTCTATTCACTTTTTCCATACCATTCATGATTTTATAGACCTCTATCCTGTCCCCCCTTAATCATCTTTTTTCTAAGATGAAGAGCCCTGATTTCTTTAGTTTCTCCTTGTCTAGAAGCCATTCCATACCATTGACCATCTTTGTTACCCTTCTCTAAATCTTTTCCAGTTTCTACTGTCTCCTTTTTGAGATGAGGTGACCAGAACTAGATACAGTATTCAAGGTGTGGATATGTCACGGATTTATATAGTAGCATTATGAAAGTTGATGTCTTATTTTCTATCCTTTTCCTAATAATGCCTAATAATCTGTTAGCCTTTTTGACAGCTGTTGTCCATTGAACTGAAGTTTTAAAGAATTATCCCCAATGACTCCAAGATCTTTTTCTTCAGCAGTGATAGCTAATTTAGACCCCATCATTTTGCACGTGTAGTTGGAATTATTTTTTCAATGTGCATTGCTTTGCACTTATCCACATTGAATTTCATCTGCCATTTTGTTGCCCAGTCATCTTTGGAATTAGCTATTTTGAATAATTTTTCAGCTGCAAACTTGGCCATTTCACTCTTCACTCACTTTTCCAGATCATTAATGAATATGTTAACCAGCATAGATCCTTGGAAGATCCCTGCTATTTACCTCTCTGCATTGTGTAAATTGATTATTTATTTTTATGCTTAGTTTCCTATCTTTTAACCAGTTACTGACTCATAAGAGCACCTTCTCTCTTATCCTATGGATACTTATTTTCCTTCAGAGCCATTGGTGAGGGATCTTGTCAAAGGCTTTCTGAAAATCCAAGTGCACTTTATCGACCAGATCACCCTTATCCACATGCTTGTTCACACCCACAAAGAATTCTAATAGCTTGGTGAGGCATGACTTTCCTTTACAAAAGCTGTGTTGACTTTTCTCTAACAAATCCTGTTCATCTATGTGTCTGATAAGTCTGTTGTTTACCACAGTTTTTACCAATTTGCCTGGCACTGAAGTTAGGCTTACTGGCCTGTAATTTCCAGGATCGCCTCTGGAGCCCTTCTTAAAAGTTGCCAGTACATTACCTACCTTCCATTCATCTGGTACAGAGGGTTGTTTCATCAATAGGTTACATATCACAGTTAGTTACATACTGCTCTTGTTGTTGCTGTTTGCTGCTATATGCCCAGACTTCAGCCGTGGGTACCCACTCTCCATTGATATGTAGTCCAAGTCACAATCTAGCCTTCAAAGCTGACTAAGGCAGGGATCATCTCACTAACTAACAGTGCTATCTGAACTCCACAGGTGGGGATAGCCACATATTAACTCAGACCCACAGACTGAGAGGCAGTGGGGGGGAGGGAGGTGTGTGCACACACACGTCCATAGTACCATACATTTAGCAAAAGATCATGTAAACCCCAGAAAATGTATAGAATGGGAAATCAGAGGGGGGGGATTTCTCTGGCTCTCCCATATAAATAAATCACTGCTGAAAAGAATGAACTGTAGTTGAGACTGGACCCTTCTCATTATTGGCTGAAGCGAAGAGGGAAGATAAAGACTCTGAAAATGTGCCTTTAAGCCATGAGGCCACCTTTCTTTGTATACATGCTCAAAAACAAGACTATACAGGGAACATTACAGCATATGAAATTCTTTTTTTTTTCTTTTTTAAGTGACTGGTTAAATCCAAGGAAAAGGGGGGGAAATCCTTAAATTCTGATCCTGTCTGACAGGTGGCTTACTTCTGATCCCACCTCCTAATCCTCTGAGTCCTGTTGTATTCAAAACTGTTCTAGTCTATTTTAAGCAGGAGTTAGTCTATATGGAAAGATTTATTAATTAAGAAGGGACACATACTTCTGGCAAACACAATCATTTTTTTAAGAACTGCAGCGAATTCAAGACTGGAATTTTTATTTGTTGAAGTACAGGGGATGTTGGAAGGCTTATCCATTTACACAGACTTGCCGGAGCAGTGGTTTGGGTCGGGGAGTTTTTATTAGCCTTAAGTGACACGTGTTTAACTGTGTGCATATGTTATGCATATATAATTATTTTTCTGTCCTTCAGAATGTCTTCAAGTATTTCTAAGATGCCTATTACCAATGTAGCTAAAGCAGAGATCACAATAATGCATTTTCATAAACTGGAAGGAAATTACATTCGGAGAGGATGCAATGATGTGTATTACTCTGTAGTGCCACCTAATGGTGATGGTGCATGAGACGGCATTGAGTAAAGATGACTGACTGATTGGAAGTTTGTCTTTGAACGTCTCGTGTGGTGTAAAAATCAGGTCTAATGGTTGAGGGCCGGTTCTGCACAAGTAGCCCCTACTCGTGTAAATAGTGCCATTGACATCCATGGGGCAAGATCTACTTATGTGAGTTAGCATTTACAGGATCAGTCCTTCTACCAGCAGGTCTATGTAATTCCATTGCTAAGTGACAGTAGGCAATAGTGAACCTGTTGCAGAGGAAGCATAAGCAAAGCAGCAGCCACCCCAGGCATTTAGCATAAGCACAATAAGTAACCTAGTAAATCAACAATAACAATAAATTATTGCTATCCCGTACTTCCCAAAGGCTACCCCCTGCCTCCATCAGGATTGGGGGCCCCACCGTGCTAGGAGCTACATACATCCACAGGAGGATGCTATCCCCCCTCCAAAGAGCCTGCTGTCTACTTAAAGAGAAAAAGCAACAAGCAAATGTCATGAGCCATAGGAAGGAAAAGGGGAACATGAGTAACATAATGTGGTTCCATAGACTAACAGCACAGGCAACTTGGTGCTCCTTTCACATCCCTTCCCTTCCTAGAAAAAGTGCCCCTGGGCTCACAGTGTATTGTTTGTACTATTTCATTTATGTGTTTGTTTGCCTTTCCCGTCTATGGAACTGCCCCATCAGCCTTTCTTCTTAGCATTACTGCCTGTAACAAATGAAGATAAACTCTTTCACAGCTACCTCAGAGGACAGGCTCTTTCACCTTTTCCCTGCTATCCCTGACCCTGGTGTGGCTGGGAGGTCACCAGACCCCCACGTGCTCTCTGCTCTCTCTATTGGGGCCCTGCTGGATTCAGGTGCAAGCAGGCAGAATGTCTGTTCACCTATTAAGAAGCTCACATGTTGATGGATTTGTGGCAAAGCTGCCTGTTATCCAAACTCCTGTTCAGTTTTTCCATATCTTGCCACATCTCCCTCACCCAAGGGTCATTCTTCCAACCCCACAAACAAATTGCTACCTGTGGTGCTCCCAAGGCTGGCCATGATGCTACTTGCACCATTATTAATACTGGAAACCATTTCTGTGCAGCACTTTCCAAATTTCCAAGGTCATCTTTGCAAGAAACAAATGTATATGTTAGGGGGACATTTTTGGGACTAAGCCCTGGCATCCCTTTTTGTTCATAAATCCGCCATTCAAAACACAACACTCCTTGCAATAAGGAAGTTACTCCTGAGGTGAAAAGGTAAAGTTTTATTATCACATTCTGCCATTATGAGGACAATGAGCCCTGTCAGAAACAATCTGAAGCAAATGATTTTTGGCTCATTGTCAATGCTCAGATGCCTAAGGAGACATTGCACAAACAGAAAGAGGTGTACTAACATTGCTGAAGGTAACAGTTCATAAGCCCTTTTTTCATTGCTAGTTGAGCATGAATAAAAAAACCACTTTGCGTGCATTTTTGTGACAGATTTATTTTGTTCCCCCCGCCTCCTCATTCAGTGGCCTGAGGTTGTTAAAATAAAGATAAACATTTTATGCAGTGCTCTGCTTGTTGAGTAAAGACTGTGTTGTTGTTACTGCCTAATAGGCAAGATCAACAAGCAAGGTCAAAAATATTGTAGGTAGGGTATAGCTGTCTTTACATCCAGTGTCATGAGTTAGCAGGTTATCCAGCCCCTGGGAAAGAAGTTGAAATGTGGTCTGTGTCAACACCATTCTGATTCTGAAATGCTACAGTCATTCAGTGGATTGCAGAAAGATCTGTTTAAGGTTTGGGAGTTATCCGTATTCAACATCAGTTACATTAAGCAAACACTACATTTCTTTTAAACAAAGCAAACTCCTAAAGTCTTCAGTTTCTTTGCAAACTGAGCTCTGCCTTCTTCCTATCACTCTTTCCATCCTCAGGACATTTTTGTTTGACAGCATAGACCTGTCAGAAGAACTGATAATGAATATTCATTGCAAAGAGCTCTACTCTGAAACCTTTGGGCCAGATATTATATAGTGCTAAGTGCCCTCCACTCCTATTGATTTCAACCAGGAGCTAAAGGTACTTAGAACCTCACAGGTGCTCATTACTTAATAGACACAGACCTTAATTCATCACAATAGGCAAGGCCATTTCAAAGGACTTCAGATGTTTGTCTCCTGTCATAGTGCCCGTTGAGGGTCCATTACAAGAGAATTTAACTCATCTTCTGGATTGCTCTTCCAATGGTTCCCTCTCTCCCCCTATGATTCATAATTCCACCAAAGGTAGGTCTGCACTGGGGAGGAGAGAGCACCCTAATAAATACTTGTATGGTTGCACAATTTTTATTCTAATATTTTTCGGCAATCTTGTGACAGATCTCTGTTACCAATCTGCCGAAGGTCTCAGGTGATCAGTCTGAGACCGCAGGACCGTCCGCAGGGGAGATACAGGAACACACCAAGTGACTAAATTTTAAAGCTTTATTAATAAAATAATGAAATAACAAAATAACAGTGGTGAGTGCTGGGACTCCTCCCATATCACTCAAAGGAAGGAAAAAGTGTTAGTGCCTGAGCCCTAACCCACGTTCATACTCACGCACACACAACCCAACGGTTGCCAAGCCTGGATGTAGTGTCAGCAGAAGAATGGGGAGGTGTAGACAGGAATTCTGTCCTGTGCACAGGTTGTCTGAGGTCTGCTGCAGATCTTCAACTTGCTTCCGCTCTCAGGAGGGTTCTTAAGCCTGGGGTCTCTTGGGGGTGTCTCCTTCAGAGACCTTTGTTCCCCATGTTCAGGGTACCAGTCCAGACTAGCCTTTCATGGCTTCTCAGCTTTCCCCAAAACAACCAGCTTCAAGGCCATGAGACAGTCATGTTTTTCCTTGCTGGCATTCACTCCTTTTTACAGCTCCTGCAATTCCTGTACTGTGAATTTTCTTTTTCACAGCAGGGAAGGGTTGAAATCTTGGTCCTCCTCTTCCTTGGCAGGTTGCAGAGAATCTGTTGTGAGCAGTGACCTTGGGCTGGGGCCAGCATCTTATCTTTGGACTGAGCTAGCTGAAGTGTCCACTTAACCCGTTCTTTTCCCCCCTTGGCCTCCTGAAACCTGCAAAGGAACCTTTCATTCCACTCTCATACCTTTAACCCTTCCCAGAACACTTTGCAATACCTGCAACAACGTTAGCAACATACAATGCTGATTTGCTTCCCTAGGGGACTTGCGAGAGGGGGCCATTGGGGTGTGACAAGCTGATTGTAGTGGATCATTTCCATTTTTGTAGCCTTAGACTCGCCTCAGTAAAGACAGGTTACAGAAAATTACATTAAAATGATGCCAGGATTTGAACTCAAGCCTGCTTTATCCACAAGGATAATCTCTGCCTTGGTAACAGCCATTAGAAGTATTGGGCCAGATTCACTCCAGGAATTCCTCTGCTGAGCTGCAAGGTCTGCAGACTTGGGACAGAACTGCTGCCCATCACAACCTGGGGTAGATCAGACTTTGCCCAACCATCCCCACCCATGAAAGCTTCAGGGAAAACTGTGTGAGGAGATTCTTGTTAGGTTTTTCTGCTCCTCCCCTTGAGTGCTTTCCAGCTCAAAGGACTTGTCCTCACCTTCAAAGTTCTACATAACTCAGCTCTTCAGTTACCTGTCCAGCTTTATCTCTCACCCAGCACTCCTGCCTCCCCATCCTTCCACTCTGCCAACAACACTAACCCTTGAATACACTTCCGTCTGCTTCTCCCACAACAATCTTCACATTTTTGTTCATACTGCCTCCTACGCAGGATGCGGCTTCCCCGAAACAGTCAGAATGGCCACTATCCTCTCCTTCAAATCCCTACTCAAGAATCACTTCTGTCGTAACATCTGTGAGATATTGATCAACTAATAATGGAAAGGTTGAATATAGATGAAGTGGGTTTTTTTTAAATATATTCCCCCTCAGCTCTTCAGGGTTATAAATTCGTTGGGGACTGGTATTGTATCTTATCTGTATGGGACTGTATCTAGCACATTGTGAGTGCTACAGGAATGCCACTCAATAATAATATTTCATAGCAGAAAATGACCTGGGTCCATGTGAGTTTTTGTGTGAGATAGTTAGTGATAGGTTTATGCAAAACCATGACAAGAATAAACTTTGTGCTTGATAGGGGTAGGATGACTACCGACATTTCCTCTCCGGGGTTGTCCGGTAGAGATAATTACCGTAACCAGAGCTGGCCTGTGGATCCCATGAATTGGGCAGCCTCATAAAAGTCCTGCGAATGCAAAGGTGACTCTCCACTTTTGTTTTATAAATATTAGGTGCCTGACCCTAAAGCCCATTGAAGTCAACAGGAGGTTTTTCATGGACTTCAACAGACTTGGAGCAGGCCCTAAGTTTCTAGCCCTTTTTCTTGGGACTATTACCTCAGCCCATAACCAGTTTTTTTAAGAAGCAGATGGGCTCCCGTCCTGCAGCAGGAAACCAGGGGGGACTTAAATATTTCCTGTATAAATGAGTCTCATCAATTCTATGGTGCATCTCACAGAAAAATCTTCTCTTCCCATAATCCTGAGATTGGCATTGTGTAACAGTGATTGGTATGAATTAGGGTTACTTTGGAGGCAGTGACAAAATTGTTTTGCAAGTCGGCTCAAAACCAACTGTGATAACAGAGTTCTCTTTCTCTTTTGATGATCAGTAAAACAACAATTGATCACTAAGGCCACATTTAACATTAATAGCCACATAATCAATACATGTGTGTGCCGTGGTTGTTAATCCTCCGTAAATATGTTTGGAAGAACTATGTGTATTGTAGCCTATTAAATCCCGTTCTCCATCTTGAACAGTCTTGTAGTTAGGGTGACTGCGTCTCTTTCCTGTATCCTCCTCCCTTAAAGAGGAAACGATTGATTATGTACTTTCACTTCTGAGAGACTGTTGGACATGCACCATGGACTCTCCAGACCAGTGAAGCCTGTTTGCATTTGCAGTGACAGGGCAATAGTGTAGAGCATAACTTTGTGGTAACTTGAGAGCACAGTAACCGTCCAGATGTGGAAGAGTTCAGCAGGACTGTCATTCCTCTCCTTGAATGAGCACTCTTAATATAAATGGGAAGCACTTGTCCAGCACTTCCAAATGGGGTTTATGTTTTGGCCAGTCACAACATGGAATGTTTAATGCTTGTGATTATACTTCCTGCAAGTGCTCATTAGTTAGATGGTTGAAATCAGGAAGAATCAGTTTAACCACACTGCATTCCCTCTTTAAAAAGATCCAGCAGAGTTCTTTAAAAGAAATACAACCCAGCACTCTGTGATAATCCCGCTTTGAATCTTCCAGAATAAGGTTGGTTTCTTTTAGGAAAAAGGGGAAAAGCCAGATTTCTCAGAGAAGGATCAGATACTAGGGCCAAACAATTTTCATGAGATAAACCACAATATAAACAGGATCCATCTGATGTTATTTCCTGTTCAGATGTTACTGCACACAGCTAACACTCATTGAAGCAAATTGCTGTGCTCTGATGGTTTTTATTTTCTGAGCAGTGGAGTTTTGATTGTCAAACAATTTATCCCCAGTTACACCTTTGTTATAGAAAATTCTCCTTTCTTTTCTTCTAATTGTTTTTATGACACTGCTTGTGTAATAGTTAGTCATAATGTACTGTATAACAAACTTCAATAGCAAAAAGCCCAGCATCTTATGAATGCCACTGTGGTAACTGTGCATATGTTTAATGCACCAATGAGTTTGATTAGTTTTTCCTTAGTATTTCATGAGTAAACTGTGGTGCTTTTCACATAACTCAACTCCTCAGGCTATGAGAAGCTGAAAGCCTTACGAATTCAAAGATCTTACACTTACAGCATTCAGCATGTATAAATCTGCCAAATGAAGAGCTGCTTATATCCCAATCCAACTCCCATTTAAGTTTTTCAATTGCCTTCAATGGAGAGAGAATTAACCCTGAGTGTCTTCAAAGCAAAGTGAAACCACTCCATTAAAAACTTCAGGGTCTTGGCTGATATTGCCCTACATCCCTGATTTCTGAAGCCAATCCAGGGCTCCCCACACTGCATTACTAGCATACACCACAGATCAGTGAATCAAGTTGCAATGATGAAACAAGCTTCTGGGGCTGGATCAAATTAGTCAGTTGAACTCAGACAAGAGTTGAGTCTGAGGGTGTCATTTCCATCAAGAGCCTCTTGAGTGGATGCCACCCCTCCAAAATGCTGTATTTGAAGCAGGCATTTGTTAGGCACCTGTTGAGAAGGTAAGCCCTTGAGATTCACTCACTGTACTTAAGAGAAGAACTTGGGATATACTCAGAAAACTCGGAGTATGATTTCTTCTCCAAGGAGTTATCCTATTAAATGACTTCACACTCTGAAATGAACTCTCCCACTTTGCTTATAAATTCCTGCCCCAACCAGCAGGTTTTCTTAACGTCTTTGCCTCTGGACAGTCCCCAATCTGTATTCCTTTTTGAAAGGATGCTGTCAAGGTAAACTTGGTTTTAATTACCTCTAGTCAATTAACTCATTCAAATGGACATCTCTTTGTAAGATGAATCTGTCACTGTTGCTTTAAACGACTCACTTTTCTTACTGCAAGTTACTGTGCTGGAGCTGCAGACCTGGATGCTTCAAGCTCCACTTCTCGCTTCTCATTTCTTTGAGTGACAGTTTGGTTCCAGGTCTGTTCCTGAAGCAGCACAACTATGTGCTTTCCCTTGCATAGGACATGTGGCAAAGCCTCCGTTAAAGCTTGTGAGCAATCTGAACCAAAAGTGTCAATAAAAGTTATCACATGTCCACTCATGGTATATTGTGTACACCATAATGTGACATGAGAATCCAAAAGAAATCTCGTCACAGTTCCTTGTGCCTTTTCAGGCCACTGAAAGATGGGGTTAGTCAGCTATTGAACCTTTCCCCCATCCCCAGCTGAGAGAAGGCAGTTGTGGAAAAGCAGGAAGGAAATTCTAACAATTCTTTTTTTTGGGGGGGGGGGGGATAAACTAGTGTCTTCACATTGGTTTCGTCTAGAGGGATTTGTTAAAAAAATAATAAATTAGCAACGGCTTTCTCTGACAGACAAGATATGATGAAAACAGCTGGGAATGAAATGGAATCTTGGTAAATTTAATGTTTTTAGATATAGAGAAAGAAACCGTTCCTTTGTCTCAAGTGCAGAAAAGTTCCTTCATCTGATGAACGTTTAATCCATGCAGATGGTCTGAAGCCACAGCATTTTGTTTTACTTTTTTTTTTTTTTTTTTTTGCCAGCATCTGTTGAAAAGTTTTCATCGCTGCTTATGCTGAAGAGTGGACAGGGAACAATTTCAGTTAAAAACTTCTCAAGGATAACAAGCCGGTTAATAGCTTATACTCTCTTTAAGTGGGCAAAGTACATTTATCCATGACAGTTTTCTTTCACTGGAATCAAGAGCCATTATCAAATGTGACAGGGAAGAATCAATGGAATTCAGTGAACAAAGGTCCTCTACAATGGAAACACTTTAGTTCTGGAAAATGTCTAGGGTGTTTCTTGCTTCATAGAGGCCACACAGTGGTGAAGCTCACAGTAAGATTCTTTTCTCCAATTAATACTTGATTCCCATCACAAGTTTCAAGTAACCCCTTGAAATAAGTTAAAGATTTGCACATTTTAAGGAAAATAACTGGACAGGTGTGATTGTATTAATAAATTATGTTAAAGGGGCGCTGCTGTGTTCTTTAACCTGGGTTGAGAGACAAGTATTAAAGTATTTTGTTTTATAACTTGGTCAATATATTATTTTATTAGTTAGTCCAATGTAACGTAACTGCTGCTGAGAAATATTCACGCAGACCCCTTCCCTTTCCAGCCCCTCTTGACTGGGTCGTGTCATATTTCATATTCTGTTGAGGGGTTTGTTTTCTACCCAAACCCACTGAATATATTTTATGACAGCAATAAAACAAAGTGGCTCTGTGGTTAGAACAGCTGAGTTCAGCAAGTGAGGTTAAAAATTGGACAGAAGGAAAGTGTTTACACTGCTACCATCAGTGCGAGGAGTCTAGATAAAACTGTTTGACAGGTCAGTTACCCTCTCTGGCAAATAGCTTTATTATACGTGGGAAGCCTGTGATAGGCTTACAGAAGCTGGATGCTGTGCTGTATATCCACATAGTCATTTGGTATTTGTCATCGTAATAAGAAAATCACAGCAGAGTCATGAGCGGGAGGTAGTATGTAAATAATGTTACATTTCAGACATTCAAGCTAGGAGTGTCTAGGGAAGAAGCAGCTGAGGAAAGGACCAAACTGTTCTTTTTGTGGCTGGAGGTTCAAATCATTTGCATTAGTGAAATGGAACTGCTGTGTGATTTCATGGTCCTGTTGGCCTACAAAACTTGAGATGTATTGAATGCTTCAGTAGAATTTGGGCTTTCCAAATGTGATGGTAATAGTTCTATCTGCTAGATCCATTGTCAAGAGTAACCCGATGATTATCCATAAAATATTTCAGCATTAAGCATTGTGCAAAATGTATCTAAATGTGGGAGAGTTTTTCTAAGTGAATAACTTTGTTTGCTATATGCTTAATATGACAGGCATAAGACAGGTCTCTAAAAACAGCTTTAAAAAGTTGCTCTGGCTCAGTGGTTGTATTGGATATGTACACTATGGAATGGACCTGCCGTGCCATGGTATTTAGTGTATGACAAACAAGAACACAGCAGGACCAATTCAATACACATTGTAGTACTTGGAATGGGTACAGTAGATATGCTAAAAAAAAAAAAACTAGCAGAGATGAGCTAATCCAGCAGTGCCTGGATCCATGTGCTACCAGGCTTAAAATTAAAGGTTTGAGTTTTTATCTAAACTCCAATAGCTGTCTAAATCTGAAATTGACATAAGATCCCAGCTGTATTATTGTACCATTAATATAGTGTCTATTGTTCTCATGAAATTCCTGCTACCTCCCTACTGGCACATTTCCTTCCCTCGGGATCCCTGTTCAATTATGCTACCCTCTGGGATAGGGGCCCTTGGGATTCCAAACCCTTCCTGGGCACCCTAAGTGGACATCAGCTATTCACTTCTCCTTCCACTGCTCTCTCTTTAGGTGTGGGCTGCCAGGTCAGGCCATCACCCTGCCAATCCAATGGGAGATCCTTCTGGGTTGGTAACTGCTCTTATCCCCACACCAACTAGGCAAGGAATGTTCCTCGCTGCTGGAGTGGTCATGAATCAAATGTTTGTGCACTCCCCAAACTTAGCCCCTTGTCAGAAGAGGGTCAGGCTCCCTACTCCCTGCACAGGGCAGGAGGGGAAACAAAGACACAGAGCAGTGAAGTGAGTTGTCCAAGGTCACCTGGAAGGTCAGTGCCAAAGCCAGGAATTGCAGAAGTGACAAAGAGTCCTGTGACACCTTAAAGACTAACTAAAGTATTGAAGCATAAGCTTTCGTGGGCTAATACCCACTTCATGGGATGCATGCAGTGGCCAGGAATAGAATCCAGACCTTGTGACTTCCAGTGTAGTTCTCTATCCACTAAGCCATGCTGCCCCCATCTCCACCTCTTATTCGTTTTCCTACCCACTTGACATCTTCAGGAAATGGCTTCTTAACTTGCTACTTAGGTCCTAGTTGGACTCTCCTGGGAGTCAGCTGGTAGGGCAGGGAGGGAATTATTTGTACAAGATATAAAAGGCTCCAGGTATGTTAAGACAAATTATTACATCCGTTTAATCAGTATTTAGAGACGAGTTTACCTCTGAGCTTATCATGGTTAATTTAAAATTAAAACATGCCACTGTTGTGCAGAGAGAGGCATTTAATCCATTTAATGGCTCCAGTGACACTGATATACCGCTTGTTTCACTCTCGTGGTTCATGGATCTTTTGATGGAATCACCTCCTTCTAGAGTGCATCACTGGATTACATTAGCCCCTTATGTTATGGCAACTGGAACACTTAGGGTGAAATTTATTTTTTCCCTAACTTGACATAAGCATGGAAAATAAACACGATCTGTTTACAAATTCAGGTCCCAGTCCTGTAGACACCTATATGCGTGAGTAACTTTATTCGCATAAATTGTCCCATTGACTTTAATGATACTACTCACATGTGCAAAGTTATTTGTGCGTGGGTGTGTGTATGTGTGTGTGTATGTTTGTGTTTGAAAGAACAGGCCCTCCATGATGTCATCTGAAGCATTATTTATTCTAAAGCCATCATTCATGCTAACGTTAGTATTGCCTAATGACTCTCATTAATCTGGTGTTTGTATAGTTTTGATCTACATATCAAAGCATCTGGCCAGTTTAGGTTTTGTTTCTTTTAATCAGTCGCTAACTACTTAATGCTACAGGATGCAGTGTCTGGTTTTCAGTGTTTCCTACAAGCATATGAAGCCAGCTCATCCCTGGTGTAATGGCATTAGTCACTGGAGCTACACCAGGGATGATGTGAACCCACTGTCTTTCAGGGTGTATAACACAGATGAGTAAAGGTGCAGACAGTGAGTGAACAATATCATCCTATGAATCCTTTCATCAGTGTTAAGGACTCTCTTTTGGCTTGTCATTTTGGTAAACCAAGGGCATTTTGAAAAGAGATTGGGGTCTACATTTGCGCATGACATTTTTTGTGTGTGCAATGATTTCAACGCACAGTTGCTCCCTGAATTCAGTAGTGGAATTTAGCCATTTAGCTACCTGACTGGCTGCAAACCTGATATGGTGCAGTTCAGCTCTCTGCAGAGGGCCCCTGTGTACCACATCATTCCTATGGAAGCCTTCTTTTGAAGACTTAGGTGGGATTACGTATGAGGCATGAGTCTTGTGTGGTGCCCCTGCGTGCACTTTAAGGTAAGTTCTGCTGTTTGCACATCCACCAAACTGCAGGAACACATTTAGACTCTATTTTTGAAAAATCAGTCCTTAACATTGTTTGAACATTCTAGTTCACAATTTTATTTCCTCCAGGAATATGAGCATCCGTGCAAGAGATCTTGGGAGCTCCCCAATCTGTCATTCAGAGAGTGTCAATGCATCACCTCTGGTGAGTGTGTTGTAGTTTCCCCCCGCCACAGCCCTCTCTATCCCCAGAAGCTATAGACCCACCTAGGAAGCCTGAACTCCTTACCTCAATCCATAGCAACTCGTGTTTTCAGCTCTGGAGGTCTCCAGTCTAGTTGCTTTGTTGTCAGCTATAATGGTACCCGTCACAAATGTGCAACTATAAAAATGAGTGTTTGCTTTGAAGAACTGTAAATAACCAGCATGTAGAATACCTGCAGTTTCACTGGTAGAATCAGTATTCCAAGAGCCTGATCCAAAGATTACTGAAGTCAGTGGAACACTTCCATTGAATTTAATAAACTTTAGATGAAGCCCTGAAGGAGCTCTGACTGTGATAATACAGAGGTGACTATTAAAAAGCATAATGGACGATAATGGACGGATACCTTGGGCAAATTATTAAATTTGAAAACCAAAGCCATTTTTGAGTCATCAAGGAGATAAAAAGAATCAGATGAAAATAAACTTCTAGTTTCATCTTTTTTTGTTCTCTTCAAAAGAACTAAATTGATTTCTGGAGGTTTTGAAATAAAACTCCTAGGGCAGGGGTCTCAAACATGCGGCCCGGGGGCCACATGTGGCCCGCAAAGCCCTTCCCTGCGGCCCGCCAAGCTTCCTGGCGCCCCCCCTCTCCCCCCCGGCCCCCCCATAGCAGTTTGCGGGAGGGAGGGGCCAGAAGTGGAGGCTTCTCTGCTGCCTGGCTGGGCCGCGCGTGTTTCTAGCTCTGGACTTCCTAGATTGCTCTTGCTTTGTTTGCCAAACAGCTGTTGGTGGTGCCTAGCGCTTTCCAGGAGGGAATGGGGAGCTGCGTGCTCAGAGGAGGAGGTGGGGCAGGGGTGGGACCTCTTGGAAGGGGTGGAGTGGGGGCGGAGCCGGGGCAGCGAGGGCAGGGTGTGTGTCAGTGGTGTGGCCCTCGGGCTAGTGCACTAGTCCTCATGGAAGGGGTGGAGTGAGGGCAGAGCCGGGGCAGCGAGGGCAGGGTGTGTGTCAGTGGTGCGGCCCTCGGGCTAGTGCACTAGTCCTCATGGAAGGGGTGGAGTGGGGGCAGAGCCGGGGCAGCGAGGGTATGTGTGTGTGTCAGTGGTGTGGCCCTCGGGCCAGTGCAGTAGTCCTCATGCGGCCCTCATGGTCATTTGAGTTTGAGACCCCTGTCCTAGGGTGTAGGAGTCTGAGTCCAGGATAGATGTTTCTTATTTGATTAGACACCACTGGAAAATGGCCTTTAATTCCTGCTTAGAAGTTAATCTGAAAACTATCATTCTTATGAATTTATCCCCAATCTGCTAGGAATAATTTCCTCTTTATATTCCTATACAAAGACTATATACTTCATACAACAATTTGCTAGGATGCTGCCTGTGAACAATGGGTGGATATGTCTGTCTAGTAATAGAACCATGTTACTTCATTAGAAAATATATATAAAAGATAAATAGTAAAGGTGAATCCAGTCTAGGTGAATCCAGGTGAATCCAGTCTAGGTGAATCCAGTCTAAGTGAATCCAGTCTTATCCCAGCACTTAACCATCCAAAAAGTAGCAATTCAGCCACTTCCCTAGGGGTATGGCCTCACTGCAGAGCTAACATGGGTGCTAATCACCCAAGTCTGAGCACCCAGGTTAACCTAGCCTAGAGGTGAGTGGCCACCTTGCATAGCCCAGCGCCAAGTTACTGCACCCTCGCTGGTGTTGGACTAACCTGTGTGTGTTACTAGGACTTCTGGGGGCATAGCCCCCTGTTCTTCATGCTACAGTAAACTGAACTGCTCTGTGATTCTTTCCCAGTGAATTGTGGGAGAACTTGCTTGTCCTTCTGGGCCCATGGAGGTAAACATGGAGGATTATCAGCATTCCATCCTATTGCAAAGTGGGGGGCGGGGGGGGAGGGGTTTACCACTGCTAATGAAAGCAGCACCCAAGATCTAGCCTATATTCCCAGCCATGCCAGTTAGCGCCAGCTGAAAGCACCATCGAACTCATGGTAGAGGTTTCTGTGTGTGGACAGATAGGTACAAAACCTGAGTAAGAGCCTGAGTGAACTCTGCAATGAAGACATGCCCTAAAGCAACTGCCTCTGTTGAACTCTCCTGCACAAGTTCAAACACTTATTGAAGTAAATACAGGGCTCCATGTTAATTTAAAATTGTTGACTGTAACAGAGGTGTATTAACAACACTAAAGGCCTGATCCTGAGAGATACTGAGTGCCAGCACCAAGCACTTGGAATTGTGAGTGCTCGGCATTTCTTGAGGTCAGCCCATCAGACTTTTCAATGGACTGAACTAGACGAATGAGCAAAATGCTTCCTATTTGACTTCCCCATGAAAAGGGTGAATCCTGTTTTCTTCAGGCCGCCAGATAAGGCATTTCAAACTGTCCATGAAGGACTAGCATAAACATAAGACTTTTTAAAAAGTGTATTCTTGTCACATAAAGTGAGAGCTGCATATGAATTTGATAGCTTAGTATGAAAAGATGTCTTCAGTCCATTTTTAAACCACTCTTTACATATGATCTCTTTATGTGCACAAAATACAGTAGTATAAAGGAAATTATAGCCAAGTTTCATTTGTTAATAAGATTTTCTACATGCCCTTATCAGAAAAGTGCACAATGGATTTAAATGTTTAGTAAATACAGTTAGCTGGGGGAAAGAATTATTTAAAGTTTGAAATAACATTGGCCTAAAATTTGGCGCACCACCACATCTTTGAAGCATATTAAAAACAGAAGGCAATCTAATTAATTATAATTATTATACTTTTAAGAGCAGAAGAGAAGCAGACTATCTCATAATGTACAGAGAACAACTTCAAACTGTTTATACAAATGCTGTGAATTCTGCTGTTTTGGTACTACAAATCCATGTCAGATGTTAATGGAAATAACATCATTTTTATGTCAAGATGGCAACCTGCCATTGTTTTAAATAACAAACATGCTTTCTCTAATTCAGTTGGACTGTGCAATGACTCGAGATGAATGTAATGTCTGCAAGATTTATGTGGGACTGTGCCAAGTGTCATTTTTGGAAAGGCTCTCATTGGTTTAAATAGAGAAACAGTAGAAACAAAAATTTTATTAGTGATCATTTATCAGGCGCAACTGACAGCTTCACCACATATAATCCTTATAGAAATTACCTCCTCAGTAATGGCATCCTTTGTTTATAAAGCAGTGGATTTATGAAGTGTTTCCAGTTGCTGGTCACCATAAAAGTAGATTGTAAAGTGCACTCATTTTCCTCAAATACAGCACGTTCCATATTAGCAAATAATTAATGAATATTTATTTCTCTATCTAAAGGCCAAATTAATACTTTCCATTATCTGAATCATAACCACTCTGGATGCCTTAGATAGGGCAACTAACAGTTCTGCAACAGAGGCAGCTAACACAATTTTGCTCTTACTGCTATTTCTGTAGCTTAAAACTGGAGAAGCATTGCAGCCAATGCAGTTCAGTGTTGCTTCTGGTCCAACAAGCAAGCATAAGTATGATTAATCATTATATTAGCTCACTGCCAAATAGATGCTAATCTAAGTATCATAAATAGAGGCATGCCCAGACAAGAATCTCAGGTCCAAATACCCCTAAGCTTTGGGAGACGTTGCAGATCCAGAACTGAACTTTGCACGTAGTCCTTCTCCCTACAATAGACCAAACCAGAACCCCACATCTGACATCCCACCCCTACCCTTGGCGAAGCTGGAATCTCTTGAGTCCTCCTGTAACTATACATGCCAGCTACACTAATGCTCCAACCATGGGTCAGATGCTGTTGCGCTATCTCACGCTGAAACTAATAGGACTACTTGTGAAGCAAGGTGCTGCTCAGGGTGAGTAAGAGGCCCGTAATGAAGACTTGCTACCTAGAACCATGTTGACATATAATTTCTCTGGCCTGTGTTGACAGGTTTGAACCAGAACAGTACATGAGCTAAAAAATCTGTGTTACATCTGTGATAGCACTTGCTGGCCAATGAGAACTGTGTTGAAACATGGCTTTTGCAAAGGTGATATGAACCCTCATATCAAAAGGGACTGTGTCTTGGTAAGAACCCAGAGGCAATCTAGAATTGAGTGAAATTATTACCAGTGTCTCTGTAAAAATATTTCAGGTTCATAGTAAGTTTTAAAGTGAGAGGAACTGGAGGAGTCATTTCATGAAAGGCCGGCAGCTTTCTGGTGTAATTGTGAGCTGATCATCTTGTTCCAGCAAGACTTTATCATGAGTTAAGTCCACCGGAACTGAATGTTGATTGGTTAATTTCTCCATTTTCTAACATGATATTTCTTGCAGGAAAGCCAAACTGATTGGCTTGCATGAAGACTCCATTTTCTTTGTTAAAATAGCTCTCACTATAGAAGGCTATATCTTCCAGTGGATTGTCCACCATGTTTTCAAAATGGAAGTGAATAAAACTATTGTTCCCAGCTCTATTAAGTGCACAGCTAATGTTATAAAGAGGAAAGTGCTCAAGTCAACAGACTCTTCTTGATAATGGTTTGGTGACATGTTTGTCAAAAGCAGATATACTCCACTTAGCCTGCTGTGGAAGGGGGATGATCAATCTTTTTTTAATCTTGCATTAACTGACCTTTCTGTCTTCAAAATATACATCACTGCAAGAGCTCATGATAGCACAGACTCTCCTGTCTTTTTCGGTAAATCTGTCTTGTCTTTTGCTGTCTTAAAACCATTATTCTATGTGGGGGTCTCGCATGCATGACACAGTAGTTCTTTTTTTTGTTTAAATTGTTCGTATTCCAAGTATCCATTCACGGGACATGTATGAACAGTTCTCCAATCATATAGATGTTACTTGACAACTTTTATTTCTCCTCCCCTCCCCACCCCTTCACCCCCAAAGATTAGCTTAGAACATAATGGCAGGCCTTGCCAGCAAATAATGGATGTTCAATTGAAAATGTTTGGGTCATTTAAGTTTAGTAGCCTTATCATTGAACCTATTTTCATTACATTTGGTTTTCAGGAGGTGGCTGAACATGTGTCTGTAGTTCATGGAGTATTATACAACCCCCCTGAGTCTGGGCGTGCTAAAGCGATAGCTAGCCTGGCTTACACAGGTAGGAGGAGAGAGCTCTGTCCTGCCCCCTCCATTCCTTATCTCCACAGTCTGTGTGTGGGTATTAGGAGAATAGGTGTGTGCCTGGCTGCACAAGGGAGCTGCCTTTGGGACTCAGGTGTTGTGCTACCCATCAACAGGGCCGGTGACAGGGGGGTACTACGGGTACAGCTGTACCAGGCCCCGGACTTCAGGGGGGGCCCCTGAAGTCCGGGGCGGGCCTGGTATGCAGTTGTACCCCCTTGTCGCTGGGCCTGTGAGCAAGGCACGGCTCGGGCAGCCGCTGCAGCGCTCACCAGCCCCCCTCTCCCTGCCCCCAGCAGCCTCCCCCTGCCCCCCTTTACTTCTCCCAGCTGGGCCACGCGGCCAAAGCGCATGCGGGGGTTGGGCCCCGCGGGCGGCAGGAGACCGGCCGGGGGGGGAGCCACGGGCAGCGGGAGACCGGCAGGGGGGGGCCCCCGCGGGCGGCGGGAGACCGGCGGGGGGGCCCCCGCGGGCGGCAGGAGACCGGCCGGGGGGGGGGCGGCCACGGGCGGTGGAACACCGGGGGGGGGCCGCACGATCTGCATACGGGGCCCCAAAATTCCTGTCGCCGGCCCTGCCCATCAACAGGATCTCATTTGCTTAAAAAGGCCTTTTTTCATTATGAAGTTTGCTTGCTGATGGGAGTGAAAACATATATAAAAGTAACCATCTAGAGATGGTTTTAATAGCATAGTTACAATAACCAGTCTGCTGAGATGAGGATTTTCTACCACCCAAGTCAGATGCATTGGGAATGCCAGAACTGAATTTCATGATGCCAACTAGTGTTTAAACATACAATGCCAAGAAATGTAACATTTAGCAACATATGGTGGCCAAAATTATAAGACCAAAAAAAAAAAACCACCTAAAACAAAGATTTTCAGAGTTACTACTGTTCAAGGGAACAATTTCACAGTGATTGTCAAATGGGATATTTGCATCTTTGTTAAACCATTGACTGTTCAGAATTAAAAAAGAAAGATTGGATGCTAGTAGGGTAGCAAGCTGAAATCTTGGAATCTGCTCTTCTTGCACAAAGTAAAGGGAAGCAGAGACAGAAAGGCATAAGATAAAAGATTACAAGAACATCAGTCAGCCCTTTAGCACCACAGCAGGACAACTAGCCCGCTTCAACCAAAATGTCAGCACATAATTACCTGATGAAATCCATGTAATGGACATTTGTAATGCCCGTGTTGAAATCTTACAAGTGCCTACAGACAAAGGAAGATAAGAACAGCTTTTGAAATTATAAAGAGACTTTCAAATTGACCAGTTTTGACATTCACCCAATTAGTCCCAGCTGGAACCTCCATCTATCTGATAATTAAAGTTGTTCCTTTTTTTGTTGTTTCCATGAATTTCTGTTACTATAGAATGATTAGTGTCTCTGGGAAGAATCCAGCAAAGGGTATTTGCCCTTCATTGGTTTGTTCCATTATTGTTGCATTTTCACTGTCTGCAAATAGCCTCCAGGAAAAACTGCATTTCTTGAGCTATACTAGATCAAAGCCTTTTGTAATTCTAATTGTTCCTTATTGAGTTTACTTTATTATCTGTGGATTCTTCCTTGTCCAAAACAAACCTCGTGAAAGTTAGGCTATTCTTAGGGGATTTTCAGTGAACATTAATGAAGAACTCCCACAGCATCTCATCCAGCACTAACTTTAGCTCAGTTTAGAGCTCACGTGAAGTGGATTTTAGCCCACAATTGCTTATGCCCAAATAAATTGGTTAGTCTCTAAGGTGCCACAAGGACTCCTCGTTGTTTTTGTTGATACAAACTAACATGGCTGCCACTCTGAAACCTATCTACCTACAGTTATTAGGTATGCAATATAGTATTTTTTACATGATTAAAATAAACCAGTGCCCATGGACTATAGCTGCTAATCTCTGCTCCAGTTTAGGTCTGTCTGCCTTTTATGTCTGATTAAATATACTGTTCTGCAAAGGTTCCTTTTTTCTTTTTTCTTTTTCTTTTTTAAATTTGGAAGCGGGGGTGGCTCTGTGGTTGGAAAAATTAGTGGTGTCTCCACAATTGCAAAACTTAAATCTCATTAAAACATAGCATGTTATTCTGTTTGGACTATGGCAGAACATCATGTGTAGCCAGAAATCTGAATCTGCGCTGTCTTTTCATGTTAATATTTTCATTACTATGTTTCGTATTTTTTTCTGCATTGAGAACTCCCTCCACTGGCTACCATCTGCAATTACAACAACCTGTATTAATTCCCAAGGTTGTTTTAATAAAGATGTTCTTGAAAATAAAAAATCAGCTCACTTAGAGGGAAAAGTTTTAAAAGTACAAAGTGCTGGTTTTCTGCTCACTCCATATCAATGTTTCACTATGGATCCCAAGCTTTGCACATCTTCAAGAATATGCTCTAGTAGAACCTAAATGTAACAATTTTGTAAATATGAGACTGTTTTCTAGAAGGGTATAGCATATACTTCCCCATATCATTGCTTCTAAAACCACTCTATACTAGCATTCTTCTGTCAATCTAGCTTCATCTACACTGGCAGTTAGTTCAGCATAGCTATTATACTTAGGGGTGTGTGAATTTCTCACACCTCTAAATAATTTAGCTATGTCAACCTAAATTGAAATGTACACCAAGCCTAAGTGTGCAAAGATAAATTCTGCCCTTTGTTATTTGTAGCCCATTCAAGTTGTTTGAAATCATGAATATAGTTCAAGGGGCTGATGAGTGACCATTCAATAGTGGAAGTAAGAAGTTAACGGTGTGGTCCCAAGTAGTTTAATTTAAGCCATTAGTAATGGGCTGTAAAATGGTTTAAAGAAAATAAACATGAAATAAGTCACTTTTTTTCACTAGGCAGCATATGTTCCTGATTGCTCTCTAAGGGCCAGATTGTGAGCTCCTTGCTTACATTGATGAGCAGTTTCTCACCTGAGTAGTTCCAGCAAGGTCATCTGTACCACTTGTGCAGGGACCCTGCTCACCACCAACAGAAAGACACTCCATAATCTGACACTAAGAGATTAAGGATGAACACAGGCAAAAGAATGCAAATAAATTAGGGAGGAGCTCAAACTGAAATAGCAAACACCAAATCACTTGAATTTCAGAGAAGTTTGAATCCAAATGTCATTGCTCAGAAATGCGTAGACTAGAGTTTACTCATAGAGAATAGCAATGTTACTCCGTTCAAGGCAATCTGCAGTAAAATGCCTTCCACATTTTTCTGTTGTCTTGATTATTCAGTTTCTATTCCCACCCTTTAACCAGTTTTTTTAGTTGAAAGGTAAAATAAGTAAATAAATACGTACTCTCAGTGTACATATTTTACGACTAAAGCTTCTTAAATGACTTGCCCAGGTAGCCTGTGCATGTGTGATTTTTATCTGGATGTATTAGTGGGTGACAGTTCCGTAAAGGGCTACACCTGCCCACCATGAACTTTATTGGCTGCTAGGTCACAGAATGATCCTATTCAAGGTCTTAATATTGTCTACATGGCCTTTTATTGTCTAGGCCCTGAAGACTTGGGAGATTGTCTACACGGCCTTTTATTGTCTAGGCCCTGAAGACTTGGGAGATTGTCTCTTACTCCATGTAGCAATCGTGGTTTGTAGGGATGATTCTGCTCTTCTCCCCTGTATTCGGTTAGAACTGGAATGGTAACAGCACTGCTCAGTGGAGGAGCTGCCAGAGGTGATCATTGGCTGTCTTTATGGTGCACCCTTTAGTCTGACCACTTTGGAGTCCTCTTTTCTTGCATTTTTGTCCTTGCTATGCGCTCTCCCTCCTTTCTTTGTGCCAGTGGGGAGCTTATCCCTTTTGGATAGTGAGTAGGGCCCAGAGCCTCAAAAGTATTTGGGCACCTAACTTCAGTGGGCCTGGGTGACTTGCTGCTGCTGACTGGGTTTGTCATTGTGCCAAATCATGTTGATATTATCTGGCTGTAACTGTTGGGCTGTGTGGTTGGCTTTTTAAAGGTATTTTCTTTAATAGTTTGTATTGTCTAGATTTATGCAAAAATCACATTAGCTTTCTCCTTTGGCTAATATCTACCTGTCCTGAGATGGAGATAAGGCAGTGAGGTCCTACTAATTTGTTCAGTACATCAGAAGTCATGTTCTACTGAGATGACACTTCCATTCTCCTTTCAGTTATTAGTAGATTATTATCCTCTCTTGGAATTTCACTGTTTTATTTTTAAGATCCGTTGTATCTTGGCCAGAAGATATTAGTGCCATCTGTCATCACTTTGAGGAAAATCCTGCAGCAGTCGATTAGGAAAACGTGTGCCAAACACATGTGAGTTTGCTATCTCAATGTCTTCTTGCAGGGCTGTCAGTTGTAATAAAATGGGATAAAGACCTTGGGAGGCAAAGTGCATACTGATTTGGTCTTTCAGCTCTCACACTGCAATGACTGGTATATGAGCTTTATTAAACCCAGGGAAACAATTTAATTCATATAAAAGCCAGGACCCACAGGAATATATGCCACGCAACTATTTGATGGAAGGATAGGATCTTTTTATATGTACGGTTTTGTTTTGTGACTGTATTTCTTATTGTACCATATTGTATATACACAATCAGTGACTTTTGTTTATTTGCTTTAATCACAGTGCAGGAGACTCTAAGCCCTCCTTCAATAAGAAACAAGGCACATCAGCGTTTGAATTATGGTGTAAAAATTCATGCCTGGTACATTTGTTAGGCAGCCTCCTGTTTTTCCAAGGGAGCAGATCATCCAATAGGCCTTCCATCCATTGCTCTGCATTGTCTTCCTTGCACCACATCCGCTGTGGGATTCACTGTGGGATTGGGATCCACTGTTGGGTAGAAGGCAGAAACAGGGTGCTTTGGTAAAAGGAGAGTGTGAGGCTGTTGGGGCCAAAGGCTTCATGCCATCCAGCCCTCTGCCCAATGCACATTCGAAAGAGAATAGGATAAATAAAGTCTCAGCTGTATTTTCTTTTCCATGCAAATGGTTCTGGCTTTCTCTGGCTCCTCTGTGATCCGTATGGAACTCTGGTGGTGTGTGAGGTTTGAATAGATCCTGAAACCTTTTTAAAGGCAGGGTAAACTGACCTCCAACAGGGCAATATGACGAGATCTCAGAGCAGGAGCCCCCCTAAAGATTTCTTCCTCTACAATATGCAAATGATTTAAGGTTTAAAATATGTTTATTTACTTAGAGACTCCCAGCTCAGATGAGACATCTAGTGTTCACTGAGGGTCTTGCGTCTGACCCGGTTTTGCAGCTGGATTGGCTGAGGTGCATTGAGCTCCCTGCCTAATTCACAATGTGAGCCTTCCTGTCAGGTGAAAGGGAACCCAGGATTCTCCTAGTTCCTAGTAAATGATTGGACAACAAGAAAGTGTGTGAAGTAGCTTTTTTCGTCCACGCTTTCTCACACTCTCTTAGTGTTTTCCAATTTTTTCTAATGAGAAAACCATAAAACGTGTGCAAAATCTTTTTTCCACTTTTTAAAGGTATTTTCTTAGTTTAATAGTTTGTATTGTCTAGTCTTTGGCTAATATCTACCTGTCCTGAGATGGAGGACTACTACCCCATCTGATCACTGGAAAAAAGTGGGGGAGAGAGGAAATAAAGAAGGGAGAACGTCCGAGTGGGATGACTCCAAAAATCAAAAGTAGAAAACTGAAAACCTTTGGTTTCCAAAAACTGGGGGGGGGAGGATGACATTTCCATCAAAATGAAACCCCCCAAAAATCATTTACTTTCAAAATGTTGATTAAAAAAATGTTTTGAATTTTCCCATTGGAATTTTCATGCAGAAAAAAGTCAATGTCGACAAAACCACTTTTTCTAATGAGAATTTTGCATGTGGAAAAAGTTTTGACTATTGAGGGAACTGACCAAAATCACTGAGTAAAGAGAGCAGTGTGATCCCATAAAAGTGGTGGTTGCTTAATAAGAAAGGTCTCCTTTACAGGCTAATACTGTATTTTGCTTGGTCTTTCAGCATCAATGCACTCTTACCATTCCTACTTTTGTTTTTAAGTATTGGTATTCCGTTCATCACATGAATGAACATGAGTATTTCTTACATTATAGACCATTTAATGAAGATTGGCTGATGCAGAGAGAAATTGAATATCCCCTCAAGGAGCCTGTCTTTTACCATAAGAGCCTCGTGGACAAACAAAACAAACACAACACAAATTCCACACACAATGTTCTATGCTCAAAATAAATTACAAATGTGAACGATTAAGATGCTTATTTTTTTAAGTGAAACAAGTAAATGAAGATCAGAAATATAAATGAAAGTGCTTAAGTGCCTCTTGGCAGCAGGCTACCTCCCGTCATGTGCTGATTGTGCCAGGATAGCTTGGCAGTGCACAGTATTTCTCATACCTCTTGGATACAGGAGGTGACAGTGTCCTACCTCCAAGGGTTATGGAAACTTTGGGAGATGATTCACTTATCTGAACTGTAACATGAGTTAATTTCATGTGACAGAGACTGGCCACATCTTTGCTCCTGTTTATTCTCATGTCTCTGCTATGAGGGGGAGCGCCAATGCCGTGTTGGTCATGCCCTGAGCAGGAGGGCTGCTGGTGCCTGGTGATGTGACCTCCCAGAGAGGCAGAGAGCAACAACGGATGATGTTTTCTGTAAATGTATGTTTGTGGTGTAAGCAGAGTCTGAATGAGTTCTCCCATTACATCTAGTGATGAGCTGTGGAAAAAGACTTCAGGAGCTGATCTCCTTTGCATGGACACACCCACCCTGCCTACGTGCTCAGCTTGATGGGATGGCTTTCCCAAATGATCACTTGTGACTGGTCTTGAATCCCCAGTCTCCTCTTTATTGGGGAAGTCATAATAAAGGGTTGTTTTGTTTTGTGAGCTGAGGGCAGCAGAACTGTATCTGGCATACCCTGATGGAGGACTCACCCTCAGCTGAACAGCACTCACTAGGCAGAGGCCATGGGTTCCAAAGCCCAATAAGTTGATAGAGGGTGGGGACATGTGTTTATACAAGGTGGTATGGGTCCTGTTTAAGGGTTCTAGATAGTATTTGACTCTTCCTCTCTCCATTGTTACATATAGCAGAGCTGAAATCGTTCATATCTAGGTCTAAGTATTGGACCCACTTTGGGACAGTGTCTCTATGTAAGAGGCTGCCCAGTGTGTAACAGCAGTAAGGCTTCCTTGCTAACAGCTGAAATCACTGATAGTTGATAAAAGACACGGAGAGAAGACATCTTGGCAAGTTGGCATAGAGGTGTGGCAAGCGGCCAGCCGGGTGGCTGGGGGAGAGGGCTAGAGCAGAGAGGTGCAATAATTGGCCACTGGTGAGATGAGCAAGTGCCTGAGCAGCGGAGCATTTAAGGTGCATCTTTACCCCTGCCCCACTTTCCACACAGGATGGGTGGTGACCTCTGAACTCTGGGGCTACACTGGCCAAGGACAGAAACTGTGAGTGGAGTGCAGAGAAGGGATGGGCCTTTGAGTTGCTGGACTTAAGAACCTAGGGGAAAAGGACACTGCCCAGCTTACTTGGGGTTGGGTCTATTGCTCATGGTTTATGTTTATGAACCTAGTTGTGGGGTTTTCCCAAATTAATGCTGAGTTACTTCCCTTCTTTTATTAAATTTTTTTGCTGCATTCAGGCTCTGTGTTTGTGAGAGGGCAAATATTGCCTCTTAGAGGCACCGAAAGGTGGTGTGTAATTGTCCCAGGTCACTGGGTGGGGGCTCGAGCTGGTTTTGTGTTGTCTTGTTGAAAAGAAACCCCTACATACTCAATCCAGCCCTTATTGCTGCGGGCCACAGCAGAAACTCAACCTGGCTGTATCCAGTTATGGGTGGGTATGGGAAGTGGGGGCAGCATCTCCCCTCCCCCTTAGATTTGTGGCTGAGTGATCCTTTGCTGTGATTAGGCCCCTTCCCCAGTCACTGATGTGGCCCCATCAGCCAAAGTCCCCTTTTGCAGAGACACTGCCTGGTGTATGTGGCGTTCCCATGCTCGGAGTCTCTTGCTGTCTTTGTCCCACTGCTACAGAGATGCACCTTGTAAATTGCTTTTGGTCCATTTGCAGGTTTGACCCATTAGCAGGCACATTTTGCAATGTGAACTAATGAAACAAATAGGTGCTGCCAAGCCGTGTGTTGTCTCACTGATATTTTGCCTATAAATATATTCTATCCACAATGAAAAATTAATATGGACTGGCTTGGTAAAGAAAGAGCTTTTACACCAAGTGTGTAAATAATGCCAATCAGCAGGATTGTACTGGGGACCTTTGTTGCTTAGTGTATGAGCCTGCGGATGGGGAGGGAGGGGGGCCAAACTTTCTGAGCCGCCATTGAGGGTCTTCATTTTCAGAAGGCAGGAGCTCAGCACTTGTAGGAAATCTGTTAATATAGCTACAGATGGGCACCTTGAACCTCCCAAAATCGCTTAGGCCCAGATCCTCAGAGGTATTTAAGCATTCACTGAAGTCTGGGATTGGTCCTTGGCCAGTTTTGAAAACTGAGGCCAAAATACTTAATTGTGGCCCAGTCCTGAGATGTACTCAGAGCCCTAATCACTCCATTTGATGGTGCTCAGAGCCCTAATTGCCCCCATTTGACGGCACCCCATTTGATGGTGCTCAGAGCATTCACCTCCCCATTTGACGGTGGTCAAAGCCCTACCCTCCCCATTTGATGGCGGTCAGTCATTCAGGAGGCACCATGCAGAAATGAGAGCTGGGCCTTTGCAGCTTCTAGCCTCTGAAACTCAGGATATATCCATCCCGAAAATGCTGCAGCGTAGACACTCCCTGCTCCTGTTGCTGTAGTTAATCCATCTGCCTGAGCAGTGGTAGCTAGTTCGACAGAATAATTCAGGGGGCTAGTTTGGCAGAGCTATGTCTCATGGGGCGGGGGGGGGAGGGGAGATTTTTCATACCCGTGAGAGACGCCATTATGTCAGCTTTTGGTGTGCACCAGCCCTCAGAATGGACAGCTTCTAACGGTCAGTTGCAACGACTTTGTGGCTACAGTGAATGTGGGGGGCAACATTGTACCTTTCAGTATAGAATAGTCACTTCTATTGACCAGGAGACCATGGAACAGGATTCCCTGGAGAAGATGAAGATCACTCATTCAGGCTAATCTAAGTAAGCAAATAAGTCTTGAAGTAATGCTCAGATCCTCCGCCAAGCCTGCTGACAGCACGTAAATGAAGCTAACTCTTAATGTTTGTAAAAATAAATACAGTCTATCTCTGCAGAGCCAAGTGAACCCTCCTGTACATTCTGCACATGCCTGCAGCCCAAGGAGGCCCCTTTGGGCTCACTCTTGTGTGACTTTCTGAAAGGAAACCCAGCCAAGGGGTTCTAACCACACCCTGGCTCCAGGAGATGCATTCTCCTTCACACATTGTGCCACGGTAAGGCATGGGCTCACTTACACCGATTCTAATTCAGTCACAGTTAAAGGCTGCTGTACCGTGGTGAGACTCTATCTGGCTGCTATGTCATAGTCCAGTTTATGTACACTGGTGAAAACCACAGACAAATTCTGTGCATGGCTTATAATCTTAGTTAGAACAAGCGCTGTTCCTTGCCTACTTAGTGACCCGAGGGGCCATGACTAAGGATACTGCATCAAACAAATAAAGGGATTCACCCCCTAGAAACCACAACCAGAAGGTGTGGTACTTAACGTTTGACCACACTTGGCCACTAGGGTTAGGAAAACCATTAAGAGGTTGGTTTTGGCCAATGCTGCCATGTGAAGCAGAATAGTAAAGGGAAGTACACACACCCAACTGGCAGATGTAGCAATTTTTGCCTAATGCAGTAGTAGTTTCTCCATCTGGGTCATCTCAAAGAAAAAAATAGGCCTCTGTCTGATAATCTACTGCCCGGAGGTGCATGGAAGGTAAGGATGGTACTTCTTGCTGTTCTCCAAGTTGGGAGAAGGCAGGAGGGAGGGGACTGTTATCTGGACAATGCTTTAGCAACATTTGCTCGTAAAAGTTTAGGTTGCATGCCCTTGGAGTCAGGCTCTGTATTACCATGCGACTAGCATGAACCCCCAGTGGCAATTTCGTACAAGGCAGTGCAGGGGTGGGCAAACTATGGCCCGCGGGTCAGATCCGGCCCGCAGGACCGTCCCATCCGGCCCCCCGCCCCTCCCCGGAGCCACTGCGTAGCGCTGCGGCTGCGGCTTCCCGCCTCCGCCGGAGCTGCACCATGTGCACAGCACTCTGCGGGCAGGGGCTGCGCTCCCTCTCTCCGCCGGAGTCTTGCAGGCGGCACTCCGGGGGCCGGGCCTGCGCAATCAGCCCCTCTCTGGAACCGCGCCATGTGGGCGGCACTCCTGGGGCTGCGCGATCGACCCCTCTCTGGAGCCGCACAGCGCAGACTGCACTCCGGGGCCGGGGCTGCATGATCAGCCCCCCTTCCCCGGAGCCGCGCCATGTGCGCAGCACTCTGGGGGCCAGGGCTGCGTGCTCCCCTCTTACCCGGAGCAGCGCCGCGAGTGCGGCACTCCAGGGGGGCTGGGGCTACACGCTCCCTCCCTTCCCCCAGAGCCGGCTGAGCACTTATGGTAAGGGGGTGGAGAGGGGTTTGGGGCTTCTGGGGTGATGGTTGGGGGGGGGGTTCCTTGGAGGGGGCAGTCAGGGAGCAGGGTGGGTTAGATTTGGGGTGGTGTTCTGGGGGATGGTTAGGGGCTGGAAGGGTGGATAGGGGTCAGGGCACTCAGGGGACAGGGAGCAGGGGAAGTGGGTAGGGAGTGGGGTCCTGGTGGGTGGTTAGGGGTCTCTGGAAGGGGCAGTCAGGTGACAAGGGCGGGGGGGTTGGAGGGGTCAGGGATTCGGGGGGGGGGGGAAGAAGTGGGAGGGGGCTGGATTGGGGACAGGGGCCAGATTGGGGGGCGGGGCCTTCCCTATCCATCCCTCTATATAATTTTGTAAACTCAGTCTGGCCCTCCAGCCAAAAAGTTTGCCCACCCCTGCAGTAGGGCCTCGAGCCAGTAACGCACTTCAGCATGTGCGTACATTTAAGCATCTGAGTAGACCCATTCAAGGCCATAGTCTTAATTGCTTTTAGTTTAGGTTCTGAAGTATGTGGCTGAATCACAGCCTCATTGAACAGTCACAGTGATAATGGGTGGTCTAGTGTGTTGTCTAGCATTTTTCCCTAGGAATTCTTCTCTGTGGATGGGCTTTACCCTTGCCAACAAGCCTTTTGTTATTACTGCCTGGACTTAAGATGTGCACATGTTCCAAGTTATAGAATACTTTTAGTCAAATGGAGTGGCACATTTGTCATTTCTGCCTCTCTATCATCATTTTGGTTTCACATTTCCTCGCACTATGCAATAAATTCCTTGCTGAAGCAGCCCCATGTTGATTTATCTTATCAACTCCTTTGATGACGTCCATAGTTTTTGTCGGTTGTAGAGGTTCCATTTCTGCAGGACCTTCCACGTACGCCCGGCCCTTCATTCCCCCCGCTCCTCCCCCCCAATCATTCCTTTATTGTAAGCTGTGTCAAGGCCATGGCGTGGTTTTTGAATTAAGAACAGGGATGAGTGAATCAGGCCATAGTAAAAAAAACAATTGACCTCCCCCCCCCACACACACACACACCCCTGAGTGGAAAATTATTATTCTTTTTCATTGTAGAGATTTTTGATGTTTCTAAATGATCACAGTTCTTTGGACATCTTGGTTTCTGCCAGGGCCCAAGTACTGTTAAAAAAAAAAAAAAGATGGGTCTTGCCCTATTTCCTGCCAAGCTGTTCTCAATAAGTATCAGGAATCTCATGTGAAACTAGAGATCTGGAACGGAACTGGGCAGCCCTAAAATTCAGGTGTTTTCGGCTCTAGTTCCTGCTCACTGAGAAACCCTGGTTGTATTTGAGAGCTGCAGCTCAGTTCAGCTTAAAATGGACACCCAGGGCTCGATCCACAAAGGGAACAGTCATGCTCAGTTGTTGCAATGCCCACTGCTAGGCATGCTGCCCCCTTGTGGAAGCCATAGGCAGGTGACACATATAAAGCACAGGGAGAGTCACAACCCTGAGTGGAACAATGCCTAATCACACAAGAAATGCTGAGGAGAGAGTTGTAGCTTAACCCTCACCTTTAAAGGCAGTGAGACAGCTAAGCGTGGGCTAGATGGCACCACCTCCCTCTGTTGGGAATTCTCAGCCATGAACCTTCTCCTGCACGTAGGGCCATTTTTTTTCATTAATAATAAAGCAGCAGGTGCTGTGGGTGACACCCCTCCCTCTACCCAGTAATTAGAGCATCCCAGTCTCCCTGATTAGAGAAGGGATTTGCTCCCAGGTCTCCTAGCATCCATGGGAGCACTCCAATCTGGGGTGGGGTCTTTCTCAAGCTCTCCAATTGAACCTGTTCCATGCTATAAGAAATACATCAATATTCATTGGGCTAGCAACAGAGAGCATGTGACTCTATAGGCCAGTGGTTAGGACACTCTCCTAAAAGACTCAGTCAAGTGCCTACTCCAACAGTTAAGTCATAGCTTCTACTGGAGAGCCTGAGCGAGAGCTCGGCCCCCAAACTACATGGTAGCTCCGTGATTGAGGCACTCACCAGGCTGACAGGAGACCTGAGGTCACATCCCTGTAAGGAATCTGGCGGAGTGTGGCGGTGGGGCTCTCACATTGCCATTGAGTGCACTAATTCCAGAGTAATAAGGACACTGGCACCACTGGTGCTGGACTACCTAGTTTGGGCTATGTCCCACCCCACCCTCACCCCCATTTTTATGTTCACTTGCCTATTTTGGAAGCGGGTAAACAATAATATAATGTCAGGGTTTTGTACATGAAATCAAATGGGGGGGTCACTCGCTGTCAAATGCTCCTTCTAATGAAGAAGTAGGGCGCCATCTAGTGGCTAGTTACATTCCTTGGTTTAACACAACATTAAACATGCATGCTTATAGCATCTCTTGCTTTAAAACCAGGCCAGTTTTCTGAACTTGAACTACGGTGTTAGATGTGTGAGAAATGGTAAATTTACACATGCAGCTTCATAACTTGGGCATGTGCCCACAGCCATTTCCACTAGGTAGAGCTTGCAAGAGTTTAATTTACACTTTGGAAGCAAGACTTATAAACAAAAGTTATAAACCGTAAATGGCAGGGGGCGGGGGGGACTGAGGGCCCAAAGGCCATGTTGTCCAATGATTTTATTCCTTGATGCAAATATTCTGCTCTATTACTAACCTCAAACACTGAACATAGAGAAAGTATCTGGTCAAAGCAATTGAGACACAGCTCATGAAAATCCACTGGGCATGAAAGGAGGGTTCAGATCTAATAGAGTAGGGAACTGGGCACAAGAGGTGTGAGGGGGTTAGTCCCAGTTCTAACAGGGACATGCTTGAAAATCATACACCACCACTGAGGTTCAGTTTCTCTAGCTGTTAATTGGGACTAATGCTGCTGTCTCTGAAGTGCTAGTTTAACCCATACACTTCCTGGGTGTGGTGTTCTGTCCCACCTAATAGCAGCAAGATTTAGCAAGCCAGAGAGAGATTAATGAGTTTACTCTACAGCCTTAGTTAAGGGCTAGATGGCTTTCAGCTCATATAGCAGAGGCATGTGCATTTAGCTCCAGAGGTCCCAGGTTTAATCCTGCCCACTGGGGTCTGTTGGTGTTATAGTGACTCTGAAGCCTAATCAATGTAAATAAAGTGCTTGATGACATTTGTGCAACATTTTCTTGAGCGAGACCGCACTTCCAATGTATAAGTTAAAAATGCTGTTAAATGATATACTACCCTGACATCAAAACACATGGGACCAACTTTCTTGCTGACGTAGCACCACTGAAGTCAATGGGATGAATGTATGTGTAGCTTGCACTTATGAATAGGAAATTGAAAGCATTATGGCAAGACAACCTCACTAATGCATCTCTCTCCATCCCCCCACTAAAAAGCTATTTTAATGGCATTCAGTGGCTTTTAAGGTTCTGACTGAAGCAGCAGAGGCTATTTGTAGCCTTTAAAATGTTATATTAATTTCAAGGGCTGCCGCCAAATTATCTTACCGCATAATGAAGCAAATGGGCAATGTACTTCAACATGCTGATTTAGGGCCTGATTCATTAAGATACTTAAACACAGCTTGAGTGGTGCTGGTGACTTTAGATGAATCAGGGACAAAAATCCAGGTCATGGTACAGACTATTTCTGTATCTTTTTTTTTCAGCACATTATGTAACATGCGTGATGCCACCCTTCCCACCTGTACTACCTTCTCTTGTTTTCAGCCACTAGTGTTCTATAGTTTTTAACCCAGTGCTAACTGCACCCATCTCTGATGAAAAGGGGGGAGGGCCTTGCTCCTTTATTAGTTTTTCAGGCACATAGTCTTAGAAAGTGCACTTGGTCCCCATGTGAAAAATCCTGTATAAATTGTGTCAGGGTGCAGGGGTTTCTTGTTTTGCCTGCATGCTGTTAAAAAAAATGAACTGTATTAATGGAGAAGCTGCACCAAACTCAATTCCATCACTGACATCTCCAGCAGATGGGGCCCGTTACACTTTGAAAACAACTAATTCTATTATGGAAATGCTAATCTCTCTGTTCCATTGCATCTGTAACATACAGGAATTATGTTGTGGCTGTGATTATATGGAAGGTATTGCTAGAGGGAACTGCTAACGGATGGAAATGAGGGAGGGTTTCTGGGAGCAAAAGGCAATGCAGAATAGGAATTTTCTTAATCCAAGATTCCCACTTTCCTCCCTGCCACTGTAAACCATCCTCCATCCCCTAGGCTGTAGACCTGATGCAACCAGCTTTTCTCCCACTCTTGCTTCCTAACCCAATCCACAGGATCAGGACATTGCAAGGTAGGGAAGGGAGGGACCAGGGAATGGTTCTGGCAGCTGTATGTGGAGATTACACAGCTAGGGACAGGATATGATACTAAGCTCAGTGACAGATTCCAATTACTACTTCAGGAAAGACTGGCTAGAAACCAGCATGAGTTCATAGAATCTCAGAGTTGGAAGGGAGATCATCTAGTCCAATTGCCTGCTCAAAGCAGGACCAATCCCTATTTTTGCCCCATATCCCTAAATGGCCCGCTCAAGGATTGAACTCACAACCCTGGGTTTAGCAGGCTGAAGCTGGGAGATAAGTTTATACTAGGTCTAACAACCTATTAGAAAAATAATGCTTTCCTGCTTTACAGTGTCACTGCTTTCAGCCTTGCCTCATCCTTTGTGGAGTTATTTCTCTGCTGGAAGCAGATCTCGTGCATTTTGTGCTGGAGGTTAGAGGCCTTCTGTAGGTGCAGATTTCCCAAGTTTATGAAATTTCTCATCACAGTACTCTAACTCCACGCCAGTCATGACTGCCTTCTCTAAATCCATGAGGAGCCATCAGAGTTTAACAGAATGAACTACAAAGAACCGTAGTAATATCTGTCCCATCCTATCTTATTGATTTCACTGAGGTGGCATGTGTATAACATCGCATCATTGGACCCCTAACGATTAATATGCAATAAATTAACCAAACACTATTCTATACAAAACCTGAAATATTTTACTTTTTTTTTTTAAAACTTTGATCTAAGTTTACTTAGATTTCATGGACTTGATACAAGAGCATTTGATATGAATCAGTAAATAAAACACTGTAATAGATAGCCACAATAAACTTTGTTAGAAATGTACATGTTGCGAAAATAATAATCAAAAACAGCATGATATCTGGGTTATATTATATAAATGCTCAACAAGAACAGTATACTAGGGAAGCTTAAAAACCCTGCTCTGCATAAATCTGGGGCCCTATTCAACTAACTTTCTCAGACTCCTAGCATTCAGAATCTATGTCCCACTGTAATAGTATAAAGGTTAGTTAATAAGGCCTCAGTTGTTTCCTGTAGCTGTTCCCCCCCCCCCCCCATGGACATCACATCCAGGTAATGTGTATATAAACAAAGCTCATAAGAAATGTACAAATATAAAAAGCTACAAACATTAATAAATTACATCATCACAAAACACAGAAACACTTCACAAGGTGCTAGTAAAATAACTGTATCCCCTCATAATACAAGAATTAAAACAAAGAGCTGGTATTAAAGTTGAAGATTATTCTTCAAAATGTGTCTTAAATAGATTATTTTGTACTATTTGATTCTGTATAAGACATTTTATAAGGCTGCACAAAGTTTTACTTGTTTTCCAGGCAACGCCCAAATTCCTTCCCCCCCCCCAAAAAAAGAAAGTGAAATAAAAAAAAACAAAAAAAAAATCCCCACCCAACCCTTTTAAAACCAAACTAAAATACAACTGATAATACTCAGCAATGACTTGTATAAATGTTAATGAAGTAGTCTATAGAAAGAAATGTCTAAAGATACTTTACTTTTATAAAAAAGAAGTTATTTAAAAAGCTATTTACAAGCTACATTCTATGAAAAATATGCCTTAGTAAACACATCTAAAAATTAAAATACGGGATTGCCTGAGAAACAAATTTAACCCCTCAAGTGTTTATATGCAGACAAGCAGTTTAATGTAAAATAATGCACTCTACACCAAACACTAAAAGAGTTAAAAGACAAAAAAGTATCCAGTCAAATTGTCAATAAGCTAAACTTTCCCACTATCTGACACCTGGATGCATGCAGCCCTGGTTCCCAAAGTAAGTGTATCTGATAAGAAGTGCTTTGATATAAACCTCAAGAACTGCAGGTGAAGAAGCAGAGCTTGACCTCACCTGCAATTAAAGTGACTGCAAGGTCTGCAACACACCTGTGTGTGCTTTGATTTCGACACTAACACGAGCTGTTGTACCATGATGTGTGTCAATTAGCTACAAAAACTGGCCCTCGGGCATAGAGCTAAAACTCCAAACCAGTTATGAACCCGGCAGTAAAACAGCTCCCACTGTGCATAACAAATGCTGCCTCCTGCACCAAGCGTTGCCCAACCAGCAGCTATCCGAGAGGCATGGAGTAGTGCTCCAGTGCAGTAATGGCTCCTCCAACACATCTAGATCACAATCAGGGTGAGATAATTAAGTTTCACATTATGCAGATTACCTTCTGCATTTGCTATGGCATGGGAAAAATGTCTCCAGCAATCAAACTTAAGATCCCCCACCTATTAATATTGTTTGTTAGACAAATGCAGAAATTTTTCAATTTTTCAACTTTTTCAATACCTCTTTAAAGATCGCACTTTTATTTGTCTGAAGTGAAATGTAACTGAAATGGATGTTCGTTCTGTAAAACAACTGGTTTCCACTTATGAACAAGTCAAAGGGATACTTTCCTAAAACTGGAATGATCCTCAATTTCTTGGATTATCATTAACTTTTTGCGAACTAGTCACTCTCAGCAATTTGAGAAAGGACATCTATATTAAAAAATATTTATAGCAGTATTCTGTACACTTTAACTGCTGAAAGTTAAAAACAATTATTAAAGTGGTGGCAAAAAGTTAACTGGTATTGTCCCTAAGATGATGCACAATACTACTGAAGTCCTTCAAGAGTTGAAGAGTTAGTGTCAGCTCAGGAATTACTGAGCTTTGATCAAGTCCCAGTTTTTGAAATATTAAAGGAGAAGTTTCCCATTCCGATGGATTTTCAAAATCTTCCCAAGCCTCTGTTTTGCGGTAGCCATGCCCTTTTTTGTACGTTTTCCTGAAAATTAAAAAAAAATGAACATGTTAAGTAACAGCAGCCACAGCTATGTAGAAACAGCAAAGCAGGCTCCCTGGGTACAAAAACAAGCACTAACGTCAGAGGCGGTGTAAGCAGGTGCAATCACACTGGTGTCTGATTTCCACCTGAAGTAATTACATTTGGATATGTATACGACAAAGTCTCAAAGTTAACATGGGTGTGGGTGTGAGATCAATCAGAATGTTCTGAAGACAACCAAGCATTGCCATACATAGCAATCTGTGTTGTGTATCCCAACCTATACTGTATTGTCTTACTCCTTGTGAGTTAAAAAATCATTCATCTAGATTAGACCATTTAACTGCACTTTAAAAGCTGTAAAGGTTGTAACTGTATCTCCTCCTGCATTAGTTTAAAGAAAAAAACTGTGTGCAGTTTCAAAGACTGAGGTTCATTTTAATTGTATTTACCCTTTAAAATATATATTCTGTGTTACAAGGGGTTTTGATTAAATTCCATAATAGCTGTCAGCTTTGATACAACTTGTTCCCTTTTCATACCATGACATTCATCATATTCACTCTGACACATCTAGGAAATATAGCAACTTCGTCCATGATTTTACACAGGGCCCACCACACTGTCACATAGTTGTTTTCTGCTTTTTGCTTGCACTTCTGTGTAAGCCCACTTTCCTATGGGCTGTCACATAAGTGGCACACAAACAGATTTTTTAATCCATGTGCAATTTTACAAGAATGCACTAATGCAGGTACTCTGTCCGTGTCATCCAGTTCTGCCCTGGTAGCGTGATTCTGAAGTAACAAAATGGCCAACAGGTTTAGGCTGAGCCTAGCTTCTGACCTTACTTCACTGGCAAGACTCTTACTCAAGTGAATGTGCAAAGACTGCAGTATCCAGCTCAACCATCTCCATGTATTTCCATAATTTACTAAAAATGAATAATACGGATATAGTCGTGCCTTTTTTCTTGGCAGTTTCAGAACCAGAAATATATCGTTTTCCACATTGACAAGTGAGGAACAAATAAATTATGATGTGTTCAAAACCACAATGAGCCAGAAGCAGAGTTGAGAACACAACAAGTCACGTCCAGGTAACAGCATTTATGTCTGTTTTCTCATGTACTTTTCTGATCAGAAAATATAAAGTTCTTGGCTAGATACACAGCTAAGATCTTAAAGTGGTAGTCGTGTTAGCTTGTATCAGCAAAAAGAATGAGGAAGTTCTTAGTTACACTTTCACTGTGGTTTCTTGAGGCAGCAGAAGACACGTGTCTAGAGGAAAAAATATGCTGGCAACATAAAAAAACAGCACCTGCAACTTTATACATGAATAGGTTTTAACTGTAACTTCTAACACATGATTTCCATAACCTGACTTCTCGGTGTTGTTTACTTCTATAGCATTTTAAGTGTTCCGAATGCAGATTTGTTCACACTCTGTCAGAGCTGTTGTGAAACAGTATAGGATGATTGCGTAGGAGAGCAATGTGGCAAGGATACATTTGTACCCACCAACTGCTTTCTCTCCCAGCTGGGTGAACACAAAGGTGACCAAGGGGCAGTAGTTTCACTACTGAAACAGAACAAAGCGATGAGCAAATATTATGCTTATGTTCATTTATGAAAGGCAGCAGTGTGGTCTGGTGGATCACGTGCTGACTTTTCATAATGTGTGTGTCATCTGAATCGGACCTTTGATGTGCACACCCACACAGATATGTAAACTATGCTCCCTTATTTTTGTGTATATAACATACATCCACGAATAAGGGAGCATCGCTGTATCTGTTTGCATATAGTTATTCACATTTCTCCATGAAGGGCCTGACCCAAGCCCATTAAAATAAATGGGGGTTTTTCCATTGATTTCAGTGGCTTTGGATGAGGCCTCAAGGTAGCCAATGACCCTGAGTATACTGTTTTTACTGAGTTGAACTGAAAGTGAAATGTGTCTTTGTGGTTTAAAGGGGGAAAGAAAAAAAGGGGGAGAGGAAATCAGGCTGCTGTTTAAAAAATATTTTCTCTCTCCAGCACTGGACTGAGCTCTCTCAGACATCCCCAGCAGAGCAGTGATGGCACAAAGCTGGCTGATTTCACTTTACACTGCTGCCTCCTTTGGACTGCCCTTAAATCCCCATTAAATTCAGCCTTCTAGGTCCTGTTTTACTAACCACCACACGGTTATCTTACAAAGGCATCCTAACGCCTCCTTCTATTAAATAGGCACCCAGGGGTGTCAGAAAGAGCTGTTCATTCACTTTCCTTTCCCAGAGAGGTAAAGTATTTGCTTATTTGGCAGACTGAACCATCACTCTGACAGGGAGTAACTGTCATGAGTTCTTATCTGACCCCTGGGCTCTGCATCCTAGCACAATGCTTGGACAGGCTTGGACATTGCCTGCTGTATTTTGAGCTATTTCTGATTTCACTGTATAACCCAGTTCATTTCAACAGATTAACATGTGGTGAAACGTGAACACATGAAGAGGTAAATTCAATGAAATGTTTAATTTTGCTGCTGTTTGTGCCAACAGCGACAAGCATTAAAAAAAATTCTGGTGCGCCTTTCTGACCTTAATTGGCTTTGTTTTCTGGATCCAGAGTTTGCAATAAATAATATCTTGTTAACAAAATGTTATTGACAGCATATTTAGTGATACAGATGTTTTCAAAGTATGCACACAGGACTATGTGAAATCTCATGCTATCTCCACTGTATTCATACAGTTATAAAACCATGGGAAATATAGTCACTTAAGTTATCATAAATTGTATCATTGATCACTGCTCAACTTCCACTATAAATTATTGTAGAATTTGACCTCACTCTCTCTCTCTCTCTCTCACACACACACATACACCTACACCTTTTTCTTGACTGATGTTCTTAGGACTTCCATGTGGGCTCAGAGAGGGATAGCCAAAGACATTTGACTCAAACAAGATTCCAGCTATTCCTCAGTGTACTCTCTGTAATTGGAATTTTTTTTTTAAACAAAGATATTGAAAAACACATTGATTAGCATGGGGTTTTTGATGCTTTCTTAAGCACAGTAATTTATAAAAGTAGTTTGAATATTTGCACTGTTGAAATTCAAGAAGCATTCCAATGTAGGAAAGGCAACTTTGTGATTTAAAATATTCTGTGCACATACACGTACAAAATAGGTTCACTGGAATTTTATCTGTACTAAGGTTTATGGTTGAAATCCTGACCTCACTGAGTCAATGGCAGAAGAAATATATATAGAAGAAAGTGGAAAAACATGGTGTTTGTGAAGAAGCGAAGGGGAAAAGGTCACAGACTCTGTTGTGAATAGTTTTTTAGATACTGAAGGAGCTCAACTGTGATACAGAGATGAGTTCCTTTAAAACAGGGAACACAACCTATAGAGTTCACTTTGGCAAGCATTTGGGTATGTCTGTACTACCCGCCAGATCTGCAGGTAGTGATCGATCCAGCCGGGGTCGGTTTATCATGTCTATTCTAGACGTGATAAATCGACCCCCAAGCGTTCTCCTGTCAATTCCTGTACTCCACTGCCGCAAGAGGCGCAGGCGGAGTCAACGGGGGAGCGGCAGCAGTCAACTCACCACAGTGAAGACGCCACAGTGAGTAGATCTAACTTAGATCGATTCTCCCTCCCCCGCCCCAGTGTAGGGATTGTTTCCCCTATAAGACACCCACACACAGTGGAACACACAGGCCAACAATGCTAATCCAACTCAGTGCTCACAGCCAGATGATCCCCAACTGGTGTAAATACGCCTAGCTGCACTGAAAGAGTACAAGTACACAATGGAGAAGGGATGCAGGACTATACTGTACGGAACAAGCTTGCCCTGTCATGGAGATGGACTGAATGGACCTTTGCCATTTCCTCTGTGAACATTTACTGTACCTTTGGCAGCTGCATTATTCTGTGATGATGATGACGGTCTCCTCTGGGTGAGGAAAACCCCAGGTGCCATAGGTTGAGAGCCTCTGTTTACTTGGGCGACCCCAAACGTGCTTGCTCCAGCAGTGTATTCATGATCTGTTAGGCTGCTGGCAAGGGACTCCAATTTGGGTTCAGGAGAGCTGCCTTCCTGAGAGAGTTTATTTGTGTTGTTGGGGGACAACTTCTTTTTGGTATTCTTCTTCTTCTTGCCTTTTTGTTCCTCCTTTCAATAAAGCACAGAATCTCCATTCAGCTACTGGGACAACCAGTGGCCTTTGTTAACATTGTTACACTGTGTATCATGTCAAGAATGGGGATATTGTCAGAACTGGATAAAGACAGAGCGAACAGGGTTGCTAGAAACAAAATGAGAACTGATCACAACAGCATTGTTTACTGCTCTGTTAGTTGCATCCACCTGCTGTATCTTGTCGTAAATTGTGAGCTCTTAGGGGCAGGGACTGTCATTCTATTGTGTTTGTACAGCACCTACCACAATGGGACCATGTCTCAGACCCCTTTAGTAATACAAAAAATAATGGTACAAGATAAATAAAATTGGCCTGATTCTCAATGACACTAAAGCCCATTTATGTTACTCTGGCAGGATAACAAGGCCTCAGAGTGGGCAAAATCCTCCCCCTCCCCCCCCCCCCCCCCCAGAGGCCATTCCTAGTGCAGGTGGTCTTGTAAAGATATAAACCGGCTCTTCCTTAGCTCCCTGTGTGGGTTGCCTGTCAGGGGAGTGGTCTGGGTGCACTGCTCTATGGCTATTTTCTATTTCCCAAGGTATACAGAGGACTATGGAAGACAGAAGATAAATTGAAGTAGACCTGTGGCTGCTCTAACATACACTGAGGACTGGGCAGGTCCGTGTACAGCCCCAGTATATTAGAGCACAAAGATGGCTTAAAGCCATCTTTCCCTTGTCCATTCCTGATCCAAGCATAGGAACAGAATCACTGAGAATCAGGCTCAAATAATTTTTCCCCATGTGATGAAAAATAACATCTGTGCAGAAGTTAGCAGCGAATAATGTCAATGTAGAGCGCAACCCTATGTACAAAGGCCTGTAATGGCTCTCTGTATCATGGTGAATTTCACTCACAATGAAGGAACAATTTAAACTCCGTAAGGACGATAGCAGGTTGATATCGGAAAAGCTTTAGTAACCTGTTAAAAATGGGATTACTAAAGTGGAAAAGGTAGCTGAGTTCTATTCTGTGTGTTGATATAGCTGTCTAGTGTCTTTTGGTAATTTACAAAGGATTTAAAGATTCTTGCATTGAGGAAATGTAGTTTGAACAGTGGGTACTGCATTCAGCCCTACATCCTATGAGGATTTTCTGTCCTTGAGTTCAAGATGTTTGCATACAAACATCCATTTTCATAACTGAATGTAAGTTTATAGGATAAGAAAAAGCTTTATCACAACTTTAAAAATTTAACATAAAAAAGAAATTAAGTCCAAAAAGATGATGAACATCTGGCATAAATCTCAATTCTGAATGACTTACAGTAACATTTTCAAAAACATTTAAGAGACCTAGGTGTCTGAGTCCCATTTTTGAAAGGGACTTAGGTGCCTATCCTGCTTAGGTACTTTTGAAAATTCCACTAGGTGCCTATGAGCATCTTTAAGGGCCTAAACACCTTTGAAAATCTGGCTCCAAATACCTACGGTAATTTTGAAAAAAGGACCTAGACTCCTAAATCACATAAGCACATTTGTAAATTTCCTCTTTAATCTTATTAAAGTAAAAGGTGCTTACACTCAAGCTTTCCCGCAAATACTACTTGCTTTTCCTGATCTGCACAACTGATAATTTTGTCAATGCACTCAAAGCACCTAATTGAACTAGAACTGCAGTGTCGCTGGAAATCTGAAAGTGTGATTTAGGAACTGATTCTGTTTCTATTGAAGCCACTGGGATTTTGTCACTGAGTAAAGAATTTGACGTGTACAGTAATTCAGCATGAGCTGTTACGACAATATAGTTAACATTCAGCAAGCAAAGGGGAAGATGGGGAAGTCCTCTGGCTCCATTTAAAAATAAACGTATTTTCTAAGGGAAAGCTGCCTAGTACACAAACTCACCTGCTGGGATAATTTTGCTGCTGCTGCCGCCAGTCCCGTTTCAATGGAGGCAACCCTTGTACCCTCTCGGACAGGTCTGTCTTGTCGAGGTACTGAGGGGCCAACTCTTGCTACATGTAAGAACAAAATGAAAATCTATATATATAAAAGTCAAGTGGTGTATGTATGTGTGTATGTATGTATGTATGTACGTATGACTGCGAACTCCTCCCGCACCGTTTGAGCCAGAGACTTGAAATTTGGTACAGTGAGGGGTCTTGGGGTCTAGATGCTGGTAAGGGTCGAAAAATTTTCGGATCTCACCTCTGACGCCCCCCAGGGGTGAAAGTCTTTCAGGGCCAATCACATCGGCTGGGCGGTTAGGTGGTGATGATGTCATAATACCCCCCTCCAACAGACACCTCACTCGCTCAGCTCACCCCTCCCTCCTCCAACGAAACCCCGGAGATCCCTCAGTTCTCTGCCCCTCCCCCCTCCCAACAGAACCCCGGAGATCCCTCAGTTCTCTGCCCCGCCCCCCTCCCAACGGAACCCCGGAGATCCCTCAGTTCTCTGCCCCTCCCCCCTCCCAACGGAACCCCGGAGATCCCTCAGTTCTCTGCCCCTCCCCCCTCCCAACAGAACCCCAGAGATCCCTCAGTTCTCTGCCCCTCCCCCCTCCCAACGGAACCCCGGAGATCCCTCAGTTCTCTACTCCTCCCCCCTCCCAACGGAACCCCGGAGATCCCTCAGTTCTCTACCCCTCCCCCCTCCCAACGGAACCCCGGAGAGCCCTCAGTTCTCTGCCCCTCCCACCTCAACCCCGGACTCCATCAGCTCTGTGCCCCCCCCCCACCTGCGAAGGTCCCCGGAATCCCTCGGCTCTGGGCACCCTCCCCCCCCAGCGACGGATCTGAGTTGGGTTTGGTGGGACGGTAAGTGAGGTGGGGGTGTCGGGTTCGGTCGGGGGGTGAGGTGGGGGTGTTGGGGTTGGTCAGGGGGTGTTGCGGTTGGTGGGGGGGTGAGGTGGGGGTGTTGGGTTTGCTTGGGGGGGTGAGGTGGGGGTGTCGGGTTTGGTCGGGGGGTAAGTGAGCCGGGGGGGTGTCGGGGTTGGTCTGGGGGGGGGTGGGAAGGTGTCAGGGGGGTGAGGGGTGTGGTGTGGGTGTTGGGTTTGGTCTGGGGGGGGGAAGGTGTTGGGGTGGATGCCCAGACCAAACCCGACACCCCCCCCGGCTCACTTACCCCCCGACCAAACCCGACACCGCCACCTCACCCCCCCCACCAACCGCAACACCCCCTGACCAACCCCAACACCCACCCCTCACCCACCCCAACACCTTCCCACCCCCCCAGACCAAACCCGACACCCCCTGGCTCACTTACCCCCCGACCGAACCTGACACCCCCACCTCACCCCCCCACACACACCAATCGCAACACCCCCAGACCAAACCTGACACCCCCTGGCTCACTTACCCCCCGACCGAACCCGACACTCCCACCTCACCCCCCCAAGCAAACCCGACACCCCCACCTCACCCCCCCACCAACCGCAACACCCCCTGACCAACCCCAACACCCACCCCTCACCCCTCACCCACCACAACACCTTCCCACCCCCCCAGACCAAACCCGACACCCCCCCGGCTCACTTACCCCCGACCGAACCCGACACCCCTACCTCATCCCCCCAAGCAAACCTGACACCCCCACCTCAACCCCCCACCAACCGCAACACCCCCTGACCAACCGCAACACTCACCCCTCACCCCCCCCAACACCTTCCCACCCCCCCCAGACCAAACCCTACACCCCCCGGCTCACTTACCCCCCGACCAAACCCGACAACCCCTCCTGACCCCCCGACCAAACCCGACACCCCCCTCCCCCCCGGCTCACGGTGCACTGTGTAGCACACAGATTATTAAATACACTGTTCGGTCGGGGGGTGAGGTGGGGATGTCGGGTTTGCTCAGGGGGTGAGGTGGGGGTGTCGGGGGTGAGGTGGGGGTGTTGGGTTTGTTTTGGGGGGTCAGGTGGGGTTGTCGGGTTTGGTCGGGGGGTAAGTGAGCCGGGGGGTGTTGGGGTTGGTCGGGGGGGTGGGAAGGTGTCAGGGTGGGTGAAGGGTGGGTGTTGGGCTTGGTCAGGGGGTGTCAACTGTCTGCCCCCTCCCCACCTCCGACTGACCCGAGCAACGCCGGGCACTTATGCTAGTACAGTATAACATCTACTCTGTGTAGGGGGAGCCCTGCATTCCTACAGAATGAAGGGCGGGGGTGTGTGTGACAAGGGCAAGATAGAGCTTATTTTTAAATGGACATTCTACTTCAGTGGGGCGAACGTCTATAAGTGCCAACTGTTAGGCCATTGAGTGGCAGATGTGGAAACAAAGCTCAAGACTCCACTTCAACTATGACAGGTTCAAGAATAGCAGCCGTGTTAGTCTGTATCTGTAAAGAAAGCAAGGAATACTTGTAGCACCCCAGAGACTAACCAGTTTATTTCAGCATAAGCTTTCATGGGCTATAGCTCACTTCATCGGATGCATAGAATGGAACAGAAGTAAGATGCATTTATACACACAGAAAGAAGAAAAAAAAGTTGTACATTAGTATACCAATTCTAAGAGGCTGTTAAATCTGGATGAGCCATTATCAGCAGGAGAAAAAAATACCTTTTGAAATGAATTTCTGTATCTGCATGGGATAGCAAGTGTTGAAGGCAAATTAACTAGGGAAACTATGTAGCTCAGTGGTTCTCAAAGTGGGGGTTGCGACCCCTCGAGGGGTCGCGGGCCACTTTTGTGGGGGTCGCCAGCCCCTACCCCAGTAACTCCCTGCTGCGGCGGCCGCCGTCTGCCGGAGCCCCGATCTCCGGGGCCGCCGGCGTCTCCTGGAGCCCCGATCTCCGGGGCCGTCGGCAGCTTCCAGAGCCCCGATCTCCGGGGCCGCCGGCGGCTGCCCGATTTCCGGGGCCGCCGGCGGCTCGAGCCCCGATCCCTGGCGGCTGCTCGAGCCCCGGCGGTGGGGACCGGGGCCGTGGCGCAGCCGGCAGCTCACCTGCGGGGGGGGGGAGGGAGAACGGGGCGCAGGCGGGAACCCGCCCCCCCACCTGTATTTCCGCATTCAGCGGAATAATAAAATATTATTTAAATAAATTTAAATAATTTAAATAAAGTATTTAATTCGGCGGCTTTTCGGCGGACATGGAGGGGTCGCGCCGAGCCACCAGAGCCGAAAAAGGGGTCGCGGTCTCAATAACTTTGAGAACCGCTGATGTAGCTGTTGGAAGGAAACCCATATTCTTCTCCAGATTTTCCAAAATTGATCATATTTAATGAAAAATCTAGCATTCATGGAATGTGAATTTATCCCAAATGAACAGGCAAAAATGTTTCATGGGGATTTTCACAATCTCTTCCCACCCCACTTGGCCAAGGGAGAATTCTTCCAGGGCAAATGCTGTATAAGGCTCCCATAAGCAACCCGAACCCTGTCCATCGTAGCCTGACTAGTGTAGCAGGTAGCACTGAACACTATGGATATTCTGGACTGCCTGGGTCAAGCTGCTGTAAATTAGAACTGCCCCAGAGCTCTCAAATATACACAAGGAGCTGCATTGGCCCCCAGTTAGCCCACAATCTGGGCACTGTAAAAGATGGCACTTCCTGCAATGCACTGTCCCTGGCAGTTATTCAGTTTTACTGAGCTTTTGATGAAAACAGTGGGAATTGTTTATATTCTGTATTTTCTTTTTTAATGCTTTTTATATATAAGGTGTGGGCTGCCTCAGAACTGCTAGATTTCTCCACTACATCATCATGATACTAGCAATACATCATCGACTTCACCAGCAGGATGTGGAAGATACCTACAACCTACAGGAGATTACTTTTTATTTTTTAAAAAGGTAGCTGAAGAGAAACGTTGTCCAGAATGTATTAGATTCAATTTAGTGTTCACTACAGTGGAGCTCTATTTTTTAAAAAGTTAGTGTCTCAACTGAGAGATCTAGATGAGCACAATCTTTATGATAAAAATAATAAATCCCATTGGTCTTTTCTACATTTTCAATTTGAAACATTCCCCTTGAGTCTGACCATCCAAGACATAATGGACTTACCTGTCGGGCTGTAGGGGGCATCATCAGAACTTTTTCTTTTCTTTGATCGTGATTTGAATACTGGATTATCTTCATCGGATTCCAAAGATGGGTAAACTAAACGAGGAACAAAAAGTAGCTTTTGTTGTAGCAGTATTAAACAGAAGTTTAAGGTAAGTACAAATCACCCATCAGTGTAGAACTGGACTAGCAGAGTGGTGAATCAGTCCTAGAGTATCTATGTAATGCACTGCGGCCAAGGGTAGCACACAGAGGCCAGGTCTACACTGGGAGGGGAGGGGGAATTGACCTATGATACGCAACTTCAGTACACAAATAGAGTACCTGAAGTTGCAGTACCTTAGGTCGACTTACCTGGCTGTCCCCACAGTGGCGAGTTGACCGCAGCCACTCCCCCACTAACTATTACCCCTCTCGCCGAGGTGGAGTACAGGAGTCGATTGAGGGATGCCTGCCGATCCAGCAGATAGTGTAGCTGTATCCTAAGGCCTTGTCTACACTACTGTCTGGATCGACGGGTCTATTGGGGATCGACTTATTGTGTCTCGTCAGGATGCAATAAATCGGTCCCCAATGTCAACTCTGGAACTCCAGCTCGCCAAAAGGCACAAGCTGGAGTCAACGGGAGAGCCCGCCGCCGACTGCTGCCGCCGTGAGGATGGCAGGTAAGTCAACCTAAGGTGTCAACTTCAGCTATGTTATTCATGTAGCTGAAGTTGCGTATCTTAGGTTGACCCTCCTCGCTAGTGTAGACCAGGCCTAAGAAACACAGGCAAAGTGTGGTACCCTTAGGAGAAGAAGATGTTTAACAAGCTAAATATGAGTCAACAGTGTAACGCTGTTGCAGAAAAACCAAACATCAGTCTGGAATGTATTAGCAGGAGTACTGTAAGCAAGACACAAAGTAATTCTTCCACTCTACTCCTCACTGATTAGAATATTGTGTCTAGTTCTGGATGTCACATTTCAGGGAAGATGTGGACAAATTGGAGAAAGTTCAGAGAAGAGCAACAAAAATGATTAAAGGCCTAGAAAACATGACCTATGAAGGAAGATTGAAAAAATTAGGTTTGTTTAGTCTGGAGAAGAGAAGACTGAGAGGGTACATAACAGTTTTCAAATACATAAAAGATTGTTACAAGGAGGAGGGAGAAAAAATGTTCTTCTGAACCTCTGAGGATAGGACAAGAAGCAATGGCCTTAAAATGAAGCAAAGGTGGTGTAGTTGGACATTAGGATAAATTTCCAAATGGCTGGAGTGGTTAAGAATTGGAAAAAATTGCCTAGGGAGGTAGTGGAATCTCCATCATTGGGGATTTTTAAGAGCAGTTTGGACAAACACCTGTCAGGGATGGTCTCGATAATATTAAGTTCTGACTTGAGTTCAGGGGACTGGACTAGATGACCTCTCGAGGTCCCTTCCAGTTCTTTGATTTTAATATCAGGATAAAAGTGAGGCCATTGGATACCCTGACAAGAGGCGGCTGTTTGCCAGTTTGCTGCATAGCACTATTTTGATCACATTGGTTGGATGAGAGGTATGTGATTAATGCCACTTCTTAGACTTTTCTTGGAGTAAACAGAGTGGTGGACTCTACTTTACCTGGGCCCAGCGCTAATGTTGGTTTGCAGGAAAAACTCCTGATTTTAATGGGCCTTGTGTGAGGCACGTGGAATTTGGTTCAGATAAGCCACAGGCAGAGGCTCTTGGCCAAAACACAGAGCTATTCTCAGATTATTAGTCATTAAAATCATTACTCCATAAAACCACCACTGTACTCAATAAAATGCTGCTCTGTTAAACCATGCTGGGATGGCATTGACACAGCTCACTCCCTCAAGACCTCTTTCCCACTCTGCTCATTGTAAATCACACGTCTTACCGGGTGACTAAAAATAAAGGGTCAAATGGTCCCCACTTGAGAAAAAACAAATTTAGGAAACAGAAGACACAGTGAGTTTTCACTCACTGGGCTTCTGTCAGAGGGAAGAGAGTTGTCTGTCCATTAATGAAAAGGGAGTTCATTGCCCCAATGCTCATTAGTGTCCCAGTACTGGCTATCAGTACTGGTTGTCATTGGTTCCTGCTCCCATCCAGCCCCAAGGCAAACATCTATTCCCAGCTCCTTCTAACTTCTGCCCTTTCTGGATTCATAGCTTCCCAACCTGGGAGTTCTAGCATGGAAAGGCTTGGGAGTCAGGGGAGGGAATGCTGTACAGGAACTTGCCTTCTTCTGTATGTTTGGTGGCTTTTCCTCCCCAGTTGGGATTTGTTTTCAAAGGATTAAATCTGACTGATTCTTTGGCAGGGAGGGGAAAAAACAGGGCTGAATTAAAGCACAGGCTCACTGGAGGCCAATGCTGAGGACCCCTGCTCCGGGACTGATGTGATCACATCAGCAGCTCAACTTCATTTTTAAAAAGTTAAGATCTAAGCCCCCATAATGGTGAAAACAGTTTGAAAATATGACCCAAGTGCAACCAAAGCAGTGATGCTTGCTTGAGCCCGCAGGCAGCCTGAAATAATAGGTCTGAGAGGGGTATTAACTCTTACAAGCCATTCTGGAGAGTCCCACTAACACAATGCAGTAAAAAACTGCATATACTGGAGGGGAGGAGTGCAGCAGACCTGGCCCACCTACCCATCCAAGAGCTACTGGGCTAAGTCCTGAGGTGCCCCTCTCCTGCCAACCCTGCCTTTCTGGGGGAGAGCGGGAAGCCCTGCTGCTCCCAAGAAGGGGGAATTTCCATTCCTAAGGTACCGAAGGTGATCCCACGCTACCGCCCTTGTCAGTCTGAGAGAGGACAGGGAATCTCTGCCGCACTATGTGGGTGTGGAGATGGGCGCGGGGGGTTGAGGTCAGACAAGACGACAGGAGTCAGGGACATGGTGACCTGTGTTCTGGTATGCCTCAAGTCCCAGATTTTCTTCATTCCCCTCCTCTCTCTCCCCCTCCCTCACCCCCAAAAATATAATAATTCAGTTTTGTTTTGTTTTTTCCCCAGGCATTTATTAAATCACCCTTGAAAAGTCAGGTGTATTATTGTTAAATATATGAAGAAAATCCTGGCTCACGTTTGCCTGAACCAGCTGTGTCAGCAAATATTAGTGTTCTATGAGACATTCAGAAACACTTAACATCTCTGCCTTTCACACTTTGTTTCACTTTCACTAAATTTCATTGGTTTTGCTCACAAATAGATCGTTATGAAACCTTCAGAGACGGCGGGATCTAGTGGACAGAGAATGGGACTGGGAATCTGGGACTGCTGGATTGCTTTGCCACTCATTCAGTGTTTGGCCTGGAGCAAGTTACTTAACCCTTCTGTGTTTCCATTTCCCCTTCACTAAACGGTGAATAATTATTAACCAACCCACAGGAGGGGGAGGGCAAGAGAACTTATTAGGTGCTAGCAAAGTGCTAAATGTCATTGGTGTTACCTTATATAACATCAAACCCTTCCAGTCGCTCTACAAATAACTTAGTGGGAATGAGAAAAATGGACTGAGGGAGAGCTGGCAGGTGGTTTTTTGAAAACCTTGAAAATGGTTTTCTCTGCAGCCACGTGCCACCTGAACTGTTCTCTCCATGAATATTTACAGTTCTTTTGGGTGAATGGTAACAATATCATTTGAATTTTATTCAATCCTCTATATATACACACTCAGATTCCTTGATAGAGGGTTTTTCAAAAAAATGTGCATTTAATTTTGATTTCAATGTTTGTTAAAGCAATGTATGGTTATAATGTTACTGCTTAATTTAGCCCCTAAACTGAAAATCTGCTGACCAGATGCAGTACAAATGGAGTCTTTATAAACTCAGATTGCTTACAAGAAAGAAAACCCATTAAATAGTAGCATAAATACATAATTAGCAAGAACATTGGAGTTTAAAATATCACCCTGTCCATTTTCCCATTGTCACATGTAGATCATGACAAATTTTGTGAAAGTGTAATTTATCCTGACTTATACACCTACAAGGTGTTGTAACTGCAAACCAGCAACATGCACTTAACTTATTTTAAATATGTACAATATTTTCAAAATGTCTTGTTTTCATTAAACCTCCGAGTATTTCAATTTGAACTTTAATATACGTGTATCTAATAGAGAAAGCAGATTTCAATTATGTTTTTTAAGGGTCACAGTCAGCAGCAGCATTTTAAAGTAACGTTTTTACTATGTTGCTAAAGAGTTGCATACCCTTCTTCAGCCTTGCATGACTACATGGTTTTATTTTTCTATGAGTGTTAGTATTTTTATACACACACAGAGAGAGAGAGAGAGAGAGACAGACAGACAGACAGACTGCTTTTCCATATTATTAAAAATCTCACTTCCAGAATATAGTAAAGTTGATGTAGTGGTCTCAAAAATCCCTCTTTTCCTTTCAGGGCAGAGTTCAGTAATCTTAGCATTAAAACTTAAGATCATGACCTCATTGTATCTAATTCAGGAGTTCTTTACTGACAGCTTCTCTGATTAGTCATTTCATTCGACTTCACTGACATGTGTACCACAATTTCATGGTACACTGCATTAAGTTCTATTTTTAAATTAAATATATATCATTTAGGATTTGGCTAATAGTGGTTTCAACTCCATTGCTGTGCTTGTTGTTATATTTTCCCTATATTACATAAAAGTGTAATAAATAAAAATATCAGTTTAATCTTTATCTAATCTCCAGTGTCTAATGTGTTTATTCTAATCCATTTATTCCTATGTAATTTAATTTAATCTCTGTCTTCACCCTTCTCTATCTAGCCAATCTAATCTCTCTCTTTAATCTTTCCTATTTTATATAGACTAATCCAGCGGTCGCCAACCAGTGGTCCGCGGACCACTGGTGGTCCGCGAGAAAATTTGGGTGGTCCGCGGAGCCGCAGCCAGAGGAGAGGGGCGGGGTCAGTAAGAGAGGCAAGCCGGGGAGGGGGAGAAGAGCGGAGACGGAGCCGGGGCCGGGAGAGAAGAGGCGAGCGGGGTGGGGAGAAGAGCGGGGGCCGGAGACGGAGCCGGGGCTGGGAGAGAAGAGGCGAGCGGGGTGGGGAGAAGAGCGGGGGCCGGAGACGGAGCCGGGGCCGGGAGAGAAGAGGCGAGCGGGGTGGGGAGAAGAGCGGGGCCGGAGACGGGGCCGGGAGAGAAGAGGCAAGGGGGTGGGGAGAAGAGCGGGGCCGGAGACGGAGCCGGGGCCGGGAGAGAAGAGGCGAGGGGGTGGGGAGAAGAGCGGGGCCGGAGACGGAGCCGGGGCCGGGAGAGAAGAGGCGAGGGGGTGGGGAGAAGAGCGGGGCCGGAGACGGAGACGGAGCCGGGGCCTGGAGAGAAGAGGCGAGGGGGTGGGGGGGAAGAAGAGCGAGAGCGGAGCTGGGAGGGGAGAGGAGGCAAGCCGGGGGGGGGGGGGGGGGAGGTAAGTGGCGGGAGCCCCGCATGCCTGCCGGGGAACAGGGTGCTTTCCCACTTTGCAGGGAATAGCTACCATCATCTCTATTTTTAAATTAGCAAATTGCATTTTAAATAGTTTTCAGGGTATTTAAAAACTTTTTTCTGTAATAAATGAAAGAGTAGTGATATTTAGATGAGTTGTGTGCCAGGAAGAGAGAACCACCAAACAAGGACCTAAAGCGATTTTGAAAAGGGAATTGGGGGGGGGGGGGCAGAGGCGCAAGGTAAAATTTTTGCCAAGTTTGCTATTTTATAGCAGCTTCCCTCTCCTGCAAATCTGGGTCTGTGTCCATTGCTCCTTTTTGCTGCTTCTCTCTGGTCTGATGCTAACCCCTGAGGGTTATGTCTGCTCTTAGCCCACTTGACAAGTTTGATTGTCCTTGATCTGTCTCGCCTTCCTAATTCACACCTCATTCATTCAACAGGGCACTTGATTATAAAGTGTGTGTGGGGGGAGATCTTATTCTACTTCTAGCAGAGACATTTTTCTTTTACCTTAATTATTCTACCTTGGGGGCTATAACAGATTACCAAAGTTCAATACAGAGTTTCTAAAACAAGGTTATATGAAAAGGCATAACACAAAAGTCATTTAAAAGTTAAACAACCCCCCCCCCCCCGCTCTTGCCCCCCCCCGCTCCTCCCCCCCCCCCAGGCCTTTTTTAAAAAAATTAATGTTAGTGGTCCGCGGGATTCAAAATTGTGAGTTTAGTGGTCCCTGAGGTCCGAAAGGTTGGCGACCACTGGACTAATCTAGCAATATAGCCCCTCCCCCCCCATCATACAAACACAGAGTAACTATATGTACCAGAGCAGTCTTCTTGATTTCAGTGGGACTAACTATAAGTGTATAATTAAGCACATGCATAAATACTTTCAAAATTAGTGGCATAGCCATAGAGATTAATTTTTTTCTCTCACCATAATCAGAATCTTTAAAACAGGCATCTAAGTGATCCTGGTCATCGTAGTCTTCAATGTCAATGCTGTTTTTTGTGCTCTTCTTCAGTAAGTGCTTGCCTGCATTTTTGTTGTTACTGCTCCCAGGTTTTTTTGAGTTTTGGGCTGAGATAGAGTTATTTTTAGCTTGGTTGGTACTCCATGAAGTCTGCAGGCAGGAGTCAGAAGACTGGAGATTTGCCATTGATAACATTCCTTGGATTGCTTCCTGTGTGCTAGGAGATGCAGGTGGCTGACTGAGGGAAAACATTAACAAAATAAAGAGCTTTAAGCTAATTACCAAATCAACAACATGAAATAAACAGCATTCTTTGTAAATACAGCTCAATTTGATTTCTGGATTAATGGCCTCACCACAGTGTAGGTGTTTAGAAGGGCAAACAGAAATTTGAGATAAAAATCAGGAAATCTTCTAAAATTTAGTTATGTGAATACTTTATCACAAGTCACAATTTGGGTGTGTGAGGAGAGTAACCAAGTGACTCTCCCCACAACAAAAAGCTGGTAACCCGAGGACAAAATAACCAACAGAGTCATGTCTCCAGTACCCGTTTTAGAAGAGAATGATGATGAGTTACATATTAACCTGTGGATTGGATGGGCCAAGCTCCAAGGTGACTTGAGAGCCCAAGTCCTATTTTCAAAAGTGACTTTTGAATCTATGCGTTATGGAAAGTCCGGGGGATTCAGTGAGCTCCTAAATCACTGACGTGCTTTTGAAAAGCACATCCGATGAAGTGGGTATTAGCCCAAGAAATCTTATGCTTCAATACTTTAGTTAGTCTTTAAGGTGCCACAGGACTCTTTGTCACTTCTGCAATTCCAGACTAACACAGCTACCTCTCTCTCTAATTCTTGACGTTTGAAAATGTCATTCAGAATCTCAAACAAGATAACAAAAAGGGTTTGCCCCTCACTGCTGGGCAACCATCTTTCATTTTCATTCACTCCCACTCTACCAAAGAAAGGAAACATAAGAGTCTGAATCTATCCAATAAAAGAACTGAGTTACAATAGCGTTCCAAGCATCTCCTACACAATGCTGCCACGCAAGGCTGGACCACTCTTAGATCCTGAAGCTCACAAGTGCAGTATAACAGGGCTTAGCAGCTGCAGCTCTATGAACACAGTGAAAATTCTGTTCAACACTGTGAGGCTTGGATCACATGTTCAGAGTTGATATTTTGCACTAGAACATAACATATGGCTTCTCATTTATGGTGTGTGTTTGTTTAGACATTCTGGTTCCTTTTTAGGCATAAAATTTGTTATTAGTGATGTTTGAAATTGCTTTTTAAAAAAAAAATTAGATAAACTATTGGCCCAACCTAAAAGCCCCATGCTCCTGGAGATGAGTTCCTAGGCCTTGAGCCAGCAAGATAGTTACGCATATTAACAGGATTTCGATCACTGCAGAACTTGTACCTTTCAGGTATTTGGGGTGCTTGGTTTGATAAAAATCTATTCTCAGATAACTGCACTGGTTTGGGTTTTATAACAACAACTTAATATTTGTAAATATCCCTTCTTCCTGACCACCACCCTTAAGGGTGCTTAGGGTACTGTTCAAACTACACTTTGCAATGATACAGTTAGATACGGATCAAAACAAAATACATCACCTTAAAATTACACAGGTAACACCCAACGTAAGGGCTTTTTATAGAGTTCCACCATAAATGAGAAATTTAAATACATTCATTAAAAGATATCAATGCTAACCCTTTTTGCTGCAGTTCACAAACAGTACTGACAAATCCAGCATAAACTGGGATGGTTTAGGTGACCTTTTCCAGCTCCAATTTCTGTTATTCTCAACAGGCAAGAACAGGAATTCAGAATTGCTGCTGTCTGTAGACTACAATGGACTTCATACTTTCCCCAATCCCAAAATATGCTCCTGGATCGGAAGTCAGGAGCTACTGAAAAGGGAGAGGAAGGAAAGTATTCCTTACGCTAGAGTACCGACTGAAAGGACTGCTATATCAGGAGGTCAGAGCTGCTTGAAAGAGAGCTGAGGTAAGAACAAGGTGGAATATAAGTACTTCCAGACAGAAGGTAAAATGAGATGTTTCAGTTAGGGGGGAAAGTGATAGAATATTAACTCTGAGTGCTCCCAGGACTAAGAAGCAAATTTCCTTCTGTAGGCCTAAAATCCCTTTCACTACATCTCTCCATCCATATTGAATCCCTCATTAGCATCAAAGGGAGTTAGCTATACTCCTATATTTAGAGAGGACTAGACCCTCTCCTTCCCCAGAGAGGAACAGAAACTGCTTAAAGATGTAAAGACAATGCCAACTCCATCAATTGGAGGAATTTTATAGCAAGGTCAAAAGAAGCCCCGCTTTTAGTGCTACTGTATGAGACACCCTTTCACATCTTTTTACTCTCTTCCTTGTGGTCCAATCAGAAGAACAGGACTTCAGGAAACAGAATAAGCTGCTAGACCTTGTGTCTTACCCCAACAGAGACAAAGTGCAGGATAAGTTGAGAGGAGGAAGAAAGGTTCAAGGAAGTGAGAATATGACTAGAATTATGCATTTATTACTGGTTTTGCATTATTACTGGTGTCTGATGGACAGAATAGGCAGGAACAGTTATGCACAAGTATATATAGACTAGTGAATATAACTTGCAAAGCACGTTTAGAAAATGTAGACCTACACTAGAGAAACCAGACAGCAAATGTGAAAAACTGGGACAATGGATAGGGAAAATAGGAGCCTATATAAGAAAAAGACCTAAAAATCAGGACTGTCCCTATAAAATTGGGACGTCTGGTCACTCTAACCTATACTAGCCCTGACCAAAATGCAATCAGGTTCAGAGTGATGTTAAATAAAATGATTAATATTTCACCAGAAAAATTTAGCTTTTGCAAAAATTTTATTCATGCAGTGGTAGGTTGATGTCAAAGGGTAGTTAAAATTCTAGAACAGTGGTAAGCTAAAAAGGAAGTGTTCTACATAGCACATAAGTTTAATGAGGAAAGAAAAACAGGTTCCCTAGGATGCAGAAGAAAATTAATCTCTTCAGACAGTACAAGAAAGCAATTTCTGAAAAGGTAGATACTGTGAACTCAATACTTACAACTCTTTAGAGCTCAGGCAAACAATAAAGTGCAAAAACCACTGACAAAATGAAGTTGTGTGTGGTTTTTAAAACCACTATTCAATAGAAACCACTAATACCAAACATTTCCTGGGCAAATTAGCGACCACATGTCACATTCTCTTATTCAATGCTAACTTAATCCCCTTTAAAGTGTTTTAGGATTCCAGATATAGTAACAAACCCATTCAGCAAGTTTCTTGAAACTAGTCACAATCATAAATAATCCTAAAACTGAATTAAGCTAGTTTTAGCAGCTAGTGAATCATTGAGAAAGAACATCAAGACATTTATTTGGTGAAGTACACTTTAAGCCTCCAATTATCATGTCAAACACCTTTGTTTTCTGTCTGTTGCACTCCTATTGTACATAAAATCTACAAAAAATTAACATATTTCCTTCACATTTTGCTCAGCAGTTTGTCTCAAACACTAGACTCTCAAAACAGTGGAAACAGACCATCAAAAACTGTCCACCAAATGGGAGAATTAGAGAGGAATTGCCTAAAGCAACATAAGCCTTAACAAATAAATTGTGGAATCTGATCAAAACCAGCGGTTCTGAAAGTCAAACCACAAATTCAACATGTGTGTAAAAACCTCTTAAAGAGACAGACAGTTAAATATAAGGCAAAGTGTTTCTCATTAGATCACGTTCTTGCAGATTTGCATTAAGTCATTTTTGTTCTGATTTCTAAGCCAGAAAAATGTAGAGCAAGAAACAGAAAGTAATTATTAACCTTTGGAAAGTCATATCCCCTTTCTATAACCTCAGAAATTATTTTTAATACCATTTATAAAAGTAAACTTTCTGTTAGTTAAAAACCATGAAGACACCCACCTTGAAAATGATAGGGAAATGGGAACAGAGAACCTCACAGTCAACTGTACCGGCCCCCAAACTGGATCGAGCAAATAAAATATGCAGCAATGTGCAGAACTAGTTGCTGCTTTGTCACTGAGCATATCCTGTTCACTTTTTGTTTCGCTTGTATTAAAAGAGAAGATTTGGGGAGGGTTAGAGAAAAAGATATTTTTGTGCAATTTACTGGATTAAATGCATGCCTTTTTGCAAGTGGTTTTGCATTTTTGTAACTTCCTCTGCTGTATTTTTTTTTCTTTCCCCCTTCAAAATATACTTTACTAGTGCTTGGAAAGTTGTCACCCTTGAGAGCAGAGGGGGAATGAGCTTACTTCAATAATTGTTCACTGTGTAGTAAGCATCTGGTGATTTTCAGCTGCTTACATCTCAGCAACCGAAAGAGGTACTGCACTGAAAACTGTCAGCTCACACAGAATCTTGATCTGTAAAACATAGTAAAATTTAGTAAAACTTGGTTCAGCCATTGCACACTCCATATGCAAAGGAAACGTTCAAACTGACAAAAGGGTATCAATACAGTGGGTGTAACATCACAGCTCATTAAAACGAGATAGATGGGGGAATTCTCACACCAAATAAGAGATTTTAAATTCCAAAGTAAACCCAACCTACTGTGGGCACAGCTGTGGCCCAGGGCCTGATCCAACTCCCACGGGATCAGTGGATCAAGACCAGTTTGACTAAGTAATGGTTTGTGGAGTGTCCAAGAAAAACTTTTCCACTTTAGCTGATTTGTGAAGAAGGAAAACCAAACCATAGAAAGATGGGAATTATTAATACATGGTAAGAAAACCAAACAGTATGGTATTTGCATTATGCAGCATTGTAGTGTGTGTGTGTATATTCTGGGGTTTATATATTTAATAAAATGAGTGATTATGAAATGAAATATAATTTCATTAGGCAGGAGCTTTTTTCACTCACGTTTATACCCGCACTACCAAAACCTAACTGTTTATATAAGGGCCAAAAGTGATACAACATGTTCCCACGAAGCTACAACACATAGTATATTAATTCATGCAGAATTTAGTTATTACTGCATTTTAGACTTCGATTTCAGAAGCCATAAAGGCTATGAATGCACTGTATACAGTGCCTGGTATAAGGAGAGGAAAAATGAGAGGGCTAACTCCTATTCTGTTATTGGATGGCTTTGTGACCCATTGAAGTCAATGGAAGAACACCAAAGCAACTAGTAAGGATCGAGCTTGGAGGATTATTTAAACTTTCACAAACGTTTCTGTGTGATACGTTGCAAACAAGCAGCCAGCTTCATTATCTGTCATACACCCAATGTAACAAAAATGGCTGAACCAAATTTTAATAATTCTTATGTTTTATAGACTCTATTCTGTTGTCACATCCCACTGCAAGCACAGTTGTAAACAAGTCTTGTAACGTGAGCCCCCTCCCCCCCCCCCGTAGGATGTATTAAATAATTTTGAGAAACTTAAGTGTAAATATGAAAAGAAGACTAACCTACATCAGGGTGTTAGGGGAGAAGGGAATTAACAAAAATTGTTCTCTAATCCGATGATGAGTTCTGGTGTAGCATTTAGATATGAGATGGCTTTGAGGGGAAGAGCAAGAAGAAAAGAAGTTACAGGTTAAGAGGTGCTTATTTATTACTAATTATAAAGGAACTAGCGAAAATACCCGGCGTTGCTCGGGTCCATCGGAGGTGAGGAGGGGGCAGAGAGCTGAGCGAGTGCGGGGTCCGTTGGAGGGGGGAGGGGGCAGAGAGCAAACCTGACACCCCCACCTCACCCCCGACCAAACCCGACACCCCCACCTCACTTACCCCTCGACCAACCCCGACTCACATTTTCACCCCCCCACCCAAACCCAACACCCCCACGTCACCCCCTTACCAACACCCACTGACCAACACCCACACCTCACCCCCCGTAGACCAAACCTGACACACCCACCTCACTTTCCCCCCCCACCAAACCCGACACCCCTACCTACCACCACAAACAAACCCGACACCCACACCTCACTTACCCCTCGACCAACCCCGACCCCCCTCCTCACCTCCCCAACCAAACCCAACACCCCCACCTTACCCCCCACCAAACCCAAGACCCCCTGACCAACTCCAACACCCACTCCTCCCCCCCTCCCCCCCGACACCTTCCCACCCCCCAGACCAAACCCGACACCCCCGGCTCACTTACCCACCGACCAAACCCGACACCCCCACCTCACCCCCCCCGACCAAACCCGACACCCCCACCTCACCCCCCGACCAAACCCAACACCCCTACCTCACTTACCCTCCGACCAAACCCAACTCGGGTCCGTCAGAAGTGGGGAGGGGGCAGAGAGCTGAGCGAGTGCAGGGTCCGTTGGAGGGGGGTATTATGACATCATAACTATGTCACAGAGAACAGCAGCTGCCCAGCTGATGTGATTGGCCTTTAAAGAATTTCACCCCTGGGGGGGCGTCAGAGGTGAGATTTGAAAAATTTTCGACTCTTACCCTGATTAGGACCCTGAGACCTCTAACTGTACCAAATTTCAAGTCTCTAGCTCAAGCGGTGTGGAAGGAGTAAGCGCACATACATACATACACACATACACGCATACACCATTTGACTTTTATATATATAGATTAGAGATTGGTCCAAACCAATCTCTGGGAAAGTGCAGACCAGGAATCAGATCCTAACTTTCAGGTCCATCTCTTAAGACATGTCTTTTAAAAGGTTGTTACTCAACTCTGCAAAAACCGTCTTTAGCAGATGGGGTAAGCAGTAATTGCCTCCACTTAGGCAAAAATAGCAATTAGCTAAGACTAGGCCTGTTCTCCAAGAGATACCAGCCTTCTCTAATCTAGGCTCCCTTCCTCTTCCCCTTAACACTAGTGTGACCAGATGTCCTGTTTTTAAAGGGACAATCCCATTTTGGGGGACTTTTTTGTTATATAGGCACCTATTACCCCTGCCCCCCCCCCATCCCACCCCACTCTGCACTGAAAAAAACAGACGTTGTGTACACACAGTCCTGGCATTTTTACAGCTGTGTAGCCCTGCTTCGAGTCTTGTCTACAGTAGTAGTCCCACCACTGCCAGCATCCCTAGAGCTGCATTGATGTTAAAGTGTTAAATTGAGAGTCTACAAACTTAGTTCAGGTCAGTCAAGTGACAAGGTTTCCCCCAAAACACTGCAAAGATATCTCAGAGTTTAAATGATACATGTATCACAGCAAGAGTAACTTCTGTATCAGCGAGTTCATTTCCTAGATGTCACACCGCTGTCGAATGGCAGAGTAAGCAGTCAGATAATGAACTGAAGGGTAAAAACTCCTTTAGCTTCACAGGTCTCCCTCCTTTAGGTTTATCTGCATCTGTACTGCCTTTCGTGGCAATCTACACTTCAATCCCGTCTCATCACAAAGCAAACCAGTTTTCTTTTAAACTCACTGATACAATTTGCTGCTACAATTTCACTTGACAACTTATTCCATCTGTTCACTACTGAGCATGAAGCATCTCTCGTGGAATTCTCTGCATTGCTCTTAATTTCCAGAGTTTCTTAATGGATAGATAATAGCTTCTTCTTCTTTGGAACCTCCCAGGGAAAGAGCTCACCATTCCACTCTACCAAGGCCCTTTCATAACTGCAAACTGCAGTTTAGCAACTGTGTCAAGAAAAATGAAATGCCCAGTGGAAAGGAATGAGAAGATAACGGTGACAACACTGATCACCTGCACCTTCTGAGCTCCACGCTCCCTCCCAGCTCTCCCATAAGCCCCGTGTCATGTTCAACCACATCCAGTTGTGGATCCTGAGACAACATGGAATGATGGGAGGGCTGGAAAGAGAATGGCTGCTGCAGACTGACAATGATGCAGCCAGCGGGTTTCTCAATGATCCAGCCTGACAGCTGACATTTCCAACCCAGGTGTGCCAGCTCTGGGAAGATGCTTTGTGCTTACAAAATACTGTGGCTAGCGTCTGTTAAACACAACTAAGCCAATTTGCAAATTGTGAAGAGGGTGAAACCTGTTTTGAATAACTGATGAAAATTCATTGCTTAATCTGTAAAATGGGGCTAATGATACCACGCTCCTTTGTAAAGCGCATCGAGATCTGCTACTCCTAAATGCTACTAATAAATTGGTCCTCTAATAGAGGTGAAGCAAAGAGTACTAAATAAATACTATCTGGAATACATATTGGGGTGGTCTCTTAAGACTGGAGGTTGCCTCCCAAGGGTGGCCTCTGGACCAGGTTTCACTCTCTTAATGACATCATCATCATCATCACCAAGTCTGCCTTGAATAACAATGTTCGGGGGGGGGAGGGGGTTCTGCATAGCCCGGACATTTAAGGTCCCTGTATCCCTGCTAACTACAACTGTTAAGCATCCTTGAATCCTAACTACTTATTTTGATTTCCTTTCTTTCCCGGGGCCAGTAAATCCTGTTTACTGAAGGAAGCCATCTGGGCTAATAGCTTCCTGGATTCTCCCATACTAAGAACCGGATTGTACACCCTTTTAAGCAGGCATAAACTTCCACTGATTTCAGCAGACATTGCCTGAATAAGTTGGGTATGACTGTTCTCTAACCACCTTAAGGCTTTTACAGGAAAGCACTTCACTTATTGTGCATTCCTTGTTTCTGGTACATTTCCCCAGAATTGTATTCTTACATTTATTTACGTTGGCATTATTATTTGTGTTACCATAGAACCTAGATGCCTCAGAGCTCCATTGTGCTAGGCACTGCACAAACACATATTAATAGACAGGCCTTGCCCTGAAGATCTTACAGGTCTAAGCAGACAAGACAGACAAAGGACAGGAGAAAGGAATCATCATCATCCCCATTTTACAGATGGGAAATGGAGGCACAGAGAAATTAAATGACTTGACCAAAGTCACAATGGGAGTTTGTGACAGAGCCAGACACTGAAACCAGGTTACCTCAGTTCCAGTCCAGGGCCTATAAAAAAGAACTATAAAGCCTTTTAAAGAATTTTTAAAAATTTGTGCAAGACTCCAAATCACTATCACAACACAGAGGTATGGTTAATAATTACAAATACATGGTCATTTTAAAATAAAACACTAGTAAAGCTGTTCTCCCATTATGTTCCTAATGAAATTTGAGTCCAAGTTTTTGTTGCTCTGCTGAAAACGTCAGATGATGTCCGTACCACCTAAACAGAACGTATTCCTGCACGGTGCTAGGCATTCCCGGATCTTTTTGTTATTTGTACAGCACCCCACATCCTTCACCTAGGTTGTAGGCCCCAGACAGCATGACCTCTTACAGACATACCCTTTGCTGAAAAGGAGGTTAGAAATGAAGGGCCACGTTTTGCTCTCTTTACTCAATGGGACTGCAATTGTGAGTAAGACAAGTAAAACTGGACCCAGATTCGATGTATGATCATACAGATGATGGGAGAGAAGAGAAAGCAAGAAGGGGAAATTGTTCTGACATGTAGCTGGGAGGTATTTGTTTTGCTCTTTTTCAAAGACATGAGGAAGGGGACTGTGTCGGGAGAGGAGGAAAGAGATGGGCCCCCTCTTGATGTCAACGGGCCGGAGATCCAGAGCCGGTATCTGCTCAAGCAAACTCACTGGGGCTGAAAGCTGATGAACAGGGCTTCTCTGCAGGGGAGCCAAAGCAGGGAGGCCCCACGCAGGTAGGACACACACAACGTGTCTCAGAGAAGATCACCATGGTGAATTTCAGTGGTTTCCATTAGAGGAGAAATATGGCCTGGCCAGGACCATGGAGCAGGCACAGCACTTTGCATCTGCTACTTCAACCCAAAATTACTAGTACTTGTGGCTCTCCTGTAAGGCACTATCCTGAGAGTTGTTCCTTGGGCTGAGCTCACAGTAGACCAGATCTAGCAGGTATTAAGGATGTGAGCAGTCCCATTAACTTAAAATGGGATTGCTCACATGCTAGGATTGGGCATGCATTTAAATACCTTGGTGGGCCAGGGGATGGATCAAATTTGCCTTGCATTGATATGGGATATTTAACATGTATGGTTTCATTCAGATGGGCCTGAACTAAAGTCCCAGGTCCAAACAGCCCTTAAGTCTGGGGTGTTTGCAATTTGGATCCAAATTATGCAGCTCTAACTTGTAAATCTTTTCTTTTCCCATTAATAGTTTCCAGTTTGGGGCATAACACTACAGTGTAAAAAACCTCCCAGCATTTCTCACTCTTAGCCAGACCTCAAAGATTTTGGTATCACATTAGATATCCCACTTATAATAGCATCCGCTAAAACATTTCCAGCACACATACAGCATTGTGGATGAGCAAGGCCCGAAACTGATCCACAAAGACTCATTTTATGCTTAATGTCCTCTAGAGAAATTACTTCTTACAGCCATTTACTGCTTCCTGAATTTTTTCTTCTTCCAAACAGCCAATAATCAGGACTGTGTGGACCATACCAAGAATTATAAAATGAATCCAAGTTGTTTGGTGCATAAATTAATGTTGTCCTCAGGCTGCATTAACTGAGCTGTCTTCTTCAGAATGAATCATCGATTTTATTGTTATTGCTTCGGTGGATTTTCAGCATTTACAGCTGGGAATGCCTCTAATTTTATAATTATAACACCAGGACCTGTTCCACCTGCTCACCTCCAGGGCATGGGACACAGAAGGAGCTAGTTTACTGGAAAAAAAGTGATTACTAAATTACAAAATCCCTGAGTTAGTTGCACACATGAAACAGAGCATTATTTTGCTTTAAGAGAGGGATTATCAGCCAGATGTGCCTACCTGTTGGTGTTATACTCTAAACCCCCAACTTCTTTGCTCGCCTGCAAAAGATCTAGAATTCCTGCCGAACTTCCACTCTCTTTCTTCACTTTGGAGTTGCGGCCTGGCTTTGCCTCTGTGTCAATGTGAAGCAAATCTTCATCTGATGACTCATCACTCTGTCAAAGGAAGGAAAAGGCTCAAAAAAATGGAAACAAGCTACATTAGTCAGCAAGCCATCAAATAGTTTTGAAGCATGATGCTACACTTTTTGTCCCTCCAAAAACTTGAGAACAGAACTGTTACTTTGCTTTCACCATAGAAGTTAGGGGCACAGTTTGAATGGGTCTCTTTACGACTTTTTGTTATATTATCTTTTCAGAGTCAATTTAATACTTCTGAGGAGTGCCAAGCTTATGGAAGTCCCCTGTTTATCTATCATCTAGGCAAAAGCACTGCAGGCTTCCCCAAGCTACCTTTCCAATGTGCCTCACTTTTCTTCTAAAGGCATCCCTGCGCCCAAGTTAGAGAGTGTTCGTTCTTCAGACCTATCCAGTCCTTTGTGTCACTGCTAAGACTACAAAGAAAGGATACCAATTTCTACTAATTATGGTGCTGGTTTTGTATTATGAACATTTGTGCTCTAGCTTGTGCATTGAGACCGTCACCTCATTTGACATCAATCAGGCAGACACATCAGAGGGGAATGAGAGCTGGGAGAATTTTTTTCAGTCAAATAGTAAATTTGCCAAAAAAATGCCGTCTTGGGGCAACTGAAACTATTCCAAAATTCAAGTTGAATTTGGTCAATGGTTTTGGGAGAATAAAAAATTAGGATTTTTTTTGTAAAGTCAAAATGGTTCATTTGGACATTTCATTTTGAAAAAAATCAGTTTCAGTTTAAAATTAAACAATTTTTTTTCCAGTTCAATCATTGAACCAAAAAAATAAATAATTCGCTCAGCTCTAATGGTAACAATTTTAAGTCACTTCTCGACTGTAAGCATGAATGAATGTACAGGTGAGAAGTTCTGATTGCCCTTAAATATCCTTGAGTCATCATGTCTCCCCAAACACAGTTAAAGAAGTCTACACTAGTGATGAAATCTGAATGTCTTGGATATATACAGTTTGTGTCAATGGTCTACCTTGCTTTTGCAAGTGATTCAAATCATAGAATATGCATGCAAATTGTTCCCTATTTAACTCTAAGTGTGTGCTTAAATGTTATCCTCAATAGGAATGGACCAATGCATGTGCTTAAGAGCTTTCCTGAATGCCAACCATAAACAGACCCATTGCAGCGTGAGCATGCTCATGTGCTTTAACATTAGGCATGTACCTAAGCCCTGGTCTACACTAGGGGAGGGTGATGGGCCTAAGATACGCAACTTCAGCTGTGGGAATAGCATAGCTGAAGTCTTCACGGCACTGGGTCGACTGCTGCTGCTCCCCCGTCAACTCCGCTGCCGTGAGAGGCGCCGGCAGAGTACAGGAGTTGATGGGAGAGTGCTCGGGGATCGATTTATCATGTCTAGACCAGACATAATAAAATCAATCCCCAAAAGATCAATCACTACCTGCCAATCTGGCGGGGAGTATAGATCTGCCCTAAGTCTCTTGCTGAAGTGGGGGCATTACAGATGTGAGAGAGATGACAAGGAAAGAAAGTTCCTCTTATGTACTTAGTAAATAAAGTCTTTAGTTACCATATAATAAGTATGGGCATCCTGTAATATAAAATACCAACTATGCTAACATGCTGCTCACATTTCTTTAAGATTAACTTGCTGAAAGTACTGTGTAGAAAAGGATTAATGCTGAGCAGTGCCCAAAGAAAATGAAGAAGTAGGGGAGCTCATTTCTTGCCACAGCCCAAGAAAGAGGCCTGGAACAGAGCCCAAGTCTGTAGAACAGAGGCAGCAATGCCGTGCCGGTGCGAGCACTGCCGAGCGGGTCCCACTCACCCTCCAGAGAAGAACATGATTCTTCATGTTCTGTTTCCTTCTCTTCTTGTTACCTGCTTACAAAGTTGTTCATCTTTCCTGGCCTGGTCTCTGTTTTGTATTACTTCCCTTTTCCCAGTGAAAGGGAAGGAAAGTGACAACATTCTGTTCCTGTAAAGTTAGTTCCTATTCATTTCTTTGTCTTTTCTTCTCCCCAACCAGCCCTGCCCCTAAACTCCCTGAAAACCTTCCAACCCCCTAATTTTCCCACAGTCTTCATTTCCCGCAGAGCAAGTACGATCAGTGTGGATAAGGAAGGATGGACAGAACTATCCTTGCAGTCCACTAACTCTGCTTCTTAATTGTCCAGAGGAATTGCTGTGAGTGACACATGCAATCTTCCTTCCCCACACAGACTGAGCATGTACCTTCCACAGACAGCCTATCATGAGGCACCTGGTGCCCAACCCTGCCACCACTGGTGTTCTGTGGCAAGAGAATTGAGCCATACAAGTCATTTGGGTGGAGAGGTATCTAACCATAAAATTCTGCAGAGTGCTTGACAAGTCCTAGACTCCATTTACATTCACCACGGCAATGGACAAAGTTTGAGCAATCAAACCAAAGTAACAACTAACCCTGATCTGCTACAATATATTAATGCATTCTACTGCAAACATGGCAGGTCACCTCTACATAGCTAAATGAAAAGACATTACTTGGATGCAAATAAAGCTACAAAGTCTTTAGTACATTAAGGGTCTGATTCTCATTTACAGTAAGACCCTTTCACACCACTCTGGCAGCGTGAAGTGGCTTTAGAGTGGCTGCAAATGTAATTCAATGTCTATTTCACAGAGACTTCTCAATACTCACATGTGTTTAAGTGGATCAAGGTCAGAGGACTCAGTGCCCCAAAGGAGCAAATCCTTAGTGTAGTCTAAGGGCATGTCTTCACTACCACTTTAAATCGATGTTAACGACGTTAGGTCGAATTAAACGTGTACCTGTCTTCACATACATGCCCTTAACGTCGACGTAAAGGGCCCTCAAGATCGATCTTGGAACTCCAGCCTAACCAGAGACATAAGGCTAATCTCGACATTCCAAGCTCAACCGTGGGATAGTGAAGACAGAACCCGACATTAATAGCCTCCAGAGGCTGTCCCACAATGCTCCATTCTGACCGCTCTGGACTGCCTCACTACTGCTCCACTGTGACCGCTCTGCACTGCACTCTGAACTCGCTGCTCTGGCCAGGTAGATAAGACCCGGGAACATTTGAATGCCATTTCCTGTTTGGTCAGCGTGGCCAGCTCACCTGAACTGCCCAGTTGCCATTCAGAGCTATCAGCAGCACTAGCCGCCATGCAGAGCTCAGCATCACAAGACTCCATGCAGAGCTCATCTACCCTGGAGACCAGCCAGAGGAGAAGAGCTCCAGCATGGTCCACTCGTGAGGTGCTGGATCTCATCGCTATCTGGGGAGAGGAATCCGTGATGTTGGAACTACGCAACAACAAACGGAATGCCAACACCTATGGAAGGGTCTCCAAGGCCATGCTAGAAAGGGGCCACAACAGGGACACCACACAGTGCCGCGTGAAAATTAAGGAGCTGCGGCAATCGTTCCAGAAAGCCAAGGAGGCAAACGGATGATCAGGGGGCGCGCCACGGACATGCAGGTTCTACAATGAACTAAATGCGATAATGGGGGGCGCCCCCACCACCATCGCGCCGGTGTGCGTGGACTCCACCGATGGGATAATCGTCAGGGAGGAGACTGATTCCGAGGAGGACGACCATGAAGAGGAAAATCTCACGGAGCAGCAGGAGCCCAGCGGAGAACCCGTGTACCCAGAGAGCCAGGAGCTATTTGTCACCCTGGAGCCAGTACCCTCCCAAGCCTCCCAGGGGGGTAAGTGTTTCTTTTTTAAGTGATTACATGACGCGTGATTTTGTAAAGGAAGCATTTATTAATGAGTAACTTGCCCTAAGGACTTAGCGTGCTTTCATTGCTGGTCAATTTCTACTCAAAGAGTTTGTCAATATACTCCGGGATTGACCATAAGTCCTCCGCGGACATTTCAAGGAAGCTATCCAGGAGGTAGCGATGAATCCAGCGCAGCAGATTTCTGGGGAGAGCCGCCTTATGTGGTCCCCCGTGATAGGACACCAACCCACGCCACGAAAGTAGTAAGTTGTCTGGTATCATTGAGCAGGCTAGCATTGCGGCGTATGGACCAGGACTTTGCATGGAGTCAAGGAGCATGCGCTCCCTATCTCTCCGAGAAATTCTCTGCAAAGTGATGTCATTCAGGGTTGCCTGTTTGAGATACGGACTGCAATTAGTAGGGAGATAAAGATTCCCAGCTGCAAAGTACTCTTTTCTGCTGAGGACCGATCAACCGCACCCCCCCCCCCACGAACGCTGACCGCACCCCCCCCCCAGCCCGTAGCGGTAGCTAGCAGGAAATCTGGGCAGTCTGCACGCGGTTGCTTCCGCTTCAGATCCAACGCCCACCCAACCGCCCCCCCCCAGCCCATAGCGGTAGCTAGCAGGGAATCTGAGCAGTCTGCACGCGGTGGGGGGAAGAGCCCCAAAAAGACCTTAGCCCTTAGCGAGAGATTTTTTGGCATTTGCTTTGCAGTTTGCGGTTGCAGTGGGAGCCAGCCACGCGGTGGGGGGAAGGGGGCGGGGTTGCTCTACAGTATGCAGGCGCCACTTTTAACTTACCATGGCCGGCTGCACAGTGATTTCAGAAGCCGTCTTGGGCTGAGGCACGCATATGTGTCTGAGATGCTCTGACTTTTCTGTGAGCTAGTCAGTCACTTTTAGGTGTAGAACATGACCTTGTACAGAAATCATATCAGGCCTCTGAATACTGAGGTCGCAAATGGCATAGTACTCCCATTGTGTACCGTCCGAGACTGCATCTGCCTCCTAACCTTGAATGTATCTGTCTCATAACTTTCAAACTTTATTTTCCCACACTCGCCCACAGATGTCCAAGTATGTCAGAATCCCCCGGCCTCCTCCCGCTGTGCATCGCAGATAAGAAAGCGTAAAAAGAAAACGCGAACGCGCGATGAGATGTTCACTGAACTCGTGGAGAACTCGCGCGCTGAGGCAGCCCGCCAGACGGACTGGAGGGAAAGAATGATAGAGGCAAGGGATCAAGAGAGAGAGGCAAGGGATCGAGATAGAGAGGAAAGGAATCGAGAGAGGCAGGAATGGAGAGCCGCTGCAGAAAAGAGGGAAGCCGCTGAAGAAAAGAGGAAAGAGCGTGAGGAAAGACGCATGGATGCTTTCCTCCGCATAATGGAGGACCAGAGCGACATGCTGCGATCTCTGGTGGAGCTGCAGCATGCCAAAAGACCACCTCTGCAGCCCCTGTGTAACCACCTCCCCCCCTCCCCAACTCCCATAGATTCCCCACCCAGACGCGGGGTGAGAACACGGGGGGGCAAGCTCCGTGGGCCGCTCCACTCGACCCCACAAGCCAGCAGAAGCAGCAGCAGGCTGACGTTCTCGGAAAACTTTTAAAAGCTGCTGTGTCTTGCCCCCCCCCCCTCTCCCTCCTTCCCACCCCCCCCTCCTTTGCCCGCTCCTCCCCCACTGCGACTGCCGGTTTCCCTCCAGGATACCAGGACAGTGATCCCCTGTATTTGTATTTCCGATTAACCAATAAAGGAACCATGATTTTTCAAACAGTGATTTTATTTCCTCTGCAAGCATGGGGATGGGGGAGGGAAAGCATGGGGAGGGGGGAGGGAAAGAGGGTTCAAGGGCAGCAGGCTTAGAGCACAGCAAGGGAGCAGATTCTCAAATGCCATCTCGGGCACTCATAAAACTGTCTTTCAAGGCATCCCTGAGGCGCAGGGCCTCACGGTGTGCTCTTCGACTTTCCCTGCTGTGTGGCTGCTCATAAGTAGCAGAAAGTAAATTTGCCTCTGCCTCCCAGCCCGCCATAAACGTTTCCCCCTTGCTCTCACAGATATTGTGGAGCACAGAGCAAGCAGCTATAACAATGGGGATATTTCTCTCGCTGATGTCTGAGCGAATCAGTAAGGAACGCCATCTCCCCTTCAAGCGGCCAAATGCACACTCCACGGCCATTCTGCATTTGCTCAGCCTGTAGTTGAACAGCTCCTGACCCCTGTCCAGGGCTCCTGTGTAGGGCTTCATAAGCCACGGCAGTAGGGGGTAGGCTGGGTCCCCAATGATCACGATCGGCATTTCGACCCCCCCCACGGAAATTTTCTGGTCGGGGAAGAAAGTGCCTTGCTGCAGCTGTCTAAAAACCCTAGAGTTCCTGAACACTCAAGCGTCATGAAGCTTTCCCGGCCACCCCACGTACAGGTCGGTGAAACGTCCCTTGTGGTCAACCACTGCTTGCATGACCATTGAGTAATATCCCTTCCGGTTTCTGTACTCGGCGGCCTCGTGGTCCGGTGCCAGGATAGGGATATGAGTCCCATCTATAGCCCCACCACAGTTAGGGAATCCCATGGCGGCAAAGCCATCTATTGTGGCTTGCAGGTTTCCGAGGTTTATAACCCGGTGTAGCAGCCGCTCGACGATTGCCCTGCTTACTTGCATCACAGCAAAGCCCACTGTAGACCTACCCACCCCAAACTGATTCGCCACTGACCGGTAGCTGTCTGGCGTTGCAAGCTTCCAGAGGGCTATCGCCACTCGCTTCTCCACTGTAAGGGCCGCTCTCATTTTGGTATTCCTGCGCCGGAGGGCCGGGGACAGCAAGTCACAAAGTTCCATGAAGGTGCCCTTTCGCATGCGGAAGTTTCTGAGCCACTGGGAGTCATCCCAGACCTGCAGCACTATGCGGTCCCACCAGTCCGTGCTTGTTTCCCTGGCCCAGAATCGGCGTTCGATGGCATGAGCCTGCCCCATTGCCACCATTTTTGACAGATTGTCAGTCGCCCTACTTGCAAAAACGGCAGTGTCCATGTCGTCCCCGCTGTGCACGTCAGTGTCCCTGTCGTCCCCGCTGTCCTCGTCCATCTCCTCCTCACTGTCGTCGGGTTCCGGAAAGCGCAGTTCTCCCCGGATCGCATTCCTCCTCTGCAGACGGTGCAGCAGGAACTCAGCAACCGTGATCGAGGTCCTCACAACAGCCATTACTGCAGCCGTGGTGTCAGCGGGCTCCATGCTTGCAATGCTATGGCGTTAGCACGGCAGAGAAAGGGCGCGAATTATGGGATGCCTACCTACAGTGCACCGCTCGTAATGGGGGTGGGCGGCGCGGAAAAAGGGTGCGAAATTTGGAAATGCCTACCCATAGTGCAGCACTCGAAATGGTGCCTGCTGGGGGATCAGGGAACTGTGGGATAGGTACCCAGAGTGCAACGCTCGTCATGTCGACGCTTGCAAAAGTTTTGCGGACAGACACTGTCGACTTGCTGTGCTTAGCTGTGCCTAGTGAAGACACACAACATCGACTGTATACAGTCGCGTTCACAACATCGACATAAAGGAAATCGAACTACTGCTGTAGTGAAGACATACCCTTTATGTGTGTAATGGCACACAGAAACAATAGAGAAAGGTACGATAATAATAGAATACCTTGTACAATACTGACTCCACTTTTGGCTTCTTGACTGGTGTGTGTTGTGGTGTTTCTTTTTTATCTGATAAAACTGAAAGACAGGAAAACAAACAGTTACAGCTGAGACAGACCTTTCACTAACTCCAGAAACAACCTGTACGGCCTCAGAATACAATTTAAATCCACTGTATTTATTTTAAATCTCGTGCTGCAAGTAATAGGTATATGTTCTTTATTTATTGTAATACTTATAATAACTTTTAAAAGTAGTTTTGAAGAATTGAATACAATTTAATTGCATGGATATAGACAAAACAGGATGCCATCTTACAAGGTAAATCTCTCTTTGTAGTGTTTTTCTTTCTTCTAATTGGAAATTCATCAATTTTCAGTTCACCATCATCTGATACATACTCATATTCGTCTCGGACAGGTTTTGTTTTATCTTCTTTAAAATTTTGTAGTGACCCAAACACACCAGGATTCAACTGGGTTTTGACTCCCTTGGAACTATAGAGACAAATATTATAAAATGCAAAATGATAACATTTTCACACGGAAAACATATCAAGGAGACACGTGGCCATATATCAAGGTAACATTTCTTGTACATGTAGGAATCAGAGCATGGTAGTTTTAAAGCTAGAATGCCAGTTCATTTTGGTTTGCATGGGTATTGTTTTATACAGGTTTCACAGGACCAGATCCTCAGCTAGTGCAAATGGAAGTTGCTCCACTGACTTCAAATGAGCACTATGTTGACTTCAATTGAGCTTTATTGGCTTGTACCTGCTGAGGATCTACATCATAATACAATCAATACATATGTAATACACATATACCACCTGAATTCCTTGCATTCCATTTTTAATTGATTTATGTAGAATGTGTACAGCCTAACCTCCGGGGATACATACATACAGTATAAAATAAAAACTCAAACTGAAAAGAAGTCAACTCAGAAAAATATCCCTTCAGCCTGCAATTAAAACTTAGTTCTGTTAAGGCACCATCCTCAAACATCTGCTGAGGTGAACAGATCAAATTGCCATTATGGCAATAAATTTGGGCTTTGTCAGATCAAATTCTTGAGATGAGAATACTCTGCCTGGGCAGAGCAACACACAACCCATGTGGTCTCCATTAGCTTGTGTGCCAGTTTGAGATGGAGTGGTGGTCTCTAGGGCAGGAGCAACACAAGCACTTCCTCATACTTGATAAATGTTGATAGAGCCAGTGGGAACTGCAGATGGCCAGGACTGCTTAGGATTTGACTCACTGATCACAGTGGAAATTTTCCCCAATATCGATGCCAATAGAACAGTAACAGCCTGTGCACCTTGTTGAGTGTCGCAACCATACTTGCCACTGACTCATTCTCATTTCAACCAATAGGCCTGCAAAAAAAGGAACTGTGGAGGAGGACGAGGCAAAAGAGGAAAAGAAAGGGAGACGAGGAGGACAAGGAAGAGGAGAGAAGAAGAGAAGGCCACCCCAGCTACACCCGGTCAACTACAGATAGCACATAGGTATAGATTATAGTGCAGAATCAGGCAGAATGTGTCTCTATAGGAGCATATACACTAGGTACAGATACACACCCAGAAGGTTGGAATATTTCCAGTGAAATGTTGCACTGACTAAAAGTTCAAATATTTTTTTTAAATGTATATTATTTACTCAGTGATCCAGGTCTTGTTTAATCAGGTAACTATTACAACCATGCCAGAAAATAGGAGATTTTTTCCTTTTATTACTGAAAAAAGTGGGATTTTAAAAAGTGTGAATGAAAAAATACTGGTGTTTTAGCCTAAGGCAAGTTTTTACAGCCAAGATATAAACTCCTGATAATACAGATTTTTAACTGACACATTCTAACTAGAGAACCAGTGTAAAATGACACACATACAAAATAATCTGAACTGCTATTATCTCTGTAAAACCACTACTAGGGATCTGATTTCATAATTAAGAAATATTTTAAGCATATTGTAAATAGAATTTACTTACTTAAAAATAATAAAAATGTAAGCACAATTTTTACATTTGAACATAAGGCCAGGTTTGTCACCCCACTGTCTAAAAAACCTCCAACCATATAGTACATTTAACCTTTAAAATTCAATGTGTATTGCCATATTTTTACTTACCTGAGCAGTTTCTTGTTAGAGAAAGAAAATGTAAATTTATTGTCCTTATTTCCTGATAAAGGTGTCTTTTCCAATTTGTGTTCCTCTTCCATTTTTAATAATGAATCTGGTTTACTGTTCTGCAGATCATGAAAACAGCAACAAAATTAGGTTAATATGTTACCAATACTTTTAGATTTCTAAGCAATTTCCGATATTTATTACTAAATAATTAGGATACACAGAATGTATATGTGTATGCACACACACACACACACACACACACACACAGAAATGCGGACAGATAAATGGTTTAGTTTTCACCTCAGTTAGGTCCAATTCAGGAAAGCATCCCTGTTGAGGTTAGCACTTAAGCACATATTTAAATTAAACATATGTTTAAATCCATTTGAAGACAATGTTTGCTAAACACATGCATAAAGATGGACATGTACTTAAGTGTTATCCTAAATGGGGATGGTCTTAAGCATGATCTTAGGTGCATGACTGAATCAGGCCTTTACCCAAGTGCTCTTCCCAAGAAAGTCCATCAGAACTGTATCCACACAATTAAGGGCAAAACTAAGCATTGGGTCCATGATCTTGCAAAGAAGCACATACTTAAATTTTCAGCAGTATTTCCTTGGTTTCATTTTTTGGGAAGTTGTTTTAACCACACCTGGACATGTGAAAAATCCAAAGTATGTATTTCTTCCCCCTTACTAATATTTTAAGATTAATAGCAGTAGAGGATGTTAAGAAATCAAAGACATCACAATCAAGTTCATTTCATTGCACCAGTTCTATTAATCCAAACAGTTCCTTGGGATTACTCACTGGCAAAAGCTGTCTTTGTGGCAGAATGGTATTGCCACAAACTATTTTCAAATACAGTTTAAAAGGAGGATACATCTCCCTCCCTTGTCAATATTTTGAACTTTTTACATAGAAAAAACTAGGAAACTGGGGGAGCTGCCTGGATCCAGTGAGTCAAAAGCAACAGGGAATAATCTTTATTTTGTCTCTCTCAAGCTTCAAGTCTCTCTCCGGGACCTGCTCATGTAGAGAATGTGCTTTCCCATCACACATCTAACAACTTGGCAGTTACAGGCACCCTTTTTAAAAAGGATGGGATACGATAATACTTCCTTTTCCCTCTGGAAGTGATGCTTCAGAACTTGCCCCTTAATCTACAGTAGAAGCAATGATAATTATTACATTGCGTGTTTTATAATTTTGGATTTAACATCAAATCAGTTCGAGTTTTGTTTTGTTTTTTAAATACAGCCATTGCTCTCTTCTAAACACTGTCCTCAACTGGTGTATATTAAAATACATTGCCACCACCAGTCATTATCTGGTGCTCTAGTTCAATAAGAGTAGCTTCTTTGCTGATAACAGGAAGATATAGTTATTCTCTCTTTTTCATGTATTTTTTGGCAAGCGTGCATGTGTTAGAGAGGGGTGGGAAAGCAAACAACAGTTTTGTTTCATTTTAAGGAATGATTAATCCTTTCTCATAAGTAGCCAGTAAAATGCTTTGAAATTAAGACTGCAGCTATTACAGAATGAATTTTATGGATTACATTCTTTGTATTGCTCCAAAATGGCCTGGAGTAAGATTATTGCACTCCAGGAGTGAATTAATCCTACATTATGTATCGCAGGAGCTTCTCTCAATGAGGCAAACTTTTAAATATATAGGGCCTGATTTAGCTCTCTCACACTCAGGTTTGACACCATTGTGAGTCTACTGATTTCACTGGAGTTACTGCAGATTTAAACCAGTGTTATTCAGAACAGAATCATGACTACAGAGTAAAGATAGGATTATTCAGACCTGTCTACAATTATTATCTGACTGAAAATCTCTCTTTAATTTTCCATACTCTACTCTACTTACTCTAACATCTTTCCATCATTTTTTTGGGGGGGTGGGGTTCTGATTCTCTTTGTGCTTACACCTCTATAAATTAATAGTAACACCAAAGCACTCAGTGGAGTTACACTTTGTGAAACCAGTGAGCTAGTCTGGGATTAGGCCCTCTGTTTGTGCATTGTTTGTACTATACTCTGCTAGAAGATACGTTGCTTCTTCCCCAATTTCTAGTGTTCCCATTGCTGTGTGCTACTGTACTCCAGTGTGGCAGCACAAGTTAACAACAGACTTTACCTTATATTTCCATTTGGCTTCTGTTTTGCTCTTATTGTGCTCTCGGATTTCAAATTTCTCCACCTCATTTTGCTTATTAACAACTTCCTTATTGGGAACACTTAACACATTTTTTGCAGCCTGTAAAAAAATGACCATATACTCGTAAGCAGGAAAGAGATGAGCTCCAATTTTCCCAAGTTAATTATAACATATATCTGAATCATCTGGAAGACAGAAATATTTTACACCCCAAAAAAATGACACCAACACTGATTCTTTTTGACACAACAGCTGGAGATTCAATCAAATATTAATGCTCAGAGAAATTAGAAAAATAGTTTTGTTTCTCTCTTGCCAAGGTCACTATAAAAAGAATGCTTTCATCTCCTACCTGCTGCTTCATAGGCATGTTTCACAAACTGCATACAAGCTACATTTTAAAAGCCTTAATATTATTTCTTGTAGAACCAAATGTACACAATTAAGTGAAATGGGTGGCAACTTGGTTCCATTGTAAAACTCTCATTACATAGGTGGAGCCAGGATTTCAGCCACTGTTTTAATTTTTCCTGCATGAGACACCTGAACGCAAGTCTTACTCCATGCCACTGCAAAGCCATTGAGAGTAGTTAGAACAATGTGACGCACCTTCCCCTTCTTTGGTGTTTCAATTTTTGTCAAAGCCTCTTTCGTGTGCGCCTCCAGCAGGTCCAGATTTGGAATGGTGGGTGGTGGGCTTTCCTTCACTTTCTTTCCTTTCTTCTTCCCTTCTCCCTTGACTTTTGGAGTTTTGGGCGGTTTGGGAGGTTTGGGGGGCTTGGGCGGTTTGGGGGGCTTTGGGGTTTTCACAGCTTTTGGAGTCTTTTTTTTCGGAACTTTTTCTATGGGTGGTGGAGGGGGAGTCACTGGTACAGGTGATGGCACTTCCTGCTTCTCCACAGGACAGATTTCCTCTACTTTCACGTTGGCACTCACTTCTGTTTTGTTGACTTTGAAAGCATTCTGTAGTTTGGCAGAACATGGAAACAAATTCAGTTCCAACTTCCAGACCAGTAGTTATTCTGCAGCATCTCCCCTCCCTTGTGGGAAATAAAATCCCAACACCTTCTTATAAAGATAAGGATATTCATGCCCAAGCCGGACAGGAAACACGGGGGAATCCTCAGGGAGCCTACAGCTTTCCAGCATGCTCCTGCACTGTTCCCTCCCAGGTGCCAGTGCAGAGGGTGTGGCCAGGTAAAAGGGATGAGGCTGGGGTTCCCTTACAACCAGCTGATCCCCACACCCTAGAACAGTCCCTGGGAGCTTTTGAAAGCTTGCACAGATTACAGGTGCTTTGATCTCCACCAGAAGCTGGACTGGTACTCAGGGGACTCAGGAATGGTAGCACAAAGGTGCCCCACACTAGGGCCATGGTGGGGTGATTCGCAGCCACTCTGGATAAACATATTAATTATCAGACCTATTTGTAAAGCTGCATTTGGTTTTCTAAAGTATCGGGATGCTTGTTCCAAACAAGACCAATCACATAAACTATATTTCCATAAGCAGAAAGGCTGGTTTCATCTCAAAGAAGCTAATATTAATTAACTACATTTTAAGATGCAGAGAGTCAATATTTCCTTAGTTTGGTCTCTGGATTTTATTTTTCCTTTTCTTTTATCTAGAGAATTTCAATGTGGAAAAAAACTTGTGAAATTAAATGGTCTTGTGTTTAAAATGCAAATCAGACATAACAGAATACATTTCAAATTAATGCAGATGTGATAAATGCAGCAGAACCATGTTTCACACCCTCAGGTAAAATAAGCAGTAAAAAGATGCACAATTAAAATTAACAGCTTCTGACTAATTAAAAAGAGATTATTTTCTGCTTAAGTTGCCATTCTGACTTTACGTAAAAAGGCATAAAAGAAAGAGAAAGATGACAATGTCCGTGACTTAAGGCATGGGTAGGAAAGAGGTGGAGCAAAACTAAATGTTGGTCTCAAAACACAAGAGGGATCATTATAGTGCATCTGTCATTAAATATACAGGGCTATTTATTACTCTAGATCCACTGTAGGACCCCTACCAATATCGATGGATAGTGTGCATGGGTATTAAGAGGTGTACTGTTGTTGTTGTTTTTCTTAGCGTTATTATATGGTCTATAGATTTAGGTGCCACATTATTATTAATTATTATTATTATTAATCATGTTTATTCCAGCAGTGGTTAGGGAGCAGTTGAGCTAGGCACTGTACAAACAGAGCAGCAGTAAACAAACCCCGCCTCGAAGAGCTTACAATCTTAACAGAGAGCGCAGATGAAGGTATGGTAAGGGGTGTAACACACGAGCAAAGTAATCAACAGGATGGTGGCAAATGTCATGTTAGTGCCATGATTTTTTTTGTGGGAGACGAGTGAGTTAGATGGGGATTAACTAAAGAGAATGTGAAGGGAGGAGGTGACCAGGACAGAGCAGATGCAAAGAGGAAGGGGAGGAAAGAGGAGAATAAGGAGGAGCACATGTGGATTGAGGCTGAGGAAGAGACCGTGAGGCAGGATAAAAGGGGATTTGGAGAAAACAGCCAGTCAGCACAGGAGAGAGAATGCCTTAACAACATCACTGCTCCTAAATTTCCCATTAATTTTCCTGATAGGAATGTCATGAGAAAGGGATCCCCTTATTTCAATAATCCTTCATTTTATGCTGCAGTTTACGAAAAATGCATGATGTAGTCAATATTATAGAAAGAACACAAACCTCACTTAATCTTATTTCTTTGGCAAGGTCCTTGATAAGTTGTGATGGCTTAAAATGTTCCGGGAGTTCATCTTCATGGTCTGCTAGAGCCTAAAACGAAACACGGCCATTGTGCTGTTTTCACGTCCATAATATTATTCTCACACACAATCAAAAGACTTTTCAACTGATCCATCCATATTTTTTCTATTTGTATTAAACAAGTAACACAATCAACATTAGATGATTCAGTTCAACTAAGAGACAAATATATTTTTACCCCGTCAGTATGTTATTTCTGCTCCCTATGGATAACTACTTCTAAAATCAATCGTTCTTTTCAGATAGTGTGTGATTTTACAACTGTAGCACTTCCTTGCTTTCCTCCCTCTGTGCCTTCTTTTGATAAGTTCATTTCCTACAGCTCTGGAAAACAGAGTAGAGAAAAATCTCCGAAGAGTATCTTATTTGAGGATAATAGGTGAATCCCCTGGTGCCAGAGTGGGTTGGGAGCTAACGAAATTTGCACTCAGATGCCATGTTATAAAACCCCAAGCTCTGTGTCAATAACTGCACCAGACCCCTATAAATTATTGTTTGCACATTTTTATCCCACTTTTTCACATCTGCTTACCAGGTTGACCAGTGGTTCTCAACCAGGGGTACACATGCCCCTGGGGATACGCAGAGGTCTTCCCGGGGGTTACTCAATTCATCTAGATCAGTGTTTCTCAACCTGAGGGTTGCAGCCCCGGGAGGGTCATGGAACAGGTTTAGAGGGATTGCAAGTGCAGGGCTGACATTACGGGGTGGCAAGCAGGGCAATTCCCAGGGCCCCGCATCACAGGGAGCCCCGCAAAGCTAAGTTACATGTTTCAGCCCCGCGGCCTGGGGCTCAGGTTTCAGATAAAGCTGGCAAGTGAAAACCAGGCTCAGATCTCATGCTGAAATGTAAGTACAATATTTATATTCCAATTGATTTATTGTATACTTATATGGTAAAAATGAGAAAGTCAGCAATTTCTCAGTGAGTGTGCTGTGACATGTCTGTATTTTTATGTCTGATTTTGTAAGCAAGTAGTTTTTAAGTGAGGTGAAACCTGGGGGTACGCAAGACAAATCAGATTCCTGAAAGGGGTACAATAGTATGGAAAGGTCGAGAGCCACTTTGATAGACAAATAAATAGGGTGACAGTGAGGAGAGAACTTCCAAACAAGAGTCTGCTCTGACACCCAGCAGACATGGACTGCAGGATACTAAGGACCAACATTTAAGCTCAGCATTAACCAGTCCTCCATTGCTGTGGGTTGGTTGCATGCAAATAAGGAACATGCAAATAAGGCACAGACATCTAATTGAGTTAAACTATGCACAAACTTGTGCCCTCCGTTGCGCTTTGTCCTGCTAAAACAGAGCCCGGTGTCTGAAAATCTGTCAATCCCTGCTGCAGGTTCCCTAATTGTGACCCTACATGTATGTCGTGACATACTTGGAAATTCAGCAGCTAATCTTAAGAGACATGGAACACATAAATCAATTCTATGTAGGAACAATTATGAAATAGTCACACTTTATATTAAGGTTCCAAAAAGCTCATGAAGGATAAATCAATGAGTAAATGACAGCTTCATAAATTAATGAATTGTTATAGAATCCAACAGATGAAAGGGTGGCTTATTACCCTGGCTTAAAACCATTAATAACATCTTTTGATATACTTATAACCACCTATACCAACATACTACTCATAGCTATGACATGCTTATGACATCTATTAATCATTCATTAACCCGTTATAAATTATAGATGGAAATAATATTAAGTGTGACCCATTAAATCATAACTGAACTTTAATGAGTTGCAGCAATATAAGTGAGGTGGTGTTGCTCTGACAATATGCATTCCTGAAAACAATTTCTATTGCTTTTCTTAGTTAGGAGCAAGAAGCCAAAGCAGAAGGAAACAAAAACTGACTGGAGCTAGAAATGCCATCTCTCTGGATTGACCCGCTCCCTTCTCCTTTTTAGTTTGCATCTCTCTAAATACCCTTGTGGGCACAACCAGACGTGTGCACAGCCTTATCTCTCTCAGAAGAGGAGTGCCCTGCTCCCTGAAGTTCCCACCAGTTGAGATGACTTCCAAGACAGGAACATTTGTGGTAGCCTCTTTAGAGACATTTGTAACATCAGTACAAGTCTCTATATTGCCTCTAGGCACCACTCCTTCATAAACTCTTCTCCTGACAAGTTTGCAGCATGACAGATACCTTCTTTTCATGTAGGAGTTAAAGATATCAGGCCAGGTGTTTAGTTGGTGTAAGTAGGAGTAGCACCATTTACTTCAATAGAGCTGCTCTGATTTATGCCAGCCAAGAAAAGATGTCAGAAACTGTCAAGTAGTGTTTACATCGATGTATTTCTGACAGTACCCTCAAGAGTTACACCAAGGAAAAAATGCATAAAATTCAAACCCAAAAAGAGTTAGACTGATTAAAAGAAGGAAACAGTGATTACTAGGATCACTCATAATGGGGCTCCCCTTTAAAAAGGGTGTCCCTTAGAAACTAAGGGTCAGAGGACTGGTGATGGAATATGGTGCCTTTTTCCTCTATATATGGTTCGACAATACACCAGGACAGTAGTTTATGAAAGTTACCTCCATTCAACATTTGTTGGGTGGCCTATAAGCAATGACTGGTGGTGTTAGTTCTGCTCAGCAGACTTCATCGCAACACCATCAGCACAACTGATGCATGGTTGGCAGACTCATCAGAAAAGCCAAGAGCTGATGGGTACGTAGACCAAACTAGCCTTGTACATCTGCAAGGGATTCCACTCAATCAGGGCTGAGCTACATTGGAGGAGCAGACCATACCATTTGAGGAAACTTACAGTGCTAGTGCTTCTATTGCTCCTCTTTTGTGATTAAACAGAGGAGTTCTGCCTCCTCTCACTTAACACTGGTGTAAATCAAGACTAACTTCACAGAGGTCATCTCCAAGGTGTCCAGCTTGTTGTCAATTCATCTTGGTTTTCAAGAAGCAGGACAACTTCCACACTTCTACACATAATTATATGCCTGGTTTTTTTGTATCTCAGGCTACCAACTGCTCCACTAATATGAGCCCCTATCTCCCCCTCTCCAAGAAACTAGGATTACTGATTTTGCTACGTGGATGCTATTTTTGTTCTTCTGTCCTCTACTTTGTTCTTGCTACAACACAAACCAATAAAAACAGAATAATTAAAAATAAAAAAGACATTTTCCTACCTGTTTTTTAGTCCACGACCTGAAAGCACCATTAAGAATTTTTGCCCCTTGGACTAAATGAGAAGGCGGCTGCTGCCCAGCTTTGTGCAAACCTAAGCAAAGGAAATATTCAATAATATTCAACCACGGTGGCCAATTTTCTGTTTAAAATTCTTTATTTAAAATGTCTAGCTGTGCGCTGAGGTAGGAGGCGAGGGGGTGTTTGGAGCCAGCAGGATGTACTCACTGAAACCAAATCGTGGCTATCACTTCTACAATAATAGGGAGCATACTTACTGTGCCATAAACCATTCCTCAACCAGCTTCGACTCTGCTCTGTTCCTGTATGTTATGTCTCCATTTGAGTTTATGGCCTAAGTGAGTTGATTCCCAGTTAGCTCAAATTAGCTACCAAGTTTGTGCATGGTAGTCTGGATGCTCCACAAACACTGGTCTTAGGACACAAATATTTGTGGTTTCCCTTGGCGCTCAGATTCTCATTGACTTTGACAGACTTGAAATCAGGCCCTTACTTTGTATATCTGCTGCTCTCTTTTATTTCTGCTAGAATTAAATGATACTGTCAACGGTTCTGGTCACTCTTAAGAAAAACTTGGTATCTAAAGTACTTCCTTAAAGAGGGCTGCCACAGATTAGATGCCTAACACACTGCTTTCATCAGGCAAACAATTTATCTGTCCTTCTGGCAGTATAAGTTAATGTAAATAATTCTGCTCGTTATAGTTTTGTTCATAGCTAAGTCACAAGGAGACCCCCTTGAAGTCCACATTCAGATGAAATTTTGATCTTACTTATTTAAATTATATCTATTTATTTTAAAAAAATCTCTGCATGTTTCTCTCTCCAGACGACTCTGTGACAAGAAATTAAGATGAAGAGCAAATTAATTATAGTAAATAAAACGTGTGCGTGGTATCTATGTATATAATGTGTCTTTTAACTGAAGCAATCCAATTCAGCAGCTCTTGTGCTCCCAGAAAACTTTACTTTTCAGCATCTGTGAAGGTCATGTTGACATTACCAAATGACCGGATTCTGCTGCCCTTACAACCAGGTAATTAGCACCTAGTTGCATAAGCAGTTCCATTAAAATCAATGGAGCACTTGAGAAATGAGTCACTACTCAATCTAAGGTTGGCAGATTTTGGCACTGATTTAGACACATCATAGGGCATGACTGCAAATCTGACCCTCAGGCTCTCTGGAAAAGTGATACTACCTTACAATGCAGTTGTCCTGAGATGCAACTGGTGGGACCTCAGCTCTGTCTTCAACTCTGCTAAACCGTTTAGAGGCTTTAGCATAGATGAGAGAAGCTCCTCTCTGCACTACAAAATGCAATAATGCCTTTAAAAGATTTGGGGGGAAATTACTGTATTATAAGATGGTGACCTGATCAGATAGGATTAAAAATCAAGTATTTTCTAAATTTGTATTTGTTCATTTTAGCCTAGACCCCAGCTAAGCACATTTATCTTTACCTTCTGTTGATATCTTAGGTAAAATGCAAAGACTTGATTCTGCTAGATCAAAAACTGGTGATTTTGGCCTCTGTCCATCTTTTGCCTCGCAAACCAACGGAAAATAATTGTAACTCTATCCTCACATAACCACAGCTGAGAAAACAGAGTGCATGGAACAATGTTCTACCTTTGAATGTCTCCAGCAGATGCTTTCCCATATACCAACATGCTGTTTCAAAGTTTGGAAACTGAGTTAGGCTGACAATTTTCAACCGCCTTTCCACTTCATACGCTCTGTGATACAAAGCAAAAATGCAGTTTAAGTGCAAGCAGCATTACAAGTGAAAAGAAAAGTATAGCTCATTGACACATTAGAATGCAAACGTCTTATGGATTTATTTCCAGATTTGTATTTTTTAATCAACTCGGCTGGAATCAATCCTAAAACACAACATTAAAATAACACAAGTAAAAAGAAACAGTAAATTAAGGCTGGGAAATGGTCTCATTGCACGATTTGTGTGACCTCAGAACAGACCTTTACTTGACACTTGGTAAGGTCTCCAGCTGGGCAGTTAGAAGGCCATATTCAGAAGGGTGCACATAAGGTACAGCTCCCACAGTAATGTAACATACATCTTTTCTTCGGGAGCCCTTGTGCATAAATTAACATAATGTACTGTATGTCTATACTGCAACCAAGGAGTGTGCCTGCAGTAGGTGTAGACATAACTAGCTAGTCATAAGCTGATAGCAGTGAAGCCATGGCAGCACAGACTTCACAGCAGGCTGTTACAAGCCCACTTGGAATCCTGGGTAATTACTCGGGCTGCTAGCCCACATAAAGTCCATGATGTGACAACTCGTCGCTGTTAGAATGTGAACTAGCTAGATCGGTAGCATAGTCGATGTTAAATATGGCTAAAGAGAGTTTACCCACTTACTTCTTGTTTGGGGAACATGGAGTTTAGCTTACGTTAATTCCCCCACTTCTTTTTTTAACCATTACACCACTGAGCCAGATTGGAGCTATCCTGGATGTGTCTATACATGATGCAATTACACCCCACAATTAAAGTGCATTAAGATACCCTTGCATTTAATTAGATTGAGAGTAAATAATGTCTTGAGGAGTCTCAGGCCTGGTCTACACTGGGGGTGGGGGAGTCAACCTAAGATACGCAACTTCAGCTACACGAATAGTGTAACATAAGTCGAAGTATCTTGGGTCAACTTACCTGACCGTCCTCACAGTGGCGAGTCAACCGCTGCCACACCCCGTCAACTCCACTTCCTCCTCTTGCAGAGATGGAGTTCCGGAGTCGACAGGGAGCGCGTTTGGGGATCAATGTATTGCGTCTAGATGAGACGCAATAAATCAATCTCCGATACACTGAACACTACCCGCTGATCCGGCAGGTAGTATAGACGTACCCTAAATGTAAATAAGTTTAAGAAAGCGGAAGTGTCCAACTTTTGCATTGCTTTGAATTTGGCCCGTAACATACACAGACATAAGTATTAAATATTCAAGCTAATTCGTAGAAGAGAGTCTGGCTCAATTAATGATCTTTTGGATCTGTAAAGGAAATCTAAGTTCCTTACAACTAAAATTAGGCCAGAACCAAAATTTCAGTTCCCAAATCAACAAATGATTCCAAACACAGAACCTCAATCTGAAATCAAAGTATAGATAAAATTGGTAAGAAAAAGCTGGAAACCTAGACAAAGTACCTCATCTGCATTTCAACACTTAGGCTATGTAGAAAATGTCCCGCAAATGCTAGGCAGTCTACAGGTGTGAGAGTTGCATAAATCCAACCTGTAAAAGACAGAGAAATAAAGGAGACACTGAGTAAAACCTGGAACTGTTATCATTGGTAACTTGTTAACAGCATGCTGCTGCCGTCCATGTTGTACCTTACTTCCCATGTGGCCATCCAGATCATGGGCCCAGTTCAGCCCTTTTAGTGAGCAAGAGTTGGAGTGAAGAGAGTTGCACGTGCAACTGTGGTAAAGGGGAGCTGACAAATACCTAAAATAGACAGATTTCCTGCACTGAGGCCTCTGTTAATTCTCCCTCCCCCTACATTTTGGCATGGAAAGCAGAGAGGAACATTGAGCTCGCTGCACATCATTGAAATGACAGACAAGTAATAAGAATCTCTGGCTTAAATTACAATAATATCTGCTGTACAGCATGCACCATGTAAATGACAATAAGGCAAGGCACACCGAATCTCTGCTTCATCTGATGAGGCCAATTGAGTGAGTACATGAAATGCCATTTTTCCCCAGAAAAGAGAATAATTTATAATTAGGCAAAGCTTGCACACACAAAGCAGCGCTTGTTTTTAATATTCCAGGGAATACTCCACACAGATCACCTTTAGCAACCTACTCACCTGATGGGATAAAGAGTGTTTGTCCTTGCTTAACTATGCATTTATAACATTTATCCACTTGGTCTGCAAAAAACATCTCACTGTGATTTGCTGCCGACTGCCAGCGTTCATACAGGGAAATGTTTGCAGAGGCCGGTTTGATGAGATAAAATATCTTTTCTCCCTGAATTGGGGAAAAAAAAATAAAGGGCACTTAGCGACAAACATCCAAACCAAATGAAACTGCAACAGAATGGCTGTTGGACCGTATATTTTAACGCTATTTAACTAAGGTTTGCTACACAGTTTTGGATAGAATCCTGGTATTGAAACATGACAGAGAACGGAATCACATACAGTCTAAGAAGTTTTTCAAAAAAGGATCATGTGTTTATATACAAATCTTTGCAAAGTTGATTACTAGTAGATAATTGCTGAGACTTTGGAATCGTATAAGTGACAGATGGAAACAACCAACTGTATCAGAGTAACAACAGAATATAATAATACTAATAATATTTAGCATTTACAGAGAGAGATTTAAATCTAGAAAGTACTGCCCCAACATTAACTAATTAATCCTTAAATTAGAGTTCTCTGAAAGAGAAGATTCAGACAACTCATACATTATAGGCCATATCCTTTGGTGTCTATTGGCATAACACCAACTAATGGCACCACACTGATTTACATTAGTTGAGGACCTGGCCCTATATTTTTATTACTGTTACACTTTATCTTAGCCAAAGAGCTCAGAAGTGTTTCAGATGGTCTAAGAATTGAATTGGTTATTAAATGGGAAGTAAAACGTAACTCCTTACTTTCAGTACGTGGTACCAAGCCGATGCCCCTCCAGAGTCTATGTGAAAATCTGTGTAACTGTCCTTCACGCATATCAGGCAGTACTTGGTCACTTTTGGTTTTGCCAGCAGAGCATCGTCAGGCCAATAATTCTCCACCCAAGACAGCTTTTTAACGATGTCTGGTGGTTCTACAAAACTGGACATTCTTAACAGAGGGAATAAAAAAGCTTTTTAATAATGATCAAAATATCCATCATGTACAGAAAAGAAGGGCTGGATTCTGATCTGTTACATCAATCTGAATCTGGAGTAACTCCCTACCTATCAATGGAGTTATTCTGAATTTAGAGCAAAGTAATTAAGATCAGAACCTGATCTGGAATATTTCAGGCATAAGGAAATTATACTTTTACAATAAGCTGAAAAATGTTCACAAGCAGAAGTTGGTGAAATTTAAACCTCTTCATGAAACATGCTGATCCTTTAGTGGTCTGTGGACTTGTGCTGCTAGCAGTATTAATGTTGTTTAATTAGCTCCTGGTTTATAGTGTCAGTATTGTGATGTTTAGGTTTAGTGATCATATCGTGGCATACAGTGGACGTGTTACTTTTTTTTATCACAGATCAGAGGAGTACAGGTGGGCTGCGAAATGACTCCTTTTCTTGGCAAAGTCAGCTGGCTATTCTTAATACAATTAATGACGGCTTGAGCCAGTTCTGGTCTCAGTGATTTCACAAAAACTTCAAATGACAAGAAAGTGTTATTCAGGGAGATCATCCAAGCATATTCAATCACAAGCTGACATGAAGAACTGAAAAAGTGACTATGTAGTGCTGGAACTAAATTAACCGTTTACTTAAACCAGGTCAATACTTAGAACAAATATTTGTTTTTCCAACACAGAGCACTTTAAAATGTCACTTAAATGAGAGCATCTGAACATCAGTCTAAAATTATATGCTCCCATTGGCCTTGCATGTATCATTTATGCTCACCATCAGAGCCTGATAACATAGTTCCAGTTAAAATGGCAGGGAAAGATTGAGTGTGAGATTCAATTAAAATGTCACTGTCTTTGTTAAGAAATAAAATATTTGGCAGTTGATGTCTAAATCAGCAGCCTATGAGTGATGGCTCCAGCAATCCTGAGAATAAAAGACCTCCCAGCATTGTTGTTCTTAAAAGTGGAAAGCTGTGAAATCCCTATTGAAAATATTTATAATCATTGAACTCTGAAATTACTCTAGAATCTTTATGTGGAAACATGCTTAAATCACTAAAAATAATAAATACAAGAGAGCATAGGCAAGAAAGCGCTGGATATTAAAATAAATGAACTTGCAATTATATTTCAGCCTTTTTCTAGTCTATGCTAATTATTATTGTTTTTTTCTTCTTTTCAGCAAGATGGAATGTTCTTCTTAAATCACAACTGTTTATTTTTCTGCTGGAGCTCATCATTTTCTCTGTAGTGATGTGGTCTTTATAAAGGGTCCTTTTCCCCAGTGACATTTTCTTTATACCTGTCTAGATTACCCAGAAGAAGTACAAGGCAAATCTAAAGGATTCATGTGGCTGCATAAGGTTCAGGATAGCATAAATTCATCTCCCTCACTGAAGCTACTTCTGGGTATAATCTCACTCCAAGTCCTGAATACGGTTGTATAAACCAAAAACCAGTAATTTGTACTTTCAGAGGGGATTGTTAAGAGCCTAAAACGCAACATGAAATACGGTGCAGGATGGAAGATTCCCCACCTCTGAGGTTTATAAAACTGAAATTCATTCAATCACTAAATTTTGCAGCTAGCTATAGCGGGGACACATAGTCAGGGAAACTAACAAACACGTATGCTCAAGTCAGTGCCACTATCATATAAGGTCACCGTCAGGATGGACCTGCAGTCAAAGAGGTAACAGATTACCTGCAAACACTGAAGCAGAGGCATTCACACCCTCCACAAAATCCCCAGACTATATTCACTTTAATCCTGCTCCCATTAAACTCTGAACTAAACTAAACCAGAATAACTCCACTGTATATTGTTTAATCCGTGTGGAGTTGCACTAAATTTGTACCAGTGTACTGAAATCAGAATCTGGTCCAATGTCTACAGGTGCCAAGGACAGCTTTACCAAACATCTATCAAGGACTTGCCTACCCATCATTTTAGTACTGTGCTCTTGTGGACACACACAAAAATGTAATCAAGGATAACAGACTGAAGGTAAAATGTTCAGAAGTGCCAACGTGACTAGGGACTCCAAGTTCCACTGACTCTCAGGTGCTCTGGATAATTTTATCTTACAGCAGATTTCCAAAGACCATTTGCCACTTTTTATTGTGGCTTTGTTAATTTTTTTTTTTTTAAAAGCCTGAAAGTGCATTTTGCTTCAGCCAGGTTCTGTATTGTGGTAAACTCAATTTAAGATGCAAAAAGACTTCAGCTCAACACTTTATCAACAGTACAAGATCTTTGTTTGCTCTCTCTAGTTTTGAAATGAAGAATTCCCTCTGAGGATCCACGTGGCTGATAGGTGGGGATGCATTATCACTAATGTTGTTTATTAATTTTACACTGATAATGTATTGGGTGCTGTACTTCATGCAAAAACAGAGCCTTGTCCAGGAGAGATCTTACATTTGTAACTTTTATCTGATTACAATTTTTACATCACAGAAAATTCCTATTGTGTCAGAAACAAGCTTGGAAAACGAGACCTTCCCTCCTGCCCCCATCCCTTGAGAAGTTCATATGAAGGACTTTGTTAATCTACACAACTCTCTACATGTTTTATCTGGTAGCATGTTATGGTCTAAGGATTTGTCTACATGGGAAAAAATATTGGTATAACTGAAGGTGAATTTAAGCATTCATTAGACTAGTATAACTACCCAGGTCATTTTCAGTGTAGCTTACGTCACTTGGGAAGGAGTTTAAGCGATTCTGAAAAAAGCCATTCGTTCACCAGAAGTGTCCACATGGGGAGTTATAGCATATCTATATCTATATACAACTATATCTCATTGATATAAAACTTTCCCATGCAGACAAGCCCTAACTGACCACATAATGGGCAGGGCAGTGGAGATTCAGACCCACTGTCAAGTCAGTATGCTGAAGCCACAGCACCTCTTCCTAAGGAAAAACCTGCAGGAGAGGCCAGATGGGACTCATATCTCCACTAGCAAATCCACTAGCAAATCCCATACTCTACAGGGGGAGTGGGCTGGTCCATTATTCCCTCTTACCTTGTATCTGAAAATTCCAAGTTAGTAACATTGAGAACTCTTTTCCTGTTGGTACTGTAGTAGTAATCAACAAACTCCTTCAGCTTCATCTTGCAGTCTTTCTGTTTGGTGACATCAGTGACATCAACACTTCTTTCTGGTCCTAAGAAATTAATGTCAAGAGAAAATGTGAGTTTTAGATCACTAGGAATGCAGGATTGGACTCATTATGTACCATGAATGGGTGAGTTAAAGTTTCTAGAAGCACCTTAACTTCTGCATTTCCCAACTGTTTCATGTTTACATGTGTAATCTTACATGTTATATTAACATCAGGTTTTGTACTTATCTCCTCTGAGCTTTCCATTTTAAAAGATTTTATCTGAAAAAAGATTGGTGTTAGGTTAGATTTAATCTCTTTACTGATTTCATTGCATAGTTTCCACAGTTGCATAATCAAAATCATATGGAAATCCACAATAAAACAGCTCTGCAAAACCAACCCTATATGTTTAACTAACATTTACATTTTCCTATCATACCATATAATACAAGGATAGTAGGGATACTATACAGCACAACTGATGTTTCAATTGCTTCTTATTCCCATTATTTTTCTAATACATTTTCAATTTGGCAAACTGAAATAAATGTTAGCTATCAACAAAGATCAGCCACCTAACATTGTTCCCATTTCTAAAGTACGGTCATCTGGAGTAACAGGGGCACCTAAAAAAAATCTTATTTTGTCTGGTTCATTTTGTTAAAACTACCAAAAAATCCATCTTTTCCCAAACACAGAAAACAAGTCACCAAAACCTCCATTCTGCATTTCATCTAAAAGAAACTGGACCGGATTCAGAACTCCCGTGATAACGCGAACCAAGAATAACTCGACGGAAGCTGATGGAGCTACACCAGGGTAAAATGGTGCAAGTGCAGGAAGAGTCAGGCCCAGGAGCTTTAACAACCCTTAATGAGTGCCCATTTTTAAGCCAAGAAGTTACCATTTTCTCTATTCTGCTGTCCTGCAAAGTGAGCCTACTGTCCTATAATTCAGTGGAGTTTAAAATGTGTAGCCTTAATTTTCTCTCCCAATGTCCCTGTTTATATCTTTCACATTTGGCAGATATGGAATAAATCAGTTCTTTAGTCACAACACAGCTTTTAGTGCATAATGCCAGCACAGTAACAACTTGTCTGGCTCTTTGGTTTGCAAAAATTACTTTCTCCTCTGCTGCTTCTTAAATAGACTCTTCTATGGCCTATGGAAAACCATAGAAACAATGGGCTAAATTCCTCCCTGGTATAATCCCATCAAAGCCAAATTACACTAATGTTACATCAGAAATTTGTTTTGTCCCATTCTCTATAGAAACCAGCTCTAGCTTGCACATTAAATAGCCTGTGTTCCTCTCCAACTTGGCTTTTTATGAGATTGCTTTTTTGTATGTAAGGAGGGTGGATTGTTTTAGCTAGAGGCTGGGAGAAAGCCAGGAGATGTTAAGGAGCACTCAGGTCAAACAATAAAATCTGCTAAGGACAGCAGACGGACAAGCAAAAATATGCTTCCAGTAGACTAGAGAGGATGGAAATTACAGTAAACTTAAGGCTATTTTAATACACTGTTGTTTGTGCAACTCTGTCACTGCACACAACCATTACGACTATGGACATGTTACAGGAGGAGGGAGGGACAATAGACATGGAGAAACACCAAGGGATGGTAACAATACACATTAATACACTAGTTGGCCGTTAACTGATTATAGTGGAGAAGGGACAGATTTTGCATTATTTATAAGGTGGGATGGAGGTGCAGAATCATGGCAGAGGAGAGGAGGGAAAGGAGGCAAGTGGGGTAGCAGAGAGACTGGGTGAGGTGGCAGGGCAGACAAGAGTCTGGACTCTGGAGGCAGATGGAGGAATGAGGGCTTTGAAGGCAAGGAGAACAAATTCTGCAGTGGTTACAGAGCTCCTTCAGGACAGCTCCAAGTGATCACTCAGCGGGGTGTGCTGAAGAGGTCTGAACAGGCTGGAGTCTGGGGAGAACTTGAGGAAGTCAGCCAGATGATCGGGAAAGTGATATAGCAGGAGAATACCGCCAAATTAATGCCAATGACCATCGGCAATAGAAACCACGAAAAGCCTAACAATACTGACTGCTATAAAGCTAAATTCAGCAACGAGAATGCCTCATATGGGCAGAGGACCTCAGTCTAGCTGTATGTCTGATATACGGTGAGATGGTAGTAGTCAGCTAGGACTAGGGTTGTCAAATGATTAAAAAAATTAATCGCCATTTTAATCGCACTCTTAAACAATAAGAGAATATTTAAATTAAGTATAAATATGTTGGGTGTTTTTCTATATTTTCAAATACATTGATTTCAATTACAACACAGACTACAAAGTGTACACTGCTCACATTATTATTTTTATTACAAATATTTGCACTTTAAAAAAGATAAACAAAAGTTAGTATAATCTATAAGTCAAAGCATGAAGGAGCATACAAATGTTTAACATATTTGGCACATAAATACCCTGAACATAAGCTACAATAGTGCCATGTGAACATCTGTTCTCACTTTCAGGTGACATCATAAATAAGAAGAGGGCAGCATTATCTCTGGTAAATGTAAACAAACTTGTTTGTCTTAGCGATTGGCTGAACAAGTAGTAGTACTGAGTGGACTTGTAGGGTCTGAAGTTCTACATTGTTTTGTTTTTGAATGCAGTTATGTAAAAAAACGATTCTACATTTGAAAATTGCACTTTCAAAACAGAGATTGCACTACAGTACTTGTATGAGGTAAACTGAAAAATACTTTTTTTATTTTTTTTACAGTGCACATATTTATAATCAAAAATAATAAAGTGAGCACTGTATACTTTATATTCTGCATTGTAACTGAAATCACTATTTTGAAATGTAGGGAAAAAACCCAACATATTTATAATAAAATTTGGTATTCTATTATTGTTTAACAGTGCAATTAAAATGGCAATTAATCACAATTTTTTTAATCAAGTTAATTTGTTCTGAGTTAATCGCCTGAATTAACTGCGATTAATTGAAAGCCCTAGTTAGGACATAGCTTGGAGAACCAATTTCTCAATATCATGATGACTGCTTCTTGGAACAGAATGCTCTGCAGTGCAACAGAAAAGAACAGCCTTGCTCTCACTCTCTCTGAAACACAGGATTTGCCCAGGAAACCATTGTGGTTTAACTAGTAATTAAAAGCTACCACTGTGTAATGAAGTTTGGGAGCCTTGCAGTATGAGGGATGACGGCAACGTTTTACATTTAGCGCAGTTCTAATTTTAAGGCAAAATGTTTTGCAAACTAACACACCACTTAAATGCAGCCAATTCTGGACGGAGGGTGGTAACCAACCAGAACACAGAACTGCACTACAGTGGGAAGAGAAATACACTGAGCAAACTCTTACCATAATTTTATAGAAAGTGCCACAGAATCTCTAGAACCAGCCTCCTCACGCCTTGTGAGGTCACTTTGTCTGCACAAAATGGTTATAAAATACTACCCAATCCCAATGAAAGTATTTCATGCCCACTTTGCACAGGTATGAACAACTGCACAGGGGGCAAAGCAATGTAGAATCAGGCCCTTAGGGACAGAACCTTGACCCTACCCGAGCATCCTTTTCACTACTCCAATAGCACAAAGCAGCCTTGAAATTGGCCTGTTTGTGCAGCTGGAGGGATCCATGGGGCAGGGTGTGTGCCAGTGTGTTGAGTGGGACATTCCAGCAAGCCCCAGCCACTGCAGAAGCCACTAGAGATTTCAGGAAGACAGAGAAGCCTTCGGGAGTTGCTATAGCTTATGCGAAAAGGCCAAACTGGATCCCACGGCCCTGAGAATCTGAGGAATACAAAGGTGGCACACAGACACCATTGCTCCTTCCTACAGGGTCATGCCCCAAACCCAGCTCAGCCAGACCTGAACATCAGGGCCAGCATATCTATACTGGTCAGGCGAGATCTTGATTTTCAAAGGGGTCCTATGTTTGTTTCCTTTTTCCTTCCTGGTGATGTTTAGGAAGGCCTGAAATTATTTTATCATCATTTTCCTCCCATTTGCTGTTTATGGACAAATGCCATTGATATTATCCTCAATTGGCATAAATGGGATTAGCTCTCCTCACACTGATTTACTCCTGCTGAGGATCTGGCCCATCAAACCTGGCCTTCCCTCAAAGAACCAGATGATGAGAGTGTGAGGCGGTGGGGCGGGTTGTGGAGGGGGGAGAGGGAATCACACAGAGAGTTCTTCCCCCAAGCATTTGTCAGGAGTTTGATTTAACTAAGTAACAAAAAACAAAGAGGCCTGATTCCTGCTGGTTTACTCCAGTTATACACACATGCAACGGCGCTGATTTTGTACAATGGGGGCGGAGAGAAGAGGGGAGGAGGAGCAGCCACAGACCAGTCACCCTTTGATCTGGGCATCAGAGCTGGCAGATCATTCAGGGAGGAATAAGTCTGATCCTAGGAAGTGAGCAGCTGTGTGAGAACTCTCCCACCTGGCTGTGCAGTTCTGCCCATGACAGGAGGAGGCTGAAATGGCATTACCGAAAGCAGCAGCAAACAAATATTATGCCACTCTCTAGACAAATACGTACCGACATAGTTTTCAACGTCACTGACGTAGAACGTAGGTGCGGGTACCGCTAAGCCCAAGCCATCCTTCTTCGGAACCAGGATAGGTTCTGTGAATCCATTTTCTTCCAAGTACTCTGTTGTTAGCTGGCTTCCTGTCACTTTGACTACCACATCTTCAGCACTAGAACCACAAACACAGTTACCATGCTAAGATATTTCACATCCAAATTCAGCATCTTTTTGATTTTTTTTACTGAAAGGATAAGCACACCATTATATACAACTCACTGTAAGCAATAAGATGCCACTGATAACTTATCCCTAGTACCACCTGCTTGTTTAATCAGGTGGCTTGATATTTTTGAAACAATCCAAAACAATGTCCTTGGCTTCTACTTCTATTGACGAAATGCTGGGATTTTCAAAGGAGCATATGTTAGTTGGATGCCCAAATCCCATTGAAACTCAATGGAAACTGAACACTTAACTCCCTTAGGCACCTTTAATAGTGTAATGTGAATTTTGCTATAGGAAACTATAAACAATAGGAAAGAAGTCATGGTGTGTGTCAAATAAAACTGAATATGAATTCTGTATGCTGGATCTTATGACTGTCAGTTTAACATTATATGTGTAAGTACATGTATTCAAAGACAGTCAAAAGCACATTCTTTCAACAGCAAGTAGCTGTGTGTTTTTACCTCTCTCTCTCTCTCACACACACACACACGTTTACTTGTTTTGTTTATCGAACAATTCTAACTTACAACTTTTCCCTGATAAATTTAATAGACAAATTCTTCTTTCAGTTCCAGGTGAGGGTATAATTCTGCCCAGTAATTATAGTCAGTTATTCACTGGTCACAAAAGGTAAGACTTTGCATGTTGCCACTAAAATTATCATCTTTCTTTGCTTATTAAGTGAATGATCTGGAGTGTTCCCAAGTACCCAAAAAATCCCACTGTCTTAAATGAGAGTTGTAAGTGCTCAGTGCATCTGAGAATCAGGCCAAAAACCTTGATCTCTTTGAAGAGAAGCCCAGTCCAGGAATAGTAATAAATCTTGAAGTCCTTTGGAAATTAATACATAACAGCTAGAAACTGGAAGCCTGTATCTCCACTCCTAGCACCTTGTGTAGTCATTCACACCTTTTCAAGCAGCATGTTAAATGCTACCATTCTAACTGAATAGCATTTTACACCGACATTAAATAGATTTAAGTGACTATACAAGGTGCAAGGTAGTGAAGAATCAGGCCTCTTTGTGACTAGATAGCTAAATGCATTCCACTGAACTCTATTCAGGTTCACATTTGATTGCAACACTCCAATTATATGAATAAGACTGAAATCATAAATCAATTTATTTCAAAATATGTAAAGCATGCTTAAATATTCTGGAATAAATTCACGTGCCTAAACTGCTGAAAACATCAAATACAATAACACTTTGTATTAATGAACCAATTTTAATATTCCAATTTAAAGAAGCCAACATTCAAAATGTTATGTAACTTTAAGGAAAATTGTTCACTTAAACTCTTTAAAATTCATAATCAAACACTAAGGTCTTCAGCAATTCACAAAAACTGGTATAATGCTGCAGTTTTGCCAAAGTTTAGATAACTAACCTCAGAAGTTTCAGAAATCCAACCTCTGGAGTTTCTCACTACTAAAATATTTTAACAAACATTTTCAGAGACATGATTGCTGTGAAAATGATTAACGATTCTCCCCATAGTAACAGTTCTCTAGCAAAAGCATCTAACAACTGCTATTTTCTCCCCTGAGTCTATCTAAGCAAATGGGGAAATTAGTTACTTGGACAAGTATGAAAATTCTTTAAGCCAGTGAAGATATTTTTAATAGTGAACAACTGCGTGTACCAAGAGATCTATTCTCTCCCATACACAGTGGTCACACAGGCACCAACAGCCAAAACACAAATGGGAGTTTCATATTTGCACCAAGGAGGTGGGGGGGGGGGGACAATAGACCCTTCAATATAACTCCAGAAACACTTGTGACTAATGTTTGACTGCCCTCTTCTGTGTTAGTTCTGAACTACAGCTGACTGTGTTAGTAACATCTGAAGCAGGTATACAACACTAAATACTGCCATGGTGAAGTCCAGAACAACTTACTCAATTTACTGTAGCTTCTCAGTGCATAAGATACAACTACAGCATAGTCCTGACTGGAGTTGTTTGCTGAAAGGTAGGTTTGTTTTGAAGACAGGCAAGCGGTTAGGGCCTTTGTCACTCTAATTAGGACATTCACGATGGGATTCCGAAGTTTAAATGATGCAGTTCGCTGAGTACCAGGTTCTGGAGCTTTTTGTGTGTGCGTAAGTAGATTTTGAGATCAAGCTCTGTTGTGGATAGCTTAGTGCCAGTTGGAAGCAGGAGAATGTGCACTCAGTGTCAGAGGGATGAATTTCTGAATGAGGTTCTGGAATTCTTAACTTCCCCCAGAATTCATGAACCCATTTGAAAGCTTCACACTGGAGAAAGTGAGAAGTTTATTGATACATTCTTTAGCCAGACGGCCATGCCAGCTGTCCAGAGGAGGGGATGCTTGGAGGACAAGAGGACTAGATACATATAGGAAAAAGATGAAGACAGTGGTAACCATTCTAAGGGGCAAGGCTGTTTCTGGAGCCTTTTAAACAGTACTTGGAACTGGTTAGATTAGTGAAAGACCATCAAGAAGTAAACTGAATAATTCTTATTGGGAATATTTCAGATTATTATTAAAACGGGTAAGAGCACTGGAAGAGGATTTTTTCAGAAACCACACATATAAAAGTGTGTATTCTGATGATAACAGATCCATATGGTATGTTGACAGGTATGTGTTCCTGTAGCAGATATTACTTCCTTGGTAGATACAGTTTAAGCCAGGGCTAGTAAGGATAGTGCTTGTCATGCACCTAAGTGCCATTAAGGAGCAAAGAGTGAGCCTTGAGATTTGGATCTAAGGACCAAAGTAGTAGATCAAGGAGCAGATCCTCAGAGATGGCCTTCTGAGAAATTAAGTGCTATTAGTCCTGGATGGATATCTGGTGCCCTGAGGTGCAGATGAAGTGGTATTAGCTCATGGAGGGTTTTATGCTTTAAGGAACAAGGGTACCTCTTAAAGTAAAAGATACCTAGCTAAAGATGAACTCCACCTAAACTCTATGCAGCCTGCAAACTTGAAGAGGAGCTATTTAACTAGGAACAAGAGGCAAAGGGTGGAGTCATTAAATTACAGGAGAGTGTTAAATGGAATGCTCCAGATTCACCTGTCACTGGTGAAAACAGGTGCAGCTGCCATAAAAGGTCTTTGGACAAATTCATTGGGTGATACAAGTTACACCATGAGTGTAAATGGGACATAAAAGGAGTGTAAGAGACATAAATCATGCAATTTGCACCAATTTGGGAATGCAAAATGATGGTAATCTACACATGTTAAGGAGGTGCAAATGGGAGAGATGTAGCAGGAACAGTAACTAACAAAAAACTGCCAGATAAAGTATGGGTTGGAGGCTTTATATACTTCTTTTAAATCTCCGTCACTTTTCTGCTATACATGCTCTGACACTCAGCATAGAAATTACATTCAGTTTACTCACCCAGTGAATGCCCAATTGGTTCACACTACATTGGTTTATCACTTAAACCCTTACTCTTGCGTCACAGTCCAGGGACACCCCACACGTAACTCACATGTCCAAGTCACCAATTAATTTGGCCCCGTAAAAGCCCACAGAAGCTCACAGATAGGAAGGAGCTCCATGAAAGGAACTCTGTATCCACCGGAGCCATTCGCAGCTGTTATTCAGAAACAGAGACCTTGTCAACTAGGTTGAAGCACCTGAAAACTGTGGGATTTATTTTTTTTCATTTTAATGCTACTTTGGTATTAATAATGTAGGAATAGAATCCCAGTCAGCCAGGATAAGCCAGTCACAATATGTATTACTGAGCCCTGGTGGAATATTCTCTTACCCCCCTTTCTCCTAAATACCCCACTGAGCACCAAAATAGGGCTCCAAGCATCTCAAACTCATCATTTACCCCTCCCTGCCTCCAAACTGATCTCCACCATCACATTCTAGAGCAGCTCTGCCCAGATATCCAATCTCATTGCCTGTCGTGATATTTTGATATGTACTTTGGGACCAGCAGGCTGATTTTAAATGTAATTTTTTAAAAGTGTTTTAGTGGTTTTTTAAAATGTATTGAATATAAGGCCTAGGGAGATACCGATTTGTTGTTTGGGGGTGGAGGGGTAAAGACCCAAAATAAAAGTGTAAAATCGAGTTGACGAAGTTAGGCCCGGAACACAGGAAATTAAATGAGCACATTATCACAATGATGAGTTCTATTTTTGTCCCATTTTCTTTTTTGGCTCTCCCCTCCCTATTTCCTCTGATCTCAGTCGGTCCTTGGATTCCATGACCACAAGGTTTATGGTTTTAGGTGGGTTTCAGTTACACAATTTCACCTCAGCTTTGTGCTATGATACAGGCAAGAGGTTTTAACTTAAAAATTTTAAAAAGCCCCTTTGTGGGTTTGTCAGATCTGGACAGTTTGTGTGGGTTTTGGTCTGTGAACGTCTGATTATTTCAATTGCATCAATTATTTTCATTAAGTCAGTCTTAAAATAGTGAAGGCCTCAAAAGTTTTTTTGTTTTACTAACATCACAACTGTAAATGGCTGAGGGATAAATCCTGTGGTGAACTGTTTGTAAACTCCTCCTTGGAACCTCTTTTTCAGCACTGAGGGTTCTCTATTGTGCACAATCCATCTTGAGTGGAAAATGGTGAAAACAAACTGAGGCGCCAAATTTACAGAAGCTGTAGAACGGCTCAAAGCCAAGAAAGATACAAATTCCAGAGCTACAACTGCACACAAACCTCCCTGATTTGGGATCACACAGATGGATGCACATGAACATGGACCAGGTGAAAGACCACTGATTTGAATAAATCAGTGGCAGCTCCCTCAAGGTGTTGATCAGCCCCCTTTTAAAGTGCCAAGTGCCTTCACCTCCCACTGGAGTGACTGGCAGTGGAAGAGATCCGAAGACCCCCAAAAAAGAAGTCTGAGAAGGAATTTGTCAGTCTGCTCCAGCTAAGCAGTTTAAATGTGACCACTTGATCTTTTAAATCTGTTGAATATTCTATTGTGTTTCGCCTAGTAATTGCAAGAACCACTTTGGTGAAATTCTCTGGCCTGTGTTAAGCAGGAGGTGAGACTAGCAACCCTTGGGTCTTTTCACACCAGATTAGTTCAACCACTCTTTGTGGGGTCTGATTTATTCACCCCTTCCACAGCGAGGAACTCACTCATTTAGCTGCTCAAATCCATGCCCTCTCTGGGTCCATGCAACATTCTCAGTCCATTTCCTCCTCTGTTCAGGAGGTCCGAGCCCTTCTCCTAGACTAGAGGTAGGCTGCACTTCAGACAATTCCTGTGTCCCTCTCCTTAAGAGAGGCGCCTCCGAGCAATTCCTCCTTGAAGCTGGAGTTGTACTTTAGGCCAGCTGTAGAGCCTTGGGCAGTTACTCCTCCACCTGGCCCTTTTCCCAGTCAGCCCTTCCACGCTCAAGCAAGGAGAGTTCAACAGGCAGAGCTTCCTCCACTGCTGTTTTCTCCCTGATAACTGAGGACCCAGAGGAGCCTTCTTATTCCCTGCTGTGTTCCCAGCTCATTTTTTATTGGCTGGGTGAGAGTGAAGCTCCCACCCCTCTCTCTGTAAGGCTTCAGGTTCTTAAAGATAAAGTAACAGGATTCCTTCTAGATGACACTTCTTCCGAGGACCCATGCAGCACCCGTTTTACAGGTGTTAGTAGGGAACATGACCCAGCTAACTGTGGAAAGCACCTGTTTTAATAGTGCTGCACCAATGTAACTGAGAGGAGAATTCGGGCCATTACACATCATGACAATCACTAAAGACTTAAAATCTGTGAAATTAGCTTAAAACTAGATCTTTACATGGCAAATGTTCACGTGGGGAATTCTCTCTCATTCACTCTTCTCCCTATGCTGTATATAAACTAAGCAAACGACATTCACCATAGTTCCTCCTCCACTTGAGCACAAATTATACTTGGCCACGTGCATCAGAGTAATCGCACTTGTACTTACACAACTGAATAACCTACCTGGGAAAAGTTCGACTTCGAAGTTCCTTTATAAAGACTTGACTCCCATTCTGTACGGGTTTGACCTCTGTTGACTGTCCGGTGTCGTGTTTATGCCAATTTCTTTTCTTTTTCACTGAAACAGAGTGAATTGGACAGCACCATATGCTAAGTAGGGGATCTTTATTAGGCATTCAGTGAGAGAAAGTTCTTAGTAGTTCTTTCTATGCAAGCCAAGAAAAGAGAAGCCTACTATGTTGCACTGTTAATTTTAACATTGTGTTCCGATTCACCATTAGACAATTAAACTGTAGCCTGAAGATCTATTACATACTGAACCGTGTTCGTTTGTAACATAAGGGAAACCAGACGGATAATTACTGAGCTCTACGGCTATCACAAACATTAAGCAAATGCAGGCTCTGGATAACATTTTGTACTTGCCAGACTACACACTTAATCTTTATTGTAAACCTCCCAAAAAAATCTTCTCTTCTGCTCTCTCAATTTGTAGCATAGATTATGAACATGCTCTGTCTTTGCCACACCCCTCCAAGTGCCTGAGCCTAAGTCAGTGGAAGTCTTTTCACTGAATTCAAGTGGCTTTGGATCAGGCCCTAACTACAAAATGCCTCATTCTGGCAAGAAAATCTCGCATCCATGTTCAGTGTAAAAAGATGCAAGTTCACGTCTAATCCAGCTTTTGGAGTGCCCTTCATTACCATGCTTCAGAATGCAAGCCAGACTGATCCTACATTGATGGGGCAGAGCTGAATGTCCCTGGCTCATGCTCTCAATGAATGGCAGACATTTAAGCAAGTGGATCAGTGAAATGGAATCAGCTGAAATATGCACAATCAAATCAAGTCACATGTCAACTTGCTTCTGACTTTTCTTTTCAACAGTCACTTAACACTGGCCAAGAAGAACCATTCCAGTTTTTACCAATAATCAGATTTAAATCTCTCAGCTGCTCCTGCTTTTAGACTCACGTGGGGGGGTTACTGCGGTAGGAAATTACTGGCATCAGAAATGCAGTCTTCCCTCATTTTAAGCTTTCTGCTTTCAGAATTTTCACTCTCTTTTTGTACCCTGGGTTCATATTGTACCTATAGGTGCGCAAGCTGGTTAGAGTAAAATATGGAACCTGAGACTCCACAAAACCTCAAAGCAAACCCAAACTTTTCCTATGTTCAAACCAGTTTTGTGGAAGAAAGCCACCTGCCTCTATCACCATGACTGGACGTGTGCCCTTCCACAGCCCTCCCCCTCCACCCATATTCACTCTTTGGCTAACAAAGGAGCTGGGAGGCCCAAACTATAACATCCTGAGATGTGGAAAAGTCACCTCTGTATGCTGGCCAAGGCTCTGGAAGTAGAGACCTCTACTGAAGAATCCTTCCCAGGTTCTGTGCAACGCATGCTGGTTTTATTAGTTCCATGCTGCTCTCTGGATATAGTCATTTAAAGCTGCTAGTTCTTTATCTGAATGATCCCCAGGCTTAGTGGATCAGTTCAATACTCCCAGTAACATAGGAATCCACTCCGACATGTACACCACTCACTCACTGCCACTTTCCCTTCCCAGGACCCCCACCCATCTCCCCACGTTCTGGTTCGGTTTCATAGCAACTGGCCCAGCTAAACAAGTGAGTCATTAAAAGAATTCTATCATACCCCTTCTTTTATTTGTCTTCACAATTGCCTACATTCTAAACAAAGTTCTGAAGCTGTAGATTATAATAAATACTCATTGCAACTCTTTTCAATCAGCACACTCTGAAATAACATTGCAATTAAGGGTGATATTTTCACAAACGGCAGGTAACTCCCATTGAAAAATCTATAGATGCCTAATTCCCATTTGAAATCTCCCTCTTAGATGCTGCATCTTGTAATATGGCATTCCAGCAGGGATTACACAACCGTATCAGCCAATTTTTTTACTACATGTTTGTAGAATGTTTGCGCACCACAGTGAAGAATATTTGATTTAGGCCTCTGGGAACAACTGCAGCAGAAATGTAATATATAAATTAAAATTATAAACTACCAGAGCTGTCCAAAAAAAATGCAGAGTTGTGAGGGATTTTGGCAAAGAACACAGAAATATTTTTGCAAAACTTGTCCATCAAAATTTTGAATTTACAAAAAAATTCCATAACACTAAAAGTTGGCTGGCAAAAGTTTCTTTTTTTTTTTCCTTTTTGAGAAAACTTTGTGAAAAAAATTGTCATCAAGGTATCAGATTTTTCAGCCAGCCCTAATACCTATATTCTCCCACTTCTGTTTCAAGCTAAATACCGTATTTTTCGTCTTATAGGACGCTCCGGCCTATAAGACGCCCCCTCGTTTTTTAATAAAAAAGCCGGACAAAAAAAAAAAGAAAAAAAAAAGCACCTCGCTCTCCCGTCCCCGCCGCGCGGGCGGGCTGCCGAGGGGAGAGCGTCCCGGTTCCCCCCTCCCCGCCGCGGGCAGGCTGCCGAGGTTCCCCCGTCCCCGCCGCGCGGGCGGGCTGCCGAGCGGAGGGGGGAACCGGGACGCTCCCGGCAGCCCGCCCGCGGCGGGGAGGGGGTAACCTCGGCAGCCCGCCCGCGGCGGGGAGGGGGGGAACCTCGGCAGCCCGCCCGCGCGGCGGGGACGGGAGAGCGAGGCGCTTTTTTTTTTTTTTTTTTTTTGCCCTATAAGACATTCGCCCTATAAGACGCACCAACTTTCCCCCCCCCCCCCCCCCGTTTTGGGGAAGAAAAAGTGCGTCTTATAGGGCGAAAAATACGGTATACCACATGAATTCAGATGTGTACTTAAACGTACATAAATATATTTAGAACCAAAGGACATCTAAGCTTTTATTGTTATCTTTTGATTGACACTGTTTCAAACATTTTAGCCTGATTCCCCTTTTATTTATATCACTGTAACTTCATTGATTTCAGTGAATTTCTCCTGATTTTCACTGGTGTGAAGGAAATCAGGCCAATTGTTTTCCCTGTGTTATGAAAATGAACCAAGTTTGTCTAAATAGAGCACTTAAAATTAAGTAACAACATCAGAAATATATTTGTGAACATGTATATTTTTTCCCCAAACAGAACTGTCTCCAAATTTTATTACATCAAAATGACTTTAAATGTCACAAGCAATTTTCTGAAATTGTAGTCACCAAATGACATTGGTAAAGTGGAGAATGTAAGAAATGGAAAATGATTTTTAAATTTGACATCTGGAGAGCATACATCATGGAATGTATTACCAGAAATATAAATATAGCTAAAATCCATGCAAGTTACATAACAGAGACAATCAGTGAATATGAGTTTCTCTTTGCTAGCCTTGCAATAATTAATTCTTGGCAGTGGATTATCATATCTGGAACAACACCTACTCATTTAATACAAAATTGATACAGCAAGGTAACACAGCTAGTTTACACATATATTGTAACAGTTAACAACAAATGAAATTAATAATCTCATACTAGTCCGGGAACACACCGCACACAACTGTCTGACAGGCTAATTTAACATAGGGCATGTTCCGGCTTTCGCTTCAAGACTGGCCCCTAATTTTTCCAGTCTCTTGCAGTTACACACACCACATGAAATGGTGGAAGGATCACACCCTGACATTTCATTTTTGCAGTGTGACTTATACCCCTTTTATTTTATGGCTATAAGAAACTACATAATTGGGTTGTTGTTTTTTAATGTTCTTGAAAATTCCTGTTCATTTTGAGAAACTATAAACATACATATCAAGAAAATCAGTTTGTGATATTCCTGCAATAATGTAGGATTTCAGCACTAATGTTGCAGGACTTTACACTATTCTACTCTAATGACTGATTTTGTGATGTCATGATACACTGTATCTTAGATAAAACAGTGGGAAAAAAACCTTATAGCATTGTTGTTATAGTATGATGCTCTACTTCTGCCACAGCTGTAACCACATATGGTTAAAAGACTGTTGCAGCAGCAATGTTTTTGACACAGCACCTTTATATCTATCATACTGTGCAATACTGACTGTGAGAGACATATTGCCAAAGGCAGATTTTGTTAAGAAACGGAAAGCCAAGAACCTGCTTAAAGAATTAGAAGTTAGCTGCTATTTCAATTCTACTTGTCATAATTGGTATATTACTCTTGTAATCTTCTTATTGAAGCAGCCAGTGGTTGAATTCTAAGATTACGCACCCATGTTTTCTTATGTAATTTATTTTTAATTCCTAATTACAGACTTATGCTTCTTCTGTCTGATTTTTTTTTCCAAATTGAAGACTAGGTGTCTTCCATCATTCATAATTTACAGCCAAGTGGAAGCAAGAAAAGCATAAACTACATTTGAACATAACACAAGGAATTTCACTCAGAATCTAGTAAAATCATGCTTTATTTCCCACAATAAGGCAATGGTTGACCCAGCACATCTTCAGTCATACTCCTTTTCCAGACAAGCTATTCTATTGCTAAATAATGCACTTTAAAGATAAATTGTAGTTATTTGTTCGACCTACTCCTGATGCACGTGTGTCACTACAAATTTGAGAAACAGGCAGGGTGATGCTTTCAAACCTACCTAGAGGATAATGAGGGGAATATTTTTCTTCTACATGTTCTTAATTGTAGTTTGTTGCATAACAGCAACAATCTCCGCCAATTGGTAGCATATTTATAATTAAATGCTTTTAACGTAAGCATTTAACTTTTCACCATGATTGGGGGAAGGATATTCCTGAATAGTAAACAGAATTCTTTAATTCATTTGATCAAAGCAAAAACATCCTGCAGTTCTTTATTAGGTCAAATCCCCACTCACATCAACAATCTTTTTTATACAGGTGGGAGTTTTGCCTGAGAAAGAACCAGCTCTCCCAATGTACCCTAAAATTTTAACGGCCACCAAAATTGCCATTTAACCATATGGGCATGCCAGACATAATACAGTGTTTCTTATTCATGTTATCAGAAGACAAAGGCCATAGTGTAATTACTATAAGTGACTGTATCAGACCTATCTACCTATCCAGAAACTATTACAGCCTGTACCTAAGTGCCTCATTAATGGATTTTATCCTCAACACCTCAGTGAGGTAGGGAAGTGTTATCTTCATTTTACAGATGGGGGGATTGAGCACCGGGCAGATGAAATGATTTTCCCTAGGTTACATAGGCTAGGCTAAGCAGGGAAATGAATTCACATCTCCCTAGTCCCAGTCCAAGTGCCCCATCTTTGTTACCCTTATTGTGTTTGGAATCCCACTGTAGCAGGACTGCCATAACAGTAAGAAACTCACTTAAATTAAACTATATCTTTTTATAACCAAAAACTGAGAAACTAGCCATTGCTTAAACACAGAGTATCTATCGCAGGAATCAAGCATGTATACTTACAAGTAGACTTTCCATGGGTTTTCTCACAATTCGGACAATGATAGATGTCAATATCTGGTGCCTCCTCTTCTTCTACGCCAACACAACTGGAATATTTAAAAAAAAATAGACCATCCTCAGACTGGCTCTAAAAGTGCAAATACACAAAGTGATCGAAAATTTTACTTTGCAATTAATATGAAGCTGTGTTAATCACAAAGGGTACAATAAGGCAAAATGTGATGAACCCCTTCTGTTTGCATAATGTCAGGTCAAATGTCACCGCAGCCTACATGGCTGGCCTAGTGCCAAAAGAGGTGTCTCCGAGACACTTGTTTGCCCGTTCACTATGGGCCTCCCTTAAAGAGTGGTAGAGACTCTGACTACCATACACAAAGACCACTTTAGCTAACTGGGACAAAATAATATTCCCATCTACACACAGTTCTGGAAATTCAATCCACCCCAAAGACAATAAACAAAACACAAACCCTTTTACAAAATACCGATGCCCAGTCGTTAGGCGGTCAGGCAATGTTGGCAAGTGGCAGGGACACAATAATATACAACATGCACAACAGAAGTAGATTCCATCTCTGTTACAATGTTAGGAAGAAGAGAAGGAATGGGTGATACACAAAGCTCACTGCATTTTTGGCTGCCAAAATAGGTTGTATTGTGGCAGCTGCTCGGAACACCCACTGAGATTATTTTGGATGTCACAACATATGTAACAATACAGTGCAGCCTGCGGGCACGCTGTGTGAATGCAATCCAACGGCAGACCAGAGCACTAGGAGGAAAACAAAACTAAATTACAAAGGAATGAAGTACCCGAGATAAGAAGTTGTTGTACAGTCAAAGTAGGGAACAGCGAGCCAAATAATCGAACTCCACAAGGAGCAAAGGCAAACAGGATTTTTTTCATGCTTGTTCTGCCTAAAACAGCCCAGACTATGTACGGCAAATTTGAAGCACAGAAAAGAGAACTTCAGGCTGGGAGCCGAAGGATAGAGACCCCCATTCATTCTTCCATAGAAGCTGTGCTAGGCACAGAACCCGAGGTGGGGGGAGAGACAAAGGTAGATCTATACCATCTCTGCCTTGATCCCCTGGGCTGCCAGGGACTAGTTCAGTCCCCATCATAAATGACACAGTCTCAGGCTTGCTCTACGTACACTAATTGCAATGGCCCCAAAGGGCTGTTACACCACCCAGGGATTGCCAGAGTGCCCTGACTGTAACCCTTCTGCAGGGTATGCCCCCTGTGCCAGAGGAAAGGCTAGATCCAGGAAACTCCTCAGCTGTAGAGCTCTGGTGGCCCAAAGGGGACATCTCGTGGGTCAGAATCTGATCCACAATCTTTAACTGACTATTGGTAAAGCTGAGTGCATTCCACCACTATAAAAATGAGTGAACTTCACTTTCACAGAGACAGGCAATAGGGATTTGTCACAATGCCACTTGTGCCAATAAAATTATGCTCTCCCAAGTCACCCGACTACACCAGTACCAGCAGAGGCCACCTCCTTGTAATATCTGGGGAAGGAGGAGAGTCTCACTAAAACCTGATGGAGAAATATTTGACTCCTGAAATGCACTAAAGCCCTGACCACACTAATGTTTGCAAAAGTGTGCCTGACACCATTTTTGAAACCCAGTTTAACATAACTCTCATCCATATCTAACATGATTACAAACCCTGTGACTACCACATTAAAAACATCTGCACTAGGAGGTAGTCTGTAGCATGATATTCTTTAGCATGGTTATGGACTACCATCTCAAAGCATGCTGTCCCGGTTTCCGCCAGAAATATTCTTGATTGTTTTTCAACATCGTTGCACTAACAACATGGGACTCACTATGTGACTCTTACATTCTCCACTTTACCCATGTCACTTGGTGACAGTACCCCAGGCTCATTCGGAGTTGAACTGTATATGTTCATCTAAGCTCTGCAACCAAAAAAATACAAAAACATACTTTTCTGCTGAAAGGACCCTAAATGATGTGAATGCTAAAAGTTATAATTGTGCAAGGAAGAGGAGAAATGGATCAGTGCAAAAGAAGTTCTACCACGTCAGCCCATTTGTTTGAAGGTCCAGCCCCAGAGTTGTATTGCTAGCATTATCTTGTCGGCATGGTGATAAAAAAAATGTGACTCTTTGTGAGGGTTGAAGAAAGCAAATAATGATAAATGTTGATGCAGATATGTAAAGATCAAAATATAAGATCTCCATTAAGGAAAATAATAGATAGTTATAGTTGTTATAAATTGTTTAATGTTAATGTTTATTTTAATAAGGTTATGAAAATGTTTTAAATCAATCATGTAACAAATGGTTTTTGCACATTTATACAATCACTACCTCATCAAAGTAATATGCTGCTATTGCATGTTCTGTGCACAAGCAATGCAACAATCCTGCAAAAAGGGCGCGAAATTCTGTCCAATCACGCTGTTCCTACCACGTGCCTGCTCCACATGCGTAGTCTAAATCTGCCTAGCAATATGGGATAGCCAATCATGTAACACATATAGAAACTGCGTAGTTAACCAAGACTTTAAAACTGTAAGTTAAACGTGGTTGGTGTGGCAGTTTCTTCACGCTTTTGGGCGGCTGCCACCTCGGCCGAATAAACACGTTTTGTTTTGAGCCTCATTGGTCTCCTTGAACTTTATTACTGGTCTCCCTCAATAGCCTAGCGAACATCCCGCTACATCTTCTGGGGGCTCATCCGGGATGTCGAGGGACGATCAGGAGCAGGTTCAGGGATAAGTCCATTGGGGACTTGCAGGGGTGAGTCTGTTTCGGGGGCCGGCACAGAAGCGGTGCATCGAGAGGGGCCCCGTTTTGACCGGTGGCCGCTCGTGGGCCGGTTCGCCGTTCAGATTGCCTTTTTGCACCAACGGAGAGGCTTTGAAAACAACCGTGGGGAAAGGGAGGGAAACTCCAGCCAGTCTACGGAGAGGCAAGTATAAGAGGGTCTCTGGGAGGGATCTTCTTGTTGGAGTGACTGATTGTGTGTGTGTGACTGAGTGAATGGCCATTACGGTTCCTGTTGTCAGCCGTTGGAACGTCCGGTGACTCAGGCTAGTGGCGATTGAGAGTAAACCTCAACCCTCCCACCAACCGACTCCCCCATCCTCTATAGTCGGTTGGGAACCCGTCTTCCCTATTGTGTCTGTTTTATCTGTTCTATCTGGGTGGAGAGGTAAATAAGAAAAGTAAAGACAGCTGTAAAGTCAGGCTAGTGAGGGTGCCCCAAGACCTAGTCTGCAAAATGGGAGGAAGTGGATCTAAGGAAGACCGCAAAACACCTCTAACTTGCATGTTAGAGCATTTTGGAGAATTCAAAAAGCACATTCCCACCGGCAGCCGTAAGGCCGGATTATTAAGGAAATTTTGTGAAAAAGACTGGCCGACATTTCCAATTCAGCCCACGTGGCCGGCCATAGGGACTTTGGACATGGATATTATTAGAGATGTCCTCAATTTCGCGGGACACCAACACCCCGATCAGTACCCTTATATATCTGCATGGTTTGATATAGTAGAGGAGAATCCATCTTGGTTACAGAAATACACCAAGTGCCTAGTTCTTCGCACACGTCCACAGAGGGGGCCCAGGGGAACCAAGGAGGAATCGAAACCTATCTATCCAAGCCTCCCAGACGATGAGCCACAAGCCCCACCCCCTTACATGCCGCTACCCGTAGTCCCGGCCGCCCCGCTCGAGCCTATACCTATACCGCAAGCACCAACAGCCCCGCCGCCAAGCGTATCAGGCATGTCCGTCTCAAATTCACCAACTGACTCGGTCGGTCAGGCTTACAGCAACTTGAAGAAAGTGTGGCAAAACTTCAACAACTCCTAACCCCTGAGAGAAAACCCGAAGATCATGATTCTAATCAGGATGAGAAAAGAAACATTACAAAGGAGCATTCCTATGCCCTCCGGAGTAGGGACCGCGATACCTCTCCGGTTCGACAGTTCCCTCTCCGGGTAGTTAATCAATTAATTCCTCCTCTCCCAGACAACCCCACAGGACAGTACCGGGTCCAGGGAGTGTATCAGCATGTTCCCTTCACTAGTAGTGATCTCCTTAATTGGAAAGCTTCAAAGGCACCGTGGACAAACGATCCCACAGCTATTGCCACCCTAGTCGAAGGAATTATTGGGACTCACTATCCTTCTTGGATGGACATCAGCCAACTTCTCCAAATGTTGCTTAGCCCAGAGGAACGAACCCTAGTTCTAAGCCGAGGGAGGGAAGAAGCCCGTATAGAGTATGGAACAAGAGACCCTAATGGCCTCTTAGATTTTATGGACAGTACATTTCCCACAATTAGAGATCCAGGATGGGACCCCAACACACCAGATAGCAAAACTGCCCTTGATTTATACCATCGGTTACTTGTTAGGGCTCTCAAAAGGGGGCCACCTAGAGTTGTAAACCTCCGGAAAATTCATGATTTGCTCCAAGATAGAGAAGAAACACCTGGAGCATTCCTAGAGAGATTGAGAGAAGGATATCGTAAATGGTCCCCATACGATATGGACAATGAATCAGAAGACAGTCCAGGGTCCCAAGCCTTGAAAAACAGTTTTATCAGTCAATGTGCACCAGACATCAGGCGTAAGCTTCAGAAGGATCAGGGATTAGTCCACATGAATATGGGGCGCATTCTTGAAGTAGCTGCTCGAGTGTATGCCGCCCGAGAAGGTGAAGAGGAAAGGAAAGCGGAAGAAAAGGTGAAAAAGAGAGCCCAGTTGGTTGCTGCAGTCTTCCAAGACAATTACAATGGAAAAGGAAGAGGAAATGCCCAGCGCGGTGGAGGAAGAGGGCGAGGCAGAGGTCGACTGGGATTCACCCAGTGTGCCCATTGCTTCCAGGTTGGCCACTGGAAAAATGAGTGTCCTAACAAAGAAAGTGAAAATACCTCAGAAAGTGAGAAAGGAAGAGGAGGGTCACATAATAGGGGAGATAGAAAGGAATATGGGGCACCTGTCTGGTCAAAAGCAGCAACTGCTCAAGCACTTGATGGAGATACCTTTGGTATGGCAGTGATAGAGGACTGGGCAAGAAATCAAGATTAGGCCAGACCGGTTCCTCGGATCCCGACAGAAGTATTTACAACTGGCCCCGGGGAGCCGATGGTCTGTATGAATGTGGGAGGCCAGTTCATAGACTTTCTAATTGATACAGGAGCTACCAGGTCTGTGGTTAACACTAAAGTAGCCCCTGAGAGCCAACAACAAACCACTATCGTTGGAGCAACAGGACAAATAAAACCCTGTCCCTATTTACAAGAAAGAGCATGTAAATTAGGAAGCCACGTTGTTACCCACAAACTTCTCTATATACCTGAATGTCCCATTCCCCTCCTTGGGAGAGATATGCTATCAAAACTCAGAGCCACTCTCACCTTTGATAGTGATGGAAACATGAAAATGCAATTAGGAGAAAAACCATCCCCAACTCAAAGGCTTATGTTAGCACTCCCCGTAGAAGAAGAATGGCGACTTTACACCTCCATGGAAAATAGACAAGATTGGCAAGCTTTCAATATCCCAGGTGTATGGGCAGAAGATAATCCACCTGGACTGGCAGTTGACATCCCTCCTATAGTCATCGATCTAAAACCCATGGCAACTCCTGTCTCCATTCCCCAATATCCTCTACCTCGAAAAGCAGTAATTGGCAAACATGAACACTTACAAAAATTGTCAGACACTGGTATTATCATCAAATGCCAGTCAGCCTGGAACACTCCCTTGCTACCTGTGGAGAAGCCTGATAAAAGCTTCCGACCTGTACATGACTTACGGGCCGTAAATAAAAGAGTGATCCCATTACACCCAGTAGTACCAAATCCCTACACTCTTCTCAGTCTGGTACCGGCTAATGCCAAATGGTTCTCAGTGCTAGATCTTAAAGACGCCTTCTTCTGTCTCCGGCTCGCACCCATCAGTCAGCCTATTTTCGCTTTTCAATGGGAACATCCTGATACTGGTCAGAAGACTCATATGACATGGGCACGTCTCCCACAGGGATTCTGTAACTCACCCTCCTTATTCGGACAAGCCCTAGCTCAAGATTTGGTGCCTCTCACACAAGGAGGCAACCGCTGGAACATCCTCCAATATGCTGACGACCTTCTAGTAGCTACTCGTACCTACTCTGAATGCATAGAGGCTACTGCTAATCTCTTAAAACATCTCTATCTCAAAGGTTACAAGGTTTCTAAGAAAAAGGCTCAGCTAGTACAAAAGGAAGTAAAATATCTGGGATTTAAGCTCACAAAAGGAATCCGCATGCTGGACATTGAGAGAAAAGAGGCAGTCTGTGCCATTCCTACCCCTACAAACAGACGCCAAGTGCGCGAGTTTTTAGGAGCTGCTGGCTTCTGCCGTCTCTGGATCCCTAACTATGCTACACTAGCTAAACCCCTTCATGAGGCCACAAAAGGCGGGGCCGCAGATCCCTTTATTTGGACAGAAACACAACAAAAGGGGTTTGAAGATATCAAGTCTGCCCTGATGACAGCCCCTGCGTTAGGCCTCCCTGATTTGGAAAAACCTTTCACACTGTATGTAGGAGAGAGAAAAGGTATTGCAGTTGGTGTCTTAACCCAGACCATCGGTAGCTGGCCGCGACCAGTAGCATACTTCTCTAAGCAACTGGACACTGTAATACAAGGATGGCCACCCTGCCTACGTGCCGTAGCTGCAGCTGCCATTCTTGCTGAAGAGGCAAGTAAACTCACCCTAGGACAACCAATCTCCTTAAAGTGCCCACATGCTGTGGTCACCCTAATGGAACACAGGGGCCATCATTGGATGACAAACACCAAACTCCTCAAGTATGAAAGTATACTAGTAGACAATCCTTCTGTTGTCATCTCTGTCTGTTCCACCCTTAATCCTGCAACTATACTGCCAGTAGAAGAAAATCCCACTGAGAAACATGATTGCCTTCAGGTCATGGAAGAAGTTTATTCTAGCCGACCTGACTTACTGGATACACCTTTAGCCACACCTGACTCTGTCCTTTTCACCGATGGTAGTAGTTTCATTGATCAGGGTCAACGTCTGGCAGGGTATGCCATAGTCAATGATCAAGGCACTGTCTGTGAAGCAAAGGCACTTCCTCCTGGCACCTCTGCCCAGAAGGCTGAACTGGTCGCCCTCCGTCGAGCACTTGAACTAGCAACAGGGCAAAAGGTCAATGTTTACACTGACTCAAAATATGCCTTCCTAACACTCCATGCCCATGGTGCCATATATAGGGAAAGAGGACTTCTGACTTCAAACGGACAGAGAATAAAATATGCAGATGCAATTCTGGCCCTTCTTGATGCTGTTTGGATGCCCAAACAAGTTGCTGTAATGCACTGCAAAGGACACCAACATGGTGAGGATCCTGTCGCAAAAGGAAACCGACAGGCAGATGAAGAAGCAAGGAATGCAGCGCGTCAACAATCCCCAGCTATTCATATCCAGCACCTCAACGTAGCTGAAATGATTCCTGCTGAAGTACACTACACTGCACAAGAACAACTTTGGGCTGAACAGGAAAAAGGAGTAAAGCAATCAGGTTTATATGTCTTGCCAAATAATAAAATCTTCCTGCCCGCAGTGGTAGCTTGGGAATTGATCCAGGAATTACATCAACAGACCCATTTAGGTAGCACTAGTCTAACTGAACTCCTAGACCGTGAACTGTACATAAATGGTCTACATTCACTCACCAGACGTGCTGCCCTACGCTGTCAAATCTGTGCAAAACATAATCCTCGTGTAGGACCTCTTCGACCACCTGGAGTCCAGCATATAGGATATAGTCCAATGGAATCACTAGTTGTGGACTTCACCGAAATGCCAAAGTCTGGGAAATTCAAGTACCTGCTTGTAGCGGTTTGCACATATTCCGGCTGGATTGAGGCATGGCCTACCACTAATGAAAAAGCTGAGCAGGTTACTAAGGCCCTGCTCCGAGATGTAATCCCCCGATTTGGACTCCCATTACACATTGGAAGTGACAATGGTCCCGCTTTCGTTCACAGAGTCATCCGCTCTTTGTCAGTACTCCTAGGCATCACCTGGAAACTCCATTGTGCATATCATCCACAGGCGTCAGGAAAGGTTGAAAGAATGAATAGGACTCTAAAAGATGCCCTAGGTAAAATTTGTCAGGAGACTGACCTATCATGGACTGTAGCCTTGCCCATGGTATTGCTCAGAGTTCGATGCACTCCCACACGATCTTTAAAGCTCTCACCCTATGAGCTAGTGTTTGGCCGACCACCGCTAGGGGTCCGCCACTTGAAAGGGGATACTTACCTTCTGGGAAAACAAGATCTTATCAGAGAAGTTCAGCTCCTGAGCAATGTGTTGAAACAATTATCCACCTACGTTAGTGAGCTCAAGTTCCCTTTCCCTGTCACTGCTCTGCACCCTTTCTCCCCAGGAGATTCTGTATGGCTCAAGGACTGGAAAACTAACCCCTTGGGACCTAAGTGGAAGGGCCCCTATACTGTTCTCCTTACCACTCCCACTGCTGTTAAATTAGCCGGTGTTAAGCCATGGATTCATTATACCCGTGTCAAGTCTGATCACACATCGCCTCCACCTGATTGGCAGGTCTCCGTGAAGAGCTCCAATCCTCTGCAAATCGTCTTCCGCAAACCAGCCCAACCACCTATCCAGCAAAATGTTCAACCTACCTCTTGTGAGTCAGGTGACCAAGCACCACTCTGAAAACCTGCACTACTGTATGAACATTTGTTATAATGTATTCCTTAGAAAATCCTATTCACCTGTTGCCCCAAAATGTTGCTGTAATGTTTCTCAGGGAAAGGGGCAGAGGTGGGTTTGTTTAATGTGTGTGAAGTATACTATTTTTGATATTTTTGTTTATAATAAGTTCTCCTGTTCAATTTTATCTTGATGTGTTATATATTCTGTATGTCTGAAAAGTAGTTTAGATCCTGTAATCTGTTATGATCCAAAAGAATAATGTTAATGTTTAAAATTCATCAATAACTAGTAATAATAATGTTTAGAGTGTTGCTAGTTTGCAATAACTAGCAACAAGAAAAAGGAGGGAATGTGAGGGTTGAAGAAAGCAAATAATGATAAATGTTGATGCAGATATGTAAAGATCAAAATATAAGATCTCCATTAAGGAAAATAATAGATAGTTATAGTTGTTATAAATTGTTTAATGTTAATGTTTATTTTAATAAGGTTATGAAAATGTTTTAAATCAATCATGTAACAAATGGTTTTTGCACATTTATACAATCACTACCTCATCAAAGTAATATGCTGCTATTGCATGTTCTGTGCACAAGCAATGCAACAATCCTGCAAAAAGGGCGCGAAATTCTGTCCAATCACGCTGTTCCTACCACGTGCCTGCTCCACGTGCGTAGTCTAAATCTGCCTAGCAATATGGGATAGCCAATCATGTAACACATATAGAAACTGCGTAGTTAACCAAGACTATAAAACTGTAAGTTAAACGTGGTTGGTGTGGCAGTTTCTTCACGCTTTTGGGCGGCTGCCACCTCGGCCGAATAAACACGTTTTGTTTTGAGCCTCATTGGTCTCCTTGAACTTTATTACTGGTCTCCCTCAATAGCCTAGCGAACATCCCGCTACATCTTCTGTAAAAATATAGATATGGCTGTACCTGTTGGCATTGCTCTAATACTTCAACAAAAACAAAAGAAATTGAGCTCTCTACATTGTTGACTTGGAAACCTACAGAAAATAAATTAAGGGCAGGAAAATTATCACAACAATCCAGGTCATTAGGGTCAAGGATTTTACAGGCAGGAAAATGCCAGATTAGCCATCAGAGAATTTAAACAAATTCATAAATTTGCACAAGTAAAATAGAATTGTATCATTCATATCTCCAAAAATCTGCATCAGCTGCTTATGCCACTGCTTTCAACGTGTAGGCTCTAAAGTGGTGCTCTGAAAAGTCTCTATTTAGCTACGCTAAGCAGCCAAGAACAGGGGGAGCTACTTACCCTGCTTTATGAAGGGGTATGAAAAGCTACTAATAATGGGGCTAAGGCTTGAATATATGGAGGGACCGGTTGCTCTTATGTCAAGAAAAGTTATTTAAGGAGAATCAAATAGGAAAATAAGAATATTGTACAGCAAACAGGATCAGGCTTCACTTCACCCTCACACTGACCCTAGATAAACAGGGTACCTGATGACCTGTCAGCCATGCTGCCTCACAAAGGTGCTAATCAGTTCAACTGATTCACCTAAAGTTAGGGTGACCGGGTAACAAGTGTGAAAAATCGGTGCAGGGTTGGGGAGGTAATAGACACCCATATAAGACAAAGCTCTGAATATCAGGACATGTGGTCATCTTATCTAGGGTATGGTTTCTGCCCAAGGTTTGCATATTTATATTTACTAAGGCTCAGATTCTGCCACATTCATCGCGTGGAGCAGTACCTTACTCCAAGATTACTTCCACTAATGAATAAGGGGGCAGAATCTGGCCCCAAAGTCCCAGAGTGCCTTGCTGCGACGATTCAGACAACCTTTATCCCAACTCTGGGTTACTTTGGGAGTCCCTTCCTCTCACTGAATAGTGCCTTACTCCACAAATAATCCCATTGACATCAACAGGATTATTCATGGGGGAAGCCTCCATATGAATGAAGCCTTCCATTTGAGACATAGACACCACCACTCCCTAAAACCTCATCTACACTATACAAGGTTAGTTAAAAACAGTTCCCTCCAGTGCTGCCAGCAATTCAGTTCACTGACTTACCCCTGTAACCTCATTTTGGCTAAAGAACTTGATGGTAGGGATGGGGAACCCATGCAGTTTTCAAAACTTTTTGCAAAATTAATATGGGTTCATTAACTGTTTTCCCTTTTAACACCTTATTTTTCTCAAGTGATGTCATTCTTTAAAAAGTGTTTTTCTAGAGAAAGGAAACCATCTGCTCTGTAGAAGAGCCCCCCTAAAATATGAATGGCATGAGTGTCTGCTGTGCACTGTATTTATTTTTTCATAAGCATCTTTTCTTTGCCCCTCTCTGCAGCTTTTTGCACAGTCTCTTTGTATTTGTTTGTCACGCGTCTGCCTGCTTCTTCTTCTCCTCCTCCCCTCCATCTCTCTTAAGAGAGAAACACATTTTGCAGTGCTGGGGTCAAACATCTGACCCTCACACATACAGCGATCAAGTGGGTTCAAAGTTAGACAAAGTGAGATCAGATGTAACAAGTGTGGTAGCAGACTACATACAAAGGCCATGCTATAGTGATTCCCAATCAGTCTACTGCTATGGAACCTGGACATGATAGCACCAACACAAAGAACAGTGGCACCCTGGATCGATTATGCATACGAAGAGATACAATCACATCACACATTGGAGCCTCTGCAAAGCAACTGCAAATCCAGTACTGAAACAATACTTATAAAAGCGCAGCCAGTGCTGAAAACGGCACAGGGAACTGGAATCCTGGCCAATATCCTGGGACTGCAGCAGCTGCCAACCCCCTCACTGTCTGTTCCCCACTTGCAGAGGCTCTGACTGCATGGGGGCCACAAGCTGGCTTCTCCTTACTCTGTGCAGTTCTGCTCCTTTAACTGCATGGGATGGTTGCAGCTGAAATCCAGGAGCTAGTTTTCAGAAGGGATTCTGGGAGACAGCAGAGTGGCTTCACAAGAAGGTAGAGGAGAGTAAGAGAGCAGAGCATTGCTGTTCCCCAGGCCTGGGGAGGGAAGCAAGGGACAGAGCAGTCTCTGAGGTGCTGCTCCTTTAAGGGAACAAGAAACAACAGAGGGTGCAGCAGCAGGAGGTGGAGCTGGGAAGCAGCACTCTGGGCAACAGCAGATTTATTTGACTCATTTGGGTTAGTGGTCTGAGAATCAGTTTTTAAAAGCCTAGAGACACTGTGGAACAATATGTTCACGTCTCCGCAGGATTCTCTCAGCTCCCAAACCACACACAGAGTACCATGCAGATTACCCTTCTACAAGAGGCCTTTCCAAGTGTGGTACTGTTTGCCATGCAAGGACACCTAGGGTCCACCTAATTATCACACACAGACCCATTTATGTGTGCAACTAGGCACCTACAATTGTGCACACAGTCACCATGACTGCATGCCCTAATAAGGTATTGGTAGATCCTCAGACAAACCCCATTTCTCTGGCTTATGAGCTGCCCCTTGCTACCTTTTTGACATGGTGACAATTATGAAGATTTGCAGGACTGGACATGTCCTCCTTTTGGAAGGCACCAGGTTCCCCAAGCAAATGCAGAGAGAGTGAACTTTCAATTGGTGAAGGATCAAGAGGAGGGAAAGATATGCACCTGAGATGTCCTGAAAAAGAACCTCATTCATTGTGACATTGATATTAACATGTGAGACACTACAGCAGTAAACATGTCGGTTGGGGACCAAGGAAACAGCTGGTGCAGAAAGTGATGATGATGCAAGGCATGCTAGTCAGGCAACAAGACAACAGGGTTCTTCCCAAGCAGAGAGAGAGAGAATCTTATAAATTCAGCTAAAAAATGCTGTTTCATTTTCTTGCCCAACCTGTAGAAAAGACTACAAAGATGGAAAAGGATATTAACCATTTATGTGTCCAAAACATTTTCTTGTTAAATCAGTCTCCTTTAGCATAAAAGACAACCAGGCTGGGGTGATTTTAATCAAGGCAATTTAAATAAGTGACTTAAATCACTTGATTTAAAAAAATATGTTTAAAGTTTTAAATCATATTGAGGCTTTGTAAAACTTGTTAGAATTTTATGCTATTGCATCTTTCAATTAAAATTTCAATGTTATTATAGGCAGGGAATCTAATTTGAATTTTACAAAGCTGCTGTAGCCAAAAAATAAAAGAGAAAATTAAGGCCCTGATCCTGCAACCATTTGAGCAGGTACATAACACGCTTAAAGCTAAGCAAATGCAGACGTGTTTGTAGGACCATGGAATGAAATTGTATTTTAATTAAAAATTTCTCTCTTAATAATATAAAATCTTAGTCACCTCAAAATAAAATTGCTTCAATGTTAACAACAAAAAGTTATTTAGACTTTCAATGCACTAATGAAGGTATGTGAACTTTTTTACATAGACCCAAATTTTTCAAAATTATTAGCCTAAAGTTAGGCTTCTAAACCCATATTTAGGCACCTATGTATGGGATTTTCAAAAGCACTTAAGTGATTTAGAAGCACAAATCCCACTGACTTCAAACCGCAACCCCATCAGAAGAGTATATTAAGCATTTCAGCTTTCCTGACTTGAGGAAGCTCAATGTACTGAAAGGTGATGCTGGTTGCAAATATAGCATGAGAGATTTGCTTGTCTATTTTTTGAGGTTGTTGTGTTTGCACGAGCCCTGGGCAGGTCTTTTTCAGCATGGAAGCATTTTAAATGTGAAACTTCTTAATAAAAAAAGTTCTTAATAAAAAAAACGATGTAAAATGTTATATCCTACCAACAATTCAGAAATATAGACACAAGTCAATAAATGTTCAAAATTTTAGCAACATAAATAAAAAGTCTGATGTTTAAAAATATTGAAATAAAAAATTGATTTTTTAAACAAATTCATATTTTTATCCACCCTGAAGACAATTCTTGGTAACAATTCTTGGTAACAAAACCTTCAAAGCTACATTGCTTTTAGCACAGGCCCTCTAAAGTAGTCATTACCTCATCCCCATTCTAATAAAGCAATCTAGTAAAGAAATAGTGTGGCTTCTTAGGATGCTCACAGCTCACTTTTGATCCAGGTATATTACAGTTGCCTCAGAACACACTCACGTGTGTCATTTTCACCTGTTCACTTTCAGATGTAATCAGTCTCTTCTGATGTGCATTATATTATCCTCTACTATTCCCTGGTACCTAATATTTGTCAAATAGCTTATTTGACATTTTGGGGGGATTTTTTGTCACTCATATTATTCAGCTAGCTTTATAAGCTGATCAGGCAGTATTCATTGCATCAGTTGTTGAATAAAGTGTTCACGATTTTTTAATTTGACTAGCACAAGATGTATAAATCAATACAAGCCTCCTGGGTCTGTATCTGCTAATTTAATTAAAACTTATTTTTAACTCTTTTCTGCTTTACCAAAATTGGATAAAAGGCCTAGAGACTTTTAACACTGCCCTAGAACAGGCACTTCACTCTTATATTTCACAGGACTCCAAAAATATACGTGTCTTGTTCTCACACTGAATCAGCTCCCACCCCCAAGTAGTAACACTGAGAGTGCTCCAGCCTCAGACTTTGGGAATAACCCAGCAGATGCTGGTGAGTAGCAATACAATAATACTTTTCACTTCAATGACAGCTTTCATCCAAGATTTCAAAGTTGCTCTATGAACATCAGTCAATCCTCACAGCCACATCCTGTTGAAGTACATATTACCCTCAGCTTATGGACAGGGTAACTGAGACACAGCGACGCAACAGTACAAAGCAAGGCCCCAGCTCTGCCATCAACATTAATAAGAGTCAGTGACAAAGCCCCAAGCGTGCGCTCATGGAGTCTGGATTCCCAGAAAACCCAAGAGATGGAAGGGCTGTGGTGTCAGACAAGGTTCCAGCTTGCTTTTTTTTTTTTTTTTTTTTTAAATTTGTGTGGAACAAATAACTGCCAGAATCAAGTTTAAAATCTCCGATTCCAGCCTCTCCCATCCCCTGTCCTCCCCCTCGTCCGCTCTCTGACATCCCCTTAGCTCCATTCTACCTTTCCTCTCCCATTCACTGACTTCCTCTCCAGCATCATTCTGGATTTCTCCTTCACACTCTTCATTCATCCTCCACTCACTTCCTCTCCTTGATTCAGTGCCCCGTTCCCTCTCTCTGACCTTTCGGGGGGAGGGGGGGGGAGAACTAGGGATGGCACCTAGAGGTGTATTTGCCCAGAATCAGCCAATTGAGGCCCATTTTCTCATCTGCTGCAGCAGGAAGCCCAGCTCCCAGGCACGGCTAGTTTATGTGGTAGTGAAGGCAGCACACCTGGGTAGGCTGCTCAGGCTCTGGTGCTGGCTCCATAACCCTAAGCAGCAGGAAGGCTCAGGGGCCATGCTGAGCAGCAGAGACAGAGCCCTGCGCAATGCATGCCTGAGAGCTGAGGGCACAGCTTCTAACCACATGGTTTAGAAAAGTGATAGCAAAACAGACATGTGTGGTGTATTTATTCCCAGTAAAGACGGTGATCCATAATTCACCTGAACTCCCCTCCCATCTAACAACAACACAGGGTCTAAAGGCCCAATGTCCCCGCAAGTCATTTATCATTCACTGAGCAGCAGTGTTCTTCCTTTCGCTTGTAGCTTATGTGAAAGGCAGGATACTCTTGCCCCTCACGGCTTTGTTGGAACACCACACCTATCCCAATTTCAGAAGCCTCCACCTGAGCTATAAGAAGAGTGGAGAGAAATCAGGACTTCTCGGAAGTAGAAAGAATCATGATTTATCCTCCCATGTTTTACGGTTATCCAGCACTGCCACATTTACTTGATCAAACTTTTATGACTCTTTTTGATCACATCTGACACTGTATGCAATTTCAGCAAAACGGAAGCATTTACTTGAATGCCCCGTCAGCCTAGGGAAAGCTCTGGGTTGCTTGGATGCAGAACTTTTTCAGCAAGGGTTTGCTTTTTTTATCCAGTTCACCAGACAGGTTGACACGTTGATGCTCATGTGACCAAATGATGACATCTACAAGTGCTTTAACCATATGTCAAATACCATAATGGAGGGAAGTGATGTTATAAGAATGGAAAGAAGAATGAGGATGGGAGAATAGGAAATCCAAACTATGGCCCAATTCAGCAAACTATTTAAGCACATGTTAATGTAAGTGAATAAGCAAGCCTATTAACTTAAATGCTTTGTTGAACCGGGACCTAAATGAGAGAGAACTTTGAATATACCAAGTAATCAATCTTCCATTTAACTGGAAGGGATAAACACCTTACAGATGAGCCAGTGTAGGGAGAAAATACATTTGGAGGTACAGATTTCAGCAACTCTCTCATTGCAAAACAAACTCTCTATCCCCTGAATCTACCTGTCAATGTCTGTGCTAGACAGCTGCTTCTACAACCTGCTAGAACAAAGCCATGTAAAGCACATAAAATCTGTAATATCCAAGTCTCCTACGTGCTAATCAAAAACAAACTGACAGGCAGGATTTCCAAGAGAGTTAGCAGAATAGGTTCACTGTCCAGGTGCCCTTGACAGTCTGATGTTTTTAAGATTCTAATGCCATTGCCATCTGTTGCTTTGTCTTTTTGCACCAAGTGCTGAACTCTGACCGTGCACTCCCCGTCCCTTGCACCTGACAGGGCAGCGGTCCTTGGACTGTTTGGTGAACTTTCCAAGGGAGGACAGAATGCATCCAGGGTCACCCTGAAATCCTGTTACTTTCAATGGAACATCAACGGGATCATGGCAGCACATCAGGGAGCCCAGAGGACCTGGACTAGGAGATGTGGAGATAAAAAGAAGTTATTTCATATTACTGAGCACAGAACGAGGAGCCGGGAGTGTCTACACTGTTTTATACCATGTCCTCCGTGTGATCCCAAGCAAATTACTTAATCTCTTTGACTCTACTTCCCCACCAACAAAACACTGGTACTCACCTGCCTACCTCACAGGGTGCTGTGTGATTAATTCATTAATATTTGTGCAGGGCTTTGAGGAGAAGCACTACGCAAATGCTCAGTGGTGGAACTGAATAGTGCTCTTTTAATTGCTTTCCTTTAGTGTGTGGGCTCCATTGTTTGGAATACTCTTGTAGGAGTTTGTAAATAAAACATTTTGTCCTTTTCCATTGCACAAATCCTCAGATTTTCAAAAGATTTCCAGCAGCTGCATGATCTGGCCTTTGGTTCATGTAGGGACAGAGCCTCTTTCATTGCTCATTGGAACGATCAAATGATGTCAGCATCGCTCTGTTAACCAGGTATATGTTACCGTATAGCCAGCACAGAGAGCAGCAAACGTTGCTTTTTTAATGGCTGTTTATTTTCTGTGTCATCTCAGCAATAATAGCAACTTTAAAACAAACACCCTCGGTATTTGGAACTCGGAGGATTTCCCCCAGATTACAAGATCTTTCAGGCAGTTCATTTTCTGTTTTAAAAAATTTGACCATGCCCCTGTGAGTTGAGGGTTTTATAATATAGTAAAGGGGCTAGCGGGGAAAATATCACAATGTATAACTAACGGGGATTATTTGTTGCTATGCAGTGTCTAAGGGAGTATAAATTAAGGTGTATCAACCTCAGACCGGGTGTGCAGACATATGTCTGTGGACATTTGCAGAAAAATTCCCACCGGTGTATAGAGTGATCCAGCTGAGCAGGTGTTAGCACAAGCAAGAAGCATGATGGAGACAGGGCTCTGGCAGCTGGACCTGCTTTTACCTCCATTTTAGTTAAACCTGCTGAGAGCAAGTCTAAGCAAAATGGTGGTTAAAAACATGTCCCATCTACCTTGATGGCATATTTTCTACACAAGGAATATGGTTTTGAGCTAAACTGCCATGGTCCAAACCCTGGGAGATGCTGAGCATCCTTAAAGTCACCAAAGTCAATGGGAATTGTAAGTGTACTGTTAATAAGTTCTCCTTGTCTCTAGCACATGCTCTAAAAGGTAGGCTGGTATTTGTGTGAAAAGGCACAATGTTATTGCTACTGCAGTTTGCTCCTGGTAAATACAGGGGTGTGTTACAAAACATATTCAGAAAGTAAATCTAGTCAGAATGCAGCAGCCTGCTTGGTAAAGGGAGCATCGCAATGTGAGAACATTCAAGTGGCGCTTTGTAAGCTACACTCGCTGCCTGTAGATTTCGGAGTTGAATTTAAGGTGCTGGCATTGACCTACCAAGCCCTCAACATCCTGGGACTTACTCGTCTGAGAGACGGGCCCTCTCTCTGTGACATACAACTCAAGCTGATTGGGCAGGGTGGAACTTTTCCTTTGGCATATGCTCCCCCTTCTGTTGACTCTTTAAGCACCCTATAAGACTGTAGTGGCTGCCCCACTCCAGGAAAAAGGGCTTAAAACAGCCCAAGAAAGGGTTGTGGCTGGGAGCAAGCAAGCTCCAGCTTGATTGAGCAGAGCAGCCACAGCTGTGGCTGGGTCAATTAGGGCTCAGCTGGCCCTGATAAAGGGACTCAGTTTGGTGAAGAGAATAGTCTCCTCTGGCTGTAGAGGTAGACAGGCCTGGCTGCTAGGGAAGCTTAAGGTACCTAGAGTGAAGCAGGGGTAGGCAAGGCTAGAGGAGCTGGGGAAGCTCTGGCCTGGAAACCCCCAGGCTGTAGGGCCTAGGGGAAGGCCCAACAAAGGGTACTGGGGTTGCAGGGGCAGCCCATGGCTACAGAGGCAGCAGGCCAAACCCCCCTTGCCGGTGATGAATGGCAATGATACTGCAGTCTGCCCCAGTGAACGGGGGTAAGTGGTGACTGGCAGTTGCCTAGACTGAGGAAAGGTGGGGATAGGGAGTGGGGGTTGCCCTGAGGAGGGGAGACCCTGATATCTGTGGGGGTACTGCAGGGGTGCAGCACCCCAGGTAAGAGGGCACCGGGGTCCAGGGAGGGACACGGGGCCAGAAGCAAGCGGGACTACAGACTGCAGAGGGTGCTCCAGATGCTGGACAGAGCTAATCCCCCGAAAGTACCAGCAGGAGGTGACGCAGGGGTGAGTCGCTGCCTCGCTACAAAGACTCATTTTGGAGAGAGCCTTTGGGAAAGGAAATGCTGGCCTGGGGGGGGGGGGGGGCAGGGACATTTAACAGAGGTGGGGGAATAGGGATATTGATTCATTTTTATTTTATCTGCACTCTGTGATTCACTGGGGATTTTGGGTGGTAGCCATATTTGTCTGTATCAGCAAAAACAATGCGGAGTCCTTGCTGCATCTTAGAGACTAACAAATTTATTTGGGCATAAGCTTTCACGGGCTAGAACCCACTTCATTAGATATATGGAGTGGAAAATACAGTAGGAAGATATATATACAGAGCACATGTATACCCCCATCTTTTCTGATGAAGTGGGTTTTAGCCAACAAAAGCTTCTGCCCAGATAAATGTGTTAGTCTCTAAGGCCTGGTCTACACTAACGTTGACCTAAGATACGCTACTTCAGCTATGTGAATAGCGTAGCTGAAGTCAACACATCTTAGGTCGACTTACCTGTCATCTTCATGGCGGCAGCGGTCAACAGCGGGCTCCCCCGTCGACTCTGCCTTGCGCCTTTTGGTGAGCTGGAGGTCCGGAGGCGACGGGAGTGCCTCTGGGGATCGATTTATCACGTCCTGACAGAACGCGATAAATCGATCCCCAATAGATCGATCTCTACCCATCGATCCAGCCGGTAGTGTAGACAAGGCCTAAGATGCCACAAGTATTCCTAGTTATTTTTACTGGGGATTTTGTTATGCATTGCAGGGTTGCTGCCATCTTTCTTTTATGTTCGCAGCTGTGCTTTAAGTTGACTGTCCGGGATGCCTAAAGTATAAGATAACTTCCCCTTTTCATTTTAGAAAACGAATTTAATAAAAAGCCATATCACAGTTCTGTACAGAGATGGAAGCTGGCGTGAATGACAGTGAGGGGCGGCTGCTTGAGCGGCTTCTGGACATATTTCTTTTAGCCAGTTGGACATGTTGTGCTATCTCGGATACACTTTATTCTTTGGATGACTACATCACCTTTAAAAAAACAAAAAACCTGCTCGCAATTGTGGTGTGTAACAGAGAATTAGCCCTTTGGGAGGCAGCATGAATCACTTGACCTCTATAAAACTATTTGTAAGACTAGGTGAAAACAGGACCTTCCTGAAAAACAAATGTTACAGCCAAGTTAAGCTATTCAAAGAGTTATTTTAAAATTGCAATATGGGATCTAACAAAGCACATTATCTAATCTGATCTATCTCAGGCATTGCTTCAGATCCCATAACTACAGTATGCAGGCACTAAAATACACTCTATATCTATCCATGCATCATGAATAAAGACATACCTAGGAAGATCTAAATATTAAACTCTGGAGCCCAGTGATCTGAAATGCCAAACAGCTTGAAAGAACACCCAGCTGCTCTTACTGATTTTCTAAAAATGATAACTCACAAGAAATAGTGTCCAAAGCAAAAATCACAATAATAATTTTGAAAAACCTGGTTTGAGCATTTCTCAGTAGGAGCAATACAAACCACGAGGAGAGTTAAAATAACAGCGGATACAGGATCAAAACACTGACACCAACAAGCCCTTGAATTTCACTGATGGAATTTCATGTTTTATGTAGTCAACAACATCTATATTGTTCAAACCTGAATCATAAAACCAGCTACAAAAACACCAGTCATTATATTTACCAACCCTTATTACAGGATATTTTTTTTCTTAAGGTATAAGAGCAGCCTCTCTATTGTATCTAATAGCATTCATCTTAATCCTTCCCCAGTCATTATATTTTTAACATATTATTCATTGTGGGAAAAGCCCTTCTGGTTTTTAAGACACCAACAGCCTGATCCAAAACTCACTGGGAGTCTCTCCACTGATTCTGTGGGTGTTGGATCAGGCCTGTTCAGGACAGATTTTGCTTTGGAACGGAACAAGAGTTTACTTCATCCTGCAGAAAGTTGCTAGCTGTCTTGTTTACACTGCTATTGTTCTTGGATAAATAATGTTGCAGTGCCTAAAGGCCAGAGCTGTAAAGGTTTTTCAGTGCCTAACTCCCATTGCAGTTCAAAGATCTAGCCCTGCCTTTCAAGCACCTCCTCGGGGCACGGAGTAAACTTATGGCATCCCTACCTCTGTTTCCCCTCAGGGTATGGCTAGACTAGAGATTATAGCGCGTTTTTTTGTAGTGTTTCCCAATGTAACGCAATAGGTATCGCGTTAGAGCCTGTGCAGATTGAAACCCTGTAGCGCTAAAGAATGGATACATTTGTAGCACTTCTGGCGGCAGTGACAGTAGCGGGATAGGGCAGGTATCCCAGCATTCAGCTGGGTGCAACGTGCTTTGCAAAGGAGGGGGTGAGGGGGAACTGGGAAGTTGTTCGCAGGGAGAGAAGATCAGGCTGTCAGTGACTTTTCCTTAGCGAAAGCTGACAGGCTTTGTATTTAAGACAAACAGTTCCGTCCGCAAGCATTTTCACTGGTTATTTGCTGTGTGAGCTGTTAGAGAGAAACTGCAAAGCTACTTCCGCTTTTATAAAACAACACCTCATGTCATTTGCCTTACATGGCATGTTGATTATCTTTAATGGCTTGCTGATGGCCTTAAATGGCTTGCTGATGGCTTTACATGGCTCGGAGGCATGCAAGAGATCCCATGGGTGTCCACATTCCCAACCTTGCGCTACAGCACTAGCGCTAAAAGCCTTCTGCCTCTCGAAAAGGAGGTTTAATACTTGCGCTTTAAACAGTGAGTCATTTCGCAAAATCTCACTTTGAAGTGTGTACGGTACGAAAATTATAGCGCTACTGGAGGGTTTTAGCGCTGCAAAGCGCCAGTCTAACCATGCCCTCAGTGACTTGGCCCTCTGGTTCAGCCATTAACAAACGGTCCACAGCTTCCACTGTATAAAGATCCACAGAAAATAAAGTCATTGTGCTAGTTTCAAACCGGGCCTAGCCTCTTCTTCCCGAGGGGTCTGTCTCCCCTCTTCTAATTCAAGGACTCTTCCACTCACCCTACCAACGTAGCTTTCAGCCCTTTCCCATCTTTCCCCTCAGCCCCTCCTGGACTCCTTTGAGTTGCTCCCTGCTCCTTCCCAGGCCTCCCTGACCAGAAGTCTTTCCCTGCTCTTGTTCTCAGCAGGAACTCCCAGACCTTCCTACCTGGATTCCTCCACTGGCTCACAGTGTCCAAGCGGCCCTCCAGACCCAAAACATCCAGTCAAAGGTCTCCACGGGACCCACCTGCTCTCTGCAGCAGCTGCCTTTTCCTGCTCCCTTCTGGCTCTTCATAGAGACCAGCTGCCCTACTTTAGGCCTCATGGAGAGGTTGTTAATGAGGCACAGTTGGGTTGGACCTGTTCCCTCTCAAATAGCACAGTCTACCCTGTGACAGGCCCTAAGTGACTTAGGAGCCTAATGTCTTGTCTACACATTTAGTTCTCGGCCAGGGGTGTGAGTCTATCCACATGAGCCTGCTGGATGGACCCTGCTGACCCATCTGTACTTTGATGTAGTCCTTTTTGAAAGAGGGCTTCAGAAGTGACATAGACTCAATATGCCATAAATGACTTAAATTCTTCTGAAACCATCTGTCTGCTGGATGGGAATTTAAAATGCTTTATGTTTTCTACTATGTATATTTTTTACCTCTGAAAAGAAAATATTAGAATAAAAACATCCTCTCTTCTCTCCCTCCCCCAGGAAAGCTGAAAACGGGGGACAAACATACATGGAAGATGGTTCAGTGACAGTTTTCTCTCCAAGTTAAATGAAAAGGAGTAAAATTTCCAAAAGCATGTAAATGACTTAGGAACCTACTTCCCATCTTCAGCAGTTCCTGGGAATTTAGCAGCCTAAATCCAATTGACATAAACTCAATATTATCCTGTCAGTATTCTTGTTATCTATATAAATATCCAAAACTGGTTTGATTCTTACCAAACTCTTGACCTCAATGTCATCCTGTGGCAATGAGTCACACAGACTAATTGCAACATTGTGCAAAAGTGTTTCCTTTGATCCGTTTTGAATTTGCCACCATTCAATTTCAAAGAATACTCCCTTGTTCTTGTGTTATGAGACAGGGAGAAAATTCCAATTTATAAAGATCTTTATTAGCTTTTTCTTTTTACCATGTATTGTACTGTTTCCATCTAATATAAACTCTCCTGCAAAAGGCCATTTGTGCCATAAATGTTCCCACAAGAGACTCAGTGATGGAGTTCTCTCCTTAAGGCCGTGCAAAGAGACAATCCTAAGCCTTCTAGCTGTTTTGAAAAGCCAAGGTACTGTACAGGTCAGGCCCATTTTACCAAGTAGCTTCCATCCCTCCTATTATGTCTTTCAGCATGGAGTGAAATGAAAAGGATTTACGCTGATGCTAATGAAGAGCTTAGCTGGTAAGTTTGCTAATGTCATATCAGCAGAAGTTTCTCAGGACCTGATCCTACAAAGCTCTCCTTATGGATGCTGTTCTGTGGATTAGGCACTACTCCCATGAGTAAAGATTACTCACGTAAGTTATAGTTTACAGATGCGGGACCTTGATACTTAATAAAGCATAGCACTGGTTTGATTTATTTTTTTCATTTTTGAATGAACAATTAGTAATTTGACTTAGGAGCTGGATTCTGGCTCCTGTGCTGGCCCCTTTGAGCTGCTCCAATGGCACAAAGGGATTGGAAAATTGCCCTAACTGAACAGCTGAGGGGAATTCCAGGCTGGCACAGAACCTGACTTTACAACGAGTAATAAGAATAATATGTCTCAAAAAGATCTCAAAAGCAAGATTCATTTAATTTACCCATCTTGAACAAATGCATAATTCTCCCAGCTGGTGAACTGCTGCGAATCATTCCCTTTACATATTTAATGTACAGATAAGACGACCAGAGCCCTTGTGGGCTGTTATGAAAAAAGAAATTATCCATTTCAATCAGTACAATTGTTAATTAATGTAATTAGTAGATTCACTGGCCGCAGCACTTGGATACAGACGAGAAGTGCACAATGCAACTCAGGAAGGGATGCAAAAGTGGCTAAAACCAACCTCTATGCTCCTCTGAACATGGGCTAGCTTTTCACTTGGCCAGTCTTCTGGCTAAGGTAGAGCAACCTGAAAGTTGATCTAAATTACACTGATTGCCAATAGCCCCAACAAGGAATGACAGCAACTGGGAATAAGTGAAACCCAAAGAAACCCCCAATACTCTCCATTTTCCCTGGTCTTGCCCCCTCTACTGGCTGCACAACTGTTACACCACCAGATGTATGCTTTGTGATACTTCTATAATGGGCTAACCTGGTTTTTGAGCTGATTTGCATGCACAATGCAATATAAACTGGCTTCAGGGCAGGCAAGGATGGGGGCCTTTATTTTCAGTCTGGATGACACAGTTCATACTAGTGGTTGTCTACATTTTTAAGATTGTGCCCAGTTTTCAGACTTGTGTGCCTAAATAGGGCCTCAAATCCTGGATCTGGATGCCCACGTTGGCACTAAGGTTCCCAAATGCCAGCTTTCAGTGCCAATTTGATTGCCAAAATGAAAGATTTGGCCTCAAGATTGAAAACTGGACTTCCTGTTAACAAGTTAAACTTTAAAAGTCAATGTTTACATTTACATTTAAGATGGTTTTTCCTCATTATAATAAAGCATCCAGGCTGCAGGTTCATAATTGTATTTATTGATTTTGTTGTGTAGTTTTTTTACTCCTCAGACATCTCAAGATTACTTCACCATTGCTGCAGCTGCCTCAGACTTAAATACCAATCAACACATGGTCCTTAAATTCTTGCTAATCAACACATGGTCCACACTTTCCTGTTGAGCCTGTTATTTCTCCTTTATAACCCTACTCCCTTTTCACTAAGCAAAGTCTCTCCTTAGAGCGGAGTAAATATTTACAGAACCGTGGCTTGCATACAAATATGATTTTGCTGATACTGTGTTTACACCCACCCTTTATATTTAATTCCTGTGAACATTCTAGCAAATGAATTTAGTGTCAGGAAAATTCAGTGAAACCGTTCACTTTAGATGAATATTAGACAATGTCCTTGGAAAGCAAATTTTTAGCTTTGAGTTTTTGCACAAGAAGCCTCATTCAAAGCACATCCGTGCAATCACAGTTCACAAACGTACTATGTGATCAGCAAAATGTGTCTGACCAAACTAACCAGTGTACCTTGGACTATGACTATCCCAGACCTAGTGTTTGAGAACAAACAACAGATCAGGATTTGCCCCAGAAATTATTCTGCTAATAATTTTTATTAATGAATAAATCTGAGAAAATGACAAACTGATCACAAAAAAGCCTGCACACAGTAACAGAGGCTACATTTATCTAGGTTATTTGCTATGAATTATTTGTTCAGCTAAGAATAAAACCAGTGCTGCCCACTCATTAACAACTCACAAGAGTCTATGCAGAACACAGAAATGAGTACTCTTCTGTGACATGAATCTTTTTCACCCTTCCTACATTAAAGATTGAATTGACTCCCCTCTCACTGTGCACCCAAAGTTCTAGTCTTTAGCCAGAAAAAGAGTATTGTAAATATCAACGTCTGGTATTTTTATTGGACACAAACACAGGCATTCTGAAGCTCTATGAGAAAAACAACTTCTTTCATGGGCACTGCAGAAACCCATCCTCCATTCAGAGGGGAGAGTTCAGTGTCTAATTCAAAAGCGGAAATGCTGATTGTACACATCCACAGAACTGCCTGGGACACAGGTGTCCTTCTCATTTCAACATGTTAGTTGCCAATGATTCTTCGGCCCTGTCTTCACTACCACTTTAATTCGATTTTAACGACGTTAGGTCGAATTAAACGTGTACCTGTCTTCACATACATGCCCTTAACGTTGATGTAAAGGGTCCTCAAGATCGAATTTGGAACTCCAGCCTGACGAGAGAAATAAGGCTAATCTCGACATTCCAAGCTCGACTGTGGGCTAGTGAAGACGGAACCCGACATTAATAGCCTCCAGAGACTGTCCCACAATGCTCCATTCTGACCGCTCTGGACTGCCTCACTGCTCCACTGTGACCGCTCTGCACTGCACTCTGAACTCGCTGCTCAGGCCAGGTAGATAAGACCCGGGAACATTTGAATACCATTTCCTGTTTGGTCAGCGTGGCCAGCTCACCTGAACAGCTCAGTCGCCATTCAGAGCAATCAGCAGCACTAGCCGCCATGCAGAGCTCAGCATCACAAGACTCCATGCAGAGCTCATCTGCCCTGGAAACCAGCCAGAGGAGAAGAGCTCCAGCATGATCCACTCGTGAGGTGCTGGATCTCATCGCTATCTGGGGAGAGGAATCCGTGATGTTGGAACTACGGAACAACAAACGGAATGCCAACACCTATGGAAGAGTCTCCAAGGCCATGCTAGAAAGGGGCCACAACAGAGACACCACACAGTGCCGCGTGAAAATTAAGGAGCTGAGGCAATCGTTCCAGAAAGCCAAAGAGGCAAACGGACGATCGGGGGGCGTGCCACGGACATGCAGGTTCTACAATGAACTAAATCAGATAATGGGGGGCGCCCCCACCACCATCGCGCCGGTCTGCGTGGACTCCGCAGATGGGATAATCATCAGGGAGGAGACTGATTCCGAGGAGGATGACCATGCGGAAGAGGAAAATCTCACGGAGCAGCAGGAGCCCAGCGGAGAACCCGTGTTCCCAGAGAGCCAGGAGCTGTTTGTCACCCTTGAGCCAGCACCCTCCCAAGCCTCCCAGGGGGGTAAGTGTTTCTTTTTTAAGGGATTACATGACGCGTGATTTTGTAAAGGAAGCATTTATTAATGAGTAACTTGCCCTAAGGACTTAGCGTTCTTTCATTGCTGGTCAATTTCTACTCAAAGAGTTTGTCAATATACTCCGGGATTGACCATAAGTCCTCCGCGGACATTTCAAGGAAGCTATCCAGGAGGTAGCGATGAATCCAGCACAGCAGATTTCTGGGGAGAGCCGCCTTATGTGGTCCCCCGTGATAGGACACCATCCCACGCCACGAAAGTAGTAAGTTCTCTGGTACCATTGAGCAGGCTAGCATTGCGGTGTATGGACCAGGACTTTGCATGGAGTCAAGGAGCATGCGCTCCCTATCTCTCCGAGAAATTCTCAGCAAAGTGATGTCATTCATGGTTGCCTGTTTGAGATACGGACTGCAATTAGTAGGGAGATAAAGATTCCCAGCTGCAAAGTACTCTTTTCTGCTGAGGACCGACCAACCGCACCCCCCCCCCACGAACGCTGGCCGCCCCACCCCACCCCCCCCAGCCCGTAGCGGTAGCTAGCAGGGAATCTGAGCAGTCTGCACGCGGTTGCTTCCGCTTCAGATCCAACGCGCACCCAACCTCCCCTCCCCCCAAGCCCGTAGCGGTAGCTAGCAGGGAAGCTGAACAGTCCGCAAGCGGTCTGAAGAGCCCCCAAAAGACCTTAGCCCTTAGCGAGTGGGCGCCACGCGGTGGGGTCAGTGGGCGCCACGCGGTGGGGGGGAGGGGGTGGGGCTACTCTACAATATGCAAGTGCCACTTTTAACTTACCATGGCCGGCTGCACGGTGATTTCAGAAGCTGTGTTGGGCTGAGGCACGCGTATGTGTCTGAGATGCTCTGACTTTTCTGTGAGCTATTCAGTCACTTTTAGGTGTAGAACATGACCTTGTACAGAAATCATATCAGGCCTCTGAATACTGAGGTTGCAAACGGCATAGTACTCCCATTGTGTACCGTCCGAGACTGCATCTGCCTCCTAACCTTGAATGTATCTGTCTCATAACTTTCAAACTTTATTTTCCCACACTCGCCCACAGATGAACAATTATCTCACAATCCCCCGTCCTGCTCCTCCTCCCGCCGTGCATCGCAGATAAGAAAGCGTAAAAAGAAAACGTGAACGCGCGATGATATGTTCACTGAACTCCTGGAGAACTCGCGCACTGAGGCAGCCCGCCAGACGGAATGGAGGGAAAGAATGATACAGGCAAGGAATCAAGAGAGGCAGGAATCAAGAGCCGCTGCAGAAAAGAGGGAAGAGCGCGAAGAAAGACGCATGGATGCTTTGCTCCGCATAATGGAGGACCAGAGCGACATGCTGCGATCTCTGGTGGAGCTGCAGCATGCCCAAAGACCACCTCTGCAGCCCCTGTGTAACCACCTCCCCCCCTCCCCAACTCCCATAGCTTCCCCACCCAGACGCGGGATGAGAACACGGGGGGGCAAGGTCCGTGGGCCGCTCCACTCGACCCCACAAGCCAGCAGAAGCAGCAGCAGCAGCAGCAGGCTGAAGTTCTCAGAAAAGTTTTAAAAGCTGCTGTGTCTTGCCCACCCACCCCTCCTCTCCCCCCTTCCCACCCCCCCTCACCCCCCGCTCTGTCCGCTCCTCCCCCACTGCGACTGCCGGTCTCCCTCCAGGATACCAGGACAGTGATCCCCTGTATTTGTATTTCCCATGCACCAATAAAGGAACCATGATTTTTCAAACAGTGTTTTTATTTCCTCTGCAAGCATGGGGAGGGGGGAGGGAAAGCATGGGGAGGGGGGAGGTAAAGAGGGTTCAAGGGCAGCAGGCTTAGAGCACAGCAAGGGAGCAGATTCTCAAACGCCATCTCGGCCACTCATAAAACTGTCTTTCAAGGCGTCCCTGAGGCGCAGGGCCTCACGGTGTGCTCTTCTACTTTCCCTGTTGTTTGGCTGCTCATAAGTAGCAGAAAGTAAATTTGCCTCTGCCTCCCAGCCCGCCATAAATGTTTCCCCCTTGCTCTCACAGATATTGTGGAGCACAGAGCAAGCAGCAACAACAATGGGGATATTTCTCTCGCTGATGTCTGAGCGAATCAGTAAGGAACGCCATCGCCCCTTCAGACGGCCAAATGCACACTCTACGGCCATTCTGCACTTGCTCAGCCTGTAGTTGAACAGCTCCTGACCCCTGTCCAGGGCTCCTGTGTAGGGCTTCATAAGCCATGGCAGTAGGGGGTAGGCTGGGTCCCCAATGATAACAATCGGCATTTCCACCACCACCACCCCCCCACGGAAATTTTCTGGTCGGGGAAGAAAGTGCCTCGCTGCAGCTGCCTAAAAACCCTAGAGTTCCTGAACACTCGAGCGTCATGAAGCTTTCCCGGCCACCCCACGTACAGGTCGGTGAAACGTCCCTTGTGGTCAACCACTGCTTGCATGACCATTGAGTAATATCCCTTCCGGTTTCTGTACTCGGCGGCCTCGTGGTCCGGTGCCAGGATAGGGATATGAGTCCCATCTATAGCCCCACCACAGTTAGGGAATCCCATGGCGGCAAAGCCATCTATTGTGGCTTGCAGGTTTCCGAGGTTTATAACCCGGTGTAGCAGCCGCTCGACGATTGCCCTGCTTACTTGCATCACAGCAAAGCCCACTGTAGACCTACCCACCCCAAACTGATTCGCCACTGACCGGTAGCTGTCTGGCGTTGCAAGCTTCCAGAGGGCTATCGCCACTCGCTTCTCCACTGTAAGGGCCGCTCTCATTTTGGTATTCCTGCGCCGGAGGGCCGGGGACAGCAAGTCACAAAGTTCCATGAAGGTGCCCTTTCGCATGCGGAAGTTTCTGAGCCACTGGGAGTCATCCCAGACCTGCAGCACTATGCGGTCCCACCAGTCCGTGCTTGTTTCCCTGGCCCAGAATCGGCGTTCGATGGCATGAGCCTGCCCCATTGCCACCAAATTTGACAGATTGTCAGTCGCCCTACTTCCAAAAACGGCAGTGTCCATGTCGTCCCCGCTGTGCACGTCCTTGTCCATCTCCTCCTCACTGTCGTCGGGTTCCAGAAAGCGCAGTTCTCCCCGGATCGCATTCCTCCTCTGCAGACGGTGCAGCAGGAACTCCGCAACCGTGATCGAGGTCCTCACAACGGCCATTACTGCAGCCGTGGTGTCAGCGGGCTCCATGCTTGCAATGCTATGGCATTAGCACGGCGCGGAGAAAGGGCGCGAATTATGGGATGCCTACCTACAGTGCACCGCTCGTAATGGGGGTGGGCGGCGCGGAAAAAGGGCGCGAAATTTGGAAATGCCTACCCATAGTGCAGCACTCGAAATGGTGCCTGCTGGGGGATCAGAGAACTGTGGGATAGGTACCCAGAGTGCAACGCTCGTCATGTCGACGCTTGCAAAAGTTTTGCGGACAGACACTGTCGACTTGCTGTGCTTAGCTGTGCCTAGTGAAGACACACAACATCGACTGTATACAGTCGCGTTCACAACATCGAAATAAAGGAAATCGAACTACTGCTGTAGTGAAGACATACCCTTCATTGCTATAGCCTCTTATGTTCCTCCAAACAGCCGTTCCAATCAGAAGGACAAAAAAATTCTCAGAAGCCAGGTCTTTCAGCGGGACAGACGGTCTTATCTAGCAATGCATCCTAATAAACCATTTCACTCAGTAGCTTGTACAGTTGCTAAAGTCTTGATTCGGATTTTAATTCAGGCAAAGTTTCTCTTGAAATCAGCTTCAAAGTTATTTTTCCTTAGTAAGGAAGTGAATAAAAATTATGTATAAGGACTTCACCTGTTGTACCTGGATGTTTAGCGACTGGATATTAGAGCAATTTCTTATTCCATGCAAACAAAGATATACAATTCTGCTTTTTTTCAAGACAGTAGTAAATAGGTCAGGAGAACAACAGATGTAATCTCTCTCTTACTCTTTCCTTTAAATGAAATGTGTCGCTTTTCGGAAAGGAAAGAAATGACACCAAGGAAACAGAAAACACAGGCAGAAAAAAATATTTTAAAAAATTAGCATAAACAAATTGCAGAAAACGTGTTTATTCTACAATAGTGGGTCCTCTCACAGCAACGTAAAAACCATAGCAATTCACGTTACACATTGAGGTATGTGTTTCTTAAAGTGCTCTGTTTTTCAGAGGCTGAATACCTATCATGATGCAGGAGTTGCCATGGTACAATAGAAACAATACAATTTTCAACTACTGAAGTGGTGAAAAAGCGGAGTTATAATGCCATGCAGAACGTAAATTCACAAAGAAAACGCAATACTCTGGACCAACTTCTGCTCTCAGATGTACTGACTTCAAAGAAAGCCCCCTCCATGGATCTGAGAGTGTAATTTGGAACTATTTGTATCTTATTAATTAAAGGAGCTTACGTATGAATAATGAAATAAAAAGAAAAAATCCTATTCTGAGTCTGGTTAGAAGAACTTCTTAGGTCATTGGAGTACATCACAAATATCAACAGATCTATCCTACTTTTCTTCATCATCAGACTCTATGAGAAAAACAACATTATTCCTTCTGAAATCCCCCCTCAGGTATCAGAGACAGGTCCGTCTCCACCCATAATTAAAGGGACTATAAGTCTAAACATTCTTTCTTCAATTTAGCCCCTGATTCAGTTGAACCATTTTTTTTCTTTTTGATTTCATTGTAAGGCACCCTCTATTCACAGGACACAGCATCATGGGCCACATTCTGTGCACGGTGAAGTCAATGGCAGACTGTCAAATGTTTGATCTGGCCCCACATGACAGCAAAGATGATTTTTTTAAAAAGATTAACCCCTTATAGCCCCAAAACTCCACAAAACAAACAAAAACACTCTTAGTCCCAAGCAGAGTTTTGACCGTGAACTGGAAGAAATGCCAGAGACTCCTTGCAGTCCGCTCGGGACTTCACTATTATTACTGATTTTACATGGACGGTTCTCAGATACTATGATGAGGGGCGGCAGTGTAAAAGCCTAAGATTTAGACAGACAGATTTAACTGTTTACTGCAATTTATCTAGGGCCTAGTCCAATTCTAACTGAAGTTAATGGCAAGGCCCTCATTGACTTCACTATGCATTGGATTGAGCTCTAGGTCTAGAGCCCAGTACCCACGATTAGCTGATTAAACTCTAATCTTTTTAAGTTATTAAGATTTTAAGCAGTAGTGATAAAATGGCCCATTTTTTCTGACGAATTTAAAAAAGGACATCGAATGACTGCTGGAGAAGTAAGTTTTCATTACAAAAGCAAAAATAACCCAAATCCTGAGTCTTTTGCCCTTTTCCTTAAAAATTTCAAAACATAACCCAACTGCTAGGAAAGTTCCTCAGTGGAAATTGTAGTTAACATAACATAACCATCCAGACCAGTATCCTGTCTATCTACAGTGACCAATGCCAGGTGCCCCGGAGTGAGCGAACCTAACAGGTATGATCAAGTGATCTCTCTCCTGCCATCCATCACCCCCCTCTGACAAATAGAGGCTAGGGACACCATTCCGTACCCATCCTGGCTAATAGCCATTAATGGACTTAACCTTTGTGAATTTATCCAGCTCTCTTTTAAACCCTGTTATAGTCGTAGCCTTCACAGCCTCCTCAGGCAAGGAGGTTGTGACGGGACAAGCTGTTTGTAAATCAAGACACAATTAAAAAAAAATCTTCTTACACATTTTGGCCAGAACTTAGCTAAAATAACAGAGTGGGAGACAATGAAGCTAAGTGAATTCATGTACACAATGCAGGGATTTCTTCCTGCTTGGCTGCTCCTCTAGTGCTCCACTATCCCTCCTTCGGGCCCTAGTGTTCCCTTCCTGGGGGGCATAGGAGCAGTGCAGAGGATCTGGGCTGGGAGAGAAGGGAGGGATTCAGCATGGTGCTGCAGTGCAGAAAGGGGGTGTCAGCAGAACAAGGGGAGGGGGCAGTGGAGAAAGGAGGGGAGAAAGGCAGCTGAGAAAGGGTGAGTGGAGAAGAGAAGTGTGGAAGGGGCAGCAGAGCAGAGTGGGCTAGAAAAGGGAGGCAAACCAGGTGGCTTCAGCAGACTTTACAACAAAGCAATAGGTGCCCTAACTGTTTTTGATTATTGTCTCTGGCAAACGAAACCACACATTTCCAACACCACAGTGCAGTATCGCAGCAGAATCAAACTTAGTCAGATTAAGAACAAAGTAACAACTGTGCTGCATTACCCCAGTTCTGTCAGTTGGGCCTTGGTTTAAAATAAACATGTAGCCATATACATTCAAAAACAAATCTTGTACTGAGTTTGTCTCTATCTGAAAGCAAACACCACTGTATATACAAGAAATAAGAAAAATATAACTCAATAACCATGCTCAGAGCAATCTGTGGGAAAAGCCAAAGCTTATCTATACCTGGCATGGGAGTTTAAGTTTTCCAGAAAGCTCTGAAACATGAGCAATTGGTGAGAAGGGAGGATTGCTGCAAAATTACACAGAAGCCATGTAACACTGAAAAGTAAATTAATTATGATGATGATTATTACTTGAGTTACCATAGTCCCTGGGTGCCCTAGTTATGGACCACGGTCCCATTGTGCTGTGTGCTGTACAAACAGACCAAACAGATAGTCCTGATTACATATATTTTTGCTTTAGTCTTGTAAGTGCCTAAGCAAATGGAAAATTCTTTGCTAAAGTGAAGTTAAGGGTTAGAGTGCATGGCTTTAAATTCAAGGCTATATTCTTACAAGAACTTTGGAGCTAAAGAAACTACTTTTAAGTAAACAGATAATTCAGAGGTAAACTTACAAGAAACTAAAACATTGGAAAGTATGAAAATTCAGTTAAAAGAGTGAATTATAAAATAAAAATAGAGAAAACAATAAAAATCAATGCAAGCATCTCATTGGACCATCTCATCCAGACGACTCCAGTAAACCGTGTTTTTTCTCTCCCCCCCTTTTTTTATTTTTTTGCTATAAAGTGACAGATTGTTTTTAGATGCTCATGAGCTCTATTTTTAGGATATAATAAATTCATGATCCCCTTTGTCCAATTCACTTTACATTTGGTAAAAAAAAATTCTACCTTACACCCAAAATTGAGACCTATACAGTAGACTCTCGATTATCCAGGATTGGGTTAACCGGGTTGTGGATTAACCAGGATGTGAAAAAAATATGTGTAACTCACAGGGCTGGCTCTGGTTTTGTTGCCACCCCAAGCACCAAAAAAAAAAAAAATTACCAGGGCGCAGGGCAGCCAGTGAACCAACACCCCAGCGCAGGGTGTCTGGTGAACCAACCCCTACCCTCATATTTCCTATGGATGGTGATTATCCGGGATTTTATTAACCAGGATTAATTTTTTCCCTATAATCGCAGATAATCGAGAGTCTACTGTATATGTGTATTTTAGAAGAGGAGTGAAAAATCCGGATTTTAATTGCAGTTCAGCTGCAACTTTAAGTTTGGAGCAGCTAGTGCCACTGCCTAATGCCTTACAGACTGAAAAGAGTTACTGAAAATTGCCAGTTTGGATTTTCAAATTGACAGCATTTGTGCAAAATGGCAGAAAGAATCAACTGATCAGTTTAAATTGGAAGGCATCAGAGCTCCAAGAATAGAGCATCATATAAGTCAGCTATTGTTAAACAGAGCCCCAAGTCCTGCCAGCCCACAGTACATAGCTCTCCCATTGCCTTCACACTGGACTTCAGTGAAAGCTCTGGTTGACCGTTTACAGGCTTTGGGTCCTAAATTACAGCATTCTCCTATTGAATACCCTTGGCATAGGAGGTGGTATTCTCCACAGGCCAACCTTTATTTGGGGCCCAACTGTGCCCCTACACCTTTACATGGCTGTGTAGTGCAGGCTGGGGAAGGAAGCAGCTCCCCTTCACTTTCCATGGCCCATATAAGAGGGGACCCAGAACTGCCCTGGGTGGAACAGAGTAGCACCCCGAAGGAGGGGGGTGGGAATAGGTGCAACAACTCTTCCACCCTGCTGTGCACAAGGCAATCCCAAGTGGGTAATATACTGCAGCCCATAATGGGAGTTACAGAGTACACCCCCTCCAACAAGTCCCTGAAGCAGAATACCTTCTGATGCTTGCTTGGCTCTGCACTGCCCCTTTATTATGGGCACTGCGCTGTTAGCACCATCTAACCCTTAGAATTTACTCCACCTTACTTAGGCAAAACACTCATTAACTCCATTTGTCTTCTTCTAACGTCAGTGGAACTGAGCCCCAGATTCATGGACACTGGATCTGAGCCCTAGATAAATGAAGCCTGGATGCAAATGGCTTGTAATGAGCATGTTGCCCGTTTTCATGTCATAAAATCAAACACTTGTGGGAGGAAAAAAAGAAGGAAAAGAATGCTGACTGGACCAAGTTTCAAATAGGTTTTGTTTCTTAAAATTTAACTGTTCTGTCAGCTGTAAGTAATCAAATGATAAAAGCAAAGAAATGCACCGTAAAAGATTTTCCCAACACCTTCAAACAATGGTGGGTTCTTTCAGTACTTTCCCCTTGTGCCCTTTTGTACCATCAATTGTTGTCATTTCTTGTGTCGTTTATTTAGTTTAAGCCCTTTATCTTGGTATTGGATCCAGAGAGGTGAACCCTGAGCCCACACTGAAAACTGTGGGTCCAAAAATTCACCCACAGGGATCCAACTGCAAGATCCAGACCTTAAATTCCAAATTCCTCATAACAGGACTTTGAGCCCATTACACTTACAGCAGAGTTGTTACAAACAGAATTTGGCCTCCTGTGTTTTATTTCCTTGTAAAGTCCCATGCACACCTATGACACTTCATGTAAAATAGAGAAACCCACTTAGATATTGGGGTACCCCCACACGTGAGAACCATAATTCAGAGGTGGAGCACAGTAACACCAAGCATGTGTGTAATTTAGCCATATTTGGTTATAGCTACATGATAATTTTAGTGCTTATAAATGATGCAGGATTGACAGCCCTCAAGACAAACATCCTCTGTCCGCAGAACAGGTACAGTACAAACAGCAGAAGCTAATTTACCTCCACCTTTGACTAGAGAAACTCCCTCCAGGGTTCATTCTCCATTTGGTCTTTGGCCCCTATGCTGAGCTAGTAACAAGGTTGCCAATTAGTGTCAATTGTGATAGTGTTTTCTGTGATGCAGACACCTGCCAGCTAGGAGCTGGACTGAGACCAGCACCCCACATCACAGTCTGTAGACAGCTTGATGTTAGTGGTTTGGAAACTGCATATGCTCTGTGCCCCTGTGCCACTTACAAAAATGTACAGCTGGCGAATTTGTATTTCTCCTTGTTATAAATAATAAGGTTAAAGTCTCTTCACAGAGCTCTGGATTTCTTTTTCCCCTTTAGGAGATCTGTGGGTTTAACAGCACTAATTTCTATTTGCCAACCTTGTCCTTATAAATGAGGATGTTCGTGAAATTAATGTTAAGCGATGAACGCTATAATTAGGACAGTACATCTGAATCAAAGACTATCCAAGATGTTCCTTTTCTTATTAAGAAGTAATTTGAAGGAAGACTTACTGCTTAGTTTAAGATGGATTTTTCCCCCTGACACAACTTTTTTTTAAATAATAATAAGTTCATTTATGCAATGTACAGGCTGAAGCAATACATCACACACTGACTAGTTCCTGCTATTTAACAAATTCACTGTAGTGCAGAACTTCTCCTTAGCTATCATATTAATACTTAGGAGGCAATGCAGAGCACAGTGTGTGTGAAATTCTCTGGGGTGGGTGGCAGTAAATGAAAGAAAACAAAGAAAACACACAATAGTGGGTTGGGTATAACTAGAGGATGATTATTTAGGAAAAGAGAACAAGATATCAATTTGATGAGATGTTCCCCAGTTTAGAGCTATTGTCATTTATTCTATTTCATAAAGGGCACAAACTAATTGAGGAAACACTTTTTTGGACTAGAATCAGAGAGGTAGCCGTGTTAGTCTGGAATAGCAGAGGTAACAAAGTCCTGTGGCACCTTAAAGACTAACTATAAAGTTTTGAAGCATAAGCTTTTGTGGGCTAATACCCACTTCGTCGGATGCAAGCGTGTGTTCTCAACAGGTCTTAATGATGGTGAGAAAGCATAAGTATACCATGGACGGTACTGCTACATGAAAAGGATTGAATTCATCCATGGGATAAATTCCATTGCATTACCCCAGGGATGAATCTGGCCAGCTGTGTTTCTCTGAATCTGAGGCCTGACTCTCTGCATTTAACGCTACATGTATGCATGAGGGGAATATTGGCAGCATCATTTTAATGCATATTGCAGGCCAACACTTAAAGTATTTGTACTGTCCAATAAAGACGATTGCCAGGTGTTGCCAGCACTTTATATTCAAAAAGACTTACAGAGAATGAGGTAGCATCTAAGCAGGGGTTCTCACGCTAATGAGAACCACGACCCCTTTTTAGTTTCTCCCTCGGCGCGGCGGACCCTTGTATTCCCCCTGTGCATATGGTCCTCAACACGCTCGTATCCATGCGCCTCACAACCATTCAAGTAGTTACCCTCACAAAACCCCAGTGAGGTAGGGTAGTGCTGTTACGCTCACTTTACAGCTAGGAAATGGAGGCACAAGAAAGTGATTTGCCCGAAGTCTCACACACACACACACACACTCTCTGTCTCCCTGTCTCTGTTCAAAAGTGAGCTCCTTAATCCTGGATAGCATTCAGATATTGCTAGCCAGGGAAAGGATCAAAATAACTAATCAAACATCTCACTTCCATGGGATGTTTCCTCTAAAGGTTTCCAAGAGATATATATTCATTAATTAGGCTCTATGCCACTAGCCACTCAAGACATCGCCCAAAGCCATCACATTAGCTGGCAGACTGGAAACATATCTCTGACCTTTTCTCCTTCTCCCATCCCTTTTCCAGTGCCAATGCAGGGAAGGCAGCGGTGAGAGAGAGCCACAATCTGTACCACTGCCGCTTTGCATGGGAATCAAATGCACGAGAGTTCCAGCTGAGTAGCGCTGCAGCTCCTGCCTCATGTGTGCCAGATCCCCTTTGCTGTCCCTGAACACCAGGCCCTTACAAAGGGCTCCACACTGGTCTATAATCATGGGGCAGGATTTGGTGCTGTACATTTATTTACTCGTGTTTTTTTTTAAAAAAATAGTACAAAAATTCATATAAAAATAAAAGAAAAAAAATCAGAGGATTTCACTGCTTCCAGTGCCAAAGGAAAGGATGAAAAAAGTCTGTTTCCTTGCAACCCTCAGACATTCTAATGCTCTGGCTAAAAGGTCTTCCCTTTGCCACTGCTTCTCAGTGCTTCAACTCATAGCAGCAAGCTGTTTGCCTCAGCGACTGAGCCCCATTTCAACCAGCTGTTCTATGTCTGAGCATAACAGTGCCACAGGATGTGATGCAGTTTTTCACTCATCATTTTAATTCCCTTCAAAATCCTGCTTAATTTTACACTGTTATGATTCGTTTGAAGGAACAAAAGCTTAAATTTTCATAGATTTGCACTGGCCATTAGCTACACAATCCCCATTGATTGTAATGTCGGTCATCCAGCTAAAACACTGACTAATGCTTTAAAAACATCATCCTTAATAAAGACAACACGGGGGCAAAATCTTTCTGCATTTGATTGCACAATAACCGATTTTTATCTGTGCCCTCCATTCATCATCTTCTTGTGGCAACTCAGGGCCCACCTGGCTCTCACACTCACACGGGTGAGTATGTCAGGACTGCCAGTTTTGAAGTGAATGGAGTCATATCGGTGAAGCAGGGATAAGACTCAGGGCCTTGAAGTTTCTGTATGCAAGATCACTCAATAATTAAGAGGTTTGTCCTTGGCTTTCTGCCAGCTTCAGTCTGAAGCAAACACTCAGCCAGATACTACTGAGCCATGAATGGTATCTGCTGTCAGTGCAGAGCACTTGTGTAGACACCTGTTTAGAGGGAGGTGTGGCCAAACATGGAAGCATTCCAAAGACTCATGGCTGTAAACTGCGGTCTGAATACCGTGTCAGACAAGTTTATCAACTCCCCTTTGCCTGGGCAGTTACAGTTTTGCTGGTTCTTGTTCTGCCCTTTCTCCTTTCTGGGTTGTCCAGAAACACACAGGAAAATAACACACAGAAAATTCTCCAGGCAGGAGAAGAATGAGGAAACAGAGAAGGAAAAGCAGGAACATTCAAAACTTAAGCAACAAATCATTGAAGTTATGACATATTAAAAACAAATCACCCGGTGTTCCCTCAAAGGACAAAAAAGTATATTTAACTAAGAATGTAAAATAAATCAGAATTCAAACAAACAAAAAACATCTCTCTGCAAAAGTCACTGCTGGCGCAACTCCATTAGTGAAAGTGGGGTTGTTCTAGGGAAGAACCTGGCATCAGAGTAATAAAATTGTTTCCATTTAGGTGAGCTTCTTGGTGTAAAGTAAATGCTGGAAAGTGCAGAAATACCCATCATCACCCTGTGGAATTCATTGCCGCAGAAGGTCAAAGAGAGAAATGTGTTGCTAGATGTATTGGCTAGATGCTATTACATAAACATTAACAACATTGTATCATATCTAAGTTATGCACAATGAAACTTTGACGAGAGTAATATGTTAAGGTGTGAGCTGATAGCCTACAAGTGTCAAGAAAGAATTTATACACACAGGCGTGCACACTCTGTAGTGGCATTAAGTGCACTTAGGGTGACGAGATGTCCCAATTTTGGGGTCTTTTTCTTATACAGGCTCCTATTGCCCCCCACCCCCATCCCAATTTTTCATACTTGCTGTCTGGTCACCCTAAGTGCACTGCACTCAATTTTCTCTTTCATCTTCTACTGAAGAACCAGGGATTGGCCAATATCATTGAGGCAAGACATCAGACAAAACGGACTAATGGTCCTGTATGGTATGATGATTGTTATGTTCTTATGCTGTGAAATATAGTTAACATTAAACAGATTCAGCAATATTCAAAATACCCTTTGTATTTCAGTGGCACTACATAATTATAGAGGCAGAGCTGGGTTGGGGGTTAAAGAGATGAGACACGATCACATTTGCTTTTGTACTTTCCAGATTAATAGTGCCAAGGCATCACAAGGGAGCAGACACTTACCAGGGAGCAGTGGGTCACCGCCCTGAAAGCTACATAATGATACAAGTCTGTGTTGAGCAAGGCACAGAGATCTGGTTGAAGTTCCCACACGCTGACTATCCTAGTCTTATCTTTCCTTACAACCCCCTCAGAAGGGTTTGAAGAAGTGGCCCTTTCATATGACCTGACGTGGTTCTTGTATCAATGGGATACAGGAAAGCGCCTTCAGTTTGCAACACTACTCAACAGAAAAGGAGCATTTTAAGGGTCTTGGTGCAGAACTTTTAGATCCTTCAACAGCTTTTGCCTAGCCTTACCATTTTACAAACTGTAACACACAATAAGGAGGAAAGAAACATGGAATTCCCCCTCCAGGATGGATCAGTGCCACATGTTAATACAAAGTAGCCTTGAGGCACCTGCCGCAACAATATAGTCACTGTGGCATTAAAATAATCCTAAACCATAGAAGAAAACCTGTACTAATTCAAAGGCTGTAAATGGGGACTGATCCAATGCCATTAAAATCAATGGGAATCTTTCCACTGGCTTCAATGGGTGCTAAATCAGATCCTTGAGCGTCAAAACCAAGAGCAAACATATTCATCGTAGACCACTTGTTAAAATGAAGACCTCTTTTCAAATCACCTAGGAAACAAAATCAGCATCTTTTACTCCAAATGACGCAATGAAACAAACTATGTATATATATATACGTAGTAAGATGAAGGAGCCTGGAGTATCCTGAAAAGGCATTCTAGGTTACATTCTAATCTAGGTTAATGGGGAACTCCTCGAATCAAGGAACTGAGACTGGAGAGTGAAGGCTATATATTGTGAGCTTCATGAATCACGCCTGCATTTACACAGCACTGACTGGAGTTCCAAACTCTTTCCCCAGCATGCACAAGGCTCCGAGTAACTCTGGGGTGGATCTTCACTCCTTGGTTGTTCCCTTAAAGTCCTGGTCAAGGTTTTGGAGGACAGGCACCCAGAACATTGCAAACCCAAGGACTGAACCAAGAATGAGCTGGGTTCTGAGATAGAAAACCCCACCATACCTCTGAAATATGTTCCTCTTTTGTTCAGGTAAGAGACCTTAGTGCTGGTCATTAGTATTCTACATAACGGAGACCCTCGGCAAGCCTGGAATGTCTAAGTGTTTCTGTGTGGGTTACAACAGCGCATCTGTTGTGAGTGGCAACTGCGCTAGCTCCCAGAGAATTCTTCCCAAATGAGCCCAGCTTGTTTATTTACACACAACACTACACCCACCATTTGAATCCAGTTGTAGAGGATGCCTGAATATCTAGAGAAGCAAAATATTTGTAGCTTTCTTTTCCTCTTAAACGTTCGCTGTGTGTTTTCTTTTTTGCATCGGTGGTTCATCTGCTATTTGGAGAAGCACAGAAAGAGGAACACTCATGATAAGCACACTACAGAGAAGAAGAATGGTCTTGCAGTTAAGACACTAGACTGGGACTAAGGAGATGTGGGTTCAACTCCTGGGTTCCTATGTTACTGGGGTAAATCACCTCATTTCTTGTTCCTCAAACCCCCATTCATAAAATGGGGATACTACTTCCTTAGGTCTGTCCCACATGTGTAGGCTATGATCACTTTGGGACAAGGACTGTCTTTTATTATATGCATGTACAGCACCTAACACAATGGGGCCCAATCTCAGTTGGGGCCTCTAGGTGCAACTGTAATAAAGCATTATCTAAAAAGTTATATTTTTAGGCGGGTGGACTCGAGTCGATCACCAGCCTGGGAAAAATAATCAGCCATGCCACAGTCGGTTCACAGCCCTAGTCTCTATTTTTTTTAAAAAAGGAAATGTGGAGTGACATGATGATACAGTCCTGTTCTTAACCTAGATCAGAGGTGGGAAAACTACCACCCACGGGCCACATCCAGCCCATGAGCTAATTTTGCCCGGCCCCCCAAATTCCCAGCTGGGGAGGCTACCCCTGGCCCCTCCCCTGCTGTCTCCCCTCTCCCACCTTCCCCACTCTCCCAGAGCTTAAGCGCCACGTTCAGGAGCAGCCTTGGACAGCTCTGCAGTTGATGGCTGGGGTCCCGGGGGGGTTGGGAGGAGGCGTTCAGGGGACAAGGAGCAGGATGGGTTGGGTATTCTGCGGGGGACAGTCAGGGACAGGAAGTGGGTGGGGGCTGGATAGGGGGTGGGGCCTTCCCTACTTGTCCCTCCGTACAATTTTGGAACCCCCATGTGGCCCTCGGACCAAAATGTTTGTCCACCCCTGACCAAGACTGTGGGGGCCCTGGCCTCTGGCAGCTTAATGGCCAAGACCTTTTCCAGACTGTAGAATCCAGGTGGCCTCTCACTCCCTCGCAGTCCTCTGCTACAGTCACAGGAGAGTATACTTTCAGCTCTTTCCAGCTCCTAGGCTCCCGCAGGGAGCCAAGGCCCTCTTCTATAAATCCTGCCTAGTAATCAACAGACCTAATCACCAGATGTTGTCCAGGTGGGTTGGAGGATTCCTGCCACCTGCCTGCCAGGCTTCTCTCCAGAACAGGGCTGGCTGACTCCTCCCCAGGTCTCCTACCTTTTAAAGGGGCAGAGCACCCGGTTACAATAATGTATAAAGACTAATGAGATGGACTGTAAACAAGTGGTATAGATTTGGAAGCTCTTATAAAGCTATTTAACAACTTGCATTTTACCACAGACTCACTTCTCTCGCCTTAATTTATTTGTTCCGGAGCACACGTAGGCAGATCTTTGCAAATATAGAGGCCTTTCCAATGCATGACTTTCAACTGGACATTGTTGCGTTTGACCAAGCAAATGCAATTCATCATCTAAAGAAGGCACAGTACCAAGTAGCAAGGAAAGTCACTGCAGAAGATACTCTTGAACTGGTAAATATGCTCTATGTAGAGGCTCTTTCCTGGAATCTGGAAATGTGCTACTGAGGAAACTGTTTTCTACACTGTGAAATGGGGAAGAGGCTGAGTCTATTTCAAGGACGGGTCGGTTCAGCTAATAACAGCTGTGTGGAATGTCTGTTTACCCACATGATTTAATCCTGACCAATTCAGCACCTTGCAGTGTTTAAGCCCGTAGGCACTTTGGAATCTAGTTAGCAGTTTAGTACCCAGTTCTACTCTTGCAAATCAGCTTGTGTGTGCGGATGCATTACACTCGCAAGCTTTGTCCATGATAGCTAGTAAATGCTCTGCAGTATAAGCAGAAGAGGCTTTGCCTGCTGTGTTTGGAGTCAGATCTCTTTCCCTGCTGGCTCTGTGTCGATGCCTTCACAACTCAGCTTTGCCTACCCACTGTCAGACACCATCAGTCTCCCTTAGACACAGCCCTTTGTCCATTTTTCAAGCCCAAACACACAAAAAGCAGATCACTAAGAGGTTGGACTATGAGCCCCTCTCTGATGAAAGAGCAAACTCGGGGCTCCTACAGAGTTCCAGATGCTTTTAATAAAGGTTTCTGTCAGCAGTTTTTCCTTTCTACATAAAGTACCTCCCAGAACACCAATATCAGATATCATTATGGCATTGCTCATTTCCCTACCTAACACAGACTTGGACTCACCAAGAGGAGGAGACGGCCAAAGACGTATGATCCATAAACAAAATGGCAGTGAAGTCATTGAAATATACTAACTTTCATGGCTGCCAAAGGCATCATCTCAGAACACTGTAGAAAAGGAATTTAGGTGGCATAGGAACATAATCCATGTAACTGTCCTTCAGAGCAGTACACTCCCCCATCCCTGAGATCTGAACCACAAACAGGGCAAATCCTGGAGTCATCATTCTCCATGTAAAATTCCCACTGAGATCCACTGAGAGTTTTGCTTCAGTAAGGGACGACTTAAAGCTGAAAGACCTTTGGACTTGGCCTGAATTTCCAAAAGTGGCAGTATGCACAAAATCATCCCTGCCTTCTTGCCCATGGCTTCCTACTTCCCACCTGAGTGCTTGGGTTGCTGACAGGTGACCCCACAACCCTGGGCATGTGTCCGCATACACACACTGCAAGACTTTTAAGTGAACAGTAGGGATGGATTGATCCAGAGGAGTCGGTATTTCCAAACAGTTAAGTGATGAAGGATGTCTGCAAATCAAAAAGTGCTGGGTATTTAGGACTGGTTAAGAGTTGGCTAAAAGTAATAGACATATGCTCATTCCCATCTACCTGATTAAAATCCCTGGGCCAAATTCTGCCCCGTGTTGGGTGAGGGCACGAATGGGGTTTTCAATGGGCAGCAGCGAGGCAGGATTCCTGACTGACATTCAAAAGGGCAGTAGGAGTGAGGCTTGACTTATGAACCTACTCAGTGTTTGTGGCCTGCTGGCAAGCGAGCCCCAGCAATTATGCTGGGATGTGAAGATGGACTCCAGGAGCCAAACTGCTCCTTTTGGGAGCAGCAAGAAGGAAAGCCGGCCTAAGTATGCCCCAACTGCATCCCAACTCATCCCACCTCGCCTGGACAGACTTGCTCTGCCACCCTCCCTTCAGCCAGCCCACATCCCTCTGCTAGAAGGCTGCAGGCTGCCTGACAAGAGCTCAGGTCAGTAAAGAAGGCTGGACACTGCCTTCTGAGTCCTAGCGCACTATAGTATTTTATATTGGCTTTCTAGTGGATGTTTGAAAAGAAATAGATACCACCACACCCCAAAATCAGTAGAAAAGTAACACGAATTCTTATATAAAAAAACATTGATAGTGTTTGAATCTTTTCCTCTGCAACTCCTGTCATCTGGACCAGCCTCTCTGTCTCTCTCTACCTGATCAGCTTTGCAACTCGTTTTGAAACTCACAGGAAGATGTATTATTTTTCCGTTCCTTTTAGCTATCAATACATCTTCCAATTTGCTATTATTTATTATTTAACTTTTCAATGCTGTTATTTCCCAATTACTCGATAAAATGCTTTGGACAGCAGTTTGTATGAAGGATGCCATGCAAGATATTCTTGCATTACAAATTTGTTACAAAAATAACACACAAGGTTCTTTACAGTGAAGGATAGGAAGAAAGATTGTGATTCGGCTTCCATTTGTTTGCCTCAAAATAGCACTTTTTGACTGAGAGCAGCTCAGAAATACGGAGAGAAGTGTTATATATATGCAGTAAGTGGCCTTTAGCTCCTCAGCAGAAACAAAAATGGTATTGCTTCATAAATGAAATATTATATAGTATGAAAAAATGTAAATCAGTCAGAAAGAAATATGTAAGGCTGCAAAATCACAGCAGCTTAAAGTTATTACACCATCAAAAATTTCCGCTGGCATCATCCTGGTAAGTGCCCTGCTTAGACCTAGTTTACTCCAGAGACAAGATTATTTCCCAGAGTCAAAAGTCAGACATTCAGAATCAGCAATAACAGCAATGTTCTGTTTCTTGATTCCCCGCAGCAGAAGGTCACAGCTCTGAAGGACTTGTTTATTAGGTCATGTAATATTTAAGTTTTCATTATGTATAACCACAAGAATTGACCTGTCACCCAAGATAATCATTGGCAAAGACTCCACTGAGGATGGGCCATTTCCTGCAGACCTTACTTTGGGCTAGATCGTGCCCTCTTGATGTAAAACTGGCTCCAGAGGGAATGATCCTAGTGCTTTCTCCTTACACGGGCAAAACTCCCATTGACTAAAGCAATCAATTTAAGTGGGAGTTCTGGCTGAGTAAGCGGCACAATATGAGTGACTGATACATGTGGGCCCAAATCCTTGGCTCCACACCAGCCTTTGTACACCATTCCAGGGATGCAAAAGGGCTGGAAAGCCAGCACAGCTGGCCAGCTGGGGATTTCCCCAGAGCAGGGTAATGCTTGGCTAGCATGGGAGCACTGCCTCCTGTTCCTCCTCTCTCCAAGCCCCGTGTGCTACGGATGGGGTCGGGAGAAATGGGGTGTGACTAGCACACTACCATGCTCCTGAAATCCCCGATCAAAGACCTGGCCCCTTGGACCAGTTATATGGAGTGAAATTATGGCTCCAATAGAGTCAAGGGGAGTTTTATCATTGGCTTCACCGGGACCAGGATTTCACCCCGGTCTAGTCTCAACCAGTGGCTCTCAACCTTTCCAGACTCCTGTACCCCTTTCAGGAGTCTGATTTGTCTTGTGTACTCCCAAGTTTTACCTCACTTAAAACTACTTACAAAATCAGACATAAAAATACCAGTGTGTCACAGCACACCGTTACTGAAAAATTGCTGACTTGCATTTTTACCATATAATTATAAAATAAATCAACTGGATGTAAATATTGTACTTACATTCCAGTGTACAGTAGAGTAGTATAAACACGTTGTCCCTATGAAATTTTAGTTTGTACTGACTTCGCTAGTGCTTTTGATATATTCTGTTGTAAAACTAATCAACTGTCTAGATGAGTTGATATACCCCCTAGAAGACCTCTATGCACCCCAGAGGTACATATAGCCTTGGCTGAGAATCACTGGCCTAGAATAGTCTTGAGGCTAGTCTAAATTACGCCAGGGACAAGGATGGCACTGGTCCTATGGTCAGGGCATGACAAGTAGGAGCTGCACCAGTGCTTACTGGGTACAGGTGACTGACCTCATGAATTGTCCTTCTAATACAGCGCTATAATGCCATGCACCTTAACAAGGCAAAGACCCATTGTGTAACATTTACAGTGCAGCTCTGCATTTCCATCACTGTGTCTGTGAAACTGCTGAGGCGAACTTTAAATGAAATAAATTAAAAGAAGCATTACATAAGCTTTGCAAATAGGTAGGGAAAATATTAGGTACAACTTCAGTGGTCCCTTTACACCTTGCTTCTTCATTCAAAACCAGCATGTCTCAAAAACATGCGGTCAGTATCACTGCAACAGGCTCACTTTGCCAAGGTAAAACCATCGAGTAAACACAGCCACACAATGCCCAGGACGTATTATAAAACTGCCCATGATGTAGGAATATTATACAACTGCAATTTTGATAGATTCCTTGTGGTTTTCATTTTATAATATACCCTTTCACAGTAACACTGCACAGCATAACACTGTTCCCTTTAATTGTTGCAATATATGCTGTAAATCGCAGAGAACTACTATGATGAGGTTCAGAGTAATAATAGTAAGTACACACTGGCCTGTCTACTCTTGGAGATAGTTTCACTAGTGAGCAAGTTGTTTCCGTTCTCAGCTATAAACAAGCATTAACCCCTAGTGGGGGATGAACAAATCACAGTGTCTATATTGCTTCCATCGGTTATGAAGGAAGTCCCCTCTACAGAGCCTACAAGTAACTTACTACCTTTGGTAAACGGCAGGAAATGTACAGTTTTTCAGCTCTGCCTAGCCATTAGGAGGCTGGCAAGGATTTTAAGGGAAATTCCAGATAGCTCAAAACAGAAGTACATTAGGATACGTTGCAGTCTAAACTGCTGCACCATTCTGTGGTACTATTAGTATAAAATAATATACCTTGCCAAAGTCAAGAATGCTGGAATTATCAATGCTAGGATCATTGCTACACGCCAAAGTTATTTTATACCTTTACCTTTTTGGCAGTGACACCTATAACCTACAAAGCACCATCACTATTCGGTGCTCTCACTCAAATGCTAACCCTATGCTCTTTCACCCTTCTTACTTGATTAGCTCTTCAGACAGCTTCAAAAAGAGAGAAAGGTCTCAACAAAGGCCAGCTAAACCAACAGCCATTCAAGGGGAGGTCTGCCTACTAAACAAATGCAGTCACTTTCACTGACAACCTTATGTTCCTGCTCTTCTCTAAATATCGGTTTCATCTCAAAGATGCATGGGTCACATCTCAAGCGGGTGTAGATCGGCACAACTCCACTGAAGTCAGCTATGGCAATTTACGCTCATGGAGGATTTGCCCCATGGCTTTAACCATTCTCCCTTTTCACTTCCTATCCCCAGTCCCTGCCACAGTCCCCACCGCATGCACTTAGACCCCTCCAGCTTCATTTCCTTGGCTCTGAAATGGGCAAACAGCTGCTTCCGAAGCTAACAGAAATGCTGCTCCTTGGCTGGCAGTAAGATGTGCTCTTGTGTAAAACAAACAGCTGTCTCCCCTAGACAGACCACATGGAGAGTCGTGATTTAACCTCTAGCTGTATAGGAAAAATGTATTTACCACGATTTTAAAACATCTTGCATTTCTTGGATTGTGACCTCTTTGTGGCTGGGACCAGATCTTCCTGTATGTCGTGTGTCTGGGTGCATTATGGGCACTGACAGAATACAAGTCATTTGCCAATACATTTTGCTTAGTCACAAATAGGCTTGGTAATTTGTCACAAACATGCACATTTTCTGGGGCTTACAACTTTGCCAGGGGCTGACATTTCTCACTTTTGTTTCCAGCTGGGAGGCGATTCTTGTTTTCTGTGTGAGAACAACTGGTATTTTCCCAATACTAAAATAGTGCTCAGATGCGTTTTCGGTACACACTTAACAAAACTGGTTTCAATTTTAAACTCCAGGCTTGGCCTGTCAGAGATCTGCAGCGGAGGAGGATATTGGGTATGTTTGAAAAAGGAAAGTTAAGAATTAAGGAAGCTGGGGTGAGTGGAAAAAGCACAACATGCACGTACCAGATGTTACATTAAGAGGGTGCAGAGAGCTAAATAATGCCCCTCCTTCTATCCCTTTCACACCAATCCTGAGAGCTTGTCTACATGGAAATATGTACCTGTATCTACATACTGCTGTGGTTATACCATCATAATTCCCCTTATTCCAGAATAAGAGTATCTGCATGGGGAGTTACACTGGTATAATGACACTATTATTACTATGCTGGTCAATTTCCCTGTTTAGCTAATAAGCCCTTAGTGCATGGGAGAGAAGAAATCCTTCCACCAAGCCATTCAGCATCGCTAGGGCCACAGTAATCCCTGTTGCCCCTGCACGGCCACTCTATGGGAAGCTATGTCTAGTGGATCTGCATGACAGCAATCCTGTCCTGTCTTACCCCAGTCCTGACCTGAGCCGTCCTGCCCCCCCCCCCTTCAGAACTCAGCAGTTCCGGGCGCTCTTGGCATAAAGTCTGAAGAGTTCTGTGTCTCCTGCATTAGCTACTCAGATCTCGCTCTGCCTTCCTACGTGCACACCATCCGGTTCTGTTACTTGGAGGTCCCTCACAGCCACACAGGAGGGTACAGGATTTGCCACCGAGGGAAGGTATCTAGATACACACACATGCTAATATGCACCTATACACAACCACCTGCACACAGCTCTTGACGCTCTGAGTCTGGACCCATCAACCTTCCTAACAAACTATTATAATCCTGCAGTCTCCCCTCCTATTTTAAAATTTGCTGCAGCCCCAGCAGGCCTTTCCTTCAGGACCCTGGCATTATGAATTTCACGTTGTGTGTTCTACAGAGCAGAGCAAATGCATAGGCCTCAGTTCAGCCCAGCATTTAAGTCCATACTTAAGTCCATCCCTATTCAGTAAAGCAACTTAAGCATTTCTGAAAGGTTAGGCCAACTTTATGGACTGGAATGCACTGCTGAATCAGAACCTAAGGGGGTGCTCAGGTTTTTAAGCGACTCTGTAATCTATAGATCATACAGTAAACATGAGTTTGTTTGAATGTGCGATTGCTAAACCACACTTTACATTTCCAGACATCTGTGCATGTCAAATCTTAGCCCTATTCTAATATAACTTTTTGCATTCCCTATACCTTTTCTAGGAGTTTATCTTCCTAATACTCTAAGGATATACAACGGCTCACTCTTTGACACTCATTGCACTTAAAATACATAGGGAAAAGCACACTGAGAATTGCAGTCACAAACAACACAACTGGAAATAGTGTGCATTTAAAATGTTGCATAAAGCTAACTGTTCTCAAGGTAAAGATGAAAAAGCAACTGAAAGATACTCTTAGAGCCCCCAAAGAATCCCTTCCTTCTTCACACTTGCTGGAAATTCAGCTTTAAAAAGTGTTCAGGTCGAGATTTAAAACCCCCGATTTTGTTACAGAGAAAAATAAAAAATATTCAAGCCTGGAAGCTCTAGAGTGCTTGGAGCAGGGGACTGGAGAAAGCAAATATGACTGACCACACCTTTTTAAGATGTACTTTAGGACAGGGTCCGGGAGGATCTCCCACATTCCCCACTTAAGCATAAATGCTTGGATACCTTAGTTATCAATGCCACACAGATAGAGAGACAGATTAATGGAAATCAATAGATATTTAGATGGAATAAACTGTCCCCTTTAAACGCTCTGCATCAGAATGACTCTCCACTGCAGATTGTCAGTGCAGCATTCTCTCCCCACCGAGACCAGCATGCTACTTCCACACCACTTTGGCCACAAACACGGATCCCCAGTGTGGGATTGCATAGCGCTGCCAGTAGATCCCCCAGCCAACCTTTTCTTAAGCAAGCTGCAATTTGTTCACCAGCTTCTGCATGCTGTAATTTGCACAGAGCGCCATTCTTTTAGGAACACAAGATCTGCTGCACTAGCTCAGACTACCAATCCATCAAATCAAGTATTCTGCCACCAGCCCTGGGTAAAACTTGACACTACTTTGGAAGGTGGAAAAGAAAAGCAGAATACACCTAATTCTTCAGTGCAACACACACTGGTGAGACTGTACCTTCCTGACATTCTACATATCATAAACATTGCCAAACAGGTGAGTTAGCACAATAAGCTGATTGGGTGTGTGTGGATGTGATTTCCTGATATTATCTATCTGTGATTTGCCTTCATGCCAATGCCCGTTTACACCACCCTACTCACTAACAACCATACTATGGACAGGCATTATCCACTTAAAATTTTACTTGAAAAAAACACTGCAATGTTTGGTTGGCTCCAGCTTTTACCCACAGTACCTTGCACTTCTTTTGTTACATAATTTCTAGAGCCCACATGCAACTACTTTCCATAGTGTGCAGCCTTTTTTCCATGCTCTTTTTTGCTTTAAAATAGGTTAAAGTCAACAGCTCTGCACACACTGGAAACCACAATAATAAGGGTATGCAAAAAGAGGGGAAGCCAGGAAGGTATTTAGTAAGGAAATCATTTTCTCTTCCGTTTTTCACTAAAGGACAGTTATATTAATAATGACAATTATTTTAGAACATTAAGAACAATCTTGGCAATGTCCTTTTTCATAAATGATTCAAATAACTCCCATAGCCATTCTTGGATATTTCTGTTTTTCATGGTGTAGCCTAATCTTGCAGCTTATCACTATCAGTTCTCAGCATCCCTTTGGTGTCCATCTCTGGGTATTTTTCAAAGGGGTGCAACATCTTTTTAAAATGTAGTGGCCGAAACTGAAATTTGAAATAACCTGGAAATAATCAGAGAACTGAAATATCATCTCATCACAACATTCTTCAGCATCTATTTTCCTGCACCAGCTGAGCCTTAAATTGGCCTTATTAAACTGCCTCTACAGGCTCTAGAGATGTGTTTAGATGGGTATCCATCATTACTTCAAGATCCTTTTTCATATTGTTGCAATATTGTTAAGCCCCTTCGTTTTCAGTTTTAATTGATTTATACTGTACAAATCCCGGGTTTTATAAAAAGTATTATTTGTTTTTTCCCCCAATTTTCCTTCTACTTTGTATCAAATAAATAAAAAATAACTTGTTTTATTTGTAAATACAATATATTGCATGAGATACATGTATTATGGTAATGCAATTAGTCTGTGTGTATATGGAGAGCTGCCTGTTGAAGGTAGGCTATGTATTATTCTCGAAGATACACACAACAGACAAACAGGCATGCACGCAAGCTCTCAAGCACATGCGCATCTGAATGTACAGATGAATCTCACACCCAGCATAGACACATTTCAAGCTGTTAGCAGATAACAGTTTAAAGATCTAACACACTAAAATGGGAAGAAAATGAAAATCTATAGCCAAATATGTTTCAGAACACAAGGAAGTATTCAAAAGTTAAAAAACAAAAAAAGGAGAAAAGGATTAAGTTGACTGTATGCACTGCAAATGTGTGGCCTAATTATTAAATGTAAATATTTACAGTCTAATAGTTCTAAGTGAACAACAGTAAAGTGTTTATTCAATTGAAGTTTTATTTGGGGATCAGAGATATAGTTTTCTTAAACTCAGAGTTGGCATTGTGTTCTGAGCTCTGTTTTAGTTCTGCAGCAAACTACAGTGAATTCCCTTATCAAAGCATCTACTGAATACTTCCCCCCCCCCGTCCTTCCATCCACCAAAATAAACCCCAATATTTACCCAGAAAAAATGATTGTTTTTTTTACCTATTTCCACCTGTTTTTGTTGTAGTAATAAATACTGATAAGACCCTCTGGAAAAATGAAATAAAATTAAAAGCAAAAACGGAGGGCCCTAAATATAGTCTAGTGCCAGCTGCCTGTCTGCCACAGGGTAGTCCCAGCATGGGTGACCAATGGCCCTTCTGCCTGGGTGACCCTGAATGTTGCCACTACAAACAATTCCAGAACCCAACTACTGGTGACACCATATTTCTAGCCTCTGCATTTGATGCTTGTGTACAGAAGGGGCAAATTCAAGGAAAAAGCAGTGCTAGCAGATGCCAGGTCATGCCTACTAGTACTAAACTTCTTCTGCCTTGTCATCCTAACTGCACAGTCAAAGTGGTGTTGTGTTTGCAAAAGTATAGTCTACACTACAGACCTATATCAGTATAACTACCTATATCGGTGATCGGGATAACTATGTCATGAAAAATCCACACCTGAGTGACGTGGTTATATCAACCTAACTCCCACCCCACATGGTAGCTTCTCCCACCAACATAGCTACCACCTCTCAGGGAGGTGGATTAACTACACCAACAGGAGAGCTCTATTCCATCAGCTTAGAGCGTCTTCATTAAAGTTCTAGAGAGGTACAGCTGCACCAATGCAGCAGTTTCAGTGTAGATGTTCCCTAAAGCACGTATATTCTTACAGAGTACTCCAGTTTTCTTCTGGTGGCCTCCCTCCATTCACCAAGCAGAACAGTCATAAGGATTGGCAAATTTGACACCACTTCTCTTGTTTTCCCTACATTTGATTTTGCAACCATCTCTTTATTTGCACTTACATTTTATCTTTAATCCATAGAGCTGACACATTTTCAAATCTTTCCACACACATTGTCTTCTTTTCACCACTCCTTCATATCATGCTTAATGAAAATACCAACTTTTACCCCAGGGGTTCTCAAACTGGAGGTCGAGACCCCTGAGGGGGTCACAAGATTATCACAAAGGGGGTCGCAAGCTGTCAGCCTCCATCCCAAATCCTGCTTCATCTCCAGCATTTATAATAGTGTTAATTCAAAATATTTTTAATATATTTTATATGAGGGGGTCACACTCAATGGCTTGCTATGTGAAAGGGGTCACCAATACAAAAGTTTGAGAACCACTGTTTCACACCTTTCATCACAGAGCTCCATGTATCCAAGAATGCCACCGATTACACTAGAATTAATTTGGCACAGAAGTATTAGAAAGAAATTATGAACAAAGTTGCTATTCTTATGCAATTACCATTATGATGAGGCGCTTTTAGATTCTAAGCTGACACCTTGATCTGTTGGATGTAATAAATATCATCAAATAAATGTACTAATACTTTTCCAGGTCTAATTAAGAGAAAAACTGGAAATTCTCATGTTCTCTTTTCATTCAGGTATGTTTACTTACTCCAATCTCAATGTAGCAAAATTAATGTGTGGTATGCTAAGTGCATATCTTAATGCAAAGCTATTTTATCTTTATGGACTGGCATGCTAATTATTTGTGATTAGGTTTGAAGGAGACAATATTAAGCAAAAACTTAAATCAGAAGATAATTTAATTTTTCTGCACATAGGGGACTTTATCATTATACTGGTCAGATACAACAGCCCAGAAAAATACTGATGTTTTAGAAATGGAAAATTAATATTCAGTTAAAAAGATGTGATTACAGATGTACAGTCTTTGTTTACTACAGTATTTCAAGATAGAGGACTGGCTTTATCCATCACTGTATGTGCATGTCTTTCATTCATCATTTTCTGCATCCTTGACAGACTGAACTCAGAAGCTACTTATTTGTAAGGCAGCGTATGGCTGCTCAGCTCACACAACATCCTCCTTACTAACTGGATCAGTGCAGGCATCTGCTGCAGGAGGCAGCTAATTTTCTCCTCCACTACATAGGATGGGATGTGTCACAATGAGTCCTTTCATGTCTGACAGAGATCAGATGGCAGAGAGAGAAAATTAAGAAGGAAATGCACCATTAAAAAGAAAAAATGTGCGGGTGATATTTGCACTTCCCAATGGCACAAAGCCAGTGGTTTTCACTATATCAAACACTTATAACATGACTGATGACTTGATTGTCAGCAGGCTTAAACTGATGTAGCTCTGTTGACTTAAGTGAAGCTGCACTGATTTACTCCAACTGAGAATCTAGCCCTGAATACAGTCTCTTCCTTGATTAACTGGTACAACTGGTCTCTATCCTATGCTGCAATGAAAATATTTAACTTTTACATATGGCAAAGACTAGCTAGCTGACGATAATGGATTTAAAGAAAGACAGTGAAGCTAAGATCCATGTCAGCATGAGTGTGAATTCAGAAAGCATTTTCATGATGGCAACGTGTATTAAAACACTGTGAAAAGCTATTTTCTCCTCTACAAGCAGACGGTGAAAATGATGTAATCTAATACCTAACAAATACACATCTGCAATTAAAGATCATTGCCTCTGGGCCTAGTGGTGATATCCAATTGATCAGCTAATAACACAGCTGGTTTAATGTAATATTACTAGTAAAACACATCCGGACACTTAAAACGAAAAGATTTGATCCTGCAGTCCCTCTGCATACAGAGCTCCCATGGACTTCACAGAAGTTCTGCTTGCAGGATCAGGTCCAAAAGAGTTTAAACATCACGGTTGAGCACCTCACGTTTCTGACCATGTTGTATCTCGCTTGCCTTGCATGACCATTATCTACCAAATCTTCCAGAACAGAGAGAGATTCTCACACTCTCTTCTTGTACATTCTGACAGGTTATCCATTACAGCTCCCAGAATTTCAACACAGACAATGGCATGATGCTTTGCAAAGAGAGAAGTAGAATATTAGATACACCAGCAGTGTGAGCTCACATATGCTATGTAAATAATCGCTAGGATATGTTTGTTTTCAAACCTATCATGCATTATGCTTTACAGAACTGTGTTCTGCAACCTCTACCCTTGCCAACTGTATGGCCCTGTCCTGCAAATCCTTACACATGTATTATTACTCATGTGAGTAGTATTCTGAAGTCAATATGGCCTGTTCATATGAGAAACATGACATGAATGTAGAACTCATTGCAGGGCTAGGGTCTCAAATTGTTCAGCGTGAGTAAAAAGTGGCTAGCTCTCACTTTCACCTCTAGACATATTTGGTGACATTTTCAAAACTGCTCAGCATGAAATGCAGCTAATTCTGCTCTCATGAATGCCAAGGGGAGTTTCCTCATTGACTGCTGAGGAAGAGAGTGGGGGCAAAACTGAGCGTTTTTTGAAAATTCCACACGTTGTGGAAACATGTTATTTATACAAACCCCTCCAAACTAAAGTAAAAAACATTATGTACGGTAAATTTGCTTCAACAACTAAAATAAAGTAAACAGCCACAGGAGCTAGTTATAAGTTCACAAGACTTTTGGTACAGTTACAAAAATTAAACTAAAATCTTCTGAAAAGATATGAAAGAGCGTAGCCATATATTTGCTGTCAAAAATGTGCTTGAATTTGGGGATTTTGATGGAACAAAGGCTGGCAACATTTACTTTTCCTAGGCTGAAACTAGGATCAAAAGGGGATGCTAAAATCTTAAAGATGCTGGCCTGGAGAGGCGGGGCGGGGGGAATTGAATGAGCTGTCAGCAGCAGCTAGAGGGAAATCCCTTACACAGACTCACAGGTTGTAACGATGCAGTCTGCTTTGTCCAACCCACAGGTGGAGGTAATTGATCCAAATGGAGCTCACTAAAACTTGCAAGGAAAGATTATGCAATAGATGGGGGAAATATGCACATAGGCCTTTTTGCTTTATCTCTTTGTACTGTACCTTTGGGTGAAAGAATAAATAATAATTTGTTTTGAAGAAGCTGCTTTGGATTCACCAGAATCAGATCACTGGTCTCAAATGCCTAAAAGAATAGGGTTTACAGGTGCCAAACACAGTTGTGCCTGTCAGGTTGGCACCATTGTTAAACTGGGGCCAGTAGCCCAGAGGTCCAGGCTAAGAATGGTTGGACCATGTGGTTCCACCCAGAGTGAGGTGGAAGAAGTCAGGCTCTTCACTCGAGGACTGAAGGAGGGGGACTGGAAAGGGCACTAAGGGCAGATCACCCCGTAACTGTGACACCTATCTTTTGCTGTTCTGTCCTCTCTTCCCTAGTCATTCCTTTTGGATGAGTTTATCCTGGTTTCTTGACAAAAAACACAAACCTGGAACTGAACTTTAGCCCCTACTTAAAACTGACCCGTTCTCTCTTTTTTCAACAAAAGCCTTGAATGTCATTTTTAAAACTTTCACTCAAGGAATGTCCCCCTGGAACGCTCTTACAATTTTTTTTAAAATGTAAAACTTTGTAGAAATGCAAAGCTATTCTATTTTTCAGCTATATTATGTATGTGTGTGTTTATTATATAGGTCATTATTTCACTATTTTCCCTCTCTTTGATTGTGTGTGTGTGTGTGTGTTTGATAAGAATTAGCAAAAGTCTTGTCTGGCGGCGTGCATCACACTAAATGAAGCCCCTTGCAACATAACCCAAAACCCATATTACTGTGAACACTGCAGCAGTAAACCAGTCACAATTAATGTATGTGACTGAAAAATTAAGATGTCCTGGAAAAAACTATCCAATTCTCACAACTCCTCCTCTTAAAGGGATTGCTTTGTTTCTTTAGTTAAATTTACTGCTGGATAAAACCTCATCTGTTTCCAGAAAACTTTACGAATACTGTTATCTTTAATTCTTTCCTTTCCTGACTTGGGCCCTGGTTCTGATGAACTCAGGACTCTTCAATGTGCATGAAGTTAAGAACAAGCATAAGTCTCCACTGAAGCAGTTCTTAATAACACCCCCACCTAGTCCTTAGATAGCAAGCACTTGCCATCAGTCCATCTCAACGTGTTTTACAGAGGAGGTCAGCATCATTATCCCCATTTTACAGATGTGGAAACTGAGGCACAGAATAGGAAGTAACTTCTCATTCAGCAGGCTAATGACAAAGCTGGGAACAGAACCCAGGTCTCCTGAGTTCCAGTCCAGCATGCTAGCCAGTAGAGCATGCAATCTACCTGATTAAAACTAGTGGGACAACGCAGCACTATTGCTCACCTGGGCCTGCTTCTACACTCTGCAAAGGGACTGCTCTGCAACAAAAATATGTCTACTCACAGGGCTGCAAGCCGAGATGGGGAACTGCCTCACAAGAGTAGGGGGGAAATTCCCCTTGATTAAACAAGAAGGGAGGGAGGGTGAAGCATAGCTCCATCCCATGGTACTCAGTAACCAAACCAGTTAATGCTATCATGCCCACTTTACTGTACTACTCTCACTGAAGTCAACAGGAGCACAGTTTTCAGTAGCAGCAAGATCAAGCCCCTAATGAATGTAAGGAAAATGAATCACCCTCCTCACCTCAAATACCAGAATTCGAGGTTAAAAAATGAAACCGGATTTGCAGTTTCAGAAGGACTAACATCCCCTAATACCCAGTTACTATGGTGAGCAATGTTTAGAATGCTACCTTCTGTGATTGATACCCAATTAATAACCTAAAAACACCTTGAATTCCAACCTCAGGGCTCGCCTTCACCGCCTTCATGTTACCTACACTCCAGTTAGCCTAGCTCAAGCAAGAGTGTTCACAACACAACACTACACTGAACTGCACAGTGACTGGATCGGCAGCACAGAGTAGCTGAGTCCTTGCTGCATTGCAAGCTCCAGCCTCAGCAGCACTCACACTTGAACTCTCAGCTGCTGACAGACCAGCTAGCTCAAGTTTAAAGAACCATTTAACTCAGCCTAGTAACTGTTGTTGGTGCTTGGGAGTCAGGTGAGGGGCAACACTAGAGTTATATTCCTCAAACGAACACTGCAGTGATGACAAGTCCTAGGATACGTTGACGGTACAGTTGGAGGAGGAATTTGCAGCCCATGTAGGCATACCGGTGCTAGTTTTAATCGAGCTAGCACAGCTTAAAAAAAGCAGGGCAGGCCTGGCCGCAGAGGCTGCACCCCGGGTCTGGGCTCACACTCTTAGCTGATCCTGGAGCCTATGTACCGCATCTTCACTGCTATTTATGGCAAGATTAAAGCTATCGCTGGTATGGCTACATGAGCTGCAAACCACAGTTCCCATGGCAGTGTAGACGTACTCTCAGCCGCACTAATGCTCAAGACAAGATACAGTCTCTTTAGCAAAAGGATCAGTTCTCTCATCTCTCTAGGAAAAGTGAGGTCATTAGTAAAAGATAATTCCTAGCCCCTTTGAAGTCAGTGGGGCCAGGATTTATTCCAGTAGAAAATTTGGATTAATTTTTTTTGGGGGGGGGGAGGGGGGGAACCATTAAGCTCTCCTTTGGTTTTACCAAAGAAAAAGTACATTAATTTGATTTTGCCATGAAGTATGCATTTGGTTACCTCCTGTAATTCTTAACCTGTTTACCAATTATTCTATGCTTTAGAAATTGCTACTCTAACATCTATGAAGCTTATTTCCTTCAAGCGGGCATGAAAATCCCTAAATATTTTTAATGAAACATTACTTTGATTTGCAGAGCAGCATATTCAAGTAAATAGGACTTAAAATACCTAGTAACATACACTGCCATTAGTAACTGAAGGATGCCCTTGAGATTGCACATTGTTATGTATGTTGGTCCTTGCAGTAATAAATTACTATTTGCATCTCCCGATTCAGATGCCTGCAAATTGACAAACACTTACTGCACTCAATTTAGGAAGCAGATTTCCATTTATCAAAGAATAGTAAAAAAATGTAATCATGTTACATTTTGAGACATGGATTAAATGTCTCAATAAACACATTGAATGGCTTTGATTGTTCACACACCTGGAATCTCAGTTTTTCCAAAGTACAATCATCCTTACCACTTTTGACTGAAACTGTGGGTCGGGGGGGAGGGGGTCCCTATAGCCTTTAGGTGAAATATTTTGCTCTTGTTTTTATGTGTGAGCGGTTCTGGTGTTCTATTTATATTTTTAAGAGGGCATGCTTACTTGTTGATACAGTACATCTGAAAACTGTAGGAGAAAGAAAACTATATTTCCAAAGGCATCAAATTCACAAAGCTGCTAAATCATCACATGAGACGTCATAAATTCCCTCTTATTTCTTAAGTCCCTTGTCTTACACACAGAACAAAGTTTATTCAGCCTAATGTAGAAAAATTATACTATTCAATATAAGACTATGAGCCAATCTTGCTCTCCTTTCGCAGGTAAAATGCTCATTGAAGCCTAAGTGCAGACTCAAGCCCTTAGTTAGGAGAAGGGATGATGTACACACAACTGTCAAGAATATAGATTCGGTTCCACCCTGGGAGACACACATACATGGGACTTTGTGTTCCTCAGAACTATCTATAGTTCATCAAGAGAACATGCTCAAGCATGTGCTTCCACACTGGGGATTAATGTGTATGCATCCCTTGCCAAATAAAAGTTCCGTTTTTTAACACGAGGGCACTTGTGGCCTTGTACTACACAATCAGTCTGTGGAGTGAAGACCTCCTTCAGCAGCAGGGTTGCTGGAACAATTTTTATCGTGGGGGTGCCAAGAACCATTGAATCAAACTGTAAACCCTGGATATAATGGAAAACATTCCAACCGAGGGGATGCAGCAGCACTCCCAGCACCTGTGTTCAGCAGTGGGGCGTTCTGACAGTTAAGAGCTACTTTAATTCTGGAGTTTTTAAATGAAAAACCTGGTTGAACAGCCGAGCCTTTTGCACTCTTGCCCTTTTCTGAGCACTGGCCTACAACAGCACAGCACTGCACAGATAGTAGGAAAGTTTCATTTGGGGCCAAATTCTGCTCTTGAGTGCATAGGCAGCTCACAGACGTTTCCAAGGGGATCATGTGTCAGCATCAACAGGCAGACATTGACCCTTGTTCACTGGCCTCTATAATTCTGGCTGTTCCTAACCCCTTGAAGAACTGCAGCATGAGGTAGACTGAATTTGGCCCAGTTCCTGTCAGTGGGCATTTTGCCACTGACGTCCGTGGGAACAGGAATGGGCCAATGGAGCTGAACCTTTCATGCAGCAAGTGTCTTCAGCTGCGTTTCACAATTAGGATAAAAAGTTCTGCTTTGCACAGAATTTGAGAATGCAAGGGGAAAGGCCCATTACGAAAACAGTACAAGACATGGAGTACTTTCAACACAATTTTAGATTGTGCTTGTAAACAGTCAGAGGGGAAGACAAAAGCAAAATACATCTTTGTTTGCTTCTGAATTCAAATTAATAGCTATTCAGGAGCGCACTCGGAACATCACTGCCTCCTTGAGACCCACACTTCTTTCTCTAATGTGACTTGACAACTCTCTCTCCCTCAAATGTCAGACTCCCGAGAAACAGCCAACTACTTCAAGTATCATTTATGGCAACAAAGCTAATATTAACAAACTGGAAATCGGCCAGCAGTTCCTGACATCAATGCCTGCAATGGCAACCTGTGCAAACTGGCTTTTTGGTTGATGGAGAAAATAAGGTCCAAATCCTGCTCACCCAACCAATTTACTGTCTTCAGTAGGAGTATTCCCGCTGGTGAACTAAGGGAGAAGGATTTGGCTGTCAGTCAGTACTCAGGAAAGCCTCATTTTAAAGCCAATGGCAGCTTTACCTGAGTGAGAACTGCAAAATCTGGCCTCTGTGTGTTTACAAAGAGCTGGTCACTATCTCTTAATATAAATGATATGTCTACATTGGTTATCCACTTCTCTCTTCCCATCCATCCCTTTCTTCATTACTTCTAGCTTTAAAGTATAAAGAGACAATGAACATGGCTACTTGTTAATAACTTTGTATAGTAGACTCTCGATTATCCAGGATGATAGCAAAAAAATAATCCTGGTTAATAAAATCCTGGATAAACACCATCCATTGGAAATATGGGGGGAGGGGTTGGTTCACCTGAGACCCTGTGCCGGGGGGGAGGCGGTGTTGGTTCACTGGCTGCCCTGCACCCTGATGGGGGTGGGTGGGTTTGTGTGCTTGGGGCGGCAACAAAGCCAGAGCCAGCACTGCGAGTTAAGCATATTTTTTTGACATCCTGGTTAATCCACATCCTGGATAATCGAGAGTCTACTGTACATTTTTTACTCTTTATCTGATTTCAAATATTATTAAAGCGGTTTTACTTCAGTAATACTAATAGATGTATTATCTTGTTACAACAAACTGGGACAAATTCAGCAGTGATGTAATTACATGCAAGATACAAGTGTGTTGTATTGGTGAGTAGGCTAACAAACTAGTTATACAGTCAATGTAACTGCTTTATCTCATGCCCTCTCTTCGTTGTTTATCCAGCTATGCCTTCTCTTCCTGCCCTTCGGATTGGCATAATTGGGCACCAAAACTTCAGCAGAATGATAAGATGCCAGTGATGGATATAAACTCAATGTCCAGTCAGACTGCCTTAAGAGCCTAGCCAGAGATTGACACAGGTGACCCTTAATCTATAAGGTGACCATATCCCTTTGGGATTTGACACAAATTGATGAGGATGATTTAGAGCAGCTCTAATTTACACTGGGAACCAGGCTGGGAACCACAACTGGCACAAAATGAGGGAATTGCAAAGGTGAGTTTTACACTGTCTTCTCCAATCTGCTCTACGTACCACAACTGAGAATCTGGCCTCTGACAGATGTCTCATAGACTCACAGACTTTAAGGTCAGAAGGGACCATTATGATCATCTAGACTGACCTCCTGCAACGCAGGCCACAGAATTTTACCCACCATTCCTACAATATACCTCACCTGTATCTGAGCTATTGAAGTCCTCAAATCTTGGTTTAAGGACTTCAAAGTACAGAGAATCCTCCAGCAAGTGACCCAGGCCCCCTGCTGCAAGTTACACAGCTGTTCTGTTGACACCTGCTTCCTTACCCACTTACCACTAAGTGTAACTTGCAAAACCATTTGCATCGCAGCTGAATTTGGCACAAAGACTTCCATCAGACTTGTACCTAAAATGCACAAGGAGTACACTGGGCTCGATCCTCAGCTGGTGTAAACTGACTTAGTTCTGCTGCAGTCAACAGAGCTAAACCAGTTTACAGCAGCTGAGGCTTTGGCTCCTATTTTTGAATTGGGGTGAATATTCAAAATACGGTAAGAAGAAGAAAAAGACAAACAGTTCCAAATCCTTGAGCTGAATTTTTTAAAAATGAAAGAAAAATAAAAGATGTTGGGATGGAAGACTCCTGAAATCCAAAATAGCAAAGGGTGAGCAAATGACATTACCCAAGATTATGACAGCAGCATTCCAGAAGCTGAAAAACACACACAGATTTGTTGATTCAAATAGAATGTATAACTAGAACTAAATATTCTGACAAACATATCAGAAAATCACAGTAGGTTGTCACTTATCTGCTATGGCATATCACTGCCATGCTGCATTGAAGCACACTATGTTCCAAAGGCACACACTCCACCTTAACGAAATCATTTTCTTAAGATATTTAATATATGTTCCATCTGCAGCAACAAGTAAAAGATTCCGCTGAATTACAAACATGCAAGGCTGCCACCAGAAGCAAATTCATTTAAAACCAGCAAAGAACAAGAACACATACCAGACTCATAGTACAGCTCAGTGCAAAGGACGAGACATTCTATAAAGTTGGCTACAATGACAATTGCATAATTCAGAAGCAAGTGTGATCCTGGTGTTCAGCCAGCCAGGTTAAAATGGAATCCAGGAGAAGTCTATGCAGACACCAGTACAATAGGTCTTTATAATATCTTGCAAATTCTATCCTTCTGACAGTGCAGTTCTCTCTCCACCTGTTTTCTCAGGTGTAAACAATTAGCTTTCTCCACTACATCTAATCTTACTTACAGTGAAATTACAAATGAAAAGTGAAAATCCCTTTTTAATCCCAAGAGCTCAGCGTACTTCTTTAGCATTAATTGAGTCTCACAACACACTTGTAAGATAGGTCAGTATTGTTTCCATTTTAGAGATGATTAAACTGAAGCACAAAGAGTTTACCTGCTTTCCCCTAGGTCTCCCAATGAGGCGAAGGCTGTGCCAACAGCAGACTCTAAGAGTCCCATCTCCCTGTCCTCTGCATTAACCTCTGTGTTTAACCAATCTACCTAATAAAGATAACTGTATTAATACTACTGAAGTGTTCAATACAGAGACTTGAACATAGTAATTTATGCAGAACCTGCAATCCATTCATCCACCACTCTACACGGTTTACAAAATCTAAGTATGCATATGTGCACCAACATTTGTATAGAGCTGCAGTGCACTGTTAAAGAACGTGTGCATTTCAACACAGACATTGCTGCATTTTAGCGGTGGGGGAGATACCACACAGCATGAACAGGAAGAGAAAAACATCTTGTCCAATAGAAGCTGTTTGTGGAATTTAGACAAGCAAAATGTAATAACCCCCAACCATCTTGTGCTCACATCACCTGGCCTAACATCCCCATTCTTGCAAACAGTGCTCTGATGATCAGAAGCAGTCAAAACATCGGCTTTGTGTTTAACTCAGCGGACACCACCTCCAAAGGTACAGTTCCTGTTAGCATGACATGGGGGGCTTGGTTCAATACAGACTTAAAAGGCAGCAGGTCACTTCCAGAATCCCCAGTACCACTTCCAGGATCACACTGGATTTACCTCCTGGATCCCCCAATCCAAGTACTACTTAAGCATGACTGCGAAGCTTGTGAGATCTTATAAGGCCACAGACTGAGGCAGTATGAGGAGAGTGTTTGAATTACAGTGCAAACTTGGATGTAATTTAGGCCACTATGGCTGCCACAAATAAGAAGCTTGAAGATGTTGGAATAAAACTGCAGGAGAAATTGAGGACTTGAAGGCAACAACAGATGGGCAAAATGCTGTTATTTCTGTGTAAAGTATTGAAAAATCAATGTGATGACCTTGTGGATGAGCTCAGGGAGTAGTATCATGTTAGATGGGATGCACGAAGGCATAGAGACGTGGGAGACTGAAGTATTATTTTCTAAATGAATATAGAGGGTACTCTGGGAAAATTAATTTCATTTCCCCCTCAGCACATATTTTTCCCAGGAAAGCCATCAAGAGAATTTCTTGCACGGAACTCTTACAAGCTAAGAAAATGTCCCAAGGACAATCCTCTCTCATGCTTTGGGGGCATTGCAGATCTCTTTGAATGGTCAGGAAGGATTTTTTCTCCTACGCACTGTTTCATAGACTTATGCATTACAAAGTTTTTATGCACATTTTTTACTTTCCTCTTAAGCATCAAGTTCTGATTTCTGACAAATACACTAGATTATATGAACCATTATGCCAATAAATATATTCCCCAACTACCACAATATTTTATATTTTAAAAGAGGCAGACAGTTCCTGAAAGGTAGAGGATGGCTGCAAAAAATCATGACGACTATTCAAATTTGACAGAGAAATTTAAAATACTTTGTGGTGCTGATTACATAATTTGCTCCCATAGCTGTCTTTTGTTGGAAGTTATTAGTTTGGGCTGTGTTACAGTGACACTACAATTGTGATTACATCCATTAAGAACCTATATTTTCAAGTGATTTCAACTTTCTTCAGTAATTATGCTCTTTGGATTGACATTTTTTAATGCGAGTTCATAGTACTGCAGATGGAAAACACCCCCACTGGATCACAGCGTTTATCCCTATAAAAATTCAGAATATACTTCCCCACTACCATATTGACACCATACCAAAAGGCATTTTAAAGTCCTGAGGTGTTTCAAAAATAAGAGGTAAAAATCCATCTGGCTGTTGTGGTGATATATAAGCATGAAAAATAGTCCAGGGTTTGATTTACTGAGCATGTCAGTAATTGAAGTTATTGCGTGAATTCAAGTGGGGACGAGTTAATGCTGAGTGAAAGACACATGAAAATGACCACTGTCATATCCTAGAAACTAAGGGGTTGCTCCCTCTGTGAAGGGCAGGGGAATACAGGAGTCTAAAAAATAAATATATTCTTTTCTTGGGAGTCAATTTCCTCCTCTCCAGGGCCCAAACCAAACAATTGTATCTTCTTGCATTTAGAGAGAGAAACAAAGGGATTCCGTTTGCTACAATCAAACAGAGCCTTCATGGCTCTCCCTTCTTAAACAAACAAATGTATAAGTAAGAACTTATATGGGGAACAGATTTCCAATAGCAGAGAACCATTTAATCTATCAGACAGAGTCAAAATAAGATCCAGTGGCTGGAAATTGAATCTAGAAATATTCAGACAGGCAATAGGGTTCAGAGTTTTAACAGTGAAGATAATTAACCATTGGGACCGAGGAATTTTTCACCAGATTTGGGAAATTTTTAGTGCTAAGTTGGGAAAAGTTGGCATCACAATATAGAAGCACTGGTGGCCTTGTATTCTACTTAGGTCACCTGCTGTGGGAACATAACCTTGGCTTCTTTGGTTGTTTTAGGTTTTTTTCATGGGATTTCTGTGACTGCGCTTGGTGTAACAAAGGGGTGTGGTGGAATGAACAAAGCATAGCTTTTTACTTGACAAGGTCCGACCTTGTAAGCAAGACAACTTTCTTATCTCTGCTTTCCAAGCTGTCTTCTACATTTAACTCACTCTTTTCCTTTTAACCTTGTAGCTTGGAAAGCTCTTTCAAACATATAAATCATCACACATATAAAAGTTCAAATTCTCTAAATATTTACAAATATCCACACTATAATCCATATAATAAACAGTAATACCCTCTGATGAAACAGGAACAATCATACAAATCACTCACACAAACTTTCGCTGGGTCAGCTTGACCCCCCCCCCCCCTTGGATCAGTGTGGCTAGAGTCAGCTCGAGCCTCAGAACCAATCATTTACTTGCACTTTTCTCACATCACACACACTGTGCAAAATCACTCACACATACCAAGGTCTATTTATTCATTCATATTATGATGCATCAATTTAAAGGTTTTTTATAACACAAACTCAGCGTTTGAGTCCTCGAGGATCTTTCTAAAATTGGCAGCTCTAATTTTTCAGATTTCATACTAGAAGAGTTACTGTTATTATGTTCTGAGCCTTTTTAATCTTGGCTAATTTTCTTTTACTCTTCTTTTGACAACTGGTTGTTCTAGAGATTCCTTTTTTAATCTCTGAATACTGATAACAACGCAGGGCGTCCCCCGGACACTCAAGGGGGGATACTCTGTCCCCCTCCCATGGGTTAACTAACAGACCCTAGGGGATTGCATGTCTACCTTTCACCATGTTCCCCTTGGGGTCTAGGACAGAGGATTGCGTGTCTTCCTTTCACCACGTTCCTCTGACCTCCCTAGACTGAGTTCAAGGACCAGGTCTTTCACTGGTTTGACTCGGCCACCCTGGACCAGGACCAAATACCAAATAAAACAAAACAAAAAGCCTACCTGAAACCTTACCCTGTGTTGTTGGAGCTTTGCCTTGATTTGATGTACCACCGACCCACCCAGAGAGAGAGTCCCATAGATAACTCACCTACTGCCGGCTGGATCTCTCCCTGGGCTCAGGGTGGGGGCCCATCAAGCCAGACGTGTCTCCTGGCTGGCTCACCAAATTGTGGTAAGAGGACTCAACGGGCCCTCTCTCTCAGAAGAAAAAGATCCTATCCAGCTGCTTTGCCCTGATATTACTTCACTGGACAGGGGTAAGGTTATCTTAACTTAAGCTTTTATTCAGCGCGCTGAAGGTTGCTCATTAAAAAATAGAACAACCCCCAATATCAGAAATTGGAAGTTTTTATAACATACAGATATACATATTCATGTGGCTCATTGATTATTCATTTATACCCGTACATGGTTAAAACTATGTGGAAACCGGAAGGTTACATCAGAAACATATTCATTGGTTCTAATTTGCTGCAGTGCTGAGCCTACGCAGCAGATTTCTCACTTTTAGCCTATATTAGTAACATTATCAAGGTCTTACTTTTGGAAGTCAGTCTAATTTGCACACAACAACACCAGGTGTCTTATCTCAGTTAGTATAGGAGTGTTTTGAGTATAACACTCCCTTTATTTTCTCATGAGTTGGCATTTCTTGCATTTGAGGCTTATTAGCTATTTTCAGTTAGCAGTCTGAGATTACCCAGAGTGCTTGACTGCAGTTAGCTAACTAAGCCTGTGTATGTCTTACATACATTTGCTTATTACAACATAGGATAAAGATGTTTACAATAGGGGAAGGGAATTTATGGGCCTACATGCTTCCATTCTAGTCTTGATAGCAGGATCCCACCCCACAACAGCATTTTATAATCCCACAGGAAAGACCATTCCAAATGGGCCCCATGCAATGCACAATGATAGCCAGCTGAGAGCTGACTGCTCAAGAGGTACTGTCTCGACTCCCTCCTTATTTTCAGCTGCCAAACTACATTAAGAGCTCTAAAAAACCACATTAAAGAGTTTTCTAAGCAAGTGTTGTAGTTGCCCCAGGGATAGTTAGTGATCATGAACATGAGAGAAGGTGCTCCCTGGAATCACAAATGGAGGGATAGTGATCCATGAGACAGTCTCAGCACTGAAACACAGTCCACATTATGAAAAAGTTTGAGAGTCCCTGGAAAAGAGGCTCTGATGTAGGGTGACCAGACAGCAAGTGTGAAAAATCGGGATGGGGGTGAGGGGTAATAGGAGCCTACATAAGAAAAAAACCCAAAAACCGGGACTGTCCCTATAAAATCAAGACATCTGGTCACCCTACTCTGGTGACATGTTCAGTGAGAAGGAACTAAATATTGTCTGGATTCTGAAGGGACTTCTGCAATGTTTGGATTGTATTCTGGCATAATGCTTGCTCACTGTTTGATGTACTCCTACGTTATCCCCTATTCATCCAAAAACATAATGAAAAACATTTGCATTCATTGTTGTATCTGGCATCAGACTGTTGAAGACTGCTGTACCCACTCTTAGAACTTTAAAATGAGATACTGTTTTACATGATGATGACGACTTGAACTGAAAGGATAAATCTGTTGGATTTAATCACGACTCACATTTATTGAATACACAGGTACATACAGGAACACATTCTACGCTCATTTAGTAGCTTCTAGCATACTATATGTCCCATAGTATTTACCCACAGGGGTCTCTTCTCCCTTGCCTGTGATGTAAATTCTAATACAACAAACAGCAGTTTTATATAATTGACTTTATTAGAAGGGACATTTTCAAAGCCTTTTGTAAGGTATAATATTAGCTAGGCAATTGGCTTTAAAGAGTCACCCTGCTAAAATACTCTAATTCCATATCTGGTCACTTCTTTCTCTGAACCTTAGCCAAGATTAAGCCCTTCCTATCTGTCCACACTGCTCAAACTATTATCCAGGTTCTTATTATCTCCCATCTTAATTATTGCAACCTTCTCCTCTCTGACCTTCCTGATACCTTTCTCCACTCAGGCCCATTCAGCATGTTGCTGTTAAATTACTTGGCTGGCCTATCATTCCAACAAAGTCCCACCAACTCTACTGTCATGTTACAGAAATAATTTGGGATCCTATAGATCAGCGGTCGCCAACCGGTGGTCCGCGGACCACTGGTGGTCCGCAGGAAAATTTGAGTGGTCCGCGGCGCCGGGCTCCCTCATGGCCGCCCCTCTGGGCAGGCAAGAGGTTGCGGGCGCCTGTCCCGCCGCGTCCCCGGCGGCCAGCAAGCGCTGGCTTGCTACTTCCTCCCGTCTCGCGCCACGCGAGCCGGGGGGGCCCCGAGCCGCGCCGCTGGAGCTGGGGGGGGAGGCCCGAGCCGCGCCGCTGCAGCCGGGGGAGGGGGAGGGCCGAGCCGCAGCGTTCGGGGAGGGGGAGGGGGAGGAACGAGCCGCAGAGTTCGAGCCGGGGGAGGGGGAGGGCCGAGCCGCAGAGTTCGAGCCGGGGGAGGGGGAGGGCCGAGCAGCAGCGTTCGAGCGCGGGGCGGGCGAGTCGAGCGGGGGGCGGGGGGGGCGAGTCGGTCGAGCGGGGGGGGGGCCCGCGCCGCGCCAGTTGGGGGGGGGGGGCGCACCGCGCCACTTTAGTGGTCCCTGAGGACCAAAAGGTTGGCGACCACTGCTATAGATCATTGGTGCAATCAAGGTCCTGTAGTGGCACCAAATCTTATGTAAAGGGGGTCATATAAGGTGTCTACAACCAGGTTATGGATTGCTGACTATGAATATGCCATTGATATGTGTGTATCAATTTTGTAGTTGAAGTTATGAATATTGGCTCTGGACTGTCTGTCTTTCCAAATATTGTGCTCTGCTGGGGGGACATTCCAGAATACTGGGTGTCAGCTTTGCTTGAGCTGCCTGATGGACCATTAAGGACCATCAACTACACAATGAACTTTGTCCACACCCGAGCTTCTCCAGGAATGTGACCTGCCTGGTCAGAAACTGAATCTTGGAGAGTCTGGTAATTGGACCATGTGGCTATGAACCTCCATTTTGCAATTGGACTCTGCATAAGAAGGAGGAGGGGGGTCTTTGCCCACAAGAGGAAGTCTATAAAACCTGGGAGAAACTTCCTCCTTTTGGTCTTCAATCTCCAGCCTTCAACTAGCACCTACCTCTGGATGGGATTTTGCTACACGTGGAAGCTCTGGTCAACAGATTGATGACCCATCCCTGGAGGGGATGCATTCCAGAGACTTTTATTTGAACCTATGGGTCCCTGCTCTTCCATCACATCAAGTTCTCCCTCTCTTGTCCAAGAGTGTCAGCATCCTTTATCTGTTTGTCCTCTTCTCCCATAATCCTCTTTGTACTTTTCTCCATCCTGCCCCCTTGGATGTATGGGACATCCTTCCCAAACTGGCCATAAAGACACTACCCTACTACACTATCCTTCAACAGCCATCTCTTAACCCTTCAGAAAGGCTGGACTTTCATTTCCCTGGAAGGACTCAAACTGGCTAACTACCAAGTCAGCAAGAGGGAAACCAAAGAAGTGGCCACACCTGAAAGAGGAAAGGTAAGCCAGCGTACACTGGCTCTTGCATTTTTATCTGTAGATGGTTAGGCCTTGGGGTCAGTCTGATCACTCCTGGTAACATACTCCTGGCATTGGCTAAAATATCCATTTGTCAATCCAGGAAGAGGAAGCTGGACAAGGAGGCTCTCTGTGGATGTGGGATCTACTTCCAAACACTTGTTAGAGCACATCTTCTCTTGGCTCCCTTTTGGAACACTGGGTTCTGTCCAGAGATCTCTGCTCAAATCCAGAGCTATCATCTATTCATGCAAATTCCCATTCATCCATTCCCTTCTGGATCCCTCAATGTGAGCCTTTGATTCCCCCTCCCCCCCTTCTCTTCTTTGTATTTTATCCAAGAAATCAGACAATCCTTCTGTCTTTGTTGGATCTCCTGATGTTGAGAGGCCATTGTAAAATAAATTGGTCTCCTCTGGTAAGGAATTGTTCAAAAGGGTGTCTGCCACCAAGAAATCTCTGGGCTTTAAATTCTTATTTCTCTAGATATAGCATCCACATAGAAAGCAGTTGTGTTGGTGCGTGTTGGATAGTCAGATCCTAACTCATTGGGCATCTTGTAGAGTAAAGCTAGAATTTGGAATCTTGTGCAGAAATGGACAGGAACACTGTGGTGTATGCAAAACACGAGTGTGATATGTTCACACCAGTCTTGCTACCTTAATAGGCAAGCTGGTCCATGTTGTAGGAGTTGTAGTTACCATATGATAGTTACATTCAGTCCCTGATAATGAGAGCTCCAGTAGCCTAACCTGCTGGTGATGAATGCATGGATCACAATGCTTGGGTCTTCAACTGAACAGAGAGGTGGAAAGTGTCCCCTGTCACTGCTGCAATCTGTGTATCTAAGTGCTATGAGAAGTTCAGCATAACCCCAAATCTATGAGCTACTTTGAAGAATGGTGGTCAGTAGCATTCCCACTAACATCCATGTGCGGAATGAATTTTGTTATTTGCACCAATATGGAGGTGAGGTGTGACACATCACCTCCATATTGGTGCACATAACAAAATTCATGTGGTGGGGTGGGGCCGAGGGGTTTGGAGTGTAGGAGGGAGCTCAGGGTGGAGGCAGAGGCTTGGGGTGTGGGCTCTGGTTGGGGATGCGGGTTCTGGGATGGGGCAGGGGATTAGGGATTCGGAATGCAGGCGGGATCAGGGCTGGAGCAGAGTGTTGGGGTGTGGGGGGATAAGGGCTCAGGCTTGGGGTGCGGGCTCTGGGGTGGGGCTGGGGATAAGGGGTTCAGGGTGAAAGAGGAGGCTCAGGGGCTGGGGTAGAGGGTTGAGGTGTGGGGAGGGTGCAGGCTCTGGGGTGGGGCCAGGGATGAGAGGTTTGGGGTGCAGGCTTCCCCAGGGCTGCGGTGGGAAAGAGGACATCCCCCCAGTCCTCTCTCACCTCTCCCAGCTTGGGGCTGGGAGAAGTGCCTGTCCCCGGCTGTGGCAACTCCAGATGGGCTAGGCCGGGCTGAGGGATGGGTGCCTCTTCCCACCACGGCAGATCCTCACCAGGGAAGAGGCAACTCTCCCCACCATAGCCCTGAGCCCCTGCATAGGGCTTAATAGGCAGCTGATCAACCGTGCAGCTTAGAAGGAACTTAGGTGGTCAGATGCATTGATGGAGTTGGTACTTTTGCCAGCTCCTGCAAGTGCTTTATTCTTCCTACTAGGGCTGACAATTGCAGCAAACTCATACAATTACCGTATTTTTCGCCATATAGGACGCTCCGGCGTATAAGACGCCCCCGAGTTTTTAAATAAAAAAGCCGGACACAAAAAAAAAAAAAACTCACCACCACACACAAAAAGCGCCTCGCTCTCCCGTCCCCGCCGCGCGGGCGGGCGCTCCCAAGGGCCCCGGGGCCCGAGCTGCTCCCGTTCCCCGCCGGCCCCAACACATGCGGGTGGGCTCGGGGGGGGAGCGCCGCCCCGCCCCGCCCGCCGGGCCACCTGCAGCCGCCCCAGCTCCAGCTGCCCGGTGAGTTTAATATATTCGGCGTATAAGACGCCCCCCCTAATTTTGAGGCTATTTTTGGGGGTTAAAAAGGCGTCTTATACCCCGAAATATACGGTAATGAAAAACTATTTTCATTTATTTTAAAAAATCGTGTCAATTAATCACAGTTTTAATTGCACTGTTAAACAACAATAGAATACCAATTTAAAATTATAAATACTTTTGGATGTTTTTCTATATTGATTTAAATTACAACAGAATACAAAGTGTATAACACTCCCTTTATATTACAACACTGCATTTGAATGTCGGTTCTCGGTTTCATGTGTTTGTCTGAGTGACTGGCTGAACTAGAAGTAGGACTAAGTGGACTTGTAGGCTCTAAAATTGTACACATTATTTTGTTTTTGACTACAGTTGTACATATATAAAAAATCTACATTTGTAAGTTGCTCTTTCATGATAAAGAGATTGCACTACAGTACTTGTACAAGGTGAACTGAAAAAACTATTTCTTTTGTTTACCTTTTTAAAATACAAATATTTGTAATCAAATATAAACCAAACCCTGTACACTTTGTATTTTGTGTTATAACTGAAATCAATATATTTGAAAATGTAGAAAAAAGTCTAAAATATTTATAATAAATTTAAACTGGTAATATTATTAACAGTCCAATTTAAACTGCAATTATTCATGACTTTTTAAAATCTCATGATTAATTGTGATTTTTAAAATCATTTTACAGCCCTACTTTCTACCTTTCTCTCTTCTGCATTCTCTAAGGGCTGGTCCTCACTGGGGGGGGGGGGGGGAATCGACGGCAGATACGCAACTTCAGCTACGTGAATCAGCAGGCGGCGGCGTGCTCCCCCATCGACTCCAGCTTGCGCCTCCCAGCGAGCTGGAGTTCCAGAGTCGACGGGGGAGCTCCAGGCAGGGCCGGCGACAGAGGGGTACTACAGGTACAGTTGTACCGGCCCCCCCGACTTTAGGGGGGCCCCGGTACACAGCTGTACCCGTTGTCGTCCCCCCTTGTCACCGGACCTGGAGAGCGGGGAAGGGGCGGGGAGGCGGCGCGGCTCTCCTCTGGACGAGCGCGCGTGTCCCCGGCAGGAGCAGTGAGCCCGGCCAACGGCAGCAGCACAGTCCAGGGGAGAAAGGGCGGGGGGAGGGCGGAAACAGCAAGGGCGGCTCACGCCGCTCCCGGGCTCTCACTCCCGCTGCCGCCAGCTGTCAGCTGGGGGGGAGCGCCGGCTGGGCGGGGGGGGGAGGCCGGCTGGGCTTCCTCCCCCAGACGCTGTCAGCTGGGGGGGAGCGCCGGCTGGGCTAGGGAGGGCAGGCTGGGCTGGGGGGCCCCCAAACTATCAGAGTAGGGGACCCCCAAATTTCTATTGCCGGCCCTGGCTCCGGGCGATCAATTTATCGCGTCTTAGCGAGACGCGATAAATCGATCACCAGAAGATCGATCTCCAGCAGCGCTCATGAAGACAAGCCCTAAATTATGACTGAACCAAATAATTTTCATCCATCTGTTTATTTCTTTCCAGCACTGAAATGAAGGAAGATACATCATTTGAGAAGTATTAATGCATGTTCATGGTAACTCAGTTTCTCCCAGTAATCTTATATGTATATATAAATATTTCATACAAAAAGCTCCAGGCAAAGAACATATATGGTGCAAAGTAACATGCTCATTTGATGGTTGCACACTTTGACAAGCACACATGCAAATCCAATGAAATCCAGAGCTATCATCTATTCATGGAAATTCCCATTCAGTATTCACATAATACATATCTATTGTGCCAGTGGAACACTGGGAGATTATTAGTATCAAATGTTTTAACAGTGAGCGTACATTAAATATGGGCTTCTTTTCCAATGTAAGGCAGGTATGACATATGGACTACATCTCTGTCAAATTTCAAGTTTCCAACACTTTCCACTGAGGTACTAAAAGAAGTCACAACAATTGTTTCTTAGCAGAAAATCTGAATTTTTTTCAATTCTTATATCTCTGAAATATGTTTGATGAAAATTTTAGGGAAAAATATGCTCCTTATCTGAGAGCAAGAATACCTATTTTTTGCTGAAATGCTAAAATGTTGAGAAAGTTATAAGCAAGTAAAAATATTTTATAATGGAAACATTTAGGTAACCTTAACTATAAGTGTTGTTATATGTTCTAGCTCTAATACACAGGAGAACAGGTTGAAAAATGGGGCGGGGGCAGAAATCTTCTACAAACATTTTCATTGAAAAAAAAAGATCTGCTTTTCATTGGAGCATATATCCTGTTAGTTTTTTTGCCCAGCCCTAGCCATTGATATTGAAAATGATGGACGAAAGCACAGAATCCTGCAGGATTCCATGTGACAGGCTTAAACCGGATCCAGTAATGCACTTAAACATGTGCCTAGCTTCCATTGTGTGAATAGCTCCATTAATTTCAACTGGCTATTCACACGCTTAAAGTTATACAGGTTGTCTGCGGACTGGGGACCAAGTATAGAGTGTGAGTGTCTAGTAGAGTGACCAGATAGTAAGTGTGAAAAATTGGGATGGGGTGGGGAGTAGTAGGTGCCTATATAAGCAAAAGCCCCAAAAATCAGGACTGTCCCTATAAAATTGGGACATCTGGTCACCCTAGCTAGGTGTTGGGAAGCCTGTCTGAGACAGATCAAATGGCACTCCAGGTGCCAGCACCAGTACCCCCCAATCCTGGCACCCCATGTGGTACCGTGGGTCAGTCGCCCCTAAATCCGGTCTTGGCCAGTCAAGAGTACTGAAGACTGCTGAGAGATCAAATAGTGTCATCATGAAGGTTTGTTTGCTATTCAATGCCAAGAGAAAATCATCAGCAAACTGTGTCATGTCCCTACCAGCAGTCTGACTCCAAAGAGTAGAGGATACCAGCAAAGGTGAGAAACCACTGGAGTTTGGTCATCACCACTTTCTTATTGAGTTTGTCTAGTTAAGGGAGCTTGGAGACAAGGTGATGATGGTGTCCAGTGTGGGTTACTTCAGAAGTGGCTGGACTACTGCATTCTTTATAGTGACAAGGATTATTTCAATTACAGTAGCCAGGTAAACCTTTAACATATCCTGCTATTTTAACGGTATCATCATAGATACAGATAGAGCAGCAATTGTGTTATAAACCCCACAGGTTAAGCACTTCGCTGGGATAATGTCACTGTTTTCTAGGATGAATTTAGCTCTGTGTGCACAGGGGCTTATTACTTGGCCTTTCCAAATCATACTGCACTGACACTTAGTGCATATATTCTCAGCCTAGGAATGCATTGTTAAAAAAGTGTTAACATGACTGATCTGTAACGGATTAGATTGTAAAATATCTACCACACTTTTTGCACAGTTACATCTTTACAAATAACATTTTGAAGTCATTTAAATAAACTTTACAAATAACATTTTGAAGTCATTTAAATAAACTAATAAATCTCTTTTTTGTGGCCTGAAAAGGGAGAAGAGTCTGAGATTGCATGAAGTCTACAAGGGACCTAGCTACTGCCAATCTGTTCTAAGGGTGTGCCTACACTTGGAGCTAGGGGCGTGATTCCCAGTTCAAAGAGACATACTCATGCTAGCTCTCACTGAGCTACTGCGCTAAAAACAGAACACAGCTGTAGCAGTGGGACATGTAGCTCCCCAATTACATGTTGGAGGTCTCAGATAACACTGCCACAGCCACATTCTATTTTTAGCACGCTAACTCGATGAGAGCTAGCCCGAGTATGATTTGAGTTGAGAATCACACCTCCAGCTCCAAGTGTAGATATACCCTGTGTAGAAGGTACTCAGATACTATGGAGATGAACAGCAATATGAAAATAACATACCTAAAACAGATGCTACACTTCTACTGTTTTCAAAAACTAACTTAGAAATAACTGATAATTTAAGTTGAGGAGATACTTTATATGTAAAATAGTTAGGTCTAAGAATCTTTAATACATGCATATTGTGTTCCATGCCACAGATTAGATGCATAAAATGGCTACTGTGAAAAATTTGGTCAATTTAAACAAAATTTAGGATACTTACATTGCAGCAAAGTCTCTGGAGTCATTACAGTATATCATTATACCAGATTTTTTAATACCATTCAACCATGTTTATCTAAATGTAGAGAGTAGATGCAAAACATTTTGAATAAACTCAATTTCTGACTAACAGGAAAAGAAGTTATTACATCAGGGAAAGTTATTGCTCTTTGGCTGACTGGTAGTTGTATTAACTTGGATTATAAGAGTATTACACAACTAGTACAATTTTATATTTGCTGAGATTTCACACCAAATTTGAATGTCATTTTAAAGTGCAATATAATTTTGCTAATAAAATTTCCAGCAAAAAGATCATTCACTTTTAAAACTGAAATGCATACAGTGCTCATGCAAGGCACAAATATTAACAGCACTGGAGGATGAAGTTGTCCGTGCCCAGATCATTGGCAGGCAGCAAAGGCTTACAGTGAACCTTTTCCAGTTTCTCCACTGACCCCTCTACAACTAGTATCCTGATAGAGGGAGTGCCAGTAGGGGTAAGATAGTAGATCATTCTCCAAATCTTGACCTCTCCACTGGGGCTTTCAAAATGTTGCCAACAGATATGGGGTGAAATTCTGACTCTACTGATGTAAACAGAAAAACACTCAGTGACTTCAGTGGGGTCAGAATTTTGCCTACAATAGAGTCCACCAACTCATTTCACAAAGGTCACTGAACAGCCATGAGGTAGGAATAACATCGGCCCTCTGACAACTTTAACCAGACCCAAACAACCTGGTGGTAAAAGGTGTTACACACTCATTGCCAATCTCCAAAGCCATCTAGCCCCCTAAATAAAAATTGGAATAATCATTAGAACCATGGAAGAACCATAATAGTTCCATTCAAATTACACAGGTTCAAACTGATCAACAAACAAATGGTGCCAATGTTAATGGAAGAGTCTGCCTATTAGTGAGAGAAGGATGGGCTGAGGCAGCTGTTAAAAATGAAGGGAAAACATTTTAAAGTGTTACAATAATCTTGATAAAGTTTCGCTGTCCAGAAACAATTTTTCCTCATATATGGTTAAATTGTTTTAACTGGTTTTGCAGAAATATTTTTTAAAAATCTCCACTCTCCCCCACCACAGACATATTCCGGTTACAAAGAACAGTGGGTCCACTAATCTATCTCCTTCTTGCTCACTGGCAGAATATATTTCCCTTTACTAACCATACCTGGAAAATGATGCTGTTTGAACCCTTCTGGCTAAAAACTGCTACCTGCTTAAGGGTCCAATCTTGCACTTATTGAAGTTAACAGACATTCTGTCCTTGAATTGGGCCCCAAATGTGGTTCAGCAACAGGTTTTTGGTTCATGGTGAGCACTGGAGCCTTTTGCTAGTTTTTTTTAAATTAAACCTGAATTGTGTGTAATATTCATAACATTATTATACTTTCTATTGTAACATCCTTTTATCTTTAAAAGACTTTCACACATACTAGATGTTCAACTGGACAAGTTGTGGTAGACCCAGGGCAGGCAGCTGCCAGAAGGATCTGTATTTAGAAGGGTTACTACAGGGGAATTGGGTCCAGCTGAGCAAAGCTGCCACAGCCAGGAGCAGGGCCAGCTGAGGCCAGTTAAGGAGGCTGCCAGAGCCCTTTAAAGAGACTCCTCCCCAGGGAGGAGTGTGGGAGTTTGAGGAGTGAGTTGGAGGCAGTAGGAGCTAGAAGAGTGAATTTGGTAAAAGCAGAGGAGTGTGCAGAGTAAGTTGAGGGAAGCAGGGACAGAGAGGCTGCTGGCAAGCAGGGGACCAGAACAAAAGGGTCCCTCCCAGGGGGAACCTAGCTTTCCTAGGCTGCAGGAGCCTGACCCTGAGAGAGAGAGAGACAGGGAGTGGGCTGCTAAGGAGCAGCAGAAACACGGGGTCTGCTTCAGCCTGGCCAGGGCGCCAGTGCTGTGCCAGAACCCCAAAGGACTTGAGTCAGGGGAGCCGAGGAGCCACCTTGTCACACGTGGTGTCAGAGGTGGGATTGAAGTGACTAGACTTGGTGGCCACCCCCTCCCCATCCCATACTCAGAGGGAAGATGGAAGAGGTGGTGAAGGCCCTGGTCCAGGCCACTGCAGCCCAGCAGGAAGCTGTCCGGGTGCAGCAAGAGACCAACCAGCTGCTGATAACTCAGGCAGCCCAGGACCGAGCCACGTTGCAGGAGGTGATACGGCAGGTGAAAGCCCTGAGCACCATGGGCCGTGGGGGGCCTGACGACCGGCCACTACGGGCCAGCCATTTCCTGCAGAAGATGACGGCAGGCGACGACACCGAGGCCTACCTGCTCGCCTTCGAGAGGACGGCCCTGCGTGAGGCTTGGCCCCGAGGACAGTGGGCAAGCATCCTGGCCCCTTTTCTGTGCGGGGAGGCCCAGAAGGCCTATTTCGACCTGGCACCTGAGGCCGCTGCGGACTACCCCCAGCTGAAGGCCGAGATCCTGGCCAGAGCGGGAGTAACGCCAGCCCTGCGGGCCCAGCGGTTTCATGAGTGGAGGTACGAGGTCGGCAAGACCCCGAGGACTCAGCTGTTCGACCTGATCCACCTTGCCCAGAAGTGGTTACGGCCCGAGACCCACAGCCCGGAGAAGATGATCGAGATCCTGGTGCTGGACAGGTATATGCGGGGGTTACCACCTGAGCTAAGGGGGTGGGTCCGAAAGAACGATCCCCCCTCCTACGACGAGCTGGTAGCCCTCGTAGAGAGACACCTTGCCTCCCAGGAGTTGTCACAAACTACCACGGAGGGGCTGCGGGTAACTAGAAGGCCGGCCTCCAGACAAAAGCCCCGGATTGCCAAGACCCCAAGCCGCTATAGGGAGGAAGAAGAGGAGGCCGGGAGACGGCCTGAGAGCTTGGACAGACTTGGGGACTGGGGGAACGGGACTCGGGGGGTAGGGCCGAACAGCCCGAAAACTGGGGGGCTGTCCCGAGCCGGGAGACGCTGCTATGCTTGTGGGGAAATGGGACACCTAGCCGCTCAGTGCCCAAATCGGGTCAACCCCATGGAATGTGACTTGGGGGGTATGGGGGATCCATGCGACCTGGTGAACCAAGTGGGGGTCGCGATGGCTCCCCATAGATATACCCGGCCTGTTAAAATGAATGGCATTAAGACCACCGCACTAGTAGACTCAGGGAGTGCGGTTACGCTGGTCTCCGGGATGTTGATCAGCCAGGACCAGCTGTCCCGGGCCAAGCGCTCGGCAGTATCCTGTGTGCATGGGGATATAAACTACTACCCCACTGTCTCTGTAAGCCTAGACGTCCTGGGACACCCCACAAAAGTAGTGGTGGGCGTAGTCCCGAGGCTCCCCTACCCAGTCCTCATTGGACGAGACTTCCCCGACTTTGACAGCCTGCTCCCCGGGCGGGGGACAGAAGGAGTTAGTGCCAGTGTCCCGGAGGTGACGCCGAGGGGTCCCGGGGCACCAGCTTTCCGGGAGTTTGACCCGGAATTATTCTCTGTGGGTGGGGGGGTCCCGGAAGTCTCGGAGGGAGAGGAGGGCAGCCAAGGCGTTAGGGACAAGAATCCTGACCCAATACCGGAGGGCTGCACTAGTGGGGGAACGAGGAAGCCCCCAGGGAAGGAGGACCAGGCGGGCGGTGAGGGAGACAGACGCCGGGCCCAGTGCGCCCCAGGCAGCCCCCGAAGGGGAGGCGGAGGTAGATACCCCGGAGTTGGGGTCAATTGGCCCGGCCACGGAGAATTTTGGGCAAGATCAGGCCAACGACCCACTCTACCAAAATATCCGCGGCGAAGTGGTGGAGGTAAATGGGACCCCGGTAGAGGGGAAAAGTAAGGGCCGAGGGCCGTATTATATAATCAAGGGGGACCTGCTGTATAGGGTAGTCCCGATGCATGACATGTCGGTGGAACAACTTTTGGTGCCACGGAAGCATCAGAGGGGCATATTGGACCTGGCTCACAGCCACCTCTTCGGGGGCCACCTGGGGGTGGAGAAGACCCTCGATCGGGTCATGAAGAGGTTCTTCTGGCCAGGGGTCCATGCAGCGGTCCGGCGGTACTGCGCCTCCTGCCCGGAGTGTCAATTGCACGCCCCCCGGCCCCACTTGCGGGCCCCTTTAGTGCCCCTCCCCATCATAGAGGTCCCATTCGAGAGGATCGCCATGGACCTGGTAGGCCCACTGGAGAAGTCTGCCAGGGGCCATCGACACATACTGGTCGTGCTGGACTACGCCACCCGGTACCCCGAGCCTGTGCCTTTACGGAATACGCTGTCTAAGACCATAGCTCGAGAGTTGCTACAGATCTTTGCCCGAGTAGGGATACCAAAGGAGATCCTGACAGACCAAGGGACTCCCTTTATGTCCAAGTTAATGAAGGACCTATGTGGCCTACTCCGGGTGCGGACGATAAGGACGTCTGTGTACCATCCCCAGACGGACGGCCTGGTCGAACGGTTCAACCGGACGTTGAAGAGTATGCTGCGGAAGGTAGTGAGCCGGGACGGGAAGGATTGGGACACCCTGCTCCCCTACCTCCTGTTTGCCGTAAGGGAGGTGCCCCAGGCCTCCACGGGATTCGCGCCGTTCGAGCTGTTGTATGGACGCCACCCTCGGGGCATACTTGACATCGCCAAGGAGGGTTGGGAAGAACAGCCAAACCTGGGGAGAAATGTTGTTGAACATGTAGTGCGGATGAAAGAAAGGATAGCCCAAGTCACCCCCATAGTGAGAGAACACCTGGAGAAGGCGCAAGAGGCCCAGCGGACGTACTACAACCGCCGAGCGAGAAGCCGGAAGTTCCAGGTGGGAGACCGGGTGATGGTGCTGGTACCCACGGCTGAGAGCAAGTTGTTGGCCCAGTGGCAAGGGCCGTATGAAGTAATAGAAGCCGTGGGGGACGTGGACTATAGAGTCCGACAGCCGGGACGCCGGAAACAGGAACAAATATACCACGTCAACCTACTAAAGCCGTGGCAGGAAAGAGACGCTCTAGTGGTTGCGCTGGGGGCGCCACCCCGGGAGGGCAGCCCACCCGGCCGGGTGGGGATATCCCCGGACCTGACCCCAAACCAGCGTGCAGAAGTGGTCCACATGATCCGGCGTAACCGAGATGTGTTCTCGGAGACACCGGGCCGGACTACTGAGGTGCACCACCACATCCTCACCGAGCCAGGAGTAAAGGTGCACGTTAAGCCCTACCGTATCCCAGAAGCCAAGAGGAAAGAAATCCGAGCGGAGGTCCAGAAGATGCTAAGGCTAGGGGTCATCGAGGAATCCCATAGCCAGTGGTCTAGCCCCGTGGTCTTGGTGCCTAAACCAGACGGCACGGTCAGGTTCTGTAATGACTTCCGGAGGTTGAATGATGTCTCACGGTTCGACGCGTACCCACTACCCCGGATAGACGAGCTGATTGACCGGCTAGGCTCGGCTCGGTTTATGTCGACCCTAGACCTGACCAAGGGATATTGGCAGATCCCCCTAGCCAAGGCAGATAAGGAGAAGACGGCCTTTGCCACCCCGGAGGGGTTGTTCCAGTATACTGTCCTCCCCTTTGGGTTACACGGGGCCCCCGCCACTTTCCAGCGGCTAATGGATAAACTGTTGAGACCCCATAGGCAGTACGCGGCCGCCTATCTGGACGACGTCATCATATACAGCCCAGACTGGGAGACGCACTTGAGGAAGGTGGAGGCCGTCTTAGATACCCTGAGGAAGGCAGGGCTGACCGCAAATCCCCCCAAGTGCTCGATTGGGCTAGCAGAGGCTAAATATCTCGGGTACGTGGTAGGGAGGGGCGTAGTGAAGCCCCAACTTAACAAGCTGGAAGCAATCCAGAAGTGGCCCCGACCTATCCAAAAGAAACAGGTCAGGGCGTTTCTAGGGTTGGTCGGGTACTACCGATGGTTCATCCCCCATTTTGCCACCCGGGCCTGCCCGTTGACCGACCTGACGAGAGCCCGTGGCCCAGACATTGTGAAGTGGTCCGATGCCGCTGAGGGAGCATTTGGGGACCTGCGGACAGCCCTCTGTACCGACCCCGTGCTGATAGCCCCAGACTGGAAGGAGGAGTTCATCCTACAGACAGACGCCTCTGAGGTAGGGCTGGGAGCGGTACTCTCCCAGCTAAGGGACGGTGAAGACCACCCGGTTCTATTCCTCAGCCGGAAGCTCCTGCCCAGAGAACGGAAATACGCTGTAGTAGAAAAGGAGTGCCTGGCGGTGAAGTGGGCCATAGAGAGCCTCCGCTATTATCTACTCGGTCGACGGTTTACCCTAGTCACGGACCATGCCCCGCTGAAGTGGATGCATCAAAATAAGGACAGCAATGCGAGGGTTACGAGATGGTTCCTCTCGCTACAACCCTTCCACTTCCGCGTACAACATCGGTCCGGCCCCCTACATGGGAATGCGGACGGTCTATCGAGGATACACTGTTCTGCGACCCAAGTAGCCCAACCCCATGGTGTTGCGCAGGGGGGGGGGATGTGTGGTAGACCCAGGGCAGGCAGCTGCCAGAAGGATCTGTATTTAGAAGGGTTACTACAGGGGAATTGGGTCCAGCTGAGCAAAGCTGCCACAGCCAGGAGCAGGGCCAGCTGAGGCCAGTTAAGGAGGCTGCCAGAGCCCTTTAAAGAGACTCCTCCCCAGGGAGGAGTGTGGGAGTTTGAGGAGTGAGTTGGAGGCAGTAGGAGCTAGAAGAGTGAATTTGGTAAAAGCAGAGGAGTGTGCAGAGTAAGTTGAGGGAAGCAGGGACAGAGAGGCTGCTGGCAAGCAGGGGACCAGAACAAAAGGGTCCCTCCCAGGGGGAACCTAGCTTTCCTAGGCTGCAGGAGCCTGACCCTGAGAGAGAGAGAGACAGGGAGTGGGCTGCTAAGGAGCAGCAGAAACACGGGGTCTGCTTCAGCCTGGCCAGGGCGCCAGTGCTGTGCCAGAACCCCAAAGGACTTGAGTCAGGGGAGCCGAGGAGCCACCTTGTCACAAAGTCTATTACTTGCTGTCAAATGCTAGTATCTCAGTAACACACTTGCAGGCTTGTTCCTTTCATATAAGTGTCTACAGTTACTATCATTTAGATCCATATTTTCTAAAATATCCACTAATTTTGGATTCCTTGACTTTTGGGCTCCCAAGCTGAGAGACTGCAGGCTGCCTTTGAGAGAGCTGTTAAGAATTCATCGTCCTATTTGCTCTGAATAAAAACTGGGTACTCAGTACTCTGAAAATGAGGCTCAAACTGCAGGGCCGGCGACAGAAATTTGGGGCCCCCCTACTCTGATAGTTTGGGGGGCCCCCAGCCCAGCCGCTCCCCCCTCCCAGCCCAGCCGGCGCTCCCCCCCCCCCAGCTGACAGCTGGCGGTAGCGGGAGCGAGAGCCCAGGAGCTGTGTGAGCCGCCCTTGCTGTTCTCCCCCGGACTGCGCCGCTGCCGCCGGCCGGGCTCACTGCTCCTGCCAGGGACACGCGCGCTCGTCCGGAGGGAGCCGCGCCGCCTCCCCGCCCCTTCCCCGCTCTCCAGGTCCGGCGACAAAGGGGGACGACAATGGGTACAGCTGTGTACCGGGGGCCCCCTAAAGTCGGGGGGCCTGGTACAGCTGTACCCGTAGTACCCCCCTGTCGCCGGCCCTGTCAAACTGTCTCATCTTGGAACCGTTTGCAAATCCGGGCCATTATGTATTCTAACAAACAGGTTTAAATACAAGACTTTACACTTCCAATCCCACACCAATCAATAAGGTCCACTCTTTTTCACCATGCTATCATGCCTGAGCCTCAAGCACCCAGGCACTGAAACCTGTGAGCTTTCTAATCAATAGTCATACTGAGTCCTACGACAGAGCACTGTTCAGGAGTGAAAAGCCCACTCAGCTCGAAAGTCAGCATTATAGCACTAGATATCATGCTAACAGCCACTGAATACTAGTTTGATACCTGGGCAGTGTTCCAAAAGGGAACAGAAAACCTGAAGATAAAAGAACTGACTATTCTGAGGAAGCTAATCCACTTTCTCCTTGCATGCATATCTGAACATGGAGCCCATACTTTAGAAATAAAGTGCTGTATAACTACTGAAGTGCTTTGCCTGGGGTTGTCAGTATTAGAATTCTGGCACCTCAGAGTTAAGGTCAACTTGCTGTTCCCAATGTAAACTTTTTATTTTTAGGGCTGAGTAATTCAACCTTTTTCCATTCACACCAAGTTATTGGTCCTTTGGCAATTTTTTCTAGAAAATAAAACAGGATGCATTATTAATAATTTGACAATCCACAGTGTATATGGAGAATATACACTGTTTTATTAATAAATGGATTCAAAATAGTCTTGATATTATGACTGACATCACAAGGTCTCTGGAGATACTGCAGTATCAATCGGAACTATCCTACAGCATATTAAGTTTGGAAAGAGATTTACAGTGGAAACTATAACATAGTAACATATCTCAAAACAAACAAAATGGTGAAACAATTACCTCTGGGTCATTTTATGGGATCAAGAACTCAACACTGATGGGCTTCACAATATTGTTTTGCTTTACCTGCGGGGTCAGAGTTTATTTGCAGCTGAAAACTATGTTTTGATAATTTGCATGGAAGCTTAATTCTGAATCCCATATTTATGAAGGAAGGCTAAGTGTGGAGTTCCTGATCTGATTAGAAAGATTTTTTTTCTCCCTTTAAAAGGCTGTAACAAAGGGAAGTACACAGACCCCCAAATGGATTGAATGTTAAGTGGTACTTTAAATTCTTTAAACTCTTTTAAGCTTACAGAATAATGTAAAGGCCTTGGCTAGCTAATGTGACCCCAATTTTTAAAAGGGCTCTAGAGATGATCCCTGCAATTACAGGCCGGTAAGCCTGACTTCAGTACCAGGCAAACTGGTTGAAACTATAACAAAGAACAAAACTGTCAGACACATCGATGAACAGAATTTGTTGGGGAAGAGTCAACATGGTTTTTGTAAAAGGAAATCATACCTCGCCAATCTACTAAAATTCTTTGAGGGGGTCAACAGGCATGTAGACTAGGGAGATCCAGTGGTTATAGTGTACAGTAGCTCTTCGCTTAACCTTGTAGTTATGTTCCTGAAGAATGCTGCTTTAAGCGAAACAATGTTAAGTGAATCCAATTTTCCCATAAGAATTAATGTAAATGGGAGGAGGTTAGGTTTCAGGGAATTTTTTTTCGCCAAACTAAAGACTATATAGATATACACACACACACATACACACAGTGTACGTTTTAAACAAACAATTTAATATGGTACAGAGCAATGATTGTGAAGCTTGGTTGAGATGGTGAAGTCAGAGGGTGGAAGAAGGTGGGATATTTCCCAGGGAATGTCTTACCGCTAAATGATGAACTAGCACTCAGCTGAACCCTCAAGGGTTAATACATTGTTGTTAATGTAGCCTCACACTCTACAAGGCAGCATGAACGGAAGAAGGGGAGATAATATGGCACAGAGAGGCAGAGACACACACTATGTGTGTGAGAGAGAGATGGGCATTGCTCCTTTAAGTATGTTGACCCCCATTCTAAGTACACTGCCTTTTTAAGTAGATCAGAAGTTGAGACAGCAACTGCTGCCAGCAAGTACCCTCCGTCCTAAACCCTGTTGTGTCGTCCCTGTCCCCCCTGCTCTGTGGAGATGGGATAAAGGAGCAGAGGGATAGGGAGAGGGGGCATCCTCATATTAGCAACCCTCTCTTCCACATAGCAGTGGGGGGAGGGACAGCAGAACTGCCCGGCAATTGATAGCCTGCTGCGGGGCTGCTGCACAGGGAACTTAGGGGAGCAGGGAGCTGATGGGGGGGGCTGCCAGTCCACCCTGGTTCCAAGCCCCCACCTACTAGCTGCAACGGGGCTGCTCTTTCTGCAAGCAGTGGACAAAGCAGGCAGCTGCCAAACAATGTTATAAGGGAGCATTGCACAACTTTAAACAAGCATGTTCTCTAATTGATCAGCAATGAAACAACGTTAACTGAGATGACTTTAAGTGAGGAGTTACTGTACTTAGATTTTCAGAAAGCTTTTGACAAGGTGCCTCACCAAAGGATCTTAAGCAAAGTAAGCTGTCATGGGAGAAGAGAGAAGGTCCTCACATGGATTGGCAACTGGTTCAAAGATAGGAAATGAAGGGTAGGAATAAATAGTCAGTTTTCAGAATGAAGAGAGGTAAATATTGGTGTCCCCCAGAGGTCTGTACTGGGATCAATCCTATTCAACACATTCATAAATGATCTGGAAAAAGGTGTAAACAGCGAGATGGCAAAATTTTCAGATGACACAAAACTACTCAAGATAGTTAAGTCCCAGGAAGACTGCGAAGAGCTACAAAAGGATCTCTCAAAACTGGGTGACTGGGCAACAAAACGGCATATGAAATTCAATGTTGATCATGCAAAGTGAGGTACACTGGAAAACATAATCCCAACTATACATATAAAATGATGGGATCTAAATTAGCTGTTGCCACTCAGAAAGAGATCTTAGAGTCAGTGTGGATAGTTCTCTGAAAACATCCACTCGATGTGCAGCGGCACTCAAAAAAGCAAACAGAATGTTGGGAATCATTAAGAAAGGGATGGATAATAAAACAGAAAAAAGCATATTGCCCCAGTCTATATAAATCCATGGTGCGCCCACATCTTGAATACTGTGTGCAATGTGGTCACCCCGTCTCAAAAAAAATATATTGGAATTGGAAAAGGTTCAGAAAAGGGCAACAAAAATTATTAGGGGTATGGAACGGCTTCCATATGAGGAGAGATTAAGAAGACTGGGACTTTTCAGCTCGGAAAAGAGATGACTAAGGGAGGCTATGATTGAGGTCTATAAAATCATGACAGGTGTGAGGAGTATTATTTATTCCTCATAACACAAGAACAGGGGTCACCAAATAAAATTAATAGGCAGCAGGTTTAAAACAAACAAAGGAAATATTTCTTCATACAACGCACAGTCAACCTGTGGACCTCTCTTTACCAGAGGATGTTGCGAAGGCCAAGACTATAACAGGGTTCAAAAAAGAACTAGATAAATTCATAGAAGATAGGCCCATCAATGGCTATTAGCCAGGATGAGCAGGGATAGCGTCCCTAGCCTCTGTTAGCCGAAAGCTGGGAATGGGTGCCAAGGAATGGATCACTTTATGATTACCTGTTCTGTTCCTTCCTCTGGGGCACTCAACATTGGGCATTGTCAGAAGACAGGATACTGGGTATGGCCGTTCTTATGTTGTTCCTGATCTTACTCCCATTGAAATAAATAATAACATAAACATTGACTTCAATGGAAGCAGGCTTAAAATGTAGTTTTACATTAGTTTCAAACACTGCTGCACCAGGTTTCAAACAAACAAGTTAGTTTTTCTAAAAAGCAGACCGTTCCTACTAAGGGCTTGTCTACATGGGGAAAATGACTGGAATAACTACTCCAAAATAACTCTACATATGAATACTCTGTTCCAAAATAATTAGTGTGCTTTGTGGAATAAACTATTCCACAACAGATATTCAAGTAAATTTCCCTGTATAGACCAGCCCTTAATGCAGATTATTCCTTTAGGGTACTCTGAAACATCTAGAATCTTTAAGATATAAAATTAATCAACTAAACATATTTTTTTCATATTTTTAATTCCCCATACTAAATGAAACACTGTTTGTACAGTGTAAATCTGCAAAACACATTGACACTTTATAATATTGAAGGAAACTAGTCAGTAAGATTCAAAACAGGATTTATATTTATACAAACAGGAGTTGAATCTATAATTACAATCTTCCATCATATGATTCTGCAAACCAAAGAGGGGTTTATACCTTAATCCAACCATCTGGAATTGGACACTGTCAAACATAAGATACTAGACTAGATAAGACATTGATAGAAACTTCGAATTTCCATACCAAAAAGGAGTTATTTCCCAATAATGGTCAATACTCCAGTTGGTATTCATCTTAAGCACCAGGTTTAGCAGCACCCAGTTTTATACTAAATGTGGAAACAGTGGGTGCTATCCTTGCCATTCTAAATGGCTAATCATTTTTTTAATCTTACGAAGTTATTTACCATGATGATTTCTTGTGGCAGAGGGTTCCACGGTTTAAATATATGTAGTGCAAAAAAAAAAAAGAATTTCCCTTTCTTCTTTCTATTTAGTGAATGACTGTATGTACCCTTCCTATGGCATCAGGGTGCCTGATATAAATTAATGAAACACCATGTTAAACTCCCACAGATAAGAGGATAAACAACTCACCTTCCTGTACCTATCAACCTTAATAAAAAAGCCAGTGTCATTCCATAGTTAAGGAAATACTTGAACAAAAAGCTTTGCCTTGCCCTGCTCTAAAGCTCAGAAAACTTTAGATTCTGACACACTTCCAAAATGAGCAAGTATGATAGCGGGTCTTGTCAATAAACCCTTCCCCCTCCTGCCCTTAAGGGGCATGCATTCACAGACTGTCAAAGAACCTGGAAGACATGTATCAGCGTTCAGGTCACACTCCCTGTCAGTACCCAGCCCAGGCCAGCTAATGATCCAACCAGAAAACCAAATTTGATGATGAATCCTGGTCATGCGCTACCTGAGGCACAGTTGTGCATAAACTAAGAAGACAAATCAAAGCACCATAGCTGATCTCAGCTGCAGCATGGGTTCAAAGGAGGGAGGCTCTCCCTAAGGCAGGCAGGTACCATACCATACATAGCTTACAGATTAAAACCCACACCCTCCATTGCTCCTGGAAGCAGATGGGCAGTCTGTGTGGTTCACAGAGATACCAAACCACTCCACCAAGTTGGAGGCCCACTGCAGTCTACATTAGCTAAACATTCCAAGAGTCACTAAAGGTAGCCCAGGTACACCATACTGCAGTAGTCAAATCTGGAGGTGACAGTGCCACTTTAAAGAAAGGCAGTAACCTCGTAACTCACCACAGATGAAAAACGGCACCATGAGCTACCACTTCTACCTGGGAAGCCAAGAGTATCTGGGAATCTAAAAATACCTCAAGAGTGTGAATCTTTTGGCAAAGGATGGACATTCCCCATTAACAAACAGAGCAGCCAAACCCCTATCGGCAACTCCTCAGGTTGTTTTCCCCAGCTAACATGCATCACCTCCATCATTTGTGGGTTGAACTTCAGCCAACTTGTTTTCTCAGGGCCTGGATGGAACAAGGAAAGTCTCAATCTAACGAGAAGCACAAACAAGGAGGTCATCCTCATATTGATGACACTGTAGCCTCAAACATTAACACAAACACTCTCAAAAGGCCTTGTGCATGTTGCACAGAAGGGACAACAGTATGGAACTATAGAGAAGGGCCTCACAGATCCTCTGAAACCATTTCAAAAGGAAAAAGTAGAACCAGTGAAGAACAGGTCCACTCATCTCTTTTACACATACTGCCAACATATCAGGAACACCACCTGGGCATTATCAAAAGCTCTAGTTCTAAAAAAAAATCATCAGACTCTTGACCTTTGTCCAGGGCCAGTAGTTCATCAACCAGTGATCTGAATGCAATCACTATAACATACCCAATCCCGAAGTCAACATAATAGGAATCCAGGAAGTAAAAAGATGGCTACTGAAGTGTAATCTTGCCCAAAAATGAGAAGTTTGAAACTGGGTAATAATTGGCAACTGGAGAGATAATTAACATTAAGTGATGGCTTCTTGAGAAAGGTCTAACCATTGTTTCTTTAAGAATGCTTGGTATCTTGTCCTCCCAAGAGAAAATAACACACCCAAAAAGCTTCTGACAGGCTTTCACCAGGCATGGAGAAACGTGGATCTCTCTCACAGGTAATTTTGTCAGGTAATGTCACAGAGTAATGATTTCCAAACTGGTGTCCATGGACCACTAGAGGTGTGCAGAGCACTTCCTGGTGGCCTGCAGAGAGCAGGCTAGTCAGTTAGCACTTGCTCCTCATGCTTATTTCCAGATACTAAAGTACATTAAATGAAAGCCTAAAATAAATTCAATACTTTTCTAATATTAATTTCCTATATAAGGAACTGTTGTTGTTGCCACGGGGATGTTATTCACTGTCAAATGAGAGAGAGATTACGAATGTGATGTGAAGTAGCCCATGAAATCTCTATTAAGATGTAGTGCATGATATGAAAAATTTTGGAAAGCCCCATCACAGAGGAATCAGGAAAACACCTGACCCATTTCGACAAAACCAAAATAGGGATTATGGAATTTTTAAGAAATCCCAGAGTCTAGCAGGGTATTTGAAGAAAACAATAAAGTTCTCCCCCTTCAAAGATTACTAATTTTGATGAGCTTCTTTGTACATTGATTAGTTTGGATATTAAGACAATGTATTAAGTTTGGAAATAATTCAGAAATAAAATAAACTTTTTGTGACTATCATATGTGCACAGAATATATTACGAGTTTAAGATTATGTATATTTTATTGAAACAAATTACATTATTTAAAAAATAATAGTTTTCAGTGGTAGTGTAAAATACACACACACACACACACACACACACACAAACTTGCAAGAATGAAGTCTCTAAGAGACACCCATGTTTTGTTTTTTTTAACTAAACCACTGGATACATTTTATTTGTTGACGCAGTCAACCCGTGGAACTCCTTGCCTGAGGAGGTTGTGAAGGCTATGACTATAACAGGGTTTAAAAGAGAACTGGAAATATTCATGGAGGTTAAGTCCATTAATGGCTATTAGCCAGGATGGGTAATAAATGGTGTCCCTAACCTCTATTTGTCAGAGGGGGGTGATGGATGGCAGGAGAGAGATCACTTGCTCATTACCGGTTAGGTTCACTCATTCCGGCGCACCTGGCATTGGCTACTGTCGGTAGACAGGATACTGGCCTGGATGCACCTTTGGTCTGACTCAGTATGGCCATTCTTATGTTCTTATGACTACCTCTTTGTGCTTGTATTACAAAAAAGGCAAATAGAAGAAAAAGGCCATTTGGATGCTTCTATCATAACTCTTCTTATGCATCTCTTCTTCAAAGTAAAGACCAAGCCTTTTTAATCTCCTCTTGTGGAAGCCCCATCATTCTCACAGTCCCTAATTATTTTTAGATTCCAACTCTGAACCTTTACGTTTGCCGCTATTTCTATTTAAGATCATTAAAACTGAACACAGTTCACAAGACGAAGATACACCACTGGTTTGCTATTACATTTTTTCCCTTCTAATACCACACAGAACATCTTATTTCACTATCACTGAGCTTTGTCTTCATTGAGCTGTCCTCAGTGATGCAGAGATCATTTTCCTTGAAACCCCATCAGTGTATACAAGTATCTTAACTAGTCCCTTCTTACTTACTTGTCTCTGTTGACTTTACTCTGCCATCTTTTGGTCTTAAAACCTTGAGATTTTAGGTCCTACTTAAGTTTTCACAATCCTCTTTAGTCTTAGCTATTTAATTTTTGTCACCTCTCTGTCCTCTCCTCTCTTCCAAATCCTTAACAAACATGAGATACAGCACACCACTTTGGAAATTTGTCTAGTACATAACCTTAGGGCACCCCCTATTACCACTTTCACCTATAAGAACTGGCTATTAATTCACACACTTTGCTTCACATTTCTGAATCACTTTTTAAATCCATGATGTGACTTTATCTCTCCCCCCACTGTTCACAAGGTTCTATAGTAGTCTCTTGCAAGGAAGTTTATCAAATTCCTTTTGACATACCTCTATAAACTATCTCCAGCTCAGCCTCCATTAGCTCCTGTAGGGCCTGCTTCAGTACCCACTGATATCAGTGACAGTGAAAACAGGCCCTTAGCCTGCTCCAACCAATCTCCTTCATCCGATATACTGGGAGAACTCTTCAAAAGAGTTAACAGGAGAGAGTCACAATTTACCCTTATGGAATACCTATCACACTGTATGCACTCAGTTTAGGAGCTTAGCACAATGTTTAAATTATTTTCCTATTATGTTTCCTGGCCTATCTGGCCAATAGTTTTTAACTAAGCTACTTTGTTCTTGAATTCTTTTAGAACTAAGAGATAAATTAATCTTTGGCCCTGGTGATTTACTCTATTTTAATTTCACTTCTTTTTTGATACTTCAATCTCTCACAGTATCTGACCTTTACTACTTGTTTTTTATGTCCACCTTAAGGGATTAGCAGTCACACTGACTCTCCTGAGGGCTTCCAACAGTACTCTAGATAAATTCAGAAGAGTATCTTATTATTTTGTATACTTCTGGCTACTTACTCCTCAAGGTTCCTCTTGGGTTTTCAACTAACTACTGAAAATGTTTTCCATTATATTAGTATCATTTGAGTCAATTTTTTAAAGGACACCATTTTAATTCTAAACCTCTGTACCCTGCTGTTCAACCCTCTCTGTTTCCCTTGATTTTTATTTCTGTTGATCTGGAGTACCCAAACCTTGTATGACTCTAATAAGTTTATTTTTAAACAGCCTTCAAGGTGATTCTCAGAGTTTTAATCCCCTTAACTTTCTTTAAGCTATTTTTAACTAACTTCCCCATTCCTACAAGAAAAAGAAACATGTTCTTGAAGTTCAGTTTCACAGTATTTGTTCCTCTGATTAATACCCTCTCCCCAGAAGAGCTCTGGTTAAGCTCCAACGCTTGTCTCTCTCACCAACAGAAATTGGTCCAATATTGTCACTTACATAAAATCTCAACCATACTGTACTTTCTATACCTTGGTTTAGTACAAAACAAATAAAAAGAGAAAGAAGTCTCTCCCTTTGTCTGCTCCTGAACAAACTCTCCCAAACGTCATTTCCCCCACTCCTCACAAAAGTTGTGGGCATATAAAGTTCAGTCAATTTGTATCTGAGTAGCTGTAAGTCACCTGGGGGCTCTGTTTTGTTCTGGCAATCCCTGTGATCCCAGAAACTTACTGTTGTGACACTGCTTGCATCCGACGAAGTGGGTATTAGCCCACGAAAGCTCATGCTTCAAAACTTTATAGTTAGTCTTTAAGGTGCCACAAGATTTTGTTTCCTCTGCTATTCCAGACTAACACGGCTACCTCTCTGTTGTGACACCGGGATCATAGCAATGCTGTTGACTCAGCGATAATGCCGTGTAGTGTTTACATGACAAAGAGGGGCAAAGCAACGTATTCCGGACCGCGCTCCCCCAGTAGCGATACAATGGGAGAGGGCAGGGGCGGCGGCGGCTGAGTGTCATTGACCTCCGGGTTAAACGACTGCAGTAGGCGGGTTTTGTTGTTAAATGGTTAGCACGCTGCTAATTGTCAGCGGGCTCCCAAGTCCCCTCCCTCTGCTCTAGGCACCGCTTGAAAGCCAAGGGGTGACAGTCACAGGGGGCTGCTCTGGGGCGTGGGGGTCAGTCCCGGGGGGGCTCTGCGGGGTGGGAGGTCTGGGGACTGCTCGGGGGGGTCTCGCCCCCCGGGCACACTGGCTGTGGCTCGGTGCAGCCCCCGCGCGGAGGGGGGTAGCGGGGTCTATCCCCTCCCCTGCCGGGCACCAAGCGCGCCCAAAGGCTCCCCTGCTCCCGGGGCAAGCCGGCTCCCACCGCAGCGGCCGGGGGCTCCCAGCCCGGCCCCTACCCGCCCCTCCGGGTCCTGCTCGCAGCCCGCCCTGCCGCGGCGGGGCCCGCGCTCGCCTGTCTCCGGGCCCCCTTCCCCCGCCCATGTGCCGCGGGCCCTGCCCGGCGCTCCGCTCAGGCTGCTCCGGCCATTGTGCCCCTGTCACACGGGAGCCGAACCGCCCGCGCGCCTCAGCCGGGCCCGGCCCAGCCGCCGCCTCCCCGGGACACGCTCGCGCCAGCCCGGCCACCGCTCACTCTGCGGCCGCTTCTGCAACAACCCCCGGGCGGCCACCGACCCGCCCCGCCGTGCAGCCGCTTCCCCCCGCGCACGACGAGCCCACCAGGCAGCGGTGCAATGGTCCGGAAAGCAGGCGCGAGCCAGAGCCGCCCCCCCCCCGGACAATACCCCCCCTCCCTTGACCCGGGGGGGGGGGGGCATTGTGCTGAGAAACGAACATTTACAAAACAAAACCCTAAAAAAAAAAAAAAAAAAAGCCCCAGCCGCGAGGGCCGGGGGCAGCGAGGCTCCTCCTCCTCCTCTCCAAAAAGGCCTGTTGGAAAACTGCACACAGCAGCGGCGGCAGCTCCGCCGCCTGCCTCCCTCTGCCCCGGAGAGCCGCGGCGGCGAAGGGCGAGAAGGGGCGATCGCAGCCCGAGCGGGGTGCGGGGGAAGGACGGGGGGGTGACAGCAGGCCCCGGCCCTTTGTGTTACCTGCCGTGGAACCAGTCCTTGCAGGCATCGCACTCGATCATGAAGCGGGTTACGTCGTAGGGCAGCCTGCAGATGCAATAGACGGGCACCGTCGCCATGTTAGCTGAGCTCCCTTCAAAACAACACCGGACTCCCAGGCAAGCGAGCAGGGCTGGCGGCGGCTCCTGCCGCTAGGTAGCTGGCGGCTTCTCCTTCCAAAGCGCAAGCGAAAAAATTGCAATGTCGAGAGACGGAGCGGGGGGGGGGGGGTGTGAAAAAAACCACCCCAGATAATGCAATTACAGCTCCTCAAGGGCGAGCTCGCAATGTCAGAAAAATAATAAAGGGCTTCCCAAACTTTGGCTGCATGGCTCCTCTCTGGCTCTGCGAGCTCCAGACGAACGGGGGCTTTTTGTGTGTGTGTGTGTGTGTTGGTAAATGATTATTATCCGAAATGTTTGGCGAAATGCATTATATTGCGTGCCCCCTGGTGACAGTATAGTACCGCGGCTTTTCATAAACACTCCGAAATGTAGCCCTTTCCTTGTAATGTCCTTACGTCAGCTTGCAACATTGTAATATTTCCTCCGATGGGGCTGGGGAGGGAGGCGGCAGAAGGGGGAGGCGAATCTGAAAACTCAACGAGCTTGGCACCGGGCAAAATATCAGCCTTGGGGGGAAGGCGGGGGCTGAGAGGGGAGGTGACCCACCTTGCTGAGCAAAACAAACGGGGCTGGGTGTAAAAACGGGGCCGAGTTAAAGGAGGGAGATTTAAAAGAAAGGAAGGGCGAGGGAGATGGGCTGCTTTGAATGGCAGGCTCGCAATCCTTCCGCACTGCGAGGGGGGAGACTTCAAAACGGGCCTTAAAAACAGAAATCAGGCTCCAGCTTCGGGGGGGACGGAGTCTCCCCCCCACCCCCAACACTCCCCCCCCCAAAACCAGTGACACCTGGCAGCAGGGCCGAATAAAGGAGTGGGGGCGGGGGGTAAATGAACCTGGCTGTTAAAATAAGTCAGAGCGCGGGAATGTCCAAAAAGGGACCTAAAAGTGGGCCAGCGACTCTGCTTTTAAAGGGGCAGAAATAAGGGCTTTTTAGAAAAGTGGTTTCGGTCTATGCAGCTGGCAGCGCAGGGCGGCCGGGGGCTGCGAAGAGACGGGGATCCAAACCAGGACCCCCCGCCCCCCTCCAGCGCTATACTCCATTGGGAAAGGATTCTGCACTGGGGAGGCGTCCGCGAGAGCAGCCTCCCCCCCGCGGGGGTCCAGGGAAACGCCTCTGGAGACACACGGCGTCCAGGCGACACTTTGGGGAACAGGCTCGTTTTGTTCGGCTTGTTTGCGGTGCCCATCGCCGGCAGCTCGTCCAAGGGGAAGAACAAAGCTTTCGGCGCGGACCACCTGGTCCCCTGCGTTCTGGGGCACCTCTCCTCCGCGCCCCTGTTTGCAAACGAGGAACATGAAACATGTCCCGTCTGATCAGCGTCTATTTGCACCGGATGTGACACTTGCACGGCGTGGTTCCCAATACTCCTTGTCCACTGAATTCCAGCGGCCCGTTCAAACTTTTGGAAAATGTCACTTGTCCCTTTTTTCTCGTGGTGATTCCCAGCTTTGGTCACTTGATTGATTCAAATGGTCAGAAACCTTCCCCCGGAGCTATTAACATATTCTCCAGCGCACGCAAAAGCAGCCGTTTGTAAAGTACACTTATAGCTGTTGCCAAACTTCCTGTACATGATGGGTGTGTACACCTCCCCCCCCCCCCCGCCTCTACACGTCATTTTAAGTGGAACATGTCTAATATAGGGTGTATGCATATACCCATAAACATAATTAAGTACAGCAGGTAGCTCTAAACCCAAAAACTTTATTTTGATGACAACCAATCTAGATTGAGAGATGGTTAAACTGTGAAGTAACATGATTTTAACTCAATCATTGATGCCTAAAGAAACAAGCTTTATAGAATTATTAGCAGGGGTCTAAGCAAGGTAGGGGAGGGATGCATGACAGAGGTATGTATTTTGAAGGGAAAACTTGTATTTGATGGAGGTATTTTGCAATATTTAATTTCCTTAAAAGCTACATCAGTCTACCTAAGCCAGTCCATCCACCCTTAAATTAGAAATGGAATGACTAAGTAACCCTTCAAAGATTAAAGTAAATGCACTGGCCCTATGAAGTGCCAATTCAGAGACTTAGGATATTGGGTACAGGTTGCTTAAAGGCAGCTCAGGAGTACAATACCATTCAGCCCAAACCTGCAATCATCATCCACTAAGAAAAGAGTCAGCAGCAGCAGCAGCAGTGTAAGAGTTTGAACTGATACTTCTCTCTGAAAGGTGAAAACCTCTTTTCCAGCAGCAGGAGTCCACCAGGTGGTAAAGAGGCAAGGATCATGGTAGCCTGTGTAATGGACAAGAGAGGGACTTCTTGGGGAACTGTTTTGTAGCCTTCCTCTGGCTTCACTTTGGAGTGCAGTAACTAATTTTAAAGCATTCACTAAGAAAGAGGCTTGTATTAGTTATTTACTGGGCACACTGGGCACACATTGATATGGGATTAATTATAATGGATTTAGTGTTTTGAAGGGTGCTCAGCTGACAGTCTTCTCTTCATCTCAGACCAAGGTCTATGTACCTCCATCCTGATTTGGAAGAGTCACCTTTAGATAGGTAGGGAGGGAGATTCTCATTTCCATATGGGCTTAGTTCTAGGCCTCTCCACTGGGATTACCAACAAGGTTAACGGTTGTACCAGTGGGACCTGTCCACCAAGACTGGCGTGAGACTGACAAGTAATTTTATGTAGGCCACTGACTGACAGCAGTGACTTTTAGTCCCTTCCAGGCTGGCTGCAGTGTTAGAAGTGAAAGTTTCTATCCCATAATCAATATCCTGAGCCATCCACTTCCCTTGGGATTGTTGGGTAATAGATGACCTTGCAACCGATTGTTAAATATTTTATGATGGCTTTCCTTTGTAAACAGTGTAGGCTTTCAAATTTTCCCCATAAGGTTGAGGTCAAAGTATTGCACTGTATTGTATGCACACCACAAACTCAGATTATTAACAATGCAGTCTACCAAGGTTAGTCTATAGGCCTGCATTTTCAAAAGTGGATCATGACTTTGGGACCCTCCAATTTTTTGGGTGCTAACTTGAGTCACCTTGAAGACAGTGATGAGTACCCACTCTCCAAGATATGGGTCCTTTTTAGGGTGTCTCAAGATGGGCACCCAAAATAACTAGTCACTTCTGGAAATTAAAAGAAGACAAAATCTATAGTGCCCCAGCCAGAAAAACAGGAGACCAGGTCAAGGGGGAAAGGTCTAGCAAAGCATTCAGCAATCTTGCCAAAATGTAATACAAGGGAATTCCCTCCACCACAAGCTAGTGGGGCTACAATGAATCATAGTAAGGGAAGTGGGGAAAAACAGAAGCAAATGATCTCACCTGGCTTTGGTCTCAAGATGGAATGTATATGTACTGACTGTTCTGCGGGTGCCATTTTGTTTTCCTTTGAACATGGAAACTGAATTTTTTACGGCCCTTCCAAAACAAAGTTTTCAATGTGCTGAGAAGCAGAGTAACAAAATCTGTGATCATTACCTGATAGGTATATTACAGATCCGGCATTTATCTGTCTGATGAGCCTCTCCCAGGCACTTCAGGCACGAGTCATGTGGGTCGCCCACGGGCATAGGCTTCCCACACGCAGTGCAGGGCTTAAAGCCTGGAGCCTTGGGTATAGGGTCGCCCAGACTCCAGGGGGGAGGATATCCTCCCCCTTACCTAAAGTTCTAACTATAAACTATATACAATAACTATAACAATGAACTATTATACTAAAACTAACTGTTATATACACTAGAAAAAGTACAAGAAATGCTAGGGAAGCAGAGAGCAGCAAGCTGCACTCCAAGGTTCCAATGACCGTCACGGGCGGTAAGAGGGAACTGAGGGGGGTGCCGGGTCGGCAGGGGTATATATGCAGCACCATAACGGCGCCACTCCAGGGGGCTCCCTAGCTGACCCGGCTAGTTGCTAGGGGGAAAATCTTCCGACGATCGTGCACGCAGCTCGTGCACACCTAATTGGAATGCATATGGGCAAGCACTCGAAGAAGAATGCAGGTATCTGATGGCATGCCAAGCAATAGTCCTCTTATTCTATGGGCCAGAACCTGCTACCATTGAAGGCAATTTCCTGTTGATTTTCATGGGAGTAGGACTGAGCCCAAAAAGTTTAAGGAGGCCGAAGAGTCCATCCCTACTGGGAGCGAAGTGGGTAGCTCTAGCATTTTAGCTAGGGGCCCTGTAGGGGGAAATGAAGCAGTACTCTCACAGTCCCAGAGAAGCTGGATATTTCCATTAATATGACTTTGTGTTAACGAAATCAACATTTACACTGGAGTCATTGGCTTTAGAGTTTGAAATGAATGGAGCAGTTCACATCTGTCAGAACTATCACTTCAGCCTGGTTGCCCAGTCAAGATGACAGCACTACATCAGTCACTTTCAGACATTTATCTGGACAATCTACGGCAAGAAAGTTAATTGTTTTTAAAATAAAACAATACATTTCCATTTTAAATGAGATCATATTTAGCCCTCATCTAATCTGGTATATATCACATGTTTAACCAGTATCTGATTAAAAGACAACTCTGTTCCAGTTTAATATCATCACAAAGGACGCAATGAATAATGTCTCCATGTGTATTGTTACATTTGAATTCGCTCCAGGAATGTGGAGTCTATTACTCTCTCTGTGTACTCATTTCAGAACATAGATAAAAAGGAAAGCTCAGCTGTTTGATGTAACCATGGGGATTACTTCAGTTCTTTAATTTCACTAGTGCTCAATGGCTGGGCTATAGATTTTAGTAATGTGGGTCTGAGGAAAGACTAGTAAAAAAGTGTTTTTAAGTGGAAAAAATAGTATCATGGAGGTAGTGATGTCCAGTGGGTAGAGCACTGGCCTGGAACTCAGGAGAGTGGGGTACTATTCCCAGCTCAGGCCCTGAGCTGCAGGGTGACCTTGGGCAGGTGTATCACGTGCCTCAGTTTCCCTATCTATAAAATGGGATAAATATTCTGCCCTCCTCCCTAAAACACTTTGAGTTCTACTGATGACAAGTGCCACATAAGATTTAGGTATTATTAATAAATCCCACTGTATACATCCTACCATAGAGCAACATTTATGACTTGCTCATAGGTCACAATAGATGATGTATAACACAAGATGTAGTCTAAATTCACAGTTCATATATTTCTTTATTCTATTCCTTAGGTTTGATTTCTGCATACAAAACAATTCCTATGCAGGCTCTGGGCACTCTTGACAAATAATTACACACACAATCCAACAAAGACACAAACAGCCGTAACAAACCAACTGCTTTCCTCTGCCCTAAAAGAGGCCACTCCACATGGCTCCCTCTTGTTTACACCAAAGAAGCACCAGCTCCAACACCTCCACTGATCTCAGCGATAGCAGTAGGAGAAAGAGAAAGAAGAGGTCTCAGGCAGGTGGATACCATGCTATTTAGAGTTTTATAGGAAAAAAATAAATCCTTAAACTCCCCCAAAAATCAACAAGCAGCCAGTGTAGATCACAGAGCACTGGAGTCACATGGTCACAGTGACAGGTTCTTATTTAACGAGAAAACCACCATATTCTGCCCCAGCTTCAGTTTCCAAATTGATTTAAAACATAGACACAACCAGCGATCATTGCAAAAGTCCAGTTTTAAAGTGGCAAAGGCCTGGATGATGGGAGTGTGGTCTGCAACCAAGAGGAAGGATCAGAAAATTTATGACCCATTCCAGATTGAATAAAGCCAACCTAGTCTCTGCTGCTATGATTATCTAAGAGCAGCTGGGAGTCTAACTATATCTACAAGCCACAAACTGACTGACACTGATCAGAGCTACACCCTCAGTCAGAGGGGCAGATATAATCATTTCCATATTCCCCAGATGCTTCTTCAGTCTAACAGCTTTCTCTGGCTGGGGGTCACATCCAAAGCAATCTCAGCCACACCTTAAAGCTCCCACCATAAACCAAGACACAGAATGATGCCCCCTCCAGGTTGGATGAAATGAAGAGCGGGGTTTTGTAAATGTACACAATGGACTGCAGTTACACTGTAAAATTGTAGGGGATGGGCCTTAAAAACAACCTCTCATGGCCAGGACATGTAAGGACATATTCAGGCAAAACATTCACCAACTCTACTGCAGCTTGGCATGAGAAAGTACTGGAGAAATGGGCTTTGAATCTGCACATGGAAAGCATGTGTATATTGACTGATACGTGTGCCTTCTGGAGTTCATTTTTGCATTTGTACAAACAGTATTTTCATTTTAAAAGACCAAACATTTCCCAGTTTGTGTGGCTGCACTCGCAACCATAGGAACTCATCACATTACTGTATGTTCTGTGCTTTGCACCAGCTCCCAAGTGCTTCAGGGACTGACAAACCCACGTGTTCTGGGAAAAACTGTATCCTTGCATCCCTACTATAGTTCTTTCTATAATTTCCACCAGCAGCTCCGGGCAAGCAGCCCTATTTCCAAAGCACTGTCTGAGGCTCCATTGCCAATACATTTCTATTGCTGCAACTGCGGGGCTGGGCCCTTTTAATATTGAGGGGACTCTGGCAGCAACAACAAAGATAAACTGTGATGTATTAGTTTAGTGTACCAGCCACATGATGGAAGATCCTCAGAGCTCTTTGCTAGGAATCCGAGCCACCCTTAGCCATGTGTACCCAACATCCTACAGTTTGCCAGGTCATCTAGTTGTTCTAATCCTGTCATTGGCATTTAGACCTACCAGCCACAGCCAGAGACTGCTCTCATTAACGGGGAAGGGTTCAGTTGTGACATCCTAACTGGTATACTGCAGACTGGAGCACGGAGTTCAACTACTTCTGGAGCAAAGGGCAAGTATTGAAAACTTAGCAGAAAAAAATCAGAATGTATGTTCAGGTAACATCCTCAGGGTGATTTGAGTCTCTGTGGGTGGATAATAGTAACCCAATGTGGCTCTTTGTCCCACATGTCAAGATCTTCAAGTCTGCTACTTTCTTTGAGCTCATGGACACGGATGCAATTTTCAAACATGCCAAAGGGATCCAGGAGCATCAATCGCATTTCCTAGGACTTGTTGTTTGGGCGCTTCTGAAAACCCTACACCTAGACTGCTGGCTCAAGCAGGAGAGTCTCATGCTCTTAGATCCAGGTTCAGTCCCCAGAGACAAGCACCAGCCACAGTTGTTGTTACTCAGATAAGAACTAGTAATCATTTGGGGAGTTTTCTGGGAGGGTTTTAAATGCCATTTTTGAAGAATTTTTCCTCTAGATGCCTGGTGTTTTCTCTCTGTTTGGGTATGTATATAGATCAGGGGTAGGCAATCTATGGCACACGCACCAAAGGCTGATTTTCAGTGGCACTCACACTGCCCAGCTCCTGGCCACCCGTCCAGGGGGCTCCGCATTTTAATTTAATTTTAAATGAAGCTTCTTAAACATTTTTAAAACCTTATTTTACTTTACATACAACAATAGTTTCGTTCTATATTATAGACTTATAGAAAGAGACCTTCTAAAAACATTAAAATGTATTACTGGCACACAAAACCTTAAATCAAAGTGAATAAATGAAAACTCAGCACATCACTTCTGAAAGGTAGCTGACACCCGATATAGATGTACTCTTATAATCTCTTATCCAGTTTGGGTTTTTGACACTAAAAAGAAACTTGATTTATCCTTTTTCTTCATCTGTGCCTGCTCTGTAAGAAAACTATGGGGAACAGAGAGGTAACCCTTAGCCTCAAGATCTTAAACAAAATTGGAATTAGCTGGTGGCAGGATACTTCTTTTCCGGTTTTCCCCTCTGAATAGCAGACACCAGATCCCCTGATTACAGTTGGCTTTTGAGTATTAGGCACCAGCTCTGGCACAACACTTCATGTTATGTTTGGTCTTTAAATACAGATTTGAGCAGTTCACAACAGAGCTGCAGAGATACTGGGGATGGAATAGCCTGTGTTCATCTCCTGGGATCATCAGGCTCCAAGACAGGGAGATGCACAGTATGGAAATAGATGGATGAATGAGATAACAGGAAATCAGGGAGACATTTGAGTTTAGAGCATCCCCACAGCATTAGGGTGACCAGATGTCCTGATTTTATAGGAACAGTCCCAATATTTGGGGCTTCTTCTTATATGGGCATCTATTATCCCCCACACTCTGTCCCAATTTTTCATATTTGCTGTCTGGTCACCCTACAGAGCATTAAGGAGATTGATTCAGGAAAGCACTTAGGTTTAGGCAGGTTGTAAGGGGTTCCACTCACCTCTATAGCACCCCCAGGTGTCAAGAACTGGCATTGCATGGGGCTTCACCTCTAGTACCCCACATTGACCACTTCTTTGGTACTGCAATGGCGTGTCTCTGTCTACATCTTCCATAGCCCAGTCCTCCAGCAAGGCCACCTTTTAAATTCAACCCCCTGCTGGGGTAACAAAAGTCCAGCTGGAAATCTAATTAAGCATCTAAGCAAACAGCTTTTCCACCCCTCTTGGGCTCTGCTGAAGTTCTGAGGGCTTTGCGCCTACTCCTGGGCCCCACAGAGCTCTCCTAGGTGCTGTAAGCTGAGCACTGCTTCCCAGGACTTTCTCCCTAGAGCCTCTTCTTCCCAGCAGGTTTCCCCACTGCCTCCCCTTCCCAGGGATGCTGTCAGGTTCTCCCAGGGACTTCCTTGCTTCTTCAGGCCCTACTTCATGGCTTCCCTCAGGAGCCTACGCGGCTGCCTGTAAGTTCTTTCCAGCCTGCCTTCCCCAGGCACTTCCCAGAGAGTGGAAGCTACCTTTGCTCCTCCCTCAGAGAGGGTACCCAGAAGAGAATTCTCCTCTCTCCCTATGCAGGCTGCTCTGACCCTTTTACACCTGGGATCATTAGCTGTAATTAAGTCACCAGATCAGGATCAGCTGGGGGATAACTGCTACCTCAAAGGCAAAGCTGTACCCATCTCCCCTTAAAGGGCCAGCCTGTGACACACATGCTTAACTGTCCAAGGGACTAAAGCACATACTGCGAAGCACCCTTCCTGAACAGGGATGCTCTCCTGAATAGGGCCTAAAACAGCAATCCAAGTGCCTCCCAAAAGAAACAAACCCCCTCCCTCCCCACCCCGGAACAGGCAGTTAAGATTTTAAAACATTATTCCTAAGCAAATAATATTTAAACCATAAACAGCAGCCTGGTTTAAAACCAGCTTTCACACACCAAACCAATTACTGTACACCTTTGAAAAATTAAAGTATCTGTTTTACAAACATAATTTGTACCAAGGTCTATTTTCATCAGTCCCTGTACATACCCTGTCACTTGCTTAGGCTCCTTCCTTAGGCCTTATGTCTCCACCCACCTGAAGAATATATCCAATCAAATACATGATAGGAGCTTGTAACGGGGTGACTGACATGCAGTCCCATATTCCCATTCAAGTTGTGTACACTCATTTCTTAAGGGGGAGGGAGAATATACCAAATCTGAACTTTGACCTCCATGTCAGGAATCATCAGAAGATCTCTAGTCTCTCTTATTAGACTCCAACTGTTCAGTTACATTTTTGAACAAAACCTTGGCCATTCAGTACATTTAGTACAATTCTTACGATCCTCTATTGTCCCTTTCTTTGGAGCACTTCCGGTGCTGTGCAGTGAGCAGGGGGGAGGGAAATAATATGGCTTCTGTTCAAGGGAAAGATGTTTTTTGGGAAGCTGGAGCACAGAAAGTTCTGAGGTGTTGGGCACATGGATTATAGTGAAGTGGAAAGAGGTGAAGGAAAGCCCAAGAAGTCACTGTTACACTCCCTCCCTGTGAGGGCAATGTTACCAGTTCTCTTTAATGTATTTGAGCCAGGACAACTGTCAATGGTAAGCAAGCCCACCAAAGACCCTGCGGCTAATGGCCTGCTCTCGGTTAATATTCCAATCTCTTTCTAGTGTGTGCCTTTTTGTCACTACACGTTTCTCTGTTTGGGGATATAGAGGTAGTGGCTTTCCAGTCAGAGCCGGTGCTAGGTGTAAGCAGACTAAGCAATTGCTAAGGGCCTTGAGCAACTGAGAGGGGCCCCCTATTCACGTTTTTAGTATCTGTTCGGGGGAGGGGAAGATATTCCAATGGGATAGCTCTGCCTCTGTGGCCAGTCTTTGAAGTTTTTTAAGAACAGGTTAGATGAGGGATCTCAATCTCAAATTATCACATGAGGACTAGTACATTGGCCCGAAGGCTGCACCACTGACACCTTTTCATACAAAGATACACCCACCCGCCACCGTGCTCCTGGCCCTGCCCCCACTCCACCCCTTCCATGAGGCCCCACCCCTGCTCCACCCCCCATTCCAACCCCCTTCCCCAAATCCCCACTCCAGCCCCACCTCTTTTCCACCTCCTCCCCATAGCGCCGTGTCTCTGCTCCTCCCCATCCCTTCTGGAAAGTCCTAAGCACCACCCAACAGCCGTTGGATGGTGGGAAGCACTTGGAGGTAGGCAGAGGAGCAGGGATGTGGCACGCCCAGAGGTGCAGAGCCAGGGGGTGAGGGCAGCTATGGCGGGTTACAGGAAACAATTTCCCCCGTGGGCCACATGTTTGAGACCCCTAGGTTAGACAAACATCGGTCGGGAACGGTCTAGGTACAGTTAATCCTGCCTCAGCACAGGTGTTTGGACTAGGTGATCTCTTGAGGTCTCTTCAATCCCTATATTCCTATGCAGAAAACCAGAGCACTTTCTTTCAACAAAGACTGTGGGCCCAAGCAAACTCCATCCTATATTTTTGAAGCAGTAGAAAACTCACTGGTGTGCCATCGTATTTACATCCAGGCAAATGGTCTGCTACTCCCCCCAACTCTTGGGTGCATAAATGCACAATTTAGATAAGTGCATGCACTGGTCAGCTTATAAACTATTTATGCCGCTTTATTTAATATTGAAAATGTTTAATGCATTGTTTGCACACCCCCAAGAACTTCTGTATTAAAAATTTTGAGAACTTGGTTACATCCTATACAACACATACCCTTAATATTCATTTATATGGCACCAACAGCGCACTCAACTCATTCTAGCCACATCAAACAACAAGATCCCTGCTGTCTCCTAAGTATTTATTTGTCTGGCAGTCTCCACAGGTAAAACTAACATCAATGGGGGTTTGCTGGAGTAAGGACAGGTCCTAATGGAAAATTTTATTATTTAAAGCCGTTTTCAGATCACCTGTTGCAGCTGACTACAGCACTGCTGGCCTTATGACGTCAGCCTGTTGAAATCTATCCGATTGATCTGGAGTATCAAATACATAATGAGAATCCCTTTCCTCCAATAACTCAGTCAATTTCTACTCCTGAAAAGCTGCAGGGTATTTACTATACAAAGAAAGAGGCTTATTTTCCAATTATTGAAACCCATGTGTTTTGTCGAAATAGGAGCATTTCTTTTGTGCTGCGTGTGTATGAACTCTAGTGCTGATGAAAGAGGCTGGCTTGGCAGCCCGAGAGAATGAAGGACTTTGTTATGATATGGCACAGGCAATAGCAGAACAAGCTTCCTCACGTCACCCAGCCAGCATATCTCGATTTTGGGCTATGGAGGCCAGTTCCAAAGGCACAAGAGCAGTCAAACCTCCCTGCCCTCGGTGCCGAAGCTGCTCTCAAAGTTGCCAGTGGCTGACAACTGGGGTTGTGTATTTAAAGTATATATTTATTAGTTGAAAAGACAGTTCCCTTTTCTGTAACTGGTGTTCGAGGTGTGTTGTTCATGACTATTCCACAATAGGTGTGCGTGCTCACCATGTACACCGGTGCTGGAAGTTTTTCTCCTAGCTGTACCCATAGGGGAGCGCCCCTAGTGACTCCTGCAGTGGCACCTCCATGGCATGATATAAGGGGCGCTGCGTGCTCCCCCCATCCTCAGTTCCTTCTTGCCTGAAAACTCTGACAGAAGGAAGGAGGGCGGGTTGTGGAATAGACATGAGCAACACATCTCAGAGAACACCAGTTAAGGAAAAGGTAACTGTCTTTTCTTCTTCGACTGATCGCTCATGTGTATTCCACAGTAGGCGATTCCAAGCTATATCAGTTGGAGGTGGGTAGGAGTTCATAATCTCTCAGGACAGAGCACAGCCCTGCTGAACCCGGCGTCATCCCTGGTCTGGGAGATGCATAATGTGAATGTGTGAACTCAAGACCATGTGGCAGCTCTACAAATGTCCTGAATGGGGACATGGGCCAAAAAGGCAGCCGAGGAGGCCTGTGCGCTAGTCGAGTGTGTCCTCACAATTGATGGCAGGGGGGATTCCCGCCAGGTACGGATGCACGAGGTGATCCAGTTGGAGAGCCACTGAGTGGAGATTGGCTGTAACTGGGCACAGACTCACCCCTGCGGTGCCTCCCGTCAGTCATCCTAAGAATTAGCTCTTTTGACCGGAGAGCCAGGACCAATGCATTGGAGACAAGTTCCATTTTCGGGGGCCTGCCTCGCATCGGGACCCCATGGAGCACGTTTCCCGGGGAGGACCACCATTGTAGGGAGGTGATCATTAGTTTGGGCACCGTGAGGACCTTGTCCATCCTGTCTCTGACCTGCGAGCCAACCAGAGCTGGAAGGGCCTCATCCTGAGTCTGGCGTGGTGGACCACATAGGTGCACACCGACATGTGGCCCAGGAGCTGGAGACACGCTCTGGCTATCGTCACTGGAAACCTTGTGACTGTGTCAATGAGCCTTTTCAGGGTCTTGAACCTGTCTGGTGGGAGGAGGCTCTGGCTGGCATGGCATCCAGGACCACCCCAATGAACTCTATGCACTGTACCGGGACTAACGTGGACATGGTGTCGTTCACCAAAAGGCCCAAAGTGTCCACGTGATCCCGCACCTGGGAGCTGCCCTTGACCAGTCAGTCACCCAGCTAGGGGAAGATCCGGACTCCACGACATCTGAGGTTGGCCACCAGCACAGACATGCACTTTGTGAATACCCTGGGGGCAGTGGACAGGCCAAACAGGAGGACGATAAATTGGCAGTGTTCCTGGCCAACTGTGAAACGGCGGAAGCGTCTGTACCCTTCAAATATATGAAGGTGGAAATACGCGACCTGCAAATCGAGGGTGGAGTATCAGTCCCCGGGATCCAGGGAGGGGATGATGGAGGCCAGGGAGAGCATGTGGAACTTGAGTTTTACCATGTACTGGTTCAGGCCTCACAGTTTCGGGATGGGCCTGAACCCCCCTTTGGCCTTCGGCATAAGAAAATAGCAGGACTAGTACCCCTTGCGTTTGAACTTCCCTGACACCGCTTCCTCTGCTCCTAGGCCCAAGAGCCGCCCCACCGCCTGCTCGAGCAGAGCCTCATGAGAGGGGTCCCCTAGGTGGGGCAGGGCAGAGGGTGGTTGGGCAGAGTGGAGGTAAACTGTAGAGTGTTACCCCGGGAGATGGCATTGAGGATCCATCGGTCCGAGGTCAGACGTGACCATTCCGGGAGGAAAGCACACAACCAGTTGGACAAGGGAAGCTTTATTGCGGATGGATCCCTGATGTGAACTGGGTAGGTTGCCCCCGGCGTCCCATCAAAACTGCCGATTTCCCATGTGTTCGCTCTTGGAGGACCCAGGCTGGGGAGCAGGCCGAGACTGCCTCTGAGGGAGTAACTGGAAACTCAAGAGGTCGCATCCGGAGCCTGGCATGGCACACCACATATGTATACACTGCCAAGTGACCTAGTATGTGTAAGCAAACCCTGGCCATGGTAAGGAGAACAGTCCTCAGGCGTACCCTCAAAACAGGCGCTTGCCCGTCTGCTTACTGTGGATCAAGCCCACCTCCCCATACCAGTAATGGAATCTGTCCACGTCTCTCCTTCCTCCATACTGCACATTTGGCACAGCAGAGAGGTTAGGCTGAAGGTGGAGCTGTGGGCAGAGTTGTGGCTGGGAGTGGGGTGGGGCTTGGCTGGGGACAGAGCAGGGGGTGGAATGGAGCTGGGGGCAGAGCTGGTCTAGAGACAGAATGGGATGCTTCTTCCCCACTCTCTGTGGGGGCTGGCCTAGGCCCCACTGCACACACCCCAGAATGTTGCTAGGTGCCCGCCTAGAAGGGAGCACCCCCAGTTTGCAGACAACTGATCTCTGGACGGTTTCCAGCTGCAAATTTCACTGAAAGCAAAAAAAAATACTAACTGCTCAGATGGAAAAATGACAATAGGACAGTAATTGCTGTAGGCCACACCAGGGTGTTACGTGCTCTTGATCTGGAGGGAAGGGGACCTGCTCAATGGAGGCCCCCATAATTTACACAAGGGGTCATCACAGAGTTAAGCTCACGTGGAAGGTATAACCATGTGGAGTTCCTTCTTTCCCATCTTTTAGGCCTGGCCTCTTTACAACCTATTTCCAGGCTGTGTTACTATTAACTGACTGAAGTAATTGTCATCAAGTGGGAAACAGTCAGTCATACATACCATAAGCAATCACTGGCAATCATGAGAATCACATCCACAAAAGCACAGTTCCTGTGCTCCACCTTTCCCAAGCAATGTGAAGTGTTCACATACCCCAATTGCCACAAACAGTCTCAAAGTGGGTAGTTGTGTCATTTCAGAACAACTGCATCATGCCACTCATATAACAAACTCAATGTCCCCCCCCATGCTTGGGAAATGCTCCTAAGAGCAGCTACAGTTGCGGTGGAACGAAGCATTTGTCTGAGTGATCCCTTTTCCACAATAGTTTCTTCTTCACAGAGATTCTCTCTGTCGGCATTAACGCCAATAACGCCTCCTTGTAAAACAATCCAGTTGTGCTAAGCAGCCCTCTTCAGGCTCTGCAAGCAAATGTAAGATCTAAAGGACCGTTTTTCAACATTCACTTTCCTTTGAAAATTAAAACCTAAGTCTCAACATTCCAGCATATCCCTTTCCCGACCTCATGCATCACCTCTTTTGGTAAATACCCATCAAACTGGGGTTCTATCTTCTATAGCAACAGCCAGCCCAGACAAAAAACATAACATCTGGGAGTCCAGATTAGCAGATACAATAACCCCCTAGGGAAAACATAATGCCCCCCTCCCCCCCGCACACAACCGTGAGTGAACTCACACGCAGCAAGGAAAGCTACAGTATTCTCTCACACAACAACAGCCAGTGAAATACAGTTAGGGTTGCCACCTACACAGAAGTGGAAACAGCACAAACCAGGGACCTCCCTCAGAATTAATCTGCTAGGTGAAGGAGAGAGAAATCCGTTCTCCTCCTTCATCGCCTTTCCAGCAATGATCTCACATGATCTGCTGCATGGCACATAGCAATGGCATCCCCTAGCCACATCTACAGTTATTCATGAGCCTGGTGAACAATGACCTAAATACAGGAGAGCGTAAATGCAGTTGGAAAAACAGAATGAGCCTGCTAGTACCGAACAAACATCCAGGAGAATGATGCAGGTAGAAACCATCAATTATGTGCACAAGGAAAGGAGAATTGAGAGGAGAAAGACACTTCTCCTCAATGACCCTCTGTTGCTACTGTTGTCTATCCTGGAACCACAAGGATAGAATCTGCCTATTCCACCGATCATGAGCTCAGTAGCTGCTGAAACTGCAGAAGTGATAAAGAAGGAAACCTCTCCTGAGATGTTCCAGAGCAGGAACTAGTGAGGAAGCTGCTGGACCCAACCTCCGTTTCTGGAAAGCAAACCATAATCCAAAAGGTTGTTTTCCAGAATCTTATGTTTCCAGTGAGAATCTGCTCCACTTCCAGATTGCACTGCCCTCAATAGCACACAGGTGGATTTCTTCTGGCATGTGCTTTGTCTGAGGGCTACCTCAACGTGCGAGTCTCCACTCCCGTTTGGCCACTAAGGATCTCTCTGCACCGCAGAGATGGCCATGGCAGAGAACCGTTCAGGAAAATGCTTTTTAAAAAATGATTCCCATTAAAATGCTTCTGCAATCAGCATGGACAGAGTGGAATTTGTCTAAAGCCATTTATATAAACAGCATTTTAAACCATTAGCAAACTGCATTTCCTAACACAGCAGTCCCCGGGCTTCATTTTTGCTAAAAGCACACTGCAATTAGAGCTTCCTGGCTCTTCCCTTCAGGAACGTTAGCAGGGAGATCACAGTTGAAGAACTGAAGCTGTTTTTCTATGCTTCGCTTTGTTATTTTTCACCTCTCTTTGTAAAATCCAACCACTTGGGACAGCTCACATGGAGTAGACGGGATGTGTCGATTTTCCGGGAAGTTAATCGACAGCCATGGTCTTCTGCTGGAACCGCACAGATGACGATCCGGGTTTACCGGTAGATCCATACATCTGTTTATTTGTTAGGTGACAGCAGGCCAGACTCATTCAGATCACAACCTTCTCTGCCACCCAGAAACATAAGGCACCATGAGGATGACCTATTCAGGAAAGCACTTCCCGTAGCTCTGAAACGTGTTTGCGTTGCCTCGCCAGAACTTGTCAGGATTTTCAGAAAGCTGGAAGAGCAAGATGGTTTTGTTACTTAAACAGTCTTTGCAGAGGAACAAATCCAAGTGGAGGGTGCAGAGAAGGGAAACATCACAAACACGAGCTGGCAACCTTAGTGACATTCTTGCCTTATGCAAAGAGGCCTAGTAGTGAATGGCCATAAAAATTAAACTACCCTCTCAGCCATGGAGATACTTGTCAGGATCAGGACCGAGCTGCATTGGACGGGCCGTGGCAGGGATGTCTTCGCTGCCACTGTCCATGCTGTACCTGGTCTTTGGATAAATAGACAACTTCTGTTTCCAGTGCTGTTGCTCCGGTGTCTTTCATGCCCACCCTGTTCCCATATACACTATTCTCTGGGAATATAATGCAATAGAGCAAGGGGAAGAATCACAAGATGCGGTTTGCCATGTCCATGAAAATTGCCAGATAGCAACACTAGGCTCAGAGGTAAAAGGAGAAAGTAAATGGAGAAGCTCCATTCCCACTAAACTATTCATTTTTCCAGGGGAGCCAGCTGGTAACAACCATGCTGTCCTAGCTCTACTAGAGCGCCCAGTAACAGCCAAGGGCAGAACTATAAAGGCTGCCTAATGGCACTCTGAAAGTGAAACCAGAAGGAAATCTGTTTCCTTCCTGTCTGCATTCGCTTGTGAAACAACCCAACCAAGTAAGGCAGCAATGCAACTCCAGTAACCAATCTTTCCAGGACCTCCTTGGGTCTCAGAGAAGTACTTCAGCCTGGGTCAGCAATTCATTATCTAATGCAATAACCAATATGGCCAGCTCCAAGTGTTTAAAAAACACAAGTCAGGGCTACCAAAAATGAGATTGGCGAAAGTGCTACATTTTGAGCCTTGCGTTTTCTTGTTTCCCCCATTGGTTTTGGATCTTTTCCGGTTCACATTTTCAAGCTTTTCTCTGCAGCCATGAGGACTAGAAACTGGGTTTTTGTGATAAAAAGGAACATTTTTACATAACAACTTGACTGTAGGAACTGGGGCTTTAAACAGCAAAATATCACAAGAATCCTGATGGAACTGGAGTAAGTGCCGTTTCATAGATCTTATCAGTAACTGTCTCCCCCAAACAGGCCTGAAGTGACAAATCTAGCTAGCTCAGTAAAAAGCTGAGCTAGACTTAATCCAATGGCTAAATTACAAGAAACAAATCAGAACTTCCCCAGCATGTCAGATGGGTTGTTCTGAAGGTGAACTCAAATGGGACCAGGATCCTTTTAAGTTCCTTGTAGCTTGCAGCTTAACAAGGGGGGAGGTGGCTGAAAGAGGATGGGAGTCAGCCTCTGCCATTAATGTAATTAGTATTGATTTAACCCCCTCCTGTTTTATTAGGGGTTCCTGTGAAGTAATGAGAGGCTCCTTCACTACAAAGCAAAGGAAGCCAGAAGCTCACTTTGAAGAGGTTTCAAAGTGTTGGAAGTTCCACTATTATACCGTGTTTGTTTTCCTCTTTGCTGAGTGCACAGACCTTACATACAGGGTTGTTAAATGAATACTGGTTTTTACACCAAAGCAAAACAACACACAGTCAAAAAACAATGTCCCCACACACACACACACACACCCACCCACACCCCTCCCTCCACACCCACTGAAATCAGTATTTACAGGAACAGGCTATAGGGATATACCTAAAAGATACTGCTGGGGGGAGGGGGGGGAATCCTGGCTCCAATGCAATCAATGGCAAATCTCCCACTGATTGATGCCTGTGGAATCAGGATTTCACCCTGATGCACAAGGTAAACCTGCGAAGGACACTGATCTGTTGGAAAACTAGGTTTGTGCTCCCCCTTTCCCCCCACTGCACCATGCTTAGTCAAGTGGTCTGAATAGGGGAGTAGGAACCAGGTACTTCTGTCTAGCTCTATTTCAGACACTGAGGTGAGGCAACTTATCCAAGGTCACCCAGCAGGTCATTTGCAGCATGAGGCACTGAATGCAGGCCTCCCGAGTCCCCTTTCCGGGCCCTATTCACTGGATCAGGCTGCCTGTCCTGACACTCTTACTTTGGAATAAGGTGTTTGTCCACTTTCCCAAATCAAGAAAAGTCACCCCTAGCAACAGACACGCTTAGTGGGAGCAGGATCGCCTACTATGCACAACCTGTTGAAGGTGGCACCATTTTACAAATGTATTTAGACAGCCATAGTTGCGTCCCTTCCATTTTAGAGGAGATCTGGAGTAAGAGGCATAAGAACATAACAAGAACAATAGTGAGTCAGACCAAAGGTCCATCCAGCCCAGTATCTTGTCTTCCGACAGTGGCCAATGCCGGGTGCCCCAGAGGGAATGAACAGAACAGGAAATCATCAAGTGATTCATCCCGTTGCCCATAATCAGCTTCTGGCAAACAGAGGCTAGGGACGGCAAGGCAGACGTTGATGGCATTTATTTAGTACCATAAAGAGTCAGATTTTTTTAATAAGATAGCCATACAATGACATCATTAAGGGTTGCCAGTTTAATATGTCCTTGCTTTTCTACAGGTTATTCGCTGACCTTTGCTTAACCGTTGTGTTATTCTTTCACCACTCCTGGGTTGGGCTGCAAAATCCAACATGTACAATAAGCATCAAGCCCAAAACAATTTCTGATCTTGCTGGTTACCATCCTGTAGTATTTATCTTCAGAATCATGCACCTTTGCTCGTCCCTTACTCTTTTCCTTATCGGGGCAATTGAAATCTCCAGTGAACTGGCATTAGAGAGTTTTGTTTTGAAGTCTCCTTTATCTGCAGATTTCCGTTAACAACAAAAATGCTTAGCTCTTGTGTGGTGACACACAAGACACATCCATCCAATGTGTCATCTCCGTTTGCCATAGAGAGGTTGCTTCCACCCTCTCCACTCATTGCAAATTCTCTTCCCGTGAAGTAGTCAGAAATAATTTATTTCTTTGCAGAAAGCAGGGATTTAAACTTAAAAAGCAATAAAGGGTGCCTCTGTTCAGTGAAAAGTGGCAACTGAAGCATAGTAGTGAAATCTACGGACATGCACTTATTCCTTCTGCTCCCGACACCCAACCTAAGCTAGGCTGTCACACTACTGTCAGCATGGGAAGCAGTTCCTCTGCACCAGTCATCTCTCTCAGTAACTTCAGACATCCCCTCTCCTCTTGTGCCAAACTTCAGTCCATTCATCCCATCATCCCTCTAGTTCCTGGACAATCAGGCGGCCCAAGTCCTGTTCTAGCAGCATCTCACTACTGTACTTCTCATTCACTGTAATTTGTCAGAGGTCTTCCATGAAGCACAAGTTAGTAAAGCTTGATCCTTTTGTTCCTTTCCAGTTTAAGCTCCATTTTCACTGCCACAATGTTTCAGAGTTAGCTAGACACACCTGTGTGCAACGTGGATGGAGAGCAGGGCAATCTATCCACCCAAAGAGGTTTTACTGTTGTGTTTTCAGCTTGGGGGAGCAAACTGCTTCACTGCTAGGTTTCAGTTAAACTCAGCAAGAAAGTGACATCTCCACAGTCATTAAACAAGAATGTTTCTTCCTATGAGGTTCTTAAGATCAAAACAAAGATGCTCCTATTTCAGGCCAACAAGGCAGCAAAGAGGGAAGTGGGTTATGTGGACTCCGTGAGCAGAATGGTTCCTTGCTGATGGGAACAGAAGGCTGCCTCTGGTAGGAAAATTCTCTTTCTCTTTCCCTTCTGCCTCATTAAACTCTCCTTTCCACTTTTTTCTTTAACTTCCTTTCCAGCTGTCGCACCTTCTGCAACTATCCATCGCCACACTGATTTAATAAGGATTTAATCCTCAGAACAGATTAAGAAGCATCATGTATCAGATAAGGTGAACACACAAAAAGTGTGGGGGAAGGCGGGGACACAGAAACCTTTAGGGAGCAACACTGCATCCGGAGAGAAGAGCAACACACACAATAAAAAAGCTGAGAAAAAGAATTAAGCAAACAATGACCAGTGAGCACATCAAAGGGACCAGGCAGATTTAACCAATATCGTTTAGACTCAGAGGAACCATCTTTTAAGGATGTATAGTGCACATTTAATGCAAAAAGCTCTTCCTTTCTCTAATTATTAATTTGCATTATAGTAGCACCTAGAGGCCACAGCCACGACTGGAGTCCCATTACACTAGGTGCTGTACAAAAACACAGAATAAGGCAGTCCTTGTCACAAACTGACAATCTACCTGCACACGACAGACAAAGGGCAGAAGAGAGAGACAGGCACCAAGAGGGAAAGAGGCTTGCGCGAGGTCAGTGACAGAGTCTGGAACAGAATCCAGGGCCTCACTGAAATCAATAGCAAAACACGCCTTGACTTCAATAGTGCCAGGATTTCACTATTGGGCTCCTGATTCCCAGTCCAAGGACCGGTTCACTACACCTGCTCCTCTCCATCTTCCATCAGTGAAGCAATGGCAGTGGAGCTCAAGGGTTCTGTTGCAGCAAACATATCATGAAGTACTATCAACTCCTCTGACCCCAGGAGCTGGTGTTTAGCTGATGCCTTAGTAACCATAATCCTTAAGTGTCACTAGCCGTGGAAGAACTTGCATACAATTTTCTTACCGTACTTATCAAGGCGGCGGCTATATGGATATACATACAGGTATTTGTGAAAACAGAGCCCATCACTAGAACAGCAAGGCTTCCCTGCTTCTTCCACACCCCCAAAAGTCTATCACCCACAGCACACGTACACAGGGCCGGATTAAGACCTTTAGAGGCCCTAAGCACTGAAAAGATTATGTTGCTCCCCCCTCCATGTAATTCAAAATAAAAACAATAATGTACCCTAAAATAAAATTTTATTTTTCAAAATGACACAAAACTTACATGTGTGCTGAAATTAAAATAGCTTCTTTCTAGATTTTCTGATTGCAAAATTCTGGATAAGTTCATCGAAGCTGACTCAGCGAAGCATGTCCGCTTCCATACACAATAGGGAAAGTGAATCAAGTCTGTCCTGACACATTGTTGTTCTCTGAGGGTTTTTTATTCGTTTCAGCTGAGAAAAAGAGCATTCTGCAGAGCAGTTAGTAATCATCAATGTTAGAAAAATACGTAGTGTGATCTCTACATTTGGAAATACACACTGATCTTCATGATACAATGTTGAAAGACAGAATACAATATGACTGAATTTCACTTTTCCTGTTTCATTAAACTTCGCGCGCATATAACAGTGGAACTGCCATACTTCACCACAAAGATTCATATTCAAGTCAACAGGGTATGAGTCAACTAGCTTTTGGGAATCTTGTGAATATTGTTCATCAGATAAATCCACATCATTTAGAAAATAAAATCTACTTGATACTTCTTTGTACACTTCACCTCTCCTCTTCATATGAGCTTCAAGTGTATTAATTATAGTGTAGTAAGTAGATAAGCAAAATTTGTCTCTAGGATTCAATGCTATTTCTGTTGCACTGCTATCATTTGCTTGTTTTTTCCTGATTCGCTTGCGGGACTGGGCTTCTTTGTAGTTAGTATCAGGCAAGATAGCTTTTGATAAGTCTTCAAATCTTTCGAAATCATTCCTCAATGTGTGTAAGTGGTCTGCTAATGATTGACAGCAGTCTGCACATTTTTTCAAATCCAATTCTTTTTCTTGGAGAGCTTTACTTGTGTGGTAAAAGTGTTGTAAAATTTCATTCCACATGGTCAACATGAATACAAACCCTAGTTCTTGCATCTTGTTTGCAATGATTTCTGCCTCTAGTATAGTTTCTCCCTTTTGTGATTAGTCTTCAGCTATACTTTCTGATGCATCCACAATCTTTGAGTAGGAATCCAGAATTGCACTTGTTGTCACTACATGTGCCTCCCAGCGAGTATTAGAAAGAGATTTCAATGCATGATCATTGCCCAAATATGTTAAGATTACTTTGATGCTTTTTTGGAAATATCAAATATCAATTTTTTTCCAAAAAAAATCTTTCTTTCTTTTTTGGTGCCCCCTGCTTTGCTGGTGCCCTAAGCACATGCTTAGTCTGCCTATTGGGTAATCCAGCCCTGCACGTACATATTAAATACTAAAATACACCCATGAGAGTCTTCTTTACTATGACTTGGGAAAACAAACAAACCCTGCCCACCAGGGAAAGTAAGTTCTATAGCCAAGGGCTCTCTGCCAACAGAATTCTAGGAATAGTTGCAGAGTGCTATCTGATGAACTGATAACTGACCATTCCCCAAGCTGTTCTCTGAGCTAGCGCTACAACAACCCTATATCCACTTTTATTATAATGGGGCAGGGGCAGTAGTACAATATAGCTAAGGTTGAGACAAGCTAATATCTTCCTATGTATTTTAAACACAGCTATCAGCAGTGAGAAAAAAAACAGGATTTTCGTTAATACCCTAGTGCAGGGTTCTCCAAACTACGGCCCATGGGCCGGATCCGACCCACGGCTTCGATTTGTCCGGCCCCCCAGCTGAGCAGGCACATGGAGAAGCTCCCCTCCCCCAAGCTGCTGCCAGTGGCTCCATGTGCGGAGCGTGAGTGCCACCGCAGCAGCAGGCAGAGGAGCAAAGTGTGTGTGTGGGGGGGGCCCTGCGGCATTGGCATGGCCAGAGCAAAGGGGACGTGGGGTGGGCTGCAGCATAGCTGGAGGAGCAGGGGGAGGGGAAGATCACGGCTGCAGCCAGAGGAGTAAAGGGGGCTGTCAGCAGTGTGGCTGGAGGAACAAGGGGGGAGGGCCCACAGCAGCTGCCGGAGGAGCAAGAGGGAGGGCAGCAGTGTGGCAGAGAAGCGGGGTGGTGGGGGCATGGTAGTGGCTGGAGGACCAAAAGGTTAAATTTTAACTACAGCACTGAATCAACCAGTCCCAACCAACAGTGGGAACCTGGAGCTTCTCTTACCAAAGTACAGCCAAACTTTTGAATGTGTGTACTTGTATGATACAATAATAATAATAATAATAATAATGTGAAATGATTTTTAATGTATTGACAAATATTTTGTGTGATTTCACCATACCTGCATTGATTATACAGCTACTTTTATACCTGATTTAGAATTTAATGCAACATTGACACAGTAGTGTTCTTTTTTAATAATTTTGCATATATTTGCATATATTTAATTTTTTCACAGTTGCTTTGGCCCACAAAGCCCTTTCAAAAGTCTAATATGGCCCTGGTCTCATAACACATGGAGACCCCTGTCCTAGTGCTTAGACTGGGAGTCAGGAGGAGTAGAGACTACTCCCAGCTCTGCCACTCACTCACTGCATCATGTGTCAAGTCACTTAGCCTCTCTGTCCCTGAATTTTGCTATCTCCAAAATGGAAATAATAAAGCGTGCCCTTCTAGGTACAGTACTGAAGAAGCTCTATGGATGAAAACTGCTATAATATACAAGTGGTAGGTATCAGTATTATCGTTCCAGAATCAGCTCTCTCCACAGATTTGTGACCCCTTCAAACTCACCCATTTAAGCCTCTGAGCCCTTCAGTACACAACACAGTGTACTGAAGGCCCTAATCTGCCCTATTGTCAGTAATTATCCACCTGACTCATGAAACATTGGCTAGAACAGTGCATCAACCGGAACTCGGACAGCTCGTTATTAGAAAGTTAACACCACAGTTAAAAGTGATTAGCAACTAATTCTACAAACAAAGAACAAACAGGCAGAGGGGCAGCTAAGGCAACAAAGTTCATTCCAGTCAGCTCATTTAAGGACCCCTGTTGCTTTATTGCTTCTGACAGGCAGGTTTGACATGCTAGCAGTAGTGTTGTTGTAGCCATGGTGATCCCAGGATATTAGGATCAATTTCTGTTGGTGAACAAGACAAAGTGACTTGAAGAAGAGCTCTCTGTAGCTCCAAAGCTTCTCTTTCACCCACAGCTGTTCTAATAACAGGTATTACCTCACCCACCTTTTCTCATTTTACATGTTAGTTACTTGAAAAATAGAGTTGTTAGGGCTCTGACTTTATTGAAAAAATAAAATCAAAGGTGTGTTTTAAAAATGGAGTTAGCTACATGAACATACGATCTGTAGTTTCTTCCTCAATTTTACCATTGAAGTCAACCCCAGGCAGGAATTACAGGGTTCACCTCAACCAGCTCTTTCAAGGTAGAATCTACCTGTTCCTTGTCTCTAGTAGGATTGTGCATTGTGAGAGTTAACTCAGGGCAGTTCTCTCTCTGTATAAATCTCGGTGTATAAATCACTTTTGTGCAGGGAAGACAGCCTAGAACTCTCTCATTTTGGCTCCCTCTCTGAAGGGGGGTAATGATGTCTTAGTTGCCCATAAAAACAAGGTGGATTACACAGAGCACACACACCTTAAAGAATAACATCTATTCCTGCTTTTGGACAGGGACAGTCTTGGTCTTCCTAATCTCACCACTCACAGGGAGAAGAAAGAAAAACTCCAGCCTGACCGCACACCCCACAAGCCCAACCATTGTCCATGGACACATTCCCATTGGTTTTTTTCTGCTCTGATGGGACTTGACTGCTTACTCACCAAATACAGCCACACATGGCAAGGAGCTGGCTTCAGCCCCTTCACTCTGAGATATGGGGTGGCCTATATTTATGGCTAAGATACCACATCTTTACCCAGGGTGCAGTATTCTGGTTGCAGCACTAACTAGTCTGCATACGGACTGCCAGCAGAAATAAGGAGGGACAAGGGAGAAGGGAAGATTGCCAGTAAAATCCAATGGTCAGTAGCCTGAATACTTGATCTCAGAGCAGAGCTGCTGGGAAGAGTTGTTTGCAGTAGTACAGATGCAGCACAACAGGGCTGATACAGTTCCAGATCTTATATAGACACAGTCTAGACTATGGAAATAGCTAAAAGTTTTAAAATGTCAGCTAAGTGCTTTAATTAACAATCTTAAAAACATCACTAAGGCTTTGTCCGCACTAGCACTTCAGCTGGCAACATTTGTGTATCAGGGGAGTGAAAAAAACCCACATCTCAGACTAACAAGTTTCACCGACAGAAGTACCGGTGTGGACAGCCCCGTGTTGGTGGGAGATGCTCTCCTGTTGACTTAGCTACCACCAGTTGGGGATGGCTTAATTATGCCTGGTAGGAAAGCGCTCTCCTACTGGTATAGAACCGGTACATGGGAGACCTTACAGCGGTGCAAGTGCAGCAATACAAGTGTGTGTGTGTAAGATGGGTGAGGTCAACTCTAAAACTGGGAAAATACTTCCTTTCTCTCACCTCACAAGTGTTGTCTATTCAGACTGTGAACTCAAGGCAGGGCCTGTCACCTACAATGTGTATTGAGCTCTCTATCAGGGCCTTTAGGCACTCATCTAAGACAATAAAACAATAGATGTTTTGGACCGAAGGAGCAGCCCCTAAGGCCTTGGTTACACTGGCACTTTATAGCGCTATAAAGCCTCCAGGAGCGCTATAACTCTCTACCCATCCACACTGGCAAGGCATGGATTGCGCTATAAACCCAGTTATACCACTCCTGGTAATCCTCCCTTCCTTGAGGAATAACAGCTATCGCGTATTCCCTGTAGTGTGTTATGGCAAGTGTAAACAGTCATTACGCTATAAGTGATCTCTGGCACACCTCCGAGCCATTTAAGGCAATTGATGACTCTTCGCTTTGTTTTGAAAACGGCAGGAGGAAAACAGAAGTACCTTTTCAGAGTTTCTCTCTTAACTCCGCAGATAAGCACGGCAAATGTTTACAAAGGGAGCTGTGTGACAGAGAAACTATTAAAGCAGGCTCTAATTTCAAAGGAAACCACTGACAAGACTTTCAGTCGTACACTCTCTCCGTCTGCATACACACTACACGTTTCCCTTCACCTCTCCCCCCCCCCGTTTGAAAAGCACGTTGCACCCAGCTGAATGCTGGGATAGCTGCCCATAATGCACCACTCCCTGTGCCGCTGCAAGTGCCACAAATGTGGCCATGCCAGGACATGCTATAGCGCTATACCTATTGCTGTATATGGGTACAGCTATAACCAAAAGCGCTATAATCCTGTAAGTATAACCATGGCCATAGGGTTTGTCTATGCTAGAAAGTTATAGTGGTATAAGCTAAGGTGTCCATTTATGGTTATACCAGTGTAGATGTTCTTACTCCAGAATTAGGGTGCTTTTTTGGGTTAGTCTATGTTGCTTTGGCCAGGGGGTTAAGCTAAACCAAGAGGAGCCTCTCACTCTGGAATATGGGTATCTGAACAGGGAGTTATAGTGGTATAACTCTATGATGTAACTGGAAACATTTCCCGTGTAGGCAAGCCCTAAACAAGCACCTGGTGAATATCTGGGGTATTGCTTTCACCCTAACATTGGATTGGCAGTGGCTGCTGCTCATCATGAGCCTCTCCTTAAGGCAAAAACCACAGCTAGTGAGGCATCCTAAAGGTCAAGGAACCCACATCTGTTCTGAGGACTGAGAGTCGGGATTATGTTTCCCAGAGAAGCCACATGGAATTTGATTTTCCTTGGTTATTTGTTCAATTTACAGAGAACCAAAACAGGGCACAGGGCACCATTTCTTTTCGGAATAAAAGCTTCTCCTTGGAAAGATTCTAGCACCTTAGCTTCTGAAATTCTTTTCAATTGTTGCCAATACAAAAATACTGCAGTTTCTGAAGTAAGCACAGCAATAATTATTTTGCTTCTCAATTTGTTATTTACTGCATTTTTAATTCTCTCTGCCCGCAGCGCCTTGAATTGGAGGCCGTGGTGACTAACTTATGAGAAAATATATCTCCCCTCTCAAATTTCAGACCAATTATATTTTTGTAGTTGCTCTCAAGAGTTAACGTGAACATTTGCAACTTACTAAGCAAGTCATGAAAGCTGCGTTTTTCAACAAGATGAATAGGACTGAGCATTGTTCTCATCAAGGGCGACATCCTCCTACATAAGGATAATGACAAAATGCTTTGCATCCTATCTCTTTCTTGTAGGAGCTCATGTCATCACTAACAACAAGTTTATTTGTGCACAGGAAACCTTATTCACAATATGTTTAATTAAAGGTCTATATGACAATAAAAAAGGCATACATTATTTTATACTAAAAGAATAAAGATTTTTATTAAGCATTGTAAGTTGCATTCAATAGCCTTCAAATACACCACACCACAATCCATCTACAACCAATCAAACCCAACAGTAGTTCATTCTTGCACAATCCATGAGTTGGGGCAGAACTCCCTTCAACTTACATTAAGATACCTACTTAGCTCTTGCGGGCAGGGAATGGGGAATTACACCTCATTTCTGATCACTAATGTGTGATGAAGAGCATCAGGAGAATTATATGAAAACGAATATAAAGAAATGATTCTGATTTTGAAGTACATTAAGTTTGGAAACACTAACGAAAACATCAAAATGATACAGGTATATTTGCTTATACTAAATTCTTGATGGGAAAGTTCTCAAGAACAAGCCATTTGTTTCCTGCTACAGAAGGGGGTATTTTTTGAAGATCAAAGCTTTTTTTGTTTTTTTTGTTTTTCACAGAATTTCATATTTGCTAATATGAAGGCATAAAACAGCAACAGAGAACAATAATGCATACAGCAATGAGTACACCAGGGTAACGTTGATATTCAAAAAACGGCTAGATAATTTTTTTTTTTAAGTTTTAGAATAAATGCAACAGAGGTCAATAATCACAAAATTTTAAGGTTAGAGCAAGATCAGTCAATGACTAAACATAGTTAACATCTTTTATAGGACTATTACTGATTATTAGCTTTTTGTTTTGCAAATGGGCACAGTACTTGTAAGAATGGAAGAAAGGACAATAACATGCATAATATTAACTACACACTTTAAAAATCATGAACCATGCAGAAGTTTAGCTCAAATAGTAGTACTAATGGTCTACGTCTGATTCAAAACCACATAGTTCATTGATCACGGATGCATGGTATTAGTCACAAAAAGTTTCAGAACACATTGTGTTTATTTTGAAAGGTCATTTGTATCTTCTATGATTTCAAGTTTTTCTCCATTTAACTTCCTTGTAAAGTATGTATGATGTATATTTAAAATCAGCAGAACTGCAATATTACTCTATAATTTTTAGTTTCGATAGTTTGCACATTTTAACACAAAAAAACCACATCAACAGTGATGAAATTTAAGAAAGAAAAACTGTGGTTGTGCCTTTTTTCCCCCATAATCATGAAATCAAAGCCTTAAAGAAAGCTTTATTGTGACACAGTAATGCAAAATCAAATATAATGGCATACATATGGTGCCAAGTACTAAAAATTATATTTTAAGCTATATATACTTAAAGACTGCCAAAATTTGTTTTCCTTATAGTTCAAGAAACAAAACTACAAGCTTTTGTCATAACCAGTTTAAACTTTATGTATACTTCATTTTAAGTGCGGGAGTCAAATGCTCTTCATTCTCTTTCTTTTTTTGTTTTATTGTAGCATTTTGACTACAACTGGTTAAAACTAAAAATGTGTTGTTTAAATCTCTGACATCAAAGAGGGATCCGAATTTCCAAAGTCCTCATTTTTCTCTTACGGAAAGGAAAAAATGTACGTAACTGTAGGCTCTCTTTCTTTCCAGATATTCCTAATCCTGACCCTTCCCAACATCCTTCACCCTCTATAAAAAATAAGTTTACTCTTCTTTTTTTAAGACAGCAGCCTCAAGAGTATCATCTTTATGGCAAACACTGTCTGCATTTAGTGCATTTAAGTGAGGATTTGTATTGCACATTTTAGAGTCATTACTCAAGGCACTTTCAGACTGGTTGGAACCCCTGACGTCTCCTGTATTCCCATTCATCTGGGAAGCTGGCTTCTCCTCATTCACTACTCCATTTTCAGCCAGGGATCCATCTGAAGACACAAGTGAGGATTTAGAGTCCTCTGATTTTGACTTAAGTTCTTTGGCCACTTCTTCTGCTGAAGCAGCATAAGGAGGTTTGCCCTATTTTAAAAAAAGAGAATACATTATTAAAGAAGCTACCATTGTATATTTGTAACTGATTATCTTGACACCACTTCCGACAGTGTGCTGTAGGACACAGACAGATGTATTACATGTTAACTTGACCTATTCCAAACGTGATCTACTGTTGTAACAAGAGTTGGCACGCCATACTAAATTCCCAGATTAGCATGGATTTAAAGACTGAATACATCAATCTACAGACATGGAAAATTTACCTCACTGTGGAAGGGGTACACAAGGTCAAACAAAGAATCTACTGCCAATTTCACCTTTGGGGAATAACAGAGACAATATATCTGGTCTTCCCCTGGCTTATGCAGTGGAAGAAACCAACTTTTTTTTTTTTTTTAATTAACCAGTTACAGAATTGGCTTTTTATGACCAAGAGCCAAAAATGGCAGAGCTGGTCACCATAATTACAGTGACCATAATTCAAAGAATTTCAGTCCTTAAAGGAAAATTTATGTGAACACCTTTTAGCTCATCCCAGTTTTCTGACATGCCCGTGGGAAGCTGCACTTCGCACGAGGTGAAATAATGACACTGTTTAGACGGTATAATTAAGTAAACAAGAGTCAGGAAATGCCAAAATTAAGATTCAACACACAACATTAACTCTGTGTCCTCATTCACACCCAATGTAGTCTAATGATATGATCACATACTACTTCTCAAATACAATATAAACATTTTTATCAAAGGTACGAGTAGTGTCATGTAATACCATGTACTGTGCATATGTAAGAGAGAGCCCATGAAAGTGACTTTTATATAAAATGCACAATGAATATTCAGAAAACATACTACAGATGAAATAAAGAGATAAATCTTATACTAAAAATGTAGACTTACAGGGCTTGAGAATTAAAACTACATTTAACTTTTGATTAGCTGCAATAATAAATCATACAATTCCAAAACACACAACAATAAAACTTTGTTGTTTTTTAATTTAGATTGCTAAGTGACAACTTATCACACTGTTACAAACACAAAACACTTAAGGCTTGTCTACAGGAACATGCTCCAGCTTGTGTCAAGATGGAGCGTAAATCTACCCCGCAGTAGCTTGCCAGGCACGAAGTGTCCATGCGGCCTCTGCTAAAGCACACTAGCTGCTCTCCCCAGTGTCCTCATATACAGGAGTAGATTAAAGCAAAAAAGCAAAGAAATTAATACATTAAGGATATGGTGTAAATCTTACACAGTCCCCAATTTCACAACAACAATCTTAACTGTAACCATGGGAAATATTAGTTCAGGTATTTATGAATTGCTGGGGTTTATTTGTTTTGGTAAAATATTCAAATTGCTGTCACTTAGTATTAGTGTTGCATAGGTGGCTTGCTAGGAAAGTGTACAATATCAATACAAAGTGAAATTATGTATGTTATGTAGACTTGCATTTGAGGCTGATCAATAGTGTGTCACCAATGGTCACATTATTTTTAGGTGTCTATTCAGGTTGTTTTCTGTTGTGTTGATATTTTGAAACTACTAAGAAAGCACAGCATTTGTTTCGAGTCAGAGTTTAGGGTGTTATCCTGTGACAAAATATATATTTTTTTATGCAACTTGTCCTCTCCACTCCTGCTGAGTAGCACCTTATTTCACAAGTCATCTCAATGAAAACACTGAAACTCTGTGAGGGGTAAGATGCTACTTATTGTGGGTACTTGCTCTCCTTTGTGCTGACTGGCTGTTTGCTCCAACCTTCCCCCTCCTCTCTCAGGGCTTCTCTACACTACCTGCCAAATCGGCGGGCAGCGATCAACCCAGTGGGGGTCAATTTATTATGTCTAGAATAGACATGATATATCGACCTCTGAGCACTCTTCTGTCGACTCTGGTACTCCACCAGACGGAAAAGCGCAAGCGAAGTCAATCAGAGAGTGTTAGCTGTCGACTTACTGCAGGGAAGATGCTGTAGTAAGTAGATTTAAGTACTTTGGCTTCATTACACTATTCAAGTAGCTGAAGTTGAGTATTTTAGATCAACCTTGCATGATAGTGTAGACAAGCCTTCTAGTGTAGTCAGTCTTCACATCTCAGCTTCACTGCACACCTGCTCCTCTTACCCTCTGCTCCCCTGCCCTGTTCCTATCCCCCTTTTTTCTTTTTCTTTTCATTTAGCTGAATCCTTCCTAACTATATCTACCCCTCGAAAAATAACTAGAACTAACATGACATTTGCAGCCATCACATTGTTCATTCATGCTTGTGTGTTCCACCTTTCCCCCTCCTTGTGTCTGTCTTGTCTATTTAGACTGTAAAGTTTTTTGGGGCGGGGACCACCTACTACAGTATTTGTGTGGTGCCTAGCACAATGCGGCCCCATTTTTGGTTGACCCTTACACACTACCACAATAAATATGATTAATTATAAGGAAGGGTATCAAAATCTGGCCCTATATCTGCAGTGGAAGATTTACAACATTCATTTCCTTACGATATCCATTTCCTTGCTTTTAAGTGCTGTCTGATACCCAAAGACTGAAATACCATGGAGACTGGTCTACCCTCTCCATCTCAAAGGTATTCCCTGTGAAAGAGACTTATGACACTAGTAAACTTGGACTGCTGTGCACATACTATATTGGTTCTATGGGTAAACAGAGGCCCTCTGTTTCCAGGCCTGTAAATTCAGTACAGAATTCCAGCAGAATACTTTACATTGGGGTGCTGGGAATGAGAATTAAAGCTTTAGAAATACAGAAATTAACATCAGATATCACACACACACACAGAAATTTAGATCAATTTCCGCAGACGCTGACAAGGAAGATAGGATGCAATAACTACAAAGAAGGAAATAGAATAAGCTTGAATTTTTACATCTAGAAAACATTCACTTTTACTTGAAATTAAGAGTTCCACGGGAAATTAAGAGTTCCCTCATCTCTCACAAGAGAGTACTCCTCTAGCTGTCAGCACCCCATCCCACCAACTCCTATCTGTTACTATCCATGTGACAATGCAGAGCCACATGATACATTTATCGTACTTTTGTCCACATCGTTTACTATCTGCCCACTAATCCATCTCCCTGGGACTCATTTAACTTGCAAAAGTGCTGAGCAGCTGGAATAAAAGACTGAGCAAAACTAGGGGAAATGTGAAGCTGAAACAAATTGGCATTATATGTGTAACACCAATTTGCTTCAGTTATATGGTTTCAAAGAACCATAGAAAAGGTAGAAGCTATGATTTATGCACTCTGTACCATTATTAAAAGATGGGAATGTGTAATCACATGGGACAGAGGTTGTTCCATAATCTCCTGTTAATATTTACAGTGAGTACTCTAGAGGTAGAATCCTAGCATTATCTTTTGGTTTGTTGTATTTTTTTATTTTATTTTTTTTTAAAGAAACTGGGGGACCAGAATGAAAGTGAACAAAAACTGGGGGAGTTGGGCGTGGGGAATATAAAATACCCATTTGTTTCAACTTCATATTTTTCCTTAGTGTTTGCTCACAGATTTCAGTTAAGATCCCATAGCTCTCCCCTTCAGCTGCTCAGGATTATCCACATGGGACCCATATTCTTCAGAGCAGGGTACATTTTTCTCCTCTAATCAGATAACCAACGCTTGCTTCTGAATGAGATGGAACAATACTGGGAGAACTGTCATCACTGTCCATATGGCTTATTGTTTCAGTGACCAGTATATACCATGGTAGCTACACAAAGCACTCTATCCTGCCCTTCTCCCAAGGGCTGTCATCACCAACTCCTGCTGACCTAGGAAGCCTGTGACCACACTAGCCTGTAAACCAGAGTTATGGAAGTAAATCACACCACTTTATTACCTGAATTGCTCCCTGGTTTTTATAACCTCTCCCATAGTACCTTCCACCTCTTCCAAATGTTCTTATCACTGGAGTGGAAATAACTCCTCTAGGACGCCTATGTGTATTAAAGAAAAACAAACAACAAATGCATTTAAACTTTGTTTAAAAATACCTTAAACTAAATAGTAAAAAGGGTTTTTTTGCTAATGGCATCTAATTATTATAGAAAAGTTTCACTCCCTCCCCATCCCAAGAAACAACCTGATTAATCATTCAGTGTTTTAAGGTTTTTACTACTTGTGAGAGTGTAAAGTCTATGATTTGTGTTTCTAAAATCTTGTTTTCCTAGCAATAAAATGGCTATTTCACAATTTTACTTCAAAACAAGCAATGGAGAAGTACTTTCAAACTCTGTAAATTCTTTAAATTCTTATCTAGTTATTCTTAAAATTCCTTTAAAATACATATCAAATTTTCTACCAGTGGCTAGCATATATACTAAAACCCTGGCAAAAGACAGCCATTCTGAACTATTTATTTATATTCATAAAACCATTCTTTCCACTGAATAATACTTCCCACTCACAATGTGCAAATACCATTCAACAACGCAAAGCTACTGCAATATAAAAGCTGGTCAGTGATTTAAGTGTTTATAAAGGGAAGGAGTGGCTTGAACCATGCCTAGTCGGGGCAGACACTGTACAAGCTCATCAACACAGTTCTGCTGTACTCTCTTAATTATGACTTATACTTTTGGGACATTCACACCAAATCATATAGCAGGGTTTCAAGTTATATAAATGAGGATTAGATGAGATCCACACAGATTTTAAGAATCAGAGAGGTAGCCGTGTTAGTCTGGAATAGCAGAGGTAACAAAGAGTCCTGTGGCACCTTAAAGACTAACTAAAGTATTGAACTAAATACTAAATAAATAAATTGAGTTCAATACTATAGTTAGTCTTTAAGGTGCCACAGGACACTTTGTTACCTCTACAGATTTTAATTTGCCCTTCATTACAAATTTTGAACCTAGGTTTGAATCTAGGGTGACCAGACAGCAAATGTGAAAAATCGGGACGGGGTGAGGGGTAAAAGGAGCCTATATAAGAAAAAGACACAAAAATCAGGACTGTTCCTATAAAATCAGGACATCTGGTCATCCTCTTTCCAGTAGTGGAAGATCCACCTACATCCCAAATGTATGTTTTACAGTAAAGTAAGCAATTACATTTAAAAAAACCCTTAATGTGCTCTACCCTGATGTCAGGAACTTTTTTTCTTCCACTTATAAATTAACTTTCATTTTCAGTATTGGAATCTAACAGCAACAGGCTGCTCCTGACTTTACTCCACATATGTATACCAAAACTAATGGGCCAGAGCCTTAGGCCTGGCCCAGAACAGGAATGAGAAATAGGACAGCCAGGTTAGGTCCACAGGACCAACTTAGAATCAAGGAACTATAGGGTTAGAAGGGACCATAAGGATCATCTTGTCTAGCCCCATTCCAAGATGCAGCCCCCTGCCAAGATGCAGCATTGTTGGGTCTAAGACAGATGGCTTTCCACGCCTCCTTTAGAAAACCTCCAACAAAGGAGCTTCCACTACCTCCCTAGTAGGTTAGAGCAGTCTCAAGGCTGTTCTATGCTGTGCTGGCTGCACCAGCCCCCCACTGAGCCATTCCAGCAACTGGTGATTTCTGCAGCTCACCATCCATGCCTCCTTTTCCGCATAGGTGGCTCTACACAACCTGAGGATTCCCTTATACAAGGAGAGAGACTCCAAGTAGCTGATTTTACTAGTTTTAAGGTTGGTTTGCACTGCAAGAGTGGGACAAAGCAGTCAAAGGAGGAGCCAAGTTCCAGTCCAATGTTTCCACTTATTCCACTCTTACAATTTGTTGTCATCTTTGCTGTGTTATGTCTAATTTGGATTGAATCACCTCAAGTGCCAACCTGGCTCTCTAGGCACACCCACAATGCAATAATAAGTAATAAATAATGGAATTAGAAGGAAACCAAAAGAGGAAATGAATACTTTACACATCTGACCATTCTTATTTTAATCTGGAATGCACTTTTAAATCGATTTACAAAGAGAACAAGACAGACCCATCCCATGTACTAATTATATTTAGGATAAAGTGACTGTGCCCTCTAGATAGTTAAAAAATAGGTTTTTGCAATTCAGATTTCACATCTCACTGGATACTGGTGGATCAAAGTTAATGTAAGTGAGTTGGACATACTTAACGGTATGGAGAAGACTGAAAATCAGTGAATTGTGTATGGAAGCCATCTGAAAATTAAGTTGCATGGAATCAAGAGAGAACAATGAAGGTAAGCTTGGACTTGATCTGCCCTCTGTTAAGAGGGAGAAAGTGAGCTAGATTAAGTGACAAAGCATGAACAATGGTGTCCCTGTCTACAGTTTTCATTGCAGAGTAACTTTTTCTCTTTGGTAACAAATCAAGTCCACAGATGAAGTCCTCAATCATTCACACACCTGTTTCGAGAGGACTCTGACACAAGGATGTATTTCCTGTCAGCCCCTTTTGTGGACTGCCCCTTTTTGGGGGGAATGGCATTTTTTCCCCTCTGAATGATCCATTTTTAGTAGCTCCAGATACGGAGAGGTGAGCTTCCATTATGATTTGGCTGGAGGAGAGCAGGTCTGATATTGCAAATAATTCTGGCTTTTGGAGGTGGTAACAAGTCTCCCAAAATAAACTTCCTACCCAAACATAACATCTTTAGTCCATCTTCTCTCTGGCAAGCTACTACCAGAGAGTGTCTCTACATCTCTTTTCCATCTAGGTATTGCTGGAAATGATTACATCCTTGCAACAATTCGACTGCTCCCCCAGACATAGTGAGATCCCTATTAAGGATGTTTAGCATCCTGATTATAGGTGTCTGGGTGCCAGTGATTGCGCATTTGCTTCTTCTAGTCCCCAGAATATGGAAGGGCTCCTCTCCAATGCAACTGAGTGAAGTGAATTACTTAGATGAGCAGATGCACAGTGGGCATGTGAGGATGCCTTCAGAGAGCTAATGGGAATGCACTAGCCACTACATATCATATCATATAATTATATGCACAGTTATTCTGATCTTAGACCCCTCCCCCTTGACTGTGTCAATATACCTCACCAGAACTAGTCCACAAGCAGTGTTGTAATCAGAAGTACTATATTTAGTTTACATTGGGATAATGAACTCATTCTATGGCTAGGGCCAGATTCCCCTTTTAATTAATGCCCATACTAGCCAAGAAACTCCCAGGGAACCATTTACAATGGACGAGATAAGCCTGGAATGTAAGATGTGGGAAAAGGTAAATTGTACATGGACAGTGCATGATTAGAGGATGGTGTACAGGAATTGGTTCCTACAACGCACCCAAACCAATACCAAAACACATGATGCAGTGTATAGTAAATGCAACATAATGTATAAATGTGTATAAAGGAAGAGGTTTTCTGTTTAACTTTGCATGTGTAGTATGCTCTCTACCAGGGGTGGGCAAACTATGGCCCATGGGCTGGATCAGGCCCGTCAAGGCTTTGGACCCAGCCCATGGATTTGCCACTCCCGTGGTGCTGTGGCCCTGCTCTGCTCTGGGAAGCCGCAGACACCATGTGGCCCTGCCGCCGCTGTGGGAGAGGGAGCAGAGGGCTCTGCGTGCTGTTCTTACCTCCCCCGAAGCTCCCATTGGCTGGGAACAGGGAACTGCAACCATGGGAGCTTCAGGGGAGGTATCAAAGGCATGCGGAGCCCTCTGCTCCCCCTCCCCCAGGCCGGAAGGGATGAACAGTATTGTATACTACACTGACCGCTTTCTGGAGCGAAGCAAAGCGGCGTTGGGCTGGGGCAGGCAGGCAGGTTGGGAGCCTGCCCTGGTCCCGCTGCTCCACACCCCAAACCCCTCCTGCACTCCAACCCCCTGCCCTGAGCCCTCTGCCACACCCCTCCCTGCACCATTGCCCTGAGCCCCCTCCCCACACTGTGCACCCCAACCCTCTTCCCTGAGCCCCCTCGTACACCCTGCACCCCCTTTGTGCCCCAATCCCCTGCCCTGAGCCCTTCCTGCACACCGCACCGCCTCCCACACCCCGCACTCCCTCCCGCATCCCAACCTCCTGCCCCAGCCCTACAGTCATTGCCCTTCAAGCAATTTCCACACCCCAATGTGGCACTCCGGCCAAAAAGTTTGCCCACCCCTGACCTATACCTACCCGCTGTGCTTGAGTCTGATCAACTCAGTATTGCTTTGCTTCATGACAAATAAAAATACCTAAATGATAAAATCTGGAGTCAAATGGCATTTTTGGGAAGCCAAGTGGAAAGAAGTCTCAGAGGAAATCTCAACATATAGTGGTGCCATGACCTGGATGACACTTGTCTGGAACAGGTAAAGTAACTCAGCAACAAGACTGAAATAAACTCCAAATCCATATCTGGAGTAGATTAAGTAGATATCCCTTACCGTAAAGGTCACTACCTAACAGTAAGGAAAATGGCATAATAAAAGAGTTTTAATATTAAGTATGAAATTAAGTCAATGTGTTCTAAAAATATGTGTAATATGTAAAAAATACATGCTATACAAAATAAAAGCAGCCTTATGTGATACGGAGCAAGAAAACTTGCTCTCATCACCACAAAAAAAGGTATATATTTAATGCAGAAAAGGTAACACCAGAAAATGCAGGGTAAAAAAATTAACAAGGGTCCAATAACAAAGATAAATGTAAAAGCACTTCAATCCACACAATGTTTTTCTTCCTCAAATACTGCTGCAAGGCAATGTAAGGTCTGAAAGGCCCCAAATATGTAGGGCTGTTTGCACCTTGGGGACACTCACACGGGAAGGATCTTACAGACCAAATTGCCAGTATCTGGATTCACTCTGGGGGAATGGGCTTCAAATTGCACAGTATGATTGAAATGCTGAGATTTTGGTAAAATAAAAACTGCTTATGCTGGTAACAAGTATTGTGTAACAGCTGAAATGGACCAGGGAATGTTATTTTAATTGGACTATGTTCTGGTTCACATCTACATTTCCTGTGGTAATAAAAGGAAAAAAATGTACCAGTATTTTATAATGTAATTAAAATAAAAGCAAAGTTAAAATTATAAAAGAAAGTTTTAAAGGCAGAGCAAGCTTATAACGTAAAATTTCACCTTGAAAGACTATACTATAAAAGGGAATTTGTACTCCCTGGCTCATACTTTAGTACAGGGGTCTCCAAACTACGGCCCGCGGGCCGGATGCGGCCCGCGAGGCCCTCTCATCCGGCCCGCGGCAGGGGTCGGGAACCAGCCACGGGGCCGGGACGCGCCGCGTGCTCCGCTGCCGCCGCCAGCCGCAGGGCCGGGACGCGCCGCGTGCTCCGCTGCCGCCGCCGGCCAGGGACGGCTCAGAGCTGGGGCCGGGACGCGCCGCACCGCCACCCAGTTACAGGCGGCGAAACAAGGAGCCACCCACTGCCAGGCGGCGAAACGGTCTGTGGGGAGAGACCGGGTTGAGCGGGTCAGTTGGGGGGGGGGGGGGGGAAGAGACCGGGTTGAGCGGGTCAGTTGGGGGGGGGGGGGGAAGAGACCGGGTTGAGCAGGTCAGTTGGGGGGGGGGGGGGAAGAGACCGGGTTGAGCGGGTCAGTTGGGGGGGGTTGGAGGGGAGAGACCTGGCTGGGTCAGTTGGGGGTTGGAGGAAAGGAGGTTTTGGGGGGAGAGACCTGGCTGGGTGGGTCAGTTGGGGGGGGGGGGTTGGAGGAAAGGAGGTTTTGGGGGGAGAGACCTGGCTGGGTGGGTCAGTTGGGGGGGGGTTGGAGGAAAGGAGGTTTGGGGGGGAGAGACCTGGCTGGGTGGGTCAGTTGGGGGTTGGAGGAAAGGAGGTTTGGGGGAGAGAGACCTGGCTGGGTGGGTCATTTGGGGGGGGGGGTTGGAGGAAAGGAGGTTTTGGGGGGAGAGACCTAGCTGGGTGGGTCAGTTGGGGGGTTGATGTGTAGTGTTCATGTGTAGTGAACAGGTGTTCATGTGTAGTGTTCATGTGTAGTGAACAGGTGTTCATGTGTAGTGTATCAATGTGTTATTAAATAATAACTGAATAAAATAATATTAAATAAATAATTAAAAACAACATCCATGTTTTGATTCTTTTTTATTTGGACCTCGAGTGTGTTGTCGGCCCCCGAACTGCTATTTGATAGTTAATGCGGCCCTCGGGCTGAAAAGTTTGGAGACCCCTGCTTTAGTATTAATGATAGTCCAAATAATTACAACTACTCTGGTCTTAATATGTTGCTAAGTAATAAACATACAAAAAACAGGAATATAATGCAAATAAAACAAATACTAATATAAAGAAGAAAAGCAAAAACAGTGGAATATACATGAGTAATCGGACATGGATGAGGCCTTCTTTTTTGGGAGACAGGATTAGGGAGGTAAATGGATCAGCAGGCTGGAAACAGAGTATCTGTACTAACTATTCTCCTGGGGGAATTCTGTGCCACTGCGCATGCACAGAATGTATGTCCCGCGGCAGATTTTTTTGCTTCCTGACAGAAAAGTGACTTTTTGACAGGGACGCAAAGGGAAGCCACAAAAGCAGTCATGTGACCCTCCCCCAGCAGTATATTTCGGGTGTCTGGGGCAGACGGCAGAGAGGTAAATCACTGTGGGGCAGGACCGGAAAAGAGACAGCTGGTGGCCCCTAGCCTGCGCTGGGCTCAGCTGCTAGTCTCATCTAGGGTGGGGAGGACGGGACTTCTTTTTCCCCTGTATGGCATCCTGGGCTGTGTCAGACCCACCCCCAAATTTCTCCTCCAGCTGCAGGAATCTCTGCAAACTCACACACACACATACCCTGTTCCTGTACCCCTCACTCCTTAGCTGCCAGGAGAGGGATCGCTGTACTGGGAGCTGCTCCTCCAGCTGCCCAACCCCTGTGCATCCAGACCCCCTCATATCCAGACCCTCCCGCCGAGCTTCACCTCCTCCCCCCGCAATGGGCCACATCCCCCATGCACCTGGACCACCCCAACGAGCCACTCACACCCAGAGCCAATCCCCACCATCTGGACCCCCACACCTAGACCTCCCTGCAAAGCTCTATACCCCCCACACCCAGGTCATCCCCCCCACGCTGAGCCCCAACCACCTTGGACCCCTATTACTGTTGCACCCAGAACCCCCCCCCCCAATAAGCCTCTGTGCATCCAGATCCCCCCCCCCCTGCATCCAGATCTCCCACTGAGACACCTGCACCCAGATTGCCCCACACAGAACACTCGCAACCCACAACACCTGGATCCCGCACACTAAGTCCCTCCACACTTGGATCCTGCCTTGCTGAGTCTCCCTCCTGGCACGGAGGGGCAGGGCCCTGGGGTGTTCCTGGAGCCAGCCCAGTCCTTGCGCTGTGAAAGTGTTGGGTGCAGCCTCACTGCTGAATCCATGTCCTGTGCTGAGAGCTGCACAGGGATCTCCCACTTCTGTGCAGCCAGTGGCCTGTGCTCCCCAATGCCATGCTGGAGCCTCCACATTTATTTGACAAATAAAATTTGCAGAATTTTAAAATATTGTGTGCAGAATTTTTATTTTTTTGGCACAGTATGTACAGACATACAGGTAAATGGGTCAATAAATGATGAGACAGAAAAAGCCTCTACTAGCCAAAAGGGGGAACACCCAGGGAAACGATTACAATGGACAAGATAAGCCTGGAATGTAAGGTAAGGTAAAAAGTAAGTAGTGTGTGGCCAGAGCATGGTGTACAGGAATTAGTTCCTACAAAGTAAGACAGCCAATCTGAAAACGTGATGCGGTTCATAATAAATGTAATGTGTGAATGTATATAAAGGAAGAGGCTCTCTGTGCAACTTTGGATGTGTGGTACGCTCTAAGCTTGAGTCTGGTTAGCTCAGCATCACTGCTGCATGTCACATAAAAATACCTGAAGTGTCAAAACCTGGTGTTGTACGGAGTTCTTGGGAAGCCATGTGGAAAGAGGTGTTGGAGGGAGTCCCAATTACTGAGAGATAAATTTGTATCTACATACTGTCCTCCTTTCAAAGCTCAACTCCCACGGAAGCCCATGCGATTGTTTGTACAAAGAAGTAGCGTAGAACACTTCTTTACGTATAACTCCCTTTAGTACTGCTATTATTTCTGCCCTTCATTTTTCTTCCTTCCTTCCCTATCCTCTTTTCTGTTTGCCTCCCTCTTGCCTGTCCCTGTTTCTCTTCTGCTCTTCCCCTCTGCATTTCCCTCCCTGCAGCAACTTCCAGTTCTTTCTCTACCTATTCAAGGGCTTCACTTCCAACCAGTTCCCTATTCTCACCAATAAAATGATCAGCAATGAAATAGTCAATGATGACATTAAAAAGTATAGCTCAACTAAATTAATGCAGGAAGGGGAAATCATGCCTCCCAGACTCATTGTTTCTGTCCTACCTGCAGACCCAGGAAGACATGGCTGAATTTACATTCACTTCACATTTGAGGGGCTACCTTCAAAACCTACGTGGCTATAAAAAAAAATTTTTTTTAAATGAAAGCTTAGATTTTGCATGATCTAATAATGTTATGCAAGCCAGAAACACATCAAATGAGGTCAGATGTGGCCTACATGCTAGGTGTTTGATATTGTTTGTAAATGATGGGGAAGAGTGAGGAAGAGGTTACTATATAGGAAATATATTAATACACCTATTTTACTCTGCTCCTTTGAAGCTATACCCAATTGCAAGTAATTATAGACACAAAATATATTAACTTCCTGTTAACTTTTGGCCTATAAAGTGTTTGTGCCATGCCTAGTACAATGGAGTTGAAATCCTAACTAAGTTTGCTAAATGCAGCTATAACACAAATCATGATCATAAATCTCTGGGAACAAATATCAGTTTAAAAAAAAAAAATCAAACCATATCATTATTTTGCAACGGTCCTGGTTTTCAGAACAGCTGAATATCCATAGCACCAGGTGAAATCAATAGGAACTGAAGGTGCTTAATGTTTTTTTCTGCTATTCTTTTTGTTTGTAATTATCATGTTTCTTCCCCATCACCGTAGTGTCTGGGCACCATTAAGACTTTTAAACTTCACATTGAGGTATTTCCCCCTCCCTCTCTAATACTACATAATAAAATTACTCATCAATTTATCACACCAGTAAGTAAATATTTTACTATTATAAAAAATAGAATTCAGGAATTGTTTTGGTGGGCTCAAATAAGTTTTTCATGCTCTTGCAACTGAAATGCTATTGATGAATATCCTGATACAGGACCAGTGAAATGTATTTAATTAGATTCCGAATGAGAGATTTTTGTGCACAAAAATATTTTAATTTATCTGAACTACTGAGAAAGAACATGTTAAAATTAACATACAAGTGCTCTTGAACTCCTAAGTAACGGCATTACTGTTACGTAGTCCACTCCACACTCAAGTCACAAAGAAATGTAATCATAATACTTTATGCAACGTCTGCTGTCACCTCATTCCCCCATCCTGGATTCTCTAGTGCATCGAATCAATGAATTATGTTAAGAATAGTTTTTATGGTATAGCACTTACCCTCTTGCTGGTCCTCCAACAGAAACCACCTGTAGAGGAAATGGCCCTCTACCGCCACGTCCACGTCTGCTTCCAGCCCAATGGCCGACGACAGTGCCAGCTATTTCAAGTTTCCCTCCCTGAGAAGGAATAGGTTGGACTCCTGCACATAAACGCAAAACCAAAAATTGTTCTTTACAATCATAAAATCAAAGTTATTAGTGAAAGGAAAAATATGCTCTATCTTCACTTCCCTTTTCTGATACGGTGAAACTAATTTTCATGATGTGGTTGTTTAAAGAAATTATACCTAAAATTGGAGTCTAGAAGTCCTTTTTTAAAATAAATGAATTACGAAATAAAAAAATACTCTTATGTGACTACTTCAGTTTCAGTAATTTGAAATAATGTTTAGATAGATACGGAGAGTCTGAAGGGAAATTTTGAAAAATATGTAAGGATTTTTTTTAAACAAGGTGGTAGCAGGAAAGTAACAGAGAAGGAATTATTTTTAGATTCACTTGTCCTAGATTTACTATTGTACTTTCATCAACATGATACACAAGAAATGTCATTAAAAATTACTAACGTTGGACTATGTTATAGAAATAGCATTTGAGTTGACTTAATTGTAAACGCTACTTTTACTCTCCTTTTACAGAGACAGAAGCAAAAACTTTAGTATCCAAACAGAGAATATCAGTATCACTGACATTCAAAATTTGCATTTTTATAGCTATCTAATGTCCTTAAAAATTAATGCTAGATCATGGCATAACATATTTCCAGAAATCCAGGTAAGCACACTACAGTTAGATGTTACTGGTAAGAAAATCAGCAATGAAAGGGTTAAAAATGATGGGATTTATGCAGATGTAGTTAGTTTTTAAGAAGTTAATATGCTTAAAAACAGCAGCCCTGGTTAAATGCATACAGTTCCCATTTCTCTGTACAATTCTTTCAGCTTTAACTGTGTACTGCATACACTGGCAAGGTTATTTTTGCAATAGAGTGTTAGAAATATCTGCTTGTTTTTTAAATAAAGGTGTAGATGCTAGAGAATACAGCTAGGTACATGGGAAACCTGTAGCCCAAGTAAGTAACTGGAATTCATGGATTTCTACTGTCCCCTTTTACAAAAGGGGAAAACAATGGACAAAGAAATCTAAACTTTTATATTAACTTAGGCCAGAAATCCAAACTTTGACATGAGGCCCCAATGAAGGATGGATTAACAGTAACACAAATACAAAAACTTCTACTGTCACTTTTTGAAGATGCCTTTTTGCTCTCCAATTTTAGAAAAATCTTTTACATATCCAAGCAAAGCTGAGCTCGTTATAACATATTATAACATTATGAAGCACAAAAGACAACATTTCTACTTAAAATGTTAAAGCATTTTTATATTTGAACAAGACTGTAACAAGCAGACCGGCACCGAGACCAGGTTGCCACAAGGACTTAGGGAAAAGATTGCAATAGAGTACAGCAGTCAGTAAGTGACCCGAGAAAGTGATAGCTGGAGACAGCAGTTAGGGAGACAGGAAAACTGGCCGCCAGTGGAAAGCCTGAGACCAGACTGTGAAGTGAAAGAAGCTGTTGCCAGAAACTCTAAGAAAAGGGGTTTGGTATAATTACCGCCCTGAAACTTGCTAGTCCTGTTGTTGTCATTGCCAGAGAAGGCTCCGGAGTGTCCTGCTGCTGCTGCCACCCGGAAGGCCCGGTAAGCGCCTGTTGCTACTGTTTCCCCATAAGGGCCTCCAAAGCCACAGACTCCTGTTAGACCCAGGGTAAAGAAAGACAGGGGAAAAGCTGTGAGGGGGCCGGGTATATGGGAATTCCCTAAAAGATAACCTACTGCCATGTTCCTTTTAGAGCCACAGTGTCTACTGCCATTCAACACACAAGGCAGGAGAAAGGCTGCTGGTTTAGCAGTCAGAGGGATTAGAGCCACATGGGAGCCCTACTGCCCAGCCAGATCAGAGGCTGATGAAATGCAGGAGCAACTCACCACCAGTTAGAGTAGAGGTGGGCAAACTACGGCCCGCGGGATTGTCCTGCCCAGCCCTTGAGATTCTGGCTGGGGAGGCTGCCCCTGGCCCCTCTCCTACTGTCCCCCCCTCCGCCGCAGCCTCAGCTCAATATGCCGCCAGAGCTCTGGATGTCCTGGGAGTCCCAGGGGGCTGTCAAGGGGCAGGGGTATGGATAGAGGTCAGGGCAGTCAAGGGACATGGAGCATGGGGGGAGCTGAATAGGGGGTGGGGTCACAGGGGGCAGGGAGTCCCAGGAGGCAGTGGTCAAGGGACAAGAAGCAGAGGGGTTGGATGGGTCGGGAGTTCTCAGGGGAGCAATCGGGGGTGGGAAGTGGAAGGGGGTGGGAGTCAGGCTGTTTGGGGAGGCACAGCCTTCCCTACCCACCCTCCATACAGTTTAGGAACCCCAATGTGGCCCTCAGGCCAAAAAGTTTGCCCACCCCTGAGTTAGAGAGGGTCCTATCCAGAGTAACTTCAACCCTGGCCTATGTGTCTCCTAGCCACTAAGTGTAGCCCTTTATTTGGGTAGGAAATATACTTGTGAATCTGGAGATCTGAACCTCCAGTGCACAAGTTAACATGCTTACAAGTTTTGAGGCAGCAAGCCTATTAAACTTCCTATTAAATATAAATTCGTATGTAGCCCTTTCTGTGTGTGGCTGCTGCTATGAGGAAAGGAAACAAATCAAGAATGGCGTGATCGGTCAGTCATCTCCTGTGCTTACTCTAGGATGTGCCCGTTTAAATAAAAGTACCAAAACTTAAATTTAAAAAGTGGGTGGAGGCGTTGTCATACCCTGTTCCCTTCATAAATTAAGCCATTCATTCATACTCTGCACTTACAAATGTGAACATTTTCAAGTAAGGCAGTTTTATCATTTGTACTTTTTTTATCTTCTTATGCTGCTCTATTCCTCTTTTTTCCTCTACATACAAACAATAGCCTCCAAGGTATTTTGCACTGGCACAACTACTTACAATCTTGAAGTAAACAAATGGTATTACTACAGGCTCCTCAGTTACTAGGGCACTGCCAATAAAAATTATGCTTCCAGCAACAGACGTGCTGGACCATATTCTGACCATTTATCTTACTGCACTACTGCTATGAAGTTGGGCTGATGAATCAGAACACAATCTTGGAATGTGAATGACATGACAGTATTTATTTCATATCAATTTGAATCCATGTAAATATACTGTCAACCACTCACTTACCAGCAAAGCCTCTCCCCCTGCCCTGAGGTGGTGGGACTGGCCCAAAGTGCCGAGGATACATAGAAGCTGGATAGAAAGGCATGGCAGGCGGAGGTGGGAAAGGGAGTGGATGATTCTGCCTGGAGAAATTTAATCCTTCTAGGACGCTCTGACGCATCTTTTCAACCTTGGCAGCCTGCTCAGCCTACAAGTAAACAAAAGTGAACAAATAAATGTTAAAATCTTGTATTTGTGCTATGTAAATTGTGCTTATCAACCTGACTGAAGGAATACTAAATGTAAACTCGTGTTGGGACACACCCATATTTCTTAATAAAGCTAGCTTTTAATGGATAAATCACAATTTGCTACAATGGGTAACAATTTACTATCCACGTTTCACTGATTCACAAGAAATTCCCACATTTAAGTTAATATAGTAGTCTACAATCAATTTTCCAAGTGTTAGAAACAAATACAGCTAAATGGTAGTCAAACCAACGTTTCCCTTTCTAGATCACCCAGGAAGTCAAAAAAGGGGATGAGCATTTATTATACTTTTGGCTAAGATCATGTATACTATACTGCAATATTTCCTCTTCCTAGAAAAAGGAGATACTGAAATAAAATTAACTACCATGAGCAATCACTTGATATTTTGTGGTACTCATATATTGCTTATTTTATTTCTTTAAAAATCTGTTTTCTGTAACAAATTAAGGGTTTTTTGAGAGTAAGTGTTGTAAGCCTGACTTCAATCTTTTCAATTATCTGTCAAATAAATCATGTACTGGATTTTGTTTGTTTGTGAAAGCAATGTTAGCACAGCCCTTTTTGACAGCACTGCCATCTTGATGCAAAACAAGATGCTACTGCTGAGAAGGAACAGAGATAGCTGCCAGCTCTGCCTGACTTGCTCATTACCTTGAGAATGTACAAGATTTCAATTTCCGGTTACGCATTGTACATATGTATGCATAATAGTCTTTTGAGAATTTGAATTCATGTACATCCTCAAAGTAACTAGTGAATCCTTCAGTCTGTTTACGGAGATTACAGGACAAAGGAAAAATGAAGTCATTCTACTTCCTCCGAAGTCTGTTCAAACTAAAATGCCATTTCTCCCCAAAAGAAGCCCTAATAATTCAGGTCCATTTCCCATCCCCAAAGATATCTACATTCCAGATAGAAAGACTACACACTCTTAAATCAACAATAACTGCCAAATATACTGCATTAGACACTAAAGAAAATTCAGAACACATGAAAAAACTGCATTTCAGAAACTACTTACCTGACCATCACAGAGGTCAATGAGAGGAACTTTCTCCCGGCTTGCTTTGATGAGCTTGGTCTGGAACAGTTTCCCATCAAAATACATCCATGGACAGCAGTGCTCCCATGGGATTGGCTGTCCACAAGCATCATTTGCAAAGAGTGCCATATCCACACCACTCATAAACAAAGCAGACAGCTGAATTCCTCGGGGATCAAGATTCTCAATCTTTAAGGAAAATGAAATTTTGGTTGAACATATGGCAAGTACCAGATAAAATTCCAAGTTATTAATTTATGCCAATTAATTTTCACATCTACTTTGAAAACAGAATTGTTCAGAGTCTGATTTTCAATAAGTGGATTTTTATTAGCAATTATCCATGTACGAATAAGCCCCATACCACTCACCTGTAGTGTAATTCTAAACCCATTTTGATAGAAGTTACGGTAGTTTGAATTAATTACAGTGGTTTCTAATGAAACTAAAAATACTCAGACTGCTATAAATTGCACCAGAGCTGAACTAGCCACTGGACTGAGGAAAGAGGAATAAAACCATCCTTGTCTCCCTGACCTTCCCAGATCCTGTGCTAAAAGCATCTCAGCTGAACCCCTAAGAACATAAGAATGGCCGTACTGAGTCAGACCAAAGGTCCAATCCAGAAAAGTATCCTGTCTACTGACAGTGGACAATGCCAGGTGCCCTGGACTGAGTGAACCTAACAGGTAATGATCAAGTGATCTCTCTCCTGCCATCCATCACCCCCCTCTAACAAACAGAGACTAGGGACACCATTTCTTACCCATTCTGGCTAATAGCCATTAATGGACTTAACCTCCATGAATATTTTCAGTTTTCTTTTAAACCCTGTTCTATTCATAGCCTGCACAACCTCCTCTGGCAAGGAGTTCCACAGGTTGACTGTGCAGTGTGAAGAGGAACTTCCTTTTATTTGTTTTAAACCTGCTACCCATTCATTTAATTTGGTGGCCCCTAGTTCTTATATTATGGGAACAAATAAATAACTTTTCCTTATTCACTTTCTCCACACCACTCTTAATTTTATATACCTCTATCATATCCCCTCTTAGTCTCCTCTTTTCCAAGATGAAAAGTCCTAGCCTCTTTAATCTCTCCTCATATAGGACCTACTCCAAACCCCTAATCATTTTCATTGACCTTCTCCGAACCTTTTCTAATGCCAGTATATCTTTTTTGAGATGAGGAGACCACATCTGTACGCAGGATTCAAGATGCAGACGCACCATGGATTTATCTAAGGGCAGTAAGATATTCTCTGTCTTATTCTCTATCCTTTTTTTAATGATTCCTAACATCCTGTTTGCTTTTTTGACTGCTGCTGCACACTGAGTGGATGTCTTTAGAGAACTATCCCTGACACCGCAATCTTTTTTCTGATTAGTTGTAGCTAAATTAGCCACCATCATATTGTATGTACAGTTGGGATTATTTTTTCCAATGTGCAATTATTTTACATTTATCCACATTAAATTTGCCATTTTGTTACCCAATCACTAAGTCACTAAATCATTAAGCCCCTAAGTTTGAGGCTTAAGTGTATAAATCTTACAAGGCACACAGTAGTTTAGTGCTGCTTTAAGAGCACCCACAACATGTATTATGCAGCCGATTACATAAATTTTTCAGTTTTGGAACATATTATAGCAAATAAAGGTTAAGAGATTTCCATGAAATTCTCTGCTGTGATAATTTTTACATTTAATATTGTTTAAACTGTAGATAGCAAAAACATATTTTGATGTTTTCAGTGCATCTTCTGCAGTTTACTGCTGGAAAATCTCAGGAGTGCTCAACTTTAAGATTTTGTTTTTTAATGCTCTGGTTCTGAAACTTTGTGGTTTTCCCCTCTAGCCCACTTCCATTGCAAAGGAATTTCTATTAGTTCTAGGTATCCATAGCAGAAGAATTGTGTGAGCATCTGTAGCATTTGGGAAAGGTAGTCTTGTATCATTAGAAAAACAAATTTTATTGATGAATAGTTGGAGCTGAAAGAGTGCAGAATGGAGATGTGATGATAAAATAATAGACTGGCTGAGGGATAAGAAGAGATAATGGAAAGAAAATAAGGAGCATTTATTTTCAGTATGTAAACAAGAGAACTCTTACTCCTGGGAGAATTCTGAGTGCACAGAATTCACGTTCCTTGCAGATTTTTTTTTTTTCCTCACAGAAAAATGACTTTCTGACAGAGCAGCAAAGAGAAGCTGCAAGAGCAGTTACGCACCACTCCCTAGCTGCGCATGTACATAGTTTCAGACACCCAGAGCAACCAGGCAAGACGTAAATCACTGCAGGGCTGGGGACACCCCAGTCAGTGGCTCCTACCCTGAGCTGGGATCAGCTGCTAAACCTGGCTGGGGCTGTGTCAGACCTACCCCCAGAAATCTCCTCCAGCTGCAGGAAAGCTCAGCGTTCTCCCCTGCTTTCTGCTCCCATTGCTCTTCAGCTGCAGGGGGAGGGATCCCTGTACAGGGAGCTGCTCTTCCATCCGCCCAACCGCCATGCATCTGAACCTCCTATATCCCAACACACCTGCCAAGCCTCACTCTGCACACCCAACCTCCCCTCAGCCCTCCATACCTGAACCCCAACCCCATGGAACTTCAACCGCTGCACCTAGACCCTCACCCCTGCACCCAGGCCACCCCGCACTGAGCTCTCTCAAACTCCCACCCTGACAAGCCACATTCCCTTGAGCCCCCCCACATCTAGACCCCCATGCCACTGACCCCGAACTAGCTGCACCCAGACCCCCACCAAGCGCCACTCCCTCAGCACCCAGACCCCTCTGCTGAGCCCCAACTACCTTCACCTGAAGTCCCTGCAGAGTCCCATTGCCCCTGTACCTGGAACACCCCCCCCCCCACGCGCACGCACCCCAAACAAGCCTTGGTGCATCCAGATCCCCTCACACCTAGACACCCCACTGAGTTGCCTGCACCCAGACTGTCCCACACAGAATCCTATTCCCCCACACTGCGCCCCTCCGCACTTGGATCCTGCCTGGTTGTGCCTGCCCACCCGCACCTGGTGCACAGAGGGACAGGGTCCCAGGGTGTTTCGGAGGTAGGCCCAGGCCTTGTGCTGTGTCAGGGCGGGTGCAGGCTCACCACTGAATCTGTGTCCTGGGGGTGGGGAGGCTGCAGGGTGATTTTCCATCTTCATGCAGCCAGTGGCTTGTGCCATACTGGAGCCTCTGCGTTTATTTATTGACAAATAAAGCTTGCAGAATTTAAAAATGTTGTGTGCAGAATTTTATATTTTTTGGCACAGAATGCCCTCAGGAATAAACTCTGCCTGTTCAGAGTGAAGATGTCACTCCTTTTCTGTATATATCTGCCATTAATTTTCAATAGTAATTACACTGCTTTATCTTTCATGCACATAAATCAGAAATCTCCAAGATCACAAAAAGAGGATCCAAATCACTTTGCAGATATGCAGCTGTGTTCAAACCCACATGTTCCTTCTATGCAGGACTTCAACAGAAAAAAGCAGCAGCTGTGTGCGAAGACAGTAACAACGGAGCTTCAAATATTACATTTGCAGTTATCAACAAGTATTATGGAAATATTCCATACTAATCCTACACACAACCTAAAAATAAAACATGTCGATAGAAGGAAAAAAAATCTCCATCAACAAACACACAATGTTTTAAGGTAAAATATCCTGCTGATCAGTGGCCTTGTCTCACTCATTTTTCCTCAGAGAAGAAAAAATGTATTGTCCTCTAGGAATTCTTTTGCTGGAACCTTTGTGTCCAGCAGTCTTCATGGTGGGGTTTCCTCCTCTACCCACTGAAACTGGAGACAGCGGCAAGACTGTTTACTTTGTTAACACACGCAAAACAAAATCTGCCGAGGACTTTGTCTACATTGTTGGGTTACGAGAATGTGAGGAATAAAGACCAAGTTATTGCCTTACAGATTTCCTCATATGTCACGTCCCATCTTTTGGTCATGAAGTTGCCATTTGAGTTTTCATTCATACCTACAAGTAAGGTTGCCCAGTTAGCTTTGTGAGATCCTGAGATACATGCCTTGATCCATCCTACCATTGAGGCTTTGTATGGCTTTCCCCTCCACCCCCAGCCTGCTGCAGGATGAAGTACTTGTGTTGACTTCTATAGGCCTCAGACATATGCAAATACGTTTTGATGGTACTTCTAAACATTCAGGGTGTCTCATTCAAGGGATGTTCATGATTTGGACAAAAGCTGTCTGTGATTTCCTGGAGAGATGTGCACTTCCTCTCTGATGGTGCAAAATATAGTTATCCTTTCGTCTCACTACCGAGTCAGCACCACTTACCACCTTATCCTAAAGGAAGGTGATATACTATAGTTGAATGGTTAAAGCATTTAGTTTAAGACTTTCCTTAAAAAGAAGACAACCACAACTCAATATGAGAAAATATGGTTCTGAATGACTCAGTGCAGGCTCCACCTGGGCAATTGTGAATGATAGGAGGACTTAGTGATGCTGCTTTCAGGAATCTGATGTGTTGCTTTTCAGCAATCAGTGAAGAACTTCTCCAAACGATCCCATTCACAATGTCTGAAACATGTTTCTTGAGCAGTCCTATAAGAACCCAGCATGTGCTCATTTTGTCTGACTGCATTCTGTCCTAGGTTTCATTATCTCCTTTCTTCTGATAATTAAAAGCTTAAAGAGAAAAATGACAATGAAGAATCTCTCTTCCCTCATTTCCTCTTGGGTATAAATACTATATATATATATATTTAATCTGGGCATTTCAGACATCCTTGGGCTGCAAGGATCCTAGAAAGTGATTCACTCTCTTCACCTGCTGAATAACAATCTAAATAAGATTCTGATCTAGACCCAGGATTATTTTATTTCACATTATCGTTTATGGGATTTATTAGCTCTTTTATGCTTAAGATGTGGGATTCACTAGGGTCAATTGATTTGGTTTTCTTGTATGCATCTCCTTATGCAACTTCTTCTTATGGCTGAATGATTGCCAGAGGATTCTTCCTGAAACGAGTGGGAGAAATAGGAGATGACATCTTTAAGATGACATCTGATTTGCTTAAAGGGTCATACAGAGAGAATACATAGCTGGGGGCTAGCAGTAAACACAGGTAAGGCTCTGGCAAGGTATCGCCTGCTTGACACCATAGGAAAACATACAATGTGCTCTGCAGGACTCCCACTGCCTGGATCCTGGTGGCTGGAGGAAACACAATGCATCTACCTGTCTGAGCCTAGATAGTTGAAATATAGGTGAGCTGCATCTGCTCCAGCTACTAGAGAGAGCAATGCCACAGGCTGCTGCTTCTCCCAGTTCTCTGAAGTGTCTTCTTCTAACTGTGGATCTCAACTTGGGAAAAGTCTGCCCATTCAGTTCAGTACAGAACATGCTCTTGCACTGGCTTGGAGAAATCATCTTCAAGTCAGTGTAGGAAGACACACTCTAGCTTGGTTGGGCTCTACTTCTTATACTGGGGAATCTGAAAGACTACATACAACTATTCCTTTAGTGTGAGGCCACAGAAGTGGAACGCTTCCTGTTCCTTCTCCCCATTGGCCATCTTCCAACAACATAGAGACGACTCAGTGGGTTGCTTCAGGTTACCAACTCCCTGCCCCATGCTAAAGCTTTCTTTCGTTTTAATTTAGCAGAGTGCTGGATGGGCTCAGGATCCAGCTGTCTGTTATGAATACAGAACTAAGCCCTGCCATTTTCTCCATTCTGGGGCACAGAATTCTGGATAGGGGTTCTAAGAGGATGCCACTGTGAAGACAGAGCAATATACAAAGGACCCTCCCACGCCCTAACTCCCCCCTCACATCCACAACACCTTAACTCCCTTGCAGCCCCACATCCCCACCCGCATTCCAACACCCAGTCCCACCCTTAAGCCCCCTCCCACACCCGAACTCCCTCCCAGATCCTGCACCCCAAGCCTCCTCCCACACTCCAACCCCAGGCTCAGCCCTGAGCCTGCTCCCACACTCCAAACCCCTTGACCCCAGCCCAGAGCCCACTTCTGCACCCCAAACCCCTCCAGCCTTACCCCAGAGCCTGTACCCCCAGCTGGAGCCCTCAACCCCTACCACACTCCAACCCTTTGCCCCAGTCCAGAGCCCTCTCCCACACCCTGAATCCCTCATTGCTGGCCGCACCCTGGAGCCTAGGGGAAGCCACGAGCCTCCATGCCCCTGGAGCCACCAGCACTGGCTCGCCTTGCAGCAGGGTAAAGTCCCAAGTCTCCACACACCCTGAAGGGCTATGTGGGGCCTGCAACTGATGTTTTCAGTGGCCCCGATAGAAAAAAGGCTCCCCACCCGTCGGTTAGCTAGTTATGTTTACTTCATATTTGCAGTTAACTGCATAATATAGAATTGTATCTAGAAAGAGAAGCATCGCTGCTAAAGTCTTTTAAAAGTAAGCAAGTTCATATTTATGGAACACAATCAATGCTGGAAGACTGCTTCCCCCACCTCTTTATTTGTGCTTCTAGGTCTACATGAACTAATTTGTGTTTCTCCACCCAAAATAAATGCTACAAGGATCTTTTGACCATAAACAAAGAAATCTATTTAAATCAGCAAGATGATGATTCAAGAACAGCCTCACAAGAAGAAAAGTAGAATTCTGTTCAGAAACAGATTTCTGATTTAAGCTTTCAAAGGGCTTTTATAGTAAGAATAAAATCTCACCAAAAAACCCTCCTCTAAAATTTTATTTTCATAATATAAACAATACACTATGACTGAGTGAAAAGTTTGCATTTCACATACTAAGTGACCTATATATATTGAACGGACACACCAGATTTTTGAAGATATTTAGGCATGTTGGTGCTCAGCATTGCAACACCTGATTTAGGAACCTAAAATCTCAGACTTTCAAGTGCCTAAAACTTTTTTGAAAATGAGAAATAGGCTCCTAAATCAGTTAAACTGTCACTTCCCAGTGCCTTTTTCTTCATCATCTTTCTATCTAGATCACGGGTGGGCAAATCTTTTTGGTCTGAGGGTCACATTGGGGTTACAAAGCTGTATGGAGGGCTGGGTAGGGAAGGCTGTGCCTCCCAAAACAACCTGGTCCCCGCCCACCATTGGACTCCCTCCCACTTCCTACGTCCTGGCTACCCCCCTCAGAACTGCTCACCCATCCAACCCCTCACTCCGCTTCTTGTCCCCTGACCTTCCCCTCCCAGGACCCCACCCTCTAGCCAATCCCCCTGCTCCATGACTACCCCGACCCCTATCCATACCCCTGCCCCCTGACAGGATCCCCAGGATGCCCACGCCTATCCAGCTCCCCCTGTTCTCTGTCCCAGACCGCCCCCAACCCCCAAATCTCACCCCATCCAACCGCCCTCTATTCCCTGTCCCCTGACTGCTCCCTGGGACTCCCTGCCCCACATCCAATCCCCAAGCCCCCTAACCATGCTGCTCAGAGCGGCATGACTGGCAGCCGCACAGCCCGGATGGAGCCAAACACACTGCTGCACTGCCCTGCAGGACTGCACAGCCCCACCCCCAAGAGCGCTATCTGCACAGTGGCATAACACCAGAGGAACAGTGGGGGAGGGGCTGAGTTTAGTCTCCCTGGCTGGGAGCTCAGGGGCTGGGCAGGATGGTCCCACAGGCTGGATGTGGCCCAGGGGGGCGTAGTTTGCCCACCCCTGATCTAGATGTTTACTACTTCTAAAATCTGATTAAGCGATGGAAAGAATACTTTAAAGAGCTGTACAATATTCAGAACACAGTACAGGAAATGATTCCAGAGAAGCTTCCCAGCACAAACAAGGCACAGTGGATACCTAAATCATTTTTTTTAAAACTGGGCCTTAAAGCCCAATGTCTTTAGAGAAAAACATCACTTGCTCAATGTTAATATTATGGATCAGTTGGGGGAAGATTTCTCTAATGAAGAAAAGTTGGATTAAGAATTACCTTAAGTTCCTGTAGCTGGTCAGGTTCATAGAGTTTTGGAGACAATGCTTGAGAAAGGAAAGCATCAAGTTCCTGGCGACGAAGTATACGGATACCTGGCCACTGCACCATATACCTACAGCAAAGGCAAACAAAGAACAGTTAATAACCTTTTTGGAACTGCTGTTCTTCGCTATATGTTGCATATGTCCATTCCATGTAGGTGTCTGTGGACTCCAATGCACTGTTGGAGAGTTTTTATCCTAAGTGCCCTCTGCTGTCTTGCGCACAGTACGCAGGCATAAAGGACTGAGCCACCCAAGGTCACCTCAACTCCTTCCAACCAGGACTCTGACAGAAATGGGAAGGAGGGCAGGTTGTGGAATGAACACATGCAACACATCTTCAAGAACTGGAAAGTTGGTAATCGTTTTTCCTCCTTTGATGGATTGCACATGTACACTCCACTGGAGGTGGTTCACAAGCAGTTCTATTTGGAGGCGAGAGCAGAATCCATTTGAACAAAAAGACTGGAGAAGCACTCGTCCAAATTTAGCTTCATTGCTAAGACTGCATAGAGAGAGGCAAAAATGTGACACTATGACCAGATTGCTGCCTTGCAAATGTCCAATACTGGCACATGAGCCAGAAGAAATGCCTCAAAGGCCGCTTGGGATCTAGTCGAATGACCCAATCCTCTATCCAGCAGCTCTGCATTAGCCAACTGCTAACATAAGCAAATACAACTGGATATCCATGCCAAAATCCTCTGTGAAGAAACTGTCTGCAAATGCAACAAACAATTGAGATGAGAATCTAAATGGCTTAGTCCACTCCAGAAAAAGAACAAATCTCTTCTGCCTTCTGGAGTGAGCACTGACTTCTCTCATATGCTACTGCCAGGCTTTGGGAAGAAAGACGGTAAGTAAAACTGCCTACTGATGTGAAAAGAGGAGACCACTGACATAAGAAACCTTGGATGGGGATGAAGGTAGACTTCATCTGCATAAAAAATCATGTATAGAAGATGTGATACTAACACCCTCAACTCCCTTGGCCTATGTAATGGCTACTAAAAATGCTACTTTCACTGAAAGGTGTAACACATTAGCAGGTCACTAAAGGTTGAAAGTGGGGACCCATCAACTTTAATCTTAAATTTAGGCTTCATGGCGTAATAGGGCTCTGTACATGTGGAAACATCCTGTCCAAGCCCTTTAAAAATCTTACTATCATTGGTCTGGAAAAAAGAGAACGGTTATCCACAGAAGAGAGAAATACAGATACAGCTGCTAGGTTTACCCTAATTGAGCTAATCCTTGATGTTTGCGATACAAAAGACAGTCCAGCACTTGCTGAATAGAAGAACTGGGAAGACCCCTTTCATCCTCAACCAGACAGAAAACCTTTTACTTAGCCAGTTGTCATTCTCGATGGTTTTCTATTATTCAGCAGTACCTCCTACACCTCTCTGGAGCAGAACACCTTGGCTGACATCAGTAGAGAAGTCTCCAGGCTATAACGTGAAGGCCCTGGAGGCTGGGGTGAAGGAGGCACCCACAATTCTGCAAAACTAGGGCAGTGTGAAGCAGGAGTAACGAAGGGGGACTGACAGAAGTCCGAGAGCTGTGAAAGCCAGTGTTGACAGGACCACACAGGCATGACCAGTGTTAAGACTGGCCTTGTCCTGTTTCGCCTTGCACCAAACTCTGGGCAGAAGAGGGACAGGGGCAAAAACATACAGCAGACCCTCTGACCACATCAGCAGGAAAGCATCAGTCAGTGAACGTGGGGTGCGACCTGCTCTCGTGACATTTTGCGTTGCCCTTTGTTGCAAACAGATCCACCTAGGGAGTTCCCCAGAGCAGGAAAATGGACCTAGATATGTCTGGGTGAAGGGACCGCTCCTGGTGATTGATGAACAACGTGCTTAGGCAGCCTACCAGTGTGTTCTGAGCTTCTTGGGAGGTGGGCCTCCTTCAGAAGCAGAGAGTTGCTGACACAGAAGTCCCAGAGTAGGACTGGTTCCTAGCTAGTGAAGACAGGGTTACATAAAGCCTAGGGATCACAGTGTCGGTTGGCACAAATATGTCCACTCCCTGATGTGAGAAAGGAATGCTACGCAAGCTAAAAGGATACCCTGCAGCTCCCTGACGTATATGTGCAGATTGAAATCTTGGGAGATCAAGACCTTGTTTTTGCTGGTATCCCAGGAGAGTCCTCCCACCTCAGATCCAGGCATCTCTGACTAAGGTAAGTGAATGTTGAAGCTAGATGAAAGGAACTCCCCTGCATACATTGGCTAGGACGACCCACCAGTCATGGGAGTATAAGATGCAACTTGGGATATGCACTAACATGCCTATGTGGTGCCTTCTTGGAGAATACACCTCTGCCACCCAGCCCTAAAGGGATATCAGGCACTGTCTGGCATACTGGACCACAAGTGCATGCTGCCATGTGCCTCAGCAGTCAAACAGTTCCTCATCATGGTGAGGGGATAAGCCTTCAATTCCAGAATGAGGCTTTGAATGGTAAGAAACCTTGACTGTGTAGCCAGGCCCTAGCTGTTGGCAAGTTTAGAACTGCTCCAATAAATTCTATTTTCTGTACTGGAGACAGGACTTGGTTGTCTCTGTTGCTTTCGAGATAAGGGCCGTATCAGAAGTGAAACCTCTTTCCTCTGAACAAAGGAGGGGGGACTCTACAGCTCCTAACAAGGAGAAGAAAATATATATCTTGCAGACTTGCTTTCTTGTGAGAGTTGTCCCTGAAGAGGGATGGGGAAAGGAAAAGTAAAGGTAGGGCAAAAATAAAACAGAGCAAATATCCCACTTCCACCATGCTTACAACCCACCAATCTGTTGCAACTTGGGCCCACGCATGACTGAAGCGGGACAGGAATTTTGGAAGAACTGAAACAATAAAGGATGGCCCTCTTGGAACTAGTAGACTGCTCTCAGCCTGCCCATGAAAAATTAGTTCTTGGAAGATGCTGCCTGCCTTGAACCAGTGGCTGCAGATACAAAGTGCAGTGATGGGGGTTACCATTTGTAATCTCTGCTCCTTCTCTATGGTAGGTCTTGGACTCAAGGAGAAAATCACTGAAAATGCTGAGACTGATGAAGACTGAACACCTTCTGCTTCACTGCTGGAGTGTAAATGCCTGGGGTCTACAGACTTGCTCTAGAATCTCTGAGACTATGCAGAGTCTCATCTTTCTCTTCTGAGAAAAATGGATGTTCACAGGGTAAGCCTGAATGGTCTGTTGCATCTCTTGAAGGAGGCCAGAAAAGTAGAACCAGGAGGAGCACCTCAAGTGAAGGCAGAGGCCATGTTCCGTGCAGCAGAATCTGCTGCATTCAGACATGCCTGTTGAGCTGTTCTGGTGACCAACTTGTCCTTCTCTATCCAAGTGAGGAACTCCTGTTTTGCCTCACATCGGAGCTTATCTTTCAATTTCAAACCTGTCCCCCACAGAATGAAATCAAAGCATCCCAACACAGCTTGCTGGTTCACAATGTGAAGCTGTAATCCACCTGTGGAATAAAGCGTCCTCCCAAATAAGTCCAACTTCTTGTTTTCCTTATTCTTTGGTGCTGAAGTCTGGTGTCCCTATCTTTCCTTTTCACTGGATGCTGCAACTTCAAGGGACATTGGAGAAAGATGGTTAGACAGTGCTCAAACCCCCAGGAGGGAGATAGTACCTTCTCTCTACTCTTTCAGCAGTCAGAGGCAGGGAAGCTACGGTCTGCCAGAGAAACTTGATGGGCTCTAAGCCACATTTATTGGCACAGCTAGTCTAGCTGGAGCTAGATAAGAACATCCATTAGCCTGTGGAATTTTTCCCACTCCTTCGGGTGGATATCATGCTCCATAGCCCTCCTCCTCACAGCTCCTGATGAGTCTTAAAATAAGTCACCCAGAAGTGGAGAAATAGGCTTCACTATGACTGCCTCATCAGGAGAGGAGGAAGAGGATATTAATGGTTCAGTTCCTACACTTGCTCGTGTGAGAGATCCCAAGCCTGCTCAGTACCAAGATGTTTGTGATGACGATGCTCCAGGCATCCACCAGATGGAGCCAGCGGAGATGGATGCAGGGATACTCTGACCGAGGTGGGGAACCTACAGGTCCCAAAAGGGCCACTAGTATGTCCCTTGATCCCAGCTATACACAGCCCAAGGATCCCTCCTGTAAACTACCTGCTGGTATTGAGGCACAAACCCAGGCAGGCAGGTGGCATCTCTCCCCCAATGGGACCAGTTAGGTTGGGAAACATAGGAACCCCTTCAGAGTCTGATAAGGATGAAGCTTCTTCTTGAGACCAAGGTGGTACTGTACCATTGGTACCGCAAAGGAAGGCTGACTGAAGTAGAGACAGGAATATCATCTGTGTCTTTCCCTTAGATGGCACCAGCCTCACTAGTACTGATGCCACATCTGGTGGAACTGCTTAGTGTGGAGGGGGAGACACTGGAGGTGGTACAATTGGCACTGGTGCCAGGTGAGACTCATGAACTGCTGGTGATGGCAGCACTGAGGTTCAACAACCCTTTCGCAGCCTCAAACACCTCAGGAGTAGACGGGGTACCAAAAAGATAATGTGTGGTACAAGAGGGAGATGCCAATGAAGATGTTTAGGGAACCAGTCTTGACAGGCCCACATTAGCCTCTAGAGTCCTCTGGGGGCTCTTGAGATTGCTTCCTTTTTGATCACCCTCCTGAGTTTTTATTAGAGTTCATCCTCTTTGATGGTCCTCGGAGTTCCATTTCTTATGCCTCTTCTTTGGTACCGGGGATGCCAATCTGCCTCTCGGTACTGGTAGCATGGCAAGTGTATTACTGACCAACGCCGAGGTGCTCTGTGCCCAGAGCAACGTAGAGGGCTCAGATGGAGGCCACAGAACCAATTTGATGAGCAGATATTTTAACCTGACTGCCCTGTCTTTTTTCTGAAGAGGGTTAAAGCCCTTATAAATACTGCACTTGTTCCTCATATAAGTTTCCTCCAGGCACTTAAGGCAGCTGGGGTGAGGGCCCCTATTCAGCACAGCCTTGCTGCAACAGTGGCATGGCTTGAAATCCAGAGTATGTGGGGGAATACCTCTGGTACTGGGGCTGGTACATGCTCAAACAATACAAACATTTTTTTTTTTAAAACAAACTGAGTAACTACTAGACTACACTAACTACACATAGGTACAATATGTAGGTATCAAAAAAGATTTGCAGAAGCAAGGACAGAGAGCTTCGATAACTGTAACAGGTGGTAGGAAGGCACTGAGGTGGGTGTGGGGCACTCGGCCCTTTATGCCTGCCAAAAGTGTCTGAGACAGCAGAGGGTGCTCAGGTTGTCCCGACAGGTACTACCAAGGGAAAAAAACTCTTCATCAATTGAGCACTGGAGAGCACAAATGCCTACAGTGGAATGGATATGTGCAAGTGCTCAAAGACTACTTACTCAGAGTCCTCACTTTAACAGCTAAAGTAAAAGGCATTATTGTGTGAACAAAAAACCCTCCAGAATGAAGCCAAAAACTTGTTGTTCGGGCTTCAAATTAAAAAAATAAGACATAGCTAAAACGATTGAAGTGATTTCTTAGGGTTTAATGCCAGACTAATATTTTGGTAATGCTGCTAATTATAAATAACCAATTAATTATTGTTTGCAATACTGTTGCAGCCCTGTTGATCCCATGACAGAGACATGGTAGGTGAGCTCTGTATAGTTCAATAGGTTGTTTCTTTCACCAACAGAAGTTGGTCCAATAAAAGATAACCTCACCCATCTTGTCTAACTTAATTATTGTAGTTTGTGCTGATCCAAAAACTTTTGCACGTTATAAAAATATGTATTTGATCAATAGTTATTCAAAGAAAAACAGTAATGTTGTTTGACAATATTTTTACATTATAATCCTTGAGCTGGCTCCTTAGACTAGATGAATTAGAAAAATATACATTATTTGATGCAAATGTCCAAGCAAAACATACTGATGAGACACTGCCTGTGAACTCCCTTCACAGCACACATGATCAGAACCCCACACTGCTGTCAATAACAAAGAGTAGGATAGGCCATAAAATACTACCTAAAGCAGAAGTGCATGATGATACATATAAAAGTTAGACATAACGGTGTGGTATAAAGGCTTCATTAACATGAGCCTGAGATTAACACATTACTTAGAAGAGAAATCACAGCAAGTTTTATGCAGGTCATTTCAAACAAGTGTCAATAAAACTTTTATACCTCACAAACTATTTGTGTGTCATCCTAAGACAACTATTTTACAAATGTGTTAAGGGGGTTAATAATATATTATTGGAACTATTTGTATTCTACTCCGACAAAGCCAAGTGCCTTATTTATAATTCCTCCCCACCCTTTATTGCCATGGTCAAAACCATAAGGCACTAATAAGGACGTATGCACGGATCAACAGACACTATTACTTTTAAAAGCTCCAGCTCTGGGCGCACGCTCACAACCCTTAGTGGAATACGAGGACCACTGTTCGAAGAAAAAAATTGTGGCTCAAAAGGCAAGTGAAATGAATGTTAAATAGGAGGCAAACTTACATTTATCATCTCAAAAATGTAACTAATCTCTCCCATTCATACAAATCTCACTTTTCAGTCTGAGACCTCGGGTCCTGACAGTTTAAGAAGCAAGAGCTGGATCTTACTAGGTGACTAGGGATCCATCCCCTCCCCAGGTACAGGAGCACTCATTCCTAATTCAGTGCAGAAACTGAAGGTTAGTCTCTTCCTTCTTAATTCTGGATCTCTCATGTGGGCCAGTCAAATCAAGTAAGCAAGCCTAGTACAGCGAATCCTAGTACCTGGTCAATGGGAAATCATTTACATGAGCTTTCCAATCCCAAAAACCTACTAAGCAACTATTTTCTGCATCACTTTTTGGTTTTTCTTTGGGAATGTCCAGTGTCAGTTTCTGTGACCCAGTTTGTGTCTGGCTACTTACAGGCCTTAAATATAACAAGTCTAAATCAATTCAAATGCAAAGAAGCAACTGTGACAAAACAGCCAACTTTGCTTCTTTCAAACACTCTATAGAAAAACTGACAAGTAGCTAGCACACTTAAGAATCACAGAAGAATCTTCCAAAAATACTTGCAATATGAATTATTAATTTTCAAAGTCATGGTTTAATGCAGGATTAGAGACTTGATAGAGCAATATATTATACAGTGTAGTAACACATTTCTTTCATGCTATTTTAACTTGTGACAAACCCTCACCTTAATACACAACAGAGCACCATAAGATGAGTGGGCACATTAGCTGGATTGAGCATTGCTGGTGTATCTGATCTCATACAGGCCAAAAACGCCCTCATTCTTCGGTTCTTGTCCTCTACTGCTTTTCCCAGCCACAACTTCTTCAGATTGGGACAGGTCCACTCCCTGAATGCAAGTGCTTCCACCAGTTCAGGAGTTTGGGGAGATTTTCCTTTGTAAGCAGCCCATTCTTTAATTATCACGGGGGAAACTACAGAACAAAAACAATTGAAAAAAAATTCAAAGTCTTGTACACTTTAAAGTTCATCTCCAGATAGCCTCCTCATTTAAATCAACAGGTCATTTTAACCCATGTTGCTTTTAGATATTATATTGGCTGTACTGATTCTGCATCATGTATGCTAATTTGCATGACTAGTAACCAGCCAGCAAGGTCCTGAAGGATTATTTCTTTCACATGCACTCACTTCAACACATTCTCTAATATGCAAGAGTATTCATAAAAACAAATATATCGTAGGAACATTACTGTCAATTTGTTTTTAACCTAATTAGTTTATTATCCAAAGTATTTTTCTCTATCATAATGGCATAAAGGAAGATAAGCTACTTAATTTCTCTATTTACACAGATGTTCTCTTAATTAGGTTTTACATGTTTGATTAAAGAGTGGGAGGGATGTAAAATGAAGAATATTTCCCAAACAGTACATAAATACAAAATACTTCCAAAGCATCCGCCACTTTCATCTCTACAACTTTATCATTGTGCAGTTAATGGTGATGAACTGGTGGCAGAGCTTTACAAAACAAAAAAGGAGGACTGGAAAGGAGGGGTGCACGGGAAGTGGAAATGTAAAAGTTAGCCTTGAGCAGCGATGTCTAAGATTCATTTGTCAGCTGTGATAGCCATGTAGGTCAGATGGAAAGGGGTACGGTGATCCCTGGACATGGGGGCAGGCTTCAGATCAGCTGTGATATGAAAAACTGATGTAACTCTTCACTCTCCTGTCAAATCTGTTCTCTGAGACGATGCTGGGTTGGTTAAGGAGACAGAAGACTGGCATCCCCTGCAATGCCAGGTTTTGGTTTGTGGGCTGTCTACCCTGGGAGCAAGAAAACATCCTCTGCCTTTGCTGACGGTACTTGTATGGCTTTTTGTAGGGAGACTGTGTGTAAACTCCAACGTACCATAGTGTGATCCTGGAGTCCTTGAGGGAATGAAGTATTTTGTCTGTTCTTTGATTGAAGATCTCCATCTCCTGAAAGGGTAGGTCCTTTTCAGGAACTGTACTTGGTATGCTTGATGTTGGGAGCCACAAGGCTCATCTGACTGTCACAGCCATTGCCACTGACCTTGCAGATGTACCAGATGTGACCATGGCTGCCTGCAGCTATGTCCTTGTATCCATCTGGCTATCCTTAATGATCATCTTCATTTCACCACTGTACTCCTGTAGGATTTTTGAAGTGAAAGAAGTGACCCTCCCACATGTGAAGCAACTGTATTTGGTGACTAATGCCTGGTAGTTCCCCCTACCTAAAACTGCAGTGAGGCTGATGAATACGCCTTGCATCCAAAAAGGTCTAATTTCTTAGGATACTTGTCCATATGAATATATTTAATGAACTGCATTTTTTCTTGTAAGTTTATGGAGGATAGGTCCACCAATGGCTATTAGCCACGATGGCCTGGGATACAACCCCATGTTCTGGATGTTCCTAACTCTCTGCCAGAAGCTGGGACTGGACGATGGGGGATAGATCACTTGATAAATTGCCCTGTTCTGTTCATTCCCTCTGAAGCATCTGGACCATTGGAGGAGAGTGGAACTTTGAATCTGAATGGTAGCATGGTTTGCAGCTCTCAACCTGCATATCAAAATGAATACTTGCCAGATGAAAACGAGGTTAACTTACCTGTAACTGTTGTTCTTCGAGATGTGTTGCTCATATCCATTCCAGTTAGGTGTGCACGCGCTGCGGGCACAATTGTTGGAAGATTTTTCCCCTAGCAACAGGCTGGGTCGACCAGGGAGCCCCCTGGAGTGGCGCTGTTATGGTGCCGCATAAATACCCCTGGGACCCAGCCCCCACCTCAGTTCCTTCTTGCCGGCTAATCCGACAGTGGGGAAGGAGGGTGGGTTTGGAATGGATGTGACCAACACATCTCGAAGAACAACAGTTACAGGTAAGTAACCTCGTTTTCTTCTTCGAGTGATTGCTCATATGCATTCCAGTTAGATGACTGCAAGCAATACCTAGGAGGCGGGGTCGGATTGACCCATTGCTGAGCGTAGGACCGCTGAACCAAACGCCGCATCGTCCCTGGTTTGCTGGACTATGGCGTAGTGGGCGGCGAAGATGTGGACGGAGGACCAGCTAGCCGCCCTGCAGATGTCCATGATCGGAACTCTCTCCCGGAAGGCCACAGAAGATGCTTGTGCTCTCGTGGAGTTTGCTGTTATCTGCTCAGCGGGCCTGCCCGCGAGTTCGTAACAGGTGTGAATGCATGTGGTTATCCAGGAGGAGAGTCTCTGGGCGGAGACCGGTTGGCCTTTCATCCGATCCGCCACCGCAACAAAGAGCTGTGTTGTTTTTCTAAACGGCTTTGTGCGGTCTAAATAAAAAGCAAGAGCTCTTCGAGGTGTGCAATTGTTGCTCCCTTCCAGAGGTGTGGGGCTTCGGGTAGAAGACCGGCAGGAATATGTCCTGGTTAACATGGAAGGGGGACACCACCTTGGGAAGGAAGGCTGGATGGGGGCGCAGCTGCACCTTGTCCTTGTGAAAGACCGTATACGGTGGTTCAGAGGTCAGCGCCCTGATCTCGGACACTCTGCGTGCCGGGGTGATTGCTACAATGAAGGCTACCTTCCAAGAGAGGTACAGCAAGGAGCACGTGGCGAGGGGCTCAAAAGGGGGCATGGTGAGGTGGGAAAGCACAAGGTTCAGGTCCCAGGGCGGAACGGGATGCTTAACCTGTGGGTAAAGTCTGTCTAGCCCTTTGAGGAATCTATAGACCGTAGGGTCTGAGAAGACCGAGTGGTCTGCCGAGCCTGGGTGAAACGCCGAGACGGCCGCCAGGTGGACCCTAATAGTGGAGGTAGAAAGACCTTGCTGTTTAAGGTCCAGCAGGTAGTCCAGGATGACTGAGATGGAAGCTTCCCTGGGGATGGAGTTGCGCTGCATACACCAAGCAGAGAAGCGGGTCCACTTTGTGGTATAGGTGCTTCTGGTTGACGGTTTTCTGCTCCCCAGAAGAACACCCTGCACCGCGGCAGAACACAAGAGCTCCGGGCCCCTTAGCCATGCAGGAGCCACACTGAGAGATGCAGGGACTGCAGGGCCGGGTGGAGTAGGCGACCGTGATCCTGAGAGATCAGGTCTGGCCACAGCGGGAGGCTGATGGGAGGGGCCTTGGACAGCTGGAGAAGGGATGCATACCAGCATTGCCTGGGCCAGGCCGGAGCTATGAGGATCATACGCGACTTGTCCTGTTTGATCTTGATGAGCATCTTGTGGAGGAGCGGGATCGTAGGGAACGCGTAGAGCAGGTGGCCCGACCAGGGAAGGAGAAAGGCGTCTGTTAGGGAGCCCCGGGAGCTGCCGCAGAAGGAGCAGAACTGGAGGCACTTCCTGTTCTGTCGAGTGGCAAAGAGGTCGATCTGGGGAAACCCCCACCTTAGGAAGATCAGCCAGATGACGTCTGGCCCGAGGGACCACTCGTGTGACAGGAACGATCTGCTGAGGTGGTCCGCTAGCGTGTTCTGGGCTCCCGGGAGGAAAGAGGCCACTGGGAGGAAAGAGGGTGCATGGAGTGGGCTATACAAAACTCCCAAAGGAGAACTGCTTCCTGGCAAAGGGGGTTCGAGCGCGCTCCGCCCTGTTTGTTGATGTAAAACTGGGCTGTGGTGTTGTCTGTTAGCACCGCTACACAGTGACCTGCTAGCGTGCTCTGGAAAGCCGGGCACGCTAGCCAAACCGCTCTTAGCTCCCGGACGTTGATGTGGAGGCGGAGATCGGCCTCCGACCAGCGGCCCTGCGTTCTGAGTTCGCCAAGGTGGGCTCCCCAACCCAGAGACGAGGCGTCCGTCACTAGGGACATGGATGGGCTGGGCGGGAGGAAGGGAACGCCCTGGCAGACGATGTCCTGATTTTCCCACCAGGCCAGAGCATTGAGGGCAGCCCTTGGGATAGTGAGAAGGGCATTGATGCTGTCCACGTTCAGCCTGTAGACCGACGCAAGCCAGGACTGGAGCGGGCGCAGCCGCAATCTGGCGTACTGGGTGACATGAGTGCATGCCGCCATGTGGCCCAGTAGGCTGAGGAACACCGGAGCCGTTGCCCTTGGGAAGGAGCGTAAGTCACGGAGCACTGACTGAATGGCCAGAAAACGAGGCTGTGGGAGGGATGCCCTTGCCACGGTAGAGTCCAGGAGGGCCACTATGAATTCGATCCTCTGGGTCGGCTCCAGGGTAGACTTCCCCTCGTTGAGGAGGATCCCCAAGCGGCCGAATTTGTTTATGACGAGCTGCATATGCGTGCGCACCTGGTCCCTGGAGGTGCCCCATATCAGCCAGTCGTCCAGGTATGGGTAGAGATGTACCCTGCGGCGGCATAAGAACGCTGCTACTACCGCCATGCACTTGGTAAAGACTCTGGGTGCAGTGGACAGGCCAAAGGGTAGGACAGCAAACTGGTAATGTTCCCCTGCCACCAGGAAACGGAGGTAACGTCTGTGGGAGGGCTTTATCGCAATGTGGAAGTAAGCGTCCTTCATATCGAGGGCAGCGAACCAGTCTCCTGGATCCAGAGAGGGAATGATGGTGCCCAAGGAGACCATGCGGAACTTGAACTTGGCCATGTGGCTGTTGAGTCCGCGTAGGTCTAGGATGGGCCGTAGGCCCCCTTTCGCCTTGGGGATAAGGAAGTAACAGGAGTAGAACTCCTTCCCTTTGAACTCCTCTGGGACGGGCTCGATGGCTCCCAGAGAGAGGAGCGACCTCACCTCCTGTACGAGGAGTTGCTCGTGAGAGGGGTCCCTGAAGAGGGACGGGGAGGGAGGGTGGGAGGGAGGGGTAGAGGAAAGCTGGAGCGAATATCCCAGCTCCACCGTGCGGAGGACCCACTGGTCTGATGTAATGTCTGACCAGGCACGGAGGAAATGGGACAGGCGGTGGCAGAAGGGAGGATCCAGGTGTCCGACTGGTGCTCTGCCCCCAGGCGCACCTTCAAAAGTTAGGCTTAAGGCCCTGGAAGGGTTTGGGGGGCTGTTGCTTGCCCGCCTGCCGTGACGAGGAGCGACGGCGGTTGCCACGCCCCCTTCGTTGGAAGGAGTCTTGGGGGGGGCGAGGAGGGGGATAAAACCGCCTCCTTGGGGGTTGGAAGGGCCTTCTCTGGGTGACCAGGGTATGCATGCCCAGAGTTTTGAGGGTCACTCTTTTGTCCTTAAAAGTCTGCAGGCGTGTATCCGTGGTCTCAGAGAACAGACCCACGCCCTAGAAGGGAAGGTCCTGTATGGTGTGCTGCATCTCTGTGGGGAGGTTGGACTGCAGCCACACACTACGCCTTAGAGTGATCCCCGACGCAACCGTTCTGGCTGCGGAGTCGGCTGAGTCTAGGGCCGCCTGCAGGGAAATTTTGGCCACGTCCTTGCCCTGTTGGACAAAATTCCTGCTTGGCGTCAGGGGGAACAACACTCTCAAACTTGCCCAATGAGTTCAGAATGTCATATGTGTGTCTGCTCAGGAGGGCCTGCTGGTTGGCCACCCTGAGCTGCAGCCCACCCGCTGAGTAAACCTTCCTCCCCAATAGGTCCAGCTTTTTGGCCTCCTTTGCCTTGGGGCCCGGGGCTTGCTGCCAGTGGGGCTCCTTATTATTTACGGAGTCCACCACTAAGGAGGAAGGCTGAGGGTGGACATACAAATATTCGTAGTCCTTTGCTGGGACAAAGTACCTCCTTTCCACCCCTTTAGCTGTGGGTGGAATGGAGGCCGGGGTGTGCCATATGGTGGCCATAAACCTTTTAATGGTATTAATAAAAGGAAGTGCCACCCTGGCCGGTCCGCCCTTGGACAAGATGTCCACAACTGGGTCCTCAAAGTCAACCACCTCCTCCAGAGGGAGGTTCATGCCCTTGGCCACTGCCTTAAACAGGGTCTGATGGGCGGACAAGTCCACAGGCGGTGGACTAGACCAGCGGTCGCCAACCAGTGGTCCGCGAGAAAATTTTGGTGGTCCCTGGAGAAATTTGGACATTATTTGCAATTTTTAGGAAGATAAGTCCCTAGTAAAGGCTTCTTATTTGATAGCACTTCAAATCGTGAAAAGTAGAAAGCCGTATACAATTGGAGAAGAATTAATTAAGCCTTGCTTGTTACAAGCCTGTGAAGAGGTTTTGGGGAAACAGGCTGTCCAGAAACTGAAAGTAATTCCTATGTCCGCTAACACTGTGAAGCGCAGAATTGAAGACATGGCCAAAGATATTGAAAATCAAGTGATTGAAATGGTGAAAAATTCAACGTTTTATTCAATTCAACTTGACGAATCAACAGACATAACTAACAAGGCAGTTCTCCTTTGTTTTGTGAGGTTTGAGTGTCAAGGAGAGCTCAAGGAAGAACTCCTCTGTTTGCTCAACTTGCTGGGTAGAACAACCGGCTCTGAGATTTTCGAAGCACTTAATGGTTATTTCCTGAGACACAGTATTGAACGGAAGAAATGTGTTGGGATATGCACAGACGGTGCCGCAAGCATGACCGGGCATTGTTTAGGAGTTGTTACAAAAGTGAAAGATGTTGGACACCCAGACATTTTGTTTACTCATTGTATTATACATCATGAGCAACTTGTGGCGAAAAGAATGTCTCCAGAACTGCACCAAGTACTCTCTGATGTAATTAAAATTGTAAATGAAATTCAGCACAAAGTGCTCAATTCTCGAATATTTGAGGCACTTTGTGAAGAAATGGGCTCTCAATATACTCATCTTCTTCTTCATGCTGAGGTGAGATGGCTGTTGAGGGGCAAAATACTAACCCGATTGTTCGACCTGCACCAAGAAGTCAAGTTATTCTTCCAGCAGCAAAATAATTCGAAATTCCAAGATCGCTTGTCCAACGATGATTGGCTAGCCAAGCTTGCATACCTGGCAGATATTTTTTCACTGTTAAACGAGCTAAACACGTCCTTGCAAGGACAGCTTACGGACGTGTTCACACTGCGAGGTAAAATGGATGCATTTCAAAAGAAAATATTGCTGTGGCAAATGTGGTTGGCTAAAGAAGATCTGCAAATGTTCCCGAATCTTGATGAGTATATGAAAGAGAAGGATGTCAAGCAACAGGTAATAACCATTGTTCTACAGCACTTATGGTCGCTCACAGAATCTTTTGGCCGTTATTACCCAAAGGAAGAGGACCCCAGACATGGCAATATGTGGGTAATGGATCCATTTTCGGCGAAAATTGAAGATAGCAATTTGAGCATGAAAGAAAAAGAAAGCCTAATCGATCTATCATCCGACGACAGTCACAAAGCTAAATTCCACTCGTCCTCATCAAGACATCATTTTTGGCCCTTCGTAAAAAGTGAGTACCCAGTGCTGAGTGAAAAAGCCATCAAATTTTGATTCCATTTGCAACAACCTATCTGTGTGAAAAGACATTCTCATCTGTTACGGCAATCAAAAACAAGTACTGCTGTTGGCTTGAAATACAAACGGCTCTCCGTGTTGCAGTGACGTCATTGGAGCCAAGAATCCATAAACTTATTTCAAACAAGCAGCAACAAATATCACACTAATAATTTTGTTATAATTAAACAAGTGCATTTCATATTAATAAAATGGAACTTTTATGATCATTATTTTATAGATGTTTGTACCTTTTTAAAAAAATTCATGTTAGTGGTCCGCGGGATTCAAAATTGTGAGTTTAGTGGTCCGTGAGGTCCGAAAGGTTGGCGACCACTGGACTAGACGATGATGTGCCCGCCACCGCCTCGTCCGGAGAAGAGGAAGAATACCGCTCCGGTTCAGCAGGGCACGAGGGTACGTCCTGCTGGAGAGGTGCAGCTGACGATGACCCCATGGCTGCGCTGTCCGCTCCGCCGACAGGTGGGCGACTGATGGACGCCTCTGGTACACCAGGCTCCGATGTAGCAACGGCAGACGGGGCCCCTTGAGCCTGTTGGTACGCCCAAGATGCCCAGGTGGGTCAGCTCGATGGATCCTGGGCAGGCCAATGCTGTGCTGCAACTTGCTGACCCTGCACTGAGCGTGGTGAGGCCGAGGCCGATGAAGAGGGCCATGGGGGCGCCGAGCCCGCGAATTGCTGCCGCATGGACGGAGAACCGTGCCGAGATTGGGACCGGGCAGGTTCTCGAGGTCCAGAGCGGGAGCGGCGCCGGCTCCGGGAATGGTACCAACTTGGAGAGCAATGCCGAGGTGGAGACCGGTGCCGGGGTGATGACTGGTGCCGGTATGGGGACCGCCGTCTGGATGGTGACCGGTGCCGGTACGATCGGTGCCGGGATGTTGACTGGTGCCGGGAGTACTGTCAGCGCCGAGAGTATGACCGGCGTCTAGATGAATGGCGCTGGGACTCCAATCGGCGCCGAGACTCTGACCAGTGGCGAGACTGGGAGTGGTGCCGGGATCTACAGCAAGGAGACCTGGAACGTGGTCTCGAAGCTGAGCGGTGCCGAGACTGCGACCGGCGCCAGGATACAGATCGGCACCAGGAGTACGATCGGCGCCCGGAGATCGACCGGTGCCGGGACTCCGAGAGTCTTACGGAGGGGACCGCAGGCGCAATCATGGGCGGCTTGCCTCTAGATTGTACCAGTCTCTGGGTCACCGGGGAGGCTGTCAAAGTGATCAGCTCCCTCGCAGCAGCAAAGGTCTCCGGAGTGGATTGCAGGAGCTGCTGCTGCACCGGCACCCTAAGAGGCGAGCTCATACGCACCGGACTCAACGGGGCCTGAATTGGCGCGGGAGTCGACAGTGACGGCGGCTGCTGCCCTGAACACTCCCCCACGGGACGCTGTTCTACAGGCGGCTGAGTTGCCGGTGCCGCGACGGCCGTCTCGGACCTCTCTCTGCGGGCCGGGGAGTGTGACCGGTGCTGAGGCTTCGGTCTGGGCCCTGGGGCCGACAGTCTGGTGGGCGCCGCCTTTTGAGCGGGCGCTGGTGCCTTACCCGGCTCCGGTGCCGGAGCAAGAGCTGCCTCCATCAAGATCTGCCAGAGGCGAGACTCTCTGTCCTTCCTGGTGTGAGGTTTGAAGCTCTTGCAAATCCTGCACTTCTCGACCAGGTGAGCCTCTCCGAGGCACTTAAGGCAGTCTCCGTGTGGGTCGCCAACTGGCATAGGCTTCCCACACTTCGCACAGGGTTTGAATCCTGGAGTCTTAGGAGGCATAAAGCCCCGGGTGGGCAGGGGAGAAGACCTCCCTGCCCTTAACTACTATACTAACTACAACTATTAACTATAGAAAGAACAATCAACAACTAATCTACACAAGAAAGCTAGGAGAAATGGAGATCGCTGAAAGCAGAACTCCAAAGTTCCAACAACCTACACGGACGGTAAGAAGGAACTGAGGTGGGGGCTGGGTCCCAGGGGTATTTATGCGGCACCATAACGGTGCCACTCCAGGGGGCTCCCTGGTCGACCCAGCCTGTTGCTAGGGCAAAAATCTTTCGACAATTGTGCCCGCGGCGCGTGCACACCTAACTGGAATGCATATGAGCAATCACTCGAAGAAGAAGTCTGCTATGTAGTCTTGTTTGCAGAGAGCAAAGTCTCTTGTTCTGGAATCTTGGCTGTTTCCCGAGTGGCTTAGATGTTCTTTGCTGAAACAGTATCTAAGCAGAACAAAACTCTGAAATGATTGAGGCCTGTTATGTTTTCTTTTGTTAGCAGGAGCCAAGAGAACAGGGGATCGCTCTGGAATGTTAAGTGAACTAAGTAACTCAGCTGTCCTCTCACTGAATAGTTTTGGTTCCCCAAATGAATGAGTTTGGACCTCTTTTGGATGGAACCAGGATACATGAAGCATAACTACTGCAGTAGCCATGAATTAGGACACCATATCTGCTGCATCTAAAATAGCCTGTTGAGATGGCTTGGCTGTAAGAAGACAATCAGATGACAAACTGAAATTGTTCCATGATCTTATGTCAGTACCATCTCAGCATGTGCACCAACAGATTTTTAACACTTAGCACTAAAATAGTTATTTTCCTAATCAGTAACGAAGCACCAGTACTGAAATCTCCTAGAGCCTCAGCAATGTCCTTATCGGAATATGAAGTCTCCATAGCAGTGACTCCCTCAGGCAATTTCAGCCTCTTGTTGTCAACTTCTTTTTGAGGTGATCTAGGTCAGCTCCTGTGTTTAGATGGTGTTGTAACACCACTTCCAATATAATCTCCTTGCATCATCCTACCAGTTGCATGGGCCCTAGGAGTCACAGAAACTAAACTTGACAGGGTACTCCAAATTTCTGCATTCCTTTATACAAATGGAGCCCGAGGCTCTGGACCTGAAGAGGCCCACACAGATCAATTTATGAGAAACATTTCTAATTTGCGAAAGCGACAGAGTCCTGTGACACCTTATAAACTAACAGATGTATTAGAGCATATTTGTGGGTGAATATCCAACGAAGCCACGGGACTCTGTCGCTTTTGCAGATCCAGACGAATACGGCTACCTCTCTGATTTCTAACTTGGTTTCTCTGATCTTTTTAGTTGTCTTGCCAAATGATGTACAAATATGAAACTTAGAAGAACATGAACATCTACTAAACAATAGAGAAAAGTTATGTGGTTGTCAGTCAAGGGAATAGCATCCCTGCAGACATCACATGACTTAAAGCAAAGAGATTTAGACAACCACATTAAGAAAACAGTAAACCTAGAAAATTAAACTCCCCCTTCTGAGAATTGAGAGGACATGGGGGAAATAAACCCTATGTCCTAATAAACTCTCTCTAAAGCTATTTACAGTAACTATACAAACAAAACTAATCACTAAACTAAGCACTAAACTAACACTACCTATTTATCTAAGTATTTACCATGGAAACAAATGAGCTACCTGAAGTGGACACTGCAGGACACTAAAGCCCTTTTTCAAGCCTAGGTGATGAGGCACTGCCCCTATATCCCCTCAGTAAGGGGGTACAAGGATAATCAGGCTGACGTGTGGACCAGACACTGCTGGCAAAAATCTCCAGACACATGCCCCTGAAGTGAAGTACCCATACTGTAAGGGACCTGGGCTGAGCTCTGCACATGGGATGGTAGTCACTGAGCAGGAGTTAGAGGAATTGCAAGAGCCGGGTCCCATAAGCAAGAGTCAGGATCAGAGTCAGGGTGGAGTTGGAGACTGGAGATCAGAGGCCGTACCAGGCTGGATCAGGGTCAGAGTCAGGCTGCATTTGGAGACCGGAGATCAGAAGCAGTACCAGGCTAGAATCAGGAGGCAGGAATGAGGCTCACAGTCAGGCTGGGATCAGAGACCGGAGATCACTGCCGCAGGCTGAAATCTGTGCCATTGCCCAGGTAACTTTCTGTGGCAACTCCTGGGGTTAAACGGGGTGCTTGACCAATCAGAGGACTCTAAGGTATGTCAGTCTGGACCTCTTGGGCAGTACTTCCTGCGGTGCCTACTCTCCACAGTGCTCTCCAGCTGTGCCTTTGCATGGCCTCCTTGTGGCACTGTGGGAACATCAGCTGTCCCAAAGAATTGGTTGCAGGGGTTCTCATTCGGCTCTTTATGCCCTCACATAGGTGAGTGGGAGCACAAAGACATGCATGGTACAGGCACAACATAGTAGCTGCTGCTATTCAAAAGATTCCAACTTTGGGTGCATATACACAGACCCATTCTTGAAGAACACCACTTGGTTTTGTTTGGCCTTCTGAAAAAAAATAAGTTCACTAATGGCATGGTCCAATATACCGTATTTTTCGGCGTATAAGACGCCTTTTTAACCCCCAAAAATATCCTCAAAATTAGGGGGGGCGTCTTATACGCCGAATATATTACTCACCGGGCAGCTGGAGCTGGGGCGGCTGCAGGTGGCCCGGCGGGCGGGGCGGGGCGGTGCTTCCCCCCCGAGCCCACCCGCATGTGTTCGGGGCCGGCGGGGAACGGGAGCAGCTCGGGCCCAGGGGCCCCTGGGAGCGCCCGCCCGCGCGGCGGGGACGGGAGAGCGGCGCTCCCCCAGCAGCCCGCCCGCGCGGCGGGGACGGGAGAGCGGCGCTCCCCCAGCAGCCCGCCCGCGCGGCGGGGACGGGAGAGCGGCGCTCCCCCAGCAGCCCGCCCGCGCGGCGGGGACGGGAGAGCGGCGCTCCCCCAGCAGCCCGCCCGCGCGGCGGGGACGGGAGAGCGGCGCTCCCCCAGCAGCCCGCCCGCGCGGCGGGGACGGGAGAGCGGCGCTCCCCCAGCAGCCCGCCCGCGCGGCGGGGACGGGAGAGCGGCGCTCCCCCAGCAGCCCGCCCGCGCGGCGGGGACGGGAGAGCGGCGCGCTTTTTGTGTGTGGTGGGGTTTTTTGTTTTTTTTTTTGGTTTTTTTTTTTGTCCGGCTTTTTTACTTAAAAACTCGGGTGCGTCTAATACGCCGGAGCGTCCTATATGGCGAAAAATACGGTAAGTTTTTTTTTACTTTGATAATTACATACATAGAACATGACAATATAAAAGAATAAGCAATGAGGAGTCCATATGGCACTTTAGAGACTAACAAATTTATTTGGGCATAAGCTTTGTGGGCTAAATGAAGTGGGTTTTAACCCACAAAAGCTTAAATTTGTTAGTCTCTAAAGTTCCACAAGGACTCCTTGTTGTTTTTGCTGATACAGACTAACACGGCTACCACTCTGAAATATAAAAGTATGGTAGTGGTCAGTTAGTTTATATAAATATCTCACTATCCTACAGCTTTCATATTTAACAACACTGACACAAGAGACAGAGTCCTGTGGCACCTTAAAGACTTTTGAATCTCAGTGAAACATTCTCCTCCTGCCTATAAGGGTCAAAGTATTTCACAATAGCTTGTTCCAATTAAAAATGGATGGGAGGGAGGAGTGTAAATGAAAATAAGGCATACAAATGATTACTGTATGTAGCCTTAGACACAAATATTGCAAATGACACCTTCACAACAAACAAGTCTAAATATTTGCTTTTTAAATTTGGTCTACTAACAGCAGAATCCTACCAATAAATATGTTGTTACCTTTTCTCCTGTTGACAATCATGTATTTAATACTTTGCTTTTCCCAACCTTTAACCTTCCCAAGATCTTGTTACAGAGGTTCAACCACTTTTTGGTTTGTGTTTGACATTAAGAAAATCTTTCCATATATAAACTGGGATTTTCTCAACTGAAATGAATCACTGGCAACTACAGATTTGAAATGTGTATATCTGATTAACGTTAGCACTAGTACTCCTGCTTTTGACTACATTAGCAAACAGCCCCTGTAACAAAACCTGCTCACAAAAAATGTAGTTTTTAAGTTGTTAGTTGGTTTATAACTAAGTTGTTATATCTGAAGCCTAAGCAAACTACAGTGTAATAAAAATAAAATTTTCATGTGTCAACATCTGAAAGCTAAAAAGAGACACAAAACTAAGTTCCATGGAAATACATTAGACAGAGTATTCTGGAAACACAGAGGGAAAAACAGGGAAAGCTGACATATGCATTTGACATGTGGATTTAACATTTCTGTGAAAACTAATTTAATATTTTTGTGAAAGAGGAAGAGAAATTTCTAACATTCAATTCCTAATATAATACTTTGAATCTAAAGAGCACACCAGGACCAAAAATGACAAGACTATTTAGGAAAAGTCAGGCAGTAGCCAAACTGCATTTTTTTTTTCATGTAAACCTCAATTTTTGCTTACTGACTACTATTATTTATATTCATTAAACAATTACAGGAAATAAATATAGTAAGAAAAGAGATTATGAAGTAATTGATTTACAAGGACCCATAAATCACTTTTGTCCTTACAGAACATAAAAATTTTATCTCCGTGATATTCATGAAAGCCTAATAATTACTCTCATTTTTGATCATGCTAAAAATGTGCATAAGATTATGCAGTTCTGAAGAGAAAAAATGATGGCTAGAGTACATACATTCTGGTGGAAGTCTGTTCTTTCTAAAAGCAAGCCTTTCAGTTTTCTTTCTGCTTTCTGCCAAACTAAACAGGACTCCGTAAACATACTGACGAACTGGCCTATAAAGCAGAGCAGCAGGAGGCAGGTCTTTGTTGGCTTCGTCTTCAATAGAAACAGCAATTTTGATTTCACCCTTTGCATGGAAGAAAGCAGAATAATATTGCACATATGTATATATACATTTTCCATTCAAATTCAACATAAAAGTAAGAATGCTAACACAATCTTGCTTTAAAACCATTTCAGTCATATATTTAATCAATACAAAAGATATATTTGAAGAACTGATTCCTAGAGTTAAACTAGAATTTAGGGACTACTTTCAAAATCACAAGTGACTTAGCAGCACAAGTCTTACCAATCTTATGCTTCTAAATACCTTAAAGACTTTGAAAATCTTCCCTGTAAGTTCCCCCCAGTCTGAAATAATTGCTTCTCTGTCACTGATGGACACAATTATGCAGGTGATACAAAGTCTTTTAAATAACCAATATATTAATATAGCAAAAATATTCAAAATTGAGCATTTTACCAGGAAAGAAACAATTAGGGAAGGGATTGCAATCTTTCAGAAGTGGTGTGCCGAGACTTAATTTATTCACTCTAAATTAAGGATTTGCGTGCCATAATACATTTTAATGTTTTTAGAAGGTCTCTTTCTACAAGTCTAGAATATATAACTAAACTGTTGTTGTATGTAAAGTAAATAAGGTTTCTTAAATGTTTAAGAAGCTTCATTTAAAATTAAATTAAAATGCAGGCCAGGACCAAGGTAGTGTGAGTGCCACTGAAAATCAGCTCACATGCTGCCTTTGGCACGCATGCCATAGGTTGCCTACCCCTGAATTAGGGATATGATGAATCTGCTTTTTTTTTTTTTAATGGATTCCAAACATTAGTCAATTGTATTCAAAGACTTAATGGAAAAGTCAAATGAGACAATATTTTGAACATCAGTAAAAACTGTTTTATAAAAGTTAGAAGCATATTTGTAATTAAAATATGCTTTAAGTACAGCTATTTAGCTATCCATTTACTGTCTTATAAAAAATAAAGTGCATAGCTTACTTTTGTGTTCACTATGAAAAGGATTAATACAATTACATAAATACAATGCTCCTTGTAGATAAAAACTGTTGGGAAAAGGCAGCATTGAGTACAGGTCTGAGGGCCAGGACGTCTGAGTTACAATCCCAACTCTGCTCCCTGGTTGTACTGGCTTGAGGCAGGTTGCTTAACTCTGTCTCAATCTGCTCACTGTAATATGGGAAATAAATACTATCTACCTTACGAGGATGTCAATGTTAGTATCTGTTCCCCCCTATTTCAATGTGGCTCTTGACAGGGCAGAACTCTGCAAGCAGTGTCTTTATACATGATTTTGGGGGCTAAAAACTGTAAGAACTTGGGGAGCTTTCTATATGACAAATGCTGCTGAGATCTCCAATCAAGGCAGGTTTCTATTTTCTGACCATGTCCTGAACAAATAATCTAGAGACAATCCTATATTCCTCTGTCATAGATTTTGGAGGGTATAACTGAGTAATCTAACCACCAATGTGTACTGATCAGTTTTCAGTAAATCATCATCATGAATGCACAGCAGCAGGGTGTTTACAAACAGCTCATCCTATAAATAAAACCAAGCTTTCAGCAGTTGTAATGTTTTAATGTTAACAGTGTTTCCATAATGAACAAGGCTACCATTTCTGGCCATCTACAATGCCTCTAGCATATTTTTAAAGTTATCAAAATAGTAGTGCCTGCATGCCTGCTGTCAAAACATTCCAGTGTCACATAAAGGTTCGTCTGTAAATTTACTAGCAATACAAGCAGAAGTTAGGCTGAGGAACTGAGTTATACTATTCTAGCTCCACACACCAGCTGAATTGCCCTTGGACTGTGGGAATTCAGATTTACTCTGTTCTGTAGATCAATGTTTGATTCATTCATATTTTAAGATGTCTGGATTTGTATTTAAATCAAAGATTCATATATACCTACTTATAAATATACCGTATCCATAAGTATTTGAACACTTGGAATTAGAAAATCACAGTCGTCCATTCCAAGGACTGTGGTGTGAATTTTTGAGTTTTGGGGGGTAAATTACACAAGGCAGCATTTTAAATTAGCCCATACATGTTTCTTGTCTTCAGATTTTGAAATTAGGGAAACTGTACTGACAGTGAAATCTGCTACACACAGAAGGATGAAGATGACTAGCCAGTGTTGGTTTACGCCTCACGGGGAAAATAATGACATAACCTATCAAATAAGCTTCTATAAATCTTTTCAACCACAAAAGTTACCCCTCCCTTCTAAAAGGACAAATATAAGCTAAATTAAGCAAAGTAGATTTTAATGTATATGTTTTGAGAAAGGCTCAGTTGCAAACTTCTCGCTGCTTACCCCAAATTATACCACCCCCATGGCTTTAAAGGCTGATTGTGTTTATTTTTACTGAGACAAACATGGTAGATGAGGTAATCTCTTTTCTTGGACCAACTTATGCTGGTGGACGGTACAAGCTTTCAAGATTCACAGAGCTCTCCTGCAGGTCTGGGGAATGTAACCAAAGTGTCCAAGATGGGACAAATTGTTAGGCATAAGGGGCTCACTCATGCAGTAAGAGACCACTTAAAATAAAATGGGCAATTAAGAGTTGGTGGTTCGTCCGTCGATTCGACGAGGACCACTCAGTCATCCGTAAATTGCTGGGGCTGATTCTGTGTGTGCACAGATGGCTGATGAGGCCGATCCTTGCACGAAAGGTCCGATGACAGATAGGACAGGAGATGAGGAGGACATCTCCAGCAGGGTTTCTGGCACGGGCTTTTCTGGCTTGCCTCTTCTGTTCTGCTGCAGCCGTCCTTTTGGCCTCACGTGATTCTGCACCTTTATACACGGAAGAGCGCCATGTAGTCCGATTCATTGCGCTCTGTTCCCAAGAGTCAGGATTGATGTCAAATGCTTTGAGGGCGACTTTGAGAGTGTCTTTGAAGCGCTTCTTCTGACCCCCATGAGACCGCTGTCCTTGTTGCAACTCGCCATAAAAAAGTCGCTTTGGTAGCCGATGGTCTGACATACGGACTACATGCCCTGCCCAGCGTAGCTGCGACTGCATCAAGATGGTAAAGATGCTGGGCAGGTTTGCTTGGGCGAGTACTTCAGAGTCTGGGATCTTGTTCTACCACTTGATGTTGAGGATTTTCCTGAGGCTTGTTGTGTGGAAGTGGTTCAGCTTCTTGGCATGGCGCTGATACACAGTCCAGGTTTCGCTGGCGTAGAGCAGTGTGGGAAGAACAACCGCCCTGTATACTTTCAGCTTGGTCTGGGTGGTGATGCCTCTTCTATTCCAGACATTGGTGTTTAATCTGCCAAAAGTTGCACTGGCTCTAGCGAGCCGGATATTCACCTCATCATCTATGGTTGCATTTTGGGACAGTGTGCTGCCTGTATGTAAATGGTATGTAAATCTGTTCACTGCATTGAGTCTCTGGCTGTTAATAGCGATATTGGACTCAACATAGGCTTCCCTGGGGCCGGCTGATGCAAAACTTCAGTCTTCTTTATACTGATGATTAGACCGAAGTTTGCACAGGCGTTGGAAAACTTGTCTACGCTGCGTTGCATATCAGCTTCTGAGCCAGCATTGAGAGCACAGTCATCAGCAAACAAAAAGTCTCGAATAATGTCTGTCATGACCTTCGTTTTCGCCTGAAGCTTCCTTAGGTTGAACAGCTTACCGTCAGTGCAGTACCTGATGCCAATTCCAACGTCTCCGTCTCTGAAAGCATCGGTCAACATAGCGGAGAATATAATGCTGAAGAGTGTAGGTGCCAGGACACAGCCCTGCTTCACACCATTTGTAACGGGAAATGGCTCAGATGATTCGCCATTGTCCTGGACTCGTGCCTGCATGCCTTCATGAAACTGTTGGACCATAGAGATGAACTTCTTTGGGCATCCGTACTTGGCCATGATCTTCCACAGGCCCTCTCTACAAATAGTATCAAAAGCCTTGGTCAGGTCAACATAGGTGGAGAACAGGTCGGACCTCTGCTCCTGACACTTCTCTTGCAGTTGTCTCACAGCAAACACCATGTCAATGGTCCCACGCTTTTTCCGAAATCTGCACTGACTTTCTGGCAGAAGTCCCTGGTCCAGATGTGCTGTTAGGCGGTTCAGCAGGATCCTGGCGAGTATCTTGCCTGCGATAGAGAGTAGGGATATACCTCTGTGGTTATCACAGAGCTGCCGGTTCCCTTTCCTCTTGTACCGGTGTACGATGAAAGCATCTTTGAACTCCTGCGGGATCGTCTCCTGTTGCCACATAAGTAGGAACAGTTGATGGAGCCTTTCAGTCAAGGCAGTGCCGCCTTCCTTATAAATCTCAGCTGGAATGGAGTCTGAGCCAGGAGCTTTGCCACTGGAGAGGAGATGGATCGCTTTCTGCGTCTCTAATAAAGTAGGCGGGTCATCCAGTGCCTCGATAATGGGCACTTGCGGGATACTATCAATGGCTTCATCATTGATGGACGGTTCAGAACGCTGTCGAAGTGTTCAGCCCACCTTACAAGAATCTTATCCTTATCAGTAATCAAAGTGTTTCCTTCAGCGCTAAGGAGAGGGCATGATCCTGAGGATGTAGGTCCGTACACTTCTTTCAGGGCATCATAGAAATTCTTCATGTCATGCCTGTCAGCATAGCCTTGAATCTCATCAGCTTTTCTGCTAAGCCAAGTGTCTTGCATCTGACGGAGTTTTTGCTGTATGGATCTCCGAATATTGCTGAACCCATCTTTCTTTGATGTGGACTTGGGATTGTTAAGGTAGGCTTGATGGGCGCGGTGCTTTTCTTCCAGTAGCTGCTTGATCTCATCGCAGTTCTCATCAAACCAGTCTTTATGCTTTCTGGTTGAGGGCCCCAGGATCTCTGTAGCTCTACTGTAGACCAGCCCTCTGAGTGTCGCCCAGTCAACATCCATGTTCTGGCTGTCAAGAGGGGTGGATTCCAGACGTTCTTCCAATGCATCCACAAAGGACTGTTTAGTGCTTGTGATCTTCAACTTGGCAATATTCAGCCATTTGGGAGCCTTCTTTCCTTGTGGGCATCTGTGACGGGGCGGACCAGCCCCGCACAGGCCAGGGCAGCCCCTGGCCGGAAGCACTAGCAGTGGAAGTCCCGCCCCCGCTGCACTGGGCATGCTCCAAGTGCTCCAGCTGTATAAAGGGAGTGAGCCCAGCTCAGTCTAGGCGGGCAGCCGGAGGAGGAGGACATGCCTGGGGAGCTCTCGCGAGGAACCAGCTCCAGCCGTATCCGGAGCCAGAGCCGCGGCAGGACCCTGCCGCCGAGCTTGTTGCCAACCACAGCCGACCGGGGGCCATAGACCACGACCCGGCTGAGGGGGCCGCGGACCCAGCTACATACGGGGGATCAGCGACCCACCGGAGGACCCCGCCGCTGGAGCCGGTAGGAACTGACCCTGGGATAGTGAGGGAGTGGTACGACCCACCGGAAGCCACTCACTGTGTCGCGGTGGGAACCCCCCGCTGAGTGGGTGGCTAGGTGCACGGCCATTAGGCCGCACTGCCCCAGCGGAGGGGCTATTGACTTTGGCCGCTAGGCCGCACTGCCCCGACGAAGGGGGTGACTATTGACTTTGGCCGCTAGGCCGCACTGCCCCAGCGGAGGGGGCTGCTATTGACTCCGGCCACTAGGCCGCACGGCCCCAGCGAAGGGGGTGACTATTGACTTTGGCCGCTAGGCCACATTGCCCCGGCGAAGGGGACTGTTAGGGACTCCGGCCACTAGGTTGCACTGCCCCCACCCGGGGGCTCGAACCCTGACTGCGTCTTTTATGTTGAATACGGATGTTAAGCTTGGTGAGGATGAGGCGGTGGTCTGTCCAGCAATCAGCGCCACACATGGCCTTGGTCACCCGGACATCCTGCCTATCTCTCTTCCTGACGATAACATAGTCGATCAGGTGCCAGTGTTTGGAGCGAGGGTGTTTCCATGATGTCTGGTTACGGGTAGGGAGGCGGAAGATTGTATTTGTGATGAGCAGCTCGTGCTCTGCACAGGTCTGGAGCAAGAGAAGACCGTTGCTGTTACAGTTACCCACTCCATGTTTTCCAAGGACTCCATCCCAGGCAGTGTGGTCAGAGCCGACTCTTGCGTTAAAGTCACCAAGAATGATGAGCTTGTCCGCCTTTGGAGCACTGGCGATGACTGAATGGAGTTCCTCATAGAACTTGACCTTTACTTCATCTGGGTTGGTCATGGTTGGAGCATAGGCACTGACTATGGTAAGGTGCTTCTTACCAGACAGAAGAGGGAGTTTCATGATCATGAGCCTGTCGTTTACCCCCTTTGGAAGTCCTGCCAACTTGCTAATAAGAGCTGTCTTCACTGCAAAGCCAACACCTGCCTCACGACGCTCATTGCCTTCTCTGCCGCTCCAAAAGAAGGTATAACCAGAGCCCCTTTCGCATAGTTCACCTTCCCCTGCTAGCTGAGTCTCACTCAGGGCTGCAATGTCAATGTTGTATCTGGCAAGTTCCTTTCCAATTAGGGCTGTTCTCCTCTGAGGTCTATCCGCACCATCTCTGTCCAGTAATGTGCGCATGTTCCATGCGCCCAATATGAGAGGAACAATCCTCAATTTTTTATTTGAGTTTGCTTTTTGACCACTAATATAGGGTCCCCTCCAGCCGCGGTAAGCTGGCTAGGGAGAGATAGAGCAGGCAATGTTTAGGGCACCTTTTCTAGCCCCTTCCTCATGCAATGGAGGTGAGCAGTGCATTCCTAAAGAGGGCTGCTCAGTCGGCTGCCGAACTCCACTGCTGCTCCGTGTCAGTGAAGAGCGACCCTTTGGCCTGAGCCGCCTGTGTGCAGGTTTACGGCTACGGTTGCCAGTGTACTCTCACCTGCCGCTACGTCGCTTGCCCATCGCCACAGGACTTGAAGGACTTGAAGGATGAATGGAATGGGGTAAATGGATGACAAGAGTGACTTGCGCATTGACTTGGTTTAAAGTGAGGAAGAGTTGCGCAGATCGTTGACCTCACTCTCTTGCTCGCAACCATCTGGATCCAGCAGCAGGACAAAGTCGAGACGGCTGGAGACGGATACGAGTGCAGTGGATGACCATGACATACAGAGTGTCTAGTCATGCCCTGAGCGTTCCACAAAGCTATGCTGAGAATCACCTTCCTGCCCGTTGAGCCAAACTTGTGGCCTCTTCCATGCAGTCCGCCGAGTCCAGTCTTCACATGCTGTAGGTAGACACGCCTATCTCACCAAGGGTTTAAGGCCCATCAGCTACCCTCAACCTGATTTTGCCGGCCAGTCGAAGCCGTTGTCCATGGTGTGGCCGCTGCGCATGCTACATCTACGTGGAGGCACAGGTGAGAGCTGGGTGTCAGGTGGGGACCAAAGATGGATGAGCTACCCCAAAGGGAGTACGACTGCCCCCCACCAGAGATACTACCCCTCCCCGGGCACCCCATACACCACCAATTAAGAGTTACAAGGCAAACAACTAACATCACTTTCTACCTGTTAAGAATTTTAAATCTTAACTATTCCTTATTCCTGTTCTATACTGACAAAGTCCACACCAATAATTTCTGCAGAGTCAGACTATTGTCTATCAAGTACACAGAGAAATGCCACCAATACCAATGTGAACTGTCCAAGTGGATCAAGAGTAGTTTATGTCTCTACTGAGATTCCAGCAGGGTCAACCAACCTGTACTCTTCCCCCTCCCCCTCCCTTTTTTTTAAAAAAAAAAATAGGCCTCTTAGGAAAATTAAAAGCATTCACTACTAACTTACCTTTCCCCTCACAGAATCTCAATTTAAGATGTTAAAATTCTAATTTTCTCTATAGTATTACATATTATACAAACACATCAATGAGTACAAGTACTCAATATACCTTCTGAAGGTAAACTGAATGAGATGGATGTCTGCTTCCACTTGAGCTCTGGATCAGCCCTTGACTAGCCAGTTGTCCAAGTAAGGAAATGCATGCAGTTCCTTTCTTCTGAGAGAGGCTACTACTACTATTGCTGCATTTGGTGAAGACTTGCAGACAGCTAACAGGCCAAATGGAATCACCACAAAACTGGTAGTGAGCTTGGTTCACTACAAATCTTAGGAAACATATGTGGCCATGGAAGATCAAACTGTGGAAATAAGTGTCCTTAAGATTGAAAGCAGCATATTAGCCCCTTAGATCCAGTGAGGGAATGGCGGAAGCCAAGGACACCATGTGAAACGTTAAGTTCTGGAGATAGCAGCTGAAACGACAGTGTCTAAAATGAGTCCGAGACCACCTTTGGCTTTCAGTATTAGCAGGACTAGAACCCCTTTCCTCTTAGGTGAAACGGAACCTCTTCCATGGCTCACACCTGAAGAAGGGATTGGACTTCTTGTTTCAACAGGTGTTCTTGAGACGGGTGTCTGAAGAGGGATGGGGAAGGAGGTGGGAAGGGGGAATAGACAGAAATTGGATTGTGTAACCCAGTTCTACTGTGTTGATAACTCATCCATCTGAAGTGCTCAGACATCAAAGTAGTGGGAAAGGCAGCTGGAGAACAAGGGGGTAACTGGATCCTACATTGAGGGGATTGCAATGCTGACCTCAAGCGTCTTGTCAAAATGAGCATTCTGAAGATCCCAAGTGTCTGGAGCTGGACTGCGCAGGATCTGCTGAGGAAGATGGGTCAGGAGGTCTGCGCCTGAACCCCTTGCTCTTTCTCCTCAACTTATCTTGTCTGAGTGGCCTAGAAAAGTAATGGCCCATCTGCTGTGACCTGTACTGTTTCCTTGACCCTGCTGGTACATAGAGTCCCACGGATTTCAAGGCTGCCTTCAAGTCCTTGAAACTGTAGCCCAACATCTGTTTGCTCTGAGAAGAGTGATGATCCTTCAAATGGGAAGTCCCACATAGTTTGCTGACCTCATTAGGGAGCCCAGAGGACTGCAAGCATGAGTTCCTATGCATTGTTACTGATGTAACCACTGATCTGATCATGGAATCAATGGCACCGAGGGCCAACTGACGGGAGGCACCTGCCACAGTTTCCCCTATTTGACTAGGGAGGAAAACTCCTGTCTATAGAGTCCTAAGGGAGCAGGTCCTTGAATTCTGACAGACTCCAACATATTAAAATAGCAGCAACCTAGCAAAGCTTGCTGGTTTGCTATGCAGAGCGGTAGGCCCTGTGGAATATGCCTTCCGAATAAACAAGTCCAATTTCTTTGGGTCCTTCACCTTGGGCGTAGAACTTGCCTATCCTTGATGATCCCTTTTGTTGGAGGCCACTACACCAAGGGATCCGGAGGAGTTTGTGAGAAAAGGAATCCGTACTCTCTGTCCAGTACAAAATACTTTCGTTTTGCTCTGTGAACTTTGCTGCCAGGAGGGAGAGAGGCAAGGGTGCGCAATAGGGCCTTGATCAGATCCATGATGGCGTCATTAAGTGGTAGAGCCACTCTGGAGGGGCCCAGTCTAAGAGACTATGTGTTGCCTCCTTGACCACTTCCACTTGGACCCCCAAGTTCCAGGCTATATCCTTTAACAAGTCCTGGTATGGCTTGTGGTAGTCTTCTGGTGGGGAGACACCTAGTGTCAATATAGCCTAGTCCAGAAAGGAGGAGGAGGCATCTAAAAACAGGCTGAGAAGCCTCTGTTGGTTTACCAGCATGCACAAGAGCCTGCGGGTCTTTCTTCTGAGGCTCGGTGCCATGCTCGGCACCGGAATCTGGATCTAGAGTGTCTTGGTGCAATACTGGGGGTGCTCTAGACTCCAAGAGAATGGAATATGAGCACCCTGAGTGAGTGCCCTGTGGTGGGGAAAACCCACAATGGTTCCAAAGGGGCCACTGCATGGTTGCCGGTCCCCAGGACCCAGTGGCCAAACATTTGGAGATACCACTGCACTCGGGGCTGTGGTGGAATGGAAATGCCTTGGGGGAACAGCAAGGTCACCTGTGCTGACAAGGGGAGTAAGATACCTTGTAGGTGTCTGGCTCCGGGGCTTGGCTGTGGGGTGAGGTAAAGGGTAGAGAAATAGAAACTGGGCTGTCATAGGGGTTTATTTAATTCTTTACTCCTGGGGAAATTTTTATATCTGTATTGTGTGGCAGGGTGGGCTTGACCCAGCCTGCCGCCCCTTTAAGAGGGAGAAAAGCCCTCTGCAAACCCCCGGTGCAGCAAGCCTAATTAGCCACCTGGCTTGCAGCCTAATCAACCTGGATGGGTTGCACCTGGCAGCCTCCTCTGGGGGATAAAAGGCTGCCAGGAAGGAAGCCCAGGGTGGTGGTGGCAGGAGCTAGTCAGAGCTGAGTGTTTGGTGTATGTTAGCTGGACTATCTAGAGTCCCTAGAGCTGTGTTAACTGTTAGCTGGACTACATAGAGTCCCTAGAGCTGTGTAACTGTTAGCTGGACTACCTAGAGTCCCTAGAGCTGTGTAACTGTTAGCTGGACTACCTAGAGTCCCTAGAGCTGTGTAACTGTTAGCTGGACTACCTAGAGTCCCTAGAGCTGTGTAACTGTTAGCTGGACTACCTAGAGTCCCTAGAGCTGTGTTAACTGTTAGCTGGACTACCTAGAGTCCCTAGAGCTGTGTAACTGTTAGCTGGACTACCTAGAGTCCCTAGAGCTGTGTAACTGTTAGCTGGACTACATAGAGTCCGTAGAGCTGGGTATTAATGAGCTATCAAGAGCTGAGTGGGTATTAATGAGCTATCAAGAGCTGAGTGGGTATTAATGAGCTATCAAGAGCTGAGTGTGTGTTTGAGCTATCAAGAGCTGAGTGGGTATTAATGAGCTATCAAGAGCTGAGTGTGTGTTTGAGCTATCAAGAGCTGAGTGTGTATTAATGAGCTGTTTATTAATGAACTGTTTAACCTGTATATATTGGTGGTGGGTCCTGCACTGTAAATTAAAGGGCACTGTTTGGAGCAAAAAAGGGTTTCCTGCCTGTGTTCCTGAGGGGGGTGAGAAGGCGATCTGTTACATATGGTGTCAGGGGTGGGATCGCTACACCAGTAACACAACTGGTGGCCCCAGAGGTGGAGGGAACCCTGCAGTGTCTCGTGGAAGAACAGAAGCGGACCCAGCAGGCCATGCACGCCTTGCAGAAACCACCAGCTGCAGCAGGCTCAGTTGGAGCTGTAAAGGTACTGCGGGACTTTTTGAGAGGGCAGCCACCACAGCCGGGTGGGAGTGGACCACCTGGGCCCTCCGTCTTGCTCCGTACCTTGTGGGCAGAGGCCCAGGACGTGGGGACATTATGGACTCCCTGAAATTGGAGCAGTTTTGCTCTGCCTCCCCGAGACTGTCCGTACCGGAGTCAGAAGGCACCAGCCAGAGACGGTGGAGTCTGCGGTGCACCCGACCAGAAGTACGTGGAGACAGAGGGACCTCGGGGAGAAGATGGACCACGACGGGTCCGGGATTTGGGGCGATGGCCCATGGACTGGGGTTTGGGGACGGAAACCATGCGGGGTGATACCCACTCTGCGGGTGCAGGTGGGGAGGAGGTCCCAACCGGGGGTAGTGGACTCAGCCCCCCCCTGTATGCTTGTCCGCAGAGCGTTGATCCACCCTGAGTTACCCACTCTGCGGCTGCAGGTGGGGAGGAAGTCCCAACCGGGGGTAGTGGACCCAGCCTCCACCTGTACACTAGTCCGCAGGGCGTTGGGGCCCTTGTAGAGCTAAGCAAAGGCTTGAAGGGTCTGAGCCAGCCCTATGGGGCTAGGCTAAGGGAGGAGGTGTGTGGCAGGGTGGGCTTGACCCAGCCTGCCGCCCCTTTAAGAGGGAGAAAAGCCCTCTGCAAACCCCCGGTTGCAGCAAGCCTAATTAGCCACCTGGCTTGCAGCCTAATCAACCTGGATGGGTTGCACCTGGCAGCCTCCTCTGGGGGATAAAAGGCTGCCAGGAAGGAAGCCCAGGGTGGTGGTGGCAGGAGCTATTCAGAGCTGAGTGTTTGGTGTATGTTAGCTGGACTATCTAGAGTCCCTAGAGCTGTGTTAACTGTTAGCTGGACTACATAGAGTCCCTAGAGCTGTGTAACTGTTAGCTGGACTACATAGAGTCCCTAGAGCTGTGTAACTGTTAGCTGGACTACCTAGAGTCCCTAGAGCTGTGTTAACTGTTAGCTGGACTACCTAGAGTCCCTAGAGCTGTGTTAACTGTTAGCTGGACTACATAGAGTTCCTAGAGCTGTGTAACTGTTAGCTGGACTACATAGAGTCCGTAGAGCTGGGTATTAATGAGCTATCAAGAGTTGAGTGGGTATTAATGAGCTATCAAGAGCTGAGTGGGTATTAATGAGCTATCAAGAGCTGAGTGTGTGTTTGAGCTATCAAGAGCTGAGTGGGTATTAATGAGCTATCAAGAGCTGAGTGTGTGTTTGAGCTATCAAGAGCTGAGTGTGTATTAATGAGCTGTTTATTAATGAACTGTTTAACCTGTATATATTGGTGGTGGGTCCTGCACTGTAAATTAAAGGGCACTGTTTGGAGCAAAAAAGGGTTTCCTGCCTGTGTTCCTGAGGGGGGTGAGAAGGCGATCTGTTACAATTGTTACAGACATACTTGCTGACAGGTATTTTGGAATAAATTACCAAAATAATTGAGAATGGTGTGATTATGTAGTGTTATACTGACAGATAAAATCTGCAAAATTTTCAAATATCATGCACGGAAGTTTTAATATTATGTGCAGAATGTTTAATTTTTTGGCATAGAATTTTTAATTTTTTAGTGCAGAATGCCCCCCAGGAGTAATATTATCTATATTGCTATTGTACAGAGGAGTCCCAGCCAGCCTCGTTGGTCTAGGCACTGTATAAACATAGCAAAGAGACTGTCCATGTCTCAAAGAGAGCATGGCATGTGCATCTGCAAATTAAATGACATTCTGGCTTTAAGGATATCAATGAGAATAATATAATATGGCTTAACGATCCAGTGATTGGGCTTATTGCTGCCACAACTGTTGTGGATGGAACTACTAGAGGAATTGAGCTGCTCTGAACAGGAGTATGAGAAGATGAGACAGGGTCAGAAGAATCAAGTTGTAGGATCTTTTCAGCCAGCACTTAGAGGGAAGTTTGGATTTTGTCCTCTGAATCTATACTAAGCAAACCAAGGGCATCATTGCATCCCACTGGCTCTAATGACTGAGACAGTGCTGAGCTCTGATAGTTCCAAACCACACAGCTTTGGGAAATCCCATTAAAACTACACTGAATGAACTGGCATTGACACAGCCTCTTTGTAGTAAGAAGAGGAACTCTCCTCCATTGCCGTGGAAGATTTGCTCTCCAAGGCCATCCAGAGAGATTTCTGTTAGACTTTGTGAGCAGAACAGGGATGTTCAAGTGATCTCCCTAAGACCTGTCTGCTTACCATGCATTTGCCGGGCACACAAGAGAGCACTCATGTTTATCCATAATGAAAATTTTATGACCATACCTGGAGGAATTTCTTAAAGCGGCCAAGCTGTTTCTCTTCAGATACAACAAAAGAAAAAGAAACAGGGGAGCAAGAGAGCCAGACAACCATCACATCAATATAAATATCTAAATGATTCTGAAACAGTTAATGTCAGAGAGAGACTGGCAGAGGTGCCAAAGCCTCAAGAAGCACCACACCCACCAAACTTTTTTAAAATAGAAAACGGAAAAATAGAAAAAATTCAGGGGGGAAAAAATCAGCTATTTTGTGAGTAAACATTTTTAACAATGAGGGTCAGACACCTGTTGTACAATTCACTCCCAGAGCTACTGTCTGGAGCTTCTTTTTCACCAATTGTTAGAAGCAAGTGTGCATCACCCCTGATGATACCGTCTGGCCAGGTGTTTAGATATTGATACCTTTACAGAATCACTGTTTCACAATAAATTGAAGTTTTAGAGTCATACCTTGGTTAGGACATGAAAGATGTAGGGATACATTAATCCCTTCTTGTGCCTGTGTTCTGCCACTCTTAATACTTCAGGTGCTACAGGAGGCAATGGAGGGGTCGTAATATCCATATGGTTCCTGGTGGGCATTGATAACAGACATGGGATTTGTGGACTACTCGCTTGATTCCCTTTGACCTCAGCTACCTGACTTCCTGAAGAGGCAGTTGAGGAACCTTCTGCCTGTAATACATCATACAAAAGAAAACATGCTTTTATTGGTTATATAGAAAAATAAACTTATACATTAACAGAAAAAAAGCACTTGGCATGTCTCTCCCTGTACCCACGATGGGAGCTTACATTCATAACTTCGCTAGTCACTAAAAATAATAACCCTAATAAAAGGCATCAGATTTCGGTCTGTGACTGCAGAGGTGTTAACAAGCCACTTCACCTTGAATGGTCTCTCAGAATGTGTTAACTATTCATGCTAAACCATCTGTTTCACCTTGTATTTATCTGTGACCCTCTGGATATGTCAGCATAGCAATGTCACTCAGGGTCAAGGGGCTACTTCATTGCTATGTAAACGTCCAGGCTCCAGGGTCCTAGAGTCCAGACCCCAGCCCAGAAGTCTACAAAGCAATGAAACAGCCCTGTGAGCCCAAGCTGGCTGACAGACATGGGCCAGCCTCCGGTTTTTCTTTGCTGTGTAGACATACTCTCCGGGGCCTGATCTACACTAGAAAATTATGTCAGCTTAACTACATTGGCCAAGTGTGTGAAACATCCATAGCAGAGCGACATAGGTAAAGTGACCCAAGTCCCTGTAAAAACAATGAGGAGTCCCCTTGTGACAACTTAGAGGTTAACAAATGTATTTGGGCACTACGTCACCCACCTTGTCTGCCAAATGAAAACATTCTTTTTTTTTTTTTTTGACTGTACAAAAGTGCAAACATGTAGAATGGATTACCCAAAAACACTATTTTTAGCATTATAGTTTCTTGCTGTCTCTTCTGCCACAGGGAAAGGCTCCTGCAGCAGAGAGTTAAGAGAGTTTTTCCCTGCTGCGTGAGCCTTTCACTGTGGCACCTACCTACATGTGTATTGCATGTACTGTAAATGCTGCCAAAAGAGTAGACACACCTTAGGAATAAATGAACACACAACTACAAAATGAGGAATAATTGTCTAGACAGTGGTACTGCTGAAAAGGATCTGGGAGTTATAGTTGACTCATATTCGATTTGTGATCCACAATATGATTCAGATGCAAAAAAAAGGGGGGGGGGCTAGTATCATTCTGGGGTGATTCTGAAACAGTTTGCCTTTGCGGGGGGGGAAGGGGAGAGAAGAAGGAGAAGGAGATGCGTAGCAGAAGGGGAAGGAGCAGGAAAAGGTGCCTGACGGCTGCACTAGCACTGTCCTGTTTTCACTCCCAGTGCCCTTTTGCATTGGGAGTGAAAAGAGGACAGCGCTAGTGCAGTGAAGTGTCACACGTAAGATTTGAGAAGTAATTCCCTGCTCTCCTTGGCACTGGTGAGGCCTCAGCTGGAGTAGTGTGTCCAATTCTGGGCACCACACTTTAAAGAAAGATATGGACAAATCTGAGAGATTCCAGAGGAGAGCAACAGAAGTGACAAAAGGTTTAGAAAACCTGACCTATGAAGAAAGATGAAAAAACTGGGCATATTTAGTCTTGAGAAAATAGGACTGAAGGGGAACCTGATAACAGTATTCAAATATGTTAAGAGCTGTTACAAAGAGGACTGAAATCAATGTCCACTTAAGGCAGGACATGAAGTTTCAAAGGAACTAGACTTTAAAAATATATGTTCACCTTTTCAATAATTTTGGCTACCTCTCTGAGAATAATATACCTACAAACTCTAGACTTGGCTTTTTCTATAGTGCTTAACAAATACAATTGCTTTTTAATGGTTTAGGGATGGGTAAGGAAGCAAATACACATTTAAAACTTATCACAAAAACACAAAGTATACACTTTAAAACGTACATAGATATTAGTATATACATGTGTCCATTTGATTATCTACACAGCAGTTTTCTGCATACTTTGCAAATTGTATGGCCTTATGGACATTTTGCAAATTGTGAATTGTCCACAAGCAGATGGCTATCACACAGGGAGTGGCTTGCAGGGATAAGTATGGATGGGTGAGGTCTGTTTCTGGCTAGCACTACAGGGACAGACCCAAGATCTGACTAGAATTTCCAGATTAAGAACTTTTATTTTACCTTTTGTGGGGGAGGAGAGGAACGAACACATTCTCATAAGGGTTTATAGCTAAGAAAATAAGGTCTTTCCACTATAACTCCAGACTGGTTTGGCTTTATTTTTATTATATTTTTTGCCTGAAAATAAATTAATGACTAGCCTTCATCTCTATTATAAACTTGGATTTATACTGGAGGTATAAAAGGTGTGCATTTTCACTGAAATGTAGTTGAAACTTGGCATGTCTGGAATGACAGACTTGGCAGGTCCTTCAAATTGACAATGGCTTTGGAATTTGCTTTTTACGAGCCCAATTTTAAATCAATATTGAATTCTTAAGGTATTAACTGTAACATCCTTGCATTAAGTAGTTTACTTTGAATAATCCCATTCAAACTAATAGAATTACTTTACTACTCTTTGTGGAATTCATCCCAGACATTTTAAAAGTAAAATCTCTAACTGGTAAGTAATAGTATTTTTTCCATCTTCAAATTCTCATACATTAATTGATTACAATAACTACAAAGCTCTGAGTTGTGCATTTATGCCCTACCTTCAAACATACATAATGGAACTGCTGCATGGTCTATCTGTTGAGAGAACTTGAAAGACATAGCAAACATCCTGCAGATGCTACATTAAGACTACTAAAGGCATTCATATTTAAATCAACCCAGTACATTATCATGTATATGAAATGTGTAAAAATCCAAGAATGGCAGGGTGAGCTAGTCTACTGAGTTTACAATTTTATATGCATAGCATAACATATTTTAAGCCATTTCTCACTGTATATTACAGTTTGTCTTTTCTTTTTTTTTTTTAAGTTTTCACAGGTGCTTTTGAAAGTTTTGCCATATGCTTGTAAGGCTATAGCAATGAATCTGAAGGTTTGGAAATTAAGATATTACCTTTGTTTGGTCACCTGGGTCTCCATGTGCTTGGTTTTCCGACTGAGTTCTTGTTTTTTCCCAACTCATTTTGTTCCCACTGACATGGCTAAATAAATACACAGAAAGAAAAACTACAGTATTTAGTGTAAAATGCATCTTAATAGCTTTATTAATAGTCAATAAATTTTTTTTATCAGTGAGTGCTCTAATTTTAAAAGACACCACATAAATTAGAAATGTCAATATACAGAAGTGTTTAGAAAACAGTATAACATCCCCATAATTATTAATTAAATGTTGTTAATATTTGGATTGTTAATTAAAAACACTTTTTAAGATTCTTTATAATTATAAAGGACTAAATAGCTCAACCTGCTCTTAAAAAACCTCCAATGATGGAGGATCCACAACCTTCCTAGGCAATTTATTCCAGTGCTTAATTAACCACCGATACAGGTAAGAAGTTTGTCCTAATGACCAGCTTAAACTGCCCTTGATGCAATTTAAGCCTATTTCTTCTTGCCCGATCCTCAGAAGTTAATAAGGACAATTTTTCACCTATCTCCTTGTAACAATCTTTTATGTACTTGAAAACTTATGTTGGTCTTCTATTCTCCAGACAAAACAAACCCAATTTTTTCAGTCTTCCCTCATAGGTCATTTTTTAAGACCTTTATTCATTTTTGCTGCTCTTTTCTGCCACTTTTCTGCCACATCTTTCCTGAAATCTGGTGCCCAGAACTGGACACAATACTCCAGTTGAGGCCATATCAACATGGAATAGATCTGAAGAATTACTTCTCTTGTCTTACTTACAACACTCCAGTTATTACATCCCAGAATAGTATTTGCTCCCCCCCCCCACAGTATTATATTACATTGTGATCCACCATGACCTCAGATCCCTTTCCGCAGTACTCATTCCTAAGCAATCATTTCCCATTTTGCACGTGTGCAACTGTCTGTTCCTTCTTAAGCGAAGTACTTTGCATTTGTCCTTACTGAATATCCTACTTACTTCAGACCATTTCTCCAGTTTGTCCAGATAATTTTGAATTTTAATCCTACCTTCCAAAGCTCTTGCAACCCCTTCTAGGTTGGTATTGTCCACAAACTTTATAAAATTGTACTCTCTCTGCCATTATCTAGATTCTAAATCATTGGTGAAGATTTGAACAGAATTGGACCAAGGGTCGATCCCTGCAGGACCCCATCGTTACGCCCTCCCAGTTTGATTGTGAACCACTGAGAACTACTCTCAGAGAAGGGTTTTCCAGCCAGTTATGCACCACCTCATAGTAGCTCCATCTAGGACCTAGGGTGTATTTGCTTTATAAGAGGCTCATGCAAAACAGTATCAAAAGCCTTACTAAAGATATACCACATCTACTGCTTCTCTCACCCTCCCCACCCCCCAACAAGGCTTGTTACCCTGTCAAAGAAAGATATAGGTTGATTTGACATTATTTGTTGACAAATACATGAGGTTACTTATCACATCTCCTATTAATGTAGAAAAACATTTTGAATGAAGTTCCAATGTCTGTCAATTTACTAACTAGTTTCCCACTTAAAAGACTCTCTAAACATAGTGATATAACTGATATTGTCTGGATGCCAATTTAAATTAGTTCAGAACGTACTGCATAAAACAAATAGCATTATTGTGAAAAACTAAAAAAAAATGTCTAGTGTACGTATCTTGTTGACATAAATGTACCAATTTTATAAATTGGAAATTTTAATTGTGGATAATTAAGTAATTGTACATAATTCATTAAGCAAAGAAAGCATAATGTGGTCTACATATCCCCAGTATGTGCCAACACCACCACAAAAAATAAAATGTAGGGTTATTGCCATTAATTGCAGACACTCTCAGAATTTACTGCCATGAAGAGATGCAGTGACAATTGTGTACTAAGCAACACAAATCTGAACTTCTAAAGGCATCTTTAGACCATGGTGCATGCAACATGTCTATATCTATTGAAGGTTATATGCAGATAATCCTCATCAAATCTCCTGGTGGAAATCAGTAAGCAGTAATGACAAAGACTCTACAACTCTCTTACCAAAATGGACATATGATCTAGTTCAGAGGTTCTCAACCTTCTTTTTCTGAGGCCCCCCACCATGCTATAAAGCCTCCACGGCCCACCTGTGTCACAACAACTGATGTTCTGCTTATAAAAGCCAGGGACAGCGTTAGAGGATAGCAAACAGCGTAATTGTTTGGAGCCCCATGAAACCAAGCTGCTCAGGCTTCAGCCCTATGCAGTGGGGCTTCAGTTTTCTGCCTCGAGCTCCAGTGAGTCTGATGCTGGCCCTGCTTGACAGTCCCCCGGAAACCTGCTCGCGGCCCCCTGGTTGAGAACCAATGATATAGTATAAACCTGAACATACAAATTAGTCTGAATTACCTTTTCTCTCCAAGCAAGAGGTAAGGCACAATGGTAGGGCAGAACAAGGAAGTTTTCAGCGCTACTCTCTCTGATGTATCTGTTCTGTGGATGAGGGCCATCAGTCACTTTCTAGAATTGTTACTCCTTGCATAAACACTAAACTTCACTGCATGACTACATTTTCCCAAAGTTATAACAGTGCAAAAACTGTAAGTTGAGCAAGGTTTTATATTTGTATCCATTAGAACTCTAATATATAATGCTGTGGGGTATTTTTTCACTGTGGAGTTGAAGAGAGGAGGTTCTCATTTCTCAGGAGCTCACACTGCATCATTTTTCTTCTTAGGGAACAATGAAAAAACGTGGGGTAAAACACCTTCTATTAGTGGGGGGTGGGTAGTTTTGTGGTTTTTTTAGAAAAATGGCTAGAGTACAGAGATATTGGCAGCCAGAATGACCCAACAAAGTACAACTTTTCTGTCAGTAACCTTCAAGCTTTCCCTGTACTCACAGTGAAAAAGGTTCTGCTCATGAATAAATATTTCAAAATATGTACAGTGTTACTGAAATGATCTCATCCATTACTTACTTCACAGCACCTCCACTGCCTTCATCATTGTCAGAGGAAGATGATGTAGAAGAGGCAGGAAAATAGGTTGAATCCACATGATTGGGGCTCCCACTCTGAGCTGGGTTTATTGGAGAGGATCGTTCATACAATGGAGTATGTTTTCCTTCATGAGGAATGTTACTGTAGTTGTTCTGCTCAGAAAGACTTTTCCCACCTGCTTCCAAGGTGATGGCTGGCTCCGAGAGATTATATGGGTATGGGCCTGGACCTTGGGTTCCACCCTGATTGGACATCTGTGGGGCCTAATATAATTTTTTTTCAAAACAAAGGTAATAACAAAAAGAGTGATGTTATAATATGAATTATGTTATTTTAAAGGACTTTTTTTAAAATTTACGAGTTCAGACATCATGAGAAATGCTTTCATTGAAGTCTGCCGAGTCACTGCAGTTACAAGGTGAGTTTTATCAATCAACTCTGGTTGTTCAAAACAGGCTAGGTTTTTATCTCTTCACCTAGATTTTCATACATCTAGCAGACCACATTTTTAATATTTATTAAGTCAAGAAAAGCAGAAGAAAATACTTGCCACAGGTTTTGCTTGTAGAGAGGTCTGTGGAATGTTGAGCATCTGAGCAGGAACATACGGTGGCACTATCCCAGGCATCCCAAACTGATTTGGTCTGGCTGTTTAATTAGCAAATGGGGGAAAGGGATGGAAATAAAAATGGGAAAAAACACAATAGTACTCATTTTATATACTCATCCCCACACATGCAGTCTGGTCAAAACGCAGTTGTCCAATGTGTATTTTAAGTAACTAATCTAGATGTTTAAAAAAATCAAACCTCATGGAGTTTTACACCTAACGTGGATATTTTATTTATTTATATATTTTGTCCTTACAGTTTATTTGTTGTTGTCTTATCCTGTGTCTATTTTTACCATCCTGAGCTCATTTCTGCTTTTTTACTATACAATTCTCTCTCCAACTCTGTAGTTTGTCAAGTCAATTTTAACTTGTTTTGGTTTCTCTCCATTTTGATTCCATTTCTCTCGTTATTCTACTTACTTTTATCCTCCAAATCCCATCACATCTAAAACTCAATCCACACAACCCTTCAGTAAAAGTGACTTGAGATTCTCAACATATTGCATTTCCACTAGAATACAGCAGAAGCAGTGGAACTTGAAGTTTTAAATTTCTAGACACTAACTATAAGAATATTAGTTGTCCAACAAGCATTCAAAAGAGAAAAAACACTGTCTGTCAGTAGCAATATGCTGTCTTTGTTAAGAAGAAACAATCTTATTTACATCTTTCTCAAAAGGATGCAAGGTAGGTTAGTATACTGCAATATGAAAACTATCTGGAGATCACCTGCTTCCTCTCCTTAGAGCTTCCTTTGCACTCACTACCTTCCCTCCATACCAACTTGGGCTTGCAACCTACCCAACATGGATTGGTTAATTAGGATTAGCAGAACAGGGAAATCAGTGACAATAACTGTAATTGCAAGTAGAGATGGCACCAACTGACAGACTGAAAAACGCTCAGCTATTTTAACCCTAATGCAGGTCTTGAAGGACTTAAAACAGGCTCCATTTCAGGTGAGTTACTGCTCAGGAGCCCAACAGTAGCAAACAATAAGAGCCTAAAGGGGAGAGAAGTCCAAAAGTAGTGGCAACCCAGGGGGCAGGATGGAGACCATAGTGCCAGGGTGTTAACTGCACAGGGAACAAGTAATGAAGGTAGATAAATGGGGATAGAGCCAAGTCAGGGTTCCAAGGAAGAACTGTAGTAGCATGTGACTCCCAACACAATTCAGCCTACAGCACCAAGAGATAAAAAATGCACAATGTGTCTGAGATCAAGTAAACTTCTGAGTACCTGACTCTGCAACCTTAACATACTTTTAATCTAGCCCTTCATTTATAAACACAGGATATACAGTAAGGTGGGAGGAAAATATTTTCCAAGTTACAACAATATTTTGGTCACATTTAACACTTGCATATTCAAGCTTTGGTGGTAACAGTTAAACTATGAACTACCACATCTGTGAAACATGTAATTTCCATGTTTTTATTTCTTCATGTACACAATGGAAGAATCTCCCTCAGAAAAAACTGGGGAGAATAACTCTGTTTTATGAAAAAACTATTGTACACCTATTTTCCTGCTGAAGTTGTTGACCAGTTTTCACTTGTTAACTGTTTAAATATCCTGATTCCCAAAACAGAAATGAATTCGGCACTGTTTAGGCTGAAAGACAATTAATGTTGTTGCTGTAATGGAAATTCAATTTGGGGAACAAGCTCAACCTCTCTGTTCACCCTATTTTAAAAGAAATGAAACCACTGCAGTGAATACTGTGTTTTTAAAGGTAATCTGATTTAAAAAAAAGAGAGATAATGAAAATAAAGACAACCTCCTCAACATCTCTACCTTGTATTTTGGATTATCTCAGTCAGTTTTCTTATAAACAGACTTTTGTTACTTACCTAGGTAATGTGGTGGATGAAATGGCATAGGTTTATTAGTCGCTGAATAATATGCAACTGCTCTCTTAAATCGAGTAACTTTGTCTTCTGTTCTAGACTAAAATAAAAAGTAAAACAGGCTTTGTAAATAAATATACCCATGTGACTTATACATCATGGCATAATATTCTAACATGCTTATCTATGCTACATCATATAAAAATAAATTTAATATCTATGGATCAACAAATTAACATCTTACTATGGCACACTAGTAAGAGAATTATTTTTAATAAGCATCATGATGATTGAGTGGATATAACTGGGGTTCTCAAACTGGGGATCGCAACCCCCTGAAGTGTTGCCGTCCGCTTCTAGGGGGAGGGGGTCGCAAGCTGCTGAAAAGCTGCCAAATGAATTACTTCCGCATTGGGCGATTTTCAGTGGATATGGTGATCACTCCTGAAGTGATCATTTCCTGTTTCAGCGCACAGTCAGGAGCACTCGGCATGTCCGCTGAATGTGGAAGTAATTCATTCGGCAGCTTTTCGGCAGATATACAAGGGTCCGCGGAGCACTGCAAGTAAGTAAAAATGGGTCATGGCGGTGGCAAGTTTGAGAACCGCCGGGATATAAGATCCATTTTTATTAACAATCACCATAGGAACAAAGTCAGAGAGGTAGCCGTGTTAGTCTGGAATAGCAGAGGTAACAAAGTCCTGTGGCACCTTAAAGACTAACTATAAAGTTTTGAAGCATAAGCTTTCGTGGGCTAATACCCACTACTGCTTGCATCCGACGAAGCGGGTATTAGCCCACGAAAGCTTATGCTTCAAAACTTTATAGTTAAAGTCCTGTGGCACCTTAAAGACTGTTACCATAGGAACAAAGCATACTTTGAGCTTAGAAAAGCAAACGTTCTAAGAGTGGGCTCATAATGACAATGAACATAAATAAAGCTACAAGGCAAGGTGGAAAGAATGTGGTATCATTTCAGTAAACATGATACAACTAAAGTGCAGATAAGGAAAGAGAATTTATTTTCAAAACTGCTGAATACTAAGTTTTGCCAATCAAGACATTATATATACACAAGAAATACAAACTTTACTTGCTCTCAACAAAGATCCACAACACAATTTTAGCTAAACCAAACTCATGTATTTTTGTGTTAACCCTACTTTACCTGTGAATGTTGAAAAACATCTTTTGCTATGGCATCCAAATCAGTGGTGTCCTGAATATTGCGGACGTAGTCAGCTACAGCCTTGATCACTACATCACAAGGTGGTAAAACTAACTGGTGTGCACGTACCTATGAAAACACACACTTGTTAGCATCCAATAGGCTTAAGTAACTCCAAAAAAGCTCCAAGACATTTCAGCTTTGTAGTTGAGGAGTAGTCTGACGGTCCATTATAAATATATAAAACACAAATTCCATGCTACATAGCAGATTCAGAGTGTATGGACTTTTGGTATTTCAACTTTTCTGTATACTTTTTTTTTCTTTTGTGTTGCAAGGATAACCTTTCAAATGTGAAGTGATACAACAATACTTCTAGGGAGGTATTAATTGTTCCATAGAATTCCATTAAATATTAACATTAAAACAATGATAGACATGTAAAATGTCAACGACTGCTAATAATTTTACTGCGTAACATTTTAGAACAAATACCCAGGTAATGTGCTTTACGCAATATAGTTACATTCATTTGAAGGTTCTCTCCAAGGAATGTGGTTTCAAGCCTTTAAAAAATGCTCATTTAATTCTGACAAGGTTTGGTACTCAATTTAGGAGTCTACGAGGGAAAAGCAAGAGAAAGCCTAGAGGGATAGGAAGAACTTATTGGGTACAGGAACTGAAACCCAGGGAGAGGAAAAAAAAAAAAAAGATCTCAGGGGGGTGTATTTCTTGTTAATACAAGACTGTGAAATAAATCCAAATTTTATTTAACGCTGCTTGAAAATGTCTTAATATTTTGTGGGGGGTTTTAAGTAAGTTAGCAGAGACTTTTCCCTGACATCTTGAAAATGTTTCATCAAATCTGAGAGGCAAAAAGTCCACAAAATTTCATAAAATTCCCCAATGATTTCAAACGGTCTTGCTGACTGCCTAGATTATATGGTAAACAGAAATATGCCCATTCACTTCTAATTTCTGAAGACTGAATATATTCTTTTTTTTTTTTTTTAATTATTTTTGTTCACATTGTGTACACCACAGTGAGCCTCCAATGGTGGCTGGGATCCTGTAAGTGCTACTGTAATACAAATAACCAAAAAAAAATGCAACCACCAAAAGTTTAGATTTAGTACACAATGACTAGATTGGATAGAACGGAATTTTATTTCTTAATTACTAGGAATGAAAATTCATGTTACCAGTTCTTAAAAATACAGATGTAAGGCAAGATATAGCTATTAGTATAATGACTAATTCAGAATTCAAAAAACAAGGTGAAACATTAAATAATAAATTGTGAGCTACCCATTTACAACTGGTTGATGTGCCTAAGATTATTCTGAAGAATTCTTCAGGCAATGCTAAGGCCTTGATCCTGTAAAGACTTTGCTCATGTGCTTGACTTTAAGAATGTGTGTACAGTTTTTCAAGCATAGAGAGGTGTGGAGGGGGACCGGAGTGATTTATTAGCCCAGTATATTTCAGCAATCAGTTTCTCTTTAGAAACTACCTACACATTTACCTTTAAAAAAATTCTGACAGTAGACATACAGAAAAATTTAAAAGCAGCCAGACTCTCACACTCCTTAACAACAAGGGCCTGGAATTGCAATATACCTGGACTATACTCTTCACATGCAGCTTGGTATCACAAACTGGATTCCAGGTGATGGTAAAGAGAAAGGATTTTTAAGCAAGTTATATTGTACATAACAATGAGTAAAGAGATGTGCTTGACTGTCTAAAGTTCTTTCTCATTCTGAAGGGGAACACAGGATCTAGGGAGCACAGGATCTAGTTCAATAGGTGAGTATAGCTGAACGACTTGGAAATAGCAATCATAATGTACTTCAATGTAACATTTTCGTAGGGTGGAAATACCAAAGAAATCCACCATAGTGGCATTTAACTTCAAAAAGGGGAACACAAAAATGAAGGTAGTTGAACAGAAATTAAAAAGAACATTCACAAGAGTGACAGGCCTGCAAGCTGCCAGGAAACTATTTAAAAACACCGTATCAGTGTATACCCCAAACAAAAAACAACAAAACAATGACCAAAAAATATCACCATGGCTAAATAGAAGAGTAATAAAGGTGGCTAGAAGCAAAAAGGCATCTCTTACAAATTAAAGTCAAATTATACTGAGAAAAATAGAAAGAAGCATAAATTCTTGCAAGTCAATGTATAAATTATATTTAAATTATAATTATTATAAAAAGTATAATTAGGCAGGCAAAAAAAAAAATTTGAAGAGCAACTAGCAAAAAAAAATATTAGGGTATATCAGAAGCATAAAGCCTACCAAACAGTAAGTGCGATAACTGGATGATTGAGGTGCGAAAGACGCAATCAGAAAAGACAAGGCCATTGCAGAGAAGCTAAATGAATTTTTTGCATAGGTCTTCACAGCAGAGGATGTAAGGAAGATTCCCACACCAGACCAATCTTTTTTTAGACAAATCTGAGGAACTGTCTCACATTGAGGTATCAAGAGGTGGTGGTTTTGGACAAAACTGATAAATTAAACAGTAATAAATCACTAAGACTTGATGGTATTCACCCAAGAGCTCTGAAGGAATTCAAATATGAAACTGCAGAACTACTATGGTATATAACCTATCAGTTAAACAAGACTTTGTATGAGATGATTGGAAGACTGCTAACGTAATACAATTTTTTTTAAAAGGCTCCAGAGACGATCCTGGCAATTACAGGACTGTTAGAATAATTTCAGTACCAGAAAAACTGGTCAAAAGAACAGAATTATCACACACACAGATTAACATGATACTTTGGGGAAGAGTCAACATGATGTTTGTAAAGAAAAATCATTCCTCACAAATTATTACAATTCTTTGGGGGTGCCAAGAAATATATGGACAGGCGTGACCCAATGGATATATGTACTAGAACAGGAGTAGGCAACCTATGGCACAGGTGCCAAAGGCGGCACACGAGCTGATTTTCAGTGGTACTCACACTACCTTGGTCCTGGTCACTGGTCCTGCGGGCTCTGAATTTTAATTTAATTTTAAATAAAGCTTCCTTTGTTCTTAAACCATTCCTTTGTTCTTAAACATTTTTAAAACCTTATCTACTTTACTTACAATAGTTTAGTTATATATTAAAGATTTATAGAAAGAGACCTTCTAAAAACATTAAAATTTATTACTGGCACGCAAAACCTTAAATTAGAGGTGAATAAATGAAGAATCAGCACACCACTTCTGAAAGGTTGCCAACCCCAAATTTAGATGCTTAAAGTTAAAACCTGGATAGAGAGGAGGGTGCTTTGAATTAACAATTGCCATTATCTCATTTGCAAACTGGTGTGGTTTCTTTCTACTCCATTTAGACATCCCAACGCAAACAGAACTGGCTGCTCTTCCTGTGCATTTAGCTGTCCCGGTGTATTCTGAAGAACATGATTGGGCACTTGACCAAACAATTCAGAACTGGAGAATTTGTGATCTGTTTTTTAACCATTTGAATGCCTCCTTATGTCTGCGATCCTAATGCCTGGAAATGTTTTCAACCATTCCTTTGAAAAAAATGTGTGTGACCCCCATATTCTAGGGCTTTTTGATTAGGCAAGGGACGTTTGCTCAACGGATGGTCCCTCTATCTGAAGTTTGCTATTTGGGTCATAAGAACCATAGATTTGTCTCTGGCCCATGCTGATGGAAGCTGTTCATGGAACCTGCAGGATAGAGTAGGAGACTGCTCCAAGCCTTCTCACTGAAAGGAAAGACTCCCCATTGAATTCAACAGGCACTGGATTAGGCTCTCAGGTCATACGGATATCCAGTTCCCTGAGAACTTTGGTTCCAAGAAGGTCTGAGAAGCCAAGATTAGCTTCAGACTGTGCAGCAAAAGATCCTCTCTCTATGTGAAAAAAACAAAGAAGAGATGGTAACATCACCACCCCCTGTGGCTCCTCTTCCACAATAGCTAAGAGTAGCAATAATGTCAGAGTTCAGTGGACACAGGGCAGAAAGCTTCTGTTGCTCTATCATAGCAAGGGAAGAGTTTGTGGGCTGTACTGGTCTGCTCATCTCTTATGTGTTATTCAGGTGTCACAAAGTGAGAAGAGAAAACCAGCAAAGCTTCCCAACTGGAGAGTCCCATGACATACAGAAGCCACAAACAGATGTAGAATGTGGATAGTTGGCTCCTACATCAGCCTGCACAGGCATAAGGGCATGGGTTAAGTAGACTGCACTCCGGAAATCCCTGGGGCAAGCCCTTAGGAACCTTTGTTCCCACACATACCTATACACATGTATGTGAGAGAACTTTAGGACAACCAACCCATCCTTGAGGACCAATGCAAGCTAGTAGATAGAGTTTAGAGCAGACATGATCAGCCAAGACCCTGGCCAGAAAATCAGGGAGCTATGATCAACTCTCTATTGGTCCCCCACCTCCACTGTATTTTGCAGAAATTCTGTGTAGCAGTGAATGAACTTTCATCTCTGGTTAGGGCTGAGTAATCACCCCCCTAATGTAGAGTGGAAAATCATCTTATCTGGCAAAATTACTCTGCTTGGTTCCAATCTCAGTTCTACCCTTGGAGTCAAAGACAGAACCCCAGCCCGCCTCCCACTTCTCCTAGCTCCATCTTCTATTCATCCAAGTAAAATCAGTGTTGCGGATTAAAATCCTTAAATAATAAACTCATCGCTGTCGCTCTAATGGGTTCTGAATAACCCTCCTGGACTAACCAAATGAAATTAGGAGGCCGTTACAGCCAGCTAGTCAAATCATATTAATGCTTTCTAATTAAAAAAACATGGAAGCAAGTTTTACTCAAAACAACCCTATATAGATGTTGTCTCCATTTCAGATTAAACAACAAGATAACAATTACTAACACACCCATGTCAAAATCTGTAGTACTAGGAATCACTGAACAGTAAGTACTACTAACCTTGAAAGAATTTGCCCCAGAATTTTGAACTTTTTTTTTAAAAGGACCAGTACAGCAAAACTAATGCACATTCACCAACCTGTATACTCAACAAAAGGTTAGAAATATCTGCAACTTGAATCCCCCTCTACTCTGTTTATTTAATTTTACATAAGCAAAAACATGGTGAAGAGTGGTTAAATATTTGATGCACACAAGGGTAAACTTGGAACACAAACTGTACATGGGAGTCTGGTACTAGAAAGAGAATGAAGAGTCCTGTGGCACCTTAAAGACTAAATTTAGTTAGTCTTTAAGGTGCCACAGGACTCTCTGTTACCTCTGCTATTCCAGACTAACACGGCTACCTCTCTTGATTCTAGAAAGAGAATGGCACCTCTGCCGACAAAAAAATGGATTCAGAAACATTTGTAGTGCATTGATGCCATCTACTGGATACCAGAGGAAAGGCAGTTCTGAACCTCAGAACTAAAAATGGACACCTGAAAAACAGATCTGGTAATAGAACCAATCAAAAAGAAAATAGTAACCCTTCAACACCCACAACAAAAAGCTCAGAAAAGGTCTATTAACGATGTTCTCCAGCTGAGCCCAGTAAAGGGGGCTGCTGTGATTGGAAAAAGCTACGTAAGCTGCCAAGGGCTTTCCAGACATAGTCCACTGCAGACCCAAAACTAGAACACAAAAACCTGTGAACCAACCAGGGTTACTGTAGTTCTTTATGGCAACAACTGTGCTGATCGCTAAATTGGACAGTTTTTATTTTATGTGAATAACTTGAGTTCAGCACATCTGTTGTCCACGTTCTCATGAGAAAGGAGGGATAGGGAGTAGCGTGTTTTAAATAGTTGCCCACACTAAGTGTTCTCTGCAACTCTCCTAGTGATGAGAAAAAAATTAAATTATTGCTTAAACTGCCATCCATTTTTCTGCAATGTTTCCTTACAAATCCATTAGGCTGAGTGAAAGCAAGTGATCCATCTTTAATTCTATATAACTTCCAAAACACAGTAATATTTAATAAACTTCAAGTAGCCAGGTTTGTGAGAAGAGAGGGCACAGAATAAGTATACAAGCACCCTCTTCAGACTCTAGAAATATTTAGTTCACACCATTGGGCATACTCAGAAGCTTAACACAAGTACCTCGGCTGGGTAGTCATTCTGATGAGTAATTTGTTAACAAGTACTGAGAATTGCAGGACAGTTACTGTACCTCACAAACAGCTCATGTGAGCATTTTAACTGTCAAAATGAGAGCCCGGCATAAATACATACTGCAAATTTAGAGACGCCTGCAGATAACTGGATTTTATTTTAACAACCATCCAGTCTACATATGGGGACAGGAAACAGTTACTCATACAGAGTGAATCTAATATTTCAACAGCTTTTAAGAAATCAATTTGTAAACAAAAATTCAGATCTCTCTCAAAATTAAGTATAAATAAGAGCTGTTTCCTGATCTTAGCAAAAATGGTCAAGTTGCTTTCTTATGTACACCAAGAACCTTTTAAAACATCAATGTCATTTTCATTAGAATTCAAACTCTGAAATTTTATATTTTAAGATAAATTGTAAGACTTCTAAATACAAAGTTTATTAATAAGTACATTTAAATAATAGACTAGTCGAGAAGGTAGTAAACAGCAGAAGTAAATAAAAATTAGGGAACTGTTTCAGCAGCAAAAAAAGTAAAATTTCAAATGGTTTAATACAAACGTATTTTTTATGATACTCTGAAAATGTTTCAAAACCAAGTTATAAGCCGTGAAGTCATAATTTACTGAATATTCATCAAGTGGTTTCTTCTCACCCAGATAAAGCCTCCTAAACAGGAGATAGAGGAGATTTTAAATGGAAATATTGGGGAAGGGTCCTGGTTTCTTTTCCAATTGGAAAGATAAACGTTCACATAAGAACAGTCAATACTGTTCCAGAGGTCCATCTAGTCCAGTGTCCTGTCCTCCAACAGTGGTCAATGCCAGGTGCCCCAGCAAGAATGCACAGAACAAGTGCATCAAGTGATCTATCCCATTGCTGATTCCCAGTTTCTGGCAAACAGATGTTAGGGACACCATCTCTGGCCATCCTGGCTAATAGCCATTGATGGACCTATCCTTCATGAACTTATAACAGGGTTTAAAAAAGAACTAGATAATCTTGGCCTGCACAACATCCTCTGGCAAGGAGTTTCACAGGTTGACTGTACGTTGGGTGAAAGAATACTTCCTTTTGTTTGTTTTAAACCTTCTGTCTACTAACTTCCTTTGGTGACCCCTAGTTCTTGTGTTATGAGAAAGAGTAAATAACAGTTCCTTATTTACTTTCTCCACGCTGGTCATGATTTTATAGACCTCTATCCTATCTCTCCTTATTTCTTTTCCAAGAAGAAAAGTCCCAGTCTTATTAATCTCTCCTCATCTCCTCTTCACATTGCAGATTTGAAGAGAAAAGGAAAGTGCTCTACTGCTACATTTTGGAAAGATTAAGAAGGGAAAAGAAACTAATTCTACATACACATTTTATCAGAAATTGACCCAGAATTCATCACCACAAATCCTGCAGCTGTAAGATAAAAATGTGTTACATCAGCATAAGATACACTTTATCCAAAAATAGTACAATAATATTTCCAGTGTAATTATGGTACTATGATAATATTGTGGAACGTAGTGACATCACACCTGGAGACTTGTAGTTTAGAAGCAGAACTGTAATCCTGGAACAGGTTTAATTTTCACCCTCTATCTGAGATCCATAAAAGTCCACAAAGGAAAGTTTCAGCATTTGCTCTGTTGCTGCTGCAGGAAACAGGTATTCAATTTAATTTTATTCTAAAACTGTTGAATGAAAGGAACTCAAATACTTCCCAGCACAATGGTACCAGAAAATAATAAAACCATAAACTAAACCTGAATTTAATGTTAATAAGAATTATTTGTGGCAAATAATGGTATGAAACCGAATAAATGGTCAAAGAGTAGCTAATATCATCATATAAGTGATGGAACTATAGCAAAAATACAGTGTTATGGGAAATAAGTGCAGAGCAAATAATACTCCACAAAACGTAAGGTCCAGGTACAAGATTCTATGACAAAGAGTAAGCTAATAAGCCATCTTTGGGAGGGGCTGAAAAACCGAAATCCTAACAACTTGTAGTAATTAATGATTCTACTGAACTTTTTTAAGACTAGGGATGTTAATCTGTGTCTAGGCCTGAATTTATATTCTACATATAAAGTCCTCATATCGTTTCAACTGGATTCAGGAGTCTTCACCTCCTGAACGACTGCTCAGTGTTCATGTGTTATGTTTCACTACAGCAATCCATTTGAATGGCAGGTGAGCAATGTATATCCACTTTACTTTTTAAACCTAAAAATTCTTTGCTTGTGTTTACAACAAAGTGGGTCCCACAACATGTTCTAGGTACATGTTCAGCACCCATGAAGCACATGTATGCTACTACTACTTTATGTCTTCAGCACCACTCTCCAAAGGTACCGTGACAAAAGCTCCTTCTCTGCCTTGGTGGGTCCTGCGCTTATTGGCGGATTTGCTCGCCTCAAAGATTCATGGCAGCCCTGAGTCTGGCCACCTTCTTGGCCAAATCTGCCATTCACTAGCTAACCTCATCACTGGCCAGCATGGGGAAAAGGAAGAACAATCCCCGTAATCTCTGCTGATACACCTAGTGGGTCGGGGTACAAGACAGGGACCTTCCCCTCTGGTGGGACCCACAGTCCAAGTCAACTCTTCTTATATCCAATAGGGGGAGAGAGATGGGGGGAACCCAGGCCCACCTTCTATTCTGGGTTTCAGTCCAGGGCCCTGTGGATCACAGCTATCTACAGTGTTTCATGTAACACCAGTGTGACAGCTACAACTCCCTGGGCTACTTCCCCATGGCCTCCTTTCAACACCTTCTTTATCTTCAACACTGGACCTTCCTCCAGATGCCAGATAGCGTTTGTAATCCTCTGTCCTCCAGCAGCACACCCTCTCACTGTCAGCTCCTTATGCACCCCTCACGGACTGAAGTGAGGTCCTTTTTAAACCAGGTGCCCTGATTAGCCTACCTGTCTTAATTGATTCTAGCTGCTTCTTAATTGGCTCCAGGTATCCTAATTAACCTAACTGCTTTAAATAAATAAAAAATAAATTGAGATATATATACCTATCTCCTAGAACTGGAAAGACCTTGAAAGGTCATCAAGTCCAGTCCCCTGCCTATACTAGCAGGACCAAGTACTGTCCCCTGACAGTTTTTTGTTTGTTTTCTTTCTCCCCAGATCCCTAAATGGCCCCCTCAAGGATTGAACTCCTGGGTTTAGCAGGCTAAAGTGCTCAAACCACTGAGCTATCCCTCCCCCCTTAATTGGTCCCACCAAGTTCCTGATTGTTCTGGAACCACTCCTGTTGCCTTACCCAAGGAAAAGGGACCTGCGTAATCTGGGACTAATATATCTGCTTTCTATCACTCCCCTGTAGCAGTCTGGCCTGACCCTGTCATGGATACATCTACACTGCAGGGACTATACAAGCATGGGTACAGCATAGTAGCTGGGTTGGCATAATCCTGTAGCAAATATATATCCCACACCCATTAAAGGGTTTTTTCCATCCATGTAGGAGCTCCACCTCCCAAAGTGACAGTAGCTATGTTGATGGAATTATTCTCCCGTGGACCTAGCTGCATCTACACTGGGGTTTAGGTCAGCATAGCTATATTGCTCAAGGGCATAGAGTTTTCACACCCACCACTGATGTAACTAGATCAGTCTACAATTTAAGTGTAGACCAGACCTAACTGGGAGGAAGTATATTCAGCTGGATTTCGGAGATGAGAATAAGTGTCCTTTTCCTCAAGAGAAGGAAAAGGAGTGAGAAAAGCATCTCTTCCAGCAGTAGAAAATGCGATGGGGGAAAAGAAAGAAATGAAGTCCTCCCTCCAAAAGCTGAAAGAAAACCACTGCTAGTACCTATCAGGTGGGAGGAGGGCAGAGAAAGAAGAGAGGGGGAAAACGCTTCTACTGGAGAGAACTCTAAGAAGTTGTATGGAAAGCAATGCATGAGAAAGATCTCGTCATGTTGATAAAAAACTATGAGATGGAAGCAGAAAGGCAGATTAAGATGTCAGTGTCCTTTTTAAAATTGGCAGCCTTTAAAGTAAAAGTGTTTCATAAGAGGTCAGAGGGAAGGAGTGCTTTACATCCTTCAGCAACAATCTTGTGATTCTTCCAAAAGTAAAATAAAAAGGGTAAACAAAAGCACGCAAAATACAAAACAATGAGCTATTCATATGGAGTTTAAAAGCTATTTAAATATGATACAAATAAAATATTTTTCCCCCAACATATGATACACAATTTACCTATGGAACTCACTGACACAAGATACCAAGACTAAAATTTAGAAGGTTTCAAAAAAAAAAAAAAATTAGACACTGAGGAGAATGTCTAGTTATATTTGATTTTCTACCCATAAGGGAAATAAACCCACATTTTAGTGCTTAAGCCAAACTCATACTCACAGTTTATGAAAGAAATTTCTCCTATGACTGGTTATTCCATATGCATGTGGTATTTGCCACTGTCAGAAATAGGTTACTGCATTGGACAGGACAGTTTTCTGATTAGACATGGCAATACCCATGTTCCCAATCAAACAGGATAGGTCTATCACTGGCTATTAGCCAGGATGGACAGGAATGGTGTCCCTAGTCTCTGTTTGTCAGAAGCTGGGAATGAGCAACAGGAAATGGATCACTTGATGTTTACCTCTTCTGTTCATTTCCTCTGGGCACCTGGCACTGGCCACTGTCAGTAGACAGGATACTGGGCTAGATGGACCTTTGGTCTGACCCAGTAGGGGCATTCTTATGTTCAACAGGGAAGTTTCTGGTCAGTTGAAGTTTGTTTGGTTTTTCCTTTTTCTTTGGGGGGAGGGGCACAATTTCCCCCCAGTCCTGATAGGTTTAGTTTAATGCTTGCTACAAGTGAGAGGTACATCCTCTCCCTTACACTTCTCCATTCCATTAGAGTACTCCATGGGGAGACAAGCTGCCAGGTTGTGATCTCTCTCATTCTCAAGTTAGCAGAGAATAAGAAAGGGGTCCCTTTTCAACACTTCAACCGTTCAGTGCTCAGGTTATTGGTAACTGAATTAAGATGCAACACACACGGCCCTTGGTTTTCATGCATCTTAAACTTTTCCTGTCATCAAAGGCTGCGGTCAGAAATAGTCGTCTCTGTCAGCTATTTGTCATTTAGTGGTTTTTTAGACCACAAAATACCCTCTGAGAGGCTTAATACTAGCTCATTGCAACCTGTATGAAACTGAATCGACCAATTTTGGACACTGGAAGTGCGTAACACCCAGGGATTCAGCTTTTTGAAGAGGATATGACCAATTTACAGGATGATATGGAATACGCCAACCCAAGTAAGAAGAGTTGGGATTCCATGGAAATCAGGCTAAGAGAGGTTCTTTTTACCCTAATTGAACAGCTGACCTGGACCTTTAATCTGAAAGATTAAGATCTTGGAGAACCAAAAGGAGCTGTTAAGGACATGACTAAACATCCTGGGCATGCTAAGCCATAGGAACCTTAGCAGCTCAATGCCCTGATGTAGGACTCTTTTTTTTCTTTTTAATTGTTGTTATTCCAAAATAGAATCCAACATCTCGAGGTAGAGGAGACCACTCAAAATAGATTTTCAATGACCCATAAAGACTCAAATGGACTGTAAAGCACGGATTATGCTTGGATAGTCATTTATGTTAAATAAACAGGTATGGCTCTATTAAGGTAGTTACAGAAATTGTCATAAGGGAATACTTTTCATTTAGTTTTCTTTTAAGTTAGGATATAACCTTTGTAATCAATCAATCAGTCTCTCTGCCTACGGAGCCCTGTGGCTGCAGACAGTTTGGTGAGATGATCTCTAGAATTGTCTCAACTGGAAGACAATTTACTTCAGATTAGAATGGCAGATCTAGTGTAGCTTTGCCAGATCCTCTCCTGGGGCCAATCCCTTCAGAAGCAAAACAACAATGGGGTTAGGTCCTAGGACTACATTCCTTACAGACCTATAAGGAAACTGCCCTTCACTGGTGCCAAATTCTCATGGACTGCCCAGACCAGCTCATTCCAGGGCAAAAAGATCAGGCTAGTGGAGGAAAAGGTGCCAATTCCTCTACTCAACATGAAGAGCTGTGGCTCTATATGCTCCATCTTTTAATTAGGTGATCATTCCAGGCCTTTGGACAAAGAGGTCCCCTATTCTGACTGATCACCAGGTACTATAAATGTGTCTCAGGTACTCAGTAGTCTTTGCATAGATAAGAGGTCTCTTTTTCTCTATTTCCCCTGAAAGGCCTGTTCAAAAAGAAGTCTGTAACCAGTATATGCTAGATTCTCGATTTTAAAAAATGTAGTTGTATGATTCCAGCGTTCTTAGGCAGGTACTGTGACTGAACACTCTCTCACTGCATCTAATGGTTTCTGCCCCTTCTCAACCTAAAATCAATTTCCTGCTCGAGGTGCCATTCAGGAAGTCATTGATCTTTATGAATTAGCAGGATCCTTAATCTCATTCATTCCAAACATGATTATTTATCTGTAGCACTGAAAGCATGCCGGGTACTTCAGACACAAAGGGCTTGTCTTCACTTGAGCCGGCAGGGATCGATCTTTTGGTGATCTATTTATCGTGTCTCGTTAAGACGCAATAAATCAATCACCAGCAGCTCCCCCGTCGACTCCGGAAGTCCAGCTCCTGAAGAGGCGCAAGCTGGAGTCATCGGTGGACCGCACCGCCGACCGCCACCACCGTGAGGATGGGAGGTAAGTCGGCTGTAGAGACGTCGATTTCAGCTAAGTTATTAACGTAGCTGAAATTGCGTATCTACAGTTGATTTCCCCCCCTAGTGGAGACCAGCCCAAAGAGTTAAAGCCCTTACCCTGAAGGGCTTACAGTCTGAACAGCTCCTTTGTGGCAGTAATAGCAGTTCAGATCTCTTCCCTTTAAGATAATCACAACACTCCACACCTTTTCCAAAGGGAAGGTGGTTCCTGCTGTAGCCCTCTACAGGGCAAGGCTTTTTGTCCACTTGTTTCTAGCTGACTGAATGAGGGAAAAGTCAGAACAGCAAGGTTCAAACCTTCGAAAAGTGAACAGAGCCAAGAGAAGTTGGGGGCTCTCTTTTCTGAGAATGTTACTGATTGAAGTTTTGATTCCTCTCTTTCGCCTCCACAAATTATTGCCCAAGACGCTTCTAACTTAGTTGGTTCGGCCAGTTAACCCTTTGAAAAAGGGCGATATGGTTATTCTGCTTTTGCTTTTCCCCACTTCACCCTGCTAATTCTTGGGCATACTGAAAGGTGCAATTATTAAATGTTATCCAACAACACTGGTGCTTGTTTTAATTCCATTCCACACTTCTGAGCAGGCTGATAAGTAAAGATTCATTCTTTATAGCACTACTACTTTGCTACTGCATAATAAAAAAGGCAGAGAATGTCACAAAGAAAACAACTCAAGGGACCTTAATTTATCAAGTCTCTGTTTTTCTTGATAAAAACTCAGTACTAGTTTTCTAAAGTGATGAGGCACTCCAAGTTAAGTCAACATAACCAGCACCTCTACTTAAAAACATTAATTAAATGGATAAATAAATGCAAATTCACAGTCTTCACATTGTTAAAATGACAGGAAATTTTCTAAATCCCATAAACTGATGCAAAAAAAATAATAATAAAACCTGAGCTCCCAAGCTGAATCCAGGTATGAATGACCTGGTTTGGAATCACAGCACCTTCCCACTTCCAGCACCTGAAGGAGAGATCAGGCTTTTCTCCAGGTGCTCCAAGACCAGCAGTTCTCAAACTGGGGGATCGCGACCCTCCGGGGGGGGGAGGGGGTCATCTTCCGCTCCCAGGGGTGTCGCGAGCTCATGCCGCTGAATCGGTTACTTCTGCATTCGGCGGCTTTTCAGTGGACACACTGAGCACCCCCAAGTGTACAATGATACCAGAAATAATCGCTCTCGGGAGCAGTTGGCGTGTCCGCCGAAAAACCGCTGAATGCGGAAGTAACCAATTTGGCGTTTTTTCAGTGGACATACAAGTGTTCGCTGTGCCGATCAAGTTCATAAAAAATGGTCACAGTTCACAAAACCGCTGAACAGTGCCTAGCCTCTCTCCCCAGTCATCTTATTAAGTCTATGGCTTGTAGATGGCAGGGTTGGTTTGTTTTTGTAGTGTCTAGGAAAAAAATAAATTTTGTGTTTTGTTTTTGCCACACCTACAGTTAACCAAAAACCCACTACTCCCAGAGTTGCAATGACATCACTAATGCTATGTCAAATGGAACTAAAGATGTTAAGTCATGTTAAGTTAGTTACTTGGACACTCAGGAAGGCAGTATCTGTCAAATGGAAAAGCAAAAAAAGCAGTTGAGAGAAACTGAAGAGTTAAAAAAACAACTTTTTAGGAAATAACTGACTGGGGTCTTTTAAATAAAGAATAAAGTGAATTTAAAAACAAACAAGGCAGAATACATCTTAATTTAAATTATTCTGATTTCATAGTAACCTAGTAAAATTTAGCATATATTTGGCAAGTATCTTATGGAACATGACTGTGACCATATTGTTCAAAGCCATATTCTGAATTGCCTATTTTGATCTTTGAGTAATGTTACACCTGTAAACCAGCTCCCACTGGTGGATATCTGGGATCTCAAACAAAAAGGAAAACCCCTAAGCCTCTTTACATAAGAAAACAAAGATGGAGTTCTACAACTCTGAGGATTTCTCTTCCACTAAACTAACGATCAATTCCACTTTTTTCCATTCCGTGGATCTCATCACAGAATGATCCTTTTATGGATCAATAATCCTCCCCAACAATCTAGCTAAAGAGATGGAGAAGGGCTTTATGGGTCTCTGATGGTTTCCCAACGATGGTTTAAGAACCAGTGGACTAAAAGATTATTCTGAAGAGACAGGAGTCCCTCTTCCTCCCCTAACCTTTTCATCTTAATAACCGAATTGGGAGTCTTAAATCTGTCTCCAAATTCAAATTTCCAAATTAAGCTTTACCTTGAAAGGGCTTCACCACCTCCACATTTAGGTGGGATGCAGAGAAAATGACTGTTTCCCTTAAAAGTGCCACTGCTACTTCTCTTGCAGTGGCATGTCAAAGTATTACTTTGTCACCCAGCCCCAGTTTTCAAGAGACATAAAGCAACTTTGTGATTTTTTTTAATTGATTTTCATTAAAAGTTGCTTGACTCTTTTTTTCAAGCTATACTTGATACAAAAAAAGCCAGGCAATTTTTAACTTCAAATGTAGGTCAGAAATTTGAGTGCTTAAACTAAAGTTCAGGACAGGGGAAAAAGTTAAGTAAACAGGGGTGAAGAGGAGGAAAGAGTGACAGTTCTGAACTACTGCCATCATTCCATCTCTCAGTGAACCCAGCTGCCCTTTCAGCAGCAGTATTTGACTTGCTACTACTTTTAACTCTCATCAGAAAAAGGTTCTGAAAATAGTATTTAACAGAAAGTAAGCATTAAACTGGTCACTGAGCCATGAATTGCTACTAACAGGACAGCCAAACTCATGGCAAATTAGAGGGATTAAACATCCAAAGTCATTTTAAAAGGTTTTTTAAATTACATACAAAATTTTAAATATATTTTATTACAGATAAGAGGCCAATTTTAGCATTGAGGTAAAGGACAGTGAAAGTAGATCATCAAAAGGTGTACAGACTAAAGTACCATACCTTGCACCAAACTGTCATTAGAAAGCTATTGGTGTATTTCTCAGGAGCTGAAAGTGCCTAGTCTTCATTATTATACCTCAAAAGGCACCTAAGGTGTGAATCAGCTGCCTATGAAGCATATACTGCTGTGGTTTGTTGCTATAATGGACTATAATGTTTAACTGCTAAAAATCAGATTAGGTTTGTACCTTAAGTGAGGCTAGTGGATGTTCTGGACCAAGTAAACTCCAATGAAAGGAAGCCAAATCTTCATCAGGAAGAATGTGATTACCTAGAATATACAACATGCAGAACTTTTTTTAAAAAGTACACCTTTAAAAACCAAACACTTTGTATCAACTGATTCTGCAGCAAAGCAGATTTGCAGTCAAACCGAAATACATATAAGTTTATCCTAGGGGGCAGGAGAGGAATTAAGTTTGTAAACAAAAATCTATTATTCATAAAGCCTAATTAAAAAAAGGTTACCTACCTTTCGTAACTGTTGTTCTCTGAGATTTGTTGCTCATGTCCATTCCATTCTAGGTATGCGCCTACCCATGTGCACGGCCGGAGATTTCTGCCTTAGCAGTATCCCTAAGGTCAGCTGTGGCGCCCTATAGAGTGCCACGCTCGTGCAGCAGTATGTATCAGGCATCACTGGCCCTACACCCGCTCACTCAGTTCCTTCTTGCCAGCCACAGAGGAGGAGGGCAGGTAATGGAACAGACATGAGCAACACATCTCGAAGAGCAACAGTTACAAAAGGTAGGTAACCATTTTTTTCTTCTTTGAGTGCTTGCTCATGTCAATTCCATTCTAGGTGACTCATAAGCAGCATCAATGGAGGTGGGCTTGGAGTTCAGAGTCTTGCAGCTTGCTGCACTGCTCTGCCAAAGACAGCGTCATCTCCTCCACCTGTAGGCCCAAATTTTCAGCCACCCATCGAAGCAGGGTCTGGTGTTCCTTAAAATTGTCCAGTAAGCTGGCCCTCAAGGTTCCCGTGACTGCCTCATCTGGGGATGAGGACAACTATACCACCGGGAGAGGCTCAAATGCATCATCCCCCCCTGGGGAAGGGGGATTTTGGGGTGGTGCTGTCTCCACTACCCCGACCTCCAAGCAGGTCTCATGCACGGAGCCTAATGCAGTCAGTGCTGCCAGCTATTGCTCTAAGGCGGCAGCAGATGAGCAGTCGTCACCAGCATGCCCCACGCACTCCAATAAGGCCACTGGCCGTGCTGCCAAGGCAGCACTGCAGACGTTGATGTGACCTCAGGTGCCCATTCAGGCCAACGGGGTGTTGGCGAAAGGCTGAACTGCCTTTCTGTGCTGGAGGAATCCCTTTCCGGTGACCACTGTGGAGTAGTCGACCCCTATGTCTGCCTGCTGACTATCACCACCGGAGACCAGTGTCTGGAGTGGAGATCAGTGCCTGTATCTAGGGGACCAGTGCCAGGTGGACTGTTGCAAGCCCCAGAGGATCTGGGCTGCGACACCAGAGTTCTGTGGTGCAGAGATGGAGAGTGCTGACTTGTCTCAAGGGATCAGTTGCACTCCACTCCCCCCAAAGGGGTCTTAGCAGCTGGCTTGCCATCATAGGGAGCCTTTGCCATTTCCTGCAGCAAATATGGTGCCAGCAGAAGCTTTTGCTGTCTGAGTGCCGGAGGAGCTTGGGAAGGCATCAATGCTGTCAGACGTTTGACTCCCCTTCTGCTCCTAGGAGTTGGTGGTGGATCCTTGAAGGGGCTCAGGGTGGCCCGAATTGAGTCCTTTTCCCGATGCCCCAGGGCCTTTCATGCCTGGTGCCAGGGAGCAGTGCTTCTTCTTTTTCTTTCTGGGCACTGGTGATGGTGAGAGGTGCCAGGGGTGCGAGTCTTAGCGGGACGGCTTGGAAGCCAAACAAAGGACAGCTTCCATGAGGAGAGCCCGCAAATGAGTATCCCGCTCTCTCTCAATTCTGGGTCGAAAATTTTTTACAAGTATGACTCGTCCTTCTCATGTAATTCCCCTAAGCTTCAAGCAGCTGCTGTGGGGGGTCACTTACAGGCATAAGCCTGTTACAGTCCTCGGAGGGCTTAAACTCTGGAGACCAGGGCATGCCCCACCTGTGACAAAGTCCCCGCTGGGACTCTAACCTCTAACTCCTATCTAAACTTAACTACTTAACACTAACTACTATGAACAACTATTTACAAGGCCCTTAAGTTCAAAGTCAGAAGAGAGGAAACCTCTAGCCCTTCCTATGCAAGGAAAGGCGCTCTGACTAACATCACGAGTGGTAAGAAGGAACAGAGTGGGCTTAGGCCTAGCAGTGCCTGATATGCGGACACATAAGCATGACACTCAAGGGCAGTGGTCCCCAACCACCGGTCCGTGGAGCCTTTGCTACCGGGCCGCGGCCGCGCTCCCCTCCGGGCCGCGGCCGCGCTCCCCTCCGGTTCCCCTCCGTTCCCCTCTGGGCGCGTTCCCTCCGCGTTCCCCTCCGTGCCGTGGCTGTGCTCCCCTGCGTGCCGCGGCTGCGCTTCCCTCCGGTTCCCCTCCGTTCCCCTCTGGGCGCGTTCCCCTCCATGCCGCGGCTGCGCTCCCCTGCGGGCCGCGGCTGCGCTTCCCTCCGGTTCCCCTCCGTTCCCCTCTGGGCGCGTTCCCCTGCGGGCCGCGGCTGCGTTCCCCTGCGGGCCGCGGCTGCGTTCCCCTGCGGGCCGCGGCTGCGCTTCCCTCCGGTTCCCCTCCGTTCCCCTCTGGGCGCGTTCCCCCCCGTGCCGCGGCTGCGCTCCCCTGCGTGCCGCAGCTGCGCTTCCCTCCGGTTCTCCTCTGTGCGCGCTCCCCTCCGTGCCGCGGCTGCGCTCCCCTGCGTGCCGCGGCTGCGCTTCCCTCCGGTTCCCCTCCGTTCGCGTTCTCCTGATCAATTGAATTCTGCGGCTTTTCGGCGGACACACAACGGTTCGCCGCACACAGTGAAAAGTTAAATTCCGACCGGGCCGCAAGCCCGACTCGGCCGCGTTCACCGGTCCGCGGCGAACAAAAGGTTGGGGACCACTGCTCAAGGGGATGCCACAGCTGGTGCTACTGATACCGCTAAGGAAAAAAATCTCCAACAACCATGCACATGGGCATGCACACACCTAGAATGGAATAGACGTGAGCAAGCACTTGAAGAAAATGTTGTTACAGAAGGACAATTATTTCAAAGCCTGATGGTCCTATATTAAGAGCAAAATATTAACTCTGCATTTCCATATTTTTCAAGTCCAACCTTAACTTTGAATTTTCAGATTAACGTAATTATCTAAATTTTAATAGCTGAAGTGTTCTGATTTTTTTCTGAAATAAATAATCTGTATATACTATTCTAATTCTGTCTTTAAGTTTTATATCTGAAGTCACTACAATTCAGAACACAGAAACGGCTGGGGTTCATGTGGGAGATGCAGCCTCTACAGAAGTTAACAAGATATCTTCTTAAAGCTTCAACTCAACCCTGTCTTCCATCCTGGCTTATCCTTTCTGAACTCCATGTGCTGTATCAGGGTATCTAACAAACTCTGCAGCCATCTCCTAGATTTAGTTAATACTCCTCAGATGACTTCAAGCTAAAACACAGACACTTTCCAAAAATAATTGAATACCAATTCACTGACACCAATAGAAAAAAACAAATCTGAAGTAACTGGGCAAAGCCATTTTGAGATAAGGTTACTGAAAAACATTAGGAAGCTTTTGTAATACTGAGAACTGTTCTTTTTAAAAGCTCTTGTGTTTTCCAAGTGGCCTGTCCAATTAGCTTTGAAAACCTTTCCAACAGAAGTCTGTTCTCGGCAAACAATATGCACGAGAAATATCAGGCAAATTGGCTTAGTCTGGCAATGCTGGGTGAACAAGAGGTTAACATAAAATCCTATTTTCAAAAATGTAACTAATCCACCGTTTGAAACTATTCTCTCCCCATATTTTCATTATATTTGCTCATTTTAATATGGGCTAATTTTAAGATAGTTTATTAAGCAATGCAGTTCTAATTATCTAGTAAATACTTCCTCCAGTCAATTGGTTATCCTGGGAACAAAAAGGACTGGCAAGTAATGACCAAGCGACATGGTCATTTACCACGTAAACCACTTTAGAAAAGTGGAAAGTTATTTAAATAAGTTTGATTTTCTAAAGCATAGTATATTGCAATCAGAAAAAAAGGATTGAAGAAATGGGAGGAAACAACTTGAACAAAGTAAGAACATGATTCACTGATAACAAAGCAATAGATTACAGCATCTGAAAATGGATTTTATGAAGCAGGAGAAGAAATCCTTACAGACTCAATTAAATTTAACTATCATAAATGTAGCAAAGTATTTTTTCATATTAAATAAGTTTGTAAAAAGCTACAGGCTTAGTCTCTAGTGCTGACAATATATTTAAAGCAGGATTTTTCAAACTTTTTCACTGCTTCGACATCTTAGGGTAAGTCCACACCACAGCAGCACAGCTACCACACTACAGCTATGCCTCTGTAAAGTCATAACATAGACCAGGGGTGGGCAAACTTTTTGGCCCGAGGGCCGCATTGGGATTGCAAAATTATATGGAGGGCCACGTATGGAAAGCCCCGCCCCTTATCTGACCCCCTCCCAATTCCTGCCCCTTTACTGCCCCCTCAGAATCCCCAACCCATCCAACTACCCCGACCTTGTCCGCTGACTGCCCCTTCTAGAGACCCCTCACTCCTAACCATTCCCCAGGACCCTACCCAACTCCTCTGTCACCTGACTGCCCCAACAGCCCTCACCCCACTCCCTGACAGACCCCCGGGACTCCCACACTCCAACCAACCCCACTGCTCCCAACTGCCCCCTCGAGAAATTCCCCCACCTGTGACCACCACCTCAAAGCCCTACCACCTATCCAACCCACTCTGTTCCGTCCCGATTGCCCCCACAACTTAGCCAAGCCAACCCCCGACTCCGACCCCCTTACCAAGAGGCGTTTGGTGAGGCCCTGGGGAGGGGTAGCGCTGCCTGCACAGTGTGGTTCCGGGGGAGGGAGGTGTACACAACTGTGTCCCCCCTCTCCCCCAGCGCTGGCCGCGTGGTGCGGCTCAAGGGGAGGGACAAGCTGCACTCCCGGCCCCTGGAGCGCTGCCTGCAGTGGCAGAGCTCCAGGGTAGCACGCAGCTGCGCCCGCCCCCACCGCGGCATTGGCCATGCGACGCAGCTCAGGGCGAGGGGGAAGTGCACAGCCACACACACTCACCCACCCCAATTCTGCCCACAGCGGCGCGGCTCCGGGGGAGGGGGTGCGCAGCCGCGCCCCTCTCCAGAGCGCTGGCCACGTGGCGCGGCTCCAGGGGAGGGGTAGCATGCAGCCCCAGCTCCCGGAGTGCTGCCCGTGGGGTGGCTTTGGGGGAGGGGCCGGGGGCAGCATCCACGGGCCAGACGCAATGGTGCCTCAGGCCGGATTTGGCCCACAGGCCGTAATTTGCCCACCCCTGACGTAGACGTTTCTTACACTGACGGAAGAGGTTTTCCATTACCACCACTCTGAGTGGCTGTAGTTAGGTCAACGGAAGAATTCTTCTATCAACCTAAGTGTATCTACATTGGGTGTTAGGTCAACCTAACTATGGTGCAGAATTTCTCATAGCCTTGAGCGATGCAGCTAGGTCAAACTAATTTTTCAGTGTAGATCAGTTTAGCCTTTCCTTCCCATTCACAAATCACATATTGCTGTGGCAACCACAGCAACTGTTTACAAGGAAAATTAGTATTAGGAAAGTAATGTATTTGAACTGACTTTAGGGAAACCAGTACCTTGCTGTTAGTCACCCTCTCCACACCACTAGAGGATGCCCTCTGGATCACAGTTTGAGGACTGCCAACTTTAACAACAACTGCAGAGACAAAAGCAGTTCAAAATTCTTCAAACTAATCAAACAGAATATCTCACTCCTTACCTGAATGGACAAACTATTTAGTCAACGTGCCCATTCAAATCCTTCACTTCCTGCTGAGACTGCCATCAAGGAGAGAAATGATGTTGTGTGTCCTCATGTGCCATTAAGAACAAGACTAATGTCAAACAGTTTTCAAAGAGCAATTACTTCATCACTACAGACCTCTAGGTCAGTGGAGCCAAATTTAAGTAAGGATTAGTAAACCTCAACTCAAGGCTGAAAAATCCACTCAACATGGACAAGTAGGAAGCTTTCCTGGGTGATTCCCATCAACTTCAGCAGGATCTAAGATTTCATTTTTAAATAATTATGTTTCTAGCCCTTGGGCCTGATAGTCAACCGTCATGTCTCTTTGTGTCACTCTGGTTAACTCCGTCCACTTGTAATCAAACTGCTATAATGAATATGCACATGTTCATTTCTCAAGTATAGACTTTTTAAATAAAATTTAAGATCTGCAGTAGAAGATGCAGCTGCACTTAAACACTATGTCCAACACATCATACACAGAAGACACTAAAATTTATGAAATGTAACTGAAGTTTTTACCCCAGAAAAAAAACCAAACCTGTTTGAAAAATAGCATGTGAATGAGTAATTAGACTTCTTATACTGCATACGCACAATGTAGAAGAGATTATGGTTACACAGGCAACCCTAGCTCCGCTATTTCCTTTCTGAGTGCTTGCTTAACTATTCCACCTCAATTTATTTATTTTTTGACATTTCCTAGGCTTTTTTTTTTTTAATAAAAAGGTTAGACACTAATTAAATAAATTGCTCCATATAAGGAGTACACTAAATAAGAGCCCCCTACCTCATATTGTTCTTAGTTTTCCGCTGACCATGTTTCACACAAGGTTTTCAAGTATACAAGCCAATACTTATTAAGTGGATCCAAACTCCCCTTGTTTTCAAGTTGGATCAGACACCTTTAAGTGCACACACTACCCAAAAGACGGGGTCCCTGGCAGCATCTTAACTATCCAATATCTAAGGCACTCTCCTTCCTACAATACGCAACTAAGTTAAACCTGAACAATAATACAAACTGTGTTCTCTAGTTAGAGAAAACTTCAGGAGATTGGAAAAAAAAAATCGAACTCACACTCTCATCACAAAATGTGATTTTTAAATCCCCAGAACTGATCCAAACACTTTGCTGCAACACTCAAAAGTACTTTCCTGCCAAGTTCTATCTTTTTAACCGCCAGCCATTTTGTCTTTTTTTTTTTTTTTAAATACAGAAAGGTCACCATTTGCCTTCACTCTGTTAATACTCAGTAATGATGGATCCTCTCTCACCCTCAAAGTTTCAACAATTCACCTTTGGGTAGCACTACGTATAGAAACTTTCAGCCCAAAAGGTGAACCTCAACAGGGAATTAGCAACTAGCAACACAGACAAAAAACAGAAACACTAAGGGCCTGTCTAAACATGGAAATTGACCAGCATAACTATATAGTGAAATAATTATTCCACTGTGGCTATGCTGGTATAACTCTTCCATGCCGACACACTACTCTGAAATAAGTGACTTTATTCTGATAACAGTAATTTATTCTGGAATAATTGCAATTGTTGTTTAAGATACTCTCTTAATTGTAATTATTCCAGAATAGTGTTCTCACAGGGGAGTTATACCAGCATAGCCATAATAAAATAATTATACCACTACAGCAGTGCCAGTTATTTTCTCTGTGTAGAAGAGCCCTTAGGCATCCTTACCACTAAGTAATGCCTTCACCCCATCTATGAGGTTTAGAGCACACCTGGAGCCACATAAGCCAAGTCAGACATCTGTCAAGACATGCAGCCCACCTATAGTTTTATTCAGGTTACATGAAATGCACTGCTTTTAAACATTTACCAGATTTTATACAATCTGTATTTAAGATAGAGAGGTGTGTAATTCTAATCCTTTCAAGAACAAGTAATATCTCAAAATACTGAGATGACCTTAGTGACACAATGTCCAAATAAACCAACAATGCTTCCTATAAACCTTTATAAAAGTGTAATTATTTAGATAATGCTTACTGCAGTGCCTAAATTCAGTAACATGCATTACAATATTCAAAAACAGCACAGTACTGATAAGCCTGCAGAATCGTACAGTTCAAGTGCCCAGAGTTCGTATAGAACCTTTTCTATAGCTACATCTCTCGGACTCAAAACAAAACAAAACAAAAAAAACCAATCAGGATGTTAGCTCAATGGCTATTCAAGGTCTGAATCAATACAAAGAAAGCCACAAAAATACCTGGTAACCTTTTTTGTTTCAAACGATTAGGGTCTTATTTATAAAACAAGTTTCAGTGGAATACACTTCTAAAAGCTTTCAAGCCATTCAAAACATTAAATCACAGAAAGATAAGGTTTTTCTCTGCTAAAAACAAATTTTAAGGACTATTTTGTTATTTAAAGTGTCAGTTTAGACAGATTCTAGCAACAACAATACCAATCACCACCCACATAAAACTCTGAGAGCATCACTAGCTGTTTTACCAGTACTTCATATTAATAGCAATTTATCAATTTGGGGAGTGGGGTGATAACTATTCTTGACACAGAAAGAAAACATGAATTGAAATCGCCAGAAATATAATCTATTTCCTGCATGGTCCCACTGCAAGTCTTTTTTTAAATCACTCACTGGTTATATCCATTCTTATGTAAAGGATTTCACTTTTTAGTAGGGAAAATATTAATCTTGACAAACCTTGTATATGAATTTTAGTATTTACTAAAGTACTTGCATGTCAAGTGAGTAATACATGGCCCTTTTCCTCTACAGATTTCAAAGCATTTGAAGTATTATACTCATTTTACAATGAGAAAAGTACTAAAGTAAAGAGGTATGTGATTTGCCCAAGGTCACTCAGGAAGTCAATGGGAGAGGTGGAAATAAAATCCAAGTCTCTCAGCCTAGTCTGGTGCTCTATCCATCATACCATGATGGAAAACATTTATTCAATACTTCTTTCCCCAGATGGAATTTAGGATACCAATCTATACAAGTTTTACTCTTTGGAGGTCTCCCATAGAAAATCTCAGTGCTGCAACGGTACTAATGAAACAGTAAATGGCAAGTCAGGAATAGAACAAAGTGCTAGAATGGTGTGGGCAGTACTGTGCTGCTAATAGTGACATCTTTCAGATGAGACATGGAACTGAGGGCTTCACTAGTTGGGTTAATTAAAGATCTCATGGCATGTACCATCAGAGGCAGGGGAGAGTCCTAGCCAAACTGCAGCTGAAATAGTTATATATTGCCTACCAGACCAGTACTTCCCTGCAGTTTCAATTAAATAAAATGCTTTTCAATTCTGGACATAAATTGTCCTGTAGTGAAACAGTTGCTCGGACCCACCTTAGTGACAAAGAAGTGATCCAGGCAGCTGAGGCACTATTAATGCTTGTACAACACTTATATCAGACATAAAAAGTACTCTGGACATGCAAGATACCTACACAATTCAACATTTTTAGCATGAATGGATAAAACACACAAGTACATTTGTCAAGCTGAAAATTTACTAAGACAAACCATAGGTATTAAAAGTAGAGCTTAAATGCTGTGCATTGATATGACTAAAGCTGTCTGAAAACTTTGTTCCCATTCATGAAGTAAAATGCTTTGGCTAGTGAGAGCTTTTGCAGAACTCCTACTTTATTTCCATAAGAGATCTGCATTACTCTTTTCACAACCTTTGTAGCTATTTCCCGAGCACCTCTCTAGACTCAAAAGTTGCTTGCATTCACAGACATGCACAAGTTAGTGCCACAAGGATCCTAAAGCTGCAGTGAGTATGGAGTGACAGAATATAACAGCTCAAAAACAATGGAAAGGGAAACAGGTCATACAAGGAAAGAGCTTTGTTAAAGATATTATACACCTATATATTTTACAAATCATTTATTGTTGATATAAATAGAAGTTGTAAGTTTCACTAGTCACAACATGTAAAATTATCTTATTACTTAACCTACCTAACAGAGCAGCAAAAATAGGAAAGCGGTTTGGATTCAGGTCCAGTTGCTTGGCAACTTCATGCATCAGATATTGGCTTGTTGTGAGACTTTTCCCATTACGGCTCAGTTTTAGGGCATGGGCACTGAAATAGTAAGGGATGTTGCACAATGCATAATCGGAGTCATATGCAACCAAACCATGGAAACCTTTTTCTCTGCAGAAAGCAATGACTTCTTGATGGTGATCCTCAATGCTCTGTGCAACCTATAAAAGAAGAGAAAAAGCATTAGCAGTCTTTTTTCATATTTAGTATGATACACTGAGATACATATCTATAGCTTAAGGAGAACCTGAACATTTGGAGTAAGTTTCAAATAAACAAAGATCCAAAGAACACATTTAGAGCAGAGATTTCATACAATGCTATATAGGTAGGATGTTGTGAAAACACTAAGATCTGAAAGGTATTCACAGAGAAATGATACTACTTAAAGATAGCTCAGTATTATTGTATTATATTGCATTTTAACAGGTTTTCATAATGCACACATACACTACTACACCACTCAATATCAGCCAATTTACAGAAGAAAAGATTCTCAAGGATATGCTTTCCTAGTCACTGAAAGGACTAGAACAGAGTGGTCCTAAAGGAGGCATAATTACAGAAGGCTCAAGTAAGTCAAATAAAGACCAACTTCTGACATTGGAAATAAGTAAACTTCCTGATCAGACAACAAGGGGCTTGTATAATAATTTTTTTAATAGATAAGTATCCAACACTCCACAGTCTGCCCTTCAACACACAGAACTTCCAATGACTCCAACAACTTACAGGACCCACAACTGCAATATCAAGCCTAGAACAATTTTTTTTTAAAAAAAAACACACTGCGTTTATGAAAACTTACTCCTTTGTCCTCTCCTGTTACCTACATCCCAAACTATTAGTCAGTGATTTGGAAAAATGCCAAAAGCTTTCATGCTGGTACAACCTAGCCTCACCAAGCATCTGAATTTAAAAGAAAACACCTAGACCCAAGAAAAACAGCAAACACAAGGATAACACAACACTTCAATTCACCACAGTACATATGTTTATATAGTTATAAACTTAGACTTAGTGATAAATTAACCAAATGTGTTAGTTTCTAAGATGTTTGGGACACGAACAGTCTTTTTGTTCTGTGTTTCTACATCCCCTAGCACAATAGGATCCTGGTCCATGACCAGGTCTCCTATGCAGTATGATAACACATATAATAAAATAAATATTCATAATAGTTCTATAACTCTTCAGTCAAATCAAAATAGTTTAAACATTTTATTACTTAGTAAAAAAGAAGCGTTAGTTCTAAAAACAAATTTTAAAAGTTGTTTGAACAAAGCAACCCTTGTACTCTGATTATTATTCCATATTATCTGTATGTAATAGTCATCTTGTACTGATCTCCTATTGATTTTCAAGCTTCTGGTACGGATACCCCAGTATAAGTTCAGATGTCCACATGTAACTTCATGATTGACTCATATTTAGAAACCGTGTCTTGAGTTGCTGGATAGTCAGCATCTGACTCAGTATTTTGTTTACATAGCCAATTTAAAGTTTGCGAAAACGTACAATTTTCTTAAACTTTTACCTCGTTTCTTAGGGAAACTATGTTTGGTCTATTTGTTAAGTATCAAGGGAAGAGAAAAAAAATTATGTTCTTCTATGTCTCACTTTCTATCTTCATGCTAAAGTTATCCTGATTACAACAATCTGCATTTAAGGTCAATGGTGCACAAAGCTTCTCAATGCATTCCCTTGCTTCTCGAAGTACCCATCGCAAAGGTAACATTTTAAGAGTCATTTCATACGTATCTAATTAGTTACACCACCATTTGGTGTATGTGTGGCTGTTTTGTTCATGTCCAAGATGGACTGAAAAACTCCTTGTGGCAGGTTATCAAATTGTCAAAGACGACTGTGGTTACTCAAAAAAAATAAATGCAAACGTTCAAAAATCAGATCTATAAAATGTTTTAACTTGGGAAGGTTACTAGCACAATTTTAATGAAAAATGCAATAGAGTTAATCATAAGTCCTAGCATCATGCACATGCTGTGTTTAAGTAACACAAATAATTGAACTGTTATATGATGAAGAAGTGAATGGCTGTCTGTCAAGGTACAGCGAACTTTCAACTTTGTCAAAATCCAAACGGTATAAAAAGCTAGAGATAAGAGGTCTAAAAGTTGTACAAATGAACCTACTTGGAACATGCATGTTAAGCCAAAATAAAACACAAAGGTGAAAATCAGAAACCATCTGGAAAAAAAGGCAATGCAACTTGAAATAATTTTCAGTGCTTAAAAAGACAAAAAAATAAGTTTAAATCTAAGTCATGTGTAAATGATGACAGAAAAGAGAAAATAACTTAAGATTTACTACCTGACACACATGGAAAAGAAAATGAGGTTCTGCCAAAGCACTAACAATGCTAGGTCCATGCCCTGCTTAATCATTTAAATTCTAACAAACGTGCTTGGCATAAAAACAAGTTTCTGTTTCATGAATTACATTTCTTTCAATGGACAACAAACAAAAGGTCACATCAAAAATAAGGATCTGTAGAACATTTAATATCTCAGAGAAACATATTTTAGCTCATGTTGTGCTGAAGTAATCTACAAATTCTTTAAAAACGCTCTGGGTGGGAAGTAGTTACATTTTTCTTAGCACAATAAACTGAGCTAATGGACAGTTTGTAAGAGAGGCTGGAAATCACAAATGTTTCCAATAAGATTACTAAAAATCAGTTCATATTTAAAACTTGTTACCAATCTTGCTACTCAAAACTAGTTGTCTTGAAACACCAAAATAAAATAAAAGACATACCATTCTGCAATGAGGTTTTATTGCCTTATGCCCCCCAAAAAAATTAAACGTGCAAATTCAATTTACTCTTGCCCACCCAGAACATTGCCAGAAACTGTTGGGTGAGTAGAATGTGAAAGGGTTTGGGATAAGGGTTAAAGAGGAGAAAAGTACATTTGAGAACCATAACACAGATCGCCAGAACTATGATCAATTAAAAAAAAAAAAGTAGCTAATTTTGAATTTTAAAAAAAATATTCTTGAAAATAAGGTATTAATAAAAAACAGGAAGTTTGTGGTCTAATCTTAAAATTATCTATATATACTCCTCTCTACGCAGCAACCTAGTTGGTTGTATAACTGATCATCTATTTGGATTACTAACAACTTCTCCCCAGTTCACAGAGGGCTGGCCAGTTCAAAGAAATAGAGCAATACGGAGCTGTCTTCCATCTCTAGGTCAGCAATTTGAATCTCTCCAACATTGGCAGTGACTAAAAAAGAATTGCTCTTTGATAACTTCCAAGTGCTTTGGATAAATCCAGCTCCCCAAGGGACATGTGTCCACAAAACCCACCACAACTGATCTCTTACTCACAAACTCAGCAAAAAGGCCAAGGATTCAATAAGTATGAACTATCCTCTCCTCACTAAAGTTGGTTCCTCCAGGTCAAGTTGTAGGCATGTTGGCAGGGAACTACAGAGAAACTCATGCTGCAGCTCCTCTTTTTTGTGAACAGCCACAGAGCTGTCAAATTCAGCAACTTTACATAAAGTAGTCTCTCGATTATCCAGGATGATAGGGAAAAAATTAATCCTGGTTAATAAAATCCTGGATAATCACCATCCATAGGAAATATTGGGGGGAGGGGTTGGTTCACCAGCCACCCTGCGCCAGGGGAAGGGGGTGTTGGTTCACTGGCTGCCCTGCGCCCTGCCCTGGTAGGGGTTTTTTGTGTGTGTGCTTGGGGCGGCAACAAAGCCAGAGACGGCCCTGCGAGTTACGCGTATTTTTTTGACACCCTGGTTAATCCACATTCTGGTTACCCCAATCCTGGATAATCGAGAGTCTACTGTACATTAAATGTACTCAGTAAAAATAAACACAAATCTAGTTTAGATATTGCTTAAGTGACTACAGCTATGTCTACATTAGAGACCCTACAGCAGCACAGCTGTACCACTGGAAAGTCTCCTATGAAGCCGCTCTAAGCTGACAGGAAAGCGCTCTCCCATCAACATACTTAAACCATCCCCAACAACAGGCGGTAGCTATGCTGGCAGGAGAGCATCTCCCACCAACATAATGCTGTCCACATCAGCGCTTGTCTATGAAACCTATGTCAGTCAGGGGGGTGTTTTTTCACACCCCGACCAACAAAAGTACTAGTGAAGATATAGTCAGCTACTAACAGCTAGTTAAAACTTATTACTAATTTGCTGCATGTTAATCAGCACTCAATGCCAAAGCAATCCATTTAATCTATTTTTTTTTAAAGGAAAAAACCTTTATTTTACTGCTGGGAAATCCTTAGTTCTCTGGAGCTAAGAGGCAAAAAATATTCTTCAGAACCCAGAATTTGCATATTATACACCCAGACATCAGATCAGAGTATCCATTTAAACATTAGCAAAAGCATCATGTAGGAGTTCCAGAAATTAAAGAGTTAAACAAACAAAACTCTTAAGTATTTCATGGAAAGACAACAAGATATATTACACTATAAAAATAATTTCACATCAGACTTAATACTTCTACCAGGTGATCTTTAATGCACTTTTATTCAGAAAACATTAAAATATTTTTTCAAGCTACAAAAACAGACTAATTATTATATAACAGATTTGGACTAATCATTCAAATTATAAGAGAAATCATACAAAAATAATCAAACTATTTCATGCTGGCCAAGTACAGCATGGAAAAAAGAATTGCTGCCATCATGACCAAAGTAACCAATGACTAAAAAAGGACTTTAAATAAATGTCAGGCCTCAATGTTTTGCAGTACATAACAGACTATTGTGAAAGAGAGAGTTTCTACCTTGAGGGATTTTTAGTTTATTCTAGGTATATGCCACATCTGATTAACACAGGAAGGCGAAATCTCACTTCTCCTGTTAGCCGCAAGCTCTCATACAAAAGAAAATATTAAATCTACATACATACAGGAACAGGACAATCATTCACACTAACCTGTCAATAATAGTAACACATTGTATGTCTGTCATTCCTGTTAACCAATCACTACACTAGAGACATTAACCACAGAGTTATAAAATTTCTTACCAGTTACAATGGGATCAAGGGGTGGGACTTCCACCATCAGCTTAGGCTGAACTGTAACTGCCTCTAAAATGTAGGATAATTTCAACCTTAAGTCCCAGATGGAAAATGAAATCTTTAGTTTTCCTCTGTGAATCTATAGTCTCACTGAACCTCACAAAATTTAAAAAAAAAAAAAAAAAAAAAGCTATTTTCTTGTTTCTCCCTTTTGCTGAACACTGAAACACTTAACCAAAAGATGACTTCTTCAAAATCCTTTCAAGAAAGCAATCTTTACAGAAACTTGTCCTGATCTCAAAATTATTCTTTGGCCCAGTTACAGCTGTGGTGTAATCTGCCAAAATGGACAGTACAAAAGCCGAATAATGTTAAGTTCCAATTACTGATCAGTGGCACAACTCTGATGGTCACATAATATTTATTATGCTACAGAAATAATAGACAAAGTTGGCAACTAGTGGTATGTGTCCCAACTCCTTCTGCTCTTCTCTCCTTAGTGGACCTTTAAACAAATAATTCCAGGTTTTAGCTATAAAATTTTCTTTTTGTAGCAAACAATATCCATAAATATGATGTCATACTTTTTTAAAAAGACAGTATTACTGTAAGACAAATCTGGAAAGCTGGATAAAACGTATATAAAATGTTTTGCGATCTTTATCTCTTGGATCCTAGAGTAAAAAGATTATAATAAAGCCTCAAAGACATTCCCTCCTGCAGTCAAAACTATCAGCAAATGTACACTTGTTTGAAATAAAAACAGTTGTACCCTACAGCTGCATAACTGTATGCCAAGCAGTTCTAGTTTACAAGAAAAATAGGTTATGACCCTACTTTGTGTTAATTATTTTATAATAATAGATTCTTTAGTTTAAACTACCTGAAACCCCTTTATGGAAGTATTCTGGGCCTCTTTATATTTGACACGTTATTTTTAGGTTTTTACCATAGATTCTGAACATCTACATTTTAGCCTCTGATAATGCACTTCACTTAAGCAAAACATATTTAGTATAAATGCAAATTAACATCTTGCCTCATGACAGAACTTGTTGCTGACCTATTAAGTACAATAGAACTTTACTGACTTTTTAATTAACTTGTTTTATAAGGCCCATTTAAACTCATGGCAAAAAATATGTAATACCGCACATGAAGGTGCAAAAATGTAGAGTATATTGTAACCCGTGGAGCAAGTTAGCTAAGCCTGTTTCTAAGAGGGAACTCAGGGCAGCAAGGGACATTTTACAAGTCAGATAAATGAATGGAACAATGGCCCCCAAAAGAACATGGAGGCAGAGGATCTAACACAGAATACTGCACTCAGTTTTAGAGCAAAAGAAACTACCCAACTTTATATATAAACAAGAATGTCAACTAATCAGAATTTGGAGAATGATACATGCAAATTCACTGTCACCCTACATAACACTCTCATCAGCCACATTTGATGGGTGAGCAGCACACTCTGGTTTCTATCTCAAAACGACATGAAGGGGAGTAGGGAAAGAAGAATGGAGAAGAAAATATACAAATTGAAGGGATAGAGACAACAACAAAAAGGGAAAATAAGGATAGAAACCCCCAATAATCAAAATAAAATTAAAAAAAGAAAAACGGAAGGACAAATAATATACAGTGCACTGAAAGACGTGATGAACAGGTAAAAGGAAAACTGGGAAAAGCAATATAGGTAGTCCTGGTTTTGAAACCATTAAGCTGTTTCTATGCCCCATTTTGAAGGCATGCTGAAACTGTGATTTTCCTCTCTGTAGCCCATTTGGGCAGTTTGGCTGGGGAGGGGCTCTCCCCGGATGCTGTAAATCACCCTCATTTTGCTGCCACAGGCTGACGGGTATGTATAAATAGAAAATCCCAGCAGAGATTCAGGACACGAGGGTGCTCACTACACCCTCCCCTCTGCCTGCTAAGGGCACCCTGCAGCTCCCAGGCGGTAGCAAGGCTAGTTAGTTTTGCTCCAGCCTCAGGAGGTCCGCGGAGAAGGGAGCGGCACCAGCATAAACTTTGGCCGCGTTCAGTTGTGCAGCTGCCGCTGGCCAGCGGAGGCCGCTCCCAGGGAGCTCGCCGAACCTCCTCTCCCCACCCGAGCCGCCAGGTTTTGACGACATTTTGCGGATATGGGAATACACGATTCCCCCTCCCCTCTCTGAACTCGGTACGGACATTATCGGGAGGGCAATCCTGCTGCCATCTTAGAGTCCTACCCCTGCCCAGCGCCATCGCAGCCTCCCCAGGCCGTAGCACCGGGAATTGGCCAGAGGGACTGGAGAAAGCGGCAAGAGGGGGCGCTGGTGCCATGGTGGAGATGGGGGGGGGCAAGGGGCGCAGCCAGAGGGGGCGCTGGTGCCATGGTGGAGATGGGGGGGGCAAGGGGCGCAGCGAGCGGGGGCGCTGGTGCCATGGTGGAGATGTGGGGGCAAGGGGCGCAGCGAAAGGGGGCGCTGGTGCCATGGTGGAGAGGGGGGCAAGGGGCGCAGCGAGAGGGGGCGCTGGTGCCATGGTGGAGGGGGGGCAAGGGGCGCAGCGAGAGGGGGCGCTGTTGGCATGGGGGGCAAGGGGCGCAGCGAGAGGGGGCGCTGGTGCCATGGTGGAGAGGGGGGGCAAGGGGCGCAGCGAGAGGGGGCGCTGGTGCCATGGTGGAGATGGGGGGGCAAGGGGCGCAGCGAGAGGGGGCGCTGGTGCCATGGTGGAGATGGGGGGGCAAGGGGCGCAGCGAGAGGGGGCGCTGGTGCCATGGTGGAGATGGGGGGGGTAAGGGGCGCAGCGAGAGGGGGCGCTGGTGCCATGGTGGAGATGGGGGGGGTAAGGGGCGCAGCGAGAGGGGGCGCTGGTGCCATGGTGGAGATGGGGGGGTAAGGGGCGCAGCGAGAGGGGGCGCTGGTGCCATGGTGGAGATGGGGGGGGTAAGGGGCACAGCGAGCGGGGGCGCTGGTGCCATGGTGCCGGAGGGCGAGGAGCGCGGCGGGCGAGGGCGCTGGCACCCTGGCGGGAGGAGGCCGCTGGGCCCCGCTGCTCACCTTGATGTGGAAGCGGATGAGGGCCAGGCGGATGCAGTGCGCCATGCAGACGGGCGGCAGGAACCAGACTTTGGGCGGCGGGGTGCCCTTGTTCTGGACGTGGCTGACGATCTGCTGCGCGGTCTGGCGCTCGTTGCCCTGGCGCTTCACCCACTCGTGGAGCCGGGCCTTCTCCAGGGCCCCGTTGAAGAAGACGAAGAGCTCGATGTTGCCGTTGAAGCAGGCCTTGGCCAGCGCCGCCAGGTAGCCCAGCATGTGGTTCCATTGCCCGCCGCTCACCCAGTCCGTGTAGAAGCCGCCGTAGAGCCGGTGCAGGCAGTTGTCGGCGTCGATGAGGAGACGCAGCGGGGTCTGAGGGGGCCGCTGGCGGCCCCCACCCACGAGGCTGCCCCGGGCCAGCTTCTGCAGCTCCACGGGCACCACGGCGCTGGGGCAGTGCTTCTCGATGTAGTCCTGGAATCCCTGCACTCCCATGGCGAGGACGGGCGGGCGGCGGGCGAGCGCAGGCCCGGCGGCGGGGTCCGGGTGCTGGCCGGGCGATGGGCTGTGGCTGGAGTTGCGGGCGGGGTGGGAGCGGTGGAGCCGGTGGGGGCGCTGCTGCTGGAGGTGGCCGTTCAGGGGGGAGTTGTGTGGATTAGTCGGGGGCTCATGGCAGCTGCGGCCGCCATGTGCTGCTCTCACAGAGCCATGGCTCAGGGACCCGGGCTGCTGCCGCTGCGGCTCCTACTGCCGGGGGGAGGGGGAGCGGCACCGCGCGCAGGAAGCCACCCCGCCGCCGCCGCCTGCAGCAGGGAGAGCGGAACAGGCGGGACTTGGCGGCGGCCCCCGCTGCCACTCACGGGCGCCGCGCACACAGTGGCCTCAGGGGCAGCACCCGGGGGGCCGGGCCGCGAGCGCGCCCCACCGACCCGGCCTCTTCCACCTAGACGGCAGCCCCGGCCTGCGGCTGCGGCACTCGGGCGGCGGGGCCTGGGCGGCCAGGCAGGGCTGTTGCATAACCCAAGCATGCGCCCTGCGAGCGGGCGGAGGGTACTAGGCGGAGGGACTTGGAAGTGGGGTGGGAGGGAAGCAGACGAACCGAGTCACGTGGGCGGGGGGCTGGAGAGGAGAGCAGAAGAGGGGCTCGGGGGAGGGGATGTGGCGGACTGCGAGGGGGACGGGAATGGCGGGGGGCGCTGCAAAAAGTCGCCTCCAGGCAGGCGCTCTGCCCCGCTGATGGCGGCGAGCCGTGCCGGTGCAGTGTGGCCCTGCGAGTTCAGGGCGGGAGGAGCCAACCTCCGTGCAGGGGCCCTGGGGTGCTGTTGCAGCCCCACAGCTGGGGGCGGGAGTGTGAGGGGCATCCTCGGGCCTGGCTCCCGCGCTGCAGGAAGTCTCGCACATTTACACACGCCCAGAGGAGCGGGCTCCAGGTGGGAGTTACACGGGCTGTTCCCGCTCCCATTTCTGCGCAGCGCTGTACGAGTGCTGGGCCGGAAAGACAGCCCGCTGCAGGCACCCCAGCCAATGAGAGCAGCGAACTGAGCAGTGTCAACAGCCCGGGCTGAGGGGTCACTAACTGCCCGTATGAGTGAGCTGGCTGGGCCCCTTGCTCCCCGCGAGCCGACTTCAGGCAAAGGCAGAAATAGTGCCCGGCCCCAGGGGAGAGGAAGTCAAGTCCTGTTCTTCCTCTAGGGAACTCGCACCAGCTCCTGCTTTGGAGAACGTTGGCCTTTAACTGAATAAAAAGCTAGTTTTGCTTTGTGCTATGGACACACTATACCAGGGGTCAGCAACCTTTGAGAAGTGGTGTGCCAAGTCTCCGTTAATTTAAAGGTTTCACATGCCAGTAATACATTTTACATTTACAGACAGAACCCCAGACCGACAGCACAGGTGACAGATGGGACCCCAGACTGGCAGTGGGCTGAGCGGGGCCAGCAACCGGGACCCTGACTGGCAGCAGAGTGCCACTAAACATCAGCTCGCATGTTGCTTTTGGCACTCATGCCACAAGTTGCCAACCCTTTCACTATACCATACTGCTATATACATGCTAACCGGGAGCAGTGGTTTTGAACCTTTTATTTGCAGACCTTAAATTTCAAGTGGAGCTACAGACCCCTTGAGAAATCTTAGACCTAGGTCTTGACTACACTACTGGCTGGATTGATGCGTAGAGATCGATCTATTCGGGATCAATTTATTGCGTCTCGTCAGGACGGTATTCACGTAGCTGAAGTTGCGTATCTTAGGTCGACCCTCCCCACTAGTGTAGACCAGGCCATAGTTTGTGAACTTCCAGGGGTCTGTGGACCACAGGTTGAAACAGGGTGATCAGAAGTCCCGATTTGATAGGGACAATCCTGATTTTTGGGTCTTTTTCTTATATAGGCTCCTATTAACCCACCCACCCACCCCCGTCCTGATTTTTCACATTTTATCTCCGGTCACCCTAGGTTGAAGACCACTTACCTCAAGCATTAAGAATAGTGGATACAACATAACACGTGAAGTATTCTATACTTTTAGAAGTGCTATTTTTTTAACCTTTTATTTAAAATAAAATAAAAGCTGCTTAGTTTTTTTAACATCATTGCTTAGATAGAAGGAAAACAAATCTTTAAAAATAAATTCCTCTGAGAAGATGGACCATCCACCCCTCTTGCTTTAATTTTGCTGATTGAAGAGGTTTCAGCCTACAAAATACAACTCCATTGAGATATGAGATATCATCCAGCAATACTTTGCTTCACACTGTGCCAACAGACTTGTGTGATATCCAAACCCAACAATATAAAACTGGCATAGTGTGTTTTTTCTAAAATTGGCACAGATTAGAAGCATTTAAAATTTGCTCTCTCCACACAAATACAATAATAGCAGTCATTTAAAAAGAAATGCAATAGTAAGAAATGAACCTCAACTCACCTACCGCTAAAGATTTAACACTACCAGAAAACCTTCCAAAATGTCTTTGGTGGCCTGTTCAACAAGAGTATATATAAAACTAACTCAATTCACATAGGCCTGATGAGCACAACTGGTTTCTGATCTGGGCATGAATTTAAAGGCAAAGCAACATGCAGTCAGTGTATAGGAACTGCCAGAATAAGGTCTGTTGTCCTCTTCTAACCTGCTTCCAGTATTACGTGATGATTTACTCACTCCAGTTTCAGCTAGTGAAACTGTTTAAAGAGGCCCAGATTTGGCCTTAGATGTTTCCTGGCAGAGCATACATATTATCTTTGAAATATCAACATAGAGTCTTAGTATTTCTTGATGCTGGGCAACTGGCAAATGTCTTATACCAAGTTTAGTATTTTATTGGTAAAGATACATTTCATTTTTAATGAGATTTCAGTTGTTTGGCCAGATTGACACCTAAAATAAGTATTCTCCTATGACTCACTTGGTGGTGACTGTTTCCTAGGGAGTGAATTGATTCCCTCCTGAGCAATTCTAACTCAACTCTGATTGGAGGACATTTGTATTCAAGAGTGACTGATAAGTATGGTAAAATAAAGTATACAGAAAACTTTGTGGAAGCTGTTAATAAAAAAATGATTCCTGAAAAGTTGGGTGATTATTTTTTTTAAAACCAGTGGAGAAAATATGCAGCACCTTTTCAGATAATTTTCTCCAAAGGTATTCATATGTATTGAATAAGCACTTTTTTAAAATTTAGCCTTCATCCCAAGGCTCAAATTGATTCTCCCTTCAAAATGCAATCGCTAAGTTTTGTTATAACATTAAGGATGCTACAACAAAACACCTTGGAATAGTTTACAGTCATACAAAATACGACACTAAATAAACATTGCAATTAATTGGGGATTTAACAGAGGAGAGGGGATTTCGAGTGGTTTTTAAAAGTATCCAAAGATTCAGCAGAGCTTGACCAACTGAACAATTAATGCCACAGATGCAGAGCATAAAAAAATTAAAATAGATGGTCAGTAGAGTCTTCACATGAGATGCAGTCAAAGGTCCAGCCAAGAAAGAACAGAGTTTGATCAGGAACACCTAAAAGATAGTCACTGTAATTTTATGACATCATTCAGACTCTTAACTAATAGAAAGATTACAAATCAATCTAATCTCAGGTCCAAAACCAAAAAAATGCTGTCAGGACTGGTGAAGAATTGGGGATTCCATCAGCATTCTGAACAAACTTCAACAATTTAGGATTCAGTAGAACTAATTAGAAAGTGGGGGGCGGGGGTTTTTGGAAAGAGGAAGTCTCATAGCGCCATTGACTTCAATGTACTTCCTGGATGAGGATCTGCCACACTGTATCCTGCTCAATCCTGCCACAATTTAGAACTACTCCATATGTGTCTCCAGCTCCAGCAGAGCAAGATTTCTATATATGGAACAATAGTGAGAGGTCAAAGCATCCCAGAGACACACTGGATGCAATCAGCAATAATTCCATCTTGATATGTAACTAAGGATAACTGGTCCAGAATATCCTATTACAGTAGTACTGGCAGCAACACTAAAACCCTGCCCGACATTACATAATTATCTCAATGCCAATGTCACATAGACCAAGAAGGACAATCATGATCATCTAGTCTGCCCTCCTGTACAGGATCTCACCCACCCACTTTTGTGAAAGGCTCACAACCGGTGCCTGAGTTACTATAAGTCCTCAAATCTTGATTTAAAGACTTCAACTAACAGAGAATCCACCATTTACTCTAATTCAAACCAGCAAGTGACCCATGCCCCACACTGCAGAAGGTGGTGAAAAACTCCTAAAATCAATCTGACCTAGGAGAAAATTCCTTCCTGACCATAAATATGGTGATCAATTAGACCCTGAATATGTGGGTGAGACCAATCAGCCAGATATTTGGGAAAGAATTCTCTGTAGTAACTCAGAGCCTTCCCCATCTAGTGTCCCATCTCTAGCCATGGGAGATATTTGCTAATAGCAGATGGGCCATAAGCCATTGTAGGCAACTTCATCATACCATCCCCTCCATAAACATATCAACCTCAGTCTTGAAACATGAGATTTTTTGCCCCCACTACTCTCCTTGGAAGGCTTTTCCAGAACTTCTCTCCTCCAATGGTTAGAAATCTTCATCTCATTTCAAGCCTAAACTTGTTGATGGCCATTTTATAGCCATTTGTTCTTGTCCCAACATTGACTCTTAAATAATTCCTCTCCCCCTCCTCTCATAATTGCCTGAAACTCTGTACTCTACACAGAGTTACACATTACATAAATTGAAATACTTTTGAAGATTTGGGCTCTAGTGTCAAATAGGGTCAGACTGCCCTTGATCAAAGCTTTTTGGCCCTCTAGGGTAAAGGTAGTTTAACTGAAAACTATATGCTACTGATCTTATGCTGCCACTTGCTACTTCATTCATTGCTTGAGTCTCTAGAACATTCCAGCCAGTTTCTGAAATGCACACAAAGCAAGACCTCCCCATTCGGATCAGTTATAAAAATAAAGCATGATTATACCATTTAAAAAAATAAATACACAAAAACCATGAACCAAAATTAATTCACTCTACATTTCAAGAAAAAGAAAAACTACTTAAAAGCAGCTCCCCACAGAATGAGGCTAGGTAGATGGGTGGGAGTAAGAATACTGTGAAAGTGATAACTGTAAAAAAAAAACCAAAAAAACCCCACAAGATCTGGGTGCTAATTTGGAAATGGTGGGCTTTAAACCTGCAGTAAAGCTGATGTGGAGCACGGCGCTATCTGGACATTGTTGGAGCATCAAGCTATGTTCTCTCACAAGCTCTCCAATGGTTTAATGCAGATTTTGAACAAGAGAGAACAAGACTGAGCCCCAAGTGAGGATATTATTCAGGTCAAACAGGTATTTTTGAAGATAGCCCAAGTGAAGGCAATAGAAAAGGAGCATAAATTATGGCAGGCACAAATAAGATGGAAATCAGGAAGACTAAAAAAGAATTTGAGAACAAATAGCCGAAGACACAAAAACAAATACAACATCTTTTAAGTATTTCAGAAACAGAAAGCCTGTGAGAGAATCAGTGGGAGACCTGGAGTGCAAGATAGTTAAGGCAGCAATTAAGGAGGATAAGTCATTGAACCTAAATTATTTATTTGCCCCCTTCTTCACCACTGAGTATAAAGTGGGGATGCCTTTCCTGACCTACAATTGATGTAATTAGGATGAAGCACTTTAAGACCAAAGTGCCAAAAGAGGAATGGCCATACAAGATCAGCTCAGTGGGTCAAGATGCTTCAAAGGAAGGTGCAAGAAATCTCATTATAGACAGATATGAAATAACTTGTTTGCACAAATTGACAGTGTTACCCTGTTAACAGGTATCAATCTGGCTAAAATTGACTCATTACAGTCAGTGACCTTCCATCTGAATATAAAAGAATTGGGAGTGTCTTTCTGGAAGGAAGGAACTGAATTATGATGAGAAGGGACTCTGTATGAGCTATTAACCCAGTGCTGAAGGCTTGAGATGAATGTTATTATTGATTTATTTGTTAAAGATAAACTTGAAAAAGAGGGAGAATTTGAAGTTTATGCACAGTGTCTGTTTGATAGACTAGGAAAGGGGCATATCTGCATTGCTCATAGGGAACACTTCATATAGTCTCACATGCTCTACCTGGCTCCCTTTAACTTTTCTTCCCCGTATCTCTTGTGTGTGGAGACCAGTGCCTGCTGCTTACTCTACTTTCTTCAGACCTTTCCAACTGCCCCAGATATTCTGTCCTTTCTCAAGGAAAATCTCCCAACCCTTCTTGTTTATGTCTGTACCCAGACCAACTGGGATAAGAGCACTGTTCTGTGGACAGATTCTCTCTTAGTTTTTTTCACATTTATCTCACTGTTGAAAGTGAAGCTTTTAATTCTTCTATTATATTGTTTCTTTCTACATTAATTTACATACACAAACTCTGAAAGATTTTAAAATTGTAGCCATAACCTCCAGCCCTTAGTCATAAGTCAAATAGTTCTCTAGCCATTGATTACCTCAGTGTCTCTCTCTTCTCATGGCCCTCCATCTGTAATCTGAGGTATTTGTCTCTCAAACTGTTACGGAAGTACAACATGTAGAGGGAATCTTTAAGGATCTATATGGCAGTCCCTTTCAGATTCCTAGTGACCCTTGCTTTCTGCTGTAGTTGACTTGGAGGAGGACTTTTGCCTTTTCTTTAGAGTATTCTGTCAAATAAACAAGTTTTCAGTGGGTTCCTGTGTTGTAGTCTGTATTCTTGTCCATCTCTAGTCTGCTCACAACTGGAGTGTCTGAGTTTGATTCTTAACTGCTCTATATGTCTTGCATCCTATTTATTGTTCTTGCTCTCACTGTTCTCGCCTAGTGCTAATACCAGGTCAACAGGTAGCAGTGAAATTAGGCTTTGATTTTCCGTTAGATTGTTTGTTCCCTTTGCCTCTGTGGTAGTATATTTCCATAGTTCCAAATGATGATTATCTCAATGCCAGCAGTGGTCTAGTTTGGTTTAAAAGCCTTGGTATGATTAAAATCAAAACTAAACATTGTACTTGGGCTCCTCTTCCATTAGCTTATCCCAGTTCTCAATAGGCATGTTATTTCAAGTCCCTTTCTTTGTTTTGCTGAATTTCATTTATGTTCTTCCTAGTTTTCTCTTGTTTTATCTTTAGTCTTCCAGTCAAGTTTTGTCAGTTCCTGTATCCTTTGATACTAACTGTGCCACCACGGTTGCTATCTGATACACAATACCTTCCTTGTAACTATTATTTTCTTAATTTATACAACTACATTTTAATTGTATTATATTTATATTATAATTATTAATAATTATATTAATAGAAGAAAGTTACACAACTAAAGGACTTTAAGAAATCTAAATATATTTCCAATTAAATTCGATTACATTTCTGAATTTTATATAGAATACTTTAATATAACCTTTTTGAAAAAGATCCACAGACACTATTTTAATATACAGCAACTGCTTCCAAATATCTCAAATAACTTATGATTGAATATTTTCCTCTTTAAAAGGAAAAGATTTTCATATGATGGGATATTCAACTAAGTCATCTTAATGCTTGTCAGTCTCTCCAGCAGTATCATCTCCCAGATAAGTTTCATTGTTCTATTTTTGGAGCAGCTTGCTTTTTCCAGCTTGCTGCAAGTAAGACTGCAACAACTAATAGATTACCAGTCAATTTAAATGGATTTATGAGCTAAATGCTAAATATTTCCACGGTATAAAGGAGAAATACTTTTCCAACAATCTTATATGCAGTTATTTATGGTCTCTTTTATAACATTCACTTTTTCTTGTAGTGTATCTTGCTGAAGTTTCCAACTTATTTGGAAACTTCCCTTGCCTACCAACCATTCCTGCACTCCAGCTCTCTTCATTTTGATTTGCAACTGTGGAAGATCTGACTGTACCATTGGCCAATGAAACTAACTCGTTTCCTGGGGTTACAGAGGTGCATCTTCTTACTGGTCATGATTCACTCCTGCCCAACAGCTTGCACTCTTTCTCTTTCACTGCAACTTTGAATTTCTGGTAGGGGACTTTTCTGCCTTTCTAGATTCTAGTGGTTCTCAAAGTGGGCATTGCGCCCCCCCCCCCGGGGGGGGGTCGCGAGCTCCTTGCGCCGCTGAAAAGCCGCCAAATTGATTAGTTCCGCATTCAGCGGGTTTTCGACAGACATACAAGGGTCCGCCACGCCGAAGGAGAAAGCTAAAAAGGGTCGCAGTTCTAAATAGTTTATAGAATATTCTTTTGCAATTTCTCATTATCCCTCACAGTGTTATCCATTTGAACCTTGATCACTTTGCTTTGGAGTCTTGGCCATCATCTTGTTGGGATAGCAGTGCTGAGTCTGCACCTCACTCAAGTTCTCCATCTTTTTTCAGTCTCAGGCATTTGTCTTGGCTCTAAGACCTATTAGTGAAGTCTGCAGAAAATCCATAATATACTCATGACTCCTCTTGGGGTAACGTTATCTTCTCATTCTCCTCTGACAACTCATAATGGGGCTTTTGGATCTCACAAGTAATGTTTCTTGGCAATAAGTCCTACATCATCCATACCTATGACAAATTATGTGTTTCATCTGGACTATCAGGAGGTCTGCTTTCCTTTCAATTATCTTATACAAGAGTGAAGAGAGATGGTCTCACAGAAGAAAGTCACTACTTTGTTAATTTTTTCCTGTTTGTAGTCAATATTTCTATTAATCTTAAAAGAAGGGAGCTGTATCCAAAGCTTTATCTCATGCCAGGTTTTCCACTCTTTGTCAACAACCTCCTCCTTTTTTTTTAAAACAGGTGAGCAGTCATTTTTTGTTTCTTATTGCATCTGCCTTTATCATCACAAAGCATAAATGAAGGTTGCTTCTTACCTAGTTTAAGGAATTATTTCAGATTTCTGTCCCTTGACCCTGCAATAAATTACTCAGCTAATAATTTGTCAATCACTGCCAAAGCTACTAACTTCTCTTCAGTTCTTGTAGATTCAGAACATTTTCCATATGCTGTCCTGTTTTACCGTCACCTACATAGCTAACCAAAATGGGTGGAATCCCAGTAAAGATAGTGTTGTAATATAATGAAGACCTTTGCCCAGCTTCTCCCTCAAGGTTACAGTCCGCTACACATGCTTGTATTGTTTATGTGATATGTGTGTGTATATCCTTTGGGAGTCCATCTTCCCATTCTTCATAAAGATAACAGGTACCTAAAAGGTTTGACACCCCAAAGAGGTTTCTCATGGGTTCCCTGGGAGGGGACAAGCCTCTGCTTTATACTCCTTAATTTCAGTCTATGAATATTATTGCTAAGGCACATGCTCTCAAGGCTGCCTAGATGTATCTAAGCATAGATGACCTGGAGCATCTATTCTGAGAGCGATGGCTGTGACAAATCCCCCTGCCATGTTTCGTGGTCCTTCAGTAATAAATTTCATAACCTCTTGGGGCAATATGCACCAATTGTGTTAGAAAAAAATAACTTTCAAATGTTTATTTGGTGGTTGGGAGGGGGGAAGAGGCTTGTAACTTTTCTATTTTAACAAGTGGGGTCAAAGAGCAACTTATATTTCTTATATACCCTCAGTGAGGGTCATGGAGAAAGAGGAACTGGAGGAGGTAGGAAGGAAAGAGACTACAAGGAGCCCTATTTTTCCAGATGGATTTTTTCATTCTTTTTGTCGACTCTCAATGTCCCTCTACTTCCTTTTTCTTTCTTTCTGTTCACTTTTAGGACAGCCTCCTGCCTATTAACTTCCCCTTCCTACCTGTTCCCTTAAGGGCATCTCATGCTGCCACCTGCCTTTCCTTCAGGCCGCCGAATTTGCCACAATGTCATGGAACTGTGGAGGTCCAACAATCTAACCATTTGCCTGTGAAAGGGACATCATCCAGAAGATTCTGCTTGCTAGTTGAATGGAAGAAGACCAGGAAAGAACTTCACTCTGCATATGCAGCTGTATGACCAGTGTTGCATTTAGTAGAAAAACTCCCTTTAAGTAATTAGAGTCAAACATCGAGTGTGATTATTTAGCATTTGCATTGTGTCTAGAGCCCAGGCTGTTCAAGTCCTTGCTGTGCTAGGCACTGTACAGGTATCTCAGAAATGGCAGTGGCTGCCCCCAAGAACTTAGTCAGGACTAGGGCAACCCTGATGAATACTCCTTGTCCCTGGGACATCCTTTTGGGGGTAAAAATGATACTGTCTAAAAGAATGACTGAGTCCTTCTAGAGAACAGCAAGAAAAAAAAAAAACTCAGCCAGGGCACATGGTACACAAGCTATATCGGGTCACTTTTGCCTTCTTTAAAGAAAACTTTACAAAAACATTAAATAAAAGAACAAGTTAACCTCCAAATAACTCATTTTCCAAGAGCAGAGAGTAAATACAGGTATTATGAAATAAATAACAGGCGCTTTTAGAAAGCAATATCACTAATTCTTGTAATGGAGAAAATATCAAACAGCAGCACACTGATCCACCGGTATTTATTAATACCTGTGACACACACAAAAAGGCCATATTGTAGAATATGGTGTATATATACTAAAAGTGCTTCACAGCAGCAGCACTAACAACATAAGCCGTAAGACCACTTCTACAGGACTAACAGCTATTGATAAATATCAATATACTTACTGACAAGCACAGTCCTTTCCAGAACTTGAAGATGCCCTAAACACTGACTTTATTAAGAAGGCTGAATGCTGTAGTCAGTGACATTTACAACCAACTGTGACAAAGAGAGTTCGTGTGTTCTATCTTTACAATAGCAGAGCAGACAGGTTAAAGGTTAAAAAAATAGGGCTGTTTAGTCCTGCGAAAAGAAGACTAAGGGGGATCCTTATAAGCAGGGGTCTCAAACTCAAATGACCACGAGGGCCGCATGAGGACTAGTGCACTGGCCCGAGGGCCGCACCACTGACACACACCCCGCCCTTGCTGCCCCGGCTCCGCCCCCACTCCACCCCTTCCAAGAGGTCCCACCCCTGCCCCACCTCCTCCTCTGAGCACGCAGCTCCCCATTCCCTCCTGGAAAGCAGTAGGCACCACCAACAGCTGTTTGGCAAACAAAGCAAGAGCAATACAGGAAGTCCAGAGCTAGAAACACACGCGGTCCAGCCAGGCAGCAGAGAAGCCTCCACTTCTGGCCCCTCCGTCCTGCAAACTGCTATGGGGGGACCGGGGGGGGGGGCGCCAGGAAGCTTGGCGGGCCGCAGGGAAGGGCTTTGCGGGCCGCATGTGGCCCCCGGGCCGCATGTTTGAGACCCCTGCTTATAAGCCTTCACATTAAGGGCTGTTCCAAAGGACAGTGATCAATTGTTCTTCATGTACACTGAAGGCAGGACAAGAAGCAGTTATCTTAAATCAGCAGCAAGAGAGATTAGATATTAGGAAAAACTTTCTAACTAGAAGGGTAGTTAAACCCTGGAATAGGCTGCTAATGAATGTTGTAGAATCCCCATTACTGGAGGTTTATCAGGCACATTGAACAAACACCTGTCCAAGACAGGACGAAGTGAACCTCTATCTCCATGCAGGAAGCAGAGTTTGATGACTTTGTGAGGTCCCGTCCAGCTCTATATTGCTGGATCACAGGCTTGTAGCAGTGTATCAGCTACTTACTAAAACACATGGACAGTTCTAGCACCCAAAGTACAAGTATTTGACCTACCAACTGTCATAAATAACTCAAGGCAAGGCCCATAAATTCCAGAATTTCATCGCTGCGGCACATTCCATGATAGGTGTGAACAACACCATCTCAATGTGCTACTAACTTTGCATCTTAATGACAATTTAAGTGTAAAGTGTGTGGCAGGGTGGGGCCTGACCCAGCCCTGCTGCCCCTTTAAGAGAGCAGGGAAGCCTCTGCAAACCTCCCTGTGAGGGAAGGCTAATCAGCCACCTGGGCTGCAGAGGGCTCAGGGTTATGTGTTGCACCTGGCAGCCTCTCCAGGGGATAAAAGCCTGTCAGGGAGGAAGCCCAGGTGGGAGAGAGAAGGAGACAGAGAAGGGAGTATAGCTGGTAAAGCTGAGAAAGGTAGCTGACTGTTCCGGAGGCCAGCCAAGGGAGGGCTGGGCCTGAGCTAAAACCTGAGCTTACTTGAAACCTGTAAAGCTGTATTTAGGTGGTGGGGCTTGCACTGTAAATAAAGAACACTGTTGGAAGCCACAAAAGAGTCTCCTGCCTGTTGTGACGTGAGGGAAGAGCGGATCTCCTACAAGTGTTAGTGGTCTTACTGCCTACCATTTCAAACAAGCATACAGCTAATGTTAATTAACACTCTGCAGAGTGCTGAGAACCTATGGAGCATTATAAAAATGTTCAGTATTAATACTTGTATCCAGAAATGCCGTGTACCCCTTCCCAAGTGTCACCAGCATTGCCTCCTTTACTTAGTTGTCAGAGCCTGCAGCTTCCCTAACATTTCTACAATCTAGTTACCCCGTTACAGTTTTTAAAAAATGAAAAAATTCTGCAGCACGCTGAAACCCCAAACTTTGGTCACGGCAAAAATAATATTTAATTTGTGGATTGGATTCAATTTAACTAATACTTAGTAAAAGCCTCAATATTTTCATTTTATCTGCCAATGTCTGACATCAGCTGCATTGGACTGCCATAGGATCCAGCAGCGTTCTTTCCCTTCACAATGTCATATCCTCAAGAGTTCCTGACCTTCCCTCATTCCACCCAACACAGGGGATGCATTTGTTTTCAGTTTTTTTAGACTACTTATTTTATCAGTGACCAGATAATCTTGCCACCTGAAGGCAGTCAGGATTTTTGAAGGGAATGTTTAATTGGGCCTGTTGGCCGCACACACCATAAAAACTAGCGGGCAGGCACTCCCCATAGCAACAGGACCCAGAAATTCTTCCACTCAGTGCTGCTCCTGGGCAAGAGTACACAGCCAAGCAGCCCACTAAAGGAAGTTGAAGTGGATCTCACAGGCTACCCTCTGAAGATACCAAAAGTAAAAAGGGGACAGTGTGTGACGGGTTCGGTCACAGAGATCCCCTTGGGACTGTCACCTGATGTGCTGAGACTACTTCTGAGCCCATTTTCTCAGACAGTTGGGGCCTCCAGAACCCTGCCTTGTTGAGCCAGATGTGACAGTCTGCTCCAGCACAGACCCAGGGTCTGAACCACGTGCCTCAAAGCTGAAAATGGCTTAAGAAATACTCCTGTCTCCAGCACCCAGACATCCAAGTCCCAATGGGATCCAAACCCCAAATAAATCTATTTCACTCTGAATAAAGCATATACGGGGTAAACACATACATTGTCCACCCTCTAGAACACTGAGAGAGAGATATCCACAGCTGTTTACTCCCTCGGGTATTAATTACTTACTCTGGGTTAATTAATAAGCAAAAAGTGATTTTATCAAGTATAAAAAATAGGCTTTAAGATAAGTAAGTTATCAAGCAAAATAAAACAAAACATGCAAGTCTAAGCCTAATACATTAATAAACTGATTATGGATGAAATCTCACCCCCTAGAGATGGTCCAATAAGCTTCTTTCCCAGACTGGACTCCTTCCTATTCTGGGTCCAGCACTCACTCACACCCACGTAGTTACTGTCTTTTGTTCCAGTTTCTTTCAGGCATCTCTTAAGCTGGCTGAAGACAAAATAGAGAAGCTTCCAGGGCCTCTTATATTCTTCCTCTTCTAGGTGGAATCCCCTTTGTTCTTCTGTGCAAAAGCAAAGCAACAAGATTGAGTTTGTAGCCACCTGGGCAAGTCACATGTCCCTGAATGATTCAGCTTTTTGCAGGCGGATGTTAATTTGAATGTTCCCAGGAAAGCTCAGATGTTGATTGATGTCTCCCAAAAGTCCATTAAGTACTTCCAATTACTTGAATGCCCCCTTCACAACATATTGGCCAAACCTCCCTTATGGGTTTCCTACAGCAAACATTTCAAATATGAACGCTGGCTCTATGCTTGTAACCAGGGCCATCCTTACCCATGTGCAAGTATGCAGCTGCGTAGGGCACCTGCACAGCTACATGCTGCTCCGCCCCAGCCCTGCCTCTTCCCACCCTAGTTCCACCCCAGCCCCACCCCCAGTTCCCTGAGCTCCACAGCAGGGCCGGGCCTGCACTCACTGGCAGTGGGAAGTGCAGCGATCTGTCTCAGCTGTGCTGAGGCTGAGTGCTGGGGGGGTGGTTCCCACCTCTCCCCCATCCAGCCCTGCTCCCCCCCCTTAGAGTCCTGGGGCCCGCTCCCCCCCTGCGGAGGTCTGGGTGAGGTCCCCTGTTTCCCTCCCGAGACCTGGGCTAGCCACCCCACTCCCTCCCCTGCAGAGGCCTCCTCCTCCCAGGAGGGCTGCTTATGGCCCCAGAATAGCTAGGGATAGCCCTGCTGATAACTTCAGATATAAAAATGATATATGCATACAAATAGGATGAATATATTCAGTAGATCATAAACTTTGGAAAGATGTGTTACATGGTATATCTAACACAAAGCATATGCCAGATATGCTTATAAGTGTAAATATAACTTATTTCCATAAACATATATAGTGCATATTTCCATGAACCTATAGAGTGTAACATCACACACTGGCCTTCTCTTCAAGATCAACTTCCCACGCCGGTAAGAGAGAAAATGTGAGTGATCAACATCAATTTCAGGAAGACTTGAGAGGGATCTTTAACCAAGCATTTCAGAAATGAACCAAGTGTGTGTGTGTTTGTAGGAGGCGTTCTTTTTCTAAGTGGTCCATCCTTTCATATTGAAGGAACAATTGCTGTGGGGGGAGGGAAGGGGCAGAGAATTGCAGGACAGCCTGTACTGTACTAGTTACATGGATCACTAAAATACTTCAGTCTCCAGGACTGGCATGTCAATACTTTACAGAAGCATTAAATGTACTTTTAGAATGTTGCCTTGTATTTTTTGAAAGGGATGCCCATAGACTATTGTGGAATCTGTTCACCAGGAAAAAAAAAATACTTGGAATGCAAGTCACAGATCTTCACCCTCAGAAATTCAGCCAAAGACCAGAGCTGTTAACAACTGAGGACTCAGTTGCAGTCCAAATTATATACATAAACACACACCACATGGCCAAGTAGTGTATGAAATACACTATTCAGCCGCATTCATACACCACTCAGCAATATAGCGGATACTTAGCAAACAATGAAAAAGTTAGCTATGCCACTTCTTTCAATACTTACTTTTATTATTTTATTTTAGTTCAAGAATACACTTTAACTATAGCACAATAGCCCAACCTAAATGCAGAACATAAATAATAAAACTTTGAAGAGTTGGTTTTGTTGTTTGTTTACTGATCTGTTAGTCGTAATAAGATGTGTGCTTGCTTTCTCATTGAAAGAAGGGATGAACATTAGTAAATACCATCCTTTTGTTGGTTTTGCATTTTGTGTAGATTTACGTATGTGGGAATAAAATCTTAGAGTATATTAGGAGTTAATCTCAAAAATATTATTGTAATTTGAAATCTGCTCTCAGTTTTGAATGCAGAATCACTTCCCTGAAAGTAATGCTAAAAGCAATCACTGGGCACTGAAAATAAGAACATGGCATGTGATCAAAAATGTAAACTTCACACTTGGGGCCAATTTTTCTAAAGAGACCTTTGAATTTGTGCCTGTAAGACTGCAAAAACGCTGGTTCTCACGGACCAAACCAGAATCTGCTCACAATTCCGTAGATGGATCTCACAACTGTTAGATCTGCATATGCAACTTCACAGGTGCAGTTTCAGCAGCCAATTTGCCAGTGAGATTTCTGTTCCACTTAAATGGTTTGTTTCTGTTGTCTGGCTTCTGCTTTAGCTATGTGCTTAATGTTCCTTTCTTTTTTCCTTCGGGGTTTGCAAAGATGATAATCTCCAAGATCTGCCACCTGTGAAAATCCTATTCTTTTCTATCATTGTCTCTTTCTTTTTAACTGATGGTGTGAACTATGTAAATATGAGAAAGCAAATAATTCTCACCTTTCATGAAGTGCTGACTTGTCCTGCCAGCACACTCTTGAAAAATCTCACAATTTGTACTGAAAAGTAAGTTTGAACAGATGCCAGAGGACTGGCATGGTGAGAGAACCCTTCTTTTTAAACTCAAATATTCCCCTATGACTTTTTTAAGGTTTACATTTTTCAGTCCTTTCACAGGGGTATTAACTTCTCATTTTCAACAGAGGACTGCTAAAAGCAGATATAGATTAATATGGACTATTTTTATAATAATAAAATGAAGGTGAGAAAGATGACATGTCACACACTGTGGTGTTAGAACTATTTTTATAGTGGGGGTGCTGAAAGCCACTGAACCAAACTGTAAACCCTGTTGATGGAAACCACTTCAAGCCCAGGGGTACTGCCACACCCCCAGTACCGCTGGTTCCAGCACCCCTGCTGTCATTACCTTGTGATGTATTTGCTTTCTTTAGTCAGTATAAAAGGGTAGTTATAGTTTAGGAAATAAAGTCTTTCCAAATAGTGGTGGTATTTTTTTTGCAACAGGTGGAAGGAGTTTAAAACATTGTTATTGGCTGATGGAACCATGCTGTGGTTGCCCTAATAGGCAGTCTAAATGTACATTAGCTTACCATTTAGGCCTGCATTTAATTTCATAGCATCAATGATACTTTCTGAAAAAAGACTTAAAGATGTAAATATTACATGTTTAATAATCAAAGCACTTTTTTTTTTAAGGGCACAACTTAATTTTCCTGACACTTCCAGCAGATAGGCCAACTTTTGATCTCCCCCAAAAGTAATACAACATTGGAGAGTGTCTCTTTAAATTAATTTATAAAATAAGTCAGAACTGTGGGTGTCTTTGATCTGCTCCTCTCTGGTAGAGAAGAAATTTCAGAAGAGAAGAACATGTTGCTAGGCAACAGTGTGCAGCAGAATGGAACTTGTGGAAATCAAGGAAGCGAGGGCGGGGAGGCAAAGGGGATGAATGGTCCAAAATTACAAAAGGGAGAGAGAAGCAGCAATGTATGGGAAAAAAAATAAAGCTCTAGAAAACTTATCTGGAAAAACAGATAAATGGAAGGGCTTTAGAGGATTACACAATCTCACTTTTATTGCTGTTCCTTTGAAAAATAATTTAAAATTAGGGGGAAACCTGGGATAAACAAAGCATGTTGAAGTGGCTTTAGTACAGGTTTGAACTAGAAGGGAACCCGTAGTTTTATTTTTAAACTGGGAAAATGTAGTCAAGACTAATCTAATCCTAATTAACTTGACTCATATTGCACTTTTCATCCACAGATTTCAAATAAATTTAAAGAGAAGTGCAGCCATTTTACAGACTGCGAAACCGAAGTACAGAGAGGTTAAATGACTTACCCAAAGTTGGATAGTGAGTTGGGGCAGAGTTGTCAATAGAACACAGATTTTCTAACTGATGTCCTGTATGTTTAGATGCAAAACATCATTTGTAACATGAGTAAAGATGTGAATTAGGAAAAGTATTAACTATAGAGTTACTGACATCTCCATAATAAATCCAACAATGCCACATGTGATCTACGCTAACAGTGTGCCCCTCTGTCCCCCTTTAGTGGCTAGTCCTCAGAGGTTTGAATCTACTACAATGTTTGAGACTGGTGCTTTTAGATCTAGAGGTCTTGAGTTCAGTAGTTGCCACCGCTGCCCCTATCCAGGGGCATTATATTGCACATGCAAGGGACAAGAGGGTAATGAAAATATAGTCTAAGCTAAGACAAACATTGAACATTGGCCAACGTTTCCTGATTATGAGGATCCAGATCCTCCAGTATAATCAAACTGGACAGTCAGGAGTTGGAATGCAAAAGTGACTTAAAGCTCTCACCTGGATTGCTCTGATCCTGGTGCTGCTTTGCACACACCATGGCCCATGTGTTGTGTTAGAGCAGCCTTACAACTGCTCTAGCTTACATTGGCTTTTAATGACTAAAGGACACTAAAATCACAGCCCAAGACTGGCAATGGCTGAAGGGCATATTGACCATGCCTCCTTTTCTATAGCCACACCTGTGTGCTCCTCTTATGCCATCAGTGAGGAGGATCTGTGGTATACGAGTCCCTATATGGGCTGTACGCCACTGCACAATCATTCTCTTACCAGGGTGATCCTCAAAGGGCCTGCTAAGCCAGGTTTACAGCCAAGTTATGCCAGCAATGCAAGGCAGACCATCTACACCAGTGGTCCCCAACCTTTTGATTGCCGCGGACCGGTCAACGCGGCCAAGTCAAAGCTTGCGGCCCGGTGGCAATTTTTTTTTTCACTCTCTGCGGCGGACTGTTGTATGTCCGCCGAAAAGCCGCAGAATTTATTTGATCAGCTTCACTTCTACAATTCGCCGCAGCAGACTGCTGTATGTCCGCCGAAAAGCCGCCGGAAGCAGGAACAGAACGCAATCCGGGAAGCCACCGGATGCGGAAGCGAAGGCGGCACGGAGGGGAACGCGGCCGCGGCCCGAAGGGGAATGGTAGCAAAGGCGCCGCGGCCCGGTACCGGTCCGCGGACCGGGGGTTGGGGACCACTGATCTACACCATTGGTTCTCAAAGTGGGGGTCGCGAGCCCCTGCTGCCTGCAGCCGGCCCTGACCCCTGCCGCGAGCTGCTGGCATCTGGCGCCCATGTGAGCTCAGTCCCAGTCCCAGCGGGCTCCCTGCGTCCCCCCGGCCGGCTGCAGGCATCCCCGCAAACCGAGCCCGGTCACGGAGGCCTCCTGGCACCCCCCCCCCCGGCCCTGTCTGGTTCCAGGCGCCTTGTGAGCTGAGTCCCGCTTACGGTGGGCTCCCAGCGCCCCTCTGGCCCGAGCTCGGTCCCGGTCGCAGCGGTCTCCCCGCACCCCCCTGATCCCAGCCGGCTACAGATGCCTCCACGAGCCGAGCCAAGCCCCAGTCATGGCGGGCTCCAGGTGCCCCCCTCCCCCGGGCCCCAGCCGGCTCCAGACACCTCCACGAGCCGAGTCCCAGTCACGGCGGGCTCCAGGCGCCTCCACGAGCCGAGCCCCAGTTGCAGCGGGCTCCTCGCGCCCCCTCCCCCCCCCCCCAGCCGGCTCCAGGCACCCCCGCAAGCCCAGCCCGGTCGTGGCAGGCACCCGGTGCCCTCGCAAGCTCAGGCCAGTCGCGGCAGGCTCCCGGCGCCCCCCCAGCCGGCTCCATGAGCCCCGTCTCCAGCCTGGCCCCTGCCCCGGGGGGCTGCTGGAAACCCCCCCCCCCCAGCCTGGCCCCTGCCATGGCAGGCTGCAGGCACGTCCCCCCCCAGCCCGGCCCCTGCCCCAAAGGGCTGCCAGCAGCCCCCCCCCAGCCCAACCCCTAAGGGGGGGTCACGCTTAGAGGTCTGGTGTCCAAAAGGGGTCACCAATACAAAAAGTTTGAGAAGCACTGATCTACACTGTACCTAAGTATAGGGAAAATCCTTAAAGAAGGAAACTGCTGTAAAAATTGTATATGGAGAGGATGGGAGCTAGAAATGGCCTAGGTACCGATCATTTAAACATAATGTCTTGCTACTGATGGAAAATATGATTTCCTATTTTCTGTGTATTTTGTACTATTGATCTCAAAAAGATTACGGTGACATTTCTTAATAGCTGTTTCTTTAATGTCCTATTTGTCTGTGATTTAGGACTCAACAGATCATTCAGAAGGATCCTTAACTGCTTTATAAATTATATTTATTTCACCCGGCACTGTTGTACAGTTCTTTCTGGGGTGGGATGCAGCAACTGATTAGAGCACTTAACTACCTTATATGCACAAGTTAAAGAATCCCCTCTACTTTCAGCAATTCATTGCCTATTCCATTTCCTCTCTGTGTTCCAATTATTACTAACATTAGCCTATGATTAAAAACAAGCAGACTGTCCTTTGAAAGGCATGCTCGTTTTTGCTTATATTGTAACAGAAATAAGAATTGTTACTGTGAAACCTGATTAAAAGCCAAGCTTCTTGGGACCCTGCACTTCAGGAATATTGCATGAACGCTAATGACTAAGGCTATGTCTACACTCTCACCAGCATCATTAAACCACCCCCAATGAGCAGTGGTAGCTATGTTGGTGAGAGACACTCTCCTGCCAACATAGTACTGGTCACACTGGTGCTTTTGTCAGTGAAACTTATGTTGGTCAGAGGTGTAGTTTTTAATCACACCCCTGATGGACATAAGTTTTGCTGACAAAAGTGCTAGTTTAGACAATGCCTAATACTTGGGTATGAGAAGGATTTCTCACCAAGGAAAAGATATGGAGTGAAATCCTGGCCCTACTTAAGTCAATGGGGCATAGATTTTACCCCTGGTCTTTGACTGTTTTCCCTATTTTCAATGGCTTTATGACATGTAATATGATATTTTAGGGATGTTTAATTCAAATATAATACGCCACACTTGTATAGTGTGAAATGTTCTAAGATTGTAAACATACACATCAGAATTAGAGGACTGAGCCTAAATTCTCAGAGGCAAATCATTTCAGTGGTTCTAATCATCCTATTTCATCATTCATGTTTATGGGCATGAAACCTAAGTTACGGAGCGGAGAAAACAGAACCAAAGTACCCATTTGACAGCACTGACATGCCTTAACTCAATAAAGCAATGGAAAGATTTTACCTCCATCAACAGATCAGAAAGAAAAGACTGTTGTACTACAATCATAATTATATATTGTTTTCTAATATCCCCCCCCAATTTAACTTTGGTTTGTATGGTGTAACAAATAAACTTTTAAATTACAAAGAAATGGTAGATAAAAATATCTGAGCAAATCTGATGGGTCTGCAACTAACCCAGTAGTAATTATTACAATAAAAACCGTTATATGGAAGAAGATTGTGAAAACGTTGTTACTCAACTTTCTTTTGGGGGGGGGTGCTTCTTTTAAATCAGATGGATTTTATGATACAGCTAGAAGCACAGGACTTGTTTGAATGTTGCTAGTTGAGACACACGCTATTGACTCTAGTATATCTTTGTTCTCAAAGACACAGGCTATAGCCCATGAAAGCTTATGCTGAAATAAACTGGTTAGTCTCTAAGGTTCCACAAGTTTTCATCGTCTTATTTAGTACCATAAAGACACTGTAGCATTTAATACCAAATAAGCAGTTTTGCTGACTGCTGAAATCTGGAGCAAAAATGAGTCTAGCAACACAGCCATGTGGAAGAAAAGAAGTCTTTCCTATGCCTGCATTTACAGTACTTTTTACATATGTAGTGATTTTTGCTTGTTAGATCAGATGGTAGCTGTGGAGCTGAGAAAAGCAAGTAAGTTAAAATATCCTTGTCTGTTCAAGCAGGCAAAGAGAGTTTCAAATATAGCTGAGGTAACAAAGAGTCCTGTGGCACCTTAAAGACTAACTAGCTGAATCATGTGAGATTTACATTGTTCTGTCTGTGCAGGAATATACTCATATAGGCTGGAGGATATTATGATATGGTACTTGGATGAAAGTGGTAATCAAGTTACCTAGAAGGATACCGGGGGGAAAAGGTGGAGCAGGTGTCAAGTACCCAAACTTCTTACCAGAAAATCACTGCCTAGAGATAGGTTTGAAGATGGAAAATGAAAATACAGAAGCATAAGAAGCATCATTCACCTGAAAGCTAGGATTACCATAAACACACTTGGCTGTAATGTGGTCTTTCCTCATATCTCCCTGCCCTAATTCAACTGATATAAGGATGCTAATCTAATGGTTCAAAGCATCCTTCAGGCCATCTAGTTCTCTATTTGGCACACCAGTGCTTGAGTATTTATTTGCTGGAGAGCCAGCAGCTAGTGTCAATATCAGGGTCACCTCACAGGAAGAGTGCTTTCCGTGTCCTCTGGTATTAGTTATAATGACAGCAGTACTCCATAACAGATTGTGTTGTTGAGGTAGAGTCTCTATCTATTCTAAAGTAGATGAGACTCCTTCCCTATTATAATCTTACCTTAGATAAATGGAAGATTAGTCAGCCTCTTTCATTACTGCCTTGAAAAGTCTGACCTGAAATGAAAGATAAAACTGCTTATGCTGGCTGTCCCTCACCATCCTCCAAAAACTTTCCATAGTAAGTGGAGATTTGTTATAACCAGAAAGAACTATTTTTTAATCTTTACCTGTGAGATGTAAGCAGGACCAACCTGCCTTTGTCCATCTCTGCAGTGGAAATGCCAGCAGAAGGTTCTTCTGATATTCAAGACCCTGTCCTTAGTAGGAAAAATAGATAACTCGCCATGGATGCTACTCCGTTAGTGGTCTCAAGCTGTATCAGTGAAAGCTACAGCAAAAAGACAGAGATCAGGCATTTTAACCACTAGCAGAACATTACTAATTGGGAATTGGCACCCGGAATATGGCATGGCCTACACATGGGATGTAAGTTCACTGAAGTGCTCTAGCAATGTTCTGAGTTTGAAAATATGGGGTCTGCTTACCTTAGGAAGGAAACATGTAAAAGGGGACCAGACAAACCATACAAAATAAATGGGATAGAGAAGGTAGATCAGGAATTTCTAGACACCTTTCTTGCAATACAAGGACATGGGGGCATTCTCAGCAATGGTCAAGGGAGACATACCCACTTCAAGAACCAAAGGGAGTCCATTCCCCATTTGACTTAAGTCCACAGCCAGAAGTCTGCCACCTGACCAACCACCCCAAAGCCAAAGATGGCCAGAGAGCCTGCCCCTTATCACCACCTCCACTGCTCTGAGAAACACCTTCCAGGCACAAGAGACACCCAGAGGAGCCTCCATGACTTACTGTGGTGTTGGAGACATGCTGGGTGAAAGGGGTTTGGTGGATGGATTTTGGGTGAATTAATATATTAATTGGAGGGTGGGTTGGATAGGGAGGAGATTGTAGAATTAATGGATTTAATTTTAATTTTTTTATGGTGGGAAAGAGTATTGGAATGATGGCATTTTTTTCGGAGGGAATAATATTTTACTTGAGGAATTCACGTGCATCTTTGACTGAGGCAGAACATTTTTGAGAGAGCCTCTGGTTAACATTTTGGCAGCCTATCCTTGTTTCTTCCCAATTGCAAATGTTGCTCCATCTGCCACAGAACCTTGGGTTCCAACATTCTGTCCTAGCTCCTGATAAAGGGACATCACCCAAAACATGCTTTCTGTTTGAATATCAGTAGAAGAAAGCAATATCAGTCAATGTGTAACCCATTACAGTAGCATGCCGTTTAAGATTTGATTTATCCAGAAGAACCCACAGAAAACTGAAGAAATTTTTCCCTCCCTCCAGATAGAGACTGAAGTTTTAATTTAATTGTGTTTGACATATTTTAGGCAAATCTTTGATATTATCATTGGCTCTAATCTGAGTCATTGAGATGAGGCTTCATTGATATTGACACACAATGTGAAAAAATGAAGCAAAAAGACCTATTGATACTTGATTGTTCTTGCAACAGTTTTAGCTGGTTGCACATTGTCTTTGAGATATTAATAGGCTGTCAGTGAAGTAAAGCATTCTTTGAAATCAGAAGAGCTCCTCAAATATGCACCATTCAAAATCATGCCTTAAAATGCACTGTGAGAAGAGTTTCTCAGTGCATACCTTTAGCATACCATTCAATACACAGCAAAATTAGCCACGCACCATGCTGGGCACTTCAAGGGCTGGGCATTGCCATTCAACATTTACTGAGCATACATAAAATGTTATTTTCAGTGGGTCATGATTCAGCCAAATCAAATCCAGTTTTCACTAGAGCATTCAAAGGTACTTCTCAAATAGTCCAACTTTCAACATCTAGTCACTTAGCTGCTAATAACATTCTAAATACTTATACTCGCGAATAAGGAAAGTATTTTTCCAAGTTCCCTCACTCCCCCAAAAGGCTGAAAATACATGGCTTAAAGTTATCTGGAAGGAAGGCTGGCTTTGTGCTTAAAGTGCAGGACTGGGGCTCACATGATTCTGGATTCACTTTGTTCGCAGAATTTGTGTTTTAAATTGGACATATCCCTTAATCTGCCTATGCCTCAGTTCCCCAGCCTTGTCTAGTTAGACTGTACATTCTTTAGGGTGGGTACTGTCTTTTAGTACATTGAGTACAGCTCCTAGCACAAATGGGGCCGAACTGGTTGGGGCAGCTGTTACACAAATACTAATCTTCAGAGAGCGAGCATTTAAAAAAAAACCAACCCACCACTACCACTACTCTGCCTGAAAAGGTTAATGTTTCAGAAACTCTGAGCACCTGAAGACGCGGGAATCATAAAATGGACATGATCAGGCAACTCTAGAGGTTTGCACTCCATATTTGGAATGAAAATAGCAGCCAGCTGCACCAAGACACTATAGAATGGTAACCAGAGACAGCAGTATCTCTAAAGAAATAGAACAAAAGATAGACAGCAAGAGATTCTAGGAGAGCCAAACATCTGAGTGTTCTAAAGTGGTAATAAAATTACAGTGAGGGTAACTGGAATACAGCTTAATGGAGAGCATAGCCAGAGTACAGTAATCTTATCAGAGAGCAGTTACTACAAGCATTATAATGAGGGTGGTGCATAGTTGTTTCATTAAACCATGAACAAGCATCCCATATGAACAACAAAACTATGTTCCAGGAAGGACAAATTCAAAGATGACTCGTAGTCTGTGCACTTCCAACCTCTTGATACTACCCAGCTTAGTATTAGATCTAAAAAAAGAAAGAAGTGAGAAAATTATTCCTTTGATATGTATTAAATTATTCAGTCACTAAATTAGTGAATCATATTCTTTGTGTTATTAGCTATTAGCATGTTACACTTCTTGATGTTGCTCATAAAGAATGCATGTGAGAGTGAGGAATATAGATTCCCCTTTGAAATTGCTGCCACTGAGTTGTTGACATTTCTTTTAATTGGCAGCTGTCCTGATCTTGAATGCAGTGTTCTGCTGTCTATTTCTATGAGAGATTCCTGATTTTATTTTAATTAATTCTCCCATCTCTTAGACTTTGGGGGGGGAGGGACGGCAAAGGAAACTCTCAAAACAACATGTGTTTCAGAGGATTCGTTTCCCTCTAAAAAAAGAGTTACCTTTTCCATAACTGGTGTTCTTCAAGATGTGTTTCTCATGTCTATTCCACAATGGGTGTGCGTGCTTGCCACATGCACCAATGCCGGAATTTTTTCTACTAGCAGTACCCGTAGGGAGTGACCCTAGCAACACCTGGAATTGTGCCTCCATGTCGCGGTATAAGGGGGGCTGAAAATTCCCCCCCCCCCCCCCAGTTCCTTCTTGCCAGACAATTCCAACAGAGGTGAAGGAGGGCAGGATGTGGAACAGACGTGAGCAACACATCTCGAAGAACACCACTTATGGAAAAGATAACTGTTTATTTCTTTGTGTCATTGCTCATGTGTATTTCACAGAAACAAAGGTAAAGGTGGTGGAGTAGCATTATATATAAATGATGAGGTAGACTGTAAAGAAATAAGTGATGAAATAGATAAGACTGAGTCTGTCTGGGCAAAAATCGCATTGGAGAAGAAAACTAGCCTCCCCCGAGCTAGTGCTTGGAGTGTGTTATAGACCACCGGGATCTAATTTGGATATGGATAGAGATCTCTTTAATGTTTTTAATGAAGTAAATACTAATGGGAACTGTGTAATCATGGGAGACTTTAACTTCCCGGAAATAGACTGGAGGATAAGTGCTAGTAATAATAATAGAGTGCAGATTTTCCTAGATGCAATAGCTGATGGATTCATCAAGTAGTTACTGAGCCAACAAGAAGGAATGCCATTTTGGATTTGGTTTTGGTGAGTGGTGAGGATCTTATAGAAGAAATGGTTGTAGGGGACAACCTTGGGTCTAGTGATCATGAACTAATTCAGTTCAAATTGAATGGAGGGGTAAACAAAAATAGATCTGCGACTAGGGTTTTTGATTTCAAAACGGCTAACTTTAAAAAATTAAGGACATTAGTCAGGGAAGTGGATTGGGCTGAAGAATTTATGGATCTAAAGGTGGAGGAGGTCTGGGATTACTTTAAATCAAAGTTGCAGAAGCTATCAGAAGCCTGGATCCCAAGAAAGGGGGAAAAAATCATAGGCAGGAGTTGTAGACCGAGCTGGATGAGTAAGCATCTCAGAGAGGTAATTAAGAAAAAGCAGAAAGCATACAGGGAGTGGAAGATGGGAGGGATCAGCAAGGAAAGCTACCTTATTGAGAATACGTAGGGATAAAGCGAGAAAGGCTAAAAGTCAAGTAGAATTGAACCTTGCAAAGGGAATTAAAACCAATAGTAAAAGATTCTATAGTCATATAAATAAGAAGAAAACAAAGAGAGAAGAAGTAGGTCCGCTAAAAACTGAGGATGGAGTGGAAGTTAAGGATAATTTAGGCATGGCCCAATATCTAAACAAATACTTTACTTCCATCTTTAATGAGGCTAATGAGGATCTTAGGGATAAAGGTAGCATGGCAAGCAGGAATGAGAATATGGAGGTAGATATTACCATATCCGAGATAGAAACCATACTCGAAAAGCTTAATGGGACTAAATCGGGGGGCCCAGATAATCTTCATCCAAGAATATTAAAGGAACTGGCACATGAAATTGCAAGCACATTAGCAATAATTTTTAATGAATCTTTAAACTCGGGGGTTGTACCATATGACTGGAGAATTGCTAATATAGTTCCTATTTTTAAGAAAGGGAAAAAAAGTGATCCGGGAAACTACAGGCCTTTTAGTTTGACATCTGTAGTATGCAAGGTCTTGGAAAAAATTTCGAAGGAGAAAGTAGTTAAGGGCATTGAGGTCAGTGGCAAATGGGACAAAATACAACATGGTTTTACAAAAGGTAGATCGTACCAAACCAACCTGATCTTCTTTGAAAAAGTATCAGACTTTTTAGATAAAGGAAATGCAGTGGATCTAATTTACCTTGACTTTAGTAAGCTGTTTGATACAGTGCAACATGGGGAATTATTAGTTAAATTGGAAAAGATGGGGATCAATATGAAAATTGAAAGGTGGATAAGGAACTGGTTGAAGGGGAGACAACAGAGGGTCATACTGAAGGGTGAACTGTCAGGCTGGAGGGAGGTTACCAGTGGAGTTCCTCAGCGATCTGTATTGGGGCCAATATTATTTAATCTTTTTATTACTGACCTAGTCACAAAAAGTGGGAATGTGTTAATAAAGTTTGCAGATGACACAAAGCTGGGAGGTATTGCCAATCAGAGCAGGATCGGGATATCATACAGGAAGACCTGGATGACTTTGTAAACTGGAGTAACAGGAATAGGATAGAAAGTGAGGAATACTTGTAGCACCTTAGAGACTAACTAGTTTATTTCAGCATAAGCTTTTGTGAACTATAGCTCACTTCATCGGATGCATAGAATGGAACAGAAGTAAAATGCATTTATACACACATAAAGAAAAAGAAAAGAAAAAAAAATGGACCATCTACATTTAACAGCCCTCTTAGAATTGGTATGCTAATGTACAATTTTTTTATTTTTTTTTCTTTTTTTTTTCTTTCTGTGTGTATAAATGCATTTTACTTCTGTTTCATTCTATGTATCTGATGAAGTGAGCTATAGCTCACGAAAGCTTATGCTGAAATAAACTAGTTAGTCTCTAAGGTGCTACAAGTATTCCTCGCTTTCTTTATGGATACAGCCTAACACAGCTGCTATTCTTGAACCTGTCAGGAATAGTATGAAATTTAATAATGAGAAGTGTAAAGTTATGCACTTAGGAATTAATAACAAGAATTTTAGTTATAAACTGGGGACACATCAATTGTAACAGAGGAGGAGAAGGACCTTGGAATATTAGTTGATCACAAGATGACTATGAGCCGCCAATGTGATATGGCCATGAAAAAAGCTAATGCAAGATCAGTTTCCCAAGTGTGAAGAAAGAATTTGCATTTGCATTTCACTTTGTATTACTAAGATGGTTCTTCTCTGTGCAATTATAAAAGTTTTAAGAATTTCTGTCTCTTTCCTGCATTTCTCTGGTGCTTTACTGGGAATAATTAGGGAATAAAAACACTGTTAAAACTGGGTAAACCAGGAACAGTGTATTCCCATCCAAACAAGGATATCTCCAAAGACAAGTCAATAGCAACCCTAACTACTGGATTAACCTGCCTCAATTTGCACTATTCATCCCACTAAGTGAGGAATTGAAAATGTATAGTCCCTTGTCATTCTAAACCCATATAATGGTTACTTGAAAAACAATTTTGCTATTAAAAATGACAAGCATATGATGAAGTTTTCTCACTGAAGAGCGAGGAGCCTCTGGGAAAAAAAACACCTGGATCTCAACAATTATCACCTCTAATGTGTTCACTGTTCAAGGTCAGTTAATACACATTGGAGCATAAATATTAGAAGAGGTTACACCATGAAGAACTAACTTTACTTCCTCCACTACAAATTTGTTCTCTCCTCCTTCCTAGTTAAACAATTCTACTTCAATTTAATTGAATCCCATTCACCTTTTTTCAGTGGGGTAGCTGTGTTAGTCTGTATCCACAAAAACAATGTTAAAGACTAACAGATTTATTTGGGCATGAGCTTTCATGGGTAAAAAACCCCACTTTTTCAGATGTATTAGAGAAACAGGCATAAATATACTTGCACATTAAGGGCTTGTCTTCACTTGAGCCGGCAGGGATCGATCTTTTGGTGATCGATTTATCGCGTCTCGTTAAGACGCGATAAATTGATCACCAGTGGCTCCCCCGTCGACTCCGGAAGTCCAGCTCCTCAAGAGGCGCAAGCTGGAGTTGACGGGGGACCGCGCCACCGACCGCCACCGCCCTGAGGATGGGAGGTAAGTCGGCTGTAGAAACGTCGATTTCAGCTACGTTATTAACGTAGCTGAAATTGCGTATCTACAATCGATTTCCCCCCCTAGTGGAGACCAGCCCTAAGAGAAGGGGAGTTACCTTACAAGTGGAGAACCATTGTTGACAAGACCAATTCAGTCAGGGTGGATGTGGTCCATTCCCAATAATTGATGAGGAGGTGTCAATACCAAGACAGGGAAACTTGCTTTTGAGCCTCGCCCAGTCACTGTTCAAGACCAAATTAATGGTGTTAAGTTTGCAAATGAATTGTAGTGCTGCAGTTTCACTTTGAAGTCTGTTTTTGAAGTTTTTTTGTTGAAGGATTGCTACTTTTAAATCTGTTATAGAATGTCCAGGGACATTGAAGTGTTCTCCTACGGGCTTTTGTATGTTACCATTCCTGATGTCTGATTTGTGTCCACTTATTCTTTTGCGTTCTTTTGTCCAGTTTGGCCAATGTACATGGCAGAGGGGCATTGCTGATACATGATGGCATATATCACATTCGTAGATGTGCAGATGAATGAGCCCCGACAGTCTGGCTGATGTATTTGGGCCATCTGATGGTGTCACTAGAGTAGATATGAGGACAAAGTAGGCAACGGGATTTGTTACAGGGACTGGTTCCTGGGTTAGCACTTTTGACTTATTCCTCAAACCGTTCCCCTCCTCCAACCTCCACTTTTCTCTCTGCACAGCATCTCACTGATTTCTTCCAAGCGAGCTGGAGGAATAATTGATTTTTTCCCTCCCTTTCATCTCTAAGATCAGTTCAGTGGCCAACACGCACACAAAAATGATTTGGGTTGATATGAAACCAAAAAAATTAAATTTGTTCTTGCTAAAATAAAAAAAACAAAAATTAATTTCAGATCATGCTGAAATTAAAAATTTTGTTTAGTTTTCAGAAGAGGAGAGTTACTCTTTTTTGGGGGTGTTTTGTTTAAATCTATCTAAATTTCTAAAACCAAAAGTCAAAATATTTAATTTAGAAAATGTCAAAATATTTTTTTGCAATCCCCCCCCCCCCTTTTTTTTTTTTTTTGGTCAAAACTATTCACAGAATTTGACCTGATTTCACAAACAATTTTGGTCAGCCTAAAACTAAATTTTGTGACAAACTATTCACTGAGGCCTGGTCTACAGTACACAATTAGGTTGAATTTAGCCACATTAGGTTGAATTAAAACTAAATCCGTCCACACAACCAACCCCGTTTTGCCAACTTAAAGGGCTCTTAAAATCAATTTCTGTACTCCTCCCCAGCAAGGGGAGTAGCGGTAAAATCAACCTCGCTGGTTTGAATTTGGGGTACTGTGGATGCAATTTGATGGTATTGGCCTCCGGGAGCTATCCCAGAATGCCCCTTTGTGGCTGCTCTGGACAGCACTTTCAACCTAGATGCACTAGCCAGGTAGGCAGGAAAAGCCCCTGGAACTTCTGAATTTCATTTCCTGTTTGGCCAGCATCGAGGGCTCATCAGCACAGGTGACCATGCAGAGCTCATCAGCACAGGTGACCATGCAGTCCCAGAATCGCAAAAGAACTCCAGCATGGCCAACGGGAGGTACTGGATCTGATGACAGTATGGGGAGAAGAATCTGTCCAGGCAGAACTCCGTTCTAAAAAGGGAATGCCAAAATCTCCTGGGGCAGGATAGACAAAGGCTACTCCAGGGACACACAGCAGAGCCATGTGAAAATTAATGAGCTCAGGCAAGACAAAATTGTCAATGTACAATGTGAATGTCTATTTCCATTCCTACAATTTTATCATCCTTCTCCTGTGTCACAAACGCTGAAGTTTCTCATCTGCTCCCTTCCTCTAGTCCTTCTAGCGGAAGCCCGGTGATCCCTTCCCATCCCATTTCCTGATCACCTCTACACCCCTCTCATCTACTTCCTTACTTTTCTCCTTAACTGATCACTATCCTCTGGTTCCTTCCCCTCATAACACAACCATTCTTTAGATTCTATCTTCAAAAAATTCCCTTTACCCCACTTGCCTGTCCAATTACCATCCCATCACCCTTCTCCCTTTCATCTCTAAGATCACTGAACACTATTACAATCACTGTCTGAAGTTCTCCAATTCCATCCTAGACCTCTCCAGTCTGCCTCTTGCACTCCACTGAAACTGCTCTTGACAAAGTCTCTAATTACCTCTACCTAGCCAAATTATAGAACCAGTACTCCATCTTCATCATCCTCGACCTGCCAGCCACCTTCAGCCATCAGCCATACTGTTCTTTTTGATATCTCATCCTCCTTTGGTTTCCATGATGCTGTCCACTCCTGGTTCTCCCCCAGCCTCTCTATTCACTCCTTCAGTGTGCCCTTCAGAGGATCCTCCTCATCCCCCCTCCTACTTTGGGGGGGGGAAGGAGGTTCCACAGAGCTCTGTCCTTGATCCCCTTCTCTTCTCCTTCTAAATCTTATCTCTGGATAATGTCATCGACAAGTTTAAATTACCGTGTCTATGCTGATGACTCACAAATCTCTTTACTCCAGACCTGTTTCCTTCTGTCTGAACTAAAATCTCAGCCTGTCTCTCTGATATCTCCTTGTGGATGTCCAGCCATTAGCTCAAGGTCAACATGACTAAATCAGAATTCTTAATCTTCCCTCCCAAACCTTCCCTGGTAACACTTTTCTTCATGACTGTGGACAACACCACCTCCTGCCTGTAACTCAGGCCCATAATCTGGGTGTTCATCTTCAACTCAGACCTCTCTTTAGGACCTCACATCCAGGCTAGGTCCAAAACGTGCTGATTCTTTCTGCATAACATCTCTAAGATGTGGCCTTTCCTATCCAACCACAGAGCTAAAACTGTCATCCAGGCTCTTACCATCTCGCAGCTCAATTACTGCAGCCTTCTTCTCTCTGGCCTTGACAAATGCCATCTTGTCCTGCTCATACCCATTCAGAATGCATTTTCCTAGCCTGTCACTTTGCTATGCCACCCCTCTCCTTCCATCACTTCACTGGCACTTCTTTGTTATCACATCAATTATAAGCTACTTGTCCTCACTCTGAAGGCCCTTCACAGCCTAACCCCACTCTATCATCTGTCATTCACTATGAAGATGTCAACACCTATCTCCAACCAGCCCATGATGCCAGCCTCCATCATCCACTTGTAAAGTTCTCAAACACAGGCCTTCACGCTTTCTCCCATGCTGCCTCTTGCACTTGTGAGCATTCGCAAAGATATCTCACCATCCTTCAAATCTCTCCTTTTCCATGATTCCTACAAAAAACTCAACTATTGTTCACCCATTGGGGCCCTGATACCACAGTGTATCACGCTGACCCAGAATGTCTCATTGTTTCTTGGTATGCTCCCATCTGTCTTATACTTAGATTGCAAGCTCTTTGGGACACGCATCATCTCTTTGCCCTGTATTTGAACAGCATGTAGCATAATGGAGTCCTCATCCATGACTATAGCTCCTAGGCACTATGATGAAACAAATCATAAATAAGAATAAATACATTACTTAAAACCTCAAGCTGTAAGAGGCCTACCATTCCTATCAGTATTAAACTTTATATGATGAAACACTAAAATTTTCAGTGAAAAGGAAATTTCTTCCTTGCAATAGGTTAATATAAACTAGGTCTTTAAAAAGTGTGTTGCTGTTAAGTCAGCTGGTGAATGGTTTAAAGCTTAAATTCTGCAGCATACATAACCCAAAATTTTAGTATCTGTTGCCAAGGAGGAGATTAATTCTGAATAATCTCTCAAATTTAAAGCAGCAGTTTTACCCATCAGCAGCCCTTTGCACATTCAGTGTGGACATATGAATGTAATGAAATAGGAAAAGAGAAACAATTTTGGAGCTCAAGCATTAGCCCTATAACTGACAACAAGCCAGCCAACCAAACCATCACAGAGTCATAGCTCAGAAGAAAGATTCACCTTGGGGAGAGCAAATTCCTCTGGTTAAACAAATAATCTACAAATGGAGGAATAAATGTAACTCTGGCCACAGAGTAGAGTTGAGGTGGGTTACCTAATATTCTTATACCTCTTTATCTATTTCTGTGTAATTAAATATAGGCTGTTTAAAGAACTGCTTGATAGTCATCTCCACCGGTGAAATGCTAGCATTGCTGAAGTCAATGGGACCACTTCTTCCTGGTAGCCTGCATAACTTAATCTTGTGTCAGAAAAACATACCTAGTTTCACTGCATAGGTGTGAATGATTTCCAGTAAGATATTTTCGTAAGATGACTAATAGAGTTTTCAAACTGAGATAGGTACATTTGTTAGAAGGAGCTTGCTGAACTTCTATGGACTTCTAAGGAGAAATTTCAAGTAGCTTTGCATCTCACGCATACCACAGAGACATGACTAGAGATGCCCAATAAGGTAGTGGCACTGAATCCCTGGTGGTTTGGGGGGAAATAAGTGGACTATGTCCCTTCCCTGTTCCAGTGGACAATGGATAAAAAACAATGTAGCTGTATGAACCACTTTATTATACAGGTTTCTAAAGTTAGGACCCCTCAAACAACTAAAAGCTGCAAGTTTCATGGTAATTTATCTTTGAAGTACTTGATAATGCATAATTAACAAGTAAGCTGCACAAACATGCAGTTACTATGTATTTACATGGTATTTGCCATGTGGTTATAGTTTAATTACAGAGATTATATCTGCCCCGTAGAATAAGGTTACATGGTGTACAATGTACTTTATTTTGCACTACATCACATCACTTGATCCAGTGAAGCACAGTACAGTGCAATGCAATTTAACAAAGAGCTTCTCTTCGCGATAGGTAGATGTGAGCCGCGAGTAGGAAACTGCATATGAATCTGCAAACAATGCTGTTATTTAAATTATAGCCACAGATTCTGGCTAATCAAGCTGGAAACATTGCTTTTTGAGCCTATGCTGTTTCTATTTTGGATTGCAGCCTTCAGAGAGGTATAAATCGGATCTGCAGTTTCTGAGTATGAGCACTAAGACAGATTCATGTACAGTAGATTTAATTTCTTTTTTCAATCCAAGTGCTTTTCTTCTCTTGTGTGTGAAAGAAAATAGGCTACTTATCATGAGTCCAGGGGGATAAAATATATGTTTCACATTGCTATATTACTACTCTTCACATATGCTATTCTTTAACAATTAAATTAAATACTTTTTGAAAATATATTTATATAACAGAGGCAAGCGGGTGGTGTGGGAGGAGGAGGAGAAGCAATTCTCTAGCCGATTCTTAAAATACTGTACAGACCACCATATCACAATTTCTGCCATCTGTAAGTTCATAAGTATCAGAAAGTCAAATAAGATGTTTAATTTAATCATGGGGGGGAGGGAAAATCCAGCTAAACATGGGAAGTACAAGAGAAATCTATTGCTTTGCTTCTTTGAATTAATTGCCCTTTTATTTAATTAGGTGTTAAGAACTATGAGTAAAGGCCAACTATAAGACGCTATTATGTTTGAAGTCCACTTCTAGTGGAAAGAGGAATTTTTTTTTTTAAATTAGCTTCTGGGCCAATTTTCCAGAGTGGCCATATCTCAGTGTTTTACTTTGTGCAGGCAGAATTATCCATGCAAAAAAGATTACAAAACCTGGATATTGCAGCATTGAGGGTATACATTCAGAGATGTTGCTTTTGAAATCTTGACCCTGAAACCCATGTATACTATTTATTTTAAAAATAATTGGTTATTCATACTGTAAGTGCTTTCTATATTTTTATTTAAATAGAGACTTGGTTTATAAAACCAACCCCACCCGCATCCTTTGCAGGAATATGGTACCTTTACTTTGCTGTGTGTATATTTGGTATGGGTTATTGCATTCTCTAATACTTTAAAGTATGAATTATCAACACCAATGGAAATGTGGATAGATAGTAACATGGGGGACACATACCAACATATGGTAAGTATGTAGGCCCAGATCCTCAAAAGTATTTAGGTGCCTAACTCCCATCAATTTCAAACCTGTTGATGTGGAGCATAGAGGGGAAATGCTCCTAAATAAGTCTTACATTGGACATTGTGACAGATTGCTCTCTCACCCCTCTGCAGGAACAGGCAGGGAACCCTTCTTTGCTCCAAACAGTGCTCTTTTATTCACAGTGCAGGCCCCACCACCAATATATAGAGCTTTGTACAGTCCTTCTTTCCAATTACAACTCTACAGTTTACAGCATACAACTCTATGTAGCTCAGCTCTACAGACTCTATATAGTCCAGCTCTAAACACACAGTTCTAAACAGCTCTTAACACACAGCTCTGAATAGCTCCAATCACCACCTCACTCTATACCATCCCCACCACACTGGGCTTGCTTCTTGGCAGGCCTTTTATCCCCCTGAGGAGGCTGCCAGGTGTCACTCATCAAGCCTGAGCCCAGGTGGCTGATTAGGCTTCCTGCAAGGGAGCTTTGCAGAGGGTTTTTCTCCCTCTTAAAGGGGCGGCAGGGCTGGCTCAGGCACTTCTGGCCGGCACCCTGCCACAACATGGGGCTGAAACCAAAGCCAGATGCAGTTCATGGAAAGACCCCACACTGTGTTCAGCGGGCTTTGGATCAAGCCCTTAGACAACACCTTCTTTTAGCTCTGCAGAATGACTGAATTTGACGTTTAGGTATTTGTAAAATGAAACCTGCTCAATGTAGGTATAAAGATTTGTCCTTACTGTTGGAGTTCAGCCCTTTATGCATAGTACTAATGGTTCTTAGAAGATGGATACAACATTGCTTTGGGAAACTAAATAATTGAATAGAAGTGTTGATTTCATTTGCCTTTGCCAAACATACAATATTTTAACACCAGACTAGAGGAGAATAGTCCTAGGGCAGCTTGAGCTACTTAATATGGAGGAAAAGGTGGGCAGCCCTCTGAAATGTAAGCTATTATTCTTCTGATTTATAATAATTTTCCTGTCTAGAGGGACTAGATTTATGAGCAAAGTGATAAGAAAGCTCTGAAAGACCAGCAACACGACATGATAGGGCATGAATTGTATTGTATTAATTCCTACTTAGCGTGTGTTGGCCAAGTGCTGCCCCACCAAAATTAGATGCAAATACAATATAGTTCTCACATTAGAATGCCTATTATGATTTTACACATATCTATTACAAAATACTCAGGGCTTTTCAAGCCTAACGGTGCTGTATCACAGCCAACACAGAGAGAATTCTTATGAGCCAATCAGATCACTTGGTTTCACCTGCTGACCTTACGCTAATGGATGAGACCTAAATTTTGAGCCCCCAGCAATTCTGCTTCCATGCAGTCACTGAATTTGAAATTATTACTCGTGAACTTGCAATCCAAGCCATGAAATGGATGTTGTTTGTTAACTGTCTGTTATGGCTCAGTGCTGCTACCTGATAACTCATCTGAGGCTGCCTGTTTTATAACTTTTTCTTATCGGTTGAGAGCCTGTTCTGACTGGAGATCACTTAGGAACATTTCTTAGCTGGGAAAGTAGAAAAAAGTGGCTCACCAATTTAAGTTAAATTAATATTCAGACTTTCTGGCTGTGCAGAGGCACACACATCCAGCACACACTGAGACAGTTTTTTAATATTTGGGCACTAAATGTAGGTGCTCAAATTGGCATAAAGGTGCTAAAATGGGTACAGTACAGACCTGTATATACACGTATCTACTTAACACACAGTAGCGCCAAGTCTCTTCGTGCTACCTATTTAACACGTGAGACTCGTTAACATGAACTTGCTATGTAGAGCTACAGATTTTCTCACTGACTCACTGACATTGAAATCGACAGGAAGTGTGGAGTGGAAATGTTTTGTAGGCCTACTGGTGTTTCCTCTTCCTTTTGATCGCCAATATTGGTAAAGACATATCACACAGGCTTAGTCATTGTCATGCTAGATATCTTAAGGTATTTCAGGATGGCCCTCTTAACCCGTGGTCCGCTAACACGTGTCTGTGACGGCTTGATTCCCATCATCCACGCATAAACGGGTCTGTACTGTATTTGGAATTGGCTTCAGTGAACAGTTGAGGACCAAATGGAGAAAACAATGGCTGGTGACCTAAACAAAAAGAGAAAATACATTAATAAAAACATAGGAAAGGTCTGAAAAGCAGAAATTAAATTGCCCCTGGCAAACGTCTATCGCAACAGATCATTCAAGCAAGCATTCACCTTTGCAGGTTATGGAGGAATTTTCAGTTTGGGGTGAAGGGTGTAAAATCACATGTATATAAAATAGTCATTTCTCAGACATGTAGCTATTCTTTAGCCTCTGGCATACACCTTGTCTAGCACTGACGATGAAAAAAAATATTGTAGAACAAGACAAATTCCAACTCTCTTAAAATTTGAGTTCCCTTAAAGCGTGCTCCCTTCCCCACTCCAACCATATCCTAGAACAGGAGCACAACAGAAGATACTGTTCTGAAATCCTGGCTGTTTTTGTGCCTTTAAGAAAGAGGAGCTACCATCAAGAGTAAGTAATGCCTAGAGATCATTAGCACCCATATTTCCTTTATATAATAGACTTGCTCTGTGTGTGGGTGTCTATGAGAGAGAGAGATTTCACTTCTTAGTTCATCTTAGGGCAGGTCTACACTACAGCAGGGATCGAGGATCTGAGACTGATCCACCCGCGGTCAATTTAGCAGGTCTAGTAAAGACATATCCCAGCCACAAACCCTCTTTCCAGGGCTATTCCAGCCCTGGCCGGCAGGGAGCGGGGAGCACCCCGCTACACCATCAAATTAAAACTATTTCATTAAGATTTAGCAATAGTCAGTGGGGTCCAGGAAATATTTCTGGAGATTAAATAGCCCCCTATGCTGAAATTGTAAATAGCTTTGGTCATCATTTGGAACCTGACCACCTTGTGTCTCATATTTCCACCTTGTCAGTCTCTGAAATTATAGTTAATTAGGATGAGACAGAAGAAGCTAGGATTGCAAATAGATTCAAGATGTGAATTGTCTAGATAATCTCTTTAGAGGTGGGAAGATATATATATATATGGGGGAGGGTTGGTAACTATAGCTGGGTGAAAACTGCAAAAGTTTCAGTGGCTATTTGAGGTTTTAAACAACTTGAAGAGTCTTCAACCCCTTTCTGTATTTGTTTTCCATAAATCTTTTAGCAAAATGAGTTTATGCATGGAAGTGTTCTCAGAACCATCTCCTGACATAAGTACTGAATTCTAGAGAGTTCTGCTCACACAACTAGGAAGCAGAAACATACCACGAGATGAGTCCAATACAAACTAACACATGCAGCACGAATGTCAAATACTGAATTCTGACAACAAATTGCTCCAAATGATCTACAGACAGAATAAATTGCTGCAATTATTCTGCACATATTTTCAAACATAAATTCAAGAAAATCAATCTGTTCATGGACAAATAATGAACAGAGAAAGAGGGGAAATATCTCAAACAAATATGAAACTGCAAATTATTCACTCAGCTCTGCTGGCAACAACCAATTTTTGTGGTAGTGGAAGCCTGTAGAGTAGGAGGGAACTGTACCCAAAAAAAATGATTGACTCGGTACCCTTTATTGAAATACTGCAAAGGCTTCTCGTTTAAAGGCTGCCTTCATGTTTTGACCCAGAAGGAAGACTGAATGAGATTGCAATGACAGGGTCCCACAGCAAAGGCTCTTAAGCAAACTAAGCAGTCATGGGGTAAGAAGGAAGGTCCTCTCATGGATCAATAACTGGTTAAAACAAAGAGTGGGAATAAATGGTCTGTTTTCACAGTGGAGAGAGGTAAATAGCAGTGTCTCCCAAGGATCTGTACTGACCAGTGCTGTTCAACATATTCATAAATTATCTGGAAAAGGGGGTAAACAGTGAGGTGGCAAAATTACTCAAGATAGTTAAATCCAAAGCAGACTGCAGAGACTTACTGTGACACTGACAGGCCAGGTGCCAGCTCATGCTATGGTCTCTAGGTATCACTGAACACTTACAAGTGCATAGTTGGAAACCAGTCTAGCTTATGTGTATGTTAACATTAGCAAAATAGATACTAGAATTATAACAGTGTATTTAGTGTTTAGTAGGGCTGTCGATTAATCACAGTTAACTCACGCGATTAACTCAAAAAAAATTAAATTGCAATTAAAAAAATCAGTCACAATTAATCACAGTTTTAATTGCCCTGTTAAACAATAGAATACCAGTTGAAATTTATAAAATATTTTGGATATTTTATACATTTTCATATATATTGTATTCTGCATTGTAACTGAAATCGAAGTGTATATTTTTGATTATAAATATTTGCACTGTAAAAATGATTAACAAAAGAAATAGTATTTTTCAGTTCACCTCAACAAGTACTGTAGTGCAGTGGTCCCCAACCCCCGGGCCGCGGACCGGTACCGGGCCGTGGATCGCTCGCTACCGGGCCGCGGACGCATTCCCGGAAGTGTCCGCCGAAAAGCCGCATTTTCACTTTTCGGAGTGAATTCGGCGGCTTTTCGGCGGACATACAGCCGGTCCGCGGCGGCGAAGAAAAAAGAAATCCGGTCCGTGCCGCAAAAAAGGTTGGGGAACACTGCTGTAGTGCAATCTGTCGTGAAAATGCAACTTACAAATATTAATTTTGTTTTGTTACATAACTTCACTCAAAAACAAAACAATGTAAAACTTCAGAGCCTACAAGTCCACTCAGTCCTACTTCTTTTTCAGCCAATCACTGAGACAAACAAGTCTGTTTACATTTACAGGAGATAATGCTTCCCTCTTCTTAGTTACAATGTCACCAGAAAACGAGAACAGGCATTTGTTTGTCACTTTTGTAGCCAGCATTGAAAGGTATTTACGTGCCAGATATGCTAAACAGACATCTTAAAAGAGCAATACTCTGATGCGGAAACTATAGAACCTGAACATTGTTGTAATTTTTGGTGTGAGTGACTCATCTATCACATAGTCCAACTTGCCTAAGTGGCAAGGTAGATGGAATGCCCAAGGGGACTCTCTGTGACTCCATGATAAGACAGTTGGAGTGCTTTAGGAATTCACACTTGTTACTGGGTTGGTGAAATCTAATTCTAGAAGAAACAACCAATTTGGGGTCTTCCCTGCCTTTTGACAGTCTGCCCTGAGGTTGGCATTCACAGTCGTGAGCCACTCCAGGTAGCGTGACAGTTACAAAGGGATCTCAAAAGCTGGGTTACTGGGCAACAAAATAGCAGCTGAAATTGAGTGTGCTCAGTTCACAAGCAGGATAGTCTGGTATGAAAAAAAGTTACTCAGATTTCTTAACTTGCTTCAAATATGTCTGTTATTAATGCCATTCTTGGGTTATTATGAAGAATGAACAGATACGCTCTTGGCTAGTGGAGGGATGACAGGCTCAGGACAAGACTTAATAAGGGCCAAAGCCTCATTGGCCAGATGCAGCATCCCCTTTCAGCGGCTACCACTGTACAGCACAAGTGACTTACAATCCTAATGATGCAAATAAGCACCCCCAGAAAGCACTAGGACAAGTTATGTCCAACCCTGTTAAATCTTTTATTCATATTAAAACAAGAAAGATTCTGTACATTTCTCTGATGCTAATTAAGGAATAGAACCATTTGAAATGAAAGATGTGTGAATCCCCATTAATGCTGATTGCCACAACTCTATGATCCCCCCTTGGCTTGGATATTGAGCCAAATTAGTTCATTATGAGTGACACTACAATGGTGGATACAAATGAATTAGTGATTACCAGGTTATTATAGCGTTACCATGGCCAAAAAAATTTCCTGGACTCCGAAAGGGAAGAGGAGAGATGCCTGGGTCTCTATCATGAGACTATTTTAGGGAATCATGTCAAAAAAGAAGAGACAACTGACCTTGAAAATGAAAACAAAAACTTTTGGCAGGAGAAGATGGTTGCCTAGACTAAGCAGGGGTTCTCACAAGAAATTTTTTGGTGGCCTAAGAGCACAGCCACCAACTCTTGCTGGTGGCCACGCTGACAAGTTTTCCTAAAATACTTAATTAACTTTAGGAAAAACAAATAAATATGCCCAGATACATGTCCAAATCATTAGAATTTATGTAGGTTTTTTTGCAGACTTATAATACAAATAATGTACAGTTGTCTCTATTCTTTACTGGACCTAAACAGACTAGAAACAAAATAAGGTGCTTTGCACATTCTCTTCTATTTTGTTGTTGTTTCTTTTGCTTTTTTTTTTTTGGTCTGCTTTTTTTTAAAAGACATGCTAGCTAGTAAGGGTGCTGTTGTGAAAACTGATATGTGTATATTTGGATGTATCACTTTTCACAGCAGACTTACCAGCTAGCTGTGAGGCAGCGAAGAGTGATATAAACAAACATACAAATATCGCTTTTCATAGCAGACTTACACCGCCCCAGCAAGCCAGGGGACAAATTAAGCCATGGATGGAGAGGTGAGTAGGGAGGCAGTACGGTGTGGGGATAAGCCTGGGCTGGAGCCCACAGCCCCCAAGCAGGGGGATGTAGCATGAAGCCCTGCAGCCAGAGCCCAGCACTATGTCCCCACCCGTCAGACCTCTGCCCAGGGCAGCTGCGGGGTCCATGGCTCCCCACAGCTGCCCAGGCAACTCTTACCATGGCGGGTTGCAGCTCTGAGGCCCCACCCCCCAGCTGGAGTCAGGTTGAGGTAAGAGCCATGCTAGCAGCTGTGGGGAGCCACAGACCCTTCACCTGCCCCGGGTGCGAGGTCCAGGGGGAGGAAGGTATATGGCTGCTCTCGTACTCCCCCCACTCCAGGCAGATAGAGGCACCTGGGCTCCCCAGCCCTGCTTTGGCTTAGCCAGGCCTAAGGGGAAAGAGGAGCGGTAGGGATGGGGCCAAAGGGGGGACAGGAGCCCTTGCCCTTCCCTCCTCCCCACACACATACTTTTGGGATAGCTCCCCAGCCCCTGACTTTTGCCAGCTGACAGTGGCCCCTGACCAGTTAAGCACAGAAACTCTCTAGCCAGACTGCTTCTCCAGCCATATCCCCAAAACATCTACACCAGCAGCTGTGAGGGGGTTGCACCGAGCTGGATACCCTGGCTCTCTGCAACCTGAGATATGTCTCCAGTCCTCAGCTACCCTTCACAGCCCATTTGCACCTCTGGAGCCGCACTAACGGGCTATGTCAAGGCCCAGGACCTAAGCTGTGGGCTGTGCCAGTTCTGGCACAGATTCCTCCCAACATTGTTCTCTTCTTGCTGTCGACAACTCCATTTGCAAACTAGAAAATGGACCAGCCAGCTGCAATTAGAAAGAGACCCTCTGAAAAGACTCCCTGTTCTATATATTCCTCCAGTAGAGCTGGATGAAAGGGAATGCAGAAGAGCAAATGCTTTTTTTAAAAAACATGTTTCCATTTAGTGTTAACATTTTCTTTTCATCTATTTTTTCCAACCAACTCTAACCTTCAGTGCCATCTTTCTTTAGAAAGTATAAACATCCCATAGTCGTCAGCCAAGAAAGAAACAGCTTGTCCTTTTCAGAAGTGAGTTAATTTCACTGGTGTCATGCAAGAATCACGTGGACACAGTCTTTCCTTGGAAACTGCAGGAATGGGTGCATTAGCAGTGCTTACTCAGATATAAATTCTGACGTAGTTAATCTCTGCTGCCTTCAAAACACTGTCAGCTACATGTGCTTGGGACACATACCACCAGTTCATCACCTGCCAAGAGGTCATTTTCAGATTAGCTCCAATGTTTTCAAAAGGCTCCCATGCTTTTCCTTCAGTGACTTATCTGCTGAGAAAGTGGTAGGCAGTAGCTGCCTACTTTATGCTTATGCTTTAGCATAGCATAAGCCAGCTTTAGCCGGAGAAGCTCTTAGCTCACAAATTAAAATCAGAGGTAACAAAGTCCTGTGGCACCTTAAAGACTAACTATAGTCTTCAAAACTTTATAGTTAGTCTTTAAGGTGCCACAGGACTTTGTTACCTCTGCTATTCCAGACTAACACGGCTACCTCTCAAATTAAAATCAGATTCCTTGTTCTGCCTCATTTTGTATTTTTATTCCACTATAACTACATGCATGGCTAAACCACCCTGAACATGTCCCATCCCATCTGATCTTAGAAGCTAAGCAGGGTTGGGCCTGGCTAGTACTTGGATGGGAGATCTCCTGGGAATACCAGGTGCTGTAGGCTTAACATGGGTGTGGAGCTAGCAACTCCATCCTGCAAGGGAACTAATTGCTACTGAAACACCAACACCAGTTGGTGGCCCATACCCTGGCTGGGGGGGTGATGGGCAGAGAGTAGATACATGCAGGGATTGTCTGATCCAGGAACAAAGATTGATCCATGATATGGGACATAAAAAAAAAATTGACAAAAGGTAACAGAGGCTGCAATCCTTATACCTTGCATCACTGATGAAAGCAAAAATAGTATTCTGCCCCCAAAAGTCAATATTTTCCGAGGAGTGGGTTGCTCTCAGCACACAGACCCCATTTTAAGGGTATGGTTCAGAACTCAGAATAACATCTCCAGTTTCTCGCTCTCGGATGCCCTTTCTCATGGGAATTCTAAAAATTAGCTCTGTGCTAGACATGCCTTTCACATATAGTTTGGGTGTTCCTGGTATGAGTCTCACACCAGTGTGAAAGAGGAGTAACTCATTGATGTCAATGTAGTTACTGATGTAAAAATGAACGTGAGATCAGCATCGGGCCAGAAAAGAATCTAATTTATATGATTTTCTAAGTGATGCTTTGCTGCCAAAAAAGTAAAATAACTTCATAATTACATGTACCGAGTTCAGTTCAGTTTGTCTCCGCATGTATTTCTCAGCTGCCTGTACTTTATCTATTATTCCAGCCAGTGTGTTTGTTGAATCCAATCTTTCCTCAGTTTTGCCGACTCAGATCACTTCTAACTTTGCCTCCTTAGAGATTTAAGCACAGAACTGAAAACCAGAGACGCCCAATTTCTAATCTGCTCTCTACTACTGACTCCCTCAGTGACTCAAGTCACTAATCTCATGCTGTAAAAGAGGGGTGTTACCTGTATCAGAGTGATATTATGAGGATTGATGTTTGCACAGTACATTAATCTGACAAGCACTAATCAGTTCCTGTTTTTCTTTGCTGGAAGAACCTTCCAATTATCAGAGATCCAAAAGATTATCCTTTTGCCTCAAATGTGGCTACCGCCTTAAATATTAGTTAAAGTTTCCTGATGCCTCAAAAGGGTGTTGAGAACAAGGATTTTCCCTCTGTTATGCAGGCGAGGTATCTTCATTTTCTCACGGCTAAGCTACCATGTTGTTTTGTTTATGTTTTTTTCCCCCTCTTTTTGTCTCATCCTCTGTCTGGTTTGCAGCAAGCATCCTCTGGACCACTGAATAACTAGTGTTTATTAGCATCACTGATAGCACTACTGAAAATTGCTCTTTTTTCTGTTGTAACTAATGAAGTTTTAACCTTAGAAGGTCATTGCTCCCTGTTGACTAATTTCTTCTGTAAGGAATGCGGGGTGGCCTTTATTAGGACCATGCCTATCCAGTGAAACAATGTCTCAATCACACGTATCAGCTCTAGCATTCAAAGTGGGCCACAGAATTTCAGATTTCACACTAAAATATTAGACGTCTTTCAACAAATGAATAAAAGAAGAATCTGATTTGATTCAGATCATAGCCCAGTCACCGTCTAGTAATCTTTGCTACAAGGCGGCTTGATTCTGTTCTTGTTCAAATCATTGTTAGACCTGTTAGAGCTTGTTTTTAACAGAGAAAATGAATCCACGCCCCAGGGAAAATCACACTCTCTCTGACCATCTAGGTCTCCCAGGAGTAGAAAGTCTTGGCCTGGTTACACTCTCTTTACTTCCTAAGGTCCATTTACTCTCTTCATCTCCTAGCACATCCCAACACCAGGATTATCCCTTGTAACACTACCTCTGAAGGAACTTTTTCTGCTAGCAGCCTCCCTTCCTCTTACCCCGTTTCCCCAGTCATCACCAAAGGACTAACATGTTTGGATCCTTGCTGCTTCATCCCCTTTCTCCTTCAAGACAGCACTCCATCCATCCAGCTGTTATGTACTCCATCCACTTTGCTCTTGGATTTTGACCCAGGCCTTTCGTGCCTGCGATTTGTTAACCCATCCATCTGTTCCTGTAACCTCATCCCTTCTACCCTCCCATCCACACCCTGTCTCCCTTATTCGCCCTTTGAAAACCTCTCTTCTGACACCTTCTCCGAAGCTGAGGGACAACTGTGGGTAGCCTACTAAAAATTATGCATTGCAACAGGGCCAACTACTGCCAGACCCACTTTATTTGTATGTTGTGCCCCTTTCTGGAAAGAAATCTGTTACTCTTACTAAGAGTGAGCAATTCAGGGCATGGACTCTTCTTTTCTTTGTGCTTGTACAGCACCTAACACACTGGGGACACAAGCAGTAAAATAAAATCTTTCTTCTTGGGTTCCAGGGACACTCAGTTCCAAGGATCCTAATAATTGTAGCCTTCCATCCACCAGGCCCTCATTTCCACTGCTGCAATTGTTCCATCTCTCCCCTCCATTTAGACATCCTGCTTCCTGCTCCTTGATTTTTCCCTATACCCTTTAACCACAGCATTCTGAACAAGACAGAGATTGCTACTACAGTCTGTCTGTTACTTCCTTTCCTTCAGGGCTGCTGAGCCAAACACCATAATCTGATTATCTGGCTGATGAGACACTAAGCAAACAGCCAAATACTTCTCCCCACCAACCAGCCTGAAGGGAATGTTCTTTCACTTAAAACTCAAACCCATAATATTTAAATGGGATGGAAGTTCCATAAGGGGATTTTTAAATCACCCCTGAAAAGGAGAGCCAGGAAGGCAAATTATAGGACTTTACAGAAGGGTCAAAGTGTTGCTTTTAGGGTAAAGTGAATTTATAAAGAGTTGGCAAATCCAACAGAAGGAGCGGATAGGAAATCTTGTTTTACAGCTTCTCTTCGCATTTTTCACTTTTCCCATTAAAATAAAAGGCTTGTGAAAGAGCTTTTCACGAGAGACAACTGAAAGTGGAGCATTTGTTAGGGCAAAAGGCATTTCCACAGATCTGAAAAATTTGTTCTTACTGGACGAATTGGCCCAAAGCAAAAAGGAAAGCAAAACATAATTTAGAAAAGAGATCTTGTGCAAAATTGTGAAATTCCAAGGAGCCCTGGACAGTATTAATTGCCATGAAATGTAGAAAAAAATCTAGGCATTAACATGGAGTTTCTCACTTCCTCGTGTTTTACAAATATCTGACACCATTTCTGAGTTTGCACATTGAAAATGGGTATTTTACTTCTGAAGCATCCTAACTGCAGCAAGCTCCTGCCTTTCAGAGAACCTTTGTCCTCATGAAAAATACTCCAACACAGGAATTTAGCATTACCCAAAAATGTTTGCATAGGAAGGATTGAAAGGGGAAACAGTATAGTTTGCCACAGGTTTTTAAACACATGATCTTCCTACGATACCATTGTCTCAGCCAACATAGAAACACCCTCAAAACAGAGATTTCCTCCAAACTAAACAGCTAGGGCCTTGCATTTGGAGGATGAAATTAGATAGTCTTTATTACTTCCCATAAATTCCTTTAGCTCTTAACAAGATGTTATATCTTCCCCATGTCTGAGCAGCAAGAATTTTTTGATCTATGCTGTTTACCAAAGTGATTAATTAAATGTATGTTCTTCAAACAAGAATGTAAGTCTCATAAGTGACTAATGATTTTGAGTGCCCAACTTCAGACACTTTGAAGAAGACTGATTGTCTGAGGGCAGGTACCCAGCAGTTCTGAAAATCTAACTCCTAGGTGTCTCAAGTTGGACACCTTAAAGTTGTGACCCCCTTCACCCCCAAAAATCACTAGTCACTTTTGAAAATTTAGGCTAAACTTATTATTGTGCATTTCTGTGCTGCCCATCTCTGCACTATTATTATAAGGACATTTACTGTAAGTTCCCCACTGCTAATAACCATCAGCCTCCAGACACCCAACAGGATCCCCTCCACTGCTAAGCTCAAAATCAGGCAGGTGTCCAAATATGGATTTAGGAACCTAACACTCAGGTGCCAGTGTTGGTAGCATAGTCGGTTTGTAGGATATTTGATTTACTTTAAATGGCTACCATTCCCCTGAGCTTACTACTAAACAGAATTCATTACAAATCTAAATCCTTTTCCAAAACAGGAATCAAAATACCCTGATCATCAAGCCAAGTAAGAGATTTACCATTCATGAGTGTTGAGTTGAGTTATCCAAGGCTAAGGTAGCAATTACCCAACTATGGGGAAATTTCATCCTTCAATCCCCTTATATAATACTTTTTCTTAACGGAAGAGCATGGGCCTCATCATGCTATGCACTGTACAAACAGAATACTAGACAGTCCCTGACCCGAACAGCTTACCATCCAAATAATGTATGTTTATCTCCTGCCATTTGACCCTTGAAGATACTGAGGAGAAATGATAGTTAACGCACAGAATGGTGGTAAGTGCTCTTAAAAGAACTACATCTTCTGTTTAAATAATTAACAGTATTAACTTGATTATTCCAAGAGCACCACCAGTCTCAGCCTCCCCAAGTCTTTAAATCTACTAGACAACCTCATACTCAGTACTCTGAACAAGATTCTCTGCCACATTCCTCTCCAGTGAAAGTGGGGCTGGCGTAAACTGCCATAGCTCCATTGAAGAGAAGGGAATTACACCAATTTACAAAATTGAGGATCTGGCCCATATCTTACGGCTCTTTTTGGTGGAAGGCAAGGGGTGTGAGGATAAAGTTGACCTCCTTGACAATGTTCTAGCTGGCAAATGATACTCTCTAGGGAGGCTAGGGTCGTTTAAAGTAATGCAGTAAATATGCCATGGGAGAAGTCGTAACACACCAAAGAAGCAATGCAGTTTGAAAAGACAAAATGGCTACCTGAGAGAGCCCACCAAAGACTCTACCCATTACATCATCATCACAGGAAAGATTTTAACCAGCACCTAAGGAGATGCTAGAGAACTTGGTTCATCAGTGAGATGACACTGGAAGGTTTATGATGTCTCAGCTTGTTGCCACGTGGGACTTTTCTTTACTGGGGAAATACACGCATCTAAGTGAGTGACAACAGTGAGCTGTGATTCAGCCTTCCACGTGGCAAAAAGAAAAATTTGTCCAAGCCTTCATTTGAATATTTAACATGTATTTGGCTCCTCCAAATATTTTCCACGTGCCTGTGTACAACACACCCTTGGAAGGTTTCAATTTGTTCATTAACATAGTGTGCACTCTGGCATCCCCATATAAATCTGCAGCAATGCTTGTCAAGCCAGTGGCCAGGATACTAAGCTACACTTGTAGATCAGACATGAGGGCACATGAGACCCCAGTGAACATTAAGACCGGGTTTCCTTACACCTCTGCCCCCAAGTGATTAGAAAGCATACCTGCGATGAACCAACCTTCCATTGAAGGAGTGCTGAAAGTTGGGGTTACCTGTCACAGGTACCCAGATCATTAAAGGTATTTAGGCAACAAACTCCCATTGACTTCAATGGGAGTATCACAGGGTCCTCTCACTGCAGTGGCACCTCCTACTTGCCATCCTGGGAATTAGCTCTGCCAGGCCTGTACTCCCCCTTCATTTATGTCGTCCCCCATCCTGTCTTACTGTGCAGCCCCTCTCATTCCAGCAACTGCAGTCTCCTCTTCGTGGCTTGGCCCTCTGGCCAGGTCACTAACATCCTCCCCTTCCAGCGAATTCAGTCTTTCCAGACCCACTGGCTGGCATCTTCAACATCCTTGCTCCTTTCCAGTGGTTGGTAGGGGATTCCAGCCAAGATATCCTATAACAAGCAGCCAAGGTCTCTGTTTATCTTACCTCTCGCTGCTGTTTCCCTGGGCTTCCCCCTGCCCATCTGGCTTCCCCCTTCTCTGGGTTTGCCAGCCTACCAACTCCCTCCATTCAGGGAGTGACTGCAGCCTACTTCCCTGCAGCCAGCCCCTTGGCTTTATAGGCCCTTCCTGTTGCTGGACAGGTGGGCCCGCTTGCAATCACTCAGTTCTCTGCTCCCTGGCTCCTCCTTCAGTGAACCCGATGCTGTTACTTAGCCTACCTAACCACCTTACCACCGCTCAGTCTAGAGTGGGGTGGTCACTCCATCATGTGAAGCTCAGAAGCTCATATTTATTATTAATATGGGAGGGATGTTCCATGCACATTGATTGCTCAATATGCTCCTTATCCTGCAGACCCACATTTTAGTGGAAATACAATATTGCAGATAATGACTTGAAAGTTTTAGCTGCAAGAAAAGAAAGCAACGCTCACCTGCAATTGACAAATGATATTTATTTAATCAAGACTACATTGTTTATTGTGCAGTTACTTATCAATTAGAGTCTAGCCTTTCCAGGCATTATGCAGCATTCCTTCCTGCAGACTATTTTTGTGAGGCCTAGGAAGCCAACAAATCCATTCAATTACCTTTAAATGCAGTTACAAGGCAATAACAGTGGGCCTGCCTTGTAAGTTGCTATAATGCTTTTAATTGCTAGGCTCTCCGGGCCTGCTGAGCCTGAGGACCACAATAACGATCTGCACAATGTGATTAATTAGGATGATGGAGGAGATGTCATGCTCTAATGTGGTGACATTCTACAGGCTTATTACTGCTGCTGCTTTAGAATAAATACTGACCAATAGGTGATCCACCAGGTAGATTATTTCATCTTGAATAATCCTTGACCAAAACAAGTACTGGAAATCTTTCGTACAAGTCATTTGAACTCTTCTCCCACAATCTCTAGTCTCTCCAAACTTTTTCCCCACTAAAAAATGTTACAGCTTTGCAAAGTCATTGCATAGACATCTCAAAACATAAAACTGCTTTTGATTCTTCGCTACACATGCGCAATGTAATACAAAATGCTACTGACACCTGTGGACACTTATTTAATGTCCTGGAAAGAACACAATCTGTAAGGTGACATTTGAATAGTAGAGTGGACCTTTCATAATCATTTCCCCCTAGCTCAAAAAAGTTCCTTTTGGCAGAATTTGACAACAAGCAAGGAAGAAATGTAAATACAATAAAAAAAATATATTTTTTAACCTGGGAGTGCTGGCATGGTCTCGCTGCCTACAGTCGTAGTACACTTTTAAACCAGGCCATGGTGCGGGCTCTGCCCTGCTATATGGCCTTGGGGAAAAACTGCAGAGAGAAACCAGCCAGTAGGGCCAGTCGCCAAAGCAGCCAAAACAGGGACCTCTGGACATTCAAAGGACTTTCTGCAGTTTTGTCTGCGCTTTCTCTGCCCTGTGCTGATTGGCTGTTTGCTCCAGCCCTCTGCCTCTCTCCCAGGGTGTGTCTATATGGCCCTCAGGAGGTGTAATTATAGCACATGGAGCCTATACAAGTTAGTTTTGATCTAGCTAAATCAAAGCTACTTGTAAGTAACTCTAGCAGTGAAGCTGGAGAGCCTGGACAGCATCTCTGGCTAGCCACTCCAGTATGCACAGAGAGTTCTGGGCAGGGAGGTACAGCCTGTGCCACCACCCCTGCTGACATGACTACACTGCTATTGTTATCTGAGCGAGAGCAGAGCTGTCGTTGGTACACCTACACCAGGAGCAATCATAGCTCCCGATTGCAGTGTAGACATACCTAGTTTCCATCTCAGCATCAGTCCACACCTGCCCCTCTTACCCTCTACGCTGTCCTCCTTATGCCCCTTCCCTTCAATGTCTCCTCTCCCTTCACTTCCTTCTCCCCCACCCCACACACTCTACTTATCCCTTCCTCACTAAACCCACCTCAAAAATCATGGTACTAACATACATGCCATTTGCTGGCACCCCATTGTTCACTATGCTTCCTGCCCTGCCAGGGACTGTTACTCCGTTTACAGGGTGCCTAGCTCAGTGGGGCCCCATTTTTGGTTTGCCCTCAGGCACTGCCATAATAAATTTGATTGATAAATAATAATAAAGTTGTATTCTCACTCATAATAGGGAACAGCCGGAGCAAGATAGACCCCTCTTCTGTCCCTACTCCTGATTGGAGCAGCTACAGCAAATCAAAAGCAGAGATTCCTCATTCCCACTGAGCAATGGCAATTTTCCTCCTCTTCCCATTTCACTTCTGTTCAAACAGCACAGAAGAAAAAAAGCACTTAATACATATCTGGTAGATGGAATGCAGCATTGTATACAGCATTCCAAGGAAAGAGAGTGAGTGAAATGGATTTTCACTATTAGAGAATTCAAAGTCCACAGAAGTGAACTGAAGAAATTCTGGACTTTCACTCCTTTCCAACATATTATAATCAAGGTCACTAATAGTGGGTTCCACTATATACATAACAGAGATAAGGAAGTACCTAAAACACTGTGGCTCTACGCAGAGGCATCTATTAGAAAATGGAACAGCTTCACTGTCTAAGAGGATGATCTCCTTGATTATAGGAGGGAACATCCATGTAAAGTTATAATTAGATATAATACCGCCTTAGGCCACGAGTGAGCTTGGTGCTCTCAAAAGCAGGGTTTATCTGTACTTGGATGATTAAAACCCAGTGTTCTTTAAAAAGCAGTTTGAGTGATTCAGCAGGTGGCACTCTTCCCCTCAGAGTCAGTGCTAACTCCACTGCATAGCATTATGGGGTACTCTGCTTTTGGAGGTTGTCTTTTAAATGAAAAATGCAAGAGCTAAAGGCAGGCCTGTTGGCCCCAGGCTTCTCTCCAATACTACATTCTGCCTATAAGAGTTCCCCCTGCAGTTTCAGATAGGTAGAGCATTCTTCCCTCCCTAAACTGATGTAACAATGTTATGTGCTGTTAAGGAACTACACTGTTAAACCCAGATGTGGTTGCATTTGGAAAGGTGGCTAGTTTACAGATTTAGGTGTCTAAAGTTAGGTACTAAATGAAATTACCTTGTTTTCATAGATGCTGTGCACCCATAACACCCACAGAAGTCAAAGGAAACCACAAATGGTCAGGACCTTTGCAGGTTTTTTTTGTTTTCACCCAACTTGTGGCGCTTTCATTTGACAATTGGGAACCTATACAGTTAATTTTTATGGTTGCCCTGAAGCGGGTGGTGGGTCATTGAAATAACAATGCAAATTGGTTGGCAAATTGATTTGTGGTCAAAGTTTAAATAATGAAGTTATTTCACATATAACTACAAGGCTCTTGCTTTGTCTCATTATGCTGACAGTACAAGAATATTAAACATTGGTTATCCACTGCATAGGCAGAGTATTCATAAACACCACAAGCAAGGAAACAGTTTTCCTATGCACTCGTTTTTAATGATCATTTTGTATTCCCAGACATTTCACCCTGACAAATGAGCTACGTTAGCAGGACACAGTCTCTCATTGTGATTATTGCTATGCATAGGCCTTCGCTGTGCTTTATCTGAGAGGCTCTTGCAGCATGAGTCCCTACAAACTGTATAGAGAAGCACAGAACAACAATGCAGCTTCTATCAGTGCTGTTTCCAAAGAGGGCTCTTTTTCAGTACACACAATCCTCTCCATACAAATATTCAAACACAAAACCACATTTGTACTGTGGACAAAAAAATAAAAATTAAGTCAGAGTTAGACAGCAACTCACATTTTTGCAAATGGACATTTCATACCAGCAGGTCACTATAGCAGTGGGAAATTTCTGATAAAAAAATTCCTTAAGTGCATACTTAGGGAAACACACTGTATGTGGGGGTAACAGATTCCCAAATGGCTAGCCCACATCTTTCAAACATCTAAACAGAAGAAGACTGCCTGAGCCTCGGAGGGCACAGCCATTTGAATCCCACATGAACCTCCCTTTCATGAGATGAACCCCATCTCCTGGAGGTAGCAGGGATTGAACCAGAACCTCAAGAGCTCTGCAGCTTGAGCTAAAGGATTAAGTGCTGTAATTGGCAGCTGTAACTGATCCCCAATTGTGTATCCAGGATGCGTAACATAAATGTAATCCCAATGCCCATGTGTGTCCCCTTTTGTGTTTATTTTTCAAACAAATTCTAGCAAAATGAGCTTAGTGGCAAGAACACTTGCTGAAAAAGCAAACAAAGCAACTTTCCAGAATATTTATGGAAAGCAAATTTCAGAAATGTAATTGCAAATATTTGCTCCAGAAATCTGATTCTAGGAGTTCCGATGCTCAACTTAGGAAACAGAAACTTATGAACAGCCCTGTGTTCCTCCTTTTTCAGTTATTGAATACTTGCAATCAGACATCTCCAAAAATTATTCAGCAAATAATTTCAAATAAACATAATTTGAGAAAATTGCTGTCTATTTTTGAACAAACAGAGGCGACATTTGTTAGGAATTTTTCACCCAACTCAACTTACCTACCTAGAAATATTTGGAGGTAACTAATGTTTGTAATGTGTTTTACAGTTCTCAGATAAGCTTTGGTACAGTGTTACTGTATAAAGCATTAATATTTAACTATTTTATACTACTACAAAATCTCACATACCCTGAGACTGTAATGCCCCTCTGATACTGAGGTTATTCTTCTGAATCTCTTCTTTCCATATCTAGTGAAACAAGGTAATAGGCCTGATTTTTAAAATGGTTCTAAGCCATCATTTTTACATTCACAACTAATTGCAGGCATAAAACTGGGTCTGAAAAACTGGAGGCTGCATTTCTCAAGTCAGGCCCTATATTTCATTGAGTAATTTTTCTTGCAAATGTGCAGTTATAAAGTAGAATGTAAATAGACTTCTCCTAAAGAAAACCAACTATTGAACATTGTGTCAGGGAGTGAGGTAAGTCTAAGTATTTCTACAATTTAGGACATTTCTTCAAAAGAAAATTGCTTTTAAAGTTTATGGAATCTTTTCTGAGACCAGCCTGCTGTCAAGTAGAGGTAACAAAAACTGTATGTAACCCTAATTGGTGGGTGGGAAGAGAAAGCTTTCTACAAGTACGTCTCTGTATAATTACACTATTTAAATTGGGGGTATTCAGCACCTTTCAAACGCTTGGTGCTAAATGCTATCTGGAAATTGGCTTTAAATAGGTACGGTTATCGTAAGTTATTCTGTTCTAGCTTTGAAAATTAACTCAATTAGACAATGGCACTGAAAAATATCACTACAATCTAGACAGACATTCCTAATATTTTGTGTTTGATTGTCATCAAGCAAAACTCAGCTGGTGATAACAGGATGTGAACTGTCATTTCAAGTATGTCTTAGTAGCAAATGTGCAACAGCATCTACCTCTAAAGGTAAGTGACCCCACACACTCTGCTGTAGTCAGATCTGCAGCTGGCGTTGGCAGCCCAGTTCCTGTCCAAGTGCGGGAAATTGATCACTCTGGCTGTCAAAGAGAAACTGTTGCATTTTGCAGAAAAAGTTGATTCTCCCAGCATACATGCCGAGCTACAAAAACAAATATAATTAAGAGACTGAAATAGCTTTCTGCCAAATTTGGGTGTAAAAAAAAAACCAGCATTAAGGTGGAAAATAGTGATTGCTTTTTTTACTCAATTAAATCTAATTAAGCCTAGATTGGATTGTTCTTAGTTTAATAATGGCATTCTTCAAAATTACAGCAATTTACTAGGAACTTTTGACTCCATTTAACTACCTTCTTCTAGAATAGCCATAATTTCTTTTAAAAAGTAGATTTTCTTCAGATGGGAAACCTGCCTCTGATCCGGAAACTTCATGGCCCAGTGGAAGGTGTCAGTTTTGTCTTGATTTTTGGTTAATGCCATATACCATAGCTGAACAAGAAATGCTATGGTAATATGACTCGCCAAATCATCCAGACTCAGAAAAATATATCTGATTCCTCATTTTAATCCAGGTAGTTCTTTGTTGTTGGCCTGTTAGTATTGATTTAGTAACGGATAGTAAGATTTATGAAAACTGTTCCAATTCTAGAAGTAGGGCCTTCTCTTTGGCCGAGATGCTCTGGTGTTTGTTACTTGCTGCAGAACATCTAAATGGAGCTTGTTTGCTGTTCGTTACTGAATGAGACAGAATTTTAAAAAGCAGGGCACAGCATCTTTCTTGAACATCCTGTTGCTCAAGCATCTGATGTCAGCATTGATTAGAACTCAGCATCACACAGGCATTCAAGCCCTGCCACATCATGCATTCAGATCACCACCAGCAGCACAATAAAGACATTTAATGTCTCGTTCCCAGTGGGACAGTCCCAGATTTCCATTCTCAGCCTCATGTCCTGCTGCAGCACCATGGCGCAGGAGCAAGAAAGGCCCGTATTTATTGTTAGTAATTGCATCAAAGTTTTGGCAGTCTGCTCAGTGACCTGGTCCTCACTCCAGCACTGCAGAAGAACCTGTCAAACATTCTTACCTCCACCTTTGAGGGGGAAAGGAAAGAGGCAGAAGTAGTTTATTTTTTAATTCATGGCCCATAAGCACCAAGAATCCCTGGAGGGCAGTCACAGAAAGCACTTAATAGGGCTTCACAGATCACTTAATTGCATTCAAATGTAGCTAGGGAGATTATAAAGAGAAGTAGGCAACTACCAATTCATTCCCCCCAAAAAGAGACAACCCAATATTAATAAGCAGCGACTCTTCCCATTAGTGTCCAAGGCCTATGATATTTAATGGCTTAATCGGTTTACAAGGCCACTTAGTTGTCAGGACTCTCAGCCCCCTTACTGTTGCCCCTTTTTGACCCGTGAGGCTAGTCAAAATTTGGGGTCCTGGGAAGTTCCAGTTGGGATTGGAAATTGATGAGAGAGTCTTGTATTTTCTTCAATGCAATCTTGTTTATTTGCAAGGGATATACAAGGTCCTGCTTCTCTGAATGCAGGAGACACCAGAAACATAGGCATAGTTGCTTAGCTTACATGCCCAAGCTTTTTTACCCAACAAAATCTCACTCTCTCAAACTTTTTCCAGAGAGCCAAAGGCCAGGTCTACACTACAAACTTACATTGGTAGAACTACTTTGCTTAGGGGTGTGAAAAATCCACACCCTGAGTGACATAACTATACCGACTCAAACCCTGGTACAGACAGCATGACGTCAATGGGAGAACGTAGCTACCACCTCTCATGGAGGTGGACTAACTACACAGATGGGAGAAGCTCTCCCGTTGGCATAGTAGCATCTACTGCAGTGGTGCCATTGCAGCGCTGTATGTGTAGACAAGCCCTATGCTCTGTGCTCATAGGCTATTGCTTGGCTTTTAGCTTTTTTGCCTCTGACTCTCTTTCATCCCAGCTTGACTTTTTTCACACACAAGCCCACCTGGGCAAAGGACTACTCAGTCGAATCCTTTGACTTAATGGTTCTAGTTTTGGGGCAGATTAGTAGGCCTTGTTTTAGGTCTGACCTCTTAATTGTCTCACAAGGATCTGAACTGAAGAACATGTTCACACCTCAGTTTTAACAAGGTTTTAACTCAACCTATAACAAGGTTTAACCCAACTCACAACATTATTTGGCAGATAATCATATCATAGCATCATAGAATATCAGGGTTGTAAGGGACCTTAGGAGGTCATCTAGTACAAATCCCTGCTCAAAGCAGGACCAATCCCCAACTAAATCATCCTATATCACAATCTCGTCAAGGCCAGATTAATGAAAATGACCCAGGGCTGAAGTGTGTAGAGGAGGGCCCCTCAGTTTCCATAATCATCATCTAAGAGTGTCCCAAACATGAGCTGTTCAGCTGTGACATTAGGGGTGTGATTTTCAAGAGTAGCTAATTGATTTTTAGGAGCACAGAAGTCCCCACTCCGCCTAGAACTCCACTCAATTTCTACAACTGCAGGACAATAATCTACATATATGGCCCAAATTCCCTTTACATGCTGGACAGTGATAAAAAGGTGAAATCTCTATATTAGTCCAACCAGATAAAGATGCAGAATATTGAAAGCCAGGTAAAGGAGGCATCAGAAGAACAGCAGAAAGCTAAGGGTTTACCACAGTTACAACCCTGGGAATGCCAGCAGCAGCAGCAGCTCTGCTAATCACACTTCCACTTGAAAAGAGTACAGTTCCCCCTCTCTCGTGCTGTGGCACAAAACCTAACATGCAGATGTATGCCATTTCTCAGAGTAATTTTAAAAGGGCATGTCTACTCTTAAAATGCTACAGTGACAGCTGTGCTACTGGGGCGTTTTAAGTGTAGACACTCCCTAAGAATGACAGAAGGGATTTTCTTGGTGTAAGTAATCCAGCTCCCCAAGAGGTGGTAGCATGGTTAAGAGAAGAATTATTTGGGTCAACCTAGCACTGTCTACCAGGGGACTTAGACTGGCTTAACCTACACCACTCAGAGGTGTGGATTTTTCACCCCCCTGACCAACCTAGTTAGACCGACCTGATTTTCTACTGTGGACTAGAACTAGACTAAAATCAAAATCCTTCTTTCAACTGTCCAGACGTTGCTCTTTTCTTCTCTCTCCTCTCCACAATTCCAGATCAGTGCACTTTATACAGAATCAGAGCTCCTAGGCATGCTTTCTCTTCATATCTTTCCAGTAGGTGGCTGAGCTAAAGAAAATTCACCATGTCAAATATCAAGCCTCAGTCACTATAGTTAAGAACTCCAGCAACCGTTGGAAACCACAACTGTAGATGCACATCATTGAGAAGGACACCAGAGGAAGGAAATTTACTTTAAGTACCAAATGCAACGGGACACCAATTTCCAAGGCAGACTGTGAAGTGATCTTGGGAATTAAAGACTGGTAAACTTTAGGAAGGGCGTGGGGCTAGCAACTCCACCCCGTAAGGGAACCAATTGCTACTGAAACACCAACACCAGTTGGTGGCCCATACCCCGGCTGGGGGGTGACGGGCAAAGAGAGAGAGAAAGTTTAGGAAGTGCAGCCTAATGGCTAGAGAACTCAACTGGGACAGGGGAGATGTATGTTCCATGCCCATCTTGGCCACTGACTTGTGCTAGGTAACCAAGTCAGTTCCCCACTCTGTGCCTCTGTTTCCCCACCTGTGCAATGGAGATAATGATACTGGCCTCCTTTGTAAAATGCTGTGAGCTCTACTGATGAAAAGTGCTATATAAGAAGTAGGATTGTTATTATTATTTAATTACTACATTAACTAGCAATTCAGACAATTTAATAGAGTTCTAAAACACCTAAATCCATTTGGAAGGATAAAAGCACAGCTTTTTCAAAGGAAAAACATACTTCTCTAATTTACTAGAATTTTGAACATGTCAAAAGGTTGGGGATAAAGGAACCACAGTAAACAAAAGTAATTCAGCTTTCATGAAACCTTTGACAAAGTCACACACAATAAATAGTTGAGTAAAATCTGTTGAGCAGTCCTAGGATGTGACAAAGTGCTGTCATAATTTGAAACTGGATAAAAACAAAAATACAAATGAATAGTCAGTTTTCAATATATATATAAAAAGATAACACTGAGGTATTCCAAGAACCTATGCTAGGTCCTGCACTTAACAGATTTATCAGTGACCTTGACAACGAACAGAACAGTGATGTGGCAAAATTTGCAGAGAATGCAGAAATATTTAGGTTAGTCAAGGCAAGGGACTCCAGAAAGACCTGTCAAACTTAAATTAAACTGTGACAAATGCAAGGTAGCAAACATTGGAGGAATAATTTGAACACCACCCAAGCACTGCTGGGCTCTATCTTAATTGTAATCACTCAGGTAAGAGAGCTGAGTGTCACAGCTGAACAATGTGCAGTGACAGTCAAAAAGCAAAAACACAGTGTTATGATGTTTAAAGATTGGGTTAAGGAGTTGCACTGAAAATATTATAATTCCATTATATAAATCAGTGGTACACCCTCATCTAGACCATCTCCAGGCCTGGTCACCACAATCTTATGAGATATATCAGATATAGAGGGGGCTCAGAGACAGAAAAAGAAAATGAAGGAAAGGCTTCCCGTGTGAGGAGAGAATAGGATTGTTTAGTTTAAAAATGAAATAAAGCAAGAGGGAGCATGATTCGGATATACAACATAATGCATAGCATAGAAAAGATATCGTACATTCCCATTTACCCTCATTATAATACAAAAACAAGGGGAGCATACATAGAAATTGCAAGCCAACAAATGTAAAACGGATAGGACTTTTTTTGTTCAGCCTACATTTGTATTAACTCATGGAACTCATTGCCATATTGCCAATGTTAAGGTCAAGAGCCTAACAGGATTCAGAAAAGAATCATATATTTATATGGATGTTTAGAGACAGGACACTAGACCAGATGCCCTACCAGTACAATGCTAGCTTTGCTCTAGGAGTGTATGAACAGATGCAGGTACAGAGGACAAGCACTGACTGCACAAACACAGATCTTAAATGATGTGTGCCTTTACAGAGTATTGAATGCACCTTTTACAGTATTAGGCTTTAAGTAATATTTCAAAAGGGCTTACTTGACTTAGGATGCTTAAACCTATTTTCGAAAGTGACCTAGGTCCCAAAATGACCTAGTAGAATGCTGGTCTTGCAACTGAAGCCCGTTCCACATACTCCATTCCATAGGCGTGTGCATCACATTTCATTGGGGTGTGCACCCAGGGAATTTTCTTTCTTTCTTTCTTTATTTTTTAAAGTGCCGCACTCTGCATTGAAAGTGGGTTGTTGTTGTTTTTTGAAACACTAGGGTGTCCCCGGGCACACCTTGTGCGCATGCCTACACTCCATTCCCTTTTCTAGAGCTGTTTACAAACAAAGAGAGAGAAGAGGAAGTGACTGACTCCACGGAGCAGTGCTTAACTCCATACTGCAGTCCAGAGTAGTTGCATCAAGCGTAGGATGATATCAGTAGAAACTCATTAAGACGTTCATCTTATTTCAGCAGGAAATATACGTTTATCTAGCTTTGTTCTTTCTTCAGTTTACGTATCGCCAATAGTGCACCAGGCTAACAGCCACGTGCATTTGGAAGGGGGGAAGGGGGGGACAGCCCATAGTACACTTATGAATTGACTATTTTTTTAAATCATTGTTGCTGACTCAACTCTAAATCAAAGCCACACATTTCCTGACCATTCAGTTAAGCAAAAAGCACTGTGTCAATATTGCCCCTTACTGACCTGTATATAGCTTCAGTTCAAATACAGCTGTAGCGTTCATTCCGTATTTGCAAAGACAAAATTCATGCATCAAAATTCTGTTGCATGCCATTACTATCACTCTCATCACACACCCCAACTACTGGTCCCTCCCAGTGTTACCAGGGTCTCCATTTGGTGTGGTTTATTTTAATGCTAATTTTAAAATAGAAAATAAATGTGCACGTTATAGCATGGAATTAGTTGACCCTGTCTAGATGTAGGAGAACATTTTGTGCACTATTTTCAAGCTGGTATTTTTGGCTGTTTATTAGAACCCGGATCACTTGCTCCCAGACCTTTTTGCTTGATGGGGGAGTGACATGCCTGGGATAAGGCTCTCTCTGTATCATTTTGCCCCTATTTTTACAAAGCAAAGCATGAACTCAGAAACCAAACATTGTGATTGGGTGCCTGCCATGAGCAGAGCAGCAACAGGAATGCAACTCCGTTGAAATGCATGGACTAGCAGCTTTATTTTAGCTCTTCAAAAGATTCTCCAGAAGCCTTTGCAATTCCAAAAGGACATTTCTCAGGCAATCAAATAATCAGTGAACTTTGTGTAGTCTTAGGACACTACAATTACCCAAAAAGACATAGGCATCGCAGAATTTTGATTTTTTAGGGTGATGGTAAAAAATAGTGTGATTCTGAAAGTGGGTATTACAAAAACAAGGCCCAGAAAATAGACTACTGCTGTTAGTTTACTTAATTAGTTTATACACTCAAACTATGAATAAAAACAGTGCTGCAACTGTGATGGCTTTAGTTGTAAGCCTGCAACCATGACAACAGTAAAGTATTACTGAATCACCATGACAAGGAACCAGAGACAATTGCTGCTGCTACATAAAAGCCAGCTTGAGCCAATCAAAAATTGTGCACACGTGGGGGCGGAGAGGACCATTACAATTGTTATTTTACTTTATTTTTATGCAATACTAAAAATTGGGCATTAAATATTTTTGTATTGCATCGTTGTGCAGAGCTCTCACAACCATGTCATTTTTCTTTGCTCGCTATTGACCACAAGTGCACGTCGAGAACAAAATCTTGCAATGACAGAATAATTACATTATACATAAGCATTTCGAAAGAAAGAAAGAAAGAAAGAAAGAAAGAAAGAAAGAAAGAAAGAAAGAAAGAAAGAAAGAAAGAAAGAAAGAAAGAAAGAAAGAAAGAAAGAAAGAAAGAAAGAAAGAAAGAAAGAAAGAAAGAAAGAAAGAAAGAAAGAAAGACCTGAAAATGGACAGAGCAACTCCTGGTATAACTAGCACAGGATCTGCAGGAGGTTTCGTTACTATGTAATAATAATAGACAGCGATTTGTGGCCTATATAACAGCAATACTTTTCAATCCTAGTTTCAGGACATCTTCACAGAACAAGAGCTTTCACGTCAACAGATAAGAAATCTGGTGTCACTTGGATAGGGCTCTGCAATCCATAGCTGGTGTCACTTGTTAGGGCTCCGCACTCCATAGTTCATTCTTCTGATGCCATTTCTCTCCATAACATCAAACTGCCGTTACCAGCAAGTCCAAATTGGAGCCAGCTAAGGATTCCCTTAGTGGTGTAGAACTGGCATAGCCGCTATATACCCCCCGTCCTCCTAATGCTGTGAGGGTATGGCCAGAGTGCTGCTGTGCTTCAGCAATTCCCAGTTAGTATATCATGGTCCCAGCCACTACTACGAGCTCCAGGACTAGAGTGCCACAAAAGACCCCTTCCCAAGCGGCACCCAGTGTATAGTGGGCTTAGCTGAAGATTCTGCCCTAAGATTTTTACTTTGACTAAATCTAAGTACAGTAAGAGTTCATTCCAGTCCCAGTATAGCATACGCAAAAGATATAGACACTAGTATAGGATTTCAATCTCTTACAGTGCTTTCATAGTCTCATAACTGTATGGGCCTGACACCACAGTGCATTAATACAAAGAAAACAACAACATAATGGCATGGATGTGCCCAAGAATGAGATCATCAGCATCACAGTATACGGTGTACCTTAGTCAGACATGTTCTCAAGGTGCATTGCAAGTAATATTTTAAACAGAAAAGCAAGCTTGCTCTTTTTCCAGTCATAAGGGTCTCTCCATCCTGTTGGTATTTCACTCATTCTTTTATGGTGAGCTCCTCGAATGTTTATCTTCAGAAAGCAAAGGGACAGTTTACTCACAAATAATTGTTGTTGTCTCTCCACATCAGCAAGGAAACAGTCATAACAAGTCAGTTGTCGTGTGTTATATGACATGTATATTGTTACGCTGGGAGTTGGGTGAAACCTCAGAAAAGCTGGTGGGAGTAATAACTACCCTTCATTCAGGATAAATGTAAGAAGCATTTCAGCGCCTTTTGGAGTAAAATAGCTGAAATGATAGGTACCATCACCCAACACAGGGGCCACGTGCAAGACTGGAGGAGCTATGTGGGCGGAGGAGCATCTCTGCAGGTTGAATGCAAACACAGAAGGCTTGGTAGTATTTTGATGGTGGGGTGTGGGTGGGTGTCTCTGTGAGAGCAGAAGCAGCCAGAAACACTACACAAGCAGACAGAAGGCAGCAGAAAGCTACGAACAGCCAGAAACACAATTGTAAGGAGAAAAATCAGAGAGAGCTGTAACAGTTTCAGGGTAACCTGTATTTCCCACTCCATGGTCCATCAAAGGCCCCCACTTAAAGGGTTCCAACTCCCATCTGTCACTTCTCTTGGGCAGAGACCTTCATCTGACTCCCTCTTGACCAATATCAGAGGGGCAGCCATGTTAGTCTGGATTTGCAAAAGTAACAGAGAGTCTTGTAGCACCTTATAGACTAACAGATGTTTAGGATCATAAGCTTTTGTGGGCGAAGACCCACTTCATCAGATGAAGTGCGTCTTTGCCCACGAAAGCTTATGAATCTTAACCCCTCTTGACCAATGGTTTTAAGGCAACACAGTTCCCTGGATTATCCTGCAATATTCCCAGCAAGCCAGTCTGCACAAAAAGGCCAGCCCCTGTGCTTTGCTTTCTCTCTGAGGGCTATGACCAGTGCATTTGCCGGCAGTTACAAGTTACCACACAGCTCATTCCAAGCAAGCACATGTATTCTTCGGGTACAAGTATTTTAGAGAAAATATATCAAAAACAATAAAAGTACCTATACACATGCTCACAGTTTACGAGAGGTCACCATCAGTCTTATGGGGCCCCAGTGGGCCAAAACCTTTCCAACCCTTCCACAAGGAGGTCCTATCTGTTTCCTGGATCATGAGGAAAAGCCCTGAATCAGTTTAGGTCCCAGCTATTTATCCCAAAGTCCTTTTTGTTTGTTAGTCTCCAGAGAATCCACTCTGAACCAGAATATGCAAACCTCACCAGGAAATGCTACCTCTCTGGAGGTGTTATAATCGGAGTGATTTGCTAGAATCATCCCCTACTGTTTTTATTTCTTGGAGCAGCTGTGGTAACCCTCCCCCCATGGAGTGCATATAGTTCCTATTTTACAATGACACAACCCATTCATATAGTTTGTATAACATGGTCTTTCAAAGATATTGCAGGAGCTGTTTGGGCAGAGTGCTGTCTGGAAAGAGGCTTGGAATACTAAACAAGGAAACTGTCTCCAATTCCTTGCTTCCTATTGTGTTCAGGGAAAAAGGACTTTGTAAAGAAACAGGATTTTATCAGATAAATATCTGACTACCATTAATTTCTCCTCCTAACAGGAACAACCCACAAGACCATGAATATTGGCTAATCGCTGGGCTAAAAGGGGTAACACTATAGTGATCTCCAAAAAGTGACACTGTTTTAAAGAAACTATGGAAAATGAAGTCCTTGTATCTCAGATGGTCTGGTCTTGGGAAAAAAAGCAGCAAAGATATTGTATTATCTGTAATTCACTGGAGTATAAACTGACCCCCCCCCCACACACACACACACACGCACAGAATGCCTTTCCTTGCTCCCACTCTCTGACAATGTCTGTAAAGGTCTAAATTGGAGGATTATGAAGCCTGACTAATTGCCAAAGCATGTTGTATGGTTCTCTGGTGCTTAGGTATGAATAGCTAGATTATGTTTTTACTTCGTGGAAAAAGAAAGCTGTTTTTAAGAAGGCAGAATGCCCGAGTGAGTAAGTAATGAACTGAGAGCCAGGATGTTCCTTAGTTTTTTGGTGAGAATCTGACTCATGTTTTTGACCTTGGGTAGTTAACTTCCAAATGCTTTAGTTATCTTAGTTCAAAATAATAGGCTAAAAACAGAGCCTCACTAAAAAACAGATGCTGTGAACAATTTTCCTGGGTAAATGACAAATTACAGTACTATTATGAAGTGGTGTGACAGAAATCAGTTTGGATGGTCCCGTAGGACAAGCACTGCCGTTGTTCTGTATTTCCCCCATCCCTTCCCATGTTTCCAACTGCATTAGAAATCAAGCATTACTTCCTGTGAATTGTTCCTGATTGAGCTAGACAATACATAATAAATCTTTGTATGACATCTTTTTTCCAGAGTGGGTTCATCTGATCTTTAATAGTTGATTGGACAAGAGCCCTTTTAAAAAATAATACGTATTTCCAGGAATAAACTGTTTTATGAGTAGTTATTTTGATCTTAAAATTTCAGGGAACACTGTCCTTGGATTGCTAGAAAGTGGACCATTCCAATTAGTACAATAAGATATTTTTCAAAGACATCAACATCACTAGGGATGTGCAAACCTTCCAAGGTATTTTTTGGATTCACAGAGTTATTTGGAGTTCACAAATCCCTGAACCATAAAACTTAGAAACAAGTTGGACTAGTCAAAAGACTCAATTTAATTATGGATTTCTACATAAAAGTGCATTCTTGTTGGTCGTTTTAACCTTAATACATATTCTTCACAACTCAGAGATAGAGGTAGGTTTCATTTTTAGAAGGTACACACTATACATTTTCAACGTGATTTATTTTGAAAACTTTTCTGATTAGTTTTACAACTATATCAAAAAATGAATGCTTGTTTGGTTATTTCATTTACCAAAGGTAACTGAAGCAGATATTTATGAAGTCATTGGGAGGTGACCTATCTCCAGTTCAACAGGTTAATCATTAATATTTGGAGGATTTTCTTGCCAGGCTGTATTAGGAAGACAGCATCACCAGACAGACACTGAAATTGTTTTATTTAACTAAAACAACAGCGTTATGTATTCTGGATTTTTTTTCAATAGCAAATGTATAATATTTTAACAAAACAAGCATATGAATTTTTGAATTTAAACATTCAAGTTTTTAAAATCAGGCTTGTTTTTGTTAAAATTGCTTTTGACTAAAATAGTTACATGAAATATTTTTTTAAAAATTTAAATGATTATGGCAGCCAGGTCAACATGAGAAATTTAAAATATTGGCTTCTGCAGCTAACTCGGTCATCTTTACCTTCATTTTCCTGTTTGTTCATAATCTAGAAAAGAAAAACAAGCTTTCCTGCTTTTTCATGTCCCAAATGATTTCTCAGTTTAGAATGAATTAGTCCAAAGGAAGAAAATAGTCTTTCTACAACAGCAGAAGAAGCTACTGCTGTTAAAAGTGAGATTATCACTTCAACAGTCTCTGAATCTAAGAGCTAGTCTTCACTGGGGGGGGTGTTAATCGGTTGTAGATACGCAACTTCAGCTACATGAATAACGTAGCTGAAGTCGGTGTATCTACAGCCAACTTACCTGCTGTCCTCATGGCAGCAGCGGTCGGCAGCGCGCTCCCCCGTTGACTCCAGCTTGCGCCTCTTGACGAGCTGGAGTTCCGGAGTTGCCGGGGGTGTGGCTGGAGATTGATTTATTGCATCTTGATGAGATGCGATAAATCGACCGCCAAAAGATCGATCCCTCCCCGTGGTAGTGAAGACAAGCCCTGAGTGCTTAAGTGACTTCCACCAATTCACTGGTGTGACTTTCTTTAAAACATCAGCAGCAAACATAAACAGCAAACCCTTAGCTTTGAAGTTTATTATGGTTGGCAGTATGGAGGGATGATTGCTGGATGTCCATGTCATAGCCAGCTCTTCTTCTTCAGCACTTAAGATTTGACCCTGGTACTGAGTTGTCATAAGTATGAAGTGCCTTAGAATTACTGTTTTACCTGTAAAGGGTTAACCTGAAGCAGAAGAGGGAATGACGTTTCGGGGATGCAAATTCCTCGAGACAAAGGAGTTAGCTTCACTTTTTCCCGGGCACTCTGCCTGTCTCCATCTCCTCCCCGGCTCTGGGGTAATGAATCATCTTTCTACTCATCCCTTGATAAGTTTCTAAGTCAGCCTGAAATTGTTAATTGCATAAGCTTGTAATCGATCTATGGTGTCTTTAACCTCATCAGGGGGAGAAATCCCAAGGGAGGGGTAAGACTAGGAACTGAGTATCTGTGAAGTCTGTGTAAGCTGTATGCTTTTCTCTATTAAACCTTTTTTTGTTATAAGAATAGTCTGTTAATTCTATTGGAGGGATCCTAGCTTGGATCGGAGTCTGTGTTCTCAATCTCTCCCAGGTAGCAAGGGGGAGGGGGTGTTACTATCAGGGGTTTTAAAGTGCCCCACCCCATAGTTTTGGGGTAATCACGTTAATGGTGGCAGCGGGTTCCAAGTCCCAACTGAAAAAGTTTGGGTTTGGGGGGAAAAGATTTAACCTAGGCTGGGAAAGTAGCTTGGAGTTAATTGGTCTTTCACATAAGAGATTCCCACATCTTTACCCTAAAGTTTAGAGTGGGGAAGGAAATCTCTTACATGAGTATTGAGAATGTTTCCAAGAAACTGAGCTGGAGATAGTGTGCAGACTGGCTTGGTGGGAATCTTGCAGGATAATCCAGGGAGCTGTGTTGCCTTAAAACCATTGGTCAAGAGGATCATAAGCTTTTATTTTCCTAGTTTTGAGTAAATATTTTCTTACATCAATGGGATTTAATCATGTGCTTAAATGGGTTGCTGAATCATAGCCTTGCAGCAGGAAGCAAGGCTGTGTTTATTAAGATTTTAAAACAATTTATCCTTTTAACTGTCACAAAAATAAGTTTGCTCTCAAATTCATGTGGTGGGTCTTCCCTGTACAGGCCTCCTGTGCTTCTCTGGAATTACAATGCTCTCACTCGCTGTTTCAACAATGCAAAGAACCACATACAATAATACCAAAGAGACAGGCAAGAGACTCTTAAATAACAATGCATCCTTCCATTTGAGAGCTCCCTATGAAACATATCAGCAAACATATCTTTGCTCCTCAATCAAGTACAGCTGCAATATTCTTAAACCACCTCAAGTACCAATGAGCACTATAAACCGAGGCTAAAAGAGAGCGGGTGCTCCTGAGAAGCAGTGGATCAGGCATCAGCAACAGGCCATTTGGCCTTTTTATATATCAAACAGCCCCCTACACCCCACTATTATCCACAGCAATGGAGCCATTAGGGCTTGATTTTCATAAGCGCACAAGCAATTAGACAGCACATTTGAGCTTCCTATACCAGCTTGCACGTCCACACAATTTGTGTTTGCAAATAAGACATGCAGTTATGAAAGCCAAACCCTTAACGTTTTTGGTCCTATCATGAGTTGCCGAATCAGCTGGGGGCAGAGACTTGCTCAGTGGCACACAGCGAGTCAAAAGGTATAGTTGGAACTAGAGCCCATTGCACTTCCAGCCCAATGCTCTAACCACTACTCCATACTGCTCCCATGATTTGCGTAAACAGGAGGATACTCATTTCATTCTCACTTCTGTGTAATCTGGATGCAAACACTCTTTGACTGACTTCACCCAGGCGGGACTAAGCTGTGCCTTTTAGTGCTGAGTTTGCATTTAGTGCCTCTGACTGTTTCTTTTTCATGCATCTGCTTGTTATGTTAAATCCTGTAATGTTTATACTCAGGTACATACACTTTGCTTGTATTTGTGTGACTCAATGAGCATTACTCAGGAGAAATGTATGGAAAAGCACGTCCATCCCACTATTCGGCTACAAACAGGAAGAGACATCGAGCTCTGGGAAATTAACACAAGTACTGGTGTCAGCAAAACAAAACAAAACAAACCCCACACATTCCATTTGGACCTCACCAGAAAAGCCTGGGAATGGGTTGCTACATCAAACACCTTTCTGTTAATACACCTCATGAAACTGGTGGAATGTGACAGGGCTGTTCAAAGGGCCTGGCTTCTGAGTCCAGTTACTGAAGCAGAGCATTTTAACTGCTGCAGTGGGGACCTTAGCAGCCCAGGAGCTGAGAAGACAAAGTTTACTGGACTCCACTCTGGGCAACAGGAAATGTTCCAGATGAAACTCTCAACCAAGTATGTCCCTTTCACATCTATCCTATGGGAGAACATTCAGATGGGTCTGCACAGGACTGAGAAACCTAGGACACTGGGTCCTATAGAAAGGGATCACACAGAAAAAAAAGCCAAAACACCAATTCTTCCTTCTTAGTGATTCCCAGGCAATGAATCAGATGGCATGAACTCAGCTATTCGTCTTCATTTGGCACTTTTTATAACATTTCATTTCATACTGTAATAAAAACAGTATGTTTGTGAGCAGCACTGAAAAGCTATAGGACTATTAATGACCTATCTCTAGGAATGCTCCTACTCTCCCAGCTAGGCTGTAGTGACCCAGGGGCTCCCCCCAGCTTGTTACAGGGAAGCCCTGCTTAGCTCAATGGGACCAGGAAAGTGTGCCTAAAGAGGGTAGTGAGGGATGAAAGAGGGTCCTACTTCAGGGAACGTGCTGCAGTAGAAGCACAGGAGAAAGGATAACAAGGTCTGTCCTACTGTGGGGAAGCCCAGTCCTGGTGGTGAACCAATGAGGGAGAAGGCCTATTAAAACTGTAAGACAGTAAACATACTCAGCCAGGCTGCTGTGCAGTGATTTGTTGCCACGCTCACAGGAAAGCTGAGTCACCGCTGGAAGAGTATGTCAGTGATGTGACATCCACTCATCCTTGGTGTGGAGGGTGCTGGTTACTCCCACAGCTCCTTGACAGAACCGCAGTGCAGGGAATTTCTTATTCACTGTGCTTGACAAAAGCGAACAGAAAGAAGCAAGGGGCCAAAATCAGAAGTGAGGTATAGAATGTATAAGTTAGACCCCCCTTTACTATCCAGTAAGACACTCACAGACTTATTTACACCTGCCACCCATGTGTAAGGGAATCAAAGCTTGTATACCTTACATGCAGAAAAGCCAGAAGCAAATAAAATATATGCCTTTCAGAACAGTGGTTCTGAGCCAGAGGTAAGCATACCCCTGAGGGTGCACAGAGGTCCTCCAGGGAGTACAGGAATTCCTCTAGATATTTGCCTAGTTTTACAACAAGCCACATAAAAAGCACTAGCTAAGTCAGTACAAACTAACATTTATGACAGTGACTTTTTAAAAACTCTGTATCAGGTGTAGGCAACCTATGGCACGGGTGACAATGGCGGCACATGAGCTGATTTTCAGTGGCACTCACACTGCCTGGGTCCTGGCCACCAGTCTGGGGGGCTCTGCATTTTAATTTAATTTTAAATGAAGCTTCTTAAACATTTTTAAAACCTTATTTACTTTACATACAACAATAGTTTATTTATATATTAAAGACTTATAGAAAGAGACCTTCTAAAACCATTAATGTATTACTGGCACGTGAAACCTTAAATTAGCGTGAATAAATGAAGACTTAGCACACTTGTGAAAGGTTGCCGACCCCTGCTCTATATACTATACACTGAAATATAAGTACAATATTTATATTTCAACTGATTTATTTTATTATATGGTAAAAATGAGAAAGTAACAATTTTTCAGTAATAGTGATATTTTTGTATTTTGATGTTTGATTTTTATAAACAAGTAGTTAAGTGAAACTTGGGGTACACAAGTCAAATCAGACTCCTGCAAGGGGTACAGCCATCTGGAAAGGTTGAAAACCACTAATGTAGAGGGAGCCCCCACCCTCTCACAGCTCCTTGATGTGCGTTAGACCAGTTTCCATTCCTTTACACCTGGGTAGAATGGGTGGCACAATAGCTAAGTGTTAGGAGCACACAGTCCCTCATGTAGCTATTTTTCAATTCCAGCTTAGTCTACAAAGTGGTTATTTGTGACCCTGCTTCTGTGTAGACTTTTACTGCATGCACACCATGGCATTAGTCTGCCATGATTTATTGAGTCAGGGTATTCAGTGCAGGCTGATTAAAATGTCTGCCTTATGATTTTTGTATTCCTAAACTATCCCTATTCCATATACACATGTGCAGGAAGCAAAAGAATCTAACTTATTATAGCTTTGAGTGTAGGGAAGTAGTGACTTGGGGAACAATGGCATCTACGTAAGATGTTATTGTTTACAATAGAGGTTTGAAGAGACAGATATGGCAGGCAAACAGTGCTTCACAAAACATTGTCACGTTCCAGCCTTGGGGGGAGGAAACAATGAGAGTACAAGGTTTGTGGAGAAACAGGACTTCCTACTGTCATATCATAAGGTACAGCTACACTGCACACACCTGTTGGTAACAGATAGCATACCTACACTGCACGCCTCCACAGCATGAATATAAATTGCAGTGTAGATGAGGAGGCACTGCTCAAGTGAGTAAAGACACACCTGAACCCTGGGGTATGTACCAGAGTATAGACGAGAGGTGGGCAAAAGTTTTGGGTACCAAGGACCACATCTGGGTATGGAAATTGTATGGTGGGCCATGAATGCTCACGAAATTGGGGATTGGGGTGTGGGAGGAGGAGAGGGCTCCAGCTGGGGGTTCAGGCTCTGGGATGGGGCTGGGAATGAGGGGTTGGGGGTACAGTGGGTGCTCTGAGCTGGGACCGAGGGGTTTGGAGGGCAAGAGGTGGATCAGGGCTAGGGCAGGAGGTTGGGCGCAGGAGGTAGCGCTTACCTCAAGCAGCTCCCAGAAATAGTGGCATGTCCCCATTCCGGCTCCTACATGAAGGTGCGGCCACTTCACCTACATGAAGGTGCGGCACTGCCCTGTCCACAGATGCCGCCCCTGCAGCTCCCACTGGCTGTGGTTCCTAGCCAATGGGAGTTGCGGGGGCAGTGCTTGGGGTGGGGGCAGCATGTGAAGCCCCCTGCCTGCCCCTACACATAGCAGCCGGAAAGGGGACATGCTGCTTTGGGGAACCATGCAGAGCGGGGCAAGACCTCGACCCCACTCCCCGGCTGGAGAGCCAGAGCAGGGCAAGCCCCGGACCCCACTTCCCCGCAGGAGCTTGAGGGTCAGATTAAAATGTCTGGAGGGCCAGATGTGGCCCCGGGCTGTAGTTTGTCCACCCCAGTATACACCCTACACAACTCTCTACAGTCGAAACTGTGCCTCTCCAATCTACACAGGCTCTGGCAGACTCCCCAATGGCAAAGCCTTTCACTGACATGTAGCGCCACACCACAGAATGGATGCAGCCTGTTTTTATTGAGGCAGGGAGCTACACATAACCTACACACTGCTGCAAGTGGTGTGCAGTGTAGATGTAGCCATAGAAGCAGAGGTGAAAGGTCCCCGGGTCTCTAGTTAGATCCTGGATAGAAGGAAAGCCACTGAATCTTTGGCTGCACAACAGCTGGAGACTGGAAGAGTTTGAGACACAGGGACAGTGGCCACCCTTTCCCCCTTCACCAGTGACAGCACTAAACAAATGTACCCATTCCTAAGCACTCAAATGGTTACCTGCAGTGAATGATCACTCACGGGATTACTGCTGCAAACTCATTTCTCCATCATCTCAATCCAGGGGACAGTCAAAGGCTGTCTTCAGTGAATCAAGAAAAATCACCCACCGTGTAATTTTAACTTGTCCCCTCTTGAAGACACTTTTAAAGTGTCTTCAAAGAATTGCTCCAATTACTGACTCTCCCACAGAATATTTTTAGACTTAAAAGTGGAAGAGACTTGACAACACTATTTAACTCTGGCAAGAAAATATGGCTAGTCTGTAAAAGCAAATACCAAGTAACAAGCTTACTATCCAGTGAAGTTCTCTGTAGGTTTCCTGGATTTAAGCAGATTTTTTAAAAAATATTACTCTTAATTAATTTCTTTATGACTGGTAGAAAATTAAATGGAACTGGAACTTTTTGTCATTCTACTAACATTTGAATATATATCCCTAGTTTTCATTTTTGAAAGCTACTTAAATTATGATTGTAGGAAAGAAGAACTTGAAGTTAGGTAGATACATCTCTGACAAGATGTACCAAGCATTTGCTGCCCCCTGCAGGAGGCACCACCACTTTGGTGCACCCCACCCAAAGGTGTTCTTTTGGGGGGAAAAGAGCAGCAAGTTTAGACATTCAAGAGGTGCCTAGGGAGGCCAACCAGGATCAGCTGCAGGCAGAACAAGGAGAATTAGTCCTCCAGCAGCACTGGGAGTGGACAGAAGCTAAACAAGGTTGATTATCTTGATTATCACTACAAAGGTGTTTTTTTTTCCTGCTACTGATAATAGCTCATCTTAATTAAAGAGCCTCTTAAAATTGGTATGGCAACTTCCACCTTTTCATGCTCTCTGTGGGTATCTAGATAGATCTCTTCCTACTGTCTGTTCCATTCTATGCATCCGATGAAGTGGGCTGTAGCCTATGAAAGCTTATGCTTAAATAAATTTGTTAGTTTCTAAGGTGCCACAAATACTCCTGTTCTTTTTGCGAATACAGACTAACACGCCTGCTACTCTGAAACCAGAAGCTAAACAGGGACCAACAGACATAGTAAAAAAGGCTTGTTGTTTCCTCCAACAGGGCAGTTCTGGGTGAAGCTGGGATAGGGGAGGAAGGATGTCCCTGTCTTAAAACCTAAAAGACTGGCCTGGGTAGAGGCCTAATCCAGGCTGCACCTTTTGAATGAGTCAGCAAAAGAGTGTTTTTGCTTACAGCATGGAACACCTAAAGCCTGGGTGGCTTTTGAGCATCAATTTGACTGCTGTAAAATTACAAGGAGTTTGTTTGCGAAATACTCTGCCTTGTGTTTATCTTAACCAAGTGGTCTCCCATCCCTTCTCCTCTGCAAGTCGCTCAGAGGAGCTCAGTTCTTAACTTCATAGCAGAAGGGAACCTTTTTTTAAAAAAACAAAATCTACCCTCCTCCCCCAAAAAATATTTTGCCTTTAATTTTGCATAAGATTTTTGCATTTCCAACTATAAATAAAAATACTTAGAAAGAAATTACAAAATTGCATAGTGTAGATCAGAATTTCTTAGACAAGATGTCATTTCACATCTTCCTCTTCCAATGAGTCAGTGACAAAAATCAAATACAGAATTCAGGTCTCCAGATTCCTGTACTAACTATTCCACATTCCTAAGAATGCCTCTAAAATCTCTAGAGTACAGAGACTGAGACTTCAGCATCTGACTGTGTCCCTATTAACTGCATAAAGGATTACAGGAAAAATCATTAAACACAAAACCTTGTCCTTAGTTGGAGGAGGAGGGAAAAATCAAGAGAAACTGATTTTATTTCAGACAATATCCAGTTGCCACTGATAGTCAGGATGAAAAAGAGAGTAAACAGTGAAAAGGGATATTAGACAGTTTCTTAATGAAGCTGTCAGCCCTGCAAAATAAAGGAAATCTCAATAGCAAGCTAAATGATTTTTTACAACATATTTGTTCAGCTCAACATATATTGATCTTCATTAACATCTTAACTTCCTGTCTGGTTACTCTATTGCAGAGTGGTCTTTTCCACATTTCCCATCTGTTTGGTTGGTTGGCAACCTGAATTATGCCAGTAGTCTGTTACAGCCCTTCTGAACTGCAGTAAGGCCTGGTCTGCACTTAAAATTTAGGTGGATAGAGCTATATCATTGGGGGTGTGAAAATCCACACCTGTCAGTGGCATAGCTATGCCGACCTAACCCCCAGTGTAGACACTAGTTGTTTGATGGCAAAATGCTTCAGTTGACCTAGTTATTGTTGCTCAGAGAGGCACCTTTGCATCCCTTCAGCATGTGTTCTACCTAGTTCAACTGTGGCTGTCCCATTAGTGTAAGCCAGGGGTCTTAAACATGCAGCCCATGGGGTTATTTCCTGCAGCTTGCCAAGCTCCCGAAACGGCTGTTTGGAGGTGCTTAGCATTTTCCAAGAGGGAGAGGGAAGGAGTGGTGAGCCGCACGCTTAGGGGAAGAGTCAGGGCAGAGGCGGGGATTTGGGGACGGGGTTTGAATGGGGGAAGGGAAGAGGTGAGAAGGGGCAGGGCCTCATGGAAGGGAGGCGGGGCCTGGTGCAGCAGGGGTCGGGTGGAGCCAGTGATGTGGCCTCGGGCCAATACACTAGTCCTCATGTGGCCCTCCTGGTCATTCGAGTTTGAAATCCCTGGTGTAGGCTGTGTCTATGCTACATGGTTATGATGGTATAGCTAGCTATATGGTGCCATAGCTATGCTGACATAGTCCCCGTAGTGTAGACCTGGGGTTAAATTAATTGATGTGTTGCAGTTGGGTACATTATAAATGAACAGCAAATTTTCCACAGTATGTATGGCCAACATGTGAGACAAACAGGCCTCCTGGGAATACATATAAGATAAAGTAAACTGCAACACTTACTAAAGTTTACCAAAAACAACAAGTCTGGTGGCACCTTAAAGACTAACAGATTGATTTGGGCATAAGCTTCCATGGGTAAAAAAACACTTCTTCAGATGCATGGAGTGAAAACTACAGATACAGGCATAAATATATTCACACACAATAACAGAACACCACGGGCCATCACATACAGCCCCCAGCTAAAACCTCTCCAGCACATCATCAACGATCTATAACCTATCCTGGAAAACGATCCCTCATCTCACAGACCTTGGGAGGCAGGCCAGTCCTCACTTACAGACAGTCCCCCAACCTGAAGCAAATACTCACCAGCAACTACACACCATATCACAGGATGTGATCTAAATGCTTAAAATACTCAGGCCTCCAGACTCCTAGTCTGGAAATCATTCTAGGGGAAAAGGTCTACACTCAGCACTGGTTCTAGAAATGAATAGCCACTGCACCTCAGTTACTTTAAAACTTTACAACTGGCACTCTGAAAAAAACCAAGAAGGACCAGTTAATTAATAAAATGAAACCTAATTGTTATCAAACCAGGTCTCTAATGCTGTACATGCCAGCTCTGTTGGGACTATCACGATTAAATCCTAGGTTTATTTACCAACAGCATCTGAAGCAGTTTTGGAGTATCTCCAAATCCCTTCAAGCATCAAGTTCTCTGATTTCAAGTAAATCAATAAATCTTCACATCAACCTTTTCCTGTTAATCAGGGCTAGCACTTCTTTAATTTCTTTGTAGTAAGAGAAAGAACAAGATCTGGGCTTAGAACCTGATCTCCTTGAACAGAAGACACTTTTACATGAAGAGGTTGACACAAGGAAGTAAATCAAGAACTAGGCCAGAGGTAACTGCTCAGCTAGAAATCCCCAAAAAAATTTTACATCTGAACTAATCAGGAGTCTAGTGTGGAAAGTCATTTTAGTTGCCTCAGATCCATTCAGGAGCAATGCCACAAGACCCACAACTGCCAAGGACCTTATATCAGTGCTCAGACAGAGCCCAGTGTAGGGAGATGCATGCTGTCCTGACTTCACAGCTGCCCCAGAGTAGGGGCTAAAAATAATATTTAAAAAAAATCTAAGACAGACAAAGTAAAATATCGAATAGAAATACTGGCAAACAAACCTCTTTGCCTTTTCATGATCTCCCCAATCACATAGCCAGATACATATCCACAGATAACAATGAAAACATTTTTGTTTGTACACAGTTCCCTCCTGTGCAGAGAGACTGCCACCCACCCACCTCACTGGATGGGAAAGTTGATGGGGCCAACTGCGATTGGGACAGCCGCATTTGAACTGGGTAGAACACATGCTGAGGGGATGCAAAGGTGCCCCTTCCCTTCAATTTTCTAGCCACCTACTGGCTATCTTGGGGAAGGAGGGAGCTGATTGGTCCCTCACCTTCCCCTTTCACTAATTTAAACCATAGCCCAGGCCATGTGTAGCTTCTTTTTGCTCTGTATATTCCAGCAACCCCACCCTGCAGTGGTAGTCTCAGAGCTGTTATTTGCAGTTGCTGGAGGTCTGACTGATCACTTGTTTTGGGGTTGGAAAGGATTTTTTCTTCCCATTCCCAAACTGGCAGAGGCCTAGGGAGTGCTTCACCTTCTTCAGAGCATCCTGGAGGCACAGTTAAGTTAAACAGGAATAGGATTTAATAATGAGCGATAGCACTTTGTAAGAATGTTAATTCATCGCAACTCACAGCTGGTTTCCGGAGGTAACAAAGTCCTGTGGCACCTTAAAGACTAACTATAAAGTTTTGAAGCATAAGCTTTCTGGTTTCCAGTGCAGCTAAAAGGAACAGTTCTTGGGATTTGTCTGATGGCCCTTGTGCCCAAGGGACAGGGAAAGACTTTGTAGCCTTTGCAGACCAACATCCCCACTTTAGTATCCATTTCTCCCTCACAGGGGTAGGGTGGGTGGTAGGACTCAGAAAAGCGAGCTGAGTCCTAGCAGTAGGCTGAGGAGAGGCTACACCAAATTAAGGGTTCTATGATAGGAACCTTGTAACCCCTGCATTTGAGCCACTTACCTGACTGGTGAGAGTATGGGTGACAAGGTGGCAGACCTCTCCCTTGTGTTAAATTTAATAAAGTTGTGGCATGCCACTTAAAGCCCATCCCTGTGTTTGTCCTCATTTGTCACTGTGTTTACGTCCATTACTACACAATCCATCTCCAGTCAGGGAAGACACTGGCACCTAGCATCATCTTCTACAAATATATCAATAAGTCTAGGACTGAAGAGAGAAGAAAAGAAGTCAAACTGAGGATGCAAGAAATCTTACAAGTTACTATTTGGGACCCTGCATTGAACTATTTAGTTTGTAACCCCTCCCTCAAAGCTAATCATTTGAATAAGTAGTATCCAACCTCAGGTGGTAGTCAGCTGCCAATGACCCTGGGACTGAGCAAATTTTTGCCATATTTCTTAGTGTACAAATAGCTTCTGTGCCCTGCTGGACAAGACCAGAATCTCTGCTTATTTTGAAAGGAAAATGTCACACTGGACTCAAAAAGTTTCAAAGCGGAGGCATCTGATTAAAGATTTCCATGGGCCATGTGAGGGTTGAAGAAAGCAAATAATGATAAATGTTGATGCAGATATGTAAAGATCAAAGTATAAGATCTCCATTAAGAAAAATGATAGATAGTTATAGTTATTGTTTAATGTTAATGTGTACTTTAAAAAGGTTATGAAAATGTTTTAAATCAATCATGTAACAATCGGTTTTTGCACAATTATACAGTCACTACCTCATCAACGTAATATGCTGCTATTGCATGTTCTGTGCACAAGCAATGCAACAATTCTGCAAAAAGGGCGCGAAATTCTGTCCAATCACGCTGTTCCTACCACGTGCCTGCCCCACGTGCGTAGTCTAAATCTGCCTAGCAATATGGGATAGCCAATCATGTAACACATAAAGAAACTGCGTAGTTAACCAAGACTATAAAACTGTAAGTTGGGTGTGGTTGGTGTGGCAGTTTCTTCACGCTTTTGGGCGGCTGTCACCTCGGCCGAATAAACACGTTTTGTTTTAAGTCTCATTGGTCTCCTTGAACTTATTACTGGTCTCCCTCAATAGCCTAGCGAACATCCCGCTACATCTTCTGGGGGCTCGTCCGGGATGTCGAGGGACGATCAGGAGCAGGTTCAGGGATAAGTCCATTGGGGACTTGCAGGGGTGAGTCTGCTTCGGGGGCCGGCTCAGAAGCGGTGCATCGAGAGGGGCCCCGTTTTTGACCGGTGGCCGCTCGTGGGCCGGTTCACCGTTCAGATTGCCTTTTTGCGCCAACGGAGAGGCTTTGAAAACAACCGTGGGGAGAGGGAGGGAAACTCCAGCCAGTCTCCGGAGAGGCAAGTATAAGAGGGTCTCTGGGAGGGATTTTCTCGTTGGAGTGACTGATTGTGTGTGTGACTGAGTGAATGGCCATTACGGTTCCTGTTGTCAGCCGTTGGAACGTCCGGTGACACAGGCTAGTGGCGATTGAGAGTAAACCTCAACCCTCCCACCAACCGACTCCCCCATCCTCTATAGTCGGTTGGGAACCCGTCTTCCCTATTGTGTCTGTTTTATCTGTTCTATCTGGGTGGAGAGGTAAATAAGAAAAGTAAAGACAGCTGTAAAGTCAGGCTAGTGAGGGTGCCCCAAGACCTAGTTTGCAAAATGGGAGGAAGCGGATCCAAGGAAGACCGCAAAACACCTCTAACTTGCATGTTAGAGCATTTTGGAGAATTCAAAAAGCGCATTCCCACCGGCAGCCGCAAGGCCGGATTGTTAAAGAAATTTTGTGAAAAAGACTGGCCAGCATTTCCAATTCAGCCCACGTGGCCAGCCATAGGGACTTTGGACATGGATATTATTAGAGATGTCCTCAATTTCACAGGACACCAACACCCCGATCAGTACCCTTATATATCTGCATGGTTTGATATAGTGGAGGAGAATCCATCTTGGTTACAAAGATATACCAAATGCCTAGTCCTTCGCACACGTACACAGAGGAGACTCAGGGGAACCCCGGAGGAATCGAAACCTATCTATCCGAGCCCCCCAGACGATGAGCCACTAGCCCCACCCCCTTACATGCCGCTACCCGTAGTCCCGGCCGCCCCGCTCGAGCCTATGCCTATACCGCAAGCACCAACAGTCCCGCCGCCAAGCGTAGCAGGCATGTCCGTCTCAAATTCACCAACTGACTCCGGTCGGTTAGGTTTACAGCAACTTGAAGAAAGTGTGGCAAAACTTCAACAACTCCTAACCCCTGGGAGAAAACCCGAGGATCATGATTCTAATCGGGATGAGAAAAGAAACATTACAAAGGAGCATTCCTATGCCCTCCGGAGTAGGGACCGCGATACCTCTCCGGTGCGACAGTTCCCTCTCCGGGTAGTTAACCAATTAATTCCTCCTCCCCCAGACAACCCCACAGGACAGTACCGGGTCCAGGGAGTGTATCAGCATGTTCCCTTCACTAGTAGTGATCTCCTTAATTGGAAAGCTTCAAAGGCACCGTGGACGAATGATCCCACAGCTATTGCCACCTTAGTAGAGGGAATTATTGGAACTCACTATCCTTCTTGGATGGACATCAGCCAACTTCTTCAAATGTTGCTTAGCCCAGAAGAACGAACCTTAGTTCTAAGCCAAGGGAGGGAAGAAGCCCGTATAGAATATGGAACAAGAGACCCTAATGGCCTCCTAGATTTTATGGACAATACATTTCCCACTATTAGAGATCCAAGATGGGACCCTAACACACCAGACAGTAAAATTGCCCTTGACTTATACCATCGGTTACTTGTTAGGGCTCTCAAAAGGGGACCACCTAGAGTTGTAAACCTCCGGAAAATTCATGATTTGCTCCAAGATAAAGAAGAAACACCTGGCGCATTTCTAGAGAGATTGAGAGAAGGATATCGTAAATGGTCTCCATATGATATGGACAATGAATCAGAAGACAGTCCAGGGTCCCAAGCCTTGAAAAACAGTTTTATCAGTCAATGTGCACCAGACATCAGGCGTAAGCTTCAGAAGGATCAGGGATTAGTCCACATGAATATGGGGCGCATTCTTGAAGTAGCTGCTCGAGTATATGCTGCCCGAGAAGGTGAAGAGGAAAGGAAAGCGGAAGAGAAGGTGAAAAAGAGAGCCCAGTTGGTTGCTGCAGTCTTCCAGGACAATTACAATGGAAAAGGAAGAGGAAATGCCCAGCGTGGTGGAGGAAGAGGGCGAGGCAGAGGTCGACTAGGATTCACCCAGTGCGCCTATTGCTTCCAGGTTGGTCACTGGAAAAATGAGTGTCCCAACAAAGAAAGTGAGAATACTTCAGAAAGTGAGAAAGGAAGAGGAGGGCCACACAATAGGGGAAATAGAAAGGAGTATGGGGCACCTGTCTGGTCCAAAGCAGCAACTGCTCAAACACTTGAGGGAGATACCTTTGGTATGGCAGTAATAGAGGATTGGGCAGGGAATCAAGATTAGGCCAGACCGGTTCCTCGGACCCCGACAGAAGTGTTTACAACTGGCCCCGGGGAACCGATGGTCTGTATGAATGTGGGAGGCCAGTTCATAGACTTTCTAATTGATACAGGAGCTACCAGGTCTGTGGTTAACACTAAAGTAGCCCCTGAGAGCCAACTACAAACCACTGTCGTTGGAGCAACAGGACAAATGAAACCTTGTCCCTATTTACAAGAAAGAGCATGTAAATTAGGAAGCCACGTTGTTACCCATAAACTTCTCTATATACCTGAATGTCCCATTCCTCTCCTTGGGAGAGATATGCTGTCAAAACTCAGAGCCACTCTCACCTTTGATAGTGATGGAAACATGAAAATGCAATTAGGAGAAAAGCCATCCCCAACTCAAAGCCTTATGTTAGCACTCCCTGTAGAAGAAGAATGGCGACTTTACACCTCTATGGAAAATAGACAAGATTGGCAAGCTTTCAATATTCCAGGTGTATGGGCAGAAGATAATCCACCTGGACTGGCAGTTGACATCCCTCCCATAATCATTGATCTAAAACCCATGGCAACTCCTGTCTCCATTCCCCAATATCCTCTACCTCGAAAAGCAGTAATCGGCATACATGAACATTTACAAAAATTATCAGACACTGGTATTATCGTCAAATGCCAGTCAGCCTGGAATACTCCTTTGCTACCTGTGGAGAAGCCTGATAAAAGTTTCCGACCTGTACATGACTTACGGGCCGTGAATAAAAGAGTGATTCCATTACACCCAGTCGTACCAAATCCTTACACTCTTCTCAGTTTGGTACCAGCTAATGCCAAATGGTTCTCAGTGCTAGATCTCAAAGATGCCTTCTTCTGTCTCCGGATCGCACCCATCAGCCAGCCTATTTTCGCTTTTCAATGGGAACATCCTGACACTGGCCAAAAGACTCATATGACATGGGCACGTCTCCCACAGGGATTCTGTAACTCACCCTCCTTATTCGGACAAGCCCTAGCTCAAGACTTGGTGCCTCTCACACAAGGAGGTAACCGCTGGAACATCCTTCAATATGCTGACGACCTTCTAGTGGCTGCTCGTACCTACACTGAATGCACAGAGGCTACTGCTAATCTCTTAAAACATCTTTATCTCAAAGGTTACAAGGTTTCTAAGAAAAAGGCTCAGCTAGTACAACAGGAAGTAAAATATCTGGGATTTAAGCTCACAAAAGGAATCCGCATGCTGGACATTGAGAGAAAAGAGGCAGTCTGTGCCATTCCTACCCCTACAAACAGACGCCAAGTGCGCGAGTTTTTAGGAGCTGCTGGTTTCTGCCGTCTCTGGATTCCTAACTATGCTACAATAGCTAAACCCCTTCATGAGGCCACAAAAGGCGGGGCTGCAGATCCCTTTATCTGGACAGAAACACAACAAAAGGGGTTTGAAGATATCAAGTCTGCCTTGATGACAGCCCCTGCGTTAGGCCTCCCTGATTTGGAAAAACCTTTCACACTGTATGTAGGAGAAAGGAAAGGTATTGCAGTTGGTGTCTTAACCCAGACCATCGGTAGCTGGCCGCGACCAGTAGCATACTTCTCTAAGCAACTAGACACTGTCATACAAGGATGGCCGCCCTGCCTACGTGCCGTAGCTGCAGCTGCCCTTCTTGCTGAAGAGGCAAGTAAACTCACCCTAGGACAACCAATCTCCTTAAAGTGCCCACATGCTGTGGTCACCCTAATGGAACATAGGGGCCATCATTGGATGACAAACACTAAACTCCTCAAGTATGAAAGTATATTAGTAGACAATCCTTCTGTTACCATTTCTGTCTGTTCCACCCTTAATCCTGCAACTATACTGCCAGTAGAAGAAGATCCCACAGAAAAACATGATTGTCTTCAAGTCATGGAAGAAGTCTATTCTAGCCGACCTGACTTACTGGATACACCTTTAGCCACACCTGACTCTGTCCTTTTCACCGATGGTAGTAGTTTTATTGATCAGGGTCAACGTTTGGCAGGGTATGCCATAGTCAATGATCAAGGCACTATCTGTGAAGCAAAGGCACTTCCCCCTGGCACCTCCGCCCAGAAGGCTGAACTAGTCGCCCTCCGTCGAGCACTTGAACTAGCAACAGGGCAAAAGGTCAATGTTTACACTGACTCAAAATATGCCTTCCTAACACTCCATGCCCATGGTGCCATATATAGGGAAAGAGGACTTCTGACTTCAAACGGACAAAAAATAAAGCATGCAGACGAAATCCTAGCCCTTCTTGATGCTGTTTGGATGCCCAAACAAGTTGCTGTAATGCACTGCAAAGGACACCAACATGGTGAGGATCCTGTCGCAAAAGGGAACCGACAGGCAGATGAAGAAGCAAGGAATGCAGCGCGTCAGCAATCTCCAGCTATTCATATCCAGCACCTCAACGTGGCTGAAATGATTCCTGCTGAAGTACACTACACTGCACAAGAACAACTTTGGGCTGAACAGGAAAAAGGAGTAAAGCGGTCAGGTTTATATGTCTTGCCAAATAATAAAATTTTTCTGCCCGCGGTGGTAGCTTGGGAATTGATCCAGGAATTACATCAACAGACCCATTTAGGTAGCACTAATCTGACTGAACTCCTAGACCGTGAACTGTACATAAATGGCCTACATTCACTCACCAGACGTGCTGCCCTACGTTGTCAAACCTGTGCAAAACATAATCCTCGTGTAGGACCTCTTCGACCACCTGGAGTCCAGCATATAGGATATAGTCCGATGGAGTCACTAGTTGTGGACTTCACTGAAATGCCAAAGTCTGGGAAATTCAAGTACTTGCTTGTAGCAGTTTGTACATATTCCGGCTGGGTTGAGGCATGGCCTACCACTAATGAAAAGGCTGAGCAGGTTACTAAGGCCCTGCTCCGAGATGTAATCCCCCGATTTGGACTTCCATTACACATTGGAAGTGACAATGGTCCCGCTTTCGTTCATAGAGTCATCCGCTCTTTGTCAGTACTCCTAGGCATCACCTGGAAACTCCATTGTGCATACCATCCACAATCGTCAGGAAAGGTTGAAAGGATGAATAGGACTTTAAAAGATGCCCTAGGTAAAATTTGCCAGGAGACTGACCTATCATGGACTGTAGCCTTGCCCATGGTACTGCTTAGAGTTCGATGCACTCCCACACGATCCTTAAAGCTCTCACCCTATGAGCTAGTATTTGGCCGACCACCGCTAGGGGTCCACCACTTGAAAGGGGATACTTACCTTCTGGGAAAGCAAGATCTTATTAGAGAAGTTCAGCTCCTAAGCAAAGTGTTAACTCAATTATCCACCTACGTTAGTGAGCTCAAGTTCCCTTTCCCCGTCACTGCTCTGCACCCTTTCTCCCCAGGAGATTCTGTATGGCTCAAGGACTGGAAAACTAACCCCTTGGGACCTAAATGGAAGGGCCCTTATACTGTTCTCCTTACCACTCCCACTGCTGTTAAATTAGCCAGTGTTAAGCCATGGATTCACTATACCCGTGTCAAGTCTGATCACACATCGCCTCCACCCAACTGGCAGGTCTCTGTAAAGAGCTCCAACCCTCTGCAAATCGTCTTCCGCAAACCAGCCCAACCACCTAGTCAGCAAGATGCTCAACCTACCTCTTGTGAGTCAGGTGACCAAGCACCACTCTGAAAACCTGCACTACTGTATGAACATTTGTTATAATGTATTCCTTAAAATATCTTAATCGCCTGTTGCCCCAAAACATTACTGTAATGTTTCTCAGGGAAAGGGGCAGAGGCGGGTTTGTTTAATGTGTGTAAAGTATGCTATTTTTTAATATTTTTGTTTATAATAAGTTCTCTTGTTCAATCTTATCTTAATATGTTATATATTCTATATGTCTGAAAGGTAGTTTAGATCCTGTAATCTGTTATGGTCCAACAAAATAATGTTAATGTTTAAAATTCATCAATAACTGGTAATAATGATGTTTAGAGTGTTGCTAGTTTGCAATAACTAGCAACAAGAAAAAGGAGGGAATGTGAGGGTTGAAGAAAGCAAATAATGATAAATGTTGATGCAGATATGTAAAGATCAAAGTATAAGATCTCCATTAAGAAAAATGATAGATAGTTATAGTTATTGTTTAATGTTAATGTGTACTTTAAAAAGGTTATGAAAATGTTTTAAATCAATCATGTAACAATCGGTTTTTGCACAATTATACAGTCACTACCTCATCAACGTAATATGCTGCTATTGCATGTTCTGTGCACAAGCAATGCAACAATTCTGCAAAAAGGGCGCGAAATTCTGTCCAATCACGCTGTTCCTACCACGTGCCTGCCCCACGTGCGTAGTCTAAATCTGCCTAGCAATATGGGATAGCCAATCATGTAACACATAAAGAAACTGCGTAGTTAACCAAGACTATAAAACTGTAAGTTGGGTGTGGTTGGTGTGGCAGTTTCTTCACGCTTTTGGGCGGCTGTCACCTCGGCCGAATAAACACGTTTTGTTTTAAGTCTCATTGGTCTCCTTGAACTTATTACTGGTCTCCCTCAATAGCCTAGCGAACATCCCGCTACAGGCCACTTTCAAAGAATTTGGAAGGATGGTCGCTAAGTGTATTAAAGCCATATTTGGGGGGTTCATTGTAAGTCCATGGGGTTTGTTTTGGAAGTTTAATACATATGATTGATTGTTTCTCCAGTGCAGTATTCTGAATTTGAAAATCTTTAGCTTGATGAGACCAGGACTTTAAACTCTCGAATTTGAAAAGAATCAGTGACTATCTTTCCAAAAAATCTCCAAGTGGAACAGCCTACAGCTCAATTATTTAATGTATTATCCACATTCATTTACTTCAGTCGAATACTATTTGTAAATACAGTATTACTGACTGTTCTTAGATGCACAGTAGACAACAGTAATGCAACAATTGCTTGTTCTTTCGAGTGTGTTGTGGTTTCTGGAAACAAGATCCTGAGGCTATCTAGAGAATTGAGATTTATATTTTAAAACTTTAAAAAGAATTGAATTAAGGAGCATGTAGATGACCCTAAGGAATCCATCCTTGGATACATAGGAAAGTTGAAAAATTTAAATAAAAGCACTTCATGTTAGCTTTACAGTTATTGTCATTCCATCTTTACAATACCATCTTTGAGAGATTCCAAGGGTGTCCTTGGTGCACACAGTTACTATCCAAACATCAGGGCTGAGTTCCATCTGTATATTTGCCACAATTAAATAATTGCAGGGTTGAGTTACAAGGGGAGCTTTGATATTTCATCACAGGAGAGTTACTCAAATGCAAGTGTCTTCCCACCACCTAACTAGCTTTGGTAGCTTATCGGTTCTCAGTAGTGTGACCTGTGGTACAATTCACTTAAGACAACCAACTGGAAGTTCCAGTGGAATCTGTTTCACAGCCTATGTGTAATATAGCACGAGAAACACTGAGACAAGTATGACTGAAGAGGTGGGCACTCTGCAGGCTCCTTGCACACAGTCTCTCTTCCACTGCTGCATACCCTGGGACAGTGGCAGTGAGAGAAAGTAACTGAGCACTAGGGAAGGTAGCATCTGCTCCTTAAAAAGTAACAAAAGGAACAGAGGACTAGGAGGGTGGAGGAGAGTTGTCTAGTGCAATTAGAGAACAACACATTTCAAAGAATCAGGAAAACACCAGATTTTTCCACAGTTTTCAAGCACATATTATTCCTTTTTTAATATACAGTCTCTGAAGGCTTAGTGCCACTGACTTTGTCAGTGTACAAGAGATGGTCTATACAACAGGCAATAGAGAAACTATTAAGATTCACTGATTAATTTTTCTGTGATTGCTTACGAAGCTTACAGGCATTAATCTAAAAAACACAAAAAAATTAAAAGGTACATGTTTCAGAACAGAAATCTCTTACTACACTAAGTATTTTGCCCAGCCAGAAGACTGGATAATTGCAACAAAATTCAGTTCTAGATGAATTGATGGAATATATTCAAAAAAAATATTTTAGACAGCTATAATAGTGAAAATACAATAGAACTATACTCCAATTCACAGCTTGGCAGCACAAGACATCTCCACCCTTCGTTGCAGTAAAGAGATATTAAGCAATGTGCTTTCCAGTTTGACCATGTCATGTTTTGTTACTTGTGCCATAATAATTTCCCTTACTACTTTCTTTTTAAGTTAATCTTATCATCAGCAAGTCAGTTTGAGTGGTTACCTTGTGCATTTAGACTGAGAGTTGACAATGCAGAGCTATTTATAGTAAAATGGACAAAAATCAACTTTCAAAACATGATAAGAGGTGATCCTGCTACTTACCGTGCAAATTTAGGAAAAAATCCACAAACAAGATGTGGACAAATACTAAAACTGATTCATTAGTCACATAAGAGCTTTACATTTAATTCCCTTGCGGTGTGAATTCTGTTAGCACTTCAGAGATAAGATACCAGTCATAACCAATATTGCTACAGAACTGAACGCAGAGTACATGCAAGTATTGTACTTACATAGTTCTTATAGAAACCCAGAGGAGGGTTCGCCTATAATCAAGATTTCAGTTAGATTTGTCACGTATGAAACATGCGTTCATGTGTAATTTAACTGGAATTACACAAGCCCGCTAAAGGAAAGAAAGTCGAATCAATCTGAACTAAAAGAAAGCAGTATTTGCCTGTCAGCTCCCTGTTACAAAAATAAGTTATCATTGACAAGAATTTTATCAGAAATTGAAGAACAGAATGAATTGCACTTCCTGAAACCATTAACTATATTTATACATCACTTACTTTTATTGCTCCTATTTTTAAAATTAAAAACATATATATTTCACTATTGAGATCAGTGTATCAAATAAATCTCATCTTGAAAACTTTTAAAAAGTCTTAAAAATTTAAGTACAACTAGCCAATTAAAATAAAAGCACTTGCAGAAGAAAATGGAACAAAACTGACCAAGTGCTTCAATTGTAGGCCTTGAGTGTTTTTCAAAATAAAAATGTAAACTCACAAGCAGGTTGAAAATAAAAGACACCTATCAAAATATTTTTACATCCCTTTCCAGATGGAACTGTAAAGCTTAAATTCAATGCACTGTACTCCTGCCAGGATTAATATGATTTTCTAGTCATCAGTTCAAGTACATTAACTTTAAAGACTGCAAGTGTAAAACAGAATGAAGTGTCATTAGCAATGAAATGTAAGCACATATTTCCATAAACAAACTCTATTTTGTGAAACTGTGTCAGTGACTGCTTGACATAGTGGATGGCTCTGTATGCTGTTAGTCCTGAACTTGGTGCCAACAGTAGAACCATACCTCTTCAAACACATATGGCATCTATAGGGTCACACACACTGCAGTACAATCTATCCAAAGGCAACAGAGATGTGTTATTCTTATGTTCGGGTCAGTTGGGCTAGCAGCAGGTTGCCCTCATGAAACTGGATTGCTAAGAGCTGGGAAGTGTGTGTTGCTTTGACACTCCTCCCCCACCAGTCCCAGTTTGTGCTCACCCACTGTATTCCATAAAGTCGTGGAGGGAAAACTCCTCTGTATTGACCAAGAGGCATCACACAAGGTGTTGCTATGCCAGAAAGAGCAATACCTGGTATGGATGGTGAAACTCCATGAGTTAAATGCAGCGGACATAGAACAAGACACTGGAACAATGTACTTTCCCAACTTCTGGTCTTAGTGATTTAGCCTACAAAAAAAGAGGGAAAAAAGCAATAGCTATCAAACTTATGTTCTCTTAAGTGATCAATGAGTGTTGCTTATTTTGTTAAACTATGAATGTATTGCAGAACTGGTTGTTTTCAACCAAACAATGGCAAATGATTCAGCTCCTATGTTAGTCTCACTCCCTCCAGTGGCTAAGGGTTTGAATGACAGGATGAACACCTCACTCTTTCAGCACTGACTAATCTAAACCCGTGAGGCATAAATGAGAAATGAGTGTAAAGAATAAACTCGCACCAAAGTCCTTGGTCTCTCCACTATTAAACGGCTAACAATGGAACCTTCTGGTAGTCTCCAAACCATTTAACATTACTCTCACTGGAGCTGCAAGAAGGGGGTACACACTAATTAACCCGCAGACATTTTTTCCCCCTAGGGACAGGATACATTTGGGAAATTGAAAACATTTTGATGTAGAAATGTGGATGTCTGTACACATAACAGCTAATTTTCTACCTACTGTAAGGGGCCAAGCAGTCCAGGATATACCACTGAACAGATGAAAGAAATTAACACATTAATGCCACTAAAGCATTTTCTAATAAAAAGTGATCTGCAAGATCCCCTACTCCTGCTGGCACTTGTGCCTTACTAACACAAACAAAACCTTATCCTAATCCCATTTTAAATTTACTTCTTTTGGAGAGGTAACTTTTTTTAAAATTTCAGCACAACTTTAAAAAAAAAAAAGAGTTTACACAAAGTAGCTCAACCTGGTTGCTCACTGAAGATATCTGGGGTGAGGGAAAGGACTTTGTTTTCTAAACACAAGACAGCTGGCTTCCTGAGAATTATGAGCTCAATAATAGTCAAATACCACTGAACAATTATAGTAAACGACACTATCTAGTTTCCATGTGTACTGGTGTGACAGGGCCCATTCACTTCCTGTCAGTTGGGTGTGAACCTCCACTTCCTCTGCTCGTGTTGCCCCCTGTCGGCTGTTATCCTCATCAGGCATAGGGTTGCTATGTGTCCAGTTTTTGACCCAAAAATCCAGTCAAAAAGGGGACCTGGCAGTGTCCAGTTAGGAGTTCTGACCAAACATCAGAAGTCTGGTTACCTGAGGGGGGAAATGGATGGGGAAAAGGTGCCGGGTCATCAACCTGCCTCAGCTCCTGGTCAGTCGGGGCTACCTCCTACCTGCACCGCCTGGGCAACCAGGCTTCGCATCAAGCTGCAGCTCCTGTCCCAGCCCCAAAGCCGAGAGACTCCAGCTAGGAGCTGGAAGGAGAAGGGTGGAGAGGATCAAGCAACAAGGAAGGGGGAGAAGGGAGGGCAGTAAGCAATGGGGAGGGAGAAGGAGGAGCGGGGGGAGGGGTGTCAGGGCCTCAAGGGAAGAAGCAGAGCAGGGTGGTCTGGTTTTCAGCAATTAAAATTGATAGGTCTTCAGTGACTCAGCCATACAGCTATGTGTCACAGTCAAACGCACAAACAAATAGACTCTTTCCGAGCTAAAAAGATCCAACAGGGCTTGTCCCAGGGCCCTTGGTAATGTTTTTAGCCTCGTCTCTGGGCTAGCTTTAAGTCCATGTCGGCCCTGGTATAGAGCATTTAGGGTTGCCAATTTTAGTTGGACGTATTCCTGGAGGTTTCATCACATGACAATCTTTAATTCCTGGAGACTCCAGGATTGTCCTGGAGAGACTCCATGCATCTGAAGAAGTGGGGTTTTTTTTACCCACAAAAGCTCATGCCCACCTAAATCTGTAAGTCTTTAAGGTGCCAGCGGACTCCTCATTGTTTTTCTGAAGGGTTGGCAACCCTAAGAGACGTGCCCCTAGGGCTTCCTCCCTAGAGACTCTAACTCCTGCCCTTTACTTGGACCTCTAAACAAGCCTTATCCCCTTCTCAGGGCTTAGGGCACCCTGCCAGTGACTGGTGAGGAGATCAGGCTTGGCCACTACTGCGGGTCCCAACCCAGGGATCCTATAAATAGCGGTCACATGCTGCTTCCTACAACAGTTGCTGCTGCTATTCTTCTCTGGGCCATTTCCCACATTGCCCCTTCCTATTTTGGGGTTCTCTGTTTGTTCCCTGTTTGAGTCTTGTCAGGCCTCCTTGCCTGGAGAGTTTGACAGCCTTCCACTCTTCGTTACTCTTCTGGTCCCAGACAGCAACTGTATTGCTCAGTGGCCCTGAAGCTCTTTTCAACCGAGCATGCTGAAATCTGAGCAGCTGCATCACTGCAACCTTTCTAGGTAGGCCTGTAGGATCCACCTTTACTGATCCTTTTCTAGGGTAGAGTATTGAAAGGCCACGAGGCCTCCAGCAGGGAACCTCAAAGGGCTTGATAAATCCATCACTCCTGGGGTTATCAGGATTTTTTTTTTCCCCACATACACAATTTACAACTTCCTGCTGTGATTTCACCAAGTCAGCATCTCTTCCTGAAAGACAGCTACGGGGGTGTTTTAGTTTGGAAGACTCAGGGTATGTCTATACTACCCGTTGGATCTGTGGGTAGTGTTCAATATATCGGGGAACATCCCCCGAACATGCTCCCCGTCGACTCCGGAACTCCACCTCCGCAAGAGGAGGACGTGGAATCGACGGGGGAGCGGCAGCGGTCAACTCGCCACTGTGAGGACGGCCAGGTAAGTGAACCTAAGATACTTGGACTTCAGCTATGCGAATTAGGTCGACACTCTCCCCCCGCCTCCCCTTTCCCAGTGTAGCCCAGGCCTACATAGAACAGGTCAATCTGAAAAGATTGGTTTAAGTGGGGAATTAAGGACAAAAAGCAAGTGTGAAAGTGTGTACTGAAGATGTGTGTCTGGTTGGATATCTGGTTTCAGCTCTTTTTAATTTCACTTACGTTATAACATCTGAGGCCTTTTTTTACAGCCATAGTAGAACAGCAGCCATGAGCCAAGAAGCAGAAAGTCACGTCCTCACATTCCATCTAAATTATATCAAAACAACATAAAATTGGGCTGTTAAGGTTCCCCTCCTAATAGTGTTCACCAACACTAGATAAGCAAGGAATCTCTTAAGATGTTTAAAGAAAACTTTGATGGCATTCTGTCTGCCAAGGAATCACTTAACAGTTGTGGGTGTGAAATCTATTTTATTGTTTTACCTTTATGGTCCCTACTTCTCTATTGTTTATTTGTATGATTCCTTTCCCGTTATTTGATTTATTATGCAACAGACAGAAACAGTTTTACAAGACTGAAATCAATTAAGATGGGGGTATGATTAAAGAATTGTTTCATAATGGGCTAAGATTGGTGAAAATTACAGTTTCCTAGTACTTTAATTTAAAATGATTGGTTAAGGTACAGCTAAGCAGGACTCAAGTTTCACTATATAAATAAACTGGGGTCCAAAAGGAAGTTCTTTGGAACCAAATCCAGAACAGAGTCCCAGGATCAGAACTGCCAGACCTCAACACCCTGCCAATCACACCAGGCAGAAGCTCAAGTCTCCCGATAACCAGATCCTGACTGACCATCAGGAAAAATTAATCTGCCTTACTTATTGGGAGTGGTGAGCATCGTATGCTTACTGTGCGCATTTTGTTTTGGTAACTGTTAATAAACAGAGGTTAAGGATATTACTATGTAAGGCTCTTTCACTGGCAAAGATCCTGCGAACCGCAGAAGAGTATGCCCTGCGCCCAGGATGAGTAAGGATGGATACTTAAATTGACCAGGTTTTGCCCTAAGCCCAACATTAGTAAAGGTGGGTGCCTTTGGCCTGGAGCCCACCATAGGGAAAGGATGGAGGAACCTAAATCAACCAGGTTATACCTTGAGCCCACAAAAAGGTAAAGGTCGGGTGTGCAGATAATGTAGGAAAAATCTAGTTTATAAGTAAATGTATTACAAATGCTGTGTAACTTGGTATAAATTTGAGATGCTGTTTGACTGTGCTGCAGATACTGTGCAGTACAGTTACGCACCATGAGGTTACTGCTGTGTAACATAGCTCTAAGTTGCTTCAAACTCTTATCTTGTCTCATACGTTTGTTTCACACGTCTTTTCTCATACGTTTGTTTCACACGTCTTTTCTCATACGTTTGTCTCATACATCTTGTCTCATATGTTTCAAACTCTTATCTTGTTCCATACATTCTTGCCCCATATGTGTCTTTACAAAATAGGAACTCTGTTGTCTGCACGTACTGTCTTGAGAAGTTCCAGGCAGATAAACAATGGTTGTGAAACAAACAAGACCATAAGACTTTTCTATTTGTCAAGTTGTCAGAGGCCCCTCCTTCATCTAAAGAAGCATATAAAAGGCTCTTAGCAATGTATAGAAGTAAGCCATGATCTGAGTACCTACTCTTTGGCTTCAGTTTGCTAGCAAATAAACTTGTTCTCAAGCACCTATCTGCATCTGCCTGTCTTTGAAGGTAAATTAAGACAGCCTCCAAAGGAACGAAGCCCTTTGTGCAACAATAACAAAGTCACTGGAACTCTCTGCTTTTGGGAATGGATCCTTTCACTCTCAAAGCAAAAACATTAATTTTTAAATAGTACTAGCACAAATAGCCAGCATTGCTTGGGTCCGTTGGAGGGGGGAGGGGGGAGATAGCTGAGCGAGTGTGGGGTCCGTTGGGAGGGGGGAGATAGCTGAGCGAGTGGGGGGGCCGTTGGGGGGGGGAGATTTTAAAAAATTTCGATTCTTACCTGAGGGGGGAGAGAGCTGAGTGCGGGGGCCGTTGGAGGGGAGTACGGGGGAGAGAGCTCAGCGAGTGCGGGGTCCGTTGGAGGGGGGTATTATTACAACATAACTATGTCACAGAGAACAGCAGGTGTTAACCTACTGCCCAGCTGATGTTAATGGGCTTTAAAGAATTTCACCCCTAGGGAGCATCAGAGGTGAGATTTGAAAAATTATCTATTCTTACCCTGATTAGGACCCTAAAGCCTATAACTGTACCAAATTTCAAATCTCTAGCTCAAACAGTGTGGAAGGAGTAAGGGAACGTACATACACGCACGCACGCATACACCATTTGACTTTTATATATATAGACTAGCAAAAATACCCGGCGTTGCTCGGGTCCGTCGGAGGGAAGGAAGGGGGGGAAGAGAGCTGAGCAGGTGGGGGGGGCAGTTGGAGGGGGGAGAGAGCTGAGCGAGTGGGGGGGGCGTTGGAGTGGGGGGAGGGGGGGATTTTAAAAATTTTTGATTCTTACCTGAGGGGGGAGAGAGCTGAGCAAGTGTGGGGGCCATTGGAGGGGGAGAGGGGGGAGAGAGCTGGGCGAGTGGGGGGCCCGTTGGAGTGGAGAGAGGGGGGTGAGATTTTAAAAATTTTCAATTCTTACCTGAGGGGGGAGAGAGCTGAGGGAGTGAGGGGTCCGTTGAAGGGGGGGAGGGTGGAGAGAGCTGAGCGAGTGGGTGGGGGGTGTTGGAGGGGGAGGGGGGAGAGAGCTGAGTGAGTGGGGAGGCCGTTGGAGTGGGGGAAGGGGGGGAGATTAAAAAAAATTTCATTTCTTACCTGAGGGGGGAGAGAGCTGAGGGAGTGTGAGGGCTGTTGGAGGGGGGAAGGGGGAGAGAGCTGAGTGAGTGGGGGGGCCACTGGAGGGGGGAGGGGAGAGAGAGCTGAGCGAGTGTGGGGACAGTTGGAGGGCGGAGAGAGCTGAGCGAGTGGGGGGGGCGTTGGAGTGGGGGGAGGGGGAGAAAGCTGAGTGAGTGGGGGGGCAGTTGGAGGGGGAGAGAGCTGAGCGAGTGGGGGGCCCATTGGAGTGGGGGGAGGGAGGAGATTTAAAAAAAATTTGATTCTTACCTGAGGGGGGAGAGAGCTGAGGGAGTGCGGGGGCTGTTGGAAGGGGGGAGGGGGAGAGAGCTAAGCAAGTGGGGGGGCAGTTGGAGGGGGAGGGGGGAGAGAGCTGAGCGAGTGGGGGGCATTGTAGTGAGGAGAGGGGGTGAGATTTAAAAAAATGTCTATTCTTACCTGAGGGGGGAGAGAGCTGAGGGAGTGCAGGGGCTGTTGGAGGGGGGTAGGGGGGAGAGAGCTGAGCGAGTGGGGGGGGCATTGGAGGGGGGAGCGGGGAGAGAGCTGAGTGAGTGGGCGGGCAGTTGGAGGGGGGAGAGAGCTGAGCGAGTGGGGGGGGTTGGAGTGGGGGGAGGGGGTGAGATTTAAAAAATTTTCTATTCTTACCTGAGGGGGGAGACAGCTGAGCAAGTGTGGGGGCCATTGGAAGGGGGGAGGGGGGAGAGAGCTGAGCGAGTGGGGGGGCGTTGGAGTGAGGGGAGGGAGGGGGAGAGAGCTGAGTGAGTGGGGGGGCATTGGAGTGGGGGGACGGGGGGAGAGAGCTGAGCGAGTGGGGGGGCAGTTGGAGTGGGGAGGGGGGAGAGAGCTGAGTGAGTGGAGGGGCCGTTGGAGTCGGGGAGATTTTAAAAATTTTCGATTCTTTCCTGAGGGGGGAGAGAGCTGAGCGAGTGCGGGGGGCCATTGGAGGGGGCAGAGAGCTGAGCAAATGCGGGGTCCATTGGAGGGGAGTATTATTACATCATAACTATGTCACAGAGAACAGCAGGTGTTAACCTGCTGCCCAGCTGATGTTAATGGGCTTTAAAGAATTTCACCCCTGGGGGTGTCAGAGGTGAGATTTGAAAATTTTTCAATTCTTACCCTGATTAGGACCCTAAAGTCTATAACTGTACCAAATTTCAAGTCTCTAGCTCAAACGGTGTGGAAGGAGTAAGGGAACGTACATACACTCACGCATACACGCATACATCATTTGACTTTTACATATATAGATATCAATATATAGGATCTCAGTATGGTGGGTTTTAAGAGCACTGATGCAGAAAAAGAGCCACTAAAAAATTGGCATGAACCAGGTGTGACGGGTTCAGTCACAGAGACCTCCTTGGGACTGTCACCTGACATGCTGAGATTACCCCTGAACCTATTTTACCTGCCAACTTGGGACTTCCAGAACCCGGCCTTGTTGAGCCAGACACACTAGCCTGCTGCAACACAAACCCAGGTGTGGTCCATGCTCCCAACGCTGCAGACTTTAACTAAAAACTGCTCAGCAGGTTTCCTATCTCCAGCACCCAGACACCCAGCTCCCAGTGGGATCCAAACCCCAAATAAAGCTCTTTTACTCTGAATAAAGCATATACAGGGTAAACTCAAAAACTGTCCGCCCTCTATAACACTGATAGTGAGATATGCACAGCTGTTTACCCTCCCCCCCCAGGTAATACTCACTTACTCTGGGTTCATTAATAAACAAAAGTGATTTTATTAAGTATAAAAAGTAGGATTTAAGTGGCTTCAAGTAATAACACACAGAACAAAGTAAGTCACCAAGCAAAATAAAGCAAAAACATGCAAGTCTAAACTTAATACATTAAGAAACTGTTTACAGGTAAAATCTCATCTTCAAAGGTGTTCCAATAAGATTCTCTCACAGACTAGCCTCCTTCCCTAATCTGGGCCCACTCCTTTCCCTGGCTACAGTCCTTGTTAGCAGACATCTTAGACGGACACTAGGGGTTTTCTCATGACTGGTAGCCTCCTCTGTCCTGCTCCACCTCTTTTTATAGCTTTGGCACAGGGCAGGAATATTTTGTCTCTTTGGGTCCACACCCCGTCTTCTAAATGGAAAAGTACCAGATTTAAGATGGATTTCAGTATCAGTTGATATGATCACATGTTCTGTGAGACCTCAGTCTCCATTCTTCCTGAGCTGGCCCACACATACACAGGAAGGTTGGCCACAGAGCCATTTACAACCAATTGTCCTACTCAATGGGAGCAGGGCCGGCGACAGGAATTTTGGGGCCCCGTACGCAGATCGTGCCCCCCCCCCGCCAGTCTCCCGCCACCCACGAGCCCCCCCCCGTCTCCCCCTGCCTGCAGCCCCCCCCCCCGCCAGTCTCCAGCCGCTCGCAGGGGCCCCAACCCCCGCATACGCTTTGGCCGCGTGGCCCGGCCGTGAGAAGCAAAGGGAGGCGGGGGGAGGCTGGTGAGCGCTGCAGCGGCTGCCCAGAGCCACGCCTTGCTCACAGGCCCGGCGACAAGGGGGTACAGCTGCGTACCGGGCCTGCCCCGGACTTCAGGGGGCCCCGCTGAAGTCCGGGGCCTGGTACAGCTGTACCCGTAGTACCCCCCTGTCGCCGGCCCTGAATGGGAGCAATCAAGATTCTAAACCCCCATTAATGGCCACACTTTGCATAATTACAATAGGACCTCAGGGTTATACTTCATATTTCAGATACAAGAATGATACATGCATACAAATAAGATGAACACACTAAGTAGATTATAAACTTTGTAATGATGATACCTTACAAGAGACCTTTTGCATAAATCATATTCCCATTACATCATATTCATAAGCATATCTGCATAAAGCATATGGAGTGCAACATCATACCAGGCTTCTTTTACCCTTTTTTACACTGATATTTTTGCCCAAATAATTAATGTTTTTATAGCAAAGACACTAACATAAATTGAAAAGCAAAAACAACAAAAAATAATCACATGAACAGAATATGTGTGTCTAAAACAGGCTGTTATATAAGCTCATATTTTACGATTTTGAAAGTGGTGTTTTCACGCAAATTACACTGTTCTAAGTAACTGACAACTGATGTACTGTTTACATACTTCACTCCAATCTACAGTTTATTGTACTGTCACAACAAGCAATAGACTACATAACACTACTGGAAGTCACTAGATGACACTACTGGAAAGTCTTGCTAGCTCTTTATCTGAACATAGAAGAATTAGAATATGGAGGAATGCTGATTGTCAGCTATGATCCAGCTTTTTTAGATGCTGAGAAAATCACTGGTGAAGTCTGGTTCTATCTTGGGGTGTCTCTCTACTAAATCACTCTTAGGCAAAGCTGTTCCTTACCAGTTATACCCATGCAGCAGCTGGAAATATTATCTAGTGCCCAAAAAATACACACACATAAAGCCTCTATAAAGTCACAACAAATCCATGTTAACATTTTGGGATTTCTCTTCTGCCTTTGTTGTGAAGTCTAAAACAAAAATGACCAAATTAACATGCTATGAAGTGCGGCTGCCTTCCAGCTACTGCATCTTTTTCCTTGTAGAGAAGGTTAACTGTCAAACTACTTTTCAAGTATCTTTGTGCAACTTTCCAACCATACTGAATGAAGGTTGAAAGACATGATTTTAGTAAATATCTTTAAAGACAATCTCAGAAATTTTCAGCAGATTATTAGCACTCCTGCCTCAGCATCTGAGTGTGGTATCACAGCCTGGGTCTTCAAAACAATACAAATTACAGGGGGTTTACTGATTTCAATAAAAACTGCATTTTAAGTCTCTCCACCCTCTTAGTTCATAAAATTCAAGGCAGAACATAGCCTGATCTGAAATTCTTGTCCAGACAAAGGTCAGTTTGAATAGCTATATCAGGATCAAAGTTAGGGCTGTAATCAAAGTCAGCTGGGTATTTCATTGAGCCTGAGGATCAGATGGGTATTTCACTAGGTCTTTCTGATGTTCAGGTAGGTATTTCAATTGAAGCACACTTGAAGAATTGTGCTAGATTCAAGACATAGCAAAGCACTACTGGAATTTTATCAGATAAGCCCCGCCCTTCTCTCTCTCCCTCCTCCCCTCCATTCCCTCCCCGGTAAACTGTAAAAATACACCAATTAGTTCCAAAGAAGAGTTAAAGGATCCTGTAATTTACTGTCCAGGTGTTGATTTCAGGAATAAATTTACATCTGAGGCTGAATTATGTCACTATTTCACTTTCACCTCAATTCCCTGCTGACAGAATGAACTGTTTTTGATCTTTAGATGCTTGCTAGACCAGATGTCCTTGTTTGTTGGCTAACGTCTTGTCAGCTTTGCTAACAGCTATGTCCATTAGGGAAAATTCCTCATTTGGAATGAAGTTCTGGCACAGGCTCACTTTACCATATCCCGATAACTTCTGGATACGGAACACTCCCCAGTTATGAGGGTGATACACAGTACTTTTTGGTTTAGCAAGAATAGGGAGTCTGTTTCAACCGCAACAGCTTTTCCTGATATCAGAATATGCAACACACACCTTTAAAATATTCTCCACATACATGTCAAGGGTGGCGCTGACATCCACCCCCACCAGCTGGGGAATGGAAAGACCCACAAAATCCCTGGCACTCATTCTTCAGATGAGGCCCCCGCCTCCAACACCTACACAGGCAGCCCCCCAAAACACACAAAAACATGCACATACCCCTCCGTAGGCATCCAGCTCTACTGGAGGAATCAGAGACTGGAGTACTACTGGTCTTGAAGGCCGAATGATACAACATCAGAACCTTGGGTCTGCTACTTGTTAATGTTTGTGTGTAGAAACCACAACAATCTTTATTGTACAATATCTAAATATGCCTTCCACCCCTTAATAATGTTTCTGAAAAAGCTATGTTCTCTGGGAAGATACAGGAGGAAGCAGAACTGTCTTTACTTGCCAGTTGATCTTATACACTCTAACACTTTAACAACAATACAATATACTCTACAACAATACAATACATTCTAACAACACACAGGCCTCACAATAAATGGATGTGTTGCACTATTGCATCTTAAGCCATATGGTATACAAAGAACTTGCCTGCTAGAGAACTTTAATGAAGTTTTAGATATGGTAAAACTATTTTATAAATAAAATATTGAGAAATAAGGAAGTGATCAAGTTATTTTCTTTCCTTCCTTCTCTTCCCCATTAATAATCATTCCCCATCACACACACTATACTTCTCATTTTAAGCACATTCCTAACCACACAAACAATGCATAATTACATATTAGGAGAGGCCTTTTAATGGATTTATAATGTAATTTTCAGTTACATTTATGCATCGATGCCAACTTCCACTCATACCCCCCCCCACCTCCGTCCTTCCCCACCTCCATTCCAACCCCTTCCCCAAAGTCCCCATCCCTTATACATTAAGAAACTGATTATAGGTAAACCTCACCCTCAGAGATGTTCCAATAAGCTTCTTTCACAGACTAGACTCCTTCTTAGTCTGGACCCAATCCTTTCCCCAGTACAGTCCTTGTTAGTTCCAGCAAATATCTTAGGTGGAAAGCAAGGGTGTTCTCATGACTGGCTCTCTTTTGTCCTGTTCCACCCTGTGACAGGTCTAGCACTGCAGCGCCCCTTTGTGCCGGGGTGAGATGGAGTGTCTGACCCTCACCACTCTCAAGTCTCCCACACCCATCTCTCTGTGGGCAGCCCGATGTGGCCTAATGGCCTGTCTCTGCACAATGACCCCTTTGATCTGGGTAGTGGGCCCTAATAGCCAGTGTCCATATAATTGCCAAGATTAATTTCAAAAGACAAAAAAGAAAAGGGTTAATCTATTTCAGTACTTAGTGAAGCAAGGTGGACAGTTTCCTGGAGTATGTTCCAGTTTACATCCTCCTCCACATGAGTTCCACAATGGTTTTCAGACCCACAGCAAAATGTATGTTCTTCAAGGAGTGCCATTTGCTCATTCTGTATCGGCAAGTGAATTAGCCTTCAGCACCATGACTTGCCTTTTTGGTTCTGCTTTCGTTGGTTTACACAAGGTTTTGTCTGTGCCGCTCCAACACAATTTTGGCTTGTCCACCGGCCTACCAGCTTGTACAGAGCATCTGTTAATGTTTCTAGCTTGATGTTACTGTGGTTAGCTTGCATCTGGACCTGTATAGTTGATTGTTGTAGAGCCTCAGGACATGTTGTAAGACTATAAATAGAGGATCCTAGAAAATCACACACAAAGAAGGGTCAACTATGTTATCATTGTGCACCATTTTGCTGCTTGATTTAGGACAAGAAATGTATTGAGCTATGCTAAATATATATTAGTTCTTTTAATACATGACTAGGGCCCTACCAAATACACCGTCATGAAAAACGCATCATGGACCATGAAATCTGGTCTCTTCCCTCAGCCCCCCATGAAATCAGTTCTTTTCTTTGCTCTTATCCTATACCAGGGGTCTCCAAACTTTTCAGCCCGAGGGCCGCATTAACTATCAAATAGCAGTTCGGGGGCCGACAACACACTCCAGGTCCAAATAAAAAAGAATCAAAACATGGATGTTGTTTTTAATTATTTATTTAATATTATTTTATTCAGTTATTATTTAATAACACATTGATACACTACACATGAACACCTGTTCACTACACCTGTTCAATACACATGAACACCTGTTCACTACACATGAACACTACACATGAACACCTGTTCACTACACATGAACACTACACATGAACACTACACCTGTTCACTACACATGAACACCTGTTCACTACACATGAACACTACACATGAACATCTGTTCACTACACATGAACACTACACATGAACACTACACATGAACACTACACATGAACACCTGTTCACTACACATGAACACTACACATCAACCCCCCAACTGACCCACCCAGCCAGGTCTCTCCCCCCCAAACCTCCTTTCCTCCAACCCCCCCCAACTGACCCACCCAGCCAGGTCTCTCCCCCCAAAACCTCCTTTCCTCCAACCCCCCCCCCCAACTGACCCACCCAGCCAGGTCTCTCCCCCAAAACCTCCTTTCCTCCAACCCCCCCCCAACTGACCCACCCAGCCAGGTCTCTCCCCCCAAAACCTCCTTTCCTCCAACCCCCCCCCCAAATGACCCACCCAGCCAGGTCTCTCCCCCCAAAACCTCCTTTCCTCCAACCCCCAACTGACCCACCCAGCCAGGTCTCTCCCCCCAAAACCTCCTTTCCTCCAACCCCCCCCAAATGACCCCCCCAGCCAGGTCTCTCCCCCCAAACCTCCTTTCCTCCAACCCCCAACTGACCCACCCAGCCAGGTCTCTCCCCCCAAAACCTCCTTTCCTCCAACCCCCCCCCCCAAATGACCCACCCAGCCAGGTCTCTTCCCCCCCCCCAACTGACCCGCTCAACCCGGTCTCTTCCCCCCCCCAACTGACCCGCTCAACCCGGTCTCTTCCCCCCCCCCAACTGACCCGCTCAACCCGGTCTCTCCCCACAGACCGTTTCGCCGCCTGGCAGTGGGTGGCTCCTTGTTTCGCCGCCTGTAACTGGGTGGCGGTGCGGTGCGGCGCGTCCCGGCCCCAGCTCTGAGCCGTCCCTGGCCGGCGGCGGCAGCGGAGCACGCGGCGTGTCCCGGCCGGCGGCGGCAGCGGAGCACGCGGCGCGTTCCGGCCCCGCGGCTGGCGGCTGCAGCGGAGCACGCGGCGCGTCCCGGCCGGCGGCGGCAGCGGAGCACGCGGCGCATCCCGGCCCCGTGGCTGGTTCCCGACCCCTGCCGCGGGCCGGATGAGAGGGCCTCGCGGGCCGCATCTGGCCCGCGGGCCGTAGTTTGGAGACCCCTGTCCTATACTATACAGATTTCATGGGGGAAACCAGAGTTCCTCAAATTGGGGGTCCTGACCCAAAAGGGAGTTGTGGAGGGTGGGGGTCGCGAGGTTATTGTAGGGGGTCATCGTTGTATTGCCACCATTACTTCTGTGCAGGGTGGCCAGAAAGGCTGGCTGTTGGCTGGGCACCCACCTCTGAAGGCAGTGCTCCGACAGCAGCAGCACAGAAGTAAGAGAGGCAATACCATACCATGCTATCCTTCCTTCTGCACTGCTGGGCTCCTCCCCAGTAGCTGCTGCTCTCCAGCTGCCCAGCTCTGAAGGCAGCACCATTACCAGCAACAGAGCAGAAGTAAGGGTAGCAATACTACAACCTCCCCCTACAATATTCTTGCCCCCCCCCAAAAAAAAACAAAAAACAACCACCCACAACTCCTTTTTGGGTCAGGACCCCAAGAATTACAATACCATGAAAATTCAGATTTAAATAGCTGAAATCATGAAAATTACCATTTTAAAAATCCTATGATTATGAAATTGACCAAAATGGACCGTGAAATTGGTAGGACCTTATATATACCTGTGGAACTATTTGTCCCATATATGTGCTAGAAGGCCACTTCCGGGCAGCTTAGTATTATGTCAAAATTAGTACTGAAAAGCAAGTGAAGGTGCAGATGTCAATCTCAATGGAAAGCATTAAGAAAGTGAAATAGCTTTAACAAATGTATTTGAAAATATTTAAAATATAATACCACTTATCTTGGTAATTTACTTCAAAATACCTGTCAGCAACTCTGTCTGCCACAATACAGATGCAAAAAAATTGCCCCAGGAAGGAAACTTATTTCTTCCACAGAGAATTGGAGTGCAATGATTTCACTTACAACCACCACCAAATGGTAGTCTTTTTGTTGGTAACATGGATTTTCTAGTCAGTAAAGAGTAGTGTGTGTAAACCTACTAATATTCCTCTAGTCACACAAGAGACCTGCATCCCCCCCCTTAAATTATCATGCACTCAACCTGTAATATGGTTTCTATGTGAGTCCTGCACACATTCTTTGTGAAAAGGACCAGTGAGAATATATGTATTTTGATGATCAAGCTCTTAAACAGTGTTCAATATTTCATGCACCTCAATAGAAATGAGGTAGAGTTAAGCTATAAGTTCAACCAACAACAAAACAGGAGTTTTATAAAAGCTGGCCATCCGACGAAGTGGGTATTAGCCCACAAAAGCTTATGCTTCAATACTTTAGTTAGTCTTTAAGGTGCCACAGGACTAACCAAGGCCTAAATCTTCACAGTGCGGGGCTGTGGCCCAGGCTGGATTAACCCGTTGTGGGCCCCTTCCAAGTGAGGGCCTGTATGCCAGAGGAGCCATTGTAAACCTGGTACTGCCTGTAGGTTCCCAGTTTGATATTGAAAAGGTGCCATATATTGGGAGAGGGGCTGTCATCTCAAAGGTTCCTTTGCCTTTCTCTTCCTTTCCGTGCCTCTCAGACTAGGTAAAGCTGCAACAACCGACTCGTAGATTTTAAGGGCATCAGGGACAATGGGATCATTTGAACTGACCACCTGCGTAACACAGGGCATAAAATTTCATCCATTTTACCCTGTAGGGAGCCAAATGATGGGTTGGACTATGTTGGCATGTAGGCTGGAAGACTGGATAATACAAGACTGCCCTCAGCAGTTTCTTCCAATGGGGCACCAATGAACATGAGTAGTATAAGGGCCCTACTGTCAATCAAACCCTAACCCCACCCCCTGGCCCCTACCCCACGCCCACCTGTCACTGGAAGTTCCATCCCAGACTAACAAGTTTCCCTTTTGTGTCATTTCAAAGTGCACAAAGACAGTCTAGAAGAATAGTAATTTACTCATAGTATGTATTTTTCAGTATTGCCTTATTATATTCTCCTTCACTACTGTTACATGTTCAGCTGAATATACCTCATCATAATCAGACATGTAGAGATAACCCTATCTGAGTATTAGATTTTCCAAACATGAGCATAATTTCCTATCTGAGTGTCAAGGTTCATCAAAGGTATCTTGGATTTTAGCCTGAGGAAAAATCTCAGTATGATACCCAAGGGGTGAAACTGGGCAAGCGAGATGCGAAAATGTACTGCTCAGGGGCATTTCAATACACAAGCAAGTCAAGGGCTGAAACCGAGACACAATGTAATTCTTCTACCTTGTGGCACGGTGTCAACACTATGGTATTGTGTATGAGACTCATGCTGAAGCTCAGAGTTCTTGGTTCCAAGATAATGGCAACTCTGAACAGATAGGAGACAAAGGCAGAGGACTGACTGGTTTCACTGCCCAGACATTATGAGCCCATGACAAAACATGGCTTTTGTAGCAACAGACATTAGAAAGCCACTCAACTGCGTTTGGACCTCAACAAAGGCTCTTCTAACAATAAAGGCTGAATCTAATTGAGGGTAGGATGGGGTTTGGGCTTCAAGGGAGGTTATTATATTTATTTAGGGGATAATTAGAATACAGTAGACTCTCGATTATCCAGGATTGAGTTAACCAGGAGGCGGATTAACCAGGACGTCAAAAAAAAAAAAAAAAACCCTGTGTAACTCGCAGGGCTGGCTTTGGCTTTGTTGCTGCCCCAAGCACACACAAAAAACCCCACCAGGGCACAGGGCAGCCAGTGAACCAACACCCCCTCCCCCCGGCGCAGGGTGGCTGGTGAACCAACCCTCCCTCCCCATGTTTCCTATGGATGGTGATTATCCAGGATTTTATTAACCAGGATTAATTTTTTCCCTATCATCCTGGATAATCGAGAGTCTACTGTATTATGTTCTTAGTCAAAAGATCATTGACTGGGGGGTACAAGTACCCTACATATCTTATTCTGTGAGTAACCATAAAGACACCACTGCATTTTCCCCTCACCAGCACAGCTGGCGTCACACACCTAATTTGGAAGGGTCAGGGATGAATGGAAGGCCAGGGTTAGTCCGAGATTTTGTTTATGTTCCCCTATCCCTCCTAAAGGAGAAAAAGAGACTTAAAAAAACCCCTCTTTGAAGCAAAGGCTGCCTCTCATTCTGTCTATGCTGTGCTCAGCACAACAGATCCGTACCCTCAACTGAGGTGCTACTGTGCTAGAAATAATAAAAATAAGTACTCCACCTCCCTACCTCTGCTCTTCTACCTTTTCGCTGCCCCCAGTCTTATAGAACTGGAGGCATCGGTCCCACAGAGCTCATTGGTGCAGCTGCACCGCTGCTGCATTTTAAGTGTAGACCTGCCCTTAAGAGACTGCTGCCCAGATTGAGACTGAGAAAGGCGATAGGTACTGTTTAATTTATTTCCTGCTGTGACCCCCCGAGAACCCCCCATCCCCTCGCTCCTTCTCCTTTAAACACTCCACAATTCTAATGGCCTCATCTGTCCCTGTCCCATTTTATTCCCTTCAGCTGCTCTGGGTCTGTATGTGATACATGCATGGCCATCCTTAGGCATATGCATCTGCCTAGGGCACCCCAAAATTTGGGGCATCACTGGCACCATAAACACCAACTTCTCATCTTGCCAGGGGGGTGCTCAATGCCTGCCTCCCCTCCACCCCTTCCCCCAAGCCCTGCTCCCCTCTGCCCCCTCCCACTAGTACACCCCCTCCCTGCTCCTCCCCCTCTCCCAGAACTTGAATACCACAAATCAGCTGTTGACAGGCTTTGAAAGCACTCTGGAAGCACTGGAAGGGAGGGGGAGGAGTTGGTAAGTGTGGGGGCCAGAGGCATGGGGAGCAGAGGGGTAGAGCTCGGTGCCAGTGGGTGCTACACACACACACAATTTTCCCCATGAGTGCTCCAGCCCCAGAGCACTCACCCACGGAGTCCACGCCTATGACCAGGACAGCAGGTCGGCTCCCACACACCCAGCGTATGGTGCAATTTCCTTACTAGGCAGAAGACAGGGGCCATATTCATAGAGCCGAATGTGCCAGTGTAAGGGCACCAGTTACATTGGCATAGGGGCACCAGTTTAATAATACTGCATAGGGCCCCATATATCTTAGAAGCAGGGAAACTTCAGAGTCTGTTACATTGAGATATGCCAGATGCTATGGGTGGACTGGATATATCAATACGGAGTGTATGTATTTTTGTGTTCCTGGCTCTCTGAAGGGGTTTCCTGCTTCCTAATTAGAAGTTAATCAGTCCAAATCCCTAGAACAAGTAAACAAGTCAGTAGAAATACCAGTTGTGTGGGGGAGGGCATACTGTAGTTTTCACCTATATAGCGTCAAAGTTAAGTGTCAGCCTAAATTGACTTAGAGGTGAGGCATTCTGGCATAAAGGACTGACAATTTTTGTATGGACTTCTGCATATTTTATTAGTCAAAATAACACTATATAATCACACCCCTTTCACTTATCTTGGTAATTTACTTCAAAATACTCTGTCTGCCACAATATAGATGCAAAAAAATTGCCCCAGGAAGGAAACCCCTGCAACAAAACCAGCTTCTGTTTCTCTGCCCTCCCACCTCGCAGAGCCCAGCAGGGGGGGCCATGCACCCACCCCCCTTTCCCATGGAACCTAGCTGCAGGGCAACCTCCAGCCCAAATACTCAACACCCTCCCCCAGCCACGCTGCAGGTCCCTCCAACCTAACCCAGCCTCGTCCCCACTCCCAGAGCCCAGCTGATTTCAATTGTGTGCTCATCTTTTATTTTCTTTGGTAACTAGCTCTGACCTTTTATGCTTACCACTCAATCATTTAAAATCTCTCCTTCTGTAGTTTATAAAACTTTTTATATTTGACCTAAAATGGTGTGTTTTGCTAGAAGTGCTTGGGAAATCTCAGCTCAGGTTACAAAGGCCGGTGCAGGTCCTCTCCACACTGAGGGAAGGGTGGACTGGTAATAAAGGCTTCTGACCAGAGCACAGTACAGCTCTGGGGTGTCAGGCAGGGGGGAATTGGCTGGTGCTTTCATCTATGTGATTCGTGAGCACAATATGAGGGCATTCATGCAGTATAGCTGGTTGTGGGGCTCCACATGCTGTTGTGCTCAGTGATTTGTGTTGTGCTGGAGGGGTTTGTTGGTTCTCACAAAGCTTTGCTAGTGACAGACAGCCCGACTTGAGAAAAGGGCACAGCATTACCCCAGGAACGTGTTCCAAGCATTGGCAAACACTGTCCTCTGCAGTACTTGCTTGTCCAAAGCGGAGTAGGTGGAGTGGCAGCAGAAGGATTTGGAGTTCAGAGAATATCAGGGGTGGGGTGCTCTTGGCTCTTTTCAGGATCAAGGCCTAAGTGTATTTATAATATAAATATAAGGAGGGTGTGTATAAATATGTTCTTGTTGTCTGCCCACCAGGGGGGCCATGCACCCACACCCCATTCCCGCAGAGCCCAGCTGCAGGGCAACCTCCAGCCCAGATACTCCAACTCCCACTCCACCAGAGCCTGGCTGCAGGCTCCCCCCCACCAGCCCCCAAGTCCAAAGACCCTCACCACCTAAGCCCAGCTGCAGGCCCCCTCAGACCAGACACTCACACTCCTCCCCACCAGAGCCCAGCCATGGGCCCACTCCAGACACTCACACCCTCTACCTCCAGAGCCCCAGGATCCAAGGGGGGGGGGGTGGAGAACAGCCTGATGCTGTGTCTCAGGCTTGTAAGGCGTTTCCTGCACACCACCTCCTTCTTTCAGGGCACGCTGGGAACTGCAGCTGCCCAGAACGCAGCAGTTCCCTCCCCCTCCCCAGGCACTGACTTCTATTTGCAAGGTGGGCTCTGCAGCCCTTTTCTCAGAGGAGAAAGGGGAAGGAAATTCTGCACATCAAATTAATTTCTATGCAAATTCTGCATTGGGCAGTGGTGCAGAATTCCCCCAGGAGCGCTGTTCCCTCTAAGCTGTGTGATCCTAAACCCCACGCACACGGCAAAACACTGGGTACACAAAAATTTGCACAGAAGCACAAACAGTTGCACAGAAGAAATTTTTTGCGCACATGGCCTGTCAAAAATTAGAGGGAACATTGCCCATGAGTAAAAGTTAACAGATCAAAATGCAGTTTGGGAAGGGCATTGAGGATGTGTTCAAGCTGTGTGGGTCATCCAAAAATGAAGGTACCCAAAAATAAGCGGACCCTTGTCAGAATTGCCTATCTGTCCCGAAATATTATTGGCCAGCAGTTGAACTTCAATTGGAGGGTCAAGGCCAATTAGAATTTAACTCCTCATCCCTTGAATTTCACTGTTGGCAATTCTGCTAAGAGTCCACTTATTTTTGGGGTACCTTCATTTTTGTATCCCCACCTTCTGAGAATTTTGTCAAGATTTCCCTTTTTTTGAGGTTTTGCTTTTATATATAAAGTGCCTGGATTTAAGTGCAACAGCTGTAGACATTACCAGAAGGCATTTTTAAAAGCAAAATCTGATGACTGATTGTTAGTGCTCTGCTCCAGGCACGATCCCAATCAAGATTTGCGGTCCTATAATTCTATGAACCCTATAATTCTATGAATGTTTCCAATCTTCCACTTTTATTGTGTTTAAAAAAAACCAGGCCATATTTTTGGTGGTTCACTTTTCTAATGTTGGTGTTTAAATATCCCCCTTTCTTGTAGATACTTAGGCATGTGAGTAACTTTAAAACTCAAGGGCCTAGATACTCATGTCTCTAAGTGTTTATTGTGCTGTCACCCTAATGCTGACATGGTCCACAAGTTTGTGTCTTTGTTTAGGTGTTTTTTTTAAACCTGGTGCATCTGTGCATGTGCAGTAATCAGCTGCTGACTTTATTTTTTCCCCCAGACAATAAAACAAAAGTTCTTTTTAACGTGCACATCAGCTGCCATCAGCTTATTTGACACAGTGTCAAACACGACAGCTTTTGCTGAAGCAAGTTAATATAATGACAACCTGATTCGAGTACCACTGAGCCATTTCCAACGAGGGCTGCACGGCTGGGAAAGGGTAAGTGTGCCGCAGTGTAGCTTTCTCCCGCTGGCATAATTAAACCTCCCCAATGAGCAGCGGTATCTATGACAGCATCTCCCACCAACATCGCTGTCCACACTGGTGCTTCTGTCTGTGAAATGTATGTCCGTCAGGGGGGAGGGGGTTACTTTTTTTCACTCTCCTGCCCAACAAAAGTTTTACTGACAAAAGTGTTAGTGTAGACATATCCTCATTAAAAACAACCCAAACTCTGTTTCGACTACTTTTATGTGTGACTTGTGGCCGACTTTTACGCATTAAGAACGGAGTACTAAAATGCTGGTTTTGCTGATTTATTTATTCCTGTAGTGCCTAGTCAGGGACGAGGACCCCGTTGTCCTAGGTGCAGTTCCAACACCAACAAAAAGACAGTTTCCTGTACGGAGGGCTTACATACAAATCAGGTTTGACACCCCCTCCGTAATATCCTGCTAGTTATCTGCAGAATGAACCTCATCCCTCAGCTCTGTGTAGAGCGAAGGAAAATAATCCTCCAGAGACTCCCATCCTCCCTTGTGCCGCTTACAGCAAAACACACCCCTTTCTTCTTTCTTTCTTTCTTTCTTTCTCTTTTCTCCTTCTTTAACTCTAAATTGTCTCTCTTCTGTGTTGGGCTCACCGTACAGGATCAGACACTTGCGTAGGGTAAATATCAGTGCTTAATATGTGCCAGGTCTGAACCCCAGGACCTCTACGCTTGGCAGGTCATAGTTCTGGCACTTCTGGGCTTGCTGCATCAGTTATGAATGTAAAACACTTTCTTGAGCCCCGGCCCCTCTTTCATTACAAATTAAAGACTGTTGAAGCCCTTCCTTCCTTGATAAAGGGAAGACAGTAGTGTGCTGTCGGGGGAGCGAGCAGGCAGCAAGTCTAAACTTGCAAGGATAGGGTTAACAACTCGATGTCATCAGCACGTAGCAGCGAAGGGGCTGGCTTCATGCAAACAGAGACTATCTTTCAGGCAGAGAAAGGAGCGACAAGGCGACAGCTAACAAGCGTGTGGAATTTATTAGTTTTGAAGCTGAATGTTCAGGCAAGAGGTGGTTTGACTTGAATGGTAAAACCGGAGCGAGTAGGCGAAGAAAGTATGATTAGAGTAGAAGTTGTCAAAGAAATGCTATGATGTTAGTGCCATTCACTGGCCTATGTCACTGTCAGGAAGAGAGCTGTAGGAATGGGAGGGCTGCATAATATTTCAACATGAAAATATCGCTTCTCGGCCTTTTGGCTAAGATCAAGTGTAGTATCTGTTCTTATCAGTTTAATATCTGATATGTCCTCTATCTGAGGACGATATATTAAATGGATTTTTGGAACAGGGAGATGGACTAGGAGCTTGCTCCATCCACTCCACGCATCAACCTGGTATTGCAGTATCTCCAGGAATGGTGCACCTCCCCCTGGGGAGACTATTGTGGTTAAAAAAATAGAATCAGTTCAAGTCTTTCTGTATAGACATGTTTATTTTCAATTATTTGCTATATAGTAGACTCTCAATTATCTGGGGTAGGAAAAAATTAATCCCAGGTAATAAAATCCCAGGTAATCACTATCCATAGGAAATTTGGGGGCTGCTTGCAGCCTGGTGGGGTTGGGTTTTTTTGGTGTTTGGGGCAGCAACAAACCCAGAGCTGGCCCTGTAAGTTACATGTTTTGATTTGATTTGATTTACATTCTGGTTAATCCACAACCCGGTTAACCTGATCCTGGATAATCAAGAGTCTACTAATGTATTGGTTTAGTTAGGCTGAATTGTTACGTTAAGTTTCTGTTATAATATTGTGAGTCTAGAGATTTCTTGTGTTGTTTTCTTGTGTTGTTAGAAAATTTAAAAGCTGGGATTCTACTTTGTCCAGTAGGAGGAATAAATAAGGATCTAATGAGGAAAATATTTATTCTTTATAATATTGCATTATAATTAGATAGGTCATATTCTTCTCACCACCCAACAGATGGTCTATGTATTTTGGTTTGTAAAGTCAAGTGAAGGCACTAGGTGTGGTACTCCCCTCAGCACACATGGGCCCCAATCCTCTGTAATAGAAGATCAAAACACTAATATTAAGCTTCTGGTTCTTACAATGTGGCTTGGAACTGGACACTTCATGTGGCTGCCCGCTTCAAATTGCTCTGCGGAGTGAAGATGAAACTATTTCCCTCCTCTCCAAGGAGCTTTGGGAGAAGTGTGCATTACGCGGTGTTTGTGACATGCTTTACAGCTGTGAAGTGCTCAGTGTTACTCCTTCCGTGAAAGGTTTCAGAGTGTTAGCCCTGTTAGTCCATAGCAGCAAAAACAACAAGGAGTCAATAAGAAACTGCAGAGCTAGAATTAATTTGCAAATTTTACACCATCAAATTCAGCCTGAATAAAGACCGGGAGTGGCTGGGTCAGGACAAAAAGTAGTTTTCCCTCTGTTGGTATTCACACCAGCATGGTTGGGAATGGGCCACATCCCCTGATTGAATTGGCCTCGTTAGCACTGATCCCTCACTTGGTAAGGCAACTCTCATCTTTTCATGTGCTGTATATTTACACCTGCCTACTGTATTTTTCACTCCATCCATCTGATGAAGTGAGGTATGGCCCACAAAAGCTTATGTCCAAATACATTTGTTGATCTCTAAGGTGCCACAAGGACTCCTTGTTATTTCTTCTTCTGTGAAAGGCTGTTTTGTGGTGATAGCACCAGGCAGGTGCTCACACTTACAGCGCTGCAGCTGGGCCACTGAAGCATTTAGTGAAAGAGCTTGTCCCGATAGCTTAGTGCTTCCCCTCCCATAGGAGAAACCCGTCTACACTGGGGCTAGAGGTCGATCGAATGTGTCGCTCAGGGAATGCATTTTATAAGTTGGAAGCCTAGAGCAGGGCTCAATGAGAGAGTTGTTCCCCCTCCCTTGACGTTTTTTGTTTTTCCAGCAAGATTTGAAATCACAACCAGCAGGTGGCGCTAGAGCCCCACAGCCCCATAGGAAGAGAGAGGAAGTTGCCAAAATGAAGTGAGCCCTGGAGACTGAGCAGAGCTGGCTGTTGTGACCCACAAGACCGGGTGTCAAGGGCTTGTCTACATGGGGAATTGACTGGCCACTTATAAGCAGAGTAACCCCTGCGCTGTAGCTCCTCCAGTATAACCCCCGCCCTGGATACTATTCCAAATAAAAGCAACTTTATATATTCCCAAAAATTACTACTCTGTTTCCAAAGGGGGGGGTATTACTTCCGGGGTCAAGGTGGCCACCTGACCGGAAGCCAGGGGGGTCAAGTGACCCCTCTAAGAATTCCTCCCACCCCCCTCTACCGATAAGGAGGGGTTTTGCCCCGATAGGACCGCCCCGAGAGGAGATTTTGACCAATTAGGGTGACTTCCGGGGTGGGGTGACCTATCCGGAAGTGGGTGTATGACACCCCCCCCCAAGAACTCCTCCCAGCACCCTCTGCCAATCAGAGCACAGCACCATTACCTCATAAGTCCCAGCACCGGACATATTTTGGGAATATATAAAGTTGCTTTTATTTGGAATAGTATCCAGGGCGGGGGTTATATTGGAGGAGCTACAGCGCAGGGGTTACTCTGCTTATAAGTGGCCAGTCAATTCCCCATGTAGACAAGCCCTTGACACCCGGTCTTGTGGGTCACAACAGCCAGCTCTGCTCAGTCTCCAGGGCTCACTTCATTTTGGCAACTTCCTCTCTCTTCCTATGGGGCTGTGGGGCTCTAGCGCCACCTGCTGGTTGTGATTTCAAATCTTGCTGGAAAAACAAAAAACGTCAAGGGAGAGGGAACAACTCTCTCATTGAGCCCTGCTCTAGGCTTCCAACTTATAAAATGCATTCCCTGAGCGACACATTCGATCGACCTCTAGCCCCAGTGTAGACGGGTTTCTCCTATGGGAGGGGAAGCACTAAGCTATCGGGACAAGCTCTTTCACTAAATGCTTCAGTGGCCCAGCTGCAGCGCTGTAAGTGTGAGCACCTGCCTGGTGCTATCACCACAAAACAGCCTTTCACAGAAGAAGAAATAACAAGGAGTCCTTGTGGCACCTTAGAGATCAACAAATGTATTTGGACATAAGCTTTTGTGGGCCATACCTCACTTCATCAGATGGATGGAGTGAAAAATACAGTAGGCAGGTGTAAATATACAGCACATGAAAAGATGAGAGTTGCCTTACCAAGTGAGGGATCAGTGCTAACGAGGCCAATTCAATCAGGGGATGTGGCCCATTCCCAACCATGCTGGTGTGAATACCAACAGAGGGAAAACTACTTTTTGTCCTGACCCAGCCACTCCCGGTCTTTATTCAGGCTGAATTTGATGGTGTAAAATTTGCAAATTAATTCTAGCTCTGCAGTTTCTTATTGACTCCTTGTTGTTTTTGCTGCTATGGACTAACAGGGCTAACACTCTGAAACCTTTCACGGAAGGAGTAACACTGAGCACTTCACAGCTGTAAAGCATGTCACAAACACCGCGTAATGCACACTTCTCCCAAAGCTCCTTGGAGAGGAGGGAAATAGTTTCATCTTCACTCCGCAGAGCAATTTGAAGCGGGCAGCCACATGAAGTGTCCAGTTCCAAGCCACATTGTAAGAACCAGAAGCTTAATATTAGTGTTTTGATCTTCTATTACAGAGGATTGGGGCCCATGTGTGCTGAGGGGAGTACCACACCTAGTGCCTTCACTTGACTTTACAAACCAAAATACATAGACCATCTGTTGGGTGGTGAGAAGAATATGACCTATCTAATTATAATGCAATATTATAAAGAATAAATATTTTCCTCATTAGATCCTTATTTATTCCTCCTACTGGACAAAGTAGAATCCCAGCTTTTAAATTTTCTAACAACACAAGAAAACAACACAAGAAATCTCTAGACTCACAATATTATAACAGAAACTTAACGTAACAATTCAGCCTAACTAAACCAATACATTAGTAGACTCTTGATTATCCAGGATCAGGTTAACCGGGTTGTGGATTAACCAGAATGTAAATCAAATCAAATCAAAACATGTAACCTACAGGGCCAGCTCTGGGTTTGTTGCTGCCCCAAACACCGAAAAAACCCAACCCCACCAGGCTGCAAGCAGCCCCCAAATTTCCTATGGATAGTGATTACCTGGGATTTTATTACCTGGGATTAATTTTTTCCTACCCCAGATAATTGAGAGTCTACTATATAGCAAATAATTGAAAATAAACATGTCTATACAGAAAGACTTGAACTGATTCTATTTTTTTAACCACAATAGTCTCCCCAGGGGGAGGTGCACCATTCCTGGAGATACTGCAATACCAGGTTGATGCGTGGAGTGGATGGAGCAAGCTCCTAGTCCATCTCCCTGTTCCAAAAATCCATTTAATATATCGTCCTCAGATAGAGGACATATCAGATATTAAACTGATAAGAACAGATTTAAATTTTTTATTAAAGCTAATGTTCAACATGAAAACATACACAGATTGAGAGGTTAGGTACTGGACATCTGGGGTCAGGCTGGAGTTATGGGCGATTGTAGGTAGTAGGTACAGGTTTTACAGGGCACATGCATATCACATATCCAGCATGGCTCCAGATTGGGGTGTGGGAGTTTTTAAAGTGTCAGTCTATAGGTGTGTTCGGGTACGCCACCTATGGGGTGTAGTGAAGGTCCGAGTCAGTGGTGGTTCAGGCAATAAGTACATGGGTGGGTGTGTCCCTCTGTTTGTCAGGGAAGGGGGGGTGGGTTGTTTCCCTGGTCGTCGGTCTCGGCTACTCGACCTGGTACTGGCGATGTCCCGTGATGTGTTCCGTGTATATGTCTCTGGACCACCTGATGGTATCGGACACCATGAGCTGTCTCATGAGCCGGGCATAGCGCCGACCGATGCCGCTCGTTGCAGGGGTCCCATGCACCCAGCACTCCTACGATCAGGGCGTGGAGCTGCACCTCATAGCCCTGCGCTCTCAGGGTGTCAGCCAGCAGGGTGTTATACAGAAAGATTTGAACTGATTCTATTTTTTTAACCACAATAGTCTCCCCAGGGGGAGGTGCACCATTCCTGGAGATACTGCAATACCAGGTTGATGCGTGGAGTGGATGGAGCAAGCTCCTAGTCCATCTCCCTGTTCCAAAAATCCATTTAATATATCGTCCTCAGATAGAGGACATATCAGATATTAAACTGATAAGAACAGATTTAAAATTTTTATTAAAGCTAATGTTCAACATGAAAACATACACAGATTGAGAGGTAAGGTACTGGACATCTGGGGTCAGGCTGGAGTTATGGGCGATTGTAGGTAGTAGGTACAGGTTTTACAGGGCACATGCATATCACATATCCAGCATACCTCCAGATTGGGGTGTGGGAGTTTTTAAAGTGTCAGTCTATAGGTGTGTTCGGGTACACCACCCATGGGGTGTATTGAAGGTCCGAGTCAGTAATGGTTCAGGCAATAAGTACATGGGTGGGTGTGTCCCTCTGTTTGTCAGGGAAGGGGGGGTGAGTTGTTTCCCTGGTCGTCGGTCTCGGCTACTCGACCTGGTACTGGCGATGTCCCGTGATGTGTTCCGTGTATATGTCTCTGGACCACCTGATGGTATCGGACACCATGAGCTGTCTCATGAGCCGGGCGTAGCGCCGACCGATGCCGCACGCTCTCAGTACCGGCTCGTTGCAGGGGTCCCATGCGCCCAGGGCTCCTACGATCAGGGCGTGGAGCTGCACCTCATAGACCTGCGCTCTCAGGGTGTCAGCCAGCGGGGTGTACTTCAGCACCTTCCGAGCTCGGGCCTCGTGGAAGGCCGGTGACCGGTTTTCGAATGGCACCGTGACATCCACTATGAGGACCTTCTTCGTCTCTGTGTTGGTCACGACGATGTCGGGTCGCAGTCGGCTGTCTGTTCCGGGGATGGCGGAGTTGACGGAGATCTTCCCCAGGGACGGTGGGATGGCTTTCGCCAGTCGGTTCTGGATGGCATTGTGGCGGTGCTGCCAGGCTCTGGAGTGCGGCTTGCATCCACACAGGACGTGGGGCAAGGTCTCGTTGACGTAGCCGCACCTCCTGCAGCGCTTGTCCCGATTGCCATGGCGGATGGCTCCATTGAGGGGAACACAGTTGAGTCGGGCCCGGTGGATGAACCGCCAGTCGGCGAACCTGGTGAAGCTTCCCCCGTGGAGGAAGTGGTTGCTGGCGTCCCACTTGCTGGACACCTCAAACACCTTGCCCTGGTCTGGCTTCCGCTTCAGGTTCTCGGCGTAGTAGAAGCGGATGGTGTCTTTCAGGGTCCTTTCCAGCATCGTTCTGGCGGTTGGGGTGACGATGGTGTGGTCCGGGGTCTTTATGCGCGGCACTAGAATTCCCAGCTCCCGGCGCTCCTCACACCAACTCCAGCGGCAGCCGATCCTCTTCCCTAGGCGTCTCGAGGCGTTACGGGCACGGGTCCAGAGAGAGGACAGATCTCTCCCTTCTCTCCCGAATTCGGCTTCCAGGGAGCCGCTGAGGTAGGTGGCGATGTCCTGCTCGGAGGGGGTCCTGATGATTCGTTTCCTGATCACGTTCCGTACAGCTTCCTCCGCGATGCTCCTCACCGTCGGGTCCGGGCACGTCAGGAGGCGGAAGGCGTGGGTGATCACCGCCACGTCGCACAGGTCACCCATCCGGGGTATGTTGGCACCGCCCTGCCTGTGGGAGATGTAGATGATGTCGGTGCTGGCCCTCTGTGGAAGGTAGAGCCATTTCTTCACCAGCTGTCTGATGGTCCTATCGGCCTTGTTCAGGGGCACCTTGGCTACGGCCGATCCCCTGAGGACGAAGGAGATGCGGGGGATCAGGAAGGTATTGAGGGCGTTGATCTTTTGCCAGGGGGCGAGCAGGGAGGAGTCGATCTGGGCCGCGTCCCGCAGGATCTCCGCGATGGTGTCTTCGGGGGTCTGTCGGACGCGGACTCCTGTGGGTGTCCCCAGGTGTTGGTATACCTCTCCCTCATTGAGGGAGGTCATGGGCTCGCCCTGGATCAGGAGCCGTGAAGCTTGGACCAGAGCCTTGGCATTGCCTGTCACGTGGAGGGAGGCACATTTTTTGGGGTTGAAGCAGAGGCCCATCCACTGGGCGGCTTGGCTGGCAACGTCGAGCATCCCCTGGAGGCTTTCTGAGCTGTCGGCAATCAGGGCCAGATCGTCGGCGTAGGCCAGGATGCTGATTCTTTTGCCGTGGAGGTCGAAGCCGGCTGAGCCGCTGGAGACAGCTCGGATGAGCGGTTCCATGGCCAGGTTGAAGATGATGGGGCTGAGGGGGCAACCCTGTTTCACGCCGCAGCGGATGGTGATGGCGTCCGTCTCTCCGTCCGTGGTGCGGATGGTGGTGGTGCAGTCCTCGTAGAGATCCCGGAGGGTCTGGAGGAAGGTTTCCGGCATCCCGAACTCTCTCAGGGTGGCGAAGATGTGGTGGTGGGGTATGGACCCGAAGGCGTTGGTCAGGTCAAGCCATGCTATGGCGCACTGCCTCCTGGATCTCCTGGCCTCCTGGATTGCCGTCTGAAGGAGGAAGTTGTGCTCATAGCACCCTTCACAGGACATGAAGCCCTTTTGTGCTGAGCTGACTGCGCCCCCGCAGACCGACCAGTCCGTGATCCTTGCCGCGAGGCAGCTGGCATACAGCTTGTAGATGGTGGAGCAGAGGGAGATGGGCCTCCAGTTGCCGGGGTCATCTCGTTCACCTTTTTTGTGGATGAGAACGGTCATGGACTTTTTCCAGGAGCGGGGGGTGCGGTGGAACTGCTTGCATTTGTTGAAGATGGCAGAAAGCACCAGACAGCCGGGGTCTCGTTTCTTCAGCATGTAGTAGCGGATGCCATCTTTACCAGGGGCGGTGTTTTTGGTCCTTGCAAGCCTCGCTAGCACCTCCTCTGGGGAGAAGTCTCGCTCCAGATCCTCAGTGGGGTCGATCTGGGGTAGCGGGGGGAGGCACTCCGGGCGTCGTGCGTCAGTCTGGGCTTCACGATCGAATACGTCCCTGAAGTATGAGTAGAGTCTCTGGGGCTGGATGGTGCAGTAGGGGGAGGTCTCATTGAGGATTTCCCTCATGGCTTTTGGGCGGTTTCTCCTGTATAGCTTCTGGATACGGGATGCAGCTGCCGGGTCGAAGCAGCGGCTGGCGATCCCTCTCCTGCCCTGTCTGGTGTTACGGCTCGGTGCGGGGAATCTGGTAGTGGTCCGTGTGCCTTCCTGGGGTTCCGTTCTTCCGGTTGTGGTTTCTGCTGACAGTTCTGTGGTCAGCCTGTCCATCATGGTGTTGAAGTCCTCAAAGTTATCAGCCTTCACCAGCTCCTCTATCCAGGTGGATTGCCACGGTGTGGCGACCCTCACCCGTGGCTGTCGCTCCTCCCGTTGTGTTGTCTCCACAGGATCGGGTGCTATGGGGGCAGTCTGTGGCCTGGTCTCTCGGGCTGGGGGAGGATGGAGAGGTGAGTCTTGGGGTGTGCGTCCTGTGTGAGCATCTCTCAGTGTTTCGGGTGCAGTGCTGCCATCTCCGGGAGGGAGTGGGGTTCTGGAAGCACCGGTGCTGGATGTTCGGGGGGCACTCTCGTGTCTGGAAGCGCTGGGTATGGTCCTGGTTCTCCTGCAGGTGGTATCCGGCTGAGGGGTCCTCAGTGGAGCATGGGATTTTTGGCGATCAGCATCTTTCTGGGCAGCCTTGGAGGAGGTGCTGGGTGGTGTGGGAGTGGGGTCCAGCCGTGTGACCTGGGGGCTGCGGGTGGCTTCTTTGGCTGGGAATCGCTGGGTGACGCGGGGAGTGGTGTTCGTGGCTCCTATGGTAGGTCGGTGTGAGGTTATCTGCGGTGGAGCACTGCCTCGTCTCATGTCTGTATCGTGCCGGACGGACTTTATGAAGTCGCTGAGGCGTCTGGTGAGGTTGCTGACTTGTGAGGTGGCGGCAATCCCCCTCTCGGCAGGGTCCCGCGTGGGGATTCTGGAGACAGGGCTGGGTTTTTTGGTGGTGTCATCTTGTCGGTCAGATCTCGAGGTGGGGGTTGTATTTCCCTCAGTTGGCCGTTGGTCCCCAATTAGGTGCTCTGGGGACGCTGGCCGGGGTGTTGGAGCTGGAGCATCGGTGGAAGTCAGGGTTGAAGCCTGCGGGGTGTCAGTGGGGTTGTCCTTCGCTGCCATGAGGGGTCCTTTGCATGTGCTTTGATGGTGCTTGCATCTCTTTTGTGTCTCAAAAGGTAGGTCACAGCGGCTGCATCGGAAGGCGATCCGTTTGTTGTGGGTCTTCCGAGTGTGTTTGCTGAAGGCCCCGAGGGTCCGGACTCCACGGAACGGGCAGCAGAAGGGACAGAGGAGGAGGCCAGTAGGGATCGGGTACTGGAGGTAGATGCAGTCCTCCTCCCCCTCCTCATTCCCTGTGGGGAGCATTCCTCTTGGAGCGGCCTTCCTCTGGGCAGCGGGATGGTCTGTAGCTTCAGGGTCCTGGGTCATTGGGGGGGTTCCTCGGGTAGAAGCCTCCCGCGTCGTCGGGGGGGCTCCCCGGGCGGCGGTCTCCCGGTCCCGCGTCGTCGGGGGGGCTCCCCGGGCGGCGGTCTCCCGGTCCCGCGTCGTCGGGGGGGCTCCCCGGGCGGCGGTCTCCCGGTCCCGCGTCGTCGGGGGGGCTCCCCGGGCGGCGGTCTCCTGGTCCGGGGTCGTCGGGGGGGCTCCTCGGGCGGCGGTCTCCTGGTCCGGGGTCGTCGGGGGGGCTCCTCGGGCGGCGGTCTCCTGGTCCCGCGTCGTCGGGGGGGCTCCTCGGGCGGCGGTCTCCTGGTCCCGCGTCGTCGGGGGGGCTCCTCGGGCGGCGGTCTCCTGGTCCCGCGTCGTCGGGGGGGCTCCTCGGGCGGCGGTCTCCTGGTCCCGCGTCGTCGGGGGGGCTCCTCGGGCGGCGGTCTCCTGGTCCCGCGTCGTCGGGGGGGCTCCTCGGGCGGCGGTCTCCTGGTCCCGCGTCGTCGGGGGGGCTCCTCGGGTGGTGGTCTCCTGGTCCGGGGTCGTCGGGGGGGCTCCTCGGGTGGTGGTCTCCTGGTCCTGCGTCATCGGGGGAGCTCCTCGGGTGGTGGTCTCCTGGTCCGGGGTCGTCGGGGGGGCTCCCTTTTTAGCAGTCTTCGCAGCAGGGCAGTGATCAGCCTTCTGAGCAGTGGGAGCTGTTCTCAGGGATTCCTCTTCTTGAGGAGCTGATGAAGTGTTGTGGCTCCTGGATGTGAGGTCCCGAAGAGCCATCCTTGTGGGGATGGGTCTTGTAAAGATGTCCCTGGGATTTTTCGACATCCAAGTGCGGAGTTTTTCATTCTTGCTGGTGGTCCTGGTGACAGGCTTTTGCTGGGCTGTCCTAAAAACAGAAAAAGGAGGAAAAGCAGCAGCAGCTGAAGTTGAGATTGGAGGTCTTTCTGGAGCAGGTGGAGAATCCAGTTTTGGATCACAGTTTTCTTCCACAGGAGCGGAGGTAGAGTAGATCTTCAGAGCAGCATCAATTTTTTCAAAAATATCAGCTGGAGAATCCATCTTGAGATCAAGTGTTGAAGCATCAGTCAAATCAGATTAAACTGATAAGAACAGATACTACACTTGATCTTAGCCAAAAGGCCGAGAAGCGATATTTTCATGTTGAAATATTATGCAGCCCTCCCATTCCTACAGCTCTCTTCCTGACAGTGACATAGGCCAGTGAATGGCACTAACATCATAGCATTTCTTTGACAACTTCTACTCTAATCATACTTTCTTCGCCTACTCGCTCCGGTTTTACCATTCAAGTCAAACCACCTCTTGCCTGAACATTCAGCTTCAAAACTAATAAATTCCACACGCTTGTTAGCTGTCGCCTTGTCGCTCCTTTCTCTGCCTGAAAGATAGTCTCTGTTTGCATGAAGCCAGCCCCTTCGCTGCTACGTGCTGATGACATCGAGTTGTTAACCCTATCCTTGCAAGTTTAGACTTGCTGCCTGCTCGCTCCCCCGACAGCACACTACTGTCTTCCCTTTATCAAGGAAGGAAGGGCTTCAACAGTCTTTAATTTGTAATGAAAGAGGGGCCGGGGCTCAAGAAAGTGTTTTACATTCATAACTGATGCAGCAAGCCCAGAAGTGCCAGAACTATGACCTGCCAAGCGTAGAGGTCCTGGGGTTCAGACCTGGCACATATTAAGCACTGATATTTACCCTACGCAAGTGCCTGATCCTGTATGGTGAGCCCAACACAGAAGAGAGACAATTTAGAGTTAAAGAAGGAGAAAAGAGAAAGAAAGAAAGAAAGAAAGAAAGAAGAAAGGGGTGTGTTTTGCTGTAAGCGGCACAAGGGAGGATGGGAGTCTCTGGAGGATTATTTTCCTTCGCTCTACACAGAGCTGAGGGATGAGGTTCATTCTGCAGATAACTAGCAGGATATTACGGAGGGGGTGTCAAACCTGATTTGTATGTAAGCCCTCCGTACAGGAAACTGTCTTTTTGTTGGTGTTGGAACTTCACCTAGGACAACGGGGTCCTCGTCCCTGACTAGGCACTACAGGAATAAATAAATCAGCAAAACCAGCATTTTAGTACTCCGTTCTTAATGCGTAAAAGTCGGCCACAAGTCACACATAAAAGTAGTCAAAACAGAGTTTGGGTTGTTTTTAATGAGGATATGTCTACACTAACACTTTTGTCAGTAAAACTTTTGTTGGGCAGGAGTGTGAAAAAAAGTAACCCCCTCCCCCCTGACGGACATACATTTCACAGACAGAAGCACCAGTGTGGACAGCGATGTTGGTGGGAGATGCTGTCATAGATACCGCTGCTCATTGGGGAGGTTTAATTATGCCAGCGGGAGAAAGCTACACTGCGGCACACTTACCCTTTCCCAGCCGTGCAGCCCTCGTTGGAAATGGCTCAGTGGTACTCTAATCAGGTTGTCATTATATTAACTTGCTTCAGCAAAAGCTGTCGTGTTTGACACTGTGTCAAATAAGCTGATGGCAGCTGATGTGCACGTTAAAGAGAACTTTTGTTTTATTGTCTGGGGGAAAAAATAAAGTCAGCAGCTGATTACTGCACATGCACAGATGCACCAGGTTTAAAAAAAACACCTAAACAAAGACACAAACTTGTGGACCATGTCAGCATTAGGGTGACAGCACAATAAACACTTAGAGACATGAGTATCTAGGCCCTTGAGTTTTAAAGTTACTCACATGCCTAAGTATCTACAAGAAAGGGGGATATTTAAACACCAACATTAGAAAAGTGAACCACCAAAAATATGGCCTGGTTTTTTTTAAACACAATAAAAGTGGAAGATTGGAAACATTCATAGAATTATAGGGTTCATAGAATTATAGGACCGCAAATCTTGATTGGGATCGTGCCTGGAGCAGAGCACTAACAATCAGTCATCAGATTTTGCTTTTAAAAATGCCTTCTGGTAATGTCTACAGCTGTTGCACTTAAATCCAGGCACTTTATATATAAAAGCAAAACCTCAAAAAAAGGGAAATCTTGACAAAATTCTCAGAAGGTGGGGATACAAAAATGAAGGTACCCCAAAAATAAGTGGACTCTTAGCAGAATTGCCAACAGTGGAATTCAAGGGATGAGGAGTTAAATTCTAATTGGCCTTGACCCTCCAATTGAAGTTCAACTGCTGGCCAATAATATTTCGGGACAGATAGGCAATTCTGACAAGGGTCCGCTTATTTTTGGGCACCTTCATTTTTGGATGACCCACACAGCTTGAACACATCCTCAATGCCCTTCCCAAACTGCATTTTGATCTGTTGACTTTTACTCATGGGCAATGTTCCCTCTAATTTTTGACAGGCCATGTGCGCAAAAAATTTCTTCTGTGCAACTGTTTGTGCTTCTGTGCAAATTTTTGTGTACCCAGTGTTTTGCCGTGTGCGTGGGGTTTAGGATCACACAGCTTAGAGGGAACAGCGCTCCTGGGGGAATTCTGCACCACTGCCCAATGCAGAATTTGCATAGAAATTAATTTGATGTGCAGAATTTCCTTCCCCTTCCTCCTCTGAGAAAAGGGCTGCAGAGCCCACCTTGCAAATAGAAGTCAGTGCCTGGGGAGGGGGAGGGAACTGCTGCGTTCTGGGCAGCTGCAGTTCCCAGCGTGCCCTGAAAGAAGGAGGTGGTGTGCAGGAAACGCCTTACAAGCCTGAGACACAGCATCAGGCTGTTCTCCACCCCCCCCCCCTTGGATCCTGGGGCTCTGGAGGTAGGGGGTGTGAGTGTCTGGAGTGGGCCCATGGCTGGGCTCTGGTGGGGAGGAGTGTGAGTGTCTGGTCTGAGGGGGCCTGCAGCTGGGCTTAGGTGGTGAGGGTCTTTGGACTTGGGGGCTGAGGGGGGGGAGCCTGCAGCCAGGCTCTGGTGGAGTGGGAGTTGGAGTATCTGGGCTGGAGGTTGCCCTGCAGCTGGGCTCTGCGGGAATGGGGTGTGGGTGCATGGCCCCCCTGGTGGGCAGACAACAAGAACATATTTATACACACCCTCCTTATATTTATATTATAAATACACTTAGGCCTTGATCCTGAAAAGAGCCAAGAGCACCCCACCCCTGATATTCTCTGAACTCCAAATCCTTCTGCTGCCACTCCACCTACTCCGCTTTGGACAAGCAAGTACTGCAGAGGACAGTGTTTGCCAATGCTTGGAACACGTTCCTGGGGTAATGCTGTGCCCTTTTCTCAAGTCGGGCTGTCTGTCACTAGCAAAGCTTTGTGAGAATCAACAAACCCCTCCAGCACAACACAAATCACTGAGCACAACAGCATGTGGAGCCCCACAACCAGCTATACTGCATGAATGCCCTCATATTGTGCTCACGAATCACATAGATGAAAGCACCAGCCAATTCCCCCCTGCCTGACACCCCAGAGCTGTACTGTGCTCTGGTCAGAAGCCTTTATTACCAGTCCACCCTTCCCTCAGTGTGGAGAGGACCTGCACCGGCCTTTGTAACCTGAGCTGAGATTTCCCAAGCACTTCTAGCAAAACACACCATTTTAGGTCAAATATAAAAAGTTTTATAAACTACAGAAGGAGAGATTTTAAATGATTGAGTGGTAAGCATAAAAGGTCAGAGCTAGTTACCAAAGAAAATAAAAGATGAGCACACAATTGAAATCAGCTGGGCTCTGGGAGTGGGGACGAGGCTGGGTTAGGTTGGAGGGACCTGCAGCGTGGCTGGGGGAGGGTGTTGAGTATTTGGGCTGGAGGTTGCCCTGCAGCTAGGTTCCATGGGAAAGGGGGGTGGGTGCATGGCCCCCCCTGCTGGGCTCTGCGAGGGGGGAGGGCAGAGAAACAGAAGCTGGTTTTGTTGCAGGGGTTTCCTTCCTGGGGCAATTTTTTTGCATCTATATTGTGGCAGACAGAGTATTTTGAAGTAAATTACCAAGATAAGTGAAAGGGGTGTGATTATATAGTGTTATTTTGACTAATAAAATATGCAGAAGTCCATACAAAAATTGTCAGTCCTTTATGCCAGAATGCCTCACCTCTAAGTCAATTTAGGCTGACACTTAACTTTGACGCTATATAGGTGAAAACTACAGTATGCCCTCCCCCACACAACTGGTATTTCTACTGACTTGTTTACTTGTTCTAGGGATTTGGACTGATTAACTTCTAATTAGGAAGCAGGAAACCCCTTCAGAGAGCCAGGAACACAAAAATACATACACTCCGTATTGATATATCCAGTCCACCCATAGCATCTGGCATATCTCAATGTAACAGACTCTGAAGTTTCCCTGCTTCTAAGATATATGGGGCCCTATGCAGTATTATTAAACTGGTGCCCCTATGCCAATGTAACTGGTGCCCTTACACTGGCACATTCGGCTCTATGAATATGGCCCCTGTCTTCTGCCTAGTAAGGAAATTGCACCATACGCTGGGTGTGTGGGAGCCGACCTGCTGTCCTGGTCATAGGCGTGGACTCCGTGGGTGAGTGCTCTGGGGCTGGAGCACTCATGGGGAAAATTGTGTGTGTGTGTAGCACCCACTGGCACCGAGCTCTACCCCTCTGCTCCCCATGCCTCTGGCCCCCACACTTACCAACTCCTCCCCCTCCCTTCCAGTGCTTCCAGAGTGCTTTCAAAGCCTGTCAACAGCTGATTTGTGGCATTCAAGTTCTGGGAGAGGGGGAGGAGCAGGGAGGGGGTGTACTAGTGGGAGGGGGCAGAGGGGAGCAGGGCTTGGGGGAAGGGGTGGAGGGGAGGCAGGCATTGAGCACCCCCCTGGCAAGATGAGAAGTTGGTGTTTATGGTGCCAGTGATGCCCCAAATTTTGGGGTGCCCTAGGCAGATGCATATGCCTAAGGATGGCCATGCATGTATCACATACAGACCCAGAGCAGCTGAAGGGAATAAAATGGGACAGGGACAGATGAGGCCATTAGAATTGTGGAGTGTTTAAAGGAGAAGGAGCGAGGGGATGGGGGGTTCTCGGGGGGTCACAGCAGGAAATAAATTAAACAGTACCTATCGCCTTTCTCAGTCTCAATCTGGGCAGCAGTCTCTTAAGGGCAGGTCTACACTTAAAATGCAGCAGCGGTGCAGCTGCACCAATGAGCTCTGTGGGACCGATGCCTCCAGTTCTATAAGACTGGGGGCAGCGAAAAGGTAGAAGAGCAGAGGTAGGGAGTTGGAGTACTTATTTTTATTATTTCTAGCACAGTAGCACCTCAGTTGAGGGTACGGATCTGTTGTGCTGAGCACAGCATAGACAGAATGAGAGGCAGCCTTTGCTTCAAAGAGGGTTTTTTTAAGTCTCTTTTTCTCCTTTAGGAGGGATAGGGGAACATAAACAAAATCTCGGACTAACCCTGGCCTTCCATTCATCCCTGACCCTTCCAAATTAGGTGTGTGACGCCAGCTGTGCTGGTGAGGGGAAAATGCAGTGGTGTCTTTATAGTTACTCACAGAATAAGATATGTAGGGTACTTGTACCCCCCAGTCAATGATCTTTTGACTAAGAACATAATACAGTAGACTCTCGATTATCCAGGATGATAGGGAAAAAATTAATCCTGGTTAATAAAATCCTGGATAATCACCATCCATAGGAAACATGGGGAGGGAGGGTTGGTTCACCAGCCACCCTGCGCCGGGGGGAGGGGGTGTTGGTTCACTGGCTGCCCTGTGCCCTGGTGGGGTTTTTTGTGTGTCTTGGGGCGGCAACAAAGCCAAAGCCAGAGCCAGCCCTGTGAGATACTTCAGTTGTCCCCTAAACAGAACAAACCTTTTGAAACCCAACCATGTGGTCCCCCTCCCACTTCAGTTCAGAGAACAACTAGAAGAGTCTTTATTGAGGTTTACACATAATTGAGTGGCTTTCAAACATTCCTTGCTACCTGCTAATAATGTCTAAGAGAAGTGAAACCAGTCAGTCCTCTGGATTCTCTGCAGCTTATTAGCCCCAGAGGGCTCTCGGGTCCCCTTCCTCCAAGCTGCTTCTTTGACTTCACCCAAAAAACAATAAAAAGGAGTTTCCTGCAATTCCACCATCCCTGTTTCCAACTGTGGCCAGTACCAGCTATTTGACAGAAGGGGGGAGAAGCCCCAGAATGGGCAACTGTGGAATAAGTTGCCCACAAGGTAAATTTCTCCCCAACCCCATTACTCAGGTCTACACAGAAGCGTTCCATTTTATAACCTGCAAAAAAATGTCCCCCCAACCAACAAGAACAGCCTCCTTACATTATAAATAGACTCAAAGGCCGTGATCCTGCAAGGTGCCAAGAGCCCCCACACCCAATATTCTCTGAACTCTGAAACCTCCTGCTGCCACTCCAACCCGCTCCCCTTTGGACAAGCAAACGTGAAGGACTGTTTGCCAATGCTTGGAACCCTACAGACAATTATATAGAGCAGGGGTGGACAAACTACGGCCCGCAGATTTGCCACCCCATGGTGCTGCAGCCCCGCTCCAGGAAGCGGCCAGCATCACCTCTCTGCCGCACCTGGGGGAGGGAGAGCGGAGATCTCCCTGGTCTGTTCCTGCCTATGGATACCTCCCTGAGGTTCCCATTGGCCAGAAATGGGGAACCGCAGCTAATAGGAGCTTCGGGGGAGGTACCCACGGGCACATAGTGCCCTCTGCTCCCCCTCCCCCAAGGCTGGCAGAGACATGGTGCTGGTGGCTTCCCGGAGTGGAGCAGCATGGGGCTGGGGCCAAGGGCAGAGCAGGCAGCCTGCCCTGGCCCCGCTGCCACCCCAGAGTCACTCTAGGTAAGTGTCGCCAGGCCAGAGCCCATACCTTGAACTCCTCCTGCACCCCATGCCCCAACCCCCTGCCCTGAGCCCCTGCTGCACCCCACACCTCTCCTGCATCCCAACGCCCTGTCCTGAGCCCCTTGCGCCCCTCCTGCACCCCAACCCCCTATCCCAGCCCTATAGTCATGGCCCTGCAAGCAATTTCCCCACCCCGATGTGGCCCTTGGACCAAAAAGTTTGCCCATCCCGATATAGAGGAAACCCATGGATCATAGCACTTACCTTCACAGATCCAGTAATCACCTCAAACACATCAAGCAATCAGTTATCTACTGGCAGGTACTTCGATACCACAGAATACGCTCTGAGAAGAAAGTCCGGGACAGGCACCTTAATACACTCAAAACCGCCTTCGTCAAAGGGGGACGCCCCACCAGAGAAGTACATCGCATCATGGAATGGACCATCCAAATACACCAAGGAAACGTGCCTCAATACAGAAATAAACCCCCCATCCCCTTAGTTGTCACCTACTACCCCTACTCTGCAAACTATATGTTATACTTAAAAGTACTGTACAGGATCTTTTCAGAGGGAATAAGGCAAAACGCCACATTTATTAATAATACATGCAATAATCAATACTATCATATGCATATGATATATATAGCACACTCATGCACTCACTCACACACACACACTCCCATCTTGCTGTTACCAATGAGTTGCTCCCCTTAACTGCACTGGCCAGGTGAGTTAGATGGGGGAGGGGTGGAGCCAGGATTCTGCCGATCCGGATCGATGCTCTGATGTTGACAGGACGAGACCCAGGGCCCTCTGCAAGGCACCTCACTTTTATAGCAGCTTCTTCCCTCTCATGCAAATCTGTCCCAGATTCAAAATCCAGGTCTGTGTAAATTGGTCCTTTGTGTCTCTGGGTGTTGTCCCAATGCTGCAGAGAGGGTGTTCCCAGAGGAAGGTGCTTGCTTCTAACACCCCCCCAGGCCATCAATAGGTCTCCTCTTCTTTAGTCAGCCTACTTGACACATTTGATTGTCTTTGCATCTGGCTCCCATTCCCTCTCAAAGGATTGCAGCTCTCTGGAGGTGCCGCCTTCCATGCCTTGCTCATTCACACCTCATTCATTCAGCAGGGTAATTGATTACACAGTGGGGGAAAGATCTTATCCTACTCCTAGCAAAAAGACATTTTAAATCTACCTTAATTATCCTACCTTAAGAATCAGAGAGGTAGCCCTGTTAGTCTGGAATAGCAGAAGTGACAAAGAGTCCTGTGGCACCTTAAAGACTAAGGCTTTGGTTACACTACAGGATTATAGCGCGTTTGGTTATAGCGCGCCCCATATACAGCAATAGGTATTGCGCTAGAGCGTGTGCACACTTAGACCCGCCAGCCCTAGAGCATGGCCACATTTGCGGTGCTTCAGGCGGCATTAGGAGCAGCACAATAGGGCAGGTATCCCACAGAGCACCTCTTCCCAATCTGGCGCAATGCCTTGTAGGAAGGGGGGGGGGGCCTTTTGCCGCCATTTTGCATCCTGTTCCAACTCCCCGTGATGCTTTGTGTCATATCCCAGCAATCCCTGTGTATCCGTCCACCTCAGACGCCATCTTTCAACGGTTTCAGCAAGACGCGCGCACTCCGGTGTCCGTTTTCCTGTGCCGTAATGGATCGCAAACTGCTGAGGAGCATGCTGGCGAGTGTCGCCAGCACAAGTCTCTACGCAGCAGAGTTTATTCTTGACATGGAAGGTGACAGTAGTGATGGGTCTGAAGAAGACGAGCTCAAACCGAGGAATGCATTGGACACTAAACTGATCAGCGCTTTAACAGACATGCTCACCACCATGAAACGCCGCTTCTGGGCACAGGAAACAAGCACTGAATGGTGGGATCGCATCGTCATGCAAGTGTGGGATGATGAGCAGTGGCTGCAAAACTTTCGCATGAGAAAAGCCACTTTTATGGGACTGTGTGCTGAACTCGCCCCTGCCCCGCAGCGCAAGGACACCAAATTGAGAGCTGCCATCCTGGTGGAGAAGCGGGTGGCTATAGCACTCTGGAAGCTGGCCAGCTCAGACAACTACCGATCGGTGGCCAACCACTTTGGGGTGAGAAAGTCTACCGTTGGAGTCGTGTTGATGCAAGTGTGCAGGGCCATTAATCGCCTCCTGCTATGAAAAATCGTGTCTCTTGGTCATGTGCATGACATCGTGGCTGGCTTTGAACAGATGGGTTTCCCTAACTGTGGAGGGGCGATCGATGGGACTCATATACCTATTCTGGCGCCCGACCACCTAGCAGACGAGTATTAACCAAAAGGGGTACTTCTCCATGGTTCTTCAGGCGCTTGTGGATCACCGTGGGCGTTTTACTGACATTAATGCAGGCTGGTCAGGCAAGGTGCATGACGCACGCATCTTCCGCAACACCGGCCTGTTCAGGAAGCTGCAAGAAGGCACTTTTTTTTCAGACCAGAGGATCCCCGTGGGGGAAGTTGAAATGCCCATTGTGATTCTTGGTGACCCTGCTTACCCTCTAATGCCCTGGCTCTTGAATCCCTACACAGGGAGCCTGGACAGCAGCCAGGAAAGGTTCAACTACAGGCTGAGCCACTGTCAAATGACTGTGGAGTCTGCTTTTGGGCGTCTCAAGGCACACTGGCGCTGTCTTTATGGGAAGCTAGACTTGGCAGAGGGAAGTATCCCCACGGTTATTTCCGCGTGCTGTGTCCTACATAATATTTGTGAGCGGAAGGGTGAAGGCTTCACTGTGGCATGGTCCTCAGAGGTTCAACAGCTGGAGGCCACGTATGCACAGCCAGAGAGCAGGGCTCTTAGAGAGGCCCAGCGTGAGGCTACAAGGATCAGGGATGCTTTGAGGGAGCATTTTGATGCTGAAAGCGAGTTCTAATGGGAATTCCAGAGGGAGGGAAGGAGGGAGGGTGCATTCTGTTAATAGGATAAGGCATTTGCTTTTCTGTAGCTATTAGATACATATGTGCACCGAATAAAGAAACCCATTTATTAAAAAGAATTCATTTATTGAACAGCTTTTTCAGAATTTGAAATAAAAGTTGAAAAAAAGTATAATGTGTGATGGAGGAGGGGGGGTGCAGTTGGGGTGGGAAGGGGTCACTCAGAGATTGGCATATGTCCTGTCCTCATAACCTCCAATGCCCTCCGAGTTTCTGTGTTCCCCCAACCCCATTTGCGGAGGGCGGTTATGCTTGTTATTAGGGGTTGAGTGCAGTGGATAAGGGTGCTGGGTCTGTGGGTTGGTCGGTGAAGACAGGGGGGTTGGAGGCAGCCGTGGGTGGCAATAACCAGGCAGCTGTTGATAGTGGCCTGAAGGGGACAGAGGGCCAGAAGGGAAAGGGTTAGGGGGTAACTGACAATGGGGGCGGCGAGCATGGTGCTGCTTCTCCTCCTGAACGGCAGCGATTCGCTGCAGAGTCTCTACTTGCAGCTGTAATAATGTGAACAGCTTGTCAGCGCGCGAGCCATCTCCCTCAACTGGATCTGTTCATCCCTCCGCTTGCTCTCATTCTCCCTCCGCTTGCTCTCATTCTCCCTCCGCTTGCTCTCATTCTCCCTCCGCTCCTGTGCAACGCGATTCTCCGTTGCAGCCTGTTCCATAACTTGTTTTAAAAGATCTTCCTTGCTCTTCCGTGGTCTCTTTCAAATCCTCCTCAGCTTCTTAGCTGGAGATAAGACTGATGTTGATGTGTTCAAGGCTGAAACTAGGGGAGAGTTATTAGTGCAAAGTTAAAACAGAGGATTCCCTTGTTCACGACAGTGGTAGGATTCCCATGCATTCCATGTTTCTCTGTCCCGTTTGCCTGTCCCACACAGCTATAGCACACAGACAGCAACGGAGCCCCTGCCATGGTGAGTTGTCTCAGGATGCAGGGGCAATGACTGCCTTGCTGTACTATGGCTTGGGGGGGAGCGGAGGGCATTTGCGGGAACTGTACTCTGAGCACTGTCCCAGCATTCTCTGTATAGGTGTTTGTGCTGGAAGATATCTCGCTGCTGCGGGTGACGGAGCAAGAAAGGGAGGGCATTCTAATGAGATGTGGATTTCGGCCTGGGCCATATGCAGCTTGCCTCTGTGCAGCAATGCTCTCCCCACCCCTCGTAGAACAGTTGCGGGGACTAGTGACCATGGCCGGGACAGGGACCACACTGGCTCCCCCGAGAAACCTGCGCAGGCACATTGCAAGAGCTCTTATTGAGACCTTTGAAGCAATTACTGATGACAATTACTGTGATGTGATAGACTACATCAATGCACTATTCCACATGTAGACAAGCATGCGGCAAGCATCCCTTTCCACCCCGGCCAAGCTTCCTACCTTCCTAATAGAAAAGTAGCTGTACCTGCACAATCCGCTGCTGCTGCCCTGTCCCCCGCAACCGCCGGACGCTGTGGCTGGCTCTGGCTGTCCTCCGGGCTTGAGAAGAGTTCCTGGCTGCATGTGTCCTGTGACTCCTCCGTGCCCTGGGTCGCTGCCGTGGCTGCTGCCTCCTCCTGCTCCTCTCCGTCCTGCTGCTCTCCGGCCTCCTCTTCTTCGGCCTCCTCTTCCCCCCCACCCCTTCACTGGTGGGCTGGGAAGTGTCCTGGGTGGTCAATGGAGTGCACGTTGGATCACCACCAAGTATCGCGTCCAGCTCCTTATAGAATTTGCAAGTCACAGGGGCTGCCCCAGAGCGGCTGTTTGCGTCGCAGACTTTGCGATAGGCAATCCTAAGCTCTTTTACTTTTGCCCAGCACTGCCGAGTGTCCCGGTCATGGCCTCTGTCCATCATGGCCCGTGATATCAGGCCATATGTATCGTAATTCCTGCGGCTAGACCGCAGCTGAGACTGGACAGCCTCTTCCCCCCAACAACTGATGAGGTCCAGCACCTCGCTATTGTTCCACGGTGGAGATCGCTTATTGTGAGGAGGCATGGCACGTGGAGCCATGGCCAAGCAAAATGGTTACCTGAGGAGCACTCCACGCCTGGCTGGAGCAAACAGGAAGGGGATTTTCAAATTTCCCTGGGAATTTAAAGGGCGGGTCTGACGTGTGGTCACCTGAGGATGCGACAGAAGAGTTTGAAACTGATGAGCAGAGTGGCTCGAACAGGAATTATGCGCCAGGCTGGAGGCTAATTAATGCGCAATGGGTGTCCACATTCACGCTGTAGTGCTACAGCGGTAGCGCAACAGCCCTTATTCCCCGTGCGGAGGTGGATTACCACGAGCACTATAAACTCGGACTTATAGCGCAATATGTGCCTTGCCAGTGTGGACGGGTAGAGAGTTATAGCGCTCCTGGAGGCTATATACCACTATAAAGTGCCAGTGTAACCAAGGCCTAACTAAAGTATTGAAGCATAAGCTTTCGTGGGCTAATACCCACTTCGTATAGTGCCTGTATTTCAAACTTATGCTTGGCTTCTGGGTAAAATCTCAGACAAGCTGTTGTTAACTCGGCTGGCCTGGCTGATGGCCTATTAAGGACCATCAGCTACACAATGAACTTTGTAGACGCCCGTCCACACCTGAGCTTCTCCAGGAATGTGGCCTGGCTGGTCAGGAACTGAATCTTGGAAAGTCTGGTAATTGGACCATGTGGCTATGAACCTCCATTTTGCAACTGGACTCTGCATAAGGAGGAGGGGGGTCTTCGCCCACAAGAGGAAGTCTATAAAACCTGTGAGAAACTCCCTCCATTTTGTCTTCAACCTCCAGTCTTCAACCTGCCTTGCTTCCACCTCTGGATGGAACTTTGCTACACAGGGGAACTCTGGCCAAAGGGTGCTGACCCATCCCTGGAGGAGATGCATTCCAGAGACTGATTTGAACCTGCAGTTTATTCTACCTTTTTCCTTGTATAATAAACCTTTAGATTTTAGATTCTAAAGGATTGGCAACAGCGTGATTTGTAGGTAAGATCTGATTTGTATATTGACCTGGGTCTGGGGCCTGATTCTTTGGAATTGGGGAGAACCGTTTTCTTTATTTGGGGATTGGTTTTAATAACCATTGGGCCCCAAGACAGGTGGCTGCGGGTGGTGATACTGGGAAACTGGGGTGTCTAAGGGAATTGCTTGTGTGACTTGTGGTTAGCCAGTGGGGCAAAACCAAAGTCTTTTCTGTTTGGCTGGTTTGGTTTTCCTTAGAGTGGAAAAAACCCAGCTTTGGGCTCTAGATGCCCTTTGGAAGCAATTTGTCCTGACTTGGCACTCACAGTTGGATCCCACCAGGAACAGCACCATCACAGTGGCGTAGTCCGCACAGAGTTTTTAACACAGGGTTATATGAAAGGTGAACACAAAAGTCATATAAAAGTTACACAAAAATGCACAGATTTATCTACAAAAAAGGGGTTTCAAATAACTAAACCCCATACTTGATAGGAACCCCATCCTGAAATAAATCTTTCCTGAACCCCCACTTCTGGCCTTCAAAAAAAAACAACCAAACCCTACTCTCTCCAAGCTCATCATCAGAAGTGAGACCAGGACACACCAACTCACAGCAGCACTAGATGCAAAACCTGCAGACATCTCCACTGCTACAGTGATCAACACACCTTTCAAGATCCATGGGTCCTACACAGGCCAATCACAACACGTGGTTTACCTCATCCAGTGCACTAATGCCCAAACTATGTTGGTGAAACCAGAGAATCACTATGCTTACAAATGAACAGGAACATGATAAGACAAGGACACCACACCATCTGTGGGTGGGCACTTCTCACAGAACAATCACTCTACTATGTGATATATCAGCCCTCATCCTCAAAGGAAACCTGAAAAGGTGGTGCAGAAAGACAGGGCTGGGAGTTTAAATTCATAACTTTATTAAACACTAAAACTCCTGGACTGAATAAAGATACTGGGCTTATGGTTTATTTACAACAATCTGTAAACCACTAATGACCTCCCACAACTGCTTTCTCCTCCACCTCTTTACTTTCTTTCCTGGAATGGGAGGAGTGTTAACAGGCCACTTCACCTTGAAATGTGTTAACTACACTAAACAATCTATTCCACCCCCTATTTAGAAAGCAGTGAAACTGAGGCTTTGTCTACTCTGGAAGGGGTGTTTTTTTTTAAAAAAAAAAAAAAAAACCACCCACACTCCCAGAAAAACAAGTGTGTGAACAGCCCGTTGAGTGCAGGAGCTGCTACTGGAGTTGTTTTGTCTGCAGGAGAGGGCAACTACACTGACTTCCACTGCTTGCATCCGACGAAGTGGGTATTAGCCCACTAAAGCTTATGCTTCAAAACTTTATAGTTAGTCTTTAAGGTACCACAGGACTTTGTTATGCCTGCCCTTTAGTGGCATGGCTGCAGTGGATTTTTCACATCCCTGAGTGACCCAGTTATACCGATACAAGTCTGCAGTGTACACCTGGAGCTGTGACCAGGTATCGGGGACCATTTCCGTGTTCGCCCCCACAGCGGAGGGGAAGCGGAGCGAATTCTGAGCCCCCGAGTCACGCCGGAGTCAGGTCCAGCCGCACCGATCTCCGCATGGAGCCGCTGCAGCCAGGCCCCCAGCGCAGCGGCAGGACCATCCCCCACCCCCCATCTCCTCTCCGGGGGCGTTAATCCCCCTCCCCGAGCGATGCCAGCGGGGGGAATGGTCACAGATTTTTGCCGGCACCGCTTGGTCCCCCCCGCCCGAGCTGCGCCCCCCACGTAGCGGTAACAGCTGGGAGGCCGCCGCTTCCCGGGAGGGGAGACGGGGGGGGGGGGGAGCTGCGAGACCTGGGCTGTTCCAAGGGCAGCCAAACTCCCCCCCGGGCAGGTTCGGGCAGCAGGTGGGGGGGGGGGGTCTCCGCCTGGGCTGGGGAAAAGCGCCGGGAGCCCCCCGGGCAGTGGAAGCTCCCGCGTCACCTACCTCCTGCTCTGACGGGGAACCCGAAGGGCCGAAGCGGCTCCCGCGGGACCCCGTGGCCAGGCTCCGTCCCTGCCGCGCCGAGCGCGTCTCGCTCTGGAGACGGCGGCGTCCGCTCAGCCGGAGCCCGCCCGCCCCGCGCTGCAGAGACCAGGCACCCGCTGGGGAGGCGGGGCCTCCGCACGGGGAGGGGCGCCTGGGCTCGGCCACCTGAGGGCGGTACGCGGGGGGGTCAGAGGGAGGCAGGTGGGGCTCAGCCGCTCGCGGGAGAGGATCCCTTGGTCTGGCCCCGCCCAGCGCTCCGCTCCCCTAGCTGCGAACGGGGCGTGGCAAACCCAGCACGAGCCTCGCCTCGCCCCGCCCCGCCTCTCCTTGGCTCGGAACGCGCGCCCGGGCTCGGGACTGGTCTCTAGATGTGGCAAGCAGGTGAGTCCCGGGCTGGGTGAGCAAGTGACAGTGGGTCTGGATTACGGGGCATCGGTAAATGTGTGTGGTTGGTGAGCCCAGGGTTGGGATGTCTTGGGGGCTGTAGGACGATTGAGGTCGGAACAGGGGGTGCTGGTTGGTCTCTTCGGGTTTGAAGTGGTAGGCTGATGTTCTGTCCAGTCAAGACTTGAGGGTGGTCCTGGGGTCTCTCCAGGATGTAATTAGGGGAGATGAACTTTATGAATTAGGAATGTGCACCCCACCACGCAAAATACACCCACCTGTAATTCCTTCCCTGTTCCTTCACTAGGGGCTTTCACCCATGCTCACTAGGGGAGGGATTCATTGGGAGTTTCACCCTCCCCTTGCACTCCCTACCAGGGGAAGTTGCTTTGGGTCTCCCACCACCTGACCCTTCCAGTGTCTGATGTGGATTTGCTGGAGGATTTGCCCAGCCTGGGTTGGGAGCAGTCACTGGGTATTGTTATCCTCTCTCCTCCCCCCCCCCCCCCCAAATGTAGCAGGAGTGAGTCCAGTTGTGTCCAGGAGGCTGGGGACCAGAAGAGAATGGAGCATGGCGTCAGGCCCTATTCCACTTGTGTCTGCAGGATGGGACAGCTAGACTGGCTGTGTCTGGCAGATGGGTAAAGGGGCTACAGGGGCAATCAGAGGGGGCAAAAGCAGGGGAGCAAGGTGCATCAGCTAGAGCACCTGTGTCCAAAGGAGGTGAGGCAGAGGAGGGAAAGGGTCAGTTCCAGCTGCATCCAGGGGATGGGTGCAGAGAGCTAGGCATTGGGAATCTTTTGCACCTGTCCTGGGGGATGGGGGAGAGGCAGAGATGGAGCATTTCAACCCCCACCCCTGACAACAGCAAAGCGACAGAGGAACAAGGTTAATAAACAGTTTATTTGCATTTTACAAGATCAGTCTTCTTACATTCTCAATTCATTTGCCATTAAAGTGCTGGAAGATTTTTTTTTTAAATCAAGATACATTTGTTAACAGAAATTATAACAAATATCAGAAAAGTGGCAGTCACAGAGTTTTGCACCATAACTAAGAAAAGTCCTCTCTTATAATACAAATAATGAAACAAACATACGGAGACAACTAAGATGGTGTCAGTCAAATCCAACTAAAACAGGTTAGTTGTTTATTGGTAAATTCTGTTTTTCTTCATGACATTTATGATAAGAAACCCGAATTCTCTAGACTTAAATTAAACTGGGGGTACTTTTCTTACCACCACAACTATCAAAGCTAGTATAAAACCATAGCTTTCTGTGATAAACAGTGTCATTTTAAACCCCACATTACAAGGGAAAGTGACATTTCAGTTGTATCTATATATTTTACAGTGTTCAATATATCCATTCTCATTATAGAAATGTAAGCCTTGCAAATAAAAGCCAAAAGGTAATTAAAATGGAAACATTATTTCCATAAACCGACACTGAAAATATCCAATAAAATGAAAAGGATATCAAAATAACTTGCTAGTAAACTTAAGCTCTCAGCATTTAATGCACAAACCAAAGTCATGAACAAAAAGAAATTTTCAGATACATCAGATGAACGGTAGTACAGCTCCAGTCACTTGCATTTAAACTCTCCTCTTTTTTTGAGTAGGCAACATGAAGTCTAACATTTCACTAGGTGCCATTCATTTTATTGCTGAGGTTGAAAATATTTCAAGCTATGAAATTTATATACAAACACACAGAAGATATATATACACGGACATATATACACGGACGCTTTACTCTTTCTTTTTGGCAACGGTCAATTCTACCACTGGCACTCTGAACCCCCCCTTCGTCCCGCTGTCGTTACTCGAAGAGGAAGATAGGCGGGATTTCTTGGACGTTAACGAGACCCCGCTCTCTGGCATCTTTCCTCCTTCATCGTCACTTCCAGTTACCTCATAAGAACCTTTAGTTTTTGACCCTATCCCTCCAAACGTTCCAAATTTCATCTTGGCCTGCTTTTCTTTCTCTGCTCCTGAGCTGCACTCAAGCTCCAATGTGCCAGTGGGGGTTGATTGGGAGGAATGTTCATCGCTAAAGGAAGATGACCGATGACGTGGCTTTTTGCTTTTAAATAACGAAAACTTCCCTTTAGGTGAAGAGGCAGCAACTTCCCCTCCCCCCAGTTCACCCTCCACAGAACCTAGACTTGCCTTGGAACTTTTCAAATCTCCTTTAGATCCTGAAATGGACACTGAGGCTTCCGGTGAGCCAACACTGGCACCTTTGCCTTTAGGTTTTGAAAAATTAAACTTTGGCATCTTAATTTTAGATTTCTTAAGTTTGACATCTGGCTCTTCAAACTCAGCCTCCACCGCACCAGCCTGGAGACTGGCATCTGGCTGAGGGAAGTTAACATCAACCCCTACTTCTCTTCCTGTTACCTCATGTCCTGAAGACACAAATTTAGGCAATTTCATCCTGGGGAATGTCACTTTTCCTGATGCACTTTCTAAGTTACCTTGTGGAAAATTCATATCTATGCCAGGACCTTTGATTCCTACCTTGGGACCTTTCAGACCACCCTCTATCTTTGGTCCAGAAACATGAAGACCCCCTGCAATATCCGGCACATTCATTTCTACATCAATACCAGAAGACGAAAGCTGTGGCCCTTTGAATTCACCACCTGACTGCTGAATGCCCAAATGTGGTGCTCCAACATTTACACGGGGAGCTTTCATGTCTCCAGAAATGCCAAAACCTCCTTTGATTTTAGGCTCTTTCAAATTTACATCAAAATCTGACCCAGAAACTTTCGGTGTTGATATACTTAAAGCAGGACCTGTTAAACTGACATCAGGAGCATCAGCAGCAGTACCCACCCCAGAAACCTTCACGCCTTGAGAACCTGAAATGTCGCCTTTGGGCAATTTAACGGATGGTATTTTAATATTTCCACTTGAAGTTTTGATGCTGATATCTGGTGCTTCCACTCCAACTTTTGGACCTTTAACATCACCAGCAATATTAACATCACCCTTTAGGTTTGGTCCTTTTAAGTTAAAGTCAACGTCAGGTGCAGAGATTTTTGGAGCTGAAACTTTAAGTGGTTGCATTTTAAATGTAGGCCCTTTCAATTCTCCATCAATCCCAGAGCCAGTAAGGTCTCCTTTAATTTGTGGTCCTTCAATATTCACACCCATGTCAGACCCCTCAACACGAGGACTAGAAATGCCAAATTGGGGGAGCTTCAGTGAAGGAAGTTTAATTGCACCTCCTGGACCTTCCAAATTAACATGTGGTGCATCTACAGCCACCTTTGGGGATTTAATGCCACCAGAAAGATCAAGATCTCCTTTTAACTTTGGTCCTTTCAAATTTACATCAAAATCTGGGGCAGAAATACCTACTGATGGTATTTTCACTGTAGGCCCTTTGACATCAAGGTCTGGGGCACCGAGATGTACATCCATGCCTGGAGCTTTCATGCCCCCCTCAATTTGTGGGACAGGAAATCCAATGTCCCCTTTCATGTTCAGATCTGCTTGAGGTCCCTCCAAAGTTGGAGATTTAAACTTGGGCATTTTAAGCTTTCCTCCAAAGCCTTTCATATCAACATCTGGTACATGTATGTCCACCTTTGGACCTTTAAGGTCACTAGAAACATCCAGGTCTCCTTTTAGTTTTGGTCCTTTTAAGTTTACATCAAAATCAGGTCCAGAGACTTGGGGCATTGAAAGGTTTACTGATGGCATAGTCACCTTAGGTCCCTTCAGTTTGGCATCTAGTCCTTCAGCTGCAGGAACACTCACAGCTCCGTCAATACTCGGAGCTGAAACATCCATGCTTGCCGAGGGGAGCTGCATATCAGCTCCTCCTAAATTCAGACCTGGTGTCCCTATCTTGGGGAGTGAGAACTTGGGACATTTTAGTTTTCCTTCTGGACCTTCCAGTTCTGCTGTGGGAAGACTGATGTCACCTTTTACTTTTGGTCCTTTCAAGTTAATATCAAGATCAGATGCAGAGAATGAAGGAGCAGAAATGTCCACCGAAGGCAGATTCACTGTAGGTCCTTTAAGTTTCATGTCAGGGGCATTAATGTTTGCATCAATACCTGGGATTCTCAGATCACCTTCCATTTTTGGACCAGTTATATCAATATTTCCACTTGGAAGTTTGACCTTAGGTTTCTTAAGATTGATATCAGGACCTCCAATGTTAACATCAGGGAGATTTGCACTGATACTGGGGGCTGTAATGTCAAGACCTGGTGACTTTATATCACCTCTGATACCTGGTGTGGAAACCTCCAAATTCGGTGTTTTAAATTCTCCTTCCATTTTAGGAACTGTCACAGAAGCATCAGCTTTGAACTTAGGTGATTTAATATCAAACTCAACATCTGGAAAAGAGATTTTCCCAAACATTGGTTTCTTTCCTTTGGGGGATTTGACATTAATATCTCCTTTTATTGTTGCCTCTGGGCCAGTTACATTCAGATCTAAATCAGGAGACTTCAAATTTGCATCAATCTCACCACTGGGTAGATTCATATCAAATCCACCCTTCTTTCCTTTAATTTTAGGGCCACTCATATGAAGTTTAGGCATTTTAAATTTGCTTTTCTTTCCTTTGCCAGAAATGCCAATATCAGGAGACTCCACATTCAGTTCACCTTCCGGAACAGCAATATCCACTTCAGGAGATTTGATTTCTGCCTTAGGACTTTTAATTCCAAACCCAAATTTTGGTTTCTTAAATTTGGGAAGTTTAACGTTTCCCTCAAGGCCCTCAGCAGTCACATCTGGACACTCAACATCAAGCTCAGGACTTCTAACCCCAAATTCTGGGCTTTTGATATCAACTTCAGGACCTTTAAGATTACCCTCAATCTTGGGGAGAGAAACATCGAAGTCCCCCTTCATTTTATGACCTTTCAAATTCAAATCAATGTCTGGCATTGAGATTTTGGGTGTCTTAAAATGCATCTCAGGCATCTTACATTTTGGCCCTTTCAATTTTCCTTCTGGACCTTCAATGTCCAAATCAGGAGTGCCAATGTCTATCTTAGGACCTGAAATATCAACCTCTCCCTTTGGAAAACTTATGTCCACATCCGGGCCTTCCCCTTTGAACCCAGGCGTACTGAATTTAGGCACCTTCATTTTGGGTAATTTCAGTTTTCCTTCGGGGCCATGAATATCAATGTCTGGGGCATCAATGTCCACTTTGGGACCTTTCATATCAAATTCAGGACCTTTCATATCACCCTCTATTTTTGGACCAGAAAGATCTAGGTCTCCTTTCAATTTAGGTGCCTTTAGATTCAGATCTACATCTGGCATGGAAATTTTAGGGGACTTGATGTGCATTTCAGGCATCTTAAATTTGGGACCTTTCAGTTTTCCTTCTGGCCCTTCAATGTTCATATCAGGTGAATCTATGTCCAATTTGGGACCTTTAATGTCAATTACAGGACCTTTCAAATCTCCTTCTAACTTTGGAACAGAAACATCCATGTCTCCCTTCAGTTTAGGACCCTTTAAATTCAAGTCAAAATCTGGCATAGAGATTTTGGGTGCTTTAATATGCATTTCTGGCATCTTAAATTTAGGACCTTTCAGTTTTCCTTCTGATCCTTCAATGTCAAGATCAGGAACATCAACAGACATTTTTGGGGATTTAATGTCTATCTCTGGACCTTTTAAATCACCTTCTATCTCAGGGATAGAAACACCCATGTCTCCTTTAATTTTAGGGCTTTTTAACTTTAAATCAATGTCTGGCATGGAGATTTTAGGTGCCTTGATATTCATTTCAGGCATCTTAAATTTTGGACCTTTCCATTTTCCTTCAGGCCCTTCAATATCCAAATTGGGGGCATCAATGTCTATCTTAGGACCCGAAATATCAACCCCTCCTTCTGGAAGGTTTACATCCACATCTGGGCCTTCCCCTTTGAACCCAGGCATGCTGAATTTAGGAAACTTCATTTTGGGCATTTTCAGTTTTCCTTCTGGGCCATGAATATCGATGTCTGGGGCATCAATGTCCACTTTGGGACCTCTGATATCAAATTCAGGACCTTTCAAATCCCCTTCCAACTTAGGCCCAGAAACATCTAGATCTCCTTTCAGCTTAGGGCCCTTCAGGTTGAAGTCCACATCAGGCATTGATATTTTAGGTGCCTTAATATGCATGTCAGGCATCTTAAATTTGGGACCTTTCCATTTTCCTTCTGGGCCCTCAATCTCCACATCAGGAGCATCTATGTCCAATTTGGGCGCTTTAATATCAACTTCAGGGCCTCTCAAATCACCTTCAATATTTGGCACAGAAACATCCACATCTCCCTTCAATTTGGGCCCTTTTAAATTCAGATCAAAGTCTGGCATGGAGATTTTAGGTGCTTTAAAATGCATGTCAGGCATCTTAAATTTGGGGCCTTTCCATTTCCCATCTGGGCCTTCAATCTCCACATCAGGAGCATCTATGTCCAGTTTAGGGCCTTTGATATTAACTTCAGGGCCTTTCAAATCCCCTTCTAATTTTGGAACAGACACATCCACATCCCCCTTCAATTTAGGGCCTTTCAAATTCAAATCAATGTCTGGCATGGAGATTTTAGGAACATTGAAATGCATTTCAGGCATCTTAAATTTGGGACCTTTCAGCTTTCCCTCTGGACCTTCAATGTTCAAATCTGGGGCCTCTATGTCTACCTTGGGCCCAGAAATATCCACCTCCCCCTTTGGAAGATTTATATCCACATCAGGGCCCTCCCCTTTGAAGCCAGGCATGCCAAATTTGGGCATTTTGAATTTAGGCATTTTGATTTTACCCTCTGGGCCATGAAGGTCCACATCTGGTGCATCAAAGTCAACTTTGGGGCCTTTGACATCAAACTCAGGCCCCTTCAAATCCCCTTCTAGTTTAGGGCCAGAAACATCCACATCTCCCTTGATTTTAGGACCCTTCAAATTCAAATCAAAGTCTGGCATGGAGATTTTAGGTGCTTTAAAATGCATATCAGGCATCTTGAATTTGGGGCCTTTCCATTTCCCATCTGGACCTTCAATCTCCACCTCGGGAGCATCTAGGTCCAGTTTAGGACCCTTGATATCTACTTCAGGCCCTTTTAATTCCCCTTCTAATTTTGGAACAGAAACATTCACATCCCCCTTCAATTTAGGGCCTTTCAAATTCAAATCAATGTCTGGCATGGAGATTTTAGGAACATTGAAATGCATGTCAGGCATCTTAAATTTGGGACCTTTTAGCTTTCCCTCTGGACCCTCAATATCAAGATCTGGAGCATCTATGTCAAATTTGGGACCTTTAATATCAACTTCTGGGCCTTTCATATCACTTTCAAAATCTGGTATAGAAACATCCACATCCCCCTTCATTTTTGGTCCTCTCAGGTTCAAATCAAAGTCTGGCATGGAGATTTTAGGTGCTTTAAAATGCATGTCAGGCATCTTAAATTTGGGGCCTTTCCATTTCCCATCTGGGCCTTCAATCTCCACATCAGGGGCATCTATGTCCAGTTTAGGGCCTTTGATATCAACTTCAGGGCCTTTCAAATCCCCTTCTAATTTTGGAACATCCACATCCCCCTTTAACTTAGGGCCTTTCAAATTCAAATCAATATCTGGCATGGAGATTTTAGGGGCCTTAATATTCATTTCAGGCATCTTAAATTTAGGACCTTTCCATTTTCCTTCTGGTCCTTCAATCTCCACATGAGGAGCATCAATGTCTATTTTAGGACCTGAAATATCAATCTCCCCCTTTGGAAGGCTTACATCTACATCTGGTCCCTCCCCTTTGAACCCAGGCATTCCGAATTTGGGCATTTTGAATTTAGGCATTTTGAGTTTACCCTCTGGGCCATGAAGGTCCACATCTGGTGCACCAATGTCCACTTTGGGACTTCGGATATCAATTTCAGGCCCCTTCAAATCTCCTTCCAGCTTAGGGCCAGAAACATCTAGGTCTCCCTTTAGTTTAGGGCCCTTGAGGTTAAAATCAATGTCAGGCATTGAGACTTTCGGTGCCTTGATATTCATTTCAGGCATTTTAAATTTGGGGCCTTTCCATTTTCCTTCAGGACCTTCAATATCAAGATCTGGAGCATCTATGTCCACTTTGGGACCTTTGATATCAAAGTCAGGCCCCTTCAAATCCCCTCCTACTTTTGGTACAGAAACATCCACATCTCCCTTCAATTTAGGACCTTTCAAATTCAAATCAATGTCTGGCATGGAGATTTTAGGAACATTGAAATGCATTTCAGGCATTTTAAATTTGGGGCCTTTCAGTTTTCCATCAGGACCTTCAATTTCCAAATCTGGAGCATCAATGTCTATTTTGGGACCGGAAACATCCACCTCCCCTTTCGGAAGTTTTACATCCACATCTGGTCCCTCTCCTTTAAATCCAGGCATACCGAATTTAGGCATTTTCAATTTGGGCATTTTGAGTTTACCTTCTGGGCCGTGAATATCAACGTCTGGCGCACTGATGTCTACTTGTGGGCTTTTGATGTCAACTTCAGGCCCTTTTAAATCCCCTTCTAGCTTTGGGCCAGAAACATCGAGGTCTCCTTTCAGTTTAGACCCTTTCAGATTTAACTCCACATCTGGCATTGACACTTTAGGTGATGAAATACTTAGGAAAGGCATTTTAAATTTAGATCCTTTTGCTTTCCCCTGAATATCCACCTCCGGAGCACTCACATCCACCTTTGGTCCAGATATATCAATATCAGATTTCTTAAGTTTCACATCCACATCAGGGGTTTGGACTTTAGGGCTAGAAAAACTGAATTTAGGAAGTTTAAATCTAGATTTCTTTGTCTTTCCTTCTATATCAAGTTTTGGAGCCTCAAGATCAATATCTGGTCCTTTCACTTCAACTTTGGGACCTTTCACATCACCCCCTACTTTTGGAAGACAAACATCTACATCTCCCTTCAGTTTAGGACCTTTCAAATTTAAGTCAATATCTGGCATGGATATTTTAGGAACGTTAAAATGCATTTCAGGCGTCTTAAATTTAGGACCTTTCCATTTTCCTTCTGGTCCCTCAATTTCTAAATCAGGAGCATCAATGTCCACTTTTGGACCGGAGAGATCAATCTCCCCTTTCGGAAGGCTTACATCTACTTCTGGTCCCTCCCCTTTGAACCCAGGCATGCCAAACTTGGGCATTTTGAATTTAGGCATTTTGAGTTTACCTTCTGGGCCATGAAGATCCACATCTGGTGCATCAAGGTCAATTTTAGGACCTTTGATGTCAAACTCAGGCCCCTTCAAATCACCCTCAATCTTTGGAACAGACACATCCACATCTCCCTTCAGTTTAGGGCCTTTCAAGTGTAAATCAACATCTGGCATGGAGATTTTGGGTGCCTTGATGTGCATTTCAGGCATCTTAAATCTAGGACCTTTCAGTTTTCCATCTGGCCCTTCAATATCCAGATCAGGAGCATCCATTTCTACTTTTGGACCGGAGAGATCAATCTCACCCTTTGGAAGACTTACATCTACGTCTGGTCCCTCCCCTTTGAACCCAGGCATGCCAAACTTGGGCATTTTGAATTTAGGCATTTTAAATTTACCCTCTGGGCCGTGAATATCCACATCTGGTGCATCAAGGTCAACTTTGGGGCCTTTGACATCAAATTCAGGCCCCTTCAACTCACCCTCAATCTTTGGAACAGACACATCCACATCTCCCTTCAGTTTAGGGCCTCTCAAGTGTAAATCAACATCTGGCATGGAGATTTTGGGTGCCTTGATGTGCATTTCAGGCATCTTAAATCTAGGACCTTTCCATTTCCCGTCAGGGCCTTCAATCTCCACATCTGGGGCATTTATGTCCACTTTAGGACCTTTGATATCAAACTCAGGCCCTTTCAAATCTCCTTGTAGCTTTGGTACAGAAACATCCACATCCCCCTTCACTTTAGGACCTTTCAAATTAAAGTCTATGTCAGGCATGGAGATTTTAGGTGCTTTAAAATGCATGTCAGGCATCTTAAAATGGGGGCCTTTCCATTTGCCTTCAGGACCTTCAATATCAAGATCTGGAGCATCTATGTCCACTTTGGGGCCTTTGATATCAAACTCAGGCCCTTTCAAATCACCCTCGATCTTTGGAACAGAAACATCCACATCCCCCTTCACTTTAGGACCTTTCAAATTAAAGTCAATGTCTGGCATGGAGATTTTAGGTGCTTTAAAATGCATGTCGGGCATCTTAAATTTGGGACCTTTCCATTTTCCTTCAGGACCTTCAATATCAAGATCTGGAGCATCTATGTCCACTTTGGGGCCTTTGATATCAAACTCAGGCCCTTTCAAATCACCCTCGATCTTTGGAACAGAAACATCCACATCCCCCTTCACTTTAGGTCCTTTCAGATTCAAATCAAAATCTGGCATGGAGATTTTAGGTGCCTTGATGTGCATTTCAGGCATTTTAAATTTAGGACCTTTCAGCTTTCCCTCTGGTCCCTCTATGTCAACATCAGGAACATCAATACCCAGTTTAGGGCCTCTGATATCAACCTCAGGACCTTTCAAATCCCCTTCTAGCTTTGGTACAGACACATCCACATCCCCCTTCACTTTAGGGCCTTTCACGTTAAAATCAATGTCTGGCATGGAGATTTTAGGAACATTGAAATGCATGTCAGGCATCTTAAATTTGGGACCTTTCAGCTTTCCCTCTGGACCTTCAATGTTCAAATCTGGGGCATCTATGTCCACCTTGGGCCCAGAAATATCCACCTCCCCCTTTGGAAGATTTATATCCACATCAGGGCCCTCCCCTTTGAAGCCAGGCATGCCAAATTTGGGCATTTTGAATTTAGGCATTTTGAGTTTACCCTCTGGGCCATGAAGGTCCACATCTGGTGCATCAAAGTCAACTTTGGGGCCTTTGACATCAATCTCAGGCCCCTTCAAATCCCCTTCCAGTTTAGGGCCAGAAACATCCACATCTCCCTTGATTTTAGGACCCTTCATATTCAAATCAAAATCTGGCATGGAGATTTTAGGTGCTTTAAAATGCATGTCAGGCATCTTGAATTTGGGGCCTTTCCATTTCCCATCTGGACCTTCAATCTCCACATCGGGAGCATCAAGGTCCAGTTTAGGGCCTTTGATATCAACTTCAGGTCCTTTCAAATCCCCTTCTAATTTTGGAACAGAAACATCCACATCCCCCTTCAATTTAGGACCTTTCAAATTCAAATCAATGTCTGGCATGGAGATTTTAGGAACATTGAAATGCATGTCAGGCATCTTAAATTTGGGACCTTTCAGCTTTCCCTCTGGACCTTCAATGTTCAAATTTGGAGCATCTATGTCCACCTTGGGCCCAGAAATATCCACCTCCCCCTTTGGAAGTTTTATATCCACATCAGGTCCCTCCCCTTTGAAGCCAGGCATGCCAAATTTGGGCATTTTGAATTTAGGCATTTTGAGTTTACCCTCTGGGCCGTGAAGATCCACATCTGGTGCATCAATGTCAACTTTGGGCCCTTTGACATCAATCTCAGGCCCCTTCAGATCACCGTCAATCCTTGGAACACACACATCCACATCTCCCTTCAGTTTAGGGCCTTTCAAGTGTAAATCAACATCTGGCATGGAGATTTTGGGTGCCTTGATGTGCATATCAGGCATTTTAAATTTAGGACCTTTCCATTTTCCGTCTGGCCCTTCAATATCCAAATCAGGAGCATCAATGTCCACTTTTGGACCTGAAAGATCAATCTCACCCTTTGGAAGACTTACATCTACGTCTGGTCCCTCTCCTTTGAACCCAGACATGCCAAATTTGGGCATTTTGAATTTAGGCATTTTAAATTTACCCTCTGGGCCGTGAATATCCACATCTGGTGCATCAAGGTCAACTTCGGGGCCTTTAAGATCAAATTCAGGACCTTTCAAATCACCTTGTATCTTTGGAACAGTAACATCCATGTCTCCCTTCAGTTTAGGACCTTTCAAGTGTAAATCAACATCTGGCATGGAGATTTTGGGTGCCTTGATGTGCATTTCAGGCATCTTAAATTTAGGACCTTTCCACTTCCCGTCTGGCCCTTCAATTTCCAAATCAGGAGCATCAATGTCTACTTTTGGACCGGAGAGATCAATCTCCCCTTTCGGAAGGCTTACATCTACGTCTGGTCCCTCCCCTTTGAACCCAGGCATTCCAAATTTGGGCATTTTGAATTTTGGCATTTTAAGTTTACCTTCTGGGCCATGAAGATCCACGTCTGGTGCATCAATATCAACTTTGGGGCCTTGGAGATGAAATTCTGGACCCTTCAAGTCACCTTCTAGCTTTGGAAGAGAAACATCCACATCTCCCTTCATTTTGGGACCTTTTAAGTTTAAGTGTGTGTCTGGCATGGAGATTTTTGGTGCTTTGATTTGCATTTCAGGCATCTTAAATTTAGGACCTTTCAGTTTTCCATCTGGCCCTTCAATATCCAACTCTGGAGTATCAATGTCTAGATGAGGACCAGAAATAGCCACTTCCCCTTTTGGAAGCTTCACGTCCACTTCTGGTCCCTCCCCTTTGAACCCAGGCATGCTGAATTTGGGCATTTTGAATTTAGGCATTTTGAATTTACCCTCTGGGCCATGAAGATCCACATCTGGTGCAGCAATGTCAAGTTTGGGGCCTTTGACATCAAATTCAGGACCTTTCAAATCACCCTCAATCTTTGGAACAGACACATCCATGTCTCCCTTCAGTTTAGGGCCTTTCAAGTGTAAATCAACATCTGGCATGGAGATTTTGGGTGCCTTGATGTGCATTTCAGGCATCTTAAATTTAGGACCTTTCAGTTTTCCATCTGGCCCTTCAATATCCAAATCAGGAGCATCAAGGTCCACTTTTGGACATGAAAGATCAATCTCACCCTTTGGAAGACTTACATCTACGTCTGGTCCCTCCCCTTTGAACCCAGACATACCAAATTTGGGCATTTTGAATTTAGGCATTTTAAATTTACCCTCTGGGCCGTGAATATCCACATCTGGTGCATCAAGGTCAACTTTGGGGCCTTTAAGATCAAATTCAGGACCTTTCAAATCACCCTCAATCTTTGGGACAGACACATCCACATCTCCCTTCAGTTTAGGGCCTTTCAAGTGTAAATCAACATCTGGCATGGAGATTTTGGGTGCCTTGATGTGCATTTCAGGCATCTTAAATTTAGGACCTTTCAGTTTTCCATCTGGCCCTTCAATATCCAAATCAGGAGCATCCATGTCCACTTTTGGACCTGAAAGATCAATCTCACCCTTTGGAAGACTTACATCTACGTCTGGTCCCTCCCCTTTGAACCCAGACATGCCAAATTTGGGCATTTTGAATTTAGGCATTTTAAATTTACCCTCTGGGCCGTGAATATCCACATCTGGTGCATCAATGTCCACTTTGGGGCCTTTAAGATCAAATTCAGGACCTTTCAAATCACCCTCAATCTTTGGAACAGACACATCCACGTCTCCCTTCAGTTTAGGGCCTTTCAAGTGTAAATCAACATCTGGCATGGAGATTTTGGGTGCCTTCATGTGCATTTCAGGCATCTTAAATTTAGGACCTTTCAGTTTTCCATCTGGCCCTTCAATATCCATATCAGGAGCATCAATGTCCACTTTTGGACCTGAAAGATCAATCTCACCCTTTGGAAGACTTACATCTACGTCTGGTCCCTCCCCTTTGAACCCAGACATGCCAAATTTGGGCATTTTGAATTTAGGCATTTTAAATTTACCCTCTGGGCCGTGAATATCCACATCTGGTGCATCAAGGTCAACTTTGGGGCCTTTAAGATCAAATTCAGGACCTTTCAAATCACCCTCAATCTTTGGAACAGACACATCCACATCTCCCTTCAGTTTAGGGCCTTTCAAGTGTAAATCAACATCTGGCATGGAGATTTTGGGTGCCTTGATGTGCATTTCAGGCATCTTAAATTTAGGACCTTTCAGTTTTCCATCTGGCCCTTCAATATCCAAATCAGGAGCATCAATGTCCACTTTTGGACCTGAAAGATCAATCTCACCCTTTGGAAGACTTACATCTACGTCTGGTCCCTCCCCTTTGAACCCAGACATGCCAAATTTGGGCATTTTGAATTTAGGCATTTTAAATTTACCCTCTGGGCCGTGAATATCCACATCTGGTGCATCAATGTCCACTTTGGGGCCTTTAAGATCAAATTCAGGACCTTTCAAATCACCTTCAATCTTTGGAACAGACACATCCACATCTCCCTTCAGTTTAGGGCCTTTCAAGTGTAAATCAACATCTGGCATGGAGATTTTGGGTGCCTTCATGTGCATTTCAGGCATCTTAAATTTAGGACCTTTCCATCTTCCCTCTGGTCCCTGCACGTCAACCTCAGGAACATCAACTTCCAGTTTAGGGCCTTTGATATCAACCTCAGGACCTTTCAAATCCCCTTTTAGTTTTGGAACAGAAATATCTACATCCCCCTTCACTTTAGGGCCTTTCAAGTGTAAATCAACATCTGGCATGGAGATTTTGGGTGCCTTGATGTGCATTTCAGGCATCTTAAATTTGGGACCTTTCAGCTTTCCCTCTGGACCTTCAATGTTCAAATCTGGGGCCTCTATGTCTACCTTGGGCCCAGAAATATCCACCTCCCCCTTTGGAAGTTTTATATCCACATCAGAGCCCTCCCCTTTGAAGCCAGGCATGCCAAATTTGGGCATTTTGAATTTAGGCATTTTCAGTTTACCCTCTGGGCCATGAAGATCCACATCTGGTGCATCAATGTCAACTTTGGGGCCTTGGAGATGAAATTCAGGACCCTTCATGTCACCTTCTAGCTTTGGAACAGAAACATCCACATCTCCCTTCATTTTGGGACCTTTTAAGTTTAAGTCAATGTCCGGCATGGAGATTTTTGGTGCCTTGATGTGCATTTCAGGCATCTTGTATTTGGGACCTTTCATTTTTCCCTCTGGCCCATCAATGCTGATGTCGGGTGTATCAATGTCCAGTTTGGGGCCTTTCATATCAATTTGAGGTCCCTTCAAGTCACCTTCTATCTTTGGGACAGAAACATCCAAATCTCCCTTCAGTTTGGGCCCTTTCAGATTTAAGTCTACATCTGGCATGGATATTTTTGATGGTGACATTTTCCAAGAAGGCATTGAGAATTTGGGCCCTTTCAGTTTTCCTTCAGGACACTCAAGATCCAGATCAACCTTGGGAGCTGAAATATCAACCTCTCCCTTTGGCACATTTACATGTATATCAGGTCCTTCAAGTTTAGGCCCTGATACATTAAATTGAGGCATCTTCATTTTGGGCATTTTCAGTTTTCCAGCTGAACCCTGCAGCTCAATATCTGGTGCATTAATATCTATTGAGGGGGCTTTGATGTCAACATCAGGACCTTTCAAATCACCTTCTAGCTTTGGAATAGAAACATCCACATCTCCTTTTAGTTTGGGACCTTTCAAATTTAGGTCAATGTCTGGCATGGAGATTTTAGGAGTCTTGATGTGCATTTCAGGCATCTTAAATTTGGGACCTTTTATTTTTCCTTCCGGTCCTTCAATGTCAAAACCTGGAGCATCAATATCCACCTTGGGACCGCAAATATCCACCTGTCCCTTAGGGAGTTTCACATCCACGTCAGGGCCCTCTCCTTTGAATTCAGGCATGCCGAATTTTGGAAACTTCATTTTTGGCATTTTCAGTTTGGCTTCTGGACATTCAAGGTCAACATCAGGAATATCAACGTCAACTTTGGGGCCTTTAATGTCAATGCTGGGTCCTTTAAAATCACCTTCCATCTTTGGAACAGAAACATCCATCTCTCCTTTCAGTTTAGGTGCCTTCAGATTCAGATCAACATCTGGCATGGAGATTTTAGGGGCCTTGATATTCATTTTAGGCATTCTAAATTTGGGTCCTTTCAGTTTACCTTCTGGACATTCCAAGTCCACATCAGGCACATCAATATCCATGTGGGGACCTTCAATATCAATTTGGGGGCCCTTAACATCAATGCTGGGTCCTTTCAAATCACCTTCCATCTTTGGAACAGAGATATTCACATCTCCTTTCAGTTTAGGTGCCTTCAAACCTAGGTCCACATCTGGCATGGAGACTTTGGGTGTCTGAATATTTAGCTCAGGCAGTTTAAACTTTGGACCTTTTACTTTACCTTCTGGCCCTTCAATGTCTAAACTTGGGATATCAATGTCCACTTTGGGACCAGAAATACCCACATCCCCTTTTGGAAGTGTTACATCCACGTCTGGTCCCTCCCCTTTCAGCCCAGGTACACCAAATTTAGGCATTTTCAGTTTAGGCATTTTCAGTTTACCATCTGGGCCGTGAATATCGACAACTGGTGCATCAATGTCCACTTTGGGGCCTTTAAGATCAAATTCAGGACCTTTCAAATCACCTTGTATCTTTGGAACAGTAACATCCATGTCTCCCTTCAGTTTAGGACCTTTCAAGTGTAAATCAACATCTGGCATAGAGATTTTAGGTGCCTTGATGTGCATTTCAGGCATCTTAAATTTGGGACCTTTCAGTTTTCCTTCTGGCCCTTCAATATCCAAATCAGGAGCATCAATCTCTACTTTTGGACCTGAGAGATCAATCTCCCCTTTCGGAAGGCTTATATCTACGTCTGGTCCCTTTCCTTTGAACCCAGGCATTCCAAATTTGGGCATTTTGAATTTACCTTCTGGGCCATGAAGATCCACATCTGGTGTATGAATGTCCACTTTGGGGCCTTTAATGTCAAACTCAGGCCCCTTGAAATCACTCTCAATCTTTGGAATAGACACATCCACATCTCCCTTCAGTTTAGGGCCCTTCAGATTCAAGTCAATGTCTGGCATGGAGATTTTAGGGGTCTTGATGTGCATTTCAGGCATCTTAAATTTGGGACCTTTCATGTGTCCTGGCCCTTTGACGTCAATGTCAGGAGCATCTATATCTAGCTTGGGGCCTTTTATGTCAATCTGAGGTCCCTTCAAGTCACCGCCTATTTGTGGGACAGAAACATCCATGTCTCCCTTCAGTTTAGGCCCTTTCAGATTCACATCCACATCCGGCATGGATACTTTTGATGGTGACATTTTCCAAGAAGGCACTGAGAACTTGGGCCCTTTCAACTGACCTTCAGGACTTTCAAGGTCAATGCCAGGTGCTTCAATGTCTAGTTTGGGGCCTTTAATGTCCACAGTGGGTCCTTTCAGATCACCTTCGATCCTTGGCCCTGAAATACTCACATCTCCCTTCAGCTTGGGGGCTTTTAGATTCATGTCCACATCTGGCATGGAGATTTTTGGTGTCTTCATGTGCATTTCAGGCATCTTAAATTTGGGACCTTTTAGTTCTCCCTTGGGTCCTTCAACATCCAAACCTGGAGAACCAATTTGTACCTTCGGACCGGAAATATCCACCTTCCCCTTTGGAAGTGATACATCCACGTCTGGTCCTTCCCCTTTCAGCCCAGGTACACCAAATTTAGGCATTTTCAATTTAGGCATTTTCAGTTTACCATCTGGGCCATGAATATCCACATCTGGTACATCAATGTCCACTTTGGGGCCTTTGATGTCAAACTCAGGCCCCTTTAAATCACCTTCAATCTTTGGAACAGACACATCCACATCTCCCTTCAGTTTAGGACTCTTCAGATTCAAGTCTATGTCAGGCATGGAGATTTTTGGGGTCTTGATGTGCATTTCAGGCATCTTAAATTTGGGACCTTTCATGTGTCCTGGCCCTTTGATGTCAATGTCAGGAGCATCTATATCTAGTTTGGGGCCTTTTATGTCAATCTGAGGTTCCTTCAAGTCACCGCCTATTTGTGGGACAGAAACATCCATGTCTCCCTTCAGTTTAGGCCCTTTCAGATTCACATCCACATCCGGCATGGATACTTTTGATGGTGACATTTTCCAAGAAGGCACTGAGAACTTGGGCCCTTTCAACTGACCTTCAGGACTTTCAAGGTCAATGCCAGGTGCTTCAATGTCTAGTTTGGGGCCTTTAATGTCCACAGTGGGTCCTTTCAGATCACCTTCGATCCTTGGCCCTGAAATACCCACATCTCCCTTTAGGCTAGGGCCTTTCAGACTCAAGTCCACATCTGACAGAGAGATTTTTGGTGTCTGACTAATTAATTCAGGCTTCCTAAATTTGGGGACTTTCCATTCTCCTCCAGTGTCTATATCTGGTGTGCCGATGTCTACCTTGGGACCTGCAATAGCAACCTCCCCCTTAGGAAGCGTCACACCCACACCAGGGCCTTCCCCTTTGAAACCTGATGCAGCAAATTTAGGAAATTTCATTGAGGGCAATTTTATTTTTCCTTCACCACTTTGAATATCAACATCAGGAGCCTCAAGATCTATCTTGGGACCCTTGACACCAACTTTGGGACCTTCTAGTATTGGAGAAGACGCTTCCACTACTCCTTTCAACTGAGGTCCTTTGAGAGCCACGTCCACATGTGGCTTTGCAATTTTAGCACCTTCCACTGAAGGCACTGTAAATTTCAGTTTTTCCTTTGAACCTTCCATATGAACAGATGGAGCTGTGATATCCAGGTGAGGAGCCTGTATCTTTGGCGCAGAAATGTCTACACCTGCCTGTGGTGCTCGAACATCAGTATCAGAAGCTGAAGGTGAGAAGCCAAATTTAGGCATCTTCATTACAGGCATTTTTATTTTTCCTGGGCTTTCAATGTTAATTCCTGGAGCTTTAATGTCCTGGGTATCACATTCGATGCTCGAAAGAGGAATGTCTAGCCTTGGAGCTTTGATATCACCTTGAATCTTAGGGCCAGAAATATCAACTGAAGGATCCTTAATTTTTGAAAATGATACATCAACTTTGGGACCTTCCATATCACTTCTTATCTTGGAGTCTGAAATATCAAATTGTGGCAGTTTGCCTCCTGGAACTTCAGTTTTAACATCTATGCCTGAAACACCCATTTTTCCATTTAGTTTAGGGCCAGTAATGTGAATATTTGCATCCAGGTTTCCCCTCTGTCCATTTGAATCTATTCTGTGCAAGCTGACTCTAGGGCCAGAAACACTAGCTGATTTGACAACGTCCACACCTGGAACTTGAACGCCTGTGACTTGAGGCCCTGAGACATTTATCTCAGTGCCCACCTTGGGCTCTCTCATGTGCACATCGGGGGCACCAAAGTCCAATCTTTTGGTGGATGATTCAACTGTTGGTCCAGAATACGAGACACCAGAAGGTCTACTTCTGATCCCCATACTGAAGTCTGTTGATTGGGTTGTTTTCCCGGACAAATCCACCTGTGGTATTTTGATCACAGTTTTCCCAGGTTCTTTTTCAATTTCTGTTGTTGTTAAATGGGTGAGTTGATGACTTGGAATCTTAACTTTAAATTCTGGGCTGCTGATATCAATCTCTCTTGCTCCCTCGTGTCCAGTGACATCTACGGTATAAGCTGTGACCTTTTTGGTGACGGTAATGGTTCTGCTTTCTGTGTGTTCAGCTTCTGCTGCATCTTCCGACTTCAGACGTGGTTTAATTTTTGTTGTGTATATTCTCCTGTACTCTTCGTCATCCCCACTCTGGAAACAAGAGACATTGGTTAACACCCGAGTGTCGTAAGGAGAGATTTGAAGGAGAAGGGGGAAGACTGGCTAGTGCTGCGGTAGAGTAATGTGTGTAATAATCACTAGCCTTGACTCCCTCCTGAAAGGTTGCAATTTGCATCTCCTTCCTTCAGGGGGGCTGCTGTGAGAGAAGGTCAAGTCACCCTGGGCCCTGCTGCTCTTTTCTATAGGCAGCTGTACATTCAGATGAGCTGCTGCCCCACGGAGATGCTGACTAGCATACCTGGCCTGTCCCCAACCCTGACCATCTTTGCAGTGGCTAACTCCAGGCTCTCAGGGATATCAAGTATCTTTCTGCAAGGCCCTCTCTGGCCTGGAGGATTTCCCGACATAAGAGATGGCAGCCAGGGTTCTGCAATGGAATAAATCCGCTCCAGTCTCCACATGGAGCAGTTTGCAGGAATGCTTGGGCTGCTTTCCCTCCCCCTGGGAGCGTGCATCACTCCCTCACTCACCAGAACAACTTCCGGGCTCCTGGGTGAGAACACATCGTGTGACCATGACTGTCCCGGCAATGGAGACTTGTCCCCCTTTCGCTGCAGCCGCAGGCCCACCGTGTGGTGCCCCATGCTGTTCAGCAACTGCGTGACCTCTCCGGACTGCAGGTTGTCGAAATAGATGGTGGCACTCACAATCTGATCGCCTACAGGAGCAGAGAGACGGGAGTGAGGCCAAGATGATGGCACTGGCAAGCCAGGGCTCAAGCAATAAACAAATCTCACTCAGCTACACACAGGGCTGATTAAAATAATCAAAAGGCTCTTCAACAGCATTGCAGCCTAAGCAGGGGCAACTTTGCCAAATGCTTTCCAGCACTCAGCTCATGGCTGTGATCTGCTGGCAGGAACCTAGAGGAGTTAATCTGGAAGGTCTTGCTGCTTTCCCATACTGCCGAGTCTGTTTCATTCCCAGGGTGGCTGGAGGAAAGACACACACCCCCGTTACTACACATCTCTCTGTGGGCTCCTCCTCGCCCCCACAGCACCACATCGAGCCATCAGTGACTGAATCCCGCCTCTAGGCATAGAGAGTCAGGGAGACAGCTCTGCAGCAAGAAAGGAGAGTGGCAGCACCTTGGAGCAGGCCCCAAACACGGTGTGGAGGCAGCGCTGTCCAATGGGTAAGACACTAGACAGGACCTCTAGCTCTGAGAGAACAGTGGGGTCTAGTGCAGGGGTCTCCAAACTGCGGCCCGCGGGCCGGATGCGGGGGTTGGAGGAAAGGAGGTTTGGGGGGGAGAGACCTGGCTGGGTGGGTCATTTGGGGGGGGGGTTGGAGGAAAGGAGGTTTGGGGGGGAGAGACCTGGCTGGGTGGGTCAGTTGGGGGTTGGAGGAAAGGAGGTTTGGGGGGGGGGGGGAAAGAGACCTGGCTGGGTGGGTCAGTTGGGGGTTGGAGGAAAGGAGGTTTGGGGGGGGGGGGGGAGACTTGGCTGGGTGAGTCAGTTGGGGGTTGGAGGAAAGGAGGTTTGGGGGGGGAGAGACCTGGCTGGGTGGGTCATTTGGGTGGGGGGTTGGAGGAAAGGAGGTTTGGGGGGGAGAGACCTGGCTGGGTGGGTCATTTGGGGGGTTGGAGGAAAGGAGGTTTGGGGGGGAGAGACCTGGCTGGGTGGGTCATTTGGGGGGGGGGTTGGAGGAAAGGAGGTTTGGGGGGAGAGACCTGGCTGGGTGGGTCAGTTGGGGGTTGGAGGAAAGGAGGTTTGGGGGGGGAGAGACCTGGCTGGGTGAGTCAGTTGGGGGTTGGAGGAAAGGAGGTTTTGGGGGGAGAGACCTGGCTGGGTGGGTCAGTTGGGGGTTGGAGGAAAGGAGGTTTTGGGGGGAGAGACCTGGCTGGGTGGGTCAGTTGGGGGGTTGATGTGTAGTGTTCATGTGTAGTGTTCATGTGTAGTGAACAGGTGTAGTGTATCAATGTGTTATTAAATAATAACTGAATAAAATAATATTAAATAAATAATTAAAAACAACATCCATGTTTTGATTCTTTTTTATTTGGACCTCGAGTGTGTTGTCGGCCTCCGAACTGCTATTTGATAGTTAATGCGGCCCTCGGGCTGAAAAGTTTGGAGACCCCTGGTCTAGTGGGTTAGAAACAGGACTCCTGCCTTCTATTCCCAGCTCTGGGAGGGCAGTAGGATGTAGTCGGTTTAAGAAGGGGGTGCAGGAAGTCAGGACTCCTGGGTTCTATCCCTGGTTCTAGAAGGACTGTGGGGTCTGGTGGGTTAGAGCAAGGAGTACTGGGAACCAGGATTCCTACACTCTATTCCCAGCTCTGGCACTGACCTTGGGCAGTCTCTTCCCATCCTCTGTACTTCTGTTTCCCCTTCCACCCTGTCTCTGTTTAGACTGAGAGTTCACTGGGGCAGGGCCTGTCTCCCACTGTGTATCCGGGGCCTCTACCGTAATGCACATAATATATGGGCTGTGCTGCTAGCACAGCACAGGAAGGCGAGAGAAGCTGAATGGCAGAAAAAGCCCCACCTCAGGGAAGAGGCAAAGAGACGGGGCAAGATGGAGAAAGGAGTCGCCATCAACAAAGAATCAGGATAAGGAGCTCCAAGCAGGAGGAGCTGTCTCCATGGGAGCAGGGAGGGAGAACCAGCTGCCTTAAAACTACAGAAGCAGCAGAGAGAGAATTACGATAAAAGGGTTGCAAAGGAACAAGGGCAGTGGAGTCAGAATTTCCCATATCTCATTCTCTCCCCAAAGTGATAAACCAGCACAACCCCTCCACCTCCCCTCCCCCCCGCTGCCCCCGCCAACAACACATGTTGCCCCCAGGCTGGTGCGCTGCACTCACCTTCCTTCACAGTTCTGGCAGCAGGGGAAGTCTGCGTCACCTGCTTCACGAAGACCCCATCGTCCGTCTGGTCAATGGTGATTCCATGAGAGCCGCTTCCTTGCCAGTTGGGGAGCAGGATCTCCCGTGTTTCCTCCTCTTCCTTCTCCATCTAAATGAAACAAAACTAGAACTAAGTTCACAAAAGAAGGAGTTAAGTTGGCCGATGATAGGTCCATCAATGGCGATTATCAGAAGACAGGAAACGTGACTAGATGGACCATTGGTCTGACCCAGTATGGCTGTTCTTAAAATAATATGGACAGAAAAGTTTCCAGGCCAAAGCTATAATCTTGGGGCCTGGTTCTGTCTTCAGTTACGGGGCTGCAGTCCCACTGAACTCAAAGGGTCAAGCAAGGGGGCTAGACTAAAACAGTCATGGGCCTTTGGGTTTATCACTGTAGTTTAGCTTTGGAAGCTGACAGTCTGGATGGACATGGGCTGGGCACAGTCTCCATGCCCCTAAACCACATAGCATAAATTGCAGAGGTGAGTCATCCCTATGCAGAGCTTGGACAATGGGGATGTAAGTACTTGCACAGGCTTAGTGCCGGCCTTCTACACAGGCTGGATTTCACCCCACACGGATATTGTGGGAGGTGTAGCAGAGAGCAAGAATCAAGCATGTTTTATTGTTTGAGGGATGAATGGGCTGATCCTGTTTGACTGACCTTGTTGGGACTTTGGTCCTGGCTGGAACCGCCCCAGGAATTCCTCTCTTCTCTGGCTGACCTTCAGTATCAACTTCCCAGCCTAGCACAGAATTCAAAGAGTTCTTAATAAACCGCCTGTTTGTATATTTTTTACATTTAGCGTTTTCTGATCCATTCTAGGATGAGCCCAGTAAGAGAGTTGTAGGATCTAACAAAAAAAGACACTAGTATCTGAACTACTCATGCTGTAACAGAAAACAATCCACCATGGAAGACACTGAGATTTGATTGCCAGTTTTTTAATTGTTTCAGTGGGAAATGATCTGAAAAGCTGTACATAAGAGCTAAATACTACTGTTTAAAATTGATAATGTTCATAAAGTGACAAACTTTGAGAGGGAAATCCTGGCCCCATTGAAATCAATGGGAGTTTTGCCTCTGACTTTAGTGGATTTCAACCCAAAAGCACATGGAGGTGTTTTTTAAAAAAAAAAAAAATAATAAAAAAAAAAAAAAAGAGAGAGAGGGAGAGAGAGAGGGAGAGAGGGAGGGAGGGGCAAAGCCAGGAGATGTGCATCATGGTGAAACTTTGAACAACCCCCAACATTTGGACAAGCAGGAAATACAAAGTTAAGGTTTTCCGGAGGCTTTAACTATGCCCACACAACCTCACCCCAGATTCCTGAGACCAGCCCATGCCTGCATGCCATGCATTTGTACATCACTCTGCAGCCAGAGTTTCCCAGCACAGAGTGCAGTATGTGAAAAATGGCACGTCAGAGAACGCGAGAGCTGGGTGGGGAGCAGGGATTGTGGTGCATGGCCAGCATCAAGGAGCTCAGTAAAAGAAAAGGTTTCTTTCAATTAATTCAAAGAATTAATCAGAGCAATGGGAACAGCTGGACACCCCCACCACCATGGTCTACAAAACCACTCTTTGGTCAGAGGCTTTGCTGAGCAAGAGGGGTTAACTAGAGGGGAGGAAAGAGACTTGATGTAACAAGTTACAGGGGGGAGGTTGCTTGGGCCCCATGCTCAAGGGACTGTCACCACCAGGGGGCGCTGTGCCTTTGCTAGTTCTGCCTGGTTGTTTTTTGTCGCCCACGCCAGCTGCCCCACCTTTCCTCTTCCCCAGCTAGCAAGGCAAAGAAACTTTCCCATTTCCAGCAAGTGCAGGTCCCAGGCTGGAAGCACTACAAGGGGCCCAACCGTGTAAGGGACTCAGTGCTCAGTGATGTGTCAGCTCTTGCAGAATCAAAGGCGTCTCAATTTGGGAGCCAAAATTGCAACCAGAAGCATAATGCAGTTAATGGAATGTGCCCCCGGGTGGGGTGCAACCTACAGACCACAGCCCCTTCTGGCTTTCAAATCTATGAGCAGTTGCTGCTGAGCTCAGAAATCGATGGAAGCAACCATGAAGCCAGAGATCTGGTGCTACGGGCTGCCCGGGGAGCATGCAAGGCTAATGGGGCCTTCCCACCAGGAGAGCTGCCACGGTGCAAATCTAAAGGAGACTGTGAAACTGAGTAAGCCAAAGGCAGACCGAACGTTTTGCGTAAAATCCAAAGAGAGGCAACAATGCTAATAACAATGTACAAGGAGATCGGCTGTCACAGAATCTGCTCCCAGATCCCTGACGCTAGGCGCTGCTATGTCCTGCCCCCAACCAGCTGCCCCAGCTTGCAGCCCCCAGGACACTGTGCTCAGTCATGAAATCCACCGATCGCTCCTCCCTCCTCCTGAACTCTGCTGGAGAGGCCGAGGCTCAGCATCTCTCCAGCTCAAAGCCCTGGATACCACAGACCGGAGAGGCCAGTCCCCTGTTTCCATCTGCAGGGCTAGTAGGACTTTGCATTGGTGGAAACAACAGGCCAAGCTGCAGAGAATCGGGCCCAAAGTGTTTCCATGTAAGTCCACAGCTCCCAAATGGCCACCAGCGGCAGTCAGGCTGTGTCACCGAGGCACAGAGCTGGCTGGGAATTAACCTGCCTCCGTGTTTACAACAAAACCCGCCACCCCGAGCTGCTCCTGAAGGACGCAGAGCTGAACCCGGAGTGTTCAAAACCACCACTAGGGAAAGGAATAGCAGCCGCCATGCAACCCACAGTCAAATGTAACCCTGGTTGCCCCTCTCGTTTATCTGCCACACACACATGGCCAGCTGGGTCTGGGCGCAACTAGGTAATATTCAGAGCTACTGGACAGCTTTCTAAAGGCAACGGCTTAAATCTGAGCCCCTCCCAGCTCCCCAGGCCAGTCCCTAGGTCTCCAGTCCAGGTGTCCTTTCAATGCACTCCCCACCTCAGGAGAAGGGCAGCCCAGGGCAGGGGGAACAGCGGCACCACTGGCCATTCTGGCACTTACACCTTTTTAAACCAATAATTGAAAGAAAAGTGAATGGGATGTAGTCAGGCAGGTTAGACCCACACTGGATCCCGTCCCCAGCGTCCAACTCAGACCGGGTGAGTCCTCCAGCCTCTCCAACACCTGGGGATGTTTGCAAATCCATAGGACTGCAGGAAAATAGTGAATAAAAATAATTTCAGTGAGTCACACACAATTATGTGTCAGGCTCCCTTTGTAACAAGACTGGTGTGTGCACACGCACACACTTGCAGACACCTGTGCACGGACAAGGCATGTGCCTCAACCGCTATACAGTATCCCATCCTGTCACCCTTCCGCTGTGCGGCACTGTACTCCCGGGCAGCTGTACGGCTGTTCACAGACTGTGGTGCTCTGCACTGTGAGGCGCTCAGATCTGGTACAAGCTTCCTCCTGGAGCTCTGACCAGCCCCAGAAAGGCTCTCACCAAGCAGCAGGGTTGTGCAGGGTACCCGGACCCAAGAGACAATGCCTGTACCGCACAGGGTCACACAGGCGGGAACCGCGATGCCTGTACCGCACAGGGTCACACAGGCGGGAACCGCGATGCCTGTACCGCACAGGGTCACACAGGCGGGAACCGCTCAACTTGTTTGGTTTCTGAGTAATCTGGAAAACTGCAATAAAACGGAGAACAAACTGGTTTGTACCTCTCAGGTGGCTCAGGAGAGAGGCCTGTGGGGTGGGTGTGGAGGCCTCCAAAGTGACTCAGCGTGCACCAGGGCTGCTATGAATAGAGGGAGAGGCCAGAAGTCTCAGCCAGCCCGCTCGGGCCTTTCAGTCCCAGATGCCAGCCAGCACTAGACCCAAAGTCCAGCCCACCTGGGATCAAAGCAGAGAAAGAATCACACAACCAGCTTGTTCTGCCCACTGGAAGGAAAGTCCCCAATAGTCTGTGGGTCTAACCCTCCCCTCCCCCCCCCCCATAGGCCATGCCCCTGCATGCCGCTCCGGGGCGTGATCTCCCAGCATTAAGCTAAGTCTGGTGCTGCAGCCCTGGGAGACCTTGGGGGGCAGGACGCCTCCCCAGCATGGCATCTTATCCTGCCCCTGGCAGCTGTAGACAACAAGGCAGGGGAAAGGTTGGGGATTCCCTGTGCCCCCAAGCGTGGAGAAGGCCGTAGGCCATGGTAATACTTGTAGCACCTACACCTGAGAGTTCACGGCCCTATTCCCCATGAAACAAGCAATAGAGAAGTATCCAACTCCCACTAGGACACTCGCGACATGTCAGCTGCGCCACAGACCTGGCAAAGGCCAAGCTGCAAGAGGGGAAGGTTTCCAGGGAGCGCAAGAGCACTTGCCCCTCCAGCCTGGCAAGGGGAAACCCCGCAGGCGTCCTGCACAGCAATGCCAGCCATGTAATCACCAAGCCGCTGGTGCTATTCTCAGGTTCGCCACGTGGTTCATCGCTTGATATTTTTAGATGCATCTGCCCTACACACGGGCCTTTCGCTGGGCACACTCATACTCCGCGAGGAGAGCATTATTCCCCCTAGGCACACAGGACGCACAGCGGCTGTGAAACAACACTGAGTCTGGGGCTTTGCGAAGGTACAATCGCTGTTCCTCCAGCTGCAGCTCCCCTACCCACACAGACGCACCTGGACAGTCTGCAGTCCCTCTGCCTCACAGGAAAGGTGACAAAGGCTCAACTCCTAACCCTGGCCTCCAGTCCTGCCTCCCTTGGCTGCTGTGCACGTCGGATATGTCAGCTCCTCCTCCCACAAGTCCCAGCCCCTGGAGAACCTGGCAGGCGACTGTCTATTTCCACGCAGGGCTGTGAATGTTCAGATTCTAAAGAAAGCTCCCCGTGTCCCATCCTCCAGGGACAAGCAGCAGCCATGCACCTAGGGTCTGATGTGCCCCTGTTGGTCTGTCTACATCCACCACTCCCCCCCCTCTTATACTTAGGGTGTGAGCTCCCAGGGGCAGGGACCGTTCTTTTGTTCTGTGGGGCCCTGGCCCATGACTAGGGCTCCAAGGTGCCTCCACAATACACATCCTACAGAAGAAACCTCCAGCAAGGGGAGGCTGACGGCAGGAAAATGCTTCAGCGACTATGTGCTTCAAGCACAGAGAAAACTGGCTGCAAAGGGATTGTGATCCCTTGTCTCCAGGGAAAAAGTCTCTGCCCCAACAGCCAGGCTCAGGGACAGCAGCACAGCTGGGGTTCCGGATAGCTCCCTGTTAGGGCCAGGAAGGTCCCTGGGGATTCCTTCTGTAGGGCAAAAGGACGGCCCGACGCAGAGGGCTCCTTGTCTCTAGATTTGAAAGTGGCCAAAACAGAACTTGAAAGGCAGGAGCAGGGGACTCCTCCTGGTGTCGATTACAACCGGGAGAAGCAGAGGCAGGGAGCAAAGTGAGGAAGCACTGGACTGAGGGAGACTAACCTGTCATCCCTGCTGTGGCATCACAGCCCAGACCATGGAAGAAGCTGGGACCTTCCTGCAGGACTTAATGGCCCAGGAAGCCCCAATTTGGGATGGGTGGTGCCCCCCCTAAAGACATCATTCCTCCTGGGTGGTCAGGATCTGACTGGCTGGGAGGGTGCAGACTGCACGGTCCCCCCCAGTGGCGCACACATGAGGCTCAACCCAGCCCGGCCTCGGCACTTCTCTGCTCTTGCATGTCAGCCCAAGGGCCAGCTCCACTGCAGGTCACAGCAGCCCTCACTCCTCCCTCATCTCCAGGTGCTTGGAAAGAGGGAGCAGCTGTGTGCCCCCAGACAGCTGCCCCACCCTCCCCAGAGGCAGCTGCATTTCCCAGCAGGGTGACATGATCCCTAGGGCTGCATGGGTTTGTTACACGTGCAAAGAGCTGGTTTCACAGCTGGCTAATGGCAAACAAGAGGGGCTGCTGCCAGGCCCACCTAATCCCTGCTTTGGGGGTTTCCTCCAGACTCCAGTGATCCTTAACGTCCACTCCTCAGCCCCTCCACGGCCTGAAACCCTGCCTGCTGCACAGCCAGGTCATTACACCGATTCGCTCCAAACCCCCTGAGATAATCATCCCCAGGCCTCAAGAAAGAGGAGAGCTGAACCACTGCTCCCAGATCAGGGGACAACCTGTGATCCCAGGCCACAGGTCAGACCTCCAGCCTCTAATCTGCAATCAGGTCACCTCCAGAGCTCCAGCTGCCATCACCATCCAAACCATCTCCAGAAGAGGGAGGACTGAGACTGGAGGCGGACCAGAGACAGTGGGGTGTCTAGGACACACAGGGTGAGGGGAAGGCACATGGCAGCAAGAGCACTAATCCCCTTAGGCCCAATGGACACTGCCAGTTACTGTTGTGTGCACAGAGACATGGGCTGACACCATCCCAACCCTCCCCTCAGGACACAAAGGGCAGATCTGCTGAGCGAAGCTGGAGCTGCAGCGACAGCTAATCTGGGAAAATCCATGGCCAGCACACAATCAGACAGGTGACCTTTGCCAGCTTCAGTGGAGACTGAGCAGAGATTTCACAGGGGGAGTGAGGCAGACTCCAGGTTCAGCACCAAGCTGCAAACGCATCCCCTCTGCTGCAGCACCCGACCCAGGAACACGCAACGGTAAACCATGTTCTATGCAGCTGGAGACCTTCAGGACAAGGCTCTGTGGTTCTCACTCTTCCTGTGCACGCGCCTTGAATGCAGAGGCCTCCATGCCACACCCCTGCAGGAGCAGGACACGTGTTGGGCTATGCACATAAGCACCCGGCAGCTAACAACCAACCACTGGGTCAATGCACACACCCCACATCCAACCACCTCCCCACCCGCTCCCCCAGTAGCTCCCACTCTGCAGCCTCACAGCTGGGGAAAGATAAAGGCTCAAAAACTCGCTTGGGGAGATTCCTGCTCCCCCACGTCCTCGCCTGCGGCCTCTTCAGGCTGAGTCTCCGCCAGCGCTACCAGGCCCGGCGAGCTGCTGGCCTCTCAGTCAACTGAACCAAAGGCTCTGCAGGACCAGGGCTGCGACACAGCTGCCCAAAGCAAGGAAACTCGTGCTGTGGTGGCAGCAGGTGGCCAGTGACCCTTCTAGCAAGGCCGGCTGCAGGAGCACAGCCTGTGGTAGAACGCTGCCCCACGGCACCGCCAGCCCCGACACCCAGGCTCCTGTTCTGGACACCCTTCCCCCCCAGTCTGTTTGATGTGTGGGGACTGGCGTTAGCCCAGCTCGGGATGCCACTCCCTCTGCTCTGCTTCATACCAGCTTAATTGTACATGGCAGCAAACACAGATAAATGGCTCCTGTAGCCGCTGCAGCCAGTTCTCCGGAGATTCTCCATCCATCTCCTCCCCAGAGTGTACCTCCAGCTATGTCCCGGGTGGTCGTACCCCAGCACACCCATGCACTGGGGTGCGCATGTGGGCACACACTCACACATGCAAGCACACATGCATCCCCAGACAGGCGCATACACATGCACAGACCAAGGGATGTTTGCACACCCACGCAGACCGAGGGACGCGTGCACCCCCCCCCCCACCGAGATAGATGTACACGTGTGCACACACAGATGTACGTGCATGCACACACCTAGAGACAGAAGTATGCATCCACACAGATGTACACACACACAGATATGCATACACACACACACACTCACATGTGCACACACACAAACCGATGCACAAACAGACATGGGCACAAGAAGGAAAATAAAGCAGGAGCCCAGGAACAAGGAGAAAGACAGGAGCAGACGGGCAAAGATGGCTGCTGGAAGGCACTGAAGAAGCTGTCTAGTGTCGAGGAAGGAGCCAGGGATGACTCCGCGCTGCACCGACAGACACGCCCCGTAAGGCAGCAAGCAGAGGAGGGAGCACCCACCATTGCCCAGCAGTGACACACGTCCAGTTCTGCTGCCCACCAACGCGGACAGGCTCTTGTGGGGTCCGCTCCCGCCCAGCCACTCCGTGGCGCATGCAGAAGTCCTTCTGTGCCCTTTGCCCAGCGCCCCACAGACTTCACACGTCCGTCTTCGGGTGTGACTGCGAGGGGCGCTGGGCCGAGAACAATGCGCCGCTTTGCTCTCGGCTGGGGAACAAGCGGGCGCCTGTGTTCCCCAGGGACACGCTGCTCTTTCCAGTTAGTGCAGAGAGTGCAAGCGGGTGGGTTGTGCGGGGGGCAGAGCAGCAGCTCTCACCAGAGCCCTTGGAACAGCGCCACGGCCATGGCGAGTTAAACACCAGAAAGTCCCATGACTGCCTAAATCCAGTTACTGACGCAGCCCAACATGTTGGCTCCAAGCACATCAGCATCTGGATCACGAGATTTTCTCTCTGTCACCATAGTGACCTGGCCAGCCAGCGTCCTTACCTGCCCATCTAGCACTCTCTCTCCCCATTACACCCGCCTCCATCTACCCATCCATCCCCACACCGCTCGCTCTCTATGGATTTCATTCTACTGCCCATCACGCTAGTATCTGAGCACCCGCCATGTCAAATCAATAGTGGGCTTCATGGAGTCTCTGGAGAGGAGGGCTCGACCAGCGGAGAAGGGCACGGAACCTGGGCCTTGGGAGAAGTGGCCTCAAATCTCTGCACACAGGGAGTGACCACTGGGCAAGGACTTGCTGGGCCTCAGCTTCCCCTTTGCCTTTTGGTTACCCTCCTCCCGACTTAGAAACTGGGAGCCAGAGACCGCTGGGAATGGGGAGGGTGCCTACAAGCATACGAACGAGAAAGAGGTTCCACACCAGCCCCAATACACCTCCCACCTCACCCCGAACCCCCCATGGACACACCTACATTCACACACCCCAACCCCCACAACCCCTCCCCAAATACCTGCACACGCCCTGAATCCTTAGTAACACACACTGAAAATCCTTATGCACTCCAACACTAGGCTCCACAAACACACACACCTCCAAACCCATTCACACCCCAATCCCATTGCCAACTCTCTACCCACAACCCCCACCTACTCGCCACGCCTCACACACACACACATTACTGCAACAGTCCTTAATATAAGAACTTAGACGGACCGACACCACCCCTGCTGTGGTGATAGGTGACTCGATAAGAACCTGGCTAGACCTATATACACACACCACACTTTGTTGTTCTCACTTGTTGCAGCTTGTCTCACGTTTTGATGGCGAGCTCTCCAGGGCAGGGAACAGGCCTTTATTTCATTCGTCTGTGTAACACCCCGTGAGTTTATGGGTGCTGCAGAAACCATGGTAATTGCTCCTGGGGCTGATGCTTCCCACAGCACCCAGCTCTTTACCTAACCATGTTACAACACCAGGGCAGGCCCACGCAAAGCTCAGAGCAATACGAATATTTAAGCAGCGAGGGAGCTGCAGCCTCTGCCTGTTACACCTGAATTCCCAGAACCAGAGAGGGAGCAGGGGGTGAGGAGAGAGGACACCTGGCTCCCCCTCATGTTGGAAGGGCCCCTGAGTTACCTCTCACCAAGCCCTGTCCCCCATTTCCATGAGCTGTGAAAGCCAGGCAGCTTCCAGAGTCTGTCCCATGACATATCATGCTGCCATTGTGCCCACTGGGCAGCTCCCTGGCATTTCTCACCCGTCGTAGAGCAGCCTGGGTACCCAGACTGTTGCCTTCAGAACAAAGAGTCCATTGTAGGGGTGCTGAGAGCCACTAAACCAAACTGTAACCCTGTGTATATGGAAACCACTTCAAGCCAGGGGAGCCCACCTACTTCCTTCCAGCACTTATGCCATCATCTAGCACAGAGGTGGGAAAACTACAGGCCACATCTGGCCCACCAGCTGATTTAATCTGCCTCTCTAGCTCCTGCTGGGGAGCAGGTTCTGGGGCTTGCCCCGCTCCACACTCCAGACGGGGTCGGGGGGCTGCTCTGCACACACATGCCACAGCTCCCGGAAGCAGCAGCATGTCCCCCTCCAGCTCCTATGTTTAGGGGCAGCCAGGGGGCTCTAAGTGTTGCCCCGTCAGCAGGCACCGCCCCCGCAGCTCCCACTGGCCAGAAACTCCAGCCAATGGGAACTGCAGGGGCGGCGCCACCTGGCACTGCCTTCGTGTAGGAGCTGGAAGGGAGACATGCCACTGCTTCCAGGATCTGCTTGAAGTAAGCGCCACCCAGACCCTGCATCCCTGACCCCCTCCCATGCCCCAACTCCCTGCCCCAGCCCTGATTCCCCCTCCCACCCTCCAAAGCCCTCAGTCCCAGACCTGAGCACCCTCTTACACCCCAAACACCTCAGCCCCACCCCAGAGCCCACACTCCCAGCCGGACCCCTTACCTCCCCCGCACCCTGCCTTAGCCCCCACCCCACACCCTGAACTCCTGACCCCACTCCAGAGTCCTCACCCTCTCCTGCACCCCAACCCATATTTCGTGAGCATTCATGGCCCACCATACAAAATCCATACTCAGATGTGGCCCTCGGACCAAAACGTTTGCCCACCCTGGTCTAGCACAATTCCTCCTATACACAACCCCCCTCCCCCACGTCCTCACCTGGAGAGGTGGGGAAGATCCCTGTGAATGGACCAAAAAGACCAATTGTGCCATCCAGACAGTTTCAACATGCATCTAGACCAGGGGTGGGCAAACTTTTTGGCCCGAGGGCCCCATGTGGGAATAGAAATTATATGGTGGACCATGAATGCTCATAAAATTGGGGTTGGGGAGGGGCCTCCAGGTTGTGGTGCGGGCTCTGGGGTGGGGTTGGGGATGAGGAGTTTGGGGTGTAGGAAGGTGCCTCTGGCTGGGACCGAGGGGAGGAGGGGGATCAGGGCTAGGGCAGGGGTTGGGGTGCAGGAAGGGATGCAGGCTCTGGCTGGGGGTGTGGGCTCTGGGGTGGGGATGAGGATCTTGGGGTGCAGGAGGGTACTCCGGGCTGGAATCGAGGGGTTTGGAGGGCGGGCAGGGGATCATGGCTGGGGTAGAGGCTTAGAGCATGGGGAGGGACTCAGGGGTGCAGGTTCTGGGCGGCGCTTACCTCAAGTGGCTCCCAGAAGCAGCGGCCATGTCCCGCCTTTGGCTCCTATGTAGAGCTGCAGCAGGATGGCTCTGCACGCTGCTCCATCCGCAAGTGCCCACCCCTGCAGTTCCCATTGGTCGCAGTTCCCAGCCAATGGGAGCTGCAGGGGTGGCGCTTGGGGCAAGGGGCAGTGTGCAGAGCGGAGCCCCCTGGCTGCCCCTACACATAGGAGTTGGAGAGGGAACATGCCGCAGCTTCAGGGAGCCGCGTGGAGCAGCCTCCGACCCTGCTCCCCAGCTGGAGTGCCAGTGCGGGGCAAACCCAACCCCACGCCCCAGTGGAGAGCTCAAGAGCTGCCTTGAAACGGCTGGCGGGCCATAGTTTGCCCACCCTGATCTAGACAATCCATGGGCTCTTTGTCACAAGGAGAGAGAATTTACAGACAAGCACAGGCAGGACATGGTCCTGGACCTTCGCTGGGGCATCAGGACTAGTCTCCTCATTGTAGCCCCAGTTACTGGGGTGCACAGGGCAGATAGGCAGGAGCAAAGCTGCCCTCACTGAGAAAGCAGTTGAGGAATGGTCCCTGGGTGGCGCCCCATTCGCTGACTGCTTACGCTTCCCCTCCTGCTCTGCATCTTCCCCTGCAGGAATCGCTGCTCTTTGCAGGAGGAGGAGAAGGAAGTCAGAGTGGATGGAACTGCAGCGTTCTCCAAACAGCCAGGAGATGGTCTCATGCCAGCTGGGGGCGCACGCACGGCCCCCCCACCCCACGCCGTTTGCCACACGCTTCCAGGGGGTGCCGGGACAGTGAAGCAGCCGTGACTCTTGCAAACACCAAGCACAAGATTATACATGTAGCTGCCCAAGTCCCTCTGTCAATAAGTGAATTGCCTAATAATAGGCCTAGGCACAAAAGAGCTGCAAGGGGATCATGGAAACATATTGTAACTTCTAACAGCCTCGCCCCTCCTTCCCCCGCACACGCACACACACAAACCCTGCACGGCTCGCAGGCCTCCTGACACTCTCTGCAAACTGCCTCAGTGTCATAAGACCACACCAAAGAGGCCAGCTCCTATTACAGGGGTGGAAGAGGGACCCTGAGCTGCTCAGAGAACGGCCTTGGGAGCTGTAGGCCACAGGTCACGCTTCTCTGCCACAGCCCCTCTCTGTCACTGACTCTGCCCCACTGCTCTCTCCTCATCTCTCTCAGTGCCCCCTTCTCCCAGGCAACCACCATGGGGGGCTGTCTGCTTGTCCCTTCCATGCCCCAGACCCCGGCTCAGCATCAACATACATATTAGCATCCTCTGGAAAAACATCCCCAGTGCATGTAATAAAAATAACAGCTCTCTAGCCCCTGGCACTCACAGGCCTAACGGCACTTTATGACTCTTAACCAAGCCACACTTGTGAGCTAGTGCAGAGCTGTCACGCTCATTTTCACGAGGTCCAAACTGAGGCCCAGAGCAGTTGATATAGTTTGGAATAGAACCCAGGAGTTCAGACTCTCAGTCGCATGCTCTAACCACTAGTTACCACTCTCCTTTCATGCTGACAATAGAACCCCGGTGTCCCGCTCCCAGACCCCCTGCTCTAGCCCATTAGACCCCACTTCCTTCCCAGAGCTGGGGGAAAAAAAAACAAGAGTCCTGGCTCCCAGCCTGATTCTAATCCAGTAGGCCCCTCCCAAATACGCCACTGAAGTTACAGCTCCCCAAGCTTTAAAAGCCTCAAGAAGAGCTTGTCATATTATGGACTCCAAACCCGCAGGGGCCACATTGCTCACATAATCTGACCTCAGTAGGACAGGCCAGAGAATTCCACCCCGTAATCTCGCCCTCCAGGGAATGGGACCTCCAGTGAAGAACGGGTTCCCCACAAGCCCTCCCAGTTAAGGTGACCAGATGTCCCGATTTTATAGGGACAGTCCCGATTTTTGGGTCTTTTACTTATATAGGCTCCTATCACCCTCCACCCTCTGTCCCGATTTTTCACAGTTCCTGTCTGGTCACCCTATCCCCAGTGCAAGTGACAGCTGAAAGGGAAATTATCACTTGGTGCTTAGGCGACCCATCTGACAACCCACAGGAACCACGGCACCAACCCCGAACTCCTGGCTGCCCTGCGCAGACTTCTCCACCTAACACTCACACACCAGTCCTTCTGTCTGTCTGATACCTCTTCAGTCTGTCCATCTCTCCAGGCCTTTGGGCCCCACACATCTCCAGTTTCCCAGCCCCACTACAAACTGATCCCTGACTTCCAAATACAACGGTCTCTCCGCACAAAAACTGGTCCCTGTGAATTGAACTTGGAGCCTGCTACCAGCCATTCCGAGCCCTTTGCCACAGGAAACATGGAGTTAATCTTGAGCGTCAACAAGAGTCGAACAAACGTTTTAGCAAGTGGAGCCCAAAACACGCTGCCAGGCCCGGAGCAGCAGAACGGGAGGAGGGCTCTGGGTCCTTCTCTCCCTGGGAGTGAGGCATAAAGGGACTGGCCCTTCAATCCAGGGCTGGGTTAGTGTCCAGAAAGGGGCTGTGACTGCGTCAAGGCAACACAGCGCTGCTGCCTCCAAACTGGCAGAGAAGGTGCCACACCCTGAGCGCAACTAAGCGCAGCGCCCGAGCTACCCACCAGCCCGCAGCGCCCGGAAACCACAGACACGGGGCTCAGCAGCGCCCCGCAGGCTCCCCCACCCCACAGCTAGGTGAATTCCCCAGCCTGGCTCAGCGCTCCCCGGAGGGCACCATGCGCTCTAGCATAGGGTGGGGTGGACGCAGGTTACAAGACTGGGGGGGGGCACTTTGCTCCCAGAGTCGAGCAGGGCGACGGTTCTTCCCCCACCCTGCACACACACACCCTGCGCCTCTCACAGGCCTGCCCCTGGCGACGCCTGGTTTGAATTAGTCACTCTTTCCAACCACCACATTCCACAGGCAGCTGGAGCGGGTCCAGTGCGGGGGTCCCCACCCATCGGGAGAGGGGGGTTCGGGACAGCTCCAGCCCCACGGCCGCATGGCCACTCAGCAAAGCTCCCCAGAGCAGATCCCAGGCTCCGGCCCCCCACCAAACCACCCCCAGCCCGAGCCTAGAGCCAGGGAAACTTCAACCCGCCCTGTATCCAGTCGCCACCTACACATACCCTGCATACAAACCCCACCGCCTATACACATCCCATATCCACCCCCTGCACACACGTCCCATACACAGCCCTGTCTACATAGACCCCACAGACCCACACTCCTATGCATGCCCCATATACAACCCCTGCCTATGTACAAGCACATCTCATATGCAACCCCACCTATATACACACCCTATATGCAAACGCCAGCAATACTCAGCCCATATACAACCCCCGCGCACACACACACACCCAGCCCTCACACCCCCTCCCCCCCACACCCACCCAGCCCTCACACCCCCTCCCCCCCACACCCAGCCCTCCCCCCCCCTCCCCCACACACACACCCAACCCCTCCCTCACGCACACACGCCCCCTGCAGCTGCGGGGACTTTAGCCCCCCCTTAACTACCCCCCAGCAGGCGCAGCCCCCCGGCTCTCAGCGCCAGACCCGACCCGCTCCGGTCCCCGCCCTACGCGCAACTCCAGCTCCCGGGACACCCGACGAGCGCCAACCTCCAGCCCGGGACGAGACAGAAAGTTCCGCCGGCCCGGCCCGAGCTCCCTGCCCCGGCTCGGGTGCCAGGGGCGGGTCCCCTGTGGGCAGCGCGCCCGGGGCGGCGGGTCCCTACCTGCGGGTCAGGGGCTCTCAGCTCCCCGGCACGGCCATGCCCGGCAGGTCCCGGTCCCGCCCAGCCCCGAGCCCGCTCCCGAATTCCTGGCGGCGGCTGCTCCCTGGCGCGCAGGGTCCGGTCCTGTCCCGGCGGCGGAGCGCACGAAGTGGACGCCGCTCGGCGCGGGGCTGGGCTCTTGTAACTCAGCCCGGGCTGGGTGTGTCTCTCCCCTTCCCAGAGCCGCGCCGCCGGGAGGGAGGGACCAAGAGCCAAGCCAGCCTCGAGCGGAGCGAGCGAGTCACCCGCGCGCGGGATCCCTGCCGTGCCCGGGGGCGCACAGCCCGGCCAGGAGCCCCTGCTCGGGTCCCCGGCCGGAGAGCCCCACCCCTGAACCCCTGAAGAACCAGAGCAAGCTGGGCCGTCCCCTCCTCCCTGCGGGCCCCACCTCTCCCAGCAGAGGCTGAACAAGACGCTGACTGGGACTCTCCCTGCCTGGGCACCCATCGGACCGGGCTCCCCTCCCCGGCTGTGCACTTGAGAGCTGCTCCCGGAGGAAAACCACAAAAGATGCAGAGAGACCTGCCCACGGTCAGGAGTCCTGTCCCACCCCCCCCGGCCTGCACCCAACTCCACACAGCCACCAGAACAGGACACAACCACACCCGAAAAGGGGCTGCAAACCTGCTACAGGATGAGGCCAGGAACAATCAGCCCCCAGCTGACTGCGTCCCCCCTGCTCCAGTGCAGCACGCGGGAACCTCCAGACACGACTGCATCCCCCTGCTCCAGTGCAGCACCCGGGAACCTCCAGACACAACTGCATCCCCCTGCTCCAGCGCAGCACCCGGGAACCTCCAGACACGACTGCATCCCCCTGCTCCAGCGCAGCACCCGGGAACCTCCAGACACGACTGCATCCCCCTGCTCCAGCGCAGCACCCGGGAACCTCCAGACACGACTGCTTCCCCCTGCTCCAGCGCAGCACGCGGGAACCTCCAGACACGACTGCATCCCCCTGCTCCAGCGCAGCACCCGGGAACCTCCAGACACGACTGCATCCCCCTGCTCCAGCGCAGCACGCGGGAACCTCCAGACATGACTGCATCCCCCTGCTCCAGCGCAGCACGCGGGAACCTCCAGACATGACTGCATCCCCCTGCTCCAGTGCAGCACCCAGGAAAACTCCAGCCTGAGACACGACTGCATCCCCCTGGTCCAGTGCAGCACCCGGGAACCTGCAGACACAACTGTGTCCTCCCTGCTCCAGTGGAGCACCCGGGAACCTGCAGACACAACTGCATCCCCCCCAGCTCCAGTGGAGCACCCGGGAACCTGCAGACGCAACTGTGTCCTCCCTGCTCCAGCGCAGCACCCAGGAAAACTCCAGCCTGAGACACGACTGCATCCCCCTGCTCCAGTGCAGCACGCGGGAACCTCCGGACACGACTGCATCCCCCTGCTCCAGTGCAGCACCCGGGAACCTGCAGACACGACTGCATCCCCCTGCTCCAGTGCAGCACGCAGGAACCTCCAGACACGACTGCATCCCCCTGCTCCAGTGCAGCACGCAGGAACCTCCAGACACGACTGCATCCCCCTGCTCCAGTGCAGCACGCAGGAACCTCCAGACACGACTGCATCCCCCTGCTCCAGTGCAGCACGCGGGAACCTCCAAACACAACTGTGTCCTCCCTGCTCCAGCGCAGCACCTGGGAACCTCCAGACACGACTGCATCCCCCCAGCTCCAGTGGAGCACCCGGGAACCTCCAGACATGACTGCATCCCCCTGCTCCAGCGCAGCACCTGGGAACCTGCAGACACAACTGTGTCCTCCCTGCTCCAGCGCAGCACCTGGGAACCTCCAGACATGACTGCATCCCCCTGCTCCAGTGCAGCATCCGGGAACCTCCAGACACGACTGCATCCCCTTGCTCCAGTGCAGCACGCAGGAACCTCCAGACACGACTGCATCCCCCTGCTCCAGTGCAGCACGCAGGAAAACTCCAGCCTGAGACACGACTGCATCCCCCTGGTCCAGTGCAGCACGCAGGAACCTCCGGACACGACTGCATCCCCCTGGTCCAGTGCAGCATCCGGGAACCGCCAGACACGACTGCATCCCCCTGCTCCAGTGCAGCACCCAGGAAAACTCCAGCCTGAGACACGACTGCATCCCCCTGGTCCAGTGCAGCACGCGGGAACCTCCAGACACGGCTGCATCCCCCTGCTCCAGTGCAGCACCCGGGAACCTGCAGACACGACTGCATCCCCCTGCTCCAGTGCAGCACCCGGGAACCTCCAGACACGACTGCATCCCCCTGCTCCAGTGCAGCACCCGGGAACCTCCGGACACGACTGCATCCCCCTGCTCCAGTGCAGCACCCGGGAACCTCCAGACACGACTGCATCCCCCTGCTCCAGCGCAGCACCCCGGAACCTCCAGACACGACTGCATCCCCCCAGCTCCAGTGGAGCACCCGGGAACCTGCAGACATGACTGTGTCCTCCCTGCTCCAGCGCAGCACGCTGGAACCTCCAGACATGACTGCATCCCCCCTGCTCCAGTGCAGCACCCAGGAAAACTCCAGCCTGAGACACGACTGCATCCCCCTGGTCCAGTGCAGCACGCGGGAACCTCCAGACACGACTGCATCCCCCTGCTCCAGTGCAGCACGCAGGAACCTCCAGACACGACTGCATCCTCCTGCTCCAGTGCAGCATCCGGGAACCTCCAGACACGACTGCATCCCCCTGCTCCAGTGCAGCACGCGGGAATCTCCAGACACAACTGCGTCTCCCCCCCTGCTCCAGCGCAGCACCTGGGAACCTCCAGCCTGAGACATGGCTGCATCCCCCCTGCTCTAGAGACCCTCTCATACCAAGATGTGGCTGAATCTCAATATTATAACAGTTTCCAAGCAATGAATATTCCTTCAAAATCCCAGAGCACCCAGTGTTGAAGTCTCTTCCATCCTGCTATTTATTTTTTTTTTCATTTGAAACATGACTTTGGAAGCTTCTGCGTCCTTCAGGCCCAGACCTGGTTTTCAACAGCCTTTCCCATTACTCAACTGACCCATCACGCTTTGTGTTAAATACCTAATTACGTCCTTGCATGTCCCAGTGCGTGTCCTGGAGTAAGACATGTACCAAAGACAGCGCTTCTGTGCTGCAGCTTCCTTTTTGTCTCTTCTCAGAAGTTCATTTCTTCCCCCACTTCCCTGTTTCCCATCTTCTCCCACCCGCCTTCCCCACTCCCCCCTCTCTGCTGTCAGTGGTTTGCTAACACTTACTAATGAGCATTTCCAAAACGAACAGTCGGGTGGTGTCCAAGGGGGGGTGCAGAACACACGTGTGCCTGAAGATCAGGAAGATATTCCTGTGTTATAGCCACTGCATGACACTAGCAACCTTTTATTTCAGCCTAGGTACACACACAGTCCCTTTCTCCAGAGCGCCAGCTTCCTCCATGGTACTGACAAAGAAACGATTTGCTCCAAATCACACAGGTGCCTTAGCAGCACCAGCTACTGACCCCAAGTCCATTGCTCTAACTACAAGACCCTTCCTTCCCCATAACACAGGGTGGATCTGGCTCCTCCTGTTCAGTCCCATCTCCGGCTGAAGCCTGGTATTTTGAAAGTGCCTATCAGGGTCTCTATCCCCGCCTGCCTGGAGCTGCAGCATTGGTGACTACCCGGCCTTCCCCTAGCACACCACAAGAATATCTCGCACCTAGCCAGGGCTCTGCACTTCCCAAGCCCTGCCGAGTTCACGATGCACTTGTGAGGCACTGAACTAGCCGCAGGTCAGAAATGAAGCCAGGATGAGAAGTCCCGAGCCCCTGGCTCCCAGCCCAAGCTCCATTCGCTGGCTACTGGTGCTTCATGCCTCAGCCAAAGGACAGCAAGGCGTGGCTGGAGGAGAAAGTGGGGAGTCAAAACGTCTGCTGACACAAATGAGATCCTGTACTGAGCCCCTAATTGGAGCCTGAGGTCTTCAGGCTTGGAGTAGCCTGTGGTTTCAGCCACCAGTCCTTACCCCGCAACCACCAAGTTTGTTTACAAGCTATAATGACCCAGTGAGCTTGGTTTGTTTAGATGCTATAAATACCGCGTGAGCCCTGCTCAGCCTCCCTTAAACACCCCAGCCCTCGGCTTTGTTCATCAGTTACAAGCCATCCAGCAACTCCAGTTTGAGAGGTACCCCATGCAGGCTGTTGCACCATAGGTGAGGGGGTTGTTTGTTGTAATCCATCTCCCTGAACTAGAGAGGGGGTTAAATAACTGACCTGCTGCCTTTAAAAGACCAGAGGTCGGCCCCCACCTGCTGCGGGGCAATCCCAGGAATCCCAGCTGGGAAAGCTGCCGGAATTCACACCCAGGAGAGAAGCTGAAGAAGGCAGGTGGGTCACGAAGGGACACAGGGCTCTGCATCCCCTCCCCAAGCCCAGGGACCCCAGAGGGGCAGCCCCACGGCTCCCTGCAGCACGCAGCGGTGGCAGGGTGGAATCGCTTCACTTTATGGCAGGCCCTCAGGTTCAGGAGGCTCAAGGTGTAAAGATCACTCCAGTGATCAAACCCGCGTCACTTCCTTATGGATGGGTGAGGCAACCGGGGGGTCTGACAGCACAGCGCGGGGGAACCACTCCCTCCGCAAGGAGTTAAATGACACTTTGTGGGTATTTGTCATCCAGCTCCTGGGCCGGTGGAAACATCAGCTGGTTGTACTTACTGGTGCACCCAGAGAGCCAGGCAATGGGGCACACAGTATAGGGTGCTCTAAGGAGGGGGCACATGAATTTAAAGGGGAGGCCGTCTGGTCCAGATAGTGGGCTACTGGCATGGGAGTCAGCAGACCTGCACTCTGGGCTCCTCTCTCCCACTGACCCGCTGGGTGACCTCGGGCAAGTCCTTTCCTCAGTTTCTCCATCTGTGTAAGGGGGGATGCCGCTGTCACCTTTCCAGTGACATGTATGAAACTGCGTTTAAAGAACATTGTTAAGGTGGCAAAGCCAAGCAGTCCAAAGTGAGGAAATGACAGTGTTATTACGCTACTGCCTGTCATTATATATTCACAAGCTATTTTTCCCACAAGACTCCTGCCTCATGGACAGGATGGACAGTGCTCACTTAATGAGCAGTATTCGATATTTTGTTTTCACCTCATTGAGCAATATGTGGCTCCAAGCCTTGTTTACAGCACACTGTTTAAAACCCACTCTTAATACAAAATTATCTATTTTCTCATGGGCTTTTCTGTGGCTATCATTATAATTATTGGAGTGCTTCCTGAATATGAATTAAACTAGCTTCACAGCATCTTTGGGAGGTGAGAGAGGTTTCTCCCCATTTTGCAGATTGGGAACTGAGGCAGGGAAAGATGAAGGTCAAAAGTAGCCATTCATTTGAAAATAAAGGCACCTGGTAGGGGTCTGTGATCCTCCCGAGGAGGCTGAGCTGGACATCACCTGAACAAGGGAGCTAAAGGTTATAAAAGGGCAGGAGCTGCTGCTCTTCTTTAGGGCACTTTTTCTCTCGCTCAGGATGAAGGAGAGGCAGCCCGATGAGGCAGGGAACCCCGTTAACCTACCTGAGTATAGCTGGTCTTCCACAGGAAGGGTGAGCTAGTGAGGGGCATCACAGTTAGGCTGGTGGTTGTTTTCTATATGATCTGAACTCTCTCATGCTTTATCAGTTAAGTAAAAGAATAACAGCATGAGACTGAAAAGTATCTGCATGTGTTCTATGCTACATATCCAGGCCTCCTGAGAGAAGAGGCTTTGGGTGGAGGTCTGGGAGAGGGGGGTGTAAGCTATTGGGGGAGTCAGCACTGAGCCCGGGGGGAAGCATTTGGCCAGCAAGTGCTAGCTCTCAGGAAGGAGTGCCAGTCAGAGACACTGTGCCCTAGGAGGGTGCCTTGGGGAACAGTGGCTGGTTTCTGTTCAAACGCTGGATGCTTAAAACCCCCAGGGACCCAGCAGCTAGGTAATCCACACAGTAGTTTAGTGAGAGACCAAGAGGGGCCCTCATCTGGGATCTGTGACACCCAGCGTCACACAGGAACTCTGCTGCAGAAGCAGTTAGAGAATCCAGTTCTCCAGGGCACCATTCAGCTGCCTGAACCATAAGACCGTCCCCTCTCTTCCTGCAATCCCCTGCCTCATTCACCGCCTACCTTCCAGCTTCTGCAACCCATGGAGCAGGGGATCTTACAGACAAAAGTCTTCTTTGCCACACATCCCAGAGGAGCTCCATCCTGTGCACTGGATAAGGCAGAGGTCCTGTGGAACCATTGTACATGATCAGATCATTAAAAACTGTATCATAATGTGCATGCCCCAGGAGGCTGAATTAGGGTGTCACAGGCAAATTTTCATTCTGGTATTTCCTAACTTTTGAGTGCTTGAATGTGCAACCTGTACTAGTGTCCTTTTAACTTGGGTTTCTGTGTGTAATTTCCTAGATTTTAAAAAAAGCAAATTGAAAAACACAGAAATGTCATCGTAGATACATCCAGCTGAGATCAAACCTTTCGCCATAGACCTCTGCCACTAACTGAGTAACAGATAGCAATAGTAGGTTGTCATCCTTTATGTGGACCAGCATTACAAGGGGATCGGTCTCACGCTTTGGCAATGGGTTTGACAAGTTCTTTGCTGACCACAAAGGACTGGTGAGACTCAGGAATCGTAGGATCCATTCCAGGCTTTGGAGGGGAGTGTGTCCTATTGGGCACAGACTCCTCTGCCCATTCCCACTTCCTAACGTCAACCTCTTCTGCCCTGATCCCTCCGACCTATCCCCCCACCCCCTGGTTTGTTGCCCAGTCATTCCCAGTTTCCCCTCTTCCAGCTCCTCATCCAACTAGTACTCTTCCCCATCCCACCGCCACAGCTTCCAGTCACCCCACTGCAAAAATGAACTGAGCCTCCATGGGAAACTGGTCAGTCTTCGTGTGAGGAATGTGGGAATTTTTGGTAATAGTTTTATGAGCCATGTGTATGCTTCAGTTTATCTACACTTTATATTGCTATCTCCTGGGTTTAAATGCATTGACTTCTGGTAAAGGAAAGAGAGATGAGGCCTGGCCAAATGTCACATATGCTATCTGGGTTGGGACCAGATACTTTATCAAGAACTGGCTGGATTCAACACATGAATGAAAGGCCTGGAAGAGCCAATGGAAGAGCCAATGACCGGAACATTGACACTTAAGGAATGGAAGCTAAACTAGGCTGGACATGTGAAGGCAGGAGACCAAAGCGACAAGGCATGAGGTGGCTGTGGCCATGTCTACACTACAAACTTTGGTCAACACCACTGGCGTAGCTAGGCAGGTGCGGGGGGTGCAGACCACACCGGGTGACACCCTCTCAGAGGGGTGACACCCGGCTCGGGCTGTCGGTGCCGGGCGCCCCCGGGCCCACCCTGCGCTGCCTCTGGCCTCGGGCCGGCCGCGGGGGGCTGCAGGGTCCCGGCCGGAGCCGTGCGGGGAGCCCCGGGGGGGGGAGGGGCCTCCCCGGCTGCTGCCTCCGCACTGGGTGACACCAACCCTAGCGACGCCACTGGTCAACAGCTACCACTGTTTGTATGTTGCTCAGGCACATGCATAATTAGCTGTTTGCATCAGCACTGCGCGTGCTCCCCAGGTGTGCTTGTGTCAGTGTAAAGTGTGGTGCACTGCAAATATGCATTCCAGTGTCCCATGAGCGCCCATCCAGCACAGTGCCCTTTGGGAAACTTTGGCAATGTTTTGAGAGATAGAAATGACTCACCCCGGGAACTCTGGGAGCTAGAGTTCAAGTTCCCAGCATGCTACTTTCTCGATCCCATGATGCCATCCATGTCTCATCATTTTCATGTCATTTTTAAAAATCCCGTCTGGCACTTTTCCATGTCCGCTGTCTGATAGAAGCATGGAGCCTGCAGAGTTCTGTTCTATTCTCATGAACGCTGTAAACACAGGATGCCTGATCCTCTTCTATTTGCACACCTGCAGGAAGTACAGCAACAACAGGGGACATGACTGCTTCTCTGAGAACCGCGTGCTGTGGGACAGCGCAAAAAACAATTCAAGGTTGCCAGCGCTATTCACAGAGCAGATGCAAAAGGCGGAGCACTGCTTCTGGGCCCAAGAAACAAGCATGGACTGGTGGGACTGCATTGTGTAGTGCAGGTTGGAATGACAAGCAATAGCTGCAGAGCTTTTGAATGCGAAAGGCCACATTCCTGGATCTGTGTGTAGAACTTGAACCAGTTTGTTTCCAGTGTAGGGACATCAGAATAAGAGTTGCACTGATAGTGGAGGAGCAAGGGGTGATCACGCTCTCGAAGTTTGAAACATTGGATTGCAACCAAGTAGTGGTAAATCATAGAACTGGATAGGACCTCGAGAGGTCATCTAGTCCAGTCCCATGCACGCAAGGCAGAACTAAGTATTATCTAGACCATCCCTGACAGGTGTTTGTCCAACCTGCTCTTAAAAATCCCCACTAATGGAGATTCCACAACCTCCCTAGGCAATTTATTCCAATGCTTAACCACTCTGACAGTCCAGAAGTTTTTCCTAATCTCCAACCTAAACCTCACTTGCTGCAATTTAAGACCATTGCTCCTTGTCTTAGCCTCAGAAGTTAAGAACAATTTTTCTCCCTCCTCCTTGCAACAACCTTTTATGTACCGTATTTTTCGCCATATAGGACGCTCCGGCGTATAAGACGCCCCCGAGTTTTTAAGTAAAAAAGCCGGATTTTAAGTAAAAAAGCCGGACACACAAAAAAAAAAAAAAAAAAAAAAACACCACCACACACAAAAAGCGCCTCGCTCTCCCGTCCCCGCCGCGCGGGCGGGCTGCTGGGAGCGCGCCGCTCTCCCGTCCCCGCCGCGCGGGCGGGCTGCTGGGAGCGCGCCGCTCTCCCGTCCCCGCCGCGCGGGCGGGCTGCTGGGAGCGCCTCGCTCTCCCGTCCCCGCCGCGCGGGCGGGCTGCTGGGAGCGCGCCGCTCTCCCGTCCCCGCCGCGCGGGCGGGCTGCTGGGAGCGCGCCGCTCTCCCGTCCCCGCCGCGCGGGCGGGCTGCTGGGAGCGCGCCGCTCTCCCGTCCCCGCTGCGCGGGCGGGCGCTCCCAGGGGCCCCGGGGCCCGAGCTGCTCCCGTTCCCCACCGGCCCCGAACACATGCGGGTGGGCTCGGGGGGGAAGCGCCGCCCCGCCCCGCCCGCCGGGCCACCTGCAGCCGCCCCAGCTCCAGCTGCCCGGTGCTTTTCATATATTTGGCGTATAAGACGCCCCCCCTAATTTTGAGATTATTTTTGGGGGTTAAAAAGGCGTCTTATACGCCGAAATATACGGTACTTGAAAAAAAACTGTTAATATGTCCCCTCTGTCTTCTCTTTTCCAGACTAAACAAACCCAATTTTTTCAATCTTCCATCATAGGTCATATTTTCTAGACCTTTAATCATTTTTGTTGCTCTTCTCTGGACTTTCTCCAATTTGTCCACAAATTTCCTGAAATGTGGTGCCCAGAACTGGACACAATACTCCAGCTGAGGCTAATCAGCATGGAGTAGAGCAGAAGAATTACTTTTCGTGTCTTGCTTACAATGCTCCTGCTAATACATCCCAGAATTATGTTTGATTTTTTTGCAACTGCGTTACACTGTTGAGTCATATTTAGGTTGTGATCCATGATGACCCCACCCCTCCCCCCGATCCCTTTCCACAGTACTCCTTTCTAGGCAATCATTTCCCATTTTGTGTATGTGCAACTGATTGTTCCTTCCTAAGTGGAGCACTTTGAATTTGTCCTTATTTAATTTCATCCTATTTACTTCAGACCATTTCTCCAGTTTGTCCAGATCATTTTGAATTTCAATCCTACCCTCCAAAGCACTTGCAACCCCTCCCTGCTTGGTGTTGTCCACAAACTTTATAAGTGTTCTCTCTATGCCATTATCTAAATCACTGATGAAGATATTGAACAGAACCGGACCCAGAACCGATCCCTGTGGAACCTCACTCATTATGCCCTTCCAGCCTGACTGAACCACTGAGAACGACTCTCTGGGAACGGTTTTCTAACGACTTATGCACCCACCTTCTAGTAGCTCCATCTAGGTTGTACTTCCCTAGTTTGTTTATGAGAATGTTATGTGAGACAGTATCAAAAGCCTTACTAAAGTCAAGATATATGACGTCTACCGCTTCCCTCTTATCCACAAGGCTTGTTGTTACTCTGTCAAAGAAAGCTATCTGGTTCATTTGACACGAGTTGTTCTTGACAAATCCATGCTGACTGTTATTTATCACCTTATTATTATCTTCTAGGTGTTTGCAAATTGATTATTTCATTATTTGCTCCATTATCTTTCCAGGTACAGAAATTAAGCTGACTGATCTGTAAGTCCCCAGGTTGTCCTTATTTCCCTTTTTATAGACGGGCACTAAATTTGCCCTTTTCCAGTCTTCTGGAGTGTCTCCCATTTTCCATGACTTTAAAGATAATTGCTAATGGCTCAGATATCTCCTCAGTCAGCTTCTTGAATATTCTAGGATGTGTTTAATCAGGCCTGGGTGATTGAAGACATCTGATTTGTCTAAGAAATTTTTGATTTGTTCTTTCCCTACTTTAAACTCTGCTTCTACCTCATTTTCACTGGCATTCACTATATTAGATGTGCAATCGCCACCAACCTTCCTGATGAAAACCGAAACAAAGAAGTCATTAAGCACATCTGCCATTTCCACATTTTCTGTTATTGTTTTTCTCCCCTCACTGAGTAATGGGCCTACTCTGTCCTTGGTCTTCCTCTTGCTTCTAATGTAGTTGTAGAATGTTTTCTTGTTTCCTTTTATGTCTCTAGCTAGTTTGATCTTGTTTTGTGCCTTGGCTTTTCTAATTTTGTCCCTACATACTTGTGTTATTTGTTTATATTCATCCTTTGTAATTTGACCTAGTTTCCACTTTTTGTGGGGCACTTTTTTGAGTTTTAGATCACTGAAGATTTCCTGCTTAAGCCAGCATTGTCTCTTGCCATACTTCCTATCTTTCCTATGCAGTGGGAAGGTTTACTCTTGTGCCCTTAATAATGTCTCTTTGAAAAACTGCCAACTGTCTCCAATTGTTTTTCTCCTTAGACTTGCGTCCCATGGGATTTTACCTACCAACTCCCTGAGTTCGCTAAAGTCTTCCTTATTGAAATCCACTGTCTTTATTGTGCTGTTCTCCCTCCTACCATTCCTTAGAATCGTGAACTCTACCATTTCATGATCACTTTCACCCAAGTTGCCTTCCACTTTCAAATTCTCAACCAGCTCTTCCCTATTTGTCAAAACCTAGAACAGCCTCCCCCCAGTAGCTTTCTCCACCTTCTGAAATAAAAAAAATGTCTCTAATACATTCCAAGAACTTGTTGGATAATCTGTGCCCAGCTGTGTTATTTTCCCAACAGATGTCTGGGTAGTTGAAGTCCTCTGTCACCATCAAGTCCTGTGCTTTGGATGATTGTTAGTTGTTTTAAAAAAGCCTCCTCCACCTCTTCTTCCTGGCTTGGTGGTCTGTAGTAGACCCCTACCATGCATGACACCACCCTTGTTTTTTACACCTTTTATCCTTAGCCAGACACTTTCAACAAATCTGTTTCTTTTTCCTCTCTCAACCTCAGTCCAAGTTTATACATTTTAATAGATAAGACAACACCTCCTCCCTTTTTTCTCTGTCTGTCCTTCCTGACCAAGCCGTATCCTTCCCTACCAATATTCCGGTCATGCGTATTATCCCACCAAGTCTCTGTGATGCCAACTATGTCATAGTTGTGTTTATTTACTATACTAGCATTTCGAGTTCTTCCTGCTTATTCTCCATATTTCTCGCACTAGTATACGGACATCTAAGATACTGATTTGATCCCCCCTCCCCAGTTCTGTCTTGTCTCTCCCTTATTTCTGCTATGACAGCCTACGCTCCCCCACAGTGGGGGCCGTTGTCATGTAAGTGTGTAGGGCCATTAATCGTCTCCTGTTACACAGGACTGATTCTTGGGCAATGTGTAGGAAATAGTTGATGGCTTGCAGCCATGAGGTTCCTACACTGAGGTGGGGCGGTTGACCGCTTACCTTGCCATCCTGTACCCCAGCCGAAAGGGCTACGTTTCTCTGGAAAAGCAGTGACGGTTCACCGGGGATGCTCCATCGATAGCAGTGTGGGCTGGTCAGGGACAGTACATGCCACTTGCAGTTGGAAGAACATAGGGCTGTTCAGAAAGCTGCAAGCAGGGACATTCTTTCCAGCCCAGAGCATAACCACTGGCAATACTCAAATGCCAACTGTGATTCTGGGAGACCCGGCCTATCCCTTGCTCCTTGGGCTCATGAAGCCATACACTGGCCTCCTCGGCAGCACCAAGGAAAAATTCAACTACTGGCTCAGCAGGTGCAGAATACCTGCTGAATCTGTTTTTGATACACTGAAGGGACTCTGGCAGTGTTTACGCACTAGATTGAGACACAGTGAGAAACAGATCCCCCTCGTTATAGCTGCCTGTTGTATCCTGCACAAGATCTTTGAGGCAAAGAGGGGAAAGCGGCTGCCAGGGTGAAGAGCAAGTGGCTGTCTGCCACCTTTGAACACCCAGACACAAGTGCTATTACAAGAGCCCCAATGCTGCTGCTGGCAGGATGGTGAACATCCCCAAAACCCGCAGGACTTACTGCAAGAAATGTGGCAAGCACCAGGTCCACAAAGTGACCCAGTACGAGGAGGGCAAGGAATCTCTCTATGCTCAGGGACAGAGGAGATACGATCAGAAGCAGAGTGGTTATGGTGGTCAGATAACGCCTATCTTCCGTAAGAAGGCCAAGACCACAAAGAAAATTGTGCTGAGGTTTGAGTGTGTGGAGCCCAACTGCAGGTCCAAGAAAATGTTGGCCATTAAGAGGTGCAAGCGCTTTGGGCTGCGAGGAGACAAGAAGAGAAAGGGCCAGGTTATCCAGTTCTAAACTCCATCTTGTTCATTGTGATGGAATCCATTAAAGTACGTGGAAAGAAAAAAAAATGAAGTTATGCAGTTAATGGAGGCTTTGAGAGAGCACTTTAACAGTCAGCCACAGTAGCATTCTCTACTGGAATGTTCTCTGGGCCTGGAACTTTGGGTGTCACTAAGAATTGTATAGTGCTCGCTGTACATTTATAAATGGGGCTGGGTGTACTCCTGAAGCTACGAATTCTGTGGTGCTTGGTGTGCACTTACAAGTACTGTTTGCTTTGAGTACCAGTGTGCATTCTGCAATATTTATTGTGAAGTAATCAAGATAATAGAGTGATTTTCTGCACTGTTTGTTCCCCAATGCAAACAATGTGCAAACCCCAAACCAAACCACATGCAATGTTGTACAATTTTTAGCATAACTTGACGGGGGTGAAAATTTAAAATTAGAAAGGGAGTAAACATTTCTGTTCGAGTGCACACATGTAGTCTGTTGTCGCTACACATATACACTTGTGAGAACCATGGTTGGTGTGTGAAGATGTGGTTTTCTGTCTTGAGGAGTGTCAGGGTAATCATACATACTGTGATGACAAGTGGTATGTTAAGGGACATAGGGAGTGGTGACCAAGGAGTTCTCCAATGATGCAAAAGGTGGAAAGTCCAGGATTTTAGACCTGTAGGCCAAACAGGGTCTGCAACATTTGGGTTTGCTGCCTGAGAAGACCCACTACGTCCTGGTGCATTTCCTGCTCCTTGTCCTGCTGACTCCTGGGCCTTTTTCCTATCCTTTCTGCCTTTCTCCAGGCTGTCAGTCAGATTGGCACTCCAGGCTCCTTGTTTACAGTCTGATCCAGCACCAGCTTCCAGGATCTTACTGAACACTGAACGAGATCTCCCTCGTCTTCTTTCTCCCCATCAGGGTCATGTGCTCTGTGAGCATGGAGGGGGCACTCTCCCAGGTCATAATGCCCAAATGTGCTGATGAAAACAGTCAGCTGCATCACTGGATTTACAGACCCATAAACACTTATTGACACTGCACCGTGGCACAACACCACACTCCAGTCGCAGCCCTGGTGAGTACGGCCTGACGGGGATGAAAGGGAAAAGGCTAATCTTGAAGTTATCAGTGTTGGTCCCTATGAGTGTAGCACAATGGCAGTGAATATTGGTACTATTTCCACAGGTCGTGGTGATTGTAGCTGAGATCTCACTCTTGAGGGTCACAAAGGCACAGAGAATACAGCTGCTACTGGCATCCCAAAGCCACCCCAGCCTGTATGCTGCTAGCCATCCAAGGTCTTTGCAAAATGGCATGGGGAAGTGTTCTACCTCGGAGGAAGACATAAGGCAGCCATCCCTAGAAACCCTTAGGAGAGGACTGCAGAGTATCTCCATGAAAGTTTCAAGATCCCTCAGGCAGATAAGCGGGACACCCCTATGTACATCCACAAAGTGCTCGGCATACCCCTTCCCACACCTAACTCAAGAGGTGAATGAAAAGAAGATTGGAACGCTGCCTCTGTTTGTTGTACCTCTCTCTCCTCTCATGCGAGTAAAACAATGGAAAGTCAATACTTTTGTCTTCTTAGCTTGGAGATGAGCCGGGTACCACCTTTAAATGTAAACATTGTAAGGAAAAATGCATGGACATGATTACCTGACTTCCCTTCCCCCTTCATCAGGCTCATGCGTGCTCACCTGGTGGGACCGAGGCTTAAGCAGATCCTGGCTCACAGCGTGGCCCTCGCTGCATCTGCCCCCCTCCTCCTCCTCTTCCGCCTTGCTGTTCATGGTGGGGTTCTCTGCCTCAGAGTAAGGTGGCCCCTTACGCATTCCTGGAATATCAGACATTCTGGCACTTCCGAGAACAGCATGGGCCCTCCCCTGCATGCATGATGGTCACACCACATGGGGAGGCCATTTTGAAGAGCGCTCCATTGTTCCCCCACCAGTCTGAGCTTGCATGTAGTGTGCCTGCAAGATCAGGCTGGTGGGGGTGAAGTGGCATGCTCTTCAAAATGGCCTCCCATGTGATCCCAGACAAAACCACATCTGTTTTTGTCCTTGTACCAGTTTCCCCTTCAAAGCAACACTTCTCTCTGGCCAGCTGCACAACCGCCCGGTGTTCCTCCTGAGTCCTCCACCAGTATTTGCTGTGCTCCCATCACCCGCACCTCCTGCCTGCTCCCCCGAGGCCGAAGGTTAGCCTCTCTCCCTGCTCTCCCCTGCCCCCGAAGTGCAGCCCCTCCACGGGGTGGACAGTGCACCAGTGCTGAGCTACCCTAGTGCCTGGCCCTGGGGCTCTGTGCCAGGGCACCCTGTGTTCACTTTTAAATCCACCCCTGAGCCACACTGCCCAGCCCGAGCCAACCACGCCACTATGCTGCCAAGCGAGCTGGCAGCACGGTGAGGTGAAGCTGTGGGGGAGGGGAAAGAACAGAGGAGGGGCTGGAGGTAGTTTCCCCAGCCAGGAGCTCAAGGGCTGGGCAGGACAGTCCCGTGGGCCGGATGTGGCCTGTGGGCCGTAGTTTGCCCACCCCGTACTAGAGCCCCCAGGCTCAGTCTTGGAGCTGGAGAGCTGCAGAACTCACCCTGGTCAAAAGTATGGACCCCTAGGGTCTGGCACCCAACCAGCATCACTCCCAGGAGATTGCCAAAAGGCTGGGGTGCAGCACAGCACCTGCACATCCATGACACTCAGCAGAGGAAGTGCAGGGACAGGACAGGACTTGTCCAAGGTCACACAGGGAGTTGAGAATGGAACCAGGAGTCCTGACTGCCAGGTGCTGGGCCTCAGCCATACGGCTCCCTTTACCCTGTGGAAAGGATTCCCACGTGGTTTCGGGCTCTCTGCATCCCCTTGGCACACTGCTAGTGACACGCGCAGTGCACTCAGCAGCCTGTGCTGCTCTCCTGGGGGCTTGGCCTTATCTCCCGGATCTGCACCACCCCTCAGTCAGCCGGTGAGTCACTCAGACAAGGGGTTTCCCTGTCTGGGTCTCGAACTGTCATTGCAGTTGCCTGGCAATACCAGCCCAGTGCCTATGTGTATTTATTATGGTCTGGTATCCATGACAACCAGCACTACAATGCTTCTCCACAGCCAGTGGGGTGGGAGGAGGAAGTGGGGCTTCCCCACTCTAAGTGCAGAGAAGTTTCTCCTGAGGAAGCCCGGCCAGTCAGATGATGGGTCCCATCCAGCCGGCTGGGATTGGCAGCTACTCAGGACAGGCTGGTTCTCTCTGATTGTCTTTTGCCTTTGCAGAGAACTCAAGCGCAAACAGGGCTCCACCTTCTCAAACAAAGCTGTGGGTGCAGCCGGCTGCCTCCCTCCACTGCCTGCCTGGCAGGAGAGGGACAGAAACAGCCTGACTCATTTGAGGAGGGAGCAGGAGTTTGGGGAGGCCCAGCCTTGCCTCCGTGCCCCTGCCCTCCCCCTCCAGCTTCACACAGGCTTCTCACATGGCTCCAGCCACACTGGATCTCCATCGAGTGCCATGCAGTGTGGCATTAATGGGGGAATCCCTGCCCCAAACCAGCAGCCCCTCATAGCGGTCATGTCTCCTGTACACCAGCCACTTGTGTGGACGTGCTCAGCCCAGGGGTGGGGGCAAAGAGAACAGGGGTCTGTTGTGCCCATCTCACTGGAAACAAGCCCTAAGGTTAAATTGACTCTAACCTTCCCTCCCACATTCTCCTCCCTCCACAACATGCTGAGATGGGAGACATGTTTGGCCAGTCCTTGCTGTTCAGAGAGAGCTCCCGGTCTCTCCCATCCCCAGGCGGGCCAGTGTGAGAGGAGACAGATGACAAGTAAGAGCCTGCAGTGCTGGGAAGCGGGAGACTGCAGAACAGGTTTCTCTGATCAAAGAGATCGTAAAGAGTGAGGTGAGTCTGGGCCTGGCCCGCCCTCCACCTCACAACTGCAAATCCTTCCTGACTGAGAGAGACGGGATATGAGAGACAGACACGGGAGCCCCTCCCCCCCTCCCCCGCCCCGTTTACTATCATTATCACAGTAGCATCTAGGGGCCATCATCAGAGATCGGGGGCCCATTGTGTCTGGAGTGGCACAGACCTCAACTGACATCAGAGCTCCCATTGTGTCAGGTGCTCCATCAAGATCTATGGCCCCGCATCAAGCCAGGTGCTGTACAGACCCCAACAGAGATGAGGGGAACCCATTGTACCACATGCTGCACAGCCCCTGACTGAGATCAGGGCCCCCACTGTGCGGGGCACTGCACATAAGAGACATTTCTTCAGTTCTTAGACCCAGCGCCATGCCTGTGCCAGGGCTAGCACTGGTGAGGTCCCCACGCCCACCACCCTATGGTTGGGGGAGGCTTGCTGCTGAGTGGGGTTCCAAAGGGATATGAAAAGCTGCCAGATCACTCCGAGCCCCACATTCCCCCCTCTGAGCCTACAAGAAGAGCAGGTCCCTACAGCTACAGCAGCAATGCCTTCTGCAGCCACGCATAGCTCAGGAGTTCGACTCAGGTGACAATCACTATGTGTTGGCCAATGTCTGGGATTGAGCCAAACACCAGTAAAGCTTCAGCACCCGGCCCCGTGGAGCCCTGATCTCAGCAACGGTCTCCACACCATGAGCTAAAGAGCCAACCTCTGTAGGTGGGGGAATATAAGAGACTCATACCTTGTGTACTGGGGACATGTACCATGCACAGACCAGAGGGCTGGCTCTGTGTCTGCCTTTCCCCATTCTGCCCCATAGGAGGCCAGGGCTCACGGGCAACTGGGACTCAGTGTGGTGAGAGCAGAGGACGGTGCCACTTCTCTCTAGCACTTCTTGCCATGAGGCCCTGATACAGCATCCTGCTGGTGAGCAAGCGGATACAGGCCAAGTGCACACATGATCCTGGCCAAGATAAGAACAAGAGAGAAACCAAGCCCTGCGGTCTGGGCACATGACTCATTTGTGGGTTTTTTGATCATTCAGTGATGAATTCATGAGGCCTGGTTTGTTATCAGACCTTTTTCCATTGCCACTACCACCCACCCCAGCAGCTGAGCCTGACAACACACGCTAATACACATACAAACACACGCACTCACTATAGATACACCACACATGCAAAATATACATAGAACACACTACACTACGCCTCCCCCTCACACACACAGCGCATGTTCATTATAGGAACACCACTCCCTCAGCCTATGAGTGCCCACATCCTCACACATGTCTCTCTCCTCACACACAACACTGCTCTGATTTTCCCCAGGACAGCTCCCCAACCCACAAGATACTGGCCAGCCTCAGCTCAGACATCTCTGGGGAAAATGGCTCCCTGCTCTGGCTACATGTGACCCCGCTAAATGGAATGGAATGGAATGCTCTTAAACCCTTATTTCCAGGATCATCTGACTGGCCCTCATGAGCACATTACCAAAGGCACCTGGGTCAGGGACGGTGCTCGACCAAGCCCCTGCATCCTCCTCAGTGAAACTGGCCTCCTCCTTGGCAGCAGCAGCTGCAGGAAGCTCAGGGACCTGCAGAAAGAGCATACGGAGCTGGCGACCGAGACAGACCCAGCCTCTGACGGAGTGATGGGTAGGTGCATGAGACCCTGGGGAGGGAATGGCAATCAAAGGCCACAGCACCGAGTTTGCTGGGTCTCAGGCTGTTCTCCTGCAAATGCTCCATAGAAGAGTCAGCATGACCAAGCAGAGAGGGGGAGGGGCAGGAGACCAGGGTTTACTGTTTAATATTGCTCATGTGAATGGCAAAGGCCGCCTCCAGCCACAGTGCAGCCAGCCCAGCCCCAAGGAGCTGACAAGTCTGAGGGGTGGGAAAGAGAAGAGGGGAAGGTGGTGCTACAGCAGTGTAAGAAGGAAGGACTGGTTTCAAGAGGGGCACCTCTGTCTGTGGTGTTTCTAAAATCTTATCCGAGGGGTATGCATGGGCCAGATGAACGGGCCACAAATAGTCCCTTCTACTCCAGCTGGTTCCAAGAAGGAGCTGTCTCACCATGAAAATACAAGTCAGTTCATCTGAGGCTTCCAAACCACGATTTCTGAGTGCTTCTTCTGCACTGATTGGTGCAAGCTCATAACCCCCCACACACACACACACCCCCGGCAAGTACGTCAGGACCATGAATCCTGTTTTACCAAGTGGGAAACAAAGGTGAAGAGACTCACCCAAGGTCCCACAGCACATCAGAGCAGAGTAGGGACTGGAATGCAAGAATCCGAGTTGTCCCCGCCCTCCAGTTCTCATCTCTAGACCCCACTCCCCTCCCAGAGCAGGGGATGGAACCCAGGAGTCCTGGTTCCCAACACTCTGACTCTAACCCACTGGACACCCCCCCCCCCACCATAGCCAGAGATAGAACCCAGAAGTCCTAACCCCTCTCCTATAAAATATCTTTATTACACAACATGGACGCCCCTGTGGAACGCTGTGATGCCAGATACCAGTGAAGCCCAGAGCCTCATCAGAATCAAATGAGCACAGATGAATGGATAGAGCTGCACAGGACTCTGATTAGCCCGCGCAGCTACAACCGGACCAGCTACAAGGACATTCTATCCTCTAGCGCCATTGTATTCCAGTGCAGTCCTTGGCCTGTGCTAGGAGGACCCCACCCCGGTCAGTACTGACCACTGACCCAATGCATTATGTGGGCGGGGGATCTGCTTCCTCTGGCAGAGCCCAGATGCCAGGTTAGATGGGCCCCTGATAACCAGCAGCCCCTGTGAAGAGAGGGGCAGGCCATGGGGTGCAGGGTCTGACCCTGAGAGATGCCAAGCCCCCTCTGTTTAATCCCACCCCCACCCTCCCAGCAGCACTTCCAGCCATTGCAGCACCCGCACTGAATCTCCCTCGGAATGAGCACTGCAGCACAGCCAGCCAGCACATACCTGAGGCATGGCTCATTGAAAGGAGATACTCCCGGCCTCCCCTCCCCCAGCCACTGGCAGAGGGAGCTCTGGCTGCACTGTGATGCTCAGGGGCATCGCCAGGAGGGGCTGAGACTAGCAGATGCGGGACTGGGCGTGGGGCGGAAGGCCCTGCACTGGGCTAGGAACCCTGAGCACGCACGTCAGTTCTCCTTTCTGCATGTGGCTAAGGGGCATCGCTCCTCAGAGCCCATGATTCACCTCCATGCCATGCCCCAGGGCACCATGTGCATCATCTGCAAACTGCCACCCTGAGCGCTGGAGGAACCGCTCCCCTGTGCACCATGCTGGGGTTACACTCCCAGCTCCCTCTCTGGCCTCCCCTGGGACCCATCTGTACCAGCTCTATGGGGGACCCTTCTCTGGCTAGCACCCTATATTCCCCCCTCCCTGGCCCCCGGGTAGGGGCATGGCCAGGGAGAAGAAGGAGCGGTTCGGGGGAGGGGATATGGCCATTGTGCCCTGGGGCGGATTCCCAGTCTGCTCTACCTGTAAAATGCTGCTGCTCTGATTGCAAACATTTCAGACCCTCAGCACTCACGTGAAGGGCAGCAGAGGGACCTGCCCACTCACAGGAAGCCCTGGAGGTTCCTCATAGGAAGTTGGAGCTGCCAGATCTTACACAGTCCCCTACCCCCCTCCAGGCTGCACCACGCCCAGCTCAGCCACAGCTCAGAATTGTAACTGGGTGCAGCAGTCGCCACACACAGGTGCCAGTCCTGCTGGCATGGAGGTGGGGGGCACTGCAGAGCTGGGATAGGCAAGGGTGCCTGCCTCTCTGACACAGACAGACTTGGACTCTCCCCCTCCCCCCGCAGAGAGTCAGAGAACTGGTTTGGCGAGGAGATGCCAGAGAACAGCATGAGGCATGTTTATGATTGATGGAGAGGGCAGGGCAGGGAGCAGTGAAGAGAGCTGTGTGGGGCATGGGAAAGCAGCCTGACTTGGACAAGCACCTTTGGGGCACCGCGAGCCATGTGCGGCACTGCCCGCTCGCGGCAACAGTGCCGCCAGCCAGGGACATTTGCCCCTGCCTTGAAGAAGTGACCCTGAGGAGCGACTCAGGCTTCATGGACTTGAGAAGGCTGGCAGCAAAATGGGGTCACCACCAGCAGCACTCAGGAAGTGAGCATGCAAAGAGCACGGAAGGGGGCTGCAGGGCAGGTGCCCATGTGCAGCGATGCCTGGCATGAAAAGGGGCAGAAAGGCCATTCTCAGATGGGCTCCCATTTGGCTTCCACAGCACCTGCAGGAGAATCCACCCGGAATCTTACCAGCATGGGAAAGGGGCATCGCTAGCACCAGACCCAATGCCCGGGACTCCAGCAGGGGATACTGGAACACTCCCCTCCTACACACAATATCCAATAGCCCCACGAGAGGCAAGCTGGTCTGTCCCTGGTGCTTTCTGAGCCCATGCTCAAAGGAGCCAAGTTTTGGACACTCAGAACGAGATGTGTGCAAACGTTTTTGAGCTCTTAACACAGGAAAGAGAAGCAGTCGCATCTGAGACAGAAAAACTCACTGGCAGGAAGGGAGCTTGTGCTATTAGCTGCACAAGGAGCAGGGAGCGGATTGCTAGGCCAAAGCATTTGTAAACCGACCTGAAGGAGGCTGAGCCTATCTGGAGCTAAGACAGGCTGCGTGGTCCAGCTCGCTCCCTCTGTCTCCATTTAACACAAGATCCTGCTCCCACAGTAAAGAGTTTGACTTTCTAACTCCCTGGCCTGGCTCCAGGCTTGCTCCCCGCCTCCTGGGAGACTCTAAGGGCCTAGTTCTGGGAAGCGTATTTTCCACGCAGGCTGAGTGGCTGCAAAGTGAAGGGAAAGGGGAGGAGGATGCTGGGGGCTGGCCCCAGCGTTGGCTCCCGGGGAACCGTTTCTTGCTGACTCCTCTAAAGCGGTTCTGGCTGCCACTCGGCAGAGTCAGAAGCCACCAGCATGAATGGGAGCGGCCCTGGCAGGAAAGGCCCAGTCTGCCCGGCATGAGTCAGGGGAAATGCAGAAGCTGAGCAGAGATTGTTAAAAGAAAATTCATATTGCCATAGCGACCTGGTGGGGAGAGCCCAGGGCCTGGGGTTGCAGGAGTGAGCTGCCAGCTCATCCTGCCCCAGCTCAGCTTCCTTGGGCAGTTTTTAGCCACCCCACGAGGTCCTGGCAAAGGCAGCGGATTTCAAAAGGGCTGAGCTAGTTGGGAAACCGATGCTCCCTCACATGACAGCTGCACGCCACTCCGGGCACATTCCAACAAAGAAGGACATTCACTCACAGCCAGCCCCCAGAAATAGTCCCCCCGCGCTTTGTAAACAAGCCTGCCCAGTTATAAAATGCAGCTCTCCGTGCAGGCAACTTTGTGACTGCGGCAGCACGGGCGGGGGCAGGTGAGATTCAGAAATGGTGGGACAGGCGGCCATGATCAATGCCAAGGCTGGAGTCAGAGACCACCGTGAGGGAGGGGCACACGGACGAGGCTAGATAGGCAGACAGACAGATAGGTCGGTCAGTCGCTGTCAGCTGAGCCCTGGCCTATTGGAAATGGCTGCGCGGCTCCATTCCACACACTCCCTTGCAGGGCCCAGGACAGGCAGCTTGGTACTTGGGGGTCTCACATTCCCTCCCTGAGCCCGGCCACTGCCAGCCCAATCCTTATGCCCTCCCCGACCAGAGCCCTGCGCACATGCTGCTCAGGGCTTCCTGCTGTCATCCACCCAGCCCTGTTCCCCTCCCTTGGGCAGGCTGGGCCCTGGGCATTTAACATCTTTCCAGACCCCAGCAGCGTCTTTTTGGTAGGAGGTCTCAGATGCAGCAAGTATGTGCACAGGCCACAGGAGCTGGCGCAGAGACCTTTCACACACACAGCTCCCATCTCAGGGCCTGCATTCCCTTGGGAATCCCTTCATTGCTCTTAACAACACATGGCTTGCTGGCTGTCGATGTCACTGGGCCTGGCCTGAAAGAGAGCTCGGTGTGAGCTCAAAAGCTCGTCTCACTACTAGACGTTGGTCCAGTAAAGATATAACTTTACCCACCTTGTCTCTCTTGGGCCCTGCAGTGGCAGGGATGGCACCTGCATTCCTGGTAGGTTAAACAGGGCGCCCTGTGATTGGCAAACCAGAGACAGAGCTGTCAGGGAACCCAGCACTGCATCCAAAAGAAATGTAACCCCATCCTATTTGCCAGAGTCCCAGCTCCCATGATGCTGAGGGAGAGAGTTCGGACTGCCAGAGTCCCTGCTGTAACTGACGGGCACTGCTGTGGGGAAGCTCCCAGTGCGGGGGTCAGGCCTGGCAGACAAGGCAGGGCTGTGGGGAAGCTCACTGTGTGATGAGGCTCAGCTGTAAGAGACGAGCACTTGTGAGGCTGTCCTCACTGAAATAATGATGCTTTTGTTCTGGGGCAGAGTCAGAGCAGAACACTACAGAGCTGCTGCTGGGTGAGCTACAGGCAGATCAGGACAGGGAGGTTGGAATGTTGGAGAGGTTTTGTTGCTCTGGCAACAGCTGTATGTACTCCAGATGTGGCGGCACTCACAGAAAGCATAAAGGGCCGGAAATCCCTCTGTTGGTCAGTTTTTCACGCCGCGGATGGTCTCCCCTCACCCACTAGTACAACGAAAGCACAGAGGGGAAACGGCACATCATTGTTTCTGTGCAGTTGGCAGGATGGCCCGTGGCAAGGCGGCAGCGGCACCCCACAGCTTCCTGGGGCCACGTGGAAGAGGCTCAGCAGCCGGTCGGTCGGGAAGCAGTGAGAGAAGACGATAAGGGGGCCCCTGTGGTATGAAAGGGGGCGATGGGGAGGGGGAGCTCAGGGCTTCAGCTTCCTGCAGGCACATCCTCAACCTCGTCCCGGGAGGGGAGCAGATCATGCGCCCATGTGCATTTGGATCTGACCCTGCAGTCTCCTGGCCAGTGGCATTAGTGCAGTACCACAGGGCAGCAGCTTTAATCAGCAAAACTAAGGGGGACTGCCCAAGATGCCGGGCAAGCTCCTTGCAAAGGGCAGCAGGCAGTGGCCGGTGGTAGATGAGAGAGCGAGAGAGACAGGGAGGGAGGGAGACGAATGGGCCCAGCACAGAATCTTCAGTAAAACTTCAGAGTGAGATTTTTCACATTCCAGACTGGTGCTGAGCCATGGCCTTTCCTGAGCTCCACGCCGAGCGTGGTGCCAGGTTTCAGTTCCTGGCACGGGGGAAGCCTCCTCCATGGGAGGGAGAGGAGCTGAAGTTAGTCAGGGAAGCTCAACGCTGCCAAAAAGCCCTGGAGAATCATTGCTGGCTTTGGAGTCAGAAGCTAGGTTCTAGCCTCCCTGTTACATAAACCCAAACATACAGCCCAGAAGCTCTGCTTCTCCCAGGCGTTAAAAGGCAGCAAGCGCACCAGCAACAATGAACTTGGAAACCTTCGTCAATGCTTCCTGAGCCCTTCCATTCCCCTTGCAACTTTCACTGAATACAGGCTCTCTCTGCTTCCTGTCCTAAACCTTGTGCAATATTGCTGTGCATTGTTAAATAGCTGCCACATCCCAACCTGGAAATGGCTGCATTCCAGTGAACAGCAAGGAATACACCACACCTCACCTTAGAAGAGCTGCATTTCTGCACCAGTTGAAACAGTTTATAAACAGTTGCCACGCCCTACTTCAGAGGTGGATGCATCTCAGCACTGGGTGAAACAAACTTCTATACATCTAATATCTACTTCAGGCTGAACTAGCTAACAGCAATACTAATCGCACATCATTTACCTTAATCCTCATAGAACCCCCACACCCCTGGAAGGGCGAGGAAACTAAGATGGAGAGAGCTGATCAGCTGAAGAGCACATAAAGGGGCAGAACTGGGGTTAAAGGCTCTTGGCTCCCAATCCCATGCTCAGACCACAAGACACCACAGCTTTTTGTATGTACTTATACAACCCTGTCACTGTGGTAGCTGAGCACCTTGGAATCATTTCACATATTTGTCTTCACAACCCCCTGTGACTGGCAGGGCAATACAGCTGGGGCAAACTGAGGCACAGAGAGGCTAAGTGACTTGCCCAAGGTCACCCAGGGGATTTGCGGTGGAATTGAGAATTAATCCCAGGCCTTCCAAGTCCCATCTACCCTTCCCCTCACCTCCCAGATGCTGAGGTGCTGGTGTCAAATCCCCGCTTATCCCTTCATGCCCCATCACTGTCCCTCTGGGAAGATGCCCCCGCCCCAGTCATAATGGGGTGAGTTCAGCTCCTGAATGGATCACTCGGGCCACATTGTCGGAGACCCAGTCAATCTCTCCATCAGATGCAGGTCCAGAGGCTGCAGAGAATCCACCCTTGGTTGTCATGGCAGCAAAGGATTTAAAGATTAGGAAAACCCCAGGAGAAATGTGAGTAAAGCTGCTGGTTCCCATGGAAACCCAAGGCAGCTGTCCCTTCCCTTACATCCTTCCTAGAGGCTTTCCCTTCTGAAGCAACAGGGCATGAAGAATTCAAACAGCAGCAGTGATGTGTCCCTGTGAGTCACCACAGGCCGGATGCCTGTGCTGGCAGAGCCACCCACTTACCCTGACAATGGCTGCAGAATTACTCATTGTTGGGGCTTCAGAGCAGGCCGCAGGGCTGCAGCCATGCCACAGCAAGGGGGCTGGACATCTCCACACCACCCCAGGGGCAAGACTCAACCCTCTCCTCAGCACAGAGACAGAAAGGTGCTCAGAGACCAGGTTTCCATGCAGCATTTAAAAGACAGACCCAGTACCCACTGCTGCCCCATTCCCTAGGGGTTGCACAGGCTGCTTCTCCCAGCCCCAAGGGCACCCATCCCACCCCAGTGGAGGCCCAATTACCTTCCCCCTGGCCCAGAGCCACCCAGCCTCTCCCCAGTTTAGGCACAGCCAGCTGCCCCCCTTTTCCCAGCAGAGGAAACACCTCATGACGCCCCTGGGAGCATGTCACCAACTCTGACAACGCAACGGCTGTTTGCAGCCTTTTCATTGCAAAATTACTTTTAAGTGAGCTGGCGAGCCAGGATGGAGAATCCATCACTTCCAGTGAGTCACAGACAGCATGGCAGGGGGAGGGGGAAGGGAGGTCTATCTAGTGATTGGAGGAGGGGCAGGAGATCCTGTGGTAAGGTCTCCACCCACACCAGGGGGACCACAGATCCCAGTTGAGTTACTCCTGTCTGATTCCTGCGCCAGAGTCAGTGAGAGGAGAATCAAGCCTAGCGATTCTATTTCCGGCTCCGCCACTGATTCACCCTGGGACCCTGGGCAAGTCATTTCCCTTCTCCGTGCTGTCCTTTCTGTAACCATCTGCAGGTCTAACACTCCCACTGTCAGTCAGACACCATCTGCTTACCCCACTCCATATCCTAGCAGCTATGCTCCTTGGAATCCAACGTAGGAACGTTCTGTCTAGTCTAGTTGTAAAGGTCCCAGGTTTCTGCACTGCAATGAACTGGAAATGGAAGGAGGGTCCAGGGAATGGGGTACGAGCTCAGATTCAGAAGACTTGGGTTCAGTTCCCTTCTCTAACCCTTAGTATTTCTGTGGCTCAATAGGGGACACAGGATGCTTAGACCTCCTGAGCTGCTCATGGTGACAGAGGTCAATCCCCCCTTCCCCACCTGGAGAGGGGGTGTTTCCCCAGGCCACCATTCTATTTCACCCCCCTTTTCTTGGCGAGATTGTCCCCAGACTGGCAGGAAGCTGTTGTTTCCCACCTGTGGGGCCAAGGAGCTCCCGGGAGGAAGGTGTTTCCAACTCTAGGGATTTTATCGTGAGTCTCCAGCTATTTTCTCAGAGCTCCCAGACTCAGAGTCATGGGATTCTAGGCAAATCTGAATGTTCATTAAAATGGGTCTTTAGCTCCACTCGCTGCAGAGGAGAGCTTGAAAACATGAGCTGTGTGCTACTCAAATGCTTCAAAACCAGGAAGCAAATGAAAAGATCCAACCCAATTATTTATTTACTCTCCTGGTTTTGGGAGCCTGTTTCATGAGTTTTGAACATTAGGGACTGGGGAGGAGGATTCATTGTGCATCCCAGCTTCAAGCACAGCTCAGCTGGTCCAATTCTCCCCTCACTCACATGGATGTAACTCCATTGACTTTAGAGCTCCTGGCTGGCATTACTGACTGCAGGCTCAGGCCCCTTGGATTTCCGGCCAGGCACCTCCCACTCACAGAACATCCCTTTTTACAGAGCCAGTAATTGCTGTGTCTAAATAAAAGCAGCACTGGACACCCCAAGATGAGTCATCCACTGAGCTGTTGACATGGAAAACGCCCCATCCAATCTGCAAGCTGCAAAGCAGGGGAACAGGCAGGTCAGCTGACACTGTACTTTCACAGGCAGGTGACTGCTCCCGAGGGACAGCTGAGCCTCTGTGCATTGTCCCCACAAAAACCCTCAGCAATAAGACAAGGCTTGCCCCGAGACACACCATGGATAGGGATGGGGGGATCCTACTGCAGACTCCAGCTTTATGCCAGAAAAGAAACAGCCCCCGCCCTCGGAAGCTAGGTTCCCCTCCAGCTGTTGAGGCACTGAGAGATGGCTCCATGGCCCCCAGACCAGGGCTCTCTGCACCCATCTGTGGAGCCACCTCAAACCCTAGCACGATTTAGCACTGATAGCAGTTTGCTGTAATCACCCAAAGCCTCGTCCTCTGGCAGGTGCCTGGCGTCTCTTTGCTGCTGCATCTGCATCCTTGATAAACACCATCAAGAACCTGTGGGGTGAGCTCATCTGGAATGAGACTTGGTGGGACCTGTGTGTGGGTGGAGAGACTTCTTCCAGTCTGTCATTAAGGTGAGGAGGGAGGTCACACCTGCCCTGTGTGTGGGAGAATAGCCCCCAATCCAACTTCCCAGAATCCCCTGGGAGCTGCTTGGTGTTTGGTGCAACCGCCCACAGTCTGTCCAGTGCCCTCATTACCCAATGCACAAACACACACATGCACTGCTCCGCATGGCTCTGCCTGAGACTCCTGATGCCTGGTGAGCCAAATGGGGGAGGGACTATATTGTGGGGGAGACTCTAGGCTAAATCCTGCCTGTGCTGAGCTGGGATAGTTTGAGTGCCCCTCACTCTGGGCATGTGTGGTGAGCCCAGATACTTCCATCCCCTGCAGAAGCTACAGAGCTGTCTCTGCAAAGCACTCAAGGGAAAGGACTAGCCAGCCAAGCACACGCCCCTCAACCCGAGCAGCAAGTACAAGCTGATGAGGGGCAGAGGAGCAGCACAAGGTGTCTCCTAGAGGTCCTACGATGGGACAGGTCTCTGTCCCCCTTGCTGTCCCATCACGGACTCATCTTCCCTGCATGGCAGGGAGGGGGAGCTCTCAGGGTCTGGTGGACTGGTGGGTACAGTAGCCAAGGCCTCACATGCTCTGCTTTGCAGATTCCTCTCCAACTGAAACCCAGGAAATGGGTATCTCTGCCACTCACAGAATCCTCTTGGGGGCAGGCCCAGGGAATGTGTCTGGACGCAAAGCACACTCAGCACCAAAAGCCCAGTGCCCTCAGTAAACACTCCCTGTTACCCAAAATCTGCTAATGTCCTGCCCAGCCCCATTCCCGGTTACCCAGAACCCCCTGGGGTCCTGCCTGCCATCACCACCCCACTCCTTGTTACCCATAATCCCCCAGGACCCTACCCAGCCCCCTCACCACCTTCCCTGTTCAGTATCGCCAACTTAAAAAAAACTAGTCAGGAGGGGGACCCCAAATTAGCATAAGAATTAAAAAAAAAAAAGATTTGGGGGACAAATGTGTTTTCTTTGGTCTGTCTTATGGTTGTTGAACTCCCCATCCCCAGTGTGAGACAACCAGTGTCACCCATGCACCCAGATGCACTGGGTGAGGAGATTTTGGCCCCTGCTGCAGGAGCTCTCACCCTACATCCACCTTCCCCCTGCCCACTAATTAATCCAATGCCCAGCCTCCAAACCAATCCTACCCTCAAGGTCCCGTTCCCCCCCCCCCCGACCTCTGCTCTTCTGGGACTCTTCACACCTCCCCCCACAGGCCAGGGGGTCCTGCAGCAAGGTCCCTTCACCCCCTTCCAAGCTATGGGGTAGCCCTGAGGACCTTCATACCCAGCCCAGGGCTATGGGGTGGTTGGGGGGAGGAGGCGGAGCTGTCTCATTGGTCACAAGAGGAAGGGGCAGGAGCCCCACAGCAGTTGGGCTACACCTGCTCTCCCTCCCCTACTGACCAAACGAGCCAGGTTGTGAGGGGAGCTGTGCTCCCCTGTAGCAATGCTGATTGGTTGCTCAGCCCCAGAGGCAGGCAGGTGGGGCAGGTAGCCAATCAGAGTGGGTTCCTCACACACAAGGCCCAACTCAAATTCACTAGAGGGCAGAGCTCCAGGCAGGCAAGGTGGGTTCCAGCCCAGCCAACATCCCAGCACCCGTGCAAAGAGAGTTGGCACTGCTGCCTGCCTGTACAGCCCAAATGCCCTATTCCCTGCTACCCAGAACCCCCTGGGGCCCACCTAGCTCTGTCCCCTGCTACCCAGTACCGCACCCAGGGCCCATTCAGCCCCAGTTCCTGCTACCCGGAATCCCCATAGGTCTTGCTTGGCCCCAGCATGCCTCCTCTGGGGGTCCAGCATGAATCCCTCCGGGGCTCTGCCCAGAGCCAGCACCTCATTTCCAGTTCCTCAGAGTTCCCCAGTGCCCCTTTATTGTTACCCAGATGGCCATCTTGTATGGGGGACCAGGTCTGAGGGGATTGTACCTGAGAAGATGGGGGGTGGGGGTGCAGGGAGTTGGGATAGCATCCTAGGTAGGGCTGATAACCAAAGCAGGTGAAGTACCACCTCCTCCCCAAGCCCCTATCCCAGCATTAAAGACACCTGATCCACAGAGAAGGTCAGGGAGAACTGTGGGGTGTAAGACATGCAAGCCCAGATGGCACTCCAGGTTCAGAGCCACAAGCGGAGCTGGCAGGAGCCACGCATACCCCAGCATGTAATGAAAGGGTCTGGGACTTGGTGGGGGAACAACACGCAACCCTTGTGTGTGTTGAGCAACCCAGGGCAGGATTAGAGAGATAAAGCTTCTCCAGAGCAGCGCAGGATGGTGCAATAGTTAAAAACATCTGGGCCTGCCTCTCTCAGGGGCTGGAACACTGCAGAGCCCTGCCTGAGCTGGGCCCCTCCTCACCCCTCCCTATGCAAAACCAGACAGTCCTGCCTGCACCATCCCAACGGGGCGGAGGAGAAGCCCTCTTCCTAGAGGGGGAGACCCAACTTCCTTGACTTCAACTCAGCCAACGAGCACGTGCCTTGCCTGTTGCACTCACACTGCAGGACCCGTCCGCTAACAACGCGCCTTCTCTCCTAGTCAAGAGAAACCCACAGGACATTCCCCCTCTCCAGCAGGCGTTACCAGAGCTGTCACAGAGCCGCCTACTCCTGGCCCCATTCTCATGTCCGATGCTGCTATGCGCTGCTGCGCTTGCATTGTTTGTCCCGTAACAGGGGGAGGCATTTGCAGCCACTGGCGACAGACTCTGGAAGCCGGGCTCAGATGGCAGCAGGCAGGCCTGGGCTACAGGATGCACCCACTGCAGCGATGTCTATCACACCTAGGGTGACCACATGTCCTGATTTTATAGGGACAGTCCCAATTTTGGGGTCTTTTTCTTATATAGGCTCCTATTAGCCCCTACCCCCATCCTGATTTTTCACATTTGCTGTCTAGTCACCCCTCCAGGGCTGGCTCATGCCCTGTCCCATAGAAGCTGCTACCCAAGGCCCTGTCTTCCCCTCTGCTGTTATTTGTGTTAACAATACTGCCCCAGACACAGATCAGGAACCCATAGTGCTAGGCGCGTACAAATATAGAGCAAAAGGACAGCCCCTGACCCACAGAGTGTCTCAGCTCTCCCTGTCTCTCTGGAGGGCTCTGTCTGCCAGGGAGCTCCCTGCCAAGGCCGCTTGGTTTAATTGGAAACTTTCACACCTTGGCAACAAACTGGAGAGAGCCTACCGAAAATGACGCTTCCCTCCTCCTGGCAGACTGGCAGCACTTCCTTTCTCTGGGAAGGACAAGGGCATTTCACAGGCAAACGCACCCTGCGGTCCAATGCCAGCAGGCCGGAGTGAGCAGAAGGGAAGGGGGGGCAGGGAAGGAGTCACAGCAAGAGGCTCTGTTGGGTTGTAACTCTCTGGCAAAGGTGCTTCTTAACCATAGAGATTGTTGGTAAAACAAAGAGGTTGGGCTATAGGCAGGGTGGGCCCAGAAAGCGCAACCACAGCCTGGCTGGGGCTGTCTCTCGCTGGGGAGGAATTTCCACGTCCTCCCTGGTGCTTCCCAAGCATCAGCTGCTGTGACAAGAGCGCCCACAACCCAAGGCGTGTCTGACCTGAGCGAGGAAACTCCAGGGGTGGGGGAGATTGAGTGTCTTTCTACCCAGAGCCCGGGCCAAGCCAGGGCCTGTTTGGCTCAGTAATTAGGGGTAAGGGCAGAGCAACGCCTCCTGCAGACTTGGCGCTGACACAAACCCTCCTCTCCCAGCTGGATTCCTTCCCTTTAAGAGTCTTAAAAGCTACAACCCAGCAGGCTGCTTCCCCATCTCCTGCATGCCCAGGACTGTCTGAGCAGGTCCCTGTCTCTACTGAGACCTGGCCTGGCGCTCAACTGCGCCTCAGTCCTCAGCACTTCCAGACCCATCCCACTGGGGGCTCATTATTGTGGAAAGGGGCAGGGCATGAGCACCAGGAGGGAGCAGCAAGCTGTTCTGCACGGAACCTTCCAGATCCAGACAAACCCTGTCCCCTAGTGCATTGCAGGAATACCTGTGGTCAGGAGCTGCGCAGACCCCAGCAGGCCCCCAGTAACCTCCAGGTACAGCCTCTGTGGTTCTGGGAGCCTCTCAGCTACTCCATGCACTTGAATCTACAGTGCCCCTGGCCCTAGAAGTGGGTGATTGCTACAAGGATTGGCAGGGAGTGGGGAGCCATGGAGACCAGGATCCCCTCACCCCAGGGTCTGGGGGAGCCATGGAGACCAGGAGCCCCTCACCCCAGGGTCTGGGGGAGCCATGGAGACCAGGAGCCCCTCACCCTGGAGTCTGGGGGAGCCATGGAGACCAGGAGCCCCTCACCCTGGAGTCTGGGGGAGCCATGGAGACTAGGAGCCCCAATCCCCTCATCCCAAAGGTGTGGGAGAGTCCTGGAGACCTCAAGACCCAGTCCCACAGCTAGGGTGGGCTCAATGGGGAAACCAGTTCCTCTTTTGCACACTTAATGAGGAGTTAGAGCGGTGTCACCTCTGCCATCTCCACCCCCAAGCTCAGTGCAACCTTGCTGGCTGTTGTCACCCTAGCAGAGGCCAGGGCTCCCCCCCGCCCCCAATCTAAGGCACCGCTGATAGGAGTCAAGCCCCCTGCACACCAGGCTCCTGTGTGTGGCCAGACTGTTTCTTTAACTGGATTGGAAAATGCCAGGCCTGCCCTGTGGGTTCTGACCAGCAGCTCAGGTGCTCTCCTGCAGTCATCCCATGTCCAGGGAGCCTCCTTGCCATTAATATCCCTTAAGAGGGTGAAGCAGGGTTGAGAGCAGCCACAGGCACGGGGCAGACTCCCTGCCCAGGGGAAGGGAAACTGGCCCTTCATGGCAGCCCGCCCGCCCGCCCTTGTGATAGGAGGCTGAGGAGGGAAAGAGACAGGTGAGTATTACTATATGTATTGTGGCAGGGTCTGTTTCACTCCATCCACTCTTCTAAGGACCATCCACTCGTCTCTTGCCTCCAAGGCCTCATACACTGTCCCCATCCCCCTTCTTTCACCCCTTTACGTTTGCTCCCCTTTTCATTGTTTACTTAAGAAGAAAATCTCGTTTCCATCATGTGCCTTAATTTCCTTGAGGCCAAACAAACATGCATGTGACAAAAATACCTGCAGATCAGCTGGCTCTTGCTGCTTTCAGCAATTCCTAGGGGTCTTTGTATAACACTTCCTACAAGTTTGGGGGGGGGGGGCGCTACACAAACCAGGGCAACATTTTTTATCGTAGTTTGGTTACAATGGAAAACTGGAGTTTGGCTCATTTGGGTTTTGGCAGAAAGTATGTTGAGAATGTTTCATTTTTTTCATTTGAGCCAAAAGAAGAAAAATTAGGGGTGAGGGTGAAACCTCAAAAATTCCCACAGAAAATTTTGCCATGAGGAAAAAATTGTCCTTGGGACTCAAGTCACTCCATGTATAAGAACAAGGAAAGAGCTATAGCCAGGAGGCAGATGGTGAGAGCTCAAGTAAACAATAGGATGATGCCAGAAAGACAGCACAGGGGACACCATTGGGAGGTGCAGATACTAGAGGCGTAGTGGTTGAGGGGGGACAACACTGTGAGGCAATGGGGGACCCACCACCAATAGGTGACTCGTGTGGGGCCAGACCATTCCTTCCCTCAAAGCCTTAACTGGCTCTCCGAGGCATTCCCTGAGGGGCTTATTGGCTGGTTTAGGGGTGAGGAGCCAACCTTAGCGGATTCCTGTGGCCAGTCTTCTGCTGCCACAATCACCCCACCTTTCATGACTCTCCCTGTGCAGCAGACATCCCTGCAGGCAGCTTACTAGGGTGCCCTTAGCACTGCAGCCCAGAGGAGAGTCGAGGATTGGGGCAGTGTGGGGACGGTCCTAGGTTAGGGTCTTAGTGCTGTGTACGGTGTAATGTGCTTTTGGTAGAGCTCAGACTCACCCAAGATGGCGTCTCTTTCAAGAGACCCATGTGTGCAGGCTCCCTAACAGCACCGTCTGTTTCTGGAGCACAGGGGACAAGGGCAGCCCCTAAATTGAACTCAAGACTCAAAGCAACATCTGCAAAGGTGTGACAGGCCAGCTGGGAGAGAGCAAACCTGCCCTGCTGGTACGGGGCCATAGGTGCTGGAATTAGAGGTGCAGGGGTGATGCAGCACCCCTGACTTGAAGTGGTTTCCATGATATACAGGATTTACAATTTGGTTCAGTGGCTCTCAGCATCCTCCCTCCCGCCGCATAAATTGTTCCAGCACCCCTGTGCTGGGGCTCTATGGTTAACATACAAGGGACACTTACTTATCAACTGTTGTTAGTCACTGCAGGGGGGGGGGATGATGCTCCCCTTAGCCTTCTAGGACAACATGCCAGTGCCATGCAAACCGCACCCCCAGATGATCCATTATAGCCCCCAGCAGCACAACAGCTCCACCCTGGTCTCTGCACTTTACAGCCCCTCCCACAACAATCCCACACTGCAGCCTCTCCCCTCCCCAGTCTGTATTCAGTAATGGAGTCCCCCTTCCCCCACTCTGCTTTGGCGCTCCCCAGTCTCTACTCAGTATACAGCTCTCCCGCCCCATGACAGCTCTACCCTGACGATCCCTGGTCTCTATTCAGTATAGAGCCCCCAGCAGCTCTGCCTTGCAGTTCACTCCCTCTTGTTCTCAGGGCCTTCTCTATGGGCCTGGGCACACTGCCTGGCTCCAAGCCCCCTGTTTACATGTAATGTGACCTACATCAAAGCTGGGCTAGACACCAATGGGGCCGTGTGCAAAACCCAAGCGGGGTGGCCGGGCCCAGCCCTGGAAGTGTCAGGTTTCCCTGCCTGGCTTCCCCCTGCAGCGCTAGGGGGTGAGGAGAGCTCAGCGCTGGGAAAGGCGCTGTGCCCTGCAGTGCCACGTGCTGCCAGCACCTGCCCCCCCGTCGGGCACCTTCCCCAGCCAGCTGAGAGCGGCAGGGAGGTGATGTGAGCTCTGCTCTGTTCTCTGCTGCCTCTGGCGCTGGCTTTGCCCATAACGCAGGAGAGGGCAGGGGCCATGGGAAGCAGCCAGGGCACCAGGGGCCAGCACTGCTTCCACACCCCCTGGCACCCAGTGCCCATGCCACACTCCCCCCTGCGGGAAGTACTGAGGGCTCCACACTCCACCAGGGTCCCACCCATAGCCCCGGCAGTGCTGGAGCAGACATGGGGGGAGTGGGATTCTCTCCCCATGTTAGCTCGCCCTGGGGGGGGGGGGCGGAATTGGGAGGATCCCCGCCCAGGCCACATTCTGCTGCCAGAGGCAGGGCGTTCCCGGCTCTGCCTAGAGCTCAGAGCTCTAGCAGGGGGCTGCCCCCTGTGGCTCACCCCTGCCAGGCTGAAGGAAGAGCCTGGGCTCTGGCAGCTACTGCACAGCCTCCCTGGCTGCAGGATCAAGATGGCTCCTGAGGGGCTCTCCAATTTCCTCCCAATCAAAGAGGTTCAGAGTTTCTGCCTGGCAGCCCCTCCCTGGCACTGGGATTCCACTAAAGCAACCTGCCACCCAGGCAGCTCGGCCGTGAGCCAGCCCCAGCGGGCTGAGCCACATCCAGCCCCGCGGCCCCCACTGGATTTCAGGTAGGGAACTGGAGTGGGATGTCCCTGATTAAACCGGTGCAGGGACACCACTGGGGAAGCAGGATCCTACCCATGCATGGGGGGTGGGGGGGATGCCAGATGCAGATTGTACCAGCCCAGCTGGGGAATACCAAAACCAGGGAGACGGCAGGATCCCACACCGGACAGGAGCAGGGACGGACCACGTGGCAGGGATGTACCAGCTCTGTTGTGGGTCTCCCCACGCCGGAGACTGACCCAGCCCAGCTGCAAGGAACCCAGAACCCAGGGAGGCAGGAGACATCAAGCCAGGGATGCAGGGCCCAACTGGGAGGGGAATCCAACGGAGGACGTACCAACCCAGCTGGAGGGGAGGACCCTAGATGCAGAAAATGCCACTCCAGCCAGTCCACCCAGGATGCCTGTTACTGCAGGTTAAATTAATATGCTTAGAATTATTCCTCCAGCTGTGATTCTTCAGCGATGCCCCCCAAGATTACAGGTGGCACTGGCCAGGCAGGGGGTGCACGGGGCTAGTGTGTGTAACCCTGCATTACCCTTCTGTACCCTCTTACGCTCGTGTGTAGCACCTGGCTTTATCTCCTGGTACCATGCCTGCCCAATGGCGTCCTGCCCTGAATCCCATGCAAATCAATAGTAGTGAGTCACCCAGCTGTGCAGAGCACATCTGCTGCCGGCTGCCCCATGCCAGCCAGGGCTGAAAGCCCAGAGCAGGGGCCTCCAGCCACCCCACAACAAGGATAGATGGTGAACAGGCCAGGGCAGGTGTGTGTGGATCTGCAGCTGGTGGCGGCTCTGTTTTGTGACCTGTATTGTGGAGCCTGCAGGCCAGGCCACCCATGTCCCTAGAGGAGCGGCTGGGGGTGCAGCATGCCCCTGCCTCTCCCAGGTGAGCTGGAGACTGACCCATCCATACCGAGTCCCAGCTCAAGAGGAGAAATACCTTTGCTCTGAGGAATGCCTTATTCAGAGCCTGGCTTGTGAGTGAGAAGGGCGGGGCGGGGCTGAGCTGCCAAGATGGTCCCGGTCCCCTGGCTGAGGACTGATCCTGACACAAGAGCTGGGGCCCAGCTCACAAGACCATCCCCTCAGCCGTCCCCCTGCCGCCAGCTCAGAGAGGCCTCCACACCCAGGCACCTCTCAGCCAAACCAAGCTGGTAGCTGGTAATTTTACACTTTGTTTCAGTTCCTCCCTCTCCCCTCCCTGGGGCTCTGGCTGGGCTGGGCTGGGCTGAGCAACCTCCATGCATTCTTCCCACTGCCTGTAAACAAACAGGAATTTGGCCTAAGACCATGGGTTACTCTCCCGCCTCTCCTGGCTCTCGGCCTGCCTCCCACGCTGGGCTGGATACAGGGCAGAGACTGGTCAGAAAACACCTCTGCCCTGCATAGGGTCCATCACGCCTGCTCCACACTGTGAGGGGCCAGGCTGCGCCCTGCTCCGCAGGCAGGTCACTGGAGAAAAGACAGGCAGGGCAAGGGGCTGGCTCTGCGTTCCCACCCCCTGGCCTGGGCAAAGCCCCTTCCTTCCACGTGCCTCCACGGCCCCACCTGTCTCAGGAAGCGGATGTGCCACACTCACCCATGGCCAAGGGCAGGGAGACCTGAGATGAAAGAGGCACCAGAAGAGTAGGAATTGTTACAAAGAGCTCTCCCACACTTCTGTACTGTCATGGGAGGGCTGGAGTTACACCCACCCCTACTGCCATGGCACGTTTCCAGCTAACAGCACAAACACCTTGTTTCTAAGCCTCTGGCCCCTGCAAATGCCCCCTCCTGAGGCCCACAGGCTGCACCCCACACATTCCGAGCCCTGGGTCAGCCTGAGATTGTGCATGTCCAGCCTGTTATCTGGAGCACCCACAAGAATCTGCACAGCCTTGTTTTCCAGGAGCAGCATTCTGCTAAGCCCTTGCCTGGCAGCCCTGTGTCCAGCCCAGAGATCAATGGAGGGGGGAGAGGAAGATGACAGCCCTGGGATCGCCTGCTAGCTCCTCCCAAGCTCGGAGCAAAAGGAAAACAGCTCACCAAGATAACATTCCAGGTCCACATTCCAGGCCCAGCCCCGGCATTTCCGCAAGCAGCACAGCAACCCAAAATCTCACGTGGGAACCAGGCGCAGGGAGCTGGAGTCGCCCTGAGACTATCCCTCCCCTCCTCCCACTAGCACCTCCTCCAGAGTTAGACTAGCACAGGATCTGGGCCCTCCTGCCTGGGATGCCGCTATAACCACAGGTGTGAATTTAAACCCTTTTCATTAAAGCCAGGGGGAAAGGCCACATGGATGCTCTCATCTCAGTTTAAACCAGCTTTACTTGGGTCAGCCGGGAAGGGGTGTGATAATCCAAACCAAGATAGGAGCATCCACAAAGGGCTTCCATTGGGACACATGCCGATGCCCCCTAACTAATGGGCGTTGGGCAGCTACATCCCCAGGGTGCAGCATCTCACAGCACGTAGCCTGGGTCCTACAGGTATCCTGCCCCTTCCGCTGCACATTGTGGGACACTGGGTTAGATACCTCACATCAGCGCTGCTCTGTTCCAACCTGCCTGACTCCCACGAGATAATCCTTACTCCAATGTACTGTCCAGGAGCCCAAACAGTACAGTCCTATCCTGTCCCCCCAACTCTCCCTGCCACAGGGAACATAGTCAGTGCACAGGTACCCCCTCTCCCTGATCCCCAGCAGGGTTTTAACCCAGGACCCTCATTGCTGAAAGCATGGGCCTGTACAGTAGCTACAGAGGGCAGCTCCATTAGCAGACGGCAATAGTAGGCTGTTACTCTCAGGTTTGGTCTGCCATTAGTGGGGCACACACAATGCACACTGAACCAGTAAGTTAGCCAGGCCCCAGGGGATGTGTCCCCATAATATTGCTCCCACATCCCAAAACAATGATGTGCCACCATTAAAACACACCCTCCAGAACATGCCAGAAGCTGGGAATGGGCAACGGGATGGAACACTTGATGATTACCTGTTCTAGTCATTCCCTCTGGAGCACCTGGCACTGGCCACTGTCGGAAGACAAGATACTGGACTAGATGGACCTTTGGTCTGACCCAGTATGGCCCTTATATTCTCTCTGCCATGCACTGTGTGCCTCCATTTAATCTCTCCCCCAGCCCTACACTGGTGTGTTCCCATGATATCTGTCCCCGGCCTGATACACTCAGAGTCCCCATTATCTCTCTCCCAACCCTGGTATATTGTTTCCCCATTATATTTCTCCTCAATATAGTGCAGGGGCTCTCAAAATGGGGATGGTACCCCTCAGGGGGTCATGCGGTTATTACATGGGTGGGTCATGAGGTTATTACATGGGGGGGAGGGGAGTTGTGAGCTGTCAACCTCCAACCCAAACTCTGCTTTGCCTCCAGCATTTATAAGGGTGTTAAATATATATTTTAAAAGTTTGTAATGTATAAAGGGGGGGGGGTCGCACTCAGAGGCTTGCTGTGGGAAAGGGGTCACCAGTACAAAAGTTTGCAAACAACTGATATAGTGTAGCCCCATTTCATCTGTCCCCCCAGACCCTGTGTTCCCCACCTCAATAAACTGTGTCCCCCATTCAATCTGATACATTCTGCATCTTGACGTAACTCCCCACCATACATTGGCTGTTCCCATTCTATCTTTTCCCACTCTAGTACATTGAGTTCCCCTATACCAGGTGGGGGCAAATGGGCAGGTGAACTTTGAAGGCATGGAGGCAGCGGAGTGGGGGAAGGGCAGAGGAACAGCAGAGAATGAGGGGGGGGGGGGCTTTTCCTCCACTCAGACTATTCCTGAGGTTGAAAACACAGGCCAGGCTTTGGCCACCCCCTACCCCAGAGCTGTGGGTCAGTGACTGGGAGCTCACTGGCAGGGTCAGCCCCTGGGGTCTCTGCAAGCTGCAGCAGCAACCCTCTTCCTAGATGTAGGGATTGCCTCCAACTTGGGACCTCCTGCCAGGGTAGCCCCTGTACTGAGGTGCAGGGATCACGCTTTCCTGTGCAAGCAGCTGTAAGAAGTTAAAATGGAAGTGGGCTGGCTGGGGCTGCCCGGCTGCAGCTTGCTTCCTCTAGAGGGCTAGAAGCTGACTGCAAGCAGAGGGGAGCCATGAGTCAGAGCACAGAGCCGCCCCAGAGAGCTTGGGTGGGGCCGATTTAGCAAGAACAAAACTCAAGCCAGATGTGCGAACAGGCAATTTGGAGTGGCGCCAGCCTTGGCTGCAGCTGCTCCCCCCACATCTGGAGGCCATCTTGAGGCACTGGAGTTTGTTTGGGAGGAAATGTGCCCCCAAGCTGGGGGAGAATCAGGGGAGACGCTGATAAGGGGCAGCACAGGGCATTAACCCTTCCCTCCCCACACCCTACAGCAAAGTGAGCAGCTTGTTTTCCATAGGAAGTGCAGTGAAGTTCAACAAGCTGATTCACAGCAGGCAGGGAACTTACACACAAATCGAGCAGCCAGGGCCACAAGGAGTGGCAAGGCTCATGTCACTGCTCCTGTCCTCTGGCACACAGATGGCATTTTGTATAACTGTCTCTGGCCCAGACGGGCACCCCACAGCAGCTGGTGGTAAGCCAGCATTTGCTGGCAGTAGCCCCTGGGGAGAGCTGAGAGAGCACCAGAAAGGCTTGTCTACACTGGAGGGTTAGCTGTGGGGCTGGTAGCTGCAATGTGGGAACCACACTATATTCCCATACATCAGGCATTGCATTAATGCAGCGTGCCTAGGAGAGGGGACTGCAGCTGCACCAGTAGGGAAAGCTCAGGGCAGACGGCTGGAGCCCAGGAGATGGTTTCAGGAAAGGGGTGGAAGACACTGGCAAAGGTTGGAATTTTAGTGGAGAGTATTACGTGCACAACAGCTGCCGGCAGATGGGGGGGGGGGGGGGCAACAAACACGCTCCAAGCACAAGCCCAGGGCTAGTTACTGGGGCTTGTGAGGAAACATGCCCCAGGGCCTCTTCCCCCTCCCTCCCACGTCAGGACACTGGTCTGGAACCCTTGTTGCTCTGATGAAGTCTGGCAGGTCCCAGAAGCCCCCAGCTCAGGAAGAGGTTGGAACTCCACCCTGGGGCAGCCCCATAGCAGATTTATTTGGCTCTAGGGTGCTGGCAGGTCTGGCCGTAGCAAGCAACTCTGGGTTATTTACACCCGTAAGCCTTTAATGACCTCCAATCCCCAGCCCAGTAGGCAAAGGCAGATGCCCGGAGCAGCACACTGTGTGGGTCCCTTGTCCACCCCTGCACCTGCCCAGAGGGAGGGAGACCCCCTCCATCCAGGCAGCCTGGGGCAGCATTGGTGGTGGTCTGGGTACGTGTGCTCCCCGACCCATGGTCCTGTTACCTGCACTGTGCTGATTAACTGTTAGCAGACAATGAGGTTCCCCTGCCATACAGGAGACACTTTTCAAAGGTTCTTTAGAAACATGCTTTTAAACAAAAGAGCCTGGCCCAGGCTAACAGCTGGTGCAGGCAGCTTTAAAAATGTCTCCCACCCACACTTTGTGTTTTACCTTATCCAAGCACAAAAGGCTAGTAAAAATCCCTCTCTTTTTGTGCTCAGATTCCCCCCCCCCCTTTCACCAAACAGTTCTAGAACTGTTTGTCTCTGGCTCCAGTACAACAAAAGCTCTTGGCATTTCCCTTGCCGGAGCTCACACTGCTTTGCAAAGGAGGCGCCCTGGCTCCTTTTGCAGATGGGGAAACTGAGGCCCAGAAAGGGGAACAGATCCCAGTAATCCTGACTCCAGCCCCCTACCCTGTTTAGCCATCATAACCCACTCGCCTCCCAGAGCCAAGGCAGACCCGGCTCTCCCTGCTGCCTGGATCATTTGCTGGGGGAGTGGCAGAGTGGCCATGGAGTGCTGCCCTAGGGGCCCAGCCAGCAATGCTCTGGGACAATGCACATTATGCAGCTGCTGCGGAGCTGAGCAGTTAAGCACCAGCCTCTGTGCCCAGTCAGCTGCCCCTCTTCAGACAGGAGCCTGGTTGGCTGCTACTGGAGGCAGGCCGGCCGGGGGCACTGCTTTTACTGAGCCAATGGCTCCCTGGCCTGAAAGTCCCTCCATTCTCCTCCTCCTGAACACTTGTCATGGGAGGACAGGAGCTGGGCAGGGCCCTTTCTTCTCTCAGGCAGGATTGCAGCAGGATCTGAGGAGATTGACAAAGAGGGTGGGGCAGGGCAGGCTCACCCAGAAGCACTGGAGGGGGGCAGAGGCCTGTTATTCAGCCAGAACCAGCAGGGCAGACAGCCCTTTACACCAGACACCGTGCCTGCCCCATGGCCTTGAGCCACTGAATAGGCCATGAGCCAGGGACCCCGCCCTATTTGAACACAATCCTTGACCTTCGCATCCACTCCCCTTCTCGCCTGGGGCCTGCACCCACAGCCCAGGCTCCCACCCCCACTGAAGCACAGGGACTTTTCCTGGGGGATCCTGCATTAGCAGCCAGCAGTGAGATCACAGCCCCCCCCCCCCCCCCCACCGTTCAGCCCCAGACACAAGAGGTGCTCACACTGCTCCTACTTCTAGCCCAGCTGGCACCAGCAGTTTGCTGCCCAGCCCTCGCTGTGCTGTCAGAGGGCAGGAGAGCTACAGCCTCGCGTGGCCAAACCACACCCGCAGGGAACGCAGCAGCCGGGCAGCAGGATGCGCGAGAGTGACTCATGCTTCCTGAGGGCCCCCGAAGAGCCAGATGGATGGTTAACCCAGTGCTGCCTCCCCCCACAACTGCAGCTCGGAAAGAGCTGGAGGCAGCCAGTCCATGAAGACAGGCCACCAGCTCCAACCAGCGCCGGGTGCAGCCCCAGATCAGTCAACAAGGCAGAGCAGGGGGAAGTGGGGCAGCTTACCCACCAGCTGAAGGGAGGGCCCGAGCCCTCAAGACCAGTCCCTCTACACCCAGCGCAGGGGGCTCCAGCCCACACAGCAGGACACCGTGAGCAGAGACTGCAGGACCCCACCCTCACTTCTATGGGAAGATGGCAACAGGAGACACCCCCTACTCTGCCATTCACCAGCCCCACAGCTCTCTGGACTCTGGCCCACCTAACTTGGAGCTTCACTCAGTCATGGTGTGAGGAGGCACACACCTGAGGTTCCAAAGTGCACTAAGTTCAGATGCTGTTCAGCGTGTCCTGGGTGGTGCAGGACTGGCCCATCACCCCTCATGCCCAGGGATCCCCAATCACACTGATTTCCAGCCAGGCACAAGCTTGCTATAAGCCACTTAGTGTGAATAAGCCACTTCTGGGCAGCCAGCAGAGTACCCAGGCATGAGTCATGCACTTGACTGCTCCCTAGGAACACAGTCCTGCACCAGGGGACTCAACTGCTAGGGATTCCCAGCTATGGAGGCAGAGGAGCCGGCCCAGGCTCAGGGATACTGGCTGCCTAGCTACAAAGAACAGGGCAGGTTAGGGCAAAACCCTAGGGAAGACTCCTAGGAGCCAGCTGTCAGCCCCTGCCATGCTGGGGGGGGGGGGGGGGGGGGAGGGAGAGGGGGGAAGGAGAAGGGCCCTTGCAGAAAGCAGCTGCAAGGGAAAGATACCCAGGGCCCCAGCTCTTGCGACTGAGCAATAGACAAGAAAGGGGACAGCCGGTAGGAGCCCTGCCCACCCCAGCCCTGCAGAGGTTAAGGAGCAGAATTTGCTCCCCACACTGTAGTATTTCCAGGGGTGGGGCACTAGCTGAGCCAGGGTTGCACAATCCTAGGCTATGAAGGGGGTGTGGTGAACAGGCTGGTTGGTCACGCAGACACTGGAGCCTGGGAGCCAGGCACAGGCCTAAGGCAGCCCACTCAGAGGGGGTGGGAAGAGCCAAGCAAGTTTTGATGGGTTCCAGGGTGAGGCTTCCCCACACCCCGTCAACAAGCTACTCATGGGGAGGGCTTGAACCTGTTTCCTGTGGTACACCTAACCTGTACCCTACCTGCCTGTGGGCACTGATAAGCTTATCACCAGTAGGGTGAAGGCAAGGCCAGGACAGAGGCTTACAGTGACCCACACCCTGCCTCCCAGCTTAAATATTGATTTGGGACCTGGCAACTCAGCCTCTCCCAAGAATTAAAGAGGATTCTCCCAGTGGGCACTGCCCCAGCAGCCGGGGCCACCTCCACTCCTTTTGTGCTGACAGGGCTCACCTGTTTATTCTTCCCAGCTGCAGACTGCCCACTGGGAGGCAAGGGGGAGGCTGAATGGGCCCCAAGCACAGCAGCTTGTTGGGCACTGTTAAAAGGAAGAGCCAGCCAGCCCTGGGTTCCCATTCTAGCCATGGCGGAGACCCACCCTGCCCCCTGGAAGGAAGAGCTCGGCCAGTGGAAGAGCAGCCTGTGCAGCACCTTGAGGCCAAAGCCACCGTGCAGTCACCCCACTAACAGAAGCACTGTCCTCTTACCGGCTGCCCCGATGGAGCCAGAGCCAAACACCAGCCGCCTTGCCAGAGGCACCCATGCCTGCCGAGCAACCGCAGCCCTCCTCCTCCTAGGATATCGGGGTTGGAAGGGACCTCAGGAGGTCATCTAGTCCAACCCCCTGCACAAAGCAGGACCAATCCCCAACTAAATCATCCCAGCCAGGGCTTTGTCTAGCCTGACCTTAAAAACCTCTAAGGAAGGAGATTCCACCACCTTTCTAGGTAACCCATTCCAATGCTTCACCACCCTCCTAGTGAAAAGGTTCCCCCCCCCCCCAAAATATCCAACCTAAACCTCCCCTACTGCAACTTGAGACCATTACTCCTTGTTCTGCCATCTGCCACCATTGAGAACAGTCTAGATCCATCCTCTTTAGAACCCCCTTTCAGGTAGTTGAAAGCAGCTATCAAATCTCCCCTCAGTCTTCTCTTCTGCAGAGTAAATCCCAGTTCTCTCAGCCTCTCCTCATAAGTCATGTGCTCCAGTCCCCTAATCATTTTTGTTGCCCTCTGCTGAACTCTCCCATTTTTCCCACATTCTTCTTGTACTGTGGGACCCAAAACTGGACACAGTACTCCAGATGAGGCCTCACTAATGAGCAGAGAACAATCACGTCCCTCCATCTGCTTACCATGTCCCTACTTATACAGCCCAAAATGGCATTAGCCGTCTTGGCAACAAGGGCACACTGACTTGTATCCAGCTTCTCATCCACTGTAACCACTAGGTCCTTTTCTGCAGAATGGCTGCTGAGCCAATCAGTCCCTAGTCTGTAGCAGTGCATGGGATTCTTCCTCCACCCTATACCCCAGCCAAAACCCCCATCCAGCCCAGAGCAAGAGTCCAGATCTGTCCCACAGCAGCTGCACCCTTGCTAGGGACAGCCAGATTTCTTGTCCTCCCCAGCAGTAAGCCCACTGTGTCTGTCCCTGCACCCCGAACCAGTCCCAGGAGTCCTGAGGAAGCACCAGCAGGCCCCCAGCCAGCCCCACAAGCCACTGCCCAGGAATGACAGACCCCAGGATACCAGCATGTGGGGGTTTTATTTTGTGCGTCACTGATCCAGGCTTCTGATGTTTGGCCCCAGTGAACAGTTCCCAGCAGCCCATTCTCCCACTGGCTGCTGCCGGAGGCTGCTGTTCCTCTCTGGCCAGTCCGTGCCGTCCCAGCTGGTGGGAAGGCAGCACTCTCACTTGAAGATCTTTCCCTGGTTGAAGGCTTTACCAACGTGTTCGAATTCGCCCTCCCACGTGAAATACTCCTTGACCAGCGTCTTGCACTCCTCACTGTCTGCATCCAGCTTCCTCCAGGTATAGGATTCGTAATCCACCTGCCAGTCAGGGCTCAGCTGGGAACAGAGGGGAGGGATCAGCACCTCAGTCACCAGAGGATGAGCTGAGCATAGTCCATCCATTGTCATGTTCCCCCCCCCCCACACACACACAAATGGAGTCCTCCTCACAGGGCTGGGCTTCCCCTCCCCCACAGCCCAGCATTCATAGGAGGCTTCTCTATCCACATGGAGCAGTTGCTCCCTCTGCATTTGGCTGCCACCCTTCCCCCCTCCCCAGCACAAGCAGACCTCTGGCCAATCCCAGAGGGCTGTGGGTCAGCACTGGGGGGGGGCATCAGCAGAGCTGGGTGAGAACCCTTGGCTCTGGTCACTGGGCAGCTTCACAGCAGGGCATGGCCAGACTACCCAGAGGGAGCAGGCTGCCCCAAGCTGCATCGCATCAGGAACATTTACCTGTTCCCAGGCCAGGGAGCCACCAGGCTCCGGAGCCGCAGCTACCCTGCAGCATGGCAGTGCAGAGCTAGGGGTACTCCGTCCTAGCAGGTATGGCTGGACTCCCAGCACACCCATGTGCCGTGTAGAGACTCACCGGAAAGGCCAGCTCCTGGCCGCGGAAGACCCAGACGCCGGAGATGGTGCTCTCGTTGTTGGTGCCGAAGAGGATGACGCTGGAAAAAGCGTTCTTCCGCAGCTTGTCCAGGCGCTGAAACATGCCTAGTGGAAAGAGGTGGGAGAGCCGTCACTGCCATGCCCCACCCCCAGGTGCTGTCTGGGGAGCCGGGGCAAGTCCTGGAAAGGAGGGGGTGCTGGGCTCTGACCTGTGATGAGGTTGCAGCTCATGAAGGTCTGGCTCAGCTCCTCGGGGAAGCGGTACTGTGCGTACCAGATGGACCAGCCGTCCTTGTCAAAGTGCTCCCAGAAGTAGGGCAGTGCCACCGTCAGCGTGTCCTCGTTGGAGTACTTCCGCTTGAACTCATCCATGATGAAGGGGCTGGGGGCAGAGTAGCTGCATCAGACGGGCAGGGGGCAGCTGCCCGCACCTCAGCCACCTCCCAGCTCAGCTGGCTCTGTCCCAGCTCCTGCCAAGTAGTGAATCTGAGGCCCCTCTTCCTGGTCAGGTGTTTGGGCTGTGGGGCCAGGACATGGGGGAGGGGAGGGGAGGGGGAAAAGACCCTGCACAGCTCACCTGCCAGGCCAGTGAGAGAGCCCATTGTTAGGAGGAATGGAGGGCACGGAGGAGGGCCAGTAGCATCTGCCCCAGCCTACCCAGTGGTCCCAGGAAGGGCCCCAGCTCCCATGCCTCTGGCCACGTGTTCCACATCCCAGCAGGGATTATGGGCCCAGACAGTGCAGCCCATGAAGCTATCCCAGGCATGCAGCAGGGCGTGGGACTGTGATGAGGCCAACTCGGCAGTATTGAGGCTCCGCCTGTCCGTGTCCAGCCACTGCCCCCTGGTGGCCAGGGGAGGCAGCAGACAAGCCTGAGCAAGGAGATCCTAGCCTAAAATCGGATTCCCAAGAGAGGCTGCTTCCCTCTGCTACAGGCCAAGGGGTGGGGCACAGAGGCAAGGCCAGAGGCAGGGAGGGAAAGGACTTGGCTCTGGGAAGGCCCTCTGCCCTTTCCCATCCAGAGGCCAATGGAGCAGCAGGAGGGGGCTGGCTGTGTCCCCACTGTCTGGCGACAACAAGAACTGGTGGCAGCTTTCCCAGAAGCGGCCAGAGTATAAGGGGAGCAGAGCATGGGAACTGGCCCTTCCCAGGGCCCAGCCCACTAGCAGCACAGAGGAGTCCGATTAGTTTAGGGCAGCTGCCAGGATCCATCCCCCTCTCCCTGCAGGAGCCCACCCACCAGGGCTGGTCCAGTGAACAGGTGAGCACCTCTTGGGCAGGTGAGCAAAGGGGTCCTTAGACTTCGGCTCAGCAGCCAGGGCCTGATCACACTCATCCAGCTCCTCCTCAGGCTCAGATTTCCTCTCCTCTTTCTTCTCCTGCTTCTTCTCCTCCTTGGCAGGCTTCTCCTTCTTGGGGACATCTTTCTTTGGCTGGTTCTCAGCGAACTTCTTAGCTGCAGCAAGCAGAGGAAGGAGTCCATGGTGGGGGCAGACAGGTCTCTCCCACACCCCATGGGGGGAGGGGGGGGAATGCCTCACAGACCACCTTGAGGCTTAGCAATGGCAGAAATCCAACCGCTGAGGCCCGGAACCAGCCATTGTTAGCCCCGAACCCAGGAGACCCTGATCATGGCAGCCACAGCTCCCTGTGGTTCCATCCTCCCCCACCCGGGGCGGAGTAGCCTCGGAACCAAATCAGGGGCAGAGTGAAGCCTGGGAAACCCTACAGGGGGGAAAAGGCCAGTAGATCAGGGTACACAGATCCCAGCAGTCACCCAGAGAGTTAGCAAGCAGGTTCCCCCTGTTTTCCTCCCCCTTCAAGTTGTTGCTGCAGTGAGTCTAGTGAACAAGGCCTGGCATTACAGGAGCACCAAGACAGCCACACACCCCTCGGAGGGGAGGCAGAGGGCCAGCCCCCTGCTTGGGGAGCCACTCACCATCAAACTGAGCCATCTTCTCACACAGCTTCACCTCGCCCAGCACGGCCTTGAACTGCGGCTGATTGATGCAGGTCACGAACCAGCGGTTGGTGTTGCTGTAGGGCTGACGGAAGGACGGCTCCAGCACCTGGAGAGAAGGACAGATCAGCACAGCTGGAGCCGCACAAGGCTCAGGACACTAAGATCAGAAGAGGGGTTTCCTGGGTATCTTCCCTGGGGGCAAGGCAGCCACTCTGCTTTCGTAGCCACACTGGAATTCCCTCAAAGCCCCACACTGCACACGGGACTCCAGCTACAGCCTCATGGCCAGCAGGAATTCTCAGCAAAGCTACAGCCCAGAACCAGACCCTCCTGCCACTGCCATGGATCCTCAGGCAGTGGAGCCCCCCTACACACACCTGCTTGTAGAGCCAGAGGAGGGTGCACACAACAGTGATGTCCGCCAGCGTGATGCGCTCCCCCACCAGGAAGGTCTGGGTCTTCAGGTGAGAGTCCAGGATGCCCAGGACGCGCTTCACCTCCTCCTTGGCATACTCTGTGGCCTGGGGATCAAAAAGACCAGGTGAGCCCCACTGAGGCCGGAGGAGCAGACAGATGCTTATTTAGCTGTCATACATGGCCCCACCGCATACAGGAAAACACTTTGCTGCCGCCACCACCACCCAACACCCTCCCCAGCATTCCTAGGAAACCAAAACCAGGTGCACTCCAGTGGTTAGAGCAGAGGAGCCGGATCCCCTGGGTTCTAATCCCAGCTCAACCACTGACTTCAGGAAAGTCCTTTCCTATCTATAAAACAAATCCCCCCCCACCCCACGAGGCCTGCGGACTCCCATGCCAAGGTGTAGGAGATGCACAAGCTACCAATGACCGGCACTGCCCTCCTTCCTCCACCCCCAGCGGGCAGAAGATGCTGCAGCTTCTTTCCAAGCTTGGCACCAAGACAAGAATGGGCCCCAAAGCAGGAGAAAGTCCCAGACATGGAGCCTCAGACCTAGCCTGGCCCTGTGGCCGATTCTGGATCAGAATCCCGGCAGGGAGGGAGCTGGAAGCCCATCAGCTCGGTATTCCCCTTCCTGGGCAGAGGGGAGCTGGTCTCACTGGATAACCACACAGGAGCCCTGTATTCACAGCAGCCTCCTGATCTGCGGGGGAAGGGCCAGCCGCTCCTCACAGCCTGCAGCAGGCCATTTGCCTTCCCAGCTGTGGAGGCACCAGTGGCACTTGACAGAGGAGCAGCAGCCCAGAGATCCTACTTGGCATGGGCCCATCTGCACGAGGCAGGGAGGCCATGCCAGGAGCTCTATTACACCCCAACTGCACCATGGCAGCCCAGATTCGGCGGTTCTGGGCCTCCCATGAGCTTAGTGTGCAGCAAGCTGGAAGGAGTGTCCATGGATGGCAGGGGACAGGGACACTTCAACAGCTGCAGCCTCTCCTCAGATTTCAGGCCAAGCTCTCACTGCCAGGCTCCTGGAGAGATGCTGGGATGGCAGACACGGACTATGGCCCCTAATGCCACAGGCCACTAGAGTGCTACCGTAATGCAGCCAGCGCTGCACACCCCTAAAATCCTGACCCTGCCTCGCAGACAAGATCTAAGCCTTTGACTCTCCAGGAGAGGGTGTTCGTGAACAGCAGTATCAGGAGTGGAAACTTCCAGGACTCCCAACTCTCCTACGTGTACACAGGGGCAGCAAGGAGCTGGCTGGGTCCCGGGCTGTGACCATTCACTGGAGGAGAGCACAAGCTACCTGCCCCACCCCCACACTGACCTGCTTGTTGTAGTGCATGATGCCCAGCGTAGGGAAGACCCAGGTGCTGGCGGGAGGGACGATGTCACTGTCAGCAAAGCTCACCCACTGGATGATCTGGGCGGCTGCCTCCTTGGTAGATCCCCGCAGCTCGTCATTACTGACTGGAACCAGAGCCAGCTGGTCACTGGGATGGAGAAACACCAACCCTGCCCAGCCAAGACATGTCCACCCAAGACGTACACTTCCCCCAATGAACAGACACACCATCTCCTCCCGCAACTACTCTTCTCCCCCCTCGCCCCTCCAAACCTGCCTTGTGGGCAAGGCTACCATCAGAGGAAGGGAAGAACTGCCCTGGCACAGCCAGCAGTGAGAAGAGCCGAGCCCAGCGGACACTACAGGACTAGCAAGTCCACCAGCACTGACCCAACTGGGGGCACCAAACACAGTAAAGAGCTGGCCAGTGCACTGCTTACTCCAGTGAGTCCAGCACGGACAGCAGCAGAGGCAGGAGCAACTGGATGGAGTCAAGGGCACCCTAACTGGTACTGCCAGGTACAAGCTGCACGGGGTGTACTCTTCCCATGAAGCTCCCCCCAAGGTGCTGGGGCCAGCCCCATGGCCATTACCGTAATGTGCGATGGCGTTACTCTCAAACACGCAGAATCCATCACTCCCTTCAAACGCAGGAACCTAGAAAGCAAGCACCATTGCATCCCTTACTGAGCAACCGAGGCTTTCACCCACCTGTGCAGCACCCAACCACCTGGGCCACACTGGCTAACTCCACCAGCCCGCAGGGCGCACACAGCCAGTTTCCCCTCTCCCGCATCTCCTAAGGGCCGACATACAGGTCACCCCAAGGACATCTCAGCCCTGCTGACCCCCAGCACCCCACATCTGTAGCTCTCAGACGGAGTCACAAGGTGGGCAGGAGGGAGGCATTCATACCCTCCAGCAAACACCAAGGAAGCCCCTCTGCTGGTTCCTTCCCCATTAGATGCCCACCTCTGATGGCCGGAGTGGCTTTGCAGCAAGGGAAGCATGCCTTGTGCAGGGGAGGGGGGCTGCTCGGGGTTTCTCCCTCCACAACTCCTCTCTCAAGTACCATGCGCAGTCAGTGCACAGCTGTCACCTGTGCGCTGCCCCAGGAGTAAAATGACATGAGCAGCTCCACCAACCTTCAGCTACCAACATTTCCTTCTACACCAGGAGACCCAATGCTGCACTGTCTGCAGCTGGTCCACCCCGTCAGACCAGGCTTCCCCAAAGATCATATACCCAGCACAGGGAAGGACAGAGTGACCGTGGAGGAAAGCGGTTTCTCGAATGCAAATGACTCATGACTAGAAATCTGGCACTATCCCTAGCAATGCTCCTCACTCAGTATAAAGGGGCACATGTGGTACTGTTACCTTCCCAACAGGGAATTTCTTCAGGAACTCGGGTGTCTTGTTGGTTTGCCCAAAGTGGAACTGCGGTGGGGTGGAGAGGACCTTTATCTTAGCCCCACTGTACTGGGCAGCAATGAGGGCTTTAAATGCCCGCCAGTTCTCCAGGTAGGTGTAGAGTGTCTGAAGAACACAGAAAATGAGTAAGGTATGAAAAATGCAGGAGCAGATCAGTAAGACCGGTCTTCTGGTCCACCCCCCTTCTTGGTCTCCTCTGTGCCCCAAGAAGACCCTCCTCAAACTGAACCCCCACCATGCGGATTTTACCAACCGTAGTATTCACCCAGAAAGCCCCCTCTCCTTTGCTCCTTCATCTGCTAGTGTCATCCTGGGTACACCCCCCCCCCCCATTCACTAGACAGTGGTTCCCTTCATCCACCCCAGGTGCCATCACCAGTTCAGAAACATCCCACTCCCTCACAGCCACTCTCCTGTTTCCACCCACCTCCCAGATTTCCCCTTACCCACAGAAATCCTCAGCATCCCAGATCAAATGCCCCTTTTGCTTCAGGGTCCCCCATGCATGCACAAAGACCACTACCCCATCAGAAACCAAAGCACAATGAGCCACACTCCCATCCACTCATCTTCACAGCCAGCTTTGCCATGCACCAGAAAGCCCTCTCTCTATACCAACGCATCATCCTGGGCCAACCCCCATCCATTGCCCCCACCCCACTGACTGGACAACAGACACCAAAGCCAACACCCGCCCCCCTTGACCATAGCACCTCTCCACCAAAGGGACATGCAAGGACAGTAGAATCCAGAGCAGGAGTCTCCTCGAGGTTCCCTAGTACACCCGTCTCCCCTACCCCATCAACACCACACTCCCCTTTGCCGACAATAGCTCAATACTAGGGCAGTCACCTTCTCCCAAGAGATACGGGCTCCAAGGCACAGGACCCCCCCACCCCCAATAACTCCCACCATAGGGAGACCCCTCCAAACTTCCCCCCGGCGGCGGACCCTCTAAACCCACCCCCCGCTGCTACCTTCTCCCCTCAATCCCTATTGGTCCCCAGGGGCCGTCCCCACTAACCGCACACTCTCCCTTCCCCCACCCTGCCCCTCTAGTGCCAGCCCCGGCTCGCCTGCCGCAGCTAAGCCCCCGCCTTGGGGCCTGCCCCACATCAGCCCCTGCAGGGTCCCCCCTCCCCGGCCAGGCCCCCTGCAATACGACCCGCAGGGAGACCAGCCCATCCCCGCCCCAGCTCTGCCATTCCCCCGGAGCCCGGCCAGCCCCCCAGGAGCGGATGGGGACGGATTGCCCAGAGAGAAGTGGGGGACCCGCAGAGGCGACACACTCACCCCGGCCACCGCCATCTTAGCGAGCAGAGAAAAGGGAGGAGCCTCGGGCGGGACCACCGTAAAGCAAGGCGAAAACCGCCGCAAAGCAAGACGCCGCACACCCAGTCACAGCACGACATACCTCTGCCCTGCGCCCTTATAGGGCGTCACCAAGGGGGCGGGGCTTTAGAGACGCGACAGAAGAGGAGCTCCTGGGTCACGTGCAGAGGGAGCTGCGTAATGGGAGAGAACAGAATGGATTTAAAACGCCAATCACGTGGGCGCTCCCCAGACCCTCCCTCCTAGTGCCTTGGTCCTGAGTTAAACCACGTGGCCCAAGCCCGCCCCTCAAACTACAAGCTGGGCCCCTCCCCATTGATAAACCAACCCCCCCTGGATTCTCAGGGTCCCCATGTGTGAACATGCCTAGGATGATAAAGGGCCATATGGTGGTAGGGGGACCAGACAGCAAATGTGAAAAATCAGGACAGGGTAGGGGGGTAATAGGAGGCCATATAACAAAAAGACCCAGACATCAGGACTGTCCCTATAAACTCAGTACATCTGGTCACTCTACATGGTGGCCAACTCCAGGGAAGAGAGGGCAGCTAGCAGTACCTGGCTGCCCAGGCTGAGGGGTGGGGCTGGGAGACCCAGTTGCTTGCACCAAGGCTGCTCCCATGTCTAGGGTACAGAGATTCCTACCCGAGCTTGCTCCCTTCCAGGTCAGACACCATAACTAGGCATCAGAGCACCTGCACCAATTCCCAAGCACAGTCCCAGCTTGGACCAGGATTTCAGCTGGCAGGGGCTGAAGAAGGGATTGCTGGATAGGTGACAAAGTCCTGGCCAGCAGTGCTCAGTAGAGCTCACCCCACCCCACCCCATCCATCTCTCTATGTCTTTTTCACAGAGACCCTCCCAGCCCTGCAGCCAAGGCCAGAAACAAAGAGCAACCAGAGTGGTCCTTGGGGCAGGTTGGTGTGAGGAGCATGTGGGACTCATGGCCTAGCCAAGGCCAGGGGTGCACAAGCCAGGATCCCTGTCTATAACACCCCAGCCCAGCTCCTCTCCCCAGGACTGCTCAGTGGTCTGCCTGTAGCTGTGTGTGTCCATCATGCCCTTTAGAGTGTAAGCTTGGGGCGGGAGGGGGCAGGGACTGCCTGTGTGCACACGGCCCTAGGCACAGCCAGAATACACAGTAACAGCAGCAACACTCTCTGGGAAAGGCAGACAGGCAGCTCTGCAACAGTCTAAACAGCTGCATGGTTGTGCCTCCCTGGTTACCCACATGTAAGGCTGAGATGCCGGAGTGAGGGAGAGCAGGGCAGCCCCCTTCATACTCAGGAAAGGGAGCCATGAGTCCCACCCAAAACAGCTGGTCCTGCTTTGCAGGGGGAGAGACAAAATGCTGCTTTATTAAAACACAGGAACTTTTATTGCAGGTGAAGAAGGAAGCTCTGGTCCATCAGCCACCCCCCAACTCCCAGATGCCTAGTGGAGTGGATCCGTACACTAGAAATACAGCAGTAGGTGCAGGGAGCAGGTCTGGCCTGTGTGCAGCTCAATTGCTTCCCAACTGGAGCCCAGACCCGCAGCGAGAAGCATGGATTTATAGTTCAGCTCACAAGACCTGAAGAAGAAAAGGAGAGCAGAGGTTGAAACCAAGAGCAACCAGAACCCCGACCCCCAGGAGATGCAGCTCAGCCCCTCCCTTCCCCTTAGCCCCCTCCAGGGAAGAAGCCCACACCGCTCCCATGGGACATGTCAAGTGGTCCTAAGGCAGAGACTGAGAGCGCTCACTTCCAGTGCAAGAGCCAGTGCTGCAGAAACATTCTGAAGTAAAAGATCCACCCAAGCCCAATGTGAAAACAGCCAGCTCCCCCACAGCCTAGAGAGAACACTCACCCAGATAATCATCCATAAGGGAGCCAATGGCAAACTGCAAACCAAACAAAGAGATTAGTGCCGCAGCAAAGACTGTGTGTGTTGCCCCCCGCCTGCGCACCACTGCTCACCCCCAGAGTTTAGCACCCCCTCGTAGGAGAGACTGGGAATGAATGAGCCAGCCCTCCTCCCCCACTCCTTACAGTGCCCAGGCTAGGAGCCGTCAGGAGCTCCCCCACAGCCAGTTCTCATGCCCTCCTCCCTACAGCGCCACTTGCTGGGAGAGGCTGGGGCTGGAGTAACCAGGCACTCCTTCCCCATTCTTCGCTGAGAGTTGGAGATCTGCATGCACCAGCCACAAAACATATTTGAAGAAGGCACCAAAAACTCACAATGTCATTCTTATCCACTCTGGTCCCCACGATTTTCAACCGAATCTCATCATCCTGCTGGATCACGATGTCCTAGAGACATGCAGCACTAGAGTGAGACCCATTTACGAGGTTCCTCCCCTTCTCAGACAGAGGCAGAAAAGACTAAACACAGAGTTACACTTAACTCCAGTAAGTAAAGTATGTCTGATATGGGGGAAGCAAACTCCCCCACCCCACCCCAATCCACAAGCCTGCTCCAGGGGTCTCCCTCCCTCTCCAGACACCTCCACCACCCCCATTACACCCCAAGATCCCCACAAAGCACCATTCACCCAGGACTCACCTCATCCACTGTTTTGTAGCAGGGAGGGTTGGAGTTTGGGTCAAACTCCATCTCCGAGGGAATGGACTGAGAAGAGAACAGGAGTCAGTGAGGGAGGAGCTCCCCAAATATCACCCCACCTGTAACTTGTTCCCCAAGCTCCCAATCCCGAATACCCTGCTTACATGTCGAGATATGAAGCAGGACATAGGCCCGATCTCGGTGAAGAGCCCAACCTGCAGGAAGTGGAAGCAGTGAATCCATTAGCACATAGACATAGGAGTTATCCCAGTCTCCCACCAATAGCCACACCCACCTCCAGCCCCCAGACACCTACTGTTCACATCTCGGCACCCAGACACCACAGTCAGAGGCAGAACAGCTCTTACACATCCCTTCCTAATCTGCTCTGGGGCTCCTAGACTCTTAGCACAGGGGACAGCCCACAGTCTCAAGCCCTTGTCTTAGCTCCACAAATCCCCCTGTCCATCCCTTTCCTTTCTGGGCCTTAAGGAGAACAAGATTGTTTGCATTGGCCACAACACTTGTAGCTCAGCATTATGACAATGACTATAATCTAACTGCATGCTTCAGATCTTCAGACAGTCGCCTCCAAGGGTCAGGAAGGAATATTTTCCTCCCAATGCACAATCTGGGGTGGGAGGCCCCCCCGCACCTTCCTCTGAAGCATCAGAGATCAGCCACTGATGAAGATGGGTCAGTGGGCGTGGTGGGCCAGTGCTTTGAGGTCATCCAAAGAATCCTCTTTAAATACCCGGCAAGGGCATCATGCTCACATGCTCAGATCACCAGACTGGGGCCCAGGAAGCAATTTCCTCCTGCCAGTCAGATTGGCAGGGACCTTGAGCGCTTTTTGCCTTCCTTTGCAGCATGGCATGTGGGTCGCTTGCTAGGATCATCTGGGCATATCTTGCCAAATCAATTCCCTGTCACTGCAGGGCCTTCCAGTATTAGTGGCTGCTCCTGATCTTCTGTTCTCTGCCTGGGGCTCACAAGAATTTAGTCACTGAAGAACTCAAGTGAGTGGATTCAATGCAGGGACGTCCAGGTGAGATTCTCTGGCCTGTTTTCTACAGGAGGGCAGATGAGATGATCTAATGGTGCCTTCTGACCTTACACTCCCCAAATCCCCACCCCCACAGCACTGTGTTACCTTGTTGACCTGTGTCACCACTGCATCCACCACCTCCCCCTTGAAGGGCCGGAAGACAATGGCCTTGTACTTGACGGGGTAGAGCACGAAGCCACGGCCTGGCTGGATGACACCTGCCCCGATGTTGTCAATGGTGGTGACTGCAATGACAAAGCCGTATCTGGGGGAGAGTGGGAAGTGCCAGTGTTAGAATGCAAAGGCAGAGGGAGCGGGCCAGAGAAGGAGCAGGCTCCAGAGTCCAGTTACAGAGGGGGCTTCTCACACTCACCCCCAGGGGTTGGTCTTAGTTTCCCTCCAAAACAGCAACCTCCCTCCTTTTCCAACTCTCACTTCCATGCATCTGCACCTGTCCTGGATATTCCACCCCCTTCTCACCACCCCACTGCTTCCCATTCCCTCCAGACACACACACACATTCCCATCACCCCCATCCCTATCCCCCTACCAGCCACACCCTCCAACCCCACAATGGCCTATCCTCCATACTCTCCTGTCCCTACTCACTTGCCCGTGCAGGTCCCCTCCACCTCCGTGAACAGCTTCTGCTTTACAGTGTTGAGGAGATTGGGCCCGAAGTAGCGTGGATGAAGCAGGATCTCGTGCTCCAGGGAGATCTATGGAAGCAGGAAAAGGAGATGAGGGGGTAAAGGAGAGACCTGTAACCCTCCCCCTCCTCAGGGCAGACTGAGGAGTGCATGATGGGGAAGGGCCTTATTGCCCCCTGGGCAGAGGGAACAGTGGCTGCTGAGACCCTTTGATTTGGGGGGGAAGTTCCCCGAGGCACAGGGAATGGTGCATGCTGGTGCCCTGGATGGGTGAGAGGAGAATGCCTCCTGGAGCAGAGAGAGCAATGCAGGCTGGAAACCCAATCGGCGGGGGGGGGGGGGGGGGGAGCGCAGGAGAAGGCAGCTAATGCACCTGGGGGGGTTGCCTCTGGAGGGGGGTCGAGGAGCAACTGATTCCTGGAAAGAGGGGCTGGGGAACAGCTGACCACCAGGTGGGGAGGCTGTCGAGGCTCTGGGGTGGGGTAGGAAGCTGACCCACCGGGGGGAGGGTTACCATACGCGGGCAGGGGAAGCAGTTGAGTACCGGGGGAGGAGAGAGGATTGTCCAGAGTGGGTGCAGCTGACCCTCGGGATGGGGGGGGGGGGTGTTGTCCAGGGCGGGGGGGCAGTTGACCGCGAGAGGAGGGGTGTCCAGGTCCCAGCGGCGGAGCAGCTGACTCCGGCTGGGGGTGACCCCCAGGGGAAGGGTTGTCCAGGCCCCCGGGGGGAGGGGGATCTGGTGACCCTGGCGGGGAGGATTATCCAGGCCCCAGTCGGGGGGGGGGGGTGTCCAACCCCGGGCGGGGGCCCGTCACTCACGTGATAAAACATCTTCAAGCGGGTCCGGAGTGAGGAACGCGCCACGAGCTCGCCCCCGCCCGCTCCCCAGGGCCGCGCTCCTCCCGCCCCGCTTCACGTGAGCCCCGCCCCTCAAAGAAACAGAAACCTGTAGCGTTGTGCGCATGCGCTCCTTGCAGTCACAGCGGCGTCGCCCTAGAGCATCATGGCCGCCGCCGAGCGAGTGGCTGTCGCGCTGGCCAGAGGACGCCAGGGGGAGCTCGGGGTCTGGCAGGGGAGAGAGACTAGGAGGGAAATCTTGATTAGCATCGCGAAGGGCGGGGCACACAGTGATTGACAGGAGGCGAATTATACCAAATCTCGTTTTATTGGGCAGTCACATATAAAAATAAACTCTGGAAAGGGACATGCCCCTCCCCCGTGCCTGAGGGCGTGTCTACACTGGCACTTTACAACGCTGCAACTTCCTCGTTCAGGGGTGTGAAAAAACACCCCGCTGAGCACACGTTTCAGTGCTGTGAAGCGCCAGGTAGCTATGCCCCTCCTGGGGGTGGGTTTTTTAGAGCTCTCGCCCAACCTTGCGCCACAACCACACAAGGCACGTTAAAGCGCTGTCAGTGTAGACTAGCCCTGAGTCAGCAGCTCCCACTCTGGCCATACCTCCAAGTCCGTGGGAGCCCTGTAATTCCTCCCCCAAATCCCAGTCTAAGACCTCCACCCCCAAAATCAAACTCCAACCAGGACTGTCCCTCAAGACCTCACACCCCTAAATCCCCACTTACAGGGAGCCACCCCCTTCAACTCCCTGAAATTCACCCCCCAAGGGGGCCATGATACCCCTGCAACAAATCCCTGATGGTGGCTCCTGGGAGTCAAATTCAGGGGGCTGCCCCTCACAGATTGTCACAGCTTTCTGTTGCCCTCCCACCGCACACTCCACTGTATACAGAACCCCCACCACTACTTCCCATTCCCAGTACACACAGCATCTTGGTCTGAGAGCACCCAGTGCTCAAATCCACACATGCACGTCTGGACCCTGCCCCACATTAAACACACACACACAGCCTCCTAAGCCACTTCTCTAAACTAGTGCAATATCCTCTATGCCATATGGTAAGCAACACAATAAATGGATCAGCAGCCCTGGAAAGAGGGGAGACCCTCTCTGAGCCCTACCCCACCCCATGGGAGACTCTCTCTCAGCCATAATCCTCCTGCTCAGAGGAGACCCTCTCTCAGCCCTATCAGCTCACATGGAGATTGGAGACCTTTGGAGGTCCACAGTCCTTGGCACGTTGAGACCAAGACCCTGTGATCAAGGGACAGATTAAAACTCAAACATTTTCCACTTTAGGTGGGCTGTGGCTCTTTGTTCCTCTAGCCCATTGGTTCTCAAAGTGGGGGTCGGGACCCCTTGAGGGGTCACGACCCGATTATATGGGGGTCGCGAGCCCCTGCTGCCGGCAGCTGGCCCCGACCCCTGCCGGCAGTGCCCCGAGTCCCGGCAGGCTGCCAGCGGTGCTCTGGGCCTTGGCCCCTGCTGCGGCGGGCTGCTGGCGGCACCCTGAACCCCAGACCCGGCCCATGGCGTGGCCGGCTGCCGGCGGCACCCAGAGCCCCAGCCCCTGCTGCAGCGTGCTGCCAGCGGCACCCCGGGCCCTGTCCCCTGTCCCGGGGGGGGGGGGGTTGCTGGCACCCTCCCCTGAGCCCGGCCCCTGCCCCGGGGGGCTGGCATCCCTACACCTCCCCCCCAGCTCAGCATCTGCCCCGGGGGACTGCTGGCACCCCCCCCTCGAGCCCAGCCTCTGCCCCGGGGGGCTGATACCCCCCAGCCCGGCCCATGCCCCGCCCCCTAAGGGGGGGGTCAAGCTTAGAGGCTTGGTGTCCCAAAGGGGTCACCAATGGAAAAAGTTTGAGAACCACTGCTCTAGCCCCTATGGCCACAGTTGTTGTACGCAGCTCTCAGTGAGGGCTGTATCTCTCTCCACACAAACTGTATTCCCCCAGTCTAGAAATAGCTGCATCAATTCAACCACTAAAATGGCATCACAGCTGGCAAGGCCACGGGACAAAGGCCTAGGCCATAGGCACAGACTCCATGGGTGCTTTGGGGCTGGAGCATCCATGGGGGAAAATTAAAGGGCCCTCTGCACCCACTGGCTGCTCCCCACCCCCCCAGCTCACCTCTGTCTGCACCGCATGCCTGCTTTCCCCCGTTCCCAGCACTTGCACCGTGAAGCAACTTTCACGCATCTGGGAGGGAGGGGGAACGCGGCGCGCTCAGGGGAGGAGGCAGGGCCAGGACAGGGATTTGGGGAAGGGGTTCAATAGGGGCAGGGAGGGGGCGGAGTTGGGGCGGGGCCAGGGGAACATGACCCAGGGAAAGTCAGCACCTATGGCCTGGGCCCCTGCAATCCAGTAAGCCACGTCTAGCCAGGGGGCACTTCTGTAACCGGCCCCTCCATTCAGCCCTGGGGCAGTGCCACTTTGCACTCGCTGGCAGCCTATGAACTACTTTTGTTTCCATTTCTTCCTGCCACTTCCCCAGGGACGGCTCTAACTTTTTTGCTGCCCCCCAAAAAAAGGGCATCCGGAGGAACGCCACCAGAGGGGAAAAAAAAAAAGGGCGGCATGGCCAGAGGAGTGCCGCCCTAAGATTGGCCGGAGTGCTGCCCCTTACAGAGTGCCACCCCAGGCACGTGCTTCCTATGCTGGTACTGGCCCTGCACTTCCCCAAGGCCTATTTTCCTCCCTAGCCCTGAATGCAGGAAGCCAGGTTCCAATCCAGCACCTGTGAGTGGGACCCACCTAAAAAAAATACTCGTCATGAAACTGGAGAATTTCAGCTCCCAAATCAAATGTAAGACTAGCCCCTCTCCCCATGACGGTGCCCATCCCTTCTGGGAGAGGGTTTTAGACCCTGAGACCACAGACACAGACTTGTTTTCCCTGCTGCTTGCTCCTCCCCAGCTCCACTCATCCCCCTCTCCCCCAGACCCTCTTTCCTGCTGCTGGCTCCTCTTTACCCTCCCCAGAGCACCTCCTGTTAGTTGCCGAACGGCTGTTCAGCGGCCAGCCATGGGCCCCATCCAATAGCTGTGGCTGGTGGGTGCTGAGCACCCCTTATTTTTTTCTGTGGGTACTTGAGCCCCAGAGCACCCACAGAGTTGGTGCCTATGCCTGAGATTTAGCTAATGTCCACATGCCAGGGGCCCACACCCCCAGCTTCAGAGTGTAGCCAGAAGGCAAGCACCAAGGCACTAGTGCTGAGAGCCACATGCTGGCATCCAGGGCCCCCTTGCGTGTGTCATTGCTGCTGCCCATACTGGTCCTTCTTTGGCTAGTGGGATCCCTCCAGGAGCAGGGGGGAGCAGAAGCAGTCTGGTGCAAGCTGCCACAGCTTGGATTTCCAAGGGAAGCTGCAAATGTACATCCAGCTGAGGAGAGGTCCTGGGCCTGGCCCAGCATTTGGGCGGAGAACTGCCCTCAGTTCTTGGTGGCACAGCTGGGCTTGGGGCTAAGTGGCTGTGAGTAGATAGAGCTCCAATCCCGATGGAACACGGCCTCCAGCTGCTCCCGCAGGGTGAGCTGGGTAACCCCAGGGGCAGCCTCACTCTGGTTGATGATCAGTCCCACCCCTGCAGTGTTGGTGAAGTAATCCTCTGACCAGTTTGAGGTGCCTGCCAAGAGAGGAGCAAACGTCAATCAACACTGACTCATTCAGGGCCCCCAACCTAACACCCCGCCTTTGCTCTAACCTACTGAACCCCACTCCCCTCCCAGTTCTGGAGAAGAACCCAGGAGTCCTGGCTCCCAACCTTCCCACCCACCACTGGACTTTGAGATGCTGTAACGGGTCCCAGTGATGGCTTCCTTGGCCTCCTTAGCTCATGATTCCAGGCCCCTGGGCTGATCCCCCACCCCATGGCTGGGGAGGCACACACCAATGTAGGCCAGGCGGTCGGTCACCATGTACTTGTTGTGGTTGACACGGGAGAAGGGAATGACTTTCTGCTCGGCTGACGTGGGGACAACAAAGAGTTTCTGAAAGAGACAAACACAGTCACCTTTGAGCCTACAGTCCCAGCATGTCCTGGTATAACCTACAAAGGATGGTTTAGATTATTTAAGTATAAATTAAGCTAATTTAGGCCCCAAACCTAAATGTAGACGAGTCTGGGAAACTGACATTTACTTTCTCACACTAGCAGGGTTAGCAAAGACACAACCCTGGTGCATGTTACTGTTATGTTGCGCTACTATGTGATGGGACAGCTTCTCCTATCGGGATAGTTAATCCACCTCCGTGAGAGGCAGCAGGGTTGTTGATGGGAGAAATCCTCCCGTTGACATTGCACTGTCTTCACAGGGATTAGGTCAGTATAACTGTCGCTCAGGGGTGTAGATTTTTCATATCCCTGAGCATCATAATTATTCTGATGTAAATTTACAGTGTAGACCTGGCCTAAAACTGTAGTATTGCGTAAGAGAACCACATGTCTGTTTGCTTATCTAAGGATTTTTCTTTTTAATAAACATAAGAACATAAGAACATAAGAACGGCCATACTGGGTCAGACCAAAGGTCCATCTAGCCCAGCATCCTGTCTACCGACAGTGGCCAATGCCAGGTGCCCCGGAGTGAGTGAACCTAACAGGTATGATCCAGCGATCTCTCTCCTGCCATCCATCACCCCCCTCTGACAGACAGAGGCTAGGGACACCATTCATTACCCATCCCGGCTAATAGCCATTTATGGACTTAGCCTCCATGAATTTATCCAGCTCTCTTTTAAACCCTGTTATAGTCCTAGCCTTCACAGCCTCCTCAGGTAAGGAGTTCCACAGGTTGACTGTGCGCTGTGTGAAGAAGAACTTCCTTTTATTTGTTTTAAACCTGCTGCACGCCAATTTCATTGAGTGGCCCCTAGTTCTTCTATTTTGGGAACAAGTAAATAACTTTTCCTTATTTACTTCCTCCACACCACTCATAATTTTATATACCTCTATCATATCCCCCCTTAGTCTCCTCTTTTCCAAGCTAAAAAGTCCTAGCCTCTTTAATCTCTCTTCATATGGGACCCGTTCCAAACCCCTAATCATTTTAGTTGCCCTTCTCTGAACCTTTTCTAGTGCCAGTATATCCTTTTTGAGATGAGGAGACCACATTTGTACGCAGTATTCAAGATGTGGGCGCACCATGGATAAAGTTTGGTTGTAGCATTCAAAGTGTTACCTAGTGATCCTCTACTAAATACTTTTTCTGTAACTGACTAGAGGCTCAAAACTGAAAACTAAGATGGGTTTTATTGCACTTTAGCTTTAACGACTTAATATTAATGGGGAATTTTTCAACCCAAAGGTTGTGAAAGATTGCAGATAATCTCTGATCCCTGGCCAATGCAGGGCACTGACAGAGAGAGAGCTTCCTACCAGCTGGTCCCTGGGCTGAATCATGGAGTGGAAAGGTCCCCTCAGGTCCCAACCAGCCCTGGGCACTTCAGGTCCCCGTTCCTGCACCACTCCAGGACTCACCACTTCGATCGGGCAGCCCAGGGGCTCCCGGCTGAGGACACTGAGCGACTCCAGGAACAGGAACATGGACTGGTCCGAGTGCTGCCAGCAGCTGATGAGCAGCCTCACCTTCACCTGCCTGTTGCAGGCCGCAGAACGCAGCGCATCATCAATGACTGGCCAGAACCTGGAGGGCAGCCCGAGGAGACCAGGTCAGGGGATAAGACACCTCACATTCAACAGCCCCCCCAGCCATAGCCCCCCAAATGCCTAGACCTGGGCCACAGCCTCACAACTGCTCAGCCCCCAGCCCCCAACCCTCTGGCCATGATGCCCCAACTGTCCACCCCCTGGGTCAGAGTCCCCCAACTGCCCTCCCCTCTCCCCAACCAGCCCAGTCCCCAGGTCATAGCCCAGCCCCCCAGCAGCCCAGTAACAGTTCCCCACCTTGCCCATCCCCTAGCCATTTATCTAACATTCACTAGTGCCAGCCTATGTCTGACCCTCGGTCTCTCCTCCCCACCCTCGCTGTCTGCAGAGCCCAGGTTGTCCCTGCCGCCAGCCTCATGGGGGAGGATAGCACGGGACTCGCAGCTGTGTCTGGAAGGAACAGTGTGAGGGGAGCTGTCTGCCTGAACCCCATTTCCAGGCTGCACATCCTCTGGCCCCCACCTCTTGGGATGGCAGAAGGAGCACTGGGGCACATAGTCCATCACCGAGATGTAGACAAAGACCTGGGCATCCTGGATGGTGCTGACAATGGCTGTGAGGTCTGGAGTACGGCCTGTGGAGCAGAGGGCGGGAGGGGAGCTCTGCAACCCAAACAAACACAGGTACAGAGACAGGCAGGATGTGTGTCAGCACTGAATCCAGGAGCAAATGATGGGTCCTTCTGGGGGGGCAGAACCCCACAGGATCAGTAACGAGTAAAAGGGCCTCCTGGGACAGGGAGAAGCCCCTGGCAGGGAGTCCTAGGTGGCTGCCCCCCATGCACTGGAGAGCCATCCAGCCCCTGTGCCAATATGGGTGCAAACTCCAGCAGTGCCAGCAGGCAGTGGCTGAGCAGTAGGCCCCAGGATGGCAGAGATGGTATCGGGACACACAGAGTCCAGCAATGACTGCCCGGCCCGACAGAATGTACATGGACACTTACAGAGAGGTACAGTTCTGCACTGCTGCCATTGAGCTGCAGCTTCAGGGGGCGGCTGAGGCTGGACTGCGCAGAGACAGAACCTGGCCACACGGTTGGGAGCGAAGCCCCCTTCCCTCCGAGTGATCTGTACATGGCGAAGATCCGGTGCAGGTCACGAGCCACACAGCTGCAGTTGTAGAGCACAGCACCCAGCTCCTTCACCTGCAAGGCAGGGGTGTTTGGGAACAGCCTCGCAGAAAACGTGACCTTGCCCCAGCTCCAACAGGCGTCCCAGGCTGAACTCTAAACCCCAGGAGAGTGCGTGCAGCCCCAGTGGGCATAGGCACCAACTTTAGCTGACGTCGGTGGGTGCTTGCGCCACCCCCCTTCCAACCCATTCCCCAAATCCCCAGCTCCGCCTCCTCCCCCAAGCACACACACATTTCCCCTCCACCTCCTCCCTCCCAGGCTTGCCAACAAGAGAGTGAACCCCAGGAGAGTGAACCCCAGTCCCTGTGAGCACTCAGTCCCCCTGCATGCCCACCGCTTTACCTGTGAGCAAACCTCCCCCCTGCCAACCTCCCCTCTTCCCACACCCTCCCCCGAGTGCCAGTCCCTGTGAATACACCTCCTCTATGTCCGCCCTCTACCTGCTGTGGTACCTGTGTCAGTGAGCGCCAGTCCATGTTGGCGCTGCCAATGTAGACGTGCTTGCCATCCACCACCCAGAACTTGGTGTGCACAATCCCTCCAGTCAGGCGCTTCAACTCCACATATTTTATGTCTGCACCTGCAGGGGGCACCAGCAGAACAGTGGCCATCACACAGAGACCTCTTTTCTCGCTTCTCTCAGCCTGGCTATCCCAGCCCAGCTGGGTAGGGTCTTATCTCCCTCGTTCCTAGAGCTGACATTTCCCCTTATGCCTCTATCCCCACGCAGGCTCAAACCCTTATGTTACCTTTGCTGGCCAACTCCTTGGTGTCTCGGTCAGACTCCTGGGGGCTGTTCACAGCAATGTTCAGCTTCACCCCCCGAGATGGCAGGTCCCACAGCTTCTCCAGCACCTGCCTGCCCTACAGGGAGCAGCAGGAGTGTTATGGCTTAGTAACCCCTTCCCTCTCCCCCCAGAACAGAAGCAGAAAGGTCTCCTTCTGCCTGCGCCAAGCCCCACCTGCCAAGATGAGGGGTCTTCCACCTCCGTGTCTGAGTCCCGGAGAGTGAAGTAGAAAGCTGCGATGTCCACAGAGCGGTTGGCAGCATCCAACAGGTCCATCCAGGCCTGGAAAATGGGGAGGTGGTGGGGGCTGGAGAGGCCATAATTCAGGCCCACCGGGATGCTTTCCACCAGCACCAAACTGCAGCAGCCAAAGAGAGAGAGAAGAGATGGGCAGAGTTAGAAGACAGACACCTGAACAGGGGTAGTGAAGGCATCAGTACTTTCCAGGACAAACAGAGACCAAAGCAAAATCCAGCTCCCTTCCACTCCAAGCATCTGCTGAGTCCGAGGGCGAGCACAGCCATCTGCTACCGCCTGCAGAGTCCGTGCTGTCACTATGTGCTGCTGCCCACCACGGCCGTGTGACGACCTGCAGATCTGTGTAGTCACTATGCCCCTGCTTACGCCCACCACCTCCGTGTGACGGCCCGCCCCCTGCAGGATCCCTTACCTGCACTGTGGGCTGCACTCCTCCACTGGCTCTCTCCACAGGCTGGCGACATGGCTCCAGCCCTGCTGCCACTGCCCCATCAGCCCCAGGACAGAGACAGGGCTGCTGTGCTCCCACAGGAACCAACCAGAGAAGCCCAAGATGAGCAGGAAGGGAAGAAGGATGCAGCAGGTGGAGGAGAAAAGGAAATGCTAACAAGAAAGAAAAGAGCATTTAGTGGGGAGCCCTGCCTGGGGCAGGAACCAACATAACAAAGGGACACCCCTATGGTCAAGGACTCATGCCTGTGTCCACCCAACCCTTCCAGGGACAAGACAGCGGTTGGTTGGACCAGGTCTGCTCTCTTCCAAGTAGTAGTGTTCAGAACCCGATGCTGCAGGAAAGGTTACTGAGCACAGTGCTCTCCATGGCAGGGAATGTACCATCCAGCAGCTTGGAGCCAATGATGCCCCCCAGCCAGTGTGAGAAGGCAACTCTGAGCTCTTACTTTCCTGCCTGTGGCATTAGAGTACGGCTCAGAGGGGAGCTGCCACGGCCGTCAGGAAATGGATCAGCTGCTTAGTGGGGGACTCTGCTAGGCAACCAGCACAGAGGCACAGGGACAAGGAAGGGAGCCTGGTGCTACAACTAGACATGGAGCAGAGAGGTCAGCGCAGGGACTGCTCAGACACTCCAGTGCAGAGGTGTGGATCTCTCCTTTACCTTGCTCGGCTTCCCTGGGCTCTTGGGTCTGGGGGCTGGTGGCCTGAGTGCTGCAGTTTCTGTCCACATCGCCAAGCCCGGTGTTCCATGGTCAAGGCGCCGCACCCCGGGAGTGTCTGTCTCTGTCAGACCCGGTGTTCCAGGTGCCACTCTCCGCAGTCTGGGAGCTGCACTCTGCCACCTGGGGGTGCTGATCTGTGCCCTGTCCTGCAACCTGGGCACCCCACCCTGTAGCCTAGGGGGATTGCTGGCTGCCCTGCCTTGCAGCCAGAGCGCTGTGCCCTGCAGCCTGGGGGTGTTGCTGGCCGCTTTGCCCTGCAGCCTGGGGGCCGTGATCTCCATGACAGTGGCGGTCTCTGAGCCAGGCAGCGCAGTCTCCAGCACCTGCAGCTGGGCTCTCTCATCTCTGAACTCTTGCCAGTCCAGGTTCAGCTTCTGCAGTAGGAGACAGCCAAGCCAAAGGGTCGTCCTTAGTCTGGCTGAGAGAGGCAGCCTCCGTTCCCCAAGTATTAACCCTCTGGTACAAGGATAAGAATGGCCTAAAAAAGCACTGAGCAATAGAGGGGTACAAGTTGGGGAAGGGGGAGCTGTAGAGCCTGAGACCTGAGGTCAGGCACTACCTGAGCCTAATGTGAGAATCTGCTAGCCAGCCACAGTGAGGCCGCTCCACGCCCCACCTAGAGTGGGTGGCATCAGCAAGAGCCACAACCCAAGACCCCTATTACTCATGGGAGGGACAGACTGTCCACGGGGCTATGGGGCTCAGGGGGTAGGGAATGGGATATGGGGCTTTCACTGATAAAGCACCCCAGCTCTGATCCAGCCCCAGCACGGAGGGACTGGCTGGCTCAGCCAGGTCAGGCATGGGAGAAGTGGCCTTTTGCTGCTAGGGGACATCAGCTCCAATCAAGGCTCAGCGTCAGAGGAGGCTGGTTGGCTCAGGAGGCTGGGGAAGGGGGCGCGGGGCCTTTTCTCTCTAGGGTGCTGGCTCCAATCAAGCCCCAGATCAGTAGTGACTGAAATCCATTCTAATGCGGTAGCTATTTCCTGACCCCAGTCCGTCAGGCAGATGTCCCCAGCATAACTGTTCCTGACTGGTTCCGCTGTGGGCAACTTCAGTAGAAGGGACTGTGGAGACTGATCATCCCTCTCCCCTCTAGGGGGAAATCCAGGATGGCTGAGGCATAGGGGCTAGAGAAGGGAGGGGCCACATTACCTCTTTCTCCCTTGAGCTCTCACTTCCAGTGGGGAAAAGCTCCTCCTTTTCTTCATCCTCCTCTGATATCTGCAGCCTCTTCAGCCTCACATAGGGTGACTGGAAGGGAAACAGAAATAGCCAGATATCAGCTCTGCCAGAGGCTGCACAGTCCCTGAGAAACGCTGCATGGATCTAATGGAGGCAGCCACCCATCTGCGTAGGTCGGTACAGCACTAAACCTCCTATCCCTGTGGTGCACTGGGAGGGGCTAACCCACCAGTAGCAGCTAGGGGTGAGGGAGAATGGGGGAGACCCATACATACAAACCAGCACAGATAAGACAGAGAGACTCACCAAGTGGGCATCTTGGTCCTGTGCTACCCATCTATTGCTCCTGGAAGCCTCCAACCTTGCTGCTGGCTTCCGGGAGAGGCCTCTCTTCATCACGGTCCTGGTGGGTTCATCCTTGAGCTGGGGCAGTGGAGGCTCCCTGGTTAATATTGGCAAGGGCTCCATGGCTGGCCCAGCTGATGGCTCCATGGCTGACATGCGGGTAGGGTCACTGGCTGGAGTGGGTGATGGATCCCGGGCCGGAGTGAGATGCAGTTTGTGGGCCTTGATGCTAGCCCGGGGCTGCAGAACGAGAGTAAAGCTCCCTCCCTCAGCACTGGACACCTCTCCTAGGACCTGTAGAGGAGTATGGGACTCTGGTTAATATTCCTCTCCCAGGTAGAACAGGAGCTGGACATTGATGCTGGGAGCTGCCCACATCTGCAGGCTCAATTTCATCAGAGATTACAAATTAACAAGGGATTGTAATTGACAGCTCTGTTAATTCTCATTCCATTTGGCACTTTACCTAAAGTCTCAGCTCCTGTAAGAACTGCAGCTTGCCCTTAAAACAAAGTAAGTTTCTAGGCCTCATGATTGCAGAGGAAAGATTGAAAACATGACCCAGGTATCCTCCTAACAGTCCCTAGATGTGACCTGGGCATGAGCCTAAGGGTCAAATGAAAAGGAACATACATTTATTCTTGTTTTTAAATTTCATTATTTCTTGGGGCTGGTCAGAGGTGGACTAGTCCTTTAAGGGGGAGAAGGGGCTCAGCCTCATCCGTGCTAAATTTATCCCACTTCCTCAGGTGAAGGGACTGAGACCAGGGGACCACGATGATGGCATGTAACTAAAAGCCAGGCCTGCTGGAGAACATACGAGGCAGCCACAGCATAGTTGGGGAGGGCATATGTATGTGTTGAGGAATAAATCTAAGTTGCTGGGAATAGAAGTCTATTGGGAGGGCTGAACTAATATAAGTAACCGGAAGCCCTGATAAACTGAAGGAGGGTGGGAGGGGAGGTTTTATAGTACTAAACCAGGGGTCTCCAAACTACGGCCCGCGGGCCGGATGCGGCCTGCGAGGCCCTCTCATCCGGCCCGTGGAGATCTTTTTGTCTACGGCAGGGGTCGGGAACCAGCCACGGGGCCGGGACGCGCCGCGTGCTCCGCTGCCGCCGCCGGCCGGGACACGCCGCGTGCTCCGCTGCCGCCGCCAGCCAGGACGCACCACGTGCTCCGCTGCCGCCGCCGGCCGGGACACGCCGCGTGCTCCGCTGCCGCCGGCGGCCAGGGACGGCTCAGAGCTGGGGCCGGGACGCGCCGCACCGCCACCCAGTTACAGGCGGTGAAACAAGGAGCCACCCACTGCCAGGCGGCGAAACGGTCTGTGGGGAGAGACCGGGTTGAGCGGGTCAGTTGGGGGGGGGGGGGGGGAGAGACCGGGTTGAGCGGGTCAGTTGGGTGGGGGGTTGGAGGAAAGGAGGTTTTTGGGGGAGAGACCTGGCTGGGTGGGTCAGTTGGGGGTTGGAGGAAAGGAGGTTTGGGGGGGAGAGACCTGGCTGGGTGGGTCATTTGGGGGGGGTTGGAGGAAAGGAGGTTTTGGGGGGAGAGACCTGGCTGGGTGGGTCATTTGGGGGGGGGGTTGGAGGAAAGGAGGTTTTGGGGGGAGAGACCTGGCTGGGTGGGTCAGTTGGGGGTTGGAGGAAAGGAGGTTTTGGGGGGAGAGACCTGGCTGGGTGGGTCAGTTGGGGGTTGGAGGAAAGGAGGTTTGGGGGGGAGAGACCTGGCTGGGTGGGTCATTTGGGGGGGGGGGTTGGAGGAAAGGAGGTTTTGGGGGGAGAGACCTGGCTGGGTGGGTCAGTTGGGGGTTGGAGGAAAGGAGGTTTGGGGGGGAGAGACCTGGCTGGGTGGGTCAGTTGGGGGGGGGGGTTGGAGGAAAGGAGGTTTTGGGGGGAGAGACCTGGCTGGGTGGGTCAGTTGGGGGTTGGAGGAAAGGAGGTTTGGGGGGGAGAGACCTGGCTGGGTGGGTCAGTTGGGGGTTGGAGGAAAGGAGGTTTTGGGGGGAGAGACCTGGCTGGGTGGGTCAGTTGGGGGGTTGATGTGTAGTGTTCATGTGTAGTGAACAGGTGTTCATGTGTAGTGTTCATGTGTAGTGTTCATGTGTAGTGTTCATGTGTAGTGAACAGGTGTTCATGTGTAGTGAACAGGTGTTCATGTGTAGTGTTCATGTGTAGTGAACAGGTGTTCATGTGTAGTGTATCAATGTGTTATTAAATAATAACTGAATAAAATAATATTAAATAAATAATTAAAAACAACATCCATGTTTTGATTCTTTTTTATTTGGACCTCGAGTGTGTTGTCGGCCCCCGAACTGCTATTTGATAGTTAATGCGGCCCTCGGGCTGAAAAGTTTGGAGACCCCTGTACTAAACCATCCCTAGAAGTGCAATACTGTGAAAACACCAGCTGTAGTGGGTGGCTTGATGTCAGATGAAAGAAAAATTGAGAAAGTGGCAGGGCCTGAAGCCAGACTGTGTAATGCTACCTGGCCTGCCTCGATTGGTTAGAGTTTTGGGGGTTAGCAATACTGGATTTAGAACTGTGAGACCCTGTACCTCAGGGTAACAAACCATCAGGAGGAAGAGGACACCAGGTGCCCAAACTTCTCTCTGATATAGTCCTCTACTGGTGCTGGGGGGGGGAGAGAGACTTCCCCCCAAGGTCACCCCAAATCCCAGGTAAGAAATTGTCCCCTGGGGCTGAAAACTTGTTCTTGGCATAGAGGGGTGTTTTTTTCATATGAACTTTTTTTTTTTTTTTTTTAATCTTAAAACTTCAGCTCTAGCCCACCTGCAGTGGCTCTACAGGCAACGGAAGAACTGGTGGGTTTGTGACACCACAAGTGATGAGGAAGTGAAACCCAACTCTGTGAGGAGGGAGAGGGTTTTTTATTCAGGTTGTTTAAACCCCTCAATGAATTGCTGACAGGTCTTTCACTCCAACACTATTGCAAGGGGAGCGCCAAGGCGCAGGGAGGCAGCGTGTTTTAGGGGATAGGTCACTAGATAAGGGTCTAGTCCTGGATCTGCCAAAAACATGATCTTGAGCAAATCTGTTTTCCCTCCCAGCCATTGTGGAGTTGGGTGTGAGCTCTCCAGGTCAGGGAGTGGCTCTTGCTGTGTGTTGACAAAGCACCTATCTCTGCAGAGTCCTGATCTTGGCTGGAGTCTAAAATCTGTGACACCTTCTGTATTGCCTAGAGCCACAAGGGACCACTTTGATCAATTAAACAGACCTCCTGCATAGCACAGGCCAGAGAACCTTGTACAGTAAGTAGTTCCTGTCTCACGTCCAGAACTAGCACTGGCTGGAGATTTTTTTAACAAAACACTTCTGCCAAAAAATGTCAGAACTCCAACTGTTCCTGAAAAGGTATGCAGTTTAATGTATCCCACTCTCAAAACAAAGTTCTGGATTTTGTTTTGAAAAGTAATTTTTTCATTTACACTAAAGAAAAAATAAATAAATAAAAGGTGGAGGAAGGAAAAGTAACAATCCTCACAAGGAAACAGTTTAACATAAAGCAAAATAATTCATGACTTTGGCCTGCTGCAGGAGGGTTTTCACTCTTCAAAATTGAAAAATTTCAAAATCATTTCCCACTCAACTGTACCCCATAATGTCTGGTTGAGCAAAAGCAGAACTAGCAAAATCATCCAGTCATAATGTAAAGGCTGCAGGTGGTGAGGGATCCACCATGAGGCTGGGTAAATTGTTCTAATGGTTAATTACACCAGCTGTTAAAAGTGGGATTGCATTCTGCCTTTGACAGCTAGATAAAGAGCCCTCTGCTGTTAGGACTCTCCTCCCTGTGCTCTCAGTGTCATCAAGTCACTAGATTTTCTCTAGGATTAAAAAATAAACAAACAGTCTACCAGCATGAGACTAAGGCCTGCTCTACACCTAAAACTTGGCTGGATCTAGCTGCCTGCCTCGGGGTTGGGAAAAAGGTCACAGCCAGGAGACAGTTCAGCTGACCTAAGCCTTGGAACAGACACCACTAGGCTGCTGGAAGGGTGTGACGGTGCTGTTCCTGGTGGGATCCAACTGTGAGTGCCAAGTCAGGCCAAATTGCTTCCAAAGGGCAACTAGAGCCCAAAGCTGGGGTTTTTCCCACTCTAAGGCAAACCTAACCAGCCAAACAGAAAATACTTCGGTTTCACCCCACTGGCTAACCACAAGTCACACAAGCAATTCCCTTAGACACTCCAGTTTCCCTGTATCACCACCAGCAGCCACCTGTCCCGGGGACCAATGGTTATGAAAACCAATATCCCAAATAAAGAAAACGGTTCTCCCCAATTCCAAAGAATCAGGCTCCAGACCCAGGTCAATATACAAATCAGATCTTACCCACAAATCATACTGTTGCCAATCCTTTAGAATCTAAAAACTAAAGGTTTGTTATACAAGGAAAAAGGTATAGGTGGGGGTTAGGAATGGTTAAAAGAAATCAATTACATGCAGTAATGGCATATCTCTTGGTTCAGGTTTGCAATGGTAAAATAAACTGCAGGTTCAAATCAAAGTCTCTGGAATGCATCCCCTCCAGGGATGGGTCATCAATCTGTTGACGGAACTTCCATGTGTAACAAAATTCCATCCATAGGTGGAAGCAAGGCAGGTTGAAAGACAAAATGGACCATCTACATTTAACAAACAGCCCTCTTAGAATTGATATGCTAATGTATAATTTTTTTTCTTTCTTTCTGTGTGTATAAATGCATCTTACTTCTGTTCCATTCTATGCATCCGATTAAGTGAGCTATAGCCCACAAAAGCTTATGCTGAAATAAACTAGTATCTAAGGTGCTACAAGTATTCCTCTCTTACAAATACAGACTAACAGGGCTGCTATTCTTGAACCTGTCAAAATGGAGGGAGTTTCTCCCAGGTTTTATAGACTTCCTCTTGTGGGCAAAGGCCCCCCTCCTCCTTCTTATGCAGAGTCCAGTTGACCTAGGGGTTCATAGCCACATGGTCCAATTACCAGACTCTCCAAGGGTATGGCTAGACTAGAGATTATAGCGTGTTTTTTTGTAGCGCTTCCCAATGTAACGCAATAGGTATCGGGCTAGAGCCTGTGCAGATTGAAACCCTGTAGAGCTAAAGAATGGATACATTTGTAGCACTTCTGGCGGCAGTGACAGTAGGGATAGGGCAGGTATCCCAGCATTCAGCTGGGTGCAACGTGCTTTGCAAAGGAGGGGGGTGAGGGGGAACTGGAAAGTTGTTCACAGGGAGAGAATATCAGGCTGTCAGTGAGTTTTCCATAGCGAAAGCCGACAGGCTCTGTATTTAAGACAAAAAGCTCTGTCCACAAGCATTTTCACTGGTTATTTGCTGTGTGAGTTGTTAGAGAGAAACTGCAAAGCTACTTCCGCTTTTTTCATGCCCTCTACAAAACAACAACTCAAGTCATTTGCCTTACATGGCATGTTGATTGTCTTTAATGGCTTGCTGATGGCTTTACATGGCTCGGAGGCATGCAAGTGTCCACATTCCCAACCTTGCGCTACAGCACTAGCACTAAAAGCCTTCTGCCTCTGAAAAAGGAGGTTTAATACTTGCGCTTTAAACAGTGAGTAAATGCCCAAAATCTCTCTTTTAAGTGTGTACGGTAGGAGAATTATAGCCTACTGGAGGGTTTTAGCGCTGCAAAGCGCCAGTCTAACCATACCCCAAGATTCAGTTTCTGACCAGGCAGGCAACATTCCTGGAGAAGCTCCATATGGACCGGTGCCTAGGAAGTTCATTATGTAGCTGATGATCTGTAATGGGCCATCAGTCAGGCCAGCAGAGTTAACAACAGCTTGTCTGAGATTTCACCCAGAAGCCAAGCATAAGTTTGAAATACAGTCACCATATAGCCAATATTCATAACTTTAGTTACAAATAAGACACGCACATACAGATAGATTAATCATAATCAGTAGACCATAACCTGGTCCTAGACACCGTATATGACCCCTTTACACGATATTTGGCACCACTACAGGACCTTGGTTGCACTAATGATCTATATGATCCCAAATCATTTCAGTAATGTGACAAAGGGACCCAGCCGTTGGGGATCGGCACAGCTCCGCAGCAAGCGGGTTGTCACAGCAGGGCAGGGAGCTGCAGGCACAGCGAGAGCCGCGGGGCTTTTCCACAACTTGAACCTCTCCCTGTTCTGCACTCGCCCCGCCAGCGCCCAGCGCGGGGGTCCTGGCGCTATGACAACCCCCGGGCCGCGCGCCACCCGCGTGGGGGAGGGGAGGCGGGGTCTCTCGCCGCCCTGCACCGAGCCCCGGCATCGCGGGCCCCGCAGGTGACAGGCCGAGCTCCGAGTGCCAGGTTGCTCCAGGGGCCGAGTCCTCAGCCGGGACTGGGGGAGGCGCCCCGCCTGGCGGTGCCTGCCCCGCCGCAACTACAACCCGCCGAGGGGCTGGGGCAAAGTGCACCGGGCCAGGACGGGAACGGCCGCGCTCAGAGTCGACCCGACCCGACGGGCTCCCCCGTCCCCGCCCCCTCGGAGCCCCCCGCGGGGCGCCCCCTGCTCTCACCGGCTCCTCCGCACTCCCGTGCGCCAGACGCGTGGAGCGCCTCAGGGGAGTCCCCGCGCGCAGCGACCCCCGTCTCCTCATGCCGGGCGGGCGGGCGAGTGGCGGGGAAGGAAGAGGCGGGCCCGGCTCCCGCGCCCGTTGACATTCAAACCCCAGGGCTGGTTTGAAATGACAGCTGGCAACGCGCCGGCCTGCGGCCGAATCCCCGCCCTCCGGGGACAGGCACCGCCCCCACCCGCGGGGGAAACGACCCCGAGCCGGGCCGCCGAGCCAAGGCGGGCCACACAGGAAGCCCCCCCGCGGGAGGGGAGCAGAGACCCCGGACGAGGGGCCGGGACACACCGTCAGGTATCGGCTGCCTGGTGCCCGAGGGGACGTCACGTCACGGACACCCCGAGCCGGAAGTAGACCCCGCCCCGCCAGGGTGAGGAGCGCAGGGCGGGGGGGCTGAGGGAGCGCGGCGAACACATCACAAAAATACAGAGTATCCCCCCCCGCGCAACCTCAAGCGAATCTAACTCCGCGCGCTCACCCCGCCCCTCCATCACCGGCTACTATGGAGACCGAAGTCCCGCCCCCACAGGTAATGGAGGCAAGGTTATTCCACCAATCAACAGGCGGGACTGGTGGAGTGACACCAGGCGTTGACCAATCAATCGGAGGAACCGGGTCTGACCAGTGCCCGTTGAGATGGCTGGAAGGCTGAGGAATAGATTTCTGCGGCCAGTCAGCGAGCAGAGCGTGAGTGTGACAGTTTATAGTAAACCAATCAACGGATGAGTCGAGTTGAGTGACGGGCGCTTCAAACTAATCGACGGGAACGGGGATTGAATGACAGCGGCCGATAGCCAATCTTCGGGGGAAACAGGGAGTAACAGAGATCCCGAGCCAATCAAACAGCAGAGGTTGGAGAAGTGGCAAAGGCAGGCAGCAGGGGGCGGGAGTAGGCGGATCCCTTCAGGCCGCGGCTTTGTGGTGAGTGAGGATGTGGGGATTAGGGAGCAAAGAACCCCCGGAGCCGGGATTAGCCGCCCTCGCCCCCCGGCACCGGGACCCTCCGGATCCGCTCCGCTCACGCCGGAGCAGAACCGACCCCCTCCCCCGGCACCGGGACCCCCGAAACCGCTTCCCTCACGCGGGACCAGAACCGACCCCCCCGCCCGGTCCCGCTCCCGGCTCCCGGCTCCCCTCACGCAGGACCAGAACCGGCCCCTGCCCCTATACCGGGACCGGCCCCTGCCCCTGCCCCTATACCGGGACCCCTCGGTCCCGTTCCCTTCTCGCGGGACCAGAACCGGCCCCCTCCCCCCGCATCGGGCCCCACTCCCCTGATCTGACAGGTGCCCTAGCCCCCTAAACCAGGATCCCTCTGAGCCTGGCTCCTCCCACCCCCGGGAATCCCCTCCGAGCAGCCCTGGCCTGACTCCCTCCCCTTAGACCCCCAAGTACCCCTCATCTAGTTTGGGCTGTAATGTGGGGGGCAAGCAGCTCCTCCCTGCCCAGGCTTCCCCATCCCCTGTCAGGCTCCATCCCTAGAGCCGGGAGTCCAGGACCCCTGTGCCAGCCCTCTCCCCTCGCCGGTTAACCCCCCTGCAGGCACTTAGGGGAAGGTGACACAGGGCCAAATTAACACAAGAATGAGGGATACCTGCCCTAGGCAATGGCCAGTGCTGGGGAATAATGGGGGCCCCCAGCTTCCAACCCTAACTTGGAGGGGGGGGATGCGTTGGGGGATGATGGGAGCAGGGGTTTCTGGCTACTGTGGCTCACAGGAAGAAGAGATTCAGGATAGGGCATTTTGCAGGGGGATGGGGACAGAGAAGCTTAACGAGGTGTGAAGGCCCGCAATGGAGCAGGCTGAAGGGATGGGAGCAGATAATGAAAGATGCAGGGCAAGTGGGGCCCCAGTAGAGCCCAAGAGCGAACGGAGCTCAGGCTGAGGCAGAAAGGGGACAGACAATGAAGCATGAGGGATGGGGGCCCATTATGGGACAGTCTGGTGGGGAGAAGGTGTTTCCTCAGCCCCTCCATCTCCACGGTAACTGATTCTCTCTCTCCCCCCCTGCACACTCAGGGGGCTCAGGGCTATGCCAACTGCTGCTCCATCCTCCTGACCACCCCTCAGCATGGAGTTCCCTGACCACAGTAGGCACTTGCTGCAGAGCCTGCGAGAGCAGCGACACCAGGGCTTCCTCTGCGACTGCACCATCATGGTAGGCAACACCCAGTTCCTAGCACACCGAGCCGTGCTGGCCTCCTGCAGCACCTTCTTCCACATGTTCTACAAGGAGCGGCTGGACAAGCGGGACCTGGTCTGCATCAACAACGAGATTGTCACACCACCGGCCTTTGGGCTGCTGCTGGAGTTCATGTACCAGGGCATGCTGGCCTTCAATGACATTCCAGTGGAGGATGTGCTGGCTGCAGCAAGCTACCTGCACATGAACGATATTGTCAAGGTCTGCAAGAAGAAGCTACAGGCACGGGCGCTGGCAGAGGCTGACAGTACTAAGAAGGAGGAGGACTCCCCAGCCAGCTCTGAGTTCCTGCCCAGCACCTCCAAGTGCCAGCTGCAGAGCCCTGAGGTCCTGCCACCACCTCTGCATCTGTGTGAAGCAGGAAAGAATAAGAAGGAGGATTGGAAGAATAACCACTTGGAGAAAGCAGGCCCCCAGCAGCCTCTAGCACCAACTGCAGACATGGCAGATACTACACAGCCGGGTATGGAGGGCGACTCCCCCCGTGGCCCAATCTTGGGTAGGCCTCTCCCCCCAGCCACTGCAGACGTTTCCCTGTCCAGCCCCAGCAGCTCCACCGAAACCATCTCCCACAGCTATTTTCCCCCAGGCAATGTGGCAGAGACACCATCTGGGCTGGAAACCATTCCTGAGAGCTTAGCCATGGAGCCACGGGTGGGCAGCTTAGATGGCTTCTACCCCAAGGAGCTAGATAGGGGCCCCATCAAAGTGAAGGTGGAAGCCATTGTGATCTCTGATGAAGAGCCAGACACAGTGGAGCAGCTGGAGAGGCGGAGCATGGAAATGAGAATGGAGAGCATCTTCCAGAGGCCCACGGTGGAGGTGGGGTCAGCTGGGGGCTGCAACCGCCACCCCGATGGCTTTGAGGAGCCCAGTGGAATGGAGGAGGTGTCCTCAGAGAGCGGCTTCCTTCCACAGGAGCATCTCCCCTACCACATGATCCCAGTGCCGGGTGGGCAGGGCTACTCCAACATGGTGACACCACCTCTGCATGAGCAGATGTACCTGCCAGAGTATGAGGCACATCCCAACTTCGGCATCTTCACTGAGGATGTTCCCACCTGCAAGACGTGTGGCAAGACCTTCTCCTGCTCTTACACGCTGCGGCGCCATGCCACGGTGCACACACGCGAGCGCCCCTATGAGTGCCGCTACTGCATGCGCAGCTACACCCAGTCTGGGGACCTGTATAGGCACATCCGCAAGGCCCACAATGAAGACCTGGCAGCCAAGCGCTGTAAACAGGACGTGGAGAACCCCTCGTAGTGAACCCACATCTGCCCCACCCAGGGATATGGGACAAACTGGACGCTCCTCAACTGTACAGGGAAGACTTTGGGTTCTCTCCTGTAGAGATGGGTTGGGGATGTAGTGAGGCCCCTGCGGATGCTAGCAGGGAACTTTGAACTCTAATCAGGAGCTACAGCGATGATAGGCACAGGGCAAAGGGGCCTCACTCCAAACCTTGATCAATCGTCTTCCTGCCCAAGCCACATGTACCACCTCCCTGCCTGCCAGGAGTTGCTGTCATTTTTATACAGGGTAGACCTGTGCTGGGCATACTACACTGGCCTTTCCCCATTGGACTGCTGCCAGCTTTGTAAATAGTTTGGAAACAGCTGCATTGGTCAGAATAATTTAAACTCTAACCAGGGAACACTTTCACATATATTTATGCTCAGAGTGGGTCACAGCAGCTGGGAGTTCAGGCCCAGGACAGCATCTGACCGTCCTGGGTTATTACTACCCTGGGCAGGAGCTCTGCACAGAGGGGAGTTTAGAGCAATTGTTCCAGAGTGAGTTTGAACAGACACACAATCTTCACTTCCCCCACCATCCACTCCCAGCACTGCCTCTCTTGGTTGTTTTTAACCTTATACCCAGACACCCTCTCCTTGAAGGTTACTGTCATTCCTCTTAATACCATTCAGACAGAGACTCCCAGCTTTTATGGTTTTATTTTTAAGCAAATCAGGGCTCTCTTTTCAAGAGGATACCAAGTGAGTTTTAAAAAATGTTTACCCCCAATGGGGGTGGCCCTTCCAGCCCCTCACAATGAACTCCCAGGGAATGGGGGGAGTAGCCCAACATCCCAGAGGATAAGTTCCCAGCAGCTCTGGGGGTTTAGGGACAACTAGCCCTTCTGCAAACCTCCCAGGAAGGGACAAAAAGGTGAAAGGGTTATTTGCATGGGATGGTTTATACCAGTCTTGTCTGTTCTGCTTACTGTGGACATTTGAGTGCAAGGGCAGATTGGCAGAAAACACCAAAAGCCAGGAAACCTGCTTGTGAAAACCCTCCTAGGGGTTCAGGCCAAGAGTTTCTGACTCCCCTTGTTTTTAGTGTCATGGAAGTTTGGAGCCCCAATGCTGCCACCCCATGGCCCTAGCCAGCTGCTCTTTAAACTCAATTGCCTCTGCCAATCACTACATCTTTGTCCCCACACAGTGGCCACACACACACACACACACACTGAATGCAGTAGGGTTCCTGCTCACTCCAGGGGGAGGGACAGACTCCACAAGCTGCTGTGCTGTTAAACTGTCCTCATATCAACCCCTTTCCTCTACCTACCAAGCTCAACAGCCCAGAGCAGCCACCTTTTATCCAACTCATTTGATCAACTAAATATAAATCCCAGTGTGAAAGTGTTTCTAGGAATAATTTCTGTACAAAGCCAGGAATTGGGGTCGCTACCCAGGACAAAAGTTCAATAGTAAAACTAGCACCAAGTGCTTCCGCTGTCTGTGCTCTCTTCTCTCCAGCATGTTTTGGTGTCATTAGAGGGGTCAGCTCCGCTGCAGCTCTAGCTGCTCAGACCAACAAATAAGTCCATTTATCCACAAGACAGGCTGCAGCAGTGCAACCTGCAGGACTCATTCCTCAAGGGGAGGAGGGAAGATCACTCGTGGTGGTTCTTACCATTACTACACAGGCAGTTGGCCTGCAGCAACCCCCTTGGTAAGGTGATGATATGGTCATTTAGCTACTGTTGGTGTGGAGTGTGGTGAGAGCAGGGCCTTAGAGGTGTACAGATACCAAGCCCCACTCAAGGGCTGAGTGAGGTAAGATTCCCCCCCCCCCCCCTTTACACAACCCTGCTAAGAATGGCCTGAGAGGAGGGGCTGCGTGTGTATGGGTCAGCTGGGCGTAGGGAGGAGACATAGCCAGGCATCCGGCCAACTCCAGAGGGGAGACTCTCAAAGACTCTTCTAAGGGGATTTCCCACTTCAAAGGTCTGTGCATGTACCTGCCTTAGCCTGGCTCCTGAAGCGGCACAGGATTATCACCCTTGTGCCATGGAAAGGGAGCTCCAAGGTGCTTTGTGCTAGGGCTAGAACTCCTACCCAGATGAGAATGAATTTGTAGGAAAGAGAATCAGGAAGAAAGATTTTCTCTCCCTGCAATAAATCAATCTTCCCCACAGCAATGGACAGAGGCCCTGGTACATGCACACAGGTTGCAGGGAGCAGGAAAGACATTAGCTGCTATCTCAGCCCTCTCCACACCATTAGAAGCTGAGGTAACACATGGGTGCTTAGGTAACAAGCCTTTCAAACCCAGCTTTCCTTTGCCCACTTCTGAATCAGGGACTGCCCCTGGCAGAAGAAAGCAGCCTATGACCTGTCTGAAATGGAGAGGCTTCCAGCAGGGCCTCCAGAAGCTTTTACTAACCCAGCAGCACTGGAGAGGAAAGCACACAGCACCAGCTAAACAACCGTCAAAGTGGGGCCAGCTAAGCTGTTTGGGTCCAGGACAGTTACCACAGGACAGAACCTCCAACCCAGTTGATTATTTGCACCAGGATAATAAGGGACCCTGTGCTCTAAATACAGCTGTAACTGGTGCACTCTCCTCAGGCTTCTCTCCAACTGGTAGCATCATGAGCTGTATGCAGCTGGCAGGAGGATCTCAGTGTCCTCCCAGTGCAGTCATTACTCGGCAACTGCAGTCCCATTTCACACAGACAAGCATTTACAGAAAAAACATGTTTAAGTGGGTTAATTGGGAACTACAGGGTGCGCTTCTAAAAGGGAACACATGCAATCTAAAGGACAGACAGTGTTTATTCCATGTGCAGTGTTACCTTTCCTCCTGCACAACTCAACCTCGCTTGCAAGAGAGCCAGTCTACCCCACATCTAGGGCTGCCATTGAGAAAGAGGTTCACCCCTGCTCTGGGAGGACAAGGGTCTCCAGTGGTCAGCATTGGGGCTAGGAAAGTCACGGGAAGATCGTGGTAGTTTACTTCCTCTTATTCCTAAAGCTATGTGAGCGCTATCCCAAGGTCAGAGAGAAGAGGTTGGCCTTTACCAGCCCCAGGTGGTACAGCAGGAACTTTGAGCCAGCACCAAGCAATGTCCTCCAACACCGCCCTTAAGCAATGGGGTCCTATTGATTTCATGGTATGGTGAATCACACTGGCACCAGTGCAAAAGCCTGGTGGGTATGACTATCCCATGGGCACTGCATGACAGGGTAAAGGCATCTGCTCTAGCTAAAGGGATGCTCACTCTGAAGTCAGATCTTTCCCTTTGGAACAAGTTTACCCAGACACCCACTTGGGAAAGGGAGGACGTAGGCAGGTTCCTTGGCATCTCAGCACACCAGAGTAGATGCCTCACTGGCCAGGCAGGACTATCATTCCTACTCTGAGCGGAGGGGGTGGGATGACACCATTTACTAAGCAGCAACATTAGAATGAGCAACGATGGCTCCTTTCAGTGGAGCAGGAGTCCAAGGCAACCAGCAGCCTTAGCCAAACATCTCCTGGGAGGCATAGGTCATGTAAAGGAAACCATCCTCATCTCGGTTCAGCGTGTACACTTCAGCCATGGTGAGAGACATGCTGACCAAGCTCCGGCTACCATCCACCAGCAAGTAGAACGACTGGGTGGAGCTCAGGGACATCCTGTTCCTGGGGAAGCAAGAAGGCAGGAGAGCGGAGTCCCATCAGAGGGTAAGAAGGGAAAGCACTGACTAGTCTCCCCTGAGAGCACCCACTGCCTGCCTAGCCCAGCCCAAGGGGGGCTGCACTACCTGGGCATTGCCCACACTGGCTCACAGCCACCCCTGCACTTAGCCCAGAACAGCAGCCAATGGAGAGCAGGGGTCCCCTACCCAGGCCACCTAGAACAAGAAGGGGCTCTTCAGAGAGCTGCAGTCTCTGAGTTAGCCTTTGGTAGCCCGCCTCCCAAAGATATATGGCACCCCTGAAACACAGCCAGGAGCATCCAAAGGGGCTGGTGATGACTGCCAGGTCACAGCACCCCCCTTTGGTGTCTCAGGTCAGAGAGGGAAGCAGGACTCAGCAGTGCCCGAGGCACTGACACCAGGGGTACCAGTACAATACCAAGCCAGCCCCCGTCTCCAGTCTCACACCTCCTCTCACCGAATAATGGTCACAAACTGCCCCATGGTCAGCTCCTGGGGGACCAGGAACTTGGTTCTATCCAAAGCTGGCAGCACCTTCTCCTTGGGGTACCGCTCCAGGATCACCTGGAAAACAGCCCCGTGAGAAAGGGAAGGCAGCTCCCCCCTCCGAGGCCACGCTGCCGAAGGGCACAGCCCCACCCCTTCCCTTGCGGAGATGGGGGGGGAGAAGAGGTGAGGGCCCATTGCGTACGGAGTGGCTTCGGGCTACACACTGCCCCGCCCCCCTCCTCCTCCCGCCAAGCGGCCGCCCCGCCCACTCACCGGGAGTTTGCTGGGGAACTTGGAGCGGACCGCGGCCACCTCGCATTTCCTGGCAGCTGGAATGAGAAGCGGATCCGGGGAGGAGGGTCACAGTCAGAGAGGCCGAGCCAGGGCTTCCCCCAGCAGAGCCCCCCGGAGCCCGAGGGAAATGGGCCGGGATACTCCCCACTAGGGGCAACCAGCCTGGAGCAGCGAGCTCTGCCCCCCCCAGCTGCAGCGGGAGCTCCAGCCCGCTTGTTCCGCTCCTGGGGCGGGGGGGAGCTCTCCGCGTAGAGCCCGAAGGGGGCTAGGCACCCCGAGGTCCGCCCAGGGGCTTCCCTGCAGGGAACGTCGTGGCCTCGAGTTCATGGGGTCTCTCCGCAGGGCCCCGCCTGGGCTCACCGAAGCATTTCCGCTGCTTGAAGGGAGCGCGGGGCTCTCGGTTGCCGGGAACTGGCAGCATCCTGCAGGGCGCTGAGCTGGGCTCACCTGCCCCGGAGCCCTTTAAATAGCGCCGCTTGCGCCGTAGCGCTGCTCCAGCTGCAGGGGATCCCCCTGCAACTCCGCCCCGCCCGCGGGGGAATCCCTGGGATAGAGCCCTACTGCTGCTGCTGGAGAGCGCCCGGCTCCGGGCGGGGTGCAGGGCACTGTTTCTGGGATGCCGAGGGGGGTGCAGGGCACTGAGGGAGGGAGAGGGATTTTCTTCTCTATGGGCTGATTTTGCTTCTGCTCAGACTAAGAGAAGGGGGGCTGCTAACTGTCCCCCCCCCATGATGCGGATGGAAGCGGTTATCTGTTAATTGCCCCTGTCCTGTATGATGGGGGGGGGGGGGAGAGAAGTCTGTGAATTGCCCCTGCTCTCTATGGTAGAAGGATGGAAGCGGGGTCTGTGAATGGCCCCCTATGCTGGGGGATAGGGAAGAGGGGTGTAGAGCTTTCAAGCTCTGGCCCACTCGGGAGTCCAGCTGCCTGAGCAGTTGCTCTCTGGCGCCCCCTCGCTGGAGGGGCCGCGCGGTGCAGCTCGGAGGAGAACACGGGCATTTCCCCTCACTCCCTCTGCTCCCCACAGCGCGAAGGGGGCCGCGGGACTCAGGGGAGCGCATTGAAAAGTCCTGCCGCTGCGGGGAGGGGCTGTGTCCATTTTTGTGCCTGGGGAGTGCAGGTCAGTGATGCTCTTCTGTAGGGAAGGTCAGTGCATCAGCCCTGCCCTTACCCGCGGGGGTCCGTCCCAGCTTTCAAGCCGCACCACTGAAGCTGGAAGTTTAAGGACAGGCGGAGTGGGGGGAAAGCTTCAGGCGCTGGCTTGCCCTAAGTGAACACCCTGGGCTTTTAGTCCTAAATTCACTCTCCGGGCGTGGACGCAGCTCCTCCTGGGAAACTAACGTCAGCTGCATTGGCAGAGGGGCTGCTCCACCGATGGGGGTTGGCCGTTTCTGCCCAGTTTGGCAATAGCTCCCGCCTCTTTCAGCCCGTGACTCCCACCGCTGGGCACTGCTGAGCCCCGGCGGACTGGAGGGGGAACCAGCTGCCCCATCTGGGTCGGGGTTTAGGCAGTTGCACAGGGCGGGGAAGCAACCCAGCGCCAGTGGTGGAAAGTGACCTGGCCCGGGCGGGCACCGCTGGGTTTTGGGCAGTCCTGTGGCCAGAGCCCAGCCAGTGGCGCGGGTGGGAAGGGATCGCTCAGTGCTTAAAGCGTTGGCCTGACATCAATGGGGATAGCAGGGGGGGACGATAGAAAGGTCTGTGAATTGCCCCTGCCACCCATGGATGGGGGACCGAGAGGGAGGCCTCGTAGGTGCCGGTACCCCCAGCCCGCCACCAGAGCGGAATTTGTCCCCATGGTTATTGGATCCCTCCGCTAGGAGCCGCAAACAGGCGCCCACGTGACATGGCTGGGCCCGGGCTGGAAGAACAAGCCCAGCCGCGAACCCCCGCCAAGGGGGAGGCCGTGCCCGCGGGTGAAATGGGGGGCGTCTCAGATGTGGCTCGTGCGGGGCACGGGGTAGTGACCTGCCCCCAAGGGAGCTGCGGCTGCGGCCTCCCCTGGGGGCAGGAATTGGGGACATTGGCCCCTCGCGGGATTTGGGGGGCATCTCACCCCTCCCGTGGGGTAACGGGGGCCTGTGCCCCTTAGGCTGTATTCTGTGGGGTTATTTTATCTGTCGGCGTGCCTGGGAGTATTTGGCCCTGAGTGCATTTGTGTGGGGGGGGTGTCCAGTGGGTTTTTCACGGGGGGGGGTGGGCGAGGGGATATTTACCGTCTCCCTCCCCCACCCCAACTTCGCTCTACGAAATGTTTTGCCCGGGTCGGACCCAATCAGGAGCCCGGGGCCTTTGGCCCCACCCCCACGTGACTCTTTCAAAACCAGCCCCTTTGTTTGAGCTGCTGTGTGTGCTGAAAGTCCCCGGCAAGAGGCAACCGGAGCCGGTGGCGGCTCCTGGGAGCGGCCTCTGCGTCCAGCTCCCCCGTGGTGCGTGCAACTGATCCTCTCCCCACCCTGCTCCCGGTGCATGCGACTTACCAGCCCCCTTGACGGTGGATGTAATTTACTCTCCCGCCCGTCCGTGCAATTTACCCCCCTGCCGGCATCCTAATCCTGCTTGCGGTGCACACTTCCCTCTGCAGCGGCTGTACCCGGTGAGTCCTGGCTGCAGGCGCTTCCTTCCTCGCCCGGACGGTCCCGCCCCCCCTTGCATACACTGCCCCCAGTCCTATCCTCCTACCCCCGGTGTATGTACCGCCCCAGGAGCTGCGCCCTTAGCCCCTTCCCCGGTGCCAGTCCCCACCCCCGCCCCGCGAATCGGTACCGCTTGCCCCGGCGGTCCCCATGGCCCGCAGAGCTGTGCCGCCCTCCCTCTGGTCGGGGAGCGAGCGAGTGCGGATTGGGGAGCGGCTTCAGGCCAGCCTGGCCGGGATCCTAGAGCTCGAGCTGCTGAGAGAGACGCAGAAGGGAACCGTGGAGAGCGCCCTGGGCATCCGGGAGCCGGCGGGGACTGCCCCAGGGGGGCAGCGACAGGTGAGAGCGGGGGAGGGGGAGATGCACGGGCCAGGGGAGGGATGGTTGGGTTTAATGTGAGGGGTGGGGTGGTGCTGGTGGCCTGTGATATACAGGAGATTGCCTTAAACTCTGTGACTCAGCGGGAGGGGCTGGTTATGAGGGGGGGGGACAGGAGGCCAAGGGAGGGGAGCATGGGGGGCTGAGGTACAAGTAGAGGAACTTGAGCTAGGTGTATGGCATGGGGGCAAAGGGAGGGTGTGGGGTACTGGGCTATGAAAGCTGGGGGAATGGGGATGGTTCTGGATTAGGAGTGGGAGGAACATGGGAGTTGGAGTAGGAGTGCAGTGGGGAAGCTGTAGTTGGTGTAACTATGGTGGGATTGGAGGTGTGATGTGATATGGGGGCAAAGGGGTATGCTGGAAAGGAAGGGGCAATGGTTGCTGTGACCATGGGGAGGTTAGTTGCAGGGTTAGGATCAACTGTGGGGGTGAATGGAGTTCCAGTCTGCCTTCTCTATGCTAGTTACTATTTTGGATAAGAATCAGAGAGGTAGCCCTGTTAGTCTGGAATAGCAGAGGAAAAAAGAAACCTGTGGCACCTTAAAGACTAACTAAAGTATTGAAGTATAAGCTTCCGTGGGCTAATAGCCATGTCGTCAGATCCTACAAAGTGGGTATTAGCCCACGAAAGCTTATGCTTCAATACTTTAGTTAGTCTTTAAGGTGCCACAGGACTCTTTGTTACCTCTGTTTTGGGTAACTTTCTGATGTCCCCTATTTGAACTAAACAGCCTCAGTCTCTTCCCTAGACTGAAGTGTCTACCTGTCTTCTAATTCTAGTTTGTGTTTGCACCCCTCCCAATTCCATTTCCTCCTTTTTGTTTATAAAGTTTGTGTAGCAGCTCCGGCATGTGGAGGGAGTTGATAGGTTCATAGCCTGGTGCTCGGCTGGGCTGGTGCAGTTTATCCAACAACACATTGTAATGCTGCTCAACGGCTTGGGAGAGGAAGGGAAAGAGAATGCATTATCCATCTTAGACTGTCTCATCATATAGGATGTATGCAGCGTTGTAGTCGTATTGGTCCTAGGATATTCGAGAGACAAGGTGTGGGAGGGAATATCTTTTATTGGACCAACTTCTCTTGGTGAGGGACACAAGCTTTTGATCTTACACAGAGCTCTTCTTCAGGTCTGGGAAACATACTCAGGGTGTCAATGTGAAGTACAAGGTGGAGCAGATTGTTTAGCATAAGTAGTTACATATTTCAAGAATCAGAGAGGTAGCCCTATTAGTCTGGATCTGCAGAAGCAACAAAGAGTCCTGTGGCACCTTAAAGACTAACAAAAGGCACCATTCAAGGTGAAGTGTCCTGGTAACGACTTACGCTAAACAATCTGTTCAGTCTTGTATTTAGCAGACACTCTGGCCATGTCTACATTACAGAATTATAGAGCTATCATAAGTAATTACTTTGCTTGTGTGTTTATGCTTTGCACCTTGTGTCTGTGGTGCACGTTCTCCCCAGGAGCGCTTGTATCGATTATATTGTCAGTGTGGGGCAGCTCCTGAAAACCAAGAACAGTCAATGTGGAGCAACACAATGTCTTCACTGACACTTCGTCAACCAACTACATTGCCCGTGACTCTATGCTGCTCGTGGAGGGGGAATTATTAATTCAGCGTAGCGGGGCAGTTACATTGGTGGGAGTGAAATTTCAGTATAAACACATCCATAGTTGGGTTGACATAAGCTGCCTTGCCTCATCCTAACTCTATAATGCAGACCAGACCTGGGTATGTTTCCTAGACCCGAGGAATAGTTCAGTGTAGCTTGAAAATTTGTCTCTCTCCCCAGTGGAAGTTGGTCCAATAGAAGTTACCTCACCCATCTTGTCTCTTATCAGATAGTAAATAGGCAGCATTCTCTATGCCTCCCTCTTCTGCCCTGTGCCACAGGATGTAACTAAGGGGTGGTGTGTAGTCTGCCGTACTGGGGGGGCTATGCCGTTTGTGTTTCTCAGCCTGCTTTGTTTGGAATGGATGTGTCCTCGATTGTACAGTCAAAGCTCCAGGACAGGGGAGTTGGAGCCTTGTGGGGCTTCAGGGGAATTCTTGTTGTCTCTTCTGACTGTGCTTTCCCTGAGGCTGGGAGCTGAGCTGCAGGGAGGGGGATTCAGGCCTAGGCTGCTGACCTGGCCTTGGCAGGTTGGTCTCTGTGGATTTGTTTTGCAGGGAGGTGGGCGTTGGCTGGTCAGGCCCTGGGTGTATTAGAGGAAACAAACCACCTGTTGTTTACAGTGCTCACTTGCTTCCTGCCTGGCTGTCCTCCCAGCCCAGCTCCGCGCTGGCGTGGGCAGTGCCAGCTTCTCCATCCCCTTCCTGGTGTCATCCACGAGCAACTAGCAGAACCAGAGTCTTCTCCTAATCAGAAATGTAAACTAACCCTGGGACAAGGCAGCAGGCTGCTCCCTCCATCCCTGCCCTGCACACCTGGCAGGCAGGGGGAGGGGAAATAGGGGGAGCTGCCCCAGGGCAGCCCGGCTGGTGCATGCCTGCTCATGCACAGTAATGCACACAGCTGTGCCTGTGCTGGGGGAAAGAGGGTGTTTGAACAGCTGGGAGCCTGCGACCTGCCCCCTCCCAGGCACAGCAGTGAGGCCAGGACCAGCCTGGCTTAAGGCCAGCAGAGGCTTTGAATAACCAAATGGGTTGGGTGGAGGCAATGAGTCAGGGCAGATGGCAGAAATATCAGCATGGTCTGGCTGTTCTCCAAGGTGAATTGTGCATGTATGGGCCCCCCATGCACACCCTGGGCACCCCAGCGAGCCCCTGCCTGCGCACTCCTCCCCCCGAACCTTGACATCTTGTACAGGCGCCCTCCGCTCTGCCTGTGTGGAGCGCGTGTCTCTGCTTCAGTAGGTAAGATGGAGGCAGGGGGCTCACACAAAGGCAACAGCTGCTCTGCCTGGGAGGGATGGAGCTGAGCCTAAAGGCAGAAAGGGGCCTCCGGGCTCATGTTTCACTCCTGCGCCAGGCCAGCGGGGCTCTGGGGCCCTCCCCCCTCTTCCTCACAGGCTGTCCTAACCTGGCTGTTAGGACTTTCCCCAAAGCCCCACTATCTCTCCCCCCCACACACACACACACTCTGGGCCCTGCCGGAGAGGCCAGGCATGTGGGACAGGAGGGATGATTCTACGGAGCTTGCTTCCTAATGGAACACCGTGGCTGGTGGTGGGGGCCATAGGGCGAAGCCTGGGTGTGTCTGGGGCCATGCACTAGGGTGGGTTGGAGGGAGCAGCACCTGTTCTCCACTGTGATTTCCCCCAACCATCACCATATTGTCTCACTGTTTTTTTACCCTCTTGAACCCCAGAGTCCAATAAAACCTGAGCCAGCCCCTCCTCCTGGGGCCCCCCCAGCTCCACGTCAGCCAGGATACAGATCTGCAAACATCTCTGGGGTAAGAATGACTGAGCCGGCCCCCTCCCCCGCCCATGGAGGAAGGGGGATAGAGGGGAGGTTGCGGTAAAGTGCAGGAAGCTGGGGAAGGTTGTGATCTTATCAGTACTTCTAATTACCAGCCTGGGGTCAAGGTGCATCATCCCTTGGCCTCCTGAACTCCTCACCTGGCTGTGGCTGTTGCTGCTTCCCAGTTCCTGGGGTGGGCAGGGAGGCCCCTGCCTGCTAAGTCCTGTACAGCTGGAAGAGAGCAAGGATGTGTGGGGGAGGGCTTGGGCTAAGACACTCTGTTCTGGGGGGGTGCAATGGGCAAGCTCTATGCCACCCCCACACCTGGGGAGAGATTGGGAGCAGCTTGCCCTCCCTTCCTCTCCCCTCCATTGGTGGTGCTTCCAGGCTGTTTTCCAGCTAGAGGCCTGTGAAGCTGCTGCAGGGAGGGAACATCTGGATAGGTGAAGGAAGCCTTGCCTAGTGGTTGAGCACATGGATGTGTGCAGGACTCCTTAGTTCTCTTCTCAGCACTGCTGCTTGGTCTGTGCCACACGGGGCAGGTTCTGTCTCTGCCTGTCGCTGTAACGGGGGGCTGATGCTGCCTGACACCCCTGGGAGCTGTGGGGGCTAATGGGTAGGATGCTCAGAGCCAGGGAAGCACCAACAGTAGCTGTGCAGAGCTCACTCAGCAATGGACTTATCCCTTCCCGCTTGGGTGGCTGCTCTTTGGGGCAGGGTCTGGGCTTCTGGCTCACTGGGGCGCGGGAGCCTAGACCTGCCACACTAGCTGCAGCTTAGAATTGGTTTAAGACCCGATTGGGCTAAACCGGCACCATACGTGTGTGCAGATGCAGGAAATGGATCTGTCCCTTCAGCCTGCTCCTGTAAATGTACCTCCAGCAGTGACCCCGCGCTAAGACAGGTTTGAATCAAGGGGTGTCGCATCGCCTTAATTCAACCTGTGCAAGTCCCTGTGTGGACCAGAGCTTACTGGGTGCAGTGCTAGCACCAAGGGGGGAAGGGGCCTGCTTGCCAGATGGGAGGGAGGGGTCTCTGAGATCAGGGCCCCCCCTCACTGCAAAGGTATCCGGGGCTCTCTGTGGTGCCCAGAACAGCGATTGGAGGGAGCCCCCTCAATGGGGGAGGATTCTCTATGTGATGGGGGGCCCTGATTTCGCCCAGGTAGTGGGGTCTATTCAGTGCCCAGCAGGTCGGGAGGAGGGAGTCTGGGGCAGAGCTGGGGGGTCTGTGCAGTGCCCCGTGCAATGGAGGAGGCCTAGTCATAGTTGGGGGTGTGCAATGCCCAGCTCCTTGCAGAGTCGCTGCTGTGTTTGGCATCTCTGACTAACCCTGTTCATGCTTCTGCCACAGCAGGGATGGGGGAGCCTGGGGACTAAGGAACCGCTGCCCCCAGTTAAGCTGGACCGGAGCAAGTCTGAGGACCTGCTAGGCACCCCTGAGAAGCCGTGTGTCTCCTACTGCTCCTCTGAGAGCATTGACGTGGGACGCCAGGCCGGGAACAGGGACGACAGAACGCCGGCCACAAGCCTGGCATTGAGAACCGCCGGCTCCAGCGAGCAGCTGCTGCTCCCCAAGAGGCCCAGGGCACAAGCAGAGCCTAGCTTCACTGCACCAGAGACCTCGGAGGCCGACTCCAGGCCCAGCTCAGGTATGTCCGGCCAGAATTTGGGCCCTGGCAACGAGCAGCAATAAGGCACCAGGGCCTGCTTGTCCTGGGTGGAGTGTGATGTGTGAGCAGAGGCTCTGAGCTGGGCCATGTATCCTGTCGGTGTCATCCTCCACAACCCACAGCTCTGGGACTTGTTAGTGGGGGACTCGGGTTGAGGGGCTGGGGGATATGGGGGGAGAGAAAAGGACGACCGGTTCCCATGCCATGAACCTCTCCTCTTGCCCCAGGGTTCTACGAGACCAGCGAGATGGGCTCCCTGTCCGACTCCTCCACGTCCATGCACAGCGAGTGCCCGGGGGGCTCACACTGCAGCGTCGGCTCCCTCTCCCACCTCCCAGGCCTGCGGGACAGTGGCTGTTCACGGCCACGCTCCACTGACGAGGCCACCGTCCGGCTTCTCGACCTCCGGCTGCAGCGGGTAATGGCACCCAATGCTCCCAGCAGCCCCCATGCCGCTGCCAGGAGACCAGTCTCAACAGGTAAGCAGGACATGGCCCGCTCAGGGTGCGGAGCCCTGCTGCCAGCCAGTAGAATCCGGGGAGCAACCAGGGGGGAGCTGACTCATTCCAACTTCCCATTTCCACAGGGGCTCTGGACACCCTACTGGGTGCCACTGATGCCCTGAGATCCATAGCAGGGTCAGTGCAGGACTGTCCCATACCACCTGTTCTCTGATTTCTGCATCTCAGGCAGGGGTGGGGCCAGCATGCTCCCCACTGCCTCACAGGTCCTCCAGGAGCATTGCTCTGAGTTGTCACCGATCTCAAGACCAGGAAAGTCCATGCAGATGGACCAGGCTGGACTACCTGGCCCAGGGACTCCTGTATGTAGGTTGCCACTCATGGCTGAGCTAGAGCACACCTTCAAGGCCTGGTCTGCACTAGAAGGCCTTAGCGGTGTAAAACCCCACCCCCTAGCCGGTGTGGTTCGCCCCAGTGCAGCTGCAGTTATACCAGCAGAAAGGTGCCGTACCCCAGGAGAGTTTATTCCACTTCCTATGCAGGAACAGCTAGCCCAGGTCAGTGTAACCACATCCCCACTGGGGAAGGGAGGCTCTGCTTTCACTACACCAGTGTGGCTACAGTGACCATGGCCTTAGAATGCTGGGCTTGATTTACAGCCCCCACCCCATGCCCCACTCTCCCCTATGATGGGGAATCAACCATCTCCCGTGGTCTGTTAAACGGCTAATCACTCTCCCTTTTAACAATGTCCTTTCCATCTGGTCCGAAGCCAGGTCTGTGCTGGGAGCACGTTGCCGGTGTAGCTGTCCCCATAGGCTGTCCCTGTGACCTACACTGGCTGGAGCTTAGACTGGGAAAACAGGTCTTGTGCCAGCATAGTTTGTTCCAGCCCCACCGAGCACGCGCAGCTCTACTGGCAAAAGGCCTTTTTGGGTGGCAAAATTGCAGCTATCCTTGGGCTTTTGCTGGCACAGCTACATGGAGTGGAGGATCATTTTTTTTCACTCTTCTCCCTGATAGAGCTGTGCTGGCAAAAGCCCTAATGTAGACACAGTTATACCAGCTAAAAAGCTGGGGGAGCTGCTTTTACTGGGGAAACTGGTCTAAGCTGCACCTCCACTAAGAGGGATTGCTGGAGTAGCGCTACCTGTATATCTGTACCAGCTGACTCCTCCTCGTAGGGACAAGGCGCTGGCCTCCGAGTCAGGTTTTCCACCCTCTATTTGTTCTCCTAGCTCTCCTCTGAACCCGCATTGCTGCCCCGGGATCCCTGCCAGTGCCTGTGGACACCCAACCCCTAGGTCACCACTTAACCAAGTTGTCCAGCTCAGATACTGGGTCCAGTTTGGTACAGCCAAGCCCCATGTCATGTAGGGAATACTGGCCTCGGCACCTGGTGTCCCCTGCCACGCCAGAGCCTGTCTTTGATCCAGGATGCCTGCTCTCTCCACAGGGGACCTGGAGTTCTTGCTGAGCCTGGGTGAGCTCTCTCCAGCCTTCCCTCCGAGCTTGCAGCTCCTGCGGTACAAGTGTGACCTGGTGTCCCGCAGCACCAGCGAGATCTACCCCTACCCCAGCCCTCTGCATGCCGTGGCCTTGCAGAGTCCACTCTTTACCAGCGGCCTGTCCCGGGGCCCGTCTCAGGAGGACCTCAGCGAGTGGGCGCCCATCCCCACTGTGCAGGGGGCCTCTCCCCAGAGTGGGCCAGCCCCCTCAGAGGAGCAGCGCCGGGCCCAGCTGGACCGTTACATCGCCAAGCTGGTGCTGAGGTACAGGTGTCGGTCGGCAGCTAGCCGCACGGAGCCTGGCTACCTGGCAGGGCACCAGAAGAGCCAGTCCATGTCGTCAGTCTGCGGCTCCCCGCTGGCAGCTGGGCCGCTCCCCGGCTGGAAAATCCGCAGGCGCATTTCTACCTGCTCCCACCTCCGCTCTCCAGAGGGGCCCGACAGCCCCCAGGCGCTGGATGGCCCAGGGGGTCGGGGCTCCACCGCCTCCTCTGTGGGGTCCAGCGAGCGCTCAATGGGGTCACTCCTGGAGCAGCTCTCGCTGTGCCGGGAGCAGCCAGAGGGAGCCAGTTGGGCTGAGGCCTCGTCCTGTCATCCCCATGTGGTCAGGGTCAAGGCCTCCTCCAGGAAGGCCCTCGGCACTGAGCGGGAGTGGCTGTACAAGGGCAAGCATGCCTCGCGGGAGCTGGTGAAGGCAGGCCAGGGTGCAGAGCGCAGCTGGCTCAGCCCACGGGAGCTGCTTCGCAGGATCAGCCTCCGGCGCAGGCCAGCTCTCCAGGCAGAGAGGGGGAGCCGCTGCAGCTCCGAGGTGAACGTCCGCACGCCAAGGCTTGTGTATCACTGCAGCTCCCAGCGCTGTCTGGAGCCCCCGGGCAGACACAAGTGGGCATCCGTCCTGGAGATCTCCAGCCAGGCCCTGGGGAGACCAAAAGCCGAGCCCTTCCCCCCACCAAGCCGCCAGCTGGCCTTCTCCACAGACTCCTGCTTCCCTGATGGCAGCCAGCTGGAGCTGCAGCCGCAGCGGGCTGAGGGCAGCAGTGCCTCCAGTCTCAGTGAGGTGGATGCTCTCAGCCTGAATGGGGATTGGCGACTGCGGCAGCTGGGGACACCCAGGTCTCACCCGCTTCATGCCTCTGCCACACTGGATTCCAGCAACCTGGCCATGGCCAGCTACAAATTACACAGGACCCGCTCCTTCAAGGAGCTGAAGAGGATGGTGAGCCGTTCCCTCAGGCCTCTGGCTCCCAAGACCAGCGGAGCCTCCAAGTGACGACCTCTAGCTGCAGGCTGCTCCCAAAAGCCATGTGGCAAAACCACCAGCTAACCCCATCCTTTTTTTGGGGGGACCCCGTTTACTGGGACTGCAAGCTCTGCCTGCCTCCGCCCCACAGAGCCTTCACCGCCCCTATTAGTGTCTCTTCTCTGTGGTAGACAACCATCCGAAATGGTCAGGGTCTGGTGCTTCACCCACCCCGATCGCTGACAAGTTGGGGACATGATTTAAAATCAGCCCCCTGCCCCAACGCTGGCAGAACTGCAGTGACAAGACTGGCACAGGGGCAGCCTCTCCCTGCCGTATGGACAGGCCAGAGCAGCCTTCTCCCTGAGAAGTTGTGGGGGGAGGGGTGGGATGGGACATTTCAAGCTCCCTGCCTCTAAGGGTGGGAGGGGGCAGGAGCCACACTGAGTTCTAGGTAATGTGGGCTTGAACATTTGATTTCAACAGGTACCATGGGCCCCCTGCGTCTCCCATAACTTAGGTGCTGCTGTCTGCCCAATTCTGGGGGGCAGGCGCTGTGTGTGAGCCGAGCTGCCTGGGTCTGGCTGCTCCAAAGAGCCTCATTGCTGGTGTCAATTCTAAGTGGGAAAAAAAAAATAAAAAATGGCTGTGAAGGACTTGGAGGATGTTTTAGACGTGGGGGCTCCGCTGGCTTGGGGAGGGCAGGGCCCCCTTCAGCGCCCCACTCCAGTGTTAAATGCTGGCCAGGAAGGCAGCAGGCACACACTCTCCATGCACAGCTATTCTGTGAGCATGGGTGCTCACATGCAACCCTTCCCGGGCTGTTAGAGCCAAGCCCTGCATTTCATGCTGGCGGTGCCACCCAGTTGGCTGTTGGCAAAATCCCCGGGCACTGCCTACCTTAATGCCCCCCCCACTTACCAGCGGGAGAGGGGATAGGATCCTTGCTGTTGTTGGGAGGACTTATTCTAAATGCTGCCCTTAGGATAAGTCCAGGCAGCACCTGTGGAATTGCAGCTGGGGGCTCTGAACTAGACTCCCTGCTTGGTTTCAGGCTGCTGCTTGTTAGATGCTGCTTCTATTAACTCCATGCCAGCTGCCTCCATGCTAATAACTTCCCCCTCAGAGCCCAGCACTCATCCCTCCAGCTGGAAGGTGCTTCTCTAGGAGAAATTCAGTAGCCTCACCCTGTGCATCACATGGGGCTTACCAGGTGCATGGGGCTTAGCAGGTGCATGGGCCCAGGGGCTGGCCTGCACAGGGGAGACCTTCCACTGCCTTCTCACAGGCTCCTTGCACCCCATGACTTGGCCTTCCTGCCCCTTGATTCCATTGCTCCTACCTTAATTCTCTGGGCCCTTGGGGTCCTCAAGTGTGGCCTACAAGCCCAGATCAATGGGCCCATTTGGCTTAGGACTCCATGCCCCGGTGCATAGTTTATAATGACCCCCCCCCCCAACCAGAGGGCCTTGAGCTGGGTGGTGCCTTAGTCCCTCCACTCTGCCCTCCCCTATATCCCAGACTGTCATCCCCGTTCTGGTCCTCAGAGTGCCACAGGTCCTAGACATCTGCCCAGCCGTGGATGGCACCCCAATCTTAGCCGCCAAGCCTTTGGGGCAACGGCTGATGCCATGAGGCTGGGCCCTGAGCCTGTGGGCACACCCTCCACCTCCCAGGGAGAGCAGTTGCCCTCCCCTGCGGAGGGGCCCCCCCCTGAAGATTCCACCATGATTGACCCACTTGCTGCGACGCCTGTGCCCGGCAGGGGTGAGGACAGTCCCTCGGCCCTGACCCCTGGCTGAGATGTGCTGCACCCTGGTAGCTTGGACCCATTGCCCATTCCCACCCCAGATCATAACCCCACTCCTGTCTCCTCTCCTGCCCCAGCCCTAATCCTGATCCCGGCCCCGTTTAAAACAAAAATCTCCCCCTAGTCCCTAGTGATTTTTGTCAGGCAATCCCACAGCCTTATCTAGCCCCTGGGAGCCCAGGGCCCTGGCATCACATGTTACTTGGCCATGACCCCAGTCACAGACTCCCACCCCTGTGCTCTTATCTCCCTAGGGCGGATGCCAAGGCGAGGGATAGGGGGGCAGGTCCTTGCTCCTGGCTGGGTTGGATCCACTTGTCACGTGAGAAACCTGTACTTCCTACCTGCAGTGGATCCCTGGCTCTTCCCTCCTGCCCCTACACCTACTGGGGCTGACTCCAGCAGGCCAGGCAGAGGGGCTTTGTCCATGCTATTGCACCAGGCACAGCACTGCAATGCAGGAGGCTGAGCCCACCTCTCCAGACAGAAGTGGTAGGAGCAGCCAAACGCACTGACCTCACATTCACCTTAGTACTCTCTAGCCTAGGACTGAGAGGCTGGGGCAGCACCAGCAGGTTGTTGGTGACTTGGTGTTTGCACATTGCAGGGGGAGGAGGGACAAGAGCAAGTGGGGAGTTGAGAAGAATCAACAGCCCCATTTCCCAGCTGTCAGCAGCCTGGGGGGAGCTGTTTGCTTAAGCAGCAGGGAGGAGCCAGGGCATGTGGATGACAGGAATGAAGGATGTTTGCTAGGATGGGAGGGCTGGGGGAGGGGGAAGAGTCAGGCTTGCTGCAGGAACTGATCAAAGGAAGCCCTTGGGAAAGGAGACATGAGCCCCCCAGAGCAGATCTCTCACCTGGCTGCTTGGAATGAGCCAGACAGTAGACTCCAGGCCCAGCTCTAAAATGTCAGAACCTGAAATGCAGCTGTCCCCACTCCTCAATTGAGCAGCTGTTGTTGGAGCCTGAGGGGTGCACAGCGTGGGGAGAGGGATGATGCGTCTGCACACACAGTGCAGTGTGTACCCTGTCCATGGGATAAGCCACCTCCCTGCACAGTCCCAGTCTAATCCAGGCCCCTCAGCATTGTGCAAGTGGGGCCCAGCGTAAAGCGGCCAGTCACTGCACTAGCTGCAGAAAGGGTGAGGAGAGTGGAAATTACTTGTTTGTAAAGGGGGGGGGGGGGAGGTCACATGGCTCAGAATGTCAGGCTCAGCTCAGACGCCTTAGGATGGAAATGACCCAGCTCCGATCACTATGGAAATAAGGAGACCAATAGCAGCAGAGCAGGGGGTTAACTTCCCTGAAACAGCCTCCCCCGGCCCCCCAATGCTCCCTCTGAGGAAGAGCCCAGGCAAGGAAGGGACAGACAGACACAAACTTTGCAGGCAGACAGGTCACTTTATGAAGAGGGACGGCAAGGTGACAAAGGTAATGATCCAGCCCCCGCCCCGTCTCTGGCACCACAGCCATGGGGTGGTTAAACCTCTGCAGTTGTGACTGGGACTGCCCAGGCCCTTGGGGAAAAGAGAGAGGACACTGCTCCACAGACAAGAGGAAAGGGAGCAGTCCAAGCAGGTCCCAGCCATCAGCCTGGGGTTTTCTCTCTAGCAACCCAAGTCCCAAGTGAGCTCATGGGTCCTAAGACAACAATGGAAAGCCAGACACGTCCCCGTTACCCTTATGTTATGTCAGTGGGAATGTCCCTGTGGCCTGGCCGTCTGTCCAGGAAGGTGGGGTGTATCCATGTGGCCCTGGTGGTATCTGGTTGGGGGAGCCATGATTTCGCTAGCTGAACATCCCCATGTACAGCTGCTTCTCCTTCTGGTGGTAGGTGTTGAGCTGGGACTCTGTCAGCTGCAGGTACCGCTTGACGTTGGCGTCTCCATGGAGCAGGGGAGAGAGACAGGACAGGCCAAGGTGTGAGCTGAATGGCCAAACTCATCCCCTCCCCTTACACCCTGTTCCCACAGGTTGAAGTGTTAACCCAGCCTCCTCCTGTGCCCCGATCTAGCTCACAGCGCTCCCTACCCCAGCATCCTCCGCCAGCACAAAGCCAGGCTCCTGCTAAGGCCCCTGCAGCTGAAGAGCTGTTCCCTGCCCCAAAAGGTGTCCTCCCCGCCCATCCACCCACCCACCCAGAGAGATATCACCACTACCCTCTCCTCACCCCCAGACCTTTACCTGCTGCCAACGTTACTGCAGACAGCTGTCCCCTGCCCCCAAGAACTGTCCCTGGTGCCTGCCCCTGAGAGGTGTCTGCCACCAGTGCTGTTGTAGTTGAGCAGCCGTCCTGCTGCCCCCGCCCCCACTGCCCTTTGGCTTGGGGTCACCCTCTAAGGATGGGGTGCAGCAGGACAGCTCCCCTGCTGCATGGAGACAAGGCCCTGATTCTTCCCAATCAAGGGTGACTCACCCAGGTCCCCCACGCACACTCTATGAGCAACCCTGCCCCAGTTCTCACCTCGGGGCTGGCTGCAGGAAGCCGCCATGAGATAGTGCCGGGCCTTGTCGTAGTCCCGCAGGTGGTAGGTGGCCACGCCGGCACGGTACAGGGCCTTGGGGTTCTCAGGCTGCCTCTCCAGCACCTTGAGGCTGTACTCTTTCACCCGCTCATAGTTCACTGGCTCCATACGGAGCAAGCAGGCTGGAGGGGTGGGAGGAACAGCACCAGTGAGACGGTGCAAGGGGGAAGGGAGGGTCACTGCTATAACAGCACAGTGGCATCAATACAATGAGACTGGCACACACAGATGGAAATGGGGGTGACAGGCCCAGGGCTTATGGGGTGGAGGGAGATGGCAGTGGTTGCAGAACCCAGGGGGCCAAATAGCCCACTGAGGGTGAGGTGGAGGATGGTGGCAGTGCCAACCAGAGAATAAAGGAGCTCACAAGCAGGCCATGGTGGGGAAGAGTGCACAGCTGGGAGTCACAAAGAAGCAGGATGCACTGTGATGTCACTGTGGAGCTAGGACACCCCTGGGGGGACACAGTGGTGATGTCACAAGAAGGCAGCTGTCCCCCCCCTTACCAGCCAGGTTGTTGTAGCAGTCGGTCTGGGTGCCATGCAGCGCACTCTCCTGCTCAGGCGTCACTGGTGGCTGCTCACACCCAAAGGCCTGCAGGGGAGAGGGTACACTTGGGTCCAACCCTCGCAACTGCAGCAGTGCCCGGTGGTAGCGGCTCACGGCATCCCTGAAGCACCCCTCCTTGTAGCACCGGTTCCCGTCCTCTTTGAACGTCTGGGCCTGCTGGAGCCGCTGGTCCATGGCCTCCCCTGAAGAGCCCTGCACAGAGAGGTGCAGCTGCAAACATACACTTCCCAGGAGACTTCGGGTCCTCCCAAACTGACTGGCCTGCCCACACAGCACGTCCTCTCCGTGCACCTGGCTCGGGGGGGAGGGCAGCAGCCAGCACCAAACACTGCATGGAGGAGGCGTGCTGGGCCAGGGTCCCGCGGGAATGCAGGACCAAGTGTCCAGCACCCCGGGGTGTTTAATGATCACAGGTAATAAGCGGGGCTCAGCACTGTGGGGAGGGCGCAGGGTTTGCCGCTCGATAACGGGGTGCATGGCGCAGCGCTATGGGGCTCAGAGTTGTAGGGGGGGTGCATGGCGTAGGGCTCCGCGTTATAGGAGGGGCTGTTGGAGAAGGGGCGGGGTGCACGGAGCAGCACCGTTCGGGGGGCGCAGCGCCACGGCGGGGCTCCGCGTCCTGTCTCGGGGCAGGGGCCGCGCTGCGGCGGGTACCTGCGCAGCCATCCGGGCAGCCGCTCCGGGGCCCCGCGCGCAGAGGCCGATCCGAGGCCGCCTCGCTCAGCAGCCGCGGCCGAGCTCCATGCTGCTTCCTGCCCGGCCCAGGAAGCGCGACCGGCCGCGCTGGGCAGGGAGATCAGGCACCATGTGACTGGCCGCCGCGTCGGGCCGGGGAGCCAGGCCCCTGGCAGCAGCCCCCTCTGCCCCAGGAGCCGGGCGGGGCCGGCTGCTGCCATGGCCGAAGGCTGCCTTGGGCGGGCTGGGGAGAGCCCCCCAGTCTCTCCCGCTCCTGCGCTGTGGGACTGGCCGGCCTCCGCCGCTCGGGGGCGCTCACAGCCCGCGGTGGGGAGTCCGGCAGACGGCGGCCTTTGCCTGCAGGGAGGCGCCGCCCCACAGGCCGGGAGCGACCCCATTAGTGGTAGGACTGCAGGATTCCTGCGTCACCAGCAGGTACCTGGGGGGGGGACCCTCCTCCTCCTCCCAGCGGGGAGCCTGCGGAAGGGCTGTGGCTCCGGCTGCACCCCCTACTGCACCCCCCCAAGGAGCGTGCTCTGGGATCTCGGGCCGGGTTGTAGGGGGACGGGGGAGGCGCTCGGACTGGGGCCCTTTGACTGGGAGCTGGGGAGGGGTCTGCTGGGCATTTTCCACCAGGCCGCCTCAACTTAAGAGTGTTCGTCCCTGTCCCTGGTCCCCCTCCACCGGCCCTGAGGGACCTTCTGGGGATGCAACAAAGCCCGTTTCTGCCCCAGGTGTTTGGGGAAGGCTGTGGGTTGGAGAAGTTTTGAGTCCCCATACATATGTCTTTCTCTCCAGCCATCTGTCTGTTTTATACAGCTACCCATCACCCTGGTAGCTGGGCACCTTCCAGGTAAAATCAGTAGCAGTAGCAAAGTCCCCAGTGGGCTTCATGGAATCTCTGGCATTCTCCGTTTTGGGGGCAAAACTTATGTTAGTTAATGATGCGTGGAGGCGGGAACAGCTATCTTCTCGTCTATGGGAAACTGACTCCACCTAAGAAGATTGTCCATACCGCGGTCTTTGTAAATCTAAATAAACAGAGAATAATACTGTATTGTAATGACTGGCAGGAACTGCTCTGGAATAGTGTGCTCAGTTCTGATCATCCCCATCCCTAGAGAGAACAGAAACAAAAAATGTCCAAAGAATAGAAATGAAACAGTAATTAGTAGGGATGTGGAGAAATTTCTGAAGGGACGTTTAGAGAGGAGATGAATGAGGCCATGTCTACACTACAGACTTATATCAGTATAATTATGTCGCTCAGGGGTATGTGAAAAATTATATCATCCTAACCCCTGGTGTAGACTGCTACGTGAATGGGGGAGCCTCTTGATAGATTAACTATGCCCACTTCTCCCATCAGCGTATTAGTGTCTTCATTAAAGCGCTACAGGGGCGCAGCTGCTGTAGCACTGTGGGTGAAGACAAGCCCAAAGTGAACTGCTCGAGGTATAGACAGTAATTAATGGCACAGATAAGATTCGTTTACTTTTGTGTGTGATCCAAAGATGGAGTTGCCTCATGAAATTAAAAGGCAACACATTTATAAATGATACAACGGGAGATTTTTAAAAAAATGCAACGTATAGTTAACCTAAGGAACTCCATGCTACATTATATTACTGATGTGGCCTAGTGGATAGAGCACTGGCCTGGGACTTGAGCAACCTGGGTTTTGTTCCTGGCTCTGCTACTGTCTGGTGTGAGTAACAAAGTCCTGTGGCACCTTAAAGACTAACTATAAAGTTTTGAAGCATAAGCTTTTGTGGGCTAATACCCACTTCGTCGGATGAAGTGGGTATTAGCCCACGAAAGCTTATGCTTCAAAACTTTATAGTTAGTCTTTAAGGTGCCACAGGACTTTGTTACTTCTGCTATTCCAGACTAACACGGCTACCTCTCTGATTCTTGTCTGGTGTGAGTTACCTTGGGTAAGCCAATTTCCTTTTCTGTGCCTCAGTTCCCGTAGCTGTAAAATGGGGATAGTGATACTGATCTCCTTTGACATGTGCTTTGAGGACTACTGATGAAAAGTGCTAAGTATAAAGATATACTTGTATGAATAAGAGCATAGGAGGTGTGGAAGCCCAAAGGGTGTGTTTGAGGAATTTACAAGCTTCCTGAAAAGACTAGTGCAGCAGTTCTCAAACTGTGGGTCAGTTTTAATTGGGGTCATCAGGGCCGGTGTTAGACTCGCTGGGGCCTAGGGCAGAAAGTCTGGGGCTGAAACCGGAGCAACGTAGCTTTGTGGGCCCTAGGCAATTGCCCTTCTTGCCGCCCCTTAAAGCCGCCCTGATTTTAGAGGGTCAGGCTAGGTGACCAACCTGAGCCTGAGAAGGAGCCAGAATTTACCAATGTACATTGCCAAAGAGCCACAGTAATACGTCAGCAGCCCCCCAGCATCTCCCACCCACAAGTAGCCCTGCCAATCAGCACCTTCCCCTCCCTCCTGATCAGCTGTTTCCTGGTCTGCAGGAGGCTGGGGAGGGAGAGGGATTAAGGGCATGGCAGACTCAGGGGAGTCTGTGTGAAGGGGTAGGTGGGGGCAGGGTCTGGAGCAGAGCCAGGGGTTGAGTAGTGAGAGACACACCCTGGCACATTGGAAAGTTGGTACCTGTAGCTCCAGCCCTGGAGTCTGTGTCTACTGTGCATATACAAGGAACCACATATGAATTTCTGAAGTTTCATGTGGCTCCGGAGCCGCAGGTGGGCCACCCCTGTTCTAGAGTAACACAGGGCATGGAGACACGTACGGGGGTCGTAGTGCAATGAAGTGTGAGAAACACTGGACTGATTATTAATTCAAGGTTACAGTTCAGCAGCCAAGGGTTCATTTCGATTGTAAATTCTGGGGAGCAGGGACAGTCTCTATGTTACTATATTATGTACTGGGGTCACACCATACGTAGTTGCTTAAGCCAAGCTTATTGCACACACCAGTGGCTTCTTGTACCCCTCCATTTCCCCACAAGCTCCCTTTGTGACACCTTTTTATATCCCTCAATTGCAAGAACCCTGTGCAACTCACCCAGTTTTCCCCCTGCCAAGGGTTCTGCGTGCTCCTCATTCCCCCCTCCTCCCATAGCAGGATCTCCCATTCTCCCTCTCATGTAAGGCAGGGGTCTCCAAACTTTTCAGCCCGAGGGCCGCATTAACTATCAAATAGCAGTTCGGGGGCCGACAACACACTCGAGGTCCAAATAAAAAAGAATCAAAACATGGATGTTGTTTTTAATTATTTATTTAATATTATTTTATTCAGTTATTATTTAATAACACATTGATACACTACACATGAACACCTGTTCACTACACATGAACACTACACATGAACACCTGTTCACTACACATGAACACCTGTTCACTACACATGAACACTACACATGAACACCTGTTCACTACACATGAACACCTGTTCACTACACATGAACACTACACATGAACACATGAACACTACACATGAACACCTGTTCACTACACATGAACACTACACATGAACACTACACATGAACACCTGTTCACTACACATGAACACTACACATGAACACCTGTTCACTACACATGAACACCTGTTCACTACACATGAACACTACACATGAACACCTGTTCACTACACATGAACACTACACATCAACCCCCCAACTGACCCACCCAGCCAGGTCTCTCCCCCCAAAACCTCCTTTCCTCCAACCCCCAACTGACCCACCCAGCCAGGTCTCTCCCCCCAAAACCTCCTTTCCTCCAACCCCCAACTGACCCACCCAGCCAGGTCTCTCCCCCCAAAACCTCCTTTCCTCCAACCCCCAACTGACCCACCCAGCCAGGTCTCTCCCCCCAAAACCTCCTTTCCTCCAACCCCCCCCCCCAACTGACCCGCTCAACCCGGTCTCTTCCCCCCCCCCCCCCCCCACTGACCCGCTCAACCCGGTCTCTCCCCACAGACCGTTTCGCCGCCTGGCAGTGGGTGGCTCCTTGTTTCGCCGCCTGTAACTGGGTGGCGGTGCGGCGCGTCCCGGCCCCAGCTCTGAGCCGTCCCTGGCCGGCGGCGGCAGTGGAGACCGCGGTGCGTCCCGGCCGGCGGCGGCAGCTGCGGAGCACGCGGTGCGTCCCGGCCGGCGGCGGCAGCTGCAGAGCACGCGGCGCGTCCCGGCCCCGTGGCTGGTTCCCGACCCCTGCTGAAAGATCTCCACGGGCCGGATGAGAGGGCCTCGCGGGCTGCATCTGGCCCGTGGGCCGTAGTTTGGAGACCCCTGATGTAAGGGGTTCTCCATGTGCCCCTTTTCTTCCCATTCCAACCTTTCCCCCCATGCCAGGGACTCTGTGTCCACATTCTCCCATACCAGGCTCCCCCAATCTCCCCGCCACCACGCTCCAGGCTCTGTGGACTAGGATCCCGTTGTACTAGGCACTGTGCAAACAGAACAAAGAGACAATCCCACCCAAAAGAGCTTGCAATCTAAAATATAAATTTGTACAGCAGTTAAGCCTCCAGGTGCTACCACAAGAGAAGATCATCATCAGAACTCAACATTCAGAACATTGCAACAGTGACATGAACTCACCTGTGTAGCACTAAAATAGAATTTTCTGTTACAGTTCTCCTTGTTAAAGTAAGTTATCTGTTACTACTGAATGCCATAATTCAAATGCCAAGGAGGAATGAGATGAGGGTTTCACCCAGCCACTGGACAACTTCATGTTTCAGGAAAGTATATCTCTTTTGAAATGTTCTAACTTTTGGATCCTTTGTTTGGTTTTGCCATCCTATTGCATTGGCTCTAGTGCATTGCATATTATTACTATTATGGTAGGGTCACTTAAATAATAGAAAGGAAATTAGCACATAGATTGCACTGACAGATGTCTAACACAATCCCCATTCCCAAGTTTTGTGCATAGCTGCAGGTCCCTTAGTCATTTCTAAATTCAAAGAGGGGTTAACCACCAATTCCAAGAATTATTAATGTGCAGTAGTAACAATAACAAGATACAATCTCTAAACACAGGAACTCCCAGACTGGATCAGAACGGAGGCCTATTTAGCGTAGTATCCATGACAGTGGCCTGTATCATGTGCTTTAGAGGAAGATGCAAGAATCCTGCAGAAGCAGATGTGGGATAATCCGTCCTCCAACACTAGGTCTCCTGGTCTTTAATAGTTCTAGATTGGCTCAAACCCTTAAGCAGGAAGTTTAATATCCCTGCCAAATTTTTTGTTGTTGTCTTTAATTATAATTCTTGTTATCTATACAAATGTCCAATGCTTTTTTGGATCTTGTTAAATTCAGGGCCTCAGCAATGTTCTGTGTCAGTGAACCCCATAAACTAATTAAGTGTTGTGGTGTTTTTTATCAGTTTTGACTTTGCCACCTTCAAATATAGTTTGTCTCAGAAAAATACATTCTCATCAAGGTCAGCATCTGTAGATTCACCTCGCCCTTTCTTCTCCCCGACAGAGTTATGGTTTACATCCAAGAATGTCTTTGCATTGCGGAAGGATGCTAAAAGCTTGGCAGGAGAAACTGCTGTCACTGTCTGGGAGAAGTTCTCCACTATTCATAAGACTTTTTTCTAATCTTGTGATTCATCCTCTGTAATGTGGGATCCAAACAATAGCTGTCAGTACTGCAGGAGACAGACTCTGTTCTGAGGAGAAAAAAAAACCTCCCTGGGACCAGATGCATCTCCCATTGAGTTCAGTCTGTTTTGGACGGGATTTAAGGCCTCTTCAAAATATCAGATTCACTTTCCTGAGTGTCCCCATGTAGACAAGGACTGAGCACTTACACCACTCTCGGCTCTGGAATACCTTAGCAACTAACAAAGCATTAGTGTCACAGCACAAAGATGTATTCATGCTTGGTCCAGTGTACTCCGTCCTGCCTCCCAACACAAGAGAATTTTCATCTCAAGCACTTTCTCCTTTGGAAGCTGGGTTGCCATTGAAATGCAAGTTGCTCTTTCCCTAGGCCACAAACCTGTGAAGGCACCTGTGTGGGGAACCCTTCATTGCCTCCAGGGATCCTTTGGCATGACATCCGACGAAGTGGGTATTAGCCCACGAAAGCTTATGCTTCAATACTTTTGTTAGTCTTTAAGGTGCCACAGGACTCTTTGTTGCTTTGGCATGACTAGGGTCCTAGTGGTCCTTTACTGCTTTGAATTAATGAAAGAGAAATCACACGCTTGGTCATTACATTGATTGCTTTAGGGAAAACACTGACTATGAAATCCTTAACAAACATGACATCCACTACCATCTCTCCACCACTGAGTGGACAGCTATATGGTCCCTGAAATCCAGCCACCAGACAGTGATCAAAGCAGCAGACAATGGGGGCACCACTGTGGTCCCCAACCATGATGACATGTTAGTGAGGCCAACCGACAACTCTCCAACACCACCTACTGACAACACTCCAAAACCACCTACTATAAAGAACTCAAGTCCCCACACCATTCACTCAGGAATGTAAGGATATAATCAAACCCTCCCCCAGACCAGTACCGGGTTTACAGTGGTGCTGGGCCCAGGCTCCAAAGGGGCCCCGGCCTGCCCCGCTCTGGGATCGTTGTCCAGGATGGTTGTAGATCACTGATGATGCGTTGGAGAGGTTTTAACTGAGGACTAGAATCAGAGAGGTAGCCGTGTTAGTCTGGCTCTGCAGAAGCATGACCGTCACACAGTGCAAATAAGTGACGGTCACATTAACACCACCCTATACCGAAAACCTACTGACAGCTATGCCTTCATGCCTCCAGCTTCCATCCCGGACATACCACACGATCCATCGTCTACAGCCAAGCACTGAGGTACAATTGTATTTGCTTCAACCCCTCAGAGACCAACACCTACAAGATCTTCACCAAGCATTCTCAAAACTACAATACACACACAAGGAAATAAGGAAACAAATCAATAGAGCCAGACGTGTACCCAGAAGTGTCCTGCTACAAGACAAGCCCAAGAAAGAAAACAACAGAACACCACTGGTCATCACCTACAGTCCTCAGTTAAAACCTCTCCAACGCATCATCAGTGATCTACAACCCATCCTGGACAACAATCCCTCATTTTCACAGGCCTTGGGAGGCAGGCCAGTCCTCGCCCACAGACAACCCACCAACCTCAAGCATATTCTCACCAGCAACTGCACACCACGCACAACAACTCCAACTCAGGAACCAATCCATGCAACAAACCTCAATGCCAACTCTGCCCACATATCTGCACCAGCAACACCATTACAGGATCTAACCAGATCAGCCACACCATCACCGGTTCATTCACCTCCACGTCTACCGAAGTAATATATGCCATCATGTGCCAGGAATGTCCCTCTGCTATATACATCGGCCAAACTGGACAGTCCTTACAAAAAAGGATAAATGGACACAAATCAGATATTAGGAATAGCAATATACAAAAACCTGTAGGAGAATACTTCAGTCTCCCTGAACACACAATAGCAGATTTAAAGGTTACCATTCTGCAGCAAAAAAACTTCAAGACCAGACTTCAAAGAGAAAGTGCTGAGCTACAGTTCATTTGCAAATTTGACACCATCAACTCAGATCAGCTGCTAGAAGAGGACCTCATCCTCCCTGATTAGAGATAACAAGGTGGTTCAGCCTGCTTGAACTAACCCTGTTATCTCTAACCTGGTTCTTGACTACTTATTTATACCTGCCTCTGGATACTTCCACTGCATGCTTCCGATGAAGTGGGTATTAGCCCACGAAAGCTTACGCTTCAAAACTTCTGTTAGTTTTTAAGGTGCCACAGGACTGTTGCTTCTGCAGATCCAGACTAACACGGCTACCTCTCTGATTCTTGACTTCTATCATTGCGCTAGATTAGGTCAGTATAAGTACATTGCTCAGGGGGCGGGCTGGCTGGCTGACGGCTGCCACCCGGGTCCGAGCAGCCGGGACCCGGGCGGGCTGGTTGACGGCTCCCGGCTGGCACCCGGGTCCCGGCAGCGCGCGGGCTGCGGAGCTGCCGCCCTGACCCTGTGGCGGGCGGGCTGCTGCTCCGACAGCTCGTTTTTTTTTTAATTAAATAACGGACTTTTGGATTTAACGGACACCCCCTCGCCCGAATTAGTCCGTTAAATGGAGGTTTTACTGTACTTCTGTTCCATAGATCTGGCCTGAATACCTTTCTCAAACTGAAGAAGAACTCAAAAGCTTGTCTCTTTCACCAACTGAAGTTGGTCCAGTAAAGGATTTTATCTCACCTTGTTTCTCTAATATCCTGGGACCAACACACTACAAGGACACTGCAAACAATTTATGAAAGTGTTAGTTTCAAATAATTTTTGCAACTGGATTGGGGGGTGCCATTGGAATTCCAAATACCTACTTAAGTGGTAGAGGTAAATCAAATGTGTGTGTTTCTAATGCCATAACATTAAGGCCCTGTCTTGCAAACATAGTAGCTATTCAATCAATGTTAATGGGTCTACTCCTCAGTGTAAAATTAAACACAGGCCTGAATTAGCCTGTTAATCCCATCAAAAGTCTCATGTCTCAATTTCTTCTTCATACAGTACTAAAAACATTAACATTTTTTCCGTGTAACCTTATGTCTCAATATTCCAGCATATAGGTTGGCAGCATCACCAATCTCAAGCACTCACACAAAGTGATGCAGGTCACCCAAAACGAGATTAAAAAAATAAATAATAAATGTTGGGATCTTTTTATTGGCTTTCTGCTTTTTGAGGATTTGGGGGTCATGTTTTCTAGCTTTTCTCTGCAGCCACATGGGCTAAAAACTTACTCTTGTTTTGAAAGAAAGCACAGAGTCTGACATGACTCCCGGAGCAGAGGCTTAAAGAACACTAACTATTGCATGAGTTGCAACATTGAGTTAGAAAATGTTTTTCCTTCTACAAAGTGACACTATCAATTTACATATCACATTGATGTTTTGTTGCTGTTGTTACGAGCAACACCTAAGTATGGAAGTGGAAAATTTGTCCATTGAAAATATGTTTGCTTTGTACATTTGATTATTATTTCTTTTGTATTATTGTAGCAGTTAGGAGCCACAATCATGAACCAGGATCCCATTGTGATAGGTGCTATACAAACACAGAATAGAGACAGACCCTGGCACAAAAAGCTTCCATTTTAAGTATAAAGCAAGAGATAAGAATTGGATACAGACACATGAGGAAACCATGAGACAATACTAATAGGCTGTGGCATCAGCACACTAGCTGCCTAGCATTTGTTTCATGTGGGATCTCTTTCCCTATGGTTTTAAGGTTTGTTTGTATTTCATACAACAAAGAGAGATTAAATCTTGGGAGCTGGCAAAAACGGTAAATGTGTGATGTGGTGTATTGAAATACCGTGAAATATTCATGGAGTTTTCCTGGCGCTGCAGACAGACTAGGAGGCGCTGTTAGGGAAGTGATCTGGGACTAGCAGCAGCCAGTTTGCCAACAGACAGCCTAAAGTAAGGGTGAGTTTTGCCTTTCTGTTTTAGGGAGCAGCCTGCTTTGTCTCCTGCTGTTTTGAAGTTCTTGTGTGTTATCATTCTGAATTCTAAGCACTAATGTAGAGTGATCTTGCAACCTTCCAGAATGAGTATTTATGTTTTTATCTAACTTCTCTGTATGACATAAACATAACAAAATGTGGTTGTGAAACCACACAACTTGGTGGGAGGAAACTTGGTTAGGGTAGGTAGAGCCCCTAAACCTCTTGTAATTACTTGTCTAAACTGAGTAGACTTAAAAGGACCAATATCTCTTAAAGTCTCTCTTGTCTATCCACAATAGGGACCAGTGCAAAATTATTCCCTGCACTATATTCATGAATGCTTAAAATCAGATTACAGAAATAGGGCTCCCATTTCTTGTCTTGAAAGACCAGGCCTGAGTCTTCTCACTGTCTCTAAATTTTTCCTGTTATTCAGCTTATTTTCCTTTGCTCCATCCCATCCTGTTACTTCTTGTTATGCCCCTTTTACCCAGAATAATCTCTATCCTCTGCATTTATGACCTTCAAATGCAAATGTAGGGTTTCCAGTGTGGCTAATCCCTAGGGTTTATAAATAATGATTCAGCCCTTGAAAAATCCATTAAATGGTCTTAAAATAACAAGATGAAAACTGGAAAACTGCATCCAGTATCTTGCTATTTTAAAGACAATTTAATATTTTTTGCGGGCTGAATCATTATTTTTAAACCCTGGGGTTGAAAACCCTACATTTGTATTTCAAGGTCGTAAATGCAGAGGGTAGAGATGCATTAAAGGGGCATAATGTAAAAGGGTCCATGACGTAAAAAGGGTGTTGGAAAATTGAAAGGATGAAGAAAAGAGCCACAAAAATTATTCAAGGATCACAGAATATGCCTTACAGTGCCTTACCATTTAAAGAGTTAAATTTGTTTAGCTTCTCAAAAAGAAGGTTGAGAGGTGACTTGATTACAGTGTATAAATACCTTCATGGTGAGAAAATACTATAGGGCTCTTTAACCTAATGGAGAAAGGCAGAACAAGAACCAAATGGGCTGAAGTTAAAGCCAGACAAACCCAAATTAGAAACAAAGCAACTATTTTCCCCAGGAAAGTGATTAACCACTGGAACAAACTCCCAAGGTAAGAGGTTGATTCCCCCATTTCTTGATGGCTTCCAGTCCAGGCTGTCTGCCTTTCAGGAACATGATAAGCAAACACAAATTACTGGGCTCCATACAGAGGTAAGTGTGTGAAATACTCTGGCTTGTGCTATACAGGAGGGTAGACCGGAAGATCTAATGTTCCCTTTTGGGGTTAAAAATCTATGATTATTTTAAGTTTATATTAAAGAATATTTTTTCCCTTTCACATTTTCAAGCTTTTGTCACTCATTGGTTCCTGAATTCAGCCCATTTTTTATGGTTAAGCTAAAGAGTATCTTTTAGAAAGAGACTTTAAAGGCTTCTAGTGACAGAGATTCCACTACATCCCCAGTGAACTTTAATTCCCCTCCCTATTAACACTGTGCACAGTATTTATAGTCTGAATTTCTCTCAGTTATGCAGGTCAGACTAGATGATGACCATGGTCCTGTCTGGCTATGAATCTATGTTGGTACTCACAGGCACCAGTTAAGGCACATGGCCATACCTACATGGGAAGGCTGCTCTGGGTTAAATTGTTTTTTAAACCATTTGAGTTCACTGGGTGTAAAGTCCTGTGTGAGAGCCCTTAGTTGGGATTATGGCCAGTTGATTTGGGTTTATTTGAAAGCTCTTCCCAACTATCAGAGAGGTAGCCGTGTTAGTCTGGGTGTGCAGAAGTAATGGAGTGGAAATCCATCAACCTCATGAAGAAACGTGCACAAGTACAGACAGATATAATCTTCCCAACTATTTTACTAAACCCAAAATAGGAACTCCCAAAGCCCCAGGGTTTGGATTTTTCACATGCCCCATCTCAGTTAAACCAGGGCAGCTTTGCAGAGCAGGCCATTGAGGTTCTAGTCTGCTCATGTACGGGGAGAGCAGATATGCTGGTGGGGGAAGGAAATGTCCCCCCCGCCCCATCTTTAGGAGTAATTGCTCCCGTTATTTGGGGGCAGATATCCTGGGGAGAGTAATTGCCTAGGAGACAGGAAGATTAGGGTGGGGTAACTGCCCCTTACACTTTGAGAGACAGCTGCACTGGGGTCGGGGCGGGTTGTTAGTCTAGAGGGGTCGGGGTAATTTCTCCCAGCTCTTTCCTCTCAGACTCAGGTACTAAGGCACAAAATGGCGGCTGAAGCAAGGTGTGGGGCATTTGAGAGCTCATCGGCGTCCACCCAATCAAAATCAAGCTTTGCAGTTGCTAGGCAGCTTAGAGACCTCGGCCCTTTACGATTGGAGAGAACCAGCCAAACAAAAAAATCAGCAGCCTCCCGTACGGCTGGGCCCTAGAGCCCTTAAACACCCGCCTAAACCGATCGTTATGTACGTAAACAGCGCGAAGGCGGCAGAGACTCAGGAGAAGGCTGCGCGTGCGCAACTAGATGGTCAGATCGAAGACGCTACATGCGTTTTTTACGGCGGCTGAGGGAAAACAATTGGAGTTTGCGCACATCGTCAACGAGTGGGAGGGAAGGCGCGTACGCCTTTTCGGTCCCAGGCGATGTGCGCATGTGCAGTTGCGTGGGTTGTAGGGAGAACGCGCGTGCGCCATGTCGGATTTTGGCGGCCGTTGGGGAGCCTCGCCTGCATATTGGTGAGCCGAGAGGCCCGTTGGAATCTGCGCCTGTGTGACGGCGTGGGCGGCCTTGAGCCCGCGCTTGCGCAGTGAGCAGCCGAAGCGACGCTCGGAGGCTGCGCATGCGCCTTGATGGGACTGGCCTCCCGCGCTTGCGCGGTAGTTCCTCCGTGCGGTGGGCGCGCTTGCGCTGTGGCGTTGCGAGGCGGCGGTGGGGCTCGGCGCAGGCGCAGTAACGGCGCGGGCGGCCGAAGCGCTGGGTCGGTCGGAGTCTTTCGCTCGCTGCCTTGTCCCCCCCTTGCCATGGACGTGAAGCGTCTGAAGGTGACTGAGCTGCGGGCTGAGCTGGGTCGCCGTGGTCTCGACTCCCGTGGGCTGAAGGTGGAGCTTGCCCAGCGGCTACAGGAGGCCCTGGACGCCGAGATGCTGGCGGCCGGGCCCGACGAGGGCGGCGCTGCTGGGGCCTGTTCTGGGGTGGAGCCAGGGCCTGCGGGGGGCCCGGTCGGAGCCCATCCGCGTGGGGAGGGCGACGACGAGGAGTACGAAGAAGAGGAGGAGGAGGAAGAAGAAGAGGAGGAGGACGAGGAGGCGCTGTTGGCTGATGAGGAGCCTACCCCGGCCTTGGGCGGGGAGGCCCAGCCTCAGCCCGGGCCCCAGGAAGAGGCGGCCCAGGCCCAGGCCCAGGCGCAGTCCCAGCCCGAGGAGAGCGACGGGGGCGGCATGAATGGAGCTGAGCAGCCGCAGGAGGAGGGGCCCAGCGGGGATGAGGCGGCGGCGGCCGAGACAGAGACCAAAGAGGGGGGCGAGGAGCCTGGTGAGGTCCCAGGCGGGGTGGGGGGAACATCCACCGTAGGTGACTCTCGCGGATTCCTCCTCCCTACCATGGGGACACCCTCAGGTGATGCCCCGTACATCCGGTTACTCTCCAACCCACCCGCGGGGAATCCCATAGGTTCTCGCATCCCCCCTTCCCGACACATCCGGGTCCTATCCCACATCTTCCATGAATTACTTTATCCGCGCATCCAGGCCCTTTCCTACATCTACCTTGGGATCTCTTACCCCCACCGGTTTCTCTTTATCCTGCGTATCGGGGACCGTTCCCTTACCTCGCATATCCAAACACTCCACAGGATACCTCATGTTACATCACACACCCTGGTCCACTCCTCCCATCCCCCCCCCCCTGCTATTTGCTCCTATTTCTCCAATTCTTTTCCTCCAGTATCACTGCAGCAGGTATTTGGAGGCACAGACTAGAGGATTGAGAGCTTCTAGTTTCTGACATACTAGAGAAATGGGATATTTCAGATATGCCACAGGTTTACAGACACCCAAGTTTGTTTATACAATTCCTGGTACATATGCAGAATCAGAGGAAATTCATGGAACTTTACAATTTTAAAGGCACAAACTGCCCTATGTCCTGAAAGGGGATGTCCAGGCTCAGTGATAACATTCCTGTATATAATTCACTATTGCACTTGTTCTGAACATTTTTCTGCATTGGCTTTTGGTTCAGAAATCCTATATTTTGTGCATGGGCTATAAATCTTTATAAACCGGGTATAAACCTTTATAAAAAGGTAAAGCCCTATCAGCACCAATGTAATGGCTTGACAGTTCTCGTTAGTGGTGTCCTTTTGAGATCAAATCTGTTTTAAGTTGAAAGTAGTTCCAGGTACCAGCACTTGTCACTAAGTGTTGCCAATTTTGGTGACAAGTTTGGTACCTAAACACACTACTGGTTTTTTTTTTTTTCTATCTCCCCATGAAATCTAAAGAAAAAAGTAGAGAGGGAGGGAAACAGACTATTAACAAACCATTGTCAAAGGGCCATAGCAACCAACAGTTTCCCTAAACCTTCCATTGTTGTTTGCAGGGTAATTGTAGTGGTGTTGGTCCCAGGATATTAGAGAGACAAGGTGCAAGGTAGTATCTTTTATTAGAGTCCTTCAGGTCTGTATAAGCTTGAAGGTTTGTCTCACCAACAAAAGTGGCTCTAATAAAATATGATCTTGTCTCTCGTTTCTCTAAACTTAAGTTATAGTCATCTTTATTTCCCACAGAAAAAGATATGGTGGAGGGGAGTTCAGTGCAAAGTTGTATATGTGAGAGACTTTCCAGGTTAATTACTAGCAGTTTGTCATTAATTGGTATGAACTTGTAAAATAGTAAATGCAAACAATAAGTGATAGAAAGTATTGATGAGCCTCACTTTGGCATCACACCCTCTTTTCAGTTCCCTTATTTTGGTTTCCAAGTTGTTTGGAGGAGGGGGAAGCCCACCTGACCATAACAACAACAAAATGGATTTTTTTTTGGTGTGTTCTGGTTTGCTTAGATTTATATTGCTATTAAAAGTACAGTTTCATTTTACCTATGAAATATATGCATGTAGTTACAGACACAGACCTTCATCTTTCAAACACACATTTAGCTTTACTACCAGGATCAACCTGTCCCACCCCATTTTTCCCCTCCCTCCTCTTGAATTAGGGAGACTTAAAGATAAGCACATGCATAAATATCCAAGCCGGGAAGGGGGGGGGGGGTAAAAACCTTGAAGCCTCCAAATAGGAAAAATATAAATATGGAAAATAAAAAAAAAATCAGAATACATTTAAAAACAAATCTTCTCATGGAGTCTCCTGGCAAGACCAGACTGAAGAGTGTAGTTTCTCTGGTAGGAGCTTTACCTGCACTCTTTAGGGCATATCCATGTTCTCAGCTATTTGCAGGTAAAACATAGGATGTTAATACTGATGCTTAGGGCTCTCTTCATCCTCTGACAATTACAGATGTTACTAATGAACATTGAACCCAGGTTTTGGTATGTAAATTAGGGCGAAACTGAATTCAAACTGAGTTCTTCAGTGCACATCTGTGTTATTGACCCAACTTCAAGTCTAGTCAGTTTTAAAACATTAAAAATATTTTCTGGTACTAATCACACCCCTGAGTATATCTGTACATTCTTATAAAATCCTATTTAGTTTCTGAAACATAGTCCCCGAAGGTGCTGTGTAAAAGATGCACATGAGCAAAATGGGAAATAACAAAACTGGCTCTAAACAAATTACTATAAAATGCACAAATTAAACAAACAAATGCAGAATCTTCTGATTTTAGTGATCTTGGTTGTCACTTTACAACAGGCCAAAGTCAGGCAGAAGTGTGATTGTTAAGCTGATGGTGTCTCATTAACTGTTTTTGGTTGGGTTTTTTTTTAAGTTTAGTGAATTGACCAGTTTTTTTAATAGAATGTCCATGAGATAGAAGCACTTTATATGTGTCATCTTATTGCCAGGAGGACAAGTCAGGCAGGTGGGACCCACAAGGCTTTGGTGTTACATTCTTTAGGTTTTGTGTCACTTTCAGTGAGACTTGCTGATTTTTTTTTTCTTCTGCCCCTTACAGCAGATGAAGAGGATGAAGATAAATCAAAGCCAACCGGCTCAGATGGAGAGCGGCGAGGGGTCAAGAGACAACGTGAAGAAAAAGAAGAACATGGCCGTGCTTATTATGAATTCCGAGAGGAGGCTTACAATAGCCGGTGAGGAGAAGGGACTCTGGTCCTGTTTTTACTGGCAATCCACATCACTTCCCAGGCAATGAATGAAACTAGATTTGATCAGTTAACTCTGGGGTTAGACAGACATTGCATGTGGATGCAGGGAAAAGGATAGAATTTGGTTTCGGGCTATAAAGCAGAATGTGTGTGGTGTTTTATATTCTGCTGTTTTCCCTATTCTAAGTTAATCTTACTCCTGGATGTTCTGTGATCTGATTGCTTGTTCCTTCTCTCACTCCTGCCCAGCTCTAAGTCTCCACCACCACCAGAAGAGGAACCAAGAGAGGAAGATGATGAAACTGTTGTGATCCTGGACACATGTATGTATGGGTCATGTGGCAGTTATTTGATGTATAGTAAATTAAAGGTTCAGAGATTTAATTAGTGTGGGTGTATAATTTGAGAAACCAAGCACCACAGCTAATGGAGTATGTGTCAGGATAACAAGGCCACTCTACTCCTTCAGCTGCCATAGAGTTTGCAGGTGATTGTGTAAGTGGAACTCTCTGCAGCTAGAATATTTCTAATTCATTTTGATTTTTTGGGCAATATATGGGGGTACTTGGGAAAGTGCAGCATTAATGCAGTAGCTCTAGATGGGTGGTTTTCAGTTTGTGGTCTGCAGACTTTTAGGCATCTAAAGATTATACCTAAGCTTTCCAGAGGTGTCTGCACCACCATTCAACATTTGTTAGGAGTCTGCAAATGAAAAAAGGTTGAAAACCACCACACTAGAGCAACCTTTAGGCATGCCAGTAACATTGGAATAGTGGAAAGATAGAAAACTGCCTTCTAACACGGGTGGGCAACCTTTTTGGCCTGAGGGCCACATCGGGGTTGTGAAACTGGCCTCCCCCCACTCCACAACTCCTGATTGCCCCCCTCAGAACCCTCGACCCATTCAACTCTGCCCCCCCCCCCCCCGCTCCTTGTCCCTGACTGCCCCCTCCAGGGACTGCACCCCATCCCCTGACTGCCATGACCCATATCCACACCCCCTGGCCTTAACTGCCTCCCGGGATACCCACACACACCTCCACCCTGCCCCCAATCCTCTTATTCAATACCACCACTCTCCCCTCCCTGCTCCCTTACCATGCCGCTCAGAGCGGCGGGAGCTCGTAGCCCTGCCGGAGCCAGACCCACCGTTTCAACGCTGCCCGACAGGTATGGCCAGCACGCTGAAGCTGCGGGGAGGAGGAACAGCAGGGGAGGGAATGGAGGCTAGCCTCCCTGGCTGGGAGCTCAGGGGCCAGGCAGGACAGTCACATGGACCGGATGTGGCCCGCAGGCTGTAGTTTGCCCACCTCTTTCTAACATGACAGTTTCTATTGGGATATGAGCCAGACTATTACTGGTGCTTGTGGGGTCTAATGCTTTTTGAGTAAATCTGAAAAAAGAACTTAGGTTAAACTGATGTCTTCTTTCTGATAGATACATCTGATCTCCACTTCAAAGCAAGCAAAGACCGCTATGGAGGACAACCACTCTTCTCAGAGAAGTTCCCCTCCCTTTGGTCTGGGGCAAGGAGCACCCATGGAGTGACAAAGGGGAAAGTCTGCTTTGAGGCAAAGGTGGGGCACTTGATAGATGGATGTGCTGAGTCTGTATGTTAGGAACTGACCTGTGTGTTCTGTTGGGTAACCAGTATTCTCAATGCTGAATGAGCTGTTGGGTCTGAGCTAGTCTAATTTAATCAGGAATGTAGTTGTATTTAATTTAATGGATTGAAATTTAGAATAGCTCATGAAAGACTCACTTCTGGCCTATTGTGTGTGTGAGAGAGAAACAAGATCTGGATAAGGAGCTGTGGTGATGAGAAGATCCTGCTGTGTGGCCTTGGCTGTATAAAAATGCAAATGTAGACTTACTTTTTGTGGCAGAGCCAAATTTCTGGTTCAAATTATTTAACTGTACCCTTTTGCTGCTTTGAATATAGAGAAGGCCTGCAAATTCTTAGGGGTTTTTTTCTGCTTGTGTTTTACCTTTGAAATATTAGGATTATCAAGTCTGGGCTCCCCTAATTTGCTGGAGGGCATCCAAAGGGGAGGGGGGGGGGAAGGAAAGTAGTTGCTTTTGTGAGTCTACTGTCCTTAATTGAAAGGTTATGGAGGGTTTAATCTTTAGCAAAGATTTCCTTTCTTTCAAGTGCTAATTAGGCATCCCAATCATACAGGTGTTCTTAAAGCAGAATTGTAATCAGTCTAGCTAAAAAACCCTTTACCTCTTTGTGGCTCAGCCGTCAGTCTTTTATGATAGTAACTCCACTAGCTCTTCATTCACAGCAGCCTTTGTCTAACCTAGTCATAGATATCTAATGAATAAAAGCTTTTCTGAAACACCTTTCAGGCTGCTTTCATCCTGCCTGGGGAAAATGAAAAGAGCACAACGCTGTTCTTATTTCTGTGCAATTTGTGTTTAAATGCTGAGTTTGTGTGAGTGTATGTCACAACATACCTCTTTTTGTGGTGGAATTTCCCATATAAACCAACTGTTTTATTTTGGGGGGAAAGAATTCCCCACTGTTTCACCAGTAGCCGCTCTGTCCTGGGTATTGGTGTGCCCATACACTGGCAGGAATCAGTTTTGCATAGAATCCATTCTTCCTCAGGTTTACCCTTATCACTTCAGTCTCCCATTAGAGAATTTCTACCGGTAGTTGTTGGATCTACTCTCTGATGGGAATAATCATGAGGATGCTGGTTGAGGCTCAGAATTTGGCAGTCTTGTTCAGTGGATTTCAGAACATAAATCTACCCATCCCAGTTCTGAGACAGGCTACCAAAATCTCTCACTCAAAATTGCAACACAAGTTTCTGTGTGGCGCAGGTTCCCAGTGCTGTCTTCCACTCCTGCTACTGTCTCTGATCTTGTGAGATAATGGGTGGATGGAGACTCTAGAGCCTTGTTAAAGGGAAGCAAGTGAGTATAGTCCTACAAGTGCAGTCTCTCATCCACACAATAGTCAAGGATTGGCTGGGGGAAGCATACTTTCGTCAGGTCTCCCAGTAGGCTCTGCACCAAAGGAATAGACTGTAGAAATAGTTTTGTTCTAAGCCTTGGGGAATCAACTTCTAAATGGCTGAGGTGCTTTGGTGCTGCTGCTATGTTGTGCCTATTAGGGTATCTGACAAGAATGCCTGTCCGCTGGGAAGCAGATGAGATCTATATTTGAATAGGCTACAGGGAAAGCAGGGGAAATACTCCATTAACTTGTGGCTTTGGTACAGAGACCTGTGACCGGCGTATGCCTCCAGTTTCTGTAAATCCAGGTGTGACTAGCACCTGGAGGAGGATTATAGTCTCGCAGAGGCCTGACTCTAGCTTTGCACACAACATGCTAAATGACTCCTCTTTTAATTTCTCTAGGTGACACAGAATCTCCCAGTGAAGGAAGGCAGTACGGAGGTCCCGCTTCTTCGGGTTGGGTGGTCTGTGGATTTCTCTCGTTCCCAGCTAGGTAACTGAGCTCATTTTTCTGTTCGCTATGAGCTGGGGCAGGTTACAGAGCTGTTGAACTGCTGCTGCAGCCCGGGCTGGGATTTTCTAAGAGCTGCAGTGGGCAGTTTAGCTCAGTAGTGACACAGTTTGGGAAAACAAATTTTCTAAGAGCTGATGCTCTTTTTCAGGTGAGGATGAGTTTTCTTATGGCTATGATGGACGAGGGTTGAAGGCTGAAAATGGACAGTTTGAAGAGTTTGGTCAACCCTTTGGGGAGAATGATGTGATTAGTTGCTTTGCGGTAAGTGCTGTAGATAAATGGTTCTCAACCAGGGGTCTGGGACCCCTTGGGGCTGTGATCAGGTTTCCGAGGGATAGAGGGGCGGCGTGCTAAGCAAGACCAACATTAGACTTGGGGCCCAGGGCAGAAGGCTGATGTCCAAGTACATGGGGCTGAAATCCGGGCCCTGAGCTCTGCCACTCAAGGCTGAATCCAAAGTCTAAGCCAGGAGTCGGCAACCTACAGGATGGGTGCCAAAGGTGGCACACGAGCCGATTTCTGCTCACACGCAGCGGAGGACTCAGCCCGTCACCACTTTGGGGTTCCCCCTGCTGGCCCCTTGCCAGCCGGGATCCCCCGCCTGCCCCACTCAGCTCCCACTACCTTTGGGGTAGGAAACACAGGCTGGCAGTGGGCTGAGGCCCTGGCTGGCAGGAGCCTCAGGCTGGCAGTGGGCTGAGGCCCCGGCTGGCTGGAGCCTCAGGCTGGCAGTGGGCTGAGGTCCCGGCTGGCAGGAGCCTGCAGGGGAAACTCCAAAGCAGCGGCGGGTTGACCCCCTTAGCCCTCCCCTTCCGCCCGAAGCTCCGCCCCTTCTGGACTGGCACGTGAAGCCTTAAATTTAACTGAATAAATTAAGACTCTGCAAACCACCTCTGAAAGGTTGCCGACCCCTGGTCTAAGCAATATAGCTTTGTGGAGGGCCCCTGTGGCATGGGGCCTCAGGCAGTTGCCCTGCTCGTTGCTCCCAAATGCCAGCCCTAGCTTTTATATGGAGAAAACCAGTTATCGTGGCACAGGTGGGCCGTGGAGATTTTATAGTATGTTGGGGGGGCCTCTGAAAGAAAAAGGTTGAGAACCCCATCTGTATATAAGGCTTGTAGTTGCCATCTTAGAGGAGCAGGACAGGGGGGGACTTCTGTCCTTGCATCCAAAATATATGTGGAGCCTCTTTCCTCCTGTTCATGCAGGAGCCTGCTGCGAGATGGATTTGGAGGAAAGACAATGGAGGGAGAAATAGTGGCCACCCCTTAAAACTTGCTGGTCACAGGATTCTTGTGTTTTGTTGTCACAGAACTTTGAGAGTGAAGAGGTGGAGCTGTCCTTCTCCAAGAATGGGGAGGATCTGGGAGTGGCCTTCCGGATCAGTAAAGAATCTCTTGCTGACAGAGCCCTCCTGCCACATGTGCTGTGCAAAAACTGTGTGGTTGAACTGAACTTCGGTCAGAAGGAGGAGCCCTTCTTCCCAATTCCTGAGGAATACGTGTTCATCCACGCCATCCCGGTTGAGGACCGAGTTCGCACACCTCTTCCACCCAAAACCACAGAGGAGTGTGAGGTAATGGGGTTTGTTCCAGACAGGCCTAGTTATTGCTTGTAAGGAGTCAGCATGGCTGAGAGTTAGTAGCTGTGTTGCATGGCATGTTGACCTCATTATATAAAGAAAAACTTGATGTACGTATGGCAAGAGCCGTTCCCTGCAAGACATGGGGTTGTCTGTTTCTCTTCAGCTATTTAATCATTTCAGCTCTTCCTCATCTAACCTCTTTGTGGTGCTTTCTGCAGGTACTGTTGATGGTTGGACTGCCAGGATCTGGAAAGACCCAGTGGGCACAGAAGTACACCCAGGAAAATCAAGAGAAACGATACAACATCTTGGGAACAGAGACTGTTCTCTACCAAATGAAGGTAAGACCTTCCCTTGGGTAGAAGGGTGTCACTTAGCACCTTTGCTGGGCTGAGCTGGCTGGACAATCCTAGAAAGTATAGTGGTTTTATATCCCCTTGCCAGTGTTCTGCTATAACTCTGGCATTGCAGAAAATTGCTTAGTGGAGTAGTAAGGAGAGGGGACTCCTTTTTGCTGTTATCAGCGGGCTGGATTTTCCCCTTTTAAGGTCAGTCTGTACACAACTCCAGGCTGAAGAAGGCTATAGCTCCAGAGGGCAGAACTAGTGATGGAACTGTGGGATTTCATTCTGAGTTATCTCTGCACCAGTAGTTTGTGTCTAACACCGTTATACTAGCACCTCTGCTAGAGATGGGTGACCACAGGGCTGGTAGAGCACTCTGTATCTGAAGAATCTCTTATTGATGTCCCTTTTCCTCTTGGCAGACGAAGGGCCTTGAGGATGAAGAGGTGGATCCCAAGAGCCGAGACCTCTTAATCCAGCAAGCTGCCCAGTGCCTTAGCAAGCTGGTCCAGATTGCTCCCAGGGCAAAGAGAAACTACATTCTTGATCAGGTATTGTTACTAAACCCCAGTGACAGCCTGACCTGAGCAACTTGACTTCGGGGCACGCTGAGCATACTCCTCAGCTCATGTCCCATTCTGATTGGAGGGGATCCAGAGTTAGGCTGAGTTAATGGCAGATGAATTTCTGAAACCCATTTCTTTTCCCCCCCTCAGTGTAATGTGTATAACTCCGGTCAGCGACGGAAGCTGCTTGCCTTCAAGGGTTTCTCTCGCAAGGTGGTTGTGATTGTCCCCAATGAAGAAGACTGGAAGAAGAGGCTGGAGCTGAGGAAGGAGGTTGAGGGGGAGGATGTGCCTGAATCGGTGATGCTGGAAATGAAAGGTAGACAGGCTCAACCAAGCCTGTTGCATTGTGCTGCAGCATCTCTAACAATCTTTAAATAATTCAGAGAAACTACCTAGTTCCCGACAGTCTTGGGCCGTGGTAGGAGCACAGGTGCCCCTTTGGGGTGATGGGGTAGGAAGTCTATTAACCTTCTGAATCTCTTCTCTGCTGGGAAGTAGGGTCTTGAGCCACTGAAAGCTGCCTTGATCTTGTGAACTCTCTTGCTGTTTCCATTTTAACGCAGCTAACTTCTCACTTCCGGAGAAGAGTGATTACTTAGATGAGGTGATGTATGAAGAGCTGGTGAAGGAGGAGGCCCAGCCACTGGTCACCAAATACAAGGAGGAGGCCAGAAAACTGCTCCCTCCATCTGAGAAACGGGCAAACCGTCGCAATAATCGCAACAAGCGCAACCGTCAGAACCGCAACCGTGGCCAGGGATATGGTGAGGCTCTGTAGGGGCTGGGCAGCACTGCCTCTCTGGTCTCTTTTGTGTCTAAAGGCTCCTTTTGCCATATTCTCTTGATGTCAAGGCAAACTGTAAGGATTCTACTCCTTAGGTTTTGAAGAAGGGACTTGGGTCACTCAGTGTGGGCCTCAGCCAGAGAACAGAACTTTCTCTCCGCTCCAGCTTCTAGTTCTTTTCTCAAGCACCTCCCTTGCCCAGTTGCCCTCATGGTTTAACTTCACTTCCTTATTCAGAGCCTAAATTGTTCTTGTGTTTGTGCTAACTGATGACTGTGAGGCTGAGATTTTCAAAAGTATTTGCCTTTCAGTGGAACTCGGGCTCCCTCCAGGTCCTTAATTCTTACCATCATGGCAGAAGTAACCATCTTAAATCTGTAGTATAGAGTGCTCTGTTCCCATAAGCTTTTTGTTCCCTTCACTGGTGACAAAAAAAATTCCTTAATTTGCATGTGTACTTTCTACCCCAAGACTTTGTTGCTAGTCTTAAATGTGCATTATTCTGCCGCAGCATCACAATGATGTAAGCCCTTGCTTGTCTCAACTCCTCAGTCTCCTGCTTGGTGGCAGCTTCCCCCTGCTGCCTTATTTATCTGAACTGAATTTCTTCCCATTGCCCCATCTCTCTCACCTTTCCAGAACATCCTGCAGTTTTTCGCTCCCTCGGCTTTCCACTGCTGACAATTCTAACTTGTTCAGTATCCCTAACAAACAACACCCAGCGTATGTTTTACTTCCTGTATGTTGTCAATATCTGTATGAATTAGTCCTAGTCATACTACAGACTGCAGCAGAGCATTACTGGACATCTTTCACTAGTGGGATGTTCCATTAATGTTTATCCTCTGTTTATGGTGTGTTGCCTGTTTCATGCTATGCTCTTCCTATCCAAATACCATTCTTTCACTTTGCATGGGAGCTACTGAGATTGGGATAAGTGGGGCTGCTGCTGCTGGATTTTTTTCTGTCCTGTAACTTTATTGGAAGGTGTAAAATCTGGTATGATCGATTTATATTGGAATCTCCGTTAGTTTCTCCTGACAGAATTTTCATTTCTTCTTAATCTGTGATTTCATTTCTCTCCTGGTTCGAGCTGTTTTAACAGAAAAGTTAAACCTAGTCTAGCCTTCTCTCTATAGAGTCCTGGTTTCTTCTGTACTGAATGTTTGCTGCTCTCACTCCCCAAATGGGAAACATGCAACTTGTAGGAAGTTATTGTGCTGACCTGTGATTAGACAGTCTGACACCCTGTTCGTTGGCTTCTGCCATCAAAGGATTGCAAGTCATGGAGCAACTCAGGAATAGCTTGACTCTTGCTGATGTTTACAAAATAGCGCATCTGTAGCTTTGTCTGAGACCTTGCTTGTTTCCTTTCTAGTTGGTGGACAGCGCCGAGGTTATGACAATCGATCTTATGGACAACAGCAGTACTGGGGGCAGCCTGGAAACAGAGGAGTGAGTGCAATGGTTCTGACTACTTCATACCAAATACAGGCAGGGAGTATGGTGGTGGTGGTTGATTTTTCTCTACAGGGAAAAGGGAGTTTTGGGGGCGATTCTTGCTCCATTTTCTTTCTGAGAGGAGGAGGAGCATGATAATATCTAGCTCTTGTGTGGTGATTCTTACCCATAGACCTCCGAGTACTTTACAGGGGAGGCCAGAAGCACAAAGGGGAAAGTGATGTGCCCAAGGACTCCCAGCAGGCCAGTTGTAGAGCCAGGAATGGAACCAAAATGTCTCAGTCCAGTGTTTTAGCCTCTAGGTCTCCCATGAGAAGGAGACTTCAAAAAATGTAACTTCTGTAATGATAAAAAGCCCTTCCTGGTAGCCTTTGGGATCCTTTGCACCATGCCTTACCTTTTAAGCCATATCTTATACTCTGGGTATTGGCAGCTGTCATATGCCGCATCTCAGTGGCTGCCTGAACCTAGGTGTTCTAGTCCTGGCTGCTGCTGCTGATTTGCTGTTTTTCCCCATCTCTATAATGGGGATATGCACCTACCTCTGTATAAAATGCTTTGAGTGGTTTGGATAGAAGAGACAATAGAATTCAAAGAATTACTGGAGGCTATGGGGTGCTGCCATGAGATAGGGGTTAAGCTTCCCACACTGCCATGTCTTTCTACAGGGCACATTGTTTGGGGTGCTTAGATAACCACCTCTGTTTTCACAGGGTTACCGTAACTTCTATGACCGGTACAGAGGGGACTATGATCGATTCTACGGACGCGAGTATGACTACAACAGATACCGAGATTACTACAGGCAGTACAACCGGGAGGTGAGTAACTATACACCACAGGGCAGTAATAATTATAGGAGGGGCTTCTCAGTCTTGTGGACACCTCACTGCCATTTGCTGTTGCTATGGTCCACCTGTAGAAGTATCATCCCAGCATCCCTGTAGCAACTATAGCAACTCTCCATGTGGAAGAGTGGTATTAAGAAAGTGTTTGGTTGCTTTTACCTGTCCTATTGAACACAATTCCCGTTACTGCTTCTCTTATGTATTGGTAACAAGGCTAGACAGCTCCTTCTTATTCCAGTTGCTTTTAGAGGTCTCTTGAATTCTCATTGCAATGAAGAGCCTGGTCACCTGTACGAGCAGTGTGGAAGCAAGCATGTTAAACTGCAGTAGCATGCTCAGAGTTGAGAGCTGCTGTCTTAGGACATTTATGGAGGAGATCAGGGGGCTGAGTAGAAGCTATCGATCAGGGTTTCTCAAACCAGGGCGTCGTGACCCCCCCCAAGGGCTCGCAAGCTCCTGCCGCCGCTGAAAAGCCGACAAATTGATTTAGTTCCTCATTCAGCTGCTTTTCGGTGGACATACCGAGCGCTCTCGGAAGCACTCAGCATGTCCGCCGAAAATAGCCGCCGAATGCAAGTATTCAATTCAGCAGCTTTTGACGGACATACAAGGGTCCGCTGAGGAAGAGGAAAAAGGGTCACAGTTCTCAAAAGTTTGAGAACTGGTGCTATAGATGCATGGTTATAGGGGGAACATGGCCTTTCCAGCTCAGTGACACTGGATACAAATTGCTTCTGTTTTCCTTCCAGTGGCAGAACTACTACCAAGACCGAGACCGATACTACAGGAACTACTACGGATACCAAGGATATCGGTGAAATCCCAGCCGTCTTCACCCTTCAGCCAAGAAGCTGAATCTGCGGAGGTGTCTGTCACTTCCCAAAACACAACCAATGGAAACAGGGCTGTTGGGGGGAGAGCGGCGGCGGGGGGAGGGGTGGGAAGAGGAAAAAAAACTGTAAATTTTTTTTTAAAAAAGTTTGTTGAAAAGAATATTGTCTTATTCTATAAAACATTTCAAACCTAGTTAGATATTTGTAATCAAAATGTTTGCGCAGAGAGTGCAGCACTTAGCGCTGCCTGGCCTGTACCCTGTGATTGGTCAGGAAAACCACGTACCCTGTAACAACTTTCTAGAGCAGCTGGACTGGCAGCCGGGCAGGGAGGTGCAGGGGTTTGCAAGACGCACTCAGTGATGGGAACTGAACTTGTAAGAAACTGGAGGTACAGATGAGTGAGAATAGAGAGACCAGCATCCCCTGGAGGGAGAGGGAGGGCTGGGAGGGCAGGCAATATTAATTATTGACTGATCATTCACTTGCAAAACTATTTCCTTCCAGATTATCATTTGCTGATCTAGCTTTGGGGTGATGTGTGGGGCTCTGCCCGCAGTGATTCTGGAGTCTATTGCTCTTCAATGTCTGGTGGAGAAGGGATCGTTTCCACCTTGGAAAATCTGGCAGAGTTCCATGTTCCTGCTGTTGTCTCGTCTGGCAGTGCTGTGCTGTGCTGGCTGGATGTAACGTATCCCTGGCCAAAGGCTGTGCTTTTTAGCCGAGCAGTTTGCTTCACCTCCCTGGCTATTAAATTTCCCTGAAAGCTTGTAAGTGGAATCATGAGCTGTTTTTTGGCAGACGGAAGCACAGGAATTTGGTATGCCAGTCCCTAAATTCTCGTTCTTCCCTGGCCAAAGCAGACTGTCTGTGGGACTCTGTTCTCTTCCCTCTTCCCCCCGCCCCTTCCCGAAGCTAGCAGGCTTGGCCAGGTGCTGAATCATCTCTGTATAGTGTCTGTCCTCTTTAGTGGAAGAGAAGGAACATTTCTCAGGGTTTCTGCTGGATCTTTTCTTCATTAGAGCGTAATGCGTGTGTATATAGGCAACCCATGCAGTGTGTAACCTTCACCTGTGAGGAGATAGTGCTGAGAATAGCAACAATTTTATACCGTAAGAAGAGGGCACAGTTGGTAAAGTGCCCCTGTGGTTTTGATAAACTGGTAGAGCGTGTATATAGGAAACTAGGGAAGGCGATTGAATGCAGTAGTGAACCAGCCTGAAGTGGGTGAGTGTGTGTGTGTGTCCTGCCCTCCCCATCGCTTGAAAACAAAAGGGTTTTGACTTTGACACACTCTTTAGCTGTGAAATCTAGTCCCACGAAAGGGGGGGGAGGGAGGGTTCCTGAGGACACTGTGAAGGAGGATCCCTTCAGTGCTTAGGGTGTGCTCCAGTATAAAATGTGGGTTGTCCTTGGTCTTCAGAAGTTCTTTAAGATTGGGTGAGAGGAGGGGGCATGATTTCAGAAATTACTCCTTTCCCAGGCAAATAGTTGGGGGGGGGGGAAGGGGGCAGCTACTTCTGTGGGGTGTAGGGAGTGCATTCGTGGCAGAAGGGGATGTGGCTGGCTTGTATCTTTTGTAAGGGGCGGGGGCTGATTTATTTTCCCATTATGAAATTTAGCATTGATCTTCTTCAATTTTGTTTCATTCTCATCAGTTTGCCTCCTGCCCTGCAATTCTTCCCCCATCCTCCTTTCCCAGTGAGGACGAGATCCCCTCTTAGGAAGTTAATTGTAAATACTCTTCGTTCTGGTCCTATAGCCTTGGATTTGGCTAGGGAGCTAATTATGTCCAGTCCCCCTGTTCCTTTCCCTTCCCCAGCTTGAAGATTACCTTCTCCATGTTATTTGCTGTTTGAAATACAAACATTTTAATTTGTTTTAAAAAATTGCATTTTTTTATTCTCTGCCTACCATTGCAAGCTACCCTGTCTCCAATGCCCATCGTCACATCCCAGACTAACCCCTCCATCCAGACCATGACATGGTGAGACATGGCTCTGCCAGCACCAGAGAGCACAGGTAACAGGTCGCTGGGATCTCCCAGTCCTGTGCCACTTCCCAATGCAAGAACTAGTGAGAAGCAGAGTTCTACTGTCTCCAACTGCGGTGCTGCATGTGTGTATCTGAACGTGTGACTGTGTGACGACCGTTTTTATAACAAAGCAACTGGTATTTTAAATGATGCTTCAGGCCACTAGAAAATACTCTTGGGACGGGGTAAAGGGGAGAAAGCAGGAGCCTGCAGTATCTGTGTGCTGGCAAGGGTGTTCGATGCTTTGGTATTTTTAAAAAGTTCCTTCTTGGGGTGTGCTTTCCAATTGGTGGGGCACAGGCAGCCTCCAGTGTGCAGATCCTCCACAGCTTCACTGAGTTTGGGGGACATGGAGTAACTGGCACTGGAGCCAGGAAAGCTTAAATCCCTTCAGGGGGCACTGTCATCGTTAACAGAATAACTTTTGAAGCTATAGTCCTTTTTAAATAAAACCTGTTTTTCTGGGGATGACTAGAACTGCCACATCCTTGTCTGTAAGACCAAGAGATCTTAGCAACTTCAGTAGATGTCTTTTTCTGCACATTTTTGTTAAAAAAAAGAGAAAAAAAAAGAAAAATTAAATGGTAAACAAGGAAATGCAGCCTGTTTTAGACCTGTTAGTGTTTCATGATTGTACGTCTTAGTTGCTGTAGATGGAAAGCTTGAGAGAACATGAAGGCTGTAAATGTTTTTACAAACTGTAAAACGTTTTGAAGTGGCCAGTAAAAGGGTTTTACCATTGAACATGTAACTGTGTGGTTGTTTACATCTGTAACTTTCCTTCAGATTCTGGCAAATGTAGGCAATAGCTTCCATTTTTAGAATAAATAACCATTGGCTTGACTTAACATCCTTATGTTGCTGCACTGACTTCATAGGTGTCTCTATACTTTGGCTCTTTTTCCCCTCTCCAATAAAAAGAAAACTCAAAAGACCAGACTAATTTTTCTCTTTTCATAAGGCTCCTTTATTGGGATCCCTTGTACTCCCCCTCCTTGCTCCATGCTGCATCAGGGAAGTCTTAGTGCCCATGCTGCAAGCTGTAGGCCCTAGCATGGAGCAGCCTAGCATTTGGGGGGGAGGCCCTGTGTCAGCGCACTGTTAATATGGACTCCATTGCTTTCCTACCATCTGTGCACGAGGAAATACACCTTCTCAGGGGCAGACCCCATGCGAGAAGCTGCTGCTGTTTGGTCCCTTATTTTGCAGGGAATAGGCCTGGGGAGGGGGTCATCTGAGCCTATGGGGGGGGGGAGCTTGTGCTCCATTGGGGCAGGTTCTCTTAGAACCTCTTTGCTCTGGTCTACTCCGCCCGATTTGGCGCCGTACCTCCCTGCTTCACTCCCCTCTGCACCTGTCACCACTGCAGCGTGCGTGCGCCCTCGTGGGGTGGGTGTGTCCGGAATAGTGGCCCAGGCGGGGACGGGGCAGCGAGGCTCGGCATCTCTCCCGCCCCCGCGGCTCTGGGAGCTGGTCTGGCCCCGGAGACGGCGGCTCTTTTGGAGGCTGGGCCCGAACCCCCATGGGGGCGTTTCCAGACACGTGAGGCGGCGCTTCCCGCGCTCCCTGGCCGGACATGGAGGCAGCCGCTCCTCTCCCGGGTGGCGCTCGGCGCAGCAGGAGCTCTGGACGGCTGCTTGCCGGGCCGGACGGGGCGCGGAGTGATGCCCAGCTGCTGGAGGAGGCGCTCGGCCGGCTGAGCGGAGCCACTGCGGCCATCACGGCCAACGTACGGCGGATCAATGGGGCGCTGGAGAGGTAATGAGCCGGGGGACGCCGCCTGGGACAGACCCCTCTTCCCCGGGGCGCTGGAGAGAGGGAAACCCTTGCCCTGCCTGGGATCCTCGGGGAGGCTGGAGATGGAGCAACCGGGATCCCCCCCCGGGTCCTACTTCCCTTGGGGATGTGTGTAGGGGCTGCTCGTAGCGTCGGAGAGGGGCCGCCTCTGAATTGGGCGTTACTCCCACCTCGAATTGTCCCAGCCTCATTCCCCGAGTCCCCGTATCCGGGGAAGCTTCCCCTGGGCTGGTAGAGTTGATATTGTGGCTAATAGTGGGGGGACGGTGCACATAAGGTGCTGGATATAGGGTAGTACAGGGGTGGCTGCATGCTGGGGAGAGGGTGTGGACCAGGAGAGATGATGGGTGCAGGGTGAGTGAGGGGCATGGAGCTGCAGGGATGGCAGATTTGGGGATGGGATTTGAGGATACAAGCCATGGAGAGCAAGGGCAGTAGTTGTGGATGGTAGGGTCAGGTAGTGGCCATGGAATGGGCACAGGCAGCATCTATCTTCCCCAACTCAGAACTGCTCCTTTGCTAGGTGCTTTAACCATCAAGTCTTAGCAACCCCCTGTGCTGGGCAGGGAGGACTTCTGTGTGTGTGTGTGTGTGTGGGGGTGTTAGGGACCACATCAGTAATGGAACCTCTTTACCCCTTTGCCCAGGGTTCTGGAGGATAAAGCAACTGTGGAGGAGCTGAACCAAATGCTGATGTGTCAGGGGAGGGGGGCTGGGCTAACAGTTTCTGTGCAGCACCAGGTGAGTTCTAACACCCCAACTGCCTTGGGGAATGGGTGAGAGCAGGAGTGGGTGCCCCATGCTGCCCCCCCCTCCCCCCCCCCCCCCCCGGCACTCCCAGGTACAACACCACAATGAGATCCCAGGCTCCCTGTTGCATTGGCAGAGCCTCCATTCCAGGTGGGGTTGCAGTCTATGTGGTGCATGGTTGCCTGAGGGTGGGTCAGGGCCTCATCTGCTGCAGACACAGGCTGGTGGTGGGATGATGATGGGAGTGATGGGAAGGGCAGGGGGGAGGTGAAGAGACTTCTGGAAGGAGCCCCCACCAGATGCTTGACTCTGTCCTTCATTTACCCTCAGCCCTCTCTTCCAGAAGGGTTTTGAATCAAAGTAGCTATAGGATCACCCCAGAGAGAACCGTGGCCACAGCCTTCTGTATCGGAGAGTGGGACCCAAGCTGCTCAAGGACATCCTGGCTTGTTGGCAGCTGGAGACGCTGCCTTCCTGAGGACACTAGGAACACCTTTGGGTGCAGGCTGGCAGTTCTGCCCCATGATGCTTAGAGATTTTCCAGTCATTCTTTGTTTTCACAGGTAATAAATATGAGACATGATTCCTGACATCCAGCTTCTTTGAATGTCTGACTCCCACTGCACCATCTGCCTCCCTTGGGTACTGCCATGTTGGCTGTGGGATGGGCAAACACAGGTGCCATCACATTGGTTCCAGAGCAGGATGGGCATCCTCATCTTGTTTCCTTTTGTGGTGCTGGGAGCAAGGAAATAATGCCTCTCCCATCACGACTAACACCCCTTTCTTTGGGGTGGAGGGGTCCTCTTCCTGGTTACTGGAACCAAAGCCACGGGGGTGTGCAAGATTCCTGCCATGAGCTCATGGGATCAGAGGGAGAATGGGGGCCTTTTTGGAGAGTGGGTTCCAGAACTGGGAAAGGTTGTGGGTGGAGCAGAGGGTTGGCCCCATTTCTGGGTGCTGGAGTGACTGGTATTTCGTCTATTTTGACTCTGTGTGTTACATGTTCCCAACCCACACAGCCTGTGAATCTGTTAGAGAGCAGCTAGGGAACCTGCCTCTTTAGCTCAAGCGGTAGCAGTTTATGCTTTAAATTATGGAGGCGCTGATTCAATCCCTGCTGGGTCAGCCCGTGTTCAGGTATTAGTGGCTTGGGGAGGAGGTTCAGAGAGAGGGTCATCTGGGACTGGGATTGGGGCAAGGACTGTGCATGGTTCTGTCTAGTTAGACCTGAGCTACGGCAGACAGGATTTGTCTGAGGCCTGCAGTGCCTCCAGTTCTTCCGCTGGAGCCTCTGGGTGCTGCCACAACACAAACAACTCCTGCCATGGGGCTGAAGCTTCCCTGGGTACAGCCATTTTAGGCTGTGAAAACAAGTTGGCTGAAGACCATGGCCACCATGTTATTCATGGCCAGGCATTGATGCAGGATGCTGCCATCTTAGTTTCTGGGACGGAATGCTCTTTTGGATGCTGCCATCTTGGTTACTGGAACGGAAGCTGCCCAAGTGGCCACCATTTTAGATCGTGTAATAGAAGCTACACAAGGAGTCGCCACCTTGGATTCTGGATTGGAAGCTAACCAAGGAGACGCCATTTTGAGTCCTGGAAGGGAAGATGCTTGAAGTGCAAGTTGCAGGGTACGTGCATGCGCGCGCATCCATCCTCCGTATCGCGTCATGTTGTTTCCAGCAATTGATATAATCCTGGGCGCCGCCATGTTGGCTCCGGTCGCTGAAGCCGGCCTGGGCGCCGCCACGTTCCCCTCTGTCTACCTGGCTAGAGGTTGCGGGGTCGGACCCGGGCCAGCAGGGGGGAGGGGGAGGGAACCGGGTGACCGTGGTGCTAGGGGCACAGTGGAGGGACGAGGGGAAGGTGGTGGATCTGCTGGCCATGGACGCCGACCTGGTGTGCAGGTGCCAGGTGAGATCGGGGGGCTGCTCAGTGGTGCCGGATGAGCCCGGGGCGGGAAAGGGGCTCACCAGTGGGGCGGGTAGCTCCTGAGACTCCCAAAACCTCCTGACCGTCCTTTCCCCGCAGGTGGGAACAACGCGGGCCACACCGTGGTGGTGGGGCTGGTCGAGTAGCTTTCACCTGTTTCCCAGCGGGGTCTTGAACCGCCATGGCACCTCCTTCTTCGTTGGGTGACGCCGTGCACCCCAATAGCCCCCTGCATCCTCATCCTGACACCCCATTTCCTTCCTCTGTGACTCTGCACCGCAATATCCCCCTGAATCCTCATCCTGACACCCCATTTCCTTCCTCTGTGACTGCACCCCAATAGCCCCCTGCATACCCACCCTGACACCCCACCTCTTTCCTCCATGAGCGACTCCCATGCACCCCAATATCCCCCTGCATCCTCATCCTTACACCCCATTTCCTTCCTCTGTGACTCTGCACCCCAATATCCCTCTGCATCCCCACCCTGACACCCCACCACCTTCCTCAGTGAGTGATCCCAGTGCATCCCAATATCCCCCCGCATCCCCACCCCACAATGATGCGTTTTCTTTGGTAAATCCAGAGCAGCCAGCAGGGGGCGCTGTCTTCCTCCTCTGGGCCCTCTCCTCCTATCCTTGGAAGGGATGGGGGGCACTGGGTTCATTGGGAGGGGATGACTAGGCAGCTGAACAATGGAGGGGGGGGGGGAGTTGAGTGGGCCGTGTCAGCAGACGGGAAAGGGGCTGGTGGGGGCAATGGTAGCAAAAGGTTATGGGTGTCCCTCCCCTCTCACCTCATCTCCCATTCTCCCTCTTGCCAGTGTTCAATTTCCACCAGGCAGTGGATGGGATCCAGGAGCAGCAGCGCCAGCAGCAGGATGGCAAGAAGTGAGTGGAGGTTAAGAGCTGGGTCCCCATTTGGGAGGGGCAGGAAGGATGGAGCTGGGCCTGGGGAGGATTATGGTTAGGTCCCCTGGAGCAGGTTCCCCTTGGTCACCAATGGCAGTGGCTGGGCCGGGGTTGGGGGAGGGGAGGCTGTGTCTGTGGGATTCCCATCCCATGGTGACAGGGCAGCTCCTCTCCCTGCAGCCTGGGCCAGTGTGGGGAACATCCAGTCTGACTGCAGCCTGGTGGGTAGGAGGAGCTCCCACCACCACCACCCAGCTTTAACGCTGCTTCCCTGGAAGTCGGTACCACCAAGTCTATGCCTGAAAGGCTTCCCGAACTGGCCCACGCATCTGTGACCTCCTGGCCGACTTCCACAAGTGCTCCAAAAAGTGAGTTGCAGGGTAAGGAAAGGAGGGGAGGAATCCTTTCACGAAGATGCCCAGGGCCTCCCAGGGATCCATTTATGCCCTCCAGCCCTGGGGCCCTCCCAGGATGCCTTGTCCCTGCCCTGGAAATCTGTTCACACATCACATCCCACATGGCACTATAGAGCTTGGGCATCTGTGACCCCAGGCAGTGCAGCAATGTTTAGGGTGCACTTGTGGGATCACTGGTCCCCATCTCTCTCAGGCTCAAGGTGCTAGCCCAGCAGTACAAGTACCCGGCTCTCACCATTGACTCGGAGGCTGAACTGCAACAGCTGAAGGTGGGTGAGGACTCCAGTGATGCCCCCCTTCTGCCTCATGAATAACCCTTCCGCCCAGGAGTCCCCTACCTGACTGAGAACCACCCAGGAATTTCTCCTGTGTCCAGTTTTGGGCCCCACACTACAAGTAGGATGTGGAAAAATTGGAAAGAGTCCAGCGGAGGGTAACAAAAATGATTTGGGGACTGGAGCACATGACTTACTAGGAGAGGCCTAGGGAACTGTGATTGTTTAGTCTGCAGAAGAGAAGAATGAGGGGGGATTTGATAGCTGCTTTCAACTACCTGAAAGGGGGTTCCAAAGAGGGTGGATCTAGATTGTTCTCAGTGGTACCAGATGACAGAACAAGGAGTAATGGTCTCAAGTTGCAGTGAGGAGGGCTTAGGTTGGATATCACGAAAAACTTTTTCACCTGGAGGGTGGTGAAGCACTGGAATGGGTTACCTAGGGAGGTTGCGGAAATCTCCTTCCTTAGAGGAAGGCCTGGCTTGACAAAGCCCTGGCAGGGATGACTTAGTTGGGGATTGGTCCTGTTTTAAGCAGGAGGTTGGACTAGATGACCTCCTGAGATCCCTTCCAACCCTGATATTCTATGATTCTTACCTCCCAGGAACCACCCTCCCCCTCCTCTGGAAATACACCCCAATCCCCTACCTGGCTGAGAATACCCAGTGTCCCTCAGTAGCCCCAGAGACTGAGTGGTAGCGCCTCACCCAGCTGATTGCAGCATCTCTCCCCAGGTCTATCCTGAAAGGATCCAGCCCCTAGTGAAGGATGGCGTCTATTTCATGCACCAGGCACTGCACTAGCCCCCCAAGAAGATCCTGGTGGAAGGAGCCAGCGCTGCACATCGACTTCGGTAAGTGCAGCGCACTGCCCTTGTGCCCAGTGTTTGGTGGGCAAGGCCACCCTGCCTCTGTGCAGTCTCTAGGGAGTGCCAGGCCCTGGACTTAGCTTTTCCCAGGGCAGTCGCAAGGTTCCAAGACTTGGGTTAGCCGTGAAAGCAGGACTTAAACCCGAGCCAGTATTGGCAGAAGCAACTGCCCCACTTTCTTCATGGCCTCCTGGAGCCCAGGTCTGCCTGATCCTGTGTGTGCTCTGCCTGGGGCTGCCAAGATCGCCCTCTCTCCTCACCATTCCTGTGCCTTTGTCCCTGACTCCAGCCCTGCTGTGTTCGCTGTTGTGCATTGCTTGGGGTTTCCATTGTCTCTGCAGGGCCCTCCATTCATCTGGGCGCTCAGCTCTGGATAAGCTATCTGGGCTGGAACAATGCAGTTGTGTGGCACCAAGCCATCCCTCCACACCTCCTCAGAGGAGGAATTAACCCTCACCCCCAGGAGGGGAACTGAGTCACACACATTGTTGTTAAAAAAATAGCACCAAAATTCCCACATTTTGCACCCCTCCCTGCTCCATTGGGCTCTGCACAGCAAGAGCAGTGGGAGCCAAAGAGAACACGTTCTGATCACCGCAGTGCAGGCTGGGAAGAGAGTGTCCTCATCACAACTGGAGTCTGGGGCTGGGATAATGCTGTGTTTGCTGCCACCCTCTGCTTAGCTCACTCTGGCCTCTCATCTCCCCCCAGGGACATACCCATTTGTGACATCATCGAACTGCACAGTGGGGGGTGTCTGCACAGGCCTGGGTGTCCCACCTTGCCACATTGGGAAGGTGTACGGGGTGATGAAGGCTTACACCACCCGGGTTGGTGTTAGAACCTTCCCCACCGAGCAGGACAATGCGAGTGTTAGGGGTGGGTTTGAATGGCCAGTTGCGGTCCCCTGATGCTTATGGGTAGTCCCAGAGAGTGGGAAGTGGGATTCCATAGGCTTTCCCCCTGAAGGGACAGGGAGGACCCTGGTGCCCCCCAGGGAGCAGGGAAGATCCTGGCCTTCTGGGGTCCCCTTGGGGCATGGGATCTGCCTCTCTCTCCCCAAGGTGAAGTGAGTTGGCATTGGGAAGTTCCACAAATCCTTCACCAAGATTTCTGGAGCCTCCCCCTCCACCCCCCCGGCAGTCACTTGGGGAAGGGAGGGTTCTGTTGTGGGGGTGGAGATTGGTCTTGCATGTGTGGGGAGGGGAGGGGGAATCTGCTCTGTGTGGGGGAGGAATCTGCCCCACAGGGCTGGGAGTTCCCAGTTCTCACCCCCCTCTCTCCTTTCACAGTGAAGTGGGTCGGCGTCGGGAAGCTCCGCGAATCCATCATCAAGATTTTCTGAGCCTCCCTGGCCAGCTGTCAGTCACAGGGGCTCTGCCCCAGGACACCCCTTGACACAGACCGTCAGCAAAGGATCACAGGGACCACGCCTCTCACTCTGCCATGCACCCCCCTGCGCTGTGGGGGGCTCCACCCCTCCTGGGAGAGAGTGAATTGTAATTTCACTCCCACCGCCCTCCCCCAGCGCTGCCCATGCTGGGCAGCCCTGAGCTGCAGTGTACAGGCTGCATGCCGCACTCTGCTCCCCCATGCTGGAGGCTGGGCTGTGCGGCTCTCCTCCCCCTCACCGTAGGACTGTGCCAGGCGGGCTGTGCTCGCTCCACTTGGGGGACCCCAGCCCTAACCCAGCTCCTGCTCCACCTGTCACTCCTGCCCCCCAGGGGGACAAAGATCACCCTGCCTTTCCGCACTGGGCACCCCGTCTCCTCTCCCCCCTGCCTGGATCTCCTGTTCTACCCCCCACTGTGGACTCTCAGCTGCTTTTTCACTGTATAGAAATAGCTATAAAGAGCCATGATTTATTTTCACCATGAGCCCAGTGCTGTGTCGGGGGGGGGGGGGGTGATAGGACTCAGGTGGGTGCTGTCTATCACTGTCAGGTGCCAAGTGTGCCCCAGCAGAGGGGGACCAAGTGCTATATATATATATATATTTTTTTTTTTTGGGGGGGGGGGTTATTGGGTATGTAGGAAGCCACTGAGCTTCCCCCAAGGGCTGGGAATTGGGTAGGGGAGTAGGGAGTGTCTGGGCTGCTCCCTTCCCTCCTGGGCTCACTGAGCAAACCTTCGCTGGGATGTTGACTGGCTCTGGGGCCTATCCTGGGCATCGCTCCCACCACCGGGCCCATTGATGAAGGCTGCCCACTCCCCATACAGACTGGGCGCTGCCCCAGCCGTCAGCAGCAAAGCTCCTGGCGCTGCCCCTGGCCCTTGCTCATTGCTCATCTAGGCCACTAGTCCCAAAAGTGCCCCCACCCACCCCACAAACAAGTCCCAGCCAGTGTTCCTATCCCCAGCTAGCTTCTTCTGATGGCACTGCCCATGCCCACCCCATCCCCCCAATCCAGGCCCCCTACTGCCAGCACACCTCCAGCACTGCCCTGGTGTCCCAGTAACACTGATGCCACCCCAAGCTCTGTGCCTCCTGTTACTTTATTCTCAAGGTTTCTGTTTACATTGTGTGGAGCAGCTGAGCCCTGCCATCTGGGCACTGCCTCTCCAGCCCTGGGGGTAGGGGATGGGCCTCTTTCCCCCTTTGGCACTCAGGATCAGCAGGCTGGGAGATGACACCCTCCCCCTCTAATGGAAATGGGGTGATTTGTGGCCAGAGTGTCACTGCTGGGGATGGGCCTGCAGCTTCAGCTTCCCCAGCCCTGGAGAGGGGAGCAAGATGTGGGGTGACTCCTGCCAGGGTGAGGTGTGATACCCCCTCCTGATCTGAGGTGCATGGGTAGGGGTGGAGCAGTTTCCTCCTGAAGGGGAGGGGCTTTGGGGGCTTGTGCTCAGGGCAGGTGCCCTATCTGTGGAAGTTGGGGGGTGGGGGGGAGTGGTTCCAGCCAAACACCCAGCTCCAGAGCTGGCTCTAGGAGGACCTGAGACTTTGAAGTCAGGCCCTGCCTCGAAGTCCTGCCCAATCACCTAGGGAGGGTGTGCGGAGAGGCTAGAAGGGGGGAGGGGGGGTTACACAGTGGCTGTAGCTGAGGGGTGGGGCAGGCAGGGCTCAGAGCAGGGCACAGAAGAACTTCTTCTCACGGAACGGGTTCTCGGAAGTGGGCACCGGGGTGATGAGTGGGTCTTCACAGGCGTGAGCGTCACAGTATGTCATCAGGTCAGCGGCTGCCTTGGATACCTGCAGGGAGGGGAGGGATGAGAACCCTGCAGGGTGGGCCTAGTGGGAGATGCTGTAGGGAGCAGGGGGGAGCTCCCAGCTACTCCAGCCTTGGCCTCTCCTAACAGGGCACTGCAGGGAGTGGGGGGAGGAGCACTAGCTATGGGGGAGAGTTCCTGGCTACTCCAGCCCTGACCTCTCCCCCCACCCCCAGGGGAGGCTTCAGGGAGTGGGGCAGGAGGACTGGCTGTGGGGGGAGCTCCTCACTACTCCAGCTCTGGAGGTGGGTGGGGCCCTTTTTTGCCACAATAGCCGTCAAGATGCCACCCCAGTCCCCACCTTTATCCGGCACATGCTGGCCTCAATCTTGAGCTGCTCCACCATCTTGCGGGCCTGCCCGATGCTCATGGTACTGTTGACGGGGGTTTCGCCCTTCATGGGGACCCTGTAGAGGGAGAGCAGAGGTTGGGCTCAGCACAGGCAAGGGTCATAGGGCACCTGGGAGCCTGGAGCCTCCTGCCCAATGTGGTGGGCACAGAGCCCTGGACAACTGCCCCGGCCTCAGTTTCTTTAGGTCATTCCTAGCCCCTCAGCACTGTCCCCAGCTGGCTTTGGGTTAGAGAGGGCTCCAATCTGGCCCAGGCTGTCCAGTGCTTCCCCTATAACCCAGAGCTCTCAGCTGCCAGAGGCACCTATATCTCCAATCTCGGCTGCCCAGGGCCACCTGGCTCATGGTTAGAGCCTCTCCGGACAGGCCCAGCACCCCTAATTGGAGCTCAATCCCGTGGGGGAGGGTGTGGCAGGGGGTTGCTCCAGAATGACAGCTCCAATTTGCTCCAGTAGGGTGACTCCTAGCCTGGAGAGATGGGGAGGGGTTATTACCCCTGGGTACCAAGATACCATTCAATGGCCAGGAGTGCTTTATGGTCAGGGGCATCATTGTAAGTACATTAATTGCTATTGAATTTGGGGGAGGCAGTAGATGCAGAATGGACTGTCCTGCCCCCATGGGCACTCAATGCTGGTGGCCGCCTATCCAAGCTGAAGGGGGGCATTGTACCTGCCCTGGGCTCAGTCCCAGGGAGAGGGGAGCTGAGGGGATTATCCCTAAGCCCCCCACCCCCTTCTATCCCCAGGCTCTGGCACAATGGGCCCTATGCTGCCCCACGGGATTGTTTTCTGGAGGGAATAAAACCCCTGGGCCCCCAAATCCCAGCTCTGAGCACCAGGTTGGGTGGCAGGAGGTGAAGTGCCCTCTCCCAGCTCTAGCCCGTCTCTGAGCCCCTTTGCCCTTTGCTGAGCCCCTGTTACCCAGCTGAGCTGCAGCCTCCAGCCCCTCACTGCTGTCTCTGGAGCAGCACCCGCTTCCCCATGGCACAGTGCTGGATGAGGGTGCAGGATGACTAGCCCAGCTCTGTGTGCAGACAAAGGGGCTGCTGCTTGCTCAGCTCCGCTTCTAACAGCGCCAGCAGCCCACTCCCCACCTGCACCCCCCAGTGCAAGTGCCCCAGCCCCTAAATGCAGCGTCCTTTCGATCCCGCCCTCTCTCGCTGTAATATGCTTTGGGCGCAGCTGGGGAAGAACCCTGTCCCCAGCCCCCGTTTCCGAGTCATCGGCATGGCGGGGGCCCCATCAACCGTCCAGCCACATGGGCCCTGATGGTACAGAGAAGATACCGGGTGCCCTCTGCCCCCCCCCCCCCAATCGAGGCTGACTGCCCATCTCAGTACCCAGACACGCCCCAGTGGGCAGTCAGGGCACCCCTGGGCACTGACCTTCGACGGTCGCTGCCAGAGCTGGAGAGACTCTGGGATGGGCTCCCCTGTGTGCCCAGGTGCCCCCGGCGCCCTGCAGACGGCTCCGCTCCCTGTGCCTCCTCCGGGATGCAGCTAATTCAATGAGCCCGTGGTACCTTGAGGATGCTCAGAGCCGCTCGATGCTTGGAGCGGACCATGTCGGCTCCGGGGGGAGGAGCGCCCTCCAAGCGGTGCCCGTCTGAGCTTTGGCTCTTTGCCCAGGCCCCAGGGCCCCCTGGTGCACAACCCCTGGCAGGGCAGGGTGAAGGGAGCGGGTGCTGGGGGGTGAGGGAGAGTGCCCAGGAGGGGGCCAGGCAGGAGCTGGGTTCAGGGTACCCCTGCCCAGCTGCTGGTGGTACAGGCTCACAGTAGCTGCAGTGAGAATGCTGTCTCCCCCCCCCCCCATACTCATTTGGAAATCTGACATCAGGGGCGACACTGGGCAGGGGGGCTGCTGCCCTGCCTGGTTCTGAGCTCCGCTCCAGGGAGCCTGGGTCTGGGCCAGTACCTGGAGTGTGAGGGGGTCGGGAACAGGCGGCGGGGTTCCGCCCTGCTGGGGACTGGCTGACACCTGAGAGCCCGAGGATAGCCCCAGTCTAGGGAGAGGGAAACTGAGGCACGGAGAGGGGAACAGACACACCTGGAGCAATCCAGCAAGTCTCTGCCAGTGCCAGGGATAGAATCCAGGCGTCCTAGCCCCTCAGTTCTCAGCACCAGACACCACTCCATCCCCCAGATCTAGGAACAGAACCCAGGAGTCCTGACTCCCAGTCCCCTGCCATGTACCTGGGGTGACAAGCAGGCACTTAGGACTAGCTCAGCTCTGTGTGGCTGGGCCCCATCAGTACAAATCCTGCTGCCCTCTCTCCTCCTCCCTCTTAGAGCATTATCTGGGGGGAGGCTTTGAGGGGGGGTGGGGTCTCTCTGAGGGGGGTCCCCAAAGTTGGAGGGGTCCCTGGGGAGGGGGGGGAAGATATACTCGGTGGAGAAGGGGGCAGGCTCCCGGGGCTGGGGGCGGGGTCTTGCAGTGGAGGACATGGCATGGACGTGGGATAGGGACTGGGTGGGGGGGGGGGGCAGAGTCTTGGACTGGAGCCCAACATCCCCGTGGGGGGTCTGTCTGGGTGGGTCCGGTCCGGCTGTCCCTTGGGCTGGAAGGGGCAGGGACAGGGACACGGGGCTGCGGGATCCCTCTGAGAGGGGCTGTCCCGGGTGGGAGGGGTCTCTCGGTGCGGACAGGGACCCTGAGGTGGAGGGGACGGGAGCGGCAGGGGGTCTCGGGGGCGGGGCGGGGCTGCGGTGGAAGGGAGCTGGGGGCGGGGGAGCAGTTTGGACTCGCTCGGGGATCGCGTCACCATGGAAACAGCGAGAGGAGCGTCTTTAATTACGTGACGGACGGTGCCTGCAGTGGGAGGAGCTTTCTCAGGCCCCGCCCCACCCCGCGCCGCCTTGGCTGGCTCCCGGAAGAGGCGGAGCAGGCGCAGCTGATCCGGGACGGAGCTGGACGGGTCGGTGAGAGACGCGCCGAGACCGGCTCCTGGTGCCCCCCGGCCGGAGCTAGAACTCGGGGCTCCGTGGTTCCTCCCCTGACCGCCGGGCCCCACCCCGGGCTGGGACAGAGCCCGGGAGTCCTGGCTCCTCCCGCCCCCTCTAACCATTAGACCCCCGCCAGGGCTGGGTTAGAACCCAGGAGTCCTGGCTCCTACCGCCCCCATCTCCCGGAGCTGGGGTAGAACTGGAGAGTCCAGGCTGCAAGTGCCACCTGCTCTAATCACTAGACACCCTCCCCCACACCCAGGTCTTGGATAGCGTTTCTCGCAAGGAGAACTGGGAGTCCTGGCCCTACTCCCAAGCCCTCCTGTCTAGCTGAGACTAGAACCCAGGCATCTAGTCCTGTTTCCCACACCCTTTCCAAGCTATTAATAGGCCCAAGAATCCAGACTCTTAACACATCCCTTTCCCCCTAGGCTGGCACAGAACCCCGGAGTCCTGGCTCTCAGTCATGCAATCCTAGTCTAGACTCCCCCATGTGGTTTCCATGTGACCCTGTTTTTTGTGTCCTTTTCCCCTCAGATTGGCTCCAGTCTTTGGCCCAGAGGCAAGACTCCACCGTGTGACCAATCCCAGGACAGCCCTGTGCCAAGCCTGTTGGCATGACCCTGTTCACCATGTCCTGGTGCCAGTGAATCCTGTGGTACCCTCTTCCATGGCTAGAGACAATTACTGGAAGGCCAAGCGGCGCAGACAGGCCAGCCAGCCTGCCCTCAGCCAGAGCCTTTTCCCTGTAAAGGAACCCCTGAGCCCTTTCCAAGGGGACTCTCCAGCAGCCTGAGCCATTTTGCAAGCACTTGAGCAGACACTGCCTCTCCATTGCCCCTTCCTCAATAGAGGGCCGGTGGGCTCTGCTCCCCCCAGACATTAGTGAGTGGCATCCCAGGGTCCCTGTGCCATGATGAGTAGTACGGTGCCTTTACTGCAATGGGCCCAGGAGGTGGCCACGCTGCTGCTGCTGCGGGTGCGGCGCACGGTGCTGCAGACAGCTATCCTGCTCTGTGTGCTGTTGCTGCTTCTCTGGATCGCCGTCTTCCTCTATGGCAGCTTCTACTACTCCTACATGCCCACCGTTAGCTATGTCAGCCCCGTGCACTACAACTTCAGGTGAGTGGGGCACCCCTGGGATGGGCCAGACCTCCCTGCCTCCTGGTGTGGGATAGATTGCTTAGGGAGGCTGTAGAAGCTCCTTCACCAGTGGTTTTCAAAAGGAGGCTGGTAAGCCATCTTTCTTGGATGGGTTAGAACCAACAAATGTTGTATCTTGGCAGGGGGTTAGACAAGATGACCCTTGTGGTTCCTTCTAATCTGTGGTTCTAGGATTCTGTGCACCACCTGAGCACTGCTCTGGGCCAGATCTCCCGAGACAGAGCTCTCCTGGATAACCTTCCCAGCCCACACACACTTTCTGGGGCTGTGGGCCCCTCTGAGCTGGGGCCTGCTCCCAAGTGTAAGGGTCTGAACTCCTGCAGTGGAAGGGGGGGTCGGTTGAAGAGGTCTGGGGGAGCTGCTGGCCCCAGAACATGACCCACTGCCTTGTGTTTCCCAGGACAGACTGTGGCTCGTCAGTCCCTGATCTCTGCTCCTTCCCCATTGCCAACATCTCCCTGGTCAAAAACAGCCGGGACAGGGTAAGTGCCAGTGGGCGTGAGGCAGACCACTGTCTGTCATCTCCCTGGGGTTTTGTCCCCCTGAGCATCCAATGGGTGTGATGCTTTTATCTAGGACCAGCTGACTGCACCGCTGGGGGGTGTGACCGCTTTCTCTGCACCGATAAGGTTAGGGAGCAGGCTCCCTGCCCTGTTTCTGATGCACTCTGCCTGCAGTAGGGGGCTCTGGGAGGGTTACATAAGAATGGGCATATTGAGTCAGACCAAAGGTCCATCTAACCCAGTATCCTGTCTTCCCAGAGTAGCCAATGCCAGGTGTCCCAGAGGTAATGAACAGAACACGTAATCATGAAGTGAGCCATCCCTGTCGCACATTCCCAGCTTCTGGCAAACAGCAGATGCCAGGGACACCATCCCTGCTCATCCTGGCCAATAGCCATTGTTGGACCCATCCTCCATGAACTTAACTAGTTCTTCATTGAACCCTGTTATAGGCTTGTCCTTCACAACATCCTCTGGCAGACTGACTGTGCGCTGTGTGGAAAAAATACTTCCTTTTGTTTGTGTTTAAACCTGCTGCCTATTAATTTCATTTGGTGTCCCCTAATTCTTGTGTTATGAGAGAGAGTAAATAACACTTTCTCCTCACCAGTCATGATTTTAGAGATCTCAATCATATTCTCCCCCCCCCCACCCCCCACCCCGTACTCATCTCTTTTCCAAGCTGAAAAGTCCCTCTATTAATAATCTCTTCTCCTACGACAACCATTCCATTCCGTTGCCCTTTTCGGAACCTTTTCCAGTTCCAATATATCTCTTTTAAGATGGGGCGACCAACCATATCTGCATTCAGTATTCAAAATATGGGCATACCATGGATTTATATAGACTGGGACAATATGCTATTTTCTGTCCCTTAATGATTCCCAACATTCTGTTTGCTTTTTTTGATTGCTGAGGCACATTGAGTGGATCTTTTCAGAGAACTCTACAAAAGACTCCAAGATCTCTTTCTTGAGTGGTAACGGCTACTTTAGACCCCATAATTTTATATCTATAGTTGGGATTATGTTTTCCAATGTGCATCACTTTGCTTTATCCACATTGAATTTCATTTGCTATTTTGTTGCCCTGTCACTCAGTTTTGAGGGATCCTTGTGTAGCTCTTCAGTCTTCCTGGGATTTAACTGGCTTGAGTAGTTTTGTATCATCTGCAAATTTTTCCACCTCCCTGTACCCCTTTCTGCAGATCATTTATGAATATGTTGAATAAGACTGGTTAGTATAGACCCCTGGGGACACCACTGTTGACCTCCTCTACAGTCTGAAAAGTGACCATTTATTCCTACCCCTTGTTTCCTGTTTTGTAACCAATTACTAATCCTTGAGAGGACCTTCCCTCTTATCCCATGACCGCTTAACTTGCTTAAGAGGGACCTTGTCAAAGGCTTTCTGAAAAGTGTGACGGGATCCTTGGGGTGCATCTTGGGACTGTGGCTGGCTCTCACAATGAGCCTGGGCTGGCTCTCACAATGCTTTGCTAGTGACAAGCAGCAAATCCTTCCAGGTGTTGTCACTCAGTACAACTGCACGTAGAGCTCCACCTCCAGCCAGATTGCATGAGTGCTCCCAGAGCCACTCGTGAATCACACAAAGAAAGGCACCAGCCAAATCCCCCCAGCTTTGCACTTCCGGAATATACCATCTTGCACTGCTCAAGGTAAGAGGTGCAGGTTCATCAATGGAAAGTGGATACACACCAACCTTTGTGACCTGAGCAGATCTACCAAAGAGAGATTTTAAGTGATAGGCAAAAAGTCAGTTAGGTAACAAAATAAAATGTAAGCACGCAGTCTAAATTTTCAACCCTATCAGATTGGGTAACATCTAGACTAAACAGCTTTTCTCATCCCGCTTGATATTGCAGTTCTTAATATGCACCTTCGTCCCTTAAAATTTGGGCCAGTCTCCTCTGTTAGAAGACTTGGAGTGCCCTTGTTGCTTGCAGCATAGGTGGGGACAAGAGAAAGGGCCAGCATGTGGCCACTGTGTTTTGTTCTATACCCTTAGTCCATGATGTGCTTGGAGAACACAAGTCCAAGCATATCTGGTGGGCATTGCTGAATCCCCAGGCAAGGTTGAGCAGTTCCCCTGGTGTGACCTTATGCAGGAGAGTCATTGCATTGTAGCTCCCTTGCTGGCAATGGTGGCTGATTTTGTTTGACACCTGCCTGGGCAATGGTTACTTTCCATGCTATTGTCTCTGGGGACCTAATATCTGGCCGATTCCCCAATTTATAGCATGTTTTACTGACAACCATAAAACACCATCTCATGATTTCATATGCACTAGTGATATACATGCTTAGCTAGAACAGTGACTTTGAGCAGATCATAACCTTTACCCTGATACCTTACATGGCATGCTCTATATGTAATATCACAATTGTATATAAATGGGGAATATGGGGATTACTGGATACTCCTTCAAGGTATAGACTGTCACACTAAGTACACTATATCCACTGAATCTCCCTTGTCCACATGCTTGTTGACTCCTCAAAGAATTCTAGTAGATTGGTGAGGTATGATTTTGCTTTACAAAAACCATGTTGACTCTTCCCCCAACAAATTATGTTCATCTGTGTGTCTGAAGTCAAGCGACCTGTAATTGCTGGGAGCCCTTTTTAAAAATTGGTGTCACATTAGCTATCCTCCAGTCATTTGGTACGGAAGCCTACTTAAATGATAGGTTACAGGCTACAGTTTGTAGTCTTCCCACTTCATCTCTGATGCACTTTCCCCATAGCAGGGGCTCTGGAAAGGTTTGGGGCAGGCTCCATGAGACTCCAGCTGATGTACTCTCTCTACAGCAGGAGGCTCTATGAGAGTTGGGGGGAGGCTCCCTGTTCCAACTGTGATCCGCTTTCCCTATAGCTGTGGGTTCTGGGAGGCTGTAGGGCCTCTAGGGTGGTTCGGGAGGGGCAAGCAGCGCCCTCTTTCTGATGCCTCCTGCTCTTCTATAGGTGCTGATGTATGGGCAGCCTTACCGCATCTCCCTGGAGCTGGAGCTGCCTGAGTCGCCTGTGAATCAGGAGCTGGGCATGTTCATGGTGGTGATGTCCTGCTACACCAAGGGCGGGCGCATTGTCTCCTCCACAGCCAGATCGGTGGGTCTGTGGCCATTCCAGTCCCCCTCTCTGAGCCATCCACTCCCCCCATTTCAGTGCCACGCACACCTACATTCCACGCCTTGCTGCCTCGCATAGAGGCTCCAGAGAGGCTGAGGCAGGGCTCCCCATGGCAGTTATTCCACCCCTAGCCAGGGGCTACCATGACACTTGGAGTAGTAGAGCAAAGGAAGCTGGTAGTCAGGACTCCTGGGTTCTATCCCCAGCTCTAGGAGGGAGTGGGGGGTCTCATGGATTAGGTAGGGAGGGCTGGGAGCCAGCACACTGGGGTTGAGTTTCTATGCTCTGCCGCCGCCCCTGTGCACTCTTGGGCAATTCCCTTCCCCTCTCTGTGGTGGGGCTGAAGCCCTGGACTCCTCTCGGAAACCCTGGAAGATCCTTGGGCAAGAAGCAGCTCCCTGCTGGCAGTGCCCCTAATGGCCACAGGGAGCTGGTGGGAGATGTTGGGGTCTGGGTTCAGTGCTAACACTGGCTCTTCTCCCCCCAGACCATGCTGCATTACCGCTCGGGCCTGCTGCAGACTCTGGATACCCTGGTCTTTGCTGGGCTCTTCTTCTTGGGCTTTGCTGAGCAGAAGCAGATGGTGGAGGTGGAGCTGTACTCGGACTACAGAGAGGACTCGGTGAGGGGGGGAGGCCTCCTCTGCATTAGTTGCCTGGATTGTAGGGCCTGGGCTGGCTGGCCTAGCCAGAGCTTCCGCTCTCCAGTGCAGGAGTTGATTGCCAGGAGAGCCCTTGGTGACTAGCACAGGGACCCTCCCTTTTCCCCGCAAGTAATGGCTCCCCTTCCTTGTGGGTTGGGAGCATGGAGGGAGCACATGGTGCCCCACTGCCTGGGTTGAGCAGAGGGAAAGCGGGGGCAGCATATGCTTGGCTGTCAGTTTGGTGGCTGAGGGTGACTGCAGCTCTGTCTGAGTTGGTGAGGAGAATCACATGCCCTGGCTGGCTGAGTTGGGCACCGGGGCATGAGGCAGGTGCATGCCCTGCTATCAGGGTTGGGGATCTTGTGATGGCCCCACCTGCAGCTCTGACCCTGCCTCTCCTTCTCCCCTCACATCCCCCTAGTATGTCCCGACTGTTGGAGCCGTGATAGAAATCCAGACCAAGCGGATCCAGATCTACGGGGCACAGCTGCGGATCCATGCCCACTTCACGGGCCTACGGTGAGGATTGGGGGCTGCCACGGTGGGGGGGGGGGGGATGGGACTGCAGCGCTGAGAGCACTTCCTGGTGCTAGGTAGGGTGACCAGATCACCACAACAAAATATCGGGACACATTGGGGGGGGGGGGTTTGAGGAGGGGGCCAGGCAGCCCCCCCCCCCACGCATCACCAGCATGGCCGCTCCCCCCCCCCCCTCAGTTGGTGGCTCAGAGACCCCCTCAGTTCCGGCCCTGGGCTGAGTGCAGCCCCCCCCGCCACAGGTCAGCGGCGTAGCCCCTCCCCCCCCACCGCTGATCGGTGGCACAGCCCCCCCCCCGCCCCAGCTCCAGACACAGCCTTCCTGCTGCAGATCAGCGGCGCTGCCAGCGCATGCCCCCCTCCCCCAGCTCCGGGGCAGGCACAGCACCTCCTGCCATGGTTCGGCAGCTCAGAGCCCCCGCCTGGCTCCAGTGCTGGGCGAAGCCCCCAGCGCCGCAGATTGCGGCACAACCGCGCAGAGCCCTTCACCCAACTCTGACCGCCGGGGGGGGGGGGGGGGGGGGAGCCAGGGACTGTTTGCAAGCCCCACCCCTGCAACATGAAGACCTCGCTGCCTCTGTGTCTGCCTGGGGCCAACTAGCAAGCTCCTGCTGGAGCTGCCCCAGGCAGAGAAGTGGTGAGCGGCGCCCTGAGTTCCCCGAACTTCCCTCGGTCCCAAATATTGGGACAAAAGGCATCCCGAGCGAGGTAAGGTCGGGACGCGGGACAAGACCCCTAAAATCGGGACGTCTGGTCACCCTAGTGCTAGGGGACTGCAGTTCACTCAATTCAGCATCCCTACAAAGCTGCTCCCTGTACTCTACCCCCCCTCCCCCATGATAATGGGAGGCCTGTGGGTTAGGGGGAGGGACCTGTGTCTGGGAAGGGGAAGACTGGATCCAGGCTACAGCCTCCTAGTGCTCAGGCTCCACCCCCTCTTGCCCCAGGTACCTGCTCTATAATTTCCCAGTGACCTCGGCCATCCTGGGCGTGGCCAGTAACTTCACCTTCCTCAGCGTCATCGTCCTCTTCAGCTACCTGCAGTGGATCTGGGGCAGCGTGTGGCCCCGGGAACCCCTCTCGGTACAGGTGAGAGGGAGGCTCTGTGGGGCTCCATGGCTAGGGGAGCAAAGAGAGGAGGTGGAGCAGGGGGCAGTGCGGGGCAGAGGGGTGAGGAAATGAGGGTGGGCCGGACAGGCTGTGGAGTAGGATGGGAAGGTGCAGTGTGGAGCAAGGGATGTACCCATGTGAATGAGGGGGCAAGTATTGTGGGGCTGTGAAGCAGGGTAAGGGGACAGTGCCTGGGGGTAGTTGGGGCAAGAGGCTATGCCCCACCATGCTGCAGGGGGCATGGGGCCCTGGTGTGGTAGGGGTGGCATTAATGGGGACTGGGTATTGCCTGGTTCCTCCCACTGTCCTGTCTCCTCTTCCCCCTCCCCCACCAGGTGAACATGCGGGATGGGGCCAGCCTGCAGCAGCGGCGGGAGGAGGCACGACGGCGCATGGCTACCCCCAGGCCAGGTAAAGCAGGTCTGTTCGCAAGGGGGGGGGGGGAGAGAGCTCTCCCTTTGGTTGCGGGGTTTCCATTTGTCTGACTGGGGGCGGGGGTCCTATTACTCTCACCTGGGAGGGGTGGTGCTGACCAGGTCCGGTCTTGGCCCCACTCCTGCCCTGATACTCTCTGTCCTGAAGCAGAAGACCAAGAGGAGCTGACAACATTGCAGTCTGAGGCCATGGGGCCGAGCAAGAGTGACCAGGAGAGGGTTCCCCAGGGCACAGGTACAGACGATTCCCTTCCAGCTGGGTCAGGGGGAGGGAGGGGAGAGGAGCCTGAGGTGGGGCTGGAGCAGGGAGGCAGGGCTGTTCTATTAAGTTAGATGGACCCCAAGAGGTGAAGGTGTTAACGTGGCCCTATCACTGCTCACCACTGACTAGTGTTAACCAAGACGGGGGCTGGAGTACAGAGCCCTCAGCCTGCTTAGCACCACACACCATTACAGTCCCCCGGAAACCCTTCGTTAACCATACAGAGCAAGGGAGAGGATTTGGAACGTGAAGGGTTAAGTCAGGCTTGCGTTGTAACAACATCCCTTGTTCTCCCTCCAACTGGGGAGAGGTTTTGAAAGCCTCCCACTTCTTGGTCTTTGCACCAGCAACAGATGGCAGTAACTGTCCTCCGGGAACAGAGAGAATATTAGTTGAGATGGGCTGGAGCTGCTGTTGTTATTTAAAGTCCAATCCTGTTCCCTAGAAGAAGGGGAAAGAGAGGACTGCAAATGCAGCTTCTGCCTCTGGTCCTGCTCCTCACCTGCATCTCCAGCTGGCAAACACGGCCACAGCCAGCTCACGCCTGTCGGCTGTCCTGACCCACGCCAGACCAACTCGTACCAGGGTTGGGCTGTTCGGGGCAGTGCTTGTAGCTGCCTCACTGGTCAGCAGTGTTGCAAAATATTCAGTCTTGGCCAACTAAGCCAGAAGGCAAAAGTGGGGAGAGAGAGAGAAGGAAAAGGGCTGGTTGGGAGTTGGGATTCAGTCAAAAAGCCAGCTGAGGTGGTGACGTCTGGATCCCTCTGTCTGGCCCAGTCTGGTCAGGGTTTGTCTCAGGATCAGGAGGTCAAACACCCAACAATGGATCTGTGGGTCCCAGCAGACAGTGGGGGTGGCACCTCCCTCCTTCCTGCTCTTCTGTCTCTTATTTAACCAGTGTCCGTCTCCCCCCAGTCTCTTCCTGAGGACCCCGAAAGCAGTGGGGGGTGGCTCAGCCCATCCCCTTATATTTTGTTTACCCATTAGCCCCAATTTCTGCCACACCAATTTGGATTGGTTAATTCTTGTTCCCACACTTTGGTTTCAGGCATGATTTCATGTTGATCTTGAGTCACATCAGTAGGTGTCTGAGACTCATGGAGTCTTATTGCTGATGCCTCTTTCACGTGCTCGGTTACTGCTCTCGATGAGGGGGACAGTTTGTATTTACTTTTCCAATGAGGATACGTTTGAAGGCCCAGTCATTACTGCGGACCCCATGAGCCCACCAGAGAGCAAATGGGGCTTTGGCCTGTTGGCTGCACTAGCAGCAGAGGAGGGGATAAGGCCCTGTGACCAGGCCTGTCTTGCTACTTTGTCCTAGTTGCCATGCAAGGGGGCAGGACCCCAGGACTAGCCCTGCCTCTGACCTGTGCTTCTCCCCTCTACCCTGCAGCTTCCCTCCCACAGCTACCAGGCGAGGTTCTGGAGACAATTGGCCCCATAGGGGGGACAGCCCAGGCTAAGGAGCTGGATCTGAGTGAAGGTGCGTAACGCAGTTCCCCAGCTCTTCCCCCTGGGGGCTCCAGGCTCCTCATAACCAGGGGATAGAACCCAAGTGTCTTGATTCTTTTTCCTCCCCCCTCTGTTCTTCCTCCCCCCCCCCCCCATTAGCTTCCACTCCTTACCCACCGAGCTGTAATCCAAGTCTCCAGCATCCATCATGGCACCCAGAACCCCCCCATGCAGTAGGGCTGAGGGTGATGTGTGCAGCTGGGAACAGTTTTGTATGTGGGGAGTGGGCTGTCCCCTGCCTCTTGCCTTTCTGGAAGATGGGCTTTATCTCCCGTGGGCTGTCCGTGTGCCCCTTGGGGGTAGACAGATGGTCCAGCCCCTGAAGGAAGGGATGTGTCTGCAGGACCCCTGCAGCTTTCTCTTGCTGGAGCCTTTGAGAGCCCCTTCCCCAGAGTTTCTGCCTATCACTTTGCTTCTCTTTTCCCACCCCCCCCCATATTGTAGCTCTTCTGGGGTCTCTAACTGTGTCTCCGTCTCTCTCCCTCCCCTCTCCCCCCCGCAGAGCCTGAGTTCGAGGCAGTGGATGAGTCCTCCCTGTTCACAGATGCCAACTACCCCTCCTCTGCCGGGACACTCCCAACACTACCACAGCTGGGAGAGGAGGCTGAGCCCATCCCAGGGGCTGAGATCCGTCAGAGACACGTCTGCTCAAGCTCCTGAGGGCATCATGCCCCCCCACCCGCAACAAAAACCACTGGCCTTGTTCCCTGGGCTCCCAGCTCATGTTTACATTCCAGCCTCCCAACCCCTCACTTGGAACTGCTGTAATTGTAATAAACCACCTGCTAACAGAGCCAGGCTGCTGGCTTGGGGGTGGGGTGTGGGTAGGCACAGATGTTGGGGTTGTAGGGCACAGGAAGGCTGGGGGCTCTCCACAGAGGTGAGGGACTGAATCCCTGTGAGGAAGGGCTGAGATGAGTTGAGTTCCATCTCTTTCCCCCTCACCAGAAGAGGGACCTGGCAGAGGATGGGAGGCCCCTAGCTCCACCATTCTCTCTCCCCACAGCGGCACCCCTTCCCATCTGCTGTGCCGGAGCCTGGGCCTCATTGAAGCCAGATGGGAGGGTATCTCCCCACCCTCCTGAAGTGAGCTCACTGCAGCCAGGAAGCCAGCGGGAGCTCTCCTGCCTGGCTTGTGACGTCTACATTCCAGAGGCCTCAGTAAGCAGGAGCTAGATTCCAGAGAAGGCTGTAAGCCTGGCAGGGGAGGGGTGTCTGTGCCTGGTAGGCAGCTTCCTTCACCTGTCACCCACCCCTGTGGGCACTTGGCAACTGTAATGAGTGATGCATGGTTCAGGGCCAGGCTTCTGAGCCTAACTTGCATCCCACCCACCAACTCCCTGCAGCCTTTGCCAGTGTGTTGGGAGGAGAACATTGTAGCTGTCAGACTGTCTCTTCCAGCACAGGGCGCTGCAGGGAGTGGTGCAGAGGTGTTGGCCGTGCGGGAACTCTCCGCTGTTGGTCTCCAGCCTCCCCGGGCTTGTACTGGGAGCTGGGGAGGGGGGAGTTGAATGGTGTTTTCCCAGCATGTGAGCTGCACTTGTTTGTGCCCTGTTCACAGGGCTTGGGGGCAGGGGCTTGCCTTCCATGGGACACATCCACCTGCAGCTCCTCAAGGCAGCTCCAGCTGCACCCTCCCCCCCTCCTTCCACCAAATCCAGCTGTACTTTGGGGGTAATGCAGGTAGCAGGCTCCTACCCACTTCCTGTCACTTCCAGCTATGAGCTTCTGGCTGCCCTCCTGTAGGCCCCTGCCTGAGACTGCTCTGCCTGCCAGCCTCCATAAGCAGCCCCACGCAGCAGGGCAGGTATGTGCTCTCCCTCTGCCCCTCACCCACCCCTGATGAGCCTGGAGGCTTCAAGGAGTAGCTTTACTGGGAAGTTCTGCCCCTGCAGAGAGATGGGTTGCAGGTGGCAACTGGAGCTGGAGGGGGGTGGATTGGTAGAGGATGGGGGCAAAAGAAGAGCTCTGAGTCCTTGCCCTGCAGGTAGCCCATCCCCTCCACAAAGACATTTTAGTGCTCATCACATAGAGCTCCTGGCAGGGGGGCAGCGTCTGGGCACACAGCTCCTGGAATGAAATGGTGGGGAGGTTGTTGCATGCAGAGTCCTGTAATGGAGGGGGTGGAAAGGTGACATCAGGCAGCTTGTCGGGGGAAGGGAGGAATCCAAGGATGTCCTGGGGGTGCAGTGGGAGTGAAGACTCTGGCTATGAACCGCTCTCCTGCCCTACCCCGGAGGTGTTTGTATCTCAGCACCCGCAGTCCCTCTGCTTCAGGCTGGTTGCTCTTTTAGTGATCAGTTTGTCTGGAAACATAGGCCTTCTCTCTGCTCCCGTGAAGCTCAGCTTTGACTCTGCTAGTGTCATTGAATTGTGCTGACCCTACCCGGGGCAGGTGTACCATGGCACAGGGTCTCCTCCCTGTCCAGGCAAGGCTAGGGCTGAGCACTGCACTGGCACTCGAGAGACCTCCGTTCTACTTCCACCTTGGCCACAGTCCCCTTGGGCAACTTGGTGGCCCTCTCTGTGCATGAGGTGTGCTGCATTAGAGCCAGGGATGGTTGGACTGGACTGGGCTAGTCCCATCCATAGGAGGGCTTGGAGCAGCATAATGATAGCAGTGGAAAACACCCCACCCCCGCCATTATACAAGGACACCACCCATTGGCTAAGCCATCTTGCTCAGAAACACTAGTGGGCAGTGTAGCCGCAAGCCACGGCTAACAGCAACAGCATATGTTTAAAACAATTGCCTTTTTGTCTTCTCTCCCCCCCACCCCTCCACCCCCGTGTTTGTACAGCATGGATCACAGTGGTTGTGGTATTAGGGCCTGTGTCTTTAAGAGCTTCCCAAACTGTGTGGGTGGGCTGCTGGGACGTTCTCCTTGTTTTGCAGTCAGTTGGGGCTGGACCCAGATCTTTTACAAACAGCTTCAGCAATGAGTGATCCCCGTCCAGCACAGTGGGGCCAAGTATCGAATTACCCTCAACAATGGAAAGACCAAAGCAGCCTGGTTTTACCTGAAAAGTCACCAGCCTGTTCTAATGATGTTTCTTCCAGCCCCCAGCAGATGAACACAGCTCTGGAGAGACCTCAGTTCCTTAACTCCATTAAGTGCAAAATTTGTCTCAGCAGTGAGATGCAGCTGGCTCTGGAGTGGATTGAGGGGGCTGTTTATAGAGGAATCCCTTGCCCAGCAGGGAGAGACAGACAGTTGCCTATAGCATGGTCCAAAGGGGTTGTTTACGCAAGGCCCTTGGCCCGGTGCTGAGATGTAGTTGCCGTGTGCAGGACTCCAACATTGCAACACATAGTGTTTGTTTAAAAATCTGACTCATGAGTCTGTCACCGTTTGGAGTTTCCAGCATCTCACTCAATCAGTGTTAAACCAGAGGCGGCTGATTTGGCAGAGTCTTAGGTCCCAGCCAAGCTGCAGTAACCTGGGTTTAATTAGATTTGGAGCATTCATGCAGATCAGTGTGTCATGTTTATGCCAGTGCAAGTTGCAGGTGTAGATGAGGCCTCTGGCTGGGGGAGTCAGGACTCTGACATTGGCACTGATCCCTTCCCACCCAGGCCGTTCCAGCTACACCCCCCACCCCCCCAGCTGTGTTCCCCTTGGATATCTGAGAACCTGGGGGCGGTAGGCAGCTCTGCTACCAGCCAGGCCTCTCCTGGAGCTGCCATGGCTCTGAGCAGGATCCAGGCTTTCCCCAGGAGGAGAAGCTGTCCTTGGCATCTCTCCCCTAGAAGTGATGAACCATGTGTGTCTGTCTGAGCAGAGCCCCCCCGCCGCCGCCGCCCCATCCACCCCAGCAGCTGTGGCTCCCTTTTCTCCACATGAGTCAGCCAGGCCTGCAGTGCGGGGCTGGCTCCCACCAGCGCTACTGTACTGTGCACAGTGCCATTAGGGGCTGAGATCCAGGGATCAGACTGTCACTTCCTGCCCTTCCCGAGCTCATGGATGCTGATGGGATGAGCATTGTCTGTAAGGGGTGGCTGGCTCCTCCAGCCTCTTTGTCATTGGCTGGTGGCTGCTTTAGAAACAGGGATGAATGGAGCCTCTCCGGATGTTTGTCCCCATTGGAAAGAGGGTGAATGTCAGCCCCAGAGATAAGTTCACAGAGTGAGTCAGTGGTGGAGAATAAAACCCATCCTACTGCCCAGCCCCCTCTCCCTGCTCTAACCCATTAGTCCCCACCGGAGTCAGGGATAGAACCCAGGAGTCCTGGCTCCCAGCTCTAGCTCGCTAGACCACTCTTCCCACCCAGACAGTACCGGGGACAGCACCCTGGTTGCAACTGCCAGGCTGTCTGCTCTAACCACTAGCCTCCACTCCCCTACCAGAGCCAGGGCTAGAACGCGGGGGTCCTGGCTACCAGCCCCCGCTCTGCTTTTCCCTGCCTGCAGGCTTGGTCCCTGGGATCGGTCTGGTTCCTGAGTGTCAGGGCTGGGCCAGGGGAGGACGAGTCTGTCTGGACCAGACCCCGCCCGGAGCCGTCCCCGCCCGTGCCAGTGACTCCGAGGGCTGGGCTCCCTGCCCCATCTCTGCGGCCTCCGGGGGGAGGGGGGGAATCTGCCAGGAGGGACCGACATGTCCTTATAAGGCAGGGTTTTATTTTCCTTACGGCCACCTGCGCCCCCCCCCCCCCGCCCCATTGAGGAGCCCCCGGGCCGCTCCGCCCCCCGGCAGCCCCAGCTGGGCTGGGGGCGGGGGATGAGCTCAGCTCCGACGGGATAAAACTCGCTGCAACTGCTGGAGCGAAGCAGACGAGAGGCGAGAGCAGCGTCGAGCGGTGCCAGCCCCGATCCGCCAGCGCCCCGGAGCGGAGGAACCCGACCCCCCGCGGGAGACCAGAGCCCCGTGGCCCCAGTGACCTGACGCCGGTCCCCCTCCCGCTGCAGACAACGGGTGAGTGAGGCCAGCCCCATCTCCAGAGTCCTGGGACACCTGCTTGGAGGCCATTGTCCCCCCAAAACTCTAGGGGTGTCTCCTTGTGAGAGTTGCTGTCTGGGAGCCACCGGCCCCCCCCACTTCTCCTGCGGAAGGGCCTGTGGGATGGAGCCCCAAGGGGCACATGGACAGTATTATCCTGTTGATAATTGTTTCAGTCCAGCTCCCAGTAGGGACAAATGGATTCCTGGGAGCCAGGACTCCGGGGCTCTGTCCCCACCTCTGGGAGGGGAGTGGGGTCTAGTTCATGGGGTGCAGGTTGGGTAGGACCCCTTAGTTCTGTTCCTAGCTCTGCCGCTGACTGGTGGTTTATGTGAGTCCCACCCGTGCCTCAGTTTCCTCTTGTGTGACGTAGGGGCAATGACCTTGCCCTGGCTCCCAAGGGCTGTACAGCTCCCTGGGATATTGTAAGGAGGCAGGCCGGGGGCAGAGCACGCTGATGGACTCCTGGGAGTCCCCCAGTCATACCTCCCCCAGTGTCCTGTAGCATCATCTCACCTCAGACAGTCACCTGGACCTCTCTCTTCCAGGAACCATGACCATCCTCCTGGGATTCTCAGCTCCAGTCCTCACTGCAGCTTGCCTCCTGATCCTGTGCCCAGAGGGGGCTCCGACAAGCATGGGAGGCTCCCTACCCCTTCCCCCGAAGGGCCAAAGCCACTGGCCGTGGCTCCGTGCCCAAGAGAGCAGCCCCCCTGCCTTCCCCACCTCCCAGCACGACTTGGAGAGAGACTATTACAACTATGAGGACCTCTATACCCTGGATCCCCCAGAGATGCCTGGCTCCCAGCACCCACCCCATCAGCCTTGTGACTACCACCATTGCCGCCACCTGCAGCCAGCCTGTGCAGAGCTCAAAGAGGAGACTGGTTGCCTGTGCCCTGGGGTGACTGGCTCAGATGTGCCCCCAGAGCCACCCCAGCTGGGGACAGTGCACGTCACTGAGTCTGGGGCCACCTTGCATTGGTGTGCCCCCTCCTCCACAGTGTGGGAGTACCGGCTGATGTACCAGGCTGATGGGGGCCACACCATTGCTGGCCCCATCTTCAACAGCACCTTCCGGATGGCAGTGCTTGGGGGGCTGCAACCCAGCACCTCTTACCTGGTGTGCATCATGGCCGCCAACCAGGCTGGTGCCAGCCCCACCGATGATGGGAGTCGGGCCCACGGACCATGCCGCATCATCCACACCCTGGCCCCCCAGCTCCCCTACGCATATGTGGCGGCAGGACTGGCGGCCATGTTTGGCCTGGTGGTGGTGGCTGCGCTGACCTGGCACTTTGCCCTGCGCGCGAGGCGACGGCAATTCCACGGCTCCCAGGACAACATCCTGGATGGAGAGGTGGGGCCAGGGGGGGCGGCCAATGGCTCGTACAAGGGCGAGGATCAGCTGTAGGGGCACCTGGACCCTCCAGCCCCAGATGCGGACACTGCTGGTCTAGAGCGGAGCCAGCCCCCACAGACTGTCCAGTGCGGTGGGACCAGGGCTGGCGGAGATGTGGAGTTAGCAGGGAGCACCACCTGACCCGGCCAGGGCATGATGCCCTCCCCCACTCCACATGGGGGGGGCGCGCTCAAGTCTGGGCCCCCCCATAACATTTATTTATTTATTTATTTGTATATTTATATAGCAAAAGGGGGGGGGGGTCCTGAAGTATCAAGGGCTGGGGGGAGGCCCCATGGGGGAAGGGGCAGAGGCCCTTGACAACCGGTATGAATCATTCTGTGTAATGGTCCCACCCAGCACCAGACCCCTGTGCTGGCCTCAGGTGTGGGAGGGGTTGCCTGGGGCTCCCCCTGCTTGTTGGGGGGGGAGGTCACTCCAGTTGCTGTTGCATGTCTGGCCTCAGGGCTGCACCCTGGGACCACCTTCCCCCCCCATAGCTGGGATGGTGTGGTGGTGGGAGGAGCCGTGGCAGGGGGCTGGTCGCCGAGATGGGGAGGCTGGGGGTGTTCTGCGCTGTTGTCAGTGTCAACTTATTAGTGTTGAATAAAGCCCAGAAGCAGTGTCCTGGCCGTAGGTTTGTCCCTCGTCTCCTTCAGCTCCTCTCGGTTGAGTCATCACAGTACCACCCCCACCCCCCAACGGGGCTCTTCCCCCCACTTCCTGGACAGTCTGTCTGGACCCAGCTCTGGTGGGGTTTCCGCTCACAGCCGCACCCAGCGGCGTCACAAGGGCCCTTGAACCACTGCCTGGAAAACATGATCCATCCCAGATGTGTGTGCGAGGGCTCCAGCCCTGAAGGAATGGGAATGAGGAGCAGCCGCCGCCCTCCTTGCTCTGGGGGGTCCTGAGGAATGGCCCAGCTCCGTTCCCTAACTGCTAGGGAAGCTGTGGTACCCAGGCATGCGAGGGGTAGCCCAGGATGGAGAGTGGGTGTTAGGCGGGAGGGAGGTTGGGGCAGAGCTCAGCCTCACTGGACCGGGCCCCAGGGCCGAATGCATGGATTTGATACCGTCTGCGTTCAGAGCTGGGCACCCCAGTGCGAAGCGGCCTGGCTGGGCACAGAGGTGGGGAGATGCCTCTATCTAGTCCAGCCCTCCTATGTGTGTGTCCTGAGCTCCAGCTGTGCTGAAGCCAGAGGGACCCCTCCCCCCAGAGTGGATTGACACAGAGGTGGGGGAGGAGGGTTCGCCTGTATTGGTGTGACGCAGCCATTCATGCTGCAAGTTGTGAAATCTGGGGAGACGACATTGCCCCTGGCACAGGAACCCACTGGTATGGGATGCAATGAAATAACAGGCCAGATTGCAGCCACTTCCCCTCCTGGCACTTGCTCACACAGACACTCAGAGTGGCACGCACAGAGAAACACGCAGACACCTCAGTGGTGGGACCCTTCAGAACCCGGCCCTGAGTCACTCGCATGCCAGATGCTGAGCACCCCCTGAGCTGGCATGGCCTCCCGGCACTGCCCTGACACTCCCCCGCAGACACTGAGCCCGGCACTCCTCTGGTAAGGGGGTCTGAGGGTTCAGGCTGGGGCGTGAGCCCAGGACCTGCCCCTCTGCACTAGGGCACTCTGGGGGAAGGACCAAGTAGGGGGGGGGGCTCTCACTGGTGGGCCCTCCGGCACTTTGAGCTGCGGTTTGCACTCAGTTCGGAGCAGTGATTTCCCAGGCGGCGCCCGACTACACAGAGCTTCATGTTTTGGGACAAACGCCTGCCTTGAAAGCTGTGAACACCTTGGGTCTGACACACACTCACACATGCACACACGGCAACACACAGAACACACTCACTGACACACTCACTGTATTACACACTTATTGACACTCACTGTAAACAAGTGCACTCCACACACCAATATATGCTCACTATAACACCCCCCCAAACACACACACACACTGAAATATGCTCAGACACACACACACACACACTTTTTCACTGGAACACTCTCACACTCATTGACACTTGCTGCAACACACAATGAGTGTGTGTTATGGTGATTGTAACACACACTCCATATAACACACATACCAAACACACACAACCCACTCACTGTACCACACACTCACACTGACAGATATATCATACACCGATCCTCATTGTCACTGAAAAACACACACACCATGTTACACATCACCCCGCTCGCTGTCAAGACACTCACACAGACACATATGTTCACTGTAACATATCTGCCCCCCCCTCCACCTGACCAACATGTCACAAACGCAGGAAGACACACGCTTTGTAACCCCCTCCCCGCTCCATTCATTTGCATTTGCCCCTGGTCTGGCTGGATACAGGCTGTGTGCTTGGGGCCATGCAATGCTGGCTGCAGCCCAGCACACAGAGAGTTAAGGGTGGCACTAGTGACTGGGGCTGGAAGGGGGAGGAAGGGACAAAGCCTCTTTCATTCCCTGCTTGGAGAGTTTCCTGTCTGACCTACATACCTCCGCAGGCTGCCCTGGGCCAAGGCCCCTGGCTCTGGCCCAGCAGGCATGGGAGGGGGCAGTGTAGCTGAGCCATGAGGTAGTGGGAGGGGCAGTGTCAGGCGGGGCGTGGGAAGGGAAGGAAAAGAAAGGGTCCAGCTGAAGCAGAGCAGAGGATGGGACAGGAAAAGCCATGATGGGGAAGAAGGGGGAGGCATGAGCCTCAGCCCGTTCCCATGATGGGCATGCCCTGGCCAAGGTGTTTCATGGCATTCAGGGCAACAATCCATCCTGACCCCGTAATACAGATCAGTTCTCCCACCCCTGGGAGGGGGGAACCCCCAACTGCTTGGCCCTGAAGCCTGGTAGAAGGGGCTGCCTGGCCTGAGGCCCCCAGACACTGAGCCTCAGGTACCCCACTCCTTGGCCATGGGACTCCCCCAGCCTGGCCCACGCTCCAGGGCAGTGACCATGGGTGTGGAGAAAGAACCGGCACATCTCTCTCTTTCACACACGCACTCATTCACATTCAGAGCGGGGGATACAACCCAGGAGTCCTGGCTCCCATCTCAGCTCTAGGTGTGAATTCATATTTCCTGTGACAGATTGGGAGAAATGTCTGTGTCCCAGTGTGATCTCCTCCGGGGTCAGTGAGTGCACCATTGTGTATCAGGACCTTCCTGGAGGAGTGTGAGGTTCATGTTATGTTTCATGTCCATAGTTAATTGGCACATCCATTGTGCAGTGGGGGCTGGACACATAGTGGAAAGACTATGGGATGCGTCTTGATCACTTGATGGCACAGGGCCACAAGGCAGACTGGGTTTTCTCTGCTGGGACAGTGCCTTTGCCACCCATTATCTTGGACTGACCCGCTCCACAGAAGCAGCTGGAGCCTGCATTCCCCCCAACAGAAGCACATGGGCAAAAACGGGCCCAAGATGATTTTAGAGGGGGGATGGCTTCCCTAAGCGAGGCCAGTCCATCGTTCCATGCCTGGTGGCCAGGCTAAGAGGAGACAGGGTGGTACCATGTAAATACACAGGATTGTACCAAAGGGCCCAGGCGCCATTGTCCAAGTGCCTCCCAGCTAGAACCACTCCCAGGGCCCTGAGCTTTGACCAGCCACTCCAGTCAAAAGTGGCAGCAGCCACGTTATCAAGAACCCAGAGCACCCACAGCCCAGAGCCCCTGGGAAATGTGTCCGGAGCACCCACTGCTCATGGGTCTCTGGAGAGGTCTCCCCCCACATGGGGTCACTCAAGACTGCCACAAGATTTTCTGCAAGAGTTGTGGGTTAGCTCTGCACAGATGACTGGAGCCAGGGAAATGGAGCAGGTTCTGGGCGGGGCAGTGGGAGCAGGAGCCAGGGGAAATAGCTGGCGAAAGGGAAGAGGGAGCATGGAAGGGAAGCAGGTTGTGGGGAGGGATGCTGGGGATGGGACCTGGGAGGAGGGGCACAATTTGGCATGGGGGGCCAGGGATGGGGGCGCAGGGTTGTGAGAAGTACAGGGGGAAGGGCCTATGGGTATTGCCCCCACACAGAATTTTCAGGAGGTTGCCTAGCAACTGGGACGCCCCATGGATCTGGCCCAGACCAATCCACGCAGGGCAGGTAGGGGCTTTAACCTGAGAGACACCCCCCCCCCCAATTCCCCTAGCCCCAAGCCCTGGCGAAGGCTGCTGAGAGGCTGGGGGGAGGAGTCGGTTCCTGGGGGGATCTTCCCTTGGTGGCACATTCCCCCCCCTGGCCGGACGAATGGGCCGCTCTGGCCCAGGCTGGTTCCGAGCTGTTAATGTCCCTTCTCCTGCTGGGCCCGGCATCACCATGGCTGCCCCATGCCTCCAAGTGAAGATCATCTTCTGGTGAGTGGCAGAGATTCACCCACCAGCACCCACTACCCAGAACTGCCCCCCCAGCACCCCTCAACCAGTACCCACCCGCACCCAGCACCCAGCACTGCCCCCATGGGCACACCCCATACAACTCCACCCCCATGGGAATCCCTCACCCAGCACCCCCCCATGAGCACACCCCATACAACTCCACCCCCATGGGAATCCCTCACCCAGCACCCCCCCATGAGCACACCCCATACAACTCCACCCCCATGGGCACCCCCTCACCCAGCACCACCCCCATGAGCACACCCCATACAACTCCACCCCCATGGGCAGGGGTCTCAAACATGCGGCCCGGGGGCCACATGTGGCCCACAAAGCCCTTCACTGCGGCCCGCCAAGCTTCCTGGCACCACCCCTCCCCCTTGGTCCCCCCATAGCAGTTTGCAGGATGGAGGGGCCAGAAGTGGAGGCTTCTCTGCTGCCTGGCTGGGCCGCGCGTATTTCTAGCTCTGGACTTCCTAGATTGCTCTTGCTTTGTTTGCCAAACAGCTGTTGGTGGTGCCTAGCGCTTTCCAGGAGGGAATGGGGAGCTGCGTGCTCAGAGGAGGAGGTGGGGCAGGGGTGGACCTCTTGGAAGGGGTGGAGTGGGGGCAGAGCCGGGGCAGCGAGGGCAGGGTGTGTGTCAGTGGTGCGGCCCTCAGGCCAGTGCACTAGTCCTCATGGAAGGGGTGGAGTGGGGGCACAGCCGGGGCAGCGAGGGTGTGTGTGTGTGTCAGTGGTGCGGCCCTCGGGCCAGTGCACTAGTCCTCATGCGGCCCTCATGGTCATTTGAGTTTGAGACCCCTGCCCATGGGAATCCTTCACCCAGCACCCCCCCATGAGCACACCCCATACAACTCCACCCCCATGGGCACCCCCTCACCCACCACCACCCCCATGAGCACACCACATACAACTCCACCCCCATGGGAATCCCTCACCCAGCACCCCCCCGTGAGCACACCCCATACAACTCCACCCCCATGGGAATCCCTCACCCAGCACCCCCCCCCATGAGCACACCCCATACAACTCCACCCCCATGGGAATCCCTCACCCAGCACCTCCCCCATGAGCACACCCCATACAACTCCACCCCCATGGGAATCCCTCACCCAGCACCCCCCCATGAGCACACCCCATACAACTCCACCCCCATGGGCACCCCCTCACCCAGCACCACCCCCATGAGCACACCCCATACAACTCCACCCCCATGGGAATCTCTCACCCAGCACTGCTCCCATGAGCACACCCCATACAACTCCACCCCCATGGGAATCCCTCACCCAGCACCCCCCCATGAGCACACCCCATACAACTCCACCCCCATGGGAATCTCTCACCCAGCACCACCCCATGAGCACACCCCATACAACTCCACCCCCATGGGCACCCCCTCACCCAGCACCCCCCCATGAGCACACCCCATACAACTCCATCCCCATGGCAATCCCTCACCCAGCACTGCCCCCATGAGCACACCCCATACAACTCCACCCCCATGGGAATCTCTCACCCAGCACCACCCCCATGAGCACACCCCATACAACTCCACCCCCATGGGCACCCCCTCACCCAGCACCCCCCCATGAGCACACCCCATACAACTCCACCCCCAGGGGAATCCCTCACCCAGCACTGCCCCCATGAGCACACCCCATACAACTCCACCCCCATGGGCACCCCCTCACCCAGCACCACCCCCAGGAGCACACCCCATACAACTCCACCCCCATGGGAATCCCTCACCCAGCACCCCCCCATGAGCACACCCCATACAACTCCACCCCCATGGGAATCCCTCACCCAGCACCCCCCCATGAGCACACCCCATACAACTCCACCCCCATGGGAATCCCTCACCCAGCACCACCCCCATGAGCACACCCCATACAACTCCACCCCCATGGGCACCCCCTCACCCAGCACCCCCCCATGAGCACACCCCATACAACTCCACCCCCATGGGAATCCCTCACCCAGCACCACCCCCATGAGCACACCCCATACAACTCCACCCCCATGGGCACCCCCTCACCCAGCACCACCCCCATGAGCACACCCCATACAACTCCATCCCCATGGGAATCCCTCACCCAGCACCCCCCCCATGGGCACACCCCATACAACTCCACCCCCATGGGCACCCCCTCACCCAGCACCCCCCCATGAGCACACCCCATACAACTCCACCCCCATGGGAATCCCTCACCCAGCACCCCCCCATGAGCACACCCCATACAACTCCACCCCCATGGGCACCCCCTCACCCAGCACCCCCCCATGAGCACACCCCATACAACTCCACCCCCATGGGCACCCCCTCACCCAGCACCCCCCCATGAGCACACCCCATACAACTCCACCCCCATGGGCACCCCCTCACCCAGCACCACCCCCATGAGCACACCCCATACAACTCCACCCCCATGGGAATCTCTCACCCAGCACCACCCCCCCATGGGCACACCCCATACAACTCCACCCCCATGGGCACCCCCTCACCCAGCACCCCCCCCCATGGACACACCCCATACAACTCCACCCCCATGGGCACCCCCTCACCCAGCACCCCCCCATGAGCACACCCCATACAACTCCACCCCCATGGGCACCCCCTCACCCAGCACCACCCCCATGAGCACACCCCATACAACTCCACCCCCATGGGCACCCCCTCACCCAGCACTGCCCCCATGAGCACACCCCATACAACTCCACCCCCATGGGAATCCCTCACCCAGCACCACCCCCATGAGCACACCCCATACAACTCCACCCCCATGGGAATCTCTCACCCAGCACCCCCCCATGAGCACACCCCATACAACTCCACCCCCATGGGCACCCCCTCACCCAGCGCCCCCCCATGAGCACACCCCATACAACTCCACCCCCATGGGCACCCCCTCACCCAGCACCCCCCCCCATGGGCACACCCCATACAACTCCACCCCCATGGGAATCCCTCACCCAGCACCCCCCCATGAGCACACCCCATACAACTCCACCCCCATGGGCACCCCCTCACCCAGCACCAACCCCCCATGGGAACACCCCATACAACTTCACCCCCATGGGCACCCCCTCACCCAGCACCACCCCCCCATGAGCACACCCCATACAACTCCACCCCCATGGGAATCTCTCACCCAGCACCCCCCATGAGCACACCCCATACAACTCCACCCCCATGGGCACCCCCTCACCCAGCACCACCCCCCCATGGGCACACCCCATACAACTCCACCCCCATGGGAATCCCTCACCCAGCACCCCCCCATGAGCACACCCCATACAACTCCACCCCCATGGGAATCTCTCACCCAGCACCCTCCCATGAGCACACCCCATACAACTCCACCCCCATGGTAATCCCTCACCCAGCACCCCCCCATGAGCACACCCCATACAACTCCACCCCCATGGGCACCCCCTCACCCAGCACCACCCCCATGAGCACACCCCATACAACTCCACCCCCATGGGAATCCCTCACCCAGCACCCCCCCATGAGCACACCCCATACAACTCCACCCCCATGGGAATCTCTCACCCAGCACCACCCCATGAGCACACCCCATACAACTCCATCCCCATGGGAATCCCTCACCCAGCACTGCCCCCATGAGCACACCCCATACAACTCCACCCCCATGGGAATCTCTCACCCAGCACCACCCCCATGAGCACACCCCATACAACTCCACCCCCATGGGAATCTCTCACCCAGCACCACCCCATGAGCACACCCCATACAACTCCACCCCCATGGGCACCCCCTCACCCAGCACCCCCCCATGAGCACACCCCATACAACTCCACCCCCATGGGAATCCCTCACCCAGCACTGCCCCCATGAGCACACACCATACAACTCCACCCCCATGGGAATCCCTCACCCAGCACTGCCCCCATGAGCACACCCCATACAACTCCATCCCCATGGGCACCCCCTCACCCAGCACCACCCCCAGGAGCACACCCCATACAACTCCACCCCCATGGGAATCCCTCACCCAGCACCCCCCCATGAGCACACCCCATACAACTCCACCCCCATGGGAATCCCTCACCCAGCACCACCCCCATGAGCACACCCCATACAACTCCACCCCCATGGGCACCCCCTCACCCAGCACCACCCCCATGAGCACACCCCATACAACTCCATCCCCATGGGAATCCCTCACCCAGCACCCCCCCCATGGGCACACCCCATACAACTCCACCCCCATGGGCACCCCCTCACCCAGCACCCCCCCATGAGCACACCCCATACAACTCCACCCCCATGGGAATCCCTCACCCAGCACCCCCCCATGAGCACACCCCATACAACTCCACCCCCATGGGCACCCCCTCACCCAGCACCCCCCCATGAGCACACCCCATACAACTCCACCCCCATGGGCACCCCCTCACCCAGCACCCCCCCATGAGCACACCCCATACAACTCCACCCCCATGGGCACCCCCTCACCCAGCACCCCCCCCCATGGACACACCCCATACAACTCCACCCCCATGGGCACCCCCTCACCCAGCACCCCCCCATGAGCACACCCCATACAACTCCACCCCCATGGGCACCCCCTCACCCAGCACCACCCCCATGAGCACACCCCATACAACTCCACCCCCATGGGCACCCCCTCACCCAGCACTGCCCCCATGAGCACACCCCATACAACTCCACCCCCATGGGAATCCCTCACCCAGCACCCCCCCATGAGCACACCCCATACAACTCCACCCCCATGGGAATCCTTCACCCAGCACCACCCCATGAGCACACCCCATACAACTCCACCCCCATGGGAATCCCTCACCCAGCACCCCCCCATGAGCACACCCCATACAACTCCACCCCCATGGGCACCCCCTCACCCAGCACCCCCCCCATGGGCACACCCCATACAACTCCACCCCCATGGGCACCCCCTCACCCAGCACCACCCTCCCATGGGCACACCCAATACAACTCCACCCCCATGGGAATCCCTCACCCAGCACCACCCCCATGAGCACACCCCATACAACTCCACCCCCATGGGAATCTCTCACCCAGCACCCCCCCATGAGCACACCCCATACAACTCCACCCCCATGGGCACCCCCTCACCCAGCGCCCCCCCATGAGCACACCCCATACAACTCCACCCCCATGGGCACCCCCTCACCCAGCACCCCCCCCCATGGGCACACCCCATACAACTCCACCCCCATGGGAATCCCTCACCCAGCACCCCCCCATGAGCACACCCCATACAACTCCACCCCCATGGGCACCCCCTCACCCAGCACCACCCCATGAGCACACCCCATACAACTCCACCCCCATGGGAATCCCTCACCCAGCACTGCCCCCATGAGCACACCCCATACAACTCCACTCCCATGGGAATCTCTCACCCAGCACCCCCCCATGAGCACACCCCATACAACTCCACCCCCATGGGAATCCCTCACCCAGCACCCCCCCCCATGAGCACACCCCATACAACTCCACCCCCATGGGCACCCCCTCACCCAGCACTGCCCCCATGGGCACACCCCATACAACTCCACCCCCATGGGAATCTCTCACCCAGCACCACCCCATGAGCACACCCCATACAACTCCACCCCCATGGGAATCCCTCACCCAGCACCCCCCCATGAGCACACCCCATACAACTCCATCCCCATGGGAATCCCTCACCCAGCACCCCCCCCATGGGCACACCCCATACAACTCCACCCCCATGGGCACCCCCTCACCCAGCACCCCCCCATGAGCACACCCCATACAACTCCACCCCCATGGGAATCCCTCACCCAGCACCCCCCCATGAGCACACCCCATACAACTCCACCCCCATGGGCACCCCCTCACCCAGCACCCCCCCATGAGCACACCCCATACAACTCCACCCCCATGGGCACCCCCTCACCCAGCACCCCCCCATGAGCACACCCCATACAACTCCACCCCCATGGGCACCCCCTCACCCAGCACCCCCCCCATGGACACACCCCATACAACTCCACCCCCATGGGCACCCCCTCACCCAGCACCCCCCCATGAGCACACCCCATACAACTCCACCCCCATGGGCACCCCCTCACCCAGCACCACCCCCATGAGCACACCCCATACAACTCCACCCCCATGGGCACCCCCTCACCCAGCACTGCCCCCATGAGCACACCCCATACAACTCCACCCCCATGGGAATCCCTCACCCAGCACCCCCCCATGAGCACACCCCATACAACTCCACCCCCATGGGAATCCTTCACCCAGCACCACCCCATGAGCACACCCCATACAACTCCACCCCCATGGGAATCCCTCACCCAGCACCCCCCCATGAGCACACCCCATACAACTCCACCCCCATGGGCACCCCCTCACCCAGCACCCCCCCCATGGGCACACCCCATACAACTCCACCCCCATGGGCACCCCCTCACCCAGCACCACCCTCCCATGGGCACACCCAATACAACTCCACCCCCATGGGAATCCCTCACCCAGCACCACCCCCATGAGCACACCCCATACAACTCCACCCCCATGGGAATCTCTCACCCAGCACCCCCCCATGAGCACACCCCATACAACTCCACCCCCATGGGCACCCCCTCACCCAGCGCCCCCCCATGAGCACACCCCATACAACTCCACCCCCATGGGCACCCCCTCACCCAGCACCCCCCCCCATGGGCACACCCCATACAACTCCACCCCCATGGGAATCCCTCACCCAGCACCCCCCCATGAGCACACCCCATACAACTCCACCCCCATGGGCACCCCCTCACCCAGCACCACCCCATGAGCACACCCCATACAACTCCACCCCCATGGGAATCCCTCACCCAGCACTGCCCCCATGAGCACACCCCATACAACTCCACTCCCATGGGAATCTCTCACCCAGCACCCCCCCATGAGCACACCCCATACAACTCCACCCCCATGGGAATCCCTCACCCAGCACCCCCCCCCATGAGCACACCCCATACAACTCCACCCCCATGGGCACCCCCTCACCCAGCACTGCCCCCATGGGCACACCCCATACAACTCCACCCCCATGGGAATCTCTCACCCAGCACCACCCCATGAGCACACCCCATACAACTCCACCCCCATGGGAATCCCTCACCCAGCACCCCCCCATGAGCACACCCCATACAACTCCACCCCCATGGGAATCCCTCACCCAGCACCACCCCATGAGCACACCCCATACAACTCCACCCCCATGGGCACCCCCTCACCCAGCACCAACCCCCCATGGGAACACCCCATACAACTTCACCCCCATGGGCACCCCCTCACCCAGCACCACCCCCCCATGAGCACACCCCATACAACTCCACCCCCATGGGAATCTCTCACCCAGCACCCCCCATGAGCACACCCCATACAACTCCACCCCCATGGGCACCCCCTCACCCAGCACCACCCCCCCATGGGCACACCCCATACAACTCCACCCCCATGGGAATCCCTCACCCAGCACCCCCCCATGAGCACACCCCATACAACTCCACCCCCATGGGAATCTCTCACCCAGCACCCTCCCATGAGCACACCCCATACAACTCCACCCCCATGGGAATCTCTCACCCAGCACCCCCCCATGAGCACACCCCATACAACTCCACCCCCATGGGCACCCCCTCACCCAGCACCACCCCCATGAGCACACCCCATACAACTCCATCCCCATGGGCACCCCCTCACCCAGCACCCCCCCATGGGCACACCCCATACAACTCCATCCCCATGGGAATCCCTCACCCAGCACCCCCCCCCCATGGGCACACCCCATACAACTCCACCCCCATGGGAATCCCTCACCCAGCACCACCCCCATGAGCACACCCCATACAACTCCACCCCCATGGGAATCCCTCACCCAGCACCCCCCCATGAGCACACCCCATACAACTCCACCCCCATGGGAATCTCTCACCCAGCACCCCCCCCCCATGAGCACACCCCATACAACTCCACCCCCATGGGAATCACTTACCCAGCACCCCCCCATGAGCACACCCCATACAACTCCACCCCCATGGGAATCACTTACCCAGCACCCCCCCATGAGCACACCCCATACAACTCCACCCCCATGGGAATCTCTCACTCAGCACCCCCCCATGAGCACACCCCATACAACTCCACCCCCATGGGAATCTCTCACCCAGCACCACCCCATGAGCACACCCCATACAACTCCACCCCCATGGGAATCCCTCACCCAGCACCACCCCCATGGGCACACCCCATACAACTCCACCCCCATGGGAATCCCTCACCCAGCACCCCCCCCCCCATGGGCACACCCTATACAGCTCCACCCCCATTGGTTTCCCTCGCCCAGCACTGCTCCCCATGGGCACACCTCATACAGCTCTACACCCCTATAGGCACCCCTCACTTAGTACTGCCCCTCCCCTGGCCACCCCCTCCCCAGCACTGCCCCCTGGCACCCCCATGGGCACCTCCTACCCAGCACTTCCCCCCTAAGGGCACAGCCCACCCTACGTACTGGGTCCCTGCCTCAGCCTCTCTTTTCACCCCCACAATTCTGACACCGGGCTCTGCCCAAATCCCAGCCTTCCTGCCCACACCGGTTCCCTTTCAGCATGGGGCTGTTCCACACTGATGCTGGGCTCTGTTTGCCTTGTAGTGGCAGCTGAGGATACAGAAGCCGGGTGAGTAAAGAGGCCTCCCCCCCCCACCCACGTGTCCTCCACCCTCCTGTGAGAGACACAGCCTGTGTGTCCCTCATTCCACCTGTGTGCCCTCCCAATGCCTGCATGTGTCCATGGCTTTCACTGGGCCTTCACTTGTGGGGGATTGTTCTCTGGGGTTCCCAGCCCTTCCTCCTAGGCTTCAACCCCTGCAGAGGGAGCTGGGTCCAATGGCTAATGGTGTCTAGACTCCCCCTCTGAGGAGAGGGGTGTCCATTGGGGAGGAGTTATTTGGGGTGTGCCCATGGGGGCGGTGCTGGGGGAGGGGTGCCCATGGGGGTGGAGTTGTGGGCAGGGGAGATATGTGGGCCTAATAGGCTTCCTGGGACTGGGGAAAGGGGAGCAGTGGTGGGGCCCTCCCCCACTCCAAGTCACTGATTGTCCCCCCATCTCTCCTTCTGCTCCCGCTAGTTCCTGCAGCTGCAGGAGTTCCTAGAGAAACGTTTCCCAAAGCAGCTGGAGATTGTGAGTGACTTGGGTCAGGCTGGGGCTCGGGGACCAGGTGCAGGAGGGGCAGGGGGCCTGGATTAGGCGGGACAGGGAATCAGGGTTGGGAGCTGCTCCAGCACCAGCGGGGCAGGGTTAGAGCAGGGCGCCCCACTCCACTCACCGGAGCCCCCAAGGGCATCTCCAAGGTTTGTGTGGGGATCACGTGCCCCATGGCTCCTCAAGGTTTCACCCCTCTCCGGGGACAGTTCTCTATAGGGCCCACCGCCCTGCTGTTCAGTCCCCACGCTTCCCCCACCTGCTCACCACACACTCCTCTCTCCCCAGACTGGGGAAATGGCCCCCGGCTCTGGGGCCTTCGAGATTCTTCTCCCTGCCAGCGACCAGGTCCTTCACTCCAAGATTGTGAGTACCCAGCAGGCATTGCGTGTTGGTACCTCCCGGCTGGGCATGCTGGAGCCTGGGGGCACAGCCCTGGCTCGGGGGGGGGGGGGGGGACATTCTCAGCTTTGAAGGGGCTGGGCAGGGGCACTGTGCTGGGAGCACATCCCCAGCTCTGGGGTTGCTGGGGGGCACTGTGCTGGCCCTGTTTTGGGAGGTGGAGTAGGGGGATATCACCAGACTTCGGGGGGACTGGGAGAAGGGCAGGGGTATAACGGACACCACAGATTGATCGGTTCCCTGGTCCCATAGAAAGGTGATGGCTACGTGGACAGTAACGCCAAGGTGCAGCACATCTGTGAAGGTATCAGCAAGGCCCTGAAACAGTAGAGAGCAGGGATTGGGTAAGAGAACCTTGGCTGAGGGGTTGTTGGAGGATTAGGAGCCCAGTGGGATGGGGTGGGGTCAGCGCTCTTTGGGAGGTTGAGGGAGATGCTTCAGCCCATGTGGGGTCACATGACACACCCCAAGCTGTGGGGGGTCTGGGGAGGAACATGCCAGAAGCTGACACTGCCCCATCTCCCCTCTCTTCCCGCAGGGTGCTGTGCTTTCCCGGGCAGCACATGACGGGATCAGCCGAAAGGGAGTCACAGCCCAGGCCGGTCCCCGACCTCCCTGTGGTGCTCCAACCCCTGTGGCTGTTGCCAAGCAATAAAGAGCAACATCCTGGCAGGCAGCTCCAGGCCCTTTATTTACAGGGAATGCAGCGCTCTAAAAGGAGAGGCCCCACCTCAGTCCTGTCCCAAGTCCTGTGGGGAGCCCCGTCCTGTGCCATGGCCTGTCCTGAGCAGACTCCAGGGGCAGCCCTGTCCCACAGCACGGCACGGTGCGAGTCCCGGAGGCAGTCCCGTCCCGCAGCATGGCACGGCGCGAGTCCCGGAGGCAGTCCCGTCCCGCAGCACGGCACGGCACGGCACGGCACGAGTCCCGGAGGCAGTCCCGTCCCGCAGCACGGCACGGCGCGAGTACCGGAGGCAGTCCCGTCCCGCAGCACGGCACGGCACGGCACGAGTCCCGGAGGCAGTCCCGTCCCGCAGCACGGCACGGCACGGCACGAGTCCCGGAGGCAGTCCCGTCCCGCAGCATGGCACGGCGCGAGTCCCGGAGGCACGGCATGGTGCGAGTCCCGGAGGCAGTACCATCCCGTAGCACGGCACGGCACGAGTCCTGGACACAGTCCCGTCCCGCAGCACGGCACGGTGCGAGTCCCGGAGGCACGGCACGGCGCGAGTCCCGGAGGCAGTCCCGTCCCGCAGCATGGCATGGTGCGAGTCCCGGAGGCACGGCACGGCGCGAGTCCCGGAGGCAGTCCCGTCCCGCAGCACGGCATGGTGCGAGTCCCGGAGGCACGGCATGGTGCGAGTCCCGGAGGCAGTACCGTCCCGTAGCACGGCACGGCACGAGTCCTGGACACAGTCCCGTCCCGCAGCACGGCACGGTGCGAGTCCCGGAGGCACGGCACGGCGCGAGTCCCGGAGGCAGTCCCGTCCCGCAGCATGGCACGGCGCGAGTCCCGGAGGCACGGCACGGCGCGAGTCCCGGAGGCAGTCCCGTCCCACAGCACGGCACGGCGCGAGTCCCGGAGGCACGGCACGGCGCGAGTCCCGGAGGCAGTCCCGTCCCGCAGCACGGCATGGCGCGAGTACCGGAGGCAGTCCCGTCCCGCAGCACGGCACGGCACGGCGCGAGTCCCGGAGGCAGTCCCGTCCCGCAGCACGGCATGGTGCGAGTCCCGGAGGCACGGCATGGTGCAAGTCCCGGAGGCAGTACCGTCCCGTAGCACGGCACGGCACGAGTCCTGGACACAGTCCCGTCCCGCAGCACGGCACGGTGCGAGTCCCGGAGGCACGGCACGGCGCGAGTCCCGGAGGCAGTCCCGTCCCGCAGCACGGCACGGCGTGAGTCCCGGAGGCAGTCCCGTCCCGCAGCACGGCACGGCGCGAGTCCCGGAGGCAGTCCCGTCCCGCAGCACAGCACGGCGCGAGTCCCGGAGGCAGTCCCGTCCCGCAGCACGGCACGGTGCGAGTCCCGGAGGCAGTCCCGTCCCGCAGCACGGCACGGCGCGAGTCCCGGAGGCAGTCCCGTCCCACAGCACGGCACGGCGCGAGTCCCGGAGGCAGTCCCGTCCCGCAGCACAGCACGGCGCGAGTCCCGGAGGCAGTCCCGTCCCGCAGCACGGCACGGTGCGAGTCCCGGAGGCAGTACCGTCCCGCAGCACGGCACGGCACGAGTCCTGGACACAGTCCCGTCCCGCAGCACGGCACGGTGCGAGTCCCGGAGGCAGTACCGTCCCGCAGCACGGCACGGCGCGAGTCCCGGAGGCAGTACCGTCCCGCAGCACGGCACGGTGCGAGTCCCGGAGGCACGGCACGGCGCGAGTCCCGGAGGCAGTACCGTCCCGCAGCACGGCACGGCTTCTCCCTCCTGGAAGCTCACATGGGTCTGAGACAGGCAAAGAGCAGCGGCATGGCGGAGTGGTGGGAGAGCTGGCACAGTTCTCAACCTCCCTGACCTGCCTGAGGAGTTGGGGGAGCAGATGCTGCTCATGGGGAGTTGCTGGCCTGGCCCCTTCTAAGCGCTAGTTCAGAGGTGGCTCCAGTGGCTCACACCGTGGTCTCGTACTCCAGGATCACCGTGGGGATGGGGGATGGGAGTGATGGGTGCCTCTTCCTGGGGGCCTCACCACACCCCATGCAGCCATCACCCCCACTCGCTGTCATGCAGTACGGCCCCCGAGGCGCACCGAACTCGGGCTGCACCGTGGCTGTGCGGATCCCATGCTCCCAGAACACCTGCTGGATCCTCCTAGCCACAGCCCCGAAGGAGGCAGTGTCCAGGCACCTGACATGGGCCGTGGCCACCAGGCTGTGGGCACTGTCCAGCTGCCAGACATGGAGCTCACGCAGGGCTGCCACCCCCTCTGTGCCCCTCAGATGTGTCTCAAGTTGCCATAGGTCCAGATGGTCGGGCACAGCCTGCAGCAGCACCAGGGCAGAGCCCCGCAGGGATGGGGCAGCCGAAAGGATCAAGGCCAGCACCACAGCCACACAGAGCCCAGGGTCCAGGTACAGCAGCCAGCAGGGCCCCAGCTCTGCCAGGGCTGGTGCAGGGCTGCCTAGGGCCCGGCATGACATCCCAATGCAGGGGGGCAGGCAGGCCACTTGCTCCGTGCATGGGGGCCAGAGCAGGTGGAAGGCAAGTGCATATAGCAGCATGGTGGCAGGGCCCAGAGAGGCAGCCAGGAGGCGAAGGCAGAGCGCCAGCCGGGCACCAGACTCTTCTGCAGGCAAGCGTCCCTCCTCTAGCCAGGGCTGCCTGTGCCCCAGCAGGTCTGTGCAGGGGGGGAAGGAAGAGACGTGACAAGAGTGTGGGGGCAGCATTTCGTGCTACAGTTTGGGGGCAAAGGGCAGGGGTCACAGGGCAAGGTGGGGGGACAAAGGAGCCATGACTTAGGGCATCATAGGACAGGCTCAAGTCTTACTTCATCAAACTCCCCCGCCCAAAGCTGAAAGAGTGGCCCAGTACCCCCTCCCCCACCTCAAACATCTCACCGCCTGCTAACACCGCAGGCCTGGCCTGGTACCAACCCCCAGCTCAGCTCTCCCGTCTAATGCGAAACAGTCCTGGTCCTGTATGCCCCCCCTTCGCTCCCCCCCCCCCCCCCCCCCCGCAGCTTGGCAGGACTCACCTTGTGTCTCCTGGGCAGCTCTGCCAGTGGCTGCGCCCTGTCTGCAGGTGCTGGCACTGCCGCTGCAGTGACTCTTCCCCCGAGCGGGATGGTGCTGCCCATCCAGCCGCACCCCAGCCAGATGGATGAGGAGCCCAGTTGCCCCGACTCCCACCAGTGCCAGGGGCTGCTCTGTCACCTGGGGATGCCCTGCCCGGTGCAGTGCCCTGGGCAGCAGGGCCAGGCACAGCGATGTCTGGAACACGCCACACACCAGGGTCCCTGCCACCCGGGCCCGCACCCATCCGAAGGTGTTCCTGCAATTGGGACGTGCTCTGCAGGCCAGCTGGCCATCCAGCAGAGCCACCCCCAGCGCTAGCAGCATCCCCAGTGTCTGAAGCGAGCAGGAGAGAGCCAGCAAGGAGCCTGTGACCCAGCTGGCCACCACCTCTGCCAGGAACAGGCCGATGGCAAGACAGAGGTGGGCAGTTAGCCAGCCCTGGTGCCCCTGCAGCCCTGGCACTGCCAGCCAGCCCTGGTGCTCTATCCGCATCGGCAGCCTGGGCAGCCCCATCCCTACCCCAGCAGTGCCCGTTCCTCTATGGGCTCTTGTTCCTGTCTAGCCTCTGGACTAGTTTCCCTATCCCAACCCACGCCCCTGGCAGCCTCGTCCCTGCCCCTGTCCCTGCTCCAGCCCTAGCAGCCTTCTCCCTCTCTGGGCGCTGGGCTCCCTGCGCCTCCTGCTCTGCACTTGTCGCCAAGAGTTTGCACTTGGAGTGGCCGGTGCACACAGTCCCTTTGTCCCTGGGGGTTCCTTAAAGGGGCAGCACCCGCTCCCTCCCCCTGTGGCTGCCTGCCCAGTTGGCAAGCACAGCACACAGGCTGCTCTCAGTCTCCCAGCCCTCAGCTCAGCAGGAGGATGTCCCCTCTTCTCTCTGCAAGCTGGGGTGGGAGCAAGTAGGTGCCCCCATTCCTGGGGTCCATATGAGGCAGCTCAGACAGGGCCTCTGGGGTACTGGGGCAACTGGGAATCCCAGCTCCACCCAGGGGGTCTGTACTGGGGAAAACTGGGAATCCCAGCACAGTCAGAGGTTTCATAGATTCCAAGGCCAGAAGGGATCAATCACTCTGAGCATATAGTCCAGGGTGGGCAAACTTTTTCGCCCCAGGGTCACATCGATGTTGTGAAACTGTATGGAGGGCTCGGTAGGGAAGGCTGTGCCTCCCCAAACAGCCTGGTCTCCGCCCCCCCTCCCATTTCCCAACCCCTGACTGCTCCCCTCAGAACCTTCAACCCATCGAACCCCCCTGCTCCTTGTTCCCTGACAGCTCCCTCCAGGGACCCAACCCCCATGACTGCCCTGACCTGTATTCACACCCCTGCCCCTAACCTTCCTCCAGGGCCCTCCCCCAAACCTCCGCCCCATCCAAATGCCCCCTGACTGCCCCCTGGGATCCCCCCACTCCCCACCCCCTTACCACACCAATTTACCAAATGTCCTGATGGATTCTCCATCACTGACAATTTTTAACTGTAGATATGATATTTTTCTAACACATCTCCTCTAGTTCAATCAGGAATGAATACAGGGAAGGCCTGCATTATTCAGCAAGTCAGACTAGATCAGAAGTGGACAAACTACAGCCCCTGGGCCACATCCATCCCACGGGACCATCCTGCCCAGCCCCTGAGCTCCCAGACGGGGAAGCTAGCCCCCAGCCTCTCCCCCACAGCCTCAGCATGCCGTGCCACCAGCGCTTTGGCCCACTGCTTCGCCCACGCCCTGTCCCAGTCTGGGTACTCTACTAATGGCTCCCTGCAGCCAGGCCCTGTCTCCCTCTGAGTACAGAGGAGACTGACTGCTTCTATCCTACCTCTCAGGGTTTTATACAGCCTGAGAGTTTGGGGTGTGGCCACCCAGCTGAGCCTGATTTCCACTCAGCCTGGGAGTTAACAGGCTCCCTGCCACAAACCCCTCCCAGGGCTGCTTTAAACCCCTTCCCGGGCTACTCCAGCCCTTTTAAGGGGGGGAGCGGGTGGTCACCCCGCTACACTCTCTCTCTATATATTTAATCTCTGCCCTCTCTTCCCCTCTGTAAGGACTGGAAGAAATTGTGACGGGCAACCACTAGGGGGCGTAGTTACGCTTCTGAGTCAACTCCAGGAGAGGGTGTAATGCAGGGGTGTCCAAACTTTTTGGAAAGAGGGCCAGATTTGGTAAGGTGAAGATGTGTGAGGGCCGACCCCCTCCCCCCCCCTGCTCCGGCCGCGCTCTCCTTCCCTCCCGCCCCCCGCTCCCCCCCCCGCTCCGGCCGTGCTCTCACTCCCCCCCTCCCCCGGCTTGCCTTGCCTCCTGCCCCGGCCCCGGCTCCGACTCCGCTCTTCTCCCCCAGCTCCGCCTCGCCTCGCCTCGTGCCCCGGCTCCGCCTCCGCTCTTCTCCCCCGGCTCCGCCTCGCCTCGCCTCGTGCCCCGGCCCCGGCCCCGCCTCCGCTCTTCTCCCCCGGCTCCGCCTCGCCTCGCCTCGCCTCGTGCCCCGGCCCCGGCTCCACCTCCGCTCTTCTCCCCCGGCTCCGCCTCCGCTCTTCTCCCCCGGCTCCGCCTCCGCCTTGCCTCGTGGCCCGGCCCCGGCTCCGCCTTGCCTCGTGCCCCAGCCCCGGCCTCGCCTCGTGCCCCGGCCCCGGCTCCACCTCGCCTCGCCTCGTGCCCCGGCCCCGCCTCGCCTCGTGCCCCGGCTCTGCCTCGCCTCGCCTCGTGCCCCGGCCCCGGCTCTGCCTCGCCTCGCCTCGTGCCCCGGCCCCGGCTCCACCTCCGCCTCGCCTCGTGCCCCGGCCCCGGCTCCGCCTCCGCTCTTCTCCCCCGGCTCCGCCTCGCCTCGCCTCGTGCCCCGGCCCCGGCTCCACCTCCGCTCTTCTCCCCCGGCTCCGCCTCCGCTCTTCTCCCCCGGCTCCGCCTCCGCCTTGCCTCGTGGCCCGGCCCCGGCTCCGCCTTGCCTCGTGCCCCGGCCCCGGCCTCGCCTCGTGCCCCGGCCCCGGCTCCGCCTCGCCTCGCCTCGTGCCCCGGCCCCGCCTCGCCTCGTGCCCCGGCTCTGCCTCGCCTCGCCTCGTGCCCCGGCCCCGGCTCTGCCTCGCCTCGCCTCGTGCCCCGGCCCCGGCTCCACCTCCGCCTCGCCTCGCCTCGTGCCCCGGCCCCGGCTCCACCTCCGCCTCGCCTCGTGCCCCGGCCCCGGCTCCGCCTCGCCTCGCCTCATGCCCCGGCCCCGGCTCCGCCTCGCCTCGCCTTGCCCCGGCCCCGGCTCCGCCTCCGCTCTTCTCCCCCCCCCCCCGCTCGCCTCTTACTGACCCCGCCCCTCTCCTCCGGCTGCGGCTCCGCGCACTGGTTGGCGACAGTGCTGGCGGGCCGCATATTATTGATTTTAGAACAGAGCCTGCGGGCCGGTGAAAATTTGAACACGGGCCTCAATTGGCCCCCGGGCCGGACTTTGGACATGCCTGGTGTAATGGTATTAATCTGAGAATTACCTGGTATCTCTGTTATCTGTGTGTTTGGGAACAAGTTCCCAGCTGTGTGAGTGTTTACCCCGTCTGTGTGAGAATGAATGCATGGGAAACTAAATGGGGAAACCGAGGCAGGACTGCGTAATCAACAAGTGCTGAACAGCGTGTGACCAATTAGCTTGCTGCTTGCTCCTAATGAGATGAGTATGTATGAGATGCAAATGAGTATGGGTATATCTGTGCTGACACGCCCCTGTTTGTTGGGCTTCCTCTTTGGGCTTCCTCTCTGGACATCGCTTGGGTATGTCAGACCTCCTGTATCGCGGCAGTGCTGACCAGAAGCCCCCAGCACGGTAATGCCTCTCCTTCCAATAAACTCACCACTTTCCAACTAGCCACCTGTGTGAAGCCTCGTTTCTCCCGGCAACGAGATAAGCCCCCCGCAACACCCTCTAAACCCGGTCAGTTTTTTTAACCAGCACAGTCTTCCTCAGTTGTCAGATTTAAGCTTTTTGTGCATTAGTAAGGTATTCTTATATGGTTTAACTAGGTGTCACGTTACAGGAATTATTTGGGATCATATAGATCATTGGAGCAACCAGAGTCCTATAGTGGCACCAAATCTTATGTACCGGGGGTCATAATGGGTGTCTACGACCAGGTTATGGATTGCTGATTATGAATATGGCATTGGTATGTGTGTATCAATTTGGTAGTTAAAGTTATGAATATTGGCTCTGGACTGTCTGTCTTTCCAAATATTGTGCTGCCAGGGGGACATTCTAGAATACTGGGCGTCAGCTCTGCTCGGGGCTTGATGGGCCATTAAGAGCAATCAGCGACACAATGGACTCTGGGAGCTTGGAATGCCCCAATCCAGACAAGAAGTCTACAGAGAACCTGCAAGGCAGCCTATGCATAATGGCTTCTGCCTGCAAATAATGAGTCATGCATGGTCATGTGATCTGCCCAGGTGACTCCAGGACTCCATGGGGCTGGACTTTTCACAGCAGGAACAAAGAGGTGTTTGCACCTGGAAAAAAAATATAAATGAAGCTGCTACAGCCCCCCCATCTTGGTCTTCTACCTTCAGCCTGCAGCCTGTCTTGCTTCCAGCTCTGAATGGACTTTGCTACACAGGTGAACTCTGAACTGAGGTGCTGACCCATCCCTAAATGGGATGCTTTCTAAAGACTTTGATTTGAACCTGCAGTTTATTCTACCTTTGCTGCAAGCCTGAACCAAGAGATGTGCCATTACTGCATGTAATTGATTTCTTTTAACCATTCTTAACCCTCACCTATACCTTTTTCCTTGTATAAGGCCCAGCATGGAGAATCCACCAAGACTCATAGTCTGCAGCTGTCCTGGTCAAATAACTCTCGAGTGGTGAGCTACCCACCTAGACCTCATCTTCCTGGCTGAGGAAGTTATGGGAGCTGTCGAGACAACCACCAAGCCAAAGAAGGAAGAGAGTGGGGTGCTACACTGAGTGGGTGACAGCCATTGTCACCTGGAAGCAGGAGAGCAAGGACAGGAGGAAGCTGAACAGCCTGATACACCAGCAGAGGCCTTGGACACACAGGATGGGGGAGATCCAGCAGGGTGAGGGGTTTGGATTTTTGTTATTTTCCAGAGATCCGTTACTCTTGAGTGCTTTTGAAGAGTAAAGAGACTGTGGTTCAGAGCCACCTTTGCTAACTCTGTGTTCCCTGCCTTCCTGTCGTATTGTCCCTCAAGGGGTTAAACTAGAAGCCCAGTGCACCCACAGCCAGGGGGATGTGTGGGTAAGTGACATGGGGTTCACGAGGGCTGGGGCATCAATTCTGGGGGCAAGGGCAGCTGGACTGCAGAGCCCCGTGGAGTCCATGCAATCAAAAAAACCAGGGCTGGGAACAATGATCTGGCTTGACCCAGACTCAGCTTCACCTGGGTCCCGTCACAACAAACAGGACATAGATCACACGCTGCCAGGTTCACTGTGTAATTGATAGAGGTTTGCCTGGGTGTGGCTGGGCCCAGCCGGGCTCTGCAGATTGGCCTCTTAGGACGAAGGCTCAGTTGAGTCTGGTACCTCCTTGGTGCCAGGTGGCTCCTCATCCCCAGTGTCAATGTCATAGTGGGGTGGGGCCTGCCTGTGCCCAGTGCAGTGTGCATACTCCACCACTCGGACGTGCCCGTCGGGCCCCACCAGCTGCCGGTAGCGGGGGCAGCCCACAGCGTAGAACAGCTGCTCTTTGATCCTGCGGCCCCGCTCTAGCCCATGGCCTAGGGGCTCTGCTGGACCCAGCTCCCGCTCCACCAGTGAGCGGAACAGCTGCTGGTACTGGCCCAGGGACAGGCCGTGGATCCGAAGCGGCTGAACAGCCTGGGACTTTGCCCTCCTCCTCACCCTGAGGCGCTGGCGGCTGCAGAAGACACTGGCTGTTGTGGGTCCGGGGGGCATAGAGGCCCAGGGTCCCTGTGAGAAATGGCAGAGCTACAGTGAGGGGCCAAACCAGGTCTGAGAGCTGCTCTCCCCACTCTGCCAGCAATCCCCTATCACTACCTTGTACCAGACCTGCTGGCTGGGGGGGTGGGGCCCTCCACCTCAGAGAAGTCAGCCATATAAAAACGCCCATGCTGCACCCTCCAGAGGCTCCCCTTCATCTGAGCGTCTCAGAACTTTATACCCTGTAGTTCACTAACCCCACCAGAAAGGAATCACAGGGAGCACTGAGATGGAGATGCCTCTGGTGAGGGGTGGGGGCTGTTTGTACATGGATGCCTCACCTGGCACTGAGATGCAGCCACCTCTGGGGTGGTGCGCAAGGGCTCTTTATATAGGGAACCCTCGCCAATGCTGAGACGCAGGTGCCTCTTGGGTGGTGTTCAGGGACTATTTATACAAGGATCCCCTGGTAGGGTTAGATAAGATGCCTTGTTTGTTTTTGTAGGATCTCCAAGGATCACTGATGTGCATGAGGGGTCATGGGCTGGGCTGTGGCTCTGAGTCAGTCCCCTGGATACCTGGCCCCCAATTGTTGCCGAGATGTACCAGCATTGCTGCCCCCTCTGCCCCCTGCACTTACTTGACCAGCTTTGTACCCTGGGCCCTCATGTGTTTGCCGCCTCCTCCTGACTGAGGCTGGTCCCACTCTCTCCAAGCCGGGGGCTCTTCGCATGCAGCCCTCAGCGCCTGGCCAGCTGCAGTAGTTGTGCTCCTGCGTAACGATATTCCCAGATGCCCAAGGGGCTGGAGGGATGCTGAGAGCTGGCCATGCCGGGCAGAGTAAGGCTGGGCTTGGCCCGTGAGACATGGGGCTTGGGTGCGATCCTGCTTCTGGGGGCTGCTGCAAGGGGAGGATAGACAGACAGATGAGGGGGTGAAAGCGGCTACAGTGCTCAATATGACAGTATTGGACATTTCGCTAGTAAGAGTCCAACATGCACTGCAGGCAGTGTATATACAGAGACTGCTGCCCCTGCTACTGAGATGCAGTTGCCACTGGGGTGGGGGGGCATGGCAGCTGTTTACACAAGGATCCCTCATCCAGAACAGAGATGTGTCTGACTCTGGGGTGAGGTATGGGGGCTGTTTACACAGGGATCCCTTGCCCAAAACTAAGATGCAGCTCCTTCTGGGGTGGGGCACAGAAGCTATTTACACAGGGATCCTTCATCCAGTTGCAGCTGCCTCTGGGATGAGGCCGCCATTTGACATACACACAACAGACTCCTCCCAGCCACTGCCTCTCACCATCCTGACCAGCCCAAGTGCCTCCAGCCCCCCACTGGTGGGCCAGGAATGTCAAGGTTCTGCCCATGTGTGCAGGTTCCGGATGCAGGGCATCACCGAGGAAACATTTATGGCCTCGGCTGGGATGTTCCAACCTGAGCGGGGTCATGCTGGGTTAGGGAGATGTCTCTCACTGCCCCATCTCACACCACATGTCCCCTCAAAGCAAACTCATCTCCTCTTCCACCTGCCCCGGAGACCAAGAGAGGAGCGAAAAGACTCCACCTCTCACCCAAGACCCCACCCCCTAGTTAAGACCAGGACTCTTGCCTCAGCTCCCATCTCCTTGGGTAAGATCAGTCTTCCACCCCCCACATCTGTCTTGGAGTAACAACAGCTGGGCCCCCTGAAATATCTCCTCTGCTCCACATTCCCCTGACTGGGGGGGCACCTTACTCGGCTGGGTGTGGGGTGGATTTAGGGCACCAAAGGAGATAATGAGGAATCTATGGGGCAGCTGAGTTTGTAGAGATCATGTCCAGGATTGTAGCCTTAGCAGTGTCCATTCACCGCTGTCACCCTGGACAATGTGCATCCCACAGGGACTGGAGATGGGCTGCAGACTACGGGCTGCAGCCCAGTCTCCTCAGCAGCACATGGCCCTGGCACACAATGGGCTTGTTGTCATCCAGAACAGCTATTCTAGAGTAAAAGCAGCTGCCTGGGAAACTGCTCCGGAATAGCCCCTGTGCTTTGAATTCACACCCTATTCACAGCCCAGAATAACTTCACCATGCAGACAAGCCCTAAAAGAGTTGAAAGCTTTGGGATGGACATCGGGGTCGTCACTCCTCTCCTCTGGCACTAGGGGGTTTGCTTCCACAAGAGAAGAAGGATGGTTTGTTGGTCAGAGCACTAGTCTGAAACTTGGGAGCCCGGCTTTCACTTCCCTATTCTGCTACAGACTTCCTGTGTGATCTTGGGCAAGTCACTTAGTCTTTCTGTGCCTCCATTTCTGCTCTGTTCAAATGGGCCTGGCTCTATTTCTCTGAGGTGTGTGAGGATAAATGCAGTAAAGACTGTCAGACAGCGAGATGCTATGGTGATGGGGATCAGATTATGTTGGCATCGGCTCAGTGATAACAGAGCCTGTAACCTGACAGCTCTTGCAATGGGGAGGCCATGGGGAGGCCGGGATAAGATCCACTGGATGGAGCGGAAAAGGGGTCACTCTAAAGAGGGCATGTCTGGATGTTTCTCTCTGTCCTGGTTATTTTGTGGACCCCCTGTCTGGTGTGTGGCTCGCACAGCTATTAATGGGTTGGGTCTCATGTTGGATGTGGGGAAACTGAGGCAGAAACTGGGGACGTGACTCACCCCGAGTGATCCAGTGAATCACTGGCAGAGCTAGGGATGTAACTCAGCCATCCCGATCCTTCCCTCGTCCCCACTCTAACCACTAAGCCCCACGCCGCTTCGGGTCTCTGCCCCTTTAAGGACGAGCGCAGAATGGCGCCGTTTGTCCCTGGACGGCTGCCGTCTGCTGCCCTCACATGACCAAACACAGCGGCCGCGTGAGTCTCGCAGCTTCCGGTGCGGCGCCTCCTATAGTCGGACCCGGTGAGTCCCTGGGACACCCCCGCCCCCAACCGAGACCTGCCCCCCCCCCCCAATTCCCCAGCCCGGCACCCGCGTGGGGAAATGGGGGGAGGCTCTGTGGGGGACATAGGGGACTCTAGGGAGATATAGGAGCTTGGGGGGGGGCTCAGTGTGGAGATACTGGGTCTTGTGGGGGGGAATACAGGCTTGTGGAGGGGCTCTGCAGGGGGCTGTGGGGGGAGATACAGGGGGCTGTGGGGGCTCTGGGAGGCTGTGGGGGGCTCTGGGGAGATACAGGAGGCTGTGGGGGGGTCTGGGGAGATACAGGGGGCTGTGGGGGGCTCTGTGGGGAGATACAGGGGGCTGTGGGGGGCTCTGTGGGGAGATACAGTGGGTTGTGGTGGGTTCTGCCTTGGGATGGGGGCTGTAAAGAAGGGGTGGGATGGATTCTCCACCTGAGGTGGTGCCACCAGATGTGCAGAGGTGGGGGATGGAGGAGAGTGTACCCCGGTGCCAGGGTGTGAATGTAGCTGTGAGCTGAGTGTATCCAGTCATTGGTTGCAGGCTCTAAGGGGCCCTTTAACCCAGTGGGTAGAGGAGGAGTAAATGGCATCACACCCCATTCTCTCAGAGTCCTGGACACCTCCTTGGGGATAATGTTCTGGACCTGGGCACAGCCCGAGGGACCCCTTTGCCCTTGTCTGTCCAGGGGTTTGCCGCACTGCCTAGCTGTAACCCCCTTGTGTGATGCTGCTTAGTCCTGGGGTGACTCCCTCCACAGCAGCATGAATCATGTGAGCCTTAGGGGGTCTGTGGGATCTAGTAGGAGCTGGAAGCAAGGACACCTGGGTTCTATTCCTGGCACTGAGAGGGGTTGAGGTCCAGGCCCAAGGAACCTCTCAAGTAATGGATGTGCCACATACTACATCCTGTTCTCCAGCTGTCTCCTTTTTCCCTTTAGCAGCCACCGATCCTCTTGGAGCTGTCCTGTAACACATCTTCTCTCTCTCTTCCCTTTGCAGAGAGGTAGCTCGGTCCAGAGCAGCACATGATGGAGTGCACGGCACTGGAGAGTCTCATCGAGATGGGCTTCTCCCAGAACAGAGCGTATGTGCGCCCCCACCTCCATCCCCTCATTCCCCTCCCAGCCGTCCACAGGCTGCCTTGGCTGTCACTGCATATTGACCTGGTCGGAATGCTCCCTACCAGTGGCCGGGGGTCATGGCCTATGACTGTAGAATGGCAGCACGAAGGGATCCTGTGCAATGTGGGAATGCTCTTTGAGGGGAAGTTAAAATCTAGTGCTGAGAGCAGGACTCCTGGATTCTATCCCCAGTGCTTGGAGGAGAGTGAGGTCTAGTGGGTTAGAGGATGTGGGCTGGGAATCCTGTCCCTTTGCCTCAATTTCCCCATCAGCAGAGCAGGGATAATGCCTCTGCCCTGCCATCCCATGTCTGTCCTCACCGTCCCTGCGTTCTTCAGACTAAACAAGGAATTCTTATAAAATGCTCCCCTGGGACGGGGCTGGGGACTGACTCTGTCACGTTCAGAGACTGTGTAATGATGCACCTCTTTGGTGATGCTGAATCAAAGCAGGGGCTGGGGCCAGCTTGATGTTCTTTAACTTGAATTCACAACCCCAGCAGTTTGGGGGACCAGCCAGTGAGCACAGCTATTATAGAAGGTAAGGCCAGAAGGGACCATTAGATCATCTGGTCTGCCCTGCAGTATAGTATAGGCCAGAGAATGTCTCCCATTCCCTCTGCATTGAGCCTGATCACTTGTGTTTCACTGAAACATCTTCCAGAAGGGCAGCCAGCCTGGCCTGGAGATGGAAAATCCACCCCTGCCCTGCGGAGCTTGTTCCAATGGTCAGTCGCCCTCCTGGGAAAAGCATTGTTTGTCATTGGAATGTGGCCAGCACCAGCTTCCAGCTGTTGGGTTCTTGTTCTCCCTGTCTCTCTCATATTAAAGAGCCCTTTAGTGTCTGCTGTTTTCTCCCACTACCTATACACGAGTCAGGTCACTGAGCTCTTTCAATCTATCACCGTCAAATGTTTTCTTCAGCCCTCAAATTGTTTTTGAGGCTCTTCTTCTCACACTCTTCAATGGCTCAACACCCGATTTCAAAGGTAGCACCCAGGTCTCAGTGTAGGATTCCAGTCTTGAGCTCACCAAGGCCATACGTTGAAGTGAAATCACCTCCCTGCTCTTGGGTAGGCCTTCCTAGGCAGTAGGACAGTCTTAAGAGGCCAGTGCTCTGGAGGAGTGGGTGGGGGAGAAGGGAGCTATTTGTGCCTTTGCACTCACAAAAGTAAGCAGCTGGAGGACAGCATGCCCCATGAAGGCCTCACCTTAGCCCCCAATATCTGATGATTGGCTCAGCCCTGACGCAGACAGTATTCCAGTCCTTCCAGAGCCTCCACCAGCATGAATTATTATCACTCCAGTTATCCAGCCTAGTACGCAGCCCCTCTGTGCTTCCTGCTGAGTCCCCCTCATTCCTGGCTCGCTGGTGGCTGTGGTGTCTATTCCAGGTTGGGGTAAAGTTCTTTCAATTGCCCAGAGATGGGGAGACCCAGGTTTGTTCTCAGGGCCTGGACATTGACAGTTTGGGTCATCCCATTGAGCTGCCCATACGTCTTTGCTCTATGAAGCATTTCATGGGTACGATGCCACTGTGGAGGTGGGGCAGTGATAGAGCTGTGGAACTCAGCCACAACTGCTGTTTCTTTCAGGGAGAAGGCGCTGGCGCTGACAGGGAACCAAGGCATCGAGCAGGCCATGGACTGGTGCGTTGGAGCCCCCCTCCCCTAGATCTGTCTGCGTTTCCGTCCCTTGTGACTCTGCCTTCTCCCTGCTGATGCTTGTTCTCTTTCCCCCTCAAAAGGCTCATGGAGCATGAGAATGATCCTGACGTGGATGAGCCATACGTGCCTCCCCAGAGCCATGTCTTGGGCACGGAGGAGCCGCCTGAGGGAAGCACCCCTGAGACCGTGGAAGCCCGAGCAGGTGTGAACAGCCCTTGGGAGTTGCCTGTGCTGGGGAGAGGGGGAGCAAGCTGCCCACCCTGACTTGTGGAACCCCCTAGGTTGAGCCATGGCCAAAAAAAACAGGATCTTTTATGCTTCTTGGCTATTTCTTCCTTGAGTGACCCCCTCCACCTGCATTGGGGTCCCATCAGGGGGTGGGCTTTGCCTGAAGGAGGGGTGGGTTGGGAGCCCTGCTGCGGTCCAGGCTCACACATAGGGTACATGACACGTCTGTCCCCTCCCTCTTCACTTGTGCCCTCACACCCCCCCCCCCCCCCGCATGTGGGGTAGATCCTAGGTGATGGGGGCTCTGAAGGATCCTGGTCCCACCCTGATGCCTTGCTCATTACCTGTGTGAGCAGTAGGGGTGCTGGCCTCTGAGCAGAGCATAACGGAGGCTTTTCCCTACAGATCTCGTGGAGGAGGGCTTGGCAGAGGGAGATGACAAGCACCCCTTGACTGAGGAGGAGAAGAGGGAACAGACCAAGCGGTAACAGGCTCCCTCCCCTGATCCACGGGATGCCAGCTGCATGGCATGCTGGGAAGTGTAGTTCTTGGAGCAAGGAGGATTTGGTCCCTGTGGGTTGTGGGTCCTGTGAGGAGCGGGGGCTGTGGACGGTGGTGCTCATTCCTATCCCTCCCGCAGGATGATGGAGCTGATCGCGCAGAAGCAGCGGGAGAGGGAGGAGCGGGAGAAGCGGGAGACTATTGAGCGGGAGAAGCAGCGGCGCAAGCAGGGCCAGGAGCTCTCCATGATTCGCCAGAAGTTGCAGGAGGACGAGATGAAGAAGATGGCAGAGGAGAGGCGCAGGGAGAAGATGGAGGAGAAGCTGGCCAAGTGAGAGCCCAGGGAGAGTGGAAGGGGGATGCGTGGGGAGCAAGTGAAGACTGAGGGAGGTGCATGGGTGGAGGGATGGGGTGCATTGGGGAAAGGGGGAGGAGTGGATGTAGGTGTGGAACTTGCCTTTGCCGTGACGTTGCAGCAGAAACACCCTCCGCCATGCTACCTCTAACTGGGCTGGTTCTCCTCGCAGGCAGCGGGTGCGTGAGAAAATCGAGCGGGACAAGGCAGAGCGAGTCAAGAAGGTGGGTGAGCAGCAGTGGCTGGGTGGGATCCAGGCCCCCCATGGTGGCTCCTGTCACTGCTGTCCCTTAAGCTGGGGGAGGGGAGTGTGAGGAGGCTGTGGGGGGTGGGGGTGGGGGGAAGGGCTGATGGGGTGGGGGTGGGACTGTGGTGGGTCCCATTCACGTGAGATCCCATGCCCAGTGCTCTATATAGATGGAGGGAGATGCCCTGGGCATGGTTTTCCCCTGTGCCTGCTGGGTATGGGGCTTGGAGGGGGGGGGGGGGGCGGGGGGGGGAGAGAGAGATGATGATGATGACTGTGTGAGTCCTAGGGGGGAGGGGGGGGCTGTCCCTGGGGCAGGCTGGTAAAACTACCTAGGGGCTGGACGGGGAACCCACCTGCATCTTGGTGCCTGTGTACCTTTCCTGTACAGTTCGGAGGTGGCAGCAGCTCCCAGGCCCCAGCTGAGCCAGCCCAGGAGACACTGGTGCCCTCGTCCCCCAGCCAGGAACCACCCACAAAGAGAGAGTATGACCAGTGCCGAATACAGGTACCAGGGGGAGCCCCACATACTCTTTTGTGCTTCATCCATCTGCTCCTCACACACGCCAGTCTACTCCCCATCACCCCCTGCTGTGGGTTCCAGGGTGGGTGCAGACAGCAGGCCTTGCTGGGAAGGGGGATGGGGTCCCAGGCGGTCACTGGGGTATTGGTCTGGTCTGTCTTGCTGCTGCAGCTCTGGAGGAAGCCCCCCATCTCTGGGGTCACACCCAGGGGTGCAAGACAAGGAGGACAGAGGAAGCTCTCCTCTTAATGCAGGGGAACTGGCCCTCCCAGCATGCTGCCCCACTGCGGCATGGGGCCTGCACTCAGACCCTCTTGCCCTCCGCCCAGGTGAGACTGCTGGACGGGACGTCGCTGACGCAGACCTTCAAGGCCAAGGAGCAGCTGGCAGCCGTGCGGCTGTACATAGAGCTGAACCGCAAGGATGGCGGGGAGCCCTTCCACCTCCTCACCAGCTTCCCTCGCCGCATCTTCACGGAGGAGGACATGGAGAAGCCCTTGCAGGAGCTGGGTGAGCCGAGGGGGGAGGGGCAGGCAAAGTGACTGGCTTGAGGGCACGGTTAGCAGCAGAGCTGGGGAATAGCACCAGGAGTTCTGGCTCCCCGCTGCCCTGTTCTGACCCACTAGATCCCACTCCCGTCCCAGAGCTGGGGAACAGAACCAGGAGCCCTGACTCCCAGACCGCGCTTCTCCAACCACTAAGCAACAGTTTGAGAACAGATCTGGGCTGGGGACTCATGACTGCAGGACCAGCTGTTCCTTCGGGGTCCCCATCAGTGAAGGGAGGACTTGGAGTCTGCTTGTGGGGTGGTGCAGGGGACAGGGGCCTGAGCTGTAAGCCGAGAACCCACTACAAGACTCAGTTCTGCCCCTGTTGCCCTCACTGGGCAGGGTAGGCTGAAGCCCTGCAGGATCTGCGCAGAGGAAGCTGCACCAGCTGCTGGCACCAGCCACCACAGGGTCTGGGGGAGTGGGTTGGGGAGGGGGATGCAAACCAGAGAGCACTTCCAGCTCAGACCCCCTGCTGCCCAGCCCCAGCAGCATGAGTGGACGCTGCTCCCCACACAACCCATATACAGCCGGTTCCTGGCTTCAGCCTGTCTCCTGCCCCCACAGGTTTGGTGCCTTCGGCCGTTCTCATAGTGGCCAAGAAGTGTAACAGCTGAAGGACGCCTTGGCTCACGTGTGCTGTGACCGGAGCTCCCTCCCTACCCTGGCCCTGGATTCCTGTGGTTCCCTCTGCCACCCTCACACCGTGGTTCTGCCCCTCCCCCTGCCCGACTGACCCCCGAGAAGTGACTGACCATTTCGCCTCCCCAGGACTGGAACCCAGCAGAGCGGCTGCGGGGGGGTATGTGTCCAGCTTCCCTGGGGGAGTGCCCCAGCGTGAGCCACTGCACCAGGGACACTAATAAACATCATTGTTCTGCTGCCGCTGCCACCCATTTTTCCCCCATGCTGCTATGGGGAAGGAGGCCCCACTGAGCTGTGGGGGGGAGCCAGCAGGATGGGTGCAGAGCAGACCCTCATCAGATGAGGGGGCCCCACTCTAGATTCATAGTCCAAGCTTCGTCGATTGGTTGTGCCCGATGCTGCACAGATAATACTGCTGCTGCTGTCACTCCCAGCAGCAGAGACGGGGACCCCATACGCACACCGGGTGCTGCACAGACACCCCACAGCCAAGAGGTCTGGCATGGCAGGTGCTGCAGAGAGCGAGGCTGGGAGGGAACACTGGGGAAAGGCCTGGCTCTGCCCAGGTAGGGAAGATGCCTTGCTCTAGGCAGTCTGTGGGGGAGAGACTCCTCAGCTCTTTCTACCTGTACACTGTGGTCTTATTCTACCCCACATGCTCAGTGGGGGTACTAAGGGGAGGGGATAGTGCAGAGAAAAGTCCAAGCTCTGCGGGAGGTGTTCTCCCCGTACTCTCCCTGCTGGCCCCAGTGCAGTGTGTGGGGTTCTGCAGGGAGTGGGGCAAGGTCCTGTGCTGGATCATACCATCCTTCAGGTGAGATGTGACACTAGGCCTGGCCTGTGGTCAGTAAAGAGCCTGAGGTGCAATACTGGGGTTTGAATGGGCTGACTCCCCTTCTGCACTGGTACACAGTGCTGGGTGCCCCTCAGCAGGGAGCTGCATGTGTGTGTGAGGAGATGGAAAACAGCTGTGGCAAGGCAGGTCCAGCTCCTACCTGCCCCTACCCCCAAGCCTGAGGGAAATGAGTGGGCTCCAGTGTGGAATTAGTGGGCAGGGGGAGGAGCCAGACTGCTATTGATATCTCTGCGGGGGCCTTTGCCCCACTGACCTCAGCTTGGAAGCCCATTCCAAGGCTCCTCGTTCCCTGAAGGAGCAGCAGCCCATGGAGCACTCTTGGCCTGAGGCTCCCACTTGCCCTCTCCAGGCAGCTTGAGTTATAGGAGCCCTTTTGGAGCAGATGTTCCTGGAGCAGAGCTGGGCTGGGGGAGCCTCCGTAAGCCAATCCCTGCACCAAGGGAATGACTGTGTCAGCCTCCCTGAATAGAGCCTCGCTGAGAATGCGGGAGGGGGCAGGGAGCAGTCCAGTTCTTGCTGAGGATGCAGTAGGTGCTGCTCCCATGATGGAGCCCTTACTCTCCATATCCCTTCTACCCTCCCCAGTTTGCTGGCTCAGTGCCACTGCCTGAGGTCATGTGCTAGGTCAGCAATAAACCCCAGCAGGCCCTTTGCTTTAAGCACTAGGTGCTGCATGGTCTCAGCATTGGGGGCAGAATTTGACCCTCTGTCCATTATCTGTTGTTAGCACTTACCCAGCTGCTGGGGAGGGAAACCCCACTCCACCTCTGCCTGGACCCAGCATGTTTGGGTTTGTAACAGGCCACTATGCTCAGTTGGTCTGACCTGACCTCAGGCCCTCGAGCAGCCCAGAACACATTCCTGTTTGAACTAGAGGGGATTTGAGAAAAGCAGCCCATCAGATTTAACGAAGGGGATTCCCACTTTAGAGCTTGTGCGGGTTGAGTTTCCCCCAAAAGCTGCCTGGCTGCCACCTTCCCCTCCGCCTCTGAAATTCCTGTAGCCAGGGAGAATTCAGGGACTTCCTCCCCCGCACCCTTCTGTCACCACTGTCCTCCATTTTCCCTCCTCTACCAATAACTCTGTGTGCCCCCATTATTTCCATCTGATAGAAATCATTCACGCTGTCTATATTATGCTATTGGATGAGAAGCATCAATAGGCAGGGGTGTGTGTGTGTCACTCTTTTTGTTTTCTGGCCTTTGATGCCTACAACACCCCCTGCAATTTTGGAGCTGACCCGATGTGGCATTTAAAAGTGATCATGTTGCACACAGGCTATCAAGTAGAGCCTAAGGCCTTTGCAAACGTGGCAAAAAAATCCACTAATGGAGAATGCACCTCAGACCTGGGTAACTTGTTCCAATGGTTAATGACCCTCCTCTTGAATCTACATCTTAGTTCCAGTCTGAATTTGTCTAGTTCCACCTTCCATCCGGTGGATCTTGTTAGATCTTCGTCTGCTAGACTGAAAAACCCTCTTCATTCTCCACGTCAGTACTTTTAAATTGGCCAAGTCACCTAACATCTTTGTTAAGCTGAAAAGATTGAACTCAGAATCTGTCACTACAAGACAAGTTTTGTAATCCTTTAATCATTCTTGTGGTTCTTCTCCAAGCCGTCTCCAGCTTATTCCTGTGCTTCTTGAATTGTGGACACCAAAACTGGACACAGTATTCCAGCAATGGCTGCACCAGAGGGAATAAAGATACTCTTCTGACATGAGATTCCCCTGTTCATACAGCCAAGGACCATGCATCCCTTTTGGCTAAAGCACTACACTAGGAGCTCCTATGCAGCTGTGATTATCCCTCCAGCTGCTGTCTTTGAGTCACTGCTTCCTAGCACAGATTGAAATGCAATTCCTCCCTACCACCCCCCAGTTCTGTGAAGTCCAGGCCCCATGGGGCCACTTCCTTGTTGGACAAAAGACACAGGCCATCCTTTTGTGCAATTGTTTCTCCCCGAAAGCTGCTTCCCCCCATCCAAGTTACAATACATAGAGAAGTGAGGGAATAACAAGCAAACTGGTCTCAGCTGAGGTCTGAAAGGGAGAGAGTGTGCAGAAAAAGACCTGTTCTAGAGAAGACTGATGGGTGGAAGAGCAGAGCCAGGTAGGGGGTGGGGTAGTTTCAAAGCAGCAGCAGGTTAAAATCGAACTGGATGCTGGAATGAACAGGTGGAGTCAAGATGGGGTGGGGGGCAATACTGTCATAGCTCATCTCGTAAGCAGGAGCTAGTCCAGAAGATTGCACCAGTGGGGCAGTCTAGGGAGCTGTCATGGGGATAAGGCAAGCAGAGAGGGAAGGGTTGCAGGCAGCTGGAGCTTAGTAGACAGGAAGATGGGGATCACAGCAAAGGGGGAGTTGGGGTGAGTCTCCTCTCCCAGGTACCACAGGGAGGCTACCATAGTAAGAAAAAGGAAACAGTTTTCTCTTGGATTCATGTTATTGTCCCAAATGCCCATTGTTTGACTTGGCCAGTGCTGATGGAGGCAGCAGCTGCACCTTGTCCTGGCTCGTTTGTTCTACTCCTCCTTCTGTTTCAAAGGTGGATCAACTAGGATGACTACACCATAGGAGGCAAGACCTGGAGGGGAGAATGGAGGAAGACATCAGGGAGTGGCTGCATAGAACTGACTCTTCTCTTAAGGGCATGACCCCCAAGAATTTAAAGGGGGTGGTCAACATGTAAATTATAGTTTCCCTGGAGATGAGGACTTGCTAGATTGTGAGCCCATACGCTCCTTAAAGCCAGCAGCATAGAAGCAGGAGCAGTGGGAGCCATGGAAATTATCCTACTCCATTCTATGACCTAGTGGCCCCTCAGCCACAATCCCTCTTGCCCCAGATCTCTGTGATCCCCCCAGTCCCAGACAGATGGGGTAATGCCACTGTCTCCTCCACACCCCAGCGGCTGGAATGGCCCAAGGAGGGTGATGTGGATGGCTGGTCCCATGTGCTGGCCTGGCCCTTAAACCCTGGCCTTAGGGTGACCTAGAACCCCCGCCCTGGATGGCCTGAAGGTCTCGGAGCTCCAGTACAACCTGTGGCCCCAGTTCTCACGGGCGTGGGGGACGGGGTCACGCTCTGCCCACCCGTGACGCGCACTCACTGACTGCGAAGAAGAGCTGCAAAATCATCAGTGGGGAGGCGGGCACGCCCCGGCGCATGAGCCGAAGCGGGGTTAGATAGACGAAGTACCCGGCCCCCACCAGCGCCGAGCCGGACAGGATGCGGCAGCTCCAGCAGGTCTTGGACGCCGGCTCGGGGGGAGGCGCGGCCGCCTTGCCCGGCTCCAGGACCTTAGACATGGCGGCGGGACACAAGCAGCGGGAAGAAGCCGCTTCCGAAGATGGCGGCGCCTATTGGGGATCCGGAAATAAGGGGGCCGGAAAGTCCCTCAGGTTGCAAGGAAACCGGGGGCAGAGATTTTTGTAACACAGTGGAACCTGACTACCGGAAGCGCTAACCCAGCCTCGTGCTGGGGGACGGAAGAACGGGACAGGAAACACTTGCCGTGAGGGTTCGGTGTCAGGGCGTCTAGTGTCCGTGTACCAACGTCACCTACTCCCTGACAGTTCCGAGCTCTGAAGAACCTGCCCCGTCCCTGATGGCCTCTGTCCAAGCCCCCCCTTGGGCATGCCCTGTTGGAAACTGTCACCCCTCCTGGGACAGCTGCCATTGCCCCCAGAAGAACTGGAGCCCAGGCTGCACCCCACGAGGATGGGGAAGTTGAAGTGAGCCCTACGGCTGCCCCCAATGATGAGTCCTTTATGGGGGTGAGGTAGAACCATGACACGTCCCCAACTGTACAAACATCTGGGACCAGGAGTGCTAGCTAGCTCTTGGGGTAGCTCTTGGCTGCTCCCGTTCCAGCCTCTCCCAGCAGAGAGTGCTGGAGGCAGGGCACTCCAAGCTACTCTAGGTCTGGCTTCTCCCAGCAGGGGTAGTGTAGAAAGCAGGACAGGAATACTGGCTGTGCAAAGAGCTCTCAGGTACTCCAGACCTAGGGGTGCTGTAGTGTAGGGAACACAGCAGAAGCTTAAGCTTGAGTTGGAAAACTTCAAATTCTCAGTAGCTGTTGCAAGGTTTTGTTTCACTTTGCTCTTTTTAATAGATACAGGTCTCACCCTTCACTGGGATTATCCTATAAATAATCAAACATGGTTCCTTCAGTACATTCTGAATAGATACCAGAGCAAGGGGCACAGGAGGCTTAAGTAATTTAGTTTTTATTTATATCAAAAACGTTAACTGTATTATTATTCAACATTACCATTATTCCTTTGTATTGCAGTAGCACCAACTCTGCTCCATTCTGGTTCTTATACAGCATAGGTCAGCAACCTATGGCACACATTCCAAAGGCGGCACACGGGGTCCCGGCCACTGGTCCTGCTCAGTCCGCTGCCGGCCTGGGGTTCTGTTCTGTTCATGCGATCCCTGTTATACAGCCTTATTCTCTGGGGTATCTGGCTTCCTTGTGAATGATGCAGTAAGTGACATGACTAACATTTGCCACAGCTGATTCTTTCTTCAAGGAGGATTTTTTTTTAACTGCTAGCATTATGGCTGTTTTTTCAGAGATGTTATATTCTATGTGTTGATGTTAGCAAAGGCAGGTTGGAGATATGGCCCAGACCATGGAGTGGAAGATGGGGAAATCTGGATTGATTGTTAGTTCCTGGGGGAGTTTATTACAACCTGGGACCAGCCCCCAGGGAAGCATTGTCTCCGGTACAGATAAACTGATGCCGGAGTTCTGTTGTGCCTGAGGAGCAGAGTGTTCTGCTCTTCTTGTCCTGAAGCATTAGGCAACTTGGGCTCAGCCATGTAGCACACTGAAGATAATAACCAAGGCCTTGAGTTTAATTTAGGGGAAGTCAGCATAGAGGGCAGGAGGCAGGTGTGCTACACTCATGGTAGCCTGTGCAGGTGAGAATATGGACTGCAGCATTCTCTACATCTAGAAGCTCCCATCAGGGACCTATGGGGAAGAGCTGGCCCCTACCCCAACAAGTGTACAATCCCAGTATACCATTAGAAGTAGGTACACTACACTGACAGAAGGAAGCATAAAGATATAATTACGCAATGTTTCTGTTACTGAAGGCCAGTAAAGCCAGGATCCCATTGTACTGGGGGCTTTAAAGACCTGGAGCAAATAACAGACCCTACCCCCAAAGATCTTGCCATAGAAAAGCCAAATGATAAGGCACAACAGCAGAGTGGGAATGGTGGAGAGATAACAATATCAGCCTGTGCAGTTTTTATCTTGCTGGTAGGGGCATCTACCCCCTCCCCCCGCAGCTGCCTGGATATTCTCAAAATTCAGTTCTGTGGAAGGCATGATGATTAGCATAGAGGCAGCAACCCCAGTGCACCAGCTGCTTTAACCATGACAATAGACAGGTCTTTACAAGGTTACTAGGTTAGTTTATTAAAGACCTGAAAATGCTGCTGCTTTACCCCATGCTGTAGTCTTTGCTCTGTCAGATCTGCATAACATCCATGCCCTGTGGGTGTGACCAAGGGCTGGGAATAAGACACAGAGCCCCCCCTCAGCATAATGGTCACTGATCATTACAGCTTCTGACAGCCAGGGAGTGCCCATCCCATTCTGGCCTCTGGGAGACCACAGATGGTTGCAGGGATGGAGAATGCAGCCTGCTTCCACCTCGGGGGTGGGTCTCAGTACTAGGTGCCTTGGTTCCCATTTGGAGAGTGATGGTCTGGTGTCACTTGCTCCAGAAGGATGAAGGCCTCCGGGCCACATTCTCATTTGTTTCAGCTGCCTCTTTTATCGCTGCCATTACCAGCTCATTCTGGTGTCGCCTTTTTGCCGGGTGCAGGGGGTTTGTCTCCGGCAGCTCCTGAGGAGAGAAGGGAGTGGTCGGTGATGGGGGGGGGGCGAGGTGTTTGGTGGCTTCTAGACCCCCCCCTTCTCCCTGAAAAGAGAGGGACACAGCCATTTCTAGATCCCTTCTCCTCCCTGCCCCCAGAAATGTTGGTTTCCAGGCCCCCCTCCTCCATGACTCACCCCAGGGGAGGTAGTTTCCAGGCCCCCCTCCTCCATGACTCACCCCAGGGGAGGTAGTTTCCAGGCCCCCCTCCTCCATGACTCACCCCAGGGGAGGTAGTTTCCAGGGCCCCCTCCTCCATGACTCACCCCAGGGGAGGTAGTTTCCAGGGCCCCTCACCTTGGCTATCTCCTGCCTGCGCTGCTCCTGCGATGTTGTCAGCGCCCAGACCACGACCCCCAGCCCCGTGGTCCCAGCCACCATCAGGCTCCCCAGCACCAGGCGTCGCAGGAATTCCATGAGGGCGCGGTATGAATAACCCCGGGTAGCCACAGAGTTCAGGCTTCCCGGGGAATAGAGCGGACAGAAGGTGACCATAGAGAGCGGGTGAGGGGTCCGGGCAGAGCGGCCTGTCGTGCTATCATAGATGGGCGATGTGAGCCAGGCACCACCATAGAGAGCATGCGCTGTGGACAGAAAGCCCCCCCTCCCCCCTTGCTACTATAGAGAGACAGCGGAGTAGGGCCAGAGTGTTCGGTTTTTGCTACCATAGAAAGCAAGGACTTGTGGTCCAGAGCGTCCCATTGCAACCATAGAGATCATAGAATTTATGCCATAGAGTGGATGGTGTGTGCCTTTAGGGAAGGGGACAGGAGTGCGTGGGTGGGCTAGACCTCCCAGCCTCAAGAGGGTGGTGTGTGTCTGGGACGGGCTAGACACCTGCTCCTCCATCACAGAGAGGAGCGGAGCTGTTTTGTGGCTAGTTCAGTGTGGTCTCTCTGGGGTTTTCAGTCTGGTCCCCACTGGGATAGGCACCCAAGTCCCCAAACGTGTTGTCCCCGTCAGAGAGCAGCCAGAGGGAAGCATGTTGGCAGGGGGTGATGTAAGCTTTCCCTGCCCAGGCAGCCCCGTCTGGAGAGGCACAGAGGAGTCAGTCTTTTGTGGTGTAAATGTGGGAGTGTATTTGTGCAGGTCTCATTCTTTCCAGGCTGCTCCCATGCTCAGCAGTTTAGTTCTTCTGTAGTTAATTCCATTGATCCCTCCCCCTGCCTCTCCCTGTGACTGGTCCTCCCCAGTCCAGGTTTCCCTCAGACAACCCCTAAACTCCTTGCATCAGGACTCCGCTGACCCTGTTATGCATTAGTCTTGGACAGTGCACTAGAGAGACATGAATGAACCAAATGGATTTCATCTGCTCAAACCCAGGCCTGCACCTAGCCGGGGGATCTTCTGTCCTGGAAGCAGCTCTTTTTTGGCGTCTTTCCATCAGGTGTGAGGTAGGGTGGGGGGTTTGTGTCGTGGTCTTCACTGGAAAGCATTGGCACCTGTAAGTGGAAGCAGGGGGCACCCAGCCTTCTCTCCCCATTTCTCAGTATGCAAAACATTGGATCTAAGGCCCCATATCTTGTGGGCTGTAATGACAGGGAACAGTTGGGGAGGGGGGTAATTTCTCCCACAGCCCATGATACTGTGAATGTGCCCCATAGTGACCTCTCTAATCTGCCCAGTGCTCATCACTCCAATCCCATTAAGGCCCTTTAAACTTTGGGAGTCATGTAATCAGGCTGGTTTAGACCTGGGCATGACAGGGAAATGGGACTATGGGGAGACCTGGCAACTGGACAAAGTTTAAGGTGGGCCCTTCCCAATCCCAGGAGCTCTGAGGCCCCTGTTCATTGCTCCATGGCTTCCAAATTAATCCAGTCCTGCCCTGATCCAGTTCATGGTGAAAGCCAGTCTGTGTCAGTAGCATCTTCTGACACAATCTCTCCCCAACCCCAATGGCTGGAGCAGTCCCAGGAATCCAGTGGCCTTGCCCCTTAGCTGGGGTGTGCAAACTTCATGCAAGAGGCTGAGATCTGGGTCCCCTACCTGGCCTTTAAAGAGCTCCCTGGCTTCCCCACCTATAGAGCAGCCAGTTAGCTGCTTGGGCAGTTCCCATGAGCTCACTGGGTGATTAACTGAAGCCCTGATTCCAATCCTCCCCTCATGTAATTATCCATGTCCTGGGACAACTCCCACCCAGGGCAGTGGCTACCCCTGCCCCGATCTGGACTGGGCTCCCACCTTAGTCTGTAGGTGCAGGGGATAGGAACAGCAGCCCTCAGGGTGTGGGGGAGGGGCCGGGGGCTGGGAGTGCAGTCCAGGGAGGAGTGGATTCAATAGGTCACTCTCCCTGGAGTGGAGATTACTGAATGCAGGGGGGATCCAAGGTCTGGGAGTACGGGGGGGGCAGGGGGGGAAGAGGTGCTCTTGCCAGGTTGGGGGAACTGACAATGCAGAGGGTCCTAGCGGGGAGCACTGTCTAGGGGAATCCAGCCCCCATCCTTCTATCCCAGGCGCCCCCCCCCCCAATCCCACAGGCACCATAGGGCTGTTGTGCCCAGAGGATTAGTCTGGTGTCAGGACAAAGCGCTTACGGCGCCTGGAGCATCTGTCAGCTCCCTGCCCTGGGGGCTGCTGGCCGTATAATCCCTGCACATCCTGGGATGGTCCAGGGCAGCGCCTGATGGTGAGTGACCGACCGGGGTGCTGAGGGGAGGTGGGGGGAAGCCCAGGCACAGATGCCCTCTGTCACCACAATGGGGCTTCTCAGGGAGGAGGGGGTCATAGTCTAGCTGAAGAGGGGAGGTGACCCCGGCAAGGGTCAGGGGGTGTCACAGTGAGGCTCTTTGAGGCAGGGAAATGCCCCCTATCAGTGGAAGGGCTGGGAGCCCCGGTGTGTGGGGTCTGTGGGGCTGGGGTTCCCCCACAGGGGAAGGACCAGAAGTTCCAGTGTGTGTATATGGGATTTTGTGGTGTGAGAAATTCCCCCTCCCCCATCTGGTGAAGGGCCTGACTTCCTAGTGCAGGAGTGTCTGGACTTTAGGGCCCGGATCCTGTGGAATAGACGTGGGGCTTAACCGTGGCTGGGTGGGGGAAGGAGTCGGCCATTCCCAACCCTGACCCCCAGTTTCTATTCCCAGATCGCCATGGCTGAGGGGACTCTGGGTGGTGCCCCATCCCAGGCAGTGCTGACCACTGGTGAGGCCTGCTCCCACATCCAGCTACCTGTGGCGATCCCAGAGCAGAACAGCCTGACCCAGCCCCACAGCACTGACCAGGAGATGCAGTGGCTATCAGAAGTGGGAAGGAGCCACATCCAGACAGAGCCTCCTGCACAGAGCCAGGTGAGACACCCCCTTTCCTGGGACATCCCCTCACTGGCTCCTCTGGGATGAGGCCCCCATGGAGAGCCAGGTGAGCCCCCCCAAGACAGAGCCCCCTCCACTGCTGCTCCCACCTCCTGTGGATCAGATTCAGACCCCCATCCTCATATCAGGGCCTTACTACCCTGCCTCTCCCCTCTGCCATTCCAGGTCTCTGGGCAGCTAGGCTCCCCCAGTGCCCAAACCAACCCCCTTATCCTCTGTGCATAGTTCTTCCTGGAGCCCTGTGAGATGGGCAAAGACGCCCCTAGGGGGCCGCGTGAGGGGTTCTGCAAAGGTCCCCCTGAGGAGCTGTGCGAGGCGATGTGCGAGGATCCCCCCAGGGTGTGTGTGGAGCTGTGTGAGGAGACTCTTCCCTGGGAGCTGTGCAGGGATCCCCCCACGGAGCCATGTGAAGGGCTGTGCAAGGAGATGTGCAAAGATCCTCCCCCCAGGAAGCTGTGCGAGGGCCCCCTTGGAAGCCCAGTGCAGGGGAAGGCCCGGCTGCCGTCCATCGTGGTGGAACCCACCGAGGCGGGAGAGGTGGAGAGTGGGGAGCTGCGCTGGCCCCCAGATGACTTCCTGCTGCTGGAGGGTGAGGACGAGCTCTTCACTGATGAAGAGGAGCAAGCAGCAGGGCCGGGGCCAGGTGAGTCTGAGGGGCAGGGCTGGGGCCTGAAGAGTGGGGGGGGGGCGGGTCCCAGAGGGCTTGGGGGGGCAGGGTGGGAGAGTCCAGGGGGCAGGGTGGGGTTGGGAGAGTATCAAGGGGCCTGGTGAGTCTGGGGGCAGAGCCAGGAGAGTCTGGAGGGCAGGGCTGGGGCCCAGTGAGTCTCGGGGTGGGGCTACGAAAGTCTGGGGGGCAGGGCTGGGGCCCAGTGAGTCTCAGGGTGGGGCTACGAAAGTCTGGGGGGCAGGGCTGGGTCCGGGAGAGTCTGGGAGTTAGGGCAGGGCTGGGGCCGGGAGAGTCTGGGGGGGCAGGACCATGCAAGTGGGAGAGGGGCCTCAACAGGACCCTGGGATACAGACCAGAGCCCTTTGTCTTGGATGCAACTCAGGATCTGGGCTCCCCAGCCTCCATGGCAAGAGCCCCATTGGGAGGGGACTGTGGCCCCATAAAGCTCCAGCGGGTGGGATGTGCTGCAGGAGCCCCTCCCCCCATTCAGTGTGTCTCTGAGGCCATTAGGGGGTCAGGGCATGGAGCTGGCTCTGCTCTCCATCTCCATTCAGTGGTCAAGTTGATCCAGCTGGCTGCTGAGGTCTGGGGGGCCGCTGGGGCCTTGAGGAAAGCTGCCACAGGAGCTAAAGGAAGCGAAAAGGGGGGATGGGAGCTTGTCAGCACCTGGAAATGTACCAATCTAGCTCCTTGGACATTCTGGAGTGAGAGGGCCGTGATCCTGCTTAGCTCAATCCCCGCCCAGAGTCCACATGGGGCTTATCCCGAAATAGCCAGTGGGTCAAGTTCCAAGAGCAGACAAGACCTAGGAGGGATTTTCCTTTGTACAGGGCATTGAGGGCTACATTGGAGAGGATCTAGAGGGCAGGAGACAACACCGGTCAGTGGGAAACTGAAAGAACTCGGCCTGTTTAGCTCAGTGTCTGAAGCCTTCGTGGGGAGAAAACAGCAGGTAGAGAAGAGCATGAACTGTGCAGAAACTGGCAGAACAAAAACAGTGGCTGGAAGCTGAAGTCAGAGTAACTCAAGTTGGAAACAAGGCCCAAATTTGTCCCAGGGCAGGCGATTGACCATTGGAACAAGCTCCCCAGGGCAGGGGTGGAGTTTCAGTCAAATAGGAACGATTGGGCTCAGTGCAGGTGTCTGGGGGACATTCTCCAGCCTGTGCTACACAGGAGGGCAGACTACGTGATCTAAAGGTCCCTTCTGGCCTTACACTCTCAGCCTCTTTGACTGGGGGAATGATTCTGCACTTATTGCCAGGGCCCACAACTCAGGGGTGACTGAGTTGCTCTTTGACAGCCTTCTTAGAGTACTGCTCTGTCAGATTTGATGCTGGGCCCTTTACCTTTTCCCACAATGCAATGAATAGGAAGTAGGTTTAATACAAGTAACAGGAGGTGTTCACGCAATGCACAATTCATCCGTGGAACCCACTGCCTGGGGATGTTGTGAAGGCCAAAAGTATAACTGAGTTCATAAAATAATTAGATGAATGCATGGAGGATAGGGGAGGATAGGTCCATCAGTGGCTATTAGCCAAGATAGTCACAAACACAACCCCATACTCTGGGTGTCCCTGAACCTCTGCCTGCCAGAAGCTCGAGAATCAGACGCTGGGGGATCTCTCCAGCAATGCCCTGTTCTGTACACTTGCTGTCTCCACCAGCAACCAGGATACTGGGCTAGATGTACCATTCCTCTGACCCAGTAGGGTAGCTCCTGGTTCGTATGACCTTTCCCTTGGGGCAGGGACCTTTCAGACGTTCTTCAGGCTACTGCAAAGGGCCCTCTGTGAGGGCTGGTGCAGGATGCCACAGCTTGCTTACTGCTGGGGTGCCCAGCTGGTCAGAGCTTGAGGGGGTGTCAGTGACCCATAAAGCCCTGGGACTGTCCTGCCCAAGGGGCTGTTGCGTCTCTCCTTGGGCCGTGCTGCTGATTGTGATCAGCAGGGCTGTCTGAGCTGGGGCCCTCTCACCGCGGTGCAGCTTGCAGGGCATTCTCTGCCAGGGCTCTGGTCCCCGGGGCTTTGCCGCCCCCCCCCACCCCCAATGGTTTGAGTTAGTCAAAGCCACCAGGCCGGGAGGCAATGGGGAGGGGTGTTAATGCTGACTGGTTAATGGAGCTTGGGCTGGCAGCTTCTCCTGAGGGGAGGAGAGGGGCCTGGGAAAAGGGGGGGAGGGTTGGAAGGGAGTTCAGCTTGGGGGATGGGCCTGGGGAGCACAGAGGGAAGGGGCTTAGTATTTAAATAAAAATATTCCTAAGAGGGCCCCACATTGCCTGCTATGCTGCTCCACAGGCTCTGACCTCAGGCGTCTCCCTGTGCTTTGTGTTTCAGGGCCCCCTGCTCTGGAGAGCACCCTGGATGAAGTGCTGCTGTGAGACTCCTGGGGGCAGAGGGGCCCCAGTCTCTCCCCGCCTGACCCCAGGCCCCACTAGAGACCCAGCTGTAGCATTGCGGGGGCGTAGCTCAGGGACTTATTCTGCCCCCCTGCCACCAGAACCTTAGGGGGCAGAATAAGACCAGCCTGGGGCACCCTCCCTGCCGGATCCAGGGGCCCCATCTGTGAGAAACAGTCAGTGTGACTCTGATCTGGGACAGTAGCCCATGGAATACACGCTGGCCACACCACCTCCAGGAGCTGGGGTCCACACCAGGCACCTGCTCTGTATGGCCAGTGGGGACCTGAGGCTCAGGAGAGCGGGGGAATGTGGGGGCAGCTGCCTGCAGGGTTTGTGCCAGTGGGTACAAGCTGCCCCCTCCTCTCCTGCTGAGCTTGGCAATAAAAGGTTCCTGTCCTAGCTGTGGTGTCTCCCTGTGAAGTGACTGGCGAGGCCCTGGGAACAGGTGTAGTGCCCCCGGGGGGCTGAGTGCTATACTCTCCGAGCCACCAGGGGTGGCTGAGCTGGAGTGAGTGAGGCAGCAATACGTGGGCACCTGCATCTGGGCTGATGCTGTTCAAGGGGGAGTTGCCCACAATGGGGGTGACCACCCTAGGTGTAGGGGGATAGGGTACCAAGCCAGACTCCAGCAAGCTGCTAATTCCTTTATTGATGATTCTCCAACTGGCACCTCCACCCTGAGCACATGCTGCCGTGGAAGTCCCCTAGCACAGTGATTGGAGACACCATCTCCTTAGTCCCTAGTGCCCCCGCCTCTGAGTCCTGCACTCCCTTTGGGCAAGGTCCCCGATTTCCCACCCCCATATCCATAGCTCAGGGTGTCCAGTGCCCCATTGGTTGGTGTCTCCAAGGCCGGCCGGCAGAGCGTGTAGACATAGTAGCAGATGCCACCAGTGTGGCCGACCTCCTGCACTGTCACTCCAGCCCCCGCAGCCTGCTCCAGGAAAGGGACCCTGGCATCCGGGTCCTCATCTGAAAACTGCAGCAAGCTGCCCCCAGGGCGCAACACCCGCAGGCACTCGGCCACCAGCCGCCCAGCCTGACCTGGCCCCTGGGGGCAACGCAGCAGTGAGTCGCAGGTGCCCTTGTCCAGCACCAGGTGGAAAGAACCATCCTCAAAGCCACCCCCTTCGAGATCAGTGGCATCAGCCACATGGAGGTGAAGCTGGGAGAGAGGGTGGCGAGGTGGTGGGACCTCCTGGAGCAGCCGGTGAAGAGACGTGATGGCCACAGGGGACACATCCACACAGGCGATGTGGACAGGGTGTGGAGAGTCCTGGTATAGCCCCAAGCCCAGATCCGAAGTGCCACAGCCCACATCAAGCACTCTAGTGGGGCTGGGGTTGGCTTCTGGGGGGCCACACCGCTGCAGGGCCGGGAGCAGAAGCCCGGAGATGGCTGTGTAGTCGAAGAACCAGTTGAAATGGCTGGGGGTGCCAGCTGTGTCCTGCTGCGCGTAGAAGCGGTCCCATGTGCCAGGGTGGGACATGCCGTGGAGCAGGACATCTGTGGGGAGAAGGAGGGGTCAGTCCATGGGCTGGGGAGTCAGTGGCGGGAGGGAGAAAGATCCCAGCAGGACCCATGGGGAGGGGCCTGACGCTCTATAGAGCCTGGGTTGCGCAGCCTCAGCTCAGGCCTAGGCTGGGAAGGGTGGATCCCAGGCCTGTGGAGTTATGATGGAGGAGTATGGGAGGGAGGGACACATTTCTGCAGGGGCTGGGGACAAACAGCCCCCTGGTCCTTGGTGTCACGCTGACTCCCCTTGGGCAGCTGGCTGATGCAGGGGGTGCAACCCCATCCTGGAGCCAGCAGACGGGGACAAAGGCTCCTGTTGCAGAGCTGGGGATGAGGTGAGACAATGCTCCATTTCTGGGACTGTGATCCCCTTGCCAACTGGCCCCATAGTGCTAAGACCCACCCCCCCATCTACCTGCTCCCATCTCCCCCATCATAACCCACCTTACTCTATATGACCTGGATCCTCACCTTTTCCCCAAGGAACCCCAAAGGGCAAGAACCCTTCTCACCCATCCCCCAGTCTGATCCCCCCCCCCCCCCCCGCACCTCTCCCAGCCTTACCCATAGGGCTGAGATTCCCCCACTCCCAGGCTGACCTCATCAGGCTGGGCCTCAACTGAGTGACCACCTCTCCCTGCCTCAGCCTACCATTAGGCCAGGACTCCCACCTGCCCCCCAACGCCCAGCCTTACCCGATGGGCCCACCTCATCTCCCGGGCCCACCGCCCGCTGGTGTGACCCAATGGGAGCAGGACATCCTCTGCCCTAATGGGCTGGGAACTACCACCGTCCAAGCGGATGGAGCCATAGTGTCCATTCCTCCCTTTCCCTGCCCCCTCCCCAGCCCATCCCTACGGGGGGGGGGGGCGCTATTCCCCCCAGACCTGCCGGGGAGCTGCAGCCACCTGCCCGGGAGCAGAGCGGCCGGAGCAGAGTTCCCAGGGCCCGGCCGCCCCGCGGCGGAAGCATCAGCGCTGCCATGCGGCGGGTGCCTAAGCCCGGCCTCCTGCTCCTTGAGGCGCGGCGGGGACCGCCCCCCCCCCCCCGCGGGACCCAGCATCGGGCTCCGCCCCCTGCAGCTGTAACTGCAGCCTACCCGCGGGCCTCAGATCCGCCCCCCCCCTCAGCCGGGGTGAAGCCACGTGGCTTCGGTCACAGCAAGCAGCAGGGGGAGGGGATGACGAGTGCGGTTTGCCTGGTACTGTCGTCCCCGTCACCCGCCAACGCTGCGCCTAATTCCCCCCCCCCCCCCTCCCTGAGACGAGGGTGCAGATTCACAGGGATATTTTCCTGGCTCAAGCAGCTTGGCCTCCACGTCTCGTCCCAGAAGCAGCTGAGCCCCTTCCACCAACAGACGCAACGAACACCAGGAACTCCACTCAACTTTATTAGCAGAAAGAGCATATCCCTTCAGCGTCACTGCAATGCGGACTCCTCCACAGCACTGCAGCTCACAAGCACCTGCTTTGCCAAGGTCAGGCTCTCTTCAGCACCCCGTTACAGAGCCCAGAACAGGACTTGCCAAAATCACCCATCAACAGAGCAAAGACTAGAGCCAAGGCCACCTGGCTCAGAGTTGGTATGACAACTCCCACCTTTTCATGGTGTGTGTACACCCCCCCTCCCCCTCCCCCGTATGTCCCATTCTAGCTTATGCCCAAATAAATGTTAGTCTCTTAGTCTGTATCTGCAGAAAGAAGGAGGGGTAGGTGTGGCACCTAACATGGCTGCTACTCTGAAACCTCTGCACTGCCCCTCCAGACAGAACCCCGGCTCAGCCCCCATCCCACAAGCCCACCGATGCTAAAGCTTGCACTACTTCAAACTAGAACACATTCATGGGGGCTCAGTACCCCTAGGGCCACCACTATCGACTACTTAAAATTGGTTTTAATTCCACCCCTTCACTGAGCTAAAGTCTGAGCCCAAACCACATGGGGCCAGTTGTAAACCAAACTAAGTGCTACTGATTTACAACTAGGATCCATGAGGATCAGGGCCACACTGCACCAGGCACTGTAGAGAGCAGAGGAAGAGTGTAGACATTCACACCCGCAGAATCAGTCAACTGCTCCGCCTCAGGCAGCACGTTGTCTAGATCCTGCTTCCAAGCCCAGGCGGTGGTGCGCTCTAGCGGCATTACAGCGGAGTCCTCCCGGACTTGCGGGAGCCTGAGAAGGGAAGAAAAAAAAAAACTCGTAAGAAAACCCCACCCTACGATCTGTCAAGCAGCCTCCCCCAACCCCTACCCCAAAGGTTACCCCCACCGCCCAGGCGAGCCCCTAGCCGGGCAAATAGCCTCCCCGAGGGTCCGCAGCGGCCTGTCCCAGTGCTTGAGGATAGAACCAGCAGACGGGGAAGCCGCTGGTACCGAAGACAGAACACCGGGGGGGATGGGATCCCCTTCCTCTGCCTCCGGAGCATTACAGAGCCGGGCACCGCACCGCCCGGGCCTGCCAAGAAAAGGAGGCGCCGCCCTTGGACCCCCAAATCGCTGCTCCCCGATTTCTAGCAACCGCTGATCGCCCCCGTTCCGAGCCCCAACCAATCACCGCCCTCACCTTGGACATCCAAGCAGAACGAAAAACTCCCCCTAGAAACATGCTGCGCCCCAGCCACGCTGCTTATAAAGCAGGTCAGGGAAGACCTCCACGTGCCGGGCAGGGGCGAGGTCTAATGCACCTTCGTTGTGACTGGCCAGCCGGTCTCCCAATCAGAGAGCTGCATCCTGCTCGACCCAATCAGAGAACGCGTTGCGAATTCAAATCCCCAGCGCGGCCGGACAAAGGTGGGACACGTGTCTGGGGAGGGGGAAGGAATGACGAAGGACCCGGAAGACAAATGAACTGGTCACGACATGCGGCGTAATTTTCCAGGACCCGGAAGTGATTTCGTCGGAAGCCGCGAGACCAAGACCACGTGGGTGCAGGATGGGGACCCCAGGAGGGAAAATCAACCGGCCCCGCACGGTGACTAAGAGCCGCCCCAGCCCCGAGACTCTCCCCAGGATCCCCCACCCGGGGCCCTCCTAGTCCCCATAATCATCCAGACCCTCAGGGGGTCTCCTCCGGGGTCCGCCTCGTGGCCTCAAACCGTCCCCGGGGGTTCCTCTCTATGCCCCTTCCATTGCCCCCCATAACTCAGCCCTGCCTCTCCCTTTGCCTCACGCCCAATCGCGCCTCATCCCCTTTGGCGGTTTCCCCCTTCCCAGGATCTTGTCTTTGAGACACTTCCCACCCAGATCGTACACCCTGAACCGCACTTCTGAAACGCCTTGGCATACCAGCCCCATCGCCCTTTTCCCCGACATGTAGCTCTTATCTATGGTGCTGAGCCCCAGACCCTTGGCTCCCTGCCTCCCCCAACTCTGGGATGAAAACGGGTGGGGGTGGAGGATTTTATTTTTCTCCAACCCCCAAATTCTCTCCCGCTCCCAACAAGCTGGGGACCATCAGTCCCCTTCCTCCTCCTGCATTGTCGTTTGCTAAGTGTATTACAAAATCTGGATTTTTTTACTGTTTTGCTGGGTCTGTGACTTTGAGTTCTGTGCCTTCCCACCCTTCTACCTGGGGTGTCCTAGACCCTTGGCTGCTCCAGGGATGGTACTGGTGCCAGGTGGTGAATTAAGAGCCTTATGCTTTTCGTCCTGTAGGAGCTGAAGAAAAAACTCTTCAAAAGACGGCGGGTTTTAAGCAAAGAGAAAAGAAGAAAGCACCGGATCACAGGAGCTGTGGTGGACAAGGGACTGATCACCATCCACCACCTGAAGAAGCGGGCGTGAGTCCCCGTGGAGGATCCAGATGCTGCTCTGAGACAGAGGGCCAGGGAAGGGCATTTAACTAGCCCAACTCAGAATAAGCTCAGTGGCCCCTAGAAACATTCAGGCCTCACCATCTCTTTGGACATCTGGGCTGTATCCCCAGCTTTGGGAGGGCTCTGGGATCTAGTGGTAGGAGCAGGGGGCCCTGGGATTCAAGGCTCTTTCTTAGGTTCTGTTCCCAGGTCTGTGAAGGGGGTGGTGGGGTCTGTGGTTTAACATGCAGCTCTCCCGTTACCACTAGGGTCCAGTGAGCATATGCAGCTGGGAGGTAGTAGAGGCTGCTGATTCAACTGCTTCTCCTGGCTCCTACCCTCTCTGGGTGTAATATGGCTTTGGGTATGTCCCCTGCACAGTTCCAGCCCGCGAGCCAACATCACCCTCTCAGGGAAAAAGCGGAGGAAGCTGATGAAGCAGATCCGTCATGCTGCCAAGGAGAAAGCCACCATGCAGGGTAAGCTCTTCTTGGCTGTGGGCTCTGGGGGAGGATGTGTGTAGTCGGGGTCCTGAAATGGGTGAGTAAGCCAAAGGGGGCAAATGAAGCTAAGAGCAGGGATGAATAGACTGCTCTGAGAGGGGCCAGGGCTCAGGGTCTTTCAGCTCCTAAAATCTCATGACACCCACAATCCCCAGAACCTTCTGGGGCTTCCTGGCTAGTCCAGTGTCCATAATGCTGGACTGGGCCAAGGACAGGCTGGGATCAAATTCTTGCCTCCACCACAGTCACCCTGTATGGCTTTGGAAGAGTCACTTCATCTCTTTGAGCCTCAGTTCTTAGTCTGTCAAGTGGGGATAATGATGCTTCCTTTCTCCCACCCTATTTAAATGGGGAGCAGGGACTATCTCTTCTCTGTAACAGGGACACCCCCCCCCCCCCACACACACACACATCTTGGCCAGGCTATGGGCAGCGTGATGGGGATTACACTACTCTTATACATGAACAAATGATTTTCCTTCTCTCTTGGGCAAAGTTGAAGCTGGGAACGTGGCACAGACAACAAAGATCACCGGCAGTGGGAAGGGGAAGAAACCTGCACCCTCCCAAGACATGGAGATGAAGGAAGCAGAGGCTGGGCCAGGACTGGACAGCTGAACCACCGTCTCCAAAGCTTCAGATCTCCCTTACCCTTGCTTGCTGTGTTGATGCCCACAGCTCTGTGACTTTGCAACCTCCTTTCCAGGATTCTTGGTGCAGATGGTGTCTTGTTCTCATTCTCCTGGCTCTGTTCTGTGCCGGACCCTGGGTGAACGGGCAGCTCCAAACGTCTCTGGCCTCTACTTGCTTTTCTAGAGCTGAATCAATGCCCATCCCATCTATGTGGGAAGTGACCGGCTGAACTGGGGCTTTGACATGTGACTCGGTGTATCCTGTGATAGAAATAAAATCATGGCTGGTCCTCCCGTGGGGCCAGAGGCTTTGGTATCTCAGCTTGTTTGTGCTGCTGCCTTTGGGGTTCTTCCATTGCACCCCTCATTCCAGCAGTCCGCTGAGAATAGCGGCTCTAAGTCAGGGTCAAGAAGGGGCTTTGTTTGTGGGAGGGAAGGGGACAGTGGCCGTGTGTGAAATGAACCACCTTTGGAGCTTACCATCTCCCCCTGGCCAGACCCCGAGGGACAAGCAAGGGTGGGAGGGGCTTTCTTGGTGATGAATAGTCTCCTTCTGCATGGCCTTTAGGAGATAGGAACTGAGCTGGGCGCGATGGGTCTCAGGGCAGTGGTTGTTGTGGGTCATTCCCCTTCAGATTGAGCATGGGGAGGGTTCTTTCTGGGGCTGACTGTGCTGCGAGTGTGTGCAGGGCAGCTCCCAGTTACCTTAGTACAGCCATGAGCAGGTGCAGCAGGAAGCCTGTCCCCTCTGCTGGCTGAACAAGGAGGGAACCTTCTCCGGCCCCGGGTAGCAATAAGCGGACTCAGGGAACATGCTGAATTTCATGCTGGTGTGATGGTTTCCTTGGCTGGAGGTGATGCTGCCTGGACACAGAGGGGTCCCTTCAGATCATACACTTAGGGGGCGAGGAGTCAGGATGAACTGTGGGAAGAGGCTAAGGAAGGCTCCTACCATTCAGCCACTGCTGGACTGCACTGTCTGTATGAGGTGGTAGGGGATGGGTGACGGAAGCTGAGTATCACACTGGTGGGAAAGGGACTGGGTGTATTATTATTACCAATAACAGCATCAAAGTGGGTTAGGGCAATGCCAAGATGTTCCTCGCTATGCCTACGGGCAGGACTTCCCAGTGGGTACAGGGATCTTGCTGCTGGAGACAAGAGACTGGCGGATCACTACCGGTCCATGAATAGGGTGACCAAATATTCTGATTTTACAGTCTGGATTTTTAGGTCTTTTTCTAATATAGGCTCCTATTAATACTGTCTTGATTTTTCACACTTGCTGTCTGGTCACCCTATGTATGAATGAGGCAGGATACTGGCCTGAAGGGGCCACAGCAGCCAGCTCAGAACCCCAGCCTTGCTCCTGCTTTCATTAGTCACTGACAAGGCTTCTGGGGGTGACCGGGATATGTAGAGCCCTGTGTGGATACAAAAATGTGGATCCACAAAGATGGCAAATAATACAACCCTATACATGGCTGTAGATATCTCTGGATCTAAAGTGGATGTCCACAGATTTGAAGGGCTCTAGGGATAGGCACATGCTTTGTTGTCCCAAGCGGGAGGGCAGGCCCCTTGGCAATGCTTTCCTGAGGGGAATGGGGTGGGTGGGAGGGACCTACAGTGGCTGTCCCAGCACTGGGTGCTGGGGAGTTGCAGTGGCTGGAGGAAGGTAGTGCTACATTGGGGATCCAGGCTGTCCCTCAATTCTAGCCTTGCTGCTAGACCTAGCCCTAGTGTTTGGTACAAACTGTAACAAACCATCCTGTGCTGGGAGTGAAACCCTTTCACATGGGAACCCAATGCCACGTAGATGCTCCTAGCCTGGATTTCTGCTCAGTCTCTATCCCAGATCAAATCCACCTGCCCCAAGTAAGATCTCTCTCTTTCTCCAGCTCAGATGCCAACTCACCACCAACTTCACAGTCTCCCTCCTCCCACAATTCCGAACTTGGCAAATCTCCTGTGCAGGACCCAAGTCCCCAAATCCCCCTCAGCTGACCATCTCCCTAGAGCCTGGCCCCCAGCTCAGCACCCAACCCTTCAGCCTGGCCCCCTTGCCCCTCAGCCAGAGTCACAAATCCATTCGGTAGTGAGACACCCCATCGAGCCCATTTCCACCAACCTCGCCCCCTGCCTGGGCTGAGCTCCATCATCTCCCCAGCTCACCGGGGCAGGAACCTTCATATCGGGCACCGGGTGCGGGAGGGGCCGTTTCGTGGTGACACCTTCCCCCTAGTGCGCAGGCTCAGAGCGAGCTTGAGTCCTGCCAGCGGGACCCCCGGCCTGGGATGTCCGCGCTGTGCGACCCCCCGGGGGCGGCGCCGCCAGGGCCGCCCCAGAACGCGGCCCACGGGGCCCACCCGCCGCTCAGGTACCAGGAGCCCCGCAGCAAAGCTCCCGCTGGGAACCCCCGCCCGGGGACCCCTCCCGCCCCCGAAGCCTTTAGCCCCTTGCCCCCAAACAGGGACCCCTCTCTGGGAACCCCGCCCCCAGCCCCTCCACCGGGGCAGAGACCCTCACTGGGAACCCCGCCCCCCAGCCCCTCCACCGGGCAGGGACCTCTCACTGGGAACTCCGCCCCCCAGCCCCTCCACCGGGGCAGGGACCCCTCACTGGGAACTCCGCCCCCCAGCCCCTCCACCGGGGCAGGGACCCTCACTGGGAACCCCGCCCCCCAGCCCCTCCACCGGGCAGGGACCTCTCACTGGGAACTCCGCCCCCCAGCCCCTCCACCGGGGCAGGGACCCCTCACTGGGAACTCCGCCCCCCAGCCCCTCCACCGGGGCAGGGACCCTCACTGGGAACCCCGCCCCCCAGCCCCTCCACCGGGGCTGGGAACCCCGCCCCCCAGCCCCTCCACCGGGGCTGGGACCCCTCACTGGGAACCCCGCCCCCCAGCCCCTCCACCGGGGCTGGGACCCCTCACTGGGAACCCCGCCCCCCAGCCCCTCCACCGGGGCTGGGACCCCTCGCTGGGAACCCCGCCCCCCAGCCCCTCCACCGGGGCAGGGACCCCTCGCTGGGAACCCCGCCCCCCAGCCCCTCCACCGGGGCAGGGACCCCTCGCTGGGAACCCCAGGAACAGGGACGTCCACAGTGAAACCTCTAGAGCCACAACCTCTCCCACAGGGACTTCCCACTAGGACCCTGCCTTCCCTGGCAGAGCCCCCCCCCAACTCTCCTCTGGAGTCTTGAACCCAGCAACCTTTCCGGTACATCCCTCCCAGATCAGATCCTACCTCCCAGGAACAGGGACACACCCACCCCGTGAAGTGGACCCTCCCATCTCTCCACTTGGGAGCAAATTTTGGTGTCCTGCATCTGCTCCGGAGCTCAGAATCCTTCGGGAATGTCAGGCTGCTATCTAGATACGTATATACTCTCCATCTCTGCTATATTTGGGTGCCTCACACATACTCATCCCTATGGCACCCTTTTCATCCCCACCATAGCCAGGAACAGAATCCAGGTGTCCTGGTTCTGAGTCAAGTGCCCGACCCACTAGAACCCGCCCTCTCCCCCCAATACATGAGGGCTAGTGATGAGGATGATGGTGAGGAGACTTGGGATCCAGACTTCAGGAGAGGTTGGAATGTATATCCCTGCTTGCAGCCTGATGCTATCTGTGCTTCCTCCTCTTGCTCACAGTTCCCAGGAGCTGGCCCAGGAGATCAAAGCCTTCCTGAGTGGTGTGGACCCGGTGCATGGTAACAAGCTGACCATCAAGGAACACGCCCGCTGTGCCATCCTGCTGCTGCGCAGCCTGCCACCTGCGCGCAGCGCCGTGCTGGACCATCTGCGCAATGTCTTTGATGAGTATGTCTGCACCTACCTGTTGGAACTGGAGAGCAGTGAGGGAGGGCTGGGCACCAGGCGGGCTCAGGGGCCCAACCTGGATGAGGTTGTGCAGGAGATCCAGAATGTGCTGTCTGAGTTTGTCCGCATGAACCCCAAGGCCTGGGCACCTGTGGTCTCAGCCTGGTCCATTGACCTGATGGGGCAGCTGAGCAGCAAGTACGCAGGGCGGCACGGTGTGCCCCACGCCTCCAGCCTCAATGAGCTGCTGCAGCTGTGGATGTCGTGCAAGGCCACTCGGACACTGATGGACATCTACACCCAGTGCCTGTCCTCCATGATCAGCACCTGCCCCGATGCCTGCGTGGATGCCCTGCTGGACACCTCCGTGCAGCATTCTCCGCACTTCGACTGGGTGGTGGCTCACATCGGCTCCTCTTTCCCCAACACCATCATCAGCCGTGTCCTCTCCTGCGGCCTCAAGGACTTCTGTGTCCACGGGGCAGCCCCCGTCGACCTGCTCTTCCCCACCGCTGCTGACAAGCGGGTGCCCAAGATCGCCTCGGTGGTGGGCATCCTGGGCCACCTGGCCTCGCGCCACTCAGACAGTATCAAGCAGGAGCTGCTGCGGATGTTCCATGAGAGCCTGGGACCCGTGCGTGACCAGCAGCAGAAAGCTACGGTGCCCTTCCTGCTGCAGCTGGCCGTCATGTCGCCCATGCTGCTGGGGACCATCTCCTCGGAGCTGGTGGACTCCCTCAAGCCAAGCGTGCTGAGCCAGCTGCACCAGCACTTCGCTGCACTGCCCCGCGAGGACCTGGAGAACATGGTGAGCATTGTGGTGCATCTCATCTGCCAGACGTCAGCAGGGGCCTACCGTATCCTGCAATTCCTGGTCAACACGGCCATGCCGGCCTCGGTCATCACCACGCCAGGGCTGGCCGTCCATGACAGCGTACGCGAGGCCTGTGACCGCATCATCCAGCTCTTGCTGCTCAACCTGCAGAAACTGGTGTACAACCGGGGCTCGGCCAGCCTGGGGGACGTCCCGCCCCGGGTCGTGCCCTTCCTGGATGAGCTGAAGGGCCACGTGCGGGAGCTGTGCGTGGAGACGCTGCGGCTAGAGCGCAAGCGCTTCCTGTGGCAGCACCAGCTGCTGGGGCTCCTCTCCGTCTACTGCACCCCCAGCTGCGCCACGGACGCCCTCTTCTACCTGCTGACGCTGGCTCGGAGCCAGGAGGAACTGGGCCTGGCCACGCAGCTCTATGCCGTGCTGAGCTCCTGCATGAGCGACCTGCTGCCAGCCACTGTCAAGAAGTGCGTGTGCCAGATCCACACCGGGGGGCTGTCGGAGCAGCACATGGTGCAGCTGTTTCACAACTTGGCCCTGATTGTGCAGTGGGAGGGGGAGGGCCCTGCCTCCATGAGCGCCCAGCTGGGCGCTGTCCTCTCTCTGCACCTCTACGACCTCGGGCAGCTGCTGCTGCATCGCAATCCTGAAGTGGCTGAGGCTGCCTCCCTACTGCTCTCCGTCTGCCCCTTGCCCCGGGCCATCCGGCCGGCTCACCTGCTTGTCATCATCCGCTCAGCTGTGCACCAGTTCTTCCTGGTGCTGCACCGCCAGTGCCCCACGGGCATCAGCTACAGCACCCGACTGATCTCCCGTCTCAGTGGGGCCTCTCCAGCTGCCATGAAGGCCATCCTGCAGCAGCTGGTGGAGGGAGCCCTGCACCCAGGGAATGCGGAGCTCTTTGGAGGCCTGGCTGAGCCGCCTGTTGTGGATGACGCCAGCCTGGAAGGCACCAGGATCTCCCTGTTGGACATCAACCGGCGCTTCACGACTGCCGTCAACTTCTCTGGCAGCGTGTGGTCAGTGTTCCATGCCGGGGTGATTGGGCGCGGGCTGAAGCCACCCCAGCCTGCCCGGCGGCAGCAGCCCGAGGAAATCGTGCACAATGTGCAGAACTTCTTGAGCCTCCTGCTGCGCTGCTGCCGGGGCGGGCGCTACGGTGCGCCCGAACCCCCGGCCCACACGGTGGCTGTCAGCCCCGAGGCAGCCAAGGCAGTGGCTGTGGTGCTGGTGGAGAGCGTCTGCCCCGACGTCACCAACAGCGAGCTGAGCTGGCCGCCCGAGGAGCACACCCGCAGCACAGTGGAGCGCGACATCCAAATCTGCCGGCGCTTCCGCGACAACCCGCTGCTCTTCCAGCTGCTGAGGCTGGTGGCGGCCGGCCCCCCAGCCCTGTGCTACTGCTCCGTGCTGTTGCGTGGCCTGCTAGCCACCCTCATGGCCCACTGGGAGGCCTCGCGCCACAGTGACACCACCAGCTCGCCATGGCACCTGCACGCCTCTTGTGCCCTGGTGGCCTGCATGGCTGAGGGCTCCCTGCTGCCCCCTGTGCTCGGCAACATGCACGAGATCTTCCACCAGCTGGCGCCCTTCGAGGTGCATCTGCTGCTGCTGAGCGTCTGGGACTACATGCGGGACAACAGCCCCCTCCCCCAGAAGTTCACCTTCCAGGCCGACAAGGGGCTCTTCTTCCGCGACTTCTCCCGTGATTGCGACGTTGGGAAGTATCTCTACGTGCTGCACAGTGTGTTGCACAAGAACATCGACCGCCTGGGGCTGCTGTCAGGGCGCTTCCAGACTTAGCCCTCCCGCCCCCATCTTAAGACAGTCCTGAACTCTCTCCACCTCCCGGGGCACAGCCACCCCGTCACATCTCAGGACAGTCCCAGACTTAGCTCCTACCCCACTCCTAGGACACTGCAGTGGCTGCTTGGGTGGGGGGGGATCGGACATATGACCCTTTTTTTAAAAAACAATTAAGAATAACTAAAATTCTCCCAGGGTTCAGCGAGGGGGGCATGGCACCTCCCACCCAGTCCCTGGAGCTGCAGGCAGGAGGTGGAGCAGCTGGCACTGGGAAAACTTCACCCCCTTGACACTTTCTCTCAGGGACTGGGAGCTTTGGTTTCTGGTTCCAGGGGGCTTGATGGTCCAGGTTTGGGCTGCCCCAAGGTAGTAAAAGGCCTTGGGCCATCCACAATGAGGCACTGAGCATGCTCAACAGGTCCCAGGGCCACATCAGCTCACTGCAAGTGCTCCCAGGCTGCTGGGCTCTTGTCTCCCCACCCCGTGCGGGGATTACAGCAGGGCCACAAGGTCATGTCTCTGCCCTAAGACCCAGCTAGAGAAACTGGCTGGGGGGTGGGAAGTGGGGGATGTAGATGTGTTCAGTACTTCTGCTCCAGCCTACCTTCTCCCCCCCCACTCCCTGATGCTGCTGAGCTGGGCCTAGGTGGATTCTGCTCCTGCTCTGTTTTTTAGAGCTGCTGTGGACAAGGGGATCTCAACAGAGGGTAGAAACCCTGGGGCCAAAACTAGCCTCCACCTCCATCTACCACTGTTGGATGGGCTCCGTCATGGGTAGCAGGGGCTGTGTGCTGGGGCAGCCTGGGTCAAACATCCTCCAGGCCACCATCTCTCTATTGTCCTGGCCGGCAGCTACATTCTGCTTTGGGATCAATGGAACAAGAATGGTGCCACGTCCCACGCTGGGGGCACAGACCCCAGCTCAATCTGCTGTCGCCTTTGCCAATTCCTTCTCCTTTTCAGAATAAAGATTGGGAAGGGAACGTTCCCCCTGCAGTTGGTGTTAGGGGTGTGGGGGAGGGGAGGCCCCAGCACTTGCAGCTGGGGGGGTTGAAGGTGTAGCAGAGGAGCGGAGACATGTTGGGGGGTCTCTGTGTTTGGGAGGGGTGTGCACATGGAGTGGGTGGGAGTGGGCTAAGGTTGCAGATGTGACAGGTGGGGGTCAGGATGTTTGGATTCTGTGTCCAGCTCCGGCTCGTACCCGCTGTGTGAGTGTGTGTGTGGGGGGTGGCATGTGGTGTGGTACCGGGGGAAGCCCCCTCCTCCCACTATGACTGAGCCAGTGTCTGTTTCTTGCCTGAGCTGGGCCCCTGGGGTCTCCCTGGAGGGGGGGTGCAGCCAGCGGTGCCCCTCCCTGGAGCCGGGGGGCTCTGTCTCCATGGGGATGACCCTGTGGAAGTGCCAGCCCCCTAGCTGGCCAAGCCCTGCCCGCGCGGCCCCACAGCTCTCAGGCCGGACTGAGCCTGGCACGGCCGCGCCGAGGCCCGGATCCCTTTGCCAGGGCAGGGGCCCCACTGGGCGTGAGCAGCAGCCTCTGAGCATCACCTGGGCCGGCACAGAACCTGACCCGACACTCATCAATATTCATGAGCGGGGCGGGGCCTCTGAATAATTCAGCAGGGGGCGAGCGCCGAGGTGGGGGAGGGGCTGAGGCCGCGCCGGGCCAATGGGGAACCGGGCCGTGTTGGCGGGGGCGGTGTACGGGGTCAGGCTCGATCCAAGATGGCGGCGGTGCCGGAGAGGTGAGAGCGGGGGCTGGCGGGGGGACCCGCTACCCAGAACCCCCCGGGGCCCCGAATCCCCATCGAGTCCGTCCCCGGCCCTCCGAGACCGACCTATGCCAGCCCCTCCCCCATCCTCAGCCCGGCCCAGCGCCCCCCGCCCCAGACCAGCCCCCCCCAAGCTCCCTCCTCTCGGTTCCCGTCCCAGAGCCCCCCCACTGTCCCCAAACACCGGCCCCTTCGCACCCCCCAGCGCTCTGTGCTCAGCCCCTAGTAACCCTCCCTCCGGTATTACCTCTTGTCCCTTCCCCCAAACCTCCTCCACGGGCCCCCGGCTCGCCTGCCCCGACCCCCTTTTAATACCAGCCCCCAGCGCCCCCCCCCCCCAACCAAAGCTCAGGCTGCCCCCTGGACACCAGCTCTGGGCCGTCCGTCCCCTGCGGTCCAGCCAGAACCTGCTAACTGCGCCCAGGAAAACTGGTTCAGAGCCTGGGCTGGCGGTGCCATGTGGCTGTCCCTTCCCCTCTGCTCCCTCGCCTCCTGGTGGAGCCAGGGGCTTTCAGGCTCCGGAAAATCTCCTTCCCTCCCCTCCCTGAGCCGCTGCTGCCCTAACATCCCCTGTTGCAGCAGAGGTTGGGGGCCAGCTCCAGCGGGGAGGGACTGTGGGGGGAGTAGTCTGGGGGGGGGGGGAGTTTGGGGGCATTGTTCCCCCTCCCCAAGGTAATGGGAGGCATTAGGCCTGGTGGCGGGAGGCTCAGTATTAGGGCTCTAGGGGTGTAGAGGGGCCAGGTAGGAAGGAGCAGGTAGGCTCATGTGGCTAGAGCCCTTCCCTGACCCCTACCTGTGCCAGTCCCCCTCGGTCCTGTCCTGCTGTCCCAGCATTGGGATCCCCATTCACGGTTCTGCTGGGGCCCTTCAGTCCAGCCCCGCAGCGCTGTGACCCCCAGGTGCTGGTGGCAGAGGCTGAGGAAGGTTTGCCCTGGGGCCGGGGGCGGGGGGGAAGTGTCCATGCTCTAACAGGGTGGCTGGCTGGCACTGAGCAGTAAGTCCCGTTCGCATGGTGCTGCTTGGCCCTGTGGCTTGTGTGGCAAGCACATCCTGCGGGAAGCTGCACTTTGCTCCGCCCTTTGCCCTCTCCCGCCCCCCTTGCATCAGGCACTGCCCCTGCGAGGGTGACTGCCAGGTAGAACCTCTCCCAGTGTCCCTGCCCTGTATGGCAGAGGGACCCAATATCCGGCCCTTTCATGAGTCCCGTGGCTCATCTGGAGCTTCTGCCCTGGGAATGGGGGAAACTCGGCTTCTCCCAAGGGTTGGGCAGGATGGGGGGGGGAGGGGTCTGCCAGCCATATTTGCCCTGTCCTGGGTGCCGAGTGCTGGAAGTGAGTGCCCCTAGGGCAGGAGAACTGCCCCCTGAGAGCCATGTTGCCCATGTAAGGGGGCAGTGCTGTGTCTCCTCTCCTGGCACTGGAGTTAACTCATTAACTCACGTGCATTAATCCTCCCCAAGCCCCCTCCCCCTCCAAATACACACACTGATGCTAACCCTAGCAAGGGGCCAATGCTGTCCTGGCTCAGGGCAGGTGCTGGCCACCCTGAAACCAGTGCTTCCCCCTCTGGAAAACCCTTGTGCTGGGCTGGGAATTCCCCAGAGCTCGCCTTCCTCTGACCCTGGCTTTCTTCCAGGCTGGGGATGGCAGCTCTTGTCTGGATGACCCTTTGCCTCGCTGCTGCCTTTGCTGTGGACAGGAGCAACTTCAAGACGTGTGAGCAGAGCTCCTTCTGCAAGTGAGTAGCAGGGCAGGGGCGTGGGGCTGAACCAGGCAAAAGGGGACCAGCGAGGGCTGGGAGGAGTTTGGCCCCCACACAGGACCAGGAGCTGCTGCTCTCTCTGGGTTTTCGTTGAGGGGGGGCGTTGTGCAGCTCCCATGCTGGGTTCTCCCCCCAGCTCTCCCCAGGGCAGGGAGCAGAGACACAAACAAGCTGCGTTGCTCCTGGGATCTGCTGAGCGGCTCCTCTGGAGGCTGCACCTGGCGCTGGCTGCTCTAACCCTCCCCCCTGTCCCCAGGCGCCAGCGGAATGTGAAACCCGGGAGCTCCCCTTACCGGGCACTGCTGGAGTCACTTCAGCTCAGCCAGGACTCCATGAAACTGCAGCTTGTCAACGAAGTGAACAAGGTGAGGGGCCCGGCTCGGGGTGGGGGCTGGAGAGGCCTGTGGCTGATGAGGGCCCGGTCCTGGGTCTGAGGAGAGGAGAGGCTGGGAGGTGGGATTTCTTGGCAGGGGCACTGGAAGCGGTTCTGGTTCTGCTCAGCTGCCGCAGCAGTGTTGTAGTTGAGCCGTGAGGGGGTCTGGTCCCTGAGCCTCCATGCTGCTGCGGGACACGCTCACCCGTGCTGAACAGCATGTTGCGTGCGTGGTCCTGGTGGGCTCCGCAAAGCTCCAGAGTGAGTGGCAGCGGCTAGCGCAGCCAGCAGAGGTACGTGAGCCTCACCCCCCGGGGCAGGGGCTCAACGACTCCTTCTCCGGCCAAGTCACATGAGCCGCTGCATCTGGGCAGCTCAGCTCTGGAGCCAGGAGGTTGGGGGGCTCTGTGTGCCCTGGAGAGGCAGGATGCAATGTGGGTGAGTCCAGGGGGGGATGCCCTTAGAGGTGGTGATTAAAGGCTGCTGAGGCCATGGCTGGTTACTGAGCAGGGACTAGGGTGGGCGGATGAGCTGCAGTGGAGAGACTGGCAGGAACCTTGTTGAAAAGGACTCAAGCAGGGTAACCCTAGAGCAGCCAGGACACGCAGCCAGACCTCTCTGGAGGCCCCAGGACGTCCCTCAGTTCAGTTCCCTTCGATCGGCATGGGTTTGGCACCCCCTGCTATAAATGTGTGTCTGTCTATGTATGATGTGTTTAATCTGGACACGTCACTTCGGATAACCCACCCGGCCCCAGCCAGGCCTGACTAGACATTCCGAATCCAACTAAAACGTGAATTCATTTAATCATTCTTGTGTAAGAAAATCACTATTTTATTGGCGTTATGGCACCTTCAGAATTCGGACTGACTGCTGCTCCTGGGTTCTGGCTCCAGCTCTGGGAGAGAAGTGGGGTCTAATGAGGCAAGGGGGCTGGGAGCTAGGACTCCTGGGTTCTATACCCAGCGCTGGGAGGGGAGCGGGGGCCAGTGGGGGAGCCACGACACCTGGGTTCTCTTTCTAGTAGTGACCTTTCCCCCCTCTGCACAGCAGGATGATGCACGGCTCCCCAGGTCTTCAAAGCGATTCCCAGCGTTGCCTCTGGCCAGGGAGGCTGGCGTGTCCCCTGGGGGCGGGTGCTCGGGGAGGGGAGGCCTTGGGACTGGCGTGAGGCTGACACGGATTCTCCCCAGGTCCCACTCCTGCTGGAGCTGTACGGGCTGCAGGGGAACATGACGCGCATCAAGATCAACGAGCTGAACCCGTTACGCCCCCGCTACGAGGTGCCCGATGTGCTGGTGCGCGACCCACCCACCACCTGGTAAGAGGCCTGGCAGGGAGGGGGGCTCCCTTTGCTGTGCTTGGGGGAGTTGTGGGGCTGACAGCGGGAGACCCTGGGGCCTGCTCTTCCAGCTGTGCTCCCTGGGTAAGCAGCTGAGGGAGGATGGGCCGGGGGTCCCCCATAGCTCTGGCCCTGCAGGCTAGCTGTGTCCCCTGTCCATATCTCTTCCCTCCATCCCCTCTCTGCTGCCCCCAGGCTGGCGGTGACGGGCCGGGACGAGAACAGCGTGGAGCTCTCCCTGGGCGACTCCGGCCACCAGCTGATCCTGACGGCAAAGCCGTTCCGCATGGACCTGCTGCAGGGGCGGGAGCTGGTGCTGAGCGTCAACTCCCGCGGGCTACTGCACTTCGAGCACCTGCGGCACCGGAAGGACTCGTGAGTACCGGGGGGGGGAGGGAGCTCTGAGCCGTCCAGCCCGTAGCCCTGACAGCTGTGAGTGTCTCCCCGCAGGTGGGGCTGTGTCCCCGAGAGCCACTGGGGTTCTGATCCCATTCAGCTCAGTCCGAGCCTCTCCTGGCAGGGGGCATATAGGGGGCTGGGCCGGAGCGCTGGCTGCAGGGGGACCTCCCAGCTACTCCAGCCCTGGCCTCTCCCAGCAGGGAGGGCTGTAAGGAGGCTTGGTCCATGTTCAAGCTGTTGGTGAACAGCCCAGACCCATCGATTTCTTCTTCCTGGAGACCATGGTTGAGGGCTGGTCGCTGGGGGGCGGAAGGGGCAGGGGCTGGGACCTGGCCCCTTCCTGTGACTCTGTTAGGAGGCACAGCTGGGAGGGGGAGCAGTCCCTGCCGCATCTGTTGTGCTCCTGGGGGCGCAGGGCCTGGTGAGGGGCAGGTGAAGGGGGGCGGGGATCGCTGTGTCTGGAATTCCATGCACTGACTTTCGCTGTTTCTGTTTTGTTGGTTGTGCCTCCCCCGGCCCCAGTTTCTCGGATAAAGTTAGTAGCTCGGTCGGTAGCTTGTGGGATAAGATCAAGAGCCTTTTCCATAGGTAAATCCACAGCTTCTGCTACTGTCTCTGACCCCCACAACCCACCCATAGCCGGGGGCTGTAGTACTACAGCTGGGGAGCCCTGGGGCAGATCCCTTCCTCCTCCCCCCTTGAGTCCAGATTTCGGGAGCCCTGGGGCTGGTGCTTCCCCCTCCTCTAGTCCCAGGGGGATGATGTTCACCCCCCGCCTCATTGCCCCAGGGGGGTCGCTCCCTCCAAACCCTCAGTGACTTAATCCCTGCCCCAGTGGCAGGCTGTGCCAGGCAGGCAAGACCCACACAGGGAGGGAGCCGGCAGGTGTATGGGAGCCCTGACTGCTCAGGGCAGGGGCCTGCCTGCGCAGCCACCTGTAGGAGCTATGGGACAGTGACCTGGGGGCTGGGTGAACTTGGACAGATAGTCTGTTTGTGGGTTGTTTCCTCCCAAGGGGCCAGGTTGGAGAGGGGCTTTGTCCCCCTGGGGGCCAGGCGGGGTAGGGGAGGGACAGGCTGTGTCTCCTGGGGAAGGAAGGAATGGGGACCAGGTGCTGGGCCCTGCCCCACAAGCCATCCATGGGGAGTGGCAGGGACAGGTGAGCCCAGCCCTGCCCCCCTCAGACTGAATCCGACCTTCCAATGAACGCTGGCCGGGAAGGGGCTGCCCTGAAGCACTGTCCCCTCCCCCAGTCTGAGACTCCAGAACCCCCTTTACACCAGTCTCCGCCCCCCTCTCCCTGTAGCCACCCCAGCCCTGTAGCTCCACAGGACCCTGCTGGTGGCTGGGATGCTTGCTCTGCCTTTGGGCGGTGAGACCTGCTCCCGAGTGTGTTAGCAGGGGGGGCCAGCCCCCTGGCCTGTGGAGCAGCAGGGGTAGGGGCAGCACCCTCCCTGGCATAGGGGGAAGGCTCTGCCCAGAGGAAGAGTCAGGTCTGGGGGCTTCCTGCAGAGTCTGGGAGCATCTGGGCTGGGCCGTCCCCTCTCGCCCCCGGTCCCTGCTAACCTGGTGCCGCCTGTGTGAGAGTGATTCCTGCTTCTAGAGACTAACGGTGCCTGCCCGCCCTGGAGATGCTGCTGTGCCCAGCTTGGGGCGTCATCCCTGGCGCTGCCGTGCCCTGGTGGTGCCCGGGGCAGGTGCTGAGCCGGCTCTTCCTCCTTCTGCCTCTTTCAGGGAGGAGCCAAAGGAGCCAGCCTCAGAGAGCGGGTCACCCGGGGAGGAGCCAGAGACAGCTGTGCCTGAGGACCAAGAGTCCAGCGAGAAGAGCACAAAGGTGTGAGCGAGAGAAGGGGACTTGGGGGGACACCGTGGTGGGGAGGACTTGTCTGGAGGCGGGAGTGGAGCCTCTGTGGGAGAGGGGGAGCCAAGCAGTATCTGGGTGGAAAGGCACGTAGAGGCCTTGTCTACTGTGCTCCATACATGTGGGGGCTGGTCTGCTCCCCCAGAAGGATGCCCTGTGGGTGTGAATGGGGGCTTGGGGGCCCCATACTCATCCCTGCAGCTCCCTTGTCTAACTTCCATTCCTTTCAGTCAGAAGAGGTGTCGGACCAAGCCGAAGAGGAGCTGGGCTCCTGGGAAGAGACGTTCAAAACCCACACAGACAGCAAGCCCAATGGTGAGAGCCTTCCTGACCCCGCTGCGTGGGGCTAGACGGGCCCATTGCTCTGATCTGGAGTTGGGGGGGGGGGGTTTACTGGGCTAGACAGGCCCATTGCTCTGATCTGGAGGGGGGGGAGGGTTTACTGGGCTAGACAGGCCCGTTTCTCTGATCTGGGGCAGGGGGGTTACTGGGCTAGATGGCCCCACTGCTCTGATCAGGGGACGGGGAAGGTTACTGGACTAGACAGGCCCATTGGTTGGCGTGGGGGACCAGTGCCCCTGCCTACCTTGCCCCCTAGAGCCTTTTGCTGTGGTGGTGCTGGCAGTGCGAGTGATGCTGGGCCCCAGCCTGTACACCCAGCGTGGGGGCACGGTGCTGGGGCTAGGGGGCCCCTTTCTGGGCAGGGCCTGGCGGTGCTGTGCTGCCCTGGACCCCACGGGTTGATGAGAGCGGCAGCATTATCACAGCCCCCTCGTTCCAGGGCCGACCTCGGTGGGACTGGATTTCTCGCTGCCTGGCTTTGAGCACGTCTATGGGATCCCGGAGCACGCCGACAACCTGCGCCTGCGCACCACCGAGTGAGGAGGGGGCCCGTCGGCGCCACACGGGGAGGCAGGGGGGAAGTTCTGGGCCTATCTGGGCTTATGGGAGCTGCCTCTGTTGGGGCTGGGGGAGGGGAGACTCAGGGACGGGGGGGGTGCTCCTCTCAGGGTTGGGAAGAGGCAGTGACCTGATGTGTCCCTGCAGGGGAGGTGACCCGTACCGCCTCTACAACCTGGATGTATTCCAATATGAGCTGTACAACCCCATGGCGCTGTACGGCTCCGTGCCACTCCTACTGGCCCACAACACCCAGCGCACCCTGGGCATCTTCTGGCTCAATGCCGCCGAGACCTGGGTCGACATCAGCTCCAACACGGCTGGCAAGGTACGAGGGCACTGCTAGGCTGGCAGGGCAGGGTTCAGAAATCGTCTGCCGGGGGCTGGCTCTGGAGGGGATAGTGGCGGGGGGGCGGGGGGGGTCACAGCTCTGTGTGGGAATAGTTCCAAGGAGGGGGGAAGGAAGCTGGCTCCTGGGGGTCTGGGTGCGGATGGAGGCCGGCTCTGGGTGGAGGGCAGTGAGGGGGTTGGAGGGGGCCTGTAGGGGAGCAGGTACTCCCCCTCCCCCCATTGCTGATGGCTCCCCCTGCAGACCCTGTTTGGGAAGATGCTGGATTACATGCAGGGGGGCGGCGAGACCCCCCAGACCGACGTGCGCTGGATGTCGGAGAGCGGCATCATCGATGTCTTCCTGCTGCTGGGGCCTGCGCCCACTGATGTCTTCAGGCAGTACACAGCCCTCACGGGTACAGGCCTGGGGGGGGGGGTGTTACCCTGACGGGTAGAGGCCTGGGGGGGGGGGGTACCCAGCCCTGACGGGTACAGAGATGTGGGGATGGGGTTACATGGCCCTGACTGGTCCCGGGGCAGAGAGAGGGGCTGGGTCAGGCCTGGCTAAGGAGTCACTAGACAGCCCTGTCGGCAGGGCCGGGTGGGAGGGGCAGGTGGCTGCACTGGATGGGTGGGGCGGGCCCCATGTGTTGGTTCCTGTTTCTCCCAGGCACACAGGCCCTGCCCCCACTCTTCGCCATGGCCTATCACCAGAGCCGCTGGAACTACAACGATGAGGAGGACGTGGCTGCCGTGGACGACGGCTTCGACACGCACGACATCCCCTGCGATGTCATCTGGCTGGACATCGAGCACACCGACGGCAAGCGCTACTTCACCTGGGACCCCAACAAGTTCCCCCAGCCCCGCAAGATGCTGGAGCGCCTGGCCGCCAAGAGACGCAAAGTGAGAACCCTGCCGGCGCCCCCCCAACCTGATTTCTCTGGCACCCGTCCACTGATCTCCCCCCACACACACTCGACTTCTCTGGCGCCCGCCCACCAACGGCCCCCTCCCCGACCCCACCAGTGCCCACCTGCACTGCCTGGTGCTACTTTCCTGGACGCCTCAGTCGGTTCCCCCTGGGCCAAGAGATAGAAGGGGCCATGTCCCCACCACACCGAGGCAGTGGGGCGGCCGCTGGCAGGACGCTCTGTGTGAGGCCCCTGCAGGGGTCCATGGCCATGAGCCCAGCCCTGCCTCTCCTGACCCCCTCACACTGTGGTGGTGCCCGGTTCAAGTCTCTGCCCCGTCTCCCCAGATGGTGTCCATTGTGGATCCGCACATCAAGGTGGACAGCGGGTACCAGGTCCACAACGAGATCCGCTCCCGCGGCTTCTATGTCAAGACCAAGGACGGCAGCGACTACGAAGGCTGGTGCTGGCCAGGTGAACCGGGGGCTTTGTGTGTGTGTGGGGGGGGGGGGGGCAGGGCTCTGACCCGGGATAGGGGGAGGGGCTGTCCAGGAGGGGGTGCCAGGCAGAGTGCTAAGTGTGGAGCCTCTAGGGTGTCCCTAATTCTCTCCCTCCCCCCGCCCAGGCTCGGCTGGCTACCCCGACTTCACCAACCCTGAGATGCGTGCCTGGTGGGCCAGCATGTTCTCCTACGACCAGTACGAGGTAGGGTGGAGGTGGAGCCGTGGGGTGGCCTGTCCCCACATTCGGGTTGGGGGTCCAGCATTGGGCTGTCCCTTGCCTCAGCAGCTTTTCCCAGGTGGGGCAGGAGGCCTGGGGTGCTGCCTGTGTCTTATTCCCCCTCATCCCCCAGGCCTCCACGGAGAACTTGTACACTTGGAATGACATGAACGAGCCGTCCGTGTTCAACGGCCCTGAGGTGACCATGTACAAAGACGCCCTGCACCAGGGCGGATGGGAGCACCGCGACCTGCACAACCTCTACGGCATCTACGTGGTGAGGGGGCGGGGAGCACCTGGGGCACTGCCACCCGCACAACTTTCCACCTGATGAGGGGCGGTGGATCCTGGGGGCGGGTACTGGGTACTGCCACCTGCCCAGCCTTCTCTGTGGTGAGGGGAGGCACAGGAGTGTTGGGAGCTCCAGAGCCTGCAAACCTTTGTGGGGGGAGGGATGGCCCATGGCTCAGGGGATGGGGAAGTAACCCCCACTGGGGGAAGAGTGTCACTCACCTGGGGTTGGGGATTGCAACCCCATGGTAGGCTCCCAGGGAATGGGGTTGCCCCAAGAGTGGGGAGGTCCCAGTTGGGGAAAGGTGTTGGCAGACTCTGGCTGTCACCCTCACAGGGTCTCTTTTCCCTCCGGCAGCAAATGGCGACAGCGCAGGGACTGGAGCAGCGTTCGGGGGGCCTTGAGCGCCCCTTCGTGCTGAGCCGTGCCTTCTTTGCCGGCTCCCAGCGCTATGGTGAGTGGGTGGGGGGTGCCCCTTGGTGGGGTAGTGGAGAGACTGTGAAGGTTTTCAGGGGACCCAGGGCTGAGAATGAGCTAGGATAACAGAGACAAAAGGGTCCCCCACAGACCAGAAGCAGCACCCACTTTCTCGAGACACATGGCAGGCAGATCACCTGGCGAAAGCCCTTTCGCTCACCCCAAATAACCTTTGCAGCCTCTCAACCGAGGCTGGTTGTGATCCTGTTTTCATGAATGGGATTGCACCACCCAATTGTTTCCTACATGCACAGGAAAGGGGGGGCTTTTGCCACCTTTTATCCCCCAAATTTCCTTGTGTGTCCCCAGGGTCACCCCATGGCATTGTGCCACCTCCCTGTTGATTTTACATCCCTCCCCCCTCTTGACTTCATGTGCAATCTTCACTTCATGTGCGTTTACCTGCCGCCCAAGAGCCAGGTGAATGCACACCTGGTGTGGTGGAACGCTGTTGGGCAGCTCTGCCTGGGTGTCGCCTGGCAGACGGCGTGGTCAGTATCCGCAGGTATCGTTTCACGCCAGTATCAACGATCCGCCTGAGCCTGGCTTTCATTTAAGACCCGGCGCGAGTGTTTTTGGTGCACCAGGCTGTACATCCCATGATCAGGGGAGTCTTGTAAACCCCTTGCCAGTTAGGGGCACAGGGGTCTGCTCCGTCCTCACCCCTTTCTCTGGTGCCCACCCCCTCACAGGTGCGGTGTGGACGGGGGACAACACGGCCGAGTGGGACCACATGAAGATCTCCATCCCCATGTGCCTGAGCCTGGCCCTGGTGGGCATCTCCTTCTGCGGTGGTGAGTGTGGGCATGTGGGCAGGGCAGGCTGTGGCTGGGGGCTAGGGGTTGGCAGGACAGGGAGGTGGGGGGCAGTTGGGGGGCAGACTGGTCACTCCTACCTTGGCACTGTCTCAATGAGTTTGAAGCCTGAGGGACTTAGGGTCAAGCTTTCACCTCTGGTGCTGGGTGGAACAGGGGAGTGTTGGGGTCAAACCGGGCTCTCTCTCCACAGCCCCATCCGTTAGGGGGCAGGAGGAAGGTTGGTGGGGGACATTGGGGTCAGACCAGGCACTCACCTCATCCCTGTCTGTCCTGCTGCAGCTGATGTGGGTGGCTTTTTCAAGAGCCCGGATGCAGAACTGCTGGTGCGCTGGTACCAGGTTGGCGCCTACCAGCCCTTCTACCGGGCCCATGCCCACCTGGACACTGCGCGGCGTGAGCCCTGGCTCTTTGGGGAGGAGAACAAGGCCCTGATCCGTGCTGCTGTCCGCCAGCGCTATGCCTTGCTACCCTACTGGTACACAACCTTCTACCACAGCTTCCGCTCGGGCCAGCCTGTCATGAGGTGAGCAGAGGTTGGAGGATGGAGATTTTGGGGCACAGCCATCGCTGGATAGTGGGGAAGCTCTTGGGCTAGGTAGCTGGGGGGCTCTTGGTCAGGGGCATGGCTGGGGATGGAGTGGGGAGCTCTTGGGGTGGGAGCACCACTGGAGACTGAGTGGGTGGGGAACTGCTGGGGAGCTCTTAGGGGGACACTACTGGGGAAAGCACCATTGGGGACAGAGTGGGGACCTCTTGGGGTGAGGGCGGGGGAGGTAATGGGTGTGACTTGTGGCAGGGGCACTCATAAGAGTGCAGGGGCCTGGGGGGCTTGTGAGGGTCAGGATGTGGCCCCCCTCATGCCCCACTCTGTTCCAGGCCACTCTGGGTGGAGTACCCTGATGATGTCACCACCTTCAGCATTGATGACCAGTTCCTGATTGGTGAGTACCCAGCCCATGGGGATCCCTGGCTGGGGGGGTAGGTGCTGCCCTCCCCTCCCCACCCATGTCCTAGCTGCCACTGACCTTGCTGTGTCCTTCCGCCAGGTAACGCGCTGCTGGTCCACCCGGTGACGGAGCAGGGAGCCCAGGGCGTGCAGGTTTACCTGCCTGGCAAAGGAGAGGTGAGGAGGGCGGTGGCTCGTCGTGGAAGGGCAGCGGGCTGCTGAGAGCTATGGGGCGCTGGCTGTTGACACCCCCTGTGACCTCTCCTCTCTTGGCAGGTTTGGTATGATGTCCACTCGCACCAGAAGCACCATGCTCCCCAGACGCTCTATGTGCCTGTCACCATGAGCAGTGTGAGTCATGGGAATGGGGCCTTCCCTTCTAGGGGGCTCTGGCTCTGATCCAGCTTCAGGGTCGGGGGGCTGGCTGGCTCAGGGTGTGGGCAATGGGACACAGGGCCTTTCGCCTCCAGGGGCATAGCTTAGAGGCAGCCCTGACTAGGGCCACTGACTACTGCTCTCCCTGCAGATCCCTGCGTACCAGCGGGGCGGGAGCATTGTGCCACGGAAGGAGCGGGTACGCCGCTCGTCAGACTGCATGTACCGCGACCCCTACACACTCTACGTGGCGCTCAGTCCCCAGGTGCGTGATGCAGGGCCCCAGGGTGGGGGTTTCCTAGTAACCCTGCCCCTATTTACTAGCATCTGTTTTCACACAGGGTACAGCAGAAGGAGATCTCTTCATTGACGATGGGCACACACACAACTTTGAGAGCAAGGCCCAGTATCTGCACCGCCACTTCAGCTTTGCCAGCAACACACTGACAGCCAGGTACTACATGGTGCTGGCCTGGTACTAGTGCTGCCGCCCCTCCCCCTCCCTTACCCTCCCCCAGCGCTTGGTTACCACCCAACCCTGTCCCACTCTGATGGCTGGTACCCACGCTGCACCACAATGCTGACATCCCTCTTCCCAAATGGCATCATTCCACAATCCCTCCCAGACTGCCAGGTAACCTCCCTTCCCCACATACAGTTCTGGCCTAGCAGTGATGCCCACCCTGGACAATCTGGTACCTCCATGGCACTAGCCTGCCCCTGTTCCTTCCCATCACCGTGCCAGCCTGGCTCTGCCCCCTATCCAGCACCTCTGACCCTCGGCTCTGTCCCCTTTTCTAGATCAGCGGATTCCAAAGGCACCTTCGAGAGTCCAGCCTGGATTGAGCGGGTGGTGATCCTGGGAGCGGGGAAGCCAGCCGCCGTCTTCCTCCGACTCCCTGGTGAGTGGGGACATGGGGCCGAGGGGCTTCCTGATCCAGTCATGGGGGATGGGAGTAAATGTCCTGTGGGGGTTGGGTCCAAGTTGTGGGGTGAGGGGGAGCACTCCAGGGAACTCTCCTTTCTAATGGGAACTCCCCACCACTCCTGCAGGCCTGGCCGAGACGCGCTTGGATTTCCAGCACGAGCCGGAGTCCTCTGTCCTGACTCTCCGCAAACCTGGTGTCAACATCGGAGCCAACTGGAGCATCTCCCTGCGATAATGCCGTGCAGCGGGGGTGGAGGAGGGGTTGGAGTGAGGGATGATGCTCACCCCCCCGCCCCCTCTCCTCCCCAGCTTCATACCATGCCCAGGCAGGGATGGGGTGTTGAGCCACCAGTGCCCCACCGTTCTCCCTGTGTCTCCGGGCTGGTCTCCTCTGTGAAGGGCAGACGGGAGTTCTGACACCACCATCCCACCCCCAGCCCTCCACACTATAGGGGTGGCAGGGGGGTGGGAGTACCCAGCCCCTACCACCCTTATCTTTCTCTGAGCTGCTGCATAGACTAATTTCTAGCAATATTTGCTCCTGGTTCAGAATGACAAATCCTTGGGCTGGGGAGCAGGTTGGTGTGTTACAACCCCACACCCCTTGCTCTCAGAGGCCCCTCCTAGTGGGGGTGGGATGGACCAGGAGAGGAGGGGAGCAGCTGCCCAGTCACCAAGTTCTCCAGAAACATTTAGGTGCCCCTGGCACAACAGTGGGACCAACCACCTTTGCCACCCCCCTTCCTGCCCTAGAGGGACTGACTCCTCCTCTCACCCACACTTCTGGCTTCCCTTCCTCTATGAGAGGTGGTCCCCCATCTAACTCAGCCTGTCCAAGTAACACTGCTGTACCAGGTGTGTGGAGCCTCCCTGCATCCCACCACGAGTGGGGGAGGGCACCCCTGCCTTCCTGCTGCCCCTGCCCCTAGCCCACAGTGGGAGGCAGGTGCTGTGCTGCCTCCACTGCTGGGAAGGGGAGGGTTCTGCCTTGTCAGGTGTGGATGACAGTGACTCACTGTCACTTGTATTTATAGTGGTGAGGGAGCAGATGGATCATGTGGGGTTGGGGATCAGAGTCCAGACAGTGGGCAAGGCAGGGTGGGTGGAGGTGTGGGGGGGGGACTAGCTGCACCTCGTTCTCAGTGAGACCCAATGGGGCCTCTGCAGCCGCTAGGACTGGGCCCGAAGGCAGCCTCGACCCCCTCTCCTGGAAGGAGAAGAGTGACAATGAGGGGTAATGGCTGGAGTATTCGTCCTTATGCCCTCCCCCAGCTCTTGCAATGGTGCTGCTCCTGCCTTGGCACTGTCCAGGTGGCTGGGGGGTAGCGTACCTTGCAGACAGGGGCAGAGCTGGCACTGGCCTGTCTCTTTTTATTCCCAAACTGCCTCCTTCCCCCAGCTGGATGGACAGATGGAGCCACAGGGACCCTGGCCCTGCAGTGGCGGAAGCACTCGCCAACTTCATGTTTTGATAAAAGAGGAACAATAAAAAGGAAAAAGAGTGAGGATGCTGCGGGCTTCTTTCCTGGGGGGGGGGGCGGGCGGGAAGGAATAGCCATTGTCTCCACTCTAGTTGACCCTGGGCCTGTTGCCTCTGTTCTTCCCCCCTCCCCCCCCCCCCCTGTTCTCCCTCCTCTGCACCTCCTGGGCCTGGTGCTCCGGGAACCCGTCCGGCCCCAACGCCCCCTCACCAGCGCTCTCTTCTCTCCCCTGCCGCCCCCCTCGTCGGGACTCCCCCCGCTCTCACTGTGGTCACTCCTGTGATTGACAGGTCAGGACCCTCCCCCCTCCTCCATCCCGCTGGCTCGGCCCGCTCGGTGAACGGGGTGGGGGTGGGGGACGCGGAGCCGCTTCTCGCTGGGGCCGGTGATTAGCCGGGCTCCTGCAATAGGGGCCGGAAGTGGCGGAGCTGCCGAAGGGATCGGACCGGAAGTGAGATGTGGAGGGCGAAGGAGACCTACGGGGCCCGGTGCTGAGTGTGACCCGGAGCAGAGGGGGGACCGGACCGGAAGTGCCGGGTGCGGAGGCGGCTGCAGGGCGCTGACACCCGCCCGCAGACCCGCTCCCCCCCCCCCCGGGGACCGGCGCGGTGAGTAACCAGCCAAGGTCTCCGTGGCAACAGCAGCACGTTCCCTCCCCCGTGGCGCGGTCTCCATAGCAACAATGGAACGCCGTTCCAGTGCTGCGATCTCCCCGGGACAGCGCCGTGTCCCCCCCATCCCCGTGGTGCGATCTCCCCGGGACAGCGCCGTGTCCCCCCCCCCATCCCCGTGGTGCGATCTCCCCGGGACAGCGCCGTGTGTCCCCCCCCCCCCATCCCCGTGGTGCGATCTCCCCGGGACAGCGCCGTGTCCCCCCCATCCCCGTGGTGCGATCTCCCCGGGACAGCGCTGTGTCCCCCCCCCCCCATCCCCGTGGTGCGATCTCCCCGGGACAGCGCCGTGTCCCCCCCATCCCCGTGGTGCGATCTCCCCGGGACAGCGCCGTGTCCCCCCCCCCCCATCCCCGTGGTGCGATCTCCCCGGGACAGCGCCGTGTCCCCCCCCCCATCCCCGTGGTGCGATCTCCCCGGGACAGCGCCGTGTCCCCCCCCCCCATCCCCGTGGTGCGATCTCCCCGGGACAGCGCCGTGTCCCCCCCCCCCCATCCCCGTGGTGCGATCTCCCCGGGACAGCGCCGTGTCCCCCCCCCCCATCCCCGTGGTGCGATCTCCCCGGGACAGCGCCGTGTCCCCCCCCCCCCCATCCCCGTGGTGCGATCTCCCCGGGACAGCGCCGTGTCCCCCCCATCCCCGTGGTGCGATCTCCCCGGGACAGCGCCGTGTCCCCCCCCCCCCATCCCCGTGGTGCGATCTCCCCGGGACAGCGCCGTGTCCCCCCCATCCCCGTGGTGCGATCTCCCCGGGACAGCGCCGTGTCCCCCCCCCCCCCATCCCCGTGGTGCGATCTCCCCGGCACAGCGCCGTGTCGTCCCCCCTCATCCCCGTGGTGCGATCTCCCCGGGACAGCGCCGTGTCCCCCCCCCCCCATCCCCGTGGTGCGATCTCCCCGGGACAGCGCCGTGTCCCCCCCCCCCCCATCCCCGTGGTGCGATCTCCCCGGGACAGCGCCGTGTCCCCCCCCCCCCATCCCCGTGGTGCGATCTCCCCGGGACAGCGCCGTGTCCCCCCCCCCCATCCCCGTGGTGCGATCTCCCCGGGACAGCGCCGTGTCCCCCCCCCCCATCCCCGTGGTGCGATCTCCCCGGGACAGCGCCGTGTCCCCCCCCCCCATCCCCGTGGTGCGATCTCCCCGGGACAGCGCCGTGTCCCCCCCCCCCCATCCCCGTGGTGCGATCTCCCCGGGACAGCGCCGTGTCCCCCCCATCCCCATCCCCGTGGTGCGATCTCCCCGGGACAGTGCCGTGTCCCCCCCATCCCCATCCCCGTGGTGCGATCTCCCCGGGACAGCGCCGTGTCCCCCCCATCCCCGTGGTGCGATCTCCCCGGGACAGCGCCGTGTCCCCCCCCATCCCCGTGGTGCGATCTCCCCGGGACAGCGCCGTGTCCCCCCCATCCCCATCCCCGTGGTGCGATCTCCCCGGCACAGCGCCGTGTCCCCCCCCCCCATCCCCGTGGTGCGATCTCCCCGGCACAGCGCCGTGTCCTCCCCCCCCATCCCCGTGGTGCGATCTCCCCGGGACAGCGCCGTGTCCCCCCCATCCCCGTGGTGCGATCTCCCCGGGACAGCGCCGTGTCGTCCCCCCTCATCCCCGTGGTGCGATCTCCCCGGGACAGCGCCGTGTCCCCCCCCCCCCATCCCCGTGGTGCGATCTCCCCGGGACAGCGCCGTGTCCCCCCCCCCCATCCCCGTGGTGCGATCTCCCCGGGACAGCGCCGTGTCCCCCCCCCCATCCCCGTGGTGCGATCTCCCCGGGACAGCGCCGTGTCCCCCCCCCCCCATCCCCGTGGTGCGATCTCCCCGGGACAGCGCCGTGTCCCCCCCCCCCCCATCCCCGTGGTGCGATCTCCCCGGGACAGCGCCGTGTCCCCCCCATCCCCGTGGTGCGATCTCCCCGGGACAGCGCCATGTCCTCGTCCCCCCATCCCCGTGGTGCGATCTCCCCGGGACAGCGCCGTGTCGTCCCCCCCCCCCCCCATCCCCGTGGTGCGATCTCCCCGGGACAGCGCCGTGTCGTCCCCGCCCCCCCCCCCCAGCCCCGTGGTGCCATCTCCCCGGGACAGCGCCGTGTCGTCCGTCCCCCCCCATCCCCGTGGTGCGATCTCCCCGGGACAGCGCCGTGTCGTCATCCCCCCCCCCCATCCCCGTGGTGCGATCTCCCCGGGACAGCGCTGTGTCGTCATCCCCCCCCCCCATCCCCGTGGTGCGATCTCCCCAGACAGCGCCGTGTCCCTGTCCCCCCCATCCCCGTGGTGCGATCTCCCCGGACAGTGCCGTGTGTCGTGCGGCCTCCCCCTCGCCCATCTCCGTAATTCGATCTCCCCGGACAGCTCCGTGTTCCATTTCCCCTGCCCCCATCCCCATCCCCCTGGTACAATCTCCCCAGGAACTGTCCTACCTACCCCATACCTGTGATGGTTCCTCATTCTCCCAATCCCCATGGTGTAATAATCTCCCGGGGGCTGGTGCCATGTCCTGTGTCCAACCCCACATGTCTCCATGGTGTCATCTCCCGGGGACAATGCCACGTCCCTGTCCCATAGTGTGATCTTCCCAAGGGTGGGGCCACAGCCTCCTATCCTGAATCCATAGGTCTGGTTCTATGGCCCAGACTCTGGAACAGCCTCTGGGAGGAAATCCCTGCGATGTGCCAAACCCAACTCTTCTTCCAGGATAAGCCACTTGGCTTCACCACCTCCTAGGCTGGACCTCTGGTCCATCAGCACCCTTGCTTCACTCCGTGAGCACTATTCAGCCAGTCCAACTGAGATGGACCCACTGAGGGAGACTTGTACCACCTTAGGGAGCAGTGCTCCCCCCCCCCAAGACATCTGCGGGAGTGCTCAGCCAGCCTTGTAAAATAGAAGGGTTTGTTAGTCTTTAGCTTAGCACAGAGAACAGAAAGTTACTGCATGGTCCATCTTGGCCAGCCCAGAGCCTTCTTCTGACCCCTCTTCTCTCCCAGTTCAGGAGAGTCTCCAGCTTCTATTAGCCCACCCTCTGCCTGACCCCTCCTCAGTCCTCTGTTCCTGTTTTCCTGCAAACATGGCTGGCTTCCTGCAGAGGGGAGGGCCAAGACCATCTGGGGTCCTGTCTGGGCAATGGACTGGCCATTGTCTTCTTGGATTCTCCAGAGACATGGGCCCCATGCCCCTGACAGCATCAGGCACACCTGGGTATCTTCAGAGAATAAACAACTGTTTCCCAGCACCTACTTAACAATGTAGCATGCAGGGGACACTGAGATGTGCACATACTATTCATACAAAATATTACAAAAAATTCCCACTCCATCCCTGGGGCGCGATCTCCCCAGGGACAGTGCCACGTTCCCCCCCGCCCCCAACCTCTGTGGTGCAATCTCCCTGGGGGTGGTATCATGCCCTCCCCTTCCCCAGGGTGTGATTTCTCTGGGGGTGGTGCCATGTCCCCCTTTCCCTACAGTGGGCACAGTGGCTATGGTGGGGCTGAGATTTACATGGCTCCAAATCTTTATCTGCTTCCTGCTGCATTGCCTGAAATGAAGGCTCCTTTGAGAGCTGGGGGCCCAGTCGTGACAGGGGCTGCCAAGAAAAGTGAAGAAAGCCCCACGTGAAGACAGTCCCAGTGGTGGTGGGAGCAGGAGGTCCAGGGTGGGGACTGCAGTGCTAGAGTTGCATGTCATGTGCCCAGCATTTCCTGGCTGTGCTCATCAGAGCCATTCGGAGGTGCTGCAGCAGGACACCCCCATAACCAGCCACTCCCTCCCCATCTCCCCAGGGGCCAGAGTGGCACCATGAAGGTGAAGCTGAAGAATGTCTTTGTCATTTACTTCCTAGTGTCGGTGATTGGGCTCATGTACGCGTTGCTGCAGCTGGGTGAGTGCTGGGCTGAGCGCAGCAGCTGTGGTGCTGGGGCTGAACTCAGAGCAGGTTTGTGGCCCTGGCCAGGAGCTGTTCTCGATCCCCACCAGAGCACAGGGCCAACCCTGGACGTCCTCTCTCTCCCTAGTGAGACAGCCAGAGAGATTGGAGCCTGTCCGGGTACCAGTGCCAGCCCGTGTCCTACTGGGCGCTAGGCCCTGCCCCAGCTCCACTTGGCCTCTGCATAAAGGGCCAGGAGTTGAGGCTGAGCTGTGGGGTGAGGGATTGGACTGGAGGGAAGCACAGACCCTGTCTCAGGACACTCCAGGAGTTACAGGAATACTTCAGCTCAGACGGTGGGTTAGGAGGGAGTGTGCTGGTTTGGGAGAAGGGACGGGAGCCTGGGAGTTCCCTGACCAGGGCTGGGTCTAGCTGGGGAATCACCCCCAGGGGTGAGGCCGAGAGCCACACAGCTCCCTGTTGGGAATGGTCTGCCTGGGAGCCTCAGTGCTCCCCAGGAGGGAGATAAGGGCTGGGAACACCGTTACTCAGTGGAGGTCAAGTCAGGTATGAACACTCTGGGGGCCAGGCTGGTGGGCCCAGTCTTCCCCTAGGGAGGGGTGGGCTAGCTGCGCCCCAGAGGGTCTCCCTTCTCTGACCTGTCTGCCTCCTCCTCTGCCTGGCTCCAGGGCAGCCCTGTGACTGCTCCCAACACCTGAGATCAGCCAGTGACCTCATGCATGGCAAGGACAAGAAGATCTCCCAGCTGCTGAGTGAGGTGAAGCGGCTGCAGGCACGAGGAAAGGGCCCAGAGCTGGAGGGACAGGGGCTGCCCATCATCTACGCCATCACACCCACCTATGCCAGGTGGGGGCTCTGCCGGAGGGGGTGTGGCCATGCTGGGAAGAGGCTGGGCTTGGGGACATGGGGGGCTCTGCTGGGGATGGGAAGAGTCTCCATGTGCTAGAAACAGAAATGACTCCAGTGCTGGATTCAGCAGCGTGAAATCTAGCCACAAGGAGAGCAGGTGCCTGCAAGTAGCAAGTTAGGGCCCTGTGGCTCCCCCGGACCCCACCAGCAGGCTCTGCTGCAGTGTTAGCAGCCAGGGGGCTGAAAGGGGCCCTGCTCCCCCTGCCCAACATCAATCAAACACTCCGGTCACTCCCAAGCACCTAGGGAAGCAACCTCTGCAAAAGCTACTAAGCGGTTTTGCCCAGGATCTAACTGGCCCGTCTCCTCCCATCCTCGTCAGATGAGATTGTGAGCGTGGGTTTAAATCCCCCCCCCCACCCCCGGTACCATTGCCTTGCTGAGGTAAGACGTGGCTGAGAGGACGAAAACCCCTCCAGCAGACAGAGCTGGTATTAAACCCATTTGCGCCCAAGGAGCTGAGATTTCTCCACTGGCAACTCCAGAAATTGATATTCCGATACCCAAGGGGTGCTTCTTGGAACCTGACTGCTTCATCTCCCTTGGGAGGAACAGTCTCATTCCACGGCCTGCTCCCCCTTGCCCACCCCAGTCCGCCTTCCCTGAGGGCTGCTGCATGTCCCTGGTTCCTCACATCACCACTTTCTCCGGCTGGTGTTCTTCTCTCTGGCTTCCCCCCTTTATTCCCTGGTTTGCCTGGCCGAGCTGGTGTGTTCCGCTATTGTTTCCCCCTCCTCCCCGGGCCGAGCTGGTGCATCTCTCTGTTTCTCCTCTCCTGCAGGCTGGTGCAGAAGGCTGAGCTGGTGCGCATCTCGCAGACCTTCCTGCACGTGAAGAACTTCCACTGGATCGTGGTGGAGGACTCCCCGGTGAAGACCCCGCTGGTGTCGGAGCTGCTGGCCCAGAGCGGCCTGCGCTTCACCCACCTGCACACGGAGACGCCCAAGGAGCACAAGCGCAAGGAGAGCGACCCCAACTGGCTGAAGCCCCGTGGCGTGGAGCAGCGTAACCTGGCCCTGCAGTGGCTGCGGGAGAATCGGGAGCTCAGTGAGGAGGGCGTGGTGTACTTTGCCGATGATGACAACACCTATAGCCTGCGCCTCTTCGATGAGGTGGGTGCTGTGTGCTTCGGGAGGCTGGGGGGGCACTAGGACAGCGTAGGTGTGATGTGAGGGGTGACCCCACTTGAGGCAGGCTGGGGAAGTGGGGGCAGCAGGTGTCACAGATCCACGTGATCAGTGGCACAGTCTCTAGGAGGAACCCCTTCAGTGCGCCGGTCCCTAGGGTGAACCACACGGCTTCACTGCCTCCTGAACCTGTTCCTCAGGGCCTCCAGCTTCACCCCATGAGCTTCGTTCAGCGAATCCAGTGAGACCCGAATGGAGACTGGTTCACTCCCTAGGGATCAGCACAGCTCGCCACGCATTTCAGTGACACTCCCGCAGTGTGAGTCCTCTGGAACACGCCCTAGAGAGTCCTCAGGTTAGCACAGAGCACACATGTCAAAACACAGTCCAGTCTGGTTAGCCCAGAATCTAGCCAACCTGTAGTGAGCCCCTTAGTTCAAGCTCTCTCTGGCCCTCTGTCTGATCTCCTGGGACTACCTGACTGCCTCCTGCTGTTCACACTCCCCTCACATCTCTTCAGTCTGGATCGGAGATCAGCCCCCCTTTGGGGGGTGGGGAAGTCTATAGTTCTGGCCACTTGGTTGCCAGGTGTCAATGTCCAGGCAATTGGATTTGCCATTGTCTTTTCACAGGCTCCACTTCTATGGGGATTAAGGCCCAGAAAAGTTAGCTGACACCCATACCTGTGTCTCCTAGCCTGCCCCAAGACCAAACAGTCCTGCCCCGCCTCCCTCCCCACACCACCACTGGATAACAGTGTAGCATATAGGGGAAACTGAGGCACACACAAGCGTCATAAAAATTCCCTCTTTGTCACAACTCTTCCCTCTTTGAGACCAAGCTGAGCAGGGTCACTTAAACCAGTCATCTGTGGCAGTTGGAACCCACAAATCTTGTCCAGAGCTACTACAGCATCTTCCCCTTCTCCTTGGTCGCTGTCCCACCCAGCACTCGATTCTTATAGCACGGTTGCCATTCAGTCCAATGTATAGTTTCCAATAAGCCATTCCAAGCACTTTCCCATCCTCCCTTTGCTCTGCCCTGTTAGATGGCACCAGCAGAGTGCAGCCCGTCCTCTTTTATAACCCAAAACCTTGTGTTTGAAACTGGGCAGGGGTCCGGCCACTCCCTCGACCCCATCATTGGCTGGGGAGTGAGGAGGGCAGTGAGCCCTGGTCCTCCAAGTGTCAGGTTGGCTGCGGCTGGGGGTGTCCTCACCCTAGGCTGGGGTAGGAAGTGACCCCTGGATCATCTGGTCTTCGCCCAGTCGTATCCCTGGGGCTGTGGTGTCCCAGGGTCTGGTGAAGCAGGCGTGCAAGAGACTCCTGCACACTGGTGTGTCTCAACCCCAGCACTGAGTGATGCAAGAAGCCCTCTGTTCCCTTCACCCCAGGACAGTCCTCTCACCCCCTGCTCCCGCTGGGCCTGATTCAAGCTCTCTTGGCTAAGAGAACGCATGTGGCCAGGACCCCCTTCTGTTCAGGTGCCTCTTACCAGAAAGCGGCCTCTTCACTGGGGCTTCTCTCCCCCTGGCCAGGGCAAACCAATTTAGCCATCCCTCCCTGCCATGCCCGTGTCTGCCCACACTCAGCTGGGGTTTCAGCCACCACAGGGCCCCACTCTGCCTCTACTTTCCCAGCGAGGGGAGGCCGGGAGCTTGCTCCCTTGGTCACAGCATCAGGGAAGTTTTGTGACTCACATCTCCCATGTGTAGCTGACTGGGCCCTTCCCGTGCCCCACTCAGATCTGGCTTTATGGTTACAGACTGAAAGGTGTCCTGAGCAAACAGCCATTCCTTTGTGTAGCAAGTCAGGGGGAAAAACCCTCCTGCTCCCTGCCAGCCAAGTGATTTGCATTTTCACTGACACTTCCAGTCTGAGCCTGTCAGCTCGGGTGCTTCAAATCCTGGGCTGTACAGAAATGGGCGGGGTTTTGTTTTAAGGTGATCCAGTCAGTCCCCAGTAGGATGTCAGAGCTGAGACCAGCCTGGAGACCAGCCACCCCGAGCCCTCCTGGGTCTGCACAGGGGTCGGAGACAGCGCTAGATGAAAGGAACCTTAACCCAGCTGACACAGCCTCTCAGCATGTGATGGGTTGGACATGTGCTTTGACGAGGGCTCTCGGTCCCAGAATCTCTCTACCCCCGGAACGAGCGCCTTCCGCTCCCACTGGGGATCCCATGAGTCTGAGCCCAGCAAAGTACCACAGGACATGTGTACAGTGCCTGGATCAGGAGCCCAGCTGTCCCTACCCCGAGGAGTTGGCTTCTGTGACTCACGCACAGAGCCCCGAGCTACAAGGCGGCCTTCTTGGTTGGACAGAGCGATGTAGCAAATTTTATTTCATCAAGCTGTGGCCGTAGTGCCCGCTCCTGTCCTGATTTCCTACAGAGATTATATCTCCCATCTCAGAAGACCCTTGGAGGAGGTGCCCCCATGGCTGCTCCCCCACTTTAGGTTTACCCTAGTCCCACTCCTGCGGTGCCTCCACTGGTTCCCTTTCCCAGGACCCATGCTTACCCCAGTCCCCCTTGGGTCTCTCTTCATACCCAGACCTACGTCCACAAACTCATCGGCCAACTGACCTGTGCTATGCAGATCCTTCAGGTCCCTATGCATCAGCCACATTTCAAGCTCGTGAGGACAGATCTCCTAGAGTTCCTCCAAGCCACACTGGTTATATCAGTCCTCCCGTGTAGTGTCCCTGCCCTCTTCCCCGACTTGTGGAGATCTTCTCCCATCAAGGTGGTGGCTTCTATGCAGGTTCACACCCTGGGTCTTTTGCGCCCCCCGAAACCTCCCTATAAGACCCAGGTGTCAATTCAAACATAAGCAGTCGAGCCTTTCTGAACTGTTAATAGTCCCCAGTATCAGCTCCAGCCATGTGGCTGAACATCTCTATAGCTGTGGGCCTGAGTAAGGGGTGAGACAGCGGAGCCAGTCTGCAGGGCCAAGCTGGTTCAAATCACAAGCCTTTTCAAAGGCAGTTAGACGGGCATCAATATCCCCACTCCGTAAATTGGGGCAACAATGTGGGATCTACGTTCCCTGCGGAATCAGAATCTTTCCCCACTTGCCCCTCTGCTTCTCCATATCCGGTTCCTGCTTTCACTCCTTCTCCGGGTTCTTCTGCTGTTCTTCCTCCTTGCTTCTCCCATTGGAGCTGAGAGGGAGCGATCTGCTAGCGCCTTCCCTCTCAGCGCCAAGTCCCACCACTTCACATCTATCAATGGGGAACCAGATCGCAAAGACCACTGCTGCCCGGGGAGCAGGTCTTGAGGATGCCCCTGTTGCTGCCTCTGTCACACACACACCCCCCCTGGGAATCCCACTTGGATCTGGAACCTGCTTCCTGGATCGATCATCCCTCTCCAGCCATGCAGTCAGCTGCCCCTTGTTGAGCTTCCCAACGCTTAGCCTTCTTTGCCTGCACATGTTTGCATTGCCCGTCTTAGGGAGCTGGTTACAGACCATTTTTGGGCTGTTTCCTTTAACTATCCTTGTTTTAGTGCTGCAAATTACTTATTGCAAAATGCTACCGGTGCATTCAGCATCCCACTGCTGCCACCACCTGTCATGGATCCACAAGATCAGTGATAAGGTATCAGTTTGGGAAGAGTCTCTAGCAGGAACCCTTCAGTGTGCCAGACCCCCTGGAGGCCGTGTAAGACATATGGCTTCACCGCCTCGTGAAACTGGACCTCTGGGCCTTCGGCACTCCTGCTTCACATTGTGAGCTCCATTCAGTGCGTCCAGCTGAGACAGACCCCCCAGTGGAGACTGGTACACTCCCCAGGGATTAATGCGCCTCGCCAAGATCGGCCGTGACACTCGCACAGTGTTGTCGAAACACTTGGGTTTATTAGTCCTCTGGAACACACCACAGGGAGTCTTTAGGTTAGCACACAGAGAACAGACATTAAAGCACAGTCCAGTCTGGTGAGCCCAGGGCCCACCAAGCTGTAGTAGCTCCTTGGTGCAAGCTCTCACTGACCCTCCGTCTGATCTCCTCTGTCAGACTCCAGGCGAGAGCCCCGGCTGCTCCAGCTACCCACTCTTGCCCGCCCCCTACCCTATTCTCTCCAGTCCTTGGATCTCACCGTGGGGAATGTTGCTCAGCTCCCCTCCGACCTGCCGAGAGGTGGGGAGGTCTAGAGATTTCTGGTCGTTGATTGCTAGGGAGCAATGTCCAGACAATTGGATTTGTCTGGAGTCTTTTGAGGTGTTTCACTATCAGGGGGATTGAGCCCCAGACAGGCGACATCCTCACCTCCCTGAGAGCAAACAGTCGTCTCCCACCTGCCTCCCCGCCACTGGGTAACAATGAACCATACAGGGGAAATAGTGCAAAAAAATTTCACTGTGTCACAGAGGGCGCTGGAGGCAGGGGGTCGGGTGACATGGGGATGGGTGGCAGAGCACTGGATGCTGGGGGTGGGGGCAGGGCGCTGAAGGAAGGGGGTGGGGGGAGCTGTGAGGCATTTGTCTCGCCTCCCCCATGTGAGGGTCCCTTTCTGCTGCTGACACCCCTCTCTCTCCCTCACAGATCCGCTCCACCAAGCGCGTCTCAGTTTGGCCTGTGGGGCTGGTGGGTGGCCTGCGCTTCGAGCGCCCCCTGGTGGAGAAGGGGAAGGTGGTGGGCTTCTACACAGCCTGGAAGCCCAACCGGCCCTTCCCAATGGACATGGCCGGCTTCGCTATTACTCTGCAGCTGCTGCTGGCCAATCGCGAGGCCCGGTTCGACTTGCTGGCTGAGCGTGGCTACCTGGAGAGCAGCCTGCTGCAGTCACTGGTCTCCATCGAAGAGCTGGAGCCCCGAGCTGATAACTGCACCAAGGTGAGGAGGGGGGCTGCAAGCCAGGACTCCTGGGTTTTGTCCGTGGTGCTGGGAGTGCAGTGGGTCGAGTGGGTCAGGACAGGGGGACAGGACTCCTGGGTTCGATTCCGGGCCGGGAGTGGAGAATGTGAAATTTTGCCTCTAAGCAGGATGGTCCCAGGTGTCTTTGGTCCCCCAACTGTGGTGACTGGCTGGGGGTGCTGGTTGGGGGAGGGGCACGGTCTAGGGGGATCTCTCTGGACCCCACCTCTGTCCTGCACTCCTCCATTACAGGTTCTGGTCTGGCACACGCGATCGGAGAAGCCCAAAATGAAGCAGGAGGAGCAGCTGCAGAAGCAGGGCCTGGGCTCTGACCCGAGCATTGAGGTGTGAGTGGCACCTGGAGCCACGGTACAGGGAGGCCCGTGTGGGGAGCTGGCCCAGAACCCAGCACAGGATCAGGGCAGCTGCCAGAGCAATGGACTTGGGGACTGAACACCCCAGACTGCTTTATTTATTGTGACGTGCAGGGGCCCTGCCCCTAGCCCCCACCCCACTGGTGGAGCAGCCTCAAACCCAGCATCTCCTGCTGAGGGCCCCCCCTCCCCCAGCCCAACATCCTGAGCTGCTACTGCCTGGAAGTCAGACCCTGCCCCTCGAGAGGCAGCTGCTCCAGGATTTATTCCCAGTGAGCCCCTCCAGGACCCGTTCCCCCTGACGGCGGCTCTGGTCCTGCCCTGCTGGGCGGGGCTCCTAGGGCGGTGGAGCTGTGATTGAGTGCGACGCTCGGTTCCTGCCCCCACCCATCCCACTCGCCTGTGGGCTGGGATCCCCTCCTCTGCTCCAGGGAGCCCTCTGTGTCCGTGTCGTGTGTGTGGCTGTTGCATGAACACGGTGGCTGTTACAGCAATAAGCATGTTCTATCCTCAATAAAGCGCCCACCCCCCCCCCCCACTATCCGGCTCGCTCTCTGCCCCATATGGCCCTGTGGTTATGCCCAGCAGGTGGGGTCAGAGCTGCCCAGGCATAGTGGACAGTGCAGCGGCCCAGCTGAGCCTGGCTGGAGTCTCCCAGGGACAGGTCTTGCCCTCCTGGCAGGGGGCTCCTATAACCTTGTGCGCCCCATGAGGAGACCACAGCTCCTTGGCCGCCAATGGGGCAAACTCGTGGAGGGGGGGCTCTCCATGCCAGGCCAAGGGAGGGGTTCTGCCCCCATCACATGAAGAGCTGCTCCATGTCCCTCCCATAGAGCAGCCCCAACCCAGGGCAGGCCAGGGCCTCAGCCACAGGCTCGGCTGGCTCTTGGTTGGCCCAGGGGGGGCACCCCGCACGAGGGGCAGGGAGAGCACCAGGCCCCAGTGTCCCTCCCGGCCCACCCCAGTCGTCCTGCTGCCGATGGATCTTCATGTGGGCATTTCGGCTCTTGATCTTGTAGAATGTCCTAGGGAACAGAGTGCGGGGGATGGGGTTACTGAGGCGTCTGCAGGGACCCTTCGGCCTCCCGAGCTGCGTCTCCCCCAGCAGGCAAGAGGCCTGGGGGACACTCCCACTTGGAGCCTGCCCCCCATCCCCCACTCTGGTAGGAGCGGAGCCCAAAGAGTTAAAGCCACTTACTTGCCGCAACGTTTGCAGGGGAAGCTGGAGCTGGGGGTCGAGTCCTGAGGCAGCTCCGGGGTAGGTGGGGGCTGAGAGAGAGCGAAAGGGGGGACGTCACAGACCTCATCATAGACTCCCCCCACTCACAGAAGGATGACAGACCCGGCTGCTTCCTTCTCTGGGCAGGGTTCCCCGATCCCTGAGCTCTGACATACCTGCCCGGGGCCAGCCCTGCCCACGATGGCGCCCGTCTCTGAGCCGGCACCACTTCGTTTGTGACTGCGCCGCAGCCGGCTCTTGTGCAGGTAATAGAACTCCACGCACTGGGCCAGCCGCTTGGAGGGCACCTGGGCAGCAGGATAACTCGGTCAGCCAGCATCCCCCAGCCCAGCCCCCTACAGCGCTTGCACCCCGCTCCTACAGCGCCCCCTGCTGGGAGAGGCCAGGGCTGGAGGAGCCAGGATTCCATCCCCCTGCTGGGAGAGGCAAGTTGCCGGTCCCCCCCCCCCGCCCCCCCAAAGCTGAGACAGGTTGGTTGGAAGTGAGGGGGGAAGGGGTCTGGTGGTGCTCTCACTGCACGTTGGATCTGCGCAAAGTCCTTCCTGTGCAGGGCGAAGGCTTTGGAGAAGAGGCGTCGCTCGTGGGTGCTCCACACGTCACTGCCTGGGGGCGGGAGAGGGACCTGAGACAGGGTGTCCTGCTCCACCCCCCTCGTAGCCCTTCCACACCCTCCACTCCCCACCACAGCCTGGCCCCATCCCACCCCCCATAGACCCTGCCCCACCCAATGTTCCTGCACCCCCCCCCTGCTTCTCACAGCCCCAGGGGCTGGAACTGGGGGTGCTGCCACACACCCCGGCTTGAAGTGGTTTCCATCATCTACAGGTTTAGCATTTGCTTCAATGGCTCTCAGCACCCCACTATACAAATTGTTTCACTGCCCCCCTACCCCCTCACAGCCCCTCCCCCACAGCCCTACCCCCTCACAGCCCCTCCCCCACAGCCCTAGCCCCTCACCCTGCCACGACTCCCAGTCCTGCCCCCACTCCTCTTCCATCCTGTGCAGCTGCTGCTATCCGTGTTCCCCTTCCTCCCCCGGCCCTGCCCACACTGCCCCCCAGCCTCTGCTAGCTACCCTGGCCACGTGACACCCCCCCCCCCTTACCTGTGTAATGGTAACTGGCCAGAGGGTGACATTTGGGCCACACTGGGGTTTGCAGCAACAGGGTCTCCAGGGCAACCTGAGAGGGGAGTAAAGCTGAGAGGGGGGAGCTGCCCTGGACCCTTTCCCTCCCCAAGGGGCTCCCCCACTAGAACCATCCTGGCCTCGGGTCAGACAGTGCTACTTACCAAGGCCCAGGCCATGGGGCGGAGGGGTCTCTTACCATGACATTCCCGCCAGCCTGGTACAGGCAGTGCAGCGCCAGCTCCTGATTGGTGCCACCCCCGGGGAGGGCACTGGAGCAAGCCACGTCCAGCAGCGTCTCCACTGCAATCAGAGAGCAGCCGTCAGCTAGGCCCAGTGGGACCCCTCCACCCCTCACACTACCCAGACAGCAGCAATCAAATGGGACCTGGGAACCCCCACCCCATGGCCCCCTCCACTCCCCATACTGAAGCCAGACAGCAGCCATCAGATGGGTCCTGTACCCTGCCCCCAGCTCATGGGACCCCTCAGTACACCCTCTGTTTCACCCACAGCTCCCTGCCGTGGGCTGGGGGGGGGGGTGAGTGTCCCCATCACAGATGGCCCACTCCCCCCAAAAGGCTGGGGACGGACTGGACCATGCAGACTGAGCCCCAGAGGAGCCACTGGGGGTGGGCTCATCCTGCTGCTTCTCCTCTCCCCGCACTGTAAGGGCCATATGGGCCTGCCCCACCTCTCCCTGCCTGCTAGTGCCACTGATAATCCTCAGTGCTGCCCCTCACCTTGGTGCTGGGTCTCTGCATCTTGCTCCAGCCCTGGCCAGGGCCTCCAGGCCAGTTCAGCCTGCGGGGGGTCCAGCCGGGCCAGATGTGGGTCCCGCAGCACTGGCAGTGCCGGCTGGAACGCGGGGCCCACGTTTATCTGTCTGCGGGGGAAGGGGCAGGTGAGGGGGCCTCAACTACAGGCACATGCCTGCCCTGCTACTACTGCCCCTCCCAGACCAGCCACCCCCAGCCTCCGTCCCTCCCTGGGTTCCATCCCCTTTGCCACACCTGCCCCAGGGGCTGAAGCCTAGTCTCCCTCCACCCCAAAAGACAAGACTTACGGGGTGTCCAGGCGCTGGAGGGGGTCAGGGCTGCCACCTGTGGAGAGGAGAGTCCAGCAGTGAAGGCCCCTGGCACAGACATGATCCCCCAACCTGCCGAGACAGAACTTCCAACCCACTGCCCATCTCCCAGGGCCGTGCAGGACACCCCCCCCCCCATATGGCTCTGTACCCACCCAACAAACCGTCATGGACTCCCCACCACACCCATGTGGCTCAGTGGAGGGAGAGACCCTCCCTTGCACCCCCTGCCCGTTGGCCACACTTGGCCACATCTGTGAGTAGAACCCAGGAGTCCGGGCTCCCAAGTGACCAATCAAGCCCCCCCCCCCCCAGACTGTGTAGGAAGGAGGCCAGCCTGGGTAGGCACTTACCGCCCAGCCAGGCGCCTAGCTCAGCAAACAGCCCTGTGCCTCGGCGCAGCGGGTTGAGCATGGGGGGTGGGGTGTAGTGCGGGGGGGCCCTGGCCCGGTGCATCCGGCTCCAATAAGGAGAGCCCCGGTAACTGGAGGCCAAGGAGCGCCCAGAAGCCTGGGGAGGAGAGAGGATCAGAGGCTGCAGGGATCTAACCCATGGGGGGGGGGTGTCAAAATGAGGGGAATGGGGCATTGTGGCCTCCCCAGTGCTGGCCCCCCTGCTGGGTGAGGGGCGGGGGGGTCAAGACTCTAGCCACTCTCCCCTCCACCCCTGTGCTGGGAAACATCCCTCCAACCCTCCTTCCCTGGCTATCCCCCTCCCCAGTGTCCTCAGCCCTCCCCTCCAATGAGTGATCAGGAGCCAGCTCAGTGCAAGGTTGTGGGCTCTGATGGGGAAGGTGGCTGGGTATTGGGGAGTTGGCTCCCCTGACTCCATTGCCCCACCCATGCTCCCCTGAGGGCTCAGGTGAGGCAGCCCCCACTCCCCCGGAGTCCCACTCTCACCTGGAGGGTGGAGGTACGGCCTACCGGTGGGGGGCTCTGCCCATGCCCCAGCCTGGCAGCAGCAACCTCTGACTCCGGCTCCCCAGGGGAGACTCCTGGCCATGGGGCAAAACCAGCAGGAAGAAACTCGAGCCCCTTGCAGTAGCGCTCAGTATCCTGCAGGGAGTGCGGGGCTCAGAGTCAGAACCCAGGGCCAGGGAGAGAACCCCGGAGTCCTGGCTCTCAGCACCAGCCCCGCTCTAACCACTAGACTCCACTGCCCTTACTGTTAATCCTGGGGGAATTGCCCCACCCCTCCCCTACTTTGCAGCATGGTCTGGGACTGGGCACCACCCATTTGCCCACCGTCCTCATGCCAACCCACCTGGTAGCAGCAGAGGCTAGGGGCAGCATCAGGGGGCCAGTCAGTGGGGCCCAGGAGCCCAGCATACGTCTCAGGGCCTGCAAGCCCCTGGGGAGCTGATACACAGAGAGGGGAGGTTAGGCTGTGACAGCAAAGAGCTAGGGTTTCCCCCACTCCCATCCGAGCAGCCTCCCCTCAAAGCTGGGGGGCCTTCCCTCATATATCCCATAACCCTCAGGGTTGGCCCCATAACCCCCCCGGGATGAGTTCCACCTCCTGCCCCATAACCCACACTGAGTCAGGTGTCCCCTTTCCAGCTCCCACAGGCACGTATCGGCCTGTGTCCATCCCCCCCACATCCTCCTGGACCCACACATCCCAGTGGTCCCTCCCAACCCCATAACTCTCCAAGCTGGAGTACTCCCCCCCCCACGACTCCCCAATACTACAGCCCCCCCCATTGTCTCTTCCCTCCACCAGAGCCCCAAGAGCATCCCCTCATCCCATAACCTCCCCAAAACTAGGGTCCCCCTCAGCTGGCCTCCCCCATCTTGGCCCCTCCATCCCTGAGGGTACCCGTAGCCACCCACCTTTCCCACCATCACTCACCGGGTCCCGGGTAGCCCTCGGGGGGGCTGTAGCTAGCAGGCTGGTTCTCCTGGTATAGGCACGGAAGGGGAGGCTCCTTGCGCGGCTGCCCGTACCCACCTCCGCCCTGCCCCTGCCTCGCTTGGAGGCTGCAGTAGGACAGAGGAGGCCCTGACCCTTCCAGCTGGCCTCCAGGGAGTTGCAGCAGCAGGGGACTGGCAGGAGGGTATCCCTCCTGTGGGGCAATAGGGGGCGGCTGGGCCATTATCTCCTGCAGGCTGCAGCCCTGGCTCCTGGATGCCTGAGTCCCCAGCACCCACGGCTTCCCGAAAGGTGGGTTGGGGAAGGCTTGGGCAAAGGGGTCCAGCCTGCGGTGGGCTGGCTCGATCCTCTGGGGCCAGAGCCCGTAGGGGCTCCCCGCTGCCCTGGGCAGCTGGCCCTGCTGGGCTGGGTTCCCCTCAGGGCCCCAGCTGGGTTGGCCCAGGGCAGCATACAGCCCCTGTGTGCTGATAGGGTCCCCGGCCTCCATGCTGCAAGGGGGATAGAAAGGGCCATAGGTGCTCATCTCAGGCTCCATCCCTGTGGCGTCAAGTCCCATGCGGAGCTGAAAGAGACCCAGATAAATGAGGGGGGCAGCGCAGACCCGAGCAGGTTCTGAGCGAAGGGGTCCTGACTTTGAGCCTCCCCCCCTCGCTTTAGGTAGCTGGACACACAGCTCTTCTGGAGCTGGGAATAGAACCCAGGAGTCCTGGCTTCCAACCCTCCTGCTTTAACCACTAGACCCCACACCTCTCCCAAAGCTGGGAAGAGAACCCAGCCATCATTGTTCCCATTTTACAGTGGGGGAAACTGAGGCAAAAAGCAGTGAAGTGCCTTGCCCAGGGTCACCCAGCCAGCCAATAGCTGAGCCGGGAATAGAATCCTGGTCTCGTATTTCCATTCCAATGCTCTGTCTAGCCCCTCCAGCTCTAACCACTAGACCCCACGCCCCTCTCAGAGCTGGGGGTGGAACCCAGGAGTCCGGGCTCCCAGTAACTCCCCCTGTTCCAGTCTAATCATTAGACCCCAGTCCTCCTGGTGACAGGGATAGAACCCATGAGTCCAGGCTTCCCTTCTTCCCCCACAATACCCACAGATTCTCGGCTGACGCCCGCCCGGGTCCCTGGCTGTTTGCAGAGGGCTCAGTGCAGCATTGTGGCACATCGTACTGGTCCCGCAGAGACCCCCCCTCCCGCTTCCTGTCAGCGCGGCGGCTCCGACGCCTGCTTATCTCCCAGCGCGAGCGAACGAACAAACGGAAAACAGGTGCCTTCGCCGCGCGCCTTCCCAGCCCAATATCCTGTGTGAGGGGGGAGGGTTGGGGGGACAGAGACAGACAAACGCATGCGGGGCAATGCGCATCACAGGGTGGGGAAGGGACTTGTGCAATTGGACAGGAATAGAACCCAGGCGTCCTGGTTCCCAGCACCCCCGATCTAACCATTAGACCCCAGTCTTCTCCCAGTCAGGGATGAACCCAGGAGTCCTGGCTGCCAGTCTCGTCCGTGGGCCAAAAGCGCTTTCCCTTCTCTTCCCTGTGTCTTTGGGAGCAGCTCCCTGCAGGGGAGGGAAGGCAGGGGGAGCCTAGCAGAGCTACAGAACTGAGCCCCACTCCCTTCCCTCGAGCGCAACCCCACAACTCTGGTGGGGGGAGCACCCCGCTTGCCCCACATCTCCCCGCCATGCTCCAGAACAAATGATAACACCACAGGGCAGAGTCCCACAGGGCACCTGGGATCGCCAGGGCCCCCTCACCCTCCAGCATGACACACACAGACCCGAGTACCGGAGACCCCTGGCAGACAGCAAGGGATGGGGGCCCAGAAGGCACCAGCAAGAGAAACCTTAGCCCTGACCTTGAGCTGATCCCTGACCTTGACCCCAGCTCTGCCGCGCCTGGCTCATCGGCATCACGGCCCGGGCACAGTTCTGGGGCTGGATGTGAAGGGGTGTCACTGAGCCCCTGTAGATAATGGCCAGGGCAGGATAACAGGGCTGGGGACGTTGGCACCCTGAGCCCGTGGCACCAGGTTCCTCCTTCCCCGTCACCACCCTGGAGCAGTTAGTGCCACGGGCTCCTGTGCTCATGCCCTGGGCACTTGGTTCCTTTTTGGGACCATGTCACCCCACCCTGACTGCGGGGGTCTCCCTGCATGGAGAGTCTGCGGTAGGCAGCAGTTGGACTGCAAAGCTGGAGTCCCCCCACCCCCCGGTGCTGGGAAATGTAGCAGTTACCAAGCAGGAGCCCCGTGTCCATCACCGTCATCTGTCCTGTGTATCCCTTGGGAGAATCTGCTGCACCCAACTGCCCTGGTCCCTCCCTGCCTCAGCCACGATGTTCACTGGAGACAGTCGGCTGTGAGCTAGGCCCAGCACTGCCTGGGCCTCCCAAGCCCACAGATTCCTTGGCTGTAAAGCCGGAAGGAACCACAAGGCTCATCTAGTCTGACCTCCTCTGTGACACAATCCAGAGAATCTCCCTGCAGGAATTCCTGGCTGCACTAGGGCAGATCTGCTAGAAAAACAGCCCCCGGAGATGGAAAACTGTCCAGCAACGGCCGCTCCCCCGTCTAACGGGCTGTCCCCCTCACTGGGAACATTTACACCGTATTTCTACTCTGAATTTGACTAGCTACTTCTCGGGCTAGGCCGTCACCGGCAAGGCTGTTACCCCAGGTCTGTTCCCAGTGTGGTTCTTAGATCAGGTCGCTGTTCATCTTCTTTTTGTTCAATTACACAAATTGAGGACCTGGAGCCCTGCCAATTTAGTGCTCCCCCCCCACCACCACCACCCAGCACTATGCCCATGCAGCGCTGCTGGGAGCCTGGGCAGAGTCTGGGGCAGAACAGCTGGCAGGACAGGGTCCTGCATCGGGACCCTGACACAAAGACGAAGGGGAGAAGCTGCCTCCACCCCAGGAAGGACAGAGACATCCACACCCTGGTGCCATGGAGCCACCAACACAGCCCTGGGAGTCCGGCTGTGCCTCACACCTCATTGGCTTGGTAACATTACCTCAAACTGATCCCAAGGGCCTTGAGACTGTCCTGTCTGCCCTCCCCAACTCAGTGCCCCCTGGGACGGGAGGGTTGCTGCAGCCCCAGCCCCCCCCCCCCCCATCTGGCTGGTCCTGCTCTAGACCAGGCCCAATGGCACAAAAGCTCCCACCACCACCACCACCACCGGCTGTTCCTCCAGCCTTTCATGCATGCAGTGAGTTGCAGAGAGCACAGATCAGGTGGCCAGGGCCTGGGACGTGGACCCCACCTGAGCTGGCTGGCTCTGGGGCAAATTTCCATGAGGCTCAGACTCCTGCTAGGCACCAGGACCTCCAGCTCCCTGGACGATGAGCCGGTCGAGGTGGGGTTGGACTCTTTGGGGTACATGGGTCTGAGCCCTCTGTCCCCTGCAGAGTGGGGTCCTGATACTCGGGGGGGGGGTCTCCAACACTGAGTGTCTGCTGCAAAGGAAAGGCTTATGCGTGGGGCGATCCCTTGGGGCAAATGAGAGCTGGGCTTGGGGAACCAGGGGCCCTGGCTGGGTAAGTTTGTTTTCTGCTGAGGTGCGGGGGGGGGGGAGAGGGCTGGAATCCAGGGATGTTCCCTGCTCCTCCTTGTGCTGCTGGGGGGGAGGGGGAGGGGGAGGACTCGCCATGCTGGTCACCTGCAGCTGGCCCAGCTCAGGTGATGGCGGGACCTTGGGCAGGGGGACGGGCACAGGACAGGCGGGCGGAATGTCCGAGTTGCCCTGGGTCAGGGCAGGTTGCTCTGCCCCCGCGCTGAAAGGGGTTTCTGTGTTTCCATTTGACCCCCTACCCCATCTCACCCCCACTCCCGAGCTGGTGCTGCCCTGGGGCCCAACCTCTCCCTTGGCTATGGGGCCAGGACACTGGGGGGATGGGCTCTTGGGAGAGATTGGATGCTTCCAGCGCCCCAGACAGGGGGAATAGCGCCCCAGAGGCACCATCTCTTGAAGCTATTGGGAGAATACCCCACCCCCGATGCTCTGCTCCCCTGGCTTTGCTGGACCCTGGCTCCCAGTGAGAGATCCCTGCCACGCAACTGGGGTCCGAGGTGCCCTTACTGGGTGTGGACAGACCCTGGCCCCAATGGGGACTCCCTGCCCTGGGGGGAGCTGGTCAGCCAGCAAGACCTGGGACCCTGGGAGTGCTCGGCTCCCAATGACCGCGCCTGAGGGTGGGGAACCCGGCCAGCTGGGTCAGCTGGGCCTAGAGTCTGGGGCAATGTTGTGGGCTGGAGCCAGCTCCCTCCTCATCCCACACCCCTATGACTGTAAACCCTGACTCTAACCTGACTCCTGACCGATAAACCCCTAACCCAAATCGTGACCCTTCGAGGCCTCACCCTGCCCCTTGAGTCCCCGAACGTTGCGTTCCACAAAAACGCCATTTTGAGCAGCTAAGGCTCCCGGCTTGATCCAATACCGGGCTCCCCTTACTAGGAGGCTGCAGGACTCGGGGGCCAGGCACTGGGGCAGCTGTGGGCAAAGGCTCTGGATGACGGGAGACCAGCCCAAGGGGACAGAGACATCGGCAGAGCAGGGCACCCTCCTGCCCTGCCATCGTACCCCCTGCGGCTGGGGCCAGAGCAGGGAACTCACCCGGGGCCCGATCCTGAGATCTACGTGCAAGGACCCAGCCCAGCAAACGGATTCCTGGGGGGCTGAGCACAGCCCCAACCCCAGCAGCCAGCTTAGCCCCATCCTGGGGGGGGGCTGGATGCTCCCTGTCCCCTGCTCGCTGCCCCTGGGCCCAAGGTAATTTCTCTCCAAGCACCTCCCCCACAGTGGGGGACTGCCCCAGCACCCTGAACCCCAGGGCCCAACACCCGCTAGGAAGGCTGGGCCTCTCCGTGTGAGACACACCCTGGCTGCTCCCCCCTGGAGCTGCTCCCCACCCTGCTCCCTGTCCCTCCAGTCCCACTACTCACCCCCCACCCACTCCCCTTCCCTCAGTCCCTCTCCTCACCCTTCACCCTGCTCTCTGTCCCTCCTCCTCACCCCCCACTCCCCTTCCCCCCAGGCCCACTCCTCACCCCCACCCCAGTCCCTATGCCTCTCCTCACCCCCCCACCCACTCCCCTTCTCCCCCAGTCCCACTCCTCACCCCCCACCCACTCCCCTTCCCTCAGTCCCTCTCCTCACCCTTCACCCTGCTCTCTGTCCCTCCTCCTCACCCCCCACTCCCCTTCCCCCCAGGCCCACTCCTCACCCCCACCCAGTCCCTATGCCTCTCCTCACCCCCCCCCACCCACTCCCCTTCTCCCCCAGTCCTACTCCTCACCCCCCACACCACTCCCTGCCCATCTCCGGTCCCACCTCCCATCCCACTCCCTGTCCTCCGCTCCCACTCCGCGCTCCACACCACACACTCTGTCCCCCTCCTTGTCCCTCAACATGTCCCTGTCGCTCTCCGGTCCCACTCCAGCCTTCCCCCTCCTCGTTGTTCCCTGCAGCAGAGCAGTGGCTCCGGGAAGGGGGGGGTGAGTTTGCCCGCCGGGGTGCAGTGGACAGGGGTCCCTCGCCTTAAAGCTCCCCCTGCTGAGAATGCCTGGGCCTGTGAGTGGGAAAGGGAGGAAGAGACAGGAAGCTCCCCAGTTCCCCAGTGGGCTCTGCTCCTGAGTCAGCCCTGTACGCCACGAAGGGAGGATCCCCACCCCAAGGCCTCGGTGCAGACCCCAGTGCAGACGCCAGCCCCATGCCCGGCACTCTGGACAGACACCCAGCCCCAGGGAGATGCGCCCTGCAGGGGTCCAACCCCAAAAGTCCTGCCCCCTCCCGCTGCCAGGACCGTACCTGCAGTGCCGCCTGTGCTCCGTGGTCCCGGTCGAGTGGCTGTGTGGGAGCCCTGGCCTCACTCAAGCAGGGAGGCTGCCACCCAATGAGGTGCGAGTGGGGCTGGGCCCTCGCGCTATGACTGTGCAGGATCCGGCTCAGCGCCAGCTGGGTTCACACCTTCCACTGGGGGAGCAATGGGGGGCTCAGATTTGCCCCCAGAGAGGGGAGGCCTTGGCGGGAGCAGAGGGCTCGAGGATGGGATTGTTTAAATTGTGAGCGCTCTGGGGCTGAGACTGGGTGTGAGCTCCCATCATGATGGGGGCGCCCACCTCAGTCGGGGTCTGTGCAGCACCTGACACGCTGGGGGCCCTGGTCTCACGCCAGGTCTGTACAGGGCCGGTTGTGACAGGGTCCCTGATCTTGCTTACGTCCCGTGCAGCACCTGACGCAATGGGGGCCCTGATCTCGGTTGGGGTTTGTGCAGCACCTGACGCAATGGGGGCCCTGATCTCGGTCGGGGTCTGTGCAGCACCTGACGCAATGGGGGCCCTGATCTCGGTCGGGGTTTGTGCAGCACCTGACGCAATGGGGGCCCTGATCTCGGTCGGGGTCTCTGCCGCGCCTGGCCCTGATCTCAGTCAGTCAGAGATAAATTACGGCAATGCCTCCGAGCCACACAGTGAATTCCAGTCGATCAGTTGGGGGGGCGGCTCCTGCGAAGCCCGTGGGGAGTTTCACTTTCAGGATGAATCGGGGCCAGCGTCGCTCTTTGTTGTGGGTACGGGGCGCTGGGACTGACGGCCTCAATTCATTGTGAAACCGGGGTGTGTGGGCGCCATCATTACAGCCTGGCCCAGACAGCAGCTTTCCTCTGACCACACCTCCCTCAGCGTCGCCTCGGGGCCCTCTCTGTTCCCACTGTGCAGGGAGCGGCCATGTCTCTGGGAGCAGGTGGGGATCCTAGGCCGGGTTCTTTACAGGGCTCAGTACATCAGAGGCACTTCAGGACTCCCCCGGATCAGTGTGAACCTGTCCAGAGAGGTGGGCCATTTCTGAAACCTCCATCTCGCCCAGTCCGGGGGCAGCACCCCCTCCCAAAGGGCAAAGAGGCATCAGCAGAGCTGAGTGGGGAGCCCAGAGCTGGGCTAGCAGGGGCTGCGGATCAGGACTAAGGGGCACTGGCAGGGCTGCATGGGATCCAGGTTCAACGTCTAGATGAACGGTTGAAATAAGGCTTCCGGGACTCTCCACTGTGTCTGCGGGGGGGGGGGGGGGGCATCCTCGATCCTGGCTGGGAGGTTGTAGGGGCTGCATGGGGGGAGCAGGGGCTCCTACTCTCACAGTGAGCACCCAGTTGGGCTGGGCGAGTTAACCCTTTGTGTACCAGTGCCGTGGCTCTGACCTACATCATGGGGCGTCCCGACTTCCTGTACTGTAACCACAGCTTACAGTGCAGCCGCAGCCTCTCCCCCACTGCCAGTGCTTGCCTGGGGCTCTGTTAGAGATGCCCGGCCCACTCCCCATCGGCAAGCCTCCATCCCGCACCAATCCATCCCCTCAGCCCTGATCCTGAGCCTATCCCCATCTCTCCCACCTCACAGGGTGAGCTGGGCCTTTAAGGGGCCGGGAACTCAGCTCAGCTCCCCAGGTGAAGGGAAGGAGGCCTAAGTCAGGAGCCTGGGATGCAGGACCGGCCTGCTGGGGGAGGAAGGGTCTGACGGTAGGATCAGGGCTCTGCCATGCCCCACCTAGCCCCGATTCTCTTCCCCTGCTCCCACCCCCACCCGCCCATGGCAGGCAGGCACACTCTGACTGGCTCAGCAGGGCTCTGGGTTTCCAGTTGATTCACCCCTGTCGGAGAGCAGCCTGGTCCTGACGGTGACACGGCGGGGGGGCAGGAAGTGGGAGCAGCCGCAGCGGGAGCAGCCACCCACGGGGCCCATAGGTTGGTTTGGGGCCTGCCGGGGGAAATTTGCCCTGACTCAGAGGGAGAGCAGGGCCGGGGGAATGGGATCCTGGGCCCAGGCCCAAATCACAGACACCACCCCCATTTCCCACTCCCACCCCTTGATACCCCGCTCAGCACCACACACGGATCCACGATCTCCCCCATATCACACACACAGACCCCCCCATCTTCCTCCACATCACATATACAGAACCCCGTCTTACACACATACAGACCCCCCCACATCACACACACAGACCCTCCATCTCCTCCCCATTACACACTGACCCCCATCTCCCTATCACACAGACCCCCACATCACACACACAGACCCCCCCATCTCCCTCATACCAGACAGAGACCTCCATCTCCTCCCTCTTCACACACAGACCCCCCACATCACATACACACAACCCCCATCACCCCCAATCATACACAGACCTCTCCATCTCATCACACACACAGACCTGCCACTTCCCTCATATCACACACACAGACTCCCATCTCCCCCCACATTACACACACGCAGACCCCCCATCTTGTCCATCTCCCCCCACATCAGGCACAGACCTCCCCCATCTCTGCCCACATCACACACAGACCCCCATCTCCCTCATACCACGCAGAGACCCTCATCTTCTCCCCGGTATGAGATTTCCCCTCCCTCCACAAGTTGTGTGTGTCAGGAGTTAGGCACCCGGGCCAGGTGCCAGGGTCACCAGTACTATGGTGTGGGTGGGCAGTGCTGTCCTAAGCTCCCCGTGCCCAGTTCTATCCCATACCTGGAACCAGGGGCCTGTCTGTCTGTCCAGCTCAGTCTGGCACCCAACCCTGTTCTGGCCAGTCTCCCTGCAGCCCTGGGGGAGGAGGTGTCAACAGGGTGTCTCTGTCCCCTCTCACCCATTGTGCTGGGAGTGTGAATCCTGGCACTAGTGCCCTGGGGCGTGGATCCCAGTCGGGGGAGTCTGGGAATGTGAATCCTAGTGCTAGTTCCCTAGGGCGTGGATCCCAGTGGAGGGGTCTGGGGCAGTGGTTCTCAGCCAGGGGTACACATACCCCTGGGGGTACATAGAGGTTGTTCAGGGGGTACTCAACTCCTCTAGATCTGTGTTCTCTACCTGAGGGTGGTGATCCTCGGGAGGGCTGCGGGACAGGTTCTGGGGGTAACAAGTGCAGGACTGGCATTAGGGGATAACAAGCAGGGCAATTGCTTGTGGCCCCGCTGTCACGGAGCGCCCGGGCGATGGTCTGGAACCGCTCCCTAGGAAGCCAGACCGGACTCCGGGTGGAGGGCCCCTTCTCCGTACACAGCCTGTTTCCCAGGCCAGGAGCTTCAGGGGTACCCACTTCCACCTTCCTGGGTCTGTCCTCGGAGCATTCAGCACCTTCTGCCCCTCCGTGTGCTTCCCCCAGCAAGCCCGCCTGGGCGGGGTCCTGGGGGAGCCCATGGGTTCTGCACCCCAAATCCACAGTCAAACGTGACTCTCAGCCAGCCAGCAGAATAGACGGTTTATTTGAGATGTCAGGAACCATCCAACTCACAGCTTCTCAGTCCAAACAGGGTCCATCCAGTTAGGCCTTTCTGGGGTGTGCCAGGAGGTGAGACCCAGATTCTGGGCTCCTGCTTCTCCCCCAGGTTTATTCGATGACTTTCATCTGGTCCAACACAGACCATGCAGCGAAAGAGCGTGAGCCCTCCACTGGATCCATCTCGGGCCCAAGAGGGAGAAGATGGCTTCTCTCTGCCTCTCCCAGCTCGACCCAGACCCAGACTGACCACTCCCTCTAGCCACTTCCTGCTCCTTTGTTCCTTTCGCGGGCTTCAGGTCTCCCCTGACCTCCCTCCCCCACCTGGGGTCAGGTTACAGCTTCCAGGGATGCCTCCCAGTGAGGGGAGGGTGTTGCCTCCTTGCTTCCAGCATCAGCCCCTATCCCTTCACATAGACACTTAAGAAATGCATAGGGGAAACTGAGGCACACACACACACAGTACTCCCACTTCGTCACACCCGCAAAGCTAAGTTCCATGTTTCAGCCCTGGGTGGTGGGGCTCAGGCTTCAGACAAGGCTGGCAAGTGAAAACCAGGCTCTCAAGTATCACACTGAAATGTAAGTACAATATTTCTATTCCAGTCGGTTTATTTGATACTTCTGTGGTAAAAATGGGACAGTAACAGTGAGATGTGGCACTTCTGTATTTTTATGTCTGATTGTGTAAGCAAGTGGTTTTCAAGTGAAACTTGGGGTACAAGACCAATCAGACGCCTGCAAGGGGTATAGTGGGAAAGGTTAAGAGTCTCTGCCCTGGGGCACAGATCCCACTGAAGGAAGCTAAGTGTGGGAATCCTGATGCTAGTGGATCCCAGTCGTGAGGGGAAGGGTGTTTGGGATTGTGAATCCCTGGTGCTAGTGTCGTGGGGTGCAGATCCCACTGGGGGTGTGAATCCTGCCACCTGTGCCCTGGGTGGGGCTGGAGGTTGAATCCTGGCACAAGTGCCCCAGGTCATGGATCCCGGGCGTGGGGGGTGGCTGGGACTGTGCATACCAGTTGTAGTGTCCCAGATCCAACTGGGGGGAGCTGGCTGACTCTTCGACCCAGTGTTGCCCATGGCCCCTGGACCAGGCTGGGTGACTGCGTTTCCTGGCAACCAGGCCCTGGCAACGCGACGTCAGCACTGTGGGGGCCAAGGAAAACAGGAGCCACTCACTCCAGCCCGGGATTTTCCACCTCCCAGGGCTGTCTGCCCAGCCTGGCTACAAACCAGTCAGCTCCAGATACTGGCTGCCAAGCCCCCCTGACAGAACCCTGTCCCCAGCCCACCACAAACCAGCCGCCCCAGATTCTGGCTGCAGAGACCCTCCACACAAGACCCTGCCCCCAGCCAGAGCCAGCACTAGGTGTAAGCAGACTAAGCAATTGCTTAACCCTGAGCAGCTCAAGGGTCCCCTACTCCATTTTTATGATAAGAACTTGACTGTTTTCGTGTGGAGGGGAAATATTCCTGCCTAGGCCCCGCCGTGGGCTAGCACTGCCACTGCCCCCAACCCTTGGCTCCACCAGTCCAGAGGCAGATGGGACACTACCTACTACCCATGCCAAGGTGACCCAGTGTATCCTATAGATGGGGGGCTCCTTCCCATTCAGTGTCACCCCTCACACTGTTAAGAGGGCTGGGAATCAGGGTTCCTGGATTCTATCTGGGGCTCAGTGGGGGGAGTGAGGTCTAGTGGTTAGAGCAGGAGCCTGGACACCTGTGTTAATTTTCCAGCTGGGGGAGGAGAGTGGTCTGTGCCTAGTAGTTACCTGTGTGGCAGTGGTGGGCTTGGGAGCCAGAAGCCTACAGAGTGGGGTCTAGTGGTTGGAGGTGATGAGTGCGGGGAGCTAGGACACCTGGGTTCTGTCCGCTGGTTCTGAGAGGGGAGTGGGGTCTCGTTTGTGTGAGTTGTGAGCTAGGACTCCTGGGTTCTAGCCTCTGCTCCGGGAAAGGAGGGGCTGTGGGGTCTAGTGGTAGAGGGTGTAGGGAGCCAGGACTCCTGGGTCCCCTTCCGTTTCCCACCCTGCCCTGTCTTTCTGGGTGCCCGGCTTCCGCCTCTGGGGGGTCTCGGTTCCTGGGCCCTTCGTCCCACACCTCTCGCTTCCGGATTTGTCGCCGGAGTCGCTAACGGCTCCGGGCAGCGAAGCGTTAACTCCCCTGCCTGCCCCGAGCCGGGTGAATCCGGAGTCACACCGGGATCGGGCCCAAGCTGCGGAGGGGAAATGACACGGCGCGCCGCTTCCTGGGGTGGGGGAGCCGCGGCCCCAGCGCTCGCTGCCTCCCTGGCGCTCACACGGCGAGTCGGGGCGCCAGGGGCGCATGGCCCGCGGCGCGATGGACCGGGGCTCGAACCACAGCCCCGCGGGTGAGTTCGGGGGGCCCGGCCGAGGGGCTGGGGCCCGGAACGGGCCGAGCTGCCAGGCGCGGCTCCGGACTGCCCGGGGCCCGTGTTCCGCCCGGGGCCCGCTAGCGGATCGGGGGCTGGAGGGGGCGCTGTCACTGTGAGGGTGGGAGCCGGGGACCTGGCGGGGGCGGGTTGGGGTACACGGGGAGGGGGTGGGGTGCGTTATGTGGGGGTTCAAGGTGTGCATGGAGTGGGGGTGGGGATGCAGGTGTTTGGGGATCCATGGGAGGAGGTGTGTTGGGGGGAGCATGGCTTGGGGGTGCAGGTGTTTGGGGGTCCTTGGGGTGTATTGGGGGTGCAGGGGCTATGGGTCAGCCAGAGGGTGCTCTGTGTTTGGGGGTGTTGGCTCCATGGAGGGGGTGTACTTTGTGGAGGAGAATGCACTGCCTGGGAAGGGGGTGGAGGCTCAGTTATTGGGGGGCACTACGTGTGGAGGGGTGGGTGTGTATGAGAAGGGTGCTGTGGGGTGCACAAGAAGGCAGGGATTGTGTGTGGGGGGGATTCATGTTTTGCTGGGGGCTTTTCCTCCTAGAGCAGAGTTTGAAATTCCTGCTTTGGGGTCCCCATCTTTCTGATCTTCCCCCCAAAACCCCCAACCTGCCAACCCCCTCGACTCATTGTACCTTTCTCTCCACAGCGACTCAGCTTCACGGGCTGCCATGGCTTTATCCATTTCACAGATAGGGGAACTGAGGCCCAGAAAGATCCCTAGGGACACACACGGAGCTGGGAATCAATCCGAGAGTCTTGGTTCCTAGTGCCCCTCCAACCCACAATACCCCCGCCCCAAAGCTGGGGATAGAACCCAGGCGTCCTGGCTCCCGGTCCAGTCCCTTAACTGCAGAGATGCCTCCTTCCATCTCTGGACAGGCTGGCATAGTGTCTGCAGTGGGGCTGTGCAACCCCTCTCTGCAGACTTGTTGACTCCCCATAGCACCCCAGTGCCCCCCCCCCCCCCGGGAGCATCAGTGCTTCCTATCCACCCTGAAGCCAGGAGGAAGCCACTGCTTTGACCCAGGTATTGCAATGGCCAATGGCAAGGCAACCCAGCCCAGAGATATGGGATGGGGGGGAAGACTGGAAGGGGGGGTCAGGTCACTGGTCAGAACTAGGAGGATCAGAGGAGGGAGTTCAGGGGGTGTCTGTCTGGGCCCCTTCCCCAACTCTGCTACTTGACAGGTTCCGCTGCCATTGGCCCACCGGGCTGGTAGGGCTCCTGGCCTGGGCTGGCCTCGCTCAGAGTCCGGAGGTCCTGGCAGTGCTGGGTAGCATCCCGCACTGGGTCCAAAGGTCCCATCAGTCCTGGCGTCCTGCCCCACCTCTCACTGGCAGCTGCTCCCTCAACCCCACCCTGCCCCTCCTCCTGTGCAGAGGGCCAGGGAGCCCCACCAGCCCTGATGGGGAGGGGGAGGGTTCTGTCTAGCCTGGGTCTGCCCATCAAGGGCACAGAAACTAACATGCCCCTTTGTCCCCATTCCCCCCTCCAGCCCTAGCCAGTCCTGCTGGGCTTCAGGGGCTTTGTTGGCTGGGTGGGGGATGTTGGATTCACAAACTCAGCCCCCCCCCCCCCAATCCCAGCTTCCCAGATCCAGTTTGTCCTACTAATGGGACCAAACCAAAACTGGGTGCCCATGTAGACCAATGTGCTGGTGGTAGAGGGAAGCCAGGGGATGGGAAAGCACCCAGCTCAGTCCCACACTCCTCCAGGCCTATTTCCCAGGCCTGCCCTTAACCCCCACCCCCAAGCTGACCCCTTCTTCCCCCTCTCCTCCCAAGTTTTGGGTCTATCCCCCAGGCCTGGCCCATGGGCCTCCCTCCAGCCAGCTGACAGAGGTGGGGGTTTTGGGTGGCTGACCCCATCTGCCCCATGCCCCCAGCCAGAAGACCTCAGTGCCCGGTCACAGCCCCCAGGCACTGCCCTTGTCTTCCCCCTGTCCCCACCCAGAGCAGGGAGGAAGCTGCCATGGGCCAGAGATTGCAGAGCTGAGTGGGAGCAGCGTGCTGGGGGACCCTCAGGGCAGCAACCCCATTCTCCAGCATCCAGGCCTAGGTCTCCCTCCTGCAGCTGGCAAGGGAGCACCAGGCCCCAAAGGGTTAATGCCAAGCACCTCACCCAAAAATGTCACCCAACGTGTTCCCGGGGGAGGGGGGTGGGGCTTCCTGCAAGGAACTGCTAGAAAAAGCAGCTCTGTGGTTTGAGGCGCAGGATGGGCCGAGGATGCCTGGGTCCGCTCTGAGGGGGCTGGAGGCGAGTGGTTAGAGCAAGGGAGGCTGGGAGGCAGAGCTCTTGGGTTTTAGCCCAGCTCTGGAAGGGAAATGATGGGGTCCCGTGATGTCTAGCCCAGCCCCTCCCCCTCTGGTGCTGGGCCTACCCAACTCCTGGCTTTGCTGACCAGCATCTTGCCAGGCTGCCCCCACCTCCCCGGTGCCCTCCCCTCTCTGGCTGGGGCTGGGCTGTCAGGCTGGCGCTGGCCCCCAGGGGAGCTGTAAAAGCCATTGAGAAGGCAGCTTTGTGTTTGGCTTGGGCTGCAGCTCCCTGGGGACAAAGCAGGGCCTGTCTGGAGCTGGGGGCGTGGGGCACTGGGGGTGGATGTCATCAGCACATCCCGCTGGAGTCTGCTCAGAGAGCTGCCCCAAGTGTATGTGTGGGTGGGGGGGGGGGTACCCTCTGGGGCAGGATCCCATTCCCTCCAGCCCTGCACAGAGCCCCCAGCTCTTTTCAGACTGGACTTCCTGCTCCTCAATCCTCCCTGTGGGGGCTCAGCCGCTGGGTCTGGCCTGGGTAGAAATAGGGCTGTGATCCTCCCCCCATGTAGCAGGGGATGTTGGGGTGGGGAGCAGCCCCAGTGAGCAGGTACTGTCAGGCCCCTTCTCCCTGGCGTCAGCTTCCCCATCTTTCAGGATTGAGTGTTAGGGGTCTTCGGGGTTCTATTCCATGTGAGGTTGGAGGAGGGGGGTTGGGAGCCAGGACTCCTGGGTTCTGTCCATACTCTGGGAGGGAAGTGGTGTCTAGTGGTTAGAGCGGGGGCTTGTAGGTCAGGACTCCTGGGTTCTCTCCCCAGCTCTGGGAAGGGCATGGTGGTCTAGTGGTTAGAGCAGGGGGCCTGGTTTGGGGGGGGCAGGAACCTGCCCAAGTGGCTGGAGCTAACAATTCTGGTGTTGCCCCTGCTAGATGAGACCGTCTCAGCCCTGCGCCCTGACCGTTTGGCTAGCCTGGAGCTCCGGCTACAGAGCCAGGAGGACGAGCTGACGCTGGTGAAATCTGCACTAGCTGATGCGCTGCGGAGACTCAGCCTCTACGACCAGCAGATCCCACTCCTCACGCAGCAGCTACTGGCAGGTGGGACACACAGGAATTGGGATTGAGTCTAGCAGGGGGTGCTGCAGGGAGCAGGGCAGGCGCGCTGGCTCTGGGCGGAGCTCCGCGTTACTCCAGCCCCAGGCTCTCCCACTAGAGGGGGCTGTAGGGCCCAGGGCAGGAGACGTCGGGGCACTGGGGAGGGCAGCGTTAGTGCTATCTGGGGGGTTGGGGTTTCCCATGGGGCTGACATTTCTCTGTTATTTCCCTGCAGCGAACGATGCCGTCCCAGACACCCGCCTGTTCCTGGATCCTTCGCTGGGCCACGGGGCATCCTGGATCCCACTGACCGCCAGCTGCAGGTATCACCCAGGCTGTGCCCCCACCCTAGCACAGAGACCCCATGGACAGGGAGGGGGCTGGGGCCATGAGGCAGGCACGACCCTGAGATTCAGGATCAGTACTGACGGGGGAGGGAATGCCACTTTCTGGGGAGGGGACCCCAGGGCAAGCCCCCCAGATGGAAGTGAAGAAGGGATGGGGGGCAGTGGGGGTATTTTGGGGAGACAGTAGGCAGAGGCCATGGGGTCAGGTCTGGGGGATTGGAGGGTAAGAGGCTTTGGGGAGGGCAGTGTGGGCAGGCTGAGGGGGGTGAGGTGGGCACTTGAGGGTGTTCTCTCAGCCAATGCTGTGGTGCTTTGGTTCACAGCCCAGTGCCCACGTCGGGAGTCGTGTGCCATGAGGAGTTGGGGGCAGGGCGCCCCCCGGGTACCCCCATCAGCACTGGGACCCAGACTGACGAGTCAGCCCTGCTGGGCATGAAGTGGGGCTGGAGCCCCAGCCACAGGACCCCTCCAGGGATAGGGGTCGAGGCAGAAGAGCCAAACGCCCTGGGGATGCCTCACAGTCCACTAGGCCTGGCCCAGCCCGCCTCAGCCCCCGACATACTGGGAACAGGGGGCCCCCAGGACTCCTCTGAGCCTCCCCAAGACTGTGAAGCAGCCGCCCCACTCCAGGGCAGTGCAAATGGCAGCCAGTCCCCTGAGAGTCAGCTCCACAGGGAGGAGATGCCATCCCCAGAGCCCCCATCCGAGGGGAGCAGCAGCAGCAGTGCCACAGCCTCCCCGGTGCCAGCGGTCCATGCCCTGAAAGGCACCAGGAAAGAGCTGTGAGTGGAGGACTGAGGGGGCACCAGGACACCTGGGCTCTATTGTCAGCTCTGGGAGGGGAGTGGGGTCTGGTGGTTAGAGTATGGGAGTCAGGGCTCTGGGTGGGGATTGGGCTCTAGTGGGTGAGTGAGTGTTTACCGGGGGGGGGGGGGGGGAGAAGGTGGCTCAGTTTCCAGTTGATGTGCCCAGCAGCATCCCCCAGTGCAGCCTGAACTGTGGGGCTGGTAAAATCAGACTCTGTGTGTGTCTTAGGCCCCCCAGGCCGGGGAGATCCCCAGGGGGAATTGCTGAACAAAGGGCCCCGCTCTCTCCTTTGCCGAAGATGGGGGGGGGGGTGGATTGATGTGGGAAGAGGGAGTGCATGTGGGAGTGCCCCTGCCTTGGGGGCCTGCAGGGGGCTCATGCTGAACCCTCCCCAGTGCATGTAGTTAACCCTTTGCTGACTGCTCCCTCTCCCCCAGCCTGCGCAGGAACAGCTCCTCCGACAAGCCCGACAAGGCCAAGGCCCGGCAGCACCTTAGCAAGAAGGCAGCATCCTCCGCCAACCTGCTCCTGCGCTCCAGCAGCCTGGAGAAGTAGGGACACTCCAACCCCCCTCAACTCCCCCCAAACCAGTGCCCCTGCTGGGAACAACCCCCCACTCCCTGCGGTGATCCCTGCTGGGAACAGCCCCCCCCATGCACACCCTGCTCCTCACAGGGATCCCTGCTCAGAACACCCCCCTCCCCCTACACACCCCCTACCCCCCACAGAGATTTCTGCTGGGAACACGCCCCTCCCCCCACATCCCCTGCCCTCCGCCGCGATGCCTTCTGGACCCCCCCCCCCCACACACACACTCACATACCCCGCTGCATAGATCTCCCCCTTTGACCCAGAGCCCACTCCCTCCAGCTCCTGCTGATGCTCTGCTTTTCCCTTGTAGCCGGATGAAGGACCCTATCCTGAGCCCAGGTGAGCTATGGGGAAGCTGAGTGGTGGTCAGTGCCTGGGGGGAGGTGTCATTCCACTGGTGGCAGCGTCCTGGGCCGTGTGGGGGGAATTCAGCCCCTTGCCCTGGTCCTTCGTCCCGCCACACATGGCCAAAAAGCTCCTGACGCTCCGTTTCCTTGCAGGGCCCTCGGGGTCTCGGCGTGGGACCTACAACCTTGGTGAGGCTGCTGGGCAGGCATTGGAGGCTGCCCGGAGTGACTGGAGCCCCGGGGGGACTGGGACCCAATGCATGTTTTTGAGGGGGCTTGTGAGAGGATGTACCTGGGGGCCGGGGGCCTGCGGGGCGCAAGGGGAGGAGGGGGCAGCCCAGGGGATTGGTGCATGGGATGAAGTTGGGGGGGGGGGGGATGGCCTGGGTGGCACTCTGGGGGATGGGGTGGGTGGAGGTGGCAGGGGGTTGATTGTGGTGGGCACGGGCAGGTTGCATGAGATGGGCTTGTGGGGGTGGCACCGGCTGTGACCTGTCTCCCTCCCACCCCCACTACCCCCCCAGAGGGCCGCTCGATCAAGATGTTCCTGCGGGGACGGCCCATCACCATGTACCTCCCATCAGGCATCTCCCACTATGAGGAGCTGCGTGCGGAGCTGCCTGCGGAGCACCTGCAGCTCGACTGGGTGTATCCTTCAGCAGGGCAGTGCCCCTGCCCACAGCCTGCCATGCCCTGCCCCAGGCAGCGTAGAGCACTGTGTCCCCTGCTCCGTCCAGAGAGCGCTGTGCTCCCGGTCTCCCCCCTCCTCCACAGGGTGCACTCTGCCCCCCTCCAGAGAGCGCTGTGCTCCCGGTCTCCCCCCCCCCCCTCCACAGGGTGCACTCTGCCCCCCTCCAGAGAGCGCTGTGCTCCCGGTCTCCCCACTTCCTCCACAGGGTGCACTCTGCCCCCCTCCAGAGAGCGCTGTGCTCCCGGTCTCCCCCCCCCCCCCCCTCCACAGGGTGCACTCTGCCCCCCTCCAGAGAGCTCTGTGCTCCCGGTCTCCCCCCCCCCCCTCCTCCACAGGGTGCACTCTGCCCCCCTCCAGAGAGCGCTGTGCTCCCGGTCTCCCCCCCCCCCCCCACAGGGTGCACTCTGCCCCCCTTCAGAGAGTGCTGTGCTCCCGGTCTCCCCCCCCCCCCTCCACAGGGTGCACTCTGCCCCCCTTCAGAGAGCGCTGTGCTCCTGGTCTCCCCCCCCCCTCCACAGGGTGCACTCTGCCCCCCTCCAGAGAGCGCTGTGCTCCCAGTCTCCCCCCCCCCCCACAGGGTGCACTCTGCCCCCCTCCAGAGAGCGCTGTGCTCCCGGTCTCCCCCCCCCCCCTCCACAGGGTGCACTCTGCCCCCCTTCAGAGAGCGCTGTGCTCCCGGTCTCCCCCCCCCCCCCACAGGGTGCACTCTGCCCCCCTTCAGAGAGCGCTGTGCTCCCGGTCTCCCCCCCCCCTCCACAGGGTGCACTCTGCCCCCCTCCAGAGAGCGCTGTGCTCCCGGTCTCCCCCCCCCCCCACAGGGTGCACTCTGCCCCCCTCCAGAGAGCGCTGTGCTCCCGGTCTCCCCCCCCCCCTCCACAGGGTGCACTCTGCCCCCCTCCAGAGAGCTCTGTGCTCCCGGTCTCCCCCCCCCCCCTCCTCCACAGAGTGCACTCTGCCCCCCTCCAGAGAGCGCTGTGCTCCCGGTCTCCCCCCCCCCCCACAGGGTGCACTCTGCCCCCCTTCAGAGAGCGCTGTGCTCCCGGTCTCCCCCCCCCCCCCCCTCCACAGGGTGCACTCTGCCCCCCTTCAGAGAGCGCTGTGCTCCCGGTCTCCCCCCCCCCCCTCCACAGGGTGCACTCTGCCCCCCTTCAGAGAGCGCTGTGCTCCCGGTCTCCCCCCCCCTCCACAGGGTGCACTCTGCCCCCCTCCAGAGAGCGCTGTGCTCCCGGTCTCCCCCCCCCCCCACAGGGTGCACTCTGCCCCCCTCCAGAGAGCGCTGTGCTCCCGGTCTCCCCCCCCCCCCTCCACAGGGTGCACTCTGCCCCCCTTCAGAGAGCGCTGTGCTCCCGGTCTCCCCCCCCCCCCCACAGGGTGCACTCTGCCCCCCTCCAGAGGGCTCTGTGCTCCCGCCCCTTCCCTTGCACAGGGTGCAGTCTGCCCCCCTTCCCCCCCTGCAGAAGGCACTGTGCTCCCACCCACCCCACATACCCAGAGGCGCGCTGTCTCCCCAGCCCTGGGGCTGGCTGGCTTGGCCACCTCGCTCCCCGCTGTGCTCCTTGACGGGCCTGCCCAGCTATGGGTACCGCGGCCGGGATAGCCGCTCCAATCTTTACGTGCTGGCCTCAGGGGAGCTGGTTTACTTCATCGCCTGTGTGGTGGTGTTGTACCACATCCAGCACCGCAGCCAGCGCCACTACCTGCGCCACACTGACTGCGTGCGATGGTGAGTGCACGGGGCAACAGCGTGCGAGGGGGGGGTGCACAGGGCGGCACCAACAGCGTGTGAGGGGGAGTGCACGGGGGGGTGTGGACTGATGGTCAGGGCCTGGGGGGCAATGACTGCAGGAGATGGGGAGTACATTGGGGCGCAGAGCAGCTGGGAAGTACCAACTATTTTGGAGGGAGAGTACATGGGGGCACGGTCTGAAGTGGAGGGTGAGGGCACAGGGGGTACCGACTGTGGCAAGGTCACGCGTGGGGGTCCCAGGCTGGTCTCTCCACCTTGGCTATGGCCCCTGAGTTTTTGAGCCAATAACCCCCTCCCCCGTCTCTCCCCTGCAGCCTGGCCGTGCATCCCGACAGAGTGCGCGTGGCCACGGGGCAGACTGCTGGCGTGGACAAGGATGGCAAGGTACCCGCCAAGGGGGGACGGATCCTGCAGGGCTGTCCCAGAGCGGGATTTAGGGGAGTCCCACTGAGCCAGCTTCCTGGAGAGCTGGGTGAGAAGCCCTGCCATGCCAGGGGCTCTGGGCCAGCAGGGTGGGGAGAGTAGGGGTCTCGATGCAGGAGGCCAGACCTACCACACGGTCCCTGTCCAGGAGGCCCTGTCTCCTGGGAACTGCCCACCGGTCCCTGACACCCCCCAGTGCCTGTGTCTGTCCCTGTCCTGACCCATCTCCTCTCTTGCAGCCCCTGCAGCCTTTCGTGCACATCTGGGACTCCTCCACACTGCTCACCCTGCAGCAGATTGGCCTGGGAAGCTTCGAGCGAGGCGTTGGCTCCCTCGCCTTCTCCACTGCTGTGAGTCCTAGTGCTAGGCCTGCCCCCTATTGGTTCCCTGCCTCATGTCACCTGTCACCTCGCCCTCCCTTTCTCCACCCCCAACTCAAATCCCTGCCCCACACTGTCCCATTGCCAGCTTGGATCCTTCCTTGCCCCCTTGGGCTCTGGGGCCAGGACTCCTTCAGGATAGCCTGACAGGAGGTCAACCCGTCTGGAGTGTCCCCAATTTCCCCTCCCCTCCCAGTCTTTGTCAGCCCTGGCTGTGTAATCGTGTGGGGGGAGATGAATGTGTATCCCCTATCCAGCCCCCCTGCATCCCCTGCATGTTCTCCATTCCCCTGTGTCCCCATATTCCCTCCTTGAAGAGGCCCCGTTGGCAACTGTCCTTCCTGGCTGCCCTCTGCAGGACCAGGGGGCCTATCTGTGCGTGGTGGACGACTCTAACGAGCACATGCTGTCGGTGTGGGACTGCGCCCGCGGCACCAAGCAGGCCGAGATCAAGGTGAGCCAGAGGACCTACCCAGGGCTGCATAGCATTGCGGGGGTGGGGACACCACGGGGAACAGAACCCAGGAGTCCTGATGCCCAGCCCCCAGCCCTGCTCTCAGCCACTAGCTCCCACTCCCCTCTCAGAGCCGGAAGGAGAACCCCGCTCTTCTTCACTGGGTGGCGCTGCGGTGCTGCTCCTGCTTTCTGGGTGCCGTCTCCATGGCAACCTGTACATATTTGGGGAGCTGAAGTCATTGTGCTTCCCTCCACCACCACACAGGGACCCTGGGCCGGGCCAAAGGTCTGAGTCTGGGCAGTGTATCGATCTCCCCTTCCTGAGGATGGAGCTGGCTGCAGGAGGAGGACTCCCCTGGGGTAGAGGTGCCTCCCAAAACTCAGCTATCCCTACCCCTGGGCATCCCCCTGGTGCCATCCGCTGGTGGCAAAGGAGCAATGAGGGGGTCTCCCCATCTCCACCCTTGGGGGGCTCCACACAGGATCCTGCTGGGCACCCTCAATCCCTGCATGTCCCTGCCCCGCCGGTTACCCCCGTCCTGCCCCCTCTCTCCCTTCTCCAGAGCACCAACGAGTCCGTGTTCATGGTGGAGTTCAACCCGCAGGACAGCAGCAACTTCATCACCAGTGGGAAATCCCATGTCTACTTCTGGACCTGGAGTGGCAGCACCCTGAGCAAGAAGCAGGGCATCTTCGGGGTGAGGGGCCGAGGGCTGGCGGGAGGGGGCAGTTCTCAGCCCGGCTGGGGACTTGTGCTGGGCCTGGCTGGGGAAGGGCTCTGGGCTCAGCCTGTGAGGGGCTGGGGCTGGCTGCCCCGTGAGCCCCCCCTCGATTCACTTCTCACCCTCACATGTCCAGAAGTACAAGAAGCCCAAGTTCATCCAGTGCTTCGTGTTCGACGGTAACGGGGACGTGCTGACCGGGGACTCGGAGGGGAACATCCTGACCTGGGCGCGCACGGCCGCCGACATCCGCACGCTGGGCAAGGGCGCCAAAGGTATCGGGGGGGGCTGCACAGATCCCTGGGCGGGGGGGTGGGGAGACCTGCACAGACCCCTGGACTGTGGGGGGAGGGGGCAAGGGGAGTGGTGGTGGGGGACCCTGGAGTGCAGGGAATGCAGGACTCCTGTAGGCTGGGAGGGGTGCAGGGGGAGAGGGCCCAGCAATGACCCCACCCCCCATTGCAGAGACCTACCAGATCGGGCGCCAGACCCGAGCACACGAAGGCAGCATCTTCTCACTCTGCCTGCGGCGCGACAGCTCGGTGCTGAGCGGGGGTGGGAAGGACCGGCGCCTCGTCCACTGGAGCCCCAGCCTTGCCCTGCTTCAGGAGGTGGAGGTGAGGGGGGACCCTGCTAGGGAGTCCAATGGGCTCAGATCCAAAGTGGGGGATGGGGCAGTGGTTCTTGGGGTGGTATCTGCATGGGAATGGGGTGAGGCTGAGCATGGGGGGGGATCCAGAGGGGATTGTAGGAAGCAGGGGTGGGGTCAGAATGTGCCAGTGTTGGAGGGGAGAGGGGCAGGGGGATCTGTGGGGAGGGTTGGGGTGTATGCAGGGGTTGGGCAAGGGGACCTGCGGTTGGATGCGGAGATGGATGGGGATTTGCCTGCAGGATCTGTTGGCGGGGGAGCAGGGGAGGTGTTTGGGGGTGAGTGAGGGGGCTGTAGTGGGTGGGAGAACTGTGGGGGTGGGCAGAGGATGTTTGGGAGGTTGGGGAGGGGGCTGCAGGAGCTGGGGATCTGTGGGGGGGCATAGCTGGGAAACTATAGACGTGATGGGTGGGAGCTTAGGATCTGCTAGGGGCATGTCTGGGGTGCCTCAGGGGGTGGGGGGGAGGAGGTATGGGGGATCTGCCAGAGGGGAAGGGTCTGCAGGAGTCATGGGTGGGGATTAGGATCTGCAGTGAGCATGTGGGAGGATCTGTGGCCCTTGCTGTCCCCACCCCTGCTCAGTCAGACCCTCGTGCCCCCCAGATCCCGGAGCAGTTTGGGGCTGTGCGCACCATTGTCGAGGGCCCCGGCGCCGAGCTGCTGGTTGGGACTACGCGCAATGCACTGCTCAGGGGCAGTCTGGCCACTGGCTTCACCCCCATCATCCAGGTGAGCAGGGAGCTTGGGCCTGGGGGCTACAGAGACTGAGGAGCTGTGGGAGGGCTTGGGAAAGAGAGAAGTCTAGGGGAGGAGTATGGGGGTGCAGGAGGGTGGGGGGTGCTTGGGAAAGCAGCGACCCTGTGGCACAGCAAGGGGGACAAATGGGGTTGGGGGCTGGGGAGCAGTGTGGGGGAGATTGAGGTCATGGGCAGCAGCATATAATGGGGTGAGCTAGGCCCCCGCCTGTCCCCCTCAGGCTCTCCTTGGTTGCAGGGTCACACGGACGAGCTGTGGGGCTTGGCCACCCACCCCTCGCGGAGCCTCTTCCTCACCTGTGGGCATGACAGGCAGGTCTGCATGTGGGACAGCGGGGAGCACACGGCGGCCTGGAGCCTCACCCTGGAGGTACCGCCCAGGGGCGATAGGGGGATGCAGTGGGCTGGAGTTTCACCCTGGAGGCACCATCCTGGGGGAGCTGGGGGGGTTCACAGCAGCCTGGAGCCTCACCCTGAAGGTACCACCCTGGGAGGATGGGGAATGCAGTGGGCTGAATCCTCCTGCTGAAGGTACCACTCCAGGGGGATGGAAGGATGCAGCGGGCTCCCCCCTGGAGGTATCACCCTGTGGGTGATGGGGGACACAGTGGGCTGGAGTCTCCCCCTGGAGGTACCACCCTGTGGGGGACACAGTGGGCTGGAGCCTCCCCCTGGAGGTACCACCCTGTGGGTGATGGGGGACGCAGTGAGCTGGAGTCTCCTCCTGGAGGTACCACCCTGTGGGTGATGGGGGACGCAGTGAGCTGGAGTCTCCTCCTGGAGGTATCACCCTGTGGGTGATGGGGGACGCAGTGAGCTGGAGTCTCCTCCTGGAGGTACCACCCTGTGGGTGATGGGGGACGCAGTGAGCTGGAGTCTCCTCCTGGAGGTACCACCCTGTGGGTGATGGGGGACGCAGTGAGCTGGAGTCTCCTCCTGGAGGTACTGCCTGAGGAGGTGGGGTGAGGTGGGTGGGAGGAGGGTCAAGGTCCTTACAGGGTGTCTCTCCCCACCAGGAGACTGGGCTCTGCGCCGATTTCCACCCTAGTGGCCGGGTGGTGGCTGTAGGACTCAACACTGGACGGTAACTCTCTCTCCCTCCCCCCACACATTGGCCCCATTCTGGCCCCTCACAGGGTTCTGGGGCAGCCCTTCCCACCCCACTGGAGTCGCACCCAAAGGGGTTGAGGGGCTACTGGTGGCCCTGAAAAGAGCACCCTGAGATTTGGGACTGTGCCCCCCATTCTCTGTGTCTGGCCCCTGGGGTTAAGGGATCACTGAGTTTGCCCCCAGGGTTGCCCCCCCCCCCCCCGTTGCCTCTTCTCCCTGGGGTGGGGTCCTCTCCCTGTCTCTGCATGTCCGGTGCCACGAGAGCTCTGATCCCCACCTCCCTGTATTTCCCCCCAGGTGGCTGGTGCTGGACACTGAGACCCAGCAGGTGTTGTCAGGGGGCTCGGATGGGAATGAGCAGCTCTCGGTGGTCCGCTATTCGCCAGGTCAGACTCCCTTCCCCCACAGGCCCCATTCCCACCTGGTTCCTCCCCCACTGCAGCTCCATGACCCCATTCCCACCCTATCTTCTCCATGTTGCAGAGACAGCAAGCGTCTCCAGGGCCGGCTCACAACATTTTGGCACCTGAGGCGGGGAGCTCAAATGACACCCCCATGCTCCCTCGCTTGGGCCAAAACCTTGAAAGGTCCCTTGTGCCCTCCTTCCTCCAGCACAGCACTCCCCATCTCTGTGCGTCTAGAGCAGAGACAATACACAGGCACCAGCAGCAGACACAATGTTCTACACACTCTGGGTCCTCTTCCCCCCCTCCCCCAGCTTGGCGCCTGAGGCTGCCGCCCTCAGTTTCTCCCATTCTCCCTCATCCCCCATGGCTCTGTTTCCACCTCCTCCGCCCCCCTTTTTGCAGCCGCCCCCCCCATGGTGCCCCTTCCCACCCCTCTTTTCGCCCCCTTGCAGATGGTGAGTACCTGGCCATCGGCTCCCATGACAACTTCATCTACATCTACAGCGTGGGGGAGGGGGAGCGCAAGTACAGCCGCTTCGGCCGCTGCACGGTGAGGGGGGGCCAAGGAGAGATGGCAGCCAGGAGGACCCTGCAGGGGATGGGGCCACTGGGATGGTGGAGAGAGTCACTGGACCAAAGGTGGAGGAGGGAAAGAGAGAGGGTCTTTGGGAGATATGGGGCAGGTCCTGGGAGCCGTGGGGGTGGGGGGTGGTTATGATTCCAAGCCCTTTGAGAGGTGCCCGAGGGTGGGCTGGGGGGTCCTTGAGTAACAGGCTTTGATGCCCCTGTTCTTCCCCCTCCCCCCAGGGACACTCCAGCTTCATCACTCACCTGGACTGGTCCAAGGACAGCAAGTTCATCATGTCCAACTCGGGAGACTACGAGATCCTCTACTGTGAGTGTGGGGAAGGGGGTTGCTCAGGAGCCCCTCACCCTGGTGCCTGGGCATGAGCCACCCTTGGTGTGCGTGGGCCCATCCGTCATGGGTGGAGGTGGCTCTGGTGCCCTGGGACAAGAGTGTGTGTGTGTGTGTGTGTGTGTGTGTGTGTGTGTGTTGGGGGGGGTCCTCTGGGTACCTGTGGCTGGGAGCTGTGCCCTGATGTGGCAGTGTCTGTCGCTGCAGTGGGAGCCTAACCATGGGTGTCTCTTGCCCGTTCACAGGGGATGTGGCTGGCGGCTGCAAGCTGTTGAGGAATCGCTTTGAGAGCCGCGACCGGGAGTGGGCGTCGTACACCTGTGTGCTGGGCTTCCATGTTTTTGGTGAGGTTTGGGGTCCATGGGATGTGGAGGAAGAGGGCGAGTGTTGGGGTACAAGGGGTCCCAGGGAGAGGGAGAGAGGAGAGTGTAGCTGGTGGGGGAAGAGGGCTCCAGGGACTCTGAGACCCATGGTCAGGAAGGAGCACTAACAGCTTGTGTGTGTCGTGTGTCCCCCATGCAGGCGTGTGGCCGGACGGCTCGGATGGCACAGACATCAACTCCCTGTGCCGCTCCCACAACGAGTGTGTAGTCGCTGTGGCAGACGACTTCTGTAAGGTGCATCTGTTCCAGTACCCCTGTGCCAGGGCCAAGGTGAGACTGGCAGGGATAGGGGGATTAACCTCTGTGCCAGGGCCAAAATGAGACTAGTGGGGTGGGATTAACCTCTGACCCCAAGGCCAAGGTGAGAGAAGGCATGTGGGGGGGGGGGAGGAGATTAACTAGGGGTTTTGTCTGCCCCTCTGCCGATTGGCTGGGGACTGCCCTGATGGTTTGGGGCGGATGACCAGGGGGCTTTGGACAGGGAACTGGGGACTATTATGGAGGGACATCCCAAGGGATCAGGGAGTCTCTGTAGGATCTTGGGGAATGGGGTATCTGTGGGGGTTCTTAGTGGGATGAGGGGGTCTCAACGGGGTTATCAGAGTGGTTCTGGGAGGTCCTGGGGGTAGTGGCAGAGCCCCATGCCCTCAACCAGGGGGTAGGGGAACTCTCTGGAGGTTCTGGGTGAGGTGGGAGGCCATTGGCAGCCCCTACGCCTGACCCTACTCCCTTGTTCTCTCTTGCAGGCACCCAGCCATGTGTATGGCGGCCATGGGAGCCACGTGACTAATGTGCGCTTTACGAATGATGACAGCCACTTGGTCTCCCTGGGGGGCAAGGACACCAGCATCTTCCAGTGGCGGGTGCTGGGGGGCAGTCTCCCACACAGCTGCTCACTCTCCTCGGCCTCTCTCTCTTCCCAGGAGGCTGGGGGCTGCGCCTGAGCTGGAGACACTACAGGGGCCAAGCCTCATTGCCTGTGGGCCTGGACAGCCCTGGCACATGGACCCCAGCAAGTGAGGCCCAGCCCGAGGGTTCCCTCACGCCCTGGCACTAACGCGTGCTAATAATGCGACCTGCTTCATTAACACTGGGGGGGCAGGCCTGGATTCTGCTCAGGGCCCAGCACAGGTCAGAGTGGTGGGGCAGTGCTGAGCCTGTTGGCAGCTCCCACCACCGTGGCCCAGGGGCTCAGCTGGGAGGGTGCTGGGATTAGGGCTCTTGCCTTGAAGTCCTCATTGCATGAGGGCCGGGGGAGGTGTCTGGCAGGGGAACTCATGGGGTTAGGGGGACCATGTGGGTGTTAATGGAGGCAGCCCGTCTTTAGGGCTGGGGCTGTCCCTTATCCACTCTCACTCCATTCCCCATTCCCAGAGGGTGTGTACAGTGGGGCCTGTCCACCTGGGGGCACTCTCTCCCCCCAGGGGCCTGAGGGCTGCCCCTAATGCTAGGACCAAGCCTGGAGAAGCAAGACACTGCTCTCCCCGCTTCGTTTACATTCCCGGCTGCGCCAGAGCAGCAAGACGCTGAATACTGTGAGAGGCAGCAATAAAGCCTTGGCATCAGGGGCTGGGCTCCTGTCTCCTTCGTGTCAGGGCTGGGGAGCAGGGACACAGCAGGGGTAGGGGGCATAAGGCTGTGAGCAAGGGGCACGGCAATGGTGGGGTGGGTGGGTGAGAGGAAAACTTGCTAGGGGCAGCAGAGGACAGGGCTGGACTGCATTAGGAGGGCACAGTGCAGGGATCACTGTTAACACAGCCTGGGGGTGGGAGAGGGAATAGTGAGGCTTTGGTTCCAGAGTGGGGGGAGAGGGAAATGAGGGATTTAGCTTCCCAAGCCTATTGGGATACAGAGAGAACATCTCTGCCTCTTGGCTGGGGCTCTGTCATTCCGACAGGGAAGACACTGGAGTTAGTGCAATGGTACCCCACCCCGGAGGTGGCTGCATCGCCCCTTTGGATGCAGAATCCCCCTGCCATCCTGGGTGTGAGTGGTTATTTCGGGCTGCACAGCTGTACATTTTCATATGTACGTGTATGCAAATAACCCTGGAGCCGTTGAGACTGCTGGGAATTGCCCCTTGTTCCGGGGGCAGCCTCGCTGCAGAGCCCCTCGGAGAGGAAGGGGTTAAAAGCCGGGTGCAGGGGTCTCCCTCCGGAAAGGCTCGAGCGGGGCAGTCTCTGTCCGGAAATTGCCGAATGCTGCAGTCTCCGGACTTACGCGAAGATCGCCGGCAAGACCCGAAGTTCTGCCCGGCGCCGGCCCCCGGGACTGGAGTCCCTGGGCGGAAGGACCCGATCGTCCGCAGTCTGTCGTCGGCGAGGCCCGAAGCTTCTCCGGGTGATTCCGGAAGGATACGAGCGTTTCCGGAGAGACCCGATTTTGGCCCGAAGCCGCCTCGGCTATTTCCGAGCCTTTCCCGGAGATTCCCGAAGCGCGGCCGGAGTCGCCCGAAGCCGCCTGGCCCCGGCCTTGCGTGAGGAGGAGGCGGCGGCGGCGGCGGCGCGGCGCGGCGGGGCGGGAGGAGATGAAGAGCGGCCAGGAGCGGGGCTAGCGAGGGCCCGAGCGGAACCGGACGGAAACCGCCCCCCCCTCCGCGGCCCCCCATCGCGCGGCGGGGCCATGGCGGCCAACATGTACCGCGTGGGGGGTGAGTCGGGGGCCGGGGCTGCCCCCGCCTGGGACTGAACCGGCCAGAGCCGGGGGGCCGCCGGCCAGAGCGGGGAGGGACGGAGCGCTGCGGGGCAGGGGCTGGGTCGGAGGTGTCAGTGTGGGGGGAAGCGGGGGCGGATTGGGGGGGCTGGGCGGTCGTGGCGGGGTTATGGACCTGGAGGGTGGATGCCCCCCTACTTCCCGAGAGGAAGAGGCTTTTCCTTCCCCTCCCACATGTTGCCCCCCGTGTCGGGGGGGGGGTTTGTTATGGGGCGGGGGCACTGTGGGATAGGGAAGTGGTTTCATCAGGTATGGGGTGTTCACGGGCTCTGGAGGCCACGGGGCAGTTGGGGGGGATCAGGTGGGGGGAGGTGGACAATGGGGGTAAGGGATGATGGGCTACTTATGTGGGGACAGGGGAGTCTGGTCTAGTGAGCTGGTGGCATGGTATGAAGAAGTTCAGGGGCTGTGGGGAAATAGGGCACTTGGGGGTCTGGCTGGTGGGTTGGGCTGGTTATTTTGGGATGAGGTAGGTTGTGGGGGGAGCTGGCTGGTTATAGGGTGGAGGGAATCCTTTGTGGGGCAGCAAGTTTGGTTATGTGAGAGAAGGGAATTCACCTGGTGTGGGGCCCATAGGGGGCTCAGGGCAGTGAGTTGCTTATATGGAGCACGGGACTTGGTGAGCTGTGGGTATGGCTGGTGGGGGAGCAATTGGAGAATGGGGGTCAGTGAGGTGTTTAAATGTAGTCAGGAATTTTGTGGGGTGTATGTGGAGCAGTTGACCAAATGGGATGTGTGGTGGTTGGGGGGAATCTTGTTGTGGGAAGGCTGGGGGCGAGGCAGGTTGTGTGTGGCAGTTTGGGGGGATGGGGTGGGGGTTGGAGGGCTGGGTGAGGTGTTTGTAGTTTTGAGGGTGGAGTATGGGCTGTGGGAGGGGAGGCCTGGTTGGGGGAATGTTGTGGAGGATAGGTTATGTGTGGGGTAGTTTGTGGGTCTGGTTATGGGGGTGGTGTGTGGAGCGGGTGGGTTGGGAGGTGGGGAAAGTTGTGCGACATCTCATTTTAGAGCAGTTGGGGGTGGTGTGTGTGGAATCTGTCTGAGGAGGTCAGGGGGTGGGCTGCCCATGACCCGTTTCCTGGCCCCTGCGTTTGAGCTTGTGCTGAGGAGCCTGGGAGCATTAGTGCTGCACTTGGAAGGGTCTCTTCCTCCTGGTGGCTCTATTTTGTAAAGTCCTCCCCTTGTGCTGACTCAGAGGTGTGTCTGATCTCACATTGAGCCTTCCTTGCTGTTGTACTAGTTTGAGGGGGGGGGGGGGTCTGTCTCCTCCTACCCTCGCTGCACGGTGCCCACACCAGTACCTGGCTGTTGCGCTCCCTGGGCACTGTGGCTCAGTTACCTCCCAAGCCTGGTAAATGCTGCTCAGGCCTAGTTACTGCTGCTCCTGACTGGGACCTGTCACCAGGCACTGGCAGTGCTGCCCTTGGACTGGGCCCTCTCTGTGCAGATGTTTGCCAGGTGGTGCCAGCAGGGGGCTGGTGCCTGGCTATGACTGGGAGTGGTGGTGGGCGGGGTCTGGGTGATAAGGGGGATGGGGTAGGAATGTGGCCCCTGCTCTGGAGCGGTGCAGCCTGGGCAATGTTGCCCATGTGTGCAAGTGGCTGCGGATGGGAGAAATGTGTTGGTATCTGCTGCAGTGCTGCCTGGTGAAATGGAGACTGGGAGGGAGAGTCCCCCTTTGGGGACTGCCTGGCTACTGCTGTTTCAGGGCCTGGCTTAGGGTGGGGGCAGGAAGCCCCATAAGTACACAGGGTGCTTGGCAGGCAAGTATGAGACTGCCCCAGCTGTTTCGGGGAGGCATCCACAGGGGAGGAGATGAATGCCCCATGGGGAGAAGACGGTGCTGGGATGCAGACTGGAGGGGACAGATGGCTCGTGTGATGGCTCTGAGGGCTCACCTGTTCTCCTGATTTCCCTCTGACTCCTTCGGTCTCAATTCTCTCTGCAGATTACGTCTACTTTGAGAATTCCTCCAGTAACCCCTACCTTGTCCGGCGCATCGAGGAGCTCAACAAGGTGAGTGGCCATGGGACCACACCCAGAAACCCGCCCCCCACCTATCTCCTACACGCAGCCCTAGCTAGGGCCACAGAACTATAGCCGGTACCTGTATGCTCACCCCCACCAGCCCTGCACCAGAGACACCCCCCCCCTCCCTCAGGCTACGGGACCAGAGCTAGACATCCGTACCCCTCTCACACCAGAGACACCCCCACACCTCCCTTGGGCTGCAGGACCAGAGCTAGACATCTGTACCCCTCTCACACCAGAGACACCCCCCACCCACCCACCTCCCTCAGGCTGCGGGACCAGAGCTAGACATCCGTACCCCTCTCACACCAGAGACACCCCCCACCCACCCACCTCCCTCAGGCTGCGGGACCAGAGCTAGACATCCGTACCCCTCTCACACCAGACACACCCCCCACACCTCCCTTGGGCTGCGGGACCAGAGCTAGACATCTGTACCCCTCTCACACCAGAGACACCCCCCACCCACCCACCTCCCTCGGGCTGTGGGACCAGAGCTAGACATCCATACCCCTCTCACACCAGAGACACCCCCACACCTCCCTCAGGCTGCGGGACCAGAGCTAGACATCTGTACCCCTCTCACACCAGAGACACCCCCACACCTCCCTCAGGCTGCGGGACCAGAGCTAGACATCTGTACCCCTCTCACACCAGAGACACCCCCACACCTCCCTCGGGCTGTGGGACCAGAGCTAGACATCTGTACCCCTCTCACACCAGAGACACCCCCACACCTCCCTCGGGCTGTGGGACCAGAGCTAGACATCTGTACCCCTCTCACACCAGAGACACCCCCCACCCACCCACCTCCCTCGGGCTGCGGGACCAGAGCTAGACATCCGTACCCCTCTCACACCAGAGACACCCCCACACCTCCCTCAGGCTGCGGGACCAGAGCTAGACATCTGTACCCCTCTCACACCAGAGACACCCCCACACCTCCCTCGGGCTGTGGGACCAGAGCTAGACATCTGTACCCCTCTCACACCAGAGACACCCCAACACCTCCCTCGGGCTGTGGGACCAGAGCTAGACATCCGTACCCCTCTCACACCAGAGACACCCCCCACACCTCCCTCGGGCTGTGGGACCAGAGCTAAACATCCGTACCCCTCTCACACCAAAGACACCCCCCACCCACCCCTCTCACACCAGAGACACCCCCACACCTCCCGCGGGCTGTGGGACCAGAGCTAGACATCTGTACCCCTCTCACACCAGAGACACCCCCCACCCACCCACCTCCCTCGGGCTGTGGGACCAGAGCTAGACATCCGTACCCCTCTCACACCAGACTCCCACCTCTCCCCCACCCTGCACCCCCTATTGGGCTTGGGAGCGAGAAGCCAGATGTTCCCTCTCTGTACATCCCCCAAAGGCTGGAACCTGCAGCCAGACTCCCTGCCCCACACCCCTTTGGGGATTTGTAGCCAGACCCCTATCTACAGGAGAGACCCATTGGCCAGATTGAAAGATTGCTCCTGGGGTGCTGCAGCCACTCTGAGCCTGCTGTGTGTAAGTGCAGGAGGAAGCTGGGATCCCCTGGCGGTTGCCTTGGTCCCCCAACTGGGAGGCTGTACCATGTTCTGTGCCCAGGGTGTGGGGGTGGTGAGGAGCAACTCCCAGGGGAACGGCAGTGCCAGCCTCTCCCCTCAGGCAGTGTCCTGCTCTCATCCCCAGACAGCCAATGGCAATGTGGAGGCCAAGGTGGTGTGTCTCTTCCGGCGCCGGGACATCTCCAGCAGCCTCAACAGCCTGGCTGACAGCAATGCTCGTGAGTGCTGGGGCCCATCCCCATGGCTCTACTGGCAGGCCTGGGGCCTCTGGGGGTCTGTCTCAGGGGGTGCGTGGAGTGGAGTAAAGGTCTTGGGGGGGGGAGGGGGGTTATTAGGTCTGTCTCAGACTAGCCGGGGGTGGATCTCTCTTTGGGGATGAAGTAGGGGCATGCATAGGGTTGGGGACAGTCCTGGGTTGTTGGGGAGCAGTGGTTCTGTCTCAGGTGTGAAGTCTTGGGCACTGGGGTGTGTATGTGAGAGTGGCCTGTTGGGGGGGGGGGGGAGTGGGGCATGTGTGGGATGGGCTGTTTGGGGGAAGATTATGGCCCCATGCAGGGCAGACATGCTGGCGGAGTTGCTGCTGCCTGGAGCTAGTGGGTGAAAGGCCGCCCCGCCCGTCCCTCCCTGGGGCAGCTCCCTGCCTGCCCGGCTAGGAGAGCCGCCAGCTCCTTCCCTGTCTCCTCCCTCCCCTCCTCTGCCGAGGCTGCAGGCACTGGGTGAGAGTGGCACTAATCCTTGTCATTCGTGGTATGGGGCAGGGGATGTCCCTGGGGTGATGAGCCCCCCAGCACAGAGTACAGTCAGGGTCCCACATCCTCATCCTCCTTGTCTCACGCTATTCACCCTGCACCAGGCAGTGCCAAAGGGTCTGGGAAGGGTCTTGCAGGTGCCAAGACTTTGACATTTCACCCCCAGAGCACTGGTGTCAAACTCACAAACAGCAAATGCAACTGAGGAGACCGAGCCTAGGGTGTGTGTGTGTGTGTGTGTGGTGGGGGTGTGTGTGTTCATTTTCCAGCCCAGAGCTGGAGTAACAGGAGTCTGCAGATTGGGGGTGAGGGGCACCAGCAGAGCTCTAGGCGACTGGGGAGGGGTTGACATAGGGGGCTGTGGGTCAGGAGTGAGAGATGCTGTGGGGCGTAGCCTGCCCAGCTCTCCCTAGCCCCTCATGTATGAGGCTGGTGCGGCATGGAGGCCATGGGCAGTGCAGGGTTAACAGGCCGTGAGAGATCTTCCGGTTGGGGCCCATGTGAGCTGCTTGCCTGGGCTTGGGGTTTCCGGGTCTGTTCGGTGGGGGCCACCCTTGACTATGCCCGAGTGGGGTGGGTGAGGAGCAGGACTGGGTCCCAGGGGGCTGCCCCCACTTACCCTGCCCCCACCCCACAGGGCTTCCTGAACATGTGGACAGGGGTGGAATCGGTGCCGTCCCCCACTGGGCTGCTGCCAAGTGCTGGAGACAGTGGGGCTGGGAGAACAATGAACTTCTTGGCAGTGGCACAGCTTGGCCACTTCCTGCTGTGGGGAGGGGGGAGGGGCCTCTCTGCTTTTCAGCAGGGGGAGGGTTAATGCCAGGCGGGGGCTCTGCTCCAGGGGGAGTTATGGGTGCTCCCGGGCAGGGAGGAGGGGATGGTTAATCCTGAGGGTTGCCCTGTTCTGGGCAGGGTGTTGTGCTGTGAAGCTGTGGTGGGGATAGGAAGAGGAGGATTCAGCTTGGGGGCTGAATAGGGGGTCGGGCAGCATTCTCTGCTGCTAAGGGATAGGGTGAGTGATGAGAACAGCAGGGATTTACTCCTGGGACTGTGGTGGGGCTGAGTGCTCTGTGGAAGCTCTCTGTCGGGGAGGTGGCACTGGGGACTTACAGTTGTGGGGGGCTGGGGGCTCTCTGTTGGGGGGGAGGTGGGGCTGGAGGTTCTCTGTGGGGGGGCTATCTGTCGTGGGGGAAGTGGTGGGCTGGGAGCTCTGATCCTCATGTCCTGCTGCAGGCGAGTTTGAGGAGGAGTCGAAGCAGCCAGGGGTGTCGGAGCAGCAGCGGCACCAGCTGAAGCATCGCGAACTCTTCCTGTCGCGCCAGTTTGAGTCGCTGCCAGCCACCCACATACGGTGCGTGGGGAAGCTCTGCTGGGCAGGGGGGCTAGGGCTCTTCTGAGGGATGGGCCTTCCTCGGCCTGGGGGGCCTTATCCTGGGTTTTGTGCCTCCCTGTTGCCCTCTCCTGACTTTGTGCCCTGTGGAGAAGCCCAGCACTAGGCCAGAGGCATAGGGCTCGTGTGAGTCTGGGGCAGCAGCTCTTCAGGTCTGGCTCTGTGTTGCTGGGTCTGGTGGGATGTGGGGATCCCTCAGGGCCCCAGTTCAGGGCAGGGGGAGCCATGGGGCCAGCCTGTGATGTTTCCTGTGCTTGGTCCCTGCAGGGGGAAATGCAGCGTCACGCTGCTTAACGAGACTGACATCCTCAGCCAGTACCTGGAGAAGGAGGTGAGGAGCTGGGCCTGTGGAGGGGCTGGGCCTGTATGGGTTGAGGGGCTGTGCTCTGCCCCCTGGAACTGGTCAGGGGTTGGGGGCAGGAAGGAAGGAGGACTTGCCCCCTGGCCCGGCTTCAGGTGAGAAGGGTTGAAACCAAGGCAGGGGGCTCTCGTGGGGAGATGGGAGGAGCTGTTTTTGGGTGGGGCAGGGTTGGGGGAGGCCAGTCTTCTGGGGTGCCCTGCCTCACCCTCTGCCCCTCCCCCAGGACTGCTTCTTCTACTCGCTGGTCTTTGACCCAGTCCAGAAGACGCTTCTGGCCGACCAGGGGGAGATCCGGGTCGGCAACAAGTACCAAGCTGAGATCCCTGACCGGCTGGCTGAAGGTGATGGGGGAAGGGTGTCTCCTGGACTGATCTGTGCCCCTGGGGGAGGTCAACATTGCTCTCTGGGGGAGCTGCATCCCGGGGGGAGGGCCCCAATGCCCTAGGTGAGCTGTGTGCCTTGCCTGCCCTCTCGAGGTGGAGGGGGGAAGAGATGCAGCATGGTCTTTTCTGACTGGCCCCTCCCCCCAGGCGAGTCGGACAATCGGAACCAGCAGAAGATGGAGATGAAGGTCTGGGACCCCGACAACCCACTGACCGACCGGCAGATCGACCAATTCTTGGTGGTGGCTCGGTGAGATGCCAGCTGGGGAGGGAGGGGGGGCATGGTGCTCAGTGGACTGGGGGGAGGGGGATGTCTCTTGGTTCATGTGGGGCCCCCTTGGGCTTCAGGTCGTCGCTAACCTGTGTTCCTCCCCAGGGCCGTCGGGACTTTTGCTCGAGCTCTGGACTGCAGCAGCTCCATCCGGCAGCCCAGTCTGCACATGAGCGCAGCCGCCGCCTCCCGGGACATCACACTGGTGAGGAGGTGGGGAGGGGCAGGGAACGGGCCGTGTGTTGTCTGAGTTCTGCAGTTCATTTGTGGGGTGTCCCTATCCCCACTGGCTGCTGGAGAGGCCCCTACAGCCCAAAGTGACTCCCTGGATGTTATGGGGCTTTCTGAAGCAGCCTCAACCCTCCTGACTCAAAGCTGGGGGGCCTTGGATTGCCCCCTGCCCAGAGAGTTTAGGGACGTAACCCCGGGGGAACATTACACTCCTCTCACAGTTGCTAGGGTGGTGTCCCGGCAGGCAGGAGCAACACCCTGCTAATAGCCCCCTTCCCTGCAGTTCCACGCCATGGACACGCTGCAGCGGAATGGCTATGACTTGGCCAAGGCCATGTCGACGCTAGTGCCCCAGGGGGGCCCAGTGTTGTGCCGCGACGAGATGGAGGAGTGGTCAGCCTCGGAGGCCATGCTCTTTGAGGAGGCGCTGGAGAAGTACGGCAAGGACTTCAATGACATCCGACAGGACTTCGTGAGTGGGGATGTGGGAGGAGGGATCTACTAGGGACTAGCTCGAAGTCCCTCCTTTGTGGGGGTGGTAAGAACCTCCCCAGCATCTCACTGGACTGCTCCATCTTGGGGGGACATGGACCCAGGAGAGGGTTTGGGAGCCCTGGAGACTGATCCTGCACCGGCTCGGGTGGGTGGGTGGTGCTGAGGCACCGCTGTCTCCCTTCCACCCCATTCCTCCCAGGGCTGGGGGGGGTGGGGCTTTCCTGGTGCTGTCTGACCGCCTCTCTGGCCCTTGCAGCTGCCCTGGAAGTCCCTGGCCAGCATTGTGCAGTTCTACTACATGTGGAAAACCACAGACCGTTACATCCAGCAGGTGAGCTGGGCCCGGGAGGTGGAGAGCTCTGGGGCTGGGCCTTCCTCCTGCCGGGGGCGAGTGAGGGGGCCGTCTCTCCTCCCCTGCTCAGGCTGTCTCTCTCTGTTTGCAGAAAAGGTTGAAGGCGGCTGAAGCTGACAGCAAACTGAAGCAGGTCTACATCCCTACCTAGTGAGTATGGGGCTGAGACGTCCCCTCTGACTAGTGTGAGCATGTAGGGGAGCTAGGACAGGAGGCTCAGCCTGGGGGAAGGGCTCTGTTCCCTTCCAGTGGGGGACTGCAGTGAGAGGTGCCCATTCCATGTGCTTTGGGGAGCAGGCCACCTGCCCTCCCCTTAGGTTGGGGCAAAAAGGCCTGGAGATGGAGTTAGTTGGGTGTGACCTTCTCTTCTCCCCTGGCAGCACTAAACCGAACCCCAATCAGATCATCTCAGTGGGCTCCAAGCCTGGCATGAACGGGGCCGGCTTCCAGAAGGGGCTGACCTGCGAGAGCTGCCACAGTGAGTGCTGATGTGGGGCTCCAAGGGGTGGGGGTGTCTGTGCCCAGTCCTGGAGTGGAGGGTCCTGAGTGTTGCCATGGCTCTTGTTCTGGGGGAGTGAGATGGGTCCCTGGGCCTGCCTGCCAGCGGGTCGCTAAGCTGTGGAGTCCCTTTCCCCCTAATGCCGCAGTCTCTCCTCACCTTCAGCCACGCAGTCAGCACAGTGGTATGCCTGGGGCCCGCCCAACATGCAGTGCCGCCTCTGTGCCTCGTGCTGGATTTACTGGAAGAAATACGGGGGGCTGAAGACCCCGACGCAGCTGGAGGGAGCCGCCCGCAGCGCCACGGTAATGCCTGCTGAGGGACATGGGCACCACAGTAACATCTCCCGGGGGATGGGCATGCAGGGCACTGACAGTGTTGTGGCAATTCCTGCCCGGGGGCGTAGCAGGGAGCTGCTTGCAGTGTCTCAGTAATGCCTGCTGGAGCGGATGGTCACGGATGTGGCCATCCATGGTTAATGCCTGCGTTGGGGGTTAGGCTGCACTGGGGAGGCCCTCATTCCTTGTGGTCCCGGGGGGGTGCATATCCCACAGGGTGAGGTCTGGGGACTGGTGGGCTCCTCTGTCCAAGCCGTGCTGGGCTGTGTGTCTGCCCAGGCTCTCCCAGTGCCCCGTGTTGGGCTCTGACCCACCTACCCTTCTGTGTCACAGGAGCCGCACTCCAGGGGCCATATGTCAAGGCCAGAAGCCCAGAGCCTTTCTCCCTACACAACCAGCGCCAACCGGGCCAAGCTGCTGGCCAAGAACCGCCAGACCTTCCTGCTGCAGACCACCAAGCTGACCCGCATTGCCCGCCGCATGTGTCGTGACATCCTGCAGCCACGCCGTGCTGCCCGGCGCCCCTATGCCCCTATCAATGCCAACGCCATCAAGGCTGAGTGTACGTGTACAGGACTGGGAGGGAGGACAGCATGGGCTCCCCCATCTCACACCCACTCTCTGCTTTCCTCCATAGGCTCTATCCGGCTACCCAAGGCAGCCAAGACCCCCCTGAAGATTCACCCCCTGGTGCGGCTGCCGTTAGCCACTATTGTCAAGGAGCTGGGTAAGGACCATGGGCACAGAGCTCTAGACACAGTAGGGAGAGCCCAGCTGGGGAGGCCTGAGGCCTGCAGCCCTTTACCCCTTGGGATGGGAGTAACTCCTCAGACCCCATTGACCGGACAGCACTGCTCTCCACCTGAACAGGGCTGTTGCTCCACTGTCTTTGGGTGCTTGTCTGTGGATCCACCTCTAGGTGCATCTTCCTGAGGATGGATGCCCTAGCATGCCCCCACTATGGGCATAAATGGCAGAGTGGATGAAACCATCCCTCAGTTCCTCTTGCTGCCCCTGGCAGCGAGGTGGAACCAGGCTGTGGCTGCCTGCTGCCCTCCTCATGTTTCCTAATGGTAGGTAGGTTGTGTTAATCCCTTAAATGCTTTTTTCCCCTTAGTTTTCTCAGTGATTCCCCTCCCTGCTCCTCCCAAGTTCCTTATTTTTCTTCAGAGCTTTGTGAATTGAAGGCCCTGGGTCTTCCTACCCTGTGCTTGTTCCCCTTTCCCCTTAAGCGTCTCCCTAGGCAAGACCTGTATCGGATTGGTGCACTCTTTACTGATCCTCCTTGTCTACAAGACAATCAGGGACACTCAGCTGAAATGCTTCTTTTTGGAGCAGTCGGGGGGAGCTTTGAACCCAGAAGATCGGGTATGAGGCTTCATGCAAGACCTTCTACTTCAAGTCCCTGGCAGTCAGTGTTGCTGGCAGCTGGGATGCAGCTCCTGAGACCGGTATCCTTGGGGGGAATCTGAAATGGTACCAATGGACCAGCCACCGCTGTCATTCAGCTTGGCATCACTGGCTGTTCCAGTGCTGAAGACTGGTACCATGTCCTCTCTTCTGAGGAAGACTAGCCCAGAACACACACATGGCTCCAGGCACCAATCTACCTACCCTGAATCAGGAGGTGCCAAAAGGCCTAAGAAAAGTCTTTGGCTCTCAGTCGCCTCCCTCTCAGAATCCAGGGGCAAGTGACAAGGAATCAAGTGGGTGGTACTAAAATGACAGATTGGCTGGCACTGGAGCGATTGGCACCAGTGATAGACTCCCAACAGTTTCTTGTGTTGGGAGTTGCTATTTCTCTGGTCCGAAGGATGCTACACACAGAACGATCTTCAACAGCTGTACTGACACACCCGCCAAGAGGTCATGCTGCTGTCAAAGGAAATCTCCTCTCCCTCTCCAGACCACACCACCACCTCCCTCCCATATACTGGGCTCTGAGAAAAGTTCCTTTCCAGTGAGAACCACTTGTTTCAGAGTGATGGTCTATCCTCTGGCACCCCGCTCTCCACTGTGGCTGTACTGGGCTCCACTCTGAAAATCCTCCAGAAGTGGCTTTCCCTCTAGTACACTGGCAAGCCAAGAATGTTCCACTCTCCTGCAGCTTTGACTACAAGGTCCCCTTGAGAGATGACCCAGATCCCTTGGCCTGGGAACATCCTGCAGAGGAGGGAGAGACAGGTCCTGAAACTGAGGAACAGTGTCCCCAACCTTTCCTATAGATCCCTCCTTGTCTCACCCAATGACACGGTCTCCTCTGCTCTGGATGTCTACAGAGTATTTCAGGAGCAGACTACTCAGACTCTGATACCCTAGAAACTGAGACCTCTGTGATCCAAGACTCCTCATTCCACAGACTGTTTGACATCTCTGCTCTGGGTGGGATGATGATGCCAGTTGGGAAAGGCACAATGGAGCCACAGATCTCTGGAAGCCTCTGGGTACCTTCACCTCAACTTCAGAGCAAACAGAGAAAAGAGAGATCAAGTTCTGCAGAAGGGAGCTGAGAAGTTCTACTCCCACCTGGTCCCTGGATCCCTGGAAGGAGAGAGACAGACAGCCTGGTCCACTGATGTCTACTCTGAAAGACAAAACCCAAATAGAGAGGTCGACCGCTCTGGGGTAGAAAAGCTTATTCCTCTGCCTTGCCCCAGGTACGGATAGCAGATTTACCAAGCACTATTCTGAGTCGGACTCTAACTTAGGAGAAAGTATCTCCCTTTATCAGTAGACTGTAAGAGGATAGACAGTATCTAAAGGCAATAACATCAGTCACGGGTGCAAACAACTCTCCAAGCAGCCATGAATGCTTTGGATGTGCAGCTAGATCCATGGCCGTGGCACCAAATGTCCCAAAGGAGTTGCAGAACACCACTTCACACTCGCTGTTCAAAAGATATTTAGCCCCTGTACTATGATGCTCTATGTTCCCTGAAGGATTCCAGAGACCTGCTGTAATCATTGGGCATTCGTACACCAGCCTCCAGGCAAGGAACTGCCATCTGCTTGCAGCAGCAGCCCAGGTTTTCTTGTCCACTACTAACCATCCTAACTTTGTTGTCTAGGGAGAAGGTTTGACACAAAGGTCAAGAGTCACAGTCCAGAGCTGCTCTCCCCAACCTTATCTTTATTCACTCTGACGTGGAGGGGAGTAATGACTGACCAATGGGTTCTGTAAGTCATCTCCCAGGATACCCCATTCCAGTCTCTGCGCCCTTTCCTATCTCTCTCCAGAGACCCTTCTCATGAAAACCAATTGCAAGTGGCCTCCCTGCTTTAACTAGGAGCAGGGAAGAGGTTTCTTTATTCCTAATAGTTTCTAATAGTTCTTTATTCCAAGAAAAAAGGGGGTCGGTGTCCCATCCTCAACTTGAGAAGACTCAACAGGCAAATATGCACCTTCCTGGATGGCTACGCTCGCATCCCTCATCCCTTCGTTACAGGCTCAAGGCTGGTTTGTGGTTCCAGACTTACAGGATGTGCCCTTCATGCTATGGAAGTGCCTCTGACAGTAGGGGACAACCATTATCACTGCAAGGTGCTGACCTTTGGTCTCTGGTGGTGGCGGCTGTTCATCTGAAGATAGAGAGCATGGATGTCTAGGCATCCCTATCAGGAAGTCTCCCTAGATTCTTTCCTTGGCCTATTCAAGAAACTCAGCCTTATCATAGAACTGGAAGGGAGCTTACTAGGTCATCAAACCTGTTCTTAAAAACCTCCAATGTTGGAGATTCTTCAACTCCCTAGGCAATTTGTTCCAGTGCTTAACCACCCTGCCAGGAAGTTTTTTCTAATGTCCAACCTAAACCTCCCTGGCTGCAATTTAAGCCCATTGCTTCTTGTCCTACCCTCCAAGGTTAACGAGAACAATTTACCTCCCTCTCTGCAACAACCTTTTATGTACTTGAAAACTGTTATCACATCCCCAAGTCTTCTCTTCTCCAGATTAAACAAACTAATTTTTTCAGTCTTCCCTCATAGATCATGTTTTCTAGACATGTAATCATTTTTGTTGCTCTTCTTAAATAAGATATATCTCCATTTATTTATCTATCTATCTCCTAGAACTGGAAAGACCTTGAAAGGTCATCAAGTCCAGTGCCCTGCCTACACTAGCAGGACCAAGTACTGTCCCCGTTTTTTTTGTTTTTGTTTTGCCCCAGATCCCTAAATGGCCCCCTCAAGGATTAAACTCACAACCCTGGGTTGGACTTCCTCCAGTTTGTTCACATCTTTCCTGAGATGTGGTGCCCAGGACAGGATACAATATTCCAGCTGAGGCCTTATCAGCATGTAGACAGGAACAGTTACTTCTCGTGTCTTTCTTACAACATTTCTGCTAATACATCCCAGAACGATGTTTTTGTGTTTTTTGCAATATTACATTGTTGACTCATATTTAGCTTATGATCACCTATGACCCCCAGATCTCTTTCCACAGGACTCCTTCCTAGGCAGTCATTTCCCATTCCCATTATGTGTGCAACTGATTGTTCCCTCCTAAGTGGAGTACTTTGCATTTGTCCTTATTGAGTTTCATCCTACTTACTTCAGACCGGTTGTCCAGATCATATTGAATTTCAGTCCTATCCTCCAAAGCACTTGCAACCCCTCCCAGAATGGTATCATCTGCAAACTTTAGAAGTGTTCTCTCTATGCCATTATCTAAATCATTGATGAAGATATTGAACTGATCCCTGCGGGACTCCTCTCATTCTGCTCTTCCAGCCTTACTGTGAACCACTGATGATAACTCTCTGGGAACAGTTTTCCAACCACTTATGCACCCACCTTATAGTAGCTCCATCTAGGTTGTATTTCCCTAGTTTGTTTATGAGAAGGTCACGCACAACAGTATCAAAAGCCTTACTAAAGTCAAGGTATGTCACATCTACCACTTCCTCACTATCCACAAGGCTTGTTACCCTGTCAAAGAAAACTAGTAGGTTGGTTTGGCAGGATTTGTTCTTAAATTACAATCAGCATGAATTTGTCATCACCTTATTATCTTCTAGGTGTTTGCAAATTGCTTAATTATTTGCTCCATTATCTTTCCAGCTACTGAAGTTCTGCTGACTGGTCTGTAATTCCCTGGGTTGTCTTTATTCCCCTTTTTATAGATCGGTACTATATTTGTTCTCTTCGGGCCTCTGGAATTTCTCCTGTCTTGATGATAAACTCCAGCAACATTCCACCCCAGGTGGTTCATAGTAGCTCTGATTGACTCCTAGTCCATGAGTGGTGTACCTTCCCGAGGAGAGATTTCCCCAGACCATCATTGGCCATTACAGGGGCTTTAAGCAGTGATGCACTTTGGTCCCTCCTAGTCTCTCCCTGTGACGCATACTAGCTTAGTCCCCAGGGGGCTATAATACTTGGTCTATGCCAGGTTATTGAGCCCAATAGCCTGAGTTAACTGGGTGGGGTTGAGTGGTCCGTGCCATACAGGAGGTCCGACTAGATGCTTTCATGATCCTCCTGGATTAAACTTGGTGACCTCCCACATCAAAGTAAATCCGCCATGGTGAAAACCTGTTCTCAACTCGAAGGCTTCTCTGACAGGATGCCGTTAGCCAGGCACAGGGCTGGCTCAGGTTGGTATATTGCCTTGCAAGACAGGCACTCACACATCATCCCAATTCGTACCCTATCCTCATCAAACTGGTGGACAGAAGCTCTGTATTTCCAACCTTCCACCAGCGACCTCAATCCCAGATACCTCTGGGACAGGCTGGGGTGTTTGGATGGACCAACTCAGATAGGGGAACCATTGTCTCTGGGGGAGATGAAACTGCTTACAAACGTCTCTCTAGTTGCTGGATCTCAGATGTCACCTCTGCCTTCAATAGCACTACCCGATTATCTTGACATAGTTTCTCAGAATCGTGGCAAGATTCTCCATCCAGGCGCAAACATCTACCTACCTACTTGTGTTGGCTGGCTAAGAGCTGCCGCTAGAGCCTGCTCATTGCAAGTCTGAGGACTGATTTTACCAAGTAGAAAGCCCTCCACAAGGAGAACCAACTTCTCACAATGGAGAAGATTCTCCGTCTGGGAGCCCCATGCAGCCATAATTCTCTGGAAAGCCCTGGTCCCAAGATTCTTGACACTGGACTGCATCTGAATCTCTGTGGACTCTAGATCAGTTTGGTCAAGGTACACCTTGCAGCAACTAGAGCATGCCAGTCCAGTCACGTAGTGTATTCTCTCCCCTACTGTTCCTCCAACAGTTAAAAAGCCAAGTAAATGTCTGGCGGGGCTCATGTTCTCTTCAGCATGTTACTCTCAAAGTGGCTCTTCCGGTGGCTATTCCATCAACCAAGCAGTTCGGCAAACTCCAAGCCCCCTGGCTGCCCCATTATACCATGTTTCATCCAGATCATCGGGTGGCAAGACTGCTTCCTAAAGTTGTTTTAAGATTCCCACTGAAGCAAGAGAGTGAATTTCCCTGTTTTCTTTTCTAAATACGATTCCTCTTTTTTGGGGGGTGGGGAGAAGCAGCTCCCCTCTGAAGAGATCTCTAGGGCCCTGCTCTCTTAACTAGTAGGACCAGTCTCGCCACCTTTTGGTTGCATTTACTGGCACTGCTAAGGGACAAGTGGTCTCTTCCCAGAGCCCGTCTGAACGGCTTCCCCAGTGGATCCCATTGTCATCACAGGGCAGGCATTCCTTCTCCCCAGATATCACAGCTTTTTCAGCCACAGGTCAGCCTACCTCCTCTGCATGTTTCAGGAACCCTCCTGTTGGAGTAACCTGCTGCCCTGTGTCCTAGACTGGGCTTTGAGCCCAGAAGGCAGGTTCAGAAAGGCCATGTTCCAATCATTGTTCATGGCCACTGATGGCACCTGGGAGGTGGGATTGCCGGCCAGTCACCTAGCATGAGATCTGGGCAGGCGCACATGAGGGAACAGAGGGATAATCATGGCCATGCTGCCCTTCATACCCTCAGGTGTACGGAGAGGGAACAGGGCACCCCGGGCAAATAATTCCATTCTTGTGTATGGGGCTCAGACACTTAGGGGGGGTTCCCATGGACACCACCATCCCCAAGCCCCCCAGTTAGTGCTAGGTAAGGAATGTCCATGGGGCGGTTGGGGTGCAGCCCTGCAGGAATCCTCATGGGGGTGCAGTGGGGCATTGTGGTGGGGGAGGGCTCTGTTTGGTTAATAGATTGGGGTGAGGGTGTGCATGGAGAGGTAGGATGTGGGGGATGGGGGAGAGCGGTGAACTAGGCTGGGAGATCCTCACGGTGCTGTCTGGTTTTCCAGCTGCACAGGCCCCTCTGAAACCAAAAACGCCACGTGGCACCAAGACGCCCATAAACCGGAACCAAATGAGCCAGAATCGGGGCCTGGCTGGCATCGTGGGCAAGAGGGCGTACGACAGCGTGAGTGCCACACACACACTCTGGGAAGGGGGGCAGGGATGGCATGAGTCACCGGGGGGGGTCCCCACACATGGCTGGGTGCTCGGTGTCAGAACTTTCTGCCTGTGCTCCCGGACCCCAGAGCCCCTTCCCAAGGGGGACGCTGCTCAGGCAACCCTATGGGAGTCAGGTTAGTGGGTCCCAACAGCTGATGGCTGCGGTCTGTGATTGGTGCAGGTGGCAGGGGGTGGGATCCAGCTGATGGCTCTGGTCTGTGATTGGTGCAGGTGGCAGGGAGCGGGGTCCCGTTTTCGGCCAATGGCCGGCCCATGACCTCAGGGATGCGGTCGAGTGCCCAGCCAGCTGTCAAGCGTCAGAAGCTGAACCCAGCTGATGCCCCCAACCCTGTTGTCTTCGTGGCCACTAAGGACACCAGGTACCTTGGGGGTGGGGGGCAGAGGGGACCCCACGTAAGGGGAGTCCCTAGGTCACAGAGGACAGGTCCCACCAGGCAGTGGGAGAATCATGGCAGGTGGGGGGACAGGCAGAGGGGACACTTAATGAAGGGAAGGGTGGGGAGCACCCCAAGGCCAACTGGGAGAGAATTGAAGCTCTCAGTTGGAAGGGGGAGGGAAATTGGGGGGGGGTTAGTCTCACCACCCCTCCAACCCACTAGTCTTTGAATGGGGAAAGGCATTCCATCCCTTCTCTCCCGCCCCACCCTCCGGGCTGCGGCCTCATTCTTGCTGTGACTCGCCCCTCCCCGAGCTGAGGGCTGTGTATGGTGGCAGCAGAAGCTATCTGGCTTGTGCCTGCTTGGACCCACAGCTGCCTGTGGGGTATGTGGAGGGCTCTGACCCCCTGCTTGCGGGCTGTCCCACTCTGACCCGCTGTCTGTCTCCTGCAGGGCGCTGCGCAAGGCTCTCACCCACCTGGAGATGCGCCGAGCTGCCCGTAGGCCCAACTTGCCGCTCAAGGTGAAGCCAGCACTGCCCATACGGCCAGTGGTAGCACCGCTGGTGCCAGGGCCCCCAGCCCACCCTGCCAGCACCAGTGAACCCATCATCCTGGAGGACTGAGCCTGGCCCCTCTTCCCAGAGCTGCATCTCCCCTGTCTCCAGAGCCTGTGCACGTGGAAGGCTACGCTTCAGCGCCTGGTTCCACGTGTTCCCCTTGGCGGGGCTCCCCCGGTCCCCAGAGAGATCAGCCCAGGGGGATGGGGAGCAGGGGTGTGGCTTCCACATTTTTTAATTTTTTTATTTCCACAAACTCCCCTTCCCTCTTCAGGGCTGGGGTGTTTGTGTCAGGATCTTGGGGGGGTTGAAGTGGGGAGCCAGGGGCTCCATCTGCCCCCTCTCCCCCACTGCAGTTACTTCTTGTCTTTCCTTTGTTCCCTGTGTTGGTTCTGCTGTCTCTTCTCATTTCCCACAAGCCACAGCTCCGCATCCCCTGTGTCCCCAGCTGGGCCCGGCTCTCCCCCTCCCAGCCGGGCCTGGGTTTTGTACATGATCAGAGGAGAATCTGTCTGTTTTTTTAACTCAACCTGTAACCAGTTCTTATAGCAACCAGGAAATAAACCAATGCCTTTTCTTCACCTGCCTGCTGCTGGGGGAGGAGGTGGTTGGGGAGGGAAAGGAGATGGATGGAGTTCATTAGGGGAAGGGAGGGGACTCCTTATGCTGGGCTGCTGCCTTGAGGCAGGTCACCTGACTGTATCTCACCCTGGGGCAGGACCCTGTTGTCCCCCTGTCAAGGGGAAGAGAGGTGGCAGTGGGGCCAGCTGGTGGGGGTGTTGGGAAGGAAGCAAAGGGTGACTGGGCCCCACCTTCTGAGGCACAACTCAATATCCAGCACAGTCCAGGGGCAAGGAGCCACTTTAATGTCATAGCAGGGGAGGGTTGCCAGGGGCCCACTTATGATGTGTGTGTGGCTACACAAAAGAACGCCTGCTGTGCCTTCTCCAGCACTGCCCTGCTTCCTCCCTTGTGGTGGGCTGGTTTAGGGAAAATGGCTGCAGCAGCTCAGTCAGCACCCTGCAGCGGCAGGATCCTAGCCTCTGCTGCCTATGAGGATAGGTCCTACACAAAGCCTTGTGGTGTTTGTCTGTCTCAGGGAAGGTATGTGCTCCCCACCAGTCCAAAGGGAGGTGGCTGGCTCGAGGAGGGCTGTGGTCTTGACATTCTACCACCACATACTCCCCCAGTCCCCTTTGTCTATGGGCTGGCTTCCAACCCCTGCATCTCCACCCACATGCATGTAGGTTAGGGGCCCAGGGTACCCCTCAGCTAAAATAACTGGTGATTAGCTCTTGCCGCAGGCACTGGGCCTCTTGGGAGAGGGACTCAGGCTGGGGAGAGGCCTGGGCGGGTGGGCTGGCACCCACCTCCACCCCCTCAGGCATGGCAATGCCCCGCCCCACCGCCATGTTGTGCAGGACACAGCAAGCCACAAAGATGTGGCAGACCTTGAGGGGGCTGTACTGCAGCACCCCACCTGCCCGGTCCAGGCACCGGAACCGGCCCTTTAGTGCCCCCACTGTACGTCCCACCACAGCCTGTGTGGCCATGTGCGTTGCGTTGTATTGCTGCTCAGCTGCTGTCTCTGCTGCCTCCACTGGTGTCAGCAGCCAGGGCTTCAGGGGGTAGGTGCCATCCCCTGTGGAGAACCAGACACAGGGGTTATGTTATGCATGTTGACTCACTAGCTGTCCCTATCCTTCCACCCATCCCCATGGCAGACTCCAGCCTTTAAGATGGGGCCTCTTCCCCTCTATAGGATGCCAGCTCCAATCAGGCTCCGGAATGGGGCACTGGTGGGGTCAGAGGGGGTGGGGAATGGAATAATGGGAGCCTTTCCCTCTCTTGGGAAGCTTGGAAGTTGCAAGTCTCCATGATGCCCCCACAGGGAGGCAGGGCCTATCAAGACATAGTGTGCCCCTCTCCTCTATGGGGTTCTTCCAGGCAGGGCAGGGTCGGGTAGGTGAGTGGGCAGTCCCTCAGGGCCCCCTGCACCTAGCAGGGAATTCAGGCTAAGGTGGGGGATGCAGGTGACCAGCAGCTGTCATGGAGCCTTCACCACACAACCTGTGTTCGAACCACCCTGAGTAATCTCACCACTGGAACTTGGCCTGTGGTTCACGGCCGGTGCAGGTACCCTTGATTTCTTCCCTGGCTGCTATGATGGGCTAGGGGTGGGCTCCAGGTTACTCTGCTGAGATAGGAGTCCTACTTCTGTGGTGGACAGTGCAGACACTGGGGAGTGGTGATGCCAAGAAGGGGCGCAGCAGGTGCAGGAGATTGGCAGGAGAGGCAACTGAGGGAAGGGCCCCTAGGCCATGGCTCACCCAGCAGCCAGCCATCCATGTTCCGCTGCCCCTCAAAGATGCCCCTGAGGCTGGAACAGCTGAGGATGTGGGCATCTGGCACAGAGCCAGGGAACTCAGCCACCACATGGGTTATCATGCTGTGGGCATCACACACCAGCTGCATATTCATGGAGTGGAAGCGCAGTGGGTTGCGATAAAGGTTCTCGTGATCCGAGGGCGGCTTGAGGGCCACATGGGTGCAGCCCAGGGTGCCCAGCACGTTGGGGAAGCCAGCAATGCGCAGAAACTCCTCTTTGGTGCGGGCCTGCTGCCGAGGATGGAAGGGGAAGCGGATGTAGGCGGTGGCCCGGCGGGTCAGGGCGGTCGTGACTTGGGAGACGCAGCGGGACATGCTGGCCTGGCTGATGCCAGCCGCGTCGCCCGCTGGTGTCTGGAAGGTGCCTGAGGTGTAGAAGTTGAGGGCAGCCGTCACCTTGACGTAAACAGGGAGCGCATGGCTTCGGCCGGTGGAGGGCTGCAGGTCACGCTCTAGCACGTGGCACAGGTCTCGGATCATCTCAGGGTTGAGCTGGTAGCGCCGCATCACCTGCTCCTCGGGCATGTTCAGGAACTGGATCCGGGGCTTGAACACCCGCTCCAGGGGCACCCGCCGCCGCCGGCGGACATGGGCACGCTGGGCCAGCAGGTACAGCGCCATGGACGGGCTGCAGCCAGGCGGCGGAGAACAGCTCGCGGTGCAGAGAGCAGGCCCGGGGGAGGCTCCGCAGGGGCGGGAGGGAAGCGGGCAGGGGCGGGATCTCCTCTTGCCCGGGCTGGCTGCGGAGCGGGAGGGTCTTTAGGACGGGGGGGGGCAGGGTCCCGACTGGCCCCTGCCGGGCGTGGGGAAGGTGCCGGAGGGGGGGGGGGCTCTACGTGTTCCGGCCCCGGGGGTATCGAGATATTAGGGGGCCCCCGGCTAGCGGGGGAGGCTCCGGGCCGCACGGCCCCGCTACCAGCGGCTCACCGCCTCCCATTCGCTGCGCATGACACTTCCACCAATCAGCGCGTCCCACTCGTGATTATTAATGAGGCGTCCACCACTGCGCTACCGCTACGGCATATTCCAATTAGCTCCGCCTACGTTTGGGGGATGGGAGCGGCACGGGCCACGTCCGGCGGAAGTTATGGTGAGGTCAGGGCACTTCCGGTAGAAGCGATCGCTAGATGGGGAACTTCCGGCGGAAGTGCGGCCTGGTAGGGCCGGTCGGGGAGGGAACACTTCCAGTGGCGCGTAGTTCGGGCCCGGGATGGAGCCGGATGTGGAGTCGTTGCCCCGCGGAGGCTTCCGTTGTCGCCTCTGTCATGTGACTGCGGCCAACAGTGAGGGGGGGGTTGGAGTCAATGGGGTCGCGAGTCACTGTGGGGTGGGGGGTGAGGTTGGGGGGTCGGAGACAGAGATCACAGTGTTGGGGTCTTGGCACTGTTTAGGTCAGAGGTCATGAGAAGTCTGGTTCTGGGGTCAGAGGTCACAATCTGGTAGAGGACATAGCACCTTCGGACCATAATCTGGATGGGTTGCAGGCAGGTCACCATGCAGGTCAGAGGTCACAATCGGGGTCAGTGTTGGGGGGTGGTAGAGGTTAGTGTTGAAGCAAGCAAAGCAGTATTGTGGTGTAGATCTCTCTATCTGCATCCAGGTCAGGGGTCGCACACTGGGAGTGCTGGGGGGGGTGTTAGGTCAGAGATTGCCATGTGGGGGTTAGTGTCAAGTTCAAGATTGCCCTCTGGGTCAGGGATGTCAATATTTGAGGGACAGTGTGATCTTCAATCCTACCCTGCCTCTGCCCCTGTGTTTCCCCATCACTCCTGAGCTGCATCTGCCTCCCTATGCAGAGCCCAGCCTTCAAGATCATCTGCAGGGGAAGAAGCACCAGCGGCTGGAGAGCTTGCGTGCCAAGCGCCAAGACCAGGAGCTGCGCAGTGTCTTTGTCAGTGGCTTCCATAAAGGTACATCAGCCCCTGAGCTGAGTGAGTACTTCCAGGCCTTCGGGGGTGTGGCCAGTGTGGTGATGGATAAAGACAAGGTGAGTCCCATGATCAGGCCAGGGGCTCCCTGGGGTAGATGAGACTTCAGCCTGATACTAACAGCCTGTGCTTTTTGCCCACAGGGAGTATATGCTATCGTGGAGCTACAGGACAAGGAGGTGATGGAGAAGGTGCTGGCCCAGCCTGAACATTGCCTGGGGGGGCAGCGGCTGCGGGTGAAGCCCCGGGAGAAGAAGGAATTCAAGTATATGCCTCCCAAGAAGCAGGGATCTGCACATCATGAACAACTGAGTCCGGAAAAGCTGGTCCGGGCCCTGTGCCAGGCTGATGATGTGAGTGTGGATGGGGACCTGGGGCCTGTTCTGCCTGCTGACAAGGGTGGCTGCTGAGCTTCATGGGGTAGGGACATGCCCCTAGGGTGTGTGTATGGGTGAGATTCTGAGCTATCTGGGGCTGGGATGATCCTTGGAGTGGGGGTTTGGGCTGTGTGCTCACAGAGCTTAAGGGTGAGGAGAAAGAAGGGCGGGGGGACTGAGCTGGGTGGAGTGGGGTTTTGGGCTGTGCAATCCCAGGGGGCCGTGTTTGACGATGTTGCCCCCTCACACACACCAGGTGGATGCCCAGATATCACAGCTGGTGCAGCTGTTTGAGTTCTCAGAGAGCGAGAGGCGGCTGCGACACCTACTGGTCACCCTGTTCCAGGAGGTTTTCTCAGAGTTCTTCCCTGGTAAGTTCCAGTCCCACATATGTGCATCTGTCTGTCTGTCCCTGCCCCATGTTCCACTGCCGTGACTTTGCCTCCTGTGTGCCCGTAGGGTGCGCCATCCTTCCCTTTGGCTCGTCAGTGAATGGATTTGACATCCATGGCTGTGACCTGGATTTGTTCCTGGACCTGGAGAAAACAAAAACCTTCCAGGCATCTGCAAATGGACCCCAGGGGGCACAGGTGAGAATGGATGGTAACAGGGACCCCTGGTATGTTGGGGGGGGGTTGCAGGGTAGGCACTGGTACCAGGGACCTCTGCAGGTGGAGGCCTGATAAGTGCTGCGCACTAAGTACATCCCCTTGCAGGCCGAGGAGGGGGCAAGGCCAGACTCTGACTCCGAGGACTCCATCTTGAGTGACATTGATCTGACAACTGCAACGGTGCCCGAGGTGCTGGAGCTGGTGGCAGCTGTGCTACGGAAGTGCGTACCAGGAGTGCACAGTGTCCAGGCAGTGCCCAGTGCCCGCCGCCCTGTCGTTAAGTTCTGCCACAAGGACTCTGGGCTTCTGGGAGACATCTCCATCAACAACAGGTGCAGAGCCTGGGTGTACACGTGGGGGATGGGGAAAGGGCATGTTGAGCCTGGGATGGGAGCCAGCCCCATCTGGGAGGGAAGGGGGACCTCTCCCATCTAGAGCATCCCTCCAGGGCAGAGGGTGTAGAGAACTGTTGACCCCACTCTGGGGAGACACAGAGCATCGTGGCTCCATGGACGAGGTGTTCACCAGCTCCAAATGCACATGGGGCTGCCCCTGGCCAAGTGAGGGGTGGAGTGGGCAATGGCGAGGATTGGGGGTGACTCAGGGGGTGTGTGTGTGTGGGGGGGGGTTGTTTGGTGCTGCCCCCCCCAATGTGTCCTATCTCTCTGACAGGCTGGCACTCTGCAACACACGCTTTCTGCAGCTCTGTACAGAGGCTGATGAGCGGGTGAGGCCCCTGGTCTACACGCTGCGCTACTGGGCCAAGCAGCAGGCCCTGGCGGGTAAGGACTCCCTCTTCCCAGCACTAGGGGGATGCATGGGTCTAGAACTTGGGGGTATGGACCCCCGTTGCTGTGTCTAATGGCCCCCATCTTCCCTCAGGAAACCCCTTTGGGGGTGGCCCCCTCCTCAACAACTATGCACTGACCCTGCTGGTGCTGTTCTTCCTGCAGACGCGCAGCCCCCCGGCCTTGCCCACCCTGGCCCAGCTCAGGGAGCTGACAGGTAGGAGTTACCCCGCAGTGCACCCAGCATTAGCCCTTTGTGCCCCTGGGGCAGTGATGATCTCACCCCTCACCTCTGTCTCCTCCCCAGGGGATGGGGATCAGGCCATTGTGGACAGCTGGGATTGCAGCTTCCCCCGGGATGCGTCGCGGCTGGCGCCCTGCGCCAACACGGAGAGTCTGTGTGAGTGCTGGTGGGGGTGGTGGAGTTGTAATGGCCTGCAGGACGTGTCCCCTCCCCCCCCCCCCCCCCTCCCATGTACACAGCCTACACATGAGCCTGCTGCTTGAGACCAGGTGGGCTCACCCTGTCTGGCTGGGGCTGGGGTAAGGGTGGTCCCAATCCCCAGGGAGCTGGGCACAAGGATGTGAGTGATTGTCCCAGCTCTCAGGGGTGGTTTCCCTTCCCACCATGCTTTGGGGTTGGGAGAGAAAAACACCCCTCTGAGCTGCTTCCCCAGGGTCCATCCAGCCTGGTTTCCTGCTGGCAGTCCTGTGCAGGCAGGTTCCCTGGTGCTATTGTGGGGGTGGGGAGAGAAGAGAATTTCTCTTTCCACAGCTCCCCATATGCCCTGCAGGCTGAAAGCCCCCCAATCTCTTCCCCAGCCCCTTTGAGTTCTTATGGTTGGGGGGGGGGGGTGTCTCATCTCCCCACCTCTTGCCTACCTGATTGTCCTGCGGCCACCCTGTGTTACCCACATAAATTTATCTGTTACACACACTTTAAGGCACCCACCTTTACCCCTCCATGGGCTCAAGATGTAACCCTGTCAATTTAGTCACCCCCACCCTTTCCCAGTGCCTAGGGCTCCGAGGGGCATGTAACCTTCGCCCTGGGTGGTGGGACTTGGGTCTTGGCTTCCACTCATGTGGTGGGGCTTGGGCATCATACTTGCTGGGACCCAGGGCCAACCCCAGGCTTAGCAACCCCATTCAAATGGGGTCCCGACCCACAGTTTGAGAACCCTGTTTTAATGCCATTTCAATGGAATGTGAGGATGTGACTTTCCACTTCTTGGCACACGGCTTCATCAAAAAAAGGCCTCACACCTTACAGTATGGCAACAGGAAAAGGCCTTCTCCTTACATCTGGGTTCATCCTTCTCTCCTCTTCCCCCAGCCCCCCTCCTCTCATCTGTCTGTATCTCCCTGCAGGTTCCCTCCTGGCCGAATTCTTCCGTGTCTTTGGGGACCATGACTTTGCCGGCTGCGTGATCTCGCTGCAGGGGGGCCGGGCGCTGCCCCTGCCCAGCTTCCTGCTCTCAGAGGTGGGTGCCACGTTCAAGCTGGGTCCCTTCAACGTGCAGGACCCCTTTGAGCTGAGCCACAATGTGGCCGCCAACGTCAACGAGAAAATAGCGCAGCGGTTCCAGCACTGCTGCCGAGACGGGGCCAAGTACTGCCGCAGCCTGCAGTACCAGCGCAAATCCAGCAAGGGCAGGGCCTGGGGGCTGGTGCGGCTCTTCCAGCCAGGCGTGCCGGAGGCTGGGGAGCTGGGCCCCGATGGGCTCCTCATCACCATCCCCTTCACGCTGATGGCACTCTCTCCTGGGAGCCGGCAGCAGCTGTGCCAGGCCAGGGACTTCCGGGGCTGCTGGTTTGACAAGGTGTGTGCCGCCATCACCTTCGTGCTGAAGGACGTGCTGAAGTGCAGCTGCACGGGGCCTGCAGGGGAGCCCCTGGGGCAGGAGCCCACAGAGCAGGGTGGAGAGGAGCAGCCTAGAGTGAGGTCCAAGCACCCCCGGTCTGACGAGGGAGGAAGCTTGGCTGTCTCCCCACCCAAGAAGAGGCCGAGACCAGAGGGCCCAGTGCTAGAGGAGGAGGAGAGCGTGAGCTGGAGCTGTGCTGTGTGGCACCGTGTCTGGATGGGCCGGCGACGTGTCCGGCGCCAGCTCCGACACCTGGGCAGCCCACAGCCAGACGTGGAGCAGGAGGCTGGCTCCCTGGAAGTGGAGGAGAAGGTGTCCGAGGCCATAATCCGGCAGGAGGGAGATTCCAGGGGGTCCGAGCCGCTCCTGAGGTTCACGGCCTGTGCCCGGGTGGGCGGGGGCCAGGAGGACACACGCACCCTCCTGTGCTTCACCCCGGCCCCGCAGCAGAGCCTCCTGTTCCAGGACTTCTATCACTTTCTGCAGGGCTTTCTGCCCAGGATGGTGGAGCGATGTGTGGGCAGAGCAGCCTGGGGAGGGCAGTGACATGCACGCCAGCACCCTGAGACTGGGCAATGCTATTTTAAATGGACTTTGCTGGGTCTGTATCATGCGACTGGGAAAGGAATAAAGAGCCTAGCCAAGTCCCCCTGTGTCCCGCTGCTTGGGGGCTGGGGGCCTGGCTCAAGGGGGGAGCAGGCGGTCTCTGGCTGGACTTTCTCCTATCTCCCTGCCCAGCCTCTTGCAAATTTGTGCTGCTTGTCCCCTCTGGTGCCCCACAGCACTGGGATTTGAAGCCCTGGCCTGACCGTATTCTGCATGCACATTCCTGGGAGTGGGGTGGAGTCTTCATTGGGGCGGGGAACTATCAACAATTGGCCAATGGGGCAGGAGATGTGAGTATAAATGCAATTGATGCTTTGGTGGGGGCAGTTGCAGAGCAAGGAGTGAGAGGCCTAGGGTAGACAGACCTTCACTCTGGCCAGTTCAGCTCCACTCTCTTCTCCATGCAGTAACAGCAGCACTATGTGCTCCTTTGGGGGCTATGGGGGAGGGATCTATGGGGAAGAGGGTTCAAGGGGGCAGTGAGTGGGAGGGGGGATAACTAGGAAGGGATGGGCCCCCAGGAGAGGCAGAGCAGGAGAAAGTGTTTTCCAGGCTGGGCCCTGCCCCCTCCCAGGTCTTTAGATCAGGGATGGGCACACTTTTTGGCCCGAGGGCCACATTGGGGTTCAAAATTTGTGTAGAGGTTGGGTAGGGAAGGCTGTGCCTCCCCAAACAGCCTGCCCCTGCCCCCCTATCTGACCCACCCCCCACTTCCTGCCCCTGACTGCCCCCCCTCAGAACCTCCAACCCATCCTACCCCCCTCCCCACTTCTTGTCCCCTGATCACCCCCTCAGGAGACCCTCCCCCCCCAGAACCTAAGCCCCCCTGCTCCCTGTCCCCTGACTGCCCCCTTCCAAGACCCCCCCCCACCCTAACCACCACCACCCTGAGACCCACCACCCAATCTAAGCCCCCCCCCCCTCACTCCTTGGCCCCAACACCCCCCTCCAGAGACCTCCCTCCCCCTAATCATCCCCCAGGACTCCAACCCCCGTGCTCCCTGGCCCCTGACTGTCTTCATCCCTATCCACCCCCCTGACAGGCCCCCTGGGACTCCCATGCACTATCCAACCCCCCCATTCTCCATCCCCTGACTGCCCCCCGAGACCCTCTGCCTCCTTAGCCAAGCCTCCGACCCACCGCTCAAAATAACATGTCTGGCCTAGAGCCAGACACGCGGCCGCGCTGATCCTCCGAAACATGCACACACACACACACACCCTCACCCTCTCATGTAGACCGCTGAGGCCACGTGGGAAGGGGTCAGCGGGGGAGGGGCCTCCCCAGCCAGCCCCCGGGGACCACGTAGGAGGAGCCCGCAGGCCATAGTTTGCCCACCCCTGATTTAGATGCTGCCTTTCCCAAGAGGAATAGGTCAGGGATGGGGGGAGGGAAGAAGCAAAGATACTTAGGGCCCTAGAGCGTGCAACACTCCCTCCTTGAGGGGCATGCAGGTGAGGCAGCATGGACAGAAGGGGGCCAGGCTAGGGTTGGGGTTGTAGAGGCGATACAGCCCCTTTTACCCCATAGTCCCTCTCTGGTGGGCGCCATACCTGAGGGTATTTCACAGAGACGAACAACATGGGCTCTGGTCCAGTGGAGCCCCGGTATAACACCAGTTCGGTTATAGTGCGATTATACCGTGGCTCCCAAGTCCTTGCTCTCTGTCCCTGGCCGGGGGCCACGGCTTCTCTCCCCTGCTGGGCAGAGTGGAAAGAAGCTGCCGCCTCCCCTCCCAGGGACAGAGAACTCAGGACTGTAGGCAGGGGGGCCATGGCTTCCCTCCCCGCTGCCCAGTAGTGGAGAGAGGCTGCACCCCTCCCCTCCCCCCACCTGGGACAGAGAACTCCGGGGCTGCACACTGCAGCCTGGGAGTACCCTGTGGAACCAGCGGCTCCGCGCCTGCCTGCACAGGGGACTCTGGCGCTGCAGCCCCCTGTCCCGGCAAGCGCAAAGCCGAGGCTTCCCTGGAAGCCGCTGCGCCAGCGCCTGCAGGGACTGAGGGACTCCGGGGCTGCCGGAGACTGAGGGACTTCGGGGCTGCCGGAGTCCCCCTGTGCCAGCAGGCGCGGAGCAGCGGCTTCCGGCAGGCTTCTCTGGAAGCCACTGCCCCCGCACCTGCTGGGACACTGGACTCCGGGGCTCCATGCAGCCCCGGAGTCTCCTGCCCCTAGCAGACACGGAGTTCTCGGAGGAAGCCACTGCCCCCGCGCCTGCTGGGGGCAGGGACCACCGGCGCCTGCAGCCCTGGAGTCCCCTGGCCCGGCAAGTGCTGCCGCAGCTTCTCTCCCAGCTTCCCCGCTGGGAGAAAAGCTGCAGCCCCATGACTGCCGGCACAGGGGACTCCGGGGCTGCAGGCGCCAGTGGTCCCTGCCCCCAGCAGGCGCGGGGGCAGTGGCTTCCTCCGAGAACTCCGTGTCTGCTAGGGGCAGGAGACTCCGGGGCTGCATGGAGCCCCGGAGTCCAGTGTCCCAGCAGGCGCGGGGGCAGCGGCTTCTACAGAGAACTCCGGGGCTGCAGTCTGCATCCCCACAGTTCTCTGTTCCCGGAGAGAAGCCGCAGCTCCTGCCTGCTGGGGAGTGGGGCCCTGCTATAACATGACCCCGCATTTAGGGTGATAGGATTTCTTGGATCCCATCGGTCGCGTTATAGCAGGGTTCCACTGTAGTTTCAAGTGGAGCCTGCAGATCAGTTCTGCAGATCAGAGTTTGGGGAGGTTGGTGGGTCCAAGACCCTTCCCCCAGCCTGAAGGGAGGGGCAACAATTAAATTATACTGGGGGACAGCTAATAAAAACCCAGGGACAAGATTGAAGATATAGGGCCCTAAGCAAGGAACTGGAGGGGGACAATGAGCAGAGAACCCCAGGCAGCGCCTGCTTCTCCTCAAAGAGGTCTAGGGAGCCCGTGGACGCAGCCCCCAGGAACTCTGCCCGGATGCATGATGGAAGGAAGGAACCGAAATAGGCCTCAGAGTTGCAGAGCATTTCCCTGTCCGACCTCCTCCTCCTGGTGTTATAACTGGCCATTTTGGCCAACACCAGGAGGAGGTTGACTAGGAGGTCTGGTGACTTTGTGGGGCAATGGATAGGATGTGCATAGAATAGGAGGTGTGGGGAGAAGTGCACCCACACCCTTAGGAGGTTAAGCAGCAGCCTAATGTTTGGTAGTTTCAACAAGAGCCCTGCAGTGCGGTACACTGTCTAATGCTGGTCTGTGCAGATTGTTTCGCTCTAGATGCATAAGCAGTTGAGCCAGTTGGGACTGAGTTGCAGACTCCAGGGCCCATTTGGATTTACAGGGGAGGCTGCTTCTCCAGCTGCACCAATCTACTTCTGGTTCAGGCTGAACATGGCCTGAGTAATTTTTGATGTATTTATCCAAAGTAGACTTGCTTCTCCCCTAGCCCACAGGCAGTGTGCAGGATGGCAGAGGAGTGCTGGAGGTTGGTCTGGCTGGTGGATCTGCTCCAGCCAAACCCAGGGAGGGAATGGTGGCTGTGCTTTGGGAGACTGGACAGACAAGGGTGGGACATAGCCCTCTTAAATGATTGGGGATAAGACTGCTTCACTCTAAGGAGGGAGGGGGTGGTGAAGAGACTTTAGGCACCCTGTATCCATTCACTGATTGGATCCTGGTCCTTGTACACCGTAATTAAGTGTAGGCCCTAATTTGCATTTTATTGTGTTTTGTATTGTTGTATTTGTTGCCATCATTCCCCTCGTGCTAGTGGAATCTGTTTTCTTAAATAAAGCTTTTGTTTCATTACAGTGCTGTACGCTATACAAGAGCAGGGCTTGAAGGTAAAGCTAATACAGGGGGGTGGGGACACTGAGGAGCTGTGAATTGCGTGGGGCTGGATATCCCAGGGGAACATGTTTTGAGCGGCTGACAGGCTGCGGGGGGTCCTGAGAACCATTGTTCCCCTCCCCCTCCCCCCCCGGGGGCTGCGCTGTACGGCCCCTAAAGGAGAGGTGGGTCAGCAAGGGCCGTTCCGCATGCGCAAACGACCCGCCTGCCTAGTGCAAAGCGGGGACAGCCCTGGGCAGCAGCCTGACCGCTCCTGCAGCGGCTGCGTTCGCGCCTCCGCCACGACGCTGAGGCACGAGCCCGACTCGGCCCCGAGCCCCGCCCTCTGCTGTCCTGGGAACCCCTCGCGCGCCGCTCCCTGGCGGCCTCAGGCCGTCTCCCCACGTGGGTTTGGATGGATTTGCTCGGCGGCCAATAGGCGCGTGGGAGTCCAGCGCCCCACACAAGCGGTTCATTGGCTGAGACGCGGCGGGGGCGGGGGGATTGAGGCTGCTCAGGCTGAACCCCGGTTTCCTCCCCCGGTGACCCCGCAGCCTCCCCCCGCCATGTCCGAGCGCGAGGAGCGGCGCTTCGTGGAGCTGCCGCGCGAGTCCGTGCGCCTGATGGCGGAGAGTGCGGGGCTGGAGCTGACGGACGAGGTGGCCGCGCTGCTGGCCGAGGACGTGTGTTACCGCCTGCGGGAGGCCGCCCAGGTGCGGGAGCCGGGACGGCACCGGGGGCGGAGATTGCACCGGGCCTGGGGGGCTGGCCTGTGACCCCTCCCCCTATCCCCGGGGGGGGGGACCGGCCTGTGACCCCTATCCCGACCCCTATCCCCGCGGGGGGGGACCGGCCTGTGACCCCTCCGCCTATCCCCGGGGGGGGGACCGGCCTGTGACCCCTCCCCCTATCCCCGGGGGGGGGGGGGACCGGCCTGTGACCCCTATCCCGACCCCTATCCCCGCGGGGGGGGACCGGCCTGTGACCCCTCCCCCTATCCCCGGGGGGGGGGCGGCCTGTGACCCCTATCCCGACCCCTATCCCCGCGGGGGGGGGGACCGGCCTGTGACCCCTCCCCCTATCCCCGGGGGGGGGACCGGTCTGTGACCCCTCCCCCTATCCCCGGGGGGGTGCTGTGATAATTCCCCCTATCCCCGCGGGGGGGAACCGGCCTGTGACCCCTCCCCCTATCCCTGGGGGGGGGGACCGGCCTGTGACCCCTATCCCGACCCCTATCCCCGCGGGGGGGGACCGGCCTGTGACCCCTCCCCCTATCCCCGGGGGGGGGTGCTGTGATAATTCCCCCTATCCCCGCGGGGGGGGGACCGGCCTGTGACCCCTCCCCCTATCCCCGGGGGGGGGACCGGCCTGTGACCCCGACCCCTCCCCCTATCCCCGCGGGGGGGGGGACCGGCCTGTGACCCCTCCCCCTATCCCCGGGGGGGGGGGGACCGGCCTGTGACCCCTCCCCCTATCCCGGGGGTGTGTGTGGCCTGTGATCATTCCCCCTATCCCCGGGGGGGGGGACCAGCCTGTGACCCCCTCCCCCTATCCCCGGGGGGGGGGTGTGAAAATTCCCCCTATCCCCGTGGGCAGCTGTCCCTGAGGCTGGGGGCCTGGACCTCCCCATGCTGCACCCCTGCCCTTGGGGCTAGTCCCCCCCAATTCCTCACTTTCCCTCTCCCCTCCTACAGAACAGCTCCCAGTTCATGAAACACACCAAACGTCGGAAACTGACGGTGGAGGATTTCAACCGGGCCCTTCGCTGGAGCAATGTGGAGGTGAGTGAGCAGCAGATGGGGCAGTGGGAAGCTGAGTCGGGAGCCTGGCCAGAGCAAACTCACCTGTTGCTGCTGCTCTCTTCTGCCCACAGACCAGTGCTAGCTGGAGTCCAAAGAGCACCCAGTCCAGTCCTCTCCACCAGGACACTGATGGTGGTGGCGACAGGCCCAACTGTCACCAAGATGGGCCTGGCTAGGGAGTGACCACCTGGTGTCATTGCAGGTGGTGTGTGGCTATGGCTCTCAGGACCCCCTTCCCTTCCGTGCTATAAAGGAGGGGGAGCTCTACTTCCAGGAGGACCGTGAGATCAACCTGGTGGAGCTGGCTCTGGCCACCAACCTCCCCAAGGGCTGTGCAGAGACAGCAGTGAGAGGTGTGTGTCACCTTGCTGGGGGCTGGGGGTGTGTGGTTACTCCAACCTCAAGGGTTCTCCCTCCAGGCTCTCTCTCTAGGGCTTTGGGCAGCCTATTTCTGAATGTCCCAAATTACAGGGCTCCCAGCTCCTCCACTGGGGAGGATCCCCATGCCACATCCCTTCCCTCTGTCTGCAAGCAACAGGACACTCACCCAGCCCCTCTGCCTTGGAGACAGTCCTCCCGTATCTATCCCACAGGAGGGTGCAATGGAGGGTCCCCAAGGGAGGATAGTTCTCTGTCAAGATTGCTTACCAGCCTCCTTTAGTCACTGCTCAGCCAGGCAAGACACATGGTGCTTCCCCTGTAAATTAGTTCCTTCCGCACTCAGATCCAAGCTGTTGGGCTAGTGACTCTTCCCTGGACCCGCACCTCATGCGTAGCTTGGACCTGAACATGATAGCCCAAGTGGGGTCTCCTCAGAGCTAGCGAGGAGGGGGTTGATGCCTGGTGCTTTGTGACTAGGGTACCTAGAACTCTCTCCCAGGCTGCCCCTGAGAAGGGGAGTATCCTGGCCCAGGGAAGGCTGGAGGGATCAACCAGGTTGTTTAATGGCATCTGTGCTTGCATTGTAGTTCACGTGTCTTACCTGGATGGGAAAGGAAATCTGGAACCACAGGGAGCTGGTAAGAACTGCTCAGCAACCCGTTCCCTTGCCCCTATCTTCCTCTTGTATTGAAGCTGCACGTACAGACCCCAACCAGGAAGGGGACCCCACTGTGCCGGGTATTGTACAGACAGTTGTTGCCCTGCAGAGCTAACAATGACCTCATCTTAATCCCTTTTAAATTAGTCTCAAACTAAGCCCTGAAGCAGGAGGTTTTCTCTCCCTTCCCAAATCTTTGCTACCATTAACTACCCAACACTCACTCATCCTAGTTATCCACACACACATCCAGTGTCTCTAAATCTCACTTAGTTCTTGGCCTCTGCACCATCCTGCAGCGGGGAGTCCCTCAGGTCAATCACACACAGTGTGTGGAAAAGTATGTCCTTTTATCAGCTGGGATTTTGCCACCTTTCGGTTGCTTCTGTCTCCTTGTCCTTGTGTTAGGAGATTGGGAAAACAAAAGTTCCAGATCTTCCTTCTCTGTCCCAGTCATGGTCTATCAACTTTTCTCCTGACCACTTTCTAAACAATCCCAATCTCTTGGTGTGAGTTTTCCCCTGGTCATTCTCTGATGCCTTAACACCCCGACCCCCGGTTCTGCCATCTCCTTTCTGAACAATGCCCCATGGCAGGTCCCTACCCTGTACTGGGGCTCAGACCTCTGCTGCTCTCACAGGGATCATTGGTGTTTCGGAGGGGTCTCCACTGAATTCCCATAAGTCTCACCTTCCCGGCTTCTCCTGCAGTGCCCAGTGCTGTCTCCACACTCTCAGATGACCTGCTGAAGTACTACCAGCATGTGACCCGAGCTGTGCTTGGGGATGACCCGCAGCTAATGAAGGTGGGTGAGGGGCTGGAGATCAGTGCCTTTATCTCAGACTAGCCTGAATGGGGGGTGGGGTGGGGGGTGTTTCAAGCACTGTAGAGCACCAGCCTCCACAGAAGCTACTTCTGCTCCAGGCTTGATACAGCGCAGTAGGGGAAGGTTCACTGAAAGTTCTGGCACCCGTGGTCCAGCTGGAGAACTGCCCACCAGCTCGGGATGGCTCGAGGGGCTCAGGAGGACATGCAGCAGGGATCGTTGGCCCTGTCGGGGGAGCCTGACTAAGGGGGAAACCATGGTGCAACCCCCTCCCCCCCAGGCTGGGACTGTCCATTCCATTCCTGACTGGGGCACCCCTTTTCCTCTGACCCTTATCTGACCCTTCCCCCCAACCCCCACAGGTTGCCCTCCAGGACCTGCAGACCAACTCGAAGATCGCAGCCCTGCTGCCCTACTTTGTCTACGTGGTCAGTGGGGTGAGTGGAGCAGGAGGGCCTGGGGTGTGTGACCCACCTGAGAAACGGGGTGGGGTGGACAGGAGGCCCTCCCCAGCGTGTGGCTCCCCTGGGGTGGCCCATGCCCTCCTTCCAGCAGCTCTGAGCCTTTCAGTCTCTTCCTTCTCCTGTCCCAGGTGAAGTCCATCAGCCATGACCTGGAGCAGCTGAACCGCCTGCTGCACATTGCCAAGAGCCTCATCCAGAATCCCTACCTGTGCCTGGGCTCCTACGTCAAGAGCCTGATCGCCAGCGTCATGTACTGCGTGCTGGAGCCACTCGCCGCATCCATCAACCCCCTCAATGACCACTGGACGCTCCGGGACTACGCCGCCATGCTCCTGAGCCACATCTTCTGGTGCAGCCTGGCGGGGAGGGGCTGAAAGGGAGTCACCAGCATGTGTGGTGTCAGTGGGAGTCTCATTCAGAGTCCAGGCAGGGCACTGTGCCCCAAGGGTGTCTGGAGTTCCCTTCTTCCATGCCCACAGCTCTGACGGAGCACGGTGGGGTAGGGGAGTGTCCTGGGTGGGATGCACAATGAGCCCCATCTCCAGGGATTTTCAGCCTCTGCTCGGTCTCCTCCCTCAGGACGCATGGCGACCTCGTCAGTGGCCTGTACCACCAGATCCTGCTGTCCCTTCAGAAGGTGCTGGCTGATCCAGTGCGCCCGCTTTGCTCTCATTATGGGGCAGTGGTGGGGCTGCATGCCCTGGGGTGGAAGGTAAGGGACAGCTCTCGACTGCACACGATCTTTGGGCAGGGGCAGGCGAACAAATGGTCGTGGTACCCAGGCCCAACACCCTGTTTCCCTGGGAGGTGGGTCTGAGAATTGAAGCGGTGATGCTATCCCAGAAGGGTGGCTACTCTGGGTCCCTCTACGTTCAGGGGCCTGGGAGGAAATGGTGACCTGCTGCAGGGGCTGGTAACTGCTGCTCTGTGCCCTGCTCCCATCTCTTTGTGCACACACAAGGCAGAGGACCCCAGTTCAGCTCCCCAGGTCGGTACTTTAGCTTCTCACGCAGTGACTGTGCTGTTGATTCTTGGGCCCAGTCAGTAAATGGCCCTTTTGGGGCTGGATCTTTGCTCTCTCCTCTCCAGGCGGTGGAGCGAGTCCTCTACCCCCATCTCTCCACCTACTGGGCGAACCTGCAGGCCGTGCTGGATGACTACTCTGTCTCCAATGCTCAGGTGAAGGCTGATGGGCACAAGGTGTACGGTGCCATTCTGGTGAGTCTCACCCGCCCAGAGGAGAGGGCTGGGCCAGGGCTCTGCCTACAGGCCCCACATGCTCACTGCAGTTCCAGGCAGCCCAGAAGCCCCTGCTCTCGGGGAAGGGAAGGCAACTGAGCTCTCCTCCCCCAATAGCACAGTATCTGGCCTCCGTCAGACTAGGTACTGGGCCCCTGCCAGAAGAGTTATGGGGGTGACTTGGCTTCTCCTTGAGTAATGCGAAGGAGGTTCTCTAGTGCCCCTTATATCGGGGATGGGCACAGAGGGCTGTGTGAGCAGGGGCCCAGTGCTGTGCACGACTGGATTTGCAGCTGGGGTTAAGGAGCAGAGAGGCCAGGGCTTCTAACCAGAGCTGCTCTTCCTTTGCCAGGTGGCAGTGGAGCGCCTGCTGAAGATGAAGGCACAGTCAGTATCAGCCCACGGGGACAGGCTGTGTAGGGATGGGTGCCAGCGGGAGAGCTCTCCCTGGCTCAGCCCTCTGCAAGATCCCCAAGTGGAGTTTGGCTTTGGCATCGCCAGCCACCTGCTGCAGCTTGGCAGCGGGGGCCCCCAGCTGGGCACTGGTATCTCTGCTGACCCTCCTGCTGTCTCCCTGCACGAGACCTACCGGGAGCTCTACGACTTCTTTGGAGACAGCCTGGCCACCCGCTTTGGCACGGGCTCGGGGCTGCACTCAGCTGAGCCGACACCTCCCGGCCCCAAGGTCTTGGACACCAAGAAAGAGCAGCCAGCCTTCGGCACAGGGGATGTGGTGCGCAAAATGCCCCAGCTGACAGCCAACGCCACGGTGAGCCCCCGGGAGGAGGAGAGCCCCCGGGCAGACTACCCACCAGGCAGGCCAGCCCTGCATCGCTCGGCCAGTGTACCCCGCTCTCGTAGCGCATCACGCCAGCAGGGCCACCGGCCTGGGGTCCGCGATGTGTTCCAGAAGTGTCGCTTCTCCCCCCAGGGGCCACCCCACTTCAGCTTTGTGATTGCTGGGCGGCAGGTGGGCCGGCGATGCCAGGGCCGAGTGTTCCAGACCTGCTTCCCCCAGCACCACGGCCCTAGCCACATTTCCCGCTATGCCCAGAAGCTGCCCATGATTGGCAGGACCAGCAAGCCTGTGAAGAAGTGGGCCCATTCAGAGTACTCCCTCTACCTGCCTCTCTGAGGAGTGACCTTTCCCCTCCAGGACTTCAGCTCATGGCCAATGTGGGCCCTTCATCCTGCCCCGTACTACTGAGCATCCCTTATTGGATGAAGCCTGGGCCCCCCACTTCTCTTCCAGGGTGAAGGGGGCCTACCCAGCAGCCTCTAGACTCTTCAGAGGGTGCCGAAGACACATTCTGCCCTCAGCAGTGCCTCCTACATGCCCAGACTGTGGGTCAGGCTGAGCCTGCTACCTCTGGACCGATGGACTGTGTACTCCTCCAAGAGCCATCCAAAGTTTTCTGCTGTGTGATGGCTGAGCCTTTGCTGGGGAGGCGGTGGGAGAGGGGAGGTGATTGCAGGGCTTAGGGTCTCTGTGTGATCTAGGTCCAACACACAGCAGCAGACTTCATAGTCTAATGCATCTTAGCTCTCCAGCCCTAGGCCATGTCCACCCCTGATGGACAAGTGCCCCTCTCCTTGTATACTCAGCACTCCCCTTACAGCTGGGTTTTCCTGACAGCACACAGCATTTCTCCAACTCCCCAAGCCTTGTATTGACACCTGGTTGTTTAATAAAGATGCTGCTGCTGTTGGGGACCAAGGATTTACTTGTTGGCCTCTCCCTTGTTGCATAGTGGTGGGGTCGCTAGTACCTCCTGACTTGCCCCAGCTAGAGGCTGCCCCTTAGAAGCTCCTCTGGGAGGTAGGCCAGTGCTCACTGCAGGCAGCCAAGGGAAGACTAACCGCTAGGAAGCTCTGGCTCGCCTGTCTTCCTAACCCACCACCATAAACTATCCCACAGTCTGCCTCCTCTCAAACATTGAGCCAAGCCTGCCAAGAGGCGCTGGGCCTGTCTATAAAGTGAGACCCACAACGTTTTCTGAAGGTGGCTTCAAACAGCAGGACTTGGTTTCTCGTTGAGCATGTGAAAGACCCCAGGGCTGTTGTAACTGTTTATTTTTGGGGTGAAAGAGGGTTCAATCTATCCAGCTAAAATCACCCCCTCTCAGTGGCTCTTCTGCAGCATGATATGGCCACCCTTTGGGAATGATGCAGAGTCAGAGGGCTGGGCTGGGCTGGGGCCTCTCCAGGGTGTCTCCTCGAAGGTGTCAAGGAGGTGAGTTCGTGTCTTTCTGTGATGCTTCACAGGCACAGCTCCCAGCAGTGAGTGCAAATCCTCCCTGAGAGTGAGAGATGGGACCAGATAAACCCCCTCAGTTATCTTCCACCCCCCTACTCCAGGGCTCATTTCTCTCCAGAGGAGGAGCTGGAAGGTGATGGGCAGCAATATGAAACCAATAGAAAACAAAGTCGCCTGTTCGAGGTTAGCTACTAGTTCACCTTCCAGGAGAGGGCTTGGGCTCAGAAAGCACCAGTTGATAACACAAGTGCTAAAAGAGGCTGGGGTCTGGAAAAGGCCCAGTTCCCCCCATACCACACGTTGAGGTTGGTGGAATCAATGGACCAAATGCCTTTGCAGCTGGAATGCTGTGCATGGCCAATGCGAGGAGGTTGACCAAACACAAATGGGTCTTTTACAACTGAGCAATAGCGGGATTAGCTTGAGGGAAGCAGCCACCCCAGGACTGCAGCATGAGCTCCCATGGGAACTAAAGACCAGCACAAACCTTGCCTGCCAGGCTCCTGTGACCCTGCTGTGTCTCTCACTGCTGCAGAGCTACAGCTAGATCACTACAATCCAAACCCTTCACCTTTCTGCTAGCCAGAGGATGAGAACAAAGGTCAGTCAGGGTGCTTAATTCACTGGGCAGGGCGCTCAGTACTGTGGCAATGAGTGCAGTGCAAGGACCACTACTGAAGATGGCAATCGAGTCCCACCAAGGGGACCCACTGGGGCACTTGGCTGTGACTTACAGAGGGAAGAAGAATCGCTGGGCAGTTGTGTGTGTGTGCTGGGGACTAGGCTTCGAGCTGATCTCGGATGCCTGCTGCCCCAGAGACCGGGGCCCCTGGTGCTTGGCAGGAGGAGGTGTGGAAACCAGGAGCACTCCAGGCCCTCCGGGTGCACGGTAAGGTGTGAGGCGGCGGGGTAGATTGCCTGTGCTGTACAGCGCCTGGCGCAATGGGCAGGGCCGGGCTCTGTGCGGTGCGGGCCGGGCCTGGCCGGGTTTGGCGCAGCGGGGGCGGGGTCTCCCGGGGGGGCGGGTGGAGGGACAGGCTTATTTCAGCACAGAAATGGGAGGGGGGAAGGGCTCCCACACACAGCGTCCCGCTGGAGCCTCCCCGGGCTGCCGGGGGCGGATCTCCCAAGGGGCGGGGATTGGGGCTGCGGGCCCTGGGCTGGCCGAGGGGAACATGGCGGTGTCCGCGCTGCAGCTGGGGGAATTGGCCCTGCACGGAGCTGCCTTCCTCTGCGGGGTCGTCTGCGCCGCGGCCCTGACGGTCACCCAGGTACCTGCGCGGGAAGGGGGCGCGCGAGAGGGGAGCCGGGGCTGGGTGAACGGTGTGAGCCCCCCACCCCCGGGGGGGGGGAAAGAGGGGAAACACCCGGCCCCCGTGTGCAACACCCCCCCCCCCCCGCCATGACTGCTGGTGTCTCCGCAGCAGCCACCCCCTCCCCCCCGCTAGTCTGGCCCAAACACCCACCCCCCGTAATCTGCAGCACCTCCCGCCCCCGGACTGTCTCTCGAGCAGCCCCCTTACACCCAGCGGCCTGTCCCCCCCCCCCCATCTCTCAGCGCACAACCCCCCTCCCACCATCTCCGCCCCTTGGAACTGGCCGGCCAGCGATCACTCATTAGCTGCAGCGGGTGCCCAGCGGGGCAGGGGTTAACTAAGGACTCCTCAGTACCTGCCAGGTGCTGTGGGAAGCATTGCCCTGCCCCCCCCCCCCGGTGCGCTCAGCCCCAGCAGCCCCTGACCTGTCATGTGAGCTGCACAGCCCTGGAGCTAATGCGAATCAGCTGAGGCCCCAGAGAGGCAGGAAAACCCAGCGGTTCGTTTCCTTCCTGCCCCGGCTCCGTGCACACACCCCTCCCTGTGCACACACAGGCCCCACCCTCCCAGCTGGGGCGATGGGTTCTGTATCTCTCACGACAGACACTGGTTCCCCACCGCTCTTCTTCCCCCTCCCATTCAGCCCCAGAGGCCATTGCTGTAGTTGCCATTTGGCGGCACCTGTCTGGCCCCCCCATGGACATCCACACAGGAAGTCATCAGTCCTGGCCCTAAGAGCTTAGAAGGCAAGTGACAGAGCCAAGCCGTGAGGCTCTCAGGCCTGGTCTTCACTGTGGATGGGAGGAAATTCTCCCCTGGCAGCACGCAGGGGCTTGGGAGGAGTTTGCCAGACTGGGTACTGCCCATTGAACCTACACCTGCTTCAGTCTGGGTACTGCAGAGAAGGGCGGATGGCCCAGCTAACATGAGACTTGGTTACACACCTTGCTCCACAGCCGGCCTCCTATGTGACCTGTGAGTTACTTATGCGTCCTCCAATGGCTCTGTAGCTTGGAAGGGGGCAGAGGGAGGAAGTGCCGAGACAGAAGCGCCTCAGCGAATTTGTAGCAAACTGAGACAAAGTAGGACTATTTTGTAATATTTCTGAGTCCCGTCTGCCTCAGTTTCTCCAGTGTGCTGCCCTGGTACCCAGTGGGGGTAGAAAGGGAGTGTTTGCTCTCCGCTCTGGCTAGAAGATGTGGGTGTTGACTAGCTGCCTGGGGCTTAGGCTCCCATATCAATAGAGCATGTGAGAAGACCGTGGCAAATCCAATCACCTGGACAATGGTTCCTAGCAACCAAAGACCTCAAAGGACAGGGATTTCCACACCTGTCTGCAGGGAGGCAGAGCAACTTTCTCCAGAAGGAGAATAAGGGAGATAAGAGTGGGCTGCTGGAAGGAGTCAGGGCTCACCTGGAGCCTGACCAAGGAGATCAAATGCAGTCACAAACAGAACTTGCACCAAAGGGTTGAATCCAGCTGGGCTCTGGGCTAACCCCCATGGACTGTCCTCTAATCTTCAGGTCTCTGTGCTACCCAAAGGACTTCCTATGGTGTGTGCCAGTGAACTAATAAACCTCACTATTGTGACACTGTTTGGTGTCACCACCGATGCTTGGCAAAGTACACGAATCCCTGAGGAGTGGACAAATCTCTATAAGGGGTCTGTCAGTCAGAGTCGCTGAACAGAGCTCATGGTGTGAAGCTGGAGGCCCAGAGGTCCAGTCAAAGGAGGAGGTGAAGCTGAATGGCTTATCTTGGAGGAAGGGAGACCCTTGGGGGTCTGACACACTGAAAGGGGCTCCTCCTAGAGACTTCCAAAGCAGGGGTGTAGCACAATCCTGTGGCTCAGTGACAGACTGAAACCAGTTTCACACGGGTCTGGGAAGGACTGATAAGATGAGCTGGATAGGGCACGTGTGGGGCTGAGCAAATGTGTGACTGCAGGTGTGCCAGCCAGGAGACAGGTACACCATATGCCTTGGGGCTCTGGCCCAGATCCTCACAAGTATTTAAGCAACTAACTCCCCTGGGAAGGATAGTTCTGCCCATGAGACTGAGGTGCCTAACTACCCTTTGAAGAGCTGGGCCTCAGTTCCCCAAAGGGCATACAGGCATCTTAAACAGATTCTGGTGGAGTCCTACCCTCTTCCCCTCCGCCCCCAGACAATCTTGGTTAGGGACTGGGCAAGGCCTTTATGCCTTGCTATAAAACGAGGGAGATGTTGCCGAATGGGGGTGTCCATGTCCCCTGTGCTGTGGAATCTGCCCCCCAAGGAGGCTGTCTCTGTTCTCTCATTCCCAGGGGGAGTTTGGTGGCCGGTGTATCCTCTATGGGTCCGTAGGCAAGAATGGTTCGGCCCTCGCTCCGTCTCACTTCAGCAACATCTCCCTCTGTTACTTCGTCGCCGCCATCTCCATCCTCATCGCTGTGTACTGCTTCGCAGTGCTGCTCTACGGCATCTATAGCTGCTGCATGGACGAGAGGCGGTGGTGAGCAGCGGGCACATATGGGGGTGGGGAGTTAGAGCCAGTCAGTCCCACGAGCTGGTCCCACTGATCTCTCCCCAATCCCATTCCAGGGATCACACCTGGCTCACCGTGAACCTGGCCATCTCTGCTGTGATCCTCTTCTTCCAGCTGGTGTCGGCCTGCATCCTCCGGGTTGGGATGGACACTCTGTGCTCGTCCATCCTCCAAACCAAACTTGTGAAAAGGTAGGTGGGATTCTTCCTCTCCGGGGAGGACCACACTCCCCATGTCCAGAGGGACTCCCTGTCCCAGCAGGTTCGCATCATTCCCAGCAGTCACAGGCTCTGGCTCGGTGCGAAGATCCAGCAAAGTGGGGAAGGGGGTGCCAGGGTTTGACCCTTGTGGGATTTCTCCTCTTATAGCTCTCCAGCTAATCCGAGCTCTGTCCTCTCTTAACTCCACTCTAGCTGCCAAGAGGCCCAGCACGTGCAGTGGTTCCCACAGTATAATGCCGGGAGGTTCTACGACAATCTCTACAGTGCTGAGGTGAGAATTAACCCTAGAGCAGGGGGCGAGCAGTTGACAGCAGAACTCCTGCCCCTACGATTTTCAAGAAGGGCTGGCGGTTGCTGTGAAACACGGGGAAGCACAACAGCACCAACACAGCTAGAGCCACTTGTGAGAACCATTATTCTCAAGCCCCTGGTTTGGGCCCCGTCCCATTAGAGGAGACCATGCAGAAGGGGAAGGAGGTGGGCTGCATCCATTTAACAGCCAGTCCCTTTACAATTAGTGTGAGGAAACTCCGCTTGCTGCACTGCAGTCAGCTTGGGGGACTCCAGGCAGCCAGACTTAGTATGTTGGTGGCCCCTGATGTTTGTAGGTGAGCTAAGAACGTAGTTGAACACCCTCATGCTTTGGGGGAGGAGGGAATCCCACCCCACATGGGCCAGGTGTGACACAGCCAGATGATTGCTGAGGAAGCATGAGGCAGGACAAACAGCTGGACAAGCCAATGGTCTGGCTGTCTCTTCCTGAGGCGGGGGCTTTGGAGGAAGGGTGTGGGGGAGACAGGCAGGGAGAGCGATACACAGCTGTGCTTCACCAACCTCCTGCTGTATGCGGTTCTCCCCACTCTGACAGGCGGCCGCCTGGGTGAATTTCTTCTTCTGGTGTCTGCTGCTGGTCCTGCTGCTTGTGCAGCGCAGACGGGAAGCCCCGTTCCAGCTCCTGCAGCGCAACGACCCTGAGTGGAGCTCTGAGACAGAGGCCATCTTTGGTGCGCGGCCACAGAGGCCATGAGGAGAGCGGGAGGCACAAAGCAGCCTCAGTCTGGGCAAGGGAGGAATGTGTGTGTGTGTGTGTGTGTGTGTGTGTGGGAGAGAGTGCACATGAAAGTGGGGGAGCAGAGAGGGCTGGAAGCATCCTTCTCTCCTTCTCTTCCCCCTCCCCCCCACCCCCCATGCCTTTCCTCTGCTCTGCTTGTCCTCCTTTGTCCGTTCCAGTTTTTGACAGGCTGGCCAATGATCCTGGTTGTCTGCTGTGATCCCACTCACAGTCCTGACCTCCAGTACGTCTCCTCCCACCTTCACCCTACAGAGGGGGTGGGTCAGGGCCAGGCACCCTATGGGGGTGGGGAGTTCTGGATATGAGAGGATCTCAGCACAGACATGAGCTGTGCAGTGGTCCTTGGCATCCCCACCGGAACCCACACTCGACGCTGCAGGTTCCGTAATCCTTGGATCTGAGGGACATTGACAGCCACATCCAATCCCCCCTACCCCGAAGCTCTCTGATATCAGGGGGATGGGCTTTATGTAAGACCGTGGGGTGCATCTACCTTAGATACCAGAGACAGTGGGAGTGCATGAGCCCATCCCAGGAGGGCATGTGTAATCACAGAACTAGTCAGTGGACACACGGAGGGGGAGAGGGAAAGGAGGGCTTGGAGCACGTCCCTGCCTGAAGCCCCAGCAGTGCCACCCTGACACTGATTACAGGATGTGGAGCCAGGGGAAGCCCTTGAAACTCAAGTGCCAATGAGGGTGGGTGTCCGATTGTCCAAAGCTGGTTGCCATACCCTCTCAGCAAGAGGGCACCTCATTTCAGGAGCCAAAGAGAGAACGCCAGCTGCCTAAGTGCAGACGATCCTGCTGGGCCAGCAAGTGCCTTCCGCAGGGTGTGTGAAGACCAGAGCAAGAGGGAAGGGACCATTCGTGTCTAAATGCCTCTGCGGACCCCTCCTGCTAAGAGGTCGGGATCTCCTCACACTAAACCTTGCACCGTTCTATGGAACTGGGCCCGTTTCTTGCACCTTTTCATTTTATATTAAACCTTGTTTATTAAATGGATGATTTTCACCAGATCAGCTTGCGCCGTGGCCATGTTGTCTTCCCAGAACACTCCTCCTACCTGCCCATCCCTCCTGCCCCAGGGAATAGTAGATGGGAGGGCTATACCCAGTCCCTCATTTTAAATACTAAGTAGCTCTTCCATTGCAGGCTCTGATTTTGTCAAGCTTCACCCCTTAAGTAGGGCTAAGCCAAGGCTGGGTGGGGCTGGGAGATGCTGTGCTAGGACACATTGGAAAGGGTTCAGGAAAAAGCCACCAGAATCATGTGAGGTCTGGAAAACCTGCCATACAGTAAGAGAGCAGAGAAGCTCAGTCCGTGTAGCTTAATGAACAGAAGGTTAAGAGGTGACTGTACGTCACGGTCTATAAGTATCTATATGGCAAGAGGATTTCTGATGAGAGAGGACTCTTTGCTCTCGCAGGCAAAGGCAGAATGAGATCCAATGGTTGGAAGCTACATCTGGAAAAATTCAGAATGGGAAAAGTGCAGATTTTTAGGGGGTAATTAGCTGTCAGAACAACTGACCTAGGAATTGGATGGATCCACCATCACTGGGAGTGTTTACATAATATGTGGGGGGCTCTTTCTCTACAGCTTGTGCTCTAGCCCTCTACCACTGGTGAAATGCTCTGGCCATGTTACACAGGAGATCAGAATGGATGAGCAGAATGATCATTTCTGGCCTTGGAATCTCTGAATTTGTGTGAAATGGCCACACGGTACACAAATCAGCCACAGATCTGCAGCTCTTGACAAACCATGACTGGCTCTGGCTGAACGGTGGCTCTAAGTTAGAGGCACCCCAGTTACAGTATCTGCTCTTGGCTGAATTTGGATGTTTGCAAGTGGAGGATGGGGAGGAATTAATAAAAGACCCTTTCTTGAAACTAACTATCTTGTGGAGGAGTCAAGAATGGCAGGGACCAGAGAAAAGTCCCGTTTACTGCTGGGACTGGCAGCCGCCTCACCCACACACGCTGTGAATGTGGAGGGTGCAGAACCTGGGAGAGGAACTTTATTGTTGTCGATTACAGGGATGTTTTGGCAGGTTATAAATTGGGCCTTTTCTCAGTAGATCTGAGTGGTGAAGAGAAACTTCTCCCCCCGGGGCAGCTTATTCCACAATTGCCCATGCTGGGGCTTCTTGCACCTTCCTGTCGAACAGCTGGTACTAGCCATGGCTGGAGACGGGGAAAGTGGAATTCAGGGTCTGATGGGGCTGTGTAAAAGCCAAACTGCTCTTCTCCTAACTCTTGTGAAAAGTTCTAATTGTGTTGATCGGTTCAGTGGTGAGTGTGCGGTTTTGTCCTGGTGTAACTCCAGGGTCCAATTTAATGAATTTGTCCAGCTGATTCTTTTCTGGAGTGTGCAGTGTCCCAGACTCTTAATGAAGAAGTTACATACTGAAATGCAGCCTGGAAATAATGTCCAGATACACCTTGAACTTGGAGTTGCTTGAAATACCTGCTGGCTTGGAACCTTTGAGCTTGCAGTCACTTGATAATGCCAACCGAAGTGATGAACAGTGTGAAAGGGGAGAGCTCAGGAAATGTGCCTCTGTGCCCAAACATAAGTGCCACTATCTTACTACTTCCAAAGTATCTGCAGATTTAGGATGCCAGCTGTGGGCTCTGCCCCATTGTGCAAAGAGGCCCTGTTCATTCCCTGTCTAGAATGGTTAGTCTCTGGCTGCATTAACTGTGTTCCGGAGGAATGTGGAGCTCTCTGGGCCATTGACTGACCCACAGACAAAGCAGAGCCCAGGTGGCGGTGCTGGCCCAAGAAAGAGAAACCCTACTGCACGCATAGGCTTTTGTGGGCTAATATGCATTTTCTGGGATGCATGCAGTGGAAGTATCCAGAGGCAGGTATAAATAAGTAGTCAAGAACCAGGTTAGAGATAACAGGGTTAGTTCAATCAGGCTGAACCACCTTGTTATCTCTAATCAGGGAGGATGAGGTGTGCAGGTGAATGAACTGGTCGGTGATGGTGTAGCTGATCTGGTTAGGTCGTGTGATGGTGTCGCTGGTGTAGATATTTGGGCAGAGTTGGCACAGAGGTTTGTTGCATGGATTGGTTCCTTAGTGCACTGGTTCCCGAGTCCACTGCATGCATCCGACGAAGTGGGTATTAGCCCATGAAAGCTTATGCTTCAATACTTTTGTTAGTCTTCAAGGTGCTACAGGACTCTTTGTCGCTTCTGCAATTCCAGACTAACACGTCGACCTCTCTGATGCTTGACCTCCTGCATGGTGGAGAAAGAACCCAGGATGTTCTGAGCCCCTTGGCTGAAGGCTGGACAGGGCAGGAAATGATGCCACATGGCAGGGGAGGGAGGCTGGACTCTGGGTGAGAGATAGTATGGGGGGAAATAAACAGTGAATGGGGGCCTCGGGTCCTATGCAAGAATCTCTTATGTTGACCCTAGGGAGAGGTTTCTTCCCCCATCCTGTACATCAGGCCTGCACAACATGCGGCCCGCACGGGCTCACTGTGTGGCCCGCGGGGGGTAAGTAGGGATGGGACAAGCCAAGAGGTGGAGTGGGGGAAAGCAGAGGGGGACGGGGCTTTTCGGCCCGAGGCTGGTTTTTTTTGCAGTAATATGGCCCTCGCTGCTTTCCGAGTTGTGCATGCCTGCTGTACATGGATTCCCCCCCCCCCCACTCCCACTATTCCTGTGCACTTGCAGATGACCTTGCACAGAACTCTATCTGACAGTATAGGTGGGCCTGGAGCATCTATGCTTTCCCCGGTAGAGGGATTCTCACTCCTCCCCTGTCCCTACACACTAGTACTTATAGACTCCCCATGCAGAGAATCCCACTGCTTCCCCAGAGGGAGGGTGGGGTGCTTCGTTTGTCCTATATGGAGCATCACGCTGCAGAGAGGAACTTGGTGTCCAGCAATATCCCCTAGGCCAGTGCTACTCAAAGTGGTGGTCTGTGGACTGGTGCCGGTCCGCGAGCCGTTGGCTGCCGGTCTGTGGCGACTTTCTAGGAAGGAAAGACAGAAAGACTAGTATAATTTAAGCTCCCTCGCAGGTGAAGACCCCGCCCCACCGGCAGTTACCATGGAGACGTTGAATAAAGAGCGGGCTGGGGGTCTCTGCGCCTTGGTCATTGGGGATCCCGCCCGAACCCCCTGATCTGGGAAGGGGAGCGCGGATCGATTCGTTTCTCTGACCTCTTGTGCTACGTGCCTACGCGGATACGATAAGAACGGGGCGCAAATATGGGCCCGGTCCTTGGCACGTGGGCAGAAATGGCCGGCCCGCCCCAGGAGACAGTTTGAGATCAGGGCCCCAGGCAGCCCCCAAACAGGGGTCTCTAGAGTCCCTTTGCTGCCACCGGGTGGCCACAGGGGCTCATTACAGCCAGCTGGCGGGTCAAGCGCAGGCGCAGTAGAGTCCGCCAGCCGCGTCGGAGGCGCAGAGCTTCCGAAACCCGGCGGCATCCCCTCCCCCTGTTCGAGCCAGAGGCAGGCCGAGCTCCTATTGGTCGGGGCGGCGGAGGGGCGGGCATAACACACCAGTCCCGACCCCGGGCGCGCGTTCCGAGCCAAGGAGAGGCGGGGCGGGGCGAGGCTCGTGCTGGGTTTGCCACGCCCCGTTCGCAGCTAGGGGAGCGGAGCGCTGGGCGGGGCCAGACCAAGGGATCCTCTCCCGCGAGCGGCTGAGCCCCACCTGCCTCCCTCTGACCCCCCCCCGCGTACCGCCCTCAGGTGGCCGAGCCCAGGCGCCCCTCCCCGTGCGGAGGCCCCGCCTCCCCAGCGGGTGCCTGGTCTCTGCAGCGCGGGGCGGGCGGGCTCCGGCTGAGCGGACGCCGCCGTCTCCAGAGCGAGACGCGCTCGGCGCGGCAGGGACGGAGCCTGGCCACGGGGTCCCGCGGGAGCCGCTTCGGCCCTTCGGGTTCCCCGTCAGAGCAGGAGGTAGGTGACGCGGGAGCTTCCACTGCCCGGGGGGGGGGGCTCCCGGCGCTTTTCCCCAGCCCAGGCGGAGACCCCCCCCCCCACCTGCCGCCCGAACCTGCCCGGGGGGAGTTTGGCTGCCCTTGGAACAGCCCAGGTCTCGCAGCTCCCCCCCCCCCCCGTCTCCCCTCCCGGGAAGCGGCGGCCTCCCAGCTGTTACCGCTACGTGGGGGGCGCAGCTCGGGCGGGGGGGGGGGGGGGACGGAGCGGTGCCGGCAAAAATCTGTGAGGGGGGGCACCTGACCGTACCCCCCCCCCCGCTGGCATCGCTCGGGGAGGGGGATTAACGCCCCCGGAGAGGAGATCGGGGGGGACGGTCCTGCCGCTGCGCTGGCGGGGAGGAGGGGGGGGGCAGGCTGCAGCGGCTCCATGCGGAGATCGGTGCGGCTGGACCTGACTCCGGCGTGACTCGGGGGCTCAGAATTCGCTCCGCTTCCCCTCCGCTGTGGGGGCGAACACGGAAATGGTCCCCGATACCTGGTCACAGCTCCTGGGTTCCCTGTAATCCCGGGACCGCCCTAAGGGGCCCAGGTGAACCTCAGTCAGACTAGGGATTGATCTGCCCCCATCACTGCTGCAGCCTCTGTGCACCTCGTGATTCTCAAGGGATTCTCTCCCCCAACGCTTGTGGAGGAGGGAAGAGTTGTTCTTAGTTGACAGGGGGTCTGGGAAATTAAGCGAGCAGCCCAGGGTCACCTAGGGAACTTGGCCCAGATCCTTCGAGGTGTTTAGACTCCTCACTGGCAGGCAGTGTAGCTGCCCCCTCTTGCAGACAAAACCACTCCACCCCCAAGGAGCAGCAGCTCCTGGACACACCGGGCTGTTCACACACTTTTGTTTTTCTGGGAGTGTGGGTGGGGTGGTTGGTTGTTGTTTTTTAACGCCTCTAAAAGTTCCAGGGTAGACAAAGCATCAGAATTTCACTGCTTGCTAAGTACAGGGTGGAATGGATTGTTTAGCCTAGTTAACACCTTCAAGGGACTGACTATTCAAGGTGAAGTGGCCTGTTAACGGTCCTTCAGTCACAGGAAAGCAAGTAAAGGGGTGGAGGAGAAAGCAGTTGTGGGAGGTCATTAGTGGTTTACAGATTGTTGTAAATAAACCATCAGCCCAGTATCTTTCTTCAGTCCAGGAGTTTTAGTGTTTAGCAAAGTTATGAATTTAAACTCCCGGCCCTGTCTTTCTGAAAAGGTGGGGCAGGTCTCCTTTGAGGATGAGGGCTGATGGATCTCATGGTAGAGTGATTGCTCTGTGGGAAGTGCTCAGCCACAGATGATGTGTTCTTATCTTAGCATTTTCCTATTCATTAGCAGTGGAGAGGTGTCTGCAGGTTTTGTCTGGTGTTGCTGTAAGTTGGTGTGTCCTGATCTGTGGGGAATTTGCTTCTGATGATGAGCGTGGCCAGATTAGGGTTTATTTTGAAGACCAGAAGTGGGGGTTCAGGAAAATATTTATTTCAGGATGGGGTTCCTATCAAGTGTGGGGTTAAGGTTAGCAAGCCAGCACGCAGGGGAAAGGTGTGTGTGGGGGGGGGGGGGGAGGGTTAGGTTGCAGCGTGTTTGGCTCTCCGGTGAGCCAAACATGCTCCTCCGTCCCCCACGCTAACACCGCCATGCGGCAGCGCTCGGGGGAGGGGGGGCTGCATCGCCCTCCCCTGTCTCCCAGAGTAACAGAGCAACGTGCGGAAGCAGTGGGTTGCATGGCGCATGGCAGTCCCGGGGGTCTGTCAGAGGGTGGATATGGGTTGGGGCAGTCAGGGAGCAGAGGAGTTGGGTCCTGGGGGATGGTTAGGGGTGAAGGGTTTCTGGAAGGGGCAGTCAGGGGACAAGGTCGGGGGGGATTGTATGGGTCATGAGTTCTGGGGCGGCCTGTCGGGGTGTGGAGAGGGGTCAGGGCAGGCACGGGGTGGGGACCGGTTAGATAGGCATGGGAGTTCTGGGGGGTTGGGATGGGGGTGTGGATAAGGGTCAGGGCAAGCAGGGAGCGAGGGGGGGTTGAGAGTCCCAGGGTTCTGCCTGGGGCGGGGCTATAGATCAGGGTCGGGGATAGGTAGGGGGTACAGTTCTAGGGGGGGCAGGTAGGCGGAGGTCTCAGGAGGGGGCGGTCGGAAAAGGAGCAGGGAGACTTAGCTGGTGGAGTCCTGGGGGGCAGTCACAGGATAAGGAGTGGGGGGAGGGGGAGCCCACAGCTGTTTTGTTTGCAGTAATATATGGCCCTCCCCGCTTTCCGAGTTGTGCAGGTCTGCCATATAGGTTGCAGTGTAGGGTAGTAGGTGACCACCAAGAGTGTGCGGTCGGTGGGGGGTTTATTTCTGTATTCAAGCAGGTTTCCTTGGTGTATTCGGGTGGCCCGTTCCATGATGCGACACAGGGAATCTTACAGAGAAGGACATCACACCCTAAGCCAACACACAGCTCAACTGTTGTGTGCATTCCCCCCACCCCCACCCCCCACTGGTGGTTTCCCTATGGGGAGAGTTCCCGGAGGTACTGCAATACCAGGCCGATGTGTGTGGGGCGTGGATGGAGCAAGCTCCTAGTCTGTCTCCCCCGCTATTTCGAAACCCTCCATTCTCCCTGGCAGAGCAGAGCTCAGTACATCCCGAAAGGTGCATATTTTCCACAATGGCCTATGTTCCAGTTGTTTGTTCCTATCTCCTGAATCCACCATGTGACTTTCTGGAGCATGCATGAGAACATCCCCATAACAAAAGAGAATCCGGTTCAGTTTCCACTGCCTTATTGCGTGATGCTTATCCCTGTTTCCGCTCTGTGGAGAAGAGACAGAGTCTGTTAAACTGGAAACCCCCGGACTCTTCAGTATTGCCATTGATTGGGGGAGGGGCTGTCATCTCAAAGGTTCCTTTGCCTTTCTCTTCCTTTCCCTGCCTCTCAGACTAGGTAAAGCTGCAACAACCGACTCCTAGATTTTAAGGGCAGCAGGGACAATGCTGCCTGCGTAACACAGGGCATAGAATTTCATCCATTTTCCCCTGTAGGGAGCCAAATGATGGGTTGGACTATGTTGGCATGTAGGCTGGAAGACTGGAGAATACAAGACTGCCCTCAGCAGTTTCTTCCAATGGGGCACCAATGAACATGCCAAAGCTATCAACTCTGCCCCGTGGGATCCCTGCAGATTTAGGTGCTTGACTACAGGGGAATAGTTCCTGCCGTGGCTACAGTGGAATAGCTTTGGAAGCAGAGTAGTAATTTTTGGGAATAAAGTTGCTTTTATTTGGAATAGTATCCAGGGCGGGGGTTATACTGGAGGAGCTACAGCGCAGGGGTTACTCTGACTATAAGTGGCCAGTCAATTCCCCATGTAGACAAGCCCTTGACACCCGGTCTTGTGGGTCACAACAGCCAGCTCTGCTCAGTCTCCAGGGCTCACTTCATTTTGGCAACTTCCTCTCTCTTCCTATGGGGCTCTAGCGCCACCTGCTGGTTGTGATTTCAAAGGTTGCTGGAAAAACAAAAAACGTCAAGGGAGGGGGAACAACTCTCTCCTTGAGCCCTGCTCTAGGCTTCCAACTTATAAAATGCATTCCCTGAGCGACACATTCGATCGACCTCTAGCCCCAGTGTAGACGGGTTTCTCCTAGGGACATAGCTGCTGCCTCTTGCGGGGGAAGCATAAGCTGCCGGGGGAAGCTCTTTCGGTGGCATAGGTAGCATCCTCACTCAATACTTCAGTGCCCCAGCTGCAGTGCTGTAAGTGTGAGCACCTGCCTGGGATAAATCTATAGGCACAAAACAGCCTTCCACAGAAGAAGAAACAACCAGGAGAACCTGTGACCCCTTAAAGACCAATACATTTATTTGGGCATAAGGTTTTGTGGGCCATACCTCGCTTCATCAGATGCATGGAGTGAAAAATACAGTAGGCAGGTGTAAATTTACAGCACGTGAAAAGATGAGTTGTCTCTACCCAGGGAGGGGTGAGTGCTAACGAGGCCAATTCAATCAGGGTGGACATGTCACATTCCCAACAGTTGACAAGCCCTTGTGAATATCAAGAGAGGGAAAATTACTTTTTGTCATGATCCAGCCAGTCATGATCCAGTCTTTATTCAGGCCTGATTTGATGGCATCAAGTTAATGAGAAACTGCAGAGCTGGAATTGACTTCTTGTTGTTTTTGCTGATATGGACTAACAGGGATCACTACCCCTCTGAAACCTTTCACGGAAGAGTAACACTGAGCACTTCACAGCTGTAAAGCATGTCACAAACACCGCGTAATGCACACTTCTCCCAAAGCTCCTTGGAGGGGAGGGAAATAGCTTCATCTTCACTCCGCAGAGCAATTTGAAGCGGGCAGCCACCTGAAGTGTCCAGTTCCAAGCCACATTGTAAGAACCGTCAGTTTAATATTAGTGTTTTGAACTTCTATTACAGAGGATTGGGGCCCGTGTGCTGGGGGCAGTACCACACCTAGTGCCTTTCACTTGAGCTTATAAACCAAAATACATAGACCATCTGTTGGGGGAGGGAAAAGAACACAACCTGTCTATATCATTATAATGCAGTTATTTATATACATGTGACCTTCACAAATATTATAAAAAATATTTCCCTTATAGACCATCTTCATTTCTCCTACTGTTAAAAGTACTTACTGTATAAAGTAGAATCCCAGCTTTTAAAATAATTTTCTAGTAACACAAAAAGCTCACCTCTCCAGACCCACAACATTACAATATAAACTTATGGGCCTCCCCCTCCCTGATTGAATTTACCTTGCTTTCTTGCTTGTGTATTTATACCTACCTCTGGAGATTTCTACCACATTCATCTGAGGAAGTGGGTCTTAGCCCATGAAAGCTCATGATCCCTAAGCTCTGTTAGTCTATAACAGCGGTAGGCAACCTATGGCACAGGTGCTGAAGGTGGCACACGAGCTGATTTTCAGTAGCACTCACGCTGCCCAGGCCCTGGCCACCGGTCTGGGGGGCTCTGCATTTTAATTTAATTTTAAACGAAGCTGCTTAAATATGTTAAAAACCTTATTTACAGACTTACAGAACGAGACCTAAAAACCTTAAAATGTACTACTGGTACACGAAACCTTAAATTAGAGTGAATAAATGAAGAATTAACACATCACTTCTGAAAGGTTGCTGACCCCTGGTCTATATAAGGTGCTAGAAGACTCTGTCCCTTTTACCCATCTGATATGAAACCTAAACTTAATGTAACCAGTAAAAGTGATCATAAATGAACCAATATGGAAAATAAGCATGTTTATAAGGCCTACAGAAAGAAGAGTTCAACTGATTCTTTTTTTTAAACCATAATAGTCTCCCCCTGGGGAGGTGCACCATTCCTGGAGGTACTGCAATACCAGGTCGATGCGTGGAGTGGATGGAGCAAGCTCCTATTCCATCTCCCCGTTCCAAAAATCCATTTAATATATTATCCTCAGATAGAGGACATATCAGATATTAAACTGATAAGAACAGATATAACATAATAGATAATGCTTTCTGGGCTATACAGCCGAGAAGCGATAATTTTATTAAAGCTAATGTTAAACATGAAAACATACACAGATTGATAGGTAAGGTACTGGACATCTGGAGTCAGGCTGGGGTTATGTGCGATTGTAGGTAACAAGTACAGAGTTTACAAGGCACATGCATATCACATATCCAGCATAGATCCGGATTGGGGTGAGGGAGTTTTTTAAAGTGTCAGTATATAGGTGTGTTCGGGTACTCCACCCATGGGGTGTAGTGAAGGTCCAAGTCAGTGGTGGTGCAGGCAATAAGTACATGGGTGGGGTGCGTCCCTCTGTTTGTCAGGGAAGGGTGGGGTGGGGTGTTTCCCTGATCGATCAGCGGTCTCGGCTACTACTCGACCTGGTACTGGCAATGTCCCGTGACTGTGTTCCATGTATATCAGACACATGAGTTGCCCATGTACATGTCATTTGCCGACACCATTTGCCCAGTTTCCAAATGGCACAGTGACACCCACTATGAGGACCTTCTTTCACATTCTCAACTGATTCTATTTTTTTAACCACAATAGTCTCCCCAAGGGGAGGTGCACCGTTCCTGGAGGTACTGCAATACCAGGTCGATGCGTGGAGTGGATGGAGCAAGCTCCTATTCCATCTCCCTGTTCCAAAAATCCATTTAATATATCGTCCTCAGATAGAGAACATATCAGATATTAAACTGATAAGAACAGATACTACACTTGATCTTAGCCAAAAGGCCGAGAAGCGATATTTTCATGTTGAAATATTATGCAGCCCTCCCATTCCTACAGCTCTCTTCCTGACAGTGACATAGGCCAGTGAACGGCACTAACATCATAGCATTTCTTTGACAACTTCTACTCTAATCATACTTTCTTCGCCTACTCGCTCCGGTTTTACCATTCAAGTCAAACCACCTCTTGCCTGAACATTCAGCTTCAAAACTAATAAATTCCACACGCTTGTTAGCTGTCGCCTTGTCGCTCCTTTCTCTGCCTGAAAGATAGTCTCTGTTTGCATGAAGCCAGCCCCTTCGCTGCTACGTGCTGACGACATCGAGTTGTTAACCCTATCCTTGCAAGTTTAGACTTGCTGCCTGCTCGCTCCCCCGACAGCACACTACTGTCTTCCCTTTATCAAGGAAGGAAGGGCTTCAACACTCTTTAATTTGTAATGAAAGAGGGGCCGGGGCTCAAGCAAGCGTTTTACATTCATAACTGATGCAGCAAGCCCAGAAGTGCCAGAACTATGACCTGCCACACCTAGAGGTCCTGGGGTTCAGACCTGGCACATATTAAGCACTGATATTTACCCTACGCAAGTGCCTGATCCTGTACGGTGAGCCCAACACAGAAGAGAGACAATTTAGAGTCAGAGAAGGGGAAAAGAGAAAGAAAGAAAGAAGAAAGGGGTGTGTTTTGCTGTAAGCGGCACAAGGGAGGATGGGAGTCTCTGGAGGATTATCTTCTTTCCCTCTACACACAGCTGAGGGATGAGGTTCATTCTGCAGATAACTAGCAGGATATTACGGAGGGGGTGTCAAACCTGATTTGTATGTAAGCCCTCCGTACAGGAAACTGTCTTTTTGTTCGGTGTTGGAACTGCACCTAGGACAATGGGGTCCCTGTCCCTGACTAGGGCTCCTAGGCACTACAGGAATAAATCAATCGGCAAAACCAGCATTTTAGTACTCCGTTCTTAATGTGTAAAAGTCGGCTACAAGTCACACATAAAAGTAGTTGAACCAGAGTTTGGGTTGCTTTCTAATAACACTTTTGTCAGTAAAACTTTTGTTGGGCAGCAGTGTGAAAAAAAGTAACCCCCCCCCCCGGCACGCGCGCCCCCGCCAGACATACGTTTCGTGGATAGCGGTGTGTTGGTGGGCGATGTGCACCCGCCGTCATAGCTACCGCTGCTCACTGGAAATGGCTCAGTGGTACTCTGATCAGGGTGTCATTATAGAAACTTGCTTCAGCACTTTGCAAAAACAGTCGTCTTTGACACTGTCAAACTGGCTGGTGGCAGCTGATGTGCACGTTAAAGAGAACTTTTGTTTTATTGTCTGGGGGGGAAAATAAGGTCAGCAGCTGATTACTGCACATGCACACATTTAAAAAAACAAAACCCTAAAGAGACAAACTTGTGGACCGTGTCGACTTTAGGGTGACAGCACAATAAACACTTAGACACATGAGTATCTAGGCTCTTGAGTTTTAAAAATTACTCACATGCCTAAAAAAAAATAGGAATACTTGTGGCACTTTCACACACACACACACACACACAGAAAATATGTAAAGGTGGACGTTTACATATTTTCTCTGTGTGTATATATATCTTACCTACCGGTACTTGTGTGTTCCATTCTATGCATCCGATGAAGTGGGCTATAGCCTACGAAACCTTATGCTGAAATAAATTTGTTCGTCTCGAAGGTGCCACACGTACTCCTGTTCTTTTTACGGCTATAGACTAACGCGGCTGCTACTCTGAAACCTGTCATATGCCTAAGTATCTACAAGACAGAGGGATATTTAAACACCAACATTAGAAACGTGAACCACCGGAAATATGGCATTCTTTTCTATATGCCTACTTCCAGCGAGGGCAGAGTTGTGCCCAACAGAGGACCCGGTAGAGATGGAGCAGCTGTTGGCTCAGCATGGCTGAGTTTCTAGTGATGAGCTTAATGCTTGTGACCCTGCCTTTTGCAGAGAGACGCTCCTGTTTTCTGTGGAAGGGGCTGGGTGGGCCCATCCTTACCCACATGCAAAGTACGCAGCTGGCTGGGGCACCAAATTTCCTGGTGCCCTGACCAGCTGCTCCGGCTCTGGCTCTGGCTCTTCCCCAGGACCCCTTCCCCGCCCCAGCATCGCTCCCACTCCCCAGAGCTCTGCAGCAGGGCCAGGTCTGCACTCACTGATGGCGAGAAGTGAAGCAACCCGGCCCCAGCCGTGCCGACGGTGAATGCCGGGGGGGGGGGAGGGGGGTTCCCTGCCCCACCGCTCAGAGGCCTGGGGCTAGCCCGCCATTCCCTCTCCCGCAGAGGCCTGGGGCCTGCTCCCCTCCAGAGAGAGGAAATTTGTAGGTGCGGGCTCTTGGGGGAGGAGGGTTAGGGCTGCATGCCTGTCTAGATGCGGAATAGGGCACTGCTGTGCTCTCTCACATCGCGATAATTGGCCTCGGCGATCTCTTCAGAAGGCTCCTCCAGAACGTGGGCAATGCGCCTGTGCAGGTTTATTGGGAGAGCCAGCGTGGTTCTTGTCCCAGTCAGGCTACCGTGTCAGCGCCACTCTGCCGCGAGGGGTGGGGGGACCATTGCTGCACACGGGCAAGCTGCGTATCGGCCAGGGCTGAAGCTGCCTTGTAGTAGAAGACCCTCTCTTGCTTCCCCGGTCACTCTCAAGAGCGAGATATCTTCCGGGACAAACCCCTGTGGTTAACGTGGGGACGGTGTTCAGTGTAGGTGCCCCCTGCAGCTCTCGGCTCTCCCCGAGGCACAGAAACCCAGAGGACAGTACCGCCAGGAAACAATCCGCCCCCTTCACCCTGTGCTTACTCACCATATCTGGGGCTCCCCTGGGTTATGTGCGCTCACTTTGGGACGGGCTTGTGTGGCATTGTGTGGACTGTGATTGCCTCCTTAAGTGCGAGGGAGTCGTTGCTCTGTCTGGTGGGTACAATGCTGCCTCTGTTAAGTGCTGCGTTTTGCCTTTACAGGTGCAACCTTCAGATCTCAGCCGACGGACTGAGAAGACTCAGGAAGAGGCCGCGTAAAAGCAAAGGAGACGCTGCACCAAGTGATGCAGCAGTCTGGGGAAGAGACTCGAAAGGCACAGAAGTGGAGGGAGAGTGAAAGGAGGATCCGCCAGAAGGATGAAGATTTCCAGCAGCAAAGCGGGGAACAGCTGATCAGCGTCAGCAAGCAGGCGGAGCACTCGCCTCCCCCTGCAGCCCTTGTCCCACAACTCTTTCCCTTGTGCCCCCATGTCGCCTCCAACCCGCTTTCCCCAACATCTGGGTTCTTTTTGTCCCCCCAGCTGCCTCCAGCACCCGTAGCTTCACCACTCACCCATGAAAACTACCACCCTTAGCCACTGCACTCAACCCCCACCACCATGCCCTATAGCCATCCTGAAGTGCACCACTCTGTGCACAGCACTCCAGACAGGATTCCGGAGGATGGTAGTGGGACTTACTCAAATCTCTGAGTTAACTGTTACAAAAAGGACAAGGGGTTGTGGTGGGGACCAACCTGTTTCCCTTTTTGTATTTCTGTGTTACTCTGTTTTTTTCAATACATGAATTTTCTTTTCAATAAATGGAGTTTTTTACTTTGAAAAGATACTTTATTGGTACATAAAGCAAAAGATAGATTAGCCCAGGCAAGCAACAAGCAAGTCAGTGTAGCAAACATGTAAGAGTATGTCTTTTCTGTAGCCATGTTGGATGGCCTGAACCAAAGCTGCCTCCTGCAGCCAGACTGAAAAAGCAGCAGCCATTAGCTGTAGGCCTGGAGTCACATATTCACATTCCATCAAAAAGATTCAAAGGCTGTGAGGGCTGATAGCTCTCTACTGGCACTAGATAAAGAAAACAGATTTCAAGATGGGTAAAGAAACCTTAAGTAACACCATTCTGTCTGGCAAGAAACTGCTTATCAAGAGTAGGCTGACCATATTTCCTTGTGACAAAAACAGGACATTGGGATGGCAAAAACGGGACGGGGTTATAACTCCCTTCAGACCCCAAATATAACCCTACAATGCCCCCCCCCCCCCCATATCCATAAAGTCACCAATACCCAACCCTCACATAACCACCTCCAGGCCCCCCAACACCATCCCACTACCAACCCCCCAGCCCCTTACACCCCCCCAGCCTTCCCTACACAACCTCTCCCCATAGCCCCCCACTAGCAACCAATGCACCCCCCAGAACCCCCCAACAGCCTCAAAACACAGCCCCCCCCCCAGCCTCCCACCTCCCCCATGACCCCCCCAGCTAATCACACCCCTGCAGGCCCCACCGCTGCGCCCCCCCTCCCCAGCCACCACCTACACTGGGCTCCATGTTTCCTCCACGTGGGGGGGGGGAACGAGGCACCAGGCAGCCCCTGCCCGGCCAGCGGCCCCCCTCCCCAGCCCCTACCTACGCTGGGCTCAGCGTTTCCTCCACTTGGGGGGGGGGGGCAGGGGGAGCGAGGCACCGGGCAGCCCCTGCCCGGCCAGCAGCTCCACTCTGCGGTTGCGCTGGGCTCTGCTGTAACCGGCTCGCACGACACGTGGGGGCGGCCCAGCCAATCGCGCCGCTCGGGCTCTGCAGCGGCGGAGGGGAGGGGACTGAAGGGCTGCGGGAGGAGGCGGGACCCGGCCATGGGTCCCTGAAATAAGCCGCGTCCCTTTTTTTTTTTATGAAAAACGGGACAAATTTGATATTTTTATTAAAAAGACGGGACGGTCAGAAAATATGTAAAAAACGGGACTGTCCCGTTCAAAACGGGACGTATGGTCAGCCTAATCAAGAGAGAATGTTGTGGAATCCTCATTGTATGATTATTGTCATTATGCTTTCCTATTGTCTGACATTGTGATCGCTGTTGGTTTGCAAATCTTTCTGTCTGTTGTATAATTAATTTTGCTAGGTGTGAATCAATTAAGGTGGTGGGGTATGATTGATTAGGAAATTTTGTTATGATTGGTTAGTAAAATTATACTAAAATAATTGGTTACGGTATAGCTAAGCAAGACTCAAAATTTCATTATAAAAACTGGGGTCCAAGAAGGAGTTCAGGAGAGGAAGAAAATTGGAAGTAACATAAGCAGAAGGAAGGAAGAAAAAGGCTGGAAGAAGCCCAAAGGAGATAAGGAACCCCAAGGAGAATGCAGACGACAAAGCTGGGAGGTATTGCCAATTCAGAGAAGGACCGGGATATCACACAGGAAGACCTGGATGACCTTGTAAACTGGAGTAACAGGAAAAGGATGAAATTTAATAGTGAGAAGTGTAAGGTTATGTACTTAGGGATTAATAACAATTTTAGTTATAAACTGGGGACGCATCAATTAGAAGCAACAGAGGAGGAGAAGGACCTTGGAGTATTCGTTGATCACAAGATGGCTATGAGCCGCCAATGTGGTATGGCCATATAAAAAGCTAATGCTGGCTTGGGTTGCATTAGGCGAGGTATTTCTAGTAGAGATAAGGTGTTAGTATTGTTATATAAGGCACTAGTGAGACCTCATCTGCAATATCGTGTGCAGTTCTGGTTTCCCATGTTTAAGAAGGATGAATTCAAACTAGAACAGGTGCAGAGAAGGGCTACTAGGATGATCCGAGGAATGGAAAACCTGTTTTATGAGTGGAGACTCAGAGAGCTGGGCTTGTATAGTCTATCCAAAAGAAAGCTGAGGGGAGATATGATTGCTCTCTATAAATATATCAGAGGGATAAATACCATGGAGGGAGAGGAATTATTTAAGCTCAGTACCAATGTGGACACAAGAACAAATGGATATAAACTGGCCAACAGGCAGTTTAGACTAGACAATTAGGCGAAGGTTTCTAACCATCAGAGGAGTGAAATTCTGGAACAGCCTTCCAAGGGGAGCAGTGAGGGCAAAAGACTTATCTGTCTTCACAAAGCCGCCGATTGCGGAAATACAGGCGCGGACCCCCCTGCGCCCTGGCCCCAGTGGCGGGCGGGCTCCTGCCTGCGCCCCGGCCCCCGCCGTGGGCGAGCTGCCGGCTGTGGCCCTGGTCCCTGGGGATCCCGCAGCAGGGAGTAGTTGGGGTAGGGGCTTGCGACCCCCACAAAAGTGGCCCGTGACCCCTTGAGGGGTCACGACCTCCACTTTGAGAACCCCGGGACTAGATGATCATAATGGTCCCTTCAGACCTTAACGTCTATGAGTGTAAGAAGAACTCACCTCGAAGACCCAGCCTAAGATAAGTTCTGCCAGGACTCTCCTGCACAACCCTGAGGTGCAACAGTTAAGATCCAGAGACTGACCTTGCCTGGCCAATGGGAAGCCTGCCTGCTTGTACCAGGATTGTTGAGCATGACACTGGGTGCTTAGCTTGTGTATTCTACTTGTTTAAAAATTGTCAATAAATGGAGGATAAGGATATTACTGTGTGAGGCTCTTTCAGTGGCTAAAGAGCCCGCCAACCCACAGGAAGATGCTCCCTGAGCCCAAGGAATTGGGTATGGGTGGGTGTATAAATTAACAGGTTTCCACCTTGAGCGTGAGGAACTGGGAGGAACTTGGGGAAAAATTCCCTAATGGCAGACAGAGCTGTCCCAAGGGACCCTAGGCAGCACAGGGCCAGCAGCCCAGAGCCCCTGGACTTCCAAGAGCTAAGCAGATCAAAGTAAGCATCTCTATCACTCTGAGGAGTTTTCAAGACTCATAAGAAATGGAAAGGGAGGTGGATTTTTTTTGCTGTTTGTAAAGGCAGCTAGTCTTGTTTTTAAAAGGATTATGAAGAACAAGTTTAAGCTTTATTGTAACATGAGTTGTTTACCTGGACTGCTCAAGACCTGAATGTCTGTGTAGGAGGAACTCTTTAAGTGGGCTTCTTAAACCCTTCCTTGCTGTTTCACATCTGATATGCCTTGATGAAACATAGGAGCATGGGAGCAGCTGAGCTGTGCGGAGGGTTGAGTGCCCCCCGGAGCCAGTGTCTCCCAAAAAGTGGAGGCAACTTAGGGGAGAGTTGCTGCTGCAGCCGAGCAGGCACAGATCCTTGCCTCAGAGTAAAAAAAATAAGCCCGATGCTTAATTACATCTCAAATAACTGGAGTAAAGAGATGGAAATAAAATTTAAATGTGAAATGATTTTTAATGTACTGACAAATATTTTGTGTGATTTCATGGTACCTGCACTGATTATAGAGCTACTTTTATACCTGATTTTGAATTTAATGCAACACTGACACAGTACAGTAGTGTTGGGGTTTTATATGATTTGCATATACTGTGCATATATTTACTTGTTTTTTTTCCAGTCGCTTCAGCCCGCGAAGCAGCTTAAAAAATCTAATATGGTCCTCGTCTCATAGTTTGGAGACCCCTGGGGTAGATAAGATTCAGAGGTGTAGCCGTGTTAGTCTGAAATAGCAGAAGTAACAGAGTCTTGTGGCACCTTAAAGACTAACTAAAGTATTGAAGCATAGTGGCACTGCTTGTATCTGACAAAGTGGGTATTAACCTACGAAAGCTTATGCTTCAATACTTACTCTTTAAGGTGCCACAAGACTGCGGTAGATAAAAGTATTAACCCAAATAATCTATACAGAAGCCTGTGGAACCCCATAAAATTGGTTCCCTAATCCATGAATTATTAGAATTCATTTCCTTAAACATTACATGAATATATTGTCTATTATAGAATTAGAATTTATAATCCCTATTCCATAATGAGATATATCTTCATTAAAACTATCTTTAGATAGTTTTTTTCCCTCAAAAATCCAATTTAAATAAGATTTGGCAATTTGCCGCCCCAAGCACCTGCTTGCTTTGCTGGTGCCTGTGGATTGCCACGGACTCGCAGGGGCGAAAATTTTTTTGCAGGCCTGTTATTTACCAGGCTGCATGTGGCAATAGACTATATTGGTAAGGGATGCAAGGGGAGTGTGGGTCAGGACGCGAGCTGCAGACGCACACACACAACTAAAATTAATTAATTTAAAGTTTTATTGGGGATAATTACAAGGGGTAAGGGAGCAGGGTTTTTTTTGATTAACTAATAGACTTAATGAAACTTAAAACACACAATGACTAAAATACCTACTAACAATATTTATAAACAAAGATGCAGCATTTAGTAATAATTGATACTTACAAATACAAACCAACACGTAACGACCAGCAAATGTAGAAGCTCTGTTTGAAAACACGTGAGCTGAGAGAGGCTTCGAGGTGATCAAGCTCGGTTACGGGGATACACGGATACACAGGACTCGTTTTCGTTTCTCCTCTCTCTGTCTGCACATGGCAGACATAGACCCATAGGTACCAACTATGACATCACAGAAGTGTCATAGGGGATGGGACCCAAAACTTGTTTGTGTTCGCTTCTGATTGGCACAAGCAAAGTTTACACCAAGTAGGGGAGCAGGTGCCTCAAAGTCTGGCTTCACCCCCAAAGGTGTGGGTAAGCACATTGTTATAGAATCCGGGCGAAACTGAATGACAAAAGAAGAGACCAGGGCAATACCGGTATGGGCAAGTGTTACAGGATGCAGACAGGAACTGATCTGAACAGTGCCTAGAGCCGTCCTTGCTAGGCAATCTCTCTCCAGGCTGGGAGGGAGCAGGGCCTGGCTGCCTGCAGGACAGGTACCTGAGGTGGAACAGCGCTGGGGGGAATAGGCGGAACACTCTCTTCCTCCCCACCTCTGCTAGCAGCCTAATATGACAGCTTCCTCACCCCAAACCATGAGCTGGAGCCTTCTTTCCAAGACCTAGCCCTAGGGCTGTCCCCAGGTAGTTTGGGGCCCTACACAGCCCCCCCGTGGGGGCAGGGTGTGGGGCCCCAGGCCTCTGCAGAAGAGAGAGTGGGGGGGCTAACCTCAGGCCTAGGAAACGGAGGGGGGGGGCAGGGCTGGCTTGGAGGGCACGGGAAAATTCAGAGATTTGAGTAAGTCCCACTACCATCCTCCGGAATCCTGTCTGGAGTGCTGTGCACAGAGTGGTGCACTTCAGGATGGCTATAGGGCATGGTGGTGGGGGTTGAGTGCAGTGGCTAAGGGTGGTAGTTTTCATGGGTGAGTGGTGAAGCTACGGGTGCTGGAGGCAGCTGGGGGGACAAAAAGAACCCAGATGTTGGGGAAAGTGGGTTGGAGGCGACATGGGGGCACAAGGGAAAGAGTTGTGGGACAAGGGCTGCAGGGGGAGGCGAGTGCTCCGCCTGCTTGCTGCTCCATGACGCTGATCAGCTGTTCCCCGCTTTGCTGCCGGAAATCTTCATCCTTCTGGCGGATCCTCCTTTCACTCTCCCTCCACTTCTGTGCCTTTCGAGTCTCTTCCCCAGACTGCTGCATCACTTGGTGCAGCGTCTCCTTTGCTTTTACGCGGCCTCTTCCTGAGTCTTCTCAGTCTGTCGGCTGAGATCTGAAGGTTGCACCTGTAAAGGCAAAACGCAGCACTTAACAGAGGCAGCATTGTACCCACCAGACAGAGCAACGACTCCCTCGCACTTAAGGAGGCAATCACAGTCCACACAATGCCACACAAGCCCGTCCCAAAGTGAGCGCACATAACCCAGGGGAGCCCCAGATATGGTGAGTAAGCACAGGGTGAAGGGGGCGGATTGTTTCCTGGCGGTACTGTCCTCTGGGTTTCTGTGCCTCGGGGAGAGCCGAGAGCTGCAGGGGGCACCTACACTGAACACCGTCCCCACGTTAACCACAGGGGTTTGTCCCGGAAGATATCTCGCTCTTGAGAGTGACCGGGGAAGCAAGAGAGGGTCTTCTACTACAAGGCAGCTTCAGCCCTGGCCGATACGCAGCTTGCCCGTGTGCAGCAATGGTCCCCCCACCCCTCGCGGCAGAGTGGCGCTGACACGGTAGCCTGACTGGGACAAGAACCACGCTGGCTCTCCCAATAAACCTGCACAGGCGCATTGCCCACGTTCTGGAGGAGCCTTCTGAAGAGATCGCCGAGGCCAATTATCGCGATGTGAGAGAGCACAGCAGTGCCCTATTCCGCATCTAGACAGGCATGCAGCCCTAACCCTCCTCCCCCAAGAGCCCGCACCTACAAATTTCCTCTCTCTGGAGGGGAGCAGGCCCCAGGCCTCTGCGGGAGAGGGAATGGCGGGCTAGCCCCAGGCCTCTGAGCGGTGGGGCAGGGAACCCCCCTCCCCCCCCCCGGCATTCACCGTCGGCACGGCTGGGGCCGGGTTGCTTCACTTCTCGCCATCAGTGAGTGCAGACCTGGCCCTGCTGCAGAGCTCTGGGGAGTGGGAGCGATGCTGGGGCGGGGAAGGGGTCCTGGGGAAGAGCCAGAGCCAGAGCCGGAGCAGCTGGTCAGGGCACCAGGAAATTTGGTGCCCCAGCCAGCTGCGTACTTTGCATGTGGGTAAGGATGGGCCCACCCAGCCCCTTCCACAGAAAACAGGAGCGTCTCTCTGCAAAAGGCAGGGTCACAAGCATTAAGCTCATCACTAGAAACTCAGCCATGCTGAGCCAACAGCTGCTCCATCTCTACCGGGTCCTCTGTTGGGCACAACTCTGCCCTCGCTGGAAGTAGGCATATAGAAAAGAATGCCATATTTCCGGTGGTTCACGTTTCTAATGTTGGTGTTTAAATATCCCTCTGTCTTGTAGATACTTAGGCATATGACAGGTTTCAGAGTAGCAGCCGCGTTAGTCTATAGCCGTAAAAAGAACAGGAGTACGTGTGGCACCTTCGAGACGAACAAATTTATTTCAGCATAAGGTTTCGTAGGCTATAGCCCACTTCATCGGATGCATAGAATGGAACACACAAGTACCGGTAGGTAAGATATATATACACACAGAGAAAATATGTAAACGTCCACCTTTACATATTTTCTGTGTGTGTGTGTGAAAGTGCCACAAGTATTCCTATTTTTTTTTAGGCATGTGAGTAATTTTTAAAACTCAAGAGCCTAGATACTCATGTGTCTAAGTGTTTATTGTGCTGTCACCCTAAAGTCGACACGGTCCACAAGTTTGTCTCTTTAGGGTTTTGTTTTTTTAAATCTGTGCATGTGCAGTAATCAGCTGCTGACCTTATTTTTCCCCCCAGACAATAAAACAAAAGTTCTCTTTAACGTGCACATCAGCTGCCACCAGCCAGTTTGACAGTGTCAAAGACGACTGTTTTTGCAAAGTGCTGAAGCAAGTTTCTATAATGACACCCTGATCAGAGTACCACTGAGCCATTTCCAGTGAGCAGCGGTAGCTATGACGGCGGGTGCACATCGCCCACCAACACACCGCTATCCACGAAACGTATGTCTGGCGGGGGCGCGCGTGCCGGGGGGGGGGGGGGGGGTGGTTACTTTTTTTCACACTGCTGCCCAACAAAAGTTTTACTGACAAAAGTGTTATTAGAAAGCAACCCAAACTCTGGTTCAACTACTTTTATGTGTGACTTGTAGCCGACTTTTACGCATTAAGAACGGAGTACTAAAATGCTGGTTTTGCCGATTGATTTATTCCTGTAGTGCCTAGGAGCCCTAGTCAGGGACAGGGACCCCATTGTCCTAGGTGCAGTTCCAACACCGAACAAAAAGACAGTTTCCTGTACGGAGGGCTTACATACAAATCAGGTTTGACACCCCCTCCGTAATATCCTGCTAGTTATCTGCAGAATGAACCTCATCCCTCAGCTGTGTGTAGAGGGAAAGAAGATAATCCTCCAGAGACTCCCATCCTCCCTTGTGCCGCTTACAGCAAAACACACCCCTTTCTTCTTTCTTTCTTTCTCTTTTCCCCTTCTCTGACTCTAAATTGTCTCTCTTCTGTGTTGGGCTCACCGTACAGGATCAGGCACTTGCGTAGGGTAAATATCAGTGCTTAATATGTGCCAGGTCTGAACCCCAGGACCTCTAGGTGTGGCAGGTCATAGTTCTGGCACTTCTGGGCTTGCTGCATCAGTTATGAATGTAAAACGCTTGCTTGAGCCCCGGCCCCTCTTTCATTACAAATTAAAGACTGTTGAAGCCCTTCCTTCCTTGATAAAGGGAAGACAGTAGTGTGCTGTCGGGGGAGCGAGCAGGCAGCAAGTCTAAACTTGCAAGGATAGGGTTAACAACTCGATGTCGTCAGCACGTAGCAGCGAAGGGGCTGGCTTCATGCAAACAGAGACTATCTTTCAGGCAGAGAAAGGAGCGACAAGGCGACAGCTAACAAGCGTGTGGAATTTATTAGTTTTGAAGCTGAATGTTCAGGCAAGAGGTGGTTTGACTTGAATGGTAAAACCGGAGCGAGTAGGCGAAGAAAGTATGATTAGAGTAGAAGTTGTCAAAGAAATGCTATGATGTTAGTGCCGTTCACTGGCCTATGTCACTGTCAGGAAGAGAGCTGTAGGAATGGGAGGGCTGCATAATATTTCAACATGAAAATATCGCTTCTCGGCCTTTTGGCTAAGATCAAGTGTAGTATCTGTTCTTATCAGTTTAATATCTGCTATGTCCTCTATCTGAGGACGATATATTAAATGGATTTTTGGAACAGGGAGATGGAATAGGAGCTTGCTCCATCCACTCCACGCATCGACCTGGTATTGCAGTACCTCCAGGAACGGTGCACTTCCCCTTGGGGAGACTATTGTGGTTAAAAAAATAGAATCAGTTGACAATGTGAAAGAAGGTCCTCATAGTGGGTGTCACTGTGCCATTTGAAAACTGGTCAAATGGCGTTGGCAAGAGACATGTACATGGGCAACTCATGTGTCTGATATACATGGAACACGTCACAGGACATTGCCAGTACCAGGTCGAGTAGTAGCTGAGACCGCCGATCAGGGAAACACCCCCCCCCCCTTCCCTGACAAACAGAGGGACGCACCCCACCCATGTACTTATTGCCTGCACCACCACTGACTTGGACCTTCACTACACCCCATGGGTGGAGTACCCGAACACACCTATATACTGACACTTTAAAAAACTCCCTCACCCCAATCTGGATCTATGCTGGATATGTGATATGCATGTGCCTTGTAAACTCTGTACTTGTTACCTACAATCGCACATAACCCCAGCCTGACTCCAGATGTCCAGTACCTTACCTATCAATCTGTGTATGTTTTCATGTTTAACATTAGCTTTAATAAAATTATCGCTTCTCGGCTGTATAGCCCAGAAAGCATTATCTATTATGTTATATCTGTTCTTATCAGTTTAATATCTGATATGTCCTCTATCTGAGGATAATATATTAAATGGATTTTTGGAACGGGGAGATGGAATAGGAGCTTGCTCCATCCACTCCACGCATCGACCTGGTATTGCAGTACCTCCAGGAATGGTGCACCTCCCCAGGGGGAGACTATTATGGTTTAAAAAAAAGAATCAGTTGAACTCTTCTTTCTGTAGGCCTTATAAACATGCTTATTTTCCATATTGGTTCATTTATGATCACTTTTACTGGTTACATTAAGTTTAGGTTTCATATCAGATGGGTAAAAGGGACAGAGTCTTCTAGCACCTTATATAGACCAGGGGTCAGCAACCTTTCAGAAGTGATGTGTTAATTCTTCATTTATTCACTCTAATTTAAGGTTTCGTGTACCAGTAGTACATTTTAAGGTTTTTAGGTCTCGTTCTGTAAGTCTGTAAATAAGGTTTTTAACATATTTAAGCAGCTTCGTTTAAAATTAAATTAAAATGCAGAGCCCCCCAGACCGGTGGCCAGGGCCTGGGCAGCGTGAGTGCTACTGAAAATCAGCTCGTGTGCCACCTTCAGCACCTGTGCCATAGGTTGCCTACCGCTGTTATAGACTAACAGAGCTTAGGGATCATGAGCTTTCATGGGCTAAGACCCACTTCCTCAGATGAATGTGGTAGAAATCTCCAGAGGTAGGTATAAATACACAAGCAAGAAAGCAAGGTAAATTCAATCAGGGAGGGGGAGGCCCATAAGTTTATATTGTAATGTTGTGGGTCTGGAGAGGTGAGCTTTTTGTGTTACTAGAAAATTATTTTAAAAGCTGGGATTCTACTTTATACAGTAAGTACTTTTAACAGTAGGAGAAATGAAGATGGTCTATAAGGGAAATATTTTTTATAATATTTGTGAAGGTCACATGTATATAAATAACTGCATTATAATGATATAGACAGGTTGTGTTCTTTTCCCTCCCCCAACAGATGGTCTATGTATTTTGGTTTATAAGCTCAAGTGAAAGGCACTAGGTGTGGTACTGCCCCCAGCACACGGGCCCCAATCCTCTGTAATAGAAGTTCAAAACACTAATATTAAACTGACGGTTCTTACAATGTGGCTTGGAACTGGACACTTCAGGTGGCTGCCCGCTTCAAATTGCTCTGCGGAGTGAAGATGAAGCTATTTCCCTCCCCTCCAAGGAGCTTTGGGAGAAGTGTGCATTACGCGGTGTTTGTGACATGCTTTACAGCTGTGAAGTGCTCAGTGTTACTCTTCCGTGAAAGGTTTCAGAGGGGTAGTGATCCCTGTTAGTCCATATCAGCAAAAACAACAAGAAGTCAATTCCAGCTCTGCAGTTTCTCATTAACTTGATGCCATCAAATCAGGCCTGAATAAAGACTGGATCATGACTGGCTGGATCATGACAAAAAGTAATTTTCCCTCTCTTGATATTCACAAGGGCTTGTCAACTGTTGGGAATGTGACATGTCCACCCTGATTGAATTGGCCTCGTTAGCACTCACCCCTCCCTGGGTAGAGACAACTCATCTTTTCACGTGCTGTAAATTTACACCTGCCTACTGTATTTTTCACTCCATGCATCTGATGAAGCGAGGTATGGCCCACAAAACCTTATGCCCAAATAAATGTATTGGTCTTTAAGGGGTCACAGGTTCTCCTGGTTGTTTCTTCTTCTGTGGAAGGCTGTTTTGTGCCTATAGATTTATCCCAGGCAGGTGCTCACACTTACAGCACTGCAGCTGGGGCACTGAAGTATTGAGTGAGGATGCTACCTATGCCACCGAAAGAGCTTCCCCCGGCAGCTTATGCTTCCCCCGCAAGAGGCAGCAGCTATGTCCCTAGGAGAAACCCGTCTACAAATGTGTCGCTCAGGGAATGCATTTTATAAGTTGGAAGCCTAGAGCAGGGCTCAAGGAGAGAGTTGTTCCCCCTCCCTTGACGTTTTTTGTTTTTCCAGCAACCTTCGAAATCACAACCAGCAGGTGGCGCTAGAGCCCCATAGGAAGAGAGAGGAAGTTGCCAAAATGAAGTGAGCCCTGGAGACTGAGCAGAGCTGGCTGTTGTGACCCACAAGACCGGGTGTCAAGGGCTTGTCTACATGGGGAATTGACTGGCCACTTATAGTCAGAGTAACCCCTGCGCTGTAGCTCCTCCAGTATAACCCCCGCCCTGGATACTATTCCAAATAAAAGCAACTTTATTCCCAAAAATTACTACTCTGCTTCCAAAGCTATTCCACTGTAGCCACGGCAGGAACTATTCCCCTGTAGTCAAGCACCTAAATCTGCAGGGATCCCACGGGGCAGAGTTGATAGCTTTGGCATGTTCATTGGTGCCCCATTGGAAGAAACTGCTGAGGGCAGTCTTGTATTCTCCAGTCTTCCAGCCTACATGCCAACATAGTCCAACCCATCATTTGGCTCCCTACAGGGGAAAATGGATGAAATTCTATGCCCTGTGTTACGCAGGCAGCATTGTCCCTGCTGCCCTTAAAATCTAGGAGTCGGTTGTTGCAGCTTTACCTAGTCTGAGAGGCAGGGAAAGGAAGAGAAAGGCAAAGGAACCTTTGAGATGACAGCCCCTCTCCCAATCAATGGCAATACTGAAGAGTCCGGGGGTTTCCAGTTTAACAGACTCTGTCTCTTCTCCACAGAGCGGAAACAGGGATAAGCATCACGCAATAAGGCAGTGGAAACTGAACCGGATTCTCTTTTGTTATGGGGATGTTCTCATGCATGCTCCAGAAAGTCACATGGTGGATTCAGGAGATAGGAACAAACAACTGGAACATAGGCCATTGTGGAAAATATGCACCTTTCGGGATGTACTGAGCTCTGCTCTGCCAGGGAGAATGGAGGGTTTCGAAATAGCGGGGGAGACAGACTAGGAGCTTGCTCCATCCACGCCCCACACACATCGGCCTGGTATTGCAGTACCTCCGGGAACTCTCCCCATAGGGAAACCACCAGTGGGGGGTGGGGGTGGGGGGAATACACACAACAGTTGAGCTGTGTGTTGGCTTAGGGTGTGATGTCCTTCTCTGTAAGATTCCCTGTGTCGCATCATGGAACGGGCCACCCGAATACACCAAGGAAACCTGCTTGAATACAGAAATAAACCCCCCACCGACCGCACACTCTTGGTGGTCACCTACTACCCTACACTGCAACCTATATGGCAGACCTGCACAACTCGGAAAGCGGGGAGGGCCATATATTACTGCAAACAAAACAGCTGTGGGCTCCCCCTCCCCCCACTCCTTATCCTGTGACTGCCCCCCAGGACTCCACCAGCTAAGTCTCCCTGCTCCTTTTCCGACCGCCCCCTCCTGAGACCTCCGCCTACCTGCCCCCCCTAGAACTGTACCCCCTACCTATCCCCGACCCTGATCTATAGCCCCGCCCCAGGCAGAACCCTGGGACTCTCAACCCCCCCTCGCTCCCTGCTTGCCCTGACCCTTATCCACACCCCCATCCCAACCCCCCAGAACTCCCATGCCTATCTAACCGGTCCCCACCCCGTGCCTGCCCTGACCCCTCTCCACACCCCGACAGGCCGCCCCAGAACTCATGACCCATACAATCCCCCCCCGACCTTGTCCCCTGACTGCCCCTTCCAGAAACCCTTCACCCCTAACCATCCCCCAGGACCCAACTCCTCTGCTCCCTGACTGCCCCAACCCATATCCACCCTCTGACAGACCCCGGGGACTGCCATGCGCCATGCAACCCACTGCTTCCGCACGTTGCTCTGTTACTCTGGGAGACAGGGGAGGGCGATGCAGCCCCCCCTCCCCCGAGCGCTGCCGCATGGCGGTGTTAGCGTGGGGGACGGAGGAGCATGTTTGGCTCACCGGAGAGCCAAACACGCTGCAACCTAACCCTCCCCCCCCCCCACACACCTTTCCCCTGCGTGCTGGCTTGCTAACCTTAACCCCACACTTGATAGGAACCCCATCCTGAAATAAATATTTTCCTGAACCCCCACTTCTGGTCTTCAAAATAAACCCTAATCTGGCCACGCTCATCATCAGAAGCAAATTCCCCACAGATCAGGACACACCAACTTACAGCAACACCAGACAAAACCTGCAGACACCTCTCCACTGCTAATGAATAGGAAAATGCTAAGATAAGAACACATCATCTGTGGCTGAGCACTTCCCACAGAGCAATCACTCTACCATGAGATCCATCAGCCCTCATCCTCAAAGGAGACCTGCCCCACCTTTTCAGAAAGACAGGGCCGGGAGTTTAAATTCATAACTTTGCTAAACACTAAAACTCCTGGACTGAAGAAAGATACTGGGCTGATGGTTTATTTACAACAATCTGTAAACCACTAATGACCTCCCACAACTGCTTTCTCCTCCACCCCTTTACTTGCTTTCCTGTGACTGAAGGACCGTTAACAGGCCACTTCACCTTGAATAGTCAGTCCCTTGAAGGTGTTAACTAGGCTAAACAATCCATTCCACCCTGTACTTAGCAAGCAGTGAAATTCTGATGCTTTGTCTACCCTGGAACTTTTAGAGGCGTTAAAAAACAACAACCACCCCACCCACACTCCCAGAAAAACAAAAGTGTGTGAACAGCCCGGTGTGTCCAGGAGCTGCTGCTCCTTGGGGGTGGAGTGGTTTTGTCTGCAAGAGGGGGCAGCTACACTGCCTGCCAGTGAGGAGTCTAAACACCTCGAAGGATCTGGGCCAAGTTCCCTAGGTGACCCTGGGCTGCTCGCTTAATTTCCCAGACCCCCTGTCAACTAAGAACAACTCTTCCCTCCTCCACAAGCGTTGGGGGAGAGAATCCCTTGAGAATCACGAGGTGCACAGAGGCTGCAGCAGTGATGGGGGCAGATCAATCCCTAGTCTGACTGAGGTTCACCTGGGCCCCTTAGGGCGGTCCCGGGATTACAGGGAACCCAGGAGCTGTGACCAGGTATCGGGGACCATTTCCGTGTTCGCCCCCACAGCGGAGGGGAAGCGGAGCGAATTCTGAGCCCCCGAGTCACGCCGGAGTCAGGTCCAGCCGCACCGATCTCCGCATGGAGCCGCTGCAGCCTGCCCCCCCCCCCTCCTCCCCGCCAGCGCAGCGGCAGGACCGTCCCCCCCGATCTCCTCTCCGGGGGCGTTAATCCCCCTCCCCGAGCGATGCCAGCGGAGGGGGGGGGGTACGGTCAGGTGCCCCCCCTCACAGATTTTTGCCGGCACCGCTCCGTCCCCCCCCCCCCGCCCGAGCTGCGCCCCCCACGTAGCGGTAACAGCTGGGAGGCCGCCGCTTCCCGGGAGGGGAGACGGGGGGGGGGGGGGAGCTGCGAGACCTGGGCTGTTCCAAGGGCAGCCAAACTCCCCCCGGGCAGGTTCGGGCGGCAGGTGGGGGGGGGGGGTCTCCGCCTGGGCTGGGGAAAAGCGCCGGGAGCCCCCCCCCGGGCAGTGGAAGCTCCCGCGTCACCTACCTCCTGCTCTGACGGGGAACCCGAAGGGCCGAAGCGGCTCCCGCGGGACCCCGTGGCCAGGCTCCGTCCCTGCCGCGCCGAGCGCGTCTCGCTCTGGAGACGGCGGCGTCCGCTCAGCCGGAGCCCGCCCGCCCCGCGCTGCAGAGACCAGGCACCAGCTGGGGAGGCGGGGCCTCCGCACGGGGAGGGGCGCCTGGGCTCGGCCACCTGAGGGCGGTACGCGGGGGGGGTCAGAGGGAGGCAGGTGGGGCTCAGCCGCTCGCGGGAGAGGATCCCTTGGTCTGGCCCCGCCCAGCGCTCCGCTCCCCTAGCTGCGAACGGGGCGTGGCAAACCCAGCACGAGCCTCGCCCCGCCCCGCCCCGCCCCGCCCCGCCTCTCCTTGGCTCGGAACGCGCGCCCGGGGTCGGGACTGGTGTGTTATGCCCGCCCCTCCGCCGCCCCGACCAATAGGAGCTCGGCCTGCCTCTGGCTCGAACAGGGGGAGGGGATGCCGCCGGGTTTCGGAAGCTCTGCGCCTCCGACGCGGCTGGCGGACTCTACTGCGCCTGCGCTTGACCCGCCAGCTGGCTGTAATGAGCCCCTGTGGCCACCCGGTGGCAGCAAAGGGACTCTAGAGACCCCTGTTTGGGGGCTGCCTGGGGCCCTGATCTCAAACTGTCTCCTGGGGCGGGCCGGCCATTTCTGCCCACGTGCCAAGGACCGGGCCCATATTTGCGCCCCGTTCTTATCGTATCCGCGTAGGCACGTAGCACAAGAGGTCAGAGAAACGAATCGATCCGCGCTCCCCTTCCCAGATCAGGGGGTTCGGGCGGGATCCCCAATGACCAAGGCGCAGAGACCCCCAGCCCGCTCTTTATTCAACGTCTCCATGGTAACTGCCGGTGGGGCGGGGTCTTCACCTGCGAGGGAGCTTAAATTATACTAGTCTTTCTGTCTTTCCTTCCTAGAAAGTCGCCACAGACCGGCAGCCGACGGCTCGCGGACCGGCACCAGTCCACAGACCACCACTTTGAGTAGCACTGGCCTAGGGGATATTGCTGGACACCAAGTTCCTCTCTGCAGCGTGATGCTCCATATAGGACAAACGAAGCACCCCACCCTCCCTCTGGGGAAGCAGTGGGATTCTCTGCATGGGGAGTCTATAAGTACTAATGTGAAGGGACAGGGGAGGAGTGAGAATCCCTCTACCGGGGAAAGCATAGATGCTCCAGGCCCACCTATACTGTCAGATAGAGTTCTGTGCAAGGTCATCTGCAAGTGCACAGGAATAGTGGGAGTGGGGGGGGTGGGAATCCATGTACAGCAGGCATGCACAACTCGGAAAGCAGCGAGGGCCATATTACTGCAAAAAAAACCAGCCTCGGGCCGAAAAGCCCCGCCCCCCTCTGCTTTCCCCCACTCCACCTCTTGGCTTGTCCCATCCCTACTTACCCCCCGCGGGCCACACAGTGAGCCCGTGCGGGCCGCATGTTGTGCAGGCCTGATGTACAGGATGGGGGAAGAAACCTCTCCCTAGGGTCAACATAAGAGATTCTTGCATAGGACCCGAGGCCCCCATTCACTGTTTATTTCCCCCCATACTATCTCTCACCCAGAGTCCAGCCTCCCTCCCCTGCCATGTGGCATCATTTCCTGCCCTGTCCAGCCTTCAGCCAAGGGGCTCAGAACATCCTGGGTTCTTTCTCCACCATGCAGGAGGTCAAGCATCAGAGAGGTCGACGTGTTAGTCTGGAATTGCAGAAGCGACAAAGAGTCCTGTAGCACCTTGAAGACTAACAAAAGTATTGAAGCATAAGCTTTCATGGGCTAATACCCACTTCGTCGGATGCATGCAGTGGACTCGGGAACCAGTGCACTAAGGAACCAATCCATGCAACAAACCTCTGTGCCAACTCTGCCCAAATATCTACACCAGCGACACCATCACACGACCTAACCAGATCAGCTACACCATCACCGACCAGTTCATTCACCTGCACACCTCATCCTCCCTGATTAGAGATAACAAGGTGGTTCAGCCTGATTGAACTAACCCTGTTATCTCTAACCTGGTTCTTGACTACTTATTTATACCTGCCTCTGGATACTTCCACTGCATGCATCCCAGAAAATGCATATTAGCCCACAAAAGCCTATGCGTGCAGTAGGGTTTCTCTTTCTTGGGCCAGCACCGCCACCTGGGCTCTGCTTTGTCTGTGGGTCAGTCAATGGCCCAGAGAGCTCCACATTCCTCCGGAACACAGTTAATGCAGCCAGAGACTAACCATTCTAGACAGGGAATGAACAGGGCCTCTTTGCACAATGGGGCAGAGCCCACAGCTGGCATCCTAAATCTGCAGATACTTTGGAAGTAGTAAGATAGTGGCACTTATGTTTGGGCACAGAGGCACATTTCCTGAGCTCTCCCCTTTCACACTGTTCATCACTTCGGTTGGCATTATCAAGTGACTGCAAGCTCAAAGGTTCCAAGCCAGCAGGTATTTCAAGCAACTCCAAGTTCAAGGTGTATCTGGACATTATTTCCAGGCTGCATTTCAGTATGTAACTTCTTCATTAAGAGTCTGGGACACTGCACACTCCAGAAAAGAATCAGCTGGACAAATTCATTAAATTGGACCCTGGAGTTACACCAGGACAAAACCGCACACTCACCACTGAACCGATCAACACAATTAGAACTTTTCACAAGAGTTAGGAGAAGAGCAGTTTGGCTTTTACACAGCCCCATCAGACCCTGAATTCCACTTTCCCCGTCTCCAGCCATGGCTAGTACCAGCTGTTCGACAAGAAGCCCCAGCATGGGCAATTGTGGAATAAGCTGCCCCGGGGGGAGAAGTTTCTCTTCACCACTCAGATCTACTGAGAAAAGGCCCAATTTATAACCTGCCAAAACATCCCTGTAATCGACAACAATAAAGTTCCTCTCCCAGGTTCTGCACCCTCCACATTCACAGCGTGTGTGGGTGAGGCGGCTGCCAGTCCCAGCAGTAAACGGGACTTTTCTCTGGTCCCTGCCATTCTTGACTCCTCCACAAGATAGTTAGTTTCAAGAAAGGGTCTTTTATTAATTCCTCCCCATCCTCCACTTGCAAACATCCAAATTCAGCCAAGAGCAGATACTGTAACTGGGGTGCCTCTAACTTAGAGCCACCGTTCAGCCAGAGCCAGTCATGGTTTGTCAAGAGCTGCAGATCTGTGGCTGATTTGTGTACCGTGTGGCCATTTCACACAAATTCAGAGATTCCAAGGCCAGAAATGATCATTCTGCTCATCCATTCTGATCTCCTGTGTAACATGGCCAGAGCATTTCACCAGTGGTAGAGGGCTAGAGCACAAGCTGTAGAGAAAGAGCCCCCCACATATTATGTAAACACTCCCAGTGATGGTGGATCCATCCAATTCCTAGGTCAGTTGTTCTGACAGCTAATTACCCCCTAAAAATCTGCACTTTTCCCATTCTGAATTTTTCCAGATGTAGCTTCCAACCATTGGATCTCATTCTGCCTTTGCCTGCGAGAGCAAAGAGTCCTCTCTCATCAGAAATCCTCTTGCCATATAGATACTTATAGACCGTGACGTACAGTCACCTCTTAACCTTCTGTTCATTAAGCTACACGGACTGAGCTTCTCTGCTCTCTTACTGTATGGCAGGTTTTCCAGACCTCACATGATTCTGGTGGCTTTTTCCTGAACCCTTTCCAATGTGTCCTAGCACAGCATCTCCCAGCCCCACCCAGCCTTGGCTTAGCCCTACTTAAGGGGTGAAGCTTGACAAAATCAGAGCCTGCAATGGAAGAGCTACTTAGTATTTAAAATGAGGGACTGGGTATAGCCCTCCCATCTACTATTCCCTGGGGCAGGAGGGATGGGCAGGTAGGAGGAGTGTTCTGGGAAGACAACATGGCCACGGCGCAAGCTGATCTGGTGAAAATCATCCATTTAATAAACAAGGTTTAATATAAAATGAAAAGGTGCAAGAAACGGGCCCAGTTCCATAGAACGGTGCAAGGTTTAGTGTGAGGAGATCCCGACCTCTTAGCAGGAGGGGTCCGCAGAGGCATTTAGACACGAATGGTCCCTTCCCTCTTGCTCTGGTCTTCACACACCCTGCGGAAGGCACTTGCTGGCCCAGCAGGATCGTCTGCACTTAGGCAGCTGGCGTTCTCTCTTTGGCTCCTGAAATGAGGTGCCCTCTTGCTGAGAGGGTATGGCAACCAGCTTTGGACAATCGGACACCCACCCTCATTGGCACTTGAGTTTCAAGGGCTTCCCCTGGCTCCACATCCTGTAATCAGTGTCAGGGTGACACTGCTGGGGCTTCAGGCAGGGACGTGCTCCAAGCCCTCCTTTCCCTCTCCCCCTCCGTGTGTCCACTGACTAGTTCTGTGATTACACACGCCCTCCTGGGATGGGCTCATGCACTCCCACGGTCTCTGGTATCTAAGGTAGATGCACCCCACGGTCTTACATAAAGCCCATCCCCCTGATATCAGAGAGCTTCGGGGTAGGGGGGATTGGATGTGGCTGTCAATGTCCCTCAGATCCAAGGATTACGGAACCTGCAGCGTCGAGTGTGGGTTCCGGTGGGGATGCCAAGGACCACTGCACAGCTCATGTCTGTGCTGAGATCCTCTCATATCCAGAACTCCCCACCCCCATAGGGTGCCTGTGTGTGAGGTGAACCCTTGCCAAAGTTAGGAAGTTCTCGAAATGAAGTGAGCTCTGGAGACTTAGCAGAGCTGGCTGTTGGGACCCCCCCACTACAGTCTAAGGGCTCTACATGGGGGAATTGGCTGACCCTTGGTGAGGAGAGTAACCCCTTGTCCCCCATGGAGGAAGCCATGTCGGGGGGGGGGGCTCCCCGGGTTTCTGGCTGTATCTTTGGGGGGAACCAGACACGCTCCCTGGAGGCGAGCAGAGGCTGAGCTAGAACAAGTTTCTGCTGGGGAAGGTCAACTAGGTGGTGGTGGGGGGACTTGGGGATCTTTCAGGACCCGCGAAGAGCGTGGCGGGGGCGCTGAGGGGGCGGCAATGTGGGGGAAATGCCCAAGGAGGGAGGGGGGACCTAGTTTCCTTCCCTCCCCTGCTTTGGCACGGCGAACAAAGACCAACGAGTCAGTCAGGGTTTGGGGCCCGCCAAGGGCGCACGTACGTCAACATACGCTCACCCTCCGTACCGCGCATGCGCACTCCGATTCCCGCGCTTTCCCTTGTTATCTGCGCAGGCTGGTTGCCGCTTATCCCACCACCTCCGTGCGCATGCGTACTCAGGCTGCCGTTCATTCGCCAACTCCCTTCGCCCGCAAACTCGAGCTTCCGTTTTATTTTCCCTAATGCTTTTATGCTTGCAGTCTCATAGGCCGTTTTTTTTCAAGCCGTATTCGTATTGCGCATGCGTGAACGGCAACGTACCGCCCTTCTCTCGCCCCCTTTGGTTGCACATGCGCGTTCTGCTTCCTCCGCTCTCAATGAGAAAGGGAGATTTCCCAGCATGCTCCTGGCTCTTGCCTATTTAAGCTCCGGCTGGGGACCGGCTCGGCCGTTTGCTCAGCTACTGCTCCCCGGGTACGTTGTGGTGAGTCTGGAGGGGGCCATCTGCGGTCATGCGGCTCCGCGGCGGGAGCCTCTCCTGTGGGACGTGTGGCTGCCGCCTGCGGTTCCTCGGGGCTGTGGGGAGGCGTGACTCGGACGGCGAGCTGCCCCCGCCGGGTGGGAGGTGCGGGCCGCTCCGCCGCCATGTTGCGAGCTATGGGGTGTGGAGCTGGGGGGCGGTGCTGCCGTGAGGGAGCGATGGTAGAGGCCCCACAGGCGACACCTAAAGCCGTGGCGGGGATTTGTGACCCGCCCCACACGTCGCCTGCGCTGCCCTCCCCGGTGCCTCCTCCCCGCTGGTGGCTGCTACAGGAACCTCGTGGGGCGCGTCCCGCTCTCGGCGGCTCCGCCCGTCTGCAGCCGGACCGGTGGCCCAGGGAAACTCCTGCGCCGGCCCTGCTCAGGCGTGACAAACCTGCCTGCAGCGCGGGCCCGGAGCGCCTCTGCCCCTGGGAGAGCACTGGGTTGCGCGGGGGCGATCACTATTCTCTGCGGGCGAGTGGCCCTGCCCCCAGCATGAGTCCGGCATTAGCCACGTGCGGCACCGCCCCTCGTGCAGAGGGCGCTCTCCCTCCCTCCCTCCCCGCTGAGCCCGCTCTGGCTTGTGCCAGGAACCTGTCTGCCAAGGGGTGCAAGTCTTAACTCCAGCCTCCCCTTGCCACAGGTGGGGCATAAGAGTAGGCAGCCTGAAGGTCCTGGCCAGCACTTTGGGTGGGAAGGCCGAGTAGCTTCCCACCACAGGAGTAGGCTGGATGGGGGCTGTTCTCTCTATGATGAGACCTATCACAGACCTGTGCTGACAACCCTGTGAGGACCCTAAATAAATCTGAGGAGAACAGACTTGCCTCTATGCCTGTTGCCAGAGTTCTGAAAGGCAGCCATGTTACGAGGCTGGGGAGCTCGCTCATGTCGTGGTACATTGCCCTACTAATTTTGCCATGAGGATCATGTGTCCATTCCATATGCCTAATGTTGTTCCTTTGTATGCAGGGTTTACAGCGCCTGAGTGCTTCCTAGGTGAGTTACTAATGCCTTCATGTATGCTGGAGCTTGTGTAGCACTGGCTAGAGCTGCACTGTCTCCTATTCTTACTCCTTCCCAGGACTCAGCCCAGCTCTCAAGGGCAGGTGTTGCTGGTATTGGACACTTAGGATGGGCATAGGGTCCATAGATACCTTTATAAGGCCATGATGTCATACTGTCTGTGATGACTAAATGGCTGAAGTTCCCAGATACTTGCTTGCTTTAGGAAGCTACCCATGGGAGTGTGAGTGTGACCTGTTAATGAAGCATGGCATTGCTTTTAATTGGGTCCCTGGTCTTGAGAGGGTGGTGGTACATGAAGTGCTGCAAAGATGATAAATGCTGAACTCTCTCTTTCTGAGGCTTCAGTGGAGAAAATCTTTACCAGGTTCTGAGTGGCACTGACCTTAGCTCACGTAGGTGTGGATCACATTTAGGTCCCTATGGCCAGGTGCTTTAGTCCTGTTGGGAGTGGGGCAGGCCCTTGTGGAACAGCACCAGAAGAGAGCAAATGCTCGCATTGCCCTTAACATGGGGAGTGGATAGGCCAGGTTGTAGGAATGTTGCTCTTGTAGGAGCAGAGTGAATGACTGCATGTCAAGATTCATGTGTCTCTTTGCAGGCCTGGGTGTTACCAGTCATGTGTAGCTGCAGCCTCTTCACGTGTGAGTAGTTGAGCTTTCTCCATCTCTGATGAAAAGAGTCTACACAGGGGAAATCAGCTCCATTACCGTGGCTAGGGTGCAACTGTCTTCCCTAATGTGGATGGGGTGGGAGCAGAGACACACACTGTTGTCTTAGGGCTTAAGTGTGGCTCTCTGTGGAGCAATCTTGCTCTGAGTATGCATCCCTCTTAGACCAGCAGAAGCTGTGTGCTCTGCTTGGAATGATGGCTGGTCAGGATGGAGGGATCTATGTAATGGAGGGATCCAAACTTCTACTTCCTCCTGCTCATTGCAGCAATGCTCTCATGTCTTGGGATTTCAGTAAATGATAGTGCATGCTAGGCAGCATCTAGTTTTTTCCCTCTACGGATGGGGATTTGTGGTTCCACAAATGGCTCTGACCATTCCTGTGTGCCTGGCAGCTCAATCCTCTACCCAGCTGCAGGACTGCTGTGGTTGGTCAGTGTAGGTTGACAAGATGGAGGTATTTCCCATGGACCCAGTCAGGCTTCTGCTCCCCCTGCTGTTCGGTGATGAATGCAAACAGACAAGCATACGGCTGAGTGTCTGTGATGCCAGCTTACTTCTGAGAATTTGGAGATTGTCCTTGGGGAGGGGAAAGGAGGGACTTTTGGTCTATGAATAGGGTTAACCTGCCCCTTCTGTTTCAGGTTATCCCCACCCCCAGATGGAGTCTTGCCTCATATACAGGTAGGATGGGGAGTTATTGGTCTCTGGGGCTGGAAGACCTGCCTTGCTAAGGCTCTGTGTTGAGCGTTCCCCTGTGGGTATATCTGTGCCCCCAAACCCCCTTGCCATGTGATCTAAACCAGTTCCTCTGAAAAGCTTTGAAGAATGTTGGTCAATAAGCATGTTAGAGTTCTGATGGCAGTTCTCCCTCAGGTGGGAGATTCTGCTTATTCACAAACACTTGTTTTACGGGGCTCTCTGCTTTCCCTCTAGGTGAACTCCTGGGGTGAATGCCTGTCTCAGGTAAATGCATCTTCTACACAGTGTCCCTAGCATGGTAGGGCCTGGCCAGTTCCCCTTCTGTAGCTCTGGGATGGGCCATTACTTTGACAGTTGGCAAGTGGCAGTTTGATAGGATGACACCATGTTAACTGGACGACACTTGTCTCATGGCATTTGAGTTACCAAAGCCCTGATCAGACTGCGCTGGCTCTGTTCCAATGAGCGGTGTCCCATTACTGTATTCACTGACCTGATTCTCCTCTTTGTACAGGTGAGATGCCTTGATCTGGGAAGGGTGAGTGACCTACACAGACCTAGTTTTCCATCTGCCCACTGTCCCAGTGAGGAAACTTGTGTGATCTTACTGTCTGTCATGGTACCAGAACCTGCAAAGGTGAACCCACTGGTACCTGCAGCATGAGAGGAGGAGAACATGCTCCAAGAGGAGCGGTCTGATGGGACATTCGGCTGGGTCTGACATTGCTCCCTGGGTGTAATGGCTGATTAACCCACCCTATAACATTGTGCTCTGCATACTGCCCTCAGGCAGGATCAGCACCCTGTAAAACGGGGAGAGGAATGTAGCCAGAGCACCTTTATATTTGGCATTGTGGTGATGAATACCACTGAGCAGAGAGAGCAAACACTAATTGGATGCTCTGGTTCTTTTCAGGTGCCTAGAGTGAGAGCCTTGGACAGCTTCTGATCCAGCTGCCCAGGTAAAGGGGCACATCAGATAATCAGCTGATGAGGATGGGTGGGGCTCAGTTCTAGCTGCCTGTTCCCACTGACATGATGAATTCACTTTAGAATCTCGTTCGTCTGAACATTGTTGTTGAGGCTCTGACTCTGAGGCTTGGTGACGAACAGGCTGCAGGCTTTGCCTTATCAGGGATGCAAGGTTTGAATTCAAGGCCTCAAGGATTAGGATTAAATAACCTCTCCTCCCCTAGGTTAAAGATGCTGGACTGGATGGATTCATTGCACTGGGTAATGGGTAAGTGCCCTGCGGCTCTCTCTGGGGCTCTTTGCAAATGTCCCTCCGATAGAAGCCTGTGCAAGAGACCGGATGCTGCAATTGTCCCTGTGCAGCTTTCCCTGTCTAGGGCATGTTGCAAATGTCACTGGGTTCAAAGTTTCCTCCCCAAACAACTGGGACAAGGGCATGGAGGGGAGTAGAGCTTTGTGGTAGTGTCAGGGCAGCCATCTCTGGGTGTGGTGGTAAACTTGTGGTAGCACCCCATTGTGGCAGGAATGGCACAGTGCTGTGTTGGGTGGGTGGTTTGAGCATTGGCCTGCTAAACCCAGGGTTGAGTTAAATCCTTGAGGGGGCTATTTAGGGATCTGGCAAAAATGATCTAATTGGTCCTGCTTTGAGCAGGGGGTTGGACTATGACCTCTTGATATTCTATGATTCTAAGAGGTGCTCACTGCAGTTTTAATGATGAGCCAAACTAGCTCACTTTGATTTAATATAAATGTGAAAATATTTGAACAACTGAGAAACTGCACAGAGCTTGAGGGTAAGTTTGGGGTATCTGCTAAGGAGTAGTTGACTCTCTTGTCCTGTCCCAGCAGGTTGCCAGAAGCCTGGGGTCTGAAGTGCCTGGAATGGTGAGTGAGTGCTGGACCTGTGAGTGTAAAGAAGGGGGTGATAAGCAGAGACCACACCTGCCCCTTGCTGTAAACTGAATGGTGAGCTCTGCCCTATGGCAGGGGTCCTGTCCCATTCTCTGGCTCCTCAGTGATGAGACAGTTACCGCCCCAGTCTGATCCCCATGACTGAGTGGTCCCCTCTGAGGCCAGGAGCCTGGCAGCAGTGTGGGTTGAGAACATGGTTGCTTTTTGCCCAGTCCTCCCAACAGCTATTTCTTCTATTTCAGGAGTCTTGGAATTCCTGCTAGGGGATGGGCAGTGAACTGGTGGAGCTGCAGGTAAGCTGAGAAGCACCAGCTGGGGAAGGGCTGGTAGAGAGGAGTTCTGCTCCCTCCATAGCAATACAGGTTGGAGGGGGTGGACCTACTTGTCCCTGGGTTGTGGGTAGGTGCCATGTCCTGATGAGGAAAGCAGGTCACGTCTTACTGTCCATGCAGGTCCAGAACCTGACAAGGTTGAACCCACTGGGCCGGTGGAGAGAGAGGAGGAGACTCTGTTCCAAAAGGAACCGTCTGATGGGACTTGGGCAGCATTGGGGTGGGGTAGGCCATGGGAAGTGCCTCTCCTACAGTTCTCTGCTTTTCTCTTAAGGCTACCTGGAAGCATGGCTCATCCGAGCACAGTGGGTGAGTATAATTGCTACTGACTCTGAACTTGCCCCTTATGTGCTGACCCTCTCCCACCTCCAGGGATGAGCTGTCACTCTCCTTGTGGTGGTGCACCTACCCCATAGCATGGTGCCTTCTGCTGGAATAGACTAGCACCACCCCCATGCTGACCATTTCCCTTCCCTCATGCATGTGGTTGAGTATATGATGAGCACTTACTGCCCCAGTCTGATGCTGGTGACTGACTGGTACTCTCTGAAGCTTGACCCTGGGAGTCCCGGTCTGCCCCTGCCCAGGGGCACTGCTCTCATTGGTCTCCTTCCCTCCTGCAGGTTGGAGCATGCACACTAGACGCAGCTTTTCCATCACACCTGGCTCCAGGAAAGGAAGAGTTTTCCCTGCTGAGCTGTGACAAACTCAGCAGCAGCTTTGTGTCAGGGGCAGCCAGCCCCTTAGTGTGTGGACTCTGTGTGTAGTGACAAATAAAACATCTCTGCACAGAGCAGCTGGAGCCTTGGTGTCCTGTTGGGCCTCTAGTATCACAAGGCCTCCCAGGGGCCTGGGATGGCTGGTGTCATGCTGGGGGGGGGGGGAGAGGAGTTATTAGGTGGAGTTAACTTCCTGCTCACCCATATCTGCAGGGGAAGGGGGCCATAGCACCTGGATAAAAGGTGGGCTTGGCCCTGTTATGCTAAAGAAAAGGAGCCTCATTCTGGCTTGTAAACCCCATAGAGCAGGGGTCTCCAAACTACCCACAGCTTTGATTTTGTCCAGACCCCCAACCACAGGGGAGAAGGGAGCAGGCAAAAGATGCAGCTGAGCAGGTAGGGGGAGGGGCTCCTGGCAGCAGCTCACATGTGGGAGCAGCTGTGCTGGGGGGTGACCCTTGAGAGCCAGTGACCCACAAAAAGCAGAGCCAACTTAGGGGAGAGTTGCTGCAGCCGAGGAGGCATGGACCCTTGCCTCCAAGTAAAAATATAAGCCAGATGCTTAATTACATCTCCAATAAATGGAGTAAAGATGGAAATAAAATTTTAAAATGTGAAATTATTTTTAATGTATTGATAAATACTGTGTGATTTTTACAGTACCTGCATTGATTATACAGCTATTTAATGCAACACTCACATGGTGGTGGTGGTTTTTACAATTTGCATGGATTTTGCATATATATATATTTTCAGTCACTTTGGCCCACAAAGTGCCTTCAAAAATTTAATATAGCCCTCCTGTCAAAGTTTGGAAACCCCTGCCATAGAGCATTTGGTGGGGAGGGGTCTCTTCATTCCAGCTGGCCCATGGGGCTTCCTCCTGTCTTCATAAGGGGTTGGGGTTGCTGGTTTGTGCCTTGGTGGCTCTGCATCCTTGTGCCTGAGGCTAGTGCTCCTATCATGACACTGGGGAAGGAGTGGCTGTCTCCATCCCCAGGAGGACATTAAATGCACCCATTCAGCCCTTGCATAACCTGAAGTTGTACATCGGCGTTGTGGGCACTTCCTTTCCTCGGGTTTTAGCAAGTGTGCTGAGCAGGTGCAATGCTGCTGGAATGGGATCTTCATGCCATACTTTATATCAGTCTCAGCATGAGACTGATATAAAGTATGGCATGAAGTCCTGGTACATCTTCAGTCCCCCATTAATCATTCTTCCCTCCTGCCTTGGCCTGATCTCACCCCCAAGCCCTAGGACTAGCCTGTGTGCAGGCACAGGCAGGTGAGTTTAAAACTGAGTGAGCCGAGGGCAGTGTCAGGGTGAGTGGGAGGGTGTAAAGCTGGTCTGTCCCAGTTCAGCTGTACCTGTTTGCTCAGGATGCTCAGCTTCCTGTCAAGGTTTCTGTGGTAGCCCGAGGGTGCACTCTTCATCCCTCCCTTCTTGTGTAGTAACCCTCATACCCCTATGTAGGAGCCAAATTCAGACTACCTTACAGGCCCAAAGGGGTGGAGTCCTGGGTGGGCACAGCTAGGAACAGCACTAACTCCCCATCCACTCCTTGTCCTGGGAGGGGCTGTAGTAGGATGACAGCTGAGCTGGATCTAAGCTGCTGCACAGAAGCAACCACATGAAGTTTGCCATCTGATACAGAGTGGGTACTGCTGCAATGGCAGACTTGCACCTCAGTGCAGGGTTGCTGTATGAGACAGGCTCTGGCCCTCATACACCAGCTCCTAGTTCTGCTCTGTGGCAAAGGGTGTGTTGTAGCTGTGTTAGTCTCCGAATGAATATTAGACAAGGTGGATGAGGTGATGGGTTTAGTCACAGATTCCCCTTGGGACTGTCACTTGATGTGCTGAAATTAATGGCTTGGGACTCCAAACCCTGCCTTGTTAAGCCAGACACGGTAGCCTGCTGCAACACAGACCCAGGTCTGGTCCATGCCCCCCATCTCCAGCACTCAGACTCCCACCCAGTTCCCAATGGGCTCCAAACAAATCAGTTTAAGTCTGCATAAAGTTTTAGTGGCAATTCTCAAACTGGGTTGTGACCCCCTGGGGAGTTAGGGGCTGGTTCCTGGGGGATCATGAGCTCCCAGTGCCGCTTTTGGCAGCATTTCAGGGGACATGCTGTGGGCTTCAGAGTTTGCCAAAAAGCTGCCAAAGTTAATGTTTCCAGCAGATGCTCTAAAGCGCACAGCATGTCTGCTGAAATGCTGCCGGAAGTGTTCTATTCAATGGCATTTTGGTGGACATACATGGGTTGCAACAGCCGGCAGCAAAGAGAAAAAGGGTTGCCAGGCTGCAAAGTTTGAGAACTGGCATATAGGATGAACTCATAAATTGTCTGCTGTCTATAACACTGATATGCACAGCTGTTTGTTTCCCCAGTTATAAATTGCTTGCACTGGGTTCATTGATATAAAAAGTAGGATTTAAGTGGTTTCAAGTACAGGCCAGTTGCGTTTTACTTGTATTTAACATACGCAAGCTCTGCCTGCGGTGGTGAGTGGGGCCCCAGCCACCAGCTTCCCCGCGGCGGGGACCAGGGCCCTAGCCAGCAGCCAGCCTGTGGTGGGATCACGTATAGTCAAACAATGAGTGTTTGACTATACGCGATTTTGGCTATATGTGGGGTCCCCGTAATAAAGTAAGTCACCAAGCTCAATAAAGCAAAAACACACGTCTAAGCCTAATACATTAAGAAACTGATTGCAAGTAATATCTCACCTTCAGAGATGTTCCAATAAGCTTTCACAGACTAGAGCAGGGGTGGGCAAACAATGGCCCGGGGACCCATCCTGCCCAGTCCCATGAGATCCCAGTGGTGGAGGCTCCCCCTGGCCCTGACCCTGCTGTTCTTCCTCCCCTGCCTTCCCCCACCCCCCTGGAGTCTCATCGTGCTTTGTCCAGGAGTGGTCCTGGACAATGCTGCAGCAGCATGGCTCCAGCAGGGTCTGAGCTCTTGCCACTCGGGACAGGGTGGTAAGGGCAGGGCTGAGAGCTCCGACAGGCCATGCAACCTCCAAATGCTGCTCCAGTGGCATGGTAAGGGGTCTGGGAGGGAGGGGGGATTTGGATATGGGTCAGGGAATGGGGCAAAGGTTCTGGGGGGGATGGGTTGGTCAGAAGATGGGGAATGGGGGGTTGGATAGGGGGTGGAGTCCCAGGGCGGGTAAGGGGCAGTCGGGGACGAGGTGCAGGATGGGTTGGGGATTCTGAGGGTGGCAGTTGGGGGCAGGAAGTGGGATGGGGGTGGGGGCCAGGCTATTTGGGGAGGCACAGCCTTCCCTACCAGGCCTTTCATACAATTATGGAACCCTGATGTGACCCTCAGCCCAAAAAGTTTGCCCAGCTCTGGATTAGTCTCTTTCCTAGTCTAGACCTAATCCTTTCCCCTGGTACAGTCCTTGTTAGTTCTAGCAGGCATCTCAAGGTGGTAAGCAGGGGCTTTCTCATGACTGGCAGATCCCTTTGTTGTGCTCCATCCACTTTTATAGCTTTGGCCCAAGGCAGGAATCTTGTTTCTCTGGGTCCCCACCCCTCCTAAATGTAATAGTACCAGATTTAAGATGGATTCCAGTATCAGGTGACATGATCAGAGGTCCTATGAGACCCCAGCCTCCATTCTTCCTGGGCTGGCCCTGGTGTAGAGGGGAAGGTTTGCAAGTAAACAGCCATTTACAGTTCCTTAATTCTGAAGCACCCTTAATGGCTTCCACTTAATATGTTTACATCAGTAATATAAGTTTATATCTTATTCTAACTTCAGACCTAGAAGTAATACATGTAAACAAATTGGATGAACAGTAGTTTTGTAATAACTTACAAGAGATTTTTTGCATAAAGCCTATTCCAGTTACATATTCACAAAGCATAGGGAGCGCAGCATCACAGTAATATCTTATTGGATCAAGTTATCTGGGTAAGAGAAGCTTTCCAGGCACACACAGCCCATCCTCAGGGTGAAGGAGACTTTCCTCCCTTGTATTTACTTCAGGCCCAGCCTGCTCCAGGATGACTGGGGAGTCCATGTCTATGATTGGGGGGAAGCTGGGGGATCTGTGCTCCCAAGAGCTGCCCTGGACAGATGTGTGGCCTTGCCTAGGCTGTGTCAAGCTAGGGCTAAAGCATGGATTCTACAGCACCATCAGTCTTGTAGGGAAGAAAGAGCTATGTGTGTGGGATGGGGCCAAGCTCCTCTTGCTGGGCTCAGACTCTTGTGGGTGGGCCCCGCTCGCACTGAAGAAATTATCTTGCACATGCCATAGAGCATTAGGGGGTCTCTGCTTTCCCCCTCAAGGTACAGAGGTGCTGTCTTGGCACCTGAGCTGTGTGAGATACCTTTAGCCAAAGCTGCCTGGGTATAGCAATCTCCCCAGTGGGCAGGGCTACGAGTCACCAGCTCTTTTCCTCCCCACTCAGACTTTGCTGGGGAGTCCCTGCAGCTGGCTGACAGGTTCCTGAGTGCAGTAGATACTGTGAGCAGCGAGGGGTTAACCTGTCTGAGCCTGCCACAGCAGCTGCCTGGTTGGCCTTGGGGAGTCCAGGCAGGGGCGGATTAATCCTGGGGCCCTTAGCACAGCCAAGCAATGGGCCCCCCTTTCAACTCTCGCCCCCATTCACAACCCAGCCTTTACTCGCAAAGTGACAAAGCTGCTACCCAAACACAGTTCAGTTGAGAGGGACAAGAACAAGGCTCACAATAATTTAAATTTAATATGGGTTGAAAACTTGAAAGTGGACACTTGATAAAAACTTCTTAAAATGTATTTATTCATTTATAAAAATTATAATGATTTATTCATTCATTTATTTTTGTTTACTAAATTCCTCCTTGATTTTTGGAGAGCAAAATCTTTAATTATATCTTTAAATGTCAGTTCTCTGATTAAATCTGCCTCTATACTTAAAAGGGCCAAATCATCCAGCCTGTCTTGGACCATCCTTGTTCTATTAGGGTTTTTAATACCCTTTAACCTTGAAAATGAGTGCTCTTCTGTACAATTTGTGACGATTAAAGTAAAAAAGATGCGAAAACCAATGTTGACATTTGGAAATACTGACACAATTTTGTCATCCACAATTACTTGATAAAGTTCAGCAGGAGAAAATGTACTTTTGCTAGTGTTAATCAACTTGTGATGCACATAAGAATTAAACTGCTGAAGCTCAGTAGAAAGGTTAGTGTCCAAATCCTCTGGGTCGGCCTCAACTAGCTTTTGGGAACACTGAGTGTATCTTTCTTTTTCAGCGGATGAAATGATGTTATTTGGGACATCACTTAAAGAAAATTTGTCTGCAATATCAACATATATTTCTCCCCTTCTTCTCATTTGGGTTTCTAACTGATCAATGATTACGTTATAGGTTGTAATGCGGAATTTTTCTCTAGGGGTCAACTCTATTTCTGGTGCATTTCCATCATTGGGTAGCGTCTTTCTAATACGTTTTTGAGTGTGAGATGTTTTGTAATCACTCCCCTCTGGTAGCATTTCTTTTGAAAGCTTCTCAGTTCTTTCAAAATCATCTCGCTTAGCCCGCAGTTTTTCAGCTAAGGACATGTATAAATCTGCCCAGGTCTTTAAGACCACATCCACTTTTTGCAGAGCTTGACTTGTTCTGTAAAATTCTTGCAAAATGTCATCCCACAGGATGAGCATAAAAACAAACTCCAGCTCTAGCATCTTGTTTGCAATGTTGTCTGCTTCCCGTCTACTGTCTCCCTTCTGCGACTGGTCATCAGCTACACATTCTAAAGCTTCCAAAATCTTGTTGAAAGAACTCAAAATTGCATTTGTTGCAACTGCATGTGCCTCCCATCTGGTATCAGAGAGGGATTTTAACACTTTATTATCTCCCAGACAATCTTTCAGAATTTTCCATCAGTTTGTTGACGCCGAGAAAAAGGTATACAGCAATTGGACTGTATAGAAAAAATTAACAGCCATTCCACAACAGTCAACAGCACTGCGGCCAACCAAATTTAATGAATTGGCTGCACAGGGCACATAGATGACAAATTAATTGTGTTCCAAAATCTTTTGCTGCATGCCTTTGTAACGGCCTGACATGTTTGCAGCATTGTCATAGGATTGACCCCTGCACTTGGAAAAATTAAGTTTGCAAATTTTGACTAAGTATTCCATTACCTGATTTGCTATTTCCTCTCCAGTATGGCTCTTTAGTTCCAGAAAGGTTAAAAAACGTTCTCTCAGTTGCCCATTTTTCAAATACCGAAGTACAACACACAATTGATAACAACTTGTCCAACAAAGCTGCAAACCGCTACCACTTATTCAAGCAAATATTGTGCTTATGTACTGTGATCAATGACGTTGCTCTAGATTACACGTGTTGTCGCAAGTAATGGCGGCGAAGAAAAAAAAAAGTGAAATATACACAACAATGGAGGAAATGTGTTTTATTCGCATTGTCGGATTTTTTAAATTATTGTTTGGATACCGCGAGGCTTTTATCAATGCGAGGGAAGTCTGGGAAAAAATGTGTAATCGACGCAACATTGGGGGATTCTTTTAAAATCGCAATGTCGCATTCAAATAAAAAATTGATGAGCTTTATATAGCTAGGCACAAGGGGCCCTGAGGCCCTGGACTCGGGCCCAAGTTGTTAATTGAGACTTTTTTAAATTTAAGGTCGTGCAAACTTGTAATTTTATACCCATTTTTTGTTGTTGCTTGGGGGCCCTTTTCTCTTGGGGCCCTAAGCACGTGCTTTTATTGCTTATAGGTTAATCCACCACTGAGTCCAGGATTAATGCAGGCAAACTCCCACCTCAGTCAACCCTGCTGCTAAAGTGACAAAAGTCCTGTGGCACCTTAAAGACTAACTAAAGTATTGGAGCATAAGTTTTCGTGGGCTAATACCCACTTTGTCAGATGCATGCATGTATTAGCCCACCAAAGCTTATGCTTCAATACTTTAGTTAGTCTTTAAGGTGCCATAGGACTCTTTGTCACTTCTGCAATTCCAGACTAACACGGCTACCTCTCTGATTCCTGCTGCTAAAGGGACCTTGGCAGCCAGCTCCTGGGCTCTCATCTGTCAGGCAGAACCAAGTAACTGAGACCTGCTCACCATGGTGGCAGCCGTTCTGTGGGAGGGGAGGTAGCTATGCCAGCACACTCTCCCCCGCAGCTGCGGGGACTGTGTCCACCTGAGCAGGCCCCTACAAGCTGCATCTGCTAAACCAAGACACTTGCCTTTGATTTGATGTCAGCAGGCCATTCCAGGAGGCGGAGGGTGTGGATTACTTCTGTGTCTGGGTCATGTGTCCTGGGATGGGGAGGTGCTGCCTGCCCAGCCCTGCTCCTGGCACTGTGGTGCAGCGTGCCAGCACACTCTCCCCTGCAGCAGCAGGCACTGTGTCCACCTGAGCAGCCCCCCTACAACTCCAGTGTAAATAAAGATTTATATGGGTCTGTGTCAAATGCTCATTTAACTGACATTTAATAAACCAGGTTTGAATCTCTTGGTCTAATTATTTATTTAGAGTTAAATATAAAAAAAAATGAGGCACCAACACAATGTGCTGGGTCTCCTCCCATATCAGTTACAAGCATGTGTATAATAATAGTGCCTAGAGACTCCAACTATCATCTGGGTCTCCTCTTGCTCCGTGCTGCATAAATCCCAAACAAGAATCCCAAACTCCATCAGACTGGGCACTGCACAGACTCTGATTGAGACTGGGTCCTCCGGTCCGACACAGGAAGAGAGAGTCCCTGCCCCTGTGAGGTCAGAATCTAAACAGCAAACAAATGGTACCCTCTGCTCCCTGCCTCCACATTCCCAGCTGCATTCATGAGCGGCTGCTGCTTGGGGCGTGACACCGCGAATCGCTGCTCCATGTCGCTGAGCATCTTTCAGGACTGCTACTTTGAGCTTTGCCATCGTGTGTGGACGGGGGTTTCCCCAGCCCAAAGCCTGCCTCAGCCCCTGAATTACTAGTCTCTAAGGTGCCACTAGTATTCCTCGTTGTATCAACTGTTCTGGCTCCCTTACTGCTATGACCCCCCCCCCCCGTGGGAGGGGGGCAGAGAGTGGAGACTCAGTCTCATCTCCCGACTGTGGGGAGGGGCAAAAAGATTGCACAGTATCTGCTCAGTATCTGGGTTGGTTGGTGGGGGGAGGGTGTACCATGAACAGGCAGGAGAGGGGAACGTTGAGAGTAGGACTAGGTGTAGCTTCACTACACCCCATGGGTGGCGTACCTGAACACACCTATAGACTGACGCCTTAAAAAACTCCCACACCCCAATTTGGAGCTATGCTGGATATGTGATATGCATGTGCCCTGTAAAACCTGTAGCTACTACCTACAATTGCCCATAACCCCAGCCTGACCCCAGATGTCCAGTACCTAACCTCTCAATCTGTGTATGTTTTCATGTTGAACATTAGCTTTAATCAAATTTTTAACTCAGAAAAGGGTTCGGTGTGACACCACAGACCGGAAGTGGCGTTGACCGGATCCATCACGAATCGCGCTGTCAAACAAACATCCGGCTTTCGGCGTAACACTGTAAGAGGTCCGGCCCCGCACCACTTCCGTTCACTTTTCGCCCACTCCGGCCCACCAGCACAGACAGGAGGAAGCGAGCGGGAGCGGGTAGAGAGAGGCACTGGGACAAGATGGCGTCTTCTGCGCTGTGGAATCACGTGTGGGTTGGATCCGAGACTGGCGTCCTGAAAGGTATCGGGGCGGGGGTCGTGGTGGGGGAGGGGCTTGTCCCATGTTCCCCAACCTGTAACCATCTCTCGTCTCTTTCCTAGGGGTGAACCTGCGGCGGAGACAGGCCACCAATTACGCGGCGGCCTCGGTGCTGCGCCGGGAGGAGGGCGTCTGCGCCATGTGCTGGGGGCACCCCTCCGAGTCCGAGGTGAGCGGCCGGGGGGAGCGGAGGGGCTGCGGCCGGGGGGAGCGGAGGGGCTGCAGCCCAGCGGCCGGGGGGAGCGGAGGGGCTGCAGCCCAGCGGCCGGGGGGAGCGGAGGGGCTGCAGCCCAGCGGCCGGGGGGAGCGGAGGGGCTGCAGCCCAGCGGCCGGGGGGAGCGGAGGGGCTGCAGCCCAGCGGCCGGGGGGAGCGGAGGGGCTGCAGCCCAGCGGCCGGGGGGCGCGGAGGGGCTGCAGCCGGGCGCCCCCTGACCACTCTCCTTCCCCAGATCCTCGTCGGCTGCCTGGATCGGTCGGTGAAGCTGTTCAGCACCGAGAAGGGAAAGTTCACAGAGTCGCGGCAATGTCTGGGCGGGGAGGGCTCGTTCTGTGGCCTGGCCGTGCACGACAGGTGAGTCCCGCGCCCCGAACCGGGCAGTTAACACCCCCCCCCCCCGCTCGTTCGTTCCCGCCTCCAGCTTTTTATCCGTGGTCCCCTCTAACCTCAGGTTTCACTCATTCCCCCTTTTCCTTCCTGGGATCCGGTCTATCTGATTCCAGGTGTCTCACATTCTCCCCATACTGGGACTCAGAGACTCGTAGACCTCTCTGTCCTCCTCCCTGTCCACACCCCATCAGACCCATAGCTCCATCTGACCCTGGGTCTCACGGAGCCACCCTGTGGATTGGATCATTTACCCTTTCCTGCTCCCTGCAACCCCCGGGTTAGACTCAGGTGCTCCTTGAACCTGGTATCACAACATGGATGTATACACTTACCTTTGGATCAAACCAGTGGTCCCATCTATTCTGCTGTCCTGCCTTACAGCAGCTGATATTGGATAGCTCACTCAGAGACTTAATCTACCCTGCTGCCAAAAGGAAATATGCCCAATGGGGGTGGGGTGGGGTGAGAAGCATTTCTTTCACCCTCTTTAGGCAGGACATTCAAGTTCCCTTTGTGACACCCACTCCTTGTCTGGCTGTCCATCCATCCATCTCACCTCCTAATTCCAGTGGTGAGTTTGGCCTGTGCCTGCTGTTCGGAACTAACGAAGATTTATTTCTCTCTCTCCTCTACATGGATTCTCGCCCCACCCCCACCCCTGCATTTGGCCGGCATATGCAGTTCCATCATCACCTGTGTGGAGTCTGGTCTCCTCAAGGTCTGGAGGGATGCCTCATCTGAAAATGTAAGGCTCTCATGGGGAGAGGCCTGGGGCAGTGGATGCTGGGTTGGTGGTGGGGTATGGCTAAGTGGGGGATGCTACATTGGGAAGGAATCTGAGCCAGACTAGACCTAACACTGTTAACTCCCAGGCTGGTCTCAGGGAGCTGAGCTGTGTGGGGACAATTCCTGTTTGCTCTCTGGGAAGGGGTAAGTGCAGTAGATCTTAGTCCTGCCAGGACTCACACACTGAGGGTATCATAACTCTCTCTTTTCTGCTGCTCTGTTTAGGTGGAAACCCAGGTGGGCACTGGTGTGTGCCGCATGCGCCAGAACCCAGCCCAGCTGCAGTGTGTGGGGACAGGTGGGAAGGAGAACGCTTTGAAGGTCTGGGACTTGCACCGGCCTGAGGAACCCATCTTCCATGCCAAAAATGTGAGTACTTGCCCTAGACATTTCCCCTACCAGCCCATGGTATAGGGATCTCTGCCCCTACTCCCACTTGGCTTGCTCTTTATCAGCATCTGCCCTGGCAGCCCCTGGGGGGAGAGAAGTCCTTGGGCTGGCCCTAGGTCTACATTCTACCCCCTTGGGGGAGAGTCTGTCCTGACCGCACCCTTTATTCCCTGGTCCTGAGCCCTTCCGTACACGCTCCTCCCCCACTCTGTCTCTCCCCCCAATCTGTGGTAAGATCTACGTTTCATCTCCTGCCCTTCCCGGAGCCCAGCGCCCTCTCAGGAGATGTGGGAGCAAACGCAGCCCAGGCCTTGTGGTTCCACTTACCCCGCCTCACCCCTCTCGGCAGGTCCGGAATGACTGGCTCAATCTCAGAGTGCCTGTCTGGGAGCGTGACCTGCAGTTCCTACCTGGGTCTGAGAAGATTGTCACCTGCACTGGGCACCACCAGGTAAGATCCTGAGGGGTAGATTGGGATGCAATGGAGGGATTGGAGTTGGTAGGAGGGATTAGAGTCTGGAGGAGGATGTAGGTTGGGGAATTGGGGCCTGGAGGAGGTCTGGGGAGGCGGTTGGGGGGCATGAGCTGGGTTGAGGTGAAAAAGAGATCAGGGTCTGGGGAGCCTGCAGAAGGAGGAGTGAGCAGACTGGGGTCTGAGAGGCTGGGAGTTGAGGGAGGGGGACCTGGGGAAGGGGATCAGTCTGAGGTGCAAACAGGGATGGGGGATTGTGGAGCAGGGGGAATGGAGGGGAAATAGTTGGTGTTATGGGGTGTTGGATTGGGGTCTGGAGGGGTTGGGGCAGATGGGAAAGGGGATATATCAAGGTCTGAGTTGTTGAGGATTGGGAGGCAGCGTAGGGAATCAGGGTCTGAGGCGCAGGAGGATTGCAGAGTTGGGGCAATGGAAGAAAGTTGGAGTGATAGGTGTGTTGGATTGGGGTTTGGAGGGGTTGAGCAGATGGGGAAGAGGAGCAAGGTCTGAGGTGCAGAGGATGGAGGGCTTGAGCTGGGTGGAGGGAAGGGGATTCAGGGTCGGGAGGTGCAGAGGATGGCGGAGCTGGGGGGAGAGGCATTCAGGTGTTCAGATAGTAGCTGACCTCTGATGCCCCCAGCTCACCTGCTTGGGGCAGAGTGGTTGCCCACCAGGGAGGGGGTGTGCAGGACCACTTTGATGCCCTTTTTGTCTCTCCCAGGTGCGGCTGTACGACCCCAGCTCCCCACAGCGGCGCCCTGTCCTGGAGGCAACATATGGGGAGTATCCCCTCACAGCCCTTTCCCTCACCCCTGGTGCTAAGTGAGTCACTCTCCCTGCAGGCTGAGAGGCGGGTGTAGGGGGGAACTGAACACAGTTCGGGGAGGGCAGAGCAGTGGCTTTGTGTCCTGGGGTGAGGCACTGACTATGAATGCCAAGGGCAGGCAGCTGAGAGCTATTCAGAGCTCAACACTAGACCTGCATTTGGTTCTGTTTGGTGGGAGGCAAAACTGGCTCCTGGATTAGAGGAGGGGGTCTGGGTTCTGTTCCCAGATCTGGGTGGAGAGTGGGGTGGAAGGAGTTGCTGATGGCTCCTTGGTGGGGGTGGAGTGCAGAAGCCTGGCTGGACAATGGATATCCCTGGGACTAGGGAGTGGGGAGTTAGAACAGTGGCTCCTGTCCTGCCTGTGCCTGATACCCATCTCCTTGCAGTTCTGTGGTGGTAGGCAGCTCGCACGGGGACATGGCTGTCATCGACCTGCGGCAAGGTGAGCAGGGGCTCGGGGATGGCTGCAGCCCACAGTGCTTTGCTGCAACCAGCTGCAGGGTGTGGGGGTTCTGTTGGGAGGGGGAATGTTGAGAGGGAGTGTGGGGTTCTGTAGGGGAGGGGGAATGTTGTTCCTCTTGGGGCAGGGAAGAAGCCTATGGGGGTGGGGAGTTAGGAGGTGGAGGCTGGGCTGAGGTTGAGTCAGTGGAGAGGGCGCTACTCGGCCCTCTGGCTGGGATCTCTGTGGGTGAGCCTGGGGGCTGGCTCAGTGATGGTCCATCTCCCTCTGGCAGGACGGCTGGTGAAATGCCTGAAGGGCTTTGCTGGGAGTGTGCGCAGCGTCCAGTGTCACCCAACCCTCCCACTCGTGGCTTCCTGTGGTCTTGACCGCTTCCTCCGGGTACATAATATCGAGGACAAGTGCCTGCTACACAAGGTGAGAGCTGTGCCCTCGCCCACCCCATGCACAGCACCCCCTGCTGGTAGTGCCTCAGCTGCCGTTGCTCTACAGTGCCCCCTGCTGGGAGAGGCCGGACGTGTTGCTGTGTCCTGATCTCTGACCCCTGTTGTTTGCAGGTGTATCTGAAGTCCCGGCTGAACTGCCTGCTGCTGACCAGCCGTGAGAAGTGGGAGGTGAGTGTAGTGGGAGCTCTGTTTGTGGGGTCGCTGCACCTTCGCTGCCACTCTTCTGGCTGCACTGTTGTTGGGTTGAGAGCTATTGGGGAGCAGGGGAGAGACCTGCTAAACCTGCTTAAGGTGGTGGGGAGGGACCCTTCCCTTGTCTTTCCATGGGGGCCCCTTCACCTCATCACGGGGTGTGGGGGGTGCTACCTGCTTTGACTGCTTCCTCCCTCCCCTCCAGGATGAAGAGCCTGAACCTGCAGCCCCCAAAGCAGATGTGAAGGAGGAAGAAGATGAGCTGTGGGATGGGATGGAGACGGTGGCTACCAAAACAGTGCTCAAGCGCAGCATGGACCCCAATGTCCGGGAGACCCAGCGAGGCAAGCGGCTCAAGAAGCAGAAGAGAACGAGTGCTGGGCCTTGAGGGGGACGAGTGGGGAGCCTGTGTCCCAGCCAGAAAGGATAATGAACTTGCTCCTCAGCCTGGCCATAGGGACTCCTGCCTGGACAAGGGGAAGGGAAGCCTCATGTCTGTGCTGGCCAGATGCACCAGCCTCTGCTGCTGAAAGGGATGGGGGTGGAAATGTGCCAGCCCTAGCCTGGGGTTGGCAGGGCCCTAACCTCTCAGAGAATGCCCCTCGGGCTGGGACAAACATACATGCACAGGCAGGCTGGACTGGGGGCAGCCAGAGCCCCCTGAGGGACTGAAGAGCAGAGCTGAGTCCATTAAGGCCCGTTCTATGGGCCAGCTGGTGGTGGGAGGGGAGAGGAGCAGATACCTGGGGTGAGGGATTTGGACCTGGCCCCTGCACCCCAACCTGTACTGGCCCTCACAGCAATGTTAAAAGAACCTATAACCCTGCCTTGTCCCCGAGGTGGGTGTGTCTGTGTGTGTGTGGGGGGGAGGGCGAATGGGCATGAGCCTACTCTTTGCCTGTGGGTCCAGTGCCTGTGGGGGGAGGGCTGCCCCTAGGGTGGGTTTCTGTGGGGGGGGAGGGGGAATGGGTCCCTGTACATGACCCCCTCCCCCCCCCCCCCATCAGCTCTCCCTTCGCCTTCAGCGGCTCTGTGCCCAAGTTATTGCCTCACTCCTCTCTGCCCTGCCCCCGGCCATGGAGTCTCCGCCCCCAGCCAGGGGCCCTGTCTCAGCTGGGGCGGGCAGGACACGTGGGAGATGCCGCTCGAATCTGTCCGGGCTGTCGTGGAGGAGCCGAGGCGGGACGCCGTGTGCAGCGGGTCCCCAGGGATCGGGGCCGTGCCCCGCCAAAGCCCCTCGCCTGGACACTGCGACGGGGGGGCGCCACCGGGCGCTGACCTCACAAAGCGCCGGGGAGCGCGCGGCGTCCGGAGCCGAGGGCTCCAGGCGGCGGCAGCGCACCCATGGGCTGCATGCAGTCCGGCCGCGGGGCCAGCGCCGCGGAATCGGAGGGAGCAGAGGGGCCCAGCGGGACTGCAGGTGGGGAGATCCCTGCCTTGGGGGGCTACATCGGGGCATCCCGGGGGTCAGGAGGAAAGGAGGGGGCTGGTAGTGGGGGAGGCTGCACGTGTGTATGGGGGATGTTCAGGGGACCGGGTCGAGGGGAGGAGGAGATTCCTGCATTGGAGAGAGAAGGATCATGGGTCATCCGCAGGGACGGGGGGGTCCTTCATGCTGCTCTGTAATAGACAGAAATCTCTGTCAGTGTCCATCTGGGGGGCGCTTTCGGACCCTGCTCCCTCCAGGTCAGGCTCCTACCCCTGGGTCTGCTGGGGTCGCAGTGCACACTTCACTCTGTCTTTGGGTTTATCCTCTGGGGAAATTACCATCCCTACTGTGTCCAGAGCGGAGTGGAAACCAGGTATCCTGATGCCCCTCTGTCCAATGCTGTGACCAGCTAGACCCCACTGTTCTCCTAGAGCCAGGAATAGAACCCAGGAGCTCTGGATCCCCAACCTCCCACTGAACAACACTGCTTCATGGTGGCTCTTCATTTGCCTTATAGAGCTTGTACAGATGTAGAATAAATATCAAATTAGAGAATTAAAGATAGCTTTAGTGTGGCTGAAGAGATATGCTGTAAAGAAAGGCCTTGTCGGTAATGAGTTATAGGGCCAGAAGACATGAAGTAGGGAGGATAGCTGGTCCAAAGAATAACTAATGAAATAAGGGGACACTTCTGAAGAGAAGGCCTCTGACTGAGGGGTGACTGCAGATGGTTTCAAATAAGAAAGAGAATCTGCTTTAACTATAAGCCAACATGGCCCTTCCCATTCCACACACCATGTTACTGAAAAACTTAGGGGCCATATGAACCCATGTTTAGCCCATTTGTAATTATCTTGATCAGATGCTTATAAATGTTTTGTTACTGTCTGGACATGGTAAATTGCTTAGACATTGGAGGCAATTTGTTTAGAGTAATTGTATAAATATCATTTGGCCTTTGGAATTAATAAAGGAATTTATGATTAAATCAGTTTCATTATAATATCCTGCATACATAAGAACTCCAATGTTCTAGCACCTCTGGCAGGACAAATGACAATAATTTCAGATGTTCTAAACTCCAGGTTGAAGGGGTTGTGACCCATCTTCTGGGGCCAACATAAGAATGGCCATACTGGGTCCGACCAATAGTCTGTCTATCCCAGCATCCTGTCTTCTGACTGTGGCCAATGTCAGATGCATCAGAGGGAATGACTAGAAGAAGGGGCAATTATCAAATGTTCCATCTCTTGTTGTCTCCTCCCAGCTTCACACAGAGAATTAGGACACCAGAGCATAGGGTTGCATTCCTGACTGTCTTGAGTAATAGCCATTGCTGGACCTATACTCCATGAATTATCTAATTATTTTTTGACCCAGTTATAGTTTTGGCCTTCACAATATCCCATGGCAATGAGTTCCACAGGTTTACTGTGTGTTGTGTGAAATAGTATTTCCTTTTGTTTGTTTTAAACCTGCTGTTTATTACTTTCATTAGGTGACCCCTAGTTCTTGTGTTATATGAAAGAGTAAATAACACTTCCTCCACAATATTAATGATTTTATAGACCTCTATCATATCCCCTCTGTCATCTCTTTTCCAGGCTGAACAGTCCCAGTCTTTCTAATTTCTCCTCATATGGAAGCTGTCCTTCCATTTTTGTTGTCCTTCTCTGTACTTGTTCCGATTTTAATATATCTTTTTTGGAGATAGGGTGACCAGAACTGCATGCAGTATTCAAGATGTGGTTATACTATGCATTTATATAGTGGCATTATGATATTTTCTGTCTTCTTATCTATCCCTTTCCTAATGGTTCCTAAACATTCTGTTCACTTTTTTGATTGCTGCTGCACTTTGAGCGGATGTTTTCAAAGAACTCTCCACAATGACTCCAAGATAGGCTGACCATATTTCCTTGAGACAAAAACGGGACATTGGGATAGCAAAAATGGGACGGGGTTATGTAATATTCTGTATTCATGAAAAAGTAAGACGATAAAAAAAGTTTTATGACATGAACATATTGACTTGAGCTAACAATTATTCTTCAGTGACAGAACTCATACAAAAATTTAGGTAGACGTAAAGGGGGACTGTATTTCACCACGATCGTACCATGAATATTTCTCCGATGAAGTAATCTTACACAGCAAATTTTGGTCTTTCAATATCTTATCATAAAACTTCTCACACTCCATGATTCTCTTCAGTCACCTCAAATGACCCCCTATTTGCCTCCCCCAACCACATCAGCTTGTGGCTATGGCTCAGTTTCCTGCGTAGCATCTCACAGGCAGAAGCTTGTGCAACAAGAGCTTCCCCCAGGCCAGCCACTCTGCCTTCCTCCTCCAGGCAGGCCCCCAACCGCCTCCACTATCAGGAACCCTTCTGACTGACCAAGTCCTCTCCCTACATCTCCTGCAGCAGAAACATGGCTTCTCAGCAACCCCACCGCATCGCCCACGCATGCCACAAGCCACCTGCCCAGGCCTTAGCTGTGCCTTGAAGACTGATGCCCCGAATGGGCTCTGAGGCTTGGCCCAACCCCGGCATCCATGTGTTCAGGGAGGGGGTTAACCATGGTACTCATACCCACCTGCCATCTCCCCTACCCACCCCCTGCCCCTCTTCACATCCAGCCCTGGACTCCCCAGTACCTCCCTTCACAGACAACCCTGTGCCCCCCACTTCTCCCCACCCCCTTCACTCACAGCCCTGGACCCCCCCAGTACCCTCCTTCACACACAACCCTGTGCCCCCCATTCCATGCCCCCCCACTCCCCCAGTACCCCTTTCACACACAGCCTCGTGCCCACCACCTACCACCCCCTTCACAAGCAGCCATGCCCCCCCCACTTCCCCTGTGCCCCTCTTCACATGCAGCCCCAGCCAGTACCTCCCTTCACACACAACCCTGTGCCCCCCACTTCCACCCACTTTCACACACGGCCCCTACGCACCCCTCTTTCCCCCTGCCCCCCTCACATGCAGCCATGCCCCCCCACCCCATACTCCCTCCACCCCATGCCCCCCCGCCCGGTCCCCCCACCTCACCTTCGCGCGCCTTGAGCAGCATGGTGTTGGCGACAATGTTCTCCAGTTCCATGGGGCCCAGGGCAGCGCCGCCTCCTCCCCTCCCGGGCTCATGCTGCTTCTGGCTCCGCTCGGCGCCCGCCCCCGCAGCCGGCCTCGCCCCCTGGCTTCCTGAGCTCAGAGTTGGCAATCCCCGCGCCCGCGCCTCCCGCGCCGTCCCCTCATTGGGCCGCACGTCGCGTTTCCTCCACATGGGGGGGGGGGCGGGGTGAGCGAGGCGCCAGGCAGCTCCTGCCCGGCCAGCAGCTCCACTCTGCCCCACGTGGAGGCGGCCCAGCCAATCGCGCTGCGCGGGCTCTGCGGCGGCGGAGGGTAGGGGGGAGCAGGCCGGGGAGCGGGGCCCGAGGCCGTGAGGGGAAGGGACTGAAGGGCTGTGGGAGGGAGTGGGAGGAGGCGGGACCCGGCCGTGGGTCCCTGAAATAAGCCACGTTCAGGTTTTTTTAGCAAAAAGCAAAAACGGGACAAATGTGATATTTATACTAAAGAGACAGGACGGTCGGAAAATATGTAAAAAACGGGACTGTCCCATTCAAAACGGGACGTATGGTCAGCGTACTCCAAGATCTCTTTCTTGAGTGGGAAGAGCTAATTTAGACTTCATTGTTTGGTATGTATAGTGGGGATTATGTTTTCCAGTGTGCGTTACTTTGCACTTATCAACACTGAATTTCATTGTCATCTTGTTGCCCAGACATCGAGTTTTGTGAGATCCCTTTGTAGCTTTTCGCAGCCTGCTTTCGACTTAATTGTTAGGACTAATTTTGTAAAATCTACACATTTTGCCACTTCACTGTTCACCCATATCCTTTCTAAATACATTGAACAGCACTGATCCCAGTACAGATCTTTGGGGGACACCACTATGTACCTCGCTCCATTCTGAAAACTGACCATTTATTCCTATCCTTTGTTTCCTATCTTTTAACCAGTTACTGGTCCATGAGAGGATGTTCCTTTTATCCCATGACTGCTAACTTTGCTTCAGAGTAATTGCTATCACATTAGCTATCATCCAGTGATCTGGTACAGGAGCTGATTTAAGTGATAGGTTACATATCACAGTTAGTAGGTCTGTAGTTTAATTTTTGAATTCCTTCAGAACTTTTGAGTGCATACCATCTGGTGCTGGTGCCTTATTACTGTGTGTGTGTGTGTCTGTGTCTGTGTCTGTGTCTGTATGTGTCTGTTTGTGTGTGGGTGTGGCGAAAGGCTTGGGGCTGGGGAGGAAGCAGGTGGTGCGGACTGCTGCATCCAGGCAGTACTCACCTCGGTGCCATGTGCGTGGCAATATATCTCTGCTGCTTCCAGGCAGGGTCATGGTTAGGTGGCTCTGTGAGCTGCACCCACCCCACCCTGAGTGCTGGCTCTGCAGCTCCCATTGGCTGGGAACCGTGGCCAATAGGAGCTGCGGGGGTGGCACCTGCGGGCAGAGGCAGCATATAAAGCTGCCTAGCTGCACCTCCGCCTACGAGCAGAAGAGACAGGTCGCAGGGAGCCGCTTGAGGTGAGTGCGCCCCAAATCAGGCACTCTGCATCCCCTCTTGCACCCCAACCCTCTTCCCTGTGCCCCCTCTCACACCCAAACTCCCTCCCAGAGTCTAGACCCTGCACCCCCTCCCACACTCCAAACCCCTCGTACCCATTCTCCACCTAGGAGCAGCAGTGACATATGGCTCCTCGCACCTGGCAATGTGGAGGCAGGTAGGGATCCTGCCAGCCCTGCACCAACCGGACAATAAACCGGACTTTCAATGAAGATCAGAAATGCTGGTTTATAGGGCTTTCCAGTCGGTAAAGTGCTGGGTAACAGAGCTTTTATTGTATATATACAGTAATAAGTCTAAATATATACTGCCCGTAGAGAATTCTCTCCTAAGGAGAAATTCAGTAAACTAAGGGGAATAGGTATCCAAACTACTGTCTATGTAAAAGAATGCTTGGCAGAGCACAGCAAGGATCCATTCTTCACACAATGCACTGTCAGCCTGTGGAAGTCATTGCCAGGGAATTCCACAAAGGCCAAAAGTAAAACAAGTTTTTTTAAAAAAGAAAAGAATTAAATAAGCTCATGGAGGATAGGTCCAACAATGGCTATTAGCCAAAATGGTCAGCAGTGCATCCCCATGCTCACTGTCTGACTGCCAGAAGCTGGGACTGGACAACAGAAGATGGATCCCTCACTAAATTGCCCTTTTCTGTTCCTTCCATCTGAAACATCTGGCACTGGCCTGTGTTGTGCAGGAGGTCAGACTAGATGATCATAATGGTCCCTTCTGACCTTAAAGTCTGTGAGTCTATAAGACAGGATACTGGGCTCAGTGGACCAATGGTCTGTCCCAGGGTATGGCCATTCTTGTGTATGCCACAAATAAATTCCTGGCAGAGCGCAACAAAGGTCTGGTGAATGCCGTAAACAGAGAAATGGTCAGGGCATGGCAGAGGTCCATTGACTGCCACTGGAATTTTAAAGAGTAATGCCCAAGGGAGACCATGGAGAGAACAGTAGTTGTAGCTAAAGAATGGGTGCAAAAAGGCACAAAGATAAGCTAGCAACCAAGAAATCATCTGATGTGCCACTTTGGGAAATAATCAGAGAGGTAGCCGTGTTAGTCTTCAATAGCAGAGGTAACAAAGTCCTGTGGCACCTTAAAGACTAACTATAAAGTTTTGAAGCATAAGCTTTCGTGGGCTAATACCCACTTCGTCGGATGCAAGCAGTGGAAGTGTCCCCGCATCCGACGAAGTGGGTATTAGCCCACGAAAGCTTATGCTTCAAAACTTTATAGTTAGTCTTTAAGGTGCCACAGGACTTCCACTGCTTGCATCCGACGAAGTGGGTATTAGCCCACGAAAGCTTATGCTTCAAAACTTTATAGTGAGTCTTTAAGGTGCCACAGGACTTTGTTACCTTTGGGAGATAAGTGATTTAAGGAAAGAAAGCAAGGAGTTAAAAGGAACTGTTGCGCAAATGAACACTGCATAGAGGGTGAGGACTACTTTGCTTTTGTCCCTAGAAGCCTTTATAGCCATTATGAAGGAAAATGGCCCACTTTCCCAAACAATAGTCTGAAAATAATGAATTGTACATGACTGCTGCAGGCAGAGACAATCTCTTTTAAGAGCAGGTTAGACAAACACCTGTCATGAATTGTCTAGATAATTAGTCCTGCCATGAGTGCAGGGGACTGGACTAGATGACCTCTCCAGATCCCTTCCAGATCTATGATTTGAATAATTTGACTATGGACGATTTAATCAAAATCATTAAATGGAAAGAAGGGAGTTCCAGTGGAATGCGACTGCCTCCAAATTGATCAGTAGGGAATGTAATCGAGCTACGGTTGTGTAAAAATTATTAGAGCAGTGCAAGGAGAGATAAGCAAAAAATATTTTTAAAAAATGGAAATAAATTAGTGTAATTATGTAAGGTTTTAAGGCCTCAAACCAGCACTCCTGGTTTGTAGAACCCTATTTTGTACAGGTTAAAATGAGTTGTTTTTTAAAAGATTTCACTAAAAATTCTGTTCGAATCTTTCATTCAAAGTTGCAAAACGGACAGACACCTTTTGCCAAACACAGGTAGCTAGTGTTATTTGGCATTGCTATTTAGCGTTTAACCCTTTGGGTACCTCAATGCTTTTATAAAGTTAAATAAGGGTTAGAGCAGCGGTTCTCAAACTGGGGGTCGCCGAATGATTCTAGGGGGGTCGCAAGTTCATTTTCCCGCTGAACGTCCACCGAATTAAGTGCCGAAAACCCGCCGAAGTGATTGCTTCCAGCTTTGGCGGGCTTTTCGGCGGGCACTTTGAAGCGGAAGCAATCACTTTGGCGGGTTTTCGGCGGACATACAAGGGTCGCGCCGCTGGACACTTAACTAAAAAGGGTCGTAGTTCCTCAAAGTTTGAGAATCTCTGGGCTAGAGGATGTGGCAGAACTGCCAGAACCTGGCTAGTTGGGGGGAGACCCTGATCCTACTGCAGTAATAAAACAGCAGATAAAAGAGCTGCAGGCGAAGAATGAAGAGACAGTGCACCTCTGGGGAAACAGCAGCAGAAAGGAGTACAACAGAAACAATGTGGGAGCAGGTTTCAGAGTAGCAGCCGCGTTAGTCTGTATTCGTAAAAAGAACAGGAATACTTGTGGCACAAATGTATTTAAGCATAAGCTTTGGTAGGTTACAGTGACTCTGAGCAATCAGTCGCTTTGATAAGGGTACATGGAAATTCTGTAAACACAAAACAGTTACACATGAAAATTGATATATGGCTAATATAATGTTATAGCAAATAAAAAATTCAAGTTAAAGTATGGAAGGAATGTGCATTTCCCCCATGAAATATGCAGAGTATACTGTAAAAGGGGTAAAAGAAACATAAATGATTTATTTAAATAAAATCCTATAAAAGCTCCAAAGAGGAGCCAGACTAGGTTGTGCTTTCTTTTTCAGATGGCTGTGTACTTTGGAAACAGAAGCCAACCCAGAACCAAGGAAGATTAGTGCATATAAGAAACAGAGCTTAACCATTAAAAATCTGTCCAAAAGTTTTAACTGTGGTATAAAGTAAATGTTATTAAGGGAGTGAAAACCTACATGGCAGTGTTGTATAAATGGAAAAAGAATAATTCTACTAAAGCTAATTGAATACAAGATTAAAATTTAAATCCAAATAATGGTTCAGGGTTAAATCCATTAAGAAGATACTGTATAATGGTTATTTTATTCGTGCACCAGCTTTACTGAATTTCACGCATTTGCATTCACTGGAATTTGGTCAAAAATGGTTAAATACTATTTAAAAGGACTTTAAAGACAAAAATATAAACCTTAAAATGTTTAAATCTGCCATTGTGAGGCAGCAGCAAAACCAGAGGGAACTAATAAAATTGGCAGAGAAGCTAAACTATTTGGGACTGGTATGCCACTTAGAAATCAAGCTGACATAGAGGTGGCTGTGGGAACATGACCACGCATTTTAACAGAAGCTAGCAGCAGAAGGATTGCATCCATTTAGGAAGGAACAATCAGTTGCACACCTACAAAATGGGAAATGACTGCCTAGGAAGGAGTACTGGGGAAAGGGTTCTGAGGGTCAGAGTGGACCACAAGCTAAATATGAATCAACAATATAATGCTATTGCAAAAAAAGCAAACATAATTCTGGAATGTATTATCAGGACTGTTGTGAGCAAGACTCAAGTAGTAATTCTTCTACGCTGCGTTGATTAGGCCTCCAGTTCTGGGCGCTACATTTCAGGGAGGATGTGGACAAACTGGAGAAAGTCCAGAGAAGAGCAACAAAAATTATTAAAAGTCTAGAAAACATGGCCAATGAAGGAAGATTGAAAATAAATTGATTTGTTTAGTCTGGAAAAGAGAAGACTGAAAGGGAATATGGTAACAGTTTTTATGTTTGTAAAATGGGTAGGCTACCTATGGCATGTGTGCCAAAAGCGGTGTGCAAGCTGATTTTAGTGGCACTCACACTGTCCGGGTCCTGGCCACCCGTCCGGCGGGCTCTGCATTTTAATTTAATTTTAAATGACACTTCTTAAACATTTAAAAAACCTTTATTACTTTACATACAACAATAGTTTAGTTCTATATTACTGACATAGAAAGAGGCCTTCTAAAAACGTTAACATGTATTACTGGCATGCAAAACCTTAAATTAGAGTGAATAAATGAAGACTCGGCACATCACTTCTGAAACATTGCTGACCCCTGATGTAAAAGGTTGTTACATGGAGGAGGAAGAAAAAATATTTTTCTTAACTTCTGAGAATAGGACAAGAAGCAATGGGCTTAAATTGCAGCAAAGGAGGTTTAGGTTGGACATTAGGAAAAACTTCCTAACTGTCAGGATGGTTAAGCATTGGAATAAATTCCCTAGAGAGGTTGTGGAATCTCCATCACTGGAGATTTTTAAGAGCAGGTTAGACAAACACCTGTCAGGGATGGTCTATAATTAGTCCTGCCATGAGTACAGGGCACTGGATTAAGATGACCTCTCCAGGTCCCTTCCAGTTCTGTAATTAAATGATGAAGTGTTTTCAACAAGAGGTAGCGTCTAAGGTATTGTATCTTAAAAATGAAGAAATAAAATAATTTATTGAGAAAAAGCATTTAATTGTTTTATAAGCATGATGTCATTTTTTTAGAAGATGCACAAGGTAAAATTAAGTTGCTATCATGAAAGGTTAAAAGCAAAAGCAATTAACATGCATAGTACATTGTAAATAAATAAAGTAAAAGCATCCTTAAGTGACAGAACAAAGAAGGTTGCCCTCTTTTATGACCACAGAAAACTTAAAGATTAGGTACAAGAGAGGTGATCCTCACTGGTGCAGGGTAAGAAAGGAACAAGAGTCCAATACCATGAAGTTTGTGGAAGAAAAAGCCTTGACCAGAGTGTTGCCAGTGGGTGCTAGAAAACTCTACAACATGTTGGATGGCAATTACAAGGCCTGGAAAGCCCCAGAACTGGACTGCTGTTTGCCTCTGGAGGACACTTATGTCGGCAGGTGTAATGTCTGACTGTTGGCAGCATGTAAATTCACTCTGGGGGAGCAATCTCCAAACTACACAGTACAGCTGAGATGCTGCTGGGAAGTTGGTGAAGCAAAAATTGTCTATGCTGGTAACGGCAGAGCAAGGTTATAATGTGGGACTACACATCCATAGTAATGTTGGTCATTTAACATTTTGGTAATTACCAGTGTTATTGTGGTGATTTTACTCTGTTTATTCTATATTGCAAGGTTTGGCAGTTGTATAAAATTGTAGAAGTATGTTTCGATGCTTGATGTAGCAAAACCCACATGTATGTAGGGTTTCAAAGTGGAGAATGTAGAATAAATAAAAAAATTGAGAATTCAAGTTACCTTACGTTTGGTTGAAGAAATATGTGTTGTAGAGTGGCCTTGAAAGTAATTAGTTATAGGGCCAGAAGGCATGAAGTAGGGAGCACATCTGGTCCAAAGAATAACTAATGAAATAAAAAGACATTTCTGGAGAGAAAGCCTCTGACTGATAGGGGTATCTGTAGATGTTTTAAATAAGACAGAGAAAATCTGTTTTACAATGAGCTACCATGACCCTTCCCACCCTACACACCAGTGTTATTGCAAAAATTAGGTCCCATGGAAACCCAGGTCCAAAGGAAAATCTGTTGGAGAGCAGGAAGGAGGGGATAGATAGAGAGGACAGACCTGGGGGAGAAAGGATTTTATAATCTTATCTGGATTAAGGCTGGAAATAAGGGTGACCTGTCTCCAATTGGTTTTTAGCTGAAGTCAGTATGTGTCACAGACATCACTTATTTGTTAAAGGCTAGAAAAAAGTTAAAGCTTAAAGGGTTAATTGCTAATAGCTGCCTGGCCATATTGGAGCTGGGCCCATTTGTAAGTATCTTGATTAAATGCTTATAAATGTTTTGTTATTGTCTGGATGTAGTAAATTGCTTATTATTTAGGATTTGTAGCATAGGTGAGGACTTCTGCTGGTGCCGGTCGGTGTTTCACTCCCTCTCCCTGGCCTGACTCCACCCCTGCCCCGTCCCTCCTATCTCTTCCCCAAAGTCGCTGTCCCAACTCTGCCCACTCCCTGCCCCTATTCCAACCCCTTCCCCAAATCCCTGCCCCAGACCCACCTCCTCCCCCTGAGCGTCCCACATTCCCGCTCCCTTCCAGAGCTTGTTACTCCGTGAAACAGCTGCTGCATCAAGTGCTGGGAGAAGCAGGGATGGGTCATGCTCAGGGGAGGAGGCGGAAGCGAGGTGAACTGTGGCAGGGAGGTTGGATGCCAGTGGGTTCCAGAGCACCCACCAATTTTTCCCCGTGCGTGCTCCAACCCCGGAGCACCGACAGAGTCGGCACCAAGGCTTTGTAGGCATGTTTAGAGCAATTGTATAAATACCATTTGGTCTGTGGATTTAATAAAGAAACGTATGGTTAAATCAGTGTCATGACAATATCCTGCATAAATAATTCCAACAAAAAGGCCTGGGATAGGCGTATGGTCTGGTCAACATGCTGATAGCCTACGCTCCTCCATTGCAGGCAGCAAGCTCAAGCCTAAGTGCAAGCAGCAACTGCGGATTGTGGACCCAACCCCTAAGGTGAATTCATCGGACAGCCTCAAGATCCGGGTCATCTGGAGACGCGTCTCCATCTTTGGTAGCCGGCGTGATTCCATAAAGAGCACCAAAAGCACTATCTCTGCCACCACGCTGCCTGGGGTCAGCGATTCTGGCCCGGAGAGCAGTCCTGAGGCCACAGACGTTGTGGAAAAGCCTCCATCCTAGATGGCTGCCCTGCTGCCAACAAAGAGGGGGAATAAACATAACTTTTACAGCTGCTTCTGTGCAGGGCTTACTGCCCCTGGGCAGGGGATGGAGATGGGGGCCCAGTGTCCCTGGGCACAGCATGGGATGGGGGACAGTGCCCCATGGCAGGGCAAGCGCACCCTGGACTGTCTAGGGCATGGGTGGGCAAACTATGGCCCGCAGGCCACATCCGCCCCACAGGACCATCCTGCCCAGCCCTTAACCTCCCGACTGGGGAGGCTCCCCCCCGCTCTCCTGGAGCCTCAGCGTGCTATGCCACCAGAGCTCTGGGCCGTCACTCCTGGGCAGTGCTGCAGCAGGGGGCTTTATCCAGTGGAGCCTGAGCTCCTGCTGCTTTGAGCAGCTTAAGGGGGCTGGGAGCCGGGACCAGCAGTTTGGCTAAGGGTCAGGGAGTCGCGGGGGCAGTCAGAAGACAGGGAGCAGTTGGATGGGGTGGAGGTTCGGGGGGGGGGGGCAGTCAGGGGATGCGGGGGTTGGATAGGGCATGGGAGTCCCCGGGGTCTGTCAGGGGACAGGGGTGTGGATGGGGTCTGGGCAGACAGGGTGCAGAGGGAGTTGGGTGGGGGAGTGTCCTGGGAGGCAGTTGGGGGGGGGTCTCAGAGGGTGTTGTCAGGGGACAAGGAGAAGGGGGCTTAGATTGGGGTGGGGTCCCAGGAGGGGTGGTTAGGGGCAGAGAGGTCTCTGGAGGGGGCAGTCAGGGGACAAGGAGCGGGGGGGTTGGAGGTTCTGAGGGGGGCAGTGAGTGGATGAGGGTCGGATGGGGGGGAGAGGGTCAGGCTGTGGGGGGGGGGGGGGAGGGGGCACAGCCTTCCCTACCCGGCCCTCCGCACAATTTTGCAACCCCGATGTGGCCCTCGGGCCAAAAACTTTGCCCCCGCCTGGTCTAGGCTCCCTGGACACCTGTGCAGTGTGTGGGGTGGGGGTGGGGGGCTCAGTGTCCGGGTATCGGGAGTGGTCCCCACGCTGGAGGGGGCGGGCAGAGGTCGCCGCGCGCTGAACGTGCAGCCAGGGGCCGGGCGGGGGCGACTCCCCTGGGGAGGCCCCGCGCGAGCTCCCTGCCCCAGCAGGGTTACGAGGAGTCAGAACCTTTTATGGCAATCGCGGCCCCTTTAAGAAACCGCTCCTCCAGGAGGGGGCGTGGCACGTCTCGGCGTGGCGCGCTGACGCATTGCGTGAGGCGTACGTGGCAGTGACGTTGTACCCGGCCGGTGGGGTCTAGGTTGTAACGACCAGAGCTAGATCCGCGTCTCGGTGAGTCGGGGGGCGGGACCGGGACCCCTCCAAGTCCCTTCCCCACGGGCGGGGGTGGGGCCGGGTGGGGGCAGCCCCCGCCCCTGAGTGTCCCCTCGAGGGCCCCACAGGCTCCCCCCTCCCCCCGCTCTGCTCCCAAAGGGGTCCCTGGGCTCCCCCTCCCCCCCCAGGGCTCCCCACACGGCCCCCCTCCCGAGTCCGCCCCCGCCTGGCGATCCTCGCAGCATTACTCCTCCCTGCTCCCCACCCCCCGGGTCTTGTCCCCAGCTCAGAGCCCCCTCTCCAGGCTCCCTGCTCTGCGGCCCAGTGGGTTAGGGGCGGGGGGCTCGGGGCGCCAGGACTCCTGGGTTCTCTCTCTGGCTCTGCCACCTAGCCGTTATTTGCTGTTTTGTGGACGTCGCTCACCCCACCCCCACTCTGTGCCTCACTTCCCTTCTCTGTTTATTGGGGTTAGTAACTCTGAGTGGTATGTAGAGGGGGGCTGTGGGGCAGCTCTCAGCAAGTGGCCTGAAGCAGCGGGGTGCACGGGGTAGGCAATAGGTGGACCACGGGCCACATCTGGACCTCCAGACGCTTTTGAAAGGACCACAAAGTCTTTTTATTTGCCTCTTGTTGTTGTTGTGATGTGAAACATGTTTCTCTGGAGGCTGGACTTGACTCTAGCTTGACCGAGAAATTCAGACCTTGACAAAGAATAATTTGACTGCCTCGACATATGGACAGAGGGACCCAAGTGCCTTCAGTGTTTATCTGCTCTGGGTTCTGTTGGGGAGCCTGACTCTGCTTGTATGGAACTGTAACCCAAATGGCCTGATCCTGACAGTGGCTCCTGGCGCCACCATCCCTGCCTGTCTCTGTCACACAGTGTCATATTGTCTGTTTGGGGCTTGTCTGGGGCTGCTCACATGGGAACTGGGCCTTACTGAAACCTGGGGCAGGGTAGCATTAATACCTTGGGGCTTCTGCAGCTGTGCAGGGGGTCTCTCCCTGCTGTGCATGCCTGGCTCTTTCCTTGCACTCTGGGCATCACAAAGCATTTTCCACTCTGAACTTCAGATGAACTGCTGGGGAAGCCGTTTACATCCCCCTCTGAGCTCATAGGAGCCTGGATCCCTGTCTGGATCTTGCGTCAGGGGCTTCTCCTGCATGGGCGGGCAGGGGTGCCTTGGAGCTGCCTGACTGCCTTGCTGCAGTGAGATGAGTGAACCAGAGGAGGTGATGTGATAGTGAGTGTGCTTGAGGAATGGGGGATGGACAAAGGATTAATGGGGACAGGTGAGAGGGGTGTTGATTCTCTGCCATTAACTAAGCCCCTGATACCATGGCCTCCCATCTTCATAGCGCCAGGTTATGAGCCTCAATGAATACGAGAAAACGCCACGGCTCTAAGAACACGGATCAGGGCGTTTATCTGGGACCTTCGCAGATACAGGAGCTGCCCCCGCCTACTGCCACCACTGTCGCCTCCTCCCTGTCATTCCCGGACACTATGTCGTGTCGCGATCGCACCCAGGAGTTCCTCTCCGCCTGCAAGTCCTTGCAGAGCAGACAGGTGAGGCCTCCTTTCCTCTGGGGTGTCAGGCCCATTCTCTGTTAGTATGGCGGGCGCTCAGCCCAGAACATCGGAGTTCAGTCTCTTTCTCCTTTCAGAATGGGCTGCAGCTGAACAAACCTGCTCTGAATGCCCTGCGCCAGAGGAGTGAATTCACCGTCATAGCCAAGTGAGTGGGGCCGAAGCAACTTGGTTTTGGAGGTGGGCTGGGTCAGCCAAGGCTTGGGGCGGGGGCTCAGCAGCTGGATAACCTGGGAGTATGTGGTGCTGACTCAGGATCAATGGGCAAGGAAGGAACCTTGTGGGATGGTGAGGCAGGCTGCCTGGCCTAGAATGGGGTTGGGAGGGGGTTGTCCTAGAGTCAGGGCTGGGGTAAGGAGGGAGTGCCCTGCTGGTGTGTTTAGTGAGTAGCCCCCAACTGGGGGAGCACAAACCCTACCCTTAACTCTGATCTCCTGTTCTACCTCCACCCAGGCGCATCGGGAAAGATCTCAGCAACACCTTTGCCAAGCTGGAGAAGCTGACCATCTGTGAGTGGGGAGGGAAGGAGGAGGCTGCCTGGGGGTGTGGGCTAACACACAGAGGGGCTGCAGATGGCACTGGGGGTTAACCTGGCTTCTCTCCTCTTTATAGCCATTGTGAACTGGAGACACAGACTTGTCTCACTCGGCTGGGATGGGCTATGGGGCCGCTGGGGAGCAGCGAGGGAGGGTAATTGGTGCTGTACTTTTGTGTGTGTGTGTGGGGGGGCTGTTAGTTCTGATCCTGGGGGCCATGATAAAGCAGAGCACTTGTGGTGGAGGAAAGAAGCCGAGACTCCTGTGACCTGGCCTTGGGGCTGTTCCAATCCCCACTACCTGCCAGGTGGGTTGGCCTCACAGAGGACACCCCTTGACCCCCATCCTCTGTCCCCAGTGGCCAAGCGGAAGTCCCTATTTGATGACAAGGCGGTGGAGATAGAGGAGCTGACGTACATCATCAAACAGGTTAGTGCATGCTAGGCTAGCATCTCCTGGTGGCTGAGACAGAGATGGCCTCTTTATTTGGGAGGTAGGGTGGGCAGGAACGAAAGGACCTGGAGCTTGTGAACAGCAGCCCCAGTTGGGTGGGAGCCAAAGGGCAGATGGGATAGGGTAGGGGTGTGAGACGCAACTGAGACTGGAGCAATTTCCCTCCTCCAGGACATCAACAGCCTGAACAAGCAAATTGCCCAGCTGCAGGAGTTCGTGCGGGCCAAGGGCAGCCAGAGCGGGCGGCACTTGCAGACCCACTCCAACACCATTGTGGTGTCGCTGCAGGTGAGGGAGAGAGGAGACAGACATGGGGAGTGGGCGGCGCTCACAGCTGATGAGGGAAATGGGGTGGCTCTGAACTGGTGCCGGAGGGGGATGGATTATGGAGCGAGCTGTGGTTTTGAGAGCCAGGGCCCTGCTCCCAGCTGCCTTTTAACCTTTCACTTCCTCCCTTTCAGTCCAAACTGGCCTCAATGTCCAATGACTTCAAGTCAGTGCTGGAGGTGAGAACGGAGGTAAGTTCTGAGTGCATCCCCTGTTCCCCTCCCTCCATGGAGAGAACTAGCATGCTGAGACCCCGCCTGCTTCCATCTAACCTCAGCTCTGATCTCTGCTTGCTCTCCTAGAACCTGAAGCAGCAGCGGAGCCGGCGTGAGCAGTTCTCCCGCACTCCGATGCCCCTTGCTGCCAGCAACATGGGTGAGTCCAGAGCCCTTGGCATAGGAGAATGCTTGGGGGTGCATAGGTATCATTCCCTACGGAAGGGAGACCAGTAGGTAACTTCCTGTGTGGAGGCAGAGCTGGCTCTCCCCTCTCTGGAGTGCAGTGGCCTGGGGCTTGGCTGAGGGGCTACCCAGTAGCTCTGAGTGCACTGGTTTCTCTCTGCAGGCGGCTCCGCGATGCTGCAGGATGAACCCCGGCGGGCGGGGGATGTGGCCATTGACATGGACAGCCGGACGAGCCAGCAGCTACAGCTGATCGACGAACAGGTGCTGGTGGGGATAGATGGGAAGGACTGCTCCAGAGACAGGATGTTGGGGGATGAGGGCTGCCCCAGGTACTGACTCCCCTTTGCCTCTGTAGGATTCATATATCCAGAGCCGGGCAGACACCATGCAGAACATTGAATCCACCATCGTGGAGCTGGGCTCCATCTTCCAGCAGCTGGCGCACATGGTGAAGGAGCAAGAGGAGACCATCCAGAGGTACCAACTTCATAGGCATGGCTGGGCCACTTTCTGCTCCCTTCCATGCCGCTCTAGTGGGGGGCTCATCCCCCATTTCTGAGGCTTGGAACTGGTTCCCCACGCAGAACATCTGTAACTCACCCACATTGGCCCTGGGGGCAAGCTTCATCTCTGTCACACCCAGAACCTGGAGCTCGTCCTCTGGGGCGAGGCCTGTTGGGTGGGGGAGCCCAGAACCCCATCACTAAGTTGTTTTCCCCTCTCCAGGATTGATGCCAACGTGGAGGACGCCCAGCTGAATGTGGAGGCCGCGCATTCCGAGATCCTCAAATACTTCCAGTCAGTTACGTCCAACCGCTGGCTCATGGTCAAGATCTTCCTCATCCTCATCGTCTTCTTCATCATCTTTGTGGTGTTCCTGGCTTGAGCTGTCCCCTTGTACCTGCCTTCCCCCAGCACCTGGAGATCCTGCCCTCTCTCTGGCAGAGACACTTGTGGACATGTGTGCGCTGGACTCTTAGTTCTCACCCAAGTGGGCCAGCCTGGTGCCAGAGGAGCTCTCCCTCCTCATGCTGTGACCTGTGGACTCTGCTACAGCTCCGGGAACCCTCAGGCTGGACGTCCCAGGACTGAGTGGGGCAGGCAGGTGCCTTGGTTTCCATGTATAATAACGCCAAGACTCTGCAGCAAAGAGTGCTACCTGTGGGATGCTGACACCAGTGTTGGAGGAACCTCTAGTGCTGGGACTCTCACCAGAGCCCACCTCACACCTCATGTGGGGCTACCCTGCCCCCTGTCCTGCGCAGGGGCTCACCAGCTGTCTGCAGCCAGGACTAACTGCCCCACCTCATCACTTAGCAGCTCTCTGGTGTGTATGGGGAAGGGGTTGCCCCCTGGACGTGCCTTTGCCAGCCCCGTGGGCCATTTGGCTGAGTGACGGTTTAGTCCTGTGCCCCCACCCCTAGTTTTATTTTGTGTATTTAAATCTCATCCTTCTCCCATAGTTATGGGGCTGTCCCAAGCACAGACTCCCCACTCTGCACCCCTCCCCCGCCACTTGAGTGCCACTGCAGCTGGGGCTGGCTCTGATAGTCTGATAGGTTTGTATAGCTGTCAGTGCAGAGGGAGGGGTGGGTGTCCCCCCCCCCCCCCATCCCCCTTCCGCTGTTGCTCTGTTGCCTAAGTGGTACCACGGACTGGCCTTCCCCAGAGAAGCTCTTGCTGCCATAGGTGCTCTGAGCCCTGTGCTGATGGCCCCTGCTGGGAGGTGAGCGGCCAGCACTGGGCTCCTTGCACCTGAGCTCTGATTGTGGTGGGGATGGCAGAGTTCAATCCCCTCCACTGTGCTCCCTGCAGTGAGCTGTGTGTGGCTCCTTCCCATAACATTGTAGGAGGTGCTAGGCCATGGTGCCTCCCTCACCATTTCTTTCATCTTGCTAAACTCCAACCCCTTATGGGGTGATGCTCCTTCCCCCAGCGGAGTGGGGAGGGACAGGGGCCTTATTCCTCCCCCCACTGGCACTCTCACACAATGTCCTGTCCAATGGTTGATGTAAATAACCCTACCCTCGCCTAGCCCAGGGCCTAAGAGACTGATCATGGTAGCTGAGATGACCCCTGGTCATGACCCTGCTGTGACCTCAGCCCCCCTTCGCCCCTAGGATTCTTCCCCACAATCACCTGGTCTTAACATTCCAATGTGGGTGCTGCCCCCTCTAGCTAATGAGTTCCTTTGCAGTCAGGTGATGGGAGACAGATCTGTGGGGAAGGGGAGGGGTGTAACTTGCCCCTTCCTGGCTGGGAGGAGTGGTCACAGAGTCAGTCTGGAAAGAAATTAAAGCTTGACTGTAACCCCAGCCTGCTGCTGGCCATGTGTCTCCTGTGGGCGGGGCTCGGGGGATGGCACTGTTGTCCTGGGTGGGGAGACCAGGGAGTCATGGCCACAGGCCCAGCTGCCACCCTAAGGTCTCGGTGCTCTGGTCTCCTCCTACATGGGAAGCTGCTGGGAGTGACCTGCTGGGTTCTGGGCTGAGACTGCTCCTCACACCTCTCAGCTGGTAACCAGCTGGCCAGCTTCCTTCATGAATTGAGGAGTTTGGCAGTGTCCTCTGGCTGAGAAAAGTGGAGAGGGGAGAGACGGGGGCCACATAGCCCCCTACAGCTGCCCTGAGCTCAGTCTGCCCTGCCCTACCCTGTGGGTCAGCTGCCTCTGATCCTCTGGGGTTTGTATGGAAAGAGGGAGAGGGGCCTGTGCTTGGCTGCTGATTGCTCTCTAGGAGAGATGGCAGAGGGAGGGGAACGCCAGGTCATCTTTTGGGCTGAGCGGGGGGGGGGGGGGAGACTGTATATAGACCAGATGCTGGGATGGGGGAAACAAGGCTGCTGCAAATAGGATAATTAAGTGCTGGTGGGGATGCTGGGCACCAGCAGGGGGTCAGGCCTACTGGCAGCAATTTGCTTTCTTCTCAGAGCATCAGGCAGGAGCAGACATGAAAGGAGAGACCCCTTGCAGGGCATGGGTGGAAGGTTCACTGAGACGTTAGTGTCCTGACAAGCCCCGCAATTCAAGGCAAAGTGGGTGCCACAGTTTCAGGGTAAATTCAACTGTATTCCCCCTGTGGTCCACCCAGGTCTCCAGCTGTCACTGGTCTCTGGGCAGAGACCCATGTTCTAGTCCCTCCTCACTGGGGTTTTAAGGATGCACACAGCCTTACACTGTGATATCTGCAGCAAGCTAGTTTGTCTCACAACCCAGAGCACATTGCCAGCAATTACAAGTCACCATGCAGCTCTTTAAGCACATGTATTCTTAAGATAAAAGCATAACAGAGAACATCTTTAAAAAAAGATCCTAAGAGGGGAGATCACCCATCTGTTTTATGGGGCCCCAATTGGCTAGTCTTTCCAACTGTTCCACAAAGGTTGGGGTCCCCCCTTAGACACAAAGTCTTGTCTGTTTGCTGGAACAGAGAAATGGGCCTGTGTCAGTTTACCTTTATAGAGTAAAACCCCTTTTGTTGTTGGTTTTTGACAAGATATTGGACCAGATATTCAAACCTCCCCATGGGATTGTACCCCTCTGGAGGTGTTTGCAACCTAAGCCTTAAGTAATTCATCTTAATCACCTCCTGGGGTATTGGTTCCTGGAGGAGCTGTGGTAACCCTCCTCCCATGCAGTGCATACAATCCCTGGCCCACAGTGGTACATAAAGCATTGATGTGATATGGTCACTTAATATGATATGGTCCCATAAGGTACAGCCTGGGGCATGTTTTGCGGGAATGCCAGTTCTGGATGTTTGTGGGATCTCTTGCAATCTTAGGGCCCTGGAAAGTGTCTACCCCCACCAGTTGCTCCTCTTCAGGCTTAGTACCTCCCACTTTCCACCTCTAGTTTATTAGTTGGTTTGTGTTGGTGTATGGGAACCCTAGTCCAGGGCTCTGTTGTGCTGGCACTGCACAGAACAGACACAACTTGTGGCCCAAAGAGGTTGCAATTAGTGCCAATCTCAAGTGTTAAAAAAAAAAAAAAAAGAGTTGGCCCCCATAAAAATCACCAGATTTCTATTTTATAAAATGAGCTGGGGTGTTGATTTCTTTTTGGGCTGGTTCTTAATGGTTTTCACCTTTCCTCTCCAAATATGGGGGCTAAAAATGAAAACTGTTCTTCCTATGTGACTCCAGGGACTTTAGGAGAAACCGTGCAAAACTTAGGATGAAAGGGCAAGTGGGGAAGAGCTGAGGTCGTGATTGCTTATCCTGGGTGCATTTACCTTAGTTTTGCACATGGCACTGGACAGAGGTAGGCTGCTTCTGCCCCCACCCACCAGCTTCTACATCTTTGCCCCTGAAGGTGGGTTTGACTGTTGGAATGGCAGCTCTCTGATGTATGTCATCCCCAGTTCAAAGAGTGTCTTGTTATCTAATGGATAGAAGAGCTCCTATGTTGCTCCTATGCCCACAAGGAAGGCAGGACCTTTGTCAGGGCTGTGGCCCCTGCGGCTGTCACATTGTGCAAGGAGAGGGAGGGGTTATAATAGTCCCCATGGCTGCCAAAGCTTGGGACCTTCACAGGGGTGTTCCTAGGGACTGAGACCAAGGAGGGCAGGAGTGGGGCAGCTGTCCAATGATGACGCTGCAGCCACAGAATGTGGCCGAGTTTCCCTGCGTGGGACTTTAACCCAGGATCTTGGGGGTGGGCGAAGGCAGATTATCTAGGTAGCTAGTGGTCCCACTGCAACAGCCTCTGCTAGGATGTGACTTGAATGCAGATCCAATTGGGGGTCCTGGCCACTGTTCCCTATAAGCTGTGTGCGTGTGTGTATGCACCCAGACCCTAAACCCTGCACACACGGTGAAATACCACGTGCACAAAAATTTGCACAGAAGAATTTTTTTGCACACACGGCCTGCCAAAAATTAGAGGGAACCCCCAGCCCAGGGGAAGCGCCTCCTTCCAGCAGCAGCTGCTACCACAGAAAGGAAAGAGAGGTGACTTTTGTGGGCATGCGCAGCGTTCTGAAGGGGGGGGGGAGTAGGGGGTGTTGAGCGTCAGTTTTTCTGAGCATGCGTACTGTACCGCTTCGGGAACAAATAGGGGGAGGTGGAATTCAGCGCACGCGTAACTTCTATCGGAAAGTGGCTGACGATGTTGAACTACGCATGCGCAATTCCGTCAGTCCGCCTACCGCATGCGCACCTTCCGGGAGGCTGCTTGCGCATGCGCTTGGGCAGCGGATCGCAGCCGAGCGGTGGAATCGTTGCCTGGTTCTCCCCGCTCGGCTAACTAGCGAGATTATCCCCAACCCCCACCCCGACCAGCAGCGGCGCGCGGAGCCCCCCCTCGATGGCGGAGGAAGGGAAAGGGGGGTACAGCGGTGAGGGGGCTGAGTGACGCGGGGCGGGCGGGAGGGGCCGAGGCCTTTGGGAGCTCTTGGGGGGTGGGGGTGGAGCCTTGGGGTCGGGTGGGGAGCGGGCTTGAGGGCGGGGCTTGTGGAGGTGGCTGGGGGATGGCGCCTTGGGGGTCTGGAGGGGACAAGGTTGGAGGGCGGGGCTTGTGGAGGGGCCTTGGGGGTCTGGAGGGGACAAGGTTGGAGGGCGGGGCTTGTGGAGGGGCCTTGGGGGTCTGGAGGGGACAAGGTTGGAGGGCGGGGCTTGTGGAGGCGCCTTGGGGGTCTGGAGGGGACAAGGTTGGAGGGCGGGGCTTGTGGAGGCGCCTTGGGGGTCTGCAGGGGACAAGGTTGGAGGGCGGGGCTTGTGGAGGGGCCTTGGGGGTCTGGAGGGGACAAGGTTGGAGGGCGGGGCTTCGGGGTGGGGTCTGGGGGGCCCATCCAGTCTCGGGGTGGCCTGCAGAGCGGATGCTGGCTGGAGACTGTCTCTGTTGTGATCTAGCTCGGGCTCCCCAATCTCCTGGGGAGTCCCTGTTCCCTAATCTCCCAGACCAGCGTGTGTGTGGGGGGTCAGGCTGATGAGGGGCTCTGGGGGGATGGGTTCAGTGGAAATGGTGTGGGGTGGTACTGGGAGCCCTGGGGAATGGGCTGGGAAAGGGGTGGAGGTGACAAGCCCTGATGGCTTTTCTCACCTCTACTGATGCAGACCCAGTGGCTCAGGAGGGTAGGGGCTTAGTGTAGGCAGTGTCAAGCATTCAAAGAGGGAAGTCCCTGGATGGTGTCTGATGCTCCTTCTGCTCCTCTGCACAGAACATGATGACCGTGTGGGCGGCGCAGGTTGTGGTGGTGGCTTTGCAGCGAGGAGGAGGAAAGGTCGGGGCCCATTCCGAGGCAAGATGTACAGTGAGGGGAACCACCGCTCGTGGAACCGAGGTGGAGCAGGTTCTAGCCTTTTTGGTCAGCTGGAGGAGGGCGACGGAGATGTTCCCATGAGTGATGCCTATGACACTCTTCGAGCCAGATAGTGAGTGAGCGGTGCTGTTGGGCATTCTGTGTGATGGACTGGCTCAGGTGGTGGGATGCCTTCTAGGTGATGCCAGTTTCAGTCAGGCCCCAAGGTGAGGAGACTGGTTGGCTCAGAGAGCTAGGGAATGGATTCTGGGGCCTTTCCTCTCCAGGGGGCACCAGCTCCCGTCCAGCTCTTAATGGTGGAGCAGGGGAAAGCTGTGCTGTCCCTGTGCTGGGGATAAATTGGGCCTCCGTGACTGGAGGCTGCTGCAGAGATTTTATTCCAATGCTGCAGTGACCATAGGGTTAAATCGGCTGTTTCTGGGTCCCTTTAGCTTTCAAGGTATCGCCCCACCCCACCCCCTTGTATTCAATGCTAAGTGCTCGTGTCCCTCTGCTCTCAGCACTCCCTATGGGCCACGGCTGAACAGGCGAGGTGATGACTGGCACAACCGGGGCCGGGGAGGTGCCACCAACATCCATGTCCCAGTAAAACGAGACCTCACCCCCCAGGACCGGAGTAGCAGTACCAGCCGCAACAGCCGGAGGAGGTGGTACAAGGTCACAGTGAGTGCCGGAGGGTGAGGGAGGGAACAGGGAATTTGGTCAAGCCCCTACCCCACAGCCCTGGCACATCCTGGTAACCCAGGGCACATCCCTTGCAGGTCACCTTGCTGTCCTGTCCCTCTGACTCAGTTTGTGAAGGGGGCATAATGTCCAGCCTGGCTGCCAGGTGTCTGACCAGCACGCAGCTCCCTGGGCAGAGGGAAGTACTCTGATGCTCATTGGTTGATGCTCCTGGTTCCTAACCCACCTAGCTCCCAGCCCCATAGTTGCTGCCAGCTTATTGACATGCTACTTACAAGTGCCTTTTTTCCTAGATTCCCTATGGAAAGAAGTATGACAAATCATGGCTTCTGACCTCCCTCCAGAACTTGTCCAGTGTCCCTTTTACTCCAGTGGAGGTGAGAGCTGCACTGAGATGTAACGCAGGCTGTGAGCAGGGAGGTAGAGTCAGGACTCCTGGGTTCTAGTCCTGTTTCTTGAAAAGGGAGGAGGGTCTGGGAGTCAGGATTCCTGGGTTCTATCCCAGTTTCTGAGAGGTAAATGGAGTCTATTGAGTTAAGAGTTGGGGGGAGGGGGCAGGGTGGCTGGGAATCAGGACTCCTGGTTTCAATTCCTAATTGTGGGAGGGAGGAGGAATCTAGTGATTGTGGCAGGGGGGCACTCGTAGTCATGCCAGACATCTGGGCGCTCTTCCTGCCTCTGGAACAGACTTGCTTTGCAGGCTTGGGTGAATCAGTTCTCCTCCCTGTGCCTCAGCTTCCCCAGTGGAGCGGTGGGAGTGGGAATGCCTGTAGGCAGGCATAGCTCAGCCAGGCTCTTCCTGACAGGGTGGGGATACCAGGGCTCCCTGACTTGCTTGTCTTCACCCTTCAGTTCCACTACGACCAAAACCGGGCCTACTTCTATATTGAGGATATGGCGACAGCCAATGCGCTTAAGCAGCTGTCACGCAAGATCACAGATCGAGAAAATTACAAGGTATGATTCTCCCTCCCCTGGGCCATTCTGTGTTTATCATCTGGCTGGAAAGACCCCCATGAGTGAGGGAGGGATGTAATGCCTAGAACTGGCCTTCTACCTTCCCTTCCCTGGGGGCCCCTTTGAGTCTGGCCAGGTCTCTGCTCTTTTGGCTGGATTAGCTTAGGAACATGTCCTGTCCTCACACAGCCTGACAGACACCTCTCTGCACTGCATGGATCCCCTCTGTGGCACCCCCCAGTACCCTGATATGGGCTTTCTGCCTAGTGTTGGCTCTTGCCCCTCTGTGACCCAGCTTGCCTCTGTTCTAGGTGGTGCTAATTGTCAACCACGCATCTCCACCCCAGTGTGTCCAGAAGGCGCTGAAGCCAGAAGAGATTGAACAGCTGAAAGTGAGTGGTGCAGGGTAGCTTTATTATGCCCCTGCTGGGCTCTGCAGGGGATGCCCATGTAGGGGTGGGGAGTGTGTCACGCCTGCACCAGCTCTGGGGAGTTCTCTAGAAAATGGGGCACTATTTCCTGGTGCATCTTGGGGTAGGAGTGGGGTGTAGGAGAGAGGAGCTTGTCTGGCTTGTCACACTGCACTGGGTTGGGCAAAACTTCCCCAGGACTCCATCCCATGACATGCAGAGCCAAACAAGGGACCTGCCTGCCTGCCCCAGGCCTTCCATTGCTGGGATTTGCAAACCAGTCTTCTCTGACTCATGGTCTCTGTGCTTTCAGCGCATCATGAGTAAGAGATATGACGGATCCCAGCAGGCCCTGGACCTGAAGAACCTTCGCACGGACCCAGGTGCGTGTTCTCCTGGCAGGTGTGGGGGGCTGGTACCAAGGAAGGGGTGTTGAGGCAGCGGGTGGGGCTGTGGTGTGGGTGCTCAGCCTGTGTGTCTCTTCCAGACCTGGTGGCACAGAACATTGATGCGGTGCTGAACCGGCGGAACTGCATGCACGCTGTGCTGCAGATCATTGAAGAGAACATCCCGGAGGTGAGGGGTTGGAGGGGCTTCCTGGAACCGCGGTCTGGGCACTCAGTGCCCAGCCACTGCACTGGGGATGGGTAGCTCTGCCTTGGACTCTCCTCTGACCCTCTGTCCCCTCTGCAATTGTAGCTGCTCTCACTTAATCTCTCCAGCAACAAGCTGTACCAGCTGGATGATCTGGCGGAGCTATCCCACAAAGCCACCAATCTCAAGATCCTCAATCTGACCCACAATGAGGTAGGCGCTGCCACCGTCCCCGGTCCTGCCACCCCTCCGTGGCCTTGCGCTCATGCTCTGCTCCTCTGCTCTTTTCCCCTGGAACAGCTGAAGTCTGATTGCGAGCTGGAGAAGGTGAAGGGGCTCAAGCTGGAGGAGTTGTGGTTGGATGGAAACCCTCTGTGCAACGATTTCCGGGACCAAACCACCTACGTCAGGTCAGTGATAGCCGCTGGGGCCTGTGGATCGCCTGACCCCAATCACTTGGCCTTTCCCTCCCAGTGGGGGGCAATGCAGCAGAACGAAGATGCCACCTCCTTGCTGGGAGCTGGAGCCCAGCCCCTCTTGCCAGTGCTGATGTCTGTCTCCCTGCGTTCCTCTCTGGTTGCGCTGAAGTGCTCCCCCCGGGGCGCATAGGACCTGTGTGCTGCATGGCTGATGATGTGGTTTCTATTTCAGCCAGTTCGGAGCCCTGTCCCCTTTCCCCACAATGCACTCTACTCCCCTAAAGTAACAGCTAGACTCTGCCTCTACACTGCTTTCCTCTCCCCCTCCCTCCCTCTGGGCACCGGGACTCCAGGATGCACAGCCTCTTCTAGGATCCCTGTTCCCACGCTGGCCATGGGAGAGCCGCTCTCCCCAGTCGCACACAGGAGGGGCTTGTTGTCTCCCTCCCCGATGGATGTTTAGGGGGCTGCTCCCCCATATTGCTCTGTACCAGCCAGTTCCGGAGCTGCCGTGATTGCCACTCCCTGCGCCCCCTGTTTGGCCCTCAACAATGGCTGGCTAGCCAGAGACGGGTAAGATTCCTCACGGAAGGAACAACCTAAGACAGGCACAGCCGTGCAGTGGCCAAACTAGACCGCACGGCGGTCAGCGCAGAGGGGTCCTTCCTGGTGTAAGGGCCTGGCACATGCTACGTTCTCTTGTGCTCTTGGTGAGGACCAGCACACAAGCCCATCAGCGGCCCCAGGTCCTGCCATGGCAGCAGGCATGGCTAGGACTGGCTCTGAGCAGGAGCAGGAGGCCCGGCTTTTCATTGACCAGAACGCTGTGTTCTCCCAGAGCGAATCTCCCTCAAGCCCCTGCAGCACCAATGTGTAGGGGCGAGGAGCCTTGCAGGGGAGGAAGAGGCTCTGCTCTTGGGCTCCCAGATCCCTCTTTCCTCCTGTTCTGTCCTCCTTTCCTCTGTGCCATTGCACCCCTCTCCTATGTCATCCCTGCCCCTTGTGCCATGGCGTGGACATTAATTAGATCTGGGCCTTGATGCAGGAAGCTTCCCTCAGCTGTAAGTTGGTTGCAATGACGGCGACTCCATGATCAGTGGGACTCCATGTCCTCTCCCCCCGCCATCCTGCCCTTGTCTTCCCCTTCCCACCCCCACTCTCTCCTCACTGGAGAATAGCCGCATAGGTGAGTAAGAGCCAGGTAAGTGTGGAGCCCTTCGGCCATGCGGCACCAGCCCCGTAGTGTTCCTGGGCCTGTAAGTTTGCCAAGGCTCCAAGATCTGGAGGGAGCAGATGTAGTAAAGCCTTGGTCTCTTCCCCCATCTACCTTAGTGAAGAATCCTGAGGCATCTGCTCTGTCCCTGCCACTCAGCCCCTCAGGGCTGGGTCCCTTCCCTGCTGGGTGAGAAGGGGCCACTGTATTGGGGAAGGGGGAGTGTGGTGGGAGCAGGGACAGCCCCGTTCTGTGGCCTGCAGAGTCAGTGCCAAGGGCATGGGGGGGTGGCCCGAAAGTGCTGAGTGGAGTCAGGGAGGGAAGGAGGCCCCATGGGGGCCAGGCTGGGCCCTGGCTGGCCCCGCTGCCTCACTGATTCATGTCCCATTTTTGACAGCTCCATCCGACTGCACTTCCCGAAGCTTCTGCGCCTGGTGAGTGATTTGTTCTAACCTGGGACTTCCCTGTTCAGGACCCACTGCTGGGGCGTTCTCTGCTCACTGCTTTACCTTTGCCTCTCTGCAGGACGGCCATGAGCTCCCCCCTCCTATTGTCTTTGACGTGGAAACGCCTACCACCCTCCCCCCCTGCAAGGTAAAGGGGCCAGGGAGTGGGGGTCTAAGGGCACTAATCACTCGGCTAGCGGATGGGCCCTGGTGCCAGGCTGGGGAAGGCACTCTTGGGGTGTGGAGAGCGGATGGACTGTGAGCCAGGGCACTCACTGCTCTGCCAGCAGGACAAACCCTGGGGAAGGCACAAGGGTATTTTGGGGGGAAGGGCTCCAAGCCAGGGCACTAACTGGCGCTTCCTGTGACCCACAGGGCAGCTACTTCCCCTCGGATGACCTGAAGGTGCTGGTACTGCGCTTCCTGCAGCAGTAAGTATCTTGACGGGGGGGTGGGGGGGGGGAGATGAGACCTTTAGGGAGGGGGATGGATGGGGAGGGGGGCATATGGGTCACGTTGTTCCAGACTCATGGGCAGGGTGTCCAGGGCATTCAGATGTGGGGAGAGTTCTGGGGCAGGGATAGGGAAGCCATTGTCCTAGCAGCACAGCTTCCCTTTGCTAATGCACTCTCTCCCTGGCAGGTATTACTCTGTATATGACTCCGGCGACAGGCAGGGGCTGCTGGATGCTTACCACGATGGGGCCTGCTGTTCCCTCAGCATCCCTTTCCTCTCCCAGAACCCCTCCAGGTGCGTCCACCAGGGGTTAGTCACTGCCCTCCCAAGGGACCGCAGGGCTGAGAACTCGGATGCCTGAGTTCTATCCCCGGCCCAGGAGGGCTGGGAGGTCTATGGAGGTGGGGGGGCTGGGAGTCAGGATTCTTGGGGACTCTCCCCAGCTCCTGGAGGTGAGTGGCCTCTTCTGGCTAGAGCGCGGGGCTGAGAATCTGGACTCTGGGTTCTATTTCTGGCTTGACCCCAACTCGCAACCTCAGGCAACTCCCTTCCCTTCTCTGTGCCGTTTCCTCTCTGTTAAGTGGGGCTCACCCCTCCCCTGCCCAGTATGATGAGACTGTCTCTGTTCCCATTTGTGCAGCTCAGGAAGGGGCTAAGAGCCGGGTAAGGGAGGAAGGTTTCCATTGCATTTTCCTGTGGGGCTGATGGGGCAGGAGCTACAGGGTTCTGTCCCCCCGCTACTCACTGGGCATCTCTTCTCAATAGGAGCATCCTGAGTGAATACTTCAAGGGCAGCAGGAACGTGAAGAGACTCAAGGACCCCTGTAAGTGCGAGGGGGCTGCATTGATCACACTCAAAACAGCACTCCCCTCGTGGAGTGATCAGCTCAGGCTCTCTGCAGACTGAGGCAGCATCGCTGTGTCATTACACTCAAGGTAGCTCTTGTGCCCGTTTGACCGATCAGCTCCGGCTGTTCAGACGGGTAGCATTTTTGCATTGGTTACGCACAGGGTAATCCACACCCACACCCCACACGCACATGACCAGCTCAGACTCCCTACAGACTCCGGTCTGGGTTTCTGTGCAGGCAGACTTGAGGTTGTGGTGTTGTGACTGGGTTGTCAAGCTGTGTGGAGTCTCATCTCTCCGTCCTCCCTCCAGCCCTGCGCTTCAAACTGCTCAAGCACACGAGGCTGAATGTGGTGGCCTTCCTCAACGAGCTGCCCAAGACCCAGCATGACGTCAATTCCTTCGTGGTGGATGTCTGTGCGCAGACGGTGAGTGGCCCTGTCTTGGGGGCCGGCGGGGCTGTGCTGTGAGGTGGGAGGGATGGAAGGTGGGGGAGGGTGGCCCCACCTAGAGGGCAGGGTACAGGAGTGGGGGAGTGTGGGCCCCACCTTGGGGGCAGGACGGGCTGTGCTGTGAGGTGGGGTGGGGGGGGAGAGTGCTGCTGGGCGCAGGGGCGGGGGACATAAAGGGAATGGTTTGGGCAGTGGGAGGCAGAAGCCATTGAGGGGCAGTGTGGGCAGGTCCCCTGGGTCATGGGGAAAGTGTGGCAGTTCAGTGACACACACACACTCACACACCCTTTATATTGCAGACCACCCTGCTGTGCTTTGCTGTCCATGGGGTCTTCAAGGAAGGTGAGTGTCCAGGAGCCCCCCACCCTCCATTTCCAAGCACCTCTCTCTGCTGCCCCTCACCCTATGACAGACCCCTTTCCCTATATCCCCCCCTCACTGGGCTCTGTTCTCTCTCTGTGCAGTGGATGGCAAGTCCCGGGATATGGTGAGAGGCTTCACCCGCATGTTCGTTGCTGTGCCAGCTGGCATCACAGGGTAAGTGTGGGGGGGGGGGAAGGGGAGATTGAGGAGGGACAGCGGTATCCCCATGGATGTACAAGGGTAGAACAGGCTCAAGGCTGCTGCCCCTTGGAGGGAGGGGCGATAGCCTGTTCCTTCCCCCACATATGCAGATGGTGTGGAGGGGAGATGATGGGATTCCACTCCGCAGTTCCTTACCCTCACCTTGTAGTATATGCAGAGGTGAATGTAAGCTGGTACGCCGTACTGGCAAGAGCTGATGCGCCATACCGGGGCAGATCGGCTTCCCCAGGTGCAATTTAAAGGGCCTGGGGCTCCTAGCAGAGGCTGGAGCCCCAAGCCCTTTAAATTGCTGCCAGAGCCCCCATTGCGGGAGTCCGGGGGAGGCTGCGGTGGGGCTCCGGCGACAGTTTAAAGGGCCCTGGACGGTACCAGTGCACAGGGGTCTTTAAATAGCTGTCGGAGCCCCGCCGCCACTTCCCTAGGGTTCCGGCAACAGGGCTCCCGTACCCACGGAGCCCTGCTGCCGGATTCCTGGGGGGAGGCTGCCGCTGTCGCCTGGGTCCTTTTAAGGTCCCGGCTGCTGGGTGGGGGTTGGGCTGAGGAGGGGTGTGGGGGAGGGAGGCCTCTTACCAGTACAGGGGGCTGGGCTGGGGCTGGCTCTGACCCCCCCCCCAGCCTCGCCCCTTCCCCCTGAGGCCCCACCCCTTCTGCGGGCAGAGCTGAGCCCAGCCCCCATACCCGTGTTACTTTCACCCCTGAGTATATGGCAGGTGGGCCGATGGAGGGGGTTCCCCTAGTTTAGTACCTTCCCATCTTCCCCAGGGAAGGGGGGCAATGGATGGAAGATTGTTCTCTCTCTCCCCCCAGAGTGTGGAGGGGGGAATGGGAATCCCCACATTCCTCAGTTCTGGGAGAGGGGGGAACCCCCTGGTGCCCTTTCCCTCCCCCCAGGCCGTGTGTGTGAGGGGAAGAGATCTTCCCTTCACATGTAGGCTCTGAGTGGGGGATGGATGGGGATCCTTTGTGCCCCCAGGCTCTGGGGGGGGGGGAATGGATGAGGATCCCTCCCCCCCCAGTGCCTGACTCCCTGTCACCCCAGGCTGTGCCTCGTGAATGACCAGCTGTTTGTGCGCAAAGCAAACACGGAGGAGATCCGCAAGGCCTTCGTGATGCCGGCACCCACCCCCTCGTCCAGCCCTGTGCCCACGCTGTCGGCCGACCAGCAGGAGATGCTACAGGCCTTTGCCATACAGTCTGGCATGAACATTGAGTGGTCCCAAAAGTAAGTAGGGCCTGGGGAAGGTTATGGGAGGGTTGATCCCTATGGCCCATCACTTGTTCATTGACAGTGTCCCTGTGTCCTAGGTGCCTCCAGGACAATGACTGGGACTACAACCAGGCAGCCCAGGTTTTCACCCAGCTCAAGGTGAGCCGGTACCTGGGCCTGACTCCATCTCTGGTGGAGGATTCTGAGAGGCCCCAGGGAGGGAGCGGGGAGGAGCCAGGGGCATGTTCATTCCCCACCAGTGGCCTCAGTGCCCAGAGATTGAGGGTGGGATGGGGCCAGGAGCCACCTTGGATGCCGTGACCCCCCTCTATCCCCACAAGGATCTTCCTTCCTGGGGCAGGCTGCCTTCCTCAGGGGGCCTGGCTCCATCATTCTCTGCTTCCAGGCACCTCATAGGCACAGGAGAGGACAGTCTTGTGGAGAAGGCACTGGGGTAGGAGTCCGGACCCCTGTGTCAACACCATCCTTGGCTCTGGGAGGGAAGTGGGGTCTAGTAGATTGGTGTGGGGCATGGAGCTAGGATGCAGGGGTTCTCTGTAGCCTCTCCCTGGGCAATGGGGACGTTGCACTGCTCGGAGTCCTAGTGACTGGTTCCTGGTCTCTTTCAGACGGAGGGGAAGATCCCGGAAGTGGCATTTCTTAAGTGAGCAGCGACCCTTCAGTTCCCCCACCGCTGATGTTTTATTTTCCATGACTGTTTTTGTAAATAAATGAAAGTTTTAAAATAATAAAGGTGGGGGCTCATCGCTGGGAGCAAGCGTGGGGCATGGACTGAGAAGGGGAAGCCCCTGCAGCAAGCCTATGGAGCCTGGGGTTCTACAGACAGTCCTGGTCATGCTGTCCTGCCTCCAGCCCTTTCCAGCAGCAGTGGAAGCAAGACTGAGAAGCAGGTGTTGCTAGGGCACCCAGAAGCTTGGAGCACAGAGCCAGAATTCTTCCCCTCAGGCTTCTGGCTGGGAGGGGGGAAATGACTCTTTGTGTGTGTATGTTGGGGGGGTATGTTTTAAAAGAAGCAGTCTTGTGAGTGACTTCAGGGAGCTGGGCTAGGTGTACCGCTCACAGCCCCCCTCCTTTCCTCGCAGATGAGCCAAATTGCCCCGGTGGTGTTCACAGCCCCCAGTAACCTGCCCCTCCCCACCCCCAATGGACTTGGAACTTCTCTCTGGGGAAAGGCAGCCCTGGAGCCATCTCCCTAAGCCCACACCCCAGGCATGCTGAGATTTAGAGATGGGCAGAGCAGCTCCCAGGTCTTGGCAGGGTCTTTGCCACGAGCCTGCTCTCTATTGTAGTAGCCATTGGGTGGGAATATGGGCCACAGCCCCAGGAAGATGACAGGCTTCCCTTTAGGGTGCTGATGGGGTTGTGAGGGAGCTTGAAGCAGTTGGTGTCCTCAGCTAAGGAGCAATGGGGCTGTGATTAGGTACACGCTCCCTCCTTCCCCACCCTGCAGTGTGGGGCTGCAAGATTCCTATGTACCAGCGCAGCACTGGAGTAGCAGGCATGGGTCCCTGCACCCATAAGGGAAAGCCCTGGCTTCACCCTCTAGGAGCTTGCAGCACCCGTTCTTGATTGTGCATCTCTGTGCTATGGAATCACCCCCCAAATCTTTGGGCTGAAGCAGAATGTTGCAGGGCAGAGCGGGGCACCCCGCCCCCTGTTTCTCGGGGGCTGTATGTGCTGGGACCCACATGTTCAATAAAGTGTTTGTTAGAAGCTCGACTGAAGGCTGTGTTGAATGCATCCCTTCATGTTCCCCTGTCCCCCCCCCTCCAGGGCCTCTCCATCTTGCTCTTCTCCCATCCTACTACCCTCCTTTCCAGGTCCTCTCCACAGTCCTCCCTCATTCCAGGCCTTCCTCTCCGTGATGCCCCTCAGTACCATCCCTTCTAGGTCCTCTCGACATTTCCTCCCCTTCACCCCTCTTCACATTCCTCCTTAATCCCCCTCTCCATGTTGCTCCCCCCCTATCAATATTCCTTTCAGGTCATCTTCCTCAGACCCCCCTCCCCCAATCCCAGTTGCTTCCCCAGCGCCCCTCCTCTTCTACGCCCTCTCCACGTCCACCCATCCTGTAAGGAGGCGCCGTGGGGGAGGGGCCTCCTGCCGCCGCAGGGAAGCGCCCGGTTCCCCTGGGAGAAGCTGTGATGACTACAACTCCCAGACGCCCCCGCGCTGCAGGGACGCGATGGCGGGGGCCGTGCGGCTGAGGCTGTGGGGAATGCGCTGCTGCACCGGGGGACTGGGGGGGCCCTGGGCCCGGCTCAGCGGCGCGCGGGGCTTGGCCGGCCCGGTGCGCGGAGCCTCCCCCCTGGACACGCACGTGCCTCGGGACCTGCTGCTGTTCCGGCACGAGCGGGGCCGCTTCTTCCGCCTGCTCGGGCTGTTCTGCGCGGGGCAGTTCGTGTTCTGGGCGTACCTGGCGCACTTCGCCTTCACCGCGCTGCGCCCCGCGGGGCAGCCCACGGCCCGCGCCCGGCCCGCGCCCACCCTGCCCGGCGGGGCCTCGGTCAACCCGGCCTCCAGCACGTGGCGCTACGGATTCACCGTGTCCTGTCTGACCGTGGGTGAGAGCCGGGAGCGGCCCGGGGAGAAAGGGGGGTGGGGGCCGGGGATTCCCTCCCTCCCTCCCTCCAGGGAAGCACCCAGTGTACAGGGGAGCACAGCACAGCACTGCGTGGGCCTGAGCCCAGCTCATTGCCTCGGGGAAGAGCCCGGTTCCGTCCCCCGGCTGGGCCTGGGCCACCTGAGTGGAATCAGGCTTCTGAAACTCAGAGCCAAATCCCGCTGCTGGGCGATGGGGAGCCTGTGCCCCCCACCTTGCTGATGCCCCATAGTTCTAATTTGCAGCCCCCTGATGTCCCAGCCTGGGGCTCCCCTGCCCAGTTTTGCCAACCCACAGCCACCTGCTAGCCCAGTTTGGGTATGGTGGATGGCATCTGGGGTTTCATTCCCTCTCTTTCTCTCCCACCCCAGGTTCGTTGATCGTGGCTGCTGGCTTTGTGTATTCCCGCCGCTCGGTGTGGCAGGTTGTGCTGCGCCAGGGGGGACGGGATGTGACCCTCAGCACCTACTACCCCTTCGGGCTGAGCTGCTCTTTCACCGTTCCCCTGCGCCAGGTCTCCTGCATGGCCCATCGTTCTCAGGTGCCCGCCATGATTCCCCTCAAGGTCAAGGGGCGGCCCTTTTACTTCTTGCTGGACAAGCAGGGCCAGGTCTACAACCCCCAGCTTTTCGACCTCACCGTGGGGGCTTACAGGAAGCTGTGATGGGGGGAAGGAGGATGCTTCCCCCAGCTAGAGGATCCTGGGGGGTGGTCGCTGGACAGTTAAAGAAGAGTCCCCAGATTGGGGCCAATGGACAGATTCACACCGCGCCAGCCCCACCAAACTCCTGCCTTTCCCCTCGGACAGCAGGGCTCGGCCCCGTTGAGGAGGCCACTACGGCCCGCATAGATGGGGCTCCAATTGCGTGCTTTTGAAATAAAAGTGAAACTGCGGAGTGGCTGCTGTGAACTCCCTGCCAGGCATGAGTATCTGGGGCTGGCAGGGTTGGGAGGTGTTGTCCCGATGCAGGGAAGCTGATAAAGGAGCAATGAACTGGGGATACTAAGGTGGATGGGATCAGTGGGGAAGCAGAGGCACGCGCCATGGTGGGCCTGGAGCTCAGAGAGGGGGATTTCATGCTGGAGGGATCTGAGCTAGGGAAGAATTTGTGCAGGGGAATCAGCCTGTGACGCCACCCACATGTGAACAGGCTCCAGCACGGCAGGCACGCACCCTACACAGACCACATGGCACCAAGTTTGGGGAAATCAGTTTATGAGGGTGATGTGGAGGTCCCAGCCCTCCTCCCCCCTTTCCCATGAGCAGTGAGTCCTGGGGGGAGGGCTCAGCTCCCCTCGCCTGCATTGTCACTGTCCCCTTCTTCCTCCAGGCTGGGCTGCGTGGTGAGCCCTGATGGCCAGCCCAGCCCCTGCTCACGGGTGATGCGCTGCCAGCGGGCATCGTCACTTGGATGGGTGAGGTAGCGCTGCCCCACACGGGTCTCCAGCTCCCGCAGGGCCAGCCAGGTCTGGAAATTCTGGAGAGGATGGAGACAGCTCATCAACAGGGGACGTGGGGGTCCAGGCTCCTCCTATCAAGGATGCACTGTGTACGGAGGACAGGATCTACAGGGGATGGGGAGAGCTAGGGAGGGGGGACTGGAGACAGGTGATGCTGGGCAGGGGAGAGCAGGGTGTTAAGTTGTGGGGTGGAGGGAGGTTATGTGGAGCTAGACAGGGCAAGTGGATGGAAGAGGTGTGCTACGGGGTGTGGACTGTGGTACAGAAGGTATCTGCAGGCAGGGATATGGGTGGGGTGGAGAGGGGTGGAGGGAAGGTACCTGCAGCCATGGGTGGTTCAGTGCCTTGTTCACACTCAGTCGCTTCCTCAGCTTCACCTGCAGCAGCTGGTGGATGAGGCTGATCGCTGGGAGGGAAGAAGGGGGTTATATAGGCCAAGACCTCTCTCCAACTCACCCCCCCAGAGCACACAGCCATTGGCCGCCAGGCACCCAGCACCCAGATTTCCTGGAGGTGCCCTAGGGCTGCTGCAGGTACGTGCAGGCCATGCTCTGGAGGTGCAGGGGTAGTAGGAGGGGTAGTGTGCTGCGAGTGGCATGCCGTGGGGGAGCAGGTCGGGGTGTGTGTGCAGAGGGTCTCGCCCTGGAGGGAGATGCTGGCCCAGGTCTGCCAGGGATGCATGGCCAGTCTGGAAGGAAGGTGACAGTGTGACTGGGTCCTGGGGGAGACGGGGGTCTCACACTCAAGGAAGATGTTGACCCAGGTCTGCTGGGAGTCCATGAAGGCCACAGTCTGGAGGTGGAGGTTGGGGGGCAGTGTGAAGGGGAAGGGTGGGAGTAGGAGGGTCTCACCCTCGAGGGAGATGCTGGCCCAGGTCTGCCGGGGGTACATGAAGGCCGCATTCTGGATCTGATCGTTGACATCCTCCTCCTCGTTGAAGGGGAAGGTCCCGCTCAGGCTGACATAGATGATGACGCCCACGGCCCACATGTCCAGGGCGCGGTTGTAGCCATGTTGCCGCAGCACTTCGGGCGCCAGGTACGCCGGGGTCCCCACCACCGAGCGCCGGAACGACGACTCCTCAATGATGCGGGCGAAGCCGAAGTCGCAGAGCTTCACCTGAGAGGTGGGTTAGCACGAGGGTGGGGAATATGGAGCATTTCCCTGCCGGGGGGCCTGACTCTGGGGGGACCGGCTGGCTTGGGATCGGAGCCTCTCCACTCCAGGGGCTGTCAGCTCTGGTCCGGCCCCAAGTTGGTAATAGAGTCTTGGCTGAAAGGGGATGGGAGAAGGGGTGGGATGGGGCAAGAGGGATGAGAGGGTGGAACAGGAGGGGCAGGGATTGTCCCACCTGGGGGTAGGGCTCATCTGAGGCCAGCAGCACGTTCTCTGGCTTGAGGTCACAGTGCACGATGTTCTGGGTGTGCAGGTGGCGCAGGGCAGACAGGATCTGCAAGCACAGGGGGAGCATCACTTGAGGGGGGGGTTACCCGCCGTGCAGGGGAGAGGGGTACCTGAAGGGCCCATGCACAGGCTGGATGTTCCACGGGGGCTGTTGCACGCTCACGTGCGCTCGTGAGAGCTGTGTGAACCGTGACCCAGGCATGGGGAGCAGTGATGGGATGGTGTGTGGATGTGCACAGTGATGGTGAGGAGCGTGCGAGGATGTGCACAAGTATCCCACCATGCTGAACAGTGAGCCTGGGTGTGGTCTGCAATGGTGAGCAGCGAGCGGAGCAGTGTGGCGAATGGCGTGCCACAGGGGAGCAGCGTGTGTGGGCGGACGTCCGTGCCGTGCCGTGCGGAGCAGCGTGTGTAGGTGTGTACGTTGATCCTGGATGGTGCAGCATCACTAACATGCCCGATGGGAACACCTGTGGGGAGCCCCAGGCTGGAGGCTCTGCTTGGTCCTCGATCTGCTGTGAGGGCACTGGGGGCGGGAGATCTGGGGCACCCACCTGGGCAGTGAGGAACTTGGCAAGGGGTTCAGGCAGCCGCCCAGTCTCACTGGACAGGATCATTTCCAGCATGTCGCCGTGCAGCCGCTCCATCACCACGAAGAGCCGGGCGGGGCCCTCGAACATGCACTCCAGGTGCACCACGCAGGGGGAGTGCAGGTTCTGGCAAGGGAGAGGATGGAGCTGCCTGAACCTGGATCTTCCCCTGCCTTGGGGCCCCCACGACACACACACAGCCCAAGAACCCTTCCCACCCCTCAGACCTGCCCCATACCTTGCGGGCCCTTCTCCAGTAGCTGGTGCTGGACTGCCTTGGAGCTCCCTCCAGGGGGCAGGGCCCCAAAGAAGCCCCCAGAGCACTGCGGGAGGGAGTGCTACTTGTCCAGTCATTGCCCCCTTTGCCAAACACATCCATACAAGAGACCTCTGGGCCCATGAGTGGCGGCCCCTCCCCAAGGGGAGTCCCCCTGCTTCCCCCCCCACCCAAGGGTTCCCTTTTCCACACACCCCTCCCTTCCCACCAGGGTCCTTGTGCTTCCCACCCCAGGGGCTCACCTGCAGGATGGAGACCTCATTGCGGAACTGATTTTCCTGCCGGGGGGGAAAGCGCAGCTTGTCGATGACTTTGATGGCCACGTCCCGGCCAGATTTCCTGTGCTTTCCTAGGGGGTGGGGCGGGGCAGGGGTATTAGGGCTGGGGGGCAGAAGGGGAGGCAGGGTGGGGGTGGGAGGGGTGTGTGGTGGGGTGAGGGGGGGATGTACACTGGCACAGCACAGGCGAGCAGTGGGAAAACCACGCTCCTGGAGGCATGGCAGCAGTGGGATGAGCATGGCTATGGCACTGGGGGAGCCATAGTGACCATGTTTGCCCCAGAGGAGGTCCAAATACAAGCTGAGATCCCAGCCTGTGCCCAAGGGGGAGGTGAGGGGATCAGCACAGAGGGAGGGGAGTTAGTGGGGGACACAGGAGTGGATGGGACTTAGGGATCAGGGGGCGGGGAGAGCACTTACCGCCATACACCACCCCAAACTGCCCAGCGCCCAGCACCTCGTCAGGGAAGATCTGATAGGAGTGGCTGATGTCCTGGGGTGAGGGACAAGGACAAGGTTGGGGTGGGGGGGGTTGAGGCATGGTGCCCAGTGGGGGCAAATCCCTGACAAGCCTAATGCTCACGCTGCTGCCACCCCTGCCCCCATGTTTGCTCATCCCCTTCCCCATGCCAGACAACACACCCCACCACTCTTGGGGTTCCCCAGTGCCACCCTCTCCAACTCACCGTGTCATCTAGGGACTCATAGTCAGAATCTGTGGAGATAAGACATAATGGAGACATGAGAAGAACCTGGCTCAGCAGGGACTGGGACATCCAGACCCACTGCCCTGTTCTCCTGGGAGTAGGAGACAGCCACTGAGGATGTTCATACAGGGATCCCTCACCTGGTACTGAGATGCAACTGTCTCTGGGGTATTGCACAGGGGCTGTTGATACAGGGGTTCCTTGCCCAGCACTGAGATGCAGCTGGCACTGGGATGAGGCCCAGGAGCTGTTAACACAGGGATCCCTTGCCCAACATTGAGGTGTGGCACGAAGGCTGTTAACAGAGATCCCTTACCCAACACTGGGGTCTTGCTGCCTCTGCAGTGCAGCATGGGGGCTGTTGAATCAGGGATGATCACTCACCCAGCTCTGAGATGCAGCTGGCTCTGGGGTGGGGCTCATGGCTTCCTATAGAGGGATCCCCACGATACTCACTGGTCTCCTGGACAGAGCCGTCGGGCTCGGGGTTCACAGGCCATAGGGCCTGGCGGATGGCCCTGGCCCAGGCCTTTCCAGCCTCTGCCCTTGCCCAGACCTGCCCTGGCTCCCGCTCACTGCTGTGCTCGCCCACGTAGTACACCAGGGCCTCTGTCACCAGCTCAAAGCAGGGGGGGCTCACGCTGGGGGCCAGGGGTGTCAGCCCCTCCCAGGGGTGGATCTGGAGGATCTCAGACAGCGGGAGTTCCTGCAGGAAGAGCAAGACCATTGGACAGTGTCTGGGCTCCTCTGGGGTGAGGAATTGGGGAGCGGGGGGAGTACAGGCTGCTTTGGATTGAGGCTCAGGGGAAGCAGGGTGCTGTAGGGAATGGGGTGCAGCGGGGCAGACGAGGTGGGGACCCCTCACCTTGTAGAACTTGCCTCCGCTCTCGCAGTGGAAGAAGCTCAGGCTCTTGCTGTCCAGCACCCAGTAATGGCGCTTCCTCTGGGGGGCACAGAGATGTTATTCTGGGGGCCTGTGGCCATCCCATCCCAAGCCCCCTCCCCCAACCCAAACCTCTGCTGCCCTCTCCTCCCCCCACCCCAACATTGCCCTGGGGCAATGAGCCTGGACAATAACCCTGCCCCTCCTGCTCTCAGTCCCCACATAACCAGCCCTGGCCAGCCACAAGCCCCACTCCCGGACACCCTCTCACTCCATGCCCCACCCTGTTCCTCTGCCTCGTGGCCCCGCCCATCCATGACCCCTGCCTCTCATTCTCTGACTCCACCCCCCATTCCAGCCTGCCTGAGGCTCCACCCCTGACCCCGCCCCTCCTGTAGCCCCACCCTCTGTCCTGAGCCAGCGCACTCACCAGGGGGTCCCGGCTGGTGAAGTGCACCATCCATCCCTCCAGCAGGACGGCGCTGTGCCGCCTCTTGGTGTGCCGGCAGGACTGCACCACCCGCATCAAGGGAATGTAGCTACTGAAACAGGGGCTGGCGCCAGGAGAGACGGGGACTCAGATACTGGACTCCCCAGCCCCCAAAGGTACAGCCGTCCACCACCCACCAGGCTCCCTGGGGTCAGGACTCCTGGGTTCTACACCCAGCTCTGGGAGGGGAGTGAGGTCTGGTGACTAGAGTGGGGATTGGGAACCAGGATTCCTGAGTTCACTGACCCCATGGGTGATCCCCTTCCCATTCTGTATTATGGAGCAGCAGGCCCTGGGGAACCATGCAGCTCCCCACCCTACCCACCCCTCCTTGGGGGGTTCCTACCTGAGGCTGGTGTGCAGCTCTGCCTCTAGAGTCCCAGGGTTGGGCTCTGTCTCCTCTGTGTCCTCTGCCAGCCCATGCCCACTGGTGCCCTCCCCATCTGCCTCCTCTTCCACTGGCTCTGGCTTGCTAGACGGGCACTCTGGGCTCTCGCTATCTGTGTGGGTGAAGGGAGAGATTGTGATACCCTGTGGGGGATAGGGACTAGAGGGGGGCCACTGGACACCAGGATTCCTGGGTTCTGTGCCTGGCTCTGGGAGCAGAGTGGTGACCAATGGTTAGAGCAGACAGGCTGGAAGCAGGGGTACAACAAAGAAGGGCTCAGGCCCCCCTTGTGCCCTGACTAGAATTGGAAACTGAGCCTGGCTGTCCTGCCAGAGGGGTGACCAGGCCAAATCGGAGGATGTGGTGACCCTGACCCCTCCTTGGCCCTCCCTACTGCTGCTGTGCTGGTGCCCATGGGCACTGGGCACCCCCAGTCCTCAAGAGGGTGGAAAGATTGGATCTGGGCTTTTTGTGCTGCCTGCAGAAGAGGAGACACAGAAAGAGGATGGGGCCTGGTGCTCCCAGAACTGCCTGGGCCCTGGTGAGGATGGTGTTCTTCAGCCTGACACCTCTCTGGGTGAGAACTCAGGGCTGGGAGCAGAGGCAGTGTAAGAGAGTAAGGGCTGGTTTGGGGGACCGGGAGGGGGCAAGTACAGGGCTGGGTGTGGGGCTGGGGGCGGGAGAGACTGAGCTGGGGGTGAGGCAGGGCAGGGCCTCTCCTTAGGAAAGTGCTGTTTGTGCCCTAGGACTCCTGGGTTCTATTCCTAGCATAGGGAGGGGACTGAAGGGTGGAGTTTCTGGCTCACCCAAGCTTAGAGCAGTGGAGTCTTAATGGTGACCAGACAGAGTCATTGGGCTGTGCCCTGTGCAGTGTGGGATAGCAGTGTGGGGGACTCCGGGTGGGGTCAGGCTTCCCCAATGGGCAAGCTGGGCAGGGGGCAGTGCTGGGGCTTTGAATGGGGGTAGTGCTGGGTATGTTCCCTCCCTGCCCCATGCGGCCCCGTCCTTACCTGGTGTGCCAGGGGCCAGGCCCTCCCCCACACACTCATCTGGCACGAACTGCTCGCAGCGCTTGTGGCAGTTGAATTTACAGTCTGTGGGGGGAGAGGAGATAGGCTGCAGGGCTAGGGCAGGGTGGGCCAGCGGGCCAGCTGGGATCCAACTCTCCCTTGGAGCAGTGTGGCTGGGTGCTACCTCCGACTGCGACAGAGCGGGGTGGGGTAGCTCCCTCCTCAGAGCAATTGGCTCAGGCTCTTTGCAGACTCAGGCAGTGTTGCTGCATTGGTTACAACAAGGGCAGCTCCTCCGTTTTCTCTCTGTCCCCTGAATCCCCCCCCCCCACTTCTTCCTTTGTACCCGTGATGTGGGTTCCCCTGGCATGTGTGACTGTTTCTGTTGGTTCCCCGTCAGCCCCAGAAGAGTGGGGAGAGGCCACGGAGACCGTGACTCCCAGTTCTCTGTACAGGGTTCTCTTGCTATGCGGCCCCTGCAAGGCAGGAAGGCTGCCGGTGAACGCAGCCGCACTGGGCCAGCAGATGGCAGTCAAAGGGGGGACTTCCCTGGGGTGGTTGCTGGGACATGCCATCAGAAGGAGCTTCCAGTGCCGAACAGGGAAGAGGTGGGGGCAGAGCTCGAAGCTGGGTTGCCAGGTTCTGTACCCTTGTACCCCAGTGGGGTCACAGTGACCCTGAGGTCAGTCCCAGCAGCGTCCCAGTCCGGGGTCAGGCGCCTCACCCCAACCCTGGCAGGGTCCCAGCCCGGTGTCAGCCCTGCACCCCGATCCTCTGCGTGGTCCCAGCTGGTGGTACCTTTGCACTGCAGCCCCTGGCGGAAGAGCCCCTTGAGCAGGCGCTTGCAGTGCTGGCACATGGTGGGCCGGGTGTATGAGTGGACCTGGAAGGTGTGTGGCACCTTGACCCGATTCAGATCCATCCAGTCCTTCCAGAGTGGGCGGCCAATCAATGCAGGGCCCTGCGTCTGCTGGCCCCACTTCCAGTGACTGATCTGCGGGGGAACAGGAGTCTGTGTTAGAGTGTGGTGAGTGTCCCCACCCTCCCCTCAACTCCACACTGTCCCTCACTGCACCCCACTTTCCAGACACCCCCAATTCTGATTTATCCTGAGTCTCTGCCTGGCCTTCCCCGTTCCATGCAGCCACTATTGCAGGAGGTCAGCAGCCAGGATTCCTGGGTTCTATCCAGCTCTGGGAGAGGAGTGGGGTGTAGTGGCTAGAGCAGACATCGTGTTCCTGTGCAGGGTATGTCCATTGCCTCTGAAGTCCTTGACTCTCAACACACAAGCATCATCCCCCTCTGGAATCCTTCCCCTGGCTCTGTGGGTCCTGGCTCCTACCTCCTCCAGGCTGCCCCCCACGCTCCGGCCAAGGCCAGGGGTTCTGGGGCTGGTGGTAGCGCCCAGTGAGCGACTGGCCAGCTGGCTCCTCTTCACACCGCGGCAGTTGTTGGGGATCTTGAAAGCACAGCGTTTGTGATAGTTCAGCCCACAGCCTGAGGGGAGGGGAGAGTGAGGACTGGGTCCCCTGCCAGGCCCAGAATGGGGGGGAGATGGGTCCCATGGCTCCAGGAGATTGGGCAGCCCTGGAAGGAGAGGGCTACTGGTGCTCAAAGGGCTGAGGAGTTCAGCCAGGCCTGAGGGGAGGGATGCCAAAAGGATCCAAGAAATATAGAGGGAGCATTGAGGCCAGGTGCAGAGATGGGGGTATGGGCACCAGAGGGACCCAGGAAGGGGGAGAGGGCTAGGGTCAGGCGGAGGGACCCAGGAGACTGGATCAGTCCCACGGAGGGGAGGGGAGGAGAAGGGGTGGACACAGATTGCACCATACCTTGACACTTTAACCCTTGGCGCACCAGCCCCCACAGCATCTCCCCGCAGTAGTCGCAGAAGGCCGGGGCCTTGTAGGAGTGAACAAGCAGCACATGGGGCCGGATAGTGAAATCCAAGGAAACTGAGGCTGGGGGGAGAGAGAAGAGTGAGGGGGGCGGTTTGGTAAGGGGCATGGGAGGCCAGGGCCTGCCCCTCTGTGGGGCACTGGCTCCGATCTGCCCCTACGGCACAGGGACTGGCTGAGTGGGGTGGAGGAATGGGACTGAGGGTCTTTCCCCTCTAGGGGGTGCCAGTTCTGATCTGCCCCAGGGTGGGAGACTGGCTGGCTCAGGCACGACGGGGAGGGGAAGCTGAGGCCTTTCCCCTCCAGGCCCTGCTCGGCATCCCCAGGACTGTCTCACCCGATAGCACGACCTCAATCAGGTCCCCAGCATGCACGACACTGTCTGGCCCCACATGCTCCAGCACGTTCTCTGACGCGGCGTCGTGCCGGAACAGCATGATCTTCTCTGACAGCCCCAGGAAGCCGTATTCAGGGAACTGGGAGAGAGATGGCATTAGAACCTCCTGGCCTGCACTAACCATTAGATCCCACTCCCCTCGCTCAGCCAGGCATAGAACTCAGGAGTCATGGGCTCTTTCTGAAAAATTATGGGGGAGCCAGACAGACTTCACTCCCCCACCCCACCCTGTGAGAGCCTGGCTGTCCCCCACCCCCACAGAGCCCCGAGCCTGCCAGGGCTTGAGGGGCACTGGGAGAGGGAGGGGAGCACAGAGTCCCACTGCTAACACCAGCCTCCTGGATTCCCGTCATACGTCTCCAAAGCTCTCACTGATACAGAAGTGCTGCGTGTTCTCATTGGAACTTCACTGAGCATGGGGGTTCTTTATACGGGGATCTCTCACCCAGCACCAAGTTGCAGCCCCTTCTGGAGTGGGCTGCAAGAGCTGTTTATACAGGGATCCACTGTTCCCGCTAAGCTGTGCGCATGTGCGCGCACACAAATCCCAAACCCCGCGCACACGGCGTGCACAAAACTTTGCACAGAAGCACAAACATTTGCACGGAATACATTTTTTGTGCACACGGCCTGTCAAAAATGAGAGGGAACATTGCAGGGATCCCGTGCCTGGCACTGAGATGGCAGCGGGGTTCAGAAGTTGTTTAACCAGGCTCCCTTGCCTGGTGCTGAGATGCAGCCACTTCTGGAGTGGGACATGGTGGCTATGTATGCAGGGCTTCTGTGCCTGGTGCTGGGAGGCATCTGCTTCTGGCCTGGGCTGCGTGGGGTGTTTCTACAGCATCCCTTCCCTGGCACTGAGATGCAGCCGCCTCTGGGGTGGAGCATGGGGGCTGTTTGCACAGGGCGAGTTGTGAGACTGTCTGCAGACAGTCAAGCCCCCCTCTGCAATGCCACGAGTGAGCGCGGAGCGGAAACAAGCTGCTCTGCTGGTTAGGGCGGTTTCCTCTGTCGCTTGGTGCAGGGGGACTGGGCAGCTGGGGAGGGGACAGGCTCCCCGAGCGCAGGTAGGAAGGACAGGGCCCCGCTGACCTCAGCTGCAGTGGAAAGATTGACTCAGCATGGCTGCTGCAGCAACCCCCGCCCGCCCCCAAGAGCTCCCTTTGCCGGCCTGAGCTGGAAACTGGTGGAGAGGGGGCAGGGGGCAAAGGAAATGCGGGGAAACCAGGGAACCTTTGAATAGCCACCCCCCTGTGAATGAGAGTGTCTGTCCGCAGCGGGGGGAGACACCCCCGCCTCCACAATATTAAGGGTGTCCCCTCTTTGGACCTGGGCCTGGGCTCTATATCCCCCAGTCAAACCTGCAGACAGGATTTGAGCTCATCTTCCCCCACACCTCAAATCCTGTTTATAGGTCCCCACATAAGGTCAGACCCCTGCCCCCCCCCGTGTGCCCACCCCCCTCCCCCACTCCCTCAGGGTGCTGTCCAAGGGCTCTGAGTGCCATGAGGTTCCCCCGGGAGTGAGCCCCCTGCAGCCTGGCAGCCCAGCACCTCCCATCTGCCACCCTACCTCTGAGACACCACAGTCTGCAGCCCAGTGTTTCTCCCAGGCTGTGCCTCATTTAATCTGTCTCAGGAGAACAGCAAATCAATCTCCAGGCATCAGGAGGGGAGGAGGAGGGCAGGGGGGGAGGGCAGGATGCCTGGGGTCTGTTCCTAGCTCAGGGAGGTGAGTGAAGTCTAGTGGTTGGAACAGGGGAGGTGCTGGAAGTTAGGACTCTTGGATTCTATTTCTAGTTGAGACAGGGGAGTGAATCCTAGTGGTTAGAGCATGGCGGGTGGGAGCCAGGACTCTCGGGTTCTGCCCCCGGTTCTGGGAGCGGAGTGGGGACTCACAGTTAGAGCAGCTGGGACTGGAAGTCAGGACATTGCTGAGTTCTGTGGCTGCTCCCCTACCTTCCAAGCACTAATCAGACATTGAGCAAACTCCCCTGGTGTCTCTGTGACCCACCCTGGGCACAGCCTCTGTGATTCCTTCTGGGGACCCCTTCCCATCCCCACCCCCTGGTTCCTGGCCCTCTTACCTGCACTCCCCCTCTCCACACCCCTCCAGCCTGGTCCCATTACCTTCCTCTCCACCAGTTCCACTGCCAGGTGCCGCAGGTGCCCATAACGCAGCTCCTCTGGGGGCAGCATGTATGACTCTCGGGACATCCCAACCTGCAGGCGCACAGATACTGTGCCCAGGGGCTGGCACTCCAGAGCCATGGGCAGCACCGGGTGCCCGGGAAAGCTGGGTCTTGTGCTGGATCCACGACCTCAGGGAACACCTCCGGAGGGTCTCACGTGGGGACGGGGCAGGGCAGGAGAGAAAGGGGGCCCTTCTCGTTCCCCCCTACAGTCCCCACACTGGCTCCCTGCCCCGCCTGCCCCACGGCTTCTCTGAGCTGCAGGAAATGCAGTGTTAACTCTCTGCTCCCCGAGGGATGGAGCTGTCTGCTGATAGTGATGAGTGCAGGCAGCGCAGCCTGGTGGGTTAGTGCATGGGGTGGGAAGCCCGGACTCCTGGGTTCTGTCCCCAGCTGTGGGAGGGAAGAGGGGGCTAGTGGATTGGATGGGGTGGGGGAACCAGGACTCCTGCGTCCTATTCACATCTCTGCTAGTATTAGTAACTGCATTTCTATGGTGTTCCCCCATCAAAGCAACACCCCGATGATAATGAATTACCACAAGTTTGGTTCCTGCTGAAGTGGGCTCACAGGGTGAGATGGGGGTGCTGGGTCGCCTGTCATCTAACTCGGTGGTTTTTCAACCAGGGGTACGCATACTCCTGGGGGTACCCTGAGGTCTTCCAGGGGGTACATCAACTCATCTAGATGTTTGCCTAGTTTTGCAACAGGCTACATAAAAAGCACTAGAAAAATCAGTACAAACGAAAATTTCATAGGTCAATGACTTGTTTATACTGCTCTATATCCACTGAAATGTAAGTACAATATTTATATTCCAATGGATTTATTTTATCATATGGGAAAAATGTCAAAGTCGGCAATTTCTCAGTAGCAGTGAGCTGGGACATGTTTGTATTTTATGTCTGATTTTGTAAGCAAGCCGTCTTTAAGTGTGGTGAACCTCTGGGGTACACAAGACAAATCAGATTCCTGAAAGGGGGACAGTCCTCTGGAAAGGTTGAGAGCTACTGACCTAACTCAGTCCCAATGGCTTTCATTCGTTGCACTAAGGGAGGATCCCTGTCTGTTCCCCTTGACTCCTGGAGTCAGTTGAGTCGGGGCCCGATTCTGATCTCAGACCTCCAGGGTGAAACTGGAGTCACCCCCTCCCCAAGTGGCATCAGAGCAATTCCTGCTCTCCACACCCTCAGCTGGATCTGTCAGGAGTGAGGGCCCTGCAGAGCCACAGAGGCAGTGGGCGGGGGCATGGGGATGGGCTGGAGCTGTCCTGCTGGGTCTCAGGTTAGGTTCTCTGGGTGAACAGCATAGTCCAGAGCTCCCAGTATAGTCCAGATTCAGGAGGGAGAGGATAGGACCCTTCCTCACAGCAGCGGGAGGGGAGGGGAAGTGAAAGCACCAGGGGCCGCAATTGCAGCAGGTCAGGGAGCTGCTATAGTTCTCCTCCTCCTGCTCTACACTCCTCCTGGTCCCTACCCCACTCCCAGGCAGCAGACTCCCTGCCCTACCCCTTCCACACAGTCACCCATCGTGGGCCTCACAGCCCTCTCACCCCACCCTGGGTCCTGACACAGAGTCCTCCCCAGACAGCTAGGCCCTATCCCAGCCTGCTCTGCCCTTTCACAGAGCCCCTGACCCCCTCCACCTCCTACTCTGCCCCTCCCCCGACACTCCCCCATCCCCGACTCCTCCCTACACCCACAAGCCTCACCTTGCCCTGCCCCCCTGACCATGCTCTGCCCCCTAGCACCTTCCTGGGGCCCAACCCAGGCTCCCTCCATACTGCTGAGCCCCATCCTGTCCCTACAGGGCCCCTCTCCTAGGCCCTGTTCCCTCCCCCAACTGTGGTGTTTAGGAGTCACCACAGTGACGGCATTACAAAGGTGGGGGGCTCTGATCTGGAACCTCCAGGACCCCGGGGTTCTGGGGCCACCAGGGAACTCAGTCTGGGAGGTGGGCTCGTCTGGGTCACGACAGGAGGGAGGGGCACTCGGGGGTCGCTGAGGGAATTGGGATACAGGGTCCCAGTCGGGGAGCTGGGGAACAGGTGCACCATGGACTACCTGACTGTGCCTATTGCGTCCGGCCTCCAGATGGAGAAGGCTCCGTACAAGGAGGAGATGCCCTCTGTCACCCAGGCCTCCTTGCACGTCACCTCAGCCTTCTCCCACCCCCCAAAGATATTGAAAGGTAATGGGGTGCTCCCTGGACATCCCATCCCCCCTACCTCTGCACATACCCTCACCCCAGCTCCCCACTGCCCAATACTTCTCCCCAACAAGAGCCAAAGGGAATATGGGGCTCCTTCCACCATAACACTCTCCCCGACCTGCAAACCCCCCCACTCCCAAACACCCCATGCTCCCCCCCACCCCCAAGACCCAGCACCACTGCCTGAGGAGAGCCAGAGGGAACATGGAACCCCAAGCTCCCTGCAGACTGCACCCAGCCCCTACACCGCCCCCATAAACCCACAGTCCGCCCTGCCCCTCCCCCCCCATAACTCTCATTTGTCCTGTTCCTTCCTTATCATCCCTGATCTGTGCCCAGAGAAGCAGGACCCCCGGCAGGGGAAGAAGTGGAGGGGCCTCAGGGTCCTGCTGCGCCTGGCGTGGGAGAGGACCCTGCCCCAGCTGCTAACCTTGCGAGCCGTCATCCACAAGCTCACTGAGCTGCTGGCCTTCGAAGTCTTCATCCTCACCGTGGTTGTCAGCCACACGGCCATGTTGGTGGCGCAAACCTTCGCCGCTGTGCAGGTCCGTGGAGGTAAGGCTGCCCCTGCCCTGGCCTGGCCATGGGAGTCATCCCACCCCCCCCCCCATCCTAGCCATGGGGGTCACCCAATTCCCCTCCACCATCCCACCTTGGCCTGGCCATGGGAGTCATCCCATCCCCCCCCATCCTAGCCATGGGGGTCACCCAATTCCCCTCCACCATCCCACCTTGGCCTGGCCATGGGAGTCATCCCATCCCCCCCCCCCCATCCTAGCCATGGGGGTCACCCAATTCCCCTCCACCATCCCACCTTGGCCTGGCCATGGGAGTCATCCCATCCCCCCCCCCCATCCTAGCCATGGGGGTCACCCAATTCCCCTCCACCATCCCACCTTGGCCTGGCCATGGGAGTCATCCCATCCCCCCCCCCCATCCTAGCCATGGGGATTGCCCCCCGACCCTGGCCTGGCCATGGGAGTCATCCCATTACCTCTCCCTTGGTCCAAGCCATAGGGATTGCTCCAAACTCCCCTGCCCTTGTCTGGCTATGGGGATCATCCTATTCCCCACCCCATCCTAGCCATAGGGATAACTCCATTGCTCCTGCATTTCAGCTATGGGGATTGACCACTCCCATCCTGCCCCAGCTCATTGTCTTCCACCAAGCCTGGGGTTGCCCCACACTCACCCTAGGACAGCCTATCACCCAGTCATAGGGTTGGCCTATTGCTCTCTGCTAACCTAAGAGATGCTGCCATCCACCCACCCATCCCGAGGTCACTCCATTTCCCTTGCCAAGCAGGTGGGTGGTGTGTCCATCTCGCCTCAGAGACTAGCTCATGGTTATTCTGGGTATTATGGTAGTATCTGGTGACTTGGGTGAGACCAGGGCACCTGTCGTGCTGGGCGCTGCACAGACTCAGGGTGAATGACTGTCCCTGCATGAAGAGCTCAGAATCTGAATAGACATGGGGAAACTGAGGCATCAAGTGGGAGGACGTTGCCTCGGGTCACACAGGAGGTGGTCAGTAGCAGAGCTGGAAATAGAACCCAGGACTTGTGGCTCCCAGTGCCCCTGCCCTAACCACTAGGAACCCCTTTCCCCAGATCTAGAGAGAGAACCCAGGAGTTCTGGCTCTCGTACTCACTAGGCCATGCTGTCTGCATTCAGGAAGGGGCTGAGACCAGCATGTGGGTGCCCATTGCCACACAGGGTATGTTCTCTAGGCTGGGCGTGGATGGTGAGGACAGTATGGCCTAGTGGGTACGGCCCTCACGCCAGCCCCCTCACCCCCTCAGAGTGGTGGTTCTCCGCCATGGACGCCGTCTTCCTGTGCGTGTACCTGCTGGAGGCGCTGCTGAAACTCATCGCCCTGGACCTTGACTACTTCCGCAATCCATGGAACGACATTGGTGGGTCACCACGGGAGGGGGCTGGGGGAACCCGGGCTGGGAGGTGGGGCAGAGGATTCCCTGAGGCTGGGGTCCACGCTGAGCGGGGCCTGAGATGAGCAGCCCAGGGGTCAGGGCAGTGGGGCAAGAGAGGGGGCAAGTGCCTGGGATGGGGCGGTGTGCGTGTGCAGGGGAAGTGGGTGTTGGGGGGCTGTAGTGGTGCCCCCCTTTTCCTCGATGCTGCTGCCCCCTCCTCACAGATTTTTTCATCATGATCATGATGGTGCTGGAGTTCGTGCTGCCGCTTCTCATCTCCCCGGGCCACACCACCCATGGCACCGCTATCAGCCTCTTCCGCATGCTTCGCGTCTTCAAGGGTGTCCGGGTCGTGCGGGTCCTGAGGCTGCTGCTCACGCTGAGGTCAGTGCCTGGGGGGCATGGGGGGTAGAGGGTGCTGGACTTTTGCCATGACCCCTGCCTTCTCCCTGCCCCCCAGGGGGCCCTCCCCCGGTGTGACATCTGGATGCCCCCTTGCTCTTTCCCTGCCCCTCTGGGTGCCTGCCCTGCTGTGCCTCCCTGGGTGCTCCTTTGCTCCCTGCCCCCTGGGCTCCCCCCTTGCTTTCCCCCTGTCCCCCAGGTGCTGTATCCCTGCCCTGCGCTGCCATGCCCCGGCTGACCCCAGTGCCATCCCTCTTTCCCCCTTGGTAACCTCACCCATCCCTTGTGCCCTGGAACACCCCCCATAAGTGAGTTCTTTTCTGGCCAGTGCCCCATCCACAGCAGATCCCATGGGTCTCTGGGGCACCTGCAGCCCTGAGGCCCACCACAAAGTCCCTGTCTCTGCCCCCAGGGTGCTGGAGAACCTGCAGGAGCTAACGAGCACCTTTGCGCTGTCCGGCCCGTCCATCGGGGCCATCCTGCTGCTGATGTTCACCTGCCTCTGTATCCTGCCATGGGGCTCTGTCCTTCCCCACAGTGAGATAGATGGATGGTGCTATGGCATGAGAGGGGGTGTAACAGGGGCTTTCTCCCCTGTGGGATTGGGGGTGCAGCGGGGGCCCTCTCCCTGTGGGATTGGGGGTGCAGCGGGGGCCCTCTCCCTGTGGGATTGGGGGTGCAGCGGGGGCCCTCTCCCTTTGGGATTGGGGGTGCAGCGGGGGCCCTCTCCCTGTGGGATTGGGGGTGCAGCGGGGGCCCTCTCCCTGTGGGATCGGGGTGCAGCGGGGGCTCTCTTCCTGGGGGTACCTGACACTTCCCAGGGCTGGGAGGTACCTCACTACCACCTACCCTTAGCATGAAGCAGCCTTGTCCGTGCCTGCTATAGATCAGCTCCTAAACCCACAAGCCTCTGGCAGCACCAGCCCGGCCTTCCAGGCCCCGCTCTCTCTGTCCAGGTCTTGACAGGCATACCCCAGCCCTGAGTGTTTGGAGCACGGCTGCAGCATCCAGCCCTTTAGCCCCTGGACGTTCCCAGACTCCCCAGGCTTCCTGCTCCCAAAGCAGCTGCTCAGTCAGCTCAGGGCCATCCCTCTGCCTGGCACCTGAATTATAGGGCAAACAATACCTGTATTGTCTGGGAACAGTGACATTTTGGAAGCAAACGGTGACACACAAAACAAAATGGTTGCCCGCTTTCTAGCCCCCCAGCGTAACCCTCCGGACACCCTCTTGTTGGAAGAGCCTGATCTCACCTGAAGGTCATTCCAGCATGTTCCATTAAGCCTGGCTGAGATCCCACATTCATGACGCAAACCCGCTGTCCCTTCCCTTCCAAGGTGAGGGATTCCTGCCTGTTTTCTCCACCCCCCCCCCAATTTCTCTTACTGTTAGTTCCTTTCTGACGTTCTTACACGTCTTCATTTGCAGCCAGCTCAGACGGGTGCTAGGCGTCCCCTTGTGAAGGAGCCAGGACCCAGTACACATGCAGACAGCTCCATGGCTAAGGGGCCCTTATCTGTCAGGAAACCTGTTTTCCTACCCTTGCTGGTGGCCCGCACCCCAGCCACATCTCTCAGACCATATTTTCAGTGCGGGTACAGAACTCCTTACACAGCATCTGCCACACGTGCCTGTCGGGATGGTAGCAGTGTGACGCCAGCTTGTATCTGAGACCACACGTGATGTTCTTTGGTGAACTAGATCACACGTCAGACTCAGCAGGTTCCTGTAACCCCTCTGCACCCCCCTCCCCAGTCATTATTCGGAGGTCTTTGGCTCACAGCACTGTTGGTCCTTACCCCCTCACCCTCCCAGTCATGTTCTCGGTGGTGCTGCATGACCTGTTCCAGCATGCTGACCCCCATCACTTCGGGGAGCTCTTCGACACCATCTTCACCCTCTTCCAGCTCTTCACGCTAGACGACTGGTCCTTCATCTACCTGGACAGCGCCCAAGGGGGTGAGACACCTTCCCCAGCCCTGCACCACAGGATCCTGGGGTTCTAGCCCCATGCTGGAATGGAAGCGGGGGTCTTAGTGCTTAGAGTGAGGGGGACAATGGGATGGGAGCCAGGACTCCTGGGTTCTAGCCCCAGTTCTGGGAGGGGAGTGGGATCTAGTGGCAGGGCCAGCTCCAGGCACCAGCCTGGAAAGCATGTGCTGGGGGCGGCATATTTTAAGGGGTGACATTCTGTCCAATCCTGGGGCAGCACATTTACCACCCACCCCCTTTTGTTTTTGCTTCAGCGGCGGCACTGCGGCCACTTTATTTTATTTTTTTTCCCCCTTGGGGGTGGCAAAAACGTTTGAGCCGGCCCTGTCTATTGGGTTATAGCAGGAGAGGCCAGGAAACAGGACTCCTGGTTTCTTTTCCTGACATTGCTCCATGCCCAGTAGCAGCTCACACCTCTCTTTTCAGATGCCTCATACATTATCTTCTTCCTGATGGCCTACATCCTCATTGAGTACTTCACCTTCCTCAAGTGAGTCCAGCCCCTTCAGCACACTGGTCTCCTCCTGCCCCAAGCTCCCCCGTCCCCTTCTCATCCTACTGCCATAGCCCTATGCCCCTCCACACACCTCCTACCCCCACGCTCAGCCCCTGGAGAGGGAAATGGCCCCATATCTCCCTGCTTGACCCAGCCAGTTCCCACACCTGGGGGCCTGATAAGAGCCAGTGTCCCTTAGAGGGGAAGGACCCATGTCCCAGCCCTGTCCCACACACCCCTTTCTCTCTCTCTCTCTCTCTCTCAGCCTGGTCATCGCTGTCCTGGTGGACAATTTCCAGTTGACCCTGATCAAGCGCCAAGAGCTGCAGAAGCAGAAGGTGCCTCTCCCCGTGCCCTAAGGAATGGGGAAAGTAGGCGTGGGAGGGAGTTGTCTCAGCAGCACAGCTACTCCAGCCTGGGAAGGGTGTGGCATCTAGTGGGTTACAGGAGGGGTGTGTGGCTGGGAGCTAGGACTCCTGAGTTCTATTCCTGGCTCTGGGAGGGGAATGGTCTCTTGTGGTTAGGAGAGGGGCCTAGGGGGCAGGTTTCCTAGCTTCTATCCCTGGTTCTGGGAGGAGAGTGGTATCTAATGGGTAGAGTCAGGGTGGGAGAGGTCAGGGCTCCTGGGTCCTCCTCCTGGTTCTGTCCCTGACTCCCTCCATGCCCGAGTTTCCCCTACTAAAACAAGGGTACAATGGACTTCTCCCCCATTGTGTCCATGTTTAATGCTGGGGTTCCCCCCCCCCCTTGCATTACAGAGTCTGCTGCAGCCCAAGGAGAGCAGCATAGAAGATATTGTATCAGGCAAGGCAGGCCAGGGTAAGCTCCCATCCCTCTCACTCTGGCTGGTGGGGGACAGTTCAAAGGGTCAGTATGCACCCCCCTCCCCTGGGTGGCTTAAGGAATGGGGGATACCAGGTTGGATGGGCCTATGGGTCTGACCCCGGATAGCAGGCTAGACTCTCAAGTGCCTGCACTGTGGGGAACCCCCTCTAGAGGACTCTCTGTCTCTGTGATGCCTTCAGCCACCAGACACTGTGGGCCAAAGGGGTTTCAGGCCATTGTTGAGATCCAGCAAACTCATCTCAGCCACACGCCACCCCGTGCTCTGGGTTGTTGGCAGTGGTGGGGTTCTCCTCCCTGGGGTGGGTGGGGCCTGACTGGAGTCCCATAGACATCTCTCTCTCTCTGTGCCCCCACAGAGGGACACATGAAGCAAGAGAGCAATGAAGCCTTCCTGGCTCAGCTCATCAAGAACATGGATGACAGTGAGAAGTAAGAGGGGCCCCATGGCACAGTCTCTCCCCTCTATCCCATGTGGAAGTAACCAACATAGAGCAGGTCAGAGTGGGGTAATGAGTCCTTCCAGCCCCTCCCCCATCAGATCCACGGGCCCAGCTGGCCTGTTATCCACCCCCCATCAGATCCACGGGCCCAGCTGGCCTGGTATCCACCCCCCATCAGATCCACGGGCCCAGCTGGCCTGGTATCCACCCCCCATCAGATCCACGGGCCCAGCTGGCCTGGTATCCACCCCCCATCAGATCCACGGGCCCAGCTGGCCTGGTATCCACCCCCCATCAGATCCACGGGCCCAGCTGGCCTGTTATCCACCCCCCATCAGATCCACGGGCCCAGCTGGCCTGGTATCCACCCCCCATCAGATCCACGGGCCCAGCTGGCCTGGTATCCACCCCCCATCAGATCCACGGGCCCAGCTGGCCTGGTATCCACCTCCCATCAGATCCACGGGCCCAGCTGGCCTGGTATCCACCCCCCATCAGATCCACGGGCCCAGCTGGCCTGGTATCCACCTCCCATCAGATCCACGGGCCCAGCTGGCCTGGTATCCACCCCCCATCAGATCCATAGGCCCAGCTGGCCTGGTATCCACCCCCCATCAGATCCACAGGCCCAGCTGGCCTGGTATCCACCCCCCATCAGATCCACGGGCCCAGCTGGCCTGGTATCCACCCCCCATCAGATCCACGGGCCCAGCTGGCCTGGTATCCACCCCCCATCAGATCCACGGGCCCAGCTGGCCTGGTATCCACCCCCCATCAGATCCACGGGCCCAGCTGGCCTGTTATCCACCCCCCATCAGATCCACGGGCCCAGCTGGCCTGTTATCCACCCCCCATCAGATCCACGGGCCCAGCTGGCCTGTTATCCACCCCCCATCAGATCCATAGGCCCAGCTGGCCTGGTATCCACCCCCCATCAGATCCATAGGCCCAGCTGGCCTGGTATCCCCCACTACAGATCAGTTCCAGGGGTGCATGTACCCAGAGGGGCCCTGGCAGGACTCTGGAGGTAGCACCCCTTAGGAGGGCACACTCTGACCCGGGGAAGTCACTGTGCCCCATCCCAGCAGGGAGAAGCAGCTGCTCTTCACCTACCTGCAGCTGATGGCGTCAGTTGAGCACCTCCAGCAGCAGTTCCGCTCCCAGGCTGCCACCACCGACAAGATCATTGACAGCTTCTTCGAGGTGGGGGATACTGGCACCCGGCGCAGGGCAGGGCTGGATGGGCCCCAGGGTCTGAGCCTGGTGGGGGAGGAGGGATACCAGGCTGGATGGGCCCATGTGTCTGAGCCAGAACAGCAGGAGGGGGGATACTGGGCGGGATGGGCTCATGGGTCTGATTAGCAGGGAAGGGGGTGGGAGACTGGGTCTGATGGACCCACTGCTAGGGAGCCATCAGTAGCCATTGCACTGCCAGAGGCAGTAGCCCAGGGCCAGATCCTCCCCCTGGGGTGGGTCTCAGTTTGGGGGGGGGGGGTGTCCATGGTGCAGCAAGTCAGCGTTGGCTCCATGCCAGAGTGCACCATGCTGCCCCATCCCCTCTGGGCAGGGATTAGCACGGAGACCCCTGGGACCTGACTCTCTCCCCTCTGTTCCTTGCAGACAGCCGAGCAGGACTTTGCCCACCACTGAAAAGGCTGGACTGCCCACCCTGTGGGGGAAGGACATGCCCGGAGGCCCAGCACCCCAGATCCAGCCCTCACCCGGATGCTGGCACTGCTCTGTATTAAAAGGCTCCTGGCCAGCAGGGATGCAGAGGAAATGGTGCGTGGAGAGTGACAATGAGGGGAAGGATGTCATGCCAGACTCTCTCTTCTTCCTGTTTTGGGCCCCCGACTCCTGGGTTCTTGCCCCAGATCTGGCAGGGGAGAGGGAGCTAGTGCATTAGAGTAGGGGTGGGAGGCTGGGAGTCAGGACACCTGGGTTCTATGCCCAGCTGTGACGGTCTTCCCCTGTACACTGGCTCCTGGCCCTCCCCTGAATGCAAGACACACAGGAGCTCAGCTAAAGGTCCCCGTAGCCCCTGGCCTTGGCAGCTGAGCTCTGTGGGGAAACATTTACAAAGGTCAGCACTGAAGTCACTCAGCCCGCCTGCCTGCCCCTGGGTAGGGCACCAGCTACCCAGCTGAGCTGGTCCTAGGGGACTTGGGAATCTCACAGACAAAGGCCGACTGAGGTCAGTGGCCAGTTTCAGACTGGAACGAGGGGCAGAGGTTTAACAGTGGGGCAGCCCTCCTGGGTTGGGGGAATGCTGCAGCTCTTGGGGGCTTTACAGCCAGCCTGCCCGGCTCTAACAGCCATGCTCTGGTTCCACCCCGAGATCTGGGCCAGGGGCAGGGAAAGCTGCAGGGGGTCAGGCCGGGGCTTGGAACAAGCCCCTCCAAAATCAGACAAATCAATCTTCAGGCACCGTGCACCTGGGGCTTGGAGCCTTTATTGTAGAGCAGTGTGGACAGGGTGCCCGAGGAAGGCCCTGACCCTGGGAGAGGGACTGCGCAAGGCAATGACTCCAGCTTCTGGGGGGTGAGCTGTCCTGGGCCGGGCCATAGGAGAGCTGTGCAAACACAGAAGACCGGCAGTTTTAGCCCTGGGCTTGCTGAAGGGCAGTCTTGTGCTGCTAGGGCTTTAAAAGGACCAGCGCTGGGAACCACAAAAGGTTAGTGCAGTCAGGAGGGCACCGGACAGGTCCCTGAGCTGGGTAGTCCCTTCTCCTCCGGGGGCCTGATTACCCTCCCCCCTTGGGTCTGTTAAGACGGTGAGGTCATCAGGGCAGGGACCGTTTCTCGTTCTGTATTTGGGCTGCACCTGGAACAAGAGGGGTCTCTGATCTTGCTCACAGGCTGCACTATGCCCAGTGCAACAGGGCTCCCCACTCTGGGTTGGAGTCTGTCCAGGGCCTGGCACAGCAGTCCCAACAACTGCAGAGTCCAGGGACGATGTGGGGAGAGGCAAAGCCAGCGCCAGCCCCACACCAGCACCAGCTGGAAGGAGACCTGCAATCAGAGAGGGAGGGATCAGAGCTGACCTCGGTCATCATGGGCCAGGCCTCCCATGGGACAAATCCAGAGCAGTTTTGGGCCCCCACCCCCACCTTCTCCATGCTTGACAGGATGGGGTGGGAGATGATGATCCCCCACAGACTGGCCAGCATAAATCCCCCCCCCCACGGCCTGCAATGATTGGAGCAGAACAGCCTAAGTTTGGGTGATGGACTAGTGGGTTACAGTGTGGGGGCTGGGAAACAAGACTCCTAGGTTCCATCCCCAGTTCTGGAGGGAGAGGGGTCTAGTGGTTAGAGTGAGGGTAGGTATGGGAGCCAAGACTCCTGGGTTCTGTTCTGTCCCTGGCTCTGCTGCTGATTTTCTAAGTGACTTTGGGCGAGTCTCTTCCCTCTCTTGGTGCCTGTTTCCTTTCCGTCCTTTGTCTGTTCAGACTGTGAGCTCTGGGTGCAGGGCCTGTCTCCTACTATGTCTGTGCTGCACCAGAGGCGAGGGGGGGGGGGGGGGAGGGGAGGGAAGACCTTTATGTGCTACTGTAATACCAACAGAAGAGCAGTGTCCTGAGCTAGGCTCTCTGTCTGGGTACTTGTCTGTCCCTCAGCCCTCCAGCTGCTGACCCTTACCATCATTAGTGAATTCATCTAGTGAGGGATCATTCCCATTTACAATGGGGAAACTGAGGCAGTGAGGGAAAGGAACGTAGAATAGAAATGTAGGGCTGGAAAGAATCTCAGGAGGCCATCTAGTCCATAGCCTCAGGCTATGGCAGGGTTACATAGATCTAACTCATCCCTGACAGGTACGTCCAACCCGTTCTTAAAACCTCCAGTGATGGAGATTCCACAGCCGTGAACTAAGGCATTTACTTGTTGTTCGACCCTAGGTGGCCATGGAGAATAATTGCTCACCCTCCTCTTTAGTACAACGTTTTACATATTTGAAGACTTATGTCCCTCTTCACCCTTCCATTCTCTCGCCTAAACCTGCCCAATTCTTTCAACCGTTCCTCACCAATCCCTGCTCTCCTCCTGACTCTCCTGTTTGTTCAGAGCTTTCCTAAAGTGTGGAGCACAAAATGGGACCCAGCACTCCAGCCTCAAGAGTTGCTGAGCAAAGCACAGCGATGGCCTCCTGTGTCTTACATCCACACACCCCTCCCTCCCCTGCTGACAGAGCCCAGGATAACATTTCCCTTTTTCACATCATCAGGCTCTTGGCTCGTGTTCAATTTGTGATCCACAATGGTGCATTTCCATTTTTCTTTCCTAAATGAGTCCTTTGCACGTCTCTGCACTGACTTTCACCTTGCTGATTTCAGATCAGTTTATCACCATCATTTTTCACTCTAATTCTGTGCACCAAAGAGCTGGCACCCCCTCCCAGCTGGGCATCATCTGCAAATTTTATAAGCGTTCTCTTCACTCCATCATCCAAGCGTTAGTGAAAATACTGAACTGTACCGGACTCAGGATAGACCCCTGCAGGGCCCCAGTGGATACGTCCTCCCAGTTTGACAGCAAACCATTGAGAACTACTCTTTGAGGATGGTCTTTCAACCAGTTGTGCAGTCACCTTATAGCAATTTCATCTAGACGATGACATTTCCCTTGTTTACGTATGAGAATGTTCTGTGGGACGGTGTCAAAAACTTTAGTAAAGTCCAGACATCATGGCCACTGCTCCCCCTCTATCCACTAGGCCAGTAACCCTGTCAAAGAAGGAAATTAAATTGGTTTGGTATGACTGGTTCATGACAAACCCATGCTGGCTATTTCCTATAACTCTAGTATCTTCTAGGTTCTTACAAACGGATTGTTTAATCATTTGTTCCAGTATCTTTCCAATATTGTAGTTAGGCAGACTGGTCTATACATTCTCAGGTCCTACTTTTCCCTCTTTTTAAAGGCTGGTGCTATGTTACCCTTTTCCAGTCCCCTGGGACCGCACCATCCTCTAAGGGTTCTGAGATTGCTCTGGCTAGTTCCTTAAGTAGCGTCGGGCAATTTTCACCAGGCCTTGCCAACTTGAATATATCTAAATACTATCAAAATAATAGAACTGAAGGGCAGGAAGGGACCTCAAGAGGTCATCAAGTCCACCTCCCTGCACTGAAGCAGAACCAAGTAAAACCTAGATGATCCCTGACAGGTGTTTGTCCAACCTGTTCTTAAAAACCTCCACTGAGGGGGATTCCACAACCTTCCCTGGAAGCCTGTTCCAGAGCTTAAGTACCATTTTCCTACTATCTAACCAAAATCTCTCTTGCTGCAGATGAAGCCCATGACTGTCTGTCCTACCTTCAGTGGCACTAGAGAACACTGACCTCTTTACAACAGCCATTAACATATTCGAAGACTGTTCCCCCCCTCCGCTCCCAATCTGTTCTTTCTCTGGTCTGAGCGGAGATCCTTCCCCCTTGCTGATAGTAATTGTGTTAAGAATCTGCTCTCAATTAACCTTTTTAGTGAACACTGAAGCAAAAAAGGCATTAAATACTTCAACCGTCTCTCTCTCCTCCATTATATGCTCTCCTTCCCCATTGAGTAACAACCTACACTTTCCTTAGTCTTTCTTATTTCTGATGGGTTTCGAGAATCTCTTTTTGTCTGAGGTCAGCAGCAGAACTGCAAACAGAAACCAGGAATCCTGCACCCCAGTGCCCTACCCATTACGCTAGTCAGCTGGTGTTGGCAAGGTGGCCGGGACCCTGGCACATCCTCCCCCCCATAGCATCGGAGTGGCTCCTGAACCCACCTTCAGAAAACGACTGGCTTGGCGGAGGGCTCAGTGCGGGGAGCTCTGCTCTCAAAGGTCACGCCATCCCCAGGAAGTGGGGAGGCCAGGAGCGGGCACAGCCAGACGAGGTGCCACCTGTCCCCCAATGCCTCTTGCAGGTTGCGGCGCCAGCCCAGGTCATAGCAGCGGCTCTCCCCAAACCACTCCCTGGTCGTCTGGCCACGCAGGCTCAGCAGCACGTGTAAGAAGAGGAAGCCAGAGCAGAAGAGGAAACTGATCACGCAGGTGTCCGCCACGAAAGCATAGATGAAGGTCAAAGTGCTCACCTGGCCTGAGGAAACACAAGGGGGTGCTGACAGAGCTAGGGCAACTAGGAGCCAGGCATTCCCCAAGGGTGCACCTGGCATCCCCCAGACACAACCAGGTCTTGGCATGTTCCCATTAACCCTGCTCTGCTCCCTGTTCCACTGACATGCGACTGCCTCTGGGGTAGGGCACAGGGACTGTTTATACTGGGATATCATAGTTGCCTCTGGGGTAGGGACTGAGGGAGGGCTGGGTGGCTCAGGTGACAGGGGAATGGGCTGTGGAGTTTCTAAGGAGCTGCCTATGCTGGAAGAGCCCCCCAGGTGAACACACACACCACATCTTGCAAAAGCAACGTGATTTAGGGGCCCCTCACTTTCCAAGGAGATGTCCTAAAAGGGTCTATTTTTCAGAGGGTAGAGGATCAGCAATCTATAAAATTAAGGCCCTATATGGAGCTTTTGGCTGATGTCCAAAATCACCGAATCTGGGTCGGCCGCAACTCACAACGTTTTTTTATCTGGGTATTTCCTAGTTGTTGTTTTTTAAATAAAACCAGCTGAGAACAGCGGAGTCCCAGGGGAACCGGTGGTGCTGAGCCCCATGCATGATGGATGGACCCGACCCCCCCACCCCCAGCAGGTCCTGCCATGGCTGTACCCGTCAGCAGCATGAGCCACGGCATGAGGAGGAGGAGGACGCTGTGCAGGGTGACTCCCTCGTGCAGCAGGGCCATGAAGATGTCCGCGTTGAGCAGGCTGGCGTAGAGCAGGGCCACCCAGCCGTGCAGCAGGAGGCACAGGAAGTAACGGTAGTTCTGGTAGCCCACACACTGGCCCAGCAGCACACAGTGGTGGTCCCGGCGCAGCATGCACACGTTGCAGGTGTAGCAGTGGTGACAGCGGGGGGGCACGTGGGACTGGCAGGTGTAGCAGTACCTGGAAGGGAAGCAGGAGCCTCAGGGGGGTGAAGCAGCATTTCCCTGTTCTCCCCACAGCATCTGTCCCTAGGGCAGAAAACAGAGTGGCAGCCCCAAAAGCAGGGCAGGGCTGGGCAGGGAGTCCCCAGCACAGGACAATGGGCAACTCTCCCTATCCCAGGCCCCTGCCACGCCACATCTCGTAGAAAAGTCCTCTCTCAAACCCAGCAACGGTGCTCTAGCACCAACCTAAAGTTTGCCCGGTGCTGAGCTGCTGCTGCCTCAGGTGGAGCGCAGGTAGGGTTTATACAGGGACCCCAGCCCTCGCCCTGCACGGAGATGAAGCCGCCATGGGGGTAGAGCAGGGAAAACTGCGGCCTGAGGGCCGTTTTTATCCAGTTTATCTAAGCCCCCCCGCCTATCCAGGGTGGTGGTGGTGAGGGTTCAGGGATCTCTGGGGGGGGGGGGGCAGTGATAAGGGGACAAGGGGGGGGGGTTGGATGGATCGGGATTCGGGGGGGGGGGACAGTCAGGGGGTGGGAAGTGGGTGGGGGCCGAATAGGGGGCAGGGCCAGACTGTTGGGGGAGGCACAGCCTTCCCTACCCGCCCCCCACACAATTCTGAACCCTGATGTGGCCCTTGGCCCCAAAAGTTTGCTCCCCCCTGGAGTAGAAGAATGGGGCTGTTTACACAAGAATCCATCCCCCGGCATGGAGATGCAGCCACCTCTAGGGCGGGGGGCCAGGGCTCTTTACACAGGGACCCCTTACCTGGGGGGGGTCGAATAGGGGGCTGAAGCTGCCTCTGCACTGTGAGCCCCCTGCCCCCTCCGTCCCCGCCCTACTCACTCCCAGCCCTGTCCCACGGCGCCTGCGGACAGCATGACCCCGCGGATGCTCGGGCTGGTGGTGACGAAGAGGCCCATGTTGCCCAGCACGTTGGCCAGCAGGAAGAGCAGGAGGGGCAGGTGCAGGCGCAGCTGGGCGGGCTCGGCGGCCCAGAGCAGCAGGCACAGCACCTCCGTGCACACGGCCGCCAGCAGGGCCCCGGTCACACACACGGGCAGGCACAGCGCCGCGTCCAGGCGCCGCCCGCCCCAGCGCCCCGGCATGGCGGCCCCGGCCGGCCTGCGCCCCGCGGGGGGAACGTCTCTCCCGGGCCCGGCTCCCGCCCCAGGGTCTCTGCACGGCGGGGGGGGGGGGGGGTGTTCCCTGTTTCACTCTCTCCTCGGCCTCCGCTTCCGCCTCCAGCCAATCGGGGGCGGGGAGAGCCGCTCTGTCCAACCTTCTCTCTGACGGGAACCGCGGTCGACCAATCGCGGTGCCCTGGGGGCGGGGCCAGGATGCCCGGTGTGGGGCCCACAAGGCCCATAGATCAAATGAGCCGAGCTTTGCCCCTTTTCAAGGTGCCCCCTCCCCCCCCAGGCCCTGTCCCACTGCCACACCTGGGCGCCGCACAGCCCCTGCCCTGGAGGCTCATTCCATGGGGCCTCCTGTGGGTTCCTGGCTTGGGACAGGCGGGAGACCCCCCCCCGCCCCACAAGTTGTCCTGGGGGCGGCCACTCCCGGTGGACACGTGCTGCGGCAGTGCTGGACCCTGCCTTGAAATCCCAGAGCCAAGTGGTTAGTGTTTGGGGCGGAGGCAGCCAACCCTTTAAATGGGCCTGGTTTGCAAAAGGTGGGAGTTCAGATCCTCCTCTGAGGTTTCCTCTTCCTCCCTCAATCGCTAGCCACTTCGGGGAGCTCCCAGCCCAGCCTGTGCTGCTAATAATAGCCCTGGTGTAACCAGAGCCAGGGTACAGGGAGTGGGTGCTTGACACTTGCAGTGATCCTGCACTGGAGGGGACTCAGTGTCCTCTAACCAACTCCCCATATCCCTCCAGCTTTCCCTTCCAGGGGCATTCCCCCCACCTGGGCCCCCCTGCAGGTGCCTGGGGTGTTTATGTGTTGCTGGATGGGGGTGGGGTACCAGGTCACAGCTTCTCTGCCCGGTGCTGGCTGGTGGACATGGTATTGCCCCCCCAGGTCTCCCCGCCCATGCATGGCGCTGGTCAGTGACGTGTTCTTCCCTGCCCTTGCAGAATGCTAGTTACACTCCCGCATCTTGCAAAGTATCTCCGAGCGCCTTGTCGGGGGAAGGGGAGTGTCAGTCCCTTGATTTTAGAGCTGGGAAACTGAGGCACTGAGTGGGGACGGGACTTGGTCAAGGTCATACAACAGGGCACTGGCAGACCTGGAAGTGTAACCCTGGAGGCCTAGCTCTGTCACTGGCCCCACTGCCTCCCTTTGATTTTTGCAGCTGACGCCATCCTATCCCTGCTCCGAGCTCATTCCTTGGCCCTGAGTTCCTCCCGATGACTTCATGGCCTTTTCCAGGTCTGACACCTCTGCTCCTCATTGGGGACTGCTCACACCACCCCTCAGCTCCCACTGGGGCTTATTGTGAATTTCCTGTCCCCAGACCACCAGCAAGCCACCTCCTCCTCCTCTTCAGATACAGGGTTCCTTTAAGAGCCTGCAAGGAGGGGGTGGGGGGTCCAGGTCTGTGGCCTGCCAGCAGCTGTCCTCATCCTCCCTGGTTGGTGGGGACAGCCCCTCTGCACCCTCCCCCTGGCCTTTTAAAGGTGGAACCTGATCCCCCTTCCCCAGGCTGATAATACTTAATGGGGACCAGTCACGTGGGTGGCTTTTGACCAGGAGCTCGGGATAGGGCAAAGCTGCCAGCCACCAGGGGCAGGGGGATCTGACCTCCGGGAGACGGGAACTGGTGCCTTGGACAAGGGGCAGTGCAGAGCAGCGAGGAGGGTCTGTGAGAGGACGACTGGGGGCTAAGGGGGAAGCGGGGACAGTCAGACGTGCAGAGAGGGACAAGAGGACTAGCTATGATGACCACGCAAGTAGAGAGCCATATCCAGTACAACCACTCGTACATGATGACTGAAGATTACATGCAGCAGGAGGAGGACTGGGACCGGGACCTGTTGCTGGACCCCGCCTGGGAGAAGCAGCAGAGGAAGGTGGGTGGCTATGAGGGATAGTTATGGGCAGGGGAAGCAGGGTGGGAGCCTGTGAGAGGTGCTGTGGGTGGATGCCCATGTGGTGCCCAGGCTTGGAAAGCTGGGCAAGGGGCTGTGTCTGCATGGTGGGGAGAGTCAGGGCCCATGGGGGAAACTCAGCAGGGTGGGAACCTAAGAGAGCTACCAGGCACTATGATGAGAGACTGGCTCAGGACCCCAACTCTGTAAGGGTGGGGTGGGGATCCTGAGCAGGAGAGAGGCCAAGTTGGGCACTGGCTGGACAGGTTCAGGGTGCCATCACTGCAAAGATTTGGGGCTTTCACGGGGCAGCCACTGAGTGGCGCTAAGGGTTACCCGGGTGGGTGCAGGCTGGATCTCATCTCTGTGAGGGACAGCCTCTGAGTGGTGCCAGCTGCTTGGAGTTTCAGAGGTGGGCCCAGGGCTCCATATCTGCAAGGGGCAGCCTCCGAGGGGTGCCAGGTGCCCCGGGTAACAGGCAGGCAGAAGCTCCCCTCTCTGCCAGGGCAGTCTCCGAGCAGTGTGCAAGGTTGGAGAGCCGGGCTCTCTGCCATGTAGGATTGTCAGGAGCCAAGCCCCAAAGTGGCGGGTGTGGGGAGGTGATCTTTGGAGCCGGCAGCTGCTGTGCAAGGGTAACTGATACGTCTTGATGCCCCTTCCCACCCCCACCCCCAGATGGGTGACGCCAGCAGTGGGGAGTTGGAGGAGGCGGCTGCCTGTGTCCTGGAACAGAGTCTGTGGCATCCAAACTATGTCAGGAATGATGGGGATGCAGGGGCCTGCTGGGCTAAATATACCCACCTGCCTCACTGGGCTCTGGGCCCTAGGCAGGCTCTGCACCAGGCTCCTCCAGGTGTATGTGGCATGTTCGCCTGCTTGTGCATATGGCTGAGATGTTGTGTGTGCAGTGGCTGTGTGCAGCCCGGACACACCCCACACACCCAAACTCTCCCTTGCAACAACCCCTGCATACACTGACCCACAGCAACTCCACTCTCACATACACACAACGACCCCCCTGCACTGACCACCCACAACAACTCCACTCCCACACACAACCCCCTGCAAACGCTGACCTACAACAACTCCACTCCCACACACAACCCCCTGCAAACGCTGACCTACAACAACTCCACTCCCACACACAACCCCCTGCAAACGCTGACCTACAACAACTCCACTCCCACACACAACCCCCTGCAAACGCTGACCCACAACACTCCACTCCCACACACAACCCCCTGCAAACGCTGACCCACAACACTCCACTCCCACACACAACCCCCTGCAAACACTGACCCACAACACTCCACTCCCACACACAACCCCCTGCAAACACTGACCCACAACACTCCACTCCCACACACAACCCCCTGCAAACACTGACCCACAACACTCCACTCCCACACACAACCCCCTGCAAACACTGACCTACAACAACTCCACTCCCACACACAACCCCCTGCAAACACTGACCTACAACAACTCCACTCCCACACACAACCCCCTGCAAACACTGACCTACAACACTCCACTCCCACACACAACCCCCTGCAAACACTGACCCACAACACTCCACTCCCACACACAACCCTCTGCAAACACTGACCCACAACAACTCCACTCCCACACGTAACCACCTGCAAACATTGATCCACAATAACCCCACTCATACACACAACCCCCCTGTAGACAGTGACTCACATACAATCCCCCTGCAAACACTGACCCACAACTCCACTCCCACACACAACAACCCTCTTGCTTATGCTGACCCCCCTCTCGCACATAACCCTCCTGCTTACACTCACCCACAACAATCCCACTCTCACACATACACACAACCTTCCCTGCAAACACTGACCCACAACAACCCCCACACACAACTCCCCCGCATACTGGCCCACAATAACCCACCTGCATACACTGACCCACAATCCCACTCTCACCCCCACACCACAACTCCCCTGAATACATTGACCCACAACAACCCCACTCTCCCACACACACAACCTCCTACATAAACTAACCTACAACAACCCCACTCCTACACACAACTACCCTCTCACATACAGTGACCCACAACAGCCACACACACAGACACACAACAGCTCCCCCCATTCTCTCTCTCTCAGACACACACTCTCAAAGCAGTGGGCCTGCTCCTGATCTCAGCCTGCAGCACATCCAGGCTGTCTCCCTTGCAATTGCTGCAGTACCACTGGGGTGAGTGGGAGCAGGATCAGACCCAGGGAGATCCATGCCCCTTGCCCCAGGAACCTCTGTCAAAGTCCATGTTCTTATGCCCAGGGTGGATGGGGCCCTGGAGCCAGAGCACAACCCAAACTGTTAACCCAAAGGCCCTGGTCCCTCTGGTCTGAGGCATCCCTGGGGGCTGCAATGGGGCAGGCGTGCACATTGCTGCTCTCCGTCGGGTGCAGGTGCCACCTGTCCCCTCCCTTTGGTTCTGCCCAAACCACTGGAGTCTTTCTCCCCTGGCCTGCCACTGCTGCAGGGAGCTTGGAGCAGGTGAGGACAGCACAAGGTGGGATGTTCCTTCCTCCCACCAGCCCCCCAGGATCCTCTCTGCCTGTGCCCCTTGGGGCAATAACACCAGGCTGTAACCTGGCACCCTAGCCCAGGGAGGTGGCACAGCTACATCAGGTGGGGAAAGGTATTAGAGCCCCTGGTGGGGAGCACTGTCTTGCTAGGGGCACATCACTGAGAGAATGCCACCCCTCCCCCCCAAAGTAGTTGGCTCCCATGGAAAGGTCAGGATGTAGGGTCAGGCAGGTCCTGATCCTCCCTACACCAGGGCAACTCTGGGGTTCACTGGTTGACTCTGGACTGGCCCTGGGGAAGCTGAGATCAGAATCCGGCCTTGGCCTCGTTGTAGTCAGGGGGTGACTTTGGAGATCAGAATTCAGCCCTTTCTGTTGTCACAACTCCCCACAGAACGGTGCTGCTATCTAGGTCGAGCTGCAGGCTGGGTATTGCCAGCCCTTATCCAGCCCACACAGTCCTGGCCTGAGCTCCATAAGTACCACTTGCTCACACTGGACTGCTTGGGCCACTGCTCCCCACATTCCCCATACAGATGTTTATGCCTGTCCTTGCTCCCCGCTCACCTGCTGTCTCTTTGATACAAGGTTCTGCTTGCCTGTGGAACTCACTGCCACTGGATATCACTGAGGTTGGGTGTGCAGAGCTGTCCAGAGTCAGAGCAAAGACTGAAAGAGCAGAGGAGAGCTGGGGGAGGGGTTGTGACCCCACCTGCTTTGAGTGCTATGCCCTGAACTCTAGTAGTTGGGCTCAGGAAGGTGTTTCCTCTGGGGGCAGGTTATCCTACTACTGCAGGGCTCTTACCCCTTCCTCTGGGTATTGGGGTGATGGGATACTGGGGTAGATGGGCCATGAGCTGACCCAAGTGGGCCACGCTGTGGGAGTTTGTACTGGCTTTTTGTTTGACTTTTGTGTTAAGTTGACAGAGTCTTGTAGCACCTTAGACTGACAGATTTTAGGGATCATGAGCTTTTGTGGGCTAAGTTGTGTTAAGTTGTCAGGGAAGGGCCCAGTGCACAGGTTGTGTGTATATGTGTGTGTGGAACCCACTGTGTCAGTGCTCTGGGTGTGCACGTGTGTGTTTGTATCAGAGCTCTGGGTGTGTACCCTGGTGTACCAGTGTTGTGTATATCAGTGCTCTGGGTGTCTGCATGGGTGTACTCTGTCAGTGTTGTGTTTGTGTGTGCGCGCCCCAGTGTCAGTGTTTGGGAGGGTGCTGACATGACACACACAGGTGACCTGCCCGATTGTCCCTCTGAGAACCTAACACCCCCTCAGGGATCCCCATTCCCCAAGCCACCTGTTGGAGGAATCTGACTGTCTTGATTTCTCCCCCCCGAGTGTCTGATAAAGTTGTATGCTGCTTGGGGCAGGGACTCTCATTCTGTTCTGTGTTTGTGTCATGCCTAGCGCAATGGGGGTTCCTCAATACTACCCCAGAACAAAGAATAGGAATTGTCAGTTTCAAGTCCCCCATCCCTTCCTTAGTGGAGCAGGGATAGTTGAATGTGCTTGGGAAGCTGTTCCTGCTGATGCAAGTATTTTGGGGGATTGGGAAGGGGGATCAGGTGGCTGCTGCTATTCCAGACGCCCTGTCCTTGTAAGGTGGTTTCTATAATAAACCGCCCCCCCCCCCCCACACACTCTCTGTCCGCCCCCCACTGCTTCCCCGGGTGGGCTGATCTCATGTGGGTATTTTGGAAGAGGACACCTCTTAATTAGGCTATGGCCTAGGAGAGGGGGGTAGGGGGGTGGGGGCTGCAACAGCCCCACAGCCTGGGTGGGCCTTGCCGCTGGGCTCCTGTGGAAGAGGCTATTTAAAGATGTCTGCAAGGGACCGTGAATCAGCTACAGAGACAGATGGGGGGTGGGGGAGAGCAGGTGGCTTCAAGAGGATTTTGTGTGTGTGTGTGTGTGTGTGCACTTGTGGGACGAGTGGAGGGTGAGTGCCAGGGGCTAAGGGGAGTGGGGTCTAGTGGTTAGGGCACTGGACTGTGAGCCAGGATTCCTGAGCTCTCTTCCCAGATCTGGGAGGGGATGTGGGGGTCTAATGGTTAGAGTGGGATGGGGGTGGGCTGGAGTTCAGGACTCTTGGGTTCTCTTTCCACTTTTGCTGTGTGACATTGCTCTGGTCTCTCTGCCTCAGTTTCCCCATCTGTAGGGTGAGACTAGTGCTAGATACAGATAGGCGTTTGTAGAGAGCCTTGCAATCCTTCTGGGAGAGGGGTTTCCAGAGTGGAGTTGTCCTGCATCTGCTCCTGGCCTTTGGCCCTACTAAGCCCTTGTCTGTGAAATTCTTGAGTCCCCATGGATCAGAAATCTCCCATGTTGGTGCCTCTAGCCCTGGATGAAGGTCCACCCCTCTGCCCCCACCCCAACCGCCCATCATGCTGAATCATGGGGGCTGCTTCAGGCTCTGGCTAGCAGGCAAGTTCCCAGCAGGCAGGTCGTTCTGTGCACCCTCCCTTGTCTTCCACAACACAGCCCTGGGACTGGAAGCAAGGTCTCAGCTGGGAGATGGAAGGGGGATCTTGGAGTTGGGGGGGTACAGCCAGAACTGGGGAAGGAGTGGGGAGGGAGCTGCCCTGAGGATGCTCAAGTGCTCATTGCTTGGAGGTCCACAGCTGGAGGAGGCCAAGATGCAGCCAGAGTTCCTTGAGCAACTGGCAGGCAAGGGGAGGTCTGTGCAGCTGAGCATCAGCGGGGTGGGACTAGTGGAGAGGGGTGAAAGCTGGTGCAGTGTGTGTAGGTGTGTGTGGATGAGCACAGAGGGTGTCAGGCCAAGCTGGGAGTGCGGAAGCCCCCGCCCTCATGCTGCATCAGCTCCCGTCGGATTTACCAGCACCCACAGGGAGGGCGGCCCCTCAGACTATTGTGTTAGCTGGAGCCAAATCCCTTAAGCCCTTGTAAATAGCTAGGAATGAGCCACAAATACTCGCGCTGTAACAAAGGATTATCCCCAGGGGATCCCAGCCCACTGCCAGGCATAGGACAGAGCTTTCCAATGCCAGTGGAAATCCGACTGTGCCGCAGCTCCCGCTGCCCAGGTTAATGCCTGCTGGGTGAGCGGGGGCCAGAGTGCCGGCGCATGGCCTGGGGAGTGGTGGTGTAGGGGCTGAGAGCAAAAGTAGCTTCCCCAGAGACACACCAGGCCAGCCTCTTGCCAGACAGCAGAGCCCAGTGGCTGTGGGACTTTTCCGGCATAGCCCTGTAGTGTAGACACAGCTTACATCAGCAAAAGGGGTAGGAGCCCAGTCCTGAAGGAAGGGTTATGTCTACACATGCCCTCTTCCATTTGCACAGCTGCATCTGCTCTGGGAGTTACATCACTCAGGGGGTTTTGTTCACGTCTCCAACTGACCTCGCTATGCTGATATAGCCCCGGCTAGGACGCTGGAGTGTAAGCCCGGATACATAGTTTCTAATCCCATCTCTGGGAGGAGAGAGGTGTCTAGGGTTAGAGCACAGGGGCTCGAGCCAGGACTCCTGGGTTCTATTCCTAGCTCTGCGAGGTAGGTGGGATCTAGTAGTTGGAGAAGGAGGAGGGGCTGGGACTCAGGACTCCTGGGTTCTATTCCCACCTTTTCCTTTGACCTTGGGCAAGTTCCTTCCCCTCTTGATGCCGCTGTTTGCCCTCACACCATTTGTATTTGGACTGAGCTCTTGGGGGCAGACTGTATCTTTCACTGTGTCTGCAGCTCCTAGAACACCAGAGGCTGATCCTAGTCAGGGTTTGTCCAGGGCCCATTCCAGGGGGAGCTGCCCCACTAGGGGAATCCCTGCTAAACATTTCCCCCTTCTTCCCGGGGGGGTTTGTCCAGCGCTAGCTCCTGGCTCTGCTCAACTTTTGTCTGTGAGGTTCACGAGGTTCCTCAGGTCTGAAATCTCCCTGTGTCCGCAGCTCTAGCTAGGGGTGCAACCCCCTCCTCTGAATTGCAGGGCTGCTGTATAGTGTCTGGCCAGGTGGCAGGATCCCAGCCCATGGGCCGTTCCCATGGCTCCTCTCTGCCCCTCCCCAGCCTTTCACAGTGGGGCCGTGGGCTCTGCTACATTGTGCACAGAGGCCACATCCCCTCCCTGCACTGCCCACCCCCAGTCTGCACATCCTGGGATCACATTAGCCCTTCACCGAGAGCTCATGTCTAGAAAACCCACCTGACACAGTCTCCTGGTGGGGCTGGGCCTTGTACAGAGCCTTATGAGTTTGCTGCTGGCCTCCATGAATGGAGAGTCATTTCGCTCCAGCCGCAGAGGCAGGGCTGTGTGTCTAGTGGCGTCTGCAGGGATCCGTTCTAGGCCAGGTGCTGATTAACATTTTCATCACTGACCAGGAAGTAAATATAAAGTCGCCGGTGGTGAAGGGTGCATACGACACAAAGATGGTGGGGAGATCAGGTTGGACCGTTCCTCCAGAGCGACCGATCGCTTGTAGAGTGGGGCCCATTCAAACCCCCGGGGGGCCAGGAGGGCAGGGCAGCCCCCGCAGAATGAGGGACAGTGTCTTGGGAAGCAGTGACTGAAGAAGACCTCGGGGGTGACTGCCCAAAAAGGGCGAATGCGGCCTGTGAATGGACAATTGGGAGATGGGCCTTGATGAGGCAGGTACTGGGGCTGCGTATAGTGCTGGGACCCGCCCTTTAGACAGGATGTTGAGTAATTGGAGAGGGTGCCGAAAAGAGCCACAACAGATTCTTCAAGGGCTGGAGAAAATACCTGATTGTGGGAATGTGAAAGAGCTCCATTTGTTTGGCTTCTCCAAAAGCAGATTGAGAGGTGATTGATCACGATGTACAAGGACCTTCACGGGGAGAAAACCCTGGCTACTAGAGGGCTCTTTAATCTAGCAGAGACATAACCATAAGAACGTAAGACCAGGCATACGTCAGACCAATGCCAGGTGATTCAGAAGTAATGACAGACCAGGTAATTATCAAGTGATCCAAGCTTCTGGCAAACAGATGCTAGGGACACCATCCCTGTTCATCCTGGCTAATAGCCATTGATGGACCTACCCTTCATGAACCTCTGTTTTGAAGCCTGTTATAGTCTTGGACTTCACAACATCCTCTGGCAAAGAGTTTCATGGGTTGCCTATGTGTTGTGTGAAGAAATGTGTCCTTTTCTTTGTTTTAAACCTGCTGCCTATTGATTTCATTTACTGACCCTAGTTCTTTTGCTATGAGAAGGAGTAAATAACACTTCCCTATTTACTTTCTCCACATCAGTCATGATTTTGGAGACCTCTATCATATCCCTCCTTCGCCATCTCTTTTCTGAGCTGAAAAGTCCCAGTCTTATTAATCTCTCCTCATATGGCAGCTGTTCCATACCCCTCATCATTTTTGTTGCCCTTTTCTGAACCTTTTCCAATTCCTCTCTCTCTTTTGAGATGGAGCGACCCCATCTGTACTCAGTATTCAAGATGTGGGCACACCTGTCTGGGAGTAAAAGCCAAACAACCTCCATGAGAAATAAGGTCTGTTTTTCACATGGAGGGTGATTACCCAGTGGAACAAACTCCCTAGGGCAGGGTGGATTCTCCAGCTCCAGGCCAGCTGCCTTTCTGGAAGATGCTCTAGTCCAATACAAGTCCCTGTGCTCATGCAGGGGTGTTGGGGAGACATCCTCCTGCCTGTGATATACAGGAGGGCAGACTACGCGATCGAATGGTCCCTTCTGGCCTTGAAAACTACTAAACGGCACCACCGAGAGGGGAAAGGGCTTGTTCAAGGCTAGTAGCCGAGCTGGGAATGGAAGCCAGGTGCAATGCATGAGCTGCTGCCTCCCTTAAGATTTCATTCTCGCTCAGGCCTTGGGGCTGGATGCCGAGAAGGTGCCTGCTCCACATCTCTGCATCATCCACTGAGCTCTCCGGCAGAGCCCAAGAGGGGCGCGCGTCCCTGGTCACTCCTTGGGGGCCTGCTCAGGCGCGGGAGGTGGCAGCTTGGCATTCGAATGATGCTATGACATTCTAGGGCCCCCTAAAAATAACCCTGTGGCTGAGCTGGAGAAAATGTTGCAACGACGCAGGGAGAATCTATTTATAAATTATCCAGCGTGCGTCCCCGGAGCTGGGTCTGTCTGGGCAGGGAGCTCGGCTCACGACCGGGCACGGGGGTTTGCAGGTAGCATGCTGGGCTGGGAGTGAGAACTGCAGGGATCTGTCCTCAGCTCTGGGAGGGGCGGAGGTCTAGTGGGCTAGAGCCAGGGGTGCTTCTAGGTCCTATACCGGACTCTGCCGCAGAACTTGGGCAAGTCCCGGCCCTTCTTGGGGCCTCTTTCCCCTCCCACTCATCTGTTTGTCTGGGGTAGGATTGTCCCTCACTGTGGGTTTCTGCAGCGACCAACATGACAAGCCCCTAGAAGCTACGGTCATCTAGCAAGGATTTTAACAATGAGCGCTCTTCTCCCATATGTCGTTGGTCAGTTCCAATTAGGAGCATTCAGATAACTGTAAAGATATCAAAGTCCCACAGATCTAGAATCAGTCCGACTAGAAACTCTTCCCCCCTCAGTCCATCTCCTTAGGTTGCCAGGACCCTCTAAGTTCTCCCTGTGACGAAGTGGGAGTACTGTGTGTGTGTGTGCCTCAGTTTCCCCTATGCATTTCTTGGGTGTCTATGTGGAGGGAAAGGAATGTGTAGCTGATGCAAAGCAAAGCCAAGGTGAAGCTGTAACCTGACCCCAAGTGGGGGAGGGAGGTCAGTTGAACCTGTTGGAGGGAGGTCAGGTGATACCTGAAGCCCGGGAAACCAGACAAGGGACAAAGGAGAGCAGGGAGTGGCTAGAAGGGGTAGTCAGTCTGGGTTTAGCTGGGAAGGGGGAGAGAAGCCAACTCGCTCTCTAGCCCCAAGATGGATCCAGCGGAGGGCTCACGCTCTCTCGCTGCATGGTCTGTGTTAGACCAGATGGAAGTAATCGAATAAACCTGGGGAAGAAGCTGGAGCCCAGAATCTGGGCCTCATTCTCCTAGCACCCCAGAAGGACCTGCCTGACTGGATGGGCCCTGTTGAGACTGAGAAGCTGTGAGTTGGATGGTGTTCCTGACATCTCAAATAAACCGTCTATTCTGCTGGCTGGCTGAGAGTCATGTTTGACTGTGAATTTGGGGTGCAGAACCCATGGGCTCCCCCAGGACCCCACCCAGGCGGGCTTGCTGGGGGAAGCACACGGAGGGGCAGAAGGTGCTGAATGCTCCGAGGTCAGACCCAGGACGGTGGAAGTGGGGACCCCTGAAGCTCCTGGCCTGGGAAACAGGCTGTGTATGGAGAAGGTGCCCTCCACCCGGAGTCCGGTCTGGCTTCCTAGGGAGCGGTTCCAGACCATCGCCCAGGCACTCCGTGACACTCCCATCCGCCATAGAGTCTCCCTGACCTTGCAACATCTTTTAACCCTTCTTTAAGCTTTCAGAAAGGGGCGTGTTTTGTTTCCCATTGCTGGGAACCTTCAGCCAGACCCCCAAGGGATCCTAAGGAGATTGTGCTGGGTGTGGACTTTCCCACTGTGCTCTTCCTGGCTGGGAATTTTCAGGATTTCCCTTTCTCTCCCCAGGGAATGGTTCTTGCTCAGCTGATGTGTTGTGCTGCCAGGATGGGGTAGGGGATGCAGGGCCAGGGCGTCCTGTGTCATCAGCGCAGAGTAGGGTTTTCAAAAGCAGTTAAACCGTTGAAGGGGCAATGATCCACACCCTGGAGCTGGAATGGGGGGGAATAAACAATCCTGCCCCATGGGGATGGGTGAAGAATAGGGTGCAAGGTTGGGGAGTGATTCCAAGACTATTAGAATGACCCTAGATAATCCAGCCAGTCAGGGGACATCTTGCCCCCTGCTCCTCTAGCCCACCCAGCCTCCTGCCTGCCTGGTTGTATCCTACAGACCCCCAGTGTGGGGTATCCGTAGCTCTCCAACAGGGACTTAGAGCTACAACGTGTGAGTGTGTGGAATGGCCTCTGCTGTGGTGCGTAAGATCTGTATGTGAGAGTGAGGGCCCCACAGCCTCCTGAGGGAGAGAATTGGGGCCGGGATGTAAAAAGAGGGTGACAGTGCCCCTGAATGGAGTCAGACCTACTCTAGAGAAATGTCCTCGGCTATAGACCTGCTCTAAGATGAGCCCGTTTGTGCCACACCTTGTAATCACCATTCCCCCTTGCTCACCACCGCATGTGCACCAGGTGCTTTACAGTGGGGCTCTGCAGACACCCATGCCCGGTGCTGCCAAACCCTGCAGTTTGATTTCTGCTCTGCTGCTGTTTGGTCTTTCCCATCAGTCCCCAGCTCCCAGAGTCCTGGGAATCTCCATTCCCATTTAAACCCGATGGAGCACGCTCACCCTAGGGGACCAGGGAAGCCGGAAGGCATGACCCCAAAAATGTTAGTGTGCTCAGGGGTGGGAGGGGGCACATTGAGTGGGGGGGGGCAGCAATGCATTCTGGGATACTCTTGTACGGTGGGAGGGGGTGCAGGACTAGTGGGACTATGGTTAGAGCCACCCATCTAGCCCATCCCCCTGCCCAGGAAATCCCAGACACTGAATCCCAGCAGTTGTTCTGTTCAGGGTGACTGGAGGTGGGGGGACTAGAACAGCTGTTCCCTCCCCCTGCCATGCTCCATCTTAGTCATGTTAGGAATGAAGTCGCATCCTGTCTGTGCTGGGGTGGGGGGTATCCTGTCCACACAGCCCCACCCTGGGCCGGATGGGCAAAGGGAGCAGGCGCACTCTGAACTGAGGAGGGAAGGGGGGGTGTCTGTGGGCCAGGATTCCCAGTGTCCCCTCTCAGGGGGTGGGGGTGGCAGCCAGCCAGCCGGGGGCCTTTTTCTGCAGCCTGCAGATCATGCGTTCACGCCGCTGGGACGCCTGGGTATACCCTGCCCCCAACCAGGCCTGGTGTCGTGTGCCATCTAGATCTGCAGAGTCGATGCATTGCTGTAGGCCTGACTCATGCACCCCCTCCGGGACAACCAGGCTGCCAGGCTGGGGCTAAATATGGGGAGGTGTTGTGGGCAGGGACATGCATGGACCAGCAGGGGGAGCAGTGACACACACACATGTCCCACCCCCACCCCCCTTCCCTGCAGCCACCCAGGCGGGGCGGGATGGGGTGGGGGCAGTGGGGCGGATGGGGCCAGTAGCATGTGTGTTATTAACAGAGCCCATAGGTTGTGGGAGTCCCGGGGTCGGCAACGCGTTAAGGGGGAGCTGGGAGTGTTGCTGTTTTGGGGTCCCGGGGGTTTGGAGTAAGTTAAGAGAAGAGGGTGAGGGCTCAGCAATAGGGGGAGTTGGGGTGAGGCTAGCCAGCCCTGGGTTAGGTGTGGGACTCCCCAGGACTGGGGTGGGGAGCAGGGTTAGGGGCAGACCAGGCCAATACCAGGGCTGGCCCACTCACCAGGGTTAGGGTCAGAGGACCCTTTGATGCCAGGGTCGGTGGTGAGCTTAAGGGCAGAGCTTGTGATGTTTATGGTAGGGGCAGGTCTTGCCCATCCTAGGGTGGGGTTAGGGTCAGAGGTCAGCGATGTGGGAGGTCAAGCCTGTGCCTGATGTGTGCTGTAAGGCTCGGGGGTGGGGGGCACCAGGCTCTGGTGGGAATCAGCTCTTTGTGCCAAGGGCCTGGTAGGGTGCCCTGGGTGGCCATCAGGGCTGGATCCCCTCCAGCGAGCAGAGCCTCGACCCTGCTGATGCAGGGAGCTGAGCAGGGTGTGGTCCTGGAGGAGGTGGTACTGGGAGTGAGGATGGGGGAACTATAGGGGAGAAGCCCCAGAAGAGTGAGCAATGGGGGGCTATGTGAGGTGCGGGCAGCCTGTCCCTCCCGGCGTGGGAATAGCCCAGCCCCTCCTGCCTCATGCTCATTCGTCTGTCCTGTTCCCCGGGGGGGGGGGGGGGTTGCTGTGGGGGTCTCTCTAACCCCCCCAACCTTCTCCTGCAGACATTCACGGCCTGGTGCAACTCCCACCTGCGCAAGGCAGGCACCCAGATCGAGAACATCGAGGACGATTTCCGCAATGGGCTGAAACTCATGCTGCTGCTGGAGGTGATCTCGGGTAAGGTGGAGAGGGGAGATCCATGGAGGGCCGTGTGGGGGTGATGAGGAGAGGGGCAAGAATCCAGGGCGAGCTGCTGGTGACAGTTCAATGGCCACAGGGGCAAGAAGCCCTGTGGGAGTGTGTGGGAGAGAACCCTTGAGAAGATGAGAGGCACTTGTGGGGGACCAGACCGCGCAGTCATTGGGGTGTAGCCCAGCTGCAGTGAGGGGGGCTCTGGACTGGAAGGGGTTATGCGTTGTGGGGTTGACTGTCACACTGCTTAGGGGTGTTGTGATCTGGGGTGCGCCTGGTTTATGTGGCTGAGCTGGTGGGGGGGGTCTGCTCCTGACTCTGCCCCCTGAATGTGAATGTGTGTGAGGGGAGGGTACATGGGGATGGGGGGGGGAGGGGAATCTGTGCTTCCCCACCCCTACTGTCCCCCTCTGTCAAGTGTGGGGTGCAAGGGACCCTAGGGGTGTGTGTGGGGGGGTCCCCATCACTGACTCTGACCCAGGCGAGTGGGGAGGTGCATGGTGACTCTTCTCCCCACCCCTCAGGTGAGCGGTTGCCAAAGCCGGACAAGGGCAAGATGCGTTTCCACAAGATTGCAAATGTCAACAAGGCCCTGGACTTCATTTCCAGCAAGGGGGTGAAGCTGGTCTCCATTGGGGCTGAGGGTGAGTGGGGTCGGCCGGGCAGCGGTCCTGACTAGGGCGAGGGCCCACCGCACTGGCGCAGTCTCCTCCTGCATGTCCCGTTACTATAGTGATGTCAACCCCATCGCTCTGGCGCTGGTAGGCGGGCGCTGTGCGTGTCCGGGAGGGTAGGGGGGCCACAGGCACTGGCAGCACCCTCCATGCAGGGCCATGGGGGCTGGGTTGGGGTGGACCCACATTCCCTCAGAATCCTACAGGCTGATCTGTCTCGGGGGCGGGGGAGGGGGTGAGGCTGCCTGTCAGCAGTGCCTGGGCTGGGGATGTGCCAGGCCACTGCGGGAGCGGGGCTGGGTTTACTTCTGTCTGTCCACCCATATATGCTCTCCTCTGCCTTCCCGTCCATCCCCATCTCGCTATCTCTGTGCACCCATCTCTCCCTCTGGACACCCATCTCGCTGTCACTCTGCTCACCCCGCTCTGACTCCCCCCTCCACCCCCTTCAGAGATTGTGGACGGGAATCTGAAGATGACTCTGGGGATGATCTGGACAATTATCCTGCGCTTCGCCATCCAGGACATCTCCGTGGAAGGTGAGTGGGGGCTGGGCTCTGCCCCTTTACCCCCCCCCCCCCCGGTATGTACTCCTGTATCGTGTACTCCAGACACCCATTTACACTGCACCCCAACCACATACACATACACCCTATATAACCTCTATATACTACACGCTCCATATATCTCCTGGACACTACACATACCCCTATATACTGTGCATCCCTATACATATACCCCACCCGTATCCTTATACTCAATACACTCTCTGCACACCCCATATTCATACCCCTATACACTAAACATCCCATATAGTCCCTACCAACACCCCTATACATAACTATCTGCAAACACATACCCCTATATAAACTCCTATACATGGACCCCAAACACTATACACTCCATATGTCTCTTATAAATTACACACACCCCTATACACGATACACTCCATACACTTCTATACTTTGCACACATACACCCCTATGCATTAGATCATACACTCCATACATACCCCATATACATAGCCCTATATACTATATATCCCATACGGCCCCTATACACTATTATATGCATACCCATCTACACAATCATGCACCTTATATAAACCCCTATACATGGACCCTACACACTCTATATATTTCTATACACTGTACTACATCCCCCATATATACCCCTATACATTATATATGTCATACAAATCCCATGTACATCCCCTATACACTATGCACCCTGAACAACCCCTATACACACTCCTATTCACTGTATACTCCTATACTGATCCCTGTATATTATGCACCCCATACAAATGCCTTTTAGCTGCACACCCCATTCACCTCCTATACATACACATCCCTGTATATAGCCATACACATACTCACCCCTACACCCCAGTATTGATTATAATCTAATCTCATGCTTCAGGGCTGCAGCTGGAAAGGGCAGGAGTCAGGAAGGATTTTTTTCTCCAGTTCACAACTGGCCGGCTACATCTGGGTGTTTTTTCCTTCTTTCTCAGAAAGCATCAGAGATCGGCCACAGCTGGAGACAGGACACGTGGGGGGAGGGCCAGTGCTCTGAAATGGTCCAGGGACTCTGGCTTAGCTGCCTGGCTGCTGTGTCTTGCTCCCATGCTCAAGGTCTAAACTGATGGCCAGGTTTGGGGTCAGGAATAAATTTCCCCTCAGTCTGATTGGACCTTTCGCCTTCCCCTGCAGCCCAGGTCATGGGTCACTTGCGGGGATCAGCTGGGCATGTCTTCCCAAATCCATTTCCTGTCATCACCGGGGGCTTGGGCCTGGGTGGCCCCTGGGTCTCTGCTCTTCTCGGCCTGTCACAACAGGCCAGTCTCCTGAGTCCTGAAATGCTTTAGGCAAACACAGCCATGCTGCCTGGTTTCTTGCAGAGACCTCGGCCAAGGAGGGGCTGCTGCTGTGGTGCCAGAGGAAGACGGCTCCGTACCGGAACGTCAACGTGCAGAACTTCCACATCAGGTAGGGAGCGCCGTGGAGAGGGGGCTTCCCTGGGGGCTTTGGGGCAGGCCCCAGGGACACCGTTGCCTTGCGGCCTTCCTGAGTCGAGTTGCCTGGGCTCAGCGCCGCTCCCCGGAGACAGGAGCTCCAGCAGTGCCGGCTGGAGGAGGGAGCCTAGGGCGGGACTGGGGTGTAGTGCCAGGTCCCCGTGGGGCGCTTGCAGCTGGCCGGGGGGCCTAGCCGAGGATCACTCGACTTCTCCTCTTTCCCCCCCCCGGATGCGGCGCAGCTGGAAGGACGGGCTGGCCCTGTGCGCCCTGATCCACCGCCACCGGCCGGACCTCATCGACTACGCCAAGCTCAGAAAGGTGCGAGGCCCCTGCCCCACCCGTCCCCTGGCACTTCCCCCATTGCCCCAGCTCCCACCCCTGCTGCTTTCCTGTACTCCCTCCCCTCCCCCCACATTCCCAGCCCCCGCCCCTGCCACTCCCTGCTACCACAGAATGACCCTCCCCGGCTACCAACCCAGTGACATTGGTCCTGGCTCCCGGCACTGCCCCAGCCCCCCATTTAGTTTCTTTCTCCTCCCTCCCCAGCTGTTTCTGCCCAACGACGTTCAGCAGGATCCCCATCCCTGCCCTGTTAGCAGAGCTCTGAGCAGCAGCTTCCTGCCCCCGTGAACGCCCTCCCGTCCCTGTTACTGCCGACGCGCCCACCCCATCTCCCACTGCATGGCTCCCCCCTTCCTGTCCTACTCCCTGGAGGGTCCCGTCCCTCTCACGGTGCCCCTCTTGCCGGCAGCTCACGCAGCCCCCTGTCCCCCCGCCCCAGCCTGTCACCAAGCCCCCCCCCCCCAGTCTCATAGCTTTGCCCCTCTGTGCCTAGGATGACCCCATTGGGAACCTCAACACAGCCTTTGAGGTGGCTGAGAAGTACCTGGACATCCCCAAGATGCTGGACGCTGAAGGTGAGGGCCGGGCGCTGCACTCCAGGCGCTACACAGAGAGGCCGGGGGGACCTACGGCTCTAACCTGGCGCTTTGTGTTACTCTGACCATGGAACCTTGTCTTGACCCCGGCCTCCTAATCCTGATCTTGGCTCCCAATCCTAATCCCAACGCCTAACCCTTAAACCTGATCCTGTCCCTTCTCCTGGGCCCCGCCAGGGCCTGGCTGAGCCAGCTTGGACCTGGAAACATGATAATTCATCCTCCTCCTACCTGAGCTCCCGCTTCAGCCCCCAACCTAATTCTGTAGGTCAGGACACCTGGGTTCTCTCCCAGTTTGGTAGAGAATCTAGTGGGTTAGAGAAGGGAGCCAGGATGCCAGTTTTTTTCAGATCGGGAGGGGATCTCTTGGATTAAAGCAGCGGGTGGGAGCCAGGACACCTGGGTTCTGTTTTTGGTTCTGTCACTGATTCCTTGGTGGGTGGGTAGGAGGGGACCCTCCTCTCCAGTGTCCCTTTTTCTGTTTCCTCCTTGGGGGATCTCAGGTTTTCCCCTGATCCACCACACTGGGATGCTCTGTGGAACGTGGTGCCTGGAGCCAGACTCTCCCCTTCCTTCATGACCCATTCAGCTGCCATCACCAGCCCTTGCAGGCCATGGATCCAGGGGACCTGGCTCTAATGCCCAGGGCAGCTGGCGCTCTGGGTCTGTGCAGCCCAGCCTGGGGGAGGGGGTGCTTCCAGGCAGGAGCCGGGGGGCACCATCATAGATCCCCAGCTCTTTAGGAATCTCCTGGAGGACTACGTGTGCCAGGTAACCCCTTCAGGGCAGGCCATGTGGCCTCACTGCCTCCTAGACTGAGCTCCTGGGCTCCCCCCCTCACCCCACCCGCACTGAGGTGCTGGCATCTCTCCGCAGATATTGTCAATACGCCCAAGCCGGACGAGAAAGCCATCATGACCTACGTGTCCTGCTTCTACCATGCCTTTGCTGGAGCGGAGCAGGTGCGTGTGTGCGCGTCTCCCGTGCAAATGGGACTGGGGGTGGGGACAGGCTTGGTTGGGGTCCGTGTGGTGCCCACCCCCCTGGGGCTCCAGTCTCTGTTGGGATCAGTGTGATGCCTGGCACAACAGGGGTCTCCACCTCAGGTGGGGGTGTCTACAGCACCCTGCCCAACAGGGGCCTGACTTTGCTCAGGGTCCATGCCGGGCCCAGCACAGCTCCCTCCCGCGAGGCCCCACAGATGCGCGACAGGGCCCCCGATCTCAGTCAGGGAAGGGACGGGAAGGACTGTGCTCGGGGGGTCTCTCTCTTCCCCTCCCCCCACGAGGAGTAATGTGGTTTCTCCCCCCATCCCACTCCAGGCTGAGACGGCTGCCAACAGGATCTGCAAGGTGCTGGCTGTCAACCAGGAGAATGAGAAGCTGATGGAGGAGTATGAGAAGCTGGCGAGTGAGGTATCAATCCATCCTGCCCCCTTGCCCCAACACCGGCTGGGGGCTTGCTCAGAGAGGCAGCAAGGCCCTGAATGGGCTGCAGGACTCCTGGGTTCTGGCCCGGCTCCAGCAGGGAGGGAGATCTAGTGGTTTAGAGCAGTGGGCGGGGTTGGGAAGCAGGTCCCCTGGATGCAGTGGGGGTGATATGTTGGCCTGATGGGTGCAGCTATATTCGTTAATGCCTGGGGGGGGGAGGGGTGCTGAGGGCCAGGCTGGGGAATCAGGAGCTAGCGTTGGGTTATGTGCTAGTGACACTCACTCCAGCCCCTACAGGCCTTTGGGGGACCCAGCACTGCCCATTGCTGGCCCTCACCCTCCCCACGGCTCCCCACAGCTGCTGGAGTGGATCCGGCGCACCATCCCCTGGCTGGAGAACCGCGTGGCCGAGAAGAGCATGAGCGCCATGCGGCGCAAGCTGGAGGATTTCCGGGACTACCGCCGAGTCCACAAACCGCCCCGCGTGCAGGAGAAATGCCAGCTCGAGATCAACTTCAACACCCTGCAGACCAAGCTGCGCCTGAGCAACCGGCCCGCCTTCATGCCCTCCGAGGGCAAGATGGTCTCGGTGAGCCATGGCACAGGGAGGCCACGTACCTGAGGGGGGATCTGCCACCCGTCCCTGGACACTGCCTCTGCTACCCTGAGCAGGGATGGGGCCGACATGGCACATCCACGGGGCCTAGGCCACATGGACCAGGAGCCTACACACACCTGTTGCGTGATGGTGCCCAGGGGGCGGGGAACCATGTGTGTCCAGGGGCAGGGAGGCATGTGTGCCCAGGGGCAGTGCCCATGGTGCGGGGAGCCAGGTGTCCTGAGGGTGGTGAGGACACATCACAGGGCTTGTCAGTTGCTGATGGGGCCCAAGCTGGTGTGTCCAGTTCCTGCCCCCCAGGTGGGCATAGCGCAGCGGTGATCTGAGTGCTGCTGCCCCAGGGGATGGTGGGGGTGGGGCAGGGCAGGTGGCCAGCTCCAGGACTCCCTGGTGCTGTGTGTGTATGGGGGGAAGGGCTCACCCCTCTCTCTGCGGTGGGGGTAGGATATCGCCAACGCCTGGAAGGGGCTGGAGCAGGTGGAGAAGGGCTATGAGGAGTGGCTGCTGACCGAGATCCGCCGCCTGGAGCGCCTGGAGCACCTGGCTGAGAAGTTCAAGCAGAAGGCGACATTGCATGAGTCCTGGACCAGAGGTATCAGCCCCCCGCCCCCTGGGCCAGGGCTCCTCCCACCCCCGTCCGTCACTGCAGGGATACCCCTTTCTGCAACAGGGATCACCCTGCCTCCCCCTACCCCGCCGTTACCCCCAGTGTAGATCTCCCCCAGAGGGGCCTGCTCCTGCCTCAGAAGGCACTACCCCTCTGCCCACAGCGATCCCCATGGGGGTTGAGGGTGGGGGCGGGTGGGCTGGGGGTGGAGAAGGCTGGCCCGGCTCAGCCTGCGCTGCCCCTGCAGGGAAGGAGGAAATGCTCTCCCAGAGGGACTACGAATCGGCCTCGCTCATGGAGGTGCGGGCGCTGATGCGCAAACACGAGGCCTTTGAGAGCGATCTGGCCGCCCACCAGGACCGTGTGGAGCAGATCGCCGCCATCGCCCAGGAGCTAAAGTAAGTGCTGGGCCTGAGACATCCCCTGCCAGAGCCAGGGAGAGAACCCAGGAGTCCTGGCTCTCAGCCCCCTGTTCTAACCACCAGGCCCCATACAGGTTCTAGTGCCTGGGCAGGTGGTGTCCCTAGCTAGGTGAGCAGTATCCAGGGCTCTGGGCCTTGCCCCGTGGCCCCCCAGCGGCTCTGGGCCTTGCCCCGTGGCTCATTGCTCTTACCTTCCCACCATCTCTCCTGCAGCGAGCTGGACTACCATGATGCTGCCTCGGTGAACTCCCGCTGCCAGGCCATCTGTGACCAATGGGACACGCTGGGTACCCTGACCCAGAAGAGGAGGGACGCACTGGAGGTGAGAGGGGGCCAAGATGGTGAGGGAGTTCCTGCTGCCAACCAGAGTGGGGAGGGGCGTGGCTGGGGGGCAGGCCTGCCCCGGTGCGGGGGCTGGGGGGGATGGTAGGTGCCCCTTCCCCTCTAACCCTCTGGCTCTGCCCCTGCCCAGCGGGTGGAGAAGCTGCTGGAGACCATCGACCAGCTGTACCTGGAGTTTGCCAAGAGAGCCGCCCCCTTCAACAACTGGATGGATGGCGCCACCGAGGACCTGCAGGACATGTTCATCGTACACAGCATTGAGGAGATCCAGGTGTGCTGGGAGGGGAGCGGAGTCTAGTGGTTAGAACAGGGGGCGCTGGGAGCCAGGACTCCTGGATTCTATCCTGGCTCTGCCTCTGATCTTGGGCAAGTCACTTTCCTGCTCTGTGCCTTAGTTTCCACCCTGTGTACGAATCCCTCGGCCCCCTGCTCTCCGGGGTCAGAGGAGGGGGGGGATTAGAGGCAGTGGCAAGGCTGGGGCTGGGTGGGAGCATGTCAAGGGAAGTGGGGGGTCTATGGGGTGTGGTGCAGTCGGGCACAATGTTGCTGTGATGCTCTGCTCAGGTGTCCAGAACCGTAAGCCCCGGTGTTACCCCTCAGCCAGACAGAATTTTGCTGGCGAGAACAAACCCCACTTTCTAGCTTTGCCTGAGAAGTTTTCTCAGCCACCTCAAGTCTGCAGCATCTTCCTCCCCCTGGCCAGGGGACCCGGCTTTCCCAGGCTCAGGGGTACGGCTCCCTCTGGCCCCACCGGGAGGGGTGACGAGAAGATCTCTTTGTTCCCCCTGTGTCACCAGAGGCCATTGTCCCTGCATCCAGAGCCAGAGGGCGGCCTGGGATGCAGGTTCTGTCCCCGGGTGATCACTCAGGTGTCTCTTTCACTGCTTGTTAGCTGAATGGCTGTTTGCCTTCTGTGTAAATATCCTGTCGCTACCCAACCGGCCAGCCGGTCACTACCCCTCGTGCTGTCCAGGCCGGGTGTGAGCTCTGCCTCCCAATCGCGCTGTACAAACATACAACCAGCACGTAGGTAACTCTGGGCAGAACCCGCACAGGCATCCCACAGGGATCGGGGGACCAGCCGGCCACCGCTGGACACACCAGACCTTTTCCCCAGTGTGGTGAGGAGTGAGGGCGTCAGGCCGGATCTGACACAGGGCGGTGGGCCCTCAGCCTGCGGGCTGTGAGGGGCTCTTCGGGCCATACCACCCCATAGTGACTGTCCCCCTGCCCATAGAGTCTGATCACAGCCCATGAGCAGTTCAAGGCCACGCTGCCCGAGGCCGACAAGGAGCGCCTGGCCATCCTCGGCATTCAGAACGAGATCCAAAAGATCGCCCAGACCTACGGCATCAAGCTGAGCGGGGTGAACCCCTACACCAACCTCTCGCACCTCGACATCGCCAGCAAGTGGGACACGGTGAGTCCGCACCCGGCTGACCCTCCCACCCCCAACTGGGTCTGTCCCACCCCAGTGTCTGTCTCGCCAGCGGACCCCGCAGACGTCACACCCCCTGCCTGTCTGTCAGTCTGTCCGTACCTATCTGTCTGGCCCTGTCTCCCAGCCCCAGTGCTCTTGGGCCCTGCCCTCCCCGAGCTGGGACCCTGCCTTCCCAGCCTCCCCGCATCTGGAGCCCTGTCCCACAGCCTCTCACCTGCTGCTCCCTCCCCCACAGGTAAAGCAGCTGGTGCCACACCGAGACCAGACGCTGCAGGAGGAGCTGGCGCGGCAACAGGCCAATGAACGACTGCGGCGCCAATTCGCTGCCCAGGCGAATGTCTTGGGGCCCTGGATCCAGACCAAGATGGAGGTGAGAGCTCCAGTGTGTGAATTCTAGCCATGGTTCTGGGAGGGGAGTGATGGACTACTGGTTAGAGTGGGGGTGGGGAGCTGGGAGTCAGGACTCCCGGTTTCTAGCCACAGCTCCTGTAGGAGAGTCGGGACTAACCAGGAGATCGTCAATGATCTGAAACTCAAAAAAGAGTCTTACACAGGGCCGGCGACAGAAATTTTGGGGCCCCCTACTCTGATCGTTTGTGGGCCCCCCCCACTCCGCCCCCCCAACCCCCCCGCCTGACCCGGCCCACCCAACCCCAACCTAATCTCCTCCCCCAGCCTAACCTCCTCCCCTCCCCACCCCTCCCACCCCGCTGTTGGGGGTGATCTTCCTTTACCCCCGCCCAGCCTCCCCCCATCTCTAACCGCCTTCCCTCCCCCACCCCTGCCTGGCCCGGCCCATCCCACGGAACCTAACCTCCTCCCCCCTCCCACTCCCAGCCCAGCCTCCTTGCCCCCCATGCCTGACCCGCCCAGCCCAGCCTCCCCCCCACCAAAGCTCCTTCCCTCCCACCAAAGCTCCTTCCCTCCCGCACCCACGCCTCACCCACCCAGATTCCAGCCTAGTCTCCTGCCCCCCTCCCCACCCACCCAGCCTGGCCTCACCCCCCCCCCCACCGCCCCCTTGCCTGCCCCCCAGCCACGCCGATGAATGAACCTCCCGAGGTAGGGGTGAACTCACCGCAGAGCCCACCCGCCTGCCCAAAGGTCCCCCCGGAGCCACCGCCCTCCAGGCCCCCGCTGTGGTCGGAGTCTGCCGTCAGCCTCAGCCGTGCGGTGTGTGCGGGCGCTTGCCGCGCTACAGCGCAGCGCTGGGGTGGCCGGCGGCGCCCGGGATTGCACGCGGTCAGCCGTGGCCGCGCGGCGCATGCGCAGCGCCTCTGCAGAGGTCCAAGCATCCGCACTACATCGGGGGCCCCCCTTAAGTCCAGGGCCCGGTACAGTTGTCCCCCTTGTCCCCCCCTGTCGCCGGCCCTGGTCTTACAACAAGTGGAAACTTGATCAAATTACAAAGGATGAATATAAACAAATAACACAAGTATGTAGGGACAAAATCAGAAAGGCCAAGGCACAAAACAAGATCAAACTAGCTAGAGACAAAGGGTAACAAGAAAACATTCTATAACTACATTAGACGTAAGAGGAAGACTGAGGACAAGTAGGCCCATTACTCCATAAGAGGGAAAACACAACAGAAAATGTGGAAATGGCAGAAGTGCTAAATGCCTTTTTTTGTTTCAGTTTTCACCAAAAAGGTTAGTAGTGATTGGATGTCTAACATAGTGAATGCCAGTGAAAATGAGGTAGGATCTAAGGCTAAAATAGGGAAAGAACAAGTTAAAAATTACTTAGACAAGTCAGATGTCTTTGAGTCACCAGGGCCTGATGAAATACATCCTAGAATACTGGAAGAGCTGACTGAGGAGATATCTGAGCCATTAGTGATTATCTTGGAATGTCATGGAAGACGGGAAAGATTCCAGAGGGCTGGGAAATGGCAAATACAGTGCCAGTCTATAAAACAGAGAATAAGGACAACCCGGGGAATTACAGACCAGTCAGCATAACTTCAGTACCCGGAAAAATAATGGAGCAAATAATTAAGCAATCAGTTTGCAAACATCTAGAAGATAATAAGATGATAAGTAACAGTCAGCATGGATTTATCAAGAACAAATCCTGTCAAACCATAAGAACATAAGAATGGTCCTACTGGGTCAGACCAAAGGTCCATCTAGCCCAGTATCCTGACTTCTGACAGTGGCCAATGCCAGGTGTCCCGGATGGAATGAACAGAACACGTCATCATCAAGTGAGCCATCCCCTATCGCTCATTCCCAGATTCTGGGAAACAGGGGCTAGGGACACCATTCCTGCCCATCCTGGCTAATAGCCATTGATGGACCCGTCCTCCATGAATTTATCTAGTTTATTTTTTTAAACCCTGTGATGGTGTTGGCTTTCACAACATCCTCTGGCAAGGAGTTCCACAGGTTGGCTGTGCGTTGTATGAAGAAATGCTTCCTGTTCTTTGTTGTAAACGTGCTGTTTATTAATTTCATTTGGTGATCCCTAGTTCTTGTGTTATGAGAAGCAGTACACAACACTTCCTTATCTACTTTCTCTACATCAGTCATGATTTTATAGACCTCAGTCATATCTCCCCTTAGCCGTCTCTTTTCCCAGCTGGAAAGTCGCAGTCTTATTAAACTCTCCTCATACGGAAGCCTTTCCATACCCCTAATCATTTTTGTTACTCTTTTCTGAACCTTTTCCAATTCCAAGATATCTTTTTTGAGATGGGGTGACCACCTTGCACACAGTATTCAAGATGTGGGCGTACCATGGATTTATATAGACTGGGGCAATATGCTTCTTTCTGTCTTATTATCCATCCCTTTCTTAATGATTCCCAACATTCTGTTTGCTTTTTTGAGTGCCGCTGCACATCGAGTGGATGTTTTCAGAGAACTATTCACACTGACTCTAAGATCTCTTTCTTGAGTGGTAACAGCTAGTTTAAACCCCATCATTTTATATGTATAGTTGGGATTAGAAAGCATAATGTGCATTACTTTGCATTATCAACATTAAATTTCATCTGCCATTTTGTTGCTCGGTCACTCAGTTCTGAGAGATCCTTTTGTAGCTCTTCCCAGTCTGCCTGGGACTTAAGTATCTTGAGTAGTTTTGTATCATCTGCAAATTTTTCCACTTCACTGTTTACCCCTTTTCCCAGACCATTTATGAATATGTTGAATAGGACTGGTCCCAGAACAGACCCCTGGAAGACATCACTACAGTATTTACCTCCCTACATTCTGAAAACTGACCATTTTTACCTACTTTTTGTTTCCTATCTTTTAACCATTAACAATCCATGACAGCACCTCCCCTTTATCCTGTGGTAGCTTACTTTGCTTAAGAGCAGGGTTTCTCAAACTGGGGGTCGCGAGCTCCTGCCGCCGCAACTCGTGGCGGGAAGGGGGGGCCGGGGCGCACCCGGCAGCCCACCTCTGGCGGGGACTGGAGGGGTCGCGCCGCGCCCACCCAGCCGGAAAAGGGGTCGCGGTCTCAAAAAGTTTGAGAACCGCTGCTTAAGAGCCTTTGGTAAGGGACCTTGTTAATGACTTTCTGAAAATCTACACTATATCCACTGGATCCCTTTGGTCCACATGCTTGTTGAGCCCCCCCCCCAAAGAATTCTAGTAGATTGGTGAGGCAGGATTTCCCTTTACATGATTTTCCCACCCTTACTTCTGTGCTACCTTCAGAGCTGGGTGGCTGGAGAACAGAGGCTGCTGGCCAGGCACCTAGCACTGGAGGCAGCTTCCCGCCAGCAGCAGCACAGAAGTAAGGGTGGCAACACTGCAATCCCTCTACAATAATCTTGCGATCCCAGCACAGCTCCCTTTTGGGTCAGGACCTCCACGGTTAAAACACTGTGAAATTCCACATTTCAATATCTGAAATCATGACAGTTCTGATTTTTTAAATCTTATGACCGTGGAATTGACTGATTGGACCATGAATTTGGTAGGGCCCTAACTATAAGGTGGGTGCATTACTGGTTGGAAAACCGTTCCCAGAGAGTAGTATCAGTAGGTCACAGTCAGGCTGGAAGGACATAACAAGGGGTCAATTCTGGGTCCAGTTCTGTTCAATATGTTCATCAATGATTACACTTATAAAGTTTGCACACAATACCAAGCAGGAAGGGGTTGCAAGTGCTTTGGAGGATAGGACTGAAATTCAAAATTATCCGGACAAACTGGAGAAATGGTCTGAAATAAGTAGGATGAATCTCAATAAGGACAAATGCAAAGTACTCCACTTAGCAAGGACCAATCAGTTGCAGACATACAAACTGGGAAATGACTGCCTAGGAAGGAGTACTGGGGAAAGGGATCTGTGGATCACAAGCTAAATATGAGCCAACAGTGTAACACTGTTGCAAAAAAAGCAAATATCATTCTGGGATGTATTAGCAGGAGTGTTGTAAGCAAGACATGAGAAGTAATTAATTCTTCCTCTCTGCTCTGCACTGATTAGGCCTCAACTGGAGTATTGTGTTCAGTTCTGGGAGCCACATTTCAGGAAAGATGTGGACAAATTGGAGAAAGTCCTGAGAAGAGCAACAAAAATGATTCAAGTTCTAGAAAACATGACCTATGAGGGAAGATTGGGTTTGTTTAGTCTGGAAAAGAGAAGACTGAGAGGGTACATGATAATAGTTTTCAAGTATGTAAAAGGTTGTTACAAGGAGGGGGGGAGAAGAATTGTTCTTAATCGTTGAGGACAAGAAGCAGTTGGCCTTAAATTGCAGCCAGGGAGGTTTAGGTTGGACATAAAGAAAATCTTCCTAACGATCAGGGTGGTTAAGCACTGGAATAAATTGCCCAGGAAGGTTGTGGAAGCACCATCATTGTAGGTTTTTTAGAGCAGGATAGACACACACCTGTCAGGGATGGTCTTTTATTTATTTATTACTTAATCTTGATGGAGTGTAGGGGACTGGAGTAGGTGATCACTCGAGTTCCCTTCCAGCCCTACGATTCTAGGAGTCTATAATGGTGAGAGTGGGGGAGTGGGAAGCGGGGAGCCCGGACTCCTGGGTTCACTCCCAGCTCTGGGTGGGGAGTGGGGTTCAGTAAGGAGAGCAGGGCACAGTGTCCTCGCCTAGTGACAGCCCCCTTCCCCCCACAGGAGATTGGGCACATCTCAGTGGATATCAGTGGCTCCCTTGAGGACCAGATGAACCATCTCAAGCAGCAGGAGCAGAACATCATTAACTACAAGGCCAACATTGACAAGCTGGAGGGTGATCACCAGCTCATCCAGGAGGCCCTGGTCTTTGACAACAAGCACACCAGCTACACCATGGAGGTGAGAGGCCAGACAGGGCTGTGGGGGTCCCGGGGAAGGAGCCGGGGGAGGCTCTCCAAGCAGGGATAGGAGGCTGGCAGGGGCACTCGGGTGGAGGGGATGGCTAAGGGTGCTCTGAGAGGGGCAGAGGATCTCAGGGGAGGGATCTGGAGGGGAAGGTTGTTGTGAGTCATGGCAGGGTGATCTCGGTGGAGTGATCCCCTCTCCTGTCCCCACAGCACATCCGGGTGGGCTGGGAGCAGCTGCTGACGACGATTGCCCGAACCATCAACGAGGTGGAGAACCAGATCCTGACCCGCGATGCCAAGGGCATCAGCCAGGAGCAGATGAATGAGTTCCGGGCGTCCTTCAACCACTTCGACCGGGTGAGACATGCCTCCCAACATCCTGATGACCCTGCCCCTGCCTGGATAGCCCCTCCCTATCAATAACCCCGCCCCTGCCTGGATAGCCCCTCCCTATCAATAACCCCGCCCCTGCCTGGATAGCCCCTTCCTATCAATAACCCCACCCCTGTTATCCTCCTCGATAACTCCACCCTTGCCCAGATAGCCCTGCCCCCGCTGATAACCTTTCTCGATAACCCCACTCTCCCATCTGTTTCCCATCTCAGTAACCCAACTCCCCACCATTGCTGCCCACAGCTTTGCCAGTGTCTCGTAGTCCCAACCCCCAACTCTCTGCTATCCCATCCTTGGGCTTCCCCTGCCCCACAGCTCTTCAGATGCCCCTCAGTCCTGACATAGCCTGGGGGGGGGCATGAAAGGCTCACAGAGGTTGAACTCTGCACCCTAGTGGAGGTCTCTGTGGGGCTTCGGGGGGACTCACTGGCAGCAGGCGCTCAGGCTGCCTGGGCTGCACCCATGCCAGGCGGATCTGGTCCCTGGGGCACATTCCTGGCCTGACGTCTTCTCTTCCCTCCTTGCCTCCTGCCACAGAAGAGGAACGGGATGATGGACCCTGACGACTTCCGCGCCTGCCTCATCTCCATGGGCTATGACCTGGTAAGAGATCCCCCCACAGCGGGGCCAGTACTGGCTGTATTGAGCCCCTGCCTCACTCTCTGCAGCACAGCGCCCCCTAGTGCCACACTGGACTCAGCCCCGAGCCTAACTCAGTGCAGCCCCAGCCTCACCCCACCTTCCTACTCCCCAGGGTGAGGTGGAGTTTGCCCGGATCATGACGCTGGTGGATCCCAACAGCACAGGCGTGGTGACGTTCCAGGCCTTCATCGACTTCATGACCCGGGAGACGGCCGAGACCGACACGGCTGAGCAGGTTGTGGCCTCCTTCAAGATCCTGGCATCAGACAAGGTCAGTCCAGCTCCCAGACCCCTCTGAGGGCTGTGCTGTGCTGGGAGCATCTGCCTCAACTCCTGGGCTGTGGGGTAACAGCTGATGAAAGGCACGGGGCTGGCCTTGCTGCAGTGCATGCTGGGATTGGCAGCCTCTCTAGGTCACACTGAGCCAGCTCCCATGGGTCTGCTGGGGTTTCCCTCCGGTCTCTTGTTTGCTGTGAAGGTATGTGGAGGGCAGGTTTTATTCCACTCCACCGGCCCCCAGGGACACACCCCACCCCATGCCTGTCAAGGTCCCTGAGTCACAGGCTGCTGTTCAGAAGGGTTCCCCCCTCCCCAGGTTTGGATGCAGCATCACCAGAGTCTCAGCGCATCTTGGAGCTGGGCCATCTGCCCATGTAGTTAGATCAGGAGTTCTCAAACTTCATTGCATCGCGACCCCCTTCTGACAACAAAAATTACTACACGACCCCAGGAGAGGGGGGATCGAAGCCTGAACCGGCCTGAGCCCCACTGCCCTGGGTGAGGGGTGGGGGCAAAGCACAAAGGCTTCAGTCCCAGGCACTTGGGCTTGAACTTTGGTTCTGGTCGTAACCCACTTGGGGTCCCGACCCCCAGTCTGAGAACCGCTGATTAGACTCTGCACGGCCAGATGGCACTGGTGGGGGTGGCCCTGCGGCGAGTCCCCGGGACAGACTGTGCTAGAGCAGTGAGTGTGGGCAGTGCAGGCCCAAACTGCCTGGTGCGTGTCTCTCTAGGCTAGCGAGGGCCCCACTATCAGTGGCAGGGTCCATGATGGGGAGGGAGGGGGACTGGGCTGGGATGCTGCCCTCTAACCATCCCCCCCCCCCACACCTTTCAGAACTACATCACCGTGGAGGAGCTGCGGCGGGAGCTGCCCCCAGAGCAGGCCGAGTATTGCATCAGCCGCATGACAAAGTACAGTGGGGCTGACTCGGTGTCGGGTGCATTGGACTACGTCTCCTTCTCCAGCGCCCTGTACGGGGAGAGTGACCTGTAACCCCCACCCTGGGAGCCCCCCGCTGCACCTCGCAGGATCGATACCCCTCCCTCCGATCGGTGGGGGGAACCTGCCCTGGATTCCCCCTGCTCGCCTCCCTGCCCCATGGAACAACGACACTGTGGAGCCCTACACGGCCTAGACAGATGGATGGGGATCTGTCTGGGTTAGGACCCTCTGTCCCCCACGTCTCGGCCCCTGTCCTCCCCAAAGCCCAGCTCTTGCTAGGAGCCGCCTAAGCTCCGTGTCTTTGTTGCTGCCTAAGTAGATGTGTGCTGCCCCAGCCTGGATCAGCCCACCTCGTTCCCCAGTCTCAGCGTCTCCCTTCCTCCTCTGGGTGTGGGGCCCTTGTGCTTTGAACCCCAACTTCCACCCCAGGCCTCAAAAACGCAGGAGGTGGAGCTAGGGGCTGGCTGCACCGTCGAGGGGTCCTATGGCCACCGTCTCTGTGGCTCCGCGGTAGGGAGCTGTGCACTGAGGGTGGGGCGCGAGGGATGGGGCTGGGAGGAGCTGGGGAGCAGAGCCAGATCGGGCTGGGCCAGGTGTGCTCGTTGTACCCGCTAATAAATGAAACATAACAGAGAGACCCACCAACCACCTGGCTTCTGTACAGTGTGTATGAGAGAAGGTTTGCCCCCTGGGCTGGAGAGGATCTGTACTCTGTGTGGGTGTGGGGGGGGATGAGAGCCATGCTCTCTGGGGGGCAGAATCAGTGCATATGGGGGGTGGGGGGTGAGCAGAGCAGTGCCACTCCCACCTTCCCAGGTGTTTACAAGCACTGCTGGGCAAAGGTGGTGCCTGTCTTGCAGATGGGTCTGGGTGAGTCCCTTTGACCTCAGCACTGGTGGGTGAGGTGCCCACGAGCCAGTGTGGATGCAAATGTACCTGTACTGGTGTGACCAGCGCTCCAGTGTAACGTGCCCTTCTGCAGGGCTCTTCCTGGGAAAAGTGTTGCAAAAACCCGCCACGTCCCACGAGTCCTCACCGGCACCTCCCGTGTGGTCTCACCTGGCAGGCCCCATGCTCGTGGGCGTCTCCAACCAGCCGTCGCCAGTATAAACACAGAGCGGCGGGTTATGAACACGCTCCCCAAACCAATGCTGCACGTCCCCCCCAGCGCTCCCCCCGGGGCATGGCTGAGCGACCCCGCCGGGACGGCTGCTGGTCATGGCGCTGATTGCGTTCCCCGCAGGCGCGCCAGGTCTCCGGGGGCCGGGCTCGAACCACTGGGCAATGGAGCTGCCGCCCCCCCTCCCCCGGGCCCTCGAGAGCACTGGCGCTTGTCCCCTTGCTGCCCCCTAGTGGTCCCTGATATAGAGGGGGAGCCACTTGGCTGGAGACGGGCATGCGCAGGTGCCCGCCCCCAGAAGCTGCGCGTGCGTCGTGGTGCACGCGCCGCCTCCGCCCGCGGCTCCGCTCGTATTGGTCGGGGCGGAGGCAGTAACCCGGAAGCGACCTGCGCGCGAGCCAGCGGAGGAGCTTCCGGAGCCGGAGGGGCGAGCGGCGCAGGGGGAGCCCGGCCCCGGCCTCCGTCACCGGCGGCGCGTGGCCAGGCCCGTAGGGGGAGTTGGGATTATTTTGAGATCGTAGGACTAGGACTGGACCGGGGGGTTCCCTTGTTTACCGCTCTCCATTCCAAAAACTGACCCTTTATCCCACCCTATAAACCGGTTACTGATCCGTGACCGGACCGCCCCCCTCCCATGACAGTGGATCCTGCTTAAGGATTGAACATGGAAGTGCACTGGCTCCTTTTCTCCACATGCTTGTTGACTGACTTCCCCTAGGACCTCTGTTCATCCATGTGTCGGACAGTTTTGTTCTTTACTGTAGTTTGCTCAGTACTGAAGTCCGGCTGACCAGCTCGTAATTGCCAGGATCACCTAGGGAGCCCTTTTTAAACATTAGCTGTCCTCCAGTCATTCCGTACAGAAGCTGATTTAAATGATAAGTTACCCATAGGGGGCAGCCCCCCAAAAGCAGTACAAGACAGACAAGTTAGCACACCTTCCAAAGTACTTTAATAATAAAAAAATATATCTCTTGCTCTCAGCGGAGGGGTACAGGGGGTGGTGTCGGGTCTGAAACCCGGGCCCCAGCTGTCAGGAGCACACAGAGAAGCTAGAGCTGGCTGCAGACAAGGAGCAAATAGGGATGTCTCCAAAGAAAGCTGGGTCAGTCATGGGGTGCAGGAGCAGGAGGAAGAGCACCATGCCCAGCACATAGAAGAGGACAACAGTGAGGCGCTGGGGATGCTCCAGAGCAGCACAGATGGCAGGGAAGCCAATGTAGTTGCAGAAGGAGTGGCACAACACGGGGCCAATCAGGTGTCCTGGATTGAAGAGACTAAGGTGTGTGGTAGTGTTTTTTTAACCACGTGCCCCAACCATGCATGCATACGCCTACAGATGAGCTGAAGCAGTTCTGGGACTCAACTTTTGGGGGGACTGGAACCAGTGTGCTCTCTAATTTTTTGCATCCATATGCGGAATGAATTTTGTTATATGTGCACCAATATGAAGGTGATGTGTGACACAGGGTGGGTGGGGGGAGTCTGGGGTGCAGATGTCCTGGGGGAGAGGCAATCCCCCCTCCCCTTGCTTTACACTTAGAGGGAACTTATAACCAGTTGGGCTCCAGTCTAAGGGAGGAACACTGGGCATAAACGGGAAGGGACCCTTTCCAAGACAGGCATCTGGTCTTATCTCACTAGAGCCCCTGTGGTAGAGGGTAGAGAAATGGCTGGTAGTTCCATGCCAGGCTGGGCAGGGAACTCTGTCTGCACAGGAAGGAAACTTGCAGCACTGACCTGTCCTAATGAAGATAAACGCTGTGTAGGCCCCAAAGACAGCTGTGTATGAGAACTGGAAAGCTGCAGGAGAGAGCAGAATCTTTTAGAAAGAGAGCCACTAAAACTCCCGTATGCACCATCACCGCCGATCACTCCTGGCAAAAAACGATGTGCGCTTAATACAGGGTTGCCACATTTTCCCCCACCATCAGGGATCCAGAGAGAGGCCAAACTAACTAGTTATGTTAATGAAACTCACTTTATAGATTACAATTTACATTTAGTGAACAAAAAAATTTTGTTTTAGAAAATACAATGGACAAGAACATAAACCCCACCCTTTCATACTGTTTTGAGTTCCAGCTTCAATAAAGACGTATTCCTTGATGTGTTGGTTTCTTGACTGACTGACAAACAATTAACTCTTCTCTGCCAATGTCTGTTCCTGCCACTTCACCTTGTCTAAAGCATGTTTAGTAACCTATTGCCTTCACCTGTCTTCCCTTAACTTTTCCTCTTTCTAGGTATTATCCCTTTTATGGCTATTTCAGCTCTGTTACTATCTCCCCTTTGATGGTGGAACTCAATCACGGGGCAGGGTTGTATCCACTGGCTCCCCACTTACTGAATCCCTTCTTTTCTGGTTTTTGTTGCTGCCTTGCTCACCACTGGCAGCTTCCCTCCAGACTTCACCAGCTGTTCTGGAGGGAAGCTGTTGCTCGCCCACTCCTGCCCCCAACTTGCTCCAGACCCCTCACAGCCTCACTGTGCTTTTGACCCCACAGCCTCCAATACAGTAGGGCAATACATATTCCCCTCCCCAGAGATGGCTGCATCTCCACACCTGTGGTACAGGCACCCATCATTGGTGGCAGACCGAGGGTGGGAGTGGGGGAGGGGACTCTCAATCAAGAGCCAGAGACAGGCCCAGGGGAGCTCCAGGGCTGGCTAGATTGCTCTAGGCAGGGGTTTGACCCTAATTACCTCTGCCCCTGGTAATGAGGAGGACATGCTGGCAGGTCCATACACAACCAGCTACACCCAGAGCAGACTAAGGTAGTGCTGGTCTAGGGGTCCTTAGTTCAGGACCATGGCTCTGGCAACCATTTCCTACCTGCCGACAGGAAGATGCTGGCTATGCTGCCCTGGTGGAACCGTAGCTGCTCAATAACGTGGTGGAAGTGAGCTGGAAGAGAGAAATGTCCATTAATTTGTGTGGCCAGCTCAGCACTTCCTCCCAGCCTCCACTGGCAGGAGCTGACCCGAGGAGAACCCTGCTTGCACCAACCCCACCTGCTCCCTGTCTCTGTGAGCACGCTGGCCCCTAATGGGCACCAGGCAGCATAGGTGCCAACTGTGTGGGTGCTCCAGGGCTTGAGCACCCATGGGAAAAAAAAAAAAAAATTGCTCTGCACCCACTGGCAGCTCCCCACCCAGCTCACCTCCGCCTCCTCTGTGTGCCGCGTGCCCACTTCCCCCCCCCCCCCAGCGCTTGCACTGCGAAACAGCTGTTTTGCACAGCGGGGAAGAGGGGGAATGTAGCAGGCTCAGGGGAGGAGGCGGGGTCAGGGAGGGGATTTGGGGAAGGGGTCCAATAGAGGCAGGGAGGGATCGGAGTTGGGGTGGGGACTTTAGGGAAGAGGTGGGAAGGGGGCAGGGAAGAGGTGGAGTTGGGGCGGGGCCAGGGGGCATGAGCACCCACCAGCGGGGGGGGGGGTGGAGTTGGCATCTATGCCAGGCAGGGGGTTGTGCATAGGGCTGAGGGTTCTAATCCATGCTCCTGTGTCCAAGGCAGACATCCTTAGCTCAGAAGGGCTTGCTTTGTGCTCAGTGGGACTGGGGAAGGCAGTGGAGAAGCTGAACACGGCCTTCCCTCCACACTGTGTGGAAGGAGGTAGGTACCGGCTCCCCTGCCAAGCTGCTCAGGGGGGTTGGGTTTGGATCAGTGCAAACCCCTCAGCTGGGTACAGGAAGAGGAAGGGAGACAGGAGGGGTGTAGAAGAGTGACGTGGGAAGGAGCAGTGCTGGGCCTATGTCATACGCCCCCGACTCTGCCCCCACCACTCCTAGCAACCTGGGGGCGGCGGATGGAAGCTGTGCTCAGAGCCTTACTGTTGACCCTGCCTGGATGCTTTGCAGTGGCTGGGGAGGGAGCTCTGTTGGACATCCTGGGGCAGCTCGGTCAGGGGCCTGAGCAGCGCTGAATACTCACCGACACCGAAGAAGAGCGGGCAGGTGAAAATGGCTGGCCCCAAGCCGGTGCAAGGGATGAGCATGGGCAGCATACAGGCCCGGAACACTAGCTCCTCCGTCAGGGGTGCGATCACCTGGTTGCGGAGCCAGCGCATGTCGCTCAGGCACAGTGCCCAGAAGCGGGGGTCTGCAGGGAGAAGGCGGGTAGCATTATGTGCCTGCTGCTGCTGGAGGTCTCTGGGATGTCCTGTGGAGGCTGTTACAGAGCTGCTTGGACATCTCATCTCAATAGATCTGAGCAAAAAGCACAGACCAGGCTGAGGATGTGCTCTCACCTGACAGTGGTACCCCCTTCTTCGTCCCTGTGCACACCCACTAGCTCTGAGTGGCTCCTAAGAGACACAGAGCTCTGCCAACCTACGCATACTACTGCCCTTAGCACACCACCGACTCTCCCTGCAGCTTGCTGTTCCAGGCGGCGTGGTCTAGAGACACTGAGCTGAGCCAGGACTCCTGGGGTCTAATCCTGGCTCTGCCAATGGCCTCAGATGAGTCCCTTCCCCTCTCCATGCCCCGGTTTCCCCTCCCACTGTTTGTCTAGCTAGACTGTGAGCTCCTCAGGGCAGGGACTGTCTCTCACTGTGTCCACGCAGCGCGAGAGGGGAGGATTTCGGTCTGTGTTCCTACGTGCTACCATCTTCTAAATAGCAAGGCCTTACCAAACATGACCTTCAGTCCATCCACCCAGTCCCAGGGACAGTCCATCGAGAGCTGAATGAGGGGCCCAAGGAACAGGACCTGGCACAGAAAAGGAGGTGCTGAGTGAGCGTCCCCTTTGGCATCCAGGTTACCCCAGCTGTCAGTCCGGTTCCCCCACCGAGACAGCAGCCATTGTTCAAATGTCACATAAAGGATCTGGGTGCCTGGTTCCCTGGCATTTTAATGGGCACCTAAAGCCCCTGGGCTGTTTGGAAAGCTCAGCACCTCTAGAGATGGCATCTGGCCATTAAGCCCTGTCTGCTCAATGAGTCACAGTCCTTCCGACTGATCTGAGTGGCAGCTCTGCTATGCCCAGTCTGCTAGCAAGGTCAGGACAAAGCAACCTGCACCAGATCCCCACCATGGAGGAGTCCATGCCCTGCAATGAGGGCAGCAGCACAGGGCAGACTACTGAGCCTGGCATCTCTGTGTTTGCTGGCACACTACAGCAAGCGAGGCTGGAGAGAAGGTGGCTTGACAGGCAAGCCTTGGGCCACCAAGAGAAAGCAGGCACCTGCTCCCAGCAGAGCCTCTATCAGGGGCCTGGCAGCCCTAGGGCATTAGCCCCACACATACCATAGTGAGCAACAAGGGCAGTAGAGTCGCTGGCACAATGCCCTCCAGTCGGAAGCCCAGCAGAACTAGCAGGGATATACCTGGCTGAGCAAAACACAAGACACGCGTGGATCAGGACCATGCAGGCCATCACCCCCCGGCCCAGCCCTGCAGCCTCCTCCCACACCCCAGTCACTAGTGCATGGGGCTGGCATTTGGGGCTCCTGGTTTCTATTCCAGCTCTGCCAGAGACCTTGGACTAGTCCCTTCTCCTCTCAGTGCCTTTGTTTCTCCTCCCACCCTGTGTCTGTTTAGACTGTGAGTTCTTCGGGGCAGGGCCTGTCTCTCACTGTGACCTGTGCAGCACCCGGCACCATGGGGCCCTGATTTCAGTTGTGGGGGTCTGTGCGGTCCCCAGCATGACAGGGCTCCTGATCTTGATCAGGGTGTGCAAGCACCCATGTAATACAAGCCTCAGAGCCAGAGCGTGAGGTAGTGGCTGGCACAGAACTAACTAAAAGGATTCTCCCTGATGGGATTAGCCAGGAAGGGGCGGGCAATGTGAAGGGTCAGAGCTTTGGGACAGCCTCAGGTTCCACACTACAACATACTGGCCTTGGGGCCCTCACAAGACAAGTGTCATGTGACTACCCCTATCAGCCACTGTCTCAGCTTGCTATGAGTCACACCACTGCTCTCCCACGTAGGCAGCCCAGCTTGCTAATATGGGGAAAGAAGGAGCTAGAGAACAGGTGACAATCTTACCTTAATGCCCGTCAGCTCCTTCCAGAGCCAGACGAAGAGTGGTGAGAGGCCGGAGACAATCAGAACGCTGGTGAATCGCCGCTTGATCACCTCTGGGTGGTCTCTGCAAATGGAGACAAACCTTCAGGGTGCAGAGGAATGGAGGCCGCTCTGTCATGCGGTCTAGGGGCTAGATACTCAGGACTCCTGGGTTCTATTCCTGGCTCTGCCACGAATCCACTATGTGTCCTTGGGCTATGCTTTTCCCTCCGTGTGTCTTGATGTAACCCAGGGGTGCTGAGCTCATTTGGGGGGAGAGAGCTGAGTCCCACTGTTAATGACAATTTCATGTTGGGGGCAGAATTCTCCCACCACATCCCCCTCTGGCCTTTATTTCTCTTCCTTCCCCACCCTCCTTTCCTGAGTTCCTACCTTCTTCCCCGTCTTTGTGGCTCTTCACATCTAATGATTTTCCTGCCAATTCCCACAGCCTCTCCTATTCCATCTCCTTATTGGTCATGCAACAGTTAACACTGGTATTTATTTCCCATAGAGGATTGAGGCCTTCATTCCTCCTCCAGCCATCATTTCAGGCTCTCTGCAGACTCAGGAAGGCAACACTACATCTGTTCCCATTATTGCTAATTATTATTATTATGTGAATTGTGCAGTCACGGACCAGAACTCCACTGCACCCAGTGCTGCACAAACTTGGAAGAAAGAGACAGCTGCTCTGCCCTAAAGAGTTTCCATTCTAAGGCACTGAACAGTTTCTCCCATCAAGGGGAGCTCAGGGGTCGGCAACCTTTCAGAAGTGGTGTGCGGAGTCTTCATTAATTCTCTGTAATTGAAGGTTTTGCGTGCCAGTAATACATTTGAACATTTTTAGAAGGTCTCTTTCTAGAAGTCTACAATATATAACTAACTATTGTTGCATGTAAACTAAATAAGGTTTTAAAAATGCTTAAAAAGATTCATTTAAAATCAAATTAAAAGGCAGAGCCCCCCAGACCGGTGGCCAGGACCTGGCGAGTGTGAGTGCCAGTGAAAATCAGCCTGTGTGCCGGGTACGGGGGGGTCACTCACCGGGGCAGGTGGCAGGGGGCGTTACCGGGGGGGGGTGTCACTCACCGGGGCAGGTGGCGGGGGGCGGTACCGGGGGGGGTCACTCACCGGGGCAGGTGGCGGGGGGGGTACGGGGGGGGGTCACCCACCGGGTCAGGTGGCGGGGGGCGGTACGGGGGGGGGGTCACCCACCGGGGCAGGTGGCGGGGGCGGTACCGGGGGGGGTCACTTACCGGGGCAGGTGGCGGGGGGCGGTACCGGGGGGGGGGGGGGTCACTCACATGGGCAGGTGGCGGGCGGGGGGCGGTACCGGGGGGGGGTCACTCACCGGGGCAGGTGGCGGGGGGTGGTACCGGGGGGGGGTCACTCACCGGGGCAGGTGGCGGGGGGTGGTACCGGGGGAGGGTGTCACTCACCGGGGCAGGTGGCGGGGGGCGGTACGGGGGGGTCACTCACCGGGGCAGGTGGCGGGGGGGCGATATGGGGGGGGTCACTCACCGGGGCAGGTGGCGGGGGGGCGGTACTGGGGGGGTCACTCACCGGGGCAGGTGGCGGGCGGGGGGGCGGTACGGGGGGGGTCACTCACCGGGGCAGGTGGCGGGGGGGCGGTACCGGGGGGGTGTCACTCACCGGGTCAGGTGGCGGGGGGCGGTACCAGGGGGGGGTCACTCACCGGGGCAGGTGGCGGGGGGCGGTACCGGGGGGGGGGTCACTCACCGGGGCAGGTGGCGGGGGGCGGTACCGGGGGGGGGTCACTCACCGGGGCAGGTGGCGGGGGGGCGGTACGGGGGGGGTCACTCACCGGGGCAGGTGGCGGGGGGGCGGTACGGGGGGGGTCACTCACCGGGGCAGGTGGCGGGGGGCGGTACGGGGGGGGTCACTCACCGGGGCAGGTGGCGGGGGGCGGTACGGGGGGGGTCACTCACCGGGGCAGGTGGCGGGGGGCGGTACCGGGGGGGGGGTCACTCACCGGGGCAGGTGGCGGGGGGCGGTACCGGGGGGGGTCACTCACCGGGGCAGGTGGCGGGGGGCGGTACCGGGGGGGGTCACTCACCGGGGCAGGTGGCGGGGGCTGGTACCGGGGGGGGGTCACTCACCGGGGCAGGTGGCGGGGGCTGGTACCGGGGGGGGGGGGTCACTCACCGGGGCAGGTGGCGGGGGGGCGGTACCGGGGGGGGGGTCACTCACCGGGGCAGGTGGCTGTTCCACACGTAGAGGCTGCCCACGTAGGCGCAGGCCAGGCTGAGGCAGGCGAGCAGCGAGGCCCAGCAGAGCGCGGGGGAGCCGGGGCCCGGCGCCAGCCCGGGAGCGGGGACCCAGGGCGAGTTGGCCGGGCCCGGCGCCTCCGGCCCGCCCGGGGCCGCATCCGCTGCAGCCGACATCGCCCGGCCGGCCCGGCCCGCCCCCCGTGACGGGGAGAGGCGGGAGCGAGGGAGGGACCGGGACGGGCCGAGACACCCCCATAGCGCCCGCGGCCTGGGCACCGCGCCCCGTGACGGGAGAGCGGGACCTGCCGGCCACCTCCAGCGGCCACCCCGCCCGGTCACCCCAGTCCCCGCCTCCCCCCCACTCTTCCCGGTCACCCCCTTCCCCCTGCTCCTCCCCAACCCTCCCCAGTCACCCCCCTTTACCAACCTTCCCCAGTCACCCCCCTTCCCCCTGCTCCTCCCCAACCCTCCCGGGTCACCCCCCTTTACCAACCTTCCCCAGTCACCCCCCTTCCCCCTGCTCCTCCCCAACCTTCCCCAGTCACCCCCCTTTACCAACCTTCCCCAGTCACCCCCCTTCCCCCTGCTCCTCCCCAACCCTCCCCGGTCACCCCCCTTTACCAACCTTCCCCAGTCACCCCCCTTCCCCCTGCTCCTCCCCAACCTTCCCCAGTCACCCCCCTTTACCAACCTTCCCCAGTCACCCCCCTTCCCCCTGCTCCTCCCCAACCTTCCCCAGTCACCCCCCTTTACCAACCTTCCCCGGTCACCCCCCCTTCCCCCTGCTCCTCCCCAGTCACCCCCCTTCCCCCTGCTCCTCCCCAACCCTCCCCGGTCACCCCCCTTTACCAACCTTCCCCAGTCACCCCCTTCCCCCTGCTCCTCCCCAACCCGCCCCGGTCACCCCCCTTCCTCCCTAACCCTCCCTGGTCACCCCCTTCCCCCCTGCTCCTTCCCAACCCTCCCGTCACCCCCTTCCACCCTAGTCCTCCCCAGCCCTCCCCGGTCACCTCCCTTCACCAGCCCTCCCCGCTCACTCCCCTTCCCTCACCCGGCCTGGTCACGCACCTTCCACCCTGCTCCTCCCCACTCACTCCCATTCCCCCCCCCATCATCCCCCCTTCTCTACCACTCCCCCAACCCACCCTGGTCACTCTCGCTTTCCTCCCCAGCAGTCCTGGTGTGTCCCCCCCCCATACTTCCCAGTCCCCCTCCACCTCCCCTTACAGTCCCAGCACACCCAGGCACCCATTATCCCCCCAGCACTCCCCAGTCACCCCCCAGCACTCCTAATCACTCCCCATTACTCCTCCCAACACTCCTGATCACCCCCACCCCCAGGAGTCCCCAGTCACCTTCCCAGCACTCCTGGTCACTCCCCAATACCTTCCAGCACTCCTCAGTCAAACCCACCCCCTCCCATCACTTCCCAGTCACACACACACACACACCTGGCTACCCCTCAGTACTCCCTGGTCTTCCCTCCTGTCCAGCTATCCCTCAGCACTCCCTGGTCTCTCACACACACCCCATCACAAGTCCCAGCACTCTTTGATCATTCCCTTCCCTTAAAACCCTTCAGTACTCCCTGATCACTCTCACCCCCCTCCTTCACTCGCTGCTTCCACAGCTCTCCCTGGTCACCCCCACCCCCAACTCACAGCACACCCTGTCACTCCTCTGGACTGCTTCCCCCACAGCATTCCCTGGTAATGATGGGAATCATTAAGAAAGGGAAATATAATGAGAGAAAATATCATATTGCCTCTATATAGATCCATGGTGCACCCACATCTTGAATACTGCATGCAGATGTGGTCACCCCATCTCAAAATATATATATTGGAATTGAAAAAGGTTCAGAAAAGGGCAATAAAAAGTATTAGGGTTATGGAACAGCTGAAGATTAATAAGATTAATAAAACTGGGACTTTTCAGTTTGGAAAAGAGACGACGGGGGATATGACAGAGGTTTACAAAATCATGACTGATGTGGAGAAAGTGGATAAAGAAGTGTTATTGATTCCTCATAAAACAAGAACTAGGGGTCAGCAATATGGCTGTGAAGCGATTAAAAAATTAATGGCGATTAATCACGCGATTAAAAAATTGTGATTAGTTGCACTGTTAAACAATAATAGAATACCATTTAAATATTTTTGGATGTTTTCTACATTTTCAAATATACTGATTTCAATTACAACACACAATACAGTATACAGTGCTCACTTTATATTTATTTTTTATTATAAGTAGTTGCACTATAAAAAAAATAGTATTTTTCACCTAATACAAGTAGTGTAGTGCAATCTCTTTATCAGGAGAGGGGTCTGGAATGTTGAGGCCGATGTACGGGGGACCCCTTTTCTCTTAAGAGGTGTTTTAGTCTAGCCTCCCTAATTTTTTTTGTCTCTGCCCTTAAATCCCAGACAGACCCTTCACTATGAGGGGATATGGGAGTCCCCCAAACACCATAGGCAACTCAAATGTCCATCCCAGTTGGGGACAAAAACCTGTAGCAGGTCTGGCGGGGCTTAAACCCTGGGGTTTGGGGCATAATAAACTGTGCTCCAGCACAAACAAAGATTCTAGAAGGAGGCAGAAAAAAACCCTCCATGAAAAAAGAAAAGTCAATAACTATGAAACAAAAATAAAGACTTTCATGAGATGAAACAAAAGTTGGACACTAACAGCAAAGACTTTGTGGTGAGCTGCCGACAGTTGAGGAGGCCCTGAGCCCACCCCCACTCAGTCAGAGCGTGAGGTGTTCTGCACCGGGGCAGGCCCACAAGCACTACTTGACAGTCTCCAATTGAGAGCACACAGGCACCAACATCCTATGGTGGAGCTCCCACAGGGCATATACCCAAAGAAGAACCCAGGAGTCCTCCACCATTGTCATGTCCCTTGATCACAAAGCCATCTGCCCTCCCCACTTCTAATACAACAGTGTCAGCACTTTGGGGCTAGGGACCAGCATTGTTCCATTTTTGTACAGTGCCCAGCACAGAAGGGTCCTAGTGCGTATCGGGGCTCCTAGGTCCTACTGAGGTGGTTCCCAAACTTTTGTACTGGTGACTCCTTTCACATTGCAAGCCTTTGAGTGTGACCCCCTCCCCTTATAAATTAAAACCATTTAAAAATAAATTTAACACCATTATAAATGCTGAAGGCATAGTGGGGTCTGGGGTGGAGGCTGGAAGCTTGTGACCCCCTCCCCCCATATAATAACCTTGCAACCTCCGGGGGTCCCAACCCCCAGTTTGAGAATCCCTGCCCTACTGCCATCTAACAATAAAGAACAAGAGCCCCATTGAATGGATGGTCTTTATTTGGTTTTGTGTGCATGGGGAAGTAGAACTGTTCTCATACCCATGGCTAAGGGTATCTCCATTTCAGGATGTCCATTCAGAAAGGTTGGAAATCTCTTGCAGCCACAAGTGGTCTCCCTGTGGGACAAATACAAACAGGTGTTGATCTGTGAGGAGACAGGAGCAAAGAAGCCTCCCCTTGGCAAAGGAGGTAATAGCAGCACCTGGAGGCCATGTCCTGCCATACCAGATACCATACCAGGTACTTCATTTATTGAGCATGCAACTAGAGATGCTGTAAGGACCCTGATTTCCAGACAGTGCTTGGCCATCACCCTCAAATTCAGGTCCCTTTCAGGGCTCTCATGTTGGGCTACAAGAGCCTGTCATCACAAACGCCTGGTGCCTTTTTCAAACAGTAAATGGAAGTCTCCACCTCAAAGAACTTCCTGTCTTTCCCTTGTGCTAAACAGGCCCCCTCTGGCCAAGGAACTAATTGTATGTGATTCTCACAGATCTCAGTGGACTCCTGGAATCCAGGCTCCCACCCTCCCCATTCTAACCATTAGACATCAGTTCCTGATTCCCAGTCTCTGCCCCTGCACTCTAACCCACTAAACCCCCTCCACTTCCCTCACTGAGCTCCAGATTCCCAGCCTATCTTGCAGGCCTCTGAAAACCAAACCCAGACTTTTTTGTAATCTAGAAAGATTATTTTAAAAGAAATCCTCATAGCCAGGTTTACCTATTAGTCCTGATTAATAATCCTTAGCCCTTCTATCTAAGCCTCTCAAAATGCTTTCCACACATTCATACCTGTAGTCACAGCTCCCTCTGATAGCTGGGTCAATTTTATCCCCATTTTCCAGACAGGGAAAGTGAGGTAGAGAGGGAAGGCACAATAGAACTCAGCACAAATTGATTCTGAATCCCATACTCCTTTCTCCAGGCCACACCACCCCTCAGAACTGGAGAACATGGCCTTGTAGGTGCAATCCAGTTTGGCCCTTCCCTTTTGCTCAAACCAGCTTTGATTTCTGGAGAGCTTCTTCCCTGACCAACCTGCCACAGACTCTCACTGCTTCTGGCTCCACCCTCTGATACAGCTGTAAAGCTTTCCTCTCTTTCACCTAGGAACATGCTGGCATCTGCTTCTTCCTTGGGACTCCACAGGCAAAAACTCAGCTGGCTGTCAAAGTCTGTCATGAGATTGTCCGTCCTCTCCAGCAAGCCACCCGGTGGCTCTCGCTCCGGAGCCCCACCTTCATCATTCTCCATGGTTGCCGTCTTCCTCCTCTTAGTTTCACTCATTTCTCCCCACAAGTCAGCTCTGTCCAGCAGAGAAGCTGTAAACATAAAATGAACATGATGTTCTCACGGTAACTGTCTTATACTGTTCTATTGCTGGGAAATACTGCAGAGCTTGTTACCCAGTGTCTGATACCATGCTGTAGGCGAATGGGAGGCAAAGGCCACATGTAATCCTAGGAGCTTATGAATCTGGTAGACAAAGACTGAGCAGAATCAGCAGCTGGAAGGCTGAATAAATTCACACTAGGAATAAGGGACAAATGTTTAGCCAGGAGGTAGATTTCCTAGCGGGGCAGTTCCCCCTGGTTGGGATTCTCCATCCCTCAGTGGCTTTACCTCCAGACTGGGTGTCTCTCTGAATGATCTGTTCTAGCTCCACCACTGGATTGATTGTGAATGCAGGAATCACTGGGGTTCTCTGGCCTGTTTGATACAGGCCAGGGGGTCATGCCTGATGGTCAGAATGGTCCCTGGCCATGAAATCTATGGACGAATGGTGGGCAAAATCCACTGTGAACATGTGTGAATGCAGACAAGAGAAGGCCGTTCAATCAACCCCAGTGCTAATGGTAAGGGAAATAGAAACTGCACAGGAAAATTATCTCGGAGCCATCCTGGGGATGCTCAGTGGGAAAGGGAGGGCGACAGTGTGTGAGAAAGGAATAAGATATTAAAGGGTGTTAAGGATAGAGACAGCCCATCCCAGGGAGCAGCGCACAGGACTCTTGGGCTCTATTCCCAGCTCTGCTATTGGCCTGTGGCATGACCTTGGGCAAGTCCCTTCCCCTCTCAGTGCCTCTGTTTCTACTACCACCTTGTGTCTATTCTGACTGTCTCTCAATGTGGGTCTATGCAGTGCTTAGTCCGAAGTGAGTCTGATCTCAGTCACGGGGGGAAGGGTCTGTGCAGAGCCTGCCGCAATAGGGGCCCTAATTCAATCATACGAAGAGTAACAGGCAATATGATTGTGCTTGTTCTATGAACTGCTGGTCTGTTTATCTACTTTTCCATTACAAAGGTGTCTGGATCCAAGCCCCAATGAGGTCACCGGAAAGAGGATTTGTGGGGCGTCTGGGTGGCTATCACGTGGAGGAGCTGTGTGTGTGTGCAGGGGGAATGTGCGTTCTCTGTACATTTTCTTACCCGGCTCTGAATTGACAGAACTGATGCTTTCAGATGCCTCTTCCTGTGATAGCTTCTGGCCAGCTGTTGGTAAGTCACACCCAGTGAGCCAGGCTGGGTTGGCATCTTCAGGTACCTGCTGTTGAAAGTTACACTCATTAAGTCTGATGAGCAGGGAGCAGCTCTGCCAACCACCTGGCTACACTGGAGAACTGATGCAAAAGTGTAGCATGTCCCCAATCAGCAGCCATGCAGAACTGACTGCACTGCTCCCCACAGCCAAGCGTGCTGCTCTTAGCAGCACGCCTGGCAGTACAAGTGCATTCTGGGTAGCTATCCCACAGAGTGGTTGCAGCCGTGTATTCTGCTCAGGTCCACATGTGTCCAGTGCACCAAAGCCAGAGAACTTTACCTAACAGTACACACGGGGCAGCACTTACACCCCGTGACTCCTTAGCCTCTCCCCTGGCTATGTAAGGGCTTCACTACACCCTTCCCTAGTTCCTTCTCTTCTCCCATGGCTTGAGTCACAGGCCTCAGAGTGGTTTTCCCCTCAGACTTTATTCCACAGTGCTGTGATTTTTCTGTATATAGTTGTGGCTAGCTTAGCAGAATCCGTAAGTTTAGTTTATTATTAACTAGCGAAAATACCCGGCTTTGCTCGGGTCAGTCAGAGGTGGGGAGGGGGCAGACAGCTGAGCGAGTGCGGGGTCCGTTGGAGGGGGGAGGGGGCAGAGAGCAAACCTGACACCTCCACCTCACCCCCCCGACCAAACCCGACACCCCAACCTCACTTACCCCTCGACCAACCCCGACTCACATTTTCACCCCCCCACCCAAACCCAACACCCCCACGTCACCCCCCTACCAACCCCAACACCCCCTGACCAACACCCACACCTCACCCCCCGTAGACCAAACCTGACACACACCCTTCACTTCCCCCCCAACCAAACCCGACACTCCTACCTACCACCACAAACAAACCCGACACCCACACCTCACTTACCCCTCGACCAACCCCGACCCCCCTCCCCACCCCCCCAACCAAACCCAACCCCCCTCCCCACTCCCCCAACCAAACCCAACCCCCCCATCTTACCCCCCCACCAAACCCAACACCCCCTGACCAACCCCAACACCCACCCCTCACCCCTCACCCACCCCGACACCTTCCCACCCCCCCAGACCAAACCCGACACCCCTGGCTCACTTACCCCCCGACCAAACCGGACACCCCCACCTCACCCCCTGACCAAACCGGACACCCCCACCTCACCCCCCTGACCAAATCCGACACCCCTACCTCACTTACCCTCCGACCAAACCCAACTCGGGTCCGTCGGAGGTGGGGAGGGGGCAGAGAGCTGAGCGAGTGAGGGGTCCGTTGGAGGGGGGAGGGGGCAGAGAGCTGAGGGATTCCGGGGTCCGCTGGAGGGGGGAGGGGGCAGAGAGCTGAGCGAGTGCGGTGTCCGTTGGAGGGGGGTATTATGACATCATAACTATGTCACAGAGAACAGCAGCTGCCCAGCTGATGTGAATGGGCTTTAAAGAATTTCACCCCTGGGGGGCGTCAGAGGTGAGATTTGAAAAATTTTCAACTCTTACCCTGATTAGGACCCTAAGACCTCTAACTGTACCAAATTTCAAGTCTCTAGCTCAAACGGTGTGGAAGGAGTAAGCACACATACATACATACATGCATACACCATTTGACTTTTATATATATATAGATAGTTAGATAAGATTTTGCACACTTTTCAGGTTTCAGGGGCCAGAGAGGAGGTTCTCCTTCAGAACTGGAAGTCCTTCAGAACTCACAGTACTTCCTGCTCCCCAAGTCCAAGGGAGGGGGGTGAGATCTATCCTCAGTCTCCATCTCAACAAGTACATCAATTACATGAGATTCCACATGGTCACGCTAACTACTAGTCTCCCTGCTCTCAATCTTCAGGACGCTTGCTTCCATGTAGTAATTTTCCCAAACCACAGTAGATTTCTGAGATTTGTAATGACAGATCAGCATTATCGGTACACCGTACTTCTCTTTGGCCTGTTCTTAGCTCCCTGGGTGTTTACCCAATGCCTGACTACAGTAGAAGCATATCTCAGAAAAGAGGAATGAGAGGGTTACTCACATTGTGCAGTAATCGAGGTTCTTCAAGATTAGTATCTCTGTGGATGCTCCACTTCAGGTGTCGGTGCATCGCGGTGCCAGTTGATGAGAGATTTTCGGTAGCAGTGCCTAGTCAGGACGTGTATGCACAGTAGCTGTCTCGCATGTCATCTAGCATGTGAACACCCTGACCCCTTCAGTTCCTTTCCTACCACGGAGTCTTTAATGCAAACTCCAAAGTAGAGGGGAGGAGGGTGGGTAGTGGAGCACCCACAGGGGACACATCTTGAAGAACCATGGTTACTGCACAAGGTGAATAACCCTCTCTTCTTCTTTGAGTGCTGTCCCTGTGGATGCTCCACTTCAGGTGACTGAAATGCCCTGCTGCGGATGGATGGGCTGCGGAGTTGTATGCATAGTTGATGCACCGTTTGGCCTAGTATCGCATCTGAGCCTGAGCTTTGCATTATTGCATAGAGGTTAATGAATGTGTGTTTGGACACCCAAGTGGTGGCTCGACATATCTCTGTGATGGTACATTATTCAAAAAGGATATTGATCTTGTCAAATGGGCTTTGATAACCACTGGTGCAAATCTTGAGTCAGCAGCTGGAAGGCTGAATAAATTCACACTAGGAATAAGGGACAAATGTTTAGCCAGGAGGGAGATTCCCTATCGGGGCAGTTCCCCCTGGTTGGGATTCTCCATCCCTCAGTGGCTTTACCTCCAGACTGGGTGTCTCTCTGAATGATCTGTTCTAGCTCCACCACTGGATTGATTGTGAATGCAGGAATCACTGGGGTTCTCTGGCCTTAGGTAGACTCTGAGCCCTGCCCCCTAACTTGGCTTGTGAGACCCCTGAGTGAAATACACATCTTCACCCGCTCAAAGAAGAGTGGTTACCTACCTGGACTGGAACTGTTGCTCTTCAAGATGTGGGTGAAGAGGTGTCTTCCATGAGCCACCCTCTGTCCCCTCTGCACTGAGTGTTACCGTTTAATGTTTGGTGTGAAGGAACTGAGTGGGGTTTCCAGCCCTTAAACAACCTGAATAGGGACTAAGGGGCCATAGGGCATGAGCACCACCCCTATGGTTATTGCTAGGGAAAGGGCTCTGGCTTCTGAGTGCTGGGTGCGCACACACCTGAGTGGAGTACAGGTCTGAACCCATATCTCAAGGAACAAGAGTTACATTACAGGGGAGTAACTGTTTTTTTCCCAGCAGCAGGTGATAGCAGGATGAAGATATTTTTCTACTGTAAGACCGAAGGGCATTGAAAACCAGGCTGGAAAAGACCCTGGGGGATAATTTACTGGGGAGGGGGGGTGCGTAATCCTACCCTGGGTCCCAGAACGGGATGGGGTAGATGGGATCTGATGTGGGGTGTCTCAATCTCTGATGGAACAATCCACAGGGAATAGTCTGTGGGGACTCCAGCCAGATGGGATTCAGTAGACGGTTTCCATCTCTGCTGACTAAAAGGTGCGCACATACCATGGTCATGAGCATGGAATTGGTGAGGGGGTGGATCTATAAGGTGACAGATAGACACAGATCAGCATACAAGACTTCAAAGAGGGAGCCACCAGGTGAAACTGACTTACTTTTGTGATGCTGCATGTGCTATTGGACATCAGTCGCTTCCGAGTGACATTTTCAAAGGCTGTTTGAATGGCTGCCATTAGCTCTGGGGTATCTGAAACCTGGACACATTAATAGAATCCAGTCACCTAGGGAAAGGCGCTTTGGATTCTTGAGACCTCTCCTTTGAAAAGTTCTCATGCCTCCATGATTTGAAAGAGGCCTTAAACTACGTTTACCCTTACAAGCACTACAATAGCACTTCATCTAATGATGTTTTCATCCCTCTGCTGAGGGGGAGCAGAATTCTGTGGGGAGCAATGGAGCCCCAAGAATTGCCTCCAAATTCAAAGAACAGAGCAGACAGCAAACTCTTTGCCACCTGCCATGACATTTCTCTAAGAACTGTGGCATCACAACACTGATAGCGCAGCATTTCTTCAAATACTAAAAACTTGCTCACAGGTGACAAAAAACAACTTGGAAGACTGAGTGATGGCGCCATCTGGTGATGACTCTCATGAGGTTATTAATTTTATAAAGGCTGCACTTTCATCAGTATCCAGTTCTGTTGGGGGTTGCACAGACCCCAACTGAGATCAGGGTATCATTATGCCAGATCGGGGACCTTGTCTTGCCAAGAACTGCTCCAAGTGAGCCTGGGGCCCCCATTGTGTCAGGTCCTGCACAGACGCATAGTGAGATAGAGTGCCTCCCCTGAAAAGCTCACAATCTTAGACAAAAGGTGGAACGGGCAACTGAGGCCGCAAGAGGTCCCAAAATCACCCAGCAGATCAGTGGCTGAGCCATAAATAGATCACAGTGGCCCTGAGTTCCAGTTGAGTCAGCGCGGCCAGTCACTCGACCATGCTGCCTCTCATGGAGAATTATAACAGTATCCTAAAAAATCCACCACATGCAACAGTTACCTGCAAACTCTGCAGACATTCCCTTCTGAACTGGCTGTTAGTGCTGCTGGACACTATGCTGGAAATGGCACCTAGGATGACGGGCAGAGACAGCTTCAACCTCTGCTGGTTCTGGGAAAGGCCAAGAACATTTTACTGCACATTTCCACTCCCATCGACATCCCTCCACCTGGCCACCCAGGGACGGATCAGGAAACCAAGGCAAATCCTGTGGTGGGGAAGCTCAGGGGGGGAAGAATGGAATGGTCCTACTGGAATTGGCTCAGCACCTAGGGGGATCAGCCTGACACCTGGGAAAAGAACCATGCCATCTAGTGGGTTTATGTCTCTTTCAGATGGTGTCATCTGCAGCAGTACAACATCACCTAGCACATCCCTAGAGAACCGGGGATGGGACTAATCCCAAGAGGGCAGCACCCACTATTAAGGTCCTGGCAGTGTTCCATGGAGCAGAGCAAGCCCTAATGCAGTGGTCTCAAACATACAGCCCACCAAGCTCTCTGCACCCCACCCCGTGAGTTACTTCCTGTGCTCACCAAACTCTCCTCACCCCCGCGAGTTATTTCCTCTGACTGCTAAAATCCCTGCCTCCCCTCCTCACATACTGCTCCCCTCTCCTCTATCTCCAGGCAGTTCCTGCCACCAAACAGCTGTTTGGCGGATTAGCAATTTCCAGGAGGGAAGGGGGAGGAGCGGGAAGCCATGCAACAGGGGAGGAGGGGGAGAAGAGGCGGGGATTTGGGGAAGGGGTTGGAATAGGGGTGGGGAGGGGGCCGAGTTGGGGTGGGGACTATGGGGAAGGGGTTGGAATGGGGGCAGGGAAGTGGTGTGTAGAGGTGGGATAGGGCCAGGGCCAGGGGCAGCAGGGCAGGGTGTGGCGTGTCAGTGATGTAGCCCTTGGGCCAATGCATTAATCCTCATGTGGTCCTCCTGGTGATTTGAGTTTGAGATCCCTGCCCTAATGCCACACTGGGCTCAGCATGGACTCCAAAGGGAGAGCGCCCCCTGCAGCTCCTCCACCCTTCTCTCTGTAGCACTGTGCCTGCAGCAGCTCACAGACTGAGTCACCCACACCACTTCTTGTGTAACCTGAAGTTTTGCGCAGCCATTTCCAATCCAAGTCTTTACCAAATCCCACGCTGCTGAGCTGGCAAAAATCTCCTGAGAGCACAGTTCACAGGAGTCTGGCTGCAGGATACATGGTGAAGCCAACGAGACCCAGTAATAAAACAATGAGAACAGAAAGAGCAGGCAAGAGCCAAACTCACGCTGGTACGACAGCAGGCTCACAGGGGATGGAGAGAGGAGCCTGGATAGAAGAGCTGACCCTGTGATCTCAGATCCATGGGTTCTGTGCTACCTAATACACATACCAGTACGAGCTCCTACCTTTCTTCTCTTGCAGTGCTCCTCTAGCATTGCATCAATGACAGCCTGGACTCCACTCTTCACTGCCTGCTGGCTGCACAGGAGAATCTGGTCCATATGGGATGCAATCATGCGCCGGGCCCCTGAGTCACAACAGTTTGGAGTTAGTTTACATTGAGTTTGGTTTGCTTAGGGAAGAGTCATTTTTAGGCTATGATGATCCAAGGAGTCAATAAACAGATCAAATCCCAAAAGCAAATCAGCTGTTATTTATTTTCAGGGTTGCCCCGAGGATCCAACCAATACCAGGTCCCCAGTGTGCCAGGTGCTGCACAGATCCTGAGTGAGAGCAGGGACTTGTCCTTTCAGGTGCTACACAAACCCAGCAACAGGGCACTCTCATGTTTCCTGAAGCATAGTGCCCCATAGCACTGCACTGGGGTCTGTGCAGCACTCAGCATGCCCGGGACCCCCATCTCCTTTGGAGCGGGTGCAGTGCCTGCCACCCAGGAAACCCCATCTGATCTGGAGCCGGTGCAGTGCCTGCCATGCCAGGAACCCTCGCCTCAGTGGGGTCTGTGCAGCACCTGGCACGCTGGGACACTGATCTCAGTTGGGGTCTGTGCAGCTCTTGGCACAGTAAGAGCCCCAGTCATGGTTGGGACTCTAGGAACTAATCTTACACCACACTGCAGTTTTTGTTTCCAGCCTCTAGGGGAAGACAACCCCAAGACTTGGGCTGGGATGTTACCCTAGAAACAGTCAAGCGATTTTATACATACAGAAATCGTAAAAGGGCGTATCTTGAAACTGGTCTGAGTAGTGGAGAAAGAGGAAGAGCAACAGGGTCTGCTCCCAAGTGTCTGGATCATCTTCTCGGCTTCCACCGTCCCAGTGAAGTTGATATTTGACATCTGGGCTCACTTGATCTGGGGGGGCAATGGAACATCAAGCAGCAATTTTATACAGAGACATGGTCAGTGCTGCCATCTTTGATCAGGAAAACGGCTTCATGATGTCGGTGCAGTGCTGCCAGGATGGCACTCAGCACCTATGACTTCCCACAACTCACATCCCACTTAGGCTGCACTGTGGTAGGGCCGGAGGGCCAGCACCTCATTCTGCTGGGCACTGTCCAAACAGAACAAAGAGACTCAAAGAGCTTGCAGTCAACAGCCAGGTCTACACCCTGCCTTCATCCTGCTATAATATAAGCAATGCCAGGGGGTAATTTTTTTAACGGATCTAGTTATACTGGGACAGCGCCTAGTGTGGATGCAGTTATACCAGGATAAAGGTGCCTTATCCTGGTACAGTTTAGGGAATAGCTATATTGACTGAAAGCACATTAATCCCGGTATAATTGTGTCTACACTAGGGGGCTGCACCACTATCACTACCCAGGCAGAGCACAACTTGGGTGAGCAGATAAAGCATGGATGTTAGATCACAGCCACCAGCAGAATTAAACCAAGAGACAGGAAGAGCAAAGAGAACCAATGAAATGCTTGCAATCTGCACACTCAGCACTCCCAGCTCACCCGCTGCACAGCCCCAGGGGAACGTTTTGCAGTGCACAGTAAATGGGGGCTCCCGGGGTGGAAGGATATCAAGATGGCTTTGAGGATGTTCACAGGCAGCTCCCGCCATGCATGAAGGGGCAGCATGGGGGAAAGCGCCAAGGTGCATGCTGGGAAATGTTTCAAATGGACGAGAATGGCATACTTTGCTCAGTATTTTAGGGGCGGGGCATTCAGGAAAATCTCGCCCTCGTTTAGGTACCTAAAAGAACTTTGGGATTCTGTTGCCACACAGCTTCTCAGTGCCACAAAATGGCATGATGGAGACAGAAAAGGCTCTAATAATGGCCACTGGGTATTACTGCTACTTAATAGCTTGATAGTGCTACCTAGAGGCACCATTTACGATCCAGGTCCAGTTGTACCAGTGTTTCAGAAACCCCTACTGAGATTGTGGCCCCTGCCATGCCAGGCCCCGCACAGATAAACAAGAGAGTCCATGCTCCACAATGGGGGAAGGGAAACAGAGCCACCAAGAGGAAAGGGACTTGCCCACAGCAGGGGACAGAATAGAAGCCGGGAGTCGTGACTCCCATTCCTGTGCCTGCCTGTCTAGGCCCCGCACTTCACTCCACAGCCCTGCCCTGAGGGTATGTCTGCCACAAGAAAAGACAGTTTCAGAGCCCAGGTCAACTGACTTGAGCTCCAGGCAAGGGGACAAAACTAGCAGTGTAGACCGGGAGTTCTCAAACTTCACTGCGTCATGATACCCTTCTGATAACAAAGTTACTACATGACTGCGGGTGGGAGCAGAGCCCAAGTCCCTCCGCCCCAAGAGGGGGATGTGGGGGACAGAGCCTGAGTCCTGCTGTCCAGGGTGGGGGTGGAGCTCAGGCTTCAGCTTCGGGCCGGCCAGGGGTTCCGGTAAGTCTGATGCTGGCCCTGGTGACCCCATTAAAATGGAGTTGTGACCCACTTTGAGGTCCCGACTTACAGTTTGAGAACTCCTGGTGTAGACGATTGGACTCAGGTTGGAGCCCAGGCTCTGAGGCCCACCCCCATCACCAGGTTTCATAGCCTGATCTCCCACCCAGCCCTGTGGTGTGAGCCCCCAGTTAACACAAGCTCTTAGACTTGCTGCCGCAGGGTTTTTGCGGTGTAGACGTACCTTCCCTCCCTTCTCTGTCTTTACCACTGGCCACCCTGCCCAATTGACACAACGGGATTGGACTGAGGTGGGTCAGATTTTGCCACAAAATCGCCCCGTCAAGTCTGAGTGCCTCCTTTGTGACAAGTCAGTGGCTTTTCAGATGCTTGTGCTGTTGGCTACTGACAAATTCTGATTTGTTTTGAGATCTCAGCTGGGGACTGTAGAGCATTCAGCACAATGGGGCCTTGATCTTGGCTAGGGATCTTTAGATTCTGAGAAGGCTGTGGGGTCTACGCAATTGCCTTTGAGAATGCCAGCACCTTCTTCCTGCCCTGGATCTGAGTCCAGTGTTGCACTATAGCTGTATTTCTCCCATTCTGCTAAGTTCGATGGGTCATTGAAGAACAAAGATGATTTCCCCTCTGCATAGAACGATATGGGCAGACCCACGGGGTCATAGAAAAATATGTATTTCTGGCTAAGGAAGAAACCACTGTGAGCTTAAAGGCAAAGAAATCTGAGCGCAACAAACACCTTTCCCTCTCCTGACAGAGGCTCCCCCTTATAAAGACATGTGTATTTTCCCTCTGATCTTTCAGCTCTAGTGTTCTTAGGTGCTACAAGGTACAGCAATTTCCAGGAGCAGTATGATTTTGGAGACCTGATGGCCCTTTACATTGTAGTGGATGTTAAGGCCCAATGGATCATTCTTACATCCTTATCTCGCCGGCTGCACAGCACATGAGAGTTTCACCCAGCACATTTTTTGTGGCCTAACCCTGGAGAGTGCTGGATCCACACCTCAGTGCCTCTCGGGATCAATGAGAGCCCCACAAGAGCTAAAACTTGACTCCTCTGTTCATTGTGACCAGTGAAAATTGCAGTAGGATGAGACGGCCCGTGAGCCTAACTGAGGGAAAGCACACTGCAGTGGAGAAAGCGCTAACATGAGACTCGGGAAACCCAGGTTCAAGTCCTTGCTCTGTCACAGATGCACTGGGTGACCTTGGCAAGTCACTTGGCCTTTCTGTGCTTTAGTTCTCCAGCTATACAGGGGGAATAATAGCACTGCCCTGCCTCCTGGGGGACTGGGAGGATAAATACAGGAAAGAGTGACAGGTGCTCAGACACTCCAGTGGTGGGGGCCAGATACACATCTTGGACAAATACACAGGCCTGATGCTCAGCACACAGTTGCAAGCTAAACTGCTCTGTGCTGTGGTGGTCAGCCCCACATGGAAATATTTCTTCTGGTAAAGGATATGGAGACAGCAGCTATCTTAGCAGGCTGATTGGGATACAGCTTCAGGCAGGGGCACAGTGCGGCAGCCGGCGTGACTTCCAGCTCCCCGGTAAAGCCAGTTTCAGCCACTTCCTGGGGAATCAGGAGGCTGACAGCCCTGCCCAGCACAGGGTGGATTTTGTCACAAAGGAAGTTAGCACCGCAGGACACCAAACTGTCCACAACCCTGTATGGGACAAAAATAAACAAAAGGAAATAAAAACAGAGGCACTGCTGCAGCAGATCAGACTGCTGACCCATCTACTCTGGTATCTGGTCTCTAGCCCTCACCAGACCAGGAGCAATGATCCAGTTATTATTTATTGTACACTAGCACGTGTAGTGCCAAGTGCTGTGCAGGTTCCTATACCAAGACACCCCAGCACATTGGGTGCTGCACAGGTCCTGACTGAGATTTTTTTTAAATAATAAAACAGTCTATGTTAAATGAATCAAAGCAATAAAGTCAAAATGATAGACCTTATCAGAAGGAAACATTCTGACATTATAAAATGAAGCAATTTGACATGATCCAAACAGAACTCGCGAATGGTCCCGAATCAGGAGTTTTCTTTCATGGGAAGTTATAACATTTTGACTTTTCTTTTGGATTTGGAATGAATTTACTTCCCAGAAATGTCAGCATTTCCCGTGGAACAGAAATTCTGGCTTCCGATCAGGTCTCTTGCTATGCGCACACACATATACATGTTTCTTTTTATACACAACTCCTGTAAAATGCATCAGTGTTTACAGGATGGGGCCCTGGCAGTCAGCAAAGCACTTAAGCAAGTGCTTAACTGTAAATCTGTGCCTAAATCCCATTGACCGCAATAGGATTTAAGCATATATTTAAGTACTGTACTTTGCTGAATTGGGGCCTCCCAAGGGAGTGCATTACCTTAGAAGCTGACTAGATGGCGGTAGAGCATAGTGGGTGTAGAATAAACAACAGTTACTAACCTTCCCTAACTGTCCGTCTTCAAGAGGTGTTGCACATGTGACATGTCCGTTCTATGGTAGGTGTGCATGTGCCCAAAGCATAGACACCAGAATTTTTTTCCCTCAGTGGTACCCATTGGGGCAGCTCAAGCACCCTCTACTGCTTATAGCGCAGGTATAAAGCGCTCAGAGGACCCCTGTAGTGAGGCAGTTACCCCGCTCCTGAAAAACAAGGAGAAAAGTCAGGCTGATTGGGCAGGCAGCCAAGGGCTGTGACCCAGGAGCTGGGTCACTCTCTCTCTTGCTTTGGAGAGAGATGGACCAAGCGTCCCAAAGGGTATTGTGGGCAGAGCAGTGCTGGGGCGCTCAGGCCTGGGAACCTCCCAGGCTGTGGCCGGAGAGGGAGGCCTACAGAGGTGCTGGGCTGCAGGGAAATGCAGCAGGTCCAAAACCCTATTGCCAGTGATAAGTGGCCATTACACTGCAGTCTGCCCTGTTGAACGGGCTAGATAATGACTGGCAGCAACCACTGAGATAAGGTGGGCTTAGAGAGTTGGGGGTTCCCCTGGAACGGGAGACCCAGAGAGTGCATGTAATGCTGAGGTAGAACCGCAGCATTAGGGGCCTGGGAGGAACATGGGGGCCTGAAACAGGTGAGCCACTGGCCAGCGGAAGGTGCTGTGAGCTGGAATTGAGCTAATTCCCAGGGCAACCAGCAGTTTCCCTCAGTTACTTCTTTTTGGAAAACTCTGATGTAGATCGGTTGGAGGACGAGTCATGGAATGGACATGAGCAACACATCTCAAAGAACAACATTTGTGGAAGGTTAGCAACCATTTTTCCTGCTTCCAGTGACTGCACATATGTATTCCACTCTACGTGACTCCCAAGCAGTTGAATAGGTGGAGGGATCAGAGTTCATTGACACACTGACTGCAGAACATCTTGACCAAATTTGGGATCATCTCTGGACTGCTGAAGGACAGTGTAATGGAAGGAGAATGTATGCACCAATAACCAGGTTGCTGCTTTACAAATGTCCTGAATAGGGATCTGCGCTAGGATGTTTGCAACCTTGTGGAATGAGAAGTCAGGTTAGCTGGTGGCAAATCACCTGCTTGATTGTAATAAGTATGAATACATGAAGTGATCCATGACAAAATTGTCTGTGAAGAGATTGGGAGACCCTTCACCCTGTCAGCTACAATTACAAACAGTTAGGTGGACTTTCAGAATGGTTTAGTCCTGTCTATGTAGAAAGCTAGGGCTCGTCTAACGTTCAATGAGTGAAGACGTTCATTCCTAATTGTATATGGCTTTGGGTAAAAGACAGGTACGTAGATTGCTATGAATTGCAAAAACACTTTGGGGAGGAAACTAGGGTGAAGATATAAATGCACCTCATCTCTAAAAAAGACTGTGTATGGAAGCTCTGATATGAGGGCATAGAGCTTCGAGACCCTTCTAGCTGAAGTGATAGCCACTACGAGAACTACTTTCCAGGCAAAGTATAATAAGGAGCACATTGCAAAAGGTTCAAATGGTGGTCCCATAAGCTTTGAATAGACTAAGTTCAGGTCTCAGGGAGGCTCTCTTACTTGAGGGTATCATCTTTCTATGCCTTTGAAGAATTGGATATACATGTCATTGGAAAAAAGGACAGGTTATCCACCCAAGAGTGGAAAGCTGATATTGCTGCAAGGTGAACTGTGATAGAGGATTGCTAAATCTTGTTGTTTCAGGTGCAATAGGTATTCAAGTATTTCTTGTAAGGATGACTGACTGTGTGGGTGAGACTCCACACTGGAACGCCCAGAGGGAGAACCACTTCCACTCTGAAGATAAGTAGCCCTGGTGAAGGGCTTTCTATTACAGAACCTGACAAACTTGTTCTGAGCAAGTCCACTCTCTGAGATTTAGACATGGAGCTTCCAAGCTGTTAGTTGAAGGAAGCTCAAGTTTGGTTGGAGCAGCCAACCATGGTCCTGAGAGATCAGGACTGGGTGTAAAAGAAGCAGGATTGGAGTCAATAGGGCTAGGAGAACCAATGTGGGTGGGGCCATACTGGGGCTATCAGAACAACAAGGGCCTGGTCTCACTTGATCTTTAGCAGTACTCTGTGCACAAGAGGGATAGTGGGGAAAGTGTAGTAAAGATGTCCCATGCATGGTAGCAGAAAGGCATCCATGATAGAACCCGGACTGTGGGAGGGAGTAGAATTGATGATACTTCCTGTTAGCTATAGTTGCAAATATGTCTTATCTAGGGAGTCCCCCAATTCTGGAAAACATCTCTTGCCACATCCAGGCAAAGGAACCACTCATGGTGACTGGAGAAAGACCTGCTGAGGTGATCTGCAAGCTTGTTTTGTGTTTCTGGAAGGCAATAGGCCTCAAAGTTGATTGAGTGGGCTATGCAAAACTCCCCCATAGCTGAGTCGCTTCTTGACAAAAAAGAAAAGAGCAAGCCCCTCCTTGCCTGTTGAGCAGGGCTGGCTCTAACTTTTTTGCCACCCCAAGAAAAAAAAAAAAGAAGCCACCCAAGCGCCCCACCTCCTTAAGATTGGACGGAATGTCGCCCCTTAAAATGTGCCGCCCCAAGCACATGCTTCCTAGGCTGGTGCTTAGAGCCGGCCCTGCTGTTGAGATAAAACATGGTTACAGTGTTGTCTGTGAGAACAAACAAGTTTCTGCCCATAATGTGGGGCAGAAAGACCTGACATGCTAGGCAAACCACCCTGAGTTCTTTGACATTGATGTGAAGTGAAAGTTCCTCTGGAGATCAAAGGCCTTGAGTTCTGAGGGGCCCCAGGTGAGCTCCCCACCCTAGTGCTGATGCCTCTAAGACAGAACTGCCATTGATGGTTGAGAGGTGTCAATCACCACTCTCTCACTTTGAGTGAGCAAGTCCTTGAACTTCTGCACATGTTAAAATCAAACTGCCCAGCAGCACCTCTTGGTTTGCAATTCCGTGTTGTAACCCTGCAGCAGAATAAATTTTCCTACCAAATCCATTGATTTTGGGGTTGTACCCTGATGACTCTGACTTTCTCTCTCATTGGCAGCAGATACCACTGGGGATCTGGGGGTGGGCATGCAGGAACTCATAACCCTGGGCAGGAACAAGGTTTGGCCCTTTTAGATGTGAAGGGAAGAGATGTGAGGGTCTGCCACAAGGTCCATAACGGCTTCATTGAGAGGCAAGGCTACTTTTGAAGGGCCCACTGTAGTTGAAATATCAAGTAGGCAATGTGAGGATACTTTCACTACCTCCATAAGTATGCCCAGATTTAAGGTCACCCTCTTTAGCAACTTTTGATGAGCCTTATAGACATCCGGGGAAGGTGGAGGTGACGTCCCCTCCTGACACTGCCTTGTCAGGGGAGGAGATGGAGGCCAGCACTGGCCGTGGAAGCTCTTCCTCCCTTTCTGCCTCTGTAGGAGCCTGTAGTACAAGACTGGGCTCAGTTCCAGAATCCAGGCTGGGTGTTGGATGATGGGATGATGCCACCCCACTTTCCAAGGACATTGAATAGGAGCTCCTGGAATAAGCCCTGGAAACTGGGGGAAAACCCCACATGTTCCAAAAAGGCCATAGGACCAGTGTAGGTCCCCAGTGACCTCCTGGCCATGCACTCAATGTTACTCCTCTGCCCATGTCCATGGAAGGGTAGAAATGCCTGGGAGAGTAGTGGGAACGACTCCTCAGACGGGAGGAGTGAGTCTCGACCTCCGACTCAAATGAGGATGAATCTTTGCCTGGTGACCATGATGGTGTGGTTCCCACCAGTGGCAGAGACTGCTGTTGAGGTGGAGATGTCCACACTGAAGCCAGCATAGCCAGCTTCCCTTTTGATGGCACCCAAAGGCATGGAATTGACCTGAACCAATGGCTTCCTTCCTGACTGCTGGCACTGATAACACAAACTCTTGTACCCCGGGTGACATAGTTGCCAACTCCGTGGGTGCTCAGGGGCCGGAGCACATGATGCACATGATCAATCACTCAAATAACAACTAACATGCCTCTGTTCCCAGTGCTTTCAAACCGAGTACTCTTCCAGTGAGGTAACCTGGGGGTCTGTGAGGTTTAGTGCTTAGGTTAGGGCATTAAAACACACAGCTCTCGAACTTCCAGCCAGTGCTCAGGCTCACGCCCTGTGGTGTTGCTGGTCTACTTGCTAATTTAACCCTCTCTTTGCCTAATTGTGCCCACGGTGGAAACTCGTTGATTTTAAAGGCAAGAGAGGGGCCCATTCAATAACCAAGGCTGATCCCCTGCATCCCATGGCCCATCACTTGCAGCAGAGCTACAGCGGATCATGTAATTGTACAGAGATGCGATGGAGAATTCACCAACAAGCAAGGCCATCTTATGGGAACAGCAGCTCCCCTCCACTGTGCACCCAGACAGAGGCCAGTGGAAAAAAACAGCTTTGTTCTCTTTCTGGAGGCTTTGCTTCTCTCTAATGTATAATTATTAATTTGTATTACATTGCACCTAGGAGCCCCCATCATGGACCGGAATGACATTGTGCTAGGAGCTGTATGAACACACAACAGAGATGGTCCATACCCCAAAGAGTTCACAGTCTAAATACAGAACAAATAATACTTCTTGTGTGTGTGTGTGTGTGTCTGTGTCTGTGTGTCTGTGTCTGTGTGTCTGTGTCTGTGTGTCTGTGTCTGTGTGTCTGTGTCTGTGTGTCTGTGTCTGTGTGTCTGTGTCTGTGTGTCTGTGTCTGTGTGTCTGTGTGTCTGTGTCTGTCTGTGTCTGTGTCTGTGTCTGTGTGTCTGTGTCTGTATCTTCATGTTAGACAGTCAGGTCTCGTCTGAGGCAGTGCGGTCTAGTGGGGAGGGCACTGAACTGAGACTCAGGACACCTGGGTTCTCTTTCTAGCTCAGGCATTGCCTGCTGCATGACCATGGGCAAGTCTCTTCCCATCTCTGCCCTCTGCTTCTCCTCACACACTGTGAACTCTATGTGCATGTGCAGTGCCAGGCATGACAGGGGCCCCAATCTCAATGGGATCTGTGCAGCACCCAGCACAATGGGGGTCCCAATCTTTTTTGGGGTTTCTGCAGTACCCAGCATGACAAGGATCTGTACAGCACCTAGCACAAGGGTGTCCTTTCTCAGCTAGGACCTCTAAGTGTTACTGTAAGAATTACTGTCTAACCTGTTTTTCCAGGAAGACTCTCTGGACAAAGGTAGAACTAGTAGGATGACGACACTAGAGATATTGTCATTTACCCATTATTGAGATGACGGCAGTACTGAGAGTCCCGAATCAAGATCGAGACCGAGTCCAGTCAATAACCAGTATGTCAATTGACGTAACACCGCACTAGCACTATTTGAAAGACTTAGAGGCTTGAAGGGCCTGTTCTGATAGTGCAGACCTACCTCCTGCATGTCCTGAGAACCCCACCCAGTGATTTATGCATCCAGCCCAGGTCTTGCGGCTGAGCCACAGCAGAGCTTTCAGAAAGATGTCCAGTCTTGATGAAGAATCCACTCTGTCCCTAGGTCAGTCCCAATGGTTAATTCCCCTCCCTGTTAAAAATGTGCATTCATTTCTAATCTGAATTTATCCAGCTTAGCTTCCAGCCATACGAACTTGTTCTGCCTGAGTCTGTGAGGTCTGCTGTCCGAAATCATCTCCCCAGGTTGGTACTAGGCTGTGACCAAGTCATCTCTTACCTTATGTAGTGTCTCTGGTCAGTAAGGAGCTTTATTCCATTCAGTACACATGTACTCTCTCTCTTCTTTCCCCTAGAGAGCAGAAATTAACAAGGCAGGATTTTAACCTAGTAAGCATCACTTCTAAGTATCACCAAACCATTTTTAAATAAGGCAACTCACTCAGCTCCTCCCATCCTTATCTTAGAAAGGAGACAAAGATGAGACAATTCTATTATAAGGGCTGGTCTAGAAAAGGGAGAACAGGAGATTTTGTTCTCTCTGTCTCCTGATGCAGGGACAAGGGGACATTTGGTGAGAGTGAAAGGTGGGAGATTCAAAACCAGTAAAAGGAAATCCTTTTTCGTGCAACATGCGATCAGCCTGTGGGATTTACTGCCACGGCGTGGGGCTGCGGCTAAGAACTGAGCTCAAATTAAACAAGGATCAGATGCTTATAACGATATCAAGAATATACCAAGTATGCATTGTAAGTGAGATGAGAAAGAATGCCTGCTTGCATTACAAAAAGAACAGTTACTCACCTTTCGTAACGTTTGTTCTTCGAGATGTGTTGCTCATGTCCATTCCAAGATGTGTGTGTGCGTTCCGCGCATGCACGGTCCGGAAAGCTTTTCCCTAGCGGTACCCATAGGGTCGGCAGGGGCGACCCCTGGAGTGACGCCCTTATGGCAATGTATATATGCCCCTGCCGACCCTCCCCCCGCTCAGTTCCTTCTTGCCGGTACTCCGACAGAGGGGAGGCGGGAGGGATTTGGAATGGACATGAGCAACACATCTCGAAGAACAAACGTTACGAAAGGTGAGTAACTGTTCTTTCTTCTTCGAGTGATTGCTCATGTGCATTCCAAGATGTGACTTACGAGCAGTCATCTCAGAGGAGGGTGAGGAGTACTCTGAGTCCCCACTGAGAGGATCGCTTGTCCCACAGCGGCATCCTCCATTGACTGCTGCACGATGGCGTAGTGCGAAGTAAAGGTGCGCACCGAAGACCACGTCGCTGCTCTACAGATGTCGACGATCGGAATGTGCGCCAGGAACGCTGTGGATGCGGCCTGAGCTCTGGTCGAATGAGCTGTCAGTGCTGGGGGAGTAGCATTCGAAAGGTTATAACACAGTTTAATACAAGATGTAATCCAGGCCGAGAGGCGCTGAGTGGAAACTGGTAATCCTTTCATCCTCTCTGCCACTGAAATAAAAAGTTGTGGAGATTTACGAAAAGACTTAGTCCTCTCTATATAAAAGGCTAAAGCCCTCCTTACATCCAATGAGTGAAGCATTCTTTCCCTGTTATTAGAATGGGGCTTGGGAAAGAACACCGGTAGAAACACATCTTGGTTCAAATGAAAGGGTGAGACTACTTTGGGAAGGAAGGCCGGGTGAGGGCGTAACTGGACCTTATCCTTATGGAAGACCGTGTAGGGCGGCTCTGAAGTGAGCGCCCTAAGCTCAGAAACTCTACGGGCAGAAGTGATTGCCACTAAGAAGGCAGTCTTCCATGAGAGATAAGATAATGGACAGGTGGCCATAGGCTCGAACGGAGGTCTCATTAAGGCCGTTAGAACCAGGTTGAGGTCCCATGGGGAGGCAGGTTGTCGTATTTGTGGATACAATCTCTCCAAACCTTTTAGGAATCTGAGAACTAGGGGATTGCTAAAAATCGAAGTGCCTCCAAAGCCTGGATGGAAAGCAGATATAGCAGCCAGGTGTACACGAACAGTAGAGAGTGCTAATTCTTGCTGTTTCAATTCAAGGAGGTAATCCAGAATACTGGAGATTGAAGAGGACGGGGGGTCCCTCCCCTTGCCCTGAGACCACAATGAGAAGCGCTTCCATTTGGCAGTGTAGGTCACCCTCGTAGAAGGTTTCCTACTACCCAGGAGGATATCCCTGACGGAATCCGAGCACTGTAGCTCTACAGGGTTCAGCCATGGATATTCCACGCCGTGAGGTGGAGAGACTGCAGGTTGGGATGTAACATTCGCCCGTGGTCCTGGGAGATTAACGTTGGTGACAGGGGAAGTGATAACTGTACGATACCGCTAATCTCAGAGAGAAGCAAAGCTGTTCCAGCGACCGCCAAGGACGGAAAGAAGGAACTGAGCGGGGGGAGGGTCGGCAGGGGCATATATGGGGTCGCCCCTGCCAACCCTATGGGTACCGCTAGGGAAAAGCTTTCTGGACCGTGCATGCGCGGAACGCACACACACATCTTGGAATGCACATGAGCAATCACTCGAAGAAGAACTGTTTATTCCAGATCTTTAGTCCGTGTGGATCCCACTCATAGTGCATTCATCCAGGTGAGACACATATGCACCACGAGCGGGCTACATGCGGGCAAAGACTTGAAGAAGGACAATAATTTTGGCAGGGATACTTAAACCTCCTCGTTCAGGGCTTAAGCCAGTCTCTAACTATTAGAGATCAGGGTGAGACTAGGCCTAGCTTATACCTAACATTTAGGTCAACATAGCTACATCATTCAGGGGCAAAAAAAATCTACCACCCTGATGTAGCTAAATCGACCTAACCCCTGGTGCAGATGCAGCTTGGTGAATAGAAGAATGCTTCCATCAACCTAGCTACTATTGCTCTGGGATGTGATGTTCCTATAGCAATGGAAAAAACTCTTCCATTGGTGTAGGCTCTGTCTACACTACGGAGCTATGCCAGCATAGCTACAGTGATGTAGTTGTATCATTACAGTCCCTGTAGTGTAGACATGCCCCTGCTGTTTGGGGGCAGATTGTCCCACATGTGCTTACTGTGGGGTTCTTGCATCTTCCTCCAAACATTGCCTTGCTTGTCCTGCCCACATGCAATTGCTATAGATACATTTTCCTTGGAGCATTGGGTGTTGGGCACTGTTAGAGTTAGGATAGTAGAATAGATGGACCTAAGGCAGAAGTGAGGAAACTACAGCCCAAGGGCCGCATCCAGCCCGCAGGACCATCCTACCCGGCTCTTGAGCTCCCGGCCAGGGAGGCTAGCCTGTCAGCCCCTCTGCAGCAGCCTCAGCTCGCCATGCCGCCAGTGCTCTGGATGGCGGGGCTGCGAGCTCCTGACGGGCAGTGCAGCAGTGTGGCTGGCTCCGGCTGGGCGTTGCAGCTGCCAGTCCTGTTGCTCTAAGCAGCACGGTAAGAGGGCGGGGGGCGGGAGGGTTGGATAAGGGCCAGGAGGTTCTGGGGGGCAGTCAGGGGACAAGGATCAGAGGGCAATTGGATGGGGTGGAGGTTCTGGGGGGGGCGGTCAGGGGATGGGGAACGGGGGCGGGGGGGAGGTTTGGATAGGCATGGGAGTCCTGGGGGGCCTGGCAGGGGGCAGGGGTGTGGATAGGGGTCGGGGAGGTCTGAGAACAGGGGGGATTGGATAGGGGGTTAGGTCCCGGGGGGGGGGGCAAATAAGGGGCAGGGAGTCCCAGGAGGGGGTGGACAGAGGACAAGGAGTGTGGGGGTTGGATGGGTCAGAGGTTCTAAGGGGGGCAGTCAGGGGGTGAGAAGTGGGAGGGGGCGGATGAGGAGAGAGGCAAGACTGTTTGGGGAGGCACAGCCTTCCCTATGTGGCCCTCCATAATTTCGGAACCCCCATGTGGCCCTCAGGCCAAAAAAGTTTGCCCACCGCTGACCTAAGGTCTGATGCAGTCTGGCAACGCCTGTGTTCCTACTAGAGCTGGCCTGTGTGACCCAGGTATTTGTGAGACCCTGTCTCACAAATACGCGACCACCTGTCACTTGGGCGTTCCAATCACTCGCTTACTCACCAATACGTCTCCGCAGACACAGCGCCATTCACGTTCACACAGTAATGGAATTTGATCTGCGAATCAACAAGATGTCAGGAGAGTTAGGACATCATGCTGGGCACTGCACCGATCCCAGCCAAGACTAGGGCCCCTCTGGGCCGGCCTCTGCACAGACGGCAACTGAGATTGGGGCCCTCGTCGTACCGGGGAACACACAGACCCTGACTGAGATTAGGACCCCTGTTGTGCTGCTCACGCTCTGCCCACTCACGTGACTGGCATGCTAGTAAGCACAGACAAGGTTGGGTGTTTCCTAGCGGTATCAGTTGCTTACACAGGGAAGCAAAATCATTCCTCAGGCACCCTTGCTGCCCTGTGTTGGCAGGTGGAACCCTGAAAGTCTTAGACCAGCTCCAAGCAGGGCCAGGCACCCTATTGCATACCCTCTGCTTCCCATTGCCTTCTCGCAGCTAGGCCTCGTGGAGAGGTTTATGAGTCTGCTGCAGCCTTTTGGCACTAGGGATTGGATCCTTCAGCTCAAGAAGTGTGGTTCAGTTCCTTCTTGCAACTTGCAAAGCAGAGGATTCAATTCCTGCTGCTGCCAGCCCCACCTAGGGAAGGGTAAGAGATTTGTGTTTGAGGGAAGGAGAACCCAAGGAAGGGCTGCTGCCATTCACAAAATCTGGCATAGACACCTGTGCAAAAGAGAGGAGTCTAGCGCAGCGACCCAGTGGATAAACTGGGGTCCTGTTGTCTGGGAAAAGGTAACACCATGGAAAGGGATAATGATGGGCTATAATACAAGAGCTTGTAGGAGGATTCATCCCAACAGATAATGAACAACAATTAAACCGGCTGAATGACAAAGTCAAAGGGGTGTTGCCCAATAGATACGCACTGGAGAAAGTTCTGTGGGAGTAATTGTGTGGGAGCTGATGGAGCTGTGCCAGGGAATGTAAATTGGCCCAGGGATTAGATGTATGCTGCAAGAAGGAATTAAAACAGGCCCTGATTGTTGGGTGGGGAGAAGGGAGCTTTAAGCCCCAGCTGCACTACCTGTACTCTGGGGCTGTGCAGCCTGGGCCCTGGAAGTTAAGAGTAACCCCAGGGCTGCTCTGCTTCCTGGAATACCCATTGTACAATGTGGTCCAGTCACATCCCCACTACCCCGGGGGGTTGGGCCAAAGGTGAGCCCTCATGCCACTCAAGGGGGGCCTTTGTTCAGAAGGGACTTTCAGGGCAATGTTTCCCTCCAGGGCAGCACAAAGGGGCTTTAGTGTCACTGCAAATCAAGTGGCGTTACCTTTGGGTGCACAATGCTGATCTTGTGTATGAACTGTTTTACTGCCAGACAGTCCGTCATCAGAACCCCAGGCCTTTCGTGGAGCTGAGAATAAAATAAAGAAGCTGCTTTTCCGTGCCCTAAAATACAGCTGTGGCTTTGACTGCTGTTTGCAAGGTCGCTGCAAAACTGCTAGGGACAGAAACCGGGGCACCTCACGGGAGAACAGAAATACAGAGGGACGTCATCATTGGTGGGCAAAATAAGCTTCCTAACTAATAATAGGGCTCAATTCTCCCCGTGTCTGAGCTCTGTGGGACCAGGCCGGCACTGAGTCAGGGAACCATAATCAGTTCCTTGATCCAGAACCAGCCTAGCCCCAGCATCAGTTAGAGACACCAAGAAACAGATAGATCTAACATATGGCAGTGGCTTGTCAGCATAATGCCACTCCGCTCCATGGTGACTCTATCCTGCCCCGATGCCAGGGTTGGCTGGCATGGTGATGGCTTGATTTATGCTGTCAGAGTTATGGCCAGAAACCGTCCATTCCAACGGCACAAAGGGACTGGATCCAGAACTACAATCTGGCCCTTAGTCTTGAATTCGGTGTCTTCAAGAGCAGTCAAGACTTTGCTAGAAAAAGCCACGTACCTGTGGGTCAGTGCTCTCAGATGGGTGCCAGAGGTCGGGTACTCCTGGACTGATTTTTGTGCACCCACAACTCCCACCAATGACAGCAGGGGCTGTAAGCGCCAAATACCACAAGAAATCAGTCCGCTCTATTTATATTTAGGGACCTAAATACATGGCCTAGATTCCAGAACAGCTGCACTCCGGCACCTTGCGACTTTGGAGCAGTTGGTTGTGGGGTATATTGTAAGGGTCCCAGTCCCCATCCTAACTCCATTGTCACACAGTCATCAGTCTGAGATTACCTCTGCTAGAAAGTGATGATTTGCTTCAGGAAAGATGTTATTTTTACTATGGTAACACTTTGAGGGCCCAGCTGAGATCGATGGCCCATTATTCCGGACCCTGCAAATAATCTCAACTGAGATTGTTGTTGGAGTCTATGTGGTGCCCAACCTGATGGGGATCTCGATCTTGGTTGGGGTCTGTAAGTGTTACCTTAATACAAATATTTAGCTTGTCTTGAATCTCTGGGGGCCCAATCCGGCAGGGTGTGACATACTATCAACTTCCACTATGGGTATTCGGTGTCTCCCAAGAGGCACTCAGCACCTGGGAAGGTCAGGCTCCAAGTTGGGTGCCACGTGATACTTGGAAGTCACTTTGAGACGTATGACTGAGTGAGCAGGAAAGTCAAACCTCAAAGGCCAGCTGGAGTGCGGTTGAATCTAGGGGTTCGTGGCTACATCCACCTGCTGTCCAAGACCTGGTCCAGGGCACAGAGAGCTCAGCCAGCATCCCCTCCATTCCTGCATAAGGGAGAGATTCTGGGTCACATGTGCCAGAACAAACTAGTTCAATCTGAAGCTTCATGCTACTGAAACCAATTAAAAGCTCTGGCTCCCATAGAGGCAGAGTGGTGCTGTAGTGAGTAGGGCACGAGCCAAGACTCCTGGGTTCTATTCCCAGCTGTCACTGTCTTCCTGTGTGACCTTGGGCAAGTCCTTGCCCCGCTCCATTCTTCTGTTTCCCCTCACACCCTGTGTTTGTGCAGCCTATGAGCTCCTTGGGACAGGGCCTGTCTCTCACTAGGTGTCTGTGCAGCACCCAGCCCAATGGAGCCCCATTGTACTGGGAGCGCCACAGACACACAGTGACAGATAGTCCTTGCCTGGAAAAGCTTGCAAGCTAACTTGACACATGGTGAGTGGAGATACAGAGAGGGGAACAGATTTGCCCATGGTCACAACGCAAGTTGCTAACAGAATCCAGATGCCCTGTTGCCCAATCTTGTGCCCTATGAACATTGGGATCTCACTGCAAATAAATTAGGAATAGAGACACTTTACTTCAGGGCACAAGCCAACCTCTAAAGCAGAGTTTCTCAACCCAAAACTGGGTCACCAGAACGCATCAAAGAGTTGTGGGGCTAGCTGGGCTCAGCTCCCCACACTGGGCATTGGGACCTGATGCACAGGATCACCACTCTGCTCAGGTTGGCCCAGCCACTCCTCTGTCATGAGGGGGGAAGCTGGCCGGGCCAAATGTACGTGAGTGGTGCTGCGATCCCAAGTGCCAGATTGCAATGCTATTCACACAAATTTGGGCCGGACAGATGGGAGGCCAGGCTAAACCTGAGCAATGCTGCGACCTTGGTGGTTACAAAGCCCAGAGGAGGAAGTTAAGTCCATCCAGCCCTGTGCGTCAGGAGCAGGGAGGGAGTGGCTGATGTCCTGTTCTCTCGTAAGTACCAGCTCCAGTATGAACTCCCACCCTGCAGTTGAACTATACCCCATCTTTCTTGCTCACTGTTTTGCTCATCAACCAGATCCTCCGATGTACCTCTCCTGCACAGCAGGGCAAATCCTCATCTTTCATATCACTCATGCTGGCTCCCAGTGCCCCAGATCTTCCCCCAATGCACTCCAAGTCCCTTCTGTCCCCACAGTCCCTACTCCTTTTACCCTTGCATTCTATGTCCAGGCTCCCCAAAAACCCCAAATTCTTCCTCACTACACCCCCAGCCTCCCAAATTCCTCACACCCTCTTTCCCTTATGGGCTGTATTTGTGGCCGGGGTGTGTGTGTCTCAGTTGCCAGTTAGGGCATCCTGTGAGGTGTCTGGGTCATGACAGGCCACAAAGTTTTACAAATGGGTCCTGAGCAGTTGAGAACCACTACGCTAGGTGATACAACTTTCCCTATGGACAGGTGACTCCAGAACAGCCCATTTCGAGGTTCCTCACACCATACCCCTGAAGCACGTGGTAGGGGGCCATGGAGACATAAAACCAAAAGGACCTTGATCTGATCCAATCTGGCAGCCCCACTGTCCCTTCTGTAATGTTCCCATTGAGTATGAAAAGCCATGATTTCACCAGCAAGGAGGAGGTTAATTCCCACTGAGGGCTCTTGGTTTGTTCAAACAAGATCCAATGGCTGGGAGTTTTAGTCAGCAGAACTCAGAGTAGAAAGAAGGAACATATTTTAACAGGGAGGAGGATCAGCCACTAGAACTACTTCCCCCGGATCCGCCACAGGTCTCTGGAAACAGATTTGAGGGTTTGTTTGTTTGTTTTTACCTTTCCAGATCTGCTCATTGAGGATTTTAGAGCAAAAATTCCCTGCTGCAGCAACTGTAGGAAGAAAATGCAAGGCAGGTGTTAACCCAAAGGAACAACATAGACACAACAGAGTCCTCGTGATGTTTCACTCTACTCACTAGTGGTCGTGCACCGGAGCTGGCTTGCGCCACATGTAGAATCACTGAGATCAATGGAAACCAGCACTGTCCCTTCCAGGGTTAATCCTTTCCGCTGCCTTTCTTCCTCACGCTTAAGGCAAATGATGAGATACTCTAAAATCTGAAATGGTAGGAACTGTGAGAAAGTGATTGGCCCCTCTGGGAAAGCACGAGAGCAGGAACCAACCCCGGAGAAACACAGCTCAGCTCTGGAAAGCGGCAAAGCCAAAACGCCAATTGAGATGCCCGAGTCAGAGCTGCTGAACTAGGGACGTAGGGCTGGCAGATGTGGTGTATTGAAAACAGTGCTAAAATTGGGATCTATCACTTTAAACTTTTAGGGGGGTTCCTGGTCTTGCTTCCAGACAAGGGACTCTGTAAGGAAGCATATGATCTGGGCCTACTGCAGACTAAGTCAGTTCTGATACAAGACTGCAGCAAGACAGGGGGTGTTGTGCCTCTCTATATTAGACCACAGCCTGCTTTGTCTGTCCCTGCATTTGGGATCATGTCTGTTATCATTCTGAATGCTAAGAAATAGCATAGTGTGAGGCAACCTTCCAGCAAGCGTATTTATGGTCGTGACTAACTTCCCTGTGTGTATGCCACAAACAGAACAGCAGGAAGTTCCTGGGTTACTGAGTCCAGTCCCTGCAGGCAACTCTGTCCCAGAACCCATGTTAGAAGTAAGCGGTTGAACCCACTCCTCCTGTGAGAAGGTTGTTCCTGACCCTCTCCTCTGCCGGTTAGAAACCTTCTATGCTTTTCCAGACAACACTGATTCCTGGCCAGTTTATCTCCGTTTGTTCTTGTGCTAATGGTGTCCTTGAGCTTCAGCAGCTACTCTCCCTCCCTGGGCCTCTCCCCACAGACCCAGAGAGAGCAATCAGATCCCCCCCCACCACCTTTGTTTTTTTGCCAGGCTGGACAAACCAGACACTTGTAAGACAGGCTCTCCGTTCCTCTGATGCACCCGGGAGTTGTGACCATTGCTATATGTCTCACTGTAGCACCCCCAGGCCCCAGTGGAGAGCAGAGCGCAGTTGTGCTAGGCTCTGTACAAACACACACTAAGGTCCTGCCTGCACACAAAAATTGCCCTGCTTTAACTCTCTTGGTCTGGTTAAAGCATTATAACCTGCCTAGTTTGGATGCAGCCAGCCAGGGTGAATGTTTATACCAAGATAGCTCACAAGGAGAATAAGCTATAACGAGATAAAGCACCTTTATCCCAATATAATTGCATTGCAGTAGGGGCTGTCCTACTATAACTATACTGGTAAAACAAGCCCATCCCTGACCAAAATAATTGTACAATAAATGTATGCGTGGAGCAGGCCTACAGGCCAAGCCTCCAAAAGCTCAGCCAGAGGGCTCTCTGCCTCCTGCTATTGGCTTTCAACACCTTATTCCTTCACAAACATGTCTTGTTCCCCTTTAATGCTAGTGCCACATGTAGGGTTGTTAACCCTTTGGGGCAGGGATTGAGCCATGCACTACCTGTGGTATTACAGACCAATGCTGCATGTCCATAATCCTGTAGATGGGCTAGGAAATCAGTCACACACCAATCCACACAGGGCTGGGAAAGGGACAGAGACCTTATTAACAATCAAAAGTTCTCTGTCACACAATAGACTGGGGGGGGGGAGGGGGGATACAGGCCAAGCTCATTGAGTAGACTCCTCTCTTCCCCTGCCCCCCACCCCAGACTCTGCTGCTGAATAATCCCCTGCAGGAGGATGGAAAGTGGATTAAGATCCCTCATGGCAGGTCCCCCTCTGCCAGTGTCACAAACAATCTCCCTCTTCAGGAAGATGCCACAGCCAGTAGGAGGTTGAAAAACACCCACCTTGATTCGAATGGATCTGCCATATTAACCCCTTAGCAACTGGCTCAGCCTGGAAGGGCCAGTTCTTGAGCCTTTAAACATGCAAGGATGTAGGGTTTGAGTTGTGGGGGCCCACACAGGCTTTCAGAGCTGAAGGCCTGGAGTTTGGGGAGCAGTGCTGCGAGGAAAGAGTCTCTCTCAGCTGGTGCTGCACTGGGGTAACACTATGGCAGAGTTCATGTGATCATGGTAGTCTCAGGAACTATAACAACCTCTCTCTCACCCACCTCACCAGGAAAAGCAGGTGCTGCCTCTCCTTGGTTCGATCTCTGCTGATTACCTGTATGAGGCCACAGTTTCATAACCTCTTCTACTACCACTGAGCCTCTCTTTCCCCTCCGACAACCTCTTAGATTTCCAATCCTGGGGCAACATTCCTGCTGAGGTCGATGGAGGAGCCAGAGAAAGGAATGTGGACAGGTGTGAATCTTTGCAGAGAGGTGGGAAAGGAGCTTTACAACCACTGTTTTTACCTGTTGACATCCTCTAGACCAGTGGTCGCCAACCTTTTGGAACTCAGGGACCACTAAAGTCACAATTTTGAATCCTGTGGACCACTAACATGGTTTTTTTTAAAAAGGTACAAAGACCGGTGGTCCGCGGACATATGTCTCCAGCCCCCCAAGCCCATTTACCCGCTTCCCCGTGCCACAAATTGCAGCAGCCGGCGAGCAGCCACCTCCAGCAGCACTCGCCCGGCCTGAGTGCAGCTGCCCATGTGCAGGGCCGGCGATGGGGGTACTATGGGTAGAGCTGTACCGGGCCCCGGACTTAAGGGGGGCCCCCTTAAGTCCGGGACTGGTACACAACTGTACCCGTAGTCGCACTGCATCTCCCTGGCCGCTCTTTCCCGAGCTGTGTCCGCCTGTCAGTGGCCGGCTGCCTCCCGAGCCCTTCAGCCGGCGGCTCGTCCCGTGCCCCAGGAGCCACCCCGAGGCACCCCGGGCTGCAGCGCTTCCCCCGCCCACCTGCAGCAAGAGCCGGGCCAGCCCTTGGCAGGAGGGGGAGCCCCCCGGCACCACAGGATGCCGGCTCCCATCACCTCCCCCACCCCGGCGGCTGCAGACGACTGGCCGGGCGTGCCGCTCCACGGGGCGGGGGCCAGCGAGCGGGGCTGGGGAGAGCTGGGTGTGCGCAGCCCGGCCGGCGCTGGCTGAGGGGCCAGTGGGGAACCAATGGGGGTGGGGAGGGGAGGAGGTTAGGCTGGGGGGCCCCAACGATCAGAGTAGGGGGCCCCAAAATTTCTGTCACCGTCCCTGCCCGTGTGCCCAGCCCTGGCTCGAGTGGGGAGGCACCGCAGCCCCGCGGCGCAGAGCGGTAGGAGCGAGCCGGCGGTTGCTGGCTGCCGGAGACTGGGCGGGACAGGCGCCCAGCCCGAGTGCGGCTGTCCGCCCAGCCCCGGCTCGAGTGGGGATGGGGCGGGACAGGTGCCCACAGCCTCTTGCCTGCCCGGCACGGCGGCTGTGAGGGAGCCCAGCGCTGCGGACCACCAAAATTTTCTCGTGGACCATCAGTGGTCCGCGGACTACCGGTTGGCGACCGCTGCTCTAGACTAGGCCTTACTTAGAGAGAAGGGCTGGAAACTCAGAAAGGGTTCCCTCTGCTCAGAAAGGAGGAAGATAGACAGCAGCGGTTTCATGTGCATGTAATAAACTGTGGCCATGTGCATATGGACACCACACAGTGATCGGACCCAGGTGCTTGGTCACAAAAGCAGAGGCTCCCTGGAACTAGCTCAGTCAGCTCTGAACAGGCTATTCCAGTTGCTGCTTGAGGCAGGAGAGCACACACACACACACACACACACACACACACACACACACACACAGCGCAGCATACATGTATCCCCAGGCTGATGGTACACAGTTCTGTAGACCCTAGGAGAGAGAACACAGCACTAGCAGCCTATTGCTACAGCCCTCCTCATTATAATATCTCAACCATTAACAGATGTGATCTTCCCCACATCCTTGGGAGGCAGGAAGATATCCTCGCCATTTTACACAGAAGGAAGCAAGGCACAAAGGTCACATATGGCAGCCACAGCTATGCCAGGAACTGAACCCAGACCTAAGCTAGCACGCTATTTACTGAACACTTTTCCTAGCTGCAGAGGTACCTGCTTTGCTATATGCATCCAACTCCATATGACACTGCTAGCCTGCACAGAAGTATTTCATAGGTTGCAGGTACTTGCTAAAGTCTTAGATAGTCCATGAAAGAGCATCATTCCTACCTTTCCACCTGCAAAGGTCCACGCAGCATGAACACACACATGTACACACACAGTTATTAATGCAAGAAACATACACCTCACTTTCATGATTCCGCATTCAGAGGTGCATAACTTACAAGAGCACCAGGGAAAGAAAACTATGGGCTCTTTATTTCAGGAAAGAAGCATGAACCAAGTGGCTCAGGCACAGGCTTAGGACTTAGGATACCAGTGTTACATCAGAAGGGGTACATCAGAAGCAGGAAGCTTGCTAATCAGCCAGTGAGGCCACTGGATGATGGAGATGCTAAAGGAGCACTCAAGGATGATAAGGCCATTGTGGAGAAACTAAATGAATTATTTGCATCAGTCTTCGTGGCTGAGGTTGTGAGGGGGATTCCCAAACCTCAGCCATTCTTTTTAAGTGACAAATCGAGGAACTGTCCCAGTTTGAGATGTCATTAGAGAAGGTTTTAGAACAAATTGATAAACTAAACAGTAATAAGTCACCAGGACCAGATGGTATTCACTCAAGAGTTCTGAAGGAACTCAAATGTGAAATTGCAGAACTACTAATTGTAGTCTGTAACCTATCATTTAATTCTGCTTCTGAACCAAATGACTGGAGGATAGCTAATGTGACGCCAATTTTTAAAAAGGCTCCAGAGGTGATCCTGGTAATTATAGGCCAGTAAGCCTGACTTCTGTACCAGGCAAACTGGTTGAAACTGGTCTAACAGTTTTGGTTGAACAAACTGTGTACTTAGATTTTCAGAAAGACTTTGACAAGGTCCTTCACAAAAGGCTCTTAAGCAAAGTAAGCTGTCATAGGATAAGAGGGAAGGTCCTCTCATGAATTGGTAACTGGTTAAAAGATAGGAAACCAATAAGGGTAGGAATAAATGGTCAGTTTTCAGAATGGAGAGAGGTAAATAGTGGTGTCCCCAAGGGTCTGTACTGGGACCATTCAACACATTCATAAATGATCTGGAAAAAGGGATAAACAGTGAGGTGGCAAAATTTGCAGATGATATAAAATGAATCAAGATAGTTAAGTCCCAGGAAGACTGTGAAGAGTTATAAAAGGATCTCTCAAAACTGGGTGACTGGGCAATAAAACTGCAGATGAAATTCAATGTTGATAAATGCAAAGTAATACAGATTGGAAAACATAATCCCAACTATACATATAAAATGATGGGGTCTAAATAGCTGTTAGCACTCAAGAAAGAGATCTTGGAGTCATTGTGGATAGTTCTCTGAAAACATCCACTCAATGTGCAGCGGCAGTTAAAAAGGTGATCAGAATGTTCGGAATCATTAAGAAAGGGGTAGATAATAAGACACAATGCCTCTAAATAAATCCATGGTATATCCACACCTTGAATATTGTGTGCAGATGTGGTTGCCCCATCTCAAAAAAGATATATTGGAATTGGAAAAGGTTCCAAAAAGGGCAACAAAAATTATTAGGGATATGGAATGAGTTCCGTATGAGGAGAGATTAATAATACTGGGACTTTTCAGCTTGGCAAAGAGACGACTAAAGGGGAATATGATTGAGGTCTCTAAAATCATGACTGGTGAGGAGAAAATAAATTAGGAAGTGTTATCCACTCCATCACATAACACAAGAACTAGGGGTCAGCAAATGAAATAAATAGGCAGCAAGTTAAAAACAAATAAAGGGAAATATTTCTTCACACAATGCAGTCAGTCTGTGAACTCTTTGCCAGAGGATGTTGTGAAGGTCAAAACTATAACCAGGTTCAAAAAAGAACTAGATAAGTTCATGGAGGATAGTTCCATCAATGATATTAGCCAGGAAGGGCAGGGATGATGTCCCTAACCTCTGTTTGCCAGAAGCTGGGAATGGGCGACATGGGATGGATCATGTGATGATAACCTGTTCTGTTTATTCCCTTTGGGGCACCTGGCATTGGCTATTGTCGGAAGACAGTATACTGGGCTAGATGAACTATTGGTATGACCCAGTATGGCTGCTCTTATGTTCCCCCAGCTCTACCACTGACCATGGGCAAGTTCACACTCGATGCTTGTTTCCTCTCCTATTTGTTGTCCTTGTTTTCTCTCTTATCTGTTCTAGACTATAAACTCTTTGGGGATAAGGACTCTCTCTCTCTCACTAAATGGCTATACAAAGCCTAGCCCAGTGGTGTCCTGATCTCAGCTGGGACTTCTAAGAGCAACTGTGACGTTAATAATACTAAACTGGGGAGTTTTCTATGTCTCTTGCTGTTTTGCAGAGCTGTTTCACCGGAACAGGCCTCCATTCTGGAAGCTGCAATCTCTACATCAGCCTCAGGATGAGTGTTATGGTCTGTCCAGGCCTCTGTTTCTTTTACTAGTGATCTCAAATGCCTCAATGTTTGACATGCTGAGCTTAAGACACCTGATTTTTCAGAAAGCCCTGAGCACATCTCTAGATGGCTAAGGTAGTTCTATGGCTCCATCACCAGAATATCTGAACATATTGCCCTCTCTACTGCATCTATCTGCACATCCCCTCTGGGAGGCAGGACAGGGCTATTATCTCCTTTGAACAGCTGGGTGACAACAGCTCAGCAAGACTAGGTAACTCACCCAAGATCACACAGGAAGTCTGTAGCAAAGCAAGTAACTACCACAAAGCCATTTTCCCTCTTGGACAGGCCACCTGCCCTCTGAAAACCCATTTAATCTGTTTCAAATTGGGCACCCCCAAAAATGTTGAAAATCTCAGCCTGTATTCTCATCTCGCACTGCCTTGTTGCAGCTCTCTGGTCCCAGTCTATTTCCCCTGGACCAGCTAAATACTCCAAGGTCTATACATGATTTTTCATTTCAAAAGCACTTCTAGTTCTTTCTAGCTGGGCTGAAGCTGGGAAGAAGATGTTTTCCCATCTAAAGTCACATTACTGTCTGATCCCTGAGACCACACTAGGGATCTGTCAACACGATCAAAACTGTAAGCAATGCAGTCCTGAAATCTTATTTGTTGCTGTTCTTCTCACTAGGATCCTAAAGTCACACTATGGTCTATACACAGATCATATCTATTTAGGGATAACTTCTGTAGAATGAGCCAATAGTCCCCCACTAGGGATTTTGATTTGAAGTGGAAAGAACTCACAAGAGTGATGGGTACCGGGATCAACTCATGTTGTAGTTTCCAACTTTACCCTCAATTACTTTTGAAATATTGCTTCCCCAGAAGGGAGAGGGTGCCATGCACTAACTGAGATCAGTGCCAAGTGGGCAAGATCAGAGCCATAGTTTGAGCCTCAGCTATATGGCAATTTTTTAAATAAAAATCAGAGGTTTTTGATACACGTGATTTTTATGGAGGGAATTTATGTCAGCAACCCCTCATTCACATGACCCCATTAACCAAATCCCAGGCACTCATGAGACAGTAAATTTCAAGACAATCCAAATAAGCATGTGGATTTGAAAGCACTTAGAAAAGTTGCATGTTAAAAAAAAAAAAAAAAAAACCCTAACAAAACAAAAAAGCAGCCAGTGAGTATATAATGTCCAGCCTGAAGGACACTGGAAGGATCGTGGGCCATGTCATGGTCACCATCAAGGCCAGTGAGCCAGAGAATGATGGTGATGTAAAGCAGGACACAGATCAACGGGTGTGGGAGGGGGACGGATTTAGGTGGCTAGGGCAGTGCAGCTGGTTACAAGGGCCTGGGGGGTGGGTAACTGCTCACAGGGGTGCTGGGGGTGGAGGTGGAGGTCCAGGGGTGGAGAGGAAGGGGAGACCTTTCTAGCTCTAATACCAGAGAAGATCTGCTCTTCCCCCAACACACACAGAGGGAGGCCTATACTATGGACCCGCCCTCAAACCAATGGGAGAAATGCCTCCGCCCCCTGGCACCCTCCTCACACCCCAGCCCCCCAAATGACATCCCTGACCCTCTAGTGCCCCCAGCAACCTAACCGCGCCGCTCCTTCCCCCAGCTGAGACCACCATCCACCCCAGCGCCCCACCTGACCCCTTCAATTGAGTCTCACATCACCCCCACACACACACACACACGCGGCCGCCCCCGCACCGTGCGCGTAGCCGCTCCCTCCATTATGCCGTCTCGTCCTAGGAACGCTCATTCCCGCCCAAGGGAGCCGCGGGAGCGCGCGCCGACAGTCCTAAGGCTCCAAGTCCCGCGCAGTCCCCCCGCGGATCCAGCCATCCAGGTCTGACCCCCACCCAGAGAGGGCTCCGCAGTCCCACAGCCAGCTCCCGACCCCCCTCCCTGCAAACCCCACAGCGCAGCCCCCCTAAACTCCGGATTCGACCATCCAGGACTGATCACCTGGCCTCATCCAGAGCCTGCCCCCCCCCCCACCACATCCCAGCCCTCCATTGAGCCCCTATGTCCCAGCCCTCAGCCCTACCCCAGATACCCCCCCATCTTACTCCCATACTTCACGATCTCCGGGACCAACCCCCAATTTATTCCACTCCAGACCCTATAACTCCCAGACTCGATCCCGCTCGCCTCCCCCACCTCCCTGCTTTCCAAGGCAATAAAGATGGGAGGGGGGAGAGGGCAGGGCTGAAGTAGCTGGGAGGAGCCTGGCACAGGGTGGGAGGTTGCTGCTGTGATAGGAGTGGCTGTTCCAGGTGCACTGAGCCTGAGGGCCCATTAGCCTCACTTTACAGATGGTGAAACTGAGGCACGGGGAGGGGAAGTGACTTGTCTAAGAACACCGATCAGACCAGTGCCCAACCTAGGGCTCCCGAATGTCAGTCCAGTGCTCTATCCCAATACGTGTGTTGGGTATGTGGGAAGGAAGGTTAGCACTGGGGGGCAGTGGGGGTGGAGGGTCCTATATTATGGAAGTAAGGGAGTTGGGAGGGGGAAAGCCACTTAGAGTTGGCTGAGCCTGAAGGAGGAGCAGTTGGCTGTGGGGCTTGTGGGTGCAGTGAGAGAGGGCTGGGTGCAGGGGTGGGGATGGCATGAGTGGCTTGGCCTGTTCCTTCCTCCTCCTGCTGCCTCCATCCAAAAGGCCCAATTTAGTAACAGCCAGACAGAGCTGCCTGCAGCAGATCACATAACAGGCTGTGCTGCAAACCCTTGTTCACTCCCACCAGCTCGCATCTGCAGCCCACCACACTAGCCTATGCCCTGCCATGGCTTCCTCAGGACTCTGGGCCCTGGATTATGAGGTTTATGGGGACGTGCAAGGTAAGTGTGCTGCATTTTGCACTCCACTGTTGTCTTGCTCCGTTGATGTTGCAAATGGAGAGGATCATTCCCCTGCTGGCTCTAGCCAAGAATACTGCAAATAGCCCATGAAAGGAGAGTAAATCTCACTAGCAGCAGGACAGCTGCTATCATGCAGCAGGGCTGGGGGGGGGTGTTCAGTGAGCCCCAGATAAGCTGTTTAAAGTCAGTACCCCAGGGATAGGGAACAGGGAACAATTCCAGACACGCCACTGTCATTTTGAGTGGTGTGTGCAGAGATATTTCTCAGTATGGGAGCAACGTTGTCTCCCTCTGTCCAGCTCTGAGCAGACCCGACCTGGGCTACTGAACTGAGATTGGGGCCCCTCAGTAGAAGAAAACAGAGATTTCATCCATTGCACATTGTAAAACCCCTCAGTAGAGCTCTTTCAGGCAGGAAGGAGTTGGGTCTAGTGGGTTGAAGCAGGGCGTGGGACAAAGAATCAAGATTTCTGGGTTCTAGACCCAGCTCTTGGGAAAGGAGCAGGGTCTAGTAGTTAGAGCAGGGGCGGTTGGAGTCAGGACTCCTGGGCTCTATTCTTTGCTCTGGGAGGGAGCAAAGTGTCATGACTGAATCACAGGATTGGTAGTCCAGATTCTAGCATTCTCTTCCTAGCTCTGCCACTGATTTTGCCTTTGGCAACTCACTGTGCTTCACTCATACATTGGATTCTGTGAGGTCCATTCATGTCTTAGCCTGATGCAGGAAACACTGGGTGGAGTTCTGGGACCTGGGTGTTGTAGGCGGTCTGACTGAATGGTCACAATGGTCACTTCTGGCCTCAGAATTGGTGGAGTTTTCTTTACACCCAGATAGAAGGACTGATCCTTGATGTAAATTAGATGATGCCAGGGCCTAGTCATTCATTTCATACCTCAGATGCTGAAGTAAATTTCACATGCTGTGGAGTTGTGGGCTCATTGGATACCTTTGGAACTCATTGTCACAGGAGCTAAAGCACTGAGCAGGAGCCAAACAAGGACAGGATGTTTCTGTGGATAACAGAAATATCCAGAGTTAGAGCAGTAAATCTTACAAACCAAACAAGGCTCTGGCAAGGACAGACACCATCATACTCTAGGTCTAGGGAATGAGCTAATGAAGGGTCAGGTGGGAACTTCCCCAGGAGGCAAGTTATTTCAGCTCCGCAGGGTTTTCTGCACTTTCCTCTGAGCAGCTGGTGCTGACCAGTGCCAGGATCCCAGGCTAGTTGGCTCCAGGTCTGGTCCAGGCTGGCGATTCTTACATGATTAAGAAGCAGAGCTGGCATTTAATGCCCAGAATTTGCTGTCTATTTTCAACTGACTCATCTTTTCTTTCTTCCTGCCAGGTGTCTTCTTTAGAAAGGTAAGGGGGGTGTGTGGGGAGAGGGGTGTGTGAGCTGGCATGGGGAAAGTCAGCTTTTAGAGAACAGCCCATCAGAGGGGGAAGCATGCTGGGTCGCATGGCACTGTCTCCTGACTCCCAACTGCCCCTCATCCAGACTCTCCTTCCCAAGCTAGTGTGAGGCAGCTGCGGGCACGGAGGAGAAGCCAACCTAGCTGGATGCACTAAGCCCCTATGCTACCAAACAGGAGCGGCTGTCAGAGCCCTAGGCAAGCAGTAATGTTGGAGATGGTAGCCAACATCAGGAGCTGTTTGCTGGAGAGGACGGTCCAAGGCAGAAGGGGATCAGATGAAGTCTTGGACCTGCAGATGCAGGTGGTGGTTTAGAGCAGAAAGGTTTCTGGTGACAGAGCATCATGTGCAGGGAGAAGAGAACTCCCTGACTGATCAGCATGCGGACCTCTATGGCCAGCAACCCATGCTACGAGAAGTTTTGAAAGGCCCTAGTGTGGTTTCTCAGGAGCTTGGTGCAGTGAATACAAGTGCTGGACTTCCCTGCCCCAGCCACCCTGCCTCCTTCCTGGGCACTGAGTTTGGCTGGTGCAGGCCTCCCTTGGAAAAGCTTTTTCACTCAGTGCATTGTTAGACTGTGGAACTCACTGCTACTTAATCTTATTGAGGTCTAGAGCTGAGCAGGGTTTACAAAAGGACTGGTCATTTTGATGTGTAATGAGAACGTCCGGGGTTAATATGGTAAATACTAACCAAGGGACAAGAGTCTGAGATTGATCTAAATCCACATCCTTCAGGGCATGAACCAATTTATAACTATTGGGGTCAGGAAGGAATTTCCCCTGGGAACAGAGATTCGCAGTTTCCTCAGAGCTGCAGGGACTTGGCAGCTGCTGGAAATGGGATACTGGGCAACATGGGCCCCGTGTTATGATCCACTCCTATGCAGTCATTTGCTGTGCCTCTACCAAACAGTGAAGAGTCTGTTTCAATCCATCACCTTCCATCTCATTTTCAAAATATTAATGATAATAAATAGTGTTTTGGATGAGGTGCCAGGTTAAGGAAGGGAGGTTTTTGAGCCATTTGCCATTTAAGAAAACCCCACAAGTGTGTTGGTGGCGCAAATCTGGGGAAAGGGAATTATTCTAATCTGTGTACACAGCGAACCAAATCTCTAATCTCTTTCCAATGTTTACTAGAGAAAAGGCAAGTGGGTGTAACTGCAGTGTGGAGCAGGTGAATGGAGCCAAATCCATACTGCCGATAAACCCAAGCCTCTTCCTTTCTGAAGCAGGGCTGATCAGCGCTATGAATACAGCCAGCTGGCCTGATTCTTGCCATGAAACTTGGATCCTGCAACGTGACTGGGTGGCATCACTGTGTAGAATCAGGACCAGATGTAGGCATAGCGGGCTGGGCCTTGGACCACAGATACTGGAGCCATCTGATTGCAGTGGAATTTCAGGGCCATTTAAAAAAAAAAATTCTGATGCTCCTATTGGAAAGACAAGCTTCAAAACATGCCCCAAGTGTAGCCAGCGCAGGAGAATCTGCAGAGAGCCTGAGACAATAGCTTTAAAAAGGAGGAATGGCCCCATGCATCTCCATGATGTACCTGTAAATCCCTTTCTCTGGTGTGCATCCATAGTGGATGCCAATTTCTATTACTCAAAAGACTCTCTCATAATGTTGATGTTGCTTCCTGGACCTTGGATTGACTGCTGGGTCCAAGTTGAGTGGTCCAAGCTGATTGGATGAGCTCAGTTTTGGGGGGTGAGTCTGATGGGATGTAGCAATTTTCCAGGCTTAGTGTGCGTGTGGATTTTAGAGATGTCGGCTCTTAACATGAGAGTTTGGTTTGATTGAACTCTGGAATAGCTAGTGCTCCTCTGTGATCTAGCCATCGGCATAGATCTCTGACACTGTGCTCTTTCAGTCCTCCTGCTTTAGCTACCTTTCTCCTAATATTCGGCTCTATCGACTGCATCCAGCTACCTCCCTAGATTCTAGTAATCTTAGATTCTCTCTGTCTCTAGCCATCCATCCATCTGTCATCTCTCTCTCCATACACATCCCTCTGTTTGTTTAGTGATCTATCTATCCCCATACACACCCCTCAACCTGTCTATCTCAGCTCATAAGATGCTGGTTTCATTATCTATAGGGAGTGAATAGAGGCAGTAGATAGATAATCACAGTGAGGCATCAGGCCAGCACCCAGGACGGGCACTTGTGAGGTCATTAGTGTGTAGGGAGTGCCCTGTCGAATGCTAACTGCTCCTCCTCCTGCTGGTTCCCTTGGCTGGCAGTTGATACCCAAGCAGAGACAGGAAAGTGGTTACCCATCTGCACAGGCATATGAAAAGCTGGAAGCCTTGCAGGAGGCAGGGAGGAACCCAGGCTTGTCCCACCCTCTCTGGGGTGGAAGCTCCCCCACTCAGGCCTGATGGAGATGGAATTCTTCCCCTCAGAGCTGCTCAGGGAGCTACCTGCTGGGCGATGCACAGCCCGGGCTGTACCATTCAGAGATCAGTCCAGAGGGCGGGAGAGGCTGTATGCCGGGGACAGAGGCCCATTCCCTTGGCTCACACAAGGTCTCGATAACCCCGTCTCTTCTTCTCCAGTACACAGAAGACCAGGCCAAGAAACTGGGGGTGGTTGGCTGGGTGAAGAACACCCCGCGTGGGACTGTGACTGGGCAGGTGCAAGGGCCCAAGGAGAAGATTGAGATCATGTGAGTATCAGCCAGGCTTGCGAGCTCACCAGTTGGCTCAGTCTTAAACGTGGGTGGGGTGGTGCTCACCCTTCTGGGTATCGGACCAGGGGGAGGTGAAGAGCTGCCAGGCTCAGGGAGCTGCTTTCTCCCCCTAGTGGTGGGGGAGGGAGCTGCTGGTATCTCTCCAGCGTAAGGAGGAGAGAAAAGATCCCAGGATGTGGAGAGAGATGGAAAAACTCCTCTGTGTACCTCCAGCTCTTCCTTCACCCACGTACATCAAACAGCTGCAAGTGTTGAAGGCCCTTTGTAGCATAGCTGAGCACCTGCCCCACTCGAAGAACTGCCAGCCTTTCCTACCCACCTACCAGTCAGCTTCTCCCTCTAGATCGGGTTCCCCATTGTGTCAGGTGCAGCACCCCCCCATCTCCTATAGATCAGATCCCCCATCACACCGGGTGCTGCTCAGATCCCCCCTGACTGAGATGAGGACCTCCTTATGCCAGGCATTGCACAGACCCTCCCGACTGAGAGTCCTCTCTGTTGTGCTAGTGCAGCACTTGACCTCCCGACGGAGATCAGGTCTCCATTGTACTGGGAGCCACACAGACCATTGTGCTGGGCATTGCACAGATCCCCTGACTGAGATCAGGTCCCTGTTTGTTGTGGGTGCTGCACAGACCCCCCTAACTGAGATCAGGGCCCCACAGTACTGGGCATCGCACAGACCCCAGACTGAGATCTGTTGTAGTGGGAGCCACACAAACCTTTGTACCAGGCATTGCACAGGCCCCCAGACTGAGTTTGGGATCCCGTTATACTAGGTACCAGACAAACCCCTGACTGAGATTGGAGCCCCGTTGTGCAGGGTGCTGCATAGACCATTCATGCCTCCCTCCCCCTTCAGTTTAAACAGACAAAAAGGTGGCAGTGAAACAGTCACAGAGGGGAAGAGGCTTGTCAAAGGTCAGTGGCAGCACTGGGAATAGAACCCAGGAATCCTAAGTCCCAGCACCGCATCCACTGAGCCACGCTGCCTCTCTAAGAAGGTGCCCGATCCCGAGAGCTGACCTGACATTCTGGAGATCTCCAAGGTGGGAAACATCCCCTTGTGAAGGAGCAAAACCGCTTCCAAAGACCTATGTTCTCTCTGGCACTTCCAGTGATCTGCAGGCCCAGCATGTCGGCCAAACTGCAGGGTGGGAGGGGGGCAAGTTCAATCCCTTCCTCTGCAGGAGGGAAGGGGTTAAACCCTAGGCACAGGCAGCAGGCTCCTAAACTGTCATATTCCCCATTTGAAACCCTCCTGCCTCTAACTAGGGCAGTTCCCCTGGTGCTGCTGCCCTAGCCAATCAGTGGCTGGAAAATCTGGGCCTTGGCTCGTCCCCAATTAGCGTCCCCTCCGGAAGGGACAGAGAATTTGCCTGATTAATTTCTCTATTCAGGGGCTGTAGAAACGTGCCTGCCCATCCCCCATCACCCGTGGCAACCGGGAAGGGCAGGCGAGGCAACTTCCGTAGCAACGGCTCCATCACCTTCAGAGAGATGACAACCGGAGGCAGTTTCCATAGCAACAAGTCCCCCTTCCATCACCTTCAACATTTGGAGACAGAGAGAGAAATGGAACAGTTTCCATAGAAACCAGTCTCCCCCCCCCCCATTTCCACCACCTTAAGGGCTTGAACAAATTGGGGCTGCTTCTATAACACCCAGTCTGCTTCATTCCTCCCCCCCATCCCTTTTCACAAACAAGATAATGGGGGAAAGGCAGGTTCCATAGCAACCAGTCTCCCCATCTTTGCTTCAGGTCCTGGAAGGAGATAAAAGAGGAGTTAGGTTCCACATGGACTTTACAAGCTGAACCTGTTTGTGGGGGATCATGGTTGGGTAAATGCCAGCTGTGTAAACAAGGAGCCAGGACTCCTGGGTTCTGAGCCTAGCTCTGGGAAAGGAGTGGTGTCTAGTCATTAGAGCAGGGGGGCTGGGACTCCTAGGTTCTAGTCCTGGTTCTGGGAGGGAAGTGAACTGTATTGGGAGCAGGGGAGGTTGCAACCCAGGACTCTGGGGTCCTATCTCTGGCTCTGGGAATGGAGTGGGGTCTAGTGGTTAAAGCAGTGGGGCTGGAAACCCGAGCTCTCCTTATGGATGCTCTGTCCCCACCTGCACAGGAAGAACTGGCTGCGCAACGTGGGGAGCCCCATGTCCCGCATTGACCAGGCTGTCTTCTCCAATGAGAGGGAGATCTCCACCCTGGAATTCCTGAACTTCACCACCAAGTACTAGGAGGTGGGGCCAGGACCACAGTGACCACTTACCCCTTCCTTGGGGGACCAGATGACAGTGACCTCTGCTGACTGGCTGCAGCTCCAGGGTGGAATTCAAGGACCCCTGCATCCCAACCTGGCCATTGAGCAGGTCTTCCCCTGCTGCTCCCAGAATCAGGGTATGGGCCTGGTTCTCTGCACATGGACCTGTGACTTCCTTTGCAAGCCTCTCACTAACTCCCATTCCCCAGCAGGGCCCTGTCCTACAGAGCACCTGAAACCCCTACACCTGATGTCTGGCTCTGGGTCCCACCCACACCTGCTTTGCACTAATACAAATGGCTGCACTGGACCCCCAGGATTTAATCCACCCCCACTGTGAAGAAGATGCTGCCTGTACTGCCACCATACCCCTCCCACCTGCACACTGTATTTCTGCAGAGGGGCTCAGTAAAGAGGACCTGAGAAAGCAAGAAGGTTGATGCCTGTGCCCTTGTGTTTGATTCCTGGGTGGGTGGGGTCAGCCTGAGTGGATTTTAAAGTAGAAAACCAAAGGGAATGATGTTCTCCACTTGGTTTTTTAATCTAGAAATAGCAGCATCACACCTCATTCCCCCTTTCTCTGGGCTGGAGGTGACTCAGCAATGTGTCTTGGACTGTCCCTCAGCCATTGAAGGAAGGGGAAGAGGTACTAACCACGGCCCATCCCACAGTGATGGGTTCAGTAGCAGAGTAGAGACGGGCTGGGATTGCCCAGGGGTGAGAGTGAGCCTGGAATACTGCATCCAGTTCTGGGGGGTCACATTTTTAAAAGGAAGGTAAAAAATTGAAGAGGGTGCAAAGAAGAAATTCAACAATGATTCAAGAGTTGGAGAAAATGCCTGACAGCAAGAGGCAGGGGTGAATTAATTGTTCCTTGGGCCCTAAGCACAGCCAAGCAATGGGCCCCCCTTTTTTAAAAAATCGCAATGTCACATTTAAATAAAAAATTGATGAGCTTTATATAGCCAGGCACAAGGGCCCCTGAGGCCCTGGACTCGGGCCCAAGACACGTTAATTGAGACTTTTTTTTTTTAATTTAAGGCCGTGCAAACTTGTAATTTTGTACCCATTTTTTGTTGCTTGGGGCCCCTTTTCTCTTGGGGCCCTAAGCACGTGCTTTTATTGCTTATAGGTTAATCCACCACTGGGGTGTAAGGAGCTCAGTTTGTGTAGTTTATCAAAAAGAAGGCTGAGATGTGACTTGATGGTGGTGCCTGAGGACCTTCATGTGGAGAAGGTGCCAGGTACGAGGTGGGGGTTCTTTAACCTCATGGGGAAAGAAGACTGAACAAGAGGTGGTAATTGCAAGCTGCCGCCAGGCACATTCCAATGAGAAAAAAGGCACACGTTTGCCAGGGAAAGTGATTAACCATTGGAACAAACTCCCATGGGCAGGGGCGGAGTCTCCATCTCCAGTCCAGGTTCGTTGCCTTTCTGGAAAATGCTTCAGTCAAACACAAGTGATTGGGCTCAACACAGGGGTGTCTGGGGGACATTCTCCTGCCTGTGCTATACAGGAGGGCAGACAGTATGTTTTAATGTTCCCTTCTGGCCTTGGATCTAAGGGCTTGTCTTCACTACCCGCCGGATTGGCGGGGGTAGCGATCGATCTGTTAGCGATCAGTTTCTCGTGTCTGGTGAAGATGTGAGAAATTGACCGCCTGTGGCGCCCCTATCGACTCCGGAACTCCAGCTCACTGGGAGGCGCAAGCTGGTGTCGACGGGGGAGCGCGCTGCCGACTGCCGCCGCCGTGAGGACGGCAGGTAAGTTGGCTGGAGATGCGCAGACTTCAGCTACGTGATTCACATAGCTGAAGTTGTGTATCTGCAGTCGATCCCCCCTGTAGTGAAGACCAGCCGTAAGTGACTGGACATTTTGGAGGCTGTAGTCTTTGGAGTGCCCAATTGGAGACACCACAAAGGGGCCTGTTGCTCAGGAGCAAAGTAAAAATCAAGGCCCTTTACGTCATGGCTAGTTGGGTACCAAAATGATGAGTCACTTTGGAAAACATGAGCCCGAGTGATTAACAGAGAACGCTTTTCTGCCAAGTGTTTGCTGGTTTTTGAGTTAAATGGGCTTTTAACAGAAAAGGCATTCCACAGCCTGGGTAAAGCTCTGGCTTCACTGGTTTGGAGCCTATGATGACATAGTCCTATTGTTATGTGGTAGTCCTTTATCAGATTGGGGCCCCCCACTGTGCCAGGTGCTGCACAGATCCCAGCGGAGATCAGGGCCACCATAATGCCAGGTAATGCACAGATGTCAGATGAGATTACAGCCTCCATTGTGTGGGGTGTTGCACAAACCATGGCTGAGGTCACGACCCTGTCATGCCGGGTGCTGCACAGACACAGTGAGAGATGTTCCCTGCCCCAAAGAGCTCACAGTTGAAACTGAAAAGGGTTTCAGGCACAGAGAGGGGAAGAGAGTGAAGATTTGACCAAGTTGAGTGACACATGTGGAAAGAAAACCCATGAGCTCTGGGTCCCAGCCTGCTACACTGCACTGCCTCTTATGTCCTTAAACAACGGAGATGGATTGCAAGGATGCAAACTGGATCGCTTTGGCCAAACCCAACTCCCGGCACTTGGTATGTGAGCACTGCTCCTGGGGAGGTGCCACACACTCAGCCCGTGGCTGGTCAGACCCCTCACTCCCAACTGATGAGGCCTGATTGTGGCATGGCACTTGTGTAAACCCATTCAGGACTCACTCCGGATTAATCTCAAGCTCAGGATCCTGTCCTCATCTTAACTGGCAACTCTGGATTTACACCAGGGTTAATGAGAGCAGGATCGGGCCCATTTCCTGGATATGGGGAGGGGGTTCCCCATTCTGTGCTCTGATCCCCTGGGTGAGATGGGGCAGCCCAGCCCTCAGTCACCCCCCGCTCAATCGTCTCCCTAGTCCCATCTCCTTGTGTGTGACTGATGGAGGGAAGGCGCCCAATGGCTGTGCCTCGTGGCTGGGAGGCGGGCGGTTTTCCAGCCATTCCGGGCCGGACCGTTCTGCTGCTCAGGTCTGCTCTGTTCGGGCTGAGTCCTTGGACGCCGGGGCTCACCCAAGCTCAACGTGTGATGTTTGCACCCCCATCAGGGACGGGGTGTGGAACAGGCGATTCGGACCTCATCGGATCAGCCTTAAGATTCACAAAGAGCAGCCCCCTAGCTTCCAAGTACCAGATGCTGCAAGCACAGTGAGATCTGCCCACGGCGAGGAGGAAGGAGATCTGGGTGCCACCCCCTTCCCCCCAGGTACGTGAGCCAGGCCTTGGGGGATGGAGGGGCTCGTTATTGTCTCTGCATCCCTGGCAGCAGGAGGGGAGGGGGGATCTCAGCTACCGAGGGCGAGGGGAGGAAGCTGGGCTGGGAAGGAGAGGATTGATGAGTGGATGCAGTGGGGTATCTCCAGGAGCTGGTCTCTGGGTCTGAAGGCAGGTCCTGAGAGGGTGCTAAGCGAGGGGCTGAGGGGCTCCTGATACTGTAGTGGACCCACCTGATACTGTAGTGGACCCACCTGATATATCTGGGGAGCAGTGGGGGCCACAGTGTCTGCCTGCAGCCAGCAGGGTCAGAGCTCTCTGCCTCACTCAGTCACTGCTCCCAGGGTGCCGGGAAAACAGGGTGGATGAGGGGGCTCATACTATTGGCTCCAGTTGCTCCTACATGGGCTTTCTGCACACTGCTCTGCTGGTGCCATTCAATCCTGACCTGCAACTCCCCCTGCCCCTCAGTCCTGACCAGTCATCCTGGTGCAATCCCAGCCCTGGGCTCCCACAAACACACATGGCTCGACTGAGCCCCCCAGTCCTAGCCCCCAGCCCACTACTATTTCAGCCATGGGCTTCTCCTAAGCAGAGCCATCCAGTCGCGTTAGGTTGTGATGTTGGGTTATGCCGCACTAACAAGCTGCTCTATTGCTAGTCAGCAGGGAGATGCTGATGTATCCCATAGTGAACATTGGCAAGAGGGAGATCAGGTAACCTACTGCAGGTTCTAGGAGCACTCATCCTAGGGGTGGAGGATTACTGTGGGGTGCAAATGAGAGGCAGGCCATGGAATGAACACAAGAATGGCTATACTGGGCAGACCAAAGGTCTGTCTAGCCCAGTGCCACAGAGGAAATGCACAGAACAGCAGATCATCAAGTAATCTATCCCCTATATTGGGCAATATTAGTTCAGGGTTGAAAGGGACCACAGGTCATCTAGTCCAACTCCCTGCTCCAAGCAGGACCATTCCCCAATTGAATCCTCCAACAGATATTTGCTCCTTATCCCTAAATGGCCCCCTTAAGGATTGAACTCACAACCCTGGGTTTAGTAGGCTAATGTTCAAACCACTGAGCTATCCCTGTTCTTGTTAACAGATTGCTGACTGTGTGATGATTCTGGCCCAGAATAGAACCCAGGAGTTCTGATTTCCACTCCCAGACCCACTCTAAGCTTCTTTCTCAAAGGGAGGGGATCAGAACTGAGTGCAGGGTCTATGGGAGAGGGTCTCCCCAGGGCTGGGTTGTCCCCTTCAATCCTGCTCTCAGCACACAGATACAGGAGAAGGGTTTAAGGGGGCTTATGAAGTCTCTGCCTGGGGTGTAAATTAGAGCTGCCTCAAAGCTGCTTTAATATATACACTCAGTCCATGCAATCAGGCTACCCAACGTGGTTGAGAGACAACAGCTGGCACCATTGCATGTCCTGTAGCCAAAGGTAATGTGCACTGAGGGGGAACTAGAAGCTCCTGCCTTCACATCTCCCCTTTGCTTGTTGCTTTTTATATTTCCATGCACTTCCCAGACTTTACTATTGACCAAGCCATCATTCCACCCCACTATTCACTACTTAGATATTAGTCCCCCCCTTCCATTTTGCAAAGAATCTAACCGAGAGGCTACACAAGGTCAATTCAGGCAAAGTTGGGAGTAGAGCCCACACTCTAGCTAGCCCCTCAGAGCTGTGTCAGAGCCATTCTGCTGTACTGCCTTTGAGAATGAATGTGCTAAATATATGTGCCATGGTGATCCGAGTGCTTTGCCCATTCCCCTCCCAGACCCAGGGCTAGCATGCAGTGTTCTAATAGCCCACTGCTATCCGAGAGCTACTCTACACATGGATTTTGTCCCAGTATAACTATTTTGGTTGGGGAGGGGATTTTTTTTTACCCATATCTTATGCCAACTGTGGAAGCAGCTACACTGATATAAAGATGTCTTATCCTGGGATAGCTTATTTCCCTTCTTGTACAGGACTAGCTATACCAGGATAAACACCTTTATCCCATCATAACTGTATCCACACTAGCAGGGGTTGTACCTCTTCAACTAGAATGGAGTAGTTAAAGAGGGACAACTTTGGTGTGTGGAAAAGTGCTAATGGAGTTGTGTAACCCACTGGCAAAGTGTATGTCAAGCCCTACTCTAGAGGCTAATTCATACAGCAATTACTCCTGTAGCTTTGGTGGCGAAGGTCTATGCTCAAGTCAGAAAGTTATGGGGTCAAGCCCTGTTTATGACCTATGGGGGATGTGATGGGGGTAGGAGCGTGAGGACTGTTTATACACCAGCACACAGGTGCAGCTGCCTCTAGGGTGGGTAATTCCCACAGCGAGGAGTCCTTTCAAATAGGCTTTATAGTGAAAAGCCCTTCTACCATGCAGGATATAGTGCAAGGTACCATTAAACACAGGTTTGGATTCGGAACATCTGCAGTGGGGATGCAGCGAATAGCCAGTGTGCACTGCACTCCATCTGTACACTGGGGTGGGTGGCTAGGAGCCATATTGCCAGATACTCTCTTCAAGGGGAGTGGGAGTCTTAGGGGGCCATTTGCACCCACTTTAAGCCCCCTTTTGTGGTGTGCAGTTGAGGACACTCACTGCATATACACAGGGGTTGTCAAACTTCATTGCACTGCGACCCCCTTCTGACAACCAAAATTACTACACGAAGAGGGGACCAAAGCATGAGCCAGCCCAAGCCCAGCTTCCCTTGTTGGGGTGGGTGGGAGGCAAAGTCAAAGCCCAAGGGCTTCAGCCCCAGGCGGGAGGCCTGTAACGTGAGCCCTGACACCCAGGGTTGACGTCCTCGAGCTTTGGCCCCGGGTGGTGGGGCTTGGGCTTCTGCCCTGGACAGTGGGACTCAGGCTTTGGCTCGGAATCTCAACTCTAATGCCAGCCCAGGTGACCCCATTAAAACAGGTTCATGACCCACTTTGCAGTCCTGGCCCACAGTCAGAACCGCTGGCCTAGAGAGAGCAGTGTGCTCCAGGAGGAGGCGTTCTGAGTTGGTACTATAGTGCTAGGGGGGTGAGCTGGCTGTGAATGTGGCCTTTACATAGGAGTGGGAGACCATGTGGCAGGGGGAGGGCTTGGGGAGGTCAACTGGAGCAAGGATCCATTTAGGATAGTTACTGATATCAAGGTCTGAGGGAGTCACTGCCCCTGGGACCCTCCCCTTTCACCCTTGCCCTAAACAGCTGTATTGAATTACTACGCTATTATATATTGTTAAAAAGCCCCTCTCCCCACCCCAGAGACAGCTGCATCTAGGGCTGGGGTGAAAGATTCCTGTATGAACAGCCCCTGCTCCCAGCCCAGAGGTCTCTGCCTCTCAACATTGGGGCAATGGATCCCTGTATAAATAGCCCCCACTCCTTACCCCTGGGGCAGCTGCAGCTCAGTGCTAGGCAAGGAATTCCTGGGTAAACAACCCCCCACATCCCACCTCAGAGGTGGCTGCATCCGGGTGCTGGATGAGCACCACATGGCTTTTACCCTTCCCTGTCTAGGCCCCTGCCTTCCCTCCCCGCTCCCTCCCATTGTGTAGCTGGTAAAAGCCCCTTCCCTTTGTCCTCTCCCCCGCAGTGGCAAGACCAGCTGGCTGGCTGTGGCGGGCGGGCAGGCAGAGGCCTGCGGGAGCAGGATGCTATTGTGATTTCTTCCCCCTGCCGGCTCCCTATTGCGGGTGACGCGCGCTCACACACGCAGATCCACGCGCTCACAGCACCGCAGCCAGCAGCCAGCCCCCGAGCTTGCCCGCGTGGTGCTGGGGGGTCTCTCTGGCGGTGGTATCTGGACGCGGGCGAGGGTAAGGAGGCCTGGGTGCCCCCGCTCCGGGAGGTGAGCCGGGCTCGTGGGAGCTGGAGGGGCTTGTTATTGTCTCTGCATCCCTGGCAGCAGCAGGAGGAGAGCGGTTCCCAGCTGCTCCTGCGCTTGGGGGTGGGGAAAGGAGCCGGGCTGGGGATGCCCAGGTAGGGCAGGACTGAGTGGGGGGTGGACACCCGGATGGAGGCACCTGGAAGGTGAGGGGCATGTAGGATAGAGCCGGTCTCCGCGCCTGAAGGGAGGTCGGGCTGTGGGGGAGGGAGAAGCCGGCCAGCATGCTCCTTGGGGAATGGCTGGGGGAGCAGCCGGGTTGATGCCGGGTGTGTGCGCGCATTGAGCTGGGTTCCCTCTGGTGTGTGCATGGCTCTTTGTGTATCTCTGGGTGCCTTTGTTTAGAAATAGCTATCCCTGTTTGTACCTCTGTGTATCTGGGTCCGTGTACCTGTCTCCCTGTTTGCTGGGGTATGTGTCTCTGCATGCATATCTGGCTGTGAGTGTTTGGATGTGGATGTGGAGCCGGCTGTGAATGCAGCTCTGCTGGGGTGTTTCACAGTGTGCATACAGAGATTTGTGTCTCCGTCTCTGCCTGTCTTGGTATGTGCCTCTCTCTCTGTCGGGGTGGGCTTGTTTTTGGCCATGCCGTGCCCCAGCACTGGGCGGCCATTGCCACAGTGGGAGCTACTGGGTCCCAGTATTGAAAATCTGGCCACCTGCTTCAGGAATTGAAATGTGCACGGTGGGGCAGAAGTGTGTGTGTGTGTGTGAGTGAGTGTGATGGCAGCGCCCTGCACTGCATTTAAGGGCCAGGTTGTGCTGACTAGTGGATCAATAGTGGCAGCAGAAAGAACTGATGCAAATGGTGCGATGGGAAAAATCTGGTTAGCCATGTCTGCAGAGTGGAGAGGGGGCTGCCAGGGGAAAGTCGAGATAGCTTGTCTGGGCTGAATAGTTTTCCAATCCCTGATAAAAGGAGTGCACATCCCCCAGCTTCTGCTGAGGGGGAGGAGGTCATAAACTGGGCCACAATTCAAATCTGTGATGGGAAGAGCTCCATAGTGCAGGGAGCCCTGGGATGAGTGTCTTGGGTGCTGAATCCAGAGCAGCGGGCCTGCCTGGGACTGAATGGTTCAAAGCCTTTATGGTGGCATTAGCAATGTGCAGGTGCCATTGTGCTAATGCAGTGACCACACTTCCCCATAGAGATATGGGCATGCTGGCACAGAACATGGGGTGAATAGTGAGGCTTGCAATTCAGTCCAGAGGTGCTGGGCTGGGTAGCACCAACCCATTCCTGAACATAGGGATGCAAGCTATTGTATTTGGGTCACAGAGCCAACACAGTACTGGGGGTGGTTTGCAGCGAGGGGAGTGGGAGTTCAGTAGGGGGCACTTTTCTCAGTCAGTGCTGACCCCAGTGCCCCAGTTCAACACTAGGGGGCACTGTACTGCAGGGGACAGGGTGGGGGCTTAGTAAGGGATGCTCGCCCTTTGGAGTCAGTGCTGGCTCCAGTGCCTTGATGCAGTGATGGGTGGTGGTGGTGGTGCTGTGCAGTGGTGTAGGGACTGAATAAGTGGCGCTTTTCTTTGATAATATTGACACCAGTGCCCCAGTATAGCAGTAGGGGGGCTATGATGGGGTAGGGTAAGGCTTGAGCTACTGCAGGTGAGTGGGAGCAGCTCATCTCCTCTCTACGTGTACTCCCTCCTCTCCTGCCCTCGGTCTGGGGAATGAGGGACCAGAGGACCACAAAGGTTTTGAGATCAGAGGTCATGGGGAGTAGGGGCTGGTCCTGCTAGGGGAGAGGGTTCAAAAGTCATAGGGGAAGGATGGCTAAAGATGAAGGTGGGGGGGGGGGAAGTGAAGCAAAGAGAGGACATTGTGTGGGAGTGAGGGGACTAGTAAATGACACTGGTCTCAGGGTTAAAAAACTCACCTCACAGGTAGCTGCATCTCAGGTCTGTGTGAGGGATCATTGGTACTATTAAAGTAGTACCCAGCATCCCCAGCTGAGATCAAAGCCCCACGTTGTGCGGACACACAATGGAAGTCCCTGCCTCGAGGAGCATACAATCTAAATAGGTAAAGGATGGAAGGGGAAACTGAGGTATAGAGTGTGGAGTACCCGCATAACAGATCCATGGCTATATTTATACTACAAAACTATATAGCAGAGTTGTGGAAGAGCCTGGAATAGAACCCAGGAGTCCTGACCCTCTCTAACTACCCTGGTTTTAAGCCATGAGGCCCCACTCCTCTCCCAGAGCTGGTGAACCTAGAAGTCCTGGCTTTCAGGCCAGTGCTCTAGCCACTGGCCCATGCTTCCTCCCCTATAAACATCCTCCTTGAGGTCTCTTTATCCAGCACAGTGGGGCTCAATTCCTGTCTCCCCTCATTGTTTCTGGGAAGACTGGTCCCTGAGTGCCAGTGCCAACAATGGCAGCGCTGATTGGATTTTGCAGGAGCACTTGCGGGTGTAATTACCTCAGTCTGACATTGGCGCTGGCTGTGGGGGCAGAATGCCGTTTTCGGGGAGGTGGCCTGGCTGCTGTCAGGGAGTCGGGCTATTTATCCTGCAGTCTTAAGAGCATAAGCCTCCTTGGGGGCTGTGCAGCTAAGAATAAGACACCCAATCAGCAGCGTAATCTGGGGATGATCTGCAGTGAGATGCCGGCCTTTGGCATGGGTCCTCTGTGTGGGCGTGTGGGGCTGCCGCAATATGGCACTTGGACTTCTACGGTCATGGCCAGTTGCTCGCTAGGCCAGGCCTGTGGGGGTGGCTGGGCCCAGCTGGGCAGTGCTGGGGGCTCCCTTCAGAGGCTTACTAGGTTAGAGCCTGTTAAGGAGGCTGAGTCCAGCTGGGTGGCACTGGGTGCTCCCCCCAGACACTCACTAGGCAGGGTCCATGGGAGAGGCTGGTCCCAGTTGGGCAGTGCTGGGGATCCCTCCCCAGACATTCACTAGTCCAGGGCCTGTGAGGGAGGCTGGACCAAGCCAGGGGGGCAGCACAAGCAGTTCCCCTCAGACACTTGCTAGGCCAAGGCCCATTGGGGAGGCTGGGCCCAGCTGGACAGCACCCAGGGTTCCCCCCAGACACTCAGTAGAGCCAGGCTGAGAACTGAAGATAACAAGGTTACTGATTTTTCTGAATGAATGTTAGTAGGCTCCATCTTTCTGTCTCTCTCTCACTTTCTGATCTGGTCCCTGATGAATGTTAGGAGCAAACATTCATTTGTATAGCTGCTTGGATCAATTATCCAGCATTATGCATCACAGTTCCATCAGCACAAAGATGTTTACTAGGTCACTAGGTCAGGGCCCATTGGGGAGGTTGGGCCCAATTGGGCAGCGCCAGGGTTTTCCCCCAGACACTCGCTAGGCCAGGGCCTGTGAGGGAGACTGGACCAAGCCAGGTGGGTAGCACCAAGGGTTTCCCTCAGAGACTCACTAGGCCAGGGCCTGTGAGGGAGACTGGACCAAGCCAGGTGGGTAGCACCAAGGGTTTCCCTCAGACACTCGCTAGGCCAGGGCCTGTGAGGGAGACTGGGCCCAACTGGGCAGCGCCAGAGGTTCCCCTCAGACACTCTCTAGGCCGAGGCCCGTTGGGGAGGCTGGGCCCAGCTGTGCAGCGCTGGGGGTTTCCCTCAGACAGTTGCTAGGCCAGGGCCTGCAGAGGAGGCTGGACATAGGTGGTGGCTGGGTTTTGCCTTGTGCCTGATTTTCCCCCTACGGCCTCGTGGTAGGTCAGGGACCAGCCCTCTCAGCTCATGGAGAGAGGAAGCAGCCCAGAGCCGCACTCATCCCCAGGATCCTCTCATTCTGTCTCATTTCCTCCCTCTGTGCCTTACAGCCCTTTAACCTGCTCCTCATTGCCCAGCTCTCCCAGTTATATCCCCCTCTCCTCAGGGGTTCCTGACATTAAGGTCACCCTGCCAGCAAGGACAGGCTTCCTTGTCAGCTGCCTGTGCCCCAAAATCTCCATAGTCCCCAATTCTGGATCACCCCCAAATCTGCATCAGCCCAATCTCCCAAATCTACATCACTCCTGAACCCAATTGCCCCAACTCCTCATTACCTCCAATCCCAAATCACCCCAGTCCTCAAAATCCCCTTTGTTGCAATCCAAATTGTCCTAGTCCCGTATTACCCCAAGATCAATGTCACCCCGACCCCCAAAATCCACTCATCCTGAAACCACATCATCACCCTTAAATCCCAAATCACCACCCTCAAATCCCAATCGTCCCATATCTACATCACCCCCAATCTAAATCCTTTTCATCCCTCTGATCCCAATCACCCCCAAATACGCATTGCTCCAATCCTCCAATCACCTGACCTCCCAAAATCTCTTTTACCCCAATTGCCCCAAAATCTCCATCACTCCAAATAGTCCCGTAATTCCCACTCGCCTCAACTCACTATCTGTTTTGCCAATTGCCAGACTGAAGCTGTTTGTGCTGTCGCTCTCACCTGGCCCTCATGTAAATATGTGCATGCACTGTCCTTGCACTGGAGGTAATTTGCATGTTGGCGGTCACACTAGCCAGTCCCTAGACCCAGCATTCATGGCAGAGAGAATGTCTGTGTGATTGCACTAACTCACCCCTCATGTGTGCGAGAACCTGTGCTTGTGACTGCACTCACCCAATCTTTGTGTCAATGGGAGCCCATGCACACACGATGGCACTAACCAATCCCTAGTGTCAGTAGGATTTGTGTGTGCAGTTGCATTAATCCAGCCCACATGTTGAAATGATCTTGCTTGTGATTGTACAAACTTGTCCATGCAGTTGCCTCCCCACTGCTGGGCAGCAAAGAGGCATCACTCAGTCACTTGCCACTATCCACTGGCTCTCCTGCATGGCTGTCATTTGACTGGGGCCCATATGTGCCTTGTAGAGGGTGCCACCTCTGTGGGAGCAGCTGTTGATGTTAGACGGGAGTTGGGCTGGGATGCCCATGGGCTCCAATGCCCTCCTGCCAGAGTTCCAATGACTCCTGCTAAGTCAGCTGGGGTGGCCATTTGACATAGATTTGGTGCCATGTTGCTGGTGTCTTTCAGCAGCACCGTGACTCCAGTCTTACCCAGGGCATGCTGGCTGGCCATATTGGCACTCTGCAGAGCTGGGTTGATGCCTCCCACGGCACTGGGCAACCATCCCTTGCCCCCATCAATGGCACATGGGGTGTTCTGGGCTTTGTATTATGTAATCCTATGCCCCTGCTCAGCTGTGCACATCACTTTACAAATACTAACCCTGCATGCTTTCCAGCTTCTGTTGTGGAAATTAGGGGACAACTGAGGCACTGAGTGCTTGAGTAAAATAGCTGAGAATAGCACTCAGGAGTCCTGGCTTTCGACCCTCCTTCTCTAACCTCTAGATCAGGGGTGGCCAACCTGCGGCTCCAGAGCCGAATGTGTCTCTCCAGAAGTTAATATGCGACTCCTTGCATGGGCCCCGACTCCGGGGCTGGAGCTACAGGAGCAAACTTTCCAGTGTGCCGGGGAAGGGTGCTCACTTCTCCACTCCTGAGTCTGCCACATGCCCTGCCCCTACTTTACCCCTTCCACCAAGGCCCCTGCTCCTTCCTGCCCCCTTCCGTGAGTCTGCCATGTCCTTGCTCCTCACCGTCTCTCCAGAGCCTTCTGCATGCTGCAGGAGACATGGGGTAGGAGGGGGAGGCGCTGCTTTATCAGGGCTACTGGCAGGTGGGGGGGAGCTGGTGTGTGTGTGTGTGCGGCTGCTAAGATATTACTGTGGCTCTTTGGCAATGTACTTAGGTAAATTCTGGATCCTTCTCAGGTGCAGGTTGGCCACCCCTGCTCTAGACCCTACTCCCCTATCAGAGCCAAGGATAGAATCCAGGGGTCCTCGCTCCCAGTCCTCCCTGATATAACCCACCGAACCCCACTTTCCCTCAAGGGACAGGGAGAGAATCCAGCATTCCCGACTCCAGGCCCCACTCTCCTATAACCACTAGACCCCACTCCCTTTCTGTGAGGGCATACTTGTCAACTGATACTCCAGTATAATGCAGTTGGAGCTACGCTTGTGTAGGTGGTGGCAGATGCATGTATGAAGCATTTCACAGCATGGCTGTGCATATGCAGAATGATTAGGCAGCAAGAAATATACATGCAATGGGGAAGGGTGGTTTAGTGGGGAGGGCACTTGAGTGGGATGAGGGATACCTGGATTCTATTCCTAGGTCTGCTGCTGATTCTTTGCGTGAGTCATGTCAGTTGCCTCAGTTGTGAAATAGGACTGATGCTTCCCTGCCTCACAAAGCTAAGATCCATTCACTGTGAGGCACTTGGGTACTATGGTGACAGGGAGAGCATAAGCTCTTTTTAGCAGAGCATTTTCATTTACCATGTGTCTTTACATCACCAATCATAGTGGGGCTTGAGCCCAGTCATCTCTAGGAGTTATCTCAATGCAACAATTATATTATATTCCAGAACTCTGCATTAAAAGAATTATGTTAAGGTTTTAAAATAAGGCCTTCAAGGGTGCAACATTAATTTGCACCCTCTTGTTTTATGCATTATGATAGAGTCTTTAATTACATGATCACATGTTGTTTTTCCACAGGACCCCTGCCTCATTCAATGCACAGGACAGACAGTAACATAAACTAGGAGTGGCGCCATGCATTATTCACTGCACACTATTCAAACTCTGCACTTAATACAGAATTAGTAATTTTCCCCTGGGCTTTTCTGTGTTGCTCTCATTGTACTATCTTAGTGCTTTACAGATGTGAATGAATTTATCTTTGCAACATTCCTATGAGATGATTTGGTGGATTATCCCCATATTACAGATGGGAAACAGAGTAGTGCCAAAAGGGTCAAAAGGGTCAGTTAATTTTGGGTGCCCAGTATGAAATGCATAGGGCCTTCTGTTTCAGAGAATTTAGCATCATATAGCACTTCATATGGTCAGGGCACAGCTCCCCTTGACTTCAGTTGCACTTGTGGGTGCTAAGAACTTCTGCAAATTAGAATCCAAGATCTCAAGCAGAACGCTCAGAAAATGAGGCCCACGCAGTTAGTGCCCAGCTGTGAAAAGTTTGATATAAGTGATTTGCCCAGCATCACACAGGAACTTTGTGGTAGAGTCCAGTTCTACAGGGCAGCATTCAGCTGCCTTAACCATGCCCAATCTTTCTTTCTCTTCCTGCAATCCCCTGCCTCATTCACTGCTCACCTTCCAGCTTCTGCAACAAATGAAGCAGGGTCTGACAATAGCCTTCTTCACTACCCTACCTTGATTCATGTCCAGAACACATCTGTCCTGTGCACTGACAAAGCGGGGGTCTTGTGAAAAAATAGTATGTGGTCGTGTAATTAAAGACTATATCATAATGGATATGCACAGGGGGTCAAACTGAGGTTGCATAGGCCAAAAATGTCATCATGAGGAACCATACTCATCCCCCAGTTTGGGTCATCAGCAGGGCTGCGATCTTTAGTTCTCTGTCACTTGAGCTAACAGTATAACAGGTTGGAGTAGCAGGCTGTTCTCCTCTGTGGATTAGGCTCTAGAAGGGGTAAGGTACATACTTTGCAAGTGGGTTTCACGACTATTTGCTGTCAGCAGAGGAATGCAGAGACTCAGGATTATTGGGTTCAGTTCCTGGTTTTGTAGGGGCTATTTGCTAGTGGTTACAGACCATTCTGCCCCTTTCACCCTACTCCCTAACTCCCCCAGTTGTCTCTCATTCCTGTCTCTCTGTACATAGCTCCTGTCACTAGCCTCTTCTTCTCTTCCCTCATCGTGGGGATCCCTGCCCCATGTCCCGCTCCAATTCCCCGCACCTGGCTCCTGCCCCCATGATCTTCCCTCTGTTCCTGTCTCCCTCACATCTCTTCCCCCCATCTATTCTGCTCCCCTCTGCACTCTAGTGAGGCTGCATCCTCCTGCAGCAGGAGGGAGCATTGAGAGTACAGGAGAGATTCTGATGTGAAGGTCCGGAGCATGCTCAGTACAGTGGAATCTTTAGCAAATTTAGCTGCCAGACTTTAACAAGTTTCTACTTAGCATGTGAAAACTGACATTTCCCCCCCCCTGAGGCTCATAAATAGGCCAGATTTGGGTGATCTTTGTGGAAACAGCAAAAGGCATCTTCCTGACCCCAGAGTGGTTCCCCCTGCCAAATTTCAACTCCCTGCTCCAAAGCATTGAGGCCCTAGAGCAGGGGTAATCAATTATTTTTTGGCAAGGTCAACATTTCTTGGTCAAGGTATTCTCAAGGTCCAGACTCTAGATAAAATAATACAAAAACAATAACAATACTGATAATAAGTAAATAAAAAGATGTCATGGTCTATTCAAAAGCATCTGGCAGTCCAAATTTAGCCCATGGTCCACCTATTGACTACTCCTGCCCTAGAGCTTCTCAGTAAAATGGATCTGAGGTTTTTTTTTTAACATGGGCAAAACAATTTTTCCCTAGGTTCATCTTTGGAAACAGTTGAACCATTTTTGCAGAAACTTCCAAGAGAGTTTCAGCCTGAGGCAGAGTCCTGACTTGGGAAATTTTAGCCTGAACAACTGAAGTTTGGCAAAATTATAAACAACCAAAACCAGGGTCTTTTAATGGCAACTTTATTTATGGATCTGTGGTTTTCAAACTTTTTAGGTTCTGTACTCCTTTCCAAATAAGGTAGTCTACCACGCACCCCATCTGAGATTGGCAGAGGTGACATGTGTGTGTGTGTGTGGGGGGGGTGGGGGTGGGTTGGCAGACAGGCTCATCCCCCCTCCCCCCCCCAGATTTCTGCCTTTGATTCAGCAATAGCTTCTAGAGGTTTTCCAGCTGTGGGGTGCACCCCTTAGGAATATTTGGGGAGGTGAGCAATGACACCAAGTGGCTCAGGCCTGCCCTGCAAGGCAGGGCTCGAGAAAGGAGTGCCACCTCTACCCCCTGACTCATTTCAGCCGGCCACCCAGTTTAAAAACCTCTGATTCTGTGTCGTACAGCAGAACGGAGACGTACAGCAACGCAGCTGCTGTTTAATTGAAAGGAGATTAAACGCTGATTAGATTGCCAGGTCTTACTAAATAAAATGTGTTGTCTGCCACGATAGGATTTTTCATGCGTACACCCTTACGAGAGCTTGCGTACCCCAGTTTGAAAACCACTGGGTGGTGCTGGTGCTGCCTGAATTGCGTATAACCGGCAGTTAACACTGAACTCTGGGGGTACTTGGGCCCTGAATTGCTCGGCCCTCACCGTCCCGGAGATGTGTTTGCTTTGGCAGGGATTCTTTGTGAGCATTTTCCTGAGTCTCCTTTTGGCCTATGGGACAGAGTGATGCCCATGGAGGGAATCCAGCTGTAGGATCAGAGACCACGGAGCCGAGCAATCCTGACCACGTGGCACTGCGGCAAGACACCCAGCTCAGCAGCAGCAGGTGGCTTTTAGCATTCATAGGGTGTGGTGTGTTGGCCGGAACACTGGGCTGGGAGTCGGGACTCCGGGATTTTATTCTCAGCTGTGGGAAGGAAATTGGGTCTAACAGTTGGAGAAGTGGAGCTGGAAGTGAGACCTGCTGGGGTCTAAACCCTGGCTCTGGGCTAGGACCTGGGTCTAGGGGCCTAGAGAGAGGGGATGCTGAGAGTCAGGACTCTTGGTTTCTATTCCTGGCTCTTCTCTTGACCTTTCAATGCATCTGCTTCTCCTTCCACCCCTTGTCTCTTTAGATTTTAAACTCTTTGGCACAGGGATTGTCTCTATGTATCTATGCAGCACCTGGCACAATGAGGCCCTGATCTTGGTCAGGCTTTGCACTGTGTTCAGCGCAACAGGGCCCTGATCTCTGTGCCTCATGATCTTGGTTAGGGTCTGTGCAGACAGGGCATCTGATACCATGGTGATGAACCACACCTAAGAACTGGAGTGGACAAAGCCATACGAGAAGCTGTCCCAGGATCCACTAGTGTCTGAATTCCCCCACAGTTCTTGGGCTCAAGGGCCCAGAGCTGCATGTGGGGTGCCAGTGGAGTGGGGGGATAGAGTGGAGCTTTGCTCTCCTTGCTTTGGTATAGGATGCCTCTGGGACTCAGGTCTGGGTCTCCTCAGCTGTTTCCTGCTTTTAGCTGCTGTTTGCACTTGGGGCTGGGTGGGGAATGTAGGGCACCATCAGGAAGATGCAGAGACCGGCTCTGTTAGGAGGCCCAGCAGACTGAGCAGAGGATATGCTCAGTTCCAGGCGTTGCTGTGTTGATACAGCCATGGGCCTAGCTCTCAATCACTCTGAGCAAGAGCAGGACAGGAACCAAGATGGCGCCCGTGCCTCTCCACAACTCAGCAACTGCGTAAACAAAGGGCGCCAAGCATCCTGGGGAAAGGGGATGATGGATGGGCCCTGTCAGCAGGCACCAGGCGGGACAAGTTAGACACAGAACAGGGCAGAGACTGGTGGAGGCTGGAGAGGAAGAGACTCCAGCCCAAGGCTTGGATGACTCAGAGCAGCCCCCTTTCTCTCCTGATGGCTCTCCACAGCGCCCCTTAGAAGGTACTCATCCATTTATAACAACCCTCTGTGATTGGGGTAGGCAGGTGTTGTTATTCCTCATAGAAGGATAGTGACCACAGAGGGCCTAAGGAAATACAGTGACCTAGGGCAAAACCCAGGTGGCCTGGTTGTCACCACTAACACACCTCTCCTACCGCAGCGAGGGATAGAACCCAGGAGTCCTAACCCCAGTCCCCCCATTCTAAACCACTAGACCTCACTCCCCTGCCAGAACTGTGACAGGACCTAGGAGTTCTGACCCCCATCCCCTCTGCTCTGACCCCTAGACCCCCTCCCAGCCTTGCTGAGGAAAAGGACTGTGTCTGTGGGGCAGGGGCAGAGACAGGGGGGCAGGAACAATTTTTATAGTGGAGGTGCTGCTGATGGAAACCCTGTATTTGGGGATTTGTTGTTACACTTCAAGCCAGGAGGAGTGACAGCACTCCCAGCCGCCCAAGTTCCAGCACCACTGGGCAGGCCAATGAGTTGTCAGGGTTCAGCTTTGGGCAGGAGGTCCCCACAGTCCCAAGGGGCCATCATTTGGCTAGAGAAGGCTGCTTGTTACCAGATGCCAGCTTCTAATAGCATTGAGCCCAGCACAATGGGTCTCCCTCCTTAATGCCAGTGAGTGCTGACAGCCCCAGCCAGGCGTGACATGGACAGGATGTGGGCGCTAGCTTAGCCTGCATTGTTCTAATGCAATTACAGCCACTGCCATAGAGACGCAGGCAGGCTGTGCTCCCAGCCCGTCCCTGGGGCCTGCTGTGAGCCCGGAGCACTGGGGAGCGCATGGAATGGCTGGGGAAACATTGGGCCTGTAATTGGCTTCACAACAGTGCAGTCGTGGAGCCTGGATGGTTCGTTACCCTGCCTAGAAATACAGGTGGTGCCCACACTGCTTTTCCTGGAAGACTATGGCCAGTGGATGAGCTAGTCAAGAGCAGCAAGGTCCAGTGGGTAAGGCGCCCCCGTATGGGGAGTCAGAACACTTGGGGTCTCTTCTTGCCTCTGCTATTGACCTGCTGGGTGATCTTGAACAAGTCTCTTTCCTCTCAGTACCTCTCTTTCCCCTCCCACCCTTTGTCCCTTTAGCTTATGAGCTCTTGGGGCAGGGACCTTCTGTGCAGTGCCTGGTGTGACAGGGCCCTGGTCTCAGACCCAGCTTTGGCTGGGAGCCAGAACTCCTGAGTTTTATTCCTGGCTGTAGGAGGGTAGTTGTGTCTAGTGGGAGAGCAGGAGACTGGGGGCCAAGATTCCTGGGTTCTATCCCCAGCTCGGAGAGGGGAGTTCGGCCTTGTGGATTACAGTGGGTGTGGGGCTGGGAGCAGGACTCCTGGGTTCTCTCCCTGGGTCTGGGAGAGGAGCGGGCTCTAGCAGCTAGAGAACATCCCCTTTATGATTCGGGAGTTCCAGCCCTCCTGTAGTCACTGCTTGTGATGAAGTGGGGGATTTCTTGTTTTTTCCATTTGCACTGCATTATTCCATTTGGGACTGGTGGCCCTGGGGGTCCAGAGCAAGGGGACTCCCTGAGGGGGCCCATGGCAAGAAAAAGGTGTGCTAAGGCTCAGAGAAGTGCAGCTCCAGGAGGCGGAAATGCTTAAGAGAGTGGACCCCCAAGAAAGGCTGTCTCATTGAAGAGGGTCCCCCCCATGGACCGCACAGGGACAAGAGTGGGCACAACTGTGAGTCTGTGACACTGCTCATCTCAGAATCAGCAGTTTGCTCCTGTCCTCCAGGCTCAGTCCAGTGCTAAACCCTCTTGCCTTGGCTGATGGGGGTAGGGAGTGGGTCAGGAGTATCACAGCCCATGTGGGTGCGGGGTTTCCCTTTTAGTTGGGAGCATGGAGCAGTCAAGAGACCTGCAAGGAGCCCAGCGAGGGATTGGCTCTGTGGGCATGGGCACCCAGAGCCTGAGGGTGAGCCATGCTATCTACTGCCATGTCCCAAGGACAGATGTGGCCTCCTGATTCAGGGCTGAGGGGCACCACGCGTCCAAGGCAGGACCCGTCACCATGCACGGCTTCCCTATTACTCGTCAGGCAGGGAGGGGGCTAAGAGTGGGGCCTGGAGAGTGAGCCCACCCTGTACTAACCCCACAGCAGCAGTTCCCGTCCTGCAGGGCTGGGCTCTGGGCATAGTGCCCTGGTGCATCGAATCGTGATTCAACTCACTCAAATTTGGCCTGGCCGTCTCTCTCTATGTGGGGGGTGGCAAGAGGTGTGGGTAGAGGTAGAACAGAGGGGACATCTGAGATCCCCATTCCCTGCTCTCAGCAAAGTCACCCCAGAGCAGTCCAAGTCAGGCTGGCCTTGCCTGCACAACTTGGCTGCTTCCATCCAGGGGAAAGATGACCAAGGAGAGACCGTTTGCCTTTGGTGGGTCCCAAGGTGTTGGTGGAGGTGTGGCCCTGGGGAAGGGACAGGGCTGCAGTCCCCATTCCCAGGAGCACTGATAGCTCGGGCGGTGTGGGGAGTGGACAGGGCAAGACCCATTGAGGAGTGGACACCCCTGGGTGTCAAGGGGTTGGATTGCACTGTGAGCGTGGAGTCACCCTACTGGAGGGAGGGAGAAGCATTCCTTGCCAATCTGAGGCCCCAGGGGTTGATGCCAGATGCAGACTCTCCCCTGGGGTGCCGCTGGGAGTGGGGTCCCTGCCGGGAGGCTCACATTGCTGCCTCTTTGCTTTCAGGTTCTCGGGGGGAGCCTGGACCATGCTGTAGCTTAGCAGAGGATTTGGCAGACAGAGTCTTGATCACACAGGTGGGTACGCAGCCCCTGGGGGTGGAGACTGGGATGCAGGGCCTTTCCCCTCGAGGGGGCTCTGACTGCAATCCGGCCCCAGGGCAGGGGGACTGCAGGGTGCGGAACCGTCCAGAAAGGGGTCAGAGGATACTCATGGCTCTCTGGCCCCACACAGGTGAATGCAGAGACCCTGTGGTAGACACCATGAGCAGCACCCTGTCCCCTACGGACTACGACAGCTTGGAGATCCAGCAGCAGTACAACGACATCAACAACCGGTGGGAGCTGGCCGACGAGGACTGGGACAATGAGAACAGCTCAGCCCGTCTCTTTGAGCGCTCCCGCATCAAGGCACTGGCAGGTGAGGGGCACCGTGTGGAGTGGGGGCCTGGGGGTTGGGTGCAGGGGACAGCACTGTGGAAGGGGATGTGCGATTCATGGGGCGGGTGTGGTAGGGAGTATGGGTGCCGGATGTGGATCCAGCAGGGAATTTGGAGTGCGGAGAACAGTTTGTTCCTGTCTCTGAGATGGGTAAAAGGTCTGAATTCCAATGGATACAGCGAGTTGGGTCCAAGCAGGGTGCTTCCTCCCCTGCTGCCCCGGGCATGCTGGGAGGCTCTGGACATCCTTGGGGCAGCTGCAGGCCAGGCGTCCAGAGGGCAGGCTCCTGTCCCTGGCATGGAGATTCTCTGTGGAGCTAAAGGAGATGCCAGCTGGCCTGTGTGTCCACATCCACCCTCCCTGCAAAAGGGAAGGTCAGCCTGACTTGGACTGCTCTGGGGTGACTCTGCTGGGAGCAGGGAATGGGGATCTCAGATGTCCCCTCTGTTCTACCTCTCCCATTCAGCTGGTCCCCCATGTGTCTGTGGAATCTGCCCCCACCAAGATCACAACCACACGCAGGGGCTCCCAGAGTGACCCTGGCAAGTGGCCACAAGAGAGCAGCACAGGCCTGCAGAGCCAGGCGCCCTGCCCAGCTGAGCTCCGCCCAGCCTCCTGTGCTCAGCTACCTTGTAGTGGGAGGGGGAAATCCAGGTGGGGAATTGGGGTCAGCACAGGACAGGGGCATTGCAGGGGGGCAGACTGATCCTCCTGAGACTCTGAACTCCAGAACTCCAAAGCCTCTGTCCATCCATCTCATACACACCCCACTGTCTGCCCCTGCCTGCTCCCCCCACCCCCACGCAGCACAAACAAACCAGTCTAACCGCTTCCAGCCGATAGCTCCCATAGCAACGCTTGCTTGGCAGCCACCTGACACCAGGAAAGGGCTGGACTAGGCTCCCCTCCCCATCTTGGGGATCCTCCCTGCCCAGCCCAGCCCAGCCTCACTACCCTTCCTGGCCCCCGGGATCAGCACAGCACAACACAGCCCAGCCCAGCCATCCCTCCCCGTTCTGGGGATCCTCCCTTTCCAGCCCATCTGTCCCTCCCTGTCCTGGGGATTCTCTCTGCCCAGCCCAGCCCCCCTGTCCTTCCCCCTCCTGGGGATTCTCCCTCCCCAGCCCAGCCCAGCCCCCCTGTCCTTCCCCCTCCTGGGGATTCTCCCTCCCCAGCCCAGCCCAGCCCCACTGTCCTTCCCCCTCCTGGGGATTCTCCCTCACCATTCCAGCCCAGCCTTATTGTCCCTCCCGATCCTGGGGATCCTTCCCCAGTGCAGCCCCACTGACCCAGGATTCTCCCCCAAATACAGCCCAGCCCTGCTGTCCCTCACCATCCCATGGATCCTCCCCTTCCCTCCCCTCTGCAGTCCCAGCCCATCAGACCCACCATTAGGAGGCAGGGGGCATCAGTAAGAAAAGTGAGGCTGATAAACCCTCCCCTGTCCCATCCCACTTGGACAGTACAGCCCCAAGACATAGCTCCCTTCCCTCCCTGCGCTGGGGGCTTTGGGATTGAGGGTGCTAGGGGGAGTCTCACCCCAGCCCTGCCCCTGCCCAGGTGGCTTTTAGTCACACTGGTTCCTTGGGGGAAGGTGGGTCAACAGTGGCTGGATATGATCTTGGTGGGCAGCCAAGGCAGGACAGTAAACAGCTTCCCACACGCCCTTCACAGGCCAAACAGATCAGTGCTTCAGGAGTAAACAGGGAGCAAGGACAGCGGGGCCTGGGCAGTTCATGGATGGACAAAGTCCAGTTGGCCTGGAATCGGGGGAGATAATACAGCTAAAGCAAATGCAAGTTGTGTGGGGTGGATGATCCCAGGAGCCTGGGAGCCAAGGGGCACCAGGACAGAAGGGTACTGGGTGCGGGGAGGGCAGGAGGAAGGTCAGGGATGAGAATCAGGCTGCAAAGCTGCAAAGCTGAGAGAGACAGTGTAGTTTTGTGGGTAAAGCCCTGGGCTTACAGTGTGGACTCCAGCAGTCTATCCAAGCCCTGGGAGGAAAGTGGGGAGTAGGGGCTGGTGGGAAATAGGAGCCAGGACTCCTGGGTTCTATCCTGTGCTCTGCCATTGACTTCGGGCAAGTCCCTTCCCCTGTTGATGCCTTTCCCCTCCCCTCCTTTGTCTGTTTAGATTGTGAGCTCCTGGGACAAGGCCTGTGTCTCAGTGTGAGTTTGTGCAGTGCCCAGAGCGACTGGGTCAGTCTCAGCCAGGATTTGCTGGAATTACCATCTCACACACTATCGCCAAACCCGCAAGTTCTGGCTCCATCCCGTACTTGGTCTTGACACCGAAACCCTGATTCTTTCCTAGCAGGAGGCACTGTCTGTTGAAATAGCAGGAAAATGGCAGCTGCCAGGGCACTGCTCCTGTAACTAGCCTTCACTGGGAAGGATCTGTAGGGCCGAGCGTGGTAGTACAGCTATTGGTATCTGTCCTACAGTTGGGTAAAGAGACTGACCAAGACTCGGGCTCTCAGTGTGCTGCACAGACCCCGACTGAAATTGGGGACCCCAATCATGCTAGGTGCCACATAGACACAGTCCCTGCCTCACCATCTAAACCCATTCTACAGATGGGGGAAACTGAGGCCCAGAGAGATTCAGTGGCAGAGCTAGGAATTGACCACCAGGCCTCCCAAGCAAGAGGTTAGTGGTTGTGCGTGGCAGGCACGTGGCAGTGCCATGAGTTACCTACTCGCTTGCAAAATCCTGCCTGTGGTAGAAATTTGGTTTGGTGGAGCTCTGGGAGTGGGCAGGGTCTCTGGGCCAGGCTGGAATGCGAGTGTGGGAGACAGCTAACAGCAAGTAATGACATGATACCAGCATGGAGGAGTCACATCTAAGCCCTGGCAGGGGGTCAGGTAGTGAGACAGGGGCTTGCAGTGGGGCACAGCATGGTGAAGGGCAGGGGCAGCTCTACGTTTTGTGCCACCCCAAGCAGTCAGGTGGCCTTCAGCAGCAGGCCTGCGGGAGGTCCGCTGGTCCCGCTGATTCGGCGGCATTTCTGTGGGAGGTCCTCCGGTCCCTCGGCTTCGGCGTACCCGCCGCCAAAATGCTGCCAAATTCGTAGGACCAGCAGACCTCCTGCAGGCCTGCCACTGAAGGCTGGCTGACTGCCGCTCTCCCAGCGACCTGCAGGCCGCCCCCTGCGACTTGCTGTCCCAGGCAGACGCTTGCTGCGCTGGTGCCTGGAGCCGCCCCTGGTGAAGGGCCAGCATCCAGACTGGGGGAGATATGGGAAGATGAAACACACAGAGGTCGCCCCCATGGACCTGGTCCTACCCTCTGGGAAGGGGTGGGAGCTCCAGAGCTGGGCCTGCCTGAATCCAGGCGGAACAAAGCCCAGGGCTCTGTACAATAGGGTGTAAATCCTCCGTTGTCAGGGCGATGTGCTGCATGAGCTAATGGGCTTTATCCGTGGCTGTGGCTGTAACGGGGCGGGGGGGGGCTCAGCTGCAGGGGACCCAGCTCAGAGCCTGCCTTCCTCCACCAGTGTAAATACCATCTCCTGGCCCTGAGTACACACCCCTCCCTCGCAAGGAATGGCTCCTGCTGCCTCCCTGCCCAGTGAGACGCATCCCGGCAGTGTGCAGTGCAAGTCCGAATGCATCCTCTAGGGGTCGTCACAAGGGGACCAGGAGTCAGAATCCTGCTCAGGAGGGGAGGGGAACCCCTAGTCATTGTTTGTATTGCAACCACACCCAGACACCTGCACTGAGATCAGGGCTCCATTGTGTCAGGCTCTGCTCAGATAAGCAGTCCTGGCTCCCAGCCCCCGCTGCTCTAACCCACCAGACCCACTCCCTCTCAGAGCTGGCTCCCAGCCTCCCCAGCTCTAAACCGCCAGCTCCCACACCCCTCCCAGAGCTGGGAGTAGAACCCAGGAGTCCTGGCTCCCAGCTTCCCCAGCTCTCACCCACCGGACCCCAGAGTGGGATCGGACCCAGAAGTCCTGACTCCAGCGTAATGCCCTGTGCACTGAATCGCTGCCACCTTTCCACTCGGCATCGCCTTGGCCTGATCCCAGCTCTGGGATTTGTCCACTCAGGCCTCTAACGCTGGAACTGTTGCTCCCCTGGGCAGGCTGCCTGCACACTCACACACACACACACACCTTTCACAATAGAGCGGCCCAACCTGTTTTTATGTAAATTGCCCCAGGACCGCCCTCCCATCCTGGCTGGGAGGAGGGCAGAGCCTCTGCACACTCAGCGCTGAGCTGATTCCCCCACAGCACCTGGGCCCAGCTGTGCCTTCCGGCCTTCACTCCCCTAGGGAGAGATCGGTGCCTTCCCCCCACTCCTCTCCAGGATGTTCCAGCATGAGCCGGGGCAGTTGGAGGTGCCCTGTGCCCCTCCATCGGCTGTGCTCTCCCCTGCTGCCTTCATCAATGCTGCGCAATACTCTAATGTGCTGGAGGGCAGGTTCAAGCAGCTGCAAGGTAAGATTGTGGGGGGCAGCAACCCCTGCAGTCTGGGGTTGAGGGGCATTGGGAGCTGCCCAGGGGCCTGGCCAGCTTGCTTGGGGCGGGGCTGATCCAGGGAGGAACTGCAATAGGTAAAAGTTGAAGGGGATCAGGCGCCTTGAAATCTCCCTGCTTTATCCCGCTCAAATGGCCACATCAAGGACCCTGAGCCCTAATCTCCAAGGTGCTGCTGGGAATTAGCTTCCCGCTCTGCAGGAATTTGCAGGGGGGAAAGCGGCTGCATGTTTGAGATTCTTTTGCGCCTGCCCCATTCTCTGCAGTGATAGCCCCTTGCCCCACTAGGGGTCTCCAGGCCCCCCTCACTGTTGGGAGTTCTGAGCTGCACTTGCTGCTCCTGTTTTTTCCCCTTCAGATCTGGACTGAGGCACGCTGGTAGACAGTGACGGCTTGCGCCCCAGTGAGGGCCACACGCTGGGGACTGCAGCCCAGATCTGACACTGAACTCCACTTCCCTCCTTGTCACCCCTAAACACTGTCCAGGCACCTCCTCTCAAGCTGTCACCCCAAGACTCTCAACCCCCCAAATATCCAGCCAACTTTACCCCAAGCCCCACTGACCCCCAACTATCACCCCAAAACTCCATCCATCTTTGTCATCAGCCCAAAACTCCACTGACCCCACAGTTACCTCAGACTCTGACCCCCTCATCTATCACAGCAGAAGCCTCCACCCAAACTGCCCCCCCTGCCACCCAAACTCTCATCCCCAAACATAACTGACTCCACCAGCCTTTCCACTCAATTTCCTCTCCACCCAAAACTGGGGCCTCATATTCCAGCTGATCATCCCCCAACTTCCCCAGTCCTTCCCCCTAAATCCCATGCAGAGGAGAGATCTAGGGGCACTGTGTGTGCTGGGACTGAAGAATGACTCCTGTGTACGAGGGGCCAGTTGCCATGGGCTGGGTTTGGATGCTTGTGTCAGGGAAGGTTATGCAGGAGGGCTGAGGTGTAGCAGGATTTGGGATGTGTAGCTGCAATCTGAGCCTAGAATATGACTTACTCAGGGCTCTTGTGTTGTATTGGGCCTTAGGGTGTGCTGGAGACTAGAAGCCAGGACTCGTGGGTTCTATCCCAGCTCTGGAAGGGTGCAGGGTTGAGTGGATTATAGCAGGGAGAGCTGGGAGCCAGGACTAGATACGTGGCTGTGCTATTGCTCTGCTATGTGACCTTGGTGCTTCAGTTCCCATCCCTGGTGCCTCAGTTTCCCTTTCTGTAACAGGGCCAGTGATGCTGCAGCCTGAGGCTGTGCAGCTTGGATCATTGATGTCTCTATAGGGCAGAACTCTCTGGAAATTCATACTCCCCTATTGCCCCTCTATGGGTCTGGTTCAGCGCAGGAGTGGCTTTGGGATAACACACTGAGGGTTGGCTGTGTTTTACAGAAAACACCTGGAGTGAGAAATGGGAGTTGAAGGGGGACCATATGTCCAGGTGCACTGGGGGAAACGGTTTAGGTTCAGGAGTGTGTCCACAGGCAATGTGGTTGTGCTCCCCAATCTGCCCTGCCTAGGGCCAAGGGCTGTGGGCCTTGGCAGAGGCAGCAGGACCAGAAATGGGTAAATACCAGGCACATGGGTATAAATACCATACTGGGATGACAACGTCCCCAAGACCACACTCGGCCCAGTGGGCCTGCGACAGAGCAATTCCATCCTGCCAGGGCAAAACCCTGCAGCTGTCCCTCATCTGAGAACACCAGCAGAGGGTGGGCGATAGGTCACAGGGCCTTTCTCCTCTAAGGGGCCCAGCTCCACAGCAGGGGATTGGCTGGCTCAGGGTGCAGGGAACAGAACTCTGGGCTTTCCCCTTCTAGTGGGCACTGGCTTGGATCTGGCCAGGTCAATCCTGGTTACCCCCATCACTTGCTTATCAATGGCAGGTATGGAATGAGCAGTGTTGCCTCTGGCCACGTTCATTGTCCCAGCAATGACAGCAGCTGGCTGGGCTGGGTTTGGCTGGCTGCTCTCTGTGGGGCCTGGGCATCCAGGGTGTGCTGGGAAAGTCTGGGGGGCGCATGAGCCCTGTGTTGGTGGAGTGATGACAGGCTGTGGTGGGGGGTCCGTATCAGGGGTAGCCGTGGGAGAGCAGAGGGGGTGTGGGGGGGTTGGGCAAGGGGGAGTAGGAGAAAAGCTTTGGGCTTCCTGCCCTGACCAACCCCTAATTTAATGCCACATGGGTCACGTTGCCCCAGCTTGTGTTCATAGCAGGGACAGCAACAGCTGTGTTTCTGGGCAAAGCCCATGGCGCTCGGAGGGTGTTCTTCACAGGAGGAGGCAGCAGCTGAAGATGGGGTGGAGATGCCTTGGGGTTTGCTAGTGGGAGCTTCTGGATGGGTTTTTTTTGGCAGCAGTGTTGGGGCGGCACTCCTGAGTGGGATGTCCCTGGTCCCTGGATGGGGGAGCCAGTTGAAACATCTGTGCGTGGAGACCCCTCAGGGGTACTCGCAGGGGAGCTGTCAAGAGGGTCAGGTGAGGACCTTGATGGCCAGAGTGAGACAGAGCTGGGAGGGATGCAGGGCGGCAAGAGGCAGGGATGATAAAGGCCCTGGAGCCTGCAATCCCTGTCGCCTTGCCCCCTCCCCAGTGGGATTCTTGCTCCAGCCAGACCTTAACCACCCCAACTCAGGGTCCTGCCAGCCCAGACAGGCTGCTGTGGAGGGTACATTGCCCTGCGCAGGCAGCTCCCGGGGGGGTGGGGGGTGGGGGGGTGCTGGTCGTCTCTGCACATGGTCCAGCCTGCAGCCAGGAGTCAGCACTGTTGGGGTTCAGAGTAGAGGAATGAATGAGGGGAAGGGGCTGGGCTCTGAGGCAGAGCTGGGACTAGAACCCAGGAGTCCTGACTAACAGGCCCCCTTGTCTAACCCATAGGTCCCAGTCTCCTTCCAGGACTGGGGTAAAACCTAGGAGTCCTAGCACCCAGCCCCCTTCCTGTAACCAGTCTGGGTACTCCCCGCCCCTCCCCCCCTGGCTGTGGATGGGGTGACTCAGTCTGGCGCTCTCCCCCAGAGTGCTTTCTCGGCGCCTCCCTCCCTCAGCCTTCCGCCTGAGACACCTGTTGTTTAGGTAGGTACAGCTCAGATGACACATGCAAAGAGGCTGAGTTTTGTGATCTGCAGCTGGGTTGGGGTCACTTCCCTAACTGGGGTCTTTCCCCAGCTCCGGGAGGGGAGGGGGGACTCATGATTATAATGGGGAGGGGGAGCCAGAACTCTTGGGGTGTATTACTGGCTCTGGGGTGGGGAGATGGATCTAGTGGTTATAGGTGGGGGATAGTTTGTCAGGACTCCTGGGTTCTACTGTTGGCTGTGCCCTGACTTACCAGAGTGCCATGAGGGCGAGTCCCTCCTCTGATCTGTGGCTTGGTTTCCCCTTTGTAATGGAGTGGTTGCTGTGAACTTGCTTGTGGGTAGCATTTTTAAGGTGCTTTCTGCCCTGAGATCTGGTCTCAGACTGTCCAGAAAAGAAAACACGTCCATCCCTCACCCTCCGCATAACTGTGGGGCACCTGTCCAGGAGCCATCCCTTCCCCCAATTACTGACACATCCCCCGCCCCAGATGATCTCACAGTCAGCCCTGACCCTTCCCCAGGCTGTGCTCTCAGATGGGATCCCCCACTTCTGTTCTTAAGGAGTCCCACCAGGCTCCTCCCGCACGAGACACTCTGTTTGCAGGGCAGAGGTTTCCTCATTGCTGGGACCCGCCCCCCCCCAGTATGAACCAGCCCCAACCAGAAGCCACCGGGGCAGGGTGGGGCACAACTCAGAGCAGAGTTCATAGCACTTTGCAGACAAGCCCCATATTAGGAGAAACAGGCATAGAGCAGAGAAGGGGCTCTGCCGAGTTCACCCAACCCAGATGCGGGCAGGGCCAGGAAGAGAACCCAGGAGTCCAAACTCATTCCCTGTACGCTCTACTCCACTTCTCTCCCAGAGCAGGGGATACAACCCAGGAGTCCCGCCCCAACAATGCAAAAGGATTCCTGGCAGCCAGCTTCTCTCGTGCACCCTTCATCTTAGCCCCCCGTCTCCAGCCAGCCCCCACAAATGCATCCACATGCGGCTAGAGCTCAGTGAGCGGAAAGAGTCCTTTACCATGGCAGTGCTCAGGGCAACAAACAGAATCATGGCTGGGATATGCTGCCTCCTGGACACAGACCTCTCATCCCTAAGTGTAAATGGGAGCAGCCCCAGGGTTTCTCTGCTTCCCAGCAGCATCCTTGGGTCCCCATGAGCCAGGTGTGATGGCCCCATGCTGTACACCTGTGGGGGCAGAAAGCAGCGGTCGCTTGCCCTGTGCTGTGCTTGCCCTATGAAAAGGTCCTTCCCACTCCAGATCCCCCAATTTTCCCTTTTCTGGAGTTTTTAAACACTGAAAATTAAATGAAAAAAACTCTGAATGCAGCACTAGGAGGGAGTGTCTGGTGGATTCCTCCTGCTGACCCCCAGCCAGGCCAAGGCCAGGGGGAAGTGGGGATGCCCCCACCCTAGATGGGTTGCTGAGCACCTATGTGGGCTACTGGCCGTCGGTAGTGTTTGAACATGCAGCTTCAAACAGGAGACGCCAGCACCTGCTTCTGGCTTAGGTGTGGGATGGGTGGGCTCTGGCATCTGCCAGAACCTGGGGTGATAAACTGGCGTTCCACAGGTGGGCTCTGCCCCCAGTGCCCAGCAAACGTCTCAGGATTAACCACTAAGGGGATCTCAGAGGCAGCAGAGAGAGAGACGGGCTTTGCACCAGGGATAGGGTTGAGGGGCATCGGCAGAGCTGGAGGCTGCAGATTGGAAGTGAGGGTCATTGGCGGAGCTGGAGGGCTGTGGGTTGGGAGTGAGGGATACAGACAGGGCAGGGAGAGGGGCAGGAACTGGCGGAGGTGGAAGTTAGGGGGCAAGAGATCAAGGGGGGGGGGGCTGGAGTGAGGACCTGCAGTAGGTCTGGCCTGTTACACAAGGGCCAAGACAGGAGCAGCTGCTGACAAGTTGGGGCTGGAACCTGCATCCAAACAAAGGAGATGGATGAGACGCCTCAGGGGGGTCTCAGGGTTGCTCAGATGTGGGCAACAACAAATTTCGGAGTGCACATGCACCCCCCTTGTCCCCAGAAGGAACACATCAGGGTGCACTACCTCTGGCCCTTGCACAAACACACTCTCCTCTCGCCTAAGCACATGACAAACACATCTCCCTCCCCCTCCCCCCCCCCCACACGTGTGGCCAGTGCAGTCAGGGCAGGAGGGAGCTGGGCTGGGCTGGGCTGCCCAAGGCTGGGTCTGTGTTTGCTCATAGCAGCAGCCCTGACAAGGAGTCATCAGACCAAATGGTGGGGGTGGTGGGGAATGTGCATTTCAGAGACAGACAGAGACACACCCCTCCAGAGAGGCTGGGATACACCAAACCCATCAGTAAATACAGCCAGAGTCAAACAAGGCTGTCTGTCTGGCTGACTGGCTCTGGGAGGAGAATGGTGTCTAGTAGTTAGAACAAGGGGGCTAGGAGTCACGAGTCCTGGGTTCTATCCAGGGCTGGCTGTACGTTATGTGCCGCCCCAAGCAGCTCAACAGGAATGATTGTTGAGGTGCCGCAGGCGTGTCGCCGAAAAGGGAAGAGCTGCTTTCAGCCTGCGGGATTTGCGCCGAACATGGAACAGTGTGAATGCGGGTTTTGGCGGCACTTCTGCGGCAGTGGGAAGATCATTTGGAGAAACTTCTAATGATTGCCATTCGCTGGGCTGTCTGAGGGGAGCCGGCTGCCTTGGTGCTCCGTGCTCTGTGGGGCTGGGGGCTCCTAGCCTCTATTTCTCCCCCTGCTCCCAGACACTGGTCCATCACTATCCCATCACTGCGGGCATTGGCACCCACTGCCCGCTCTGAGCAGAGCCGCCTCTCCCTGAACTGCACAGTCCCTCTGGAGCCCCGCTGGGAGTGGGAGTCCCTGAGATCGCCCTGCCATCACACTGCCTACACTCTCAGCTAGGGCAGCTCCTTCCGGATTTCCTGGGCCGCAGCCCTCCCTGGCCTGGACCAACTGAAACACCCAGTATCACATGCAAACAGTACGTCCCCTCCCCAGATCTCTGGACAGGGCCCACCCTCATGGCACCTGCATTTCCCATTGTTGTTACGTGTATGACGGGGTTCAGCCAAGACTGAGGTCCCCACTGGGCTTGGTGCTCCCCAATGCGATCAGGGCCCCCTCGGGCTGAGCTCTGCCTAGACACAGCAAATTGCTCCCAGTCTAACAGTCAACGGGCAGCAGGGAAACCAGAAGCACACAGGGGGTGGCTGGGAGCTGGTGCCCCTTAGAGGGGAAAGTTGCCCTGTCCCATCCCCCTCAGCTGATTCAAGGTGAAGGTAAATCCAGTTGTGCCTGATGTGGGATGCCTGCAGGGAGTTCTGGCTCAGCCCGGTTCCCTTGCCATCTCCCTGGCTTATGTCAGGGCTGGAAGAACAGATAGGATTGTGCCATTCCCAGGCTCCTGCCAGGAGGATCCACCCAGCCGGGCTGTGGATAAACAGGAGCCTTGGGAATAAGCATGCGGTTAGAGAGCAGAGTTACTCACAGGGTGGGGGAACCCCCAGGGCCTTTCAGCTGAGGAGGGGCTCAGGCGCTTCTCCCAGACGCTTCTCACAGCACCTGGGGCTGGGAAGCTGTCAGCTACACCCTGCACTGTGCTGCGGGGAGCGGGCTGGGGCCCAGCAGGGGGCGCTCTCCCCTTGAAAACAGTGCTGCCCCTGTGCCCCCTGCCCCTTAGAATCAGACCTACTCCTCCCCCGCTGGCATCTCCCTCCCCAGACCCAATGTTATTACAAGGAAGGAAGAAGGCATGTGTTGTGGTGGTGCTTGTTATTGTAGGGTCTTCTGTGAGCATTGTTGCTGGGCAAACTGGTTTGTTCTTGTATTGTGTCTTGGGAGAACTGGGGCTGTACAGACCTGTTTGTTATTGTAGGATCTCTTGAGGGTGCTGGGGCTGCACAAGCTCTTATTTATTATAGGGTCTCTTTGGGGCATGGGGGCTTGGCAGACCAGTTTGTTATTATAATGTCTCTGGAGAAATGGGGCTGTTCGGGCTGGTTTGTAGGTTCTCTTGGGGCACTAGAGCTGAGTAGGGTGGATTGTTTTTGTAGGGTCTCCCAGGAACTTGGGACTGCACGTGCTGTTTTATTACTTTAGAGTTGACTGGTGTGAGCTGAATGGAGAAGGAGGCAATGGGGCTGGGGATCCAGGACTGAGTTGTGGGGGAGTGGAAGCATTGAGTATTAGGGGGCTGGGCTGGGATTGGATCCAGAATTGTAGGCATTGGTTGGGTCGATCCTGGTTTAGGGAGCCCCCACTCCAGTAATGGCAGGATTGGGGATAGATGCCAGGGCGCCCATTTCTGAGGTGCCCTCCGGCGGCTGCTTCTCTTGCAGATGAGCGCGAGGCCGTGCAGAAGAAAACCTTCACCAAATGGGTGAACTCTCACCTGGCGCGTGTGACCTGCCGCATCGCAGACCTGTACAATGACCTGCGCGACGGGCGCATGCTCATCCGCCTGCTGGAGGTGCTGTCGGGTGAGCAGCTGGTGAGTGTGGGGCGGGGGACAGGGCACAGTGGGAGCAGGTCCATGGGAGATTTGGGCTCCTTCACCGCTACTGGAGGCTTCTTATACCGGTGGGGTTTGGTCCTGAGTCAGATCTGAATTACCTCAGGGAGAATCGGGAGTTACCTCACTAGGCTCCACTCCCCTTCCAGAGCAAGGACTGAACCCAGGAGTCCTGACAGCCAGCCTGCCTGCTCTTATCCACTACCCTCATCTCCAAGATGGCACCTCAGAAATGGGAAGTCATGGTGCCTATCCTCAATCCTTCTCCCCCGCAGAACATACCACTACAGGGGGGCTACCCAAGCCAGAATTGACCCAACTGAAGCCTACAGTTCGGAAGCCAGGAGTCCTGGCTCCCAGCCTCCTGCATCCCCACTCTAGTCCACTGGACCCCACTTCTCTCCCGGAACTGGTATAGAACTCAGGGGGGTTGACTCCCAGGGCCCCTCTGCTATGACCACTAAGCCCTGCTCCCTCTCTGGTCACCCCCAGACTTGATCCCAATAGCACCCGTTGCTCCCCGTGCCTGGCTTACTAGCCCATGCTGTGTCTCCCTCTGTCAGGCTGGGCTTCTCGTGGTTCTGTGACTCATGCCCTGGCTGCCCTCTGAGCTCAGCACCTGCTCCCAGCATGCAGTGCAGCTCCTTGCCTACCTGCCAGGTGCTGGGCTGGGTGGGGCAGGCTGGCTGCACGCCCAGCCCTGCTCCAGTGGTTTTTCTTGTTCTCGGGCAGGTCAGGTGCTGGAGCCAGTTGGCTGTGTCTGTCTGAGCTGTCCCTGGCCCGCCACCCTGTCTTCAGGGGGCCCATCGCTCCCCACAGCCCTTCCCTCGCAGCCACAGGTGCTGCGGTCCAGGTCCGCTCTGCTTTGGAGCCCTGGCTTCCCGGCACCGGGGAGATGGCTCCCCCAGCCCCAGGGGAGAGGGAGGGCAGCCAGAATCATGGGGAGGGCAGGCATGGAAATTCCATGCTGAAGGGTGGACTCCCATATGGCCCACAGTGGGAGCCAGGAGTCCTGGTTTCTTTTGACAGCTCTGGGAGGGGTGGGGAGGGAAGGAAAGAAGAGGGGAGGGGAGTGTCTAGAGCAGTGGGCTGGGAACCAGGATTCCTGGCTTCTATTCCTGGCTCTGGAAAGGGCAGTGTCTAGTGACTCCAACCAAGATCACCACCCTATTGTGCTGGGCGCTGCCCAGACAGAGAGTCACACATGGTCTGGGCCCTGAAGACTTCAATCTGAATAGAGATGGGAGGAAAAACAGAGGCACCGAGAGGGGAAGGGACTTGCCTAACATCAGAGGCAGAGTGGGAAATAGAACCCAGGCAGCCTGGCTCCCAGTACAGTATGTGAAATGGTGGTCAGTGCCCCATGCTCAGTTATCCCAGCTCCCCTCAGTGTCAGGCTCCTGTGCCAACCCCTGCAGCAACTTCACCTTCTCCCCTCTGTCGGGGACCAAGAGCAGACTGTTCCCAGGGCTGGGGTGAGCTGCCTCGTTGATCTCAGAGCTGTAAGGGCCTTGGGCCAAGACTCCAGCATGCTCCGGTCTGTGCAGGAGACCCATTAAGCTGGCTTCCCAACCAGAGCTAGCTGGTGCATCTGGCCCAAAACCTGGATGCTGAACCAACAGTGAGGAGTGCAGGTCAGGGAAGGGGGTCCTGGGAGAGGGGGAGTCAGACAGTGTGGGGCGCACAGGCCAGTAGGGGATTGTGGTGGGATCCTGGGAGCAGGGAAGCAGGCAGCATGGGGAGTGCAGGCTGGAGGGTGGTTGGGATGGGATCCCAGAGTGGAGGAGGACAGTATGTGGGGCGCAGTCTGGGGGGAGTACTGAGAAGGGTTGATGGAGGCAGGGGAGATGGGCAGCATGGGGATCCCCTTCCTGATACTTTCACCTTCCAGCCCAAGCCCACCAAAGGGCGAATGCGCATCCACTGCCTGGAGAACGTAGACAAGGCCCTGCAATTCCTCAAGGAGCAGAAGGTGCATCTGGAGAATATGGGCTCCCATGACATCGTCGATGGCAACCACCGCCTCACGCTGGGCCTCATCTGGACCATCATCCTCCGCTTCCAGGTACCTGGAGCAGCTCAGTCTCCATGCTGGCTGGCCCCTCACAATCCCTTTCCCCACCCTGGACCTCAATCCCTCTATCCCTCTGCAGTCCCAGGGCTCCCCACCCTCTCCCCCTCATGGAGAGCCAACCCTGGCAAGAATTGGTGACAACGAAACAATTGTCCCTGCTGGCATGGTGGAGTGATCATGCCCCTAATGGCTGCAGGCCACTGCCCTATGGCTGCCTGTGTTACACCAGTACTCGAGTGGCTGCTTGGGGGACACTTAGATCCCTGAGTCAAATTGCCCAGGGGGAATGAGCCCCCCGCCCAGTCGTGTGATGTTGGAAAGAATGGCCCAGGGAGCATAGAGCCTTCTCTCCATGGCCCGGGAAGCCTGGTGCTGGTGGGACTAACCTGGAGCTGCCTCTGTATCTGCCCCCCAGATCCAGGATATCAGTGTGGAGACTGAGGATAACAAGGAGAAGAAATCGGCCAAGGACGCCCTGCTGCTCTGGTGCCAGATGAAGACTGCAGGGTAAGGGGTAAAGAGTAGCTCTCAGGGGATAGAGTATCAGGTCTTTCTTCTCTAGGAACGCTGGTTCTGATGTAGCCCCATGCTGAGGGGACTGGCTGGATTTGGGGGGTTGAGAATGGGACAGGGGGCTCAGCTCCACCCCCCTCACCGCTGTGTCTGTATGTTACAGGTACCAGAACGTCAATGTTCATAATTTCACCACCAGCTGGAGGGATGGCCTGGCCTTCAATGCGATTGTTCACAAGCACAGGTCAGTGCTGGCCACATCTAGGTGCACAAGGGGCACCAGGATCTCAGGGACCCGTGGCATGCGGCCACTATCCTCTAGCCTTGGCCTAGGGTGGGGCATTTGGATGGGGTTGATGGGGGTCAGTGAGACATGGGGGAGTGGGGGCAGATCCCCCACACTGGAAATCACAGTATGCCCCTTTGTGCCCCCTGCAGGCCAGACCTTATAGATATTGACACGCTGAAGAAATGCAATGCCCACTACAACCTGCAGAACGCGTTTAACATAGCGGAGAAGGAGCTGGGGCTGACCAAGCTTTTGGATCCTGAAGGTGAGTGTCAGGCTGTGCGGGCCTAGAGGGAGGGAGGGCTGGGGTGAGTCAGTCTCAGTCCAATGGATCCATTCTTGGTATGGGGGAAAATGCCATTCTCATGTGCATTCATCCAGGTTGGAGGTCGGGACTTGGGGCCTGAACTCCCTCACTAAGTGTGTGGAGGGAGGAGTTTATGGCTGAGTAATGCTGCTGGGGAAACACGGTTAAAAGGGGGACAGGCAGGCATGGAAGCCATCCACTGAATAAGAAATCCAGGCTTCTCTCCCATTCTGCCCCCATGCTGCTGAAAGCAGAGTAGTCTTTTTCCATGGTACCGTGTATTCTGGGAAAATCCAGAAAATCCAGACCACTCTCCCATTCTGCACTCATACACACAAAGGGGGAGGTTCCTGGTTTATCCCCACCCACTGAACAGAAATTACCCATGCTTCCAATTTTCCTCCACACTGGGGCATCTGGGTATTAGTTGCCAGGAAGTGCCTGGTGCTGATATGCCCTCCCTCACAGTGAGGAGACAATGGGAGATGTGGTTCTCTCATTGACATACATGGCTCTTGCCCCCCAGATGTCAATGTGGACCAGCCGGATGAGAAGTCCATCATCACATACGTGGCCACCTACTACCACTACTTCTCCAAAATGAAAGCATTGGCTGTGGAGGGAAAGCGCATTGGAAAGGTACCAAGGGCACAAACAGGTGCAGGAGATGCTGTCACTGCATAGGGGCTAGGTGGGGGGACGGACTGGGTTGGATGGGTTAGAATCAGTAGTTCTCAAACTTTTGTACTCATATGTGTAATCTATATATATAAAAGTCAAGTGGTGTATGTATGTACGTATGTATGTATGTATGTACGTATGACTGCGAACTCCTCCCGCACCGTTTGAGCCAGAGACTTGAAATTTGGTACAGTGAGGGGTCTTGGGGTCTAGATGCTGGTAAGGGTCAAAAAAAATTCGGATCTCACCTCTGACGCCCCCCAGGGGTGAAAGTCTTTCAGGGCCAATCACATCGGCTGGGCGGTTAGGTGGTGATGATGTCATAATACCCCCCTCCAACAGACACCTCACTCGCTCAGCTCACCCCTCCCTCCTCCAACGGAACCCCGGAGATCACTCAGCTCACTGCCCCTCCCCCCTCCCAACGGAACCCCGGAGATCACTCAGCTCACTGCCCCTCCCTCCTCCAACGGAACCCCGGAGATCACTCAGCTCACTGCCCCTCCCTCCTCCAACGGAACCCCAGAGATCACTCAGCTCAATGACCCTCCCTCCTCCAACGGAACCCCGGAGATCACTCAGCTCACTGCCCCTCCCTCCTCCAACGGAACCCCGGAGATCACTCAGCTCACTGCCCCTCCCTCCTCCAACGGAACCCCGGAGATCCCTCAGCTCACTGCCCCTCCCTCCTCCAACGGAACCCCGGAGATCACTCAGCTCACTGCCCCTCCCTCCTCCAACGGAACCCCGGAGATCCCTCAGCTCACTGCCCCTCCCTCCTCCAACGGAACCCCGGAGATCACTCAGCTCACTGCCCCTCCCTCCTCCAACGGAACCCCGGAGATCCCTCAGTTCTCTGCCCCTCCCCCCTGCAAACGGAACCCCAGAATCCATCAGCTCTCTGCCGCCCCCCACCTGGGAAGGTCCCCGGAATCCCTCGGCTCTGGGCCCCCTCCCCGCTGGCGACGGATCTGAGTTGGGTTTGGTGGGACGGTAAGTGAGGTGGGGGTGTCGGGTTTGGTCGGGGGGTGAGGTGGGGGTGTTGGGTTTGCTTGGGGGGGTGGGAAGGTATCGGGGTGGGTGAGGGGTGAGGGGTGGGTGTTGGGGTTGGTCAGGGGGTGTCAGCTGTCTGCCACCTCCCCACCTCCGACTGACCCGAGCAGCGCCGGGCACTTATGCTAGTAGTATTATAAATGCTGGAGGTCAAGCAGAGTTTGGGAGTGGAGGCTGACAACTCATGACCTTCCACATAATAACCTCGCCACCCCTGAGGGGTCTCAACCCCCAGTTTGAGAACCCTTGGATTAGATGAATGGATTGGAAGAATGAGTTAATGGGATAAATGGATGGATGGAGCGGGAGAAAGGGTTTATGGGGAGGATGGATGGAGTGGATGGATGGATGCATGGATGGAGTGGGAGAAAGGGTTGACTGGGTGGATGGATGGACTGGATGGATGGATGGAGTGGGAGAAAGGGTTGATGGGGTGGATGGATGGATGGAGTGGGAGAAAGGGTTGATGAAGTGGATGAATGGAATAGAAGAAAGGGTTGATGGGGTGGATGGATGGAGTGGAAGAAAGGGTTGACGGGGTGGATGGATGGACTGGATGGATGGATGGAGTGGGAGAAAGGGTTGATGGGGTGGATGGATGGAGTGGGAGAAAGGGTTGATGGGGTGGGTCGATGGATGGATGGAGTGGGAGAAAGGGTTGATGGGGTGGATGGATGGAGTGGGAGAAAGGGTTGATGGGGTGGATGGATGGAGTGGAAGAAAGGGTTGACGGGGTGGATGGATGGACTGGATGGATGGATGGAGTGGGAGAAAGGGTTGATGGGGTGGATGGATGGAGTGGGAGAAAGGGTTGATGGGGTGGGTCGATGGATGGATGGAGTGGGAGAAAGGGTTGATGGGGTGGATGGATGGAGTGGGAGAAAGGGTTGATGGGGTGGATGGATGGAGTGGGAGAAAGGGTGTACGGGGTGGATGGATGGAGTGGGAGAAAGGGTTGACGGGGTGGATGGATGGATGGAGTGGGAGAAAGGGTTTATGGGGAGGATGGATGGAGTGGATGGATGGATGCATGGATGGAGTGGGAGAAAGGGTTGACTGGGTGGATGGATGGACTGGATGGATGGATGGAGTGGGAGAAAGGGTTGATGGGGTGGATGGATGGATGGAGTGGGAGAAAGGGTTGATGAAGTGGATGAATGGAATAGAAGAAAGGGTTGATGGGGTGGATGGATGGAGTGGAAGAAAGGGTTGATGGGGTGGATGGATGGACTGGATGGATGGATGGAGTGGGAGAAAGGGTTGATGGGGTGGGTGGATGGATGGATGGAGTGGGAGAAAGGGTTGATGGGGTGGGTGGATGGAGTGGGAGAAAGGGTGTACGGGGTGGATGGATGGAGTGGGAGAAAGGGTTGACGGGGTGGATGGATGGATGGAGTGGGAGAAAGGGTTTATGGGGAGGATGGATGGAGTGGATGGATGGATGCATGGATGGAGTGGGAGAAAGGGTTGACTGGGTGGATGGATGGACTGGATGGATGGATGGAGTGGGAGAAAGGGTTGATGGGGTGGATGGATGGATGGAGTGGGAGAAAGGGTTGATGGGGTGGATGGATGGATGGAGTGGGAGAAAGGGTTGATGGGGTGGATGGATGGACTGGATGGATGGATGGAGTGGGAGAAAGGGTTGATGGGGTGGATGGATGGAGTGGGAGAAAGGGTGTACGGGGTGGATGGATGGAGTGGGAGAAAGGGTTGACGGGGTGGATGGATGGATGGAGTGGGAGAAAGGGTTTATGGGGAGGATGGATGGAGTGGATGGATGGATGCATGGATGGAGTGGGAGAAAGGGTTGACTGGGTGGATGGATGGACTGGATGGATGGATGGAGTGGGAGAAAGGGTTGATGGGGTGGATGGATGGATGGAGTGGGAGAAAGGGTTGATGAAGTGGATGAATGGAATAGAAGAAAGGGTTGATGGGGTGGATGGATGGAGTGGAAGAAAGGGTTGACGGGGTGGATGGATGGACTGGATGGATGGATGGAGTGGGAGAAAGGGTTGATGGGGTGGGTGGATGGATGGATGGAGTGGGAGAAAGGGTTGATGGGGTGGGTGGATGGAGTGGGAGAAAGGGTGTACGGGGTGGATGGATGGAGTGGGAGAAAGGGTTGACGGGGTGGATGGATGGATGGAGTGGGAGAAAGGGTTTATGGGGAGGATGGATGGAGTGGATGGATGGATGCATGGAAGGAGTGGGAGAAAGGGTTGACTGGGTGGATGGATGGACTGGATGGATGGATGGAGTGGGAGAAAGGGTTGATGGGGTGGATGGATGGATGGAGTGGGAGAAAGGGTTGATGGGGTGGATGGATGGATGGAGTGGGAGAAAGGGTTGATGGGGTGGATGGATGGATGGAGTGGGAGAAAGGGTTGACGGGGTGGATGGATGGACTGGATGGATGGATGGAGTGGGAGAAAGGGTTGATGGGGTGGATGGATGGAGTGGGAGAAAGGGTGTACGGGGTGGATGGATGGAGTGGGAGAAAGGGTTGACGGGGTGGATGGATGGATGGAGTGGGAGAAAGGGTTTATGGGGAGGATGGATGGAGTGGATGGATGGATGCATGGATGGAGTTGGAGAAAGGGTTGACTGGGTGGATGGATGGACTGGATGGATGGATGGAGTGGGAGAAAGGGTTGATGGGGTGGATGGATGGATGGAGTGGGAGAAAGGGTTGATGGGGTGGATGGATGGAGTGGGAGAAAGGGTTGATGGGATGGATGGATGGAGTGGAAGAAAGGGTTGACGGGGTGGATGGATGGATAGAGTGGGAGAAAGGATTGACGGGGTGGATGGATGGATGGAGTGGGAGAAAGGGTTGATGGGGTGGATGGATGGATGGAGTGGGAGAAAGGGTTGATGAAGTGGATGAATGGAATAGAAGAAAGGGTTGATGGGGTGGATGGATGGAGTGGAAGAAAGGGTTGACGGGGTGGATGGATGGACTGGATGGATGGATGGAGTGGGAGAAAGGGTTGATGGGGTGGATGGATGGAGTGGGAGAAAGGGTTGATGGAGTGGGTGGATGGATGGATGGAGTGGGAGAAAGGGTTGATGGGGTGGATGGATGGAGTGGGAGAAAGGGTTGATGGGGTGGGTGGATGGATGGATGGAGTGGGAGAAAGGGTTGATGGGGTGGATGGATGGAGTTGGGAGAAAGGGTTGATGGGGTGGATGGATGGAGTGGAAGAAAGGGTTGATGGGGTGGATGGATGGATGGATGGAGTGGGAGAAAAGATTGATGAGGTGGATGGATGGAGTTGGGAGAAAGGGTTGATGAGGTGGATGGATGGAGTGGAAGAAAGGGTTGATGGGGTGGATGGATGGATGGATGGAGTGGGAGAAAAGGTTGATGGGGTGGATGGATGGATGGAGTGGAAGAAAGGGTTGATGGGGTGGATGGATGGATGGATGGTGTGGTAGAAAGGGTTGTGTTACTAGATGTTAAATTCTGAGTGCTTGGTGAGCATTGGCTCTTATGGAGCTCAAGGCTGGGCTGCTGGGTCCTCTTGGGTTCTTGAGGCTGGCATCCATCATGGAGGGGGCTTGACCCTTGCTGGCCTGGTGGTGAGTGACTCCTGCCCTCCTTTCCCCTCTCCTCCTGGCCAGGTGCTGGACTATGCCATTGAGGCTGACAAGCTGATTGAGAAGTATGAGACACTGGCTTCTGACCTGCTGCAGTGGATTGAGCAGACCATCCTGACACTCAACGACCGTAAACTGGCCAACTCCCTGAGTGGGGTGCAGAATCAGCTGCAGGCTTTCAACACCTACCGCACTGTCGAGAAGCCCCCCAAGTGAGTTCCTTACCCAGCTCTGAGACGGCCCTGAGCCACCACTTGGCAGCCCTGGCACAGCTAACACGGCACCCCCAGGACTGCATTCAGCGCCTGGCCTGGTGCACTCTGAGAGATCTGTGTCGCTCTGTTATCCTGCCCCACCTCTGGTATGAGCAGAGGATTGTGGGTGTTTTTCCCAGGGCACAGTGCACTCTGGGAGCCCTTGCCACAGACAGACTGGCTAAGCTGGTTACTCAGCTGCCACCTACATAGCATGGGAAGAGAGCTTACATCATGTCCAGCTACCCACACTGGCAGCACCGCCTTCACAGGTGCGCGCCATGCTGTGCGTGACCAGCGTGTGGGAGAGGGACCTTGAATGAGCTGATCACTTCCCAATCTTGGTGTGTTCCAGTGCTCTGGCACTGCCCGTTGGCTGGCTCTTGGGGGTGGGGAATGGCACCTGGGGCTTTGTCCCTCTAGGGGGCGTTGGCTCCACTCCAACCCCAGGGTGAAGAGACCGACTCAGGTTCCCTCCCAGTCCGCATGGGGACTAAAGCATGTGGGGGTCTCCAGCCTGTCTAGGGAGTTAGAGCAGAAGATTGGGGCTGGGGCGGTAGCAATGTGTGGGGTTCCCCATCAGAGTACGTAAAAGTTTGAAACGAGGAGGGAGGCTCGTTAACCTCTGAGGATAGGACAAGAAGCAGTGGGCTTCAATTCCATCAAGGGCGCCTTGGGTTGGACATTAGGAAAAACTTCCTGTTTGGGCAGTTAAGCACTGGAACAAATTGCCTGGGGCGGTTGTGGAATCTCCATCATTGAGAGGCCTTTAAGAGCAGGTTAGACAAACACCTGTCATGGATGGTCTAGTCTAGTTATTACTTAGGGCTGGTCTTCACTCGCGCGGCGCGGGATTGATCTTCTGGCGATCGATTTATCGTGTCTTGTTAAGACGCGATAAATCGATTGCCCGGAGCTCCCCCGTCGACTCCGGAACTCCAGCTCGCCGGGAGGCGCAAGCTGGAGTCGACGGGGGAGCACGCCGCTGACTGCCGCCGCCGTGGGGACGAGAGGTAAGTCGGCGGCAGATACGCAAACTTCAGCTACGTGATTCACGTAGCTGAAGTTGCGTATCTGCCGTCGATCCCCCCCCCCCCCCCAGTGAGGACCAGCCCTTAGTCCTGCTTCGAGTGCAGGGGATTGGACAAGATGACCTAGTGAGGTCCCTTTGGCATGACATAAGCACCATGGTGGCAGATTGAAGAGAAACACAGGGAGGGAAGGGATGTGGATGTGTGTTCTGGGTTCAGGTCCTGCTGCTCCTGCCCCTGTCCCCTGGGCTCTCACGGGCTCCTGCTCCTCCGCCCAGGTTCTGTGACCAGCCCAGCTCCCAGGCTCTGAGACACCCCCTGCCTGCGCTCTGTCTGACCCTTTACCCTATCCCCACCCCTCAGGTTCACAGAGAAGGGGAACCTGGAGGTGCTGCTCTTCACCATCCAGAGCAAGATGCGCGCCAACAACCAGAAAGTGTATATACCACGCGAGGGCAAGCTGATCTCTGACATCAACAAGGTGAGGCAACAGAGAGCAGGGCAAGGACTCAGTAGAGGGTGCTTTCCCCTTACAGCCAGTGCTGGCCCCTCTCCGCCACCTCAGTGCTGGGGGCTTTGCTTCTGGAGGTATCATCTTCTGGAGATGATCAAGAACATCTCAGTGCCAGGTGAGGGATCCCTATATAAACAGTCCTTTCCCCCCCACCTCAGAGGCAGCTGCATCTCAGTGTCAGGAGTGGGATCCCTGGGAGATGGTCATTGGTGCTGTCATTAATTATCGGCCTGTGTTAGATGTTGACTCCCTGCTGTAATTAACCCCCTCCCCCCTGCAGGCCTGGGAGCGGCTGGAGAAGGCGGAGCATGAGCGGGAGCTGGCGCTGCGCAACGAGCTGATCCGCCAGGAAAAGCTGGAGCAGCTGGCGGCACGATTTGACCGCAAGGCAGCCATGCGGGAGACGTGGCTGAGTGAGAACCAACGCCTGGTGTCCCAGGTGAGTCCCAAACCCCGAAGCCATGTGATTAGAACCCAGGACTCCTGATTCCCAGCCCCCACCCAACACACTACACCCCACTTCCCTCCAGAGTGGTGATGGAACCAGGGGTCCTGGCTCCCAGCCCAGTGCTCTCTCCAGTGGACCACACTGACTCTCCAGGGGGCTGGCTCCGGGGCCTGTGGGTGGGAGGAGCAGGTCAGTCGCCCCTCGGCCAGCCCTGCCCCGGCATGATGCCCTGCCCTCCCCTGCAGGATAACTTTGGAGTGGACATCTCGGCGGTGGAGGCGGCGGTGCGGAAGCATGAGGCCATTGAGACTGACATCGTGGCCTACAGTGAGCGCGTGCAGGCCGTGAATGCTGTGGCCACTGAGCTGGAGGCGGAGAGCTACCACGACATCAAGCGCGTGCTGGCCCGCAAGAACAACGTGGTGCGGCTGTGGGACTACCTGCGGGAGCTGGTGGCCTCGCGCCGTGAGCGCCTGCTCCTCAACCTGGACCTGCAGAAGATGTTCCAGGACCTGGCTTACCTCATGGACTGGATGGAGGAGATGAAGGTATGGGGAGGCGGGGGGCCTGAGGCTGAGCCGCCACCCTCTGCCACCGTCAGGGGGCCCTGCTATCTGGGGTAGGTGCCCCAGGCATTGCTCTCTGCCAGACCCATCCCCAGGAGCTCCAGCAGGGGGAGGCGGAGTGGCAGGCTGGCCTTCCTCTTGGAAAGGGTAAGGAGGTAAAGCTGGGGCACTGCTAGCTCAGACACCTCAGAGGGGCTGGGATGCATGAGGATGAATGGGGCAGATGGCTTTGAATGCCTGCAATGGAGGGAAGGGAGCAGGGGATAGGGGTGCCATGGAGCAGGGGGGAGTTCAGCTGCCCTGCTACTATGTCTGTCCCCTTAGCTGGGGAAGAGGGTAGAAGGGTGCCTGGCTCCATCTGCAGGCTTCTGGCAGGGCTGGTGGGTGGGATCGGAGGGACCCCGCATGCGGTCAGCAGCTGCCCGTCCCTCCACAGGGCCGCCTGCAGTCCCAGGACTTTGGGAAGCACCTGCATGGCGTGGAAGACCTGCTGCAGATCCATGCGCTGGTGGAGGCCGACATCGCCGTGCAGGCCGAGCGGATCAAGGCTGTTGGCACTGCTGCACAGAGGTTTGCCACCCCCGGAGAAGGTAACTGCTCCACCCGCACCACAGCCAGCTCTCACCCTCCATGCTCAGCTTCGCCGCGTCCCAGACCCCTACCTCATCCCCGCCCTGCCACGTCCCAGCCCATGCTATGCTTGCAGCCCCCGCATCCCAGCCCTCAAGAGGACAGCTCCAAGCCCAGCAGGGTTTTGGGAGGGGGTCCTAAAGCTGAGTTTGGGGTTGCCACATCTGCAGGGGGCGATGCCATATCTGAAGCCACCATGACAGATTCTCACCCCTCTGCTTCTCTGTGGAGCTTCCCTGCCTGGTGTGAGCCCTGCTCTGTGCTTAGCCCTGACTCTATAGCCTGAGCAAAAGGGCCTTTCCTCCCCTATTACTCCCTGTGGGCCCCCTCTTTGTCTTCCCTGCCTCATGGGCATCACTGCCAGTGACCCTGACCCCTTTTTGCTCCCAGGACCCAAGGGTCAGGAGCCCCCTGGCTCCTCCTGTGGGGCAGATGGCAGGGGAACTGGGGGTTGTAAGCAAGGATCTCATGTTGTTGCCTGATGTATTGATTATGTGGCTGATTTCATTTCCCCCAGTTAGCACTCTGCAATCTGGTAGGTTCTTGTCCCAAGATCAGGCCAGTATCTTCAGAATTATTATGTGACTGGGAGCCCGATGGCAGTAGCAGGAATGCTTGCACTCAGGGATGACCTTTGGTAATTGTAGCAGTTTTATTACCACAATGATTAGTCCAATAAATAAAATTATCCAAACAAGTAAAGTGAGCTAATACAATGCTGTAGGTATGGCCCATCCCAGTATATGGGTGTACTCGCCCTACCCTTGGGGAGCGCTCAGAAAGTTGAGACAGATCCAGCGCGACTCTGGCGTGACAATGGAGAACTCCAGTGACTCTCCCTAAGACCAGATGTTTTATAGGCCTTTGGTGCATATGTCTACGCCCTCTTTTACTATCCTGACATCCTCACCCTCATAATGTTGGGGTGTCCTTATCCCATAAGTTTCTATATGAATTAGTTCAAACTTAGTAGCATACACATCAATTAAATTACACCGGCCCCTCGCTACAACCTGCATTGCTATAGCGAGTATTTGCATATAGCGTGGTTGCGGCCATGGATCCCAAATTGAATTACCTTAACTGGGATCCATGGTAGCGCGGTCCCCGCTCCAAGGCAGTACTGCACATGGATCCCGAACCCTGCATTCTAGCCAGGGTCCGGTGTACTGTAGTTACCTGTGGTTAGGCATCTACTGATGTTTCCCTCCAAAAATAGCCTAACCGGGTGCAAACTGCCTTTTTGCAGGTACCTGTCAACAGCTTACACCACTTGTGATTATTACAAAACAAATAAAACAAAATCTTACACCATCTTGAGATTTAAGGTGACCCTTGATTTCCTTACTTATGCTAACCTATTAAGCAAATACTCCTAGGCAGGCTGTTAGGCCTTATAGCTATGGTAACAGCTTAAGCTATTCTTATAGGTGTATGCCACTAAGTCTCTTGCGTTTCTGCATTGCTGTTCTTATCCTTTACCTTCAAACCAACCTGTGGACTACAACATCCACATCCCCCCCACAGGATACAAGCCGTGTGACCCCCAGCTGGTGCAGGAGAGGGTGGACATGCTAGAGCTGTGCTACCAGGAGCTGGTTGAGCTGGCAGGCAAGCGCCGGGCCAAGCTGGAGGAGTCACGGCGCCTGTGGAAGTTCTTCTGGGACATGGGCGAGGAGGAGGCCTGGATCCGGGAGCAGGAGCAGATCCTGTCGTCGGATGATTTTGGCAAGGACCTGACCAGTGTGCTGCGCCTCATCAGCAAGCACAACGCCTTCCGTGATGAGATGAGCGGCCGCTATGGACCCCTGCAGCACACCATGGCCCAGGGCCACAGCCTGGTGCAGGAGGGGCACTTTGGGGCACGCGAGGTGGCTGAGCGCATCCGGGAGATTGAGGATCAGTGGCAACACCTGGAGGCGCTGGCAGGGGAGCGGGAGCGGCGCCTGCATGAGGCCTCCAGCCTCTACCAGTTCAAGGCTGATGCCGACGACATGGAGGCCTGGCTCATGGATGCCCTGCGGCTGGTGTCCAGCCCGGAAGTGGGCCATGACGAGTACTCTACCCAGAGCCTGGTCAAGAAGCACAAGGACGTGGAAGAGGAGATCCAAAACCACCGGCCTGCCATTGCCGCACTACACGAGCAGGCCCAGAGCCTGCCGCCTGCCTTTGCCCAGACACCTGAGGTGGCCGGGCGCCTGCCTGCTGTGGAGGAACGCTACCAGGAGCTGGCTGCCCTGGCTGAGCGCCGCAAGCAGGATCTGCAGGACGCCCTCAACCTCTACAAGATGTTCAGCGAGGCTGATGCCTGTGGACTGTGGATTGGTGAGAAGGAGCAATGGCTGCATGCCATGGAGATACCTGAGAAGCTGGAGGACCTGGAGGTGGTGCAGCAGAGGTGAGTGGGGACTGACCAGGCCCGCATGAACCACCCGCCACAGCCTTGTCAGGCCACACCCCGCTGCCCCTTGCAGCCAATGAGTATCCGTGGCCCTAGTCCCCTTCCCAGCTCTCTGTGTGGTGAGACATCCCAGAATGCATTGTTCCCCCTTTGTGCTGCTCTGTCTGTCCCCACTTAGGCACCATGGGAGAGCAACCTGGATTTTTCCAGCATGCATCTGGGGCACATATGCTCAGGCAACTCCTTGTAGCCAGTCAGTGGCCTGGCTGTCTCTAGACATGTGTGCCTTGGCCACAGTCTAGCTTGCCCTGTGGCCTCTCCCTGGAACCAGGGTGTTAGTGGGAACAGAGCCCCTAATGGGGTCAGTGGAACTGGCATAGTTGATTCCCTTCCCTAACCTTGGGCATGTGGGGGCATCCTGGAATGCATTGCTCCCTCGTGATGCTCTGGCTGCTATTTCCATGCTGAGGCCCTATGGGAAAGCAGCCTGGATTTCCCCAGCAGGCACTAGAGCAGATGTGTGATCAGGAGCAGCTGGTGCTGTACTGGGGGGAACATGGTGTGTCCAGGTCTCCAGGGCAAGAGGGGGGTTGAGTGTATTGTTGGCTGAGCCTGTATCTCCGGGCCTGCAGGTTTGAGACACTGGAGCCCGAGATGAATAACCTGGCTTTGCGCATCGCAGCCATCAACCAGATCGCTGGGCAGCTGCTGAGCACCGACCACCGCAACAAGGAGAGCATCCAGACCACGCAGGAGCAGCTCAACGCCAGGTCTGAGCAGAAGGACAGGCGGCTCGGCTCCAGGGGGAGATGGGGAGGGCAGGCGGCTCAGCACCGGGGGGGAGATGGGGAGAGCAGGCTGCTTGGGGGTGGGGCAGACAGCTCTGTGTCAGAGGGGGTGGGGAGGTTCTGACTGACCCGTGGGGTGAGGAGGACTCGGGATCTGCATCCAGCTGCAGGCATCAACGTCTGGGCCTGGCTGCCTTGGCAGCGCCAACATGGGCTTGGCAGCTCCAGGGTGGTCAGTGGGGACGGGCCCCTCACCTACCTCCCTGTCCCCTTCCCCAGGTGGGAGCGGTTCCGCACTCTGGCCGAGCAGAAGAAGGCCGCGCTGACCTCGGCCCTGAACATCCAGAATTACTACCTGGAGTGCAATGAAACCAAGTCCTGGATGAGGGAGAAGACCAAGGTGATCGAGTCGACGCAGGAGCTGGGCAACGACCTGGCGGGTGTCATGGCACTGCAGAGGAAGCTGGCGGGCATGGAGCGGGACCTGGAGGCCATCCAGGGCAAGGTGTTGGACCTGCAGGGGGAGGCGGCCACGCTGGCGGCCGAGCACCCGGGCCAGGCGACGCCCATCCTAGACCAGCTTGCGGACATCAAGGCTGTGTGGGCCGAGCTGCGTGAGACCATGCGGCGGCGTGAGGAGTCGCTGGGGGAGGCCAGCAAGCTGCAGGGCTTCCTGCGCGACCTGGACGACTTCCAGGCTTGGCTGTCGCGGACACAGACGGCTGTGGCCTCTGAGGACGTGCCGACCACCCTGGCTGAGGCCGAGCAGCTGCTGAGCCAGCATGAGAGCATCCGTAATGAGATCGAGCACTACAAGGACGACTACCAAAGCATGCGGGCCATGGGCCAGGAGGTGACCCAGGGCCAGACCGATGCCCAGTACATGTTCCTGCAGCAACGCCTGGAGGCCCTGGACACTGGCTGGAAGGAGCTGGGCCAGATGTGGGAGAACAGGCACCACCTGCTGTCCCAGGCCTATAGCTTCCAGCTCTTCCTGCGGGACACCAAGCAGGTGGAGGGTGTCCTCAGCAACCAGGTGAGGCTGGGGTGACCAGCGTGCCTGGGGGAGGCTGGTTCCTGTGCTGGAGCTAGAACAGGACCATGCAGCCCAGTATGCCACCCCCTTCTCTGGCCCGGATCAGACGCATGGGCCCATCCAGTCCAGTATTCCCCCCACATCTGATCAGTCTCCTGGACCCATCCAGCTTGGTATTCCCTTCCACCCCCCCATTCCAAATGCCCCAGACTCCCACCCAAATCCCCATCACTGTATTAGTCCCTCAGGACCCTCAATCACTCCATCCCCACCCACCCCTAGCAGTGTCAGTACCTCTCCATCCGCTGGACCCTAGTTTTCTCCTTTGGGATCTCTGTCTCACCCAGGGCAGGGACATGGGACATGGGCCAAGCCGTGCCCAGTGCCATGCCTGTGTGTGGCTTGCCCCTGCAGGAGTATGTGTTGTCCCACACGGAGATGCCCAGCACCCTGCAAGGGGCAGAGGACTCCATTAAGAAGCATGAAGATTTCATGACCACCATGGAAGCCAACGGGGAGAAGATCAAGGGGCTGGTGGATGCTGGGCGGAAGCTGATTTTGGGGGACAGTGTCCATGCAGACAAAGTCCAGGAGAAGGTTGACTCCATCGATGGCAGGTGAGATCCCAGCCCCACAAGGGCTTCTGGGGCTGGGAACCTTGTTGTGTCATTGACTTGGGGGGGGGGAGGGGGGCGTCTGGTGGGTTAGAGCAGGGAGGGCTGGGAGTCAGGACTCCTGGGTTCTATCCTCAGCTCTGTGATTTAGGACAGGTCCCTTCCCCCTGTAGTTAAACGGGAGGACGATATTGGGATTAACAATTGTAATGAGCTAGGAGCTCCTCCCTTGGCCAGAGCCAGGCAAACCTGCCCCAGGAAGTCAGATTTCAGCTTGCTCTGTTCCGGGAGCACAAGTTGCTAGTGCCCGAGGTAGCAGGGAGTCCTCATGAGCCAAGGCAGTGCCAGCGCTATGACATACAGGGGGCAGGCCTACATCTCAGGTGAGCATCCCATGAGTGAGCATCCCATGAGCCTCTGCTTTCCCTCCCCAGGCACAAGCGGAATCGGGATGCTGCCAATGAGCTGCTGCGGCGGCTGCGGGATAACCGGGAGTTGCAGCACTTCCTGCAGGACTGCCAGGAGGTGAGTCGGGGGGGGGACCCGGGGGATGTGGGGGAGGGGCAAGGAGGCCATGGGTCTGGGGATCCTCACTCTGTCTTCCACCTCCCCACCAGCTCACCCTGTGGATCAATGAGAAGATGCTGACAGCCCAGGACATGTCATATGACGAGGCCCGCAACCTGCACACCAAGTGGCAGAAGCACCAGGCCTTCACGGCCGAGCTGGCTTCCAACAAGGACTGGCTGGACAAGATCGAGAAGGTGGGGGCAGCTCGGGTATGGCAAGCTGGGGAACCTCCCCCCCCAGGGCTGCACTTGAATACCGTGGCCCTGTCCCTTGCCATGGACTCACCACCCTGCCCCTGCAGCAGCATCAGTGACTTGCCCCTTCACAGTGGACTTGCCACAGTATCATTGACCCGAATCCATGGCCACTCCCCAGTGCTATGGACCTGCCCCATGGCTCTGCCCCCTCTCCATGGACTTGTTACCACAGCCTTGCCCTAAGACCATGGCCCTGCCCCCACAGTCCCACCCCTTGCCATGGACCCTCTCGCCCATGGACCTTCCCACTTCTGGTCCCAGAGATGATGGGATGTCAGCAGGGCCCCCAGGACTTGTCCACCAGTAAGGTTGTCTGTGCATGACTAAGATGGGGTGCTGGGCCCACTGGACTCTGCTCCTCCTGCCTCACACTGAGCTCCCTGCTGGGACAGGGCTGGCCAGGCCCCTGGAGCAGGGGGCCTGGGTGTTAATACCCCACTGAGATGAATGGGGCAGGTCCCCCCTCTCAGAGCCATTGTCTCAGGATTCCTGCAGTCCGGTGTGACTATGATCACATGACTCCAGGAGGCGGGGCACAGGGCTGTAGAAACTTTGCCTTCATCTGGGGTTGGCCAGGCCTGCTGAGGCCTAAAGACCCCGCAGCACACGAAGGGCCTTGTCCCCCTAACCAGTGCTTTGGGTTCCTGACAGGAGGGGCAGCAGCTAATGGCGGAGAAGCCTGAGCTGGAGCCCGTGGTGAAGGAGAAGCTGGGCAGCCTCCACCGGCTATGGGATGAGCTGGAGTCCACCACCAAGACCAAGGCCCAGTGCCTTTTTGACGCCAACCGGGCCGAGCTCTTCACCCAGAGCTGCTCCGCCCTGGAGGCCTGGCTGGCTGGGCTGCAGGCCCAGCTCCAGTCTGATGACTACGGCAAGGACCTGACCAGCGTCAACATCCTGCTGAAGAAGCAACAGGTCTGGGGTGGCAGGTGCAATAGAGGGGAGGACAGCCCAGATTCTTGGGGTGAGGGATGATGGGGATCCAAGATGACCCAAAATTCCAGGTCCCAAAGGCCCGTGAGATATGGCAGAACCTGTCCCTCTGACCCTCTCAGTCCCAGAGCCCATTCTCCCATTTCCAAGGCCTTGAGTATTCCCTAGCAGAGAGAACCTGCTCTGCACTGGAGAACCTTAGACTGGCCTCATCCCTGACACCACCCCCTCCATGCACCATGACTTAGAGGTGGGACTGATTGCCTGCAGGATCCTCAAGCACCGTGAGGAAGCAGAGGGGGACCTGCGGTTGCATCACACCAGTGGGGAATGGACTAGACTCCCTGTTCCCCTTGGGATGGGGCTCTCGAATGGGGTCCCTAAGGCTGTAACAGTGTCCTCTGCCTCTCAGATGCTGGAGAACCAGATGGATGTGCGGGAGAAGGAGGTGGAGGCCATTCAGTCGCAGGCACTGGCTCTGAGCCAGGAGGATGCCAACACGGCTGAGGTGGACGGCAAGTTCCGGGCAGTGGAGGAGAAGTTCCTGAACCTGCGGGGCCCGCTGGAGGAGCGTTGCCACAAGTTGCTGGCCTCCAAGGAGGAGCATCAGTTCAACCGTGACTTGGAGGATGAGATTGTGAGTCCCAGGCGGTGCAGGAGAGGATTAGAAATGGGGCCTGGAGAGGGGAGACGGGAATGAGATCCAGCCCCAGAGACGGCTGCCTTTTACTCCATGGGTCTTAGCCTAGAATTACAGGAGTGCAGAGCCCCACTGCTGCACCCAGCGCTCCCCCATGCCAGGGAGCAGGGCAGGGGGTATCTAGGCTGGGTTTCTCCTGAAGGCCACTGTGTTCCCTGGACAGTTTTGGGGCTGAATGATGGGTCCCTATCAGGGACTTGCACTAAGCCCTGGGTCTCTAATGGGGCAACTCTGAGTCTCAGTTACGGAGCCACACTGCCTTTCAGAAGGAATGTGCGAGATCTTTGGACTTGGGTGTGCTTCACCGCCCCACCCGTCCCCCCAGAACCAGAGCCCAGCCCCATTGTTCCACCCCAATAGATCCCCTGTCCCTCCCAGAGCCGGGCGGAGAACCCAGGAGTCCTGACTCCCAGCCCCAACCCACTAGGCCAGTGATGGCGAACCCGTGGCACGCGTGCCGCTGCCGGCACGCCGAGCCGTCTCTGTGGGCACGCCGTCAAAACGCCGGAGCAGAGGGGCGGGGTCAGTAAGAGGCGGGCGGGCGGTGGAGGAGGAAGTGAAAGGACGGCCGGAGCCCGGGAAGGAGAGCGGAGGCGGGGCCGAGGCAGGAGGCGCGGCGCGGCGCGGCGCGAGGCAGCAGGCGAGGCGCGACGCGAGGCGACGCGAGGCGACGCGACGCGAGGCAAGGGGGGGGGAGGCGAGGCGAGGCAAGGGGGGGGAGGCGAGGCGAGGCGAGGCGAGGCAAGGGGGGGGAGGGGAGGCAAGGGGGGGGAGGCGAGGCGAGGCGAGGCAAGGGGGGGGAGGCGAGGCGAGGCGAGGCAAGGGGGGGGAGGCGAGGCGAGGCAAGGGGGGGAAGGCAAGGCAAGGGGGGGAAGGCAAGGCAAGGAGGGGAGGCAAGGCAAGGCAAGGGGGGAGGCAAGGCGAGGGGAGGGAAGGCAAGGCGAGGGGAGGGAAGGCAAGGCGAGGGGAGGGAAGGCAAGGCAAGGGGGGGGAGGCAAGGCAAGGCAAGGGGGGGGAGGCAAGGCAAGGCAAGGGGGGGGAGGCAAGGCAAGGCAAGGGGGGGAGGCAAGGCAAGGCAAGGGGGGGGAGGCAAGGCAAGGCAAGGGGGGGGAGGCAAGGGGAGGGGAGGGGAGGGGAGGCAAGGCGAGGGGAGGGGAGGCAAGGCGAGGGGAGGGGAGGCGAGGGGAGGCAAGGCGAGGGGAGGCGAGGCAAGGCAAGGGGGGAGGAGGCAAGGCAAGGCAAGGGGGGAGGAGGCAAGGCAAGGCAAGGGGGGGGAGGCAAGTGGAGGCAAGGCCGGGGGGGGGGCGAGCCGCGCTGCTGAGGCCGGGGGGGGGGGGGGTGTGAGCCGCGCTGCTGAGGCCGGGGGGGTGAGCCGCGCTGCTGAGGCCGGGGGGGGGGGGGGGGGGGTGAGCCGCGCTGCTGAGGCCGGGGGGGGGGGGGGTCCGGAGTCGAGCGGGGGTGTTGGCACTTTGAAAAAAAACACGTCGTTTTGATTTGCAGTTTGGGCACTTGGGCTCAAAAAGGTTTGCCATCACTGCACTAGGCCCTGTACCCCTGAGCCCCTCCGAGAGCTGGGGGGAGAACTCAGGAGTCCTGACTCAGTGTCCTGGTGCTGTTGAAAAAATAGAGCCCTCACTGGCTAAGTGTGAGTCTCCATCCCCCTCCAGTGGCCAGTCCCTGCTACACCTGCCCGTGTCGCCCTTTAGCTTCAGCAGTGGGGCTCTGTGCGGCATGTGTGGAGGTCCCACGCTGGCTGTGACAAGTGGATGGGGCTGGGGGTCAGGCTGGCACCATGGGATGGACTTTTGCATGGGAGGGAAAAAAAATGTAAATGGGAAATTCCATTAATCCCTGACCCCGATATTCAGACTTGAGGCTGCCCATGCGTGGACCCCCTTGCAGCCCCTGTTCCATGCAACATGTCCCACTCTGTGTGCTCCCTGTGCAGCCCCCCATGTATCCCCCTACCCTGCGTGCTCCCTGTGCATCTCCCATGTATCCCCCTACCCTGTTCAGCCCCCCCATGTGCACCCCATGTGCCCGTGAAGCCCCCATGCATCCTCCACTGTGTGCCCCCCCCCCCCGTGAAGTCCCCCCATGTGTCCCTGACCCTGTTCCACGTTGTCCTTTCAGCTGTGGGTGAGGGAGCGGATGCCCATGGCCATCTCCACTGACCATGGCAAGGACTTGCCCACCGTCCAGCTGCTGATAAAGAAGAATCAGGTGTGGTGCCAGGCCGGGGAGGGACTGGGGGGCTGGAGTCTGCTCACCCCACGCAATGCCAGAGGCGCTCCCTACCTCATGTGGGGTTGACAAGGCAGGAGTAGAGGGATGGGGGCGGGAGGAATATGAAAGGAAGGGGTGGGGGAGGGTTGGCGGAGGATGGGGATGAGGGAGGGGTGAATTGTGGGGAGGGTCGGAAGAGTGGTGAGGCCTGGGGGTGGATGTAGCATGACCCCCCCCTTCTCCCACTCCTAGACTCTACTGAAAGGCAGAGGTTGGGGGATGGGGAGGAGGAGCAGGAGCAGGGGGCTCAGCATAGAGGAGAGGGTGATGGTCACACTCTGACCCCCTCCCCCCGCCTACGCTCCCTGTTCCAGACCCTGCAGAAGGAGATCCAGGGCCATGAGCCGCGCGTGGAGGAGCTGCTGGAGCGGCGGGCAGGGCTGGCGCGCTGCGGGCCCGTGGAGCGGGTGGAAGAGCTGCGGGAGGCCTGGCGGGAGCTGGGGCACCAGGCGGAGCTGCGGCACCAGCGTCTGGAGCGGGCACACGCTGCCCAGCAGTTCTACTTCGACGTGGCCGAAGCCGAGGCCTGGATGGGCGAGCAGGAGCTACACATGATGTCCCAGGAGAAGGCCAAGGTCTGGGGGAAAGGGAGTGGAGCCCCCCCCACTCCCCCTGGGAACCAGCTGTACCCCTCCACCCACTGGATGCCTCCTCTGCCCCGCAGCTGTTCTGCACCATGTCCCAAGAGAAGGCAAAGGTGTGGGGGGGGGCTCAGCCTGCCCCACCCCCACTCTGCCTCTGAGAGCCCCCTGGCCCCCGATACCCATGGGAGCCGGGGTGCCTCTCGCTTGCTGGGAGCCACCCCCCGGCCACAGAAGCTGCACATGATGTCTCGGGAGAAGGCTGAGGTCTGGGGTCATGGACCCCACTCTGCTCCTGGGTGTCTTGCATCCCCCCTGACCCCGCAACCTGTGACAGCCAGTGGCCCTGTGAGAGCTGAGCGCCCCTCAGCCCGACCACTGTTCTAGGAGCTGGGGACAGCCCTGCCCACCCGCTGCATCGTGGCACCCGTGCCCCTCCCCCCCTTTACCCCTGCATCCTGGCACCCTCTGATGCCTGGTGTCCGGCACCCACAGGACGAGCTGATTGCCCAGGCCATGGTGAAGAAGCACCTGGTGATGGAGCAGGCGCTGGATGACTACGCCCAGACCATCCACCAGCTCTCCAACCAGAGCCGCGACATGGTGGCCAGTGGGCACCCAGAGAGGTGAGACCCCCATGTCCCTTCCCCCACACAGTGGGCACAGATCCAGGTCCCATGGCCCTGTACTACTGGGGGGCAGTGAGTCCATAGCCTCCCCTGGGTTGCCAGGAGCCCAGTCCAAAGCCCTGTCCCGTCACCCCGCTGAGCCCAAGTTGTCCCCTCAGTGGGGCCTAAGCCTGGCTGGATGCTGCTTGTGCCCGCACCACAGACCTTGTGGCCCGGCGCTCTGTGCCCAGGCACCACGTGCTGTGGCTGTGATGGAGAGGGGGGCACTGTGGCTGTCCAGGGGAGATCAGACCTGAAACCTACAGTCCCTCTCGCTTGGGATAGAGGTGGGGACTCCTTTAGCAACGTCCCCCCTTCTTCCTGTTTGGCGTGGCCCGCCCCAAGCCCGGCACAGCCCTGTTGAGCGTGGCATGGCCCGTTCCTGCACAGCCCCCACAGCATGGGACCCCCCAGCCTCTTGGGCAGTGCATTAGCCCCAGGGCTTTCCCAGCCTTTGGGCCCCTGCTCCCTGGCAGTGCTGCCGCGTCCAGTCGGCGAAGGGCAGGCACTGCCCTGAGGCTCAAGTGGCTCTTCCCCCTGCAGTGAGCGGCTCACCCTGCGCCAGGGCCAGGTGGACAAGCTGTACGCCAGCCTGAAGGACCTGGCAGAGGAGCGGCGGGGGAAGCTGCAGGAGCACCAGCGCCTCTGCCAGCTCAAGCGTGACGTGGACGACCTGGAGCAGTGGATCTCGGAGCGCGAGGTGGTGGCTGCCTCCCACGAGCTGGGGCAGGACTATGAGCATGTCACTGTGAGTGCCCCGGGGTTGAGCAGGGGGAGCTAAATGGGTCCCTGCTGGGCCATGTCAGGCTGACGTAGGCTAGACTGCTCCACGCTGAGCTATCCTGCTCTGTACTGGGTGATACTGGTCAGTCTGGACTGAGATAGACTGGTCCATGCTGAGCCATCCCAATCTCCGCTAGGCTGGGCTCCTGTGCAGGCTGGTGCCAGAGCCCGGCTGGCTACCCCGTGTGGCACTAGCCGAGGTAGCCCCTGTGCAGCCCAATTGGGGTAGCCTCCTGCGCCTGGGGTCCATCAGCTCCCCCAGTGCGCCTTCCATCCCTCAAGCCCATCCCTTCTCCTGTCTGCCCTTTCCTGACCCCCTCCAAACTCCCTCTCCCCCCAGACCTGGGTCCCATTACTGCCCCCAGCAGGGTCTGTGGCCCTCCCTGACCCTTCTCTTTCCCCAGATGCTGCGGGACAAGTTCCGGGAGTTCTCCCGTGACACCAGTAACATCGGGCAGGAGCGCGTGGATGCCGTGAACCTGCTGGCAGATGAGCTGATCTCGTCAGGGCACTCGGAGAACGCCACCATCGCCGAGTGGAAGGACGGACTCAACGATGCCTGGGCCGACCTGCTGGAGCTCATCGACACCCGCAGCCAGATGCTGGCAGCTTCCTACGAGCTGCACCGCTTCTACCATGACGCCCGCCAGACGCTGGCCCAGGTGCAGCACAAGCAGAAGCAGCTGCCCGACGAGGTGGGGCGCGACCTGAACACGGCCGAGGCCATGCAGCGCATGCACACAGCCTACGAGCATGACATCCAGGCGCTCAGCGCACAGGTACTGCCAGCTGCAGAGTGGGATTGGGCAGGGTCTGGGGATCAGGAGGGGAGGATGGCGGCAGGGTCTGTGGCAGCGGGAGAGGAGTGGGTTAGGATGGAGGGACAGGGTATCGGGGAGGGAAGGGGAGCCATGTGGGATGGGGAGGGGGTGTGGGATAGGATCTGGGGTGAGGTAGGGGAACAGGGTAGGATGGGGGTAGGGTCTGGGTCTGGAGCAGGGGAAGGTGAGCAGGATAGGACTTGTAGTCAGGGCATGGGGAGGGAAAGTGAGATAGGCAGGATGGAGCGTGGGGCGGTGTCAGGGATTCCCCTCCCTACACACACTTCCCCCGCGAGTGGGAAGGGCGGCATGGGGCGAGGCGAGATGCCAGTCTGACCCCCGGTTTCCCAGGTGAAACAGGTGCAGGAGGATGCGGCGCGGCTGCAGAAGGCCTACGCGGGTGAGAAGGCCGATGACATCCGGCGGCATGAGCAGGCTGTGACCGAGGCCTGGGCCGAGCTGCTGAGTAGCAGCCAAGGCCGCCGGCAGCTGCTGCTCGACACCGTGGACAAGTTCCGCTTCTTCAAGATGGTGCGAGACCTGATGCTGTGGATGGATGGGGTGAACCTGCAGATCGACGCCCAGGAGAAGCCCAGGTGAGTAGGGTGCCCCTAGGGCACGGACTGAGATAGCCCAACCCAGACTGGCGTGGCCCAGTGTAGGTCAGTATAGCCCAGCATAGCTCACCCAGCCTAGCAGAGACTGGGATAGCTCAGTATGGACCAGACTGACCAGTATCACCCAGTACAGACCAATATAGCTCAGCGTGACCCAGTCTATCCCAGTTCAGACTGACATGGCCCAGCACAGACCAGTATAGCTCAGGACAGACTGCCCAGGCCTCCACCCCACCTTGCATGGCCCAGCTGGGATCAGAACAGCATGGGCCAGTGGACACAGATGGGCATTGCCTGGGCCCAGCCAGACAGTGGGGAGTGGGGGGCTGTTTGCCAGCTCAGCTATGCTGCAGGGTACCTGCTTCTCCTCTTACCCCAGGGACGTGTCCTCGGCTGACCTGGTCATCAAGAACCACCAAGGGATCAAGGCCGAGGTGGAGGCCCGGACGGACAGCTTCAATGTCTGCATAGCCATGGGCACCGCACTGCTGGACAAGGGCCACTACGCTTCTGACAAGGTGAGACCCCCCAGGCGACGCCCCCCGCCCCCATGCCCCTGCCATCCCAACACTGCCCCCGGACACTGCCCCCAGATGTTGTGTGGACCGGGTGTCTTGGATCCTCTCTAGGTCATACCTGTACCCGTATGCTGGGACCCAGGTCAGGATCCTCTCCAGTCTGTTCCCAAAGCATCCCCCTAAACGTCCCTCTCCTGCATGGGGTTTATGTCCCTCATCACAATCCATTCATCCCCCCCCATCATTTGACTGGGCCCTAGTTCCTAGCAGCAGGAACATGTGACCAACACAAGTGTGGTGGTTCCTCCAGCGTGGGCTGGGTTCCCCACTGTCCTGAGCCAGCCCCTCTGCTCAGATTTCAGAGAAGCTGTCCCAGCTGCAGGAGCGGCGCAAGGAGATCGGAGACCGGTGGCAGGAGAAGATGGACTGGTTGCAGATTGGTTAGTGAGGAGAAGGGGCAGGGAAGGGAGCGGGTTCTGTGTGTCGGGAGGGCACCAAGGAGGGAACGGGGCAGCAGAGGGTTGAATCTGATGTGGCAGGGGCAGAGGGGCACAGTGGGGAGGTCAGTACTCCTGGGTTCTATCCCCAGCACCATGAGGGAAGTGGGGTTTATTGGCATTCTGGGCTCCTGTCCCTGGCACTGCCCCACCCATCTGGGCTGTCCCCCTGCAGTTATGGAGGTGCTGATGTTCGGGCGCGACGCCAGTATGGCCGAGGCCTGGCTGTCCAGCCAAGAGCCTATCGTACGCTCAGCCGAGCTGGGCGGGAATGTGGACGAGGTGGAGAATCTCATCAAGAGGCACGAGGGCTTCCAGAAGTTGGCCGCTGCCTGGGAAGAGCGCTTCCTGGCACTGGAAAAGCTCACTACGGTGAGAGCCCTGCCGGGGGCCGGGGGACTCTTGGTGTGTGCCCGGGGTGGGGGTGCTGCACACCCACACATCCATCCCTGCTGCTCTGCCGCCGGGGTGCATTGGGCCCTTGGTGTGTGCCCGGGGTCCTTGGCTCCCTGAGGTCCTTGGCTGTGCCACACAGCTCCCTATGCTCTGCCCTAGCCCTGGCCCAGGGTGAGGATGTCTCCATGGGCCTGAGGTAGTGCTGCGTTTGCCACAGGGGCCACCAATTGGAACTAAGGCCTGAGACCCACCCAACGTGGTGAATGGAGCCTCCAGTGAGTATGTTTGTGTTGAGTCTGTATGAACCCTGGATCTGGACTCCTGCCCTGAAGCGGGTCTGATCTGAGTGCTGCCCCTTGGGCCTGTCTCTGCCAGGCCAATCGGAGCCGCAGTCCCAGTTCTGGAGCACCTTTCATTCTGAGGAGCTGTCAATCGCAGCTCTGCCCCTCAGGGCCTGTCTCGTATGGGTCAGACCCAGAACCCCTGGGCCCTCCTGAGTTGTGGGCCGCTCTGCCACTGTGGCTAATCCCTTGACAAATGGATCAGAACTGGAACCCCAGTTTGGAATGCCTTGGCACTGGGGGCAGGTTCCCAGCTCTGCCCCTGGGCACCCGCCTGGATATGGATCAGAACCAGACCCCTGGTCTGGCCCCTCTGGGTTGGTGTCCCATGGAACTGCCACTTCCCACCCCAAGCCCTGCACTGTGCCATGTGGAGGCCTGCGCCTGGCCTGTGTTTCCAGCCTGGGGGCCTTGTCAGGAGGGGCTGGGCTGTTCCATCTCTGCGTGCCTCTCTCCCCACAGCTGGAGGAGAAGGAGCGGCTGCGGCATGAAGAGGAGGAGAGGAGGAAGAGGCGGCCCCCAACCCCACCTGCGCCAGAGCCCGAGGTCACGGTGCAGCCAGTGCTGCTCCCTGATGTCCAGCAGGGGCCAGGACTGAGCAATGTCGAAGGGTGAGAGCAGGGCCTGGCCTAGAGCACCAGCAGTGTTGGCATGGAGGGGAGGACAGCATGGGGAGTGCAGCCTGGGGGGTGGATGGGAAGGGGTCCTGACATCAGAGAAGGAGGGTGTTATGGGGCGCATAGGCTGGCGGGGGTGGGGGTAAGTCCCAGTAATGTGGGGTACATCCTGGAGAGGCAGCGAAGTTGGAAGTGGTCCTTCTCATGGCTCTCCACCAACCCCTAATGCTCGCTCTTGTCCTGTCCCCTGTCTCCCTCCCCTCCCCCCAGGACTTCCACTCTGCAGAGCCGTCTCCCAGAGCTGCCTGCTGTGAATGGGATCTACACTGACTCCGAGTCCCCCCAGGTAATGCAGCTCCCCCAGATGCAGCCCCCCAGCCAGGGCTGCCTCGGGAGCAGGAGGGCCCACAAACAGAAGCTGGGCTAAGGTGCCCAATTCTGGAACGGGGTGTGTGTGAGGGGAGATACCAGCCTCTGCCACCTTCAGCCCCATCCCCTCCATGTTACAGCTTGGACTCCTGGGTTCTATCCCCAGCTCTGGGAGGGGAGTGGGGTCTGGAGGGGGTCAGCTGGGCTGGTGGGGCAGAGCCCAGAGAGGCAGACGGCTCTCCCAAGCAGGAGGGATCTAGGAGCTGTGCTCCCGTCACTGACCTGTTCTGTCCCTCCAGCTGTCCGAGATGGCGGAGGTGACAGGCGGAGCCCGGATGGATGCCCTGATTGAGGAGAAGGAGCACAGCCCTGCCCCCTCGCCCAAGGCCCACACCAAGCTGCCGGCACTCACCCCTGAGCCTGCCCATTCGGCCACGCTGCCGCTCCGCTCACCAGACCCCACTGCCCAGGAGCACATGGAGGGGGCACTGTGCCGCAAGCAGGAGATGGAAGCCCAGGGAAAGAAGGCAGCCAACAGGTGAGAGAAGCTCTGCCCCTTCCTGGACTGGGGAAGCCTGGGGACCAAGTGCCACTGTGGTGGGCAGGACCTTGGAGGTGGAGCTCTGGGACTGTGTCACGTTGCCCAGAGCCCTGGAGGGTGTCACTGATGACTGTGTGCTCCACCTCCCGCCCCTCCCACCTGCACTGATGGCTCTATCCTACCCCCGGTCCCCTTGTGGTGATGGCTCCGTGCTCCCCTGCCAGCTGTGCTGATAATTCTGAGCTCTTCCCTGTCTCAGTGGCTGTTCTGACAGCTCTGTGCTTCCTCCCAAGGTCCTGGCAGAACGTGTACTGTGTCCTGCACAAAGGCAGCCTCGGCTTCTACAAAGATGCCAAGAACGCCAGCCATGGCTTCCCCTACCATGGCGAGGTGCCCGTCAGCCTGCAGGGGGCACAGTGCAATGTGGCATTGGACTACAAGAAACGCAAGCATGTCTTCAAGCTGGGGTAGGAACAGCCTCTGTGGCAGACGTACAGGGTGGGCAGTGGAGGGACTGCAGCCCCCAGGTGCATAGGAGGAGGGAACGCAGTGGAGGGGATGGTGCCAGTATGAGAAGGCGGGGACCTTGTGGAAGGGATAGGCTGAAGAGAATGGGCGCAAGGCAGGTTTGGCTCAGCCATGGGGAGGTGACATAACCTGTGTTTTCTCTCTGCAGGTTGAGTGACGGCAAAGAGTATTTATTCCAGGCCAAGGACGAGGTGAGTCCCTTACGCACCAGGGCGCTGCTTGCCCTGTCCACATGGGGGCACCCCTTCACACTGGTCTTTGAGCTCTTTGTGGTCCTCCCTAGTGCTCCTAGGTTTACATGTGTGCGCAGGTGTAACCCACACACCTCCTGGGTGTGGTGCTGGCACTGAGGTCACGTAGAGCTTAATGAGTCTGCTACAGCCTTGGCTAACGGCCATGTGGTTTTTAGCTCATGGAGTAGAGGCTCATGCACTCTCTCAGTCCTTCTGCCCGGTCTACAGTGTTCTGGACCCTCTGCCTTGCCTCATTCCAGCCCTAGAGCCCTCCCCCAGATATCCCTGACCCCACCATCCTGAGTCACATGCTTCCTGTGTTCTACCCTCCCCCAGCTCTGAACCCTAGGCCCTACCCCGGAGCTCTGCCCAACTCTGTCTCCTCACAGACTCCCAGACCCACCCTGTGTGTACCCCAAAGTCCCACCCCTCTGCCTTGCCAACCCCTCCCGCTGCCCTCCCTCCTCCCAGAGCCAGTGCCCTGCCCTCTCTGTGCTCCAGTTCCCTGCCCCAACCCACGGCTGACAGCTCCTCTTTCCACCAGGCTGAGATGAGCACCTGGATGCGGGTGATCAATGCCTGGGTGGCCTGCACCCCGACGCCCCAGCAGGACACAGAGGACCCACCCTCACTCACTGGCAAGGGCATGACACGGGCCATGACCATGCCACCCACCGTGTCCCCCAACAGTGCCACCGAAGTCTCCGTGGCCCTGCGCAGCAAGGATGGCAAGGAGAAGGACCGAGAAAAGAGATTCAGCTTCTTCAAGAAGAAGCAATAGGGTCTGGGGGCTCGCTACTGGAGGGGCTGCCGGAGGGGCACTGCCTGGCTATTTAATCCATGGAACTGATGGAAGGACACGGATGGGACAAGGGGCTCTTCACACGGGGGGCAGACTCTGGGCTCCAGGCGGATCGGAGCAGGGAGTGGAACTCTGGGTCCTGGGTGGGGATGCTGCATTTTAGATCAGTAGCTGTGCTAATGTGACAGTTTGACCCAACCCTGCCACCCTGGGAGCCGCTTAGGGGATCTCTGCTGACTCCCCCATACACTGGGGAATGCTGGAGTTGCTGGAGTGCATCAGCCATGAAGCCAAGCTGGGGGAAACCTCCCTGTGACCTTCCGCACCAGTGCAGGGGAGGAGCAGCATTAGGGTTGCCAGGCTGTGTGGGGAAGGGTATTTAGGTTGCCAGAACACTGGCATGGTGGGGGAGGGACATTTAGGCTGATGCACAAGTGGAGGCATGTTTGACTGGCTTTGCCCCCTCCCGTCTCTCTGATCCATGAACCGTCTCCTTGCTGCCCCCCATCTCCTGGATCTGCCCTAGCGTGGGGTGCTACATCTTCCCCCACCCCTTTCCTACAGCTACCCAACATTAGCAGATCCTGTGGCAGGGTCCCTGGTGCATCCGTACCTCAGCGAGGCCCCCACCCCTGTGCCCCCTGCTTTGCAGACAGCTACATCCTTGCACGGAAGCTGCGGTTGAGCTGGACAGGATGGGGATGGGATCAGGTTCTCTGGGCTGGGGCTCTGTCTTTGGAGTGGGGTTATTTTTGGGTGCAAACAGCAGCAGCACCAGGGATTCTGTGCCTGAGGTTGCAGTGGTGGCAGGCAGTTCTCTCACTCCCCTTCTCACACTGAGGGCTTTGCTGTCCAAGATGGGTATGGGATTCCCAGAGAGACTGAGCTCCCCCAAACAATGGGCTTCAGAACGGGGGGACTCAATGCTTCTGGCAATCCAGCACCTACGCGCTGAAGAAATTACAAAGGGGAAGCCCCGATCCTCATTGAAAGCTGAGGGGTCTGGGTTCCTAGTGTCTGTGGAAATCTCCCTGCTGTGTGGGGCCTTTGACTTGAGACAGTGTCTCTCACCAAGCAACCCCGCTCGGTTAGCAGAATCACTGGGTGGGATCCTCTACCCAGGGTTACCTGGGGGCAGACAGAGGTCAGGCTGGATGCTCAGAATTCTCTCCTCTGGTCTGTTTAAACAGTTGAGCTAAAAATCCATCCCCTGTTCAGTAGGTGGGTGCCCCTTTGACTTTCCCAATGTCCTAACCCCGCTTGGTCTCCAGGCATCCAGAGGATTTCCTGGGGTGAATTGGGGGGAAAATTCCTTCCTCCTCACCAGTGCTCAATCTGGTCTCTTTTTCCAGTCACCCCTCTCAAGCCCTGGCTGGTTTCCTTTGCCTTTATCTTCCAGTCTGGCCCGGAAATGATTTGTGCCTTCCTGCTATGAGTGGTTGCTCTCTGCCTCCCTTGGTCTTCCCTGTCTAAGGAGAAACCTTATCCCTGCCAGGGTAGGCCACGATGGCTCCCTCACCCCTATGACCGTGAAATGAGCCAAGTCCCCTCCCTCTCTGGGGCCCTGGGGGACGGGCAGCTTGGATCTTGAGGGGTGGGCAGGATTGCAGAACTGGATGGTGGCAGGGCCTGCTTCCTGCAGTGGGAGGCCTGGAAACAAGATGTCGCTGCTGCATTTGGACCCATGACTTCGCTCCTTGCACCCCCTGGCTGGGACATCCCCTGAGCGCATCCTGGTGATCTTTCTGTGCTTGTGGGAAACATTATTCATGTGTTTGCAGTGGCATCTGTTCCAATTTTTGACAGAAATTCTGAAATAAAAGAGTCTGTGTAGAGACAAAGAGGCTTTGTTTCCCAGCAGGAACGGGGACTAGAGCATGTCAGCTCACACAACTTCCTTGGGGGCTGATGGACACAGCCGGTGCAGCTAATGCAGGAATATCACACATGCAGCCCTATAGTGTCACAGTACTAGTGCAGCTGTTTCCCAGGACTGTTGCAACACAAATCACTGATGGCAATAACGGCAGAGTGGCCTGTTGCTAGCTGGAGCGTGCCCAGCTTCCAATCACCGTGTCATGTGTGGCCACCACTGGCCATGTAAAAGTAGCGTGGCAGGTGGGTGTGGGTTTTTAAAAATAATTTTGGGGGATAAGATCAATGTTTATTTTAAGCATTTTTTCCTGGTTTTATCTATTTACATATTCACAGTTGCTGGAGATGATGGAGGGTCAGACATGGGGATTGGTCAATTATTTAGTGGCAACAGAGGCTGAGATTCAAAAAGTTTTAGAACCCTTCACCCTCCTTGTCAGCGGTGTGTGTGTGTGTGTGTGGCCCTGTGGCAGTAACTGTCCTTCCACCTGCTTCCACCATGTCTTTCCTACTGGGGGGGGATGGGGGGAGGGAAGAGATTTCCAGTATTAGGATGGAATTTCTGGGGGGGGGGGCATATCCACCTTCGCTAATAAGAATCGACCCCCTCCCGCCTTGATACCTCCCTGCAGCTGGGGACGACCCGAGGGAGGAGGGGTGGCAGAGCCCTGTCTGCAGGGCCAGCGACAGAAATTGGGGGGCCCCCACTCTGATCATTTTGGGGCCCCCCCAGCCCAGCTGGTACTTCCCCCCCCCCAGCTGACAGCGACTGGGGGGCCCCCCAGCCCAGCCGGCACTCCCCCCCCCCCCCCCCAGCTGACAGCGGCTAGGGGGGGAAGCCCAGCCCAGCCGGCGCTCCCCCCCCCAGCTGACAGCGGCTGGCGGCAGCACGGGGTTCTGCGGGAGCGCGAGCCGCCCTTGCTGCTCCCCCCCTCCCCCCGCACACTTTCTCTCCCGGACTGTGCCGCTGCCGCCGGCCAGGCTCACTGCTCCTGCCGGGGACACGCATGCTCGTCTGCTCTGGAGGAGAGCCGCGCCACCTCCCCGCTCTCCAGGCCCGGCGACAAGGGGGGATGACTACGGGTACTGCTGTATACCGGGGCCCCCTAAAGTCCGGGGCCTGGTACAGCTCTACCCGTAGTACCCCCGTCGCCGGCCCTGCCTGTCTGTGCTGTCCCCCCTCCAAGCACTTGAGCTGTAGAGCAGGACGGGATGGGGATGCTGCTAGTTTGAACCTATCTGGCTCCAGCCCAATGCACTTTTGCACCCCGCATCCCCCCCACCCACCCACCAGAGCCGCAATAGAATAACCTTGTGGGGCGGGCTAGCTCAGTGGTTTGAGCATTGGCCTGCTAAACCCAGCGTTGGTAACAAAGTCCTGTGGCACCTTAAAGACTAACTATAAAGTTTTGAAGCATAAGCTTTCGTGGGCTAATACCCACTTCGTGGGATGCAAGCAGTGAGTTCAATCCTTGAGGGGGCCATTTAGGAATATGGGTCAAAAACGGGATTGGTCCTGCTTTGAGCAGGGGGTTGGATTAAATGATCTGTTGAGGTCCCTTCCAACTCTGAGATTGTAGCTTTCTATTCACTCCCCCATGGAGAGGCACAATGGAACGATCCATTATCACCGCTAAAGAGCGGCATTGGCAATCACGGCTCCCTCGTGGAGAGGCACAATGGAAGAATCCACTATCACTGCTATCATAGAGGGGCGCAATGGACCATTATCACCACAATAGGACATTCCGTCAGCATAGCTTCCCCTCCCCCATGCAGAACACTGCACCTTCCACGCAGAAGGACGGCTACCCCTCTGATAATGAAACAATGTTATCACTTGTGCTCCCCCTTCACTAAGACAACAATAGTGCAATCTACCATTCCGGCGTTGTGATTGGGTGTGACGAAGTGGAGGGGCGGGTTCACCCTTGGAACGCTCGAGCGCGATTGGCGAACCTTGGAGCCTCACTCCAGATCCTTGGGCTCTGCCCGGCTCTCCCCTTGATCGACAGCAGTGCTGCCCAGTAGGCGCGCGGGGCACTCGGCTGGCCAATGAGGAAGCGGCGGGGTTTGTTGAGCGGGTGGGACTAGGCCTCGCGCTGCTGTAGCCGACATTTTGTGTGGTTCGCGCGGGGAGGAGGCGCAGTCGGTGGCGAGGTTGGTCTTGGTTCGGGGTCGCGCTGAGGCACTGCTGTGTGGGAACACGAGGGGAGGGATGTGTGCGGAGGGGCCTGTGGGGAGGGCGGGGGCCCAGGCTGGCTGGGTGGGTGTGTCGGGCGGGGGGGGGGGGGTTGTGGGACGGGATACGGCTATGGGTGGGGTTGGGGCTTACCCAGACCCTGCTGCTCTGTGCGTGGGGATGGGGGCCCGCGGCAGGGGCCGCCGTGATGGCCTAGATTGGAAGTGGAGGGTTATAGAGCAAGGGGCACAATGAGGACGCGGGGTTCTAGGGCAGGGGTCAGGGGTCAGGGTCAGCTCTGGGGTGGTGGGAATACCGAGGTGAGCTGTGTGTGTAGGGGGATATGGGGCGGGAGAGGTCTCAGTGAGGGCTGTGGATGTATATGGGGGAGGAACTAGGGATGGAGAGTTAGAGGGCAGCTGAAGAAAATGAGGGTCATTGATTGTATATGGGGGGGGTACATGGGAATTTGTGGCACCAATGAAGGCTTTGGGCTGTGCTGTACGGGGGGGGGGAGGGGTGTCAGGGCAGAAGAGGTGGTGAGGGCCCTGGCTTTATGTATAAGGGATACAGGGCAAGTGGGGGAGGTGGGATGGATGTTGGTGTTTAGGTAGCCCGGGGTCTGGGGATGTGGAAGGAAGGGGTGAACCTGGGTTAAAGTGTTGATGGCAGAGCAGGTGTTGTACTCAGAATGAATGTAAGATGCTGCAGCCCTGAGACCAGGATGTTTGCATGTGCATACTTGTCTTAACTCATCTGTCCCCTTTGAGCACCTCCAAAATCAGAATATTGCACCTTTTCCCCAGCAGCTAAATCACCAGAGCAGTGCAGGAAGCCCATATCATACTTTCACTCCTGTCCAATGTGGATAAAATTGTAAGGTCCTTGGAAGAGAGGTGTTGTGTTCAAACTGTGCTCAGCCCTGTAGCAAACAACAAATGTTTATTGAATGTGCAGGGAGAGGAAGCAGAGTGCAATTATATTTGTTTATACAAAATGTACCTTAGTGAATTATGCTGGTCCAGGCCTTAGTTCCGTCTTTTGTACAAAAGATGCATTTCCAACAGCAAAGCACCTAGAATCCCATTCGAAGGCACTAGTACCAAATTCCCTACTTAATTGTCAAGAACAGTTTTAATGGGACATAAGTCATCTCTCCTGATTGTACTTAGCTTTCATATAAATAGACTATGTGGATAGGACCCTGTCACTGACGAGTATTAGTTAATTTATATAGTAAGAATGGGGTACTGAATTGGAACTCTGGAGATCTGAGTTCAGTTCCCAGATCAGCTATACTCCCTGCATGACCCTGGGAAAGTCATTTAATCTACCCTGTACCTCAGCTCCTACATCTATAAAATGGGGGCAGTCTGTGGTGAAGAGGGCCATATAAGTATAGAGATGTAAAAGAGCATTGCACTTGGATGAGTGCTTCTCCTTAAACCACTTTCACCTTCCCTCAGGCTTTGCCAAGATGGTGAAACTCTTCATTGGGAATCTGCCCCGGGAGGCAACGGAGCAAGAGATCCGGTCGCTCTTTGAGCAGTATGGAAAGGTGCTGGAATGTGACATCATCAAAAACTATGGCTTTGTGCACATCGAAGACAAGACAGCGGCCGAAGATGCCATCCGTAACCTGCATCACCACAAGCTGCATGGTGTCTGCATCAATGTGGAAGCTAGCAAGAATAAGAGCAAGGCCTCCACTAAGCTGCATGTGGGCAACATCTGCACCACCTGCACTAACCTGGAGCTGCGGGCCAAGTTTGAAGAGTACGGTCCGGTAATCGAGTGCGACATAGTGAAGGACTATGCCTTTGTGCACATGGAGCGGGCTGAGGATGCGGTGGAGGCCATCAGGGGCCTAGACAACACAGAGTTCCAAGGTGAAACATGAACCAGGGAAAGTGCAGCCTTCACTAGGACTAGGTAGCGCCAGGTTCTGTCCAGAAGATCAGGTCAGGTAGAAATCTGTTGGTCATGGGGTCCTAATTGTGCTGAATGAATAATGTCATTCAGACTGATCATGTGGTCTGGATGAGTTTTTCAGTGTAGATGCTTAACACAAGAAGTGCAGAGTTCTTGGGGGAGTGTTTAAGAATTGAATAAACCATGGTTTTTGTTCAAGTTAGAAAAGTGTTTTTGTTGGATTTGAGAAATATTTCAATTAAGTACATGTCTGGTTAATGAACTAGGTAATTCAGTGCTGCTCCTCTGGAGAACTGTTTGTTGTAAATTTAATAGTCCTGTGGCTGCAACTGTGATTTAAAAAGTGTTCTAGGAGATTGAAGGGTATTGATATAGCTGTAGGGAGACCAGGACTGGAATAGCATGCCTGAGAAGTCATGATTGAGTTTCATAGGTAGAACTGTGTATTTGCGGCAGCTCAGGAGTTGAATAGCAGGGTTGAAACACTGGGGCATGGCAGAAATGTGGAGGAAGCTTGCACGAGACCAGACATGTTGGTCCCTCATCTTTAGGAGTATTTAAAGCTTTGTGCAATTTTTGAAAGGTGTTAAACGAGATCGTTCCTTTCAAAAGATGTTAAAGGTGAGCTGCAAGGAGTGGTGAGGGTGGAAATGGGCTTGGCTACTATTTTATGATACATAAAGTTGGTCTCAACAGATTTATTAAATTAAAACTCTGCTTGTATTTTTCTACATCAGAAATTTGGGTTTTGTTTATGGTGTGAGTCTAGTTCTCTAATCATGAGACCGTGAGAACTTCACAAAAGTGAAGAGTGAAAGCTGGGGTCTGGTATTCTGTCTCTGACAGCAGCCAATACCAACTGCTTCAGCGGAAGGTTCAGGGGACCCTGTAATAGCATTGATGGGATAACCAGACACCAGCAGAAGTTACCTCTTGCCCTATAGCAGGAGAATTTAAATCTCTTCCAAAACTTAAATTTGTTTATAACACTTACTGTTCTTGTTCTGGCTAGTCTTATCCATGTAAATGGTCAATACTCTTTGAATCCTGCTTAGTTTTGGATCTTGGTGATACCTTGAGGTGGTGAGTTCCACATGTGAATTGTGCTCGGGATGGAACTAATGTTTCTTTTGACTGTTTTAAAGTTGCTCCTATCAGTGTTGTGGAATATTCCCCATGTTTTCTGTGATGAGAGGGTAAATAGCAGTGCCCAGTCTACTGTTTCTATCCCATTAATTGTTTTATGTATTCCTATCACATTTTCTCATTTGTCTAAGATAAACAGCCCCTTCATTTAATCTCTTCATATGAGAGTTTTTTCAGGCTCATAATTCTCATCACCTGTCCTCATCTGTTTCTGCTACATACTTTATGGAGCTGGGGTGACCAAAATAGAACACAGTACTCTAGGTGGAGGTTTCCCAATGATTTATAGAATGACACTATATCTTCAGGAGTCTCCATCCCATCTCTTATGTACCGTAGCACTTTGCTACTGTACACTGCACAGAGTTTTCTGTTGACTTGCTTAGAGTGATGCCCAGACCTCTTACAGAGTTGATCCAGCTAATTTAGGAACTCAGTAAGCGTTCAGATTACTGCACATAGCAGGGAATACTTCCTATTTATCAACACAGAGTAGTGGCAACAAAGCAGATGTGCAATTTTTGTTATTCTCAATGTTTTGGTTGCACGCGCTGTCTCTGCTCTAGCAATACAAAAGCAATCTGTTAGTGCAATGTGGAAAGCAATTGGATTTGTAGACTGTAGTGTAAACCTGTGCACAGATCTTTGGGTCCTACAATGGGTAAGCCCTATGTAGTCTTGGGAGTTAGGCTGCAAGGTTCTACCTCAGAGAGAGCAACTATGGGGGATGTCTGGTACAACTGTTGAAAGTGAGGCAGCATCTCTCAACACCTCATCCCAAAAGGTAACCTCTTCGGGGTTTGTAAAAATAATCTCTAGTAAAGAAACAACTGCTCTTCTGTTTAGAGCAGAATATTTGTCCTCTCTTAAGCCTGGGCTACACTAGCTGAAGTCAGAGTATCTTAGTTTGACTTACATTTCTGTCCTCACGGCGGTGAGTCGACCGCGGCGGCTCCCCCGTCGACTCCGCTTACTCCTGTCGAGGTGGAGTGCAGGCATCGGGAATCGATTTATCAATCAGTCCGATGGGTAGTATAGACGTACCCTTAGAAGCAGCAGCCAGGTGTATCTTTGCAAAAGAAAGGGTGTGTGCCTGGAGGCCTGACTCTCTTGGGTCTAAAATGCTATATTGCATATACCCGTATGGCCTACATGGAAATTAATGAGATTTTAGGGAGAGTAGCCGTTTGAAGCTTGTGGCAGTGCTACTATAGTACATGAGTGCTTGTTTCATGTTTCTACTAATAAACTTCTCTGCACCATATATATGTAGGCTAAGACATTTGGTTTCCATTTTCTAGTGACAAGCAGAAAGAGAACTCTCTCATTGATGATATTCTTCAGACTGTGAAACAAAGGGTGTTGAGAGAGAGAGGCAGATTGATATTAGGGTATTTTGCACCTTGCCACTAATTCTTCTGTCCCAGGCTCAGTGACCAAAAGCTGTTAACACCCCAAATCTAGGCTTGGTAGAATTTTATTTTTATAAAAAATTGGTGGATAATGAGTATTTTAAAGCATTTTTTTAGATTTTGGTTGATTTAAATGTTCATAGTTGTGTGAAATTAGGGGAGGGAGGGTCAGACAATAGTTATTTAATGACAGTAGACATTGAGATTCAAAACACTAAAGATTTATAACAGTTAAAACACAAATTGTCAACATCATATATCAAATTATACAAAGTAAATATCCTTCAGTCAAACTCTTAAATTCTTAAGCAGCATTTTTCTTATGTTGCCTATCTGTACATTTTAATTATTGACGGAAATATTTTTTTCCACTGGTTAGTGTGTGTACAGCAGGTGTTCTCAAACTGGAGGTCGGAACCCCTCGGGATCACGAGGTTATTATATGGGGGGTCACGAGCTGCCAGCTTCCACACCAAACCCCGCTTTGCCTCCAGCATTTATAATGGTGTTATACAAAAAAAGTGTTTTAATTTACTTATAAGGGGGCTTGCTATGTGAAAGGGGTCACCAGTACAAAAGTTTGAGAACCACTGGACAGTGAAATAAATATTTTCTGATTAAAACATGAAATTCTTCCAAGCCTACTTATAGCACTTCCATAATTCCCATAAAATAAGATGGTGGGTCCCAGCCCAGTTCCTGTTCAACAGTTGTGCTATTCTCATAAACACTGCATTCAGCGCCTTTATTCAAAAGTCCCAAGATTGAACTGGTCACGGAGGATGAACCCGCCTCTCTTCAAAGTGGCCCTCCAGGTCAGGATTGAGATATGTTGGGTGAGGGTGCTGGCACATTGTGTGGGCACCGGTAGTGCCAGAGCTGTGTTATAGATAAGTGACTTCAGCTTTCAGGGTTGCCAATATTGTACACTACACCATAGTGTGTGTGGGAAATCATCTTTTATATATTCTAGAAGTTACTTGTGTTTTCTTTTCCGAGAGCAACTTTATTACTTACTTCTGAAAACACAAGCACCACTAGGGGTAACATTTTCAAAAACGCCAAAGTCACGTAACCTCTTAAGATAGGGGTGGGCAAACTTTTTGGCCTGAGGGCCACATTGGGATTCAAAATTGTGTGAGGGCTGGGTAGGGAAGGATGTGCCTCCCCAGACAGCCTGGCCCCACCCCCTATCTGACCCCCACTCACTTCCCACCCCTTGATTGCACCCCTCAGAACCCCTGACCCATCCACCCCCCCTGCTCCTTGTCCCCTGATTTCCCCCTCCCAACCCCCCTGTCCTAATCGTGCCCCCCCCAGACCCACCACCCCTATCTAAACCCCCTGCTCCTTGTCCCCTGACTGCTCCCTCCAGAGGCCCCCCAATCACCCCCCAGAACTCCACTCCCATCCAACCCCCCTGTCCCCTGACTGCCCCAACCCCTAGCCACACCCCTGCCCCGACAGGCCCCTTGGGACTCCCATGCCCTATCTAATGCTCCCGTCCCCTGACCACCCCCTGAGACCCTCTGCCCCTTATCAAACCCCCCCAGCCCGGCCCCCTTACCACACCACTGCTCAGAACAGCATGTCTGGCCCATTGCCCCTCCAGTGCTGAGGCTGCGGGGGAGGGGGAAAGCATGGGAGGGGCTGGAGCAGCCTCCCCAGCTGGAGCTCAGTGGCCAGTTAGGATGAGCTGGAGCTGGCCCGCGGGCCGTAGTTTGCTCACCCCTGTCTTAAGACCTATTTTCAAAAGTAACCCGGGCATTTTTGAAAATGGTACACTTCATCTATAACATGGGGAAGTTGGCATATTGCACCCAGACCATCTTCACAGAAAAGCATCCTGGCGGACCATGTCCCTTTCCCAGAAGTGATGTTTGAAGCAGAAGCCCGGACTTGTTCAAAGAAATGCTTGAGAACAGGAGGGCATGCTCATTTCAGTCAAATGTACACCCAGTTAGTGACCTCAAGCAGTCCTGACAGCTGTCTAAGAATAGTTGTTTTTAACTGGAACTGTGCAGAGCTATTTCTACGTGACAAGCCTATTAGATTCTTCTCCGTCAGGTAAGTGCCATAGTGGTTAGTTGCTTTGCTACCATAAACACTGGCTATATCTCTGTAAGGTAAGTCAGGTTGGCAAGAGATCACCCATTAACTTGTGCAGTTAAACTGGGACTGTTTATGGACTTTCTGGCTAAAGGATTACTGGATTCTGTTGTGATATATGTTCTCTAACTCCTAACTGAAATGGTGTCTCTTGATGGAGAATAATCTGGTCTCAGACTCTCTGAATACTGCTGAGGGCCAGATGCTAAGTCGGAGATAGACTTCACATGTTATGGTTACAGTGCTTTTTTCTCTTCCAGCTTCATGTGCAGAAGCTCCTTCAGTGTCACGCGGTTGGAGGGATCCTCTCACCTCTGCTTTTGTACATTGCAAAGCACAAGAATGGTGATCAATAAATAGGTTTAATACACTGAAAGTAGCAATTAACTCAGTAATTCAAACACATATTTTTTCAGATTAGCCAGCAAAAGTGCTATACTTAAATCTGAACTTAATACCAAAACCACAAGGATTCCTACACTATGCTCCTTGAAGTATTGGCTGTTTCACACCAAGAACTCCTTTGTAGTGTCTATATTCAGTCTCTTGTCCTACAGTCAAAACTTTGGGTGACAAGCAGACAGTTTCTGGTCTGAAATGCTCCTTTGCTTTGGGCTAACTGGCAAATCCACTTTCTTTGTAGTACATCATCTACATCTAACATGCAACTACAGCATTCTTGCTGTTCTAAGGTGCATGGTATAAGAATCTAAATAGAGTAGATTGCCTCCTCTGCAAGGTGAAGCTCACTTGTTATATGCAGTCAGCTGAGACATCTTGGCAAAGAACACTGCCAAAGAGAAACCTAGCACTGAGTTCTGCAGGACTCGCTGATATTGAAAACAGAACAGCAAGTTGGTTCTAGGTTAGGTCCACACACTAAACATGCAGCCAAAGTGCTTGCAGCATGAGAAATTTCATGTGTGTAGCTTTTTAATTTGAGGTGGTAGAGCAAATTGCTCTTACAAAACTGTTAATGATCCAGAGTCTTCTAGCTAACTGGCATGACAAGATTGCCTTACACAGTTTGGTTAGTGCTTTCAAACTTGACGGTCTAAACTTACATATCAAGATTGCTATAAAGGCATCTACATAAGTGGCCTGACATTCAGAGCAGCTCCTACTGACTTCAGTGTCAGAGGAAAATGTTTTTCCACAAATTTGACCATAAGCAATGAAAAACCACAAGCACACACACAATAGTTCTACAATGCTTTGTCCACAGAGCCCATGACTTCTGTATACATCCTGATACTTTTTTGCATCAGGTGTTTCATGCTTTCTGTTTTAAAAAGGATTAAAGATCTCTTTGGACATTGCTAGGAGCCATCCAAATATAATCAGTGCCCTTTCTGCCAGTTAACATCTGGTCTTCCCTGGGGCCTGGATGGTAGGCATGTGGCCCCTTTTTGTTTAGCTGCTCTGCAAATCGCCTGCCATAAGGTTGCTGTGGTGTGAGCTTACTGTACATCTCTGCTAATGCCCAGCCTTCACCAGGCCTGGAAGTAGAAGCCTGAGAGTCTATACCATTTTGAATTGTACTCGGGCTACCAATGTATGTAACCTTCTTGAACTTGAACCCTCTTGCTAAGTAAGGTAGTTCATGTTGTGTTATTCCTGATCTGCTCTGACAATCATCATATGGATACCGTCTGAAAAGTGATCTTGGGATTTGTCAGAATGTATTTCCTTCTGGAGTTCCATCAATAACCATGCCAAGATAGATACAGTCGCTGGAGATCTTGGGAGTTCTGTCTATTGTTAGAGCTCTGCACCACTTCATGGGTAAATCTTAGTAGAGAGTGAGGAGCCAGTATCTTAAAAGCTGACGGGTAAAGTTGTTGGTTTGACTCATGGGCAGAATGCTCAATAGTTGTAGCTGTCTGGTTAGATATACTGAAGGGGTGAGTCGATCAGCTTGTCTTGATACATTTAGTTCAAGATTTAATATGCTTTGTTTTGTTACAAATCGTGTGGTTTTCCATGTGGCATCAATTTATTATAGCAACCATTCTTGCGTCTGTTTCTTAAAGGCAAGCGGATGCACGTGCAGTTGTCCACCAGTCGGCTCAGGACCGCGCCCGGGATGGGAGACAAGAGTGGCTGCTATCGGTGCGGGAAAGAAGGGCACTGGTCTAAAGAGTGTCCGGTAGATCGCACGGGGCAAGTGCCTGACTTTACCGAAACCTATAATGAGCAGTACGGAGCGGTGCGCACTCCCTACCCCGCGGGCTATGGGGAGACCATGTATTACGATGATGGGTATGGAGCAATGGTCGACTACTACAAAAGATATCGCGTGAGGCCCTATGCTACGGCATCTGCATACGACGCCTATGCAGAGCAAACAATGGCCCAATATTCGCAGTACGCGCAATACTCCCAGGTACAAACCACAGCCATGGCCGCCACCACAGCCATGGCCGCCACCACAGCCATGGCCAATCGCCTCACTACTACCCTAGACCCTTATGATAGAGCGCTGCTGCCAACCCCGGGAGCAGCAGCAGCGGCAGTAGCTGCAGCTGCAACTGCCGCTGCAGCAGCCGCATCCTCCACCTATTACACCCGGGATAGAAGCCCCCTGCGTCGCACGGCAACCGCGGCCACCACCGTCGGAGAGGCGTACGGTTATGAACGTTGTCAGCTGTCTCCAGTCTCGTCGGTCGCTCGGGCCTCCCTCTACGACGTTCAGCGGTTCGGGCGGGAGTCGTATGCGGACAGGGCGCGGTACTCTGCGTTTTGAGTTGGAGGTGAGAGCACTTTCAGATACTTTGAGGACATGGGGATCCTCGTCCTAGGTTCTAAGTACTTAACATGCATAGTGCTACAGGGGCACATTTGCCCCTGTATCACTGGATGGTAGTAAAAAGTGCCTTACACCTATTAAGCGCTGAATTTCACTAGTCAGGCATTTGGCAAAGCTTTGACCCTTGTGAGGACTTTAAATCAATAATACGTCAGGCCTTTTATGTGGAAGTAGACACTTTCCAAAGCCAGGATGTAAAAAAATAAAATGTAAACTGAGTCAGATCCAGAAATATTGCATGTTTTTCTGAGATATCTGTCACCAGAGTATCTAGTGCATTGTGCATATAACTCAAACAGGGCTTGGAACATTTCCCCCAAATAGAGCATATTTTATATTATCTATGCTGTTACTGTACAGCTACATTAATAAGACCAGAAATGGAATTATGGGGATGTAGCCAGGGGATTAATTGTCAAGGAGATTCAAATTCCCACAGTTAACAGCCAGAGCATGGTGACAGTTGACATTGTACGCTAAGAATAGCCAAGTTCAGACTTATGATGAGAGGATTGTCTCCCACTTGGCAGTGGTGTTCCTTCAGACTCATGCACTGGGATGTGATGTTGTGGGGAGCTATTTAGGACCCAGAAGATCTAGGGCATTTAAATAGCAGTGAACATGAATTTCTAGATTAAATGACTCACAACTATTGTGTGGACCATGGGTGTAGTTTCCTCTGAGCAATCTCTTTTGCACTAGAAGAACTTCCCAATGGGCTTCTGGGAGGTCCCACAGAGGGGAAGCTGTAGTAGTCTAATTTAGGAAGGGGGAGGAGGGCACGGGTGCTGAATGAAAGACGTAGGTCAGGAGCAGAGATGAGTCAGGGAGCTAAGGTCTTCAGGGCAGGGGCACTGTCTGTCTTGTCTGAACTACCACAAATACTGTTCACAAAATAATATTTGGAGTTTGCAAGTTGCCTGAGAGTCAGGAGAATGCCTTACATTAAGGACAATGGTCACTGTCTTCGCATTCCATTTACCATAACGCCTGCCCCCAAGGAGAAGGATCATTCACCCACAACTGCTTTAACTTGCCTCAGTTTAAACAGTAGGAAGCTTGTGGCATGGCCTCCAGTGATACTAGGTGACATAGGAGGGGCAAGAGGATTTGACAGGTGATGGAGGATCAGAATTCTCAGCTTAAATCTGAGCCCCCTCTTACACACCTGTTGTAGCTGGTGTGTCCAGTTCTCCCCCTAGTCTGTTGTCGTGGGAGTGACTTCACTTTACAGGGTTGGATTCTTCACTCAGCTCACCTTACATAAGGTTCTTGCCTTGTCATTGCACCACTCCTAGCAGGAAGGACCTGGGAATCTGCCAGGGCTCCTCTTGCACGTGGCCTGGGTTCAAAAGAAAGATCATAAGTTTCTGACTCAAACAACAGCAGTGAACTCTGAGCTGAGTTTAGCCCAGGTAGTAGCATATTGTTCTTCAATTACTTATCTGACTATAGCAGAAGAGGCCTAGGCAGTGCATTTCCAGGGATTGCTTTTGTTGCAGTGAATTTGGGAGCCCTATCTACCGATTTCCCCCCACTGGGTGTTCCATTCTGCATCCTCTCTCAGAAGTGCATTAGCTGTCAGGTTCATGTAGGGTTGCAGTGAATCTTGTAATAGGTTTCAATTTCAGTGCAAGACGACACCAAACTGAATACAAGAAACCGCATCTGTTGGGATTTAGGCTTCTAAAACACTTAGGCACTTTGGAACATTTTACCCTTAATCCCTAAAGTCAGCTGCTGAGAGTCTCTGTTCAGGAAGCAGTTTCTGCAAGTAAGTAGGGTCCTCTGGCACTTTCAACTTTATTAAAAGAAACCCCTGTGTAAAGTAAATGGGGGTTTTAAATCTAAATTTCTTGGCCATTGTTTAAAGACCAAAAGGCAAAATTTTGAAAAGTGCCTAAACCCCCTTGACTTGGGTTCCTATGTTATTTTGGTGCTTTTGAAGACTTCATCCAAAATCTTCTGGAGACTGAGCTATCTGATTTCTTAATTCTCTCTTCTCGTTTAATTCAAGCTGTCTTTGAATTGTGAGCAAAAACAACCTCGACCTGGGGAGCTATTTTTAGTCCATGCTCTGGAAACTTAGATCCAGGAAAGAAGATGCGCTTCTAAATGGGCTGGAGGTCTTGATGCTACTGCATTTCAGAGAAGATATTTGAACAGCCTTTTGTTAATGTCATAACTTGAATGCTATATTTAACTGTATTAAACTACAGTGATTCTTTAATTGGCCCAGTCATACAAATAGCTACAGCACAGCAGATGCCTCCTCTAAAACTTTGTTTAGGCACATTCTAAGAAGCAGAACTACTTTCTGTCCTTGGAAATATCTTCCCTGCAATCTAGAAGTAGGTCTGGTGGAGCGGGCCTGTTGTAAAGGACCAGGTCAGTGTATTGATGGAAGCCCTCTGTGCTCCTTTTGTCACCCCAGTAGTGGGGTGGGCACAGGGATTTTAATTAGGATGTCCATCCTGGGCCCCGTGTGAACATTTGGTCTTCATTATCAGGCTCTGGCTATTAGAGGTCCAGTTGGCTTGGAGCACCATTCCTCTCTAACTACTGGAAAAAGGAGCTTTCCCTTCTCACCACACCAGCTAGGGCTATTGGTAGGGAAGGGCCAGGATGAGGAGGATTCTGCTGCTCCAGCCCCTGCTGGTGTTGGCTTTGCCAAGCAGCTATAAAGTGAAACTGACTTGGTTGCTGGCTTTCTAGCTCTGCCTAAGGAGTTCTGAACAGCAGCAATGAACAGAATCGGTTTAGTTAATTTTGTTTTGCTGCTTGGCAAAATGATGAGCAACAGCAGAAGCACTAGATCTGCCTGCGGACTCAGATATGCTGTACTGGTCAGATTAGGAAGGCTGTCTAAAGACTAGAAACTTAATTTTTTAACTGAAAGAACTGGACTCCAGTGTGGGAGGGCTGCCTGCATATGCTCTCGATTAACTTTTTTCAAAACTCAGTCATTGGTCATTAAGGACCCATTCCTGCACAGATATAATCTTAGTTCTTTTCAGTGTTTGGAGGTCAGTTTACATACGGTTGCTTCTAACAGAGGAAATAAATGGAGTATAATTACACATGAAGTGGTTTTCTCTATAAATGCAATGAATTCTATAAATGAGCAGCTCTTCATGGTAAAAGCAAAAGCCTGGACTTATTTGACCAAACCACAGTCAAGAGCAAGGAGTAAACATGAAGCTCAATTTTATGTCTTTGGTTTTGGACCCACTTAACACAGAGCTTGGAAACAGGAACCTCATTAATGCCATAACCATTCAGGATTTCTCATGTTGATTTTTGTGGTTTTCAGGAACAGATAGGTTGACTTCTTCTCTAGGAAATGCATCTCTTCTTTGTACAGGAGACTCAAGGTGGCCTGAGTGAGGGCAAAAAATCTGTCTTCAGGCCTTCGAATGAATTGTGCTTTTTATCTTTCAGGTAGGATATGTGCGGCTGGACGTCGGGTTCCTGTTGCACGTGAAATCTGTACCGTACGTGTCAAACTGTGCTGAGCTTCAAAGCATACTGATCACGGCTAATGCATTTACTCTTAATGGACATTTGTCTGTCATCAAAGTGTAGTGAAAATAACTTAACTTCCTTTTCTTTTTTATTTTTCAGAAATTGCTTTGAATAATTTTTTTGCCTTTTTTTTTCTCATGACCCTCGAGCCATTATTCTCTGCTGCTCTTTGGGACCTTAGTACCCTTTACCCAATCTAAGCCCAGCTTTTGAGCTAGAGTAGTTGCAATGCCAGTTTACTCTTTTTTGGAGACGTGCTTGGGATTACTGTCTTCCTCTTGCAGTTCAGTTTGTAGCTTGCCTATTTAATAGTATGTTTTTTTAAAGGTGAATAACCAGTCTTAGTTAAGTATGAAATATTATATCTAATGTAGTATTGCAAAGCCTGCTCCCCTTAGTTGTAGCTTGCACTTCGGAGTCGTCTCTTCTGCCCTGAAATTATTTTTTGAATATAACCTGTAACACTCCTTCTCTCTGAAGTTTAGCATCGTTTGACCGCCTCTCTTTTTCCAGCAAAATAAACACTTGTAACAGATGAGTATACTTGTGTCTTGTATAAACCAGAACCATGCATGATGCACTGGTCTAAGCTTGTGAGAGTGATTTGATGGACCATAACAGTTCAAGATAGAGTACTTAAGCCACTTTTTATAGTAGTGCCTGGAATTTCAAAGGGGAGTGGGGGTCCCATTGTGGTAGGCACTGTAAATACATATAGCTATCACAAAGATTACAATGTAAATAGACAACACAAGGGGCAGGGACTCAGTAACACTAGGAAAATGTGTAGCTGAATTAGCAGTTGAACTCGGGTCTCCAGAGTCCTCAGCCATTGCATTATGCAGGAGTCCTTTCTTGTTTACCTCTGCGCATTGTCTAGGACTAAGCTATACCCTTTGAGAGGTAACAACAGGCAGGAATTTCTCAGCAGTCAGCTGTTGCAGGACTTAGTCTTATTTTTGCTGCTTTAATGTGGAACTCCCTCTTGAGGGTTATATAGGGTCCATGGGGAAAGAGTTCTTTCCCCACAGGCTGATCTCATTGCTTCTAGGCAGTTTCCTCTTGTGAAGAAGTTGCAGCTTGAAAAAGATACAAGGAGGTAAGTAGATCTCTGCAGCAACAACCCTGCTGCTGTCAGCCCAGCTTTTGTCAGATCCCTCTGAAGAGAGCTGCTGTATGTCTTTTGATAAACTTGAAGGGCATGAGCCAAGTTCAGAGTTGGAAGTGCCTGAACAAATCTATTTCCATCTAGTTTAGTCTACTCTGTCTTACTACCAACACTCTATAATCCAGGGTTTCTCAAACTGGGGGTTGCGACCCCCTGGGGGGTCACAAGCTCCTGCTGCTGACAAAAAGCCGCCAAATTGATTATTTCCACATTCGGCGGCTTTTCGGTAGACATACTGAGTGCTCTCAGAAGCGCTCGGCATGTCCACCGAAAATAGCCGCCAAATGCGTAAGTATTCAATTCGGCGGCTTTTCGGCAGACATGAAAGGGTCACGCCGTGCCGCCGGAGAACAAAAAAGGGTTGCGGTCTCAACAAGTTTGAGAACCGCTGCTATAATCAGATCTGTAGACTACAAGGAAAGAGGGGTGAGGAGATGGCTAGTGGCAGCTTATGATCTAGTTGCAAAGGAAGAAAAAATCCTGAGATGGGTAAATGCCTGAGTGAGCTCCTGCACAAATTGTGTAGATACAAGAAATGCTTCTGATGTACATTCCCAGCTGAGTACACAGAGGTACACTCACAGCGGTTGCCTTCTCAGTCAGATACCTTGCCTGTTAACTTCAGCAGTCTGAAGGTGATATACAAGGGCCTTATCTGCTCAGTGAGGAAACATGTTGAGCTGGCATAGGCTTAAAATGAGGGTTTTTTCCCCATGGCATTGTGATTCCCAACCACTGCTCCCCTTGTATTTTGTTAGCTTTTTGAACTTATCCACAGCTGCCTCATCTCATAGCCATCCTGCTACTAAATCTTGCTTCCTTGGGGCCTGCTTAGTGGACCATTCTAGCTGGGTCTCTTCCTGGGGGTGGGGTTTCCTGCTGCTGCCGCCCCTGTCTCAAGATCCATGATGTCCTCAAATCTAGGTACCTAATCTAGTCTAGTGAATAAATGAGTAGGAAAACAGAAATAGTGTACGCCTCAGCAGCTCCCATCTGACCCAATGAGACCATTTTCTATATTCCTCCACTCGCTTGTGTTTTAAATACACTCTCACCACTATCTTTGTGCATTGTCCTATGCTGCCCTTTTCCTCTGGGGAAAAGCTCCCTATCCAAATCTGTAAAGCCATCATCCCCTTATTCTCCAACGCAGACTGAAGACTGCCGCCTTATGCAGCTGGTGTTCACTGCCTATCTGGCTACATTAGGGCAACAAAAATAAGGTGTGGATCCTCAAATACTGTTGATGTGTGGACCTAAGGTCTTTGGGCATTTTCTGTAAACATTCAACACCTATGTCATCTTTTCACAGCCCCTCCTTAAAGCTCTCTTCTACCATGCAGTCTACGGAAAGCTCAACATTAGGCAGGTTATGACTGCTGCTTATCATGCTGCCTTCTGTTTGTCATGTCTCTTTACAGGTGCTTTGCTGCAGGGCCTCTATGTTGTGTGTTTATACAGTGCTTACTATACTGGGGTCCCTAGGCTCCTACAACATGCAATTGTTTGCCCAGTGCCTAGCATGGTACGACTGAGCTGATTAGCCTCTAGCTGCTCTTGCAATGTGTTTTATTAATAATAATGATATTTGCTTTCAAGAAAGACCCCACCTTTGCAGAAAACACATACCTGGGGGTACAAGGTTGCTCAGTAGACAATAGCCCTTCTCCCTCTGAAACATTTTTTTCCAAATGAATTTGTTTGTGGTGGCCACATGGGCATCTTGAGATTGAAGTTTTACTTGTAACCCTACAGATAGACTGTAGGCAGCAGCAACATCAACTACTTGACAGTAACCCACATCTGTAACTCAAGTGGGGGGAAGCCGCTCAATACAGAATTCAGGGTACTCTAAATACTAGTCAGCCTTTGGGCTAAGAGACTGACAAGTGAGTGACAGTTGTGTTGGTTTTGCTCATGCAAGCACCTGCTCAGTTCATGAATGTTCAAACTCGAGGTGGCCACTCTGATCATCTATTTTGACCAGCATTTCACAAACCAGAGAACCCCACCCAGTGATTTCTACATCAAGCCCCAGTTGCTTCGGGTTGACCGAAAGCATAGCTTTTAAAAATATATGTCCAATTTCTATTTGCAGATTTAAGTGATAGGGGACTGAATTCCACCACAGTTCACTTCTTGCAAGCCCCTAGCTCAGTGGTTCTCAAACTTTATCTATTGGTGGCCCCTTTCGGACACCAGGCCTCTAAGCACGACCCCCCCTTAGGGGTTCAGGGCGGGGCATGGGCTGGGCTGGGGGGGGTGCCAGCAGCCCCCTGGGGCAGGGGCTGAGCTGGGTGTGTGTGTGTGTAGGGATGCCAGCCCCCCGGGGTAGGGGCTGGGCTCAGGAGAGGGTGCCAGGAACCCCCCGGGACAGGGCCTGGGGTACCGCCGGCAGCCTGCCGTGACAGGGTCTGGGACACCGCTGGCAGCCCGCTGGGGCTGGGGCTTGGGTAGGGTGACCAGATCGCAAGAGCAAAATATCAGGACACACTGGGTGAGTGGGGGGGGGGGAGCAATGTGGGGCGGTGCACGGATATTTTGATACCCTAGGCAAAAAATTTGCCTTGCACCCCCCTCCCCTTTTCCCAGAGCATTGCTTATTATAATATTTTTTTGATGAATATTGGATAATGTAATGTAGCATGGGGCAGAGGGTTGGGGTATGGAGGGGGCTCTGGCTGGAGATGAGGGGTTTGGGGTGCTGGAGAGGCTCGGCCTGAGTAGAGGGTTGGGGTGCGGTGGGGGGATAAGCTCTGGCTGGGGTGTGGGCTCTGGGGTGGGGCAGGGCTGGGGATGAGTTTGGGACAGGTGCAGGCAGGCTGCTCTGGGACTGGGGCCAGAGAGGAGGACTCCCCCCATCCCTTTCCCTGCCAGCAGCAGCAAGCTCTGGGGCAGGGCCCCCCCTTTCCTGCTCCCCCAGCAGCAAACTCACTCACCCCTGTCACTGACAGTGGAAGATGGCAGGCACTAGGACCCAGCGGCAGCAGTTGCTGCAGGGAGGCAACATGTTGCTGCAGGGAAGAGAAGGGAGGCTTCTGACTGCCCCGTCTGCGGAAGGTCTAAGGGGGCAGCAAGGGGAGGCCGGGGGATCCATGGGGGAGGTGCGGGGGGGAGGGAGCAGCCAGAGCCAGGTTGCGAGGGGGGGCTCTCTGCCCTGGCGCTGGCTGCATGCTGGGCCCCAGCTGCTGCAGCATGCCCCAGGTGGCAGAGCTCTCTGGCGGGGGGGATGGACGCAGTCCACCTTCCCGACTCTGCCAGAGGGGAGGGGAGAGGGCTCTCTGCCGGGGCGCCTTCCCCTGCTGGTGCAGCAGGGGTTGGGGCTTGGGGCACCGCCGGCAGCCCGCTGCGGCAAGGTCTGGGGCTCGGGGCTCTGCCGGCAAGGGTCGGAGCCGGCTGCCAGCAGCAGGGGCTTGTGACCCCCACATAATCGGGTTGCGACCCCTTGAGGGGTTGCGACCCCCACTTTGAGGACCAATGCACTAGCTGATGTAGAACTAGCCTATGTAACCCATTGCCATATGACATCATTGAGGCCTTAAGCTCTGCAGGATTCAAGAGATCAGACACATACTTAGTTACTGAGAATAACCAGTTAGAAGAGACATTAAAAATAAGCAGGTGTTTTGGATACAATGAGGACACAAGCCAACTTCTAACTACAGGGAGAGGCAGTTATCCCATCACTGTCTACTGCAGATTTCCTTTCCCTGAACTATCTGGTGTTGGCTGCTCTTGGAGACAAGATACTGCCGTAGATGAACCTTTAATGTTATCCATTCTGCCTCTTCTTGTTTTGGCAGAAGCTCGTATGCAAAGCAGATACACCCATTGAAATCAGTGTGGTTGACAAAGGAGCAGACTTGATGTAAGCTTGTTGCTAACCCTTTGCAGGCAAGAGAGGGCAGTTTGTGGTTTCTTGTGCATAGTCGGGTTGTTTTGAGATAACAGAAGGGATGTTTTTAGCTCAAGTGTTGATGCCCTCATGATTGCTAGGCAGTGTGGTGGTTGATTAAGATTCACTTATTCAGCAGATGGAGCTACACTCTTTATTAAGGCAAAACACGTAATAGTAAGGCAAAACGCATAGTAATCAGTTACAAGTGTGAAGATCATCAGGTTGATCTCATCACAGTCGCCTTCAATAATGGACAATACAGTGTCAACTTCCCTCTATTACACAAACATAAATAAGTTTTTATTTTTTCTTATACATCTGTTAGGCTCTTATTTCCATGTTAACTCCCTTCCCGTGTCCGAGCAAGTTTAGTATTAGTTCAAACCAATTTCTTCTAGCTTTTTAGTTATCTTTTCTTGTTCTTACAAACATTCTGCAATTTCTTACATGTGCAACACTAAACATTATTTTACAATTTCTTACACATACACAGTTCTACTTACACTATTAAATGTTATCAGTTCAGACATTTAAAATCCACAGCAGGCTTCTCTCAGGCCTAAATATGCTTTCTCTCTCCAGGCAGCTGTCTCGCAAAAGATACACCATCTTCCCACTTGCTTGGATCTCCTTTTGTTAATGTGTTTAAATGCTGGGAGGCAGATTTTCAGGTGTTTGATAGTGACTGGGAGGCAGGATTTTTTTCTAAAGCACTCAGTTCCCATTTGAGAGTCACTCAGTCACTTTGAGAGTCTGGACCATTACCTTTGCCGTAAGCATGCCCAATTCCCATCCACTGTGTTAGTCTGGATCTGCAGAAGCGACAAAGAGTCTTGTGGCACCTTCAAGACTAACAAAAGTAGGGGGTATTAGCCCATGAAAGTTTATGCTTCAATACTTTTGTTAGTCCTTAAGGTGCCACAGGACTCTTTGTTGCTTCTGCAGTTCCCATTTAGACACAAAAAAATAAGTGGCCAGACTTGGTGTGAAAATCCACCTTTCTCAATTAAATACAACACTGGGGCAGCTGGATTCCTACCATCCATTCTTTGGAGAAAAAAGTGACCTCTGGCACCAGTACCCATGCTGCTGTGAGGGGCTAGGACTTTGTATTTGTGTAAATGACTGCAGTGCTCTCCCTTCCCCCAAACGACTGGGCTTTAACATAATCACTCCCACGTTATAGGCAGCCAATCAGACCATGGCCCTTACAGACCTCATTGCTTTCTGTGCAGTCGGTGGGGCTTGTAATTAACTTCCCCTTGGGTTGAACCACAGTGGTGGGAAGTTTAGAGGGTGGAGGGGGCCACTGAGTGGACCTGTATGATGGAGGGAAACTCAACCCTGAGGAATATTAAGGTTAAGATAGATATTCATCCCCTCCAAGGGCCAGAAGACCAGTGATAGCAGAGGGACTGGACTGTTGACCTGTCATCTTCCCACAAGGGGTTTGCAGGGAGAAAAGTGCTCACAGGAACCTGCCATTTCCCCTCCCTTTGCAGAAGCACTCAGATGTCCAGTCCAAGGCCTGCTTTGGGAATGGGATTATAACCCTAATGCCCTTGTTATTGGCATGAAAAATTAAGAGTACACTGGGAAGTTGCAATTTCACCTGGTTATGGAGAGCTCTCTGTACACCATACAGCTGCACTGAGGAGGGGGGAATCCCTCTGTTGAAGGGGGACTAGGAGCTAATGGTGCTGGGGGGATTCTCTGCTGAATGGGAAAAGGTAGCTGTGTCCCAGGTTTGGAGCTGTGCAGAGTACACTAGGCCCATGTATGCGAGGCTCCCTCTGCCATCTAAAATTGTGCTGGAAGGCTGGAGTATTTGTTCTGGTGAGGTCAAACTGCAAGACCAACAGAATATTCAAGTGGGAGTTAAATCAGTGCTTTCTGAGTGGCATAGATTAGTGTTCACATTGCACTTCCCGTCAGTACCTGGTACGGGTCAGTTAATGATTCAACCAGCAGACCCAATTTGGTGATGAATCCTGGTCACATGCCACCTGAGGCATGTTGCACATACACTAAACAATCCAAATCTTTTCAGTCTCTCTTCATATGTATTTTTCCCAGTATCTTAATCAGTCTCCTTCCTGTCTCTGAATCCCCACTAATTCTGCTCTCTCTCTGGAGATGAGAACCAATACCAACCACCCTGTAGTCCAGATGACGATGACCCATTTATAATGGCAATAGAATATGTTCTGTTGCACTCCTTAAACATCCTATATTTTATTTGCTTATTTGACTGCTGCTATTCATTCACCAGTGCTCTTCAGTGTGCACAGTGATGCCCTGGGTTTTCCCTAGAGTGAATGCAGTTAATTTACAATAGAGTAAGATATATGTGTTGTTTAAAGAATCCCCTCCTAACATGCATTACTTAGCATCAGGTTGCCCTCTCCTATAGCATGGTTAGGGCCCTCTGCAGTTCCTCAGTTTTCTCTAGCCTTTACTGACCTAAAAACATTGTGGCATATGTAAATTTTGCCACTTGGCTGCTCACTTCCTTTCCCCAATCATTTATAATATACTAGCAAAAATACCCGGCGTTGCTCGGGTCCGTCGGAGGGGGGGGAGGGGGGAGGGGGGAGAGAGCTGAGCGAGTGCAGGGTCCATTGGAGGGGGGGAGGGGGGGAGAGAGCTGAGCGAGTGGGGAGGCCGTTGGAGTGGGGGGAGGGGAGGAGAGTTTAAAAATTTTCGATTCTTACCTGAGGAGCGGGAGAGCTGAGCAAGTGCAGGGACCGTTGGAGGGGGAGACGGGGGAGAGAGCTGAGCAAGTGGGGGGGCCCTTGGAGGGGGGAAGGGGGAAGAGAGCTGAGCGAGTGGGGGGCCGTTGGAGGGGGGAGAGAGCTGAGCGAGTGCGGGGTCTGTTGGAGGGGGGAGAGAGCTGAGCAAGTGGGGGGGCATTGGAGGGGGCAGAGAGCTGAGCGAGTGCGGGGTCCGTTATAGGGGGTTATTATTACATAACTATGTCACAGAGAACAGCGGGTGTTAACCTGCTGCCCAGCTGATGTGAATGGGCTTTAAAGAATTTCACCCCTAGGGGGCGTCAGAGGTGAGATTTGAAAAAAAAATTATTCTTACCCTGATTAGGACCCTAAAGCCTATAACTGTACCAAATTTCAAGTCTCTAGCTCAAACGGTGTGGAAGGAGTAAGTGAACGTACATACACGCACGCACGCATACATACACCATTTGACTTTTATATATATAGATTACCACCACCCATCTTAATATAGAATCTCAGATCACAGCACTGCCAACCTCTGGCCATACTACCATTTATTTCTACTCTAAGCCAGTTTTTGATTCAGGATGGTACTTCACATCTCACATCATCACTAGTTTTTTTGTCAGCCTCCAGGGAGGGCCTTTGGCAGCAGCCTTTTGAAAACAAAGTATATCACCCATTTCTCTTTCAATGACTGTCTTATTGACACATCCAAATAATTTTTATAGCTGAGTGAGAATTTTTCTTTGGAGAAGTTTGGTTGGTTGGAGTTTATCTTAATATGATCTAGGCATTTTAGTAAGTTATCCTTTCAACTAAATTTACCAGACAGAAATGAGACTGTGTGATGGGTAACCCCCTAGATCAGGGGTGGGAAAACTATGGCCCACTGGCCATTTTCATCTGGCCTGCGAGCTTGGGTTGGGGGCTGGACCGGCCTGCCGTGGGTCCCCGCACTCCCGGGCCTGGCCTGCTCTGCACTCCCTGGCCGGGGGCCGAGTAGAGTGCGGGGAGCCGCAGGGTCCCACACTCCCTGGCTGGCTGGGTAGGGTCAGATTGAGAAATGCCTGGCTGAGTATGGTAAGTGTGGGGGTGGGTTCCTGGGGGGTGGGGGTGGTTAGGGTGAGGGAATCTGCGGGGGAAGGGGGATGTGGGGGTGGGTGGATGGTGATGGCTAGGGTGGGGGGATCTCGGGAGCAGGTAGTCAGGGAACAAAGCGGGGGGTTGAGTCCCGGAGGGTGGAGGTTAGGGTGGGGGGATCTTGGGAGGGGGCAGGCAGGGAAGAATGAGCGGGGGAGGAGGCTAGACTGGGTTTGGGTTCCTGGGCGGGGGGCAGAGTGGGGTGGTCTCGGGAGGGGTCGATCAAGGTACAAGGAGCAGTGGGGGGAGGGGTTTGGATGGGTCGGGGATTCTGAGGGGGGCAATCCGGGGGTGGAAAGTGGGTGGGGGTCAGATAAGTGGCGGGGCTGGACTGTTTGAGGAGGCACAGTCTTCCCTACCCGGCCCGCTGCACGATTTTGAATCTCAATGTGGCCCTCAGGCCAAAAAGTTTGCCCACCCCTGCCCTAGATCATGCCGTGTCTTTTTTTTCAATAGGTACAGTATTTAATATTCTCCAGTCCAAAAAATGATTGTAATAAAGCATTCTACCAAGGGAGGCCAAAGTGGCTCATGAGCCACATATGGCTCTTTTACAGTTAAAGTGAAGCTGACAGAGCCTCCCCCTTTCTATCACACTTTGTGGGGAGGGGAGAGGAACTCAAGACCTCTGCCTTGCAACAGGGTAGTAGAGTGGGTAGGGGCTTCTGTCTAGCAGGTAGGTGGGGCTTGGAGCTCCAGCAGGAGCTGAGCTGAAGCCCCGAGCCCCAGCAGGTGCCTCCCACCCCAGCTCTTGAACATCTGAAGACTGTCGTATGTGGCTTGAAGGGTCAGTAAGTTTGGCCACTCCTGCATTATACGTTTTTCCTAGCAGCTGCCACTTCACTCCTAAATCTGCACAGGTTTCCAGCTTTGGTTATCCTTAATTGTTTTAAACAACAAAAACACCTGTTTCCTAAAGGGTAGCTGTTTTGCTCCCTTAGCTGGACCCAAGTTGGGTAGCTTAACTGATCACGTGTTACTTTCTGATTTTTCTTGTGTACTTATGAACTATTAACTCTGCTTTATTGGAATAAATTTAGCCTAATGATAGGGAGTGGAAGTAACTGCTGCTTAATTGGCACAATATTAGCAGCTAGTAACAGGCAGTTTAATGCTAATTGGCCCAATGCTAAATAGGGTCAAATTTGGAATTACACATATAGTTCCATTTATTTATAGGTTGTGGCATATCTATGACAACTCAACTGGCAGTAAGTCATGTTTTGATTTGTGCTTAGAGAGGAAGGACCCCTAGGTACCTGTACTACTTCTTGGAATATAAAATGATGCGGTCTAAATTGGCAGTTACCACTCAAGAAAGAGATCCTGGAGTCCTTGTCGATAGTTCTCTGAAAACATCCACTCAATGTGCAGTGACAGTAAAAAAAAAACTAACAAGACTGTTGGGAATCATTAGAAAAGGGATATAGAAGAAGATAGACCAGATAGAGAGAGAGGAAAAAAAATTGGGAAGAGTACAGAAAACAAAAATAATTAGGGGTATGGAACAGTTTCTGTATGATGAGAGATTAACGACGGACTTGTTAGCTTGGAAAAGAGACAACTAAGGGGGATATGATTGAGGTCTATAAAATCATGACTGGTGTGGAGAAAGTAATGAAGTGTTATTTACTCCTTGTAACACAAGAACTAGGGGTCACCAAATGAAATTAACAGGCAGCTGGTTTAAAACAAACAAAAGGAAGTATTTCTTCACACAGCACATAGGCAACATGTGGAATACTTTGCCAGAGGCTGTTGTGAAGACCAAGGCTATAACAGGAGTCAAAAAAGAACTAGCTAAGTTCAGGGAGGATGGGTCCATCAATGGCTGTTAACCAGGATGGGCAGGGATGGTGACCCTAGCTTGTTTTCCAGAAGCTGGGAATGGGCAATAGATCATTTGATGATTATCTGTTCTGTTTGTTCTTTCTGAAGCACCTGGCATTGGCAATCACTGTTAATAAACCTATGGTTTGAACTAGTATGGCCATTCTTAGATGTACTTCGTTCATAGGGTGTTCCTAAAATTATTTTCCTTAAATTCATTCCAGCCAGATTTCCATGGAGATTGAACTGAATTCTACTCCATATGCTAGCTGCAGACAGGGTAATTATAGTAGAAAAAGTTATTTAAAAAATATATATTTTAATTCAGTCACTTAAGTATTACAGCTCACATGGAGGGGCAGTGGTGATTTTTGGCAGAGGGTGGTTGCCTTTGATTCTGCATGGCAGTATTCAATGGCATACAGTAACAGCACAGAACTCCCCTTCTCTAGTTGAAAGGCTGACAACCTGTTTTTCTTCTTTCCTCTCCTTGAATGTATGAAACATTGCAGAATGATGAAAAAGTGCCAGCAAGATTGTGGTTTAGAATTATATTGCAGCATTACTTCTTTCAATCACAGCACTTGCTGTAGCGTGTCATTAATGCATCTACTATAAATACACAACACTGGCACCTGGAAGCACATATAGATTTGGTTATCAGGTGTGTCAGCTTTTTATTGATAAAACTTTCAAACTGGTTACATACTCATCTACATTATCTCCACCAATCTCATTGGAAGAGGAGATTTAAAGGAAAAGTTTAACTTTTTACAAAAAATGCATCCTATATTCAAACAGGATAAGGTGTACATAAAATACAGGTGACATTTCAGCACAAAAGGGCCACATTCCAATGAGTAATCAAGACCCTAGTACTTTTGTAGTAATTTCCTAGATGGCTTGTAAAAAATTCCACCAGTAAGTTTCTGTTCAGAAGTACATTCTTTACCTTTGGAGACCATCTAAGAGGATGCTGATGAAATTAAAATTCATACATAGGGTGCAATGACAATTACTTTATAAAAATGCTGAGTCTGTTGGTCCCCGGGCTAGGAGGAACTATGAAAATGCAGTAGCATGCTCGTGCTGGTAGAGCCAAGGCCAGCAGAGACCGTAAAAAAAATTTGTATTGTCAAAGCTAGTTGCTAAGAAGTTACTTTTGCATGTCCTTGATGGTATTTATATAGTGCATATTCTTACCTTCATTTAATGGAAAATCTTTGGTCTCACTGCAGAATGTGCAAATGCACAATGCTTTCTAAAACCATGGACTCAAAATACACTTCTCAGCTTGGGTCTTCATAGAGCCACGTCAGGCAGAGTTCATGGTACTAGGTTAGCAAAGTGTTTCATCTATGCCAGTTATGATGAGCTTAGTTCTCAAGTACAGTTATTTAAGGCAGTAGTGAGCAGAGCCCAGAGAGAGCAAGGTCTGGGTCCCATCTTCTTGGGGGATAAGGGTAAAAGTACAATTATCCTGAACCAGTGATAGAGGCAAAGATATATATCAAGGATACCTGGAGATTCCTTTGGGCTGTAAGATACTAGCCAAGAACTCACCACTTTGAGAAAAAGTCTGTCTTTAAGGTGTATCATTTTCAATACAACCAACATGTAGTGTTGCCAGTTAGTTACACACTCAGTCAGTTTTAGTTTCATGTGTTTATTTTGCTTCTCTAACCTTCTGCTTTGAAGTTTGCTCTCTTACAAGCTCTTTGGATAGCGCCAGCCGCTCTCTACAAAGCAAAAGCAGACTTGGGCCCTGACTATGCTACATAATTAAGTCAACCTAATTTACATCAGCATACAGCAACCACAGTAATTATATTGCTTGTGCATGTCTACACTTTGCTCGTTATGTCGGTGGTGTGTGTCCTCACCAGAAGTCCTTGAATTGATTGTACTATCAGCGTGGGGCATTGTGGGACAGCTCCTGAAAGTTGGTAACAGTCCACATACGCAATGCAGTATCTACACCAGGGGTGGGGAACCTCCGGCCCGGGGGCCTTATACAGCCTGCCAAAGCATTCCATCCAGCCCGTGTGCATCCCTGGCCAGCGGCTCCCCAACGCGCTTCCCGGCCCCTTCGCTGAGCCGCCCCCGCCCGGGGCGGCTCCGTGCTCAGCAAAGAGGCCAGGAAGCGCCTTGGGGAGCCGCCGGCCAGGGACAGGGCTGGCTCCCCGAGGCGCTTCCCAGCCCCTTCGCTGAACGTGGCACCGCTCCCGCCTGGCGGCCCGGGGCGGCTCCGCGAAGAGGCCGGGAAGCACCTCGGGGAGCCGCCGGCCAGGGACGCGCGCGGGCCGCCAGGCGCGGGGGGGGGCGGGGAATGGGCTTCCGGGGGGGGGGGGGGAGAGAAGCGGCCCCCGAATGACATTGTAAATCTCCAAATGGCCCTTGGCAGGAAAAAGGTTCCCCACCCCTGATCTACACGGACACCGTGTCTACCTAAGTACATTGACCGTGACTCTATGCTGCTCGTGGAGTTGGCATTGCATGGCAGTTATCTCAGCTGGGCCAAAAATTAAGTGTAGACACTTCTACAGTTAGGTCAACATAAACTGCCTTGTTTCAACCTGTAGTCCAGAACTCAGTCTTTGTCTATACAAGCAAATTATGCTGGAAGAGCTGTCACTAATGGGCATGGAAAATCCACATGGACCTAACTCCCAGTGTAGACAGCGCTATGTCAATGGGAGGGCTTCTCCTGACAATACAGCTACAATGAAGCTCTCCCATCTGCATAGATGGCATCTTTGCTACAGCAGTGCAGCTGCAGCATTTTAAGTTTAGACAACCCTTAGAGATAAGAGGAAGCTTCCCCTGGACGAGTTTCCTCCTGAATCCTAATATTTAAAGATTGGTTTATGTCTCAATTGAAGCAGGTTAGTTTATATTCCTGAAATGTTTTGTAATTTCATTTTTTAAATGGATATTATTGCTGCAAGTGTCAAATCCCCTTTTAAAGCCTTGAACTCTTGCTCTTAATGCTGCCTTGGGACAATTAGGGCTGGTATATGCTGAAAACTTAACACTGGCATAGCTACATCTCTCAGGGATATGAAAAAAATTCCATGTCCCTTAAAGATATAGCTATGCCAACCTAACACCCAGTGTAGACAGCTCTAGATCAAAGGACAAATTCTTCTGTTGATCTAGCTACCACCTCTCAGGAAGGTGGATTAACTACAGCACCAGGTTACCTCCTGTTGCTATCACGTGTGTCTACACTGAGGTGCTACAGTGGCACAGCTGTGCTGCTGTACCATTTTAAGTGTAGACATAGCCTGTGGAACTCAGGCTAACTGGTTAAAGACCATATTTCCCCCCCACACTCCAGTTTTGAATTTGTCACCTTATTTTCATATCCAGCCTCTTGCCAGTTTTTCCTCCTAAAAAATAATAATTTAACAATTAAAATTTAACCCTCCCACAGCCAAAAATTAGGATTAGAACATAGGATAATGTTCTTTAAAAATAAATGAGCTGCTCCTGAATTTCACAATTCAAAGGCAAACAGAATACAAAGAAAACATTCTAGACATTTTAATAAACACAACAACAATAAAAAAAACTTTGGCATATGAGATCAAAAGTCAACCAAGTTACATAAAAACACAAAAATCAGTTAGTACAAAGCTACTTACTCTCATGTAGTAAGTGTTTATAAAACTTTTGAGAATTTTTTTTGGCTTTATGACAAAAAAGCATTTAAACACAAGTTGAGCTAGATTCAGAACAAAAGTATAAATAACCTAATTGTAACACCATTTTCTACATGCATGAGTGACAAAGCTAAATTACCAAAAGTTAAAAAATACAGTAAAACCTCCATTTAACGGACTAATTCGGGCGAGGTGGTGTCCATTAAATCAAAAAGTCCGTTATTTAATTAAAAAAACAAACGAGCTGTCAGAGCAGCAGCTCCGCAGCCTGCCCGCTGCTGGGACCCGGGCGGCAGCTGGGAGCCGTCAGCCAGCCTGCCCGGGTCCCGGCTGCTGGGACCCGGATGGCAGCCGGGAGCCGGCAGCCAGCCCGCCCGTTGGTGGGACCCGGGTGGGAGCCGGCAGCCAGCCCGCTGGTTGGTGGGACCCGGGCGGGAGCCGGGAGCCGGCAGCCAGCCCGCGAGAAATGGATTTCAGATGCATCAGACTTGCTCAGAAATTTTGTCCGTTGCATCCGAAGTCCGTTAAATCGAGGTCCGTTAAATCGAGGGTTTACTTTACTTCTAATCTGTAACATATTTAACTTCAATTTCCATGTCCAACCCAGACTTTCAATAACAGCTACAGGACAGCAAGTGTACTAAGGACAGGATATTTGAGATGGAGCAGAGAATGTTCAAAATTTACCTTAAAAAAAACTTTAAAAAAAATTGCTAAAAAGTTCATACCCACAGCTATATTTTCACTAATTCCAATAACTACAGAATTTCAAAGAAGTTTTCTGGGTACAAAATCATTGAACCATAATCTAAGTTTTCCAACTGAAACTGTTTTCCTACTCAAGTTTAATCATTTACCTGTCTGCATTTATTTTTAAGTGCATTTAAACAACAGGTTCAGTGGCAAGTCTAATGCCAACAACTTTACTCAACATACTGGAAGGCTAAAGATTTGTGGATGTAGTTAATGAAGCAAAATCATAACAACCACCCAGACAAGGTAACTGCATACCACAATTTCAAAATCAGATATAAATGACTGAAATATACAAAAATATATATCTTCTAGAAAAAGGTTGAGGTAGCTCCTGCAGTGGTCAATTTGAAGAGAGAATCTCAGTCTGGGGAGGTGGCTACAGCTCATGGACTACACAAAGGAAGCTTGATGAGGAGTCTCATTATCAGTCCTCTTGGTTTAGGACTGGGATCTGAGTAAATACAAAGGTGAATTATTTACTACCACCCAGGAGACACCTATAGCCGGAAAGAAGCCCTCACCAATAGAGAACAACAATATTGAGTAAAGATAAAAAGTTAAAATGCCTTGCATCCTAAGGAAGAAATTAATGAGTCATTGCTTTGGTTGGCCTATGACAAAGATGCCTATCAAAATCACTCCATCTCAAAAAGCTTCTAGAAAGAGCAGCAACATTATTGCTACTAATAAAAAAACACTGGTGTCGTCATCAGGAGGGAGCAAGCAGGTTCTAGTCCCAGCAGCTGCTATCATTGTCATGCGGTAGGTGCAGCAAGATGGAACACCAGGAAGAGTCCAGGAAGTAAATTGGGATTTTGAATATCCTTAATCCTTGCAGATGTAACATCCCCCTAAAGTCCAGCAAGCCACAACCACTCTCATCTGATCATCTTTTCTAACATTCATCAAATCCACTCCCATCCCAATCCACTTGAAGGTGGGTTTCCTCCTAGATCCTTGCACTCACAGCTCACCTCTTCTCCCCATCTTGCTAACCTCACCTCTGATTCCACACTAGTCTTCATGCAGGGAGACATCCTCTTCTGTCCCCAGTGTTTTCAGTCCTTCAGAATCATTCCTTTAGTCTTCCCTTACATGCCTAGGGCACTTGCTTCTTCCTAGCTACTCTGCCCTACTTCGAAAATTCAAATCATTCGCTCAGGGCAAGACATTTCTTTAGCCCTTGTCCTTCCCTTCTCTACACCTGCCCTTTATCAGCTTCAGGCTCCATGTTGATCTAATTTATGCTGTAACAATTCTGGCATCATGTAGATACCGAACATCCCTAATACCTTCAAATTGCAGGTTTAAATGCCCAGAAGAGCTGATGGAGAGCTCCACCCTGCAGAGGTAGATGAACCTGATACCAGATAGTGTCCTGGAGAGAGGTACTTTGGAATGAGAATTAAGATAATGTGTTGACCCACTTTAAGAAATGAAGTCACCCACTGCTCTTCTCCCAAGCACATTTTCTGTTTAAACTATAAGTTCTCAGGGACCTCCAACGTGTCTGTTAAGGGGCACACCTATGATGTAACAAATCTTACAGCACAACTTAACAGATTTGGCCTGCTCTTGGCCAATACTCCAGCTCTCTTCACTGTTGTGAAGCAGCTGTCTACCACATTTCTTCCCTAGAGCTGGCTGCCTTGCAGTGGTGCTTTATGTATGCTTGCATTAAAGTCCTTTGATTTACCTTTAGAATGAAAGAGAGTTAAAGACATGGGACATTACCTCTGAAACCAATTAAACTGGAAGAAAAAATACACCAGACAACTTTCTAAACTGTAAATAGCCTGCATTTTATTTACAGTCAATACAAAATCTAACTCATTTCAGATGTATAGATTCGACCATTACATCTACTGCAAATTTAACACCGGTGTAAAAGGAAAAAGGATTTTCATGTTACATAAAAGAGCATTTGCTCTTCCATTCAGGGAAAGCAATTGCTTGGGTTATAAAAACAATACTGAGCAACAGTCATTGTGAACTGCATTTATTAGGAATCCTGTATGAGCAGCTTATGTCTTACTAATGGAGACATTAGCATCAGGAGTCACAAACAAAAACCGATTCCAGAGATGCTATGGCATTTTTAGCCCTACTGGAGCATGAAGGAACTCAAGTCTTCGACTTTCAAAGACACAATGTGCAGCAGTCGTCTACATTGTTCCTGGGGTTGCAGCACAGGTTCTTCTTGAGATCATAAATTCAGATCATTCTAAAAATGCAACAAAAAAGGTAGCTGAAAGTAAAATCCCCCAAATTAAAGATCAGGAGAATGCTATTTGTGTCGGATGAAGTAGTATGTCTCAGAGACGCCTCATACTATCGCCTCAAATAATTCTTTAATCAAATGACATAAAGGAACAGAGCCAAAACAACAGGCCGTAATGACACCTGAGATAGCATGGGAGGGAAGGAAATTTAGTAACTTGAATCTGCAAAGAACTGAATGCGGAAGCCAGCCTAGTAAAGACGCAGATTGGCTTTATGCTAAGAAAGCATGTCCCAGTGGGGAACATGTAATCAATGATACTGCCCCCTTCTGGAATAGAAACCCCAACCCCACCTACAGGCGGCGCTGGTAATTAGAATGTAGGCGAGCAGTATGCATATAATCGCCATAGGCACCCGAATAACGGGCATAGTCGGAATGCGCTTCTGGAAGACGGCGATAATCCAGCGGGGACTTTGTCGGCGAATGACGGTACACAAGTGGCGAGTCTGCTAAACGACGGTAATCTGAGAGGTCAGATAAACGGCGGTCGGAACTGTACCTGGTCAAGAAAAGAGACATTTAATGAATAAAACAAAAGGGTCTGTGATAATGGCCTAACAATGCCCTGGTCAAGCAATGGGGGAAAACCTCATGAGAGATCAGAATCTCTCCAGTGAAGACAATACCCAGAGAGCAACACTATTAGTGCACATCACACTAAGGCAAAAGAGGAACTTGTGGGTTAATTAGTTCTTTTCAGAACAGTTCCTTAGCTATCTTTTACCTCCTTTGGTGGATACTTCAAATATACATATTAAATTTCCCCCAACTCTTAGGCAAGTAAATGGCATATGGGAAAACAAGAGCTGGGCATGCCTGCCATTTCTCTTAACAAATGCAGCCCATTCGCTTATTAAACACTGAAAATAGGGACGACCGATCTGACGACTTATGGGGTTGAGGACATTGGTTAAAATCCAATCCAGGTCAGTATTGAAGGTCTCAGTCCAGTTCCTAGAGCGCAGGCACCTACAACATGGCACCGCCACAACTGACAGTAGTTGAGTCTTTCATTCGCCGTCTAAGCAGAGGTGCCAACCTGTGAAAGAAACTGAACTCCCCATCTTAACCCTAAGGATTGTGGTTCCAAGTGAGGGATAAGGCACACTGTCTGTGGTAGAGTGCAAGAAATCTGCAATGCCATTGTCTGGGGTATACACGCCCTAGGTAGAAGAGCTTTCCAGACCCTGGGGTTGCCAATCTTGCAACTTTCACACAAAACTGTAAGAACACATTAAATAAATATCCAGTGGAATCTGCAGACCGGAAAGAGGAGTGCGCCAGCCTATTATCCCACCCTTCCCCCCTAAAGAGACGCACCAGAAGCAAAGAAATTGGAAGGGGGAGCTATGTAAAGATCTGTATTACTTCCAGAATGGGAAGCCATTTTAATAATACATGGAGTTTCACCTCCCACCCTGCCAATGCTTCCAGAACAGTAAATTAGTGTAATATATTAGCGGGGGAATTTCCACCTTTTGGTGAAGCAGAACCAAGTTTATAAAGGCGAAGACCAATAGACTTGTATTGAGTCTGACTACCTCTAGTCCCTTGGACAGCACATCGAGATCCTTGGATGAGAGGTTCTATTTATGTGCAAAGAATTATCACTGGCTTAGCAGCATACCTTTTAACCAAAGCAGATGATTTTTTGAAAGGATCGTCATAGCCAGCACTCCGTGGAGGAGAGAGGCGGGTGCGTTCATATGGTGGTGCGATGGCAGCAGCAGCAGAAGACTGAGACAGTCCCAAATACGCAGTGGCTTGTTGTCCAAGCTGGGTTGGCCCATCATATGCAGTCACAGGCTGAGCTCTGAAACTGACTGCCAAGGGAACAGAGGAGGGCTGCTGTGTTGTATATGAAGCGGACATTGAGTTTGAAGACTGTGTTCTATAGGGTGTGGTCAGTGGAGCAGAGACCTGTGATTTGTAGGAAGCTGCTGCAGACTGATTGTTATAAGATGCAGCCAGAGTGGATGCAGGCTGGGCGCCATAGGTTGCTGAGAGCACAGCTGTAGGCTGGGCACCATATGAGGCTGAATGACCGGCCACAGGCTGGGCGCCATACGAGGCTGAATGACCGGCCACAGGCTGGGCGCCATACGAGGCTGCGAGAGCAGCTGCAGGATGAGCACCATACGAGGCTGAATGGCCAGTCATAGGCTGGGCACCATACGAGGCTGAGAGAGTAGCTGCAGACTGGGCTCCATAAGAGGTTGAGTGGCTGTCTACAGGCTGGGCTCCATAAGAAGCCAAGTGGCTCGCTGCAGGCTGGGCTCCATAGGCGGCTGCATGTGTGGCCACAGGCTGGGCTCCATAGGTGGCTGTGTGACCAGCCGCAGGCTGAGCTGCATAGGCAGCAGCTGCATGTGTGGCTGTTGGCTGAGCTCCATAGGAGGCTGAGTAACCAGCCACAGGCTGAGTACCGTAAGAGGCTGCATGCGTTGCTGAAGGCTGAGCTCCATAGGATGAAGCTAGTGTTGCTGTGGATTGGACCCCATAAGAGGCTAACTGAGAAGCTGCAGCCTGGGTGTTGTAAGCAGCAGCCTGGGCACTGTAGGAATTGAGTGATGAGGCTGCAGGCTGGGTATTAGAAGCTCCTAGTGAAACAGAGGACTGGGTTCTGTAAGTATTTCCAAGTGAGGTTGAGGGCTGGGCCCTGTAAGATGCTGCCTGTCCCGTTGTTGGCTGGGGTCTGTAAGACATTCCAAGTGATGCAGAGGGTTGGGCTCTGTAGGTTGCACCCAGTGAGGTTGATGGCTGAGCTCTGTAGGATGCTGGTTGTGCTGTCATGGGTAGGGACACAGTGGCAAAGCCGATTCTTGTTGGTGATCGTCGAATTGGGCTTCTGTCCCTTCCAAAATATGAGGGAGATGCTTGCCTTGTCTGAGTGTCAAAGGAGTTGTATTTGTTTGAAGTGTTGGTGCCACCAAAGCGCTGCTGATACTCATAGAGCGAGGACACAGTGTATCCTGCAGAGACTGATGCATACGTAGAGTCTGTAAGCCTAAGCTGCTCATAACCATCAATCTTGGGTTGATATTTCTCTCTATAGTCCATGCTTGCTCTCTTGCTCTTGTCAGCATTGATGCCTGCCTGGGCATTTTGTCCTGCCCCCTTTTTCGTAACATTAGTAGAGAGTTCCACATTGACTCTTCTTCCTTTCACCTCCTTTCCGTTAAGATTTTCGATGGCAACTTTTGCATCTGCTTCTTTCTCCATGTGAACAAATGCATAGTCTGATAAAGTAGACAGAGGGTTATCAGTGAAGAAGACAAGACATTTTATTACAGGATCGAACACTTAACAGATGCACGCATCTCTCTGCTATTACTTAAATGCAGTTGGGGATAAACAGAGTTTGTATTGTAGCCTTCCTAATACACTGCGGCCTGGCAGCTAAATTACTCCAATTTACCATAGCTGCTATATTACGAAAACTGCAGTCTATTCTAACAAAAATGTAGAGAAAACCCACCACCTACCTAATCACGGCACAGAAAGAAATCCATGTGCTCATTTATTTATTTAATTATTTTACAAATACCCTGAAATAGTTCCCAAAATCTTAAATTCTGCAATACTGTCTCATTCAGTCCTGAATACACTGAGCCAAATTGAAGTTTATGGAGTTGAATTTGGTCCATTCTGTGCCATTAAAGAACATGTAACCAATAGAGTTTTCTTGACATTTCGGAAACTATTATTAGCCATCCATAAACCTATTCTTCCAGAAGGTCATGCTAAGCTTGCAAAAACATCCAAACTAATCTGCTTTGGAACCCTCTAGTTTGTCAAAGACATGACACTAAAATACAAACTTAAACAGGGTTAGGACCACCATATTTAATATCTATGAAAGGATCTTCCTTTATTAAAGTATATTTAGTCTGTGGTAGGAGTACTCAATTTAAGTATTTGTGAAAATCAAGTACGTCAGAACATCTAGAACCAAAACTGGGTGCCTTTTATATTCTAAAAAGCCAAATAAGTAGAAAGTAGCAGTCCCTTGACTAATCTTACTTTAATAATCCTGAAATTCAGTAGGGTGTAAGGTTTACAATTGCACTGAAAAAATGAGTATGTCAGGATTGACCTCATTTGTCAATTTATTTTTAATTCAAAAAGGCACTCTCTTTGCTGCATCATACTAGACAACCAAATCCACTGTCATTTCATCCCTGAATATATAGACTTTAAAATAAATACATTAATAATTTGAAATCTTCACCTCTCACTTACAGAAACTGTACAGTTACCCTTAGATTTTTTCTAAAAATAGTGAAGTGTTTTAGTCTGTGGCAGTACCTCAGGTTGAACATAATAGCTATAGCAAATTCAAAGCTACAATGACTCAGAACTCTTACACATGGAAATCTAGAATGATATCTTCTTATAGGCATAATTCCTGTCTATACCAGGAAAACACTTGAAGTGACAATTACATTTATGACACTACAGGAGCTAGGGAATGTTCCAACAGCAGTAATTCTAAAGCAGTTATGAAAAACACTTACCAGAAACTAGAATTTTACTGAACACAAAGCACATGCCTACTCCAGTATTTCATAATTTAGATCCCTACACTGTAATGACAGAACCAACCCCTAACCGCAAAGGACACCATGGGAATTAATGGCTCAAGGGATGAAAATCAGCCCACACAAGCCCCATTGCTCAACCTCCCTGCTACAATCCAGAATCCAGGCCCTGCTATTCCTCTACTCCTATATTGAGGGCTGTGGCAAGTCATTTCAATTTATTTGCCTCTGGAGAGAGTCCAGCTCCTTGATACTGAACAAGAAGGAGAAAGGAACTGGCTACTCATGGACTGGACATTCTTAGCAGGCTGAGTACAGGATCAGACAAGAGGTAATCTGACCTCCTGCATAACATGAGCAAGATAATCCCACTAAGTGACTGCTGAATCCAGCCTGTTTTGAGCAAAAATAGAATGTATCTGAAAAAGAGGCATACACAATTTCAACATAGAGACTCCAGCTGATGAAGAATTTCCTACATCCCCTGGTAATTTAGTCCAAATATAGCACTACTCTAGGAATCACAATGACTTGCTCAGGTCTAGGCAACTAAAAAAAAAAAGAAAAATAAATCTCTCAAAGTTGCAAACATCTCAACACAATTGAGTTGACTGTGCAGATTACACCATATTGGACGGTTAACAGCCACCTGCAAGTGACAATAAGGGCATTAAAGCCCTTATTAAAGTCAGGTGAAACACTCAGGATTCACTTTCTTCAGTAATTACAGAAGACCCATCACCACCATTTATAGTTTGGTTCTTTCATTTTCTTCCTGAATTAAAGCAGACCCCAAAGCTCAGCACTTTCTGAGCACATCAGAACCCTGAGAAAACAGCTCCCTTTGCTCAATGAACAAAGCATATGGAAGCATCTCTGCTGGTCAGTTCCTAGTATATGGTGAACATTTGGCATGTGGCATAAATGATCGAAATTGCATGACAGAAGGCAGGCTGAATGCTCTTGAATTGGTCAGTTCAAGTGATGATTGGTAGAGGAAAAAGCAGTAACATTGCCACACAACCTTTGAAGGTAAGACATCTGCTAATACTGTTGCTGAGTAAGTACAAAAATGAAAAAGGGCCACAGAGAAGGGTTCTCATGCTAAAAAGGGGACTTGGGCTCAGGCCTGAGCCCAAAATATCAAGCCCTAGGCAAAGCTTTGGGCAGAAGGGCTGGCAAGATCCTTTGAAGGGAAAAAACACAGCTGGCAACACCAAAATTGAGATCCCTCTCCATCCTCAAATCCATACACACCGTGCAAGGCATGGCAGAGGGAAGGGATTGTTCTTTACAGTGAAGAAAAAAAGTTACCTAATAGGCCATGCCTCTAGTGCAGGGGTGGGGAACCTCCAGCCCGCGGGCCTTATACGGCCCGCCAAAGCATTCCATCCGGCCCTCGCGCGTCCCTGGCCGGCGGCTCCCCAAGGCGCTTCCCGGCCCCTTCACCAAACGCGGAGCCGCCCCCGCCTGGCGGCCCGGGGCGGCTCCGCGGAGGGGCCGGGAAGCGCTTGGGGGAGTTACCGGCGCCGCGCGGCCACCATTAGCTGGGCAGGGTAAGGAGGAGCCGCGGGGAACCGACGGTCAAGGGGGTGTGGTGGTGGTGGGGAGGCTGGGCTGGGGGGCAGGCAAGGGGGCCGTGGGGGGGGAGGCCAGGCTGGGCAGGGAGGGGGGCAGGAGACTAGGCTGGATGGGGTGGCCGAGGCGTAGGTGCGGGAGGGAAGGAGGCATGGGGGGCAGGAGGCTGGGTTGGGAGTGGGAGGAGGTTAGGTTTGGTGGGATGGGCCGGGCCAGGCAGGGGTGGGGGAGGAAAGGCGGTTAGATGGGGGAGGTTGGGTGGGGGTAAAGGAAGATCACCCCCTACACCCAGGCTGATAGCAGGAGCTGACTGGGGCAGGCGGCAGGACCCCGGCTGTCAGGGGGCCAGTGGGGGAAACCCCAAAGCAGTGCAGGGCTAAGCACTCCGCCTGCCACTGCTTTGGGGTTTCCCCCGCTGGCCCCTTGCCAGCGGGGGTCTCAACTCCCATTGCCAGCCTGGGCTTCCTGGGGGGGAGAGGGGGGGGGGGGGATGAGAGAAAGAGAGAAGAGACCGGCCTGTGAATGACATTATAAATGTCCAAATGGCCCTTGGAAGAAAAAAGGTTCCCCACCCCTGCTCTAGTGGCACTAGTACACACAGGTTCTGTTGGTTGCAGTTAATCAGGTCACAATCAATAGAGAGTCTAAGTCACTCAAATCCATACAACAGGCGACACTGGGAGTTTTTTCTTGGGACCCACATTTAAGAGGCATTATTTACCTCAACAGGAAGGAGAAATAACTATGCGATAAGAGATGCTATTGTTCTACAACACCACACTCTGAAATGAGTCCATGGCACACTTAGGCACCGCAAAGCTGAGGTGGGCCCCAGGGAGAAAAGCATAGCTCAACTGCAGCAAAAGGCAGCACGCACTATGGGGAGAGCATGTTGTATTTAATATTAGGTCCAGGAAATGATGCCTTTCATCACCTTGCCCTGGATGAAGAACTTTATAACATTCGGAAGGAACATACAGCTCATGTGCAGACAGGATTCTGACCACACTGGCTCATTTGGTTGAGTCAGGAAACTGGGAAGTCTGCCTTTGAATATCTGAAAAGCTAGGGCTATTTGCTCTGGGAGAGGGGGCCCTTTTTAGCCATAATATTTGGATTAGGAAAATTATTTTCTCCCAAGACACCATGCTGGAAGTGAGAGGCAGTTAAACCCCTCTGAGGAAGGGCAAAGGGTCTATGTAGATTAAAGGATATTTGCCTGTGCCATGAAGCATACATTCGGAGGAAAGGGAGGCTGCATGGAGTTCTTTGCAAACAGACAAAAAGGCAGTAAAAAAAAAAAAGTGATAAAGGAAAATAATATAGCACCAAAAGAGAAGGATAACTATGGCCTTGTCTACACTACCGGCTGGATTGACGCGTAGAGATCGATCTACTGGGGATCGATTTATCACGTCTCGTCAGGGTGCGATAAATCGATCCCCAGAGGTGCTCCCGATGACTCCGGAACTCCAGCTCGCCAAAAGGTGCAAGGCAGAGTCAACAGGGGAGCCGCTGTCGACTGCTGCCGCCGTGAGGACGGCAGGTAAATCGACCTAAGATGCGTCGACTTCAGCTACGGTATTCATGCAGCTGAAGTTGCGTATCTTAGGTCGACCCTTCCCATTAGTATAGACCTAAAAGGAAATGAGAGGAAAGGGGGAAGACACAGTACTGACACAAAGCTATTGTGATCTACCTTCTAGGCTCTGAGGATGAAGCTGCTCCCAAGCCTTTGAGGTAAGGAAGTCCGTTACCTTTCATTACACTGGATTATGGGCTTTGGTCAGCCCTTCAAAGTTGTGCAGTCCCATAAAAATCCTGGCATGATACAGGTGTATATGGGCCCCAAGAGAACTGTAGTTGAGTGGCTGTTATGCTAATGTTTTTAAGAACAGCTACATGAACACAGATGTTGGGTCTGCAAGGGGTATTTACACTGGTGAAGGAGAAATGGTTACCCATGTTGTATTTGGTGGCAGGTCCATATCACTTGAAACAGCTCTGCAGGTGCAAGGGAAAGGAGTACCAACCCCTGCTCCATGACTGTGTGTCCTAGAGAGCAGAGTAATTACCTTTGATTATACAAGTAATTAGAGGAATGAGCATTCGAAGGTGGCATGAAGCCGAAAAGAGTGTACTATTGGTTACTGGCCCTGAGATACCATAGCTGATGGGAACACCATGGCACGCAATGTACAGTTCCTACGTAAGGTAAAGGGGAGGTATGGTTTGTCCATTAAATGGTCCCATACAAGTATCACACGACGACGGCTCCGGGATATTAGAGAATGGCGCAGGATATAAAGGGACTTTTTATGCAGAGGAGAAGTAGGGTGATTGGCTTCAACAATACTTCACTCAGTCACTGGCCCACATCACTGGTATTCCAGGACACATACAGAGGTGCCGGCAATTTTGAAGTGATGTACAGTATTTGACAGTAGGCTCATGAACTGCCTGCTGGTGCAGGGTGCGCTTATGAGAGTATATCCACCTTTGAGGACATTATCTAAGGCTTAGAGAAATATACCTGACAGGTACTAATCCTACATCTAAGCCTAATAGCTAGAGAGAAATTCCTGTGCTACCATAATATTTCGATATAAAGCAACAGTAATTGTTTGTGTTATGTTTAGCTCCAGAACTTAAATAATAATTTTATGTAATTATTGTGTTACTGGAGCTGATGGAGTAGCAGATAATTTCAGATATATTGTTCAATGAATTTCAGCAGCATTCATCAGATAGTAGTCAAAGAGCTGACTATAATGACTATAAAGTCTGCCAAATTCCAGTGAGGCTAGAACAATAATTGTGAATACTATTCACTCATCTCTCCTGCTTCATTATACTTTCTCTTTCCCTACAACCTAAATCCTCAGACTGTATTGGTCTTGTCCAGTTTACACCATTAATCTCTTCTACCCATCCATTTGAAAATGTTACCAGACTCCCAAGAGCCAGAGGATTAAACACATTGGTCAGACTGATTTAAAAGGAAGGGGATTCTACTGTTCACTGGCAATGTCTAGTGAAAAAATAACCCACTCTTTTACCCCTCAAGCTGCTGGGGTTCTTTCCACTGTCCCCATCTGTCCACTGGTGTGTGCCTGGTGGGCAGGGGGTTATGGGAAGTATCTGCCATTGCATTATGGACTCTTACTGCCAAAAGAATTCCAGCAAATCCCTGCTAATGCAAAGACAGGGAATTTGGGGGGCATTATTTACTCCATGAGGAATTAGAAGGGGTCTCCTTCCCCCAGATAGGATTAGTACCTTTGGCAATTTCTATACCTCAAGCCTGTCTTGCTGAAAAAGCCTCTGCCACACCCCACTAGTGCAGGACAGAGAGATTGGAGGCAATAAATACCTGCTCCACAGGAAGATTGGTTTTTTTTGATGTTACATGCTCTGCTGTTGGCTTGCTTTGCTAAAGAGGCTCCAGTGTTCCCCACTGGTGCAGAGAGGAGTTGGGGGGGGGGGGTAATAAAGGTATGTTGTGTCTTAGATGCATTTAACATGCACAATTTCCACTTCACATGGCCGGCAAAAAAAAAAAAGGGGGGGGGGGGGAATAAAAATGTGAAAACTTTCTTTAGGGCAGGTGATTTCGCCCACCATTGAACTCAATGGGTTTCGGCTATACGCGGTTTCCACTTTACACAGTAACCACGGAACAGAACCCCCATGCAAGATGCAACATGCCTGTATACGCCCCAAGAAAATGTGGGGCAATCGGTACCTATGGTAACATCTCACTTCACCAGGTGCATACTGATGGATTGATATTGGTGGTGGTCTCCACCTCATGAAGATGTTGGTACCTTGGACTACGTGGCTCTCCACTACAGGCCCATATTGCTGGGAAGAAAGGGAAAGAGAGGGAGGGGGTGTCTGCCCATAAGCAAGTGGTCAATATATTTAACCATGTGGCACTCCACCGTCAGCTGGAATTGCTAGGGTGAAGGAAGATATTGGACTAAGTCTTGTGGAATGGGGCCTGCTCCACTGAGAGGATTGGATCCTTTGACTGTTACACTCTGACATTCTATAACCTTGTGGGAGCGCCCTGTAACTCCCATATTCCTCATTTTTATATAATCATGATCTTGCATGTCAAACATGCCTTGTAAGGTATCTGGGGAAAGGTTATAATCTGCTGAAAGATTTTTATATTCATATATGTATATCATTAATGCATATAAAGTTATGAGAAGTGTGTTGTATGGTTGTCACTAAAACATTCTGTAAGCTGGGGACTCAGATATTAGCTCCCCAGATGCAACAGCAAGGAAAGTAATCAAATGACCATCAACCACCATTGTCCAGCAAGGGAGCTACAATTCAATGACTCCCCTGCATGAGGCCATACCAGGGGAATTGCTCCCTCTTGTCTGGAGACTCAGCAATGCTCCCACAGACATGCCTGGACTTGTGATCCCCAAACACATGGGACTGAGGGAAATAAAACAAAACAGGGACCTAGCATGTGGCCACTTTCTCCTTCACCCACCTACAGAGCAAACAACAAGGACACTGAAGACTCCAAACTGAGGGGACTGGCCCAGATTTCAAGTGTGAAATCTGTTTACTATGAACTGCAATATCCAGTGTGGTGAAAAAAACTCTGCTTAATCTAGATCAGGGGTCGGCAACCTGTGGCACAAGAGCTGCTTTTCAGTAGCACACTGCTGCCAGCCGGTCCCGGCCACCGGCCCCACTCAAACCGCTATGTGCTTGGATGGATGGAACCCCAGGCCAGCAGCGGGCTGAGCAAGGCCGCTGGCCAGGACCCCGGCTGGCAGGAGCCAGCGTCCGTAACCCCAGACCAGCAGCTGTGCACCCTCTTCTGTCCTGAGGAGCGCGGCAGTGACTCTGCATATCCAGTAGGAAGTCCTGGGGCACCTCTGCCTTGAGCCAGGAGGGGGTGATATGGAGAGCTAAGGCCATGAGAGGACAGAACATCTCTTGCACTGTTTGCCACCTCCCACACAGGAAGGGGCGCATGTGCAGCGGGTCAAGTGGCTCTTTGCAGGCTGCCGCTGCCCAAGCCTTCCCCCGAGCCACCAGGGCAGGAGACAATGTGGTACCTAGAGACCGGGTGCTGCTGAGCAATGCCCCCATTCCACTGGGTTCCCTGTTCACTCCACCTGCTGCCCCTATAGGTGGCCAGTGGTGTGGTGCCTGGGGACAGCGGGGGGGTGGAGTGGGGTGGGTGTTGTGCTGTGTTACAGGGGTGCAGAGCTGTGTGTGGGGAAAGCAGTGATTCTCTCCCCCACACACACTCCGCCAAAATGGGCAGGGAGGGCCTGTCCTTTCAGCCCCACTTCAAGTCCAGCCCTTCAGGGCCAAGGGAAACCTACTTCCCTCACTCCTCAGCTACACCCCCAGGTCCTACTGAACACGAGAGGAGCAATGTCCCATCCCCAAAAATCCACCACTCACTCAACCCGAATCCTTGCAGCCCCCGCCTGCCTCTCCCCACTCCTTTCCCATCTACCCCACCACTCCTTTATACTTTCCTGTCTACCCCCCACATCACCATCTCACTCCCTTCCTGTCTACCCCCTAAACTGCTTCCCTCCCACCCCCAGTCTGCCCCACTGCCTCCCCCAACTTCCATTCCCATCTGCCCCAGACACCCTCTCCCTTCAACTCCCTGTTCCTGTCTGCCCCACTGCCTCCCTCACTCCCTTCTACCCCCCCACTGTCTCCCTTCCCATCTGCCCCCACATCCTCTCCCGTTTACCCCTCCCCTTCCTGTTGGCTCCTCCCACTGCCTCCCCCACTCCCTTATACCCGCATCATGTTTGCCCGCCCACAACCATTCCCATCTGCTCCATCCGCCTTCTCCACTCCCTTCTACCCCCTCCCATCTGGCCCCCGTGCTGCCAGTCTGGGGTTCCCTCCGCTGGCCCCTATAACTGTAAAATGATTACTGGCACATGAAACCTTAAATTAATGAAGACTCTGCACATCACTTCTCAAAGATTGCCAATCCCTGATCTAGATGTTGCCCAGTCTAATAGGGTTGAGAGTTCAGACTGTGTGCTTATATCACATTTCTTTTAGCAACTAAATAACTTTTTGCTTATTACTTAATATCACTTAAAATCTATATTTTGTAGTTAATACTTTTTCACCAGTGTATTTGTATGAAGTGTGTGGAAAATCTGCTCAGGTTTTGCAAAAGCTGGTGTATATCCACTTTCCATTGATGAAGTGGTGAACTAATTAATACATCTGCATTGCTCATCTTGAGCAGTACCTGAGGTCCAAGGCTGGGAAGTGGGGGGATTGGGCTGGTGCCTTTCCTTGTGTGATTCATGAGTGGTTTTGGCAGCATTCATACAATCTCGCTGGGTGTGGTGCTCCACATGCAGTTGTGCTGAGTGAGAACAGTACCTGGAGGAGTTTGGTCACTAGCAAGGTATTGTGAGGGTACGTTTTCACTACCCCCGAGATCGCGGGTAGCGATCGATCTTTTGGCCATTGATTTATCACGTCTCGTTAAGATGCAATAATCGATCTCCAGCGGTGCCCCCATTGACTCCGGAACTCGGCAAGCTGGAGTCGACGGGGGAGCGTGCCACCATGAGGACGGCGGGTAAGTCGGCTGAAGATACACCAACTTCAGCTACTTTATTCATATAGTTGAAGTTGCGTATCTTCAGTCGATACACACGCCCCACCCCAGTGTAGACCAGCCCTGAGAGACAGCCCAGGCTAGTGAGTTCAGAAGCCACAGCGATCCCACAGTCCCAGGCTGTACCCCAGGGATCCCATTACACACCATCATGATTAGAGCTTTGTATTTGTCGTGCACGGAGGTCGTGGAAGTCATGGATTCCATGACTTCCTGCAACCTCTGCAGTGTGTGCGGCTGTCTCTAGGGCCAGCTACTCAGGTGGCTCTCAGGCCTGCCACACCCACTGCTGTTGGAATGGCCCCACAGCCAGCCACACCAGCAGTGGTCCCAGGGCAACAGGAGCTGCCACAGATCTACAGGTCCTAGCATCAGACCCAGGGAGTGGCTGCAGGAGCCTCAGGGCTCCCCATTCCTGGCAGTGACTCCCCCCCTCCCCCCGCAGCTGGTACCCACCTAAGAGTCAATCAGGAGTATAAATGGTATAAGTCATGGACAGGCCACGGGCTGTGATTTTTTGTTTCTGTCCATGACTTTTACTAAAAATACCCATGATTAAATCAGCCGTAATCATGACTCATATGTCCATACTGCTAGGAAAGGAGGTTGGTGGGAGGGGATTCCAGCCCCAGGGAGAGGTTGGTTGATGGGATTCCTACCCCATGGGGGAGAAGAGAGTTGGTATCTTTGCACACATCACATTCCATCTCAGAGCCTGAGGGTGGAGTGCTATGGAACCTCTGACCACACTGCACTCCACCACGTGGGGGAGGGGACAAATGAGCTCAGGGGTTGGTATCTTTCACCATGTTGCACTCCACCATAGGTTAGTACCAGGGTTTGAGGGGTGCTGGAGAACCAAGCAGAGGGAATCTTTCACCATAGGTCAGTGGCAGGTGGTCATGGAACCCAGAAGTCGGTATCTTTCACCACATCACACTCCACCATGGGCCACTTCACCAAGGGCCAGTACTGGTAGTGGAGAGTCCCTATCCTAGGTTGAGGGGGAGATACCAGGGGTTGGTTCCTTTGACCAAGTTGCACTCCACCTCAGGCTAGTACCAGGGGTAGGGGGGGCTTGAGGATCCTAGGGATCCTTAACTACATTGTACTCCACCACAGGTACCCGAGGTGCAGAGAACCCTGGGATTGGCACCTTTCACCATATCGCACTCCACCATGGGCTGGTAGTGGGGGTGTAAGTCCCTGTCCCAAGGAGAGCAATATCACACAGGTCGGTCTCTGACCAGGTCACACACCACTGTCGGCTGGTACCAAAGGTGGGAGGTGTCCATGTCGCACTCCACCATGGGAGGCGCACTCCACCATGGGCAGGGAACCTAGGAATCGCTCCCTTTGACCCTTACGTTACACTCCACCATGAGCTGGTATGGTGTGTGTAGAGTGTCCCTGCCCCTTCCCCAGCAGGTCGGCACGGCACTGCATTCCACTACGGGCCGGTACTGCGGAGGGGGATGTTAGGGAACCTGTGGGTCGGTACCTTTCCCCATGTCGCACTCCACCACATACCGGTACTGGAGAGGGAGGGATGTTAGGGAACCCGTGGGTCGGTACCTTTCCCCGCCTCACACTCCACCATGGGCCAGTAACGGGGGGAGGGGGAATGATGATGTTAGGGAACTGTTGGGTCGGTCGGTACTTTTCCCCACGTCGCACACCACAGGCGGGTACCGGGAAGGGGTGTGTGTGTTAGGGAACCCGTGGGTCGGTACTTTTACCTGCGTCGCACTCCAGCACGGTCCAGTACCGGGTGTGTGTGTGTGTGGGGGGGATGTTAGGGAACCCGTGTGTCCGTACCTTTCCCCACGTCGCACTCCAGCACGGGCCGGTACTGGGGAGGGGAGAGTGTTAGGGAACCCGTGGGTCGGTACCTTTCCCCAAGTCGCACTCCAGCACGGGCAGGTACCGGGGAGGGGAGAGTGTTAGGGAACCCGTGGGTCGGTACCTTTCCCCACGTCGCATTCCAGCACGGGCCGGTACCGGGAGGGGAGAGTGTTAGGGAACCCGTGGGTCGGTACCTTTCCCCACGTCGCACTCCAGCACGGGCCGGTACCGGGGAGGGGAAGAGTGTTAGGGAACCCGTGGGTCGGTACCTTTCCCCAAGTCGCACTCCAGCACGGGCAGGTACCGGGGAGGGGAGAGTGTTAGGGAACCCGTGGGTCGGTACCTTTCCCCACGTCGCACTCCAGCATGGGCCCGTACCAGGTCGGGGGGGGGGGGGTGATATTAGGGAACCCGTGGGTCGGTACATTTCCCCACGTCGCACTCCAGCATGGGCCCGTACCAGGTCGGGGAGGGGAGAGTGTTAGGGAACCCGTGGGTCGGTACCTTTCCCCACGTCGCACTCCACCACGGGCCGGTACCGGGGGGGGGGGGGGTGTTAGGGAACCCGTGGGTCGGTACCTTTCCCCACGTCGCACTCCAGCACGGGCCGGTACCGGGTCGGGGGGGGGGTGTTAGGGAACCCGTGGGTCGGTACCTTTCACCACGTCGCACTCCAGCACGGGCCGGTACCGGGTCGGGGGGGGGGGGTTGTGTTAGGGAACCCGTGGGTCGGTACCTTCCCCCACGTCGCACTCCAGCACGGGCCGGTACCGGGTCGGGGTGGGGGGTGTTAGGGAACCCGTGGGTCGGTACCTTTCCCCACGTCGCACTCCAGCACGGGCCGGTACTGGGTCGGGGTGGGAGGTGTTAGGGAACCCGTGGGTCGGTACCTTTCCCCACGTCGCACTCCAGCACGGGCCGGTACCGGGTCGGGGTGGGGGGTGTTAGGGAACCCGTGGGTCGGTACCTTTCACCACGTCGCACTCCACCACGGGCCCGTACTGCTGGAAGAGCGCCCGCAGCTCTCCACTAGTGCAGGCCGCCGAAACGTTACCCACGAAGATCTTGCAGGTGTTGGTGGGCCGCGGGCGGGACGGCTCCACCACGATGCGGCGGCCGTGGAGCTGGTGCCCGTTGAGCTGGGCGATGGCGCGGACCGCGGTCGCCTCATCTCGCAGGTGCACGAAGGCGAACTGCTTCATGAGGGCCACGCCGAGCACTGGGCCTACCGCGCCCGTGAACAGCTCGCCCAGCTCCTCTGCCGTGGCCTCCTCGGGCACGTTCCCCACGAACAGCTTCACTCCGGGACGCATGGCCGCGGCCGAGCTGGCACCGGGACGCCTGACAAAATGGCGGCAACACCTCAGCCCCTCCGAACGTTCAGACGGGAAGGAAGGAAACACCCGGCAGCCGACGCGCCTGCGTAGTGCGCTGCCTGCCACCGCCTACAGGCAACTGCGCCTGTGCACTGGCGACGTGCCTCCAAAGAGGCGCTCGGCTAATGCCGCGCCTGCGTGCTACTGTTGTCGTGCGCACTCTTGCCTCTATCCGCGAATCCGCTCTTCTCTTAGCAACGCCGGTGCGCCTGCGCATTAGAACTCCAACCGCTTGTAACCTTTGTTTTGCATCCGTCACAATCCGCGCCACCGCCCCTAGCGCGGCAGCGTATTTCCGGCGTCTCCCTTCCAGAGGGCGGCCTGTGCTTGCGTAGTGACAAATGCACCTAGTCGGGCTTCAGGGCGCATGCGCCAAGCCCGACTTTGCGTTAACTTGCCCGTAAACAAAATGGGGAGCCGCCACCTACTTGCAGAGCCTCCCTCTGGCCCCTAGGCTACGGCACCGTGACAGGCAATGTCTGCCCACCCCCAGTGGCCGCCTCATGTTCTTTTTGTTCCCCCAACTGGGCGGGGGAATCTCCCCACTCTCCTGCTGGGGGAATAGGGCCCCCCCCTTTCCCAAATCCCCCACCTCGAGGGCAACTGCCACCCACCCCCAGAACCTATCCCCAAGGGGACGCGCCTCTGCATTCATCCAGCCCCTTGCACCGTAGTGCCTGACAGAGGACTGGACCCCACCACAATGCAAGCTGATCACCTTGGGCAGCAAGACAGCAGCGTGAGAGTAGGAAAATAACGTTTAATGGCAGATTCAGTGCACATAAAAGATACTTAAAGTCCTCTCAGCCACCACAGTTGATTTTAAATGGAAAACAGGCTGCAACCTAGCCTAGCCTAGGCCCTCCTCTGTGGCTGCCTATGCTCAGGCTGGAGCCGGCTGGACATTTTGTCAGGCATAAGTAGCTCAGCACCTTCTTCTGTAGTGCATGCAATCCACAGCACTTGTGAGGAAGAGGAGGAAGCAGTCCTTGGCTAGTGACATGTCCCAAAACAGTCTGGGGCAAGCAGAGCAGCAAGGGATTTTGATACTGAGCTCACAGAAACAGTTGCAGGTTTCCTGTAGCTACTCATGTAACTCCTGTGACTACTGAACTTTATGGATAATGTCCTCTCTGGTTACCTGGTCTAGTAGAAAGAGCACTGGTTTGGAAAACCTGGGTTCTAAACCCAGCTCTGCCACTAGCCTGCTAGGTGACCTTGGGCAAATCAACCCCCCCCCATGCCTCAATTTCCTCATTTGTAAAATGCAGATGATACTAAACTCCTTTGTAAAGTGCTTGGTGATATGCTTGTTCAGAGTGCTAGATATAAATGCGATCATTAATATTTTATTATTAAGATTGAACCCCAAACCCATCTACTCAGTGCAAAAGTGATCATAAGAGAACTCCCAAGCTCCCCCCCCCCATCCCTGCTGTTTAAAAAGAAACAAATAAGCAAGGGGAGGGGGCAATTAAGATGCTTTTTTCACTGCTTTTACAAATCCCAAAGCAGTAAAAAACTTCAGAGCCTATTTACAGCTCCCCTATAAAATGAGATCATCTGCAGCCAGTTTAGCAGCACCCTGCTGGGAAGGGGTCAGAACACAAAGCTGCTCGGAGGTTGACAATAAAAGAACAAGACTCTGATAGAGAGGGGAATGCTGTGAAGAAGTCCAGTCCCCACCTAAAGCTCAGATCTCGCATACCACAGGACAAAGTGTCACCCCTTTGATGCTAGAACCACACTGAGCCTTGGCATAGAACAACCACCAGTGGGCACAATGTGGAGAAAGGAAAGTCGTAATCCTACAGGTGAGGGGCAGGCTGGCTAATTGCCCTCCTGCCTAGCCCTGCCACTGGCTTCTCCCGCTCCTCCCACAGCGTCACACCATCGCAGGTGCAGATTTGCTTGGGATTCTCGAACAGCCCAGCAGATCGAGCAATGATCCCACAGGCCAGCCTGGAAGGGAGGGAAGGAGGATTAGTTGACACTCTTCTGCCAGGGGCTCCAGCCACTGCAAACTGAATGGGCAGCCCCTTGGCCTGGCCATTTGCTCAATCAGAGGTTGAGCAAGGCCAGACACATCTTACTCTTTACAGTGCAAGAGGCAAGCTGTACCAAGACAATAAAGAGGAGTTAGCCCCTCCTTTGACCATTCTTGCCTCATGCCCCTTTGGCAAGGGGGAAAGACTGACCCCGCACAACTTCCTGTAGCTCCCTTAAGCAGAGTCATCCTTCCTCCCATGCTCACAGTTGATCCCACTCCTCCACACCATTGCCCAGTCTGACAGTCAGCTTGATCCCCGAGTATTTGTGCCAGCAAGATGTTGCCTTGAGCTACTTCCCTGGCCCGTGCTTCTTCCCCCTGGATCCTCACCTCTCACCAGAGTTCCCACAGACTTTAGAGAGTGGGTGACCCCCACGGCCAAGGTCGTCCTCACCAGAATCCACCACCAGAGAACGGCCGATGATGTCCCAGACCTAGGAAGGATCACAGCCTTTGGCCATCCCTGTTGCATGTGTGGATCCCCAGCTCCCCTGGCAAAGGAAGGGACTTCTGCATGATGAGCCAGTGCGTCCAGGCACAGCTTGGAGAGGGGTTTGCGCCCTGGAGCCAGGGAAAGTGCAGTGAGCTCTAAAGGAGCTCTCAGGGAACAATGCCCCACCCCTGCGCCTTAGCTTCCCTTCTCCTGCTGCCATCTCAGCCTCTGCCCCCTCCCCAGGAGCTTGGCTCCCCGTCCCACTGCACCATGAGGGTGACCCATCGGCCGGAGGGGGTGAGTTTGGAGGAAAGATGAGACCCCACTCCTGCAGTTCACAGGAGAGCAGCCGAAGAAGGTTTTGACTAGAGGAGGGGAAAGCAGAGGCAGCCCCAAGCTGCTACATCCTCTTTCTGCTCTCCCCTTCCTACCTGGGATATTACTGCATCAGGGTTCTGATTAGTTTAACTGTTAGAGACCAGGGTCAGACCTAGTGCTTAGGGGCAGAATATCCCACATCTGCTTCAGGAGGGAGACCTTTCCTCTGAAGCACTTAGTACTGTGTCCTGTGGAAGAGGAGATCCTGAGTGACATGGCCCTGGGGTCTGAGCTACTCAGACAGTGCATCTGTTCCTATGATATCCCTAAAACTAAAAGTGCCTAGTAGGATTCAGAAAAGGATCAGACATTCTCATCTCTATCAAGTGTCCGGAGTTATAATATTAGAGAACCTAGAGTCCAGGAAGGGAGTAATCCCTCCTTCATAGCAGGAGTCTATCTCTAGCAAAAGGGACTCAGGAGGAATGTTCTTTAGGGTAAGGTTATCCCATCAATCCTAATGGATGGTTGAGAGCCCCTTCCTCTGAAGCAGGCATGGGAGCGTGCTGTTCTGATCCGCTGTAGTGGATGCTTTTCTGACAGGAAAAATGGGATCCCTCAACATGCTCAATCTGACACAACTCCCACTAGTGTCTCCCCAGCGATCCCTTGTGTAGATCAGGGGACCTCACCTTTAGCTGGGTGTCCTCCATCCGGAAGTCTGCTCTTCCATCCCTGCCAGCCAGCACGTTGCCAAGGTCTCCAAGATGCTGGAACAGACCACACACCCATACAGTCAGACCCTGGGAACTTTGACTTGAACCACAAACACAGCAAGAGCAGAGCGAATTTTCTTCACTCAAATACTTCTGACTGAAAAACAAACAAACCAGCTTTTCAACCAAAATCAATATTTGAGTTGAAAATGTCTGGAATTTTGATAAAGAAATAGCCACAAAATCTGATGTTTAACCAAAAAATGGTTTTTGAAATCCAAAATCTTTTATGTTTTCATGGAAAGATTTTGGAAAAAAAAGTTTATCAAAATTTCAAAGAAAACAACAATTGGCATTTTCCAAGGAGGCGGATAACGACTCTGTGGGCTGTGATCAGGCTGTGTTGGACAAGAATTTCAGTTTATTTTGTTTCAAAGCCAGGCTGTGTCTGGCCCCACATGGCGAAGCGGGAGACAACTAATGTGGGCATGCAAATGGGGACCTCTGAACAATGGTCTCCAAGAGCAGCAGAGGCAGGAATGGGGCAGCCTGAGGACTGGGAAAGGTGCCTTTTCTTGAAGAACTACAATGTTTGAAGTCTTTGCTGTGTCTGGACAGGTGATTGACTTTGTTTCTGTCTGGCTTGCCTTCTATTGCGTTAACCCCAGTGCCTCCTCAGCACCACACTGGGGTCAGCACTGACTGCCAAAGAACAGCACCCTCTATCAAGTGACTCACTCCCCCCCAGATCGGATTCAGAGGAGAATGCCCTACTGAGCCCCCAGCTTCATGCAGCGCAGCCATCCCTCCCATCACCCGGGGATGAGCATTGACTGCACCTCCCCCAGAGTCACTCACTCCTCTTCCTGCAGCACTGCACCACTAGCGCCACCAAAGGACACTGGGGCCAGCATTCACTGTGAGGGCAGAATGGATGAACATGACCAGAACTCACCCTGTGCACATCCTGTGGGCCTCCGTGACGCTCCCCGTCTGGGTTGAAATGGTCTCCACAACTTTTTTTGGGGAAAAAAGAGAAGGCAGTGTGATCTAGTGCAGAGGCCTTACACCACAGTCTCCAGAGAGATCTGGCCTGCTACCTGCTTCACACTACATTTGAACACAGGGTTCGAATGTGCACTGGCCAAAGGGGAAGGAGCTGAACAGCCCTCACCCTCTCACAGGTTGTGTCCTCTTGCTGTGTCTGGCTAGGTGCCTCCGTGAGACACTCCTCAAGAAAAAGACAATCTCACTAAACTAGTGCCATCAGATACACACTTCACAGTTGCTGAAAAATGGAGGGCCTAATGGAGAGGGCAGGGAGCCCTAGGTTCTATTACAGGCCCTGCCACTGACCTTAAGAAGGTCCCTCCCTTTGTCTCCCAGTGCCTCATTTTCCCCATCTGTTAAATGGGAATCTTGATACTAAATGCCATTAAGTTAGAAGTCACCCAGTTCCTTTAAGTGCCTTGCAAACCCCAGCCTGTTATACTGGACAGCAACACCTCCCTGCAGGGGAGAGGTCTCTTACCTGTCACAGGAGTTCGTCACGTCCCCAAATTCATGGACGTGCAGCCCATGCAACCCTGGCTCCAGGCCATCAATAGTCCCTTCAATGAGACACTTCTCTGGGGAGACCTGCAGGAATCTCACCACTCCTTGGACCAGGCTGGGGCCTGACATCATGGCCACAGCTGCACCAAGGTTCTCTAAATGAGAGGGCAAAATCAGACAGTCACAGCTGCCCGCATTTCCCTCCCCAACCAAGATGTAGGGGAGTCTCTGCTACCAGACAGCATAGCAAGCAGAGCAGCATCAGTGTCCAAGAACTCCCTGAGGAGGAGCTGAGAGGATGACACACAGCACAGGCTGTTTAGTGAAGGGGGAGATATTGGCCACTCAGCACAATGGAACTAGGAACTGTTCTGTGTATTATGGTATGACCTGGGGTACTAGTCTAGGATTTGGGAGATCCAGATTCAAGTCCTTGCTCAGCTCCAGTCTCTATGTCTGACATTGGGCAAGTCCCTTAGCCTTTCTATGTCTCAGTTTCCCCAATAAAAGCACCGCCCCACCTCCCAGAGAATCGGTGAGGGTAGATACAGTAAAGACTGTAGCACCCAAATACTACAATGAGGAGGATCATAAAACTACCTTACACAGATAGATCATATATAGGCACCCATCTGATACTGGGGGCCCTGCCATATCAGACACCACATGTGCCCTTCCCCCCCTTTCAGGTGCAGTATACACACACACTGTGAAATATCATTTATTATTGTATTTAGCTAATTTAGCTACAACTAATCAGGAAAAAGATCTTGGAGTCATTGTGGATAGTTCTCTAAAGACATCCACATAGTGTGCAGCAGCAGTAAAAAAAGCAAACAGGATGTTAGGAATCATTAAAAAAGGGACAGAGGCTAGGGATACCACTCTGTTTGTCAGAGAGGAGTGATGGGTGGCAGGAGTGATTACTTGATCATTACCTGTTAGGTTCACTCACTCCGGAGCACCTAGCATTGGCCACTGTCAATAGACAGGACACTGGGCTGGATGGACCTTTGGTCCGACCCAGTACACCCATTCTTATGTTCTTAGTCCCTGCACTGACAAGTTCACAGGATAAACAGACAAGCATAGGTGTCAAGAAGGGAAGAGATTTGCCCTACATCAGCAGCAGAGCCAGAAATAGAACCCACAACAACAGAAGGACTCCTAGCCGCTACTCCATGCTACCCCCTTTTCATTTCAGGCTAGGATCCAGGAACTCCATACTTACGTGGCGCACTGCTCCCCATGCCCTTCAGCACAGCCCAACGGCCTGTGCTCTCCAGCAGGCCCTTCACCTTCTCAGCACTCATGCTGGTCTCCACCAACACACTCTGAGAGTCCAGCCGAATATTCAGCACCCGGAGCCCTGCAGGGAAAGGCCTGGCATGGTGAAAACAGCAGGAGCCCACAGAAGCTGTCATGGGGAATCATAGAATATCAGAGTTGGAAAGGATCAAGAAAGGACCTGGAAAGATTATCTAGTCTAACCCCTGCTCAAAGCAGGACCAATCCCCAACTAAATCATCCAACAGATTTTTGCCCCATATCCCTAAATAGCCCTCTCAATCCCAGGTTTAGCAGGTCAATTCTCAAACCACTGAGCTATCCCTCCCCCCGGCCAGGAATGGGAGGGCTGAAGTGTCTCTCACCTGTTGCTCCTTGCAGAGAGGCTTGCACGGCATCCACACATTCCTGGCAGTTCATCTGCACAGCAAACTCCAGCTGGTTGATTTTAGGAGGCATGTGAGACAGTTTGTCATGGAAACCAACCCAGCTCCCCACCTTGAGAGGGGGCGGTCTTCATCCATCAGTCCTATCCCTCCCTTAGCCCAGAACTGCACCACCTCTTTTGAATGTGGTTCAAAAAAGAACTAGATAACATCATGAAGAGTAGGTCCATCAATGGCTTTTAGCCAGGATGGGCAGAGATATGTCCCTGTTTGCCAGAAGCTAGGAATGGGCCACAGAGGATGATCACTTGATGATTACCTGTTTGTTCATTCCCTCTGAAGTACCTGGCATTGGCCACGGTTGGAAGACAGGATACGGAGCTAGATGGACCTTTGGTCTCACCCAGTATGACCAGTATATTCACTCCAGCAGAGGGAGGGGGGGTTTCCTGTCCTCTCCAGAACTGCCCTCCACCCAGAGAAAGCTAAACCAACCACCTCATACCCTACACCTGTCCAATCCTCCCTGCGTTGGGCAGTTTCAATTTCTCATCTCCAGCAACTTCCCCTCTCTCAATCCCTCCCATACAGGGATTCTGGATTGTGCCCTATATACTCATACATAAGGGGACTTTGCCCCCTATGGTCACCTGCTCACCCATAAGATATTTATGTTCTGCCCCATTCATCCCTCTCCTTGCTACCCCTTACACAGGAGACTTTGCCCCGGAATATATGTCCTCCAGGAAGAAACTGTCTCTCATTCACTACACTACGACACACAATTCCTTTCTCCTCCGGGCATGGCACATACATAGGGGATTTTACCATCCAGACGTGTTCCTCCTGGAGCCCACCCCCAGCAGGTCCCCGCGAATCACCCTGTCTTCCCCAAACAGGGCACTATGTTCCCCCGCCTACACGTGTTGACAACTCCGAGGACAGATCTTATCATGAGTCTCATGGTGTCTGGCGTGCCCCGGGCTCCTGGCAGTGGGACGATCCCAACCCAGCTTTCATTAGGCTCGGACGAGCTTTGCGGTGCAAACAAAGCCAGGTACCGGGAGGGGACTTGCCCCAAATCAGCAGCGGAGCCAGGAGCGGAACTCCCCGCGCCCCCCGGGCACGTTGCTCCCCCGGAGGCATCAACCAGCTTCCGCTCTGCGGAGTCTCCTTACCCGGCAGCTGACACCTCCCGCTTCCCCGGGCCCCGACGTCGCCTCCATCACTCGCTCCCCTCTGTCCGCGACGGCGTCCGCCCGGCCCGGACTCTTCCAGGAAAGGCACTAGTTACGACACTTCCGGCGACAACCCGATTGGCGGAAGCTGAGATGCTGCCTAGCAGCCGCTGGACGCCACCGGAAGCGACTCGTAGACGACACCAGCTATTTCCGGTGCGCTGTTACCATGGAGACCGCTCGCTTGACGCCCTCCCGGCTCTGAGCCGGGAAGCGGCGAGAATGGGCCGCGCTGAGTCCCGGGATTAGGGCGCAGCGGCTGGGGGTTGTTGTGAGCCCGGGCGCCTGCACACACACCCCGGGGACGAGGGGCTGCTGGGAGGCCGCGGGTCTCTGGAGCCCGGGCGGGCGTGTCCGCCATGCCCGGCGCTGGCTCCTCATGGGGTCTCTATGCCTTGGAGGAGACGGAGGAAGTGACCCAGACGCTGCACCAGGTCTACCAGGGCATCCTGGCCCCGCTCTCCCTCTTCCAGCTTCCTTCAAAGAGGGCCCGAGGAGCCTCAGAACACACCCTAGCTCCCGCCCCACCCAGCCTCCAGCTCCACGGGATACGGAAGACTAGTTCTGCGGAGCCTCCCAGCACCCCAGAGACCAGCCACACGCTACCATCTGGCTGGCCAAAGACTCCAGTGCCTCCATTCTCTATCCCCATTTCCCTAGATGCTCTGACCCAGTTGATTGAAGGGCGGCTTTATTTGGGCGGGGAGTCCTTGCCCCTCTCCAGCCAGGCAGGACAGGTCTTCAAAGAAATCATCCTGGCAGAAGTAAAATTCGCCTGGGAAGATGCCAGTCAATCACTGTCCAACCCAGCCCTCAGCAGCTGTCAGAACAAGGACCTATACCAGCATCTGGTGTCATACATCACACTTGTCTCTGAACACCTCTTCTTCCACTATCTCTGCCTGATGGAGCTCCACCGGGACATGGCTGTCTTCACCGACTATGCCAACCTCACCCGCTTTGCAGCCCAGCTCTCTCTGGACTGCTCCAGTCTCCTCAACATGGCTTCCGTCCAACGCCGTCTTATTGCAGAGCTGAAGACCCCACAGAACCCCATTCTTCTTGACAGCAAAGCAGCTCGGTCAGAGCGAAAACAGGCACCGCAGAGAGGCCAACACTCAGCCAGAAGCAATATGGGCTGCCGCCTCGGCCTCACCATCACTCACTTCATCAAACTGACCAGGCCCCACATCCAGACATGCAGGCAGAAAATAGCAAAGGATATCAAAGAACTCGAGGAGATACCCCCGCTGGATTTAAGCAGAGTCTATCACTTGATCCCTAATGTAGAGACTTTTGACAACTACTTTACAAACTTGCCATGTGTAGCAGTGAGAACTCCCTGCTCCTGTACCTCTGCTTCAGAAGATCGGGAAGACACAAAGTGGGTCAGGTATGAGGCTGGCTGCTTTTCCAAGAAAAGTCATTCATTGCCCAATATGAGAGCCGGGCAACTCCTCTCAGATGAACTTGGGATCCATCTTCCCCCTCGCCCCCTCACACCAATAGTGCCCAGTCACTATGCTGAGTCAGCAACAGATACCAATCTCCAAGAGTCCACGTCCATAGCCGAAGACCTCTACAAGCTAGTTCAAGGCTCCCTCCTCAGAAGTGGTTGCAGAAGAGACAAGAGTGAGGAAACAGATCTACCTCCCATCATTGGTGCACTGACACGACGCAGAGCCAATGTAACCAAACTCCAGCAGCTTCAGGAAACACTTAGATGCTTCCAAGAAGAGGAGATGGCTGAGCAACAGCTGAGAGAGATGGTAGTTTTTGCACCACCCACTCACCCTCAAGCTGCCACAGTGAATCTTCAAATACACCGTGGCATGGTAGCAAAGGCAGCTGACCTACAAGTGTCCGACAGAGTACTCATTGAATCTGTGGCTATTCAGAGATACGGCCCCTTATATAATGATTTTCTGGGAGAGATTGATACTATTACAGTGAATTACCTGGATGCAAACCTTTCAGCTGGGGAAGAGATCCGGGAAATTTACAAGGAACTGATAAAAAGCATCCCCACAGAGTATCTGAGATTTGACCAAGGACCCTTGATAGAGCCTGCAGCTGTGGACATGGACTTATCCAACAGCCTGGCTTCCTCCACACTGACCAAAAGGAAAAATGAGCAGGTGATCAATACAGAATTGAATAAGCTGCTGCCTGCTGGACCATTCAGCATCCAGAAAGTGATTACTCCAGTGCAATCAAGTTTGTCCCTCATGGTTGCCCATAAACAAAAAACTACTTGGTATCAGTGGTGGAAATCAGCCCTTAACGCCGATGACTACCTGAAATATGTCTCCACCAAGGAGTCTGATTACCTGCATGTGATATTTCATTTGTACAATGAGGAGGAGGAGCTACTTGTCATAGATGAAGCCCAAAAGAAACAGCTGGAGGAAGCACGGAGGGAGGCGAAACGGAAAGTGGCAGAGGTCCGCTCAAAGAGAGAGAAGTACATGCCTGGGATGTGGAACATAAACACCATCATGCTTGGGGGGCTTGGGACTTTTGAGGACCAGGACCGTAAGCCTGAAGATCTCAGACTGCTGCAGAAGCGCCTGGAGAGACTCTGGGCAGTTCTTCATTTCCCTGATAGGGAGAGGCTTGATATGGCGATTAAGTACAGCTCCAACCAATCTTATGCTCAGCTCCCATCTATGCTCGAAGCCTGGGAGGAAGCAGCAAAGAGTATCCAGGAGCGGGAGCTCTTGCTGGTAGAGCTGGAGAAGTTTGAGCAAGCCGCCTCTGACCCAAACCGCTTCTTTGAAAGGAGCCTTGAGTCTTTCACCACACGCACATGGGAGTCGAGGACCAGAGGGCGCCTGTATGCAGCTATCGCCCAGTGTGACACCGAGCTCTATTTCCTACTGCACCAAATCAAGGAGAGATTCCATGACACTGTGACTTTCAAGGGCCGCCCCTACTTGGAGAAGATGCGGTGGGACAAAGTGGAGATGCTGTACTGGCTGCAGCAGGAACGCCGTGCTGGTGCCCTAGCTAAAGAAACAGGGGGAGAGGCGAGGCCTTGGAAGTTACCTCCACTGGCTCAGGTAGGCAGCAGTGCAGGATTTTCTCCCCCAACCCAGTAATGTGCAAAGGAAAATGAATCAGCTGGATAAATGACTCAATGGGGACAGTTCTCTGATCTTGCCAGGCCAAAGTAAGGATCTTCTGTACAGTCACCCTGTGATGGAGGATCATCAGAAGAGGGTAAGGAAGTGCCAAACAAGAGCAATAAATACATTACAATACCAGAGCAATAAATTATTCCCTAGATCCATTACTAGCTGGCACATCTGTTCTGGACTCAGTGTATACAGCTTAGAGCAGCATCACTCACACACCTAGCCTTGTAGAAAATCCAAGGAGCAAAGCTGGGCTCAGGGTGGCAGATGCCAGTGTTTGGAGCACCCATGGTGGACTGCAGTAGCCAGAAGAGGGTAGGGGAGACAGAGCACTCCATCAGGAGAAGGTGGGGAGGAAAATGTGAGGAAGGATGGAACACTCTTCAGGAAGGGATGGAATTGGGATGGGGGGCAGGGAAGAGAGAGAGAGGATTCACTGGAGTAGGGGACATGTATGGGGAAGGAATGATGCAAGAAAAGAAACCAAGTCATTTGGGGCCATAACCCCCCTATAGATGGGGTGCAAAATACTCAAGGTTGGCCTAACTCTGTTCCCACTGACATCAGTGAGATTTTAGCGCTCACTGTAATGGGAGCAGAGTCAGGCTTTGCAAAACCCAGTGTTAATGTTCTCTGAAGGGCCAATGTTCTCTAAACGGTCCAGAGTGGGCAGGAGGAGCTTGGTCAGTGTAATGGTAGGTACAACCTATGAGCTGGTTGGGATTCTTCAGCCTACGTTATACAACGAATTGGACTGTATGATCCAACTGGGCATTTCTGGACTTCATATCAGTTAACCCAATGGGCTTAGGACCACCTAACAGCTATAAAAATGGTACCCACATCTCTTCAGTGCCAGGGGGGATTGGAACTGGCAATTCCTTGGAGAAAGAAGAATTAGAAGTCAGTCCAGATACCACAGTTCAGCAGGGTTTTGAAGAAAGATTAAGCTACAGCAAACTAAGGCCACTTCACTGCTGAATGAGAGCATCTACAGGGCTTAATGCCCTTAACTTTACTCATTCAGTTAATTCCGCTTTCCAGTGTGTCCCTGTGTAGACCAACCCTCACAGGCAGCCAAAACCAGACTGTTTGAATACTTTAAAGTCACTCCAACCCAATGTCCTCCCCGACAAGATCATGCTCTGCAGTGAGGGTTCTTCCCAGACCCAGTGTCACCTGCCCAGTGTCAGCTGAAGAGGACTTTTCCAACATACAGAGCAAGAATATTTTATGATGGGAAATATTTACTCTCCCTTTCCTATTCAAAATGGCAGAACCATATCAGCTGCAAACTATTAAAGTCACCTGCAGGGATAGATTGCGCTTGGAAAATTACAGCACCAGAAATGAATTTGTCCAACTTAAAACAGAAACCATCCTTCAGCTTTAATGACAGCAATCCCTAGCTCTTACACAGTACTATTAATCTGTAGATCTCAGTGCACTGTGCAAAGAAGATCAACATTATCCCCCTTTTACAGAAGAGAAAATAGGTATAGAGAAAGGAAGTGATTTGCCCAGTGTCACCCAGCAGGCCAGTAACTGAGCTGGGACCAGAACCATCTCTCCCAAGTCCCCATCCACTGCTGTATCCACTAGGCCATGCAGCCTTGCCCTAGTGAGACATGCACTGTGGCAGAGAATCAGCACACAGCATCCACAGCTGATTTTGCTGGAGAATATTCCCACGGGCTAAATGAGCTGGATGGGATGCTGGCTGCACAAGGACAGGGATACGCTGCAGTGTTCCCTTATGTCAGAGGCACTTTGGTCCCTTCTCATATGGTGCTAGTAAGGGAGACACCACTTCTATATCCCACCGTGCAGGGAAATCTGTAGGAGCTATCTCCTCTCCACAGCCAGAGAAACCAGTGAATAGCACTTAACTGCCTATTTCTCCCAGCGGACCATAGGAGCGCCTCACATTTAGACCAGGCTGCAAGCTCCAGCTGCTGGACAGGCTATCCAGCTCCTTGGGCACTCAGCTCAGCTGCACATATGGGCCACCGTACAGACCAGTCAATGGCCATCCCTACACCCTAGCCTATGGAATTCAGTGCAACAAGACAGCATCAAAGCGAACAGCTTAGCGGCATTCATAAAGGGGTTGGACAATATATGGCAAAAGGGGATCTCCAAGAGTTCCAGAAGGGATCCAAACCATCCTGCATTGGAGCATTTATCAACCAACAATTCTTGAAGTCAGGAGAGAATGGCTCAGGACAGGTTATGCCATCACTGCAGGATTTCTTGGCCCTTCCTTTTGTGTACTAATCACGATCAGAGACAGGATACTGGGCTAGAGGGATTCACTCATATGCTATATTGTAGCTGTTCTTATGTTCCTGTGGAGTAACCACATGGAGACAGACAGGAAAATAAATAAATACATAAATAAGGGAAGGATGCGGCTAGCAAAGAGTGGTGTAGTGGACACGCAGGGTGTGCCTGCGTGTAAACTCCACCAAGAAAGTAAGTCTGCATTTATATAGCAGCATGGATGGAGCATCCAGCTTGAGAACAGTCAGTTTTACAAATGGGCAGAGATTGGGCAAGCAGGTGCAGTGACTCGCTGTCAGAGCTAGGCACAGAATGCAGGATCTGGCCTCCCCCTTCTCTCCTCCAGACACTCCTTTAACAAGAACGACCCAAACATCTCTAAGAAAATACTTTTATTTTACCCTGACAAAAAATAGTTTCCTCTCCCATGCTGCAGGGAGCATCACCTGCAACAGGGACTGGATCACACAGAGCAGGTGCTTTTCATGCTAAGCTGGAGAACAAAGTAGCCAGTTTTGAGAATCAGAGAACTCTGGCTGTCATCAGACTTGGGCCTGGCAATACATTTGGTTTCTGCTCTCCAGGGGTGACATAAAGCAGAAGAGCTTAAGTGGGGGCACAGAAACATTGTGTCCTCCGCTGCCTTCTGCGCTCTCCAGTGTCACTCTGATCACTCCCAGCTCTAGCTGTCTCCCATTGCCTGCATCCACTTGATCCACAAACTGCCCTAGAGTGGCATGGGCAGTGTCAGGGCGATTCTATAGGGACACAGATCTCTTAGCAATCAAGTAATTTAGCACTGGAAAGTGGGTGAACAGTTAATCTTTAGAATGCTGAAGACCAGTGTGTTATAATGCTCATGTCTCTGCCTCTCCCTAGCAGGGGGCCACTATGCCTCTAATGAGAGGGCAGTCTCCTCAACCCATTGCTCATCACTTCCCCCTTGGATTCCCAGCTTCATGAACCAGAGAGTAAGGTTCATGCAATAGAGCAGAGCCAGAACCCCTCCCTCCTACTAGTATAGAGCACCCTACCTTGGAAATGAAGGCATTACCCCAGGCCCTCAAAAATGACAAGGCAGGAGCAGGATGGTCGGTCTGTGACATCAACAAGGGGCTCCTTAACTTACAGTGCAGTAAGCTGGGGCCTGCACCTTTTCAGAACATGGACAAACCCAGGGGTGGGCAAACCTTTTGGCCTGAGGGCTGCACTGGGTTTCTGAAATTGTATGGAGGGCCGCTTAGGGGATGCTGTGCCCCCCAAACAGCCTGACATGGCACAGCCCCCACCCCCTATCCAACCCCAAAGCACCCCCAGGACTCCTGCCCCATCCAGCCCCCCTGGACCCACCACCCCATTCAACTCCTCTCCTGACAGCCCATCCCTCACCCGCAGAATCCCTGCCTCATTCAACCACCCTTCTTCCTGTCCCCGGACCACGCCCGGAACCCCCACCTGACTGCCCCACCACCCCATCCAACCCCTCCTCTCATTCCTGACTGCCCCCCCCCAGGATCCCTGCACCCATTCAACCTCCCTGTTCCCTGCCCTCTGGCTGCCCTGACCCCTATCCACATTCCTACCCCCTGCCTACTCTCCAAACTCCCCTGCCCTCTATCCAAACCCTCACCCCACACAAACACACACACACTCCCTGCTCCCATACCACACAGAGCACCTGATCAGGCTGCAGCTTGGTAACAGCGCTGCACCAGGAGTTTGCAGCCTTGCCGTCCAATGCATTGCGCCAGCAGTGTGGCACACTGAGGCTCTGGGGAAAGGTGGGAGAGGGGCTGGGGGTAGCCTCCCCGGCCAGGAGCTTAGGGGCTGGGCCGCATGTGGCCCGCGGGCCATAGTTTGTCCACCCCTGGCCTAGGCTGCTGCGCATCTCAGGGATAGAGCAGGGATGAAAATTTGGGGAGTTCCAATCCCTAGCTTTGCTCTGGATAGGAGGAAACACAGCCTCTCAATAAACGCCACTTCCATTCATTACCTCAGTTCCCTCCGCGCTGCCAGTTTCAGCCAAGCAGTGGTCAGTGGTCAGCCAAATATTTTATCTCACCCACAGCTAGACTAAAAGAGCAACAACATGTGTGAGTGATGCACAGTCTGGATACAGAAACAACCAGTCCACAGCTCTGGGGCACAAATGTGGTAGCTTCTTCCAGGCCCATACAGCCATCCTCACAGTCACTACCCTATGGAAAAATTAGACCGGTTTATAAAGAAAATGCAATCCCCACAGTGAAATCCAGTGTCAGGAGCTGAAACTGCTGACAGCTCTTCCTAGGACAGGTCAGTACTGGAAATGCCACCAGCTCCAGGATAAGATAGGTTCAAGCTGCTTATAGAGAGTGTGAAGTGCATGGCTTGTACCAGATGCTAAGGGGAAAAAAACTTGGCACACTGGTCCTTTTCCCCACCAAGAGCTGTTTCAGAAGCAGCTGGTGCAGCACAAAGATTCTGCTCTAGCTCAGGCTCTCTCTGAATCGCTGCACAATCCGCGCTCTCACTGCCCGGGCCTCACTGGAGATCTGAACAAAGGGGGTTTGCACTGGAAGCTCCGGGTCAGCATCCGACCCCTCCACCAGCTCCTCCCCCTCTGCCAGATCTAATGGCATCCTGCGGCTCAGGGCGATGTTGTGCAGTATACAGCAGGCCAGGAAGATCTGGCAGACTTTCTGGGGGGTGTACTGCAAAGAGCCACTTGATTTATCCAGGCAGCGGAAACGCATTTTCAAGAGGGTGCATGTCTGCTTGAGCACCGAGAGGGCCTCCTGGTGCATGCCATTGTACTTCTCCTCTCCTGGACTACATGGGAATAAAATTGGAGTCATGAGCCACGTTTTCAGCGGGTAACTTCGGTCTCCTGCAGGTACAGAAGGAGGATAAAAGAAATGTTAGCACAGACTCTGCCCCTCCCAGCCCCATAATTCACTGTTAAAGACCACACACTTAAATAATAAATGGAGATATACCAATCTCCTAGAACTGGAAAGACCTTGAAGGTCATCGAGTCCAGTCCCCTGCCTACACTAGCAGGATTGAGTACTGTCCCCTGACAGATTTTTTTTTGCCCCAGATCCCTAAATGGCCCCCTCAAGGATTGAACTCACAACCCTGGGTTTAGCAGGCCAATGCTCAAACCACTGAGCTATCCCTCCCCCCCACTTAATCTTCGTACATCTTTAAACATGTAACTTGTCCCACTGCAGTCAATGGACTGTTCATAGGCTGAGAAGTACCTGCGTGCTAAGTACTTACAAAGGTCCAAGTCTACTCCTTATTCACACTGCATACATCCGGCAAAGCAGGTATGCACCCACGAAAGCTCTAACATCTGTTAGTCTATAAGGTACCACAGGACTCTCTGTTTTTGCATATGCAGACTAACACGCTACCCCTCTGATACTGAAGACACTGGGAGTAGTTACAGCTCATCATCTTTCTAGATGAACCTTGCCAGTGGAGTGTCCACGCAACTTGTACCTCCGTGAGGCAGATGAGTCTCTTTTACAGGTACAGAGAGATTCATAGAATATAGACTATCAGGGGTTGGAAGAGACCTCAGAGATCATCTAAGTACAACCCCCTGCTCAAAGCAGGACCAATCCCCCAATTAAATCAACCAACATATTTTTGCCCCATATCCTTAAATGGCCTCAAGGATTGAACTCACAACCCTGAGTTTAGCAGGCCAATGCTCAAACCACTGAGCTACCTCTGACTTACTGACAGTCACAAAGCATGTACGTAGCAGAGGGGTGAATTGAACTCAGCACCCTATTCCCTGGATCATCCTTCTTACCTATTGTCAGTCATGCTGAGATACAGCTCATCCTGCCAGGTGCTGGGTGTGAGGGATCACTATGTTCGGTGAATGGGGTCAGGGGGCTGCTCCATCATGGAGAGGCCTCTCTGGTTGCCCACCCCCCCAGAGCATCATTGTCTGTCCTGACTCACCCAGCAGCCACAGCCCGTCAAGTCGGGCTCCGTCAAGCAGCCGAGCCAGGGCAGAGTTCTCCAGCACGGCGGAATTGGGGCAGGAGCCAGGGTACTTGGCCACGACGTTGATGATGGTGCCATGGGAATCACACACCACCTGCATGTTCATGGAGTGGTAGTTGCGAGCATTGCGGTAGGCAAGCTCGTTTTCTGAGGGGGCCCGCAGTGCCACGTGCATGCTGCCTAGCAGGCCCAGCACCCCGGGGAAGCGACCCTCAGCATGCCTTGCCGTGGAGCCTGGGACTGGGAAAGTAATGTAGCGGGCAGCCCGGCGCTGCAGTGCCTCCAGGAATTGGGCCAGACAGTTGGACATGGCGGACTGGCTGATGCCTGTAGTGTCCCGTGTGGCCGTCTGGAAAGAGCCCGAAGCCAGGAAAGTGAGGGCAGAGGTCACCTTGACGGCCACAGGCAGGGCGTGGCTGCGACCTGTCAGGCTCTCCAGGTCAGAGCCTAGCTCGCTGCAGAGCCCCGCAATAGCGGCCTTGTCCAGACGATAGCGCCGCAGCACCTGCTCCTCACTGAGGTCTAGGAAGGAGCTGCGAGCCCGGTACACCCGGTGCTCAGGGTAGAAACGACGCCGCCTGCTCCGCTTCCTCCGGGATCCCGTAGCCCCCTCGCTGCTGCTGCGCTCCCGCACCCGCCGCAACAGCAGCACTGCCTCGGACATCTTTCCCACCCGTAGCGCGGGCAGGGGCCGCCCCGCAGGCACGAGCCACCCCACACCCCACGGGCACCGGGGGCAGGAGCCACCCCACACCCAACGGGCACCGGGGGCAGGAGCCACCCCACACCCAACGGGCACCGGGGGCAGGAGCCACCCCACACCAGGGTAGCTAAAGGAGAGACGAGGAGCCCTCTCCCCCCCCCCCGCCCCCAGGGCGGGAGCAGAGCTGGCAGCACAGGGAGCGCAGCCCGGGGGCCAGGAAGCCCCTCAGGCAGGAGTCCTGCGCCGAGCAGGGGCGGAAGGTGCGAGCCGGGCGTGTCGGGAGAGCCCCATCTACCCTCCGCCTAGGGGGTCTGATGCCGCCAGCAGGCACCTCTCCCACCCCCGGGAAAGGGGGGGCAGGAGGCGCCCGGGAAGCGGGCAGGGACCCGCCGGCGACCGCAACCTAATTCTTCCCACGGTCCCACAGCTGCTCCAGCGGCCCAGACGCCGGAGCGAGCACGACGCACAGAGACCCCGCCCTTTCCCCTCCAGCCCTGATTGGCTGCGATCCCCTCACGTGACAGGAACCCGCCGCTATCGGAACGCCATTGGCTGGGAAGCCCGCGGTACAGCCCGCCGGTCATCCCCACAACTCATCGTTGTGACGTAAAGTGCCACTTGTCCAATAACGGCTCGCGGATAGCGACCTGCAGCCAATAGGAGGGTGGCATTGGGAGAATGGGGCGAGGCCAGACGAGGTCAATGGCGGGGCGGAGCGGGTAGGAGCCTTCGCCATTTTGTTATCGTCATCGAGACCAGACCGTGGGCTGAGGAAGAGCCGTTGTTGGTGAGAAACCCGCGTCTCAGTCCCCGCTTTCCTCCCCGCAAATGGGACCGGGCAGGGATGGAACCCACGAGTCCCGGCGCCCAGGCCAGCCCCTTCCCCCGACCTGCAAGAATGGGGAGAGAACCCAGGAGTCCTGGCCCCCAGCCCCCTTTCGTCTGTTGTAACCACTAGGCCACATCCCAGAGCAGGGCTAGAAAGAACAGAGGAGTCCTGGAAATGACCCCTCAAGGGTTGCAGATTACTTTATCTTTGGGTACAATTCAAGAATAACTAGCTGAATAATAAGAATCAGAGAGGTAGCCGTGTTAGTCTGGAATAGCAGAGGTAACAAAGTCCTGTGGCACCTTAAAGACTAACTATAAAGTTTTGAAGCATGAGCTTTCGTGGGCTAATACCCACTTCATTGAAAGCCACAGGACTTTGTTAGCTGAATAATAAGTGGCCCACTTAAGTCTGACTGTAACATGAGAGGTTTTTCGCCTTCCTCTGTAGCAGGGGGCATGGCTCACTTGCTGGAGGATTCTCTGTACTTTGAAGTCCTTAAACCAAGATTTGAGGACTTCAATAGCTCAGATATAGGTGAGGTATATTGTAGGAATGGTGGGTAAAATTCTGTGGCCTGCGTTTTGTGCAGGAGGTCAGACTAGATGATCATAATGGTCCCTTCTGACCTTAAAGTCTATGAGAGCTGGTATTTTAAAGCAGGAGGCTACTGTTTCACAAATTAAATGTTGTTGCCTATAAAAACAAGTCTTTCGGCACTGTGTTGTCTTACCCCCACCTGCTGTCTTTTGGCAAGGAACACCGTAAACTAAGCCAAACTAATAGTTGTGCTAGTGTCTCATCTTCAACTATTCTACCCACAGGCTCTGCTGAGATGGTGAAACTCTTCATTGGGAATCTGCCTCGGGAGGCAACGGAGCAAGAGATCCGGTCGCTCTTTGAGCAGTATGGAAAGGTGCTGGAGTGTGACATCATCAAAAACTATGGCTTTGTGCACATTGAAGACAAGACAGCGGCCGAAGATGCCATCCGTAACCTGCATCACCACAAGCTGCATGGTGTCTGCATCAATGTGGAAGCTAGCAAGAACAAGAGCAAGGCCTCCACTAAGCTGCATGTGGGCAACATCTGCACCACCTGCACTAACCTGGAGCTGCGGGCCAAGTTTGAAGAGTACGGCCCGGTAATCGAGTGCGACATAGTGAAGGACTATGCCTTTGTGCACATGGAGCGGGCCGAGGATGCGGTGGAGGCCATCAGGGGCCTAGACAACACAGAGTTCCAAGGTGAAACATGAACCAGGGAAAGTGCAGCCTTCACTAGGACTAGGTAGCGCCAGGTTCTGTCCAGAAGAGCAGGTCAGGTGGGAATGCAGGATGGCGAGGCTGTGTCTCTGAGTGTGAAGCCAAGGTATGGGGAGGGTCTGCTCGAGATGTGAGCTATCACTCCTGACATTAAGTGTTACAAGGTAACTGTGCAAGCCAGGTTCTGTGTTAGAGAGTCCACAACAGATTTGTATTTGAGTCTGTGCACTGTTCAAGTTAACTCCATTATTCCTCAGAGGATTTTCCATTTGTTTTTTCTGCTGTGAGTTGCTTACATCTTGTAGGTGGTTTAGGCTGCTAGTCCTAGATTTCACTGCAGGACCAGTCCCCCAGTTTGGTTTGCGGGGAAGGGGATGGGAAATCCACAGGAGGGGGAGGATTGGAGACTCTGTGAGGTACAGGGAGTATGGGAGACATCCTATCTCTTGTTCTATCCCTGTTCTGGGAGGGTCTCACTCCTTCCTCCTCCTGTCTAGTATTTCTCCCATTGCTGAAAGAAGGTGGAAGTGTTGAGCCAGGTTACAATGCAGGACTCAGTGTTGTCTGAGGAGTTAATGTATCTTATAAAGTGGCATTATCCAGTTATGTGGGGCCTTAAGTTGCCTGCTCAGTTACAAAGTATTGCAGTAGTATGCCTGGAGGCTTCGGCCCCATTGTGCAAATCTGAAGCAAGACAGTCCCTGCCCCAAAGAGCTTACAGTCTTAGACAAGAGAGAGCAGGAGAATACAATACGGAGATGTGAAGAACACAAGATAGCAGTGAAATAAGCAGCTACCCCAACATGGCAGCCTCTTAACTATTCTTATGTCTTGTAGCCATCACAGCAGAGGATAGTCTTAAGGAGGACAGTGTGGGTGGCTTTCTGGGTTTTGAATGGGGAGTTTCTTCTGTGCACCATCATAAAGCAGCCCCAACTGAAGTCAGCATAGTACAGGGTCCTGTGGGTCTGCCCTTCCTCACTTGGTCACTGGTACTTCCCTACCATCCCTGTAGCTGTTCCAGGGAAACAGGAAGAGTCAAACATGCTGAGCAGGATCCTTCTCTCCTGAAGAGGGAAGCTCTGTGTGTGTCAGTCCTTGCTTTCCCTGATAGGCTCTGAACTTTACCTCACTTAGCTCTTGACTTCTGAGGCCAGCGACTGGAGAAACTTGGCTACAACAAATCTGTTTTAATTGTAGGAGAGTGTGTGCAGTAGGGCTGAAGGAGTTTGGGCAGCAAGGGAATTGGGACCAAATCTAACCTCTGAGGACAAGAGGAGAAAGATGGAAGTGATTTGCTTTCTTGATCCCCAGTCTTGCTAATTGAATTATTACCAGAAAATCCCACCTGTTCCTGTGAGTTGTCAGTTTTCCCTCACATTGAACATGTGCATATGTGAAATATAACTGCCTCAACACATGGAATGAGCTCTGCAATTACCCTGCTTCTCTTTGGTGGAATCAGCACCTCCATGTGGAACCATAGGGTTAAAAACCACTTTTCAAGATTGTATTTACTCCCTTTGTGCCCAGCAATCCCATGGTTAGTAAGATACAAGGCACATCAATCTCCTATACTACCAGTATTCATTCTGTTTTTTTCAACAGTGAAAATAGACTTGCCCAACATTTCTCAAATGTGGCCACCAGGGGCTTTTCATGTGGCCAGGACAGCTTCCTGTTCATTAATGTGTGTGTGGGGGGGGAAGCATTGGCCCCTTCTCCTCCCTCCTTGTTGCTCCTGGATGTGCTGCCCTGCACCACCTCTGGAGAGAGGTGGGGCACAAAGCTGCAGGAGTAAGGTGAGTTCTTGGTGGGGAGAGGTTTGGGCGGCAGTCTCCAGCGGCAGAACTTCAGGAGCCTGGCTGTGGGACCCTGGGCTCCAACCACAGGGCAGTGGGTACTGACTCGGCTGGCTCTGACCACACGGCCCTGGCCTCAGGCTGTGGTGCTTCAGCTTCCGGTCCTGGTTCCAGCTGCATGGCAGCAGGCGCTGGCCTCAGTCCCAGGCTCTGGCCATGCAGTGGCAGGCACCGGCAACAGGCACCAACTCCCAGCTGAATGGTACCAGGCTCCAAGCACGGGGCTTTGGCCACCAACCTCTGACTCTGGCCACAGGGCAGCACGTGCTGACCCTCCGGCTGCGGAGTTTGTCGGTCTCTGGCCCCCAGTTCTGGCTGTGCAGTGGTGGGCATTGGCTCCAGCCATGTGGCCCTAGTCCCTGGTATGATCCCCTGCCCCAGCTGCATGGCAGCAGGTGCCGACCTGTAGCTCTATTTTGAGGTTCCAACCACACAGATGCAGACTCCTGGCTCTAGACTCTGGCCATGCGGCAACAGGCACTAACCCTGGGTACTGACCCATAGCTCCGGCTCTGCGGCAGCGGGCTCTGATCACTGGCTCCAGCCACATTGTTCCTGTCCCCAGCTCTGGGTTCTGGCCATGGGCAATGAGCCCTGGCCACATGGCAAAAGACACCAGGTCCTGGCTCTGGCCACACAACAGTGGGGCTCATCACCCACCGCCATTGCCTTCTGTTGCCTTCCACAGCCCTGTGTCCATTTCCTCCACCCTCCACTCCCTAGGATCCTGCTGCCTTACTGGTCTTACATCCATCCCACCATCGCCTTTGGTCCCTGCTGACTCCCCCTTTGCACACACCCCTATCCAGGACTTAATGGGTCCCGGGGCTTGCTGCAAAAAGTGATATTAATAAACATGCAAATATCACTTTTCAAAGCAGACTTACAAGCTATTTGTGAAAAGTAATACTTGTATGTCTGTTAATATCACTTATCACTTTTCATAGCCTCCCAAGTAGCTACTAAGGGTGCTGTGATATTAACAAATATCACTTTTCACAGCATGCCCCTGGACCTGCTAAGCCTTGGATGGGGGAGCTGAAGAGGGAGGCAGCATTGTTTTTGTTGTTGTCTTCCAAAAAAATCATACAAATACACTGTAATGTATATCTGTGCATATTTAATTGCTTTTCCTAAAGTTAATTACATATTTTAGGAAAAAAGTGTTGATTTGGCCACCAGTGAGAGTTGGTAACTGCATTCTGAGGCCATCAACATTTTTATTGTGCGACTCTGTGAACTAGCTTGTCAGTGCTACAGATGCTGGCCTGATTACTTGAATCAAGGCCAGAATATTGGCTTATATGGGACAGGAGCAGGCCCACCTGAGAGGAATGGCTGGCCTAGAGTTATGCTATGGACAGTACCAGAGATTCTGAGTTCAAATGCTGGAGAAGCCCTAAAGGTGGAAGAGCAAACTATTGGACCTTGAATTTTAAGTCTTTAAATCAAGACTGGATGTCTTTCTAAAAGTTACGCTAGAGCTCAAACAGAACCTCTGGATGCAGGTATGACTGAGTGAAGTTCTCTGGCCTGTGTTAGGCAGGAGGTCAGACTCGGTGGTCAGAATGGTCCCTCGGGCCTTAATCTATGCTGATCAAATCCAAACACACTTTCCTCTAAAATGTAGCAGGAATGTTTCCTCTGGGGATTTGTAAAGCCATTTTTAACCCAGCCAGAGTCCTTGGCTTGAGCTATCTGACATTCTAATTCTGGGGTGGAATTATGCTGGTAGCCTTCTCTCTCTGGTAAGGTAGTAGTTTGAGGAGGTCATTATGAGTGAGTTTTTAAAATAACACCAAAGACCTTCAAAAAGCAGAAGCATCTCAGTGCCACCTCCTAACAGCTGCTTTGGGGATTTTCAAGTTTAATGTGAGTTTTCCAAAAGGGCGGTCTTATTCTGCACCGGGTCAGATATGACATCAGTGAGTTATCATTAGAACTTGGATTGCCTCAAGGAAATATTTTGTGGAGCGGGGTTGGTAAGTGGGTAGCATTTGAGGAGTGGGAGTGGTGGTAGGAGGAACAGCATTTATTTGGAAAATATCATGTAACTTTCCTTGATTTTGCACTGTCCCCCATGGTGACTTGACAAAGGATGGTGCTTGCTCTTTCTTGCTTCAAATAGAATGTCTTTGGTGCATAATTTGGCTGGATTTATTGGGCTGGTTGAAGATGGGTCTTAAAAAGAGACACCTGTGGCATACATAGTAAGTGCCATGTAGCCAAGGGACATTTGCATGGCCTTCCTGGTACATGCATGGCTGATTCTGTCTGTGATCAAACAGCTTGGCTTTTGTGTCAATGAAAAACAAGCATCTTCACACACCCCTCCTGGTGTTTTAAGAGGCTGTTTGAGGCACACATCTTCAGCTCGTCTACCTTCAGCTTCTTCAGGCCTTTAAATGGCTATTAATTGCAATAGGGGAGATTTACTTTATAGACGTTAGGAAAAAGTTCCTAATTTTCATGGTAGTTAAGCACTAGAACAAATTATCTAGGGACATTGTGGAATCTCCATCACTGCAGGTTTAAAGAACCGAGATGGGGCACACCTATCAGGAATGGCCCAGATAATATTTAGTCCTGCTTCAGTGCAGGGGACTGGAACAGGTGACCTATCAAAGTCCTTTTGAGTCCTACATTTCTGTTATTTCTATGATAGATTTTTTCTTTGCTGTCCTCCTTTCCCCACATGGCCTATGGGATCCTGCCTTTTTCCTGGAAGGAAGGACTCTCTTGTGTACTGCTAAATGTCTGTAGCTGGCTGCCTACTTCCCTAACCACCTTCCAGTAACTTCACAGAGCAATTGGCCCTTCTCCCTAGTGCTGCAGCCCACCGCTGGCCTGGCCAGCTGTTCACCCAGGGCCATCTTCTGCAGCTCCATTAGAGTGTTCAGGGGCTTCTGCCCATGAGCAGAGGCTGTTAGCAGGCAAAGTGGCATTGTCCAGACTGTCGAGGACAGAACCACCAATTTTTTGTCGGTGGGAGCATTCAAAACAAGGCCAGCAGGCTCCGGTAGAAGAATACCTGCTGCTGTCAAGCCAACCAGCCTCTGGGTGTACTTCAAGACCAGGATCACCCCATCACATTGTAGCCCTCCTAGTGACAAAGAAAAGCTTCACAATTTGAATCCTAAAGGCTCCAACCAGAAGACCGGTAAACAGAACCCACAATGTATTAGATTTCAAATTGCATGATTCTTTCTAAATCATCTCATGATTTGGGGTGAGCTAGGCTTGCTTGTGCCTAGCAATACTGAAAAAGAGCAATAAACATGTGAAGCAGAATTGTCCATAGTGTTGATTCTCAACACCACTTCCTACAAGAAAAGTCCACTGCATTTTGTCATGGAGTCACAGGTCTGATCTATGCCAGCCTGTTGCCAGTTTCCTGGGAGTGACCCCCTTTAATGTGCCAGGCCCCAAGGGGGGGGGGGGGAGACACAGTTTCACAGGGGTAAGCCCAAGGCTTCCAGGACTGAGACCAGGCTTTTGGCACGGCAAACCTACCCCTCTCTCTCTGCCTCCTTGCAGTGAATCCAGCCAATCCCATCTCCTACAGGAAGGAGGGTTGTACTGTAACCCGTCAGGGTGCAGTACTTTCTGTGAGTTTTCACAGCTACGCAGGCAGCCTTTTCCAAACAAGGTAACCATCTGGTCATCTGGCTACAGAATCTGAAAATTCTTGGGTCAGCAAAGTGAGGCAGAAGTGAAGCTATAGTCCATCCTGGCCAAGCCTATTCTATGATGAGCCAGCCAAGCTGTAATGGACTCCATTCCTCTCCCTCCCCTCAGGGCAGAGCTTTAGAGCTCCAAATTGCAGCCCTTATTCCAGTCCCCTGGCACCTTGGTCTCCAGCTCCATTCACATGTCACTCCTGCGGGGGTTTCCGGCTATTAGGTGATGGTTCTTCAGTTGTTGGGGAATCTTTGTCTTGCTGTGTCCTCTTGATTTGAGTCAGTTTCAGCCAATTCTTTCATGACTCTTTATTGTTCTACCCAGACAGCAAGGTGATATACACACGCACTGCCTGTCTCCTGCACTGTTCCAGGAGCAGTGTTGATCCTTTTGCACCCACTGGGCAGTACAGCAGTATACAGAGGGAAACTGAGGCATGCCTAGGATTCATGAAAATGTTACAGAAAATTTCCACTTCGTCACTCATTTGCGTGAGCAAAGGAAGAGGGTGGGCACTTATCTATGCTTGGTAGGTTTGAATCTCTGCAATTTCATAAGTGTCCTCTGAAATGTCTGTATTCAGCCTCTGCTGGTGCAGTGGTTAGAGACTTTCCTGTATGAAGTCCTCACTTACATTCCTCCCGCCCCCTGCAAGTACACTTGTAGGAATTTAAGCAGTAAATCTTATCGCCTTTTCAGGCTTAAACTGTTGGTAAGAAGTATTGTAGCTTAGCACCAAGCGTGTTACCTGAAAGAGGTGACTGGTGTCCAATCAGTACTATAGTGTTTTCTTCCAAGGGTCCTGGAGGAGTAGTTCTCCACCTCTTCCAGATCAGAACCCCCTCCCAGGCAGTAATGTGGGATGGCAGTATGGCTGTGACTCCCTAACACTTGTTGGCTTTCCCCAATTGAGAACCGCTTCTCTAGAGGCACCAGAGTCTAGCAGCCAGTATCTACTTATGTGGATATCAGGCCACCAGAACCATTTTCATTCAGATTTTTGGGCAGATCCATTCGGGCTGTTGGAGTGGCCCGGTACTAGGATACTGTTCTGGGAGCCAGGACACCTGGGTTCTATTCCCAGCTCAGCTGAGTGACCTTGGGCAAGTCCCTTCTCCTTTCTGTGCCACTTTCTTCCTCTGCGTAATAGAAATACTGCTCCTTACAAATGAGGTGAAGTAACAGATAGAAAGCTCAATTGAAGACGTAAATATTGTTAAACAATAACCAGGCCCCTTGATTTGTGGGACAGATACCATTAGTAGTAACTTCATATTGTGATAGTGCCCAAGGTCCCAATTGGGGTTGTGCTGGGTACTGTTTGATGGCTCTGCTCTCTACACATTAGAATATACAGTAAAACCTCCATTTAACGGACTAATTTGGGCGAGGGGGTGTCCGTTAAATCAAAAAGTCCGTTATTTAATAAAAAAAACAAACGAGCTGTCAGAGCAGCAGCCCGCCCGCCCGCCACAGGGTCGGAGCGGCAGTTCCGCAGCCTGCCCGCTGCTGGGACCCGGGCGGCAGCCGGGAGCTGTCAGCCAGCCCGCCCGGGTCCCGGCTGCTGGGACCCGGATGGCAGCCGGCAGCCAGCCCGCCCGTTGGTGGGACCCGAGTGGGAGCCGGGAGCCGGCAGCCAGCCCGCTGGTTGGTGGGACCCGGGCGGGAGCCGGGAGCCGGCAGCCAGCCCGCGAGAAATGGATTTTGGATGCATCAGACTTGCTCAGAAATTTTGCCCGTTGCATCCGAAGTCCGTTAAATCGAGGGTTTACTGTACTTGATTTCTCTGTCAGATAGAAATCCACATCATCTGAGAAGCTGACTTTGGCAGCATGGTTTTAGGAAGATAGATGTCCTCTTTCCCAAACACAGTCTCTCAGGAGCCAGAGATGTGTTGGTGACACTCACAATGTCTTCTCCAAATGGATAGCTTTTCATGAGCCTACAACACTATCTTTAGAAATTAAAAAGACTAGCACAATTATTTGTATTACAATAGGACATAGCAGAGGTAACAAAGTCCTGTGGCATCTTAAAGACTAACTATAAAGTTTTGAAGCATGAGCTTTCGTGGGCTAATACCCACTAGGACATAGAGATCCCTACTCAGATCATGGCCATGTTTTGCTAGACACTGTACAAACGTTATGAGTCACAGTGTCTGCCCTAAGAAGGAGGTGCAGAGAGAGGAAGGAACTTGCCTGGGGTCACCCAGCTGGTCAGTAGAAGAGCTGGGAACAGAGCTCAGATCTGATTGCCAGTCTGCTCACTAGATCCGCAATGCCTCCTGTGTCACTGTGATAGTAGTTCAGCTTCTTAAAATTGCTGGAGTGTAGTTAGTCAACCATTGTGGAATGTAAAAGAAACATTTAAGTGGCCACAAGGTGTCCAGCGGCTGCTTTTTCTGGGTGTTATGACTGGCCATCCAGACAAAAATCCACCTTGTGATTTAACTGCCTCACAAAACGCCCCAATTCAAAGGAGAACATATAGCTCTTATGATGAGTTCTCCAGCAGTAGAGAGGAGAGGGCTTTTAATTCTTAGTTCAGTTAACCTGAGCTGTAAGCTAGGTGGGAGGCCAGGTGGCATACGATGGCACCTGGATCAGAATCCATTCCTCCCTACCAGGCTGCTGTTCTTGACCTTCCCCAATTGCTGTCACACTTTTTGCCTTGTGTATCCCTTACTTTGAATCCAGTCTCTCATAAGGCCATTGGGACTGTATTGCATGTAGTGTTATCTTGATTACTCTAGCCTTGTTCACTTCAGAGGCTTTTCTTTCATCTGATGCAACTTGCTGGTCCCAACACTGCATCCTGCCATTGGCTACCATTATTCCAATCCACCTTGGGGGAGCTGAACAGGTGGCTTTTGCCCCACCCCTCTATCTGATATTACCTCTTGGAGAAGTTGGACTTTGAGCCCAATTGTTCAGCCATGTTGACTGGGATTTTCAAAGGAGTCCAGAGGAATTAAATTCCCAGCTGCTTTCTCCTTGAGGTAGGAACTGAACATGTTGAAAATCCCTTCCTCCTGGGTGCAGAACGCAGCTGCTGATTCATCTGAGTTTCGTGCCTGTGGGGTGTGGCTACTGAACTAGGCCAGTTGAGCATAGAGATAATAAAGAGTCTGGTTCGGTTTCCTCTTGTTGGACCTGACGATGCTAGGAAGAGTGTAGGAGTGCAGCCTCTCCAAATGGAAAAGGTCTGTACAAGCGACAGTTGACTAACTGAAAGTGCATTGCGTAGAACTGAGGGTCTGCACAGCCGAAGCTGTAGCATACAAGCCTAGAGAGAGTGAGCTACAGTGTGAGTTACAGTAATAGGCCACTCGTCCTTGCAAGCTCTATGGGGGGGAGGGCGGGAGTAGTCTCAGGATTGTGCGAAAGCTAACTGAGGTTCTGGAAACCCACTCTTAAGGCTGATATCCCCTATAGTTACCTCTCTGTCTGGAGGCAGAGACTGGATTAGAGAATTGTCTAGAACCAGGCTATGAATTGCATGGTCACCTTGGGGAGCACTTACTAATGAGAGCGGATCCAGTTATTTCCCCAGGCCTTAGGACTTGGGAGCCTTGGGTTCAAATCCTGGCTTACCCAGAGACTTCTCGTGTGACCCTGGGAAAGTGACTTCATGTACCCTTTGCCTCAGTCCCTATATAATGAGGACACCACTTCCCTTTCTTACAGTGGTGGTGTGAAGATGTTAATGCTTGTGAAGTACTCAGACCCTATAGGGGCCATATAGGTCCCTAAATAGACATGTAGCTGCTCACTAGTGTGAGGAAGGAGTTGACAGTTTGGTCTTGGAGCAGACTGAGGTTCAGATCAAGATAGGAGCTAGGGAAATGTGTAACTTTAAGCACATGAATAGCCTCACAGGGCTAAAGGTTCACATCTGTCAGGCAGCTGTCTGGATCAGAGCCTAAGTACCTTCCTGAAACAGGCTGTAATGCCACTCAAATGTTACTTTTCAGGAGAAGTTTGCTTTTTATTCATGGCATGATTCTTACCCTAAAACCATTCACCTCGGCCAATTGGGATTTCTCCCAATTGTGAGTGCTGCAGAAGGTTGTGGAAAGGCTAGGTTGATTGGCTGCTGAGGGAACAGGATGGTTGAGTTACTTGGTTCTTACACACTGCAAATCTTGTGGTTTTCCGTGTGGCATCAGTTTATTATAGCAACCATTCTTGCGTCTGTTTCTTAAAGGCAAGCGGATGCGCGTGCAGTTGTCCACCAGTCGGCTTCGGACGATACCTGGGATGGGAGACAAGAGCGGCTGCTATCGGTGCGGGAAAGAAGGGCACTGGTCTAAAGAGTGTCCGGTAGATCGCACGGGGCAAGTGCCTGACTTTACCGAAACCTATAATGAGCAGTACGGAGCGGTGCGCACTCCCTACCCCGCGGGCTATGGGGAGACCATGTATTACGATGATGGGTATGGAGCAATGGTCGACTACTACAAAAGATATCGCGTGAGGCCCTATGCTACGGCATCTGCATACGACGCCTATGCAGAGCAAACAATGGCCCAATATTCGCAGTACGCGCAATACTCCCAGGTACAAACCACAGCCATGGCCGCCACCACAGCCATGGCCGCCACCACAGCCATGGCCAATCGCCTCACTACTACCCTAGACCCTTATGATAGAGCGCTGCTGCCAACCCCGGGAGCAGCAGCAGCAGTCGCTGCAGCTGCAACTGCTGCTGCAGCAGCTGCATCCTCCACCTATTACACCCGGGATAGAAGCCCCCTGCGTCGCACGGCAACCGCGGCCACCACCGTCGGAGAGGCGTACGGTTACGAACGTTGTCAGCTGTCTCCAGTCTCGTCGGTCGCTCGGGCTTCCCTCTACGACGTTCAGCGGTTCGAGCGGGAGTCATACGCGGACAGGGCACGGTACTCTGCGTTTTGAGTCGGAGGTGAGAGCTTTGTGAGTGGCAGGACGTATGTGCTGCAGGAGAATAAATTGAGCTTGATGCACAGTAAGATTTACCAGGGTTTCCACTAGCATCTGTCTGTGATCTACCAACTTTAGCCAAGTGAAAGCATACTGATGGTGTTGCTTGTAAAGCCTGACACCTTCCCACATTAATGGAGTACTTGCACGTCAGTGAATTGTCTATATTGTGAAGCAGCCAGAACAAGTGTGCATTCACATGGAACAGGCATGGAGTCTTAGAATAATCTCTACCACCAGTGTTGAGTGGGCCCAGCTCCTTTGTCATATCCTAACTCATTCATCATGTTTTTGAATGAAGATGATCTGAGATAGGCAGTATGCACTCAGACTGTTGGTATGGGGTCAGTGTCAACCTTGCTTTGCTATTCTAGCACAGGGTCTAAATCTGGACTTTAAAGCAACTCCAGATTTAAAGCTACATTTATCAGTCACTTATTAGAATGGCTTTAGGTCAGTAAGGAATATGTCACTATTTCCCCTGTTGGAAAACTGACAAGATCCATATCTCCATGCTGGATCTGAAGTGTTGTCTATGTTTCCTTTTATAGGCCTTGAAATAACCCAGCAATTTACTCTTGAGAAGAGGATAGAATTATTTTTGCACACTTATTTCTACCATGCAAATGCTGCTAATCTTTCAGCATACTCTAAAACTGGCAGAGATTTTGATCTTCCTGATTAAGGGCCTTATAAAATAGCACTTATGGGAAATAGACTTTTTTTTTTTTTCTGTCCCTGAACAACATTTAAAAATAGTGTCAAGTCAGATTTGGCCCCAATGCTTTTAATTTTAAAACAAGCCTTTGCAATTCTCCATTGCTTGAAATCTTTAAATTGTGGTTATAAATCTTTCTAAAAGCCACACACCGTTCAGCTGCAATTTTTAATGAACATGATTCAGGCATGAAATTCTCTGGCCTGTTGTACAGGAGGCCCGACTAGGCCTGACTACAGGAGGTCCCTTGTGGCTTGAAAACCTCTAAAATGCTAGAGTCGGTAGAGATTTTGTTAGTTATTTTAAAATTCCAATAAGATGTATGAAAGAAATCTTTCTCTGTTTTTTTGCAGCATCTGAGAGCCAGTAGACACTGACTAAACAAAGTCTAGTTAACCAGTCTGTTTCCATTTGTTTCAGTGAAATGCAACAAGAGTAAACTCCAATTTTTAAAAGTCCGTCAGCTTTAATCTTAAGTACACTTCACATGGGCAGGAACCTCTGTATTGCCAACTCTGACAAGTCTCACAAGTTGGTGTGAAAGCCCCAGCAGTCATGTGATCGTGTGAGAATCTGTTTACTTAAGTTGTGAGGCATTGTGGTTGCAAAGCAAATCTTTAAATATGAAGTGAGTTCACCCTGACACCAACTGTAACTCAGGTGTGTTCTCAGGGTTTTTGTCTTGTCCTGTTCTAACTCAAACACCTGGATTCCTGTTTCTCTTGGGATATTATCCCTCAGTTTTTCTCCTGCTATTTCTTTTAACTCCATCCTATTACTCCTGACTAATTCCCCTTTGTGTATCTTTGAACCATCTCTCGCCCCCATTGCCACCACAGCTTTCATAGACTGCTAACACTCGGTGCTGTCCAGGGCCCTTCCAATGCCATGGTCACACTGGTGGTCATTCTACTTCCTACAAGTGCATTGCTATGCTGTACATCCTGACCATGTCTTCATAAATCAGTCTCTCTGGACTGATCTGTTGCCCTGCTCCAAACTCCTGGGTTGCAGGTTTTAGGGGTCTGTTTCCCAAGCTGTTTCCCTGCTCATCATTTCCTGTCTCCCCTGCCCTTCCCGTACTCCTGGCTTCTTTTAACCTTCTCTCTTTACCCCTAAATTTGTGGGCAGTGGCAGAAGTCACAAATGGGAAAAAAAAATTCTGGGAACTTTCTGCTGCCTTTTCTGTCATCCTAGTCCCATCCCTTTTGTCTCCCCAAAACAGGTCCTGCTCAACCGGTGACTTGATTAGTGTATAAGTGTCTTCACATGGAGAAAATCCTGGCTACTAACGGGCCTTTACAGCTAGCAGAGACAGTCAGAACAAGAACCAGTGGCTAAGAGTTAAAGAGTTAACCAATGGCTAAGAGTTCAAGCCAGCCAAGCTCAAATTATAAATAAGGCACAAATTTTCTACAATGAGGTTGATTAACCATTGGAATAAACTCCCAAGGGAAGTGGTGTATTTTCCATCTCATGAAGCCCCCAGTCCGCCTGGCTGTCTTTCTGGAAAATGCTTTACTCTGACACAAAATATTGGTCTCAAAGTAGGGGAACTGAGTGACATTCTCTCACCTGTGTTATATGGGTGTTGCAGCATGTGTACTAATGGTCCTATCTGGCTTTATATTTATAAATCATCATCATACAGGGGCTTTCAAGTTTTCCAGCACATGCTGCATTGGAATATCAAGATCCTTCTAAAAACATACCTTTGATTCAGTTTCCTCTGGTTTTAGCAGTGTTCAGAGCAGATGGTTTGTGCTGTGTTGTTTTAGCTTGAAGGAATCTTGAGCACAGCAGAGCAAAACAACTCAATTAATGTGGACAACTGTGTTCAACCAATGGAGTAGCTGAATCAACAAATACATTTTGCCTCTCACATGAGCCCTTCTACCAGCTTCACCTCTCTGTCCTGTAAAAGCCCATAAAGTATTCCACAGGTGGATTGGTGGGAATTTGGCTGTAAATGGCAGTTTGTAAATGCACCAGCTCTGTAACCTGTCAGTATGTGTTTGACGTGCAAAACCAGACATTGTCCAAGATTGTGGTAGCTGGTGGGGAGTGACATTTGGAGGCAATGAAACCCCAAAGCAGTGATTAGCTAAAACTTTAACACCTTCATTCTGTTTGATAACCTCTTACTGTAACTTACTCAGCACTCTGGCTGCCAAGTCATTGCAAGAGCAAAGGGCCTCCCAAAATGCCATTGGCTCCTGTTGTGAGCAGAATATACCTGATAGTAGCTAGTGGCCCTAGTTCAGCCAGACAGTGAAGCACATGCTTAAAATTGAGCTCGTGGTTTGAGCCAATGGAACTTAAAGCATGTGCTTTGCTGAATGGCGATGGATGCTTTGCTGAATGGGGAACCAGAGTGAGAGCACAGAATGGACTTCCCTTAGCATTAAAATTAAACTCCAGGGACGTCAAAGTCATCTTCGTCTAACTTGGACCCCTGCTGAATATTTGCACTAAGTGCTGCACAGTCAGAAGCAGACATAACTCCATTGACTTCTGCGGGTGAAACCTGTGCAGCAGCAGTGTGGTCTACACTAGAGAACGAAGTGCAGCGTTGGGAGGCAGGCAGGCCCGAGTTCTAATCTTGTCTCTAACTCTGAGGTCTAGTCTACAGGGGAACACTTTGGGGAGTTAAGATTAATTAACTGAAGGTGTGAAGTGAAAACACATCAAAGTCCTATGTGGACACTCTCACTGAGAACTGAAGTGTCCTTAGTTGGCTGTAGTGAAGGCTAAGGGTTTGTGTACACTTGAGAAAATTGTGAATTAGCTTTTAAAGTGGATTAGTTAAACTGCATTAAATGCTTGTGTGAACATTCTTATTCAGAACTACAGTGGACTCAGTTAGTTTAGTTTAATCAATTTGGAAGAGAATTAAGCTAACCAAAGTAAGGCCATTTTCATTCCGAACGGGAGCATCCACAAAGGAGTTTAATCCACTTAAAATTCCCAGTTAATTTATCTTCACTTTCCAGAGTGTCCCTGTGTAGACAAGCTAAGAGTCACTTCCCCATTGTCATCTTACCACCCAGGGGCTGTTGTGGAGATCCGTCAATGTCTATACAGCTAAAGTGTTAGTAATTTGGCCCAGTCAGCCTAGTGTTATGGTAGCAGGTAGAGGTCCAGGTAAGATCAAAGTTCCACTGTGCTTAGTTCTCTGCAAACAAAGAGATTCCCTGCCCTGAAGAGCTTGCAGTCTAAATAGGGAGGGGGACCAGAGGTGCAGAGAGGAGAAAAGACTTGGCCCAGGTGTCACAGCAGCTCAATGGCAACGCCAGGAATAGAAACCAGTTCTGCAGGCTCCTCCTTGCTCCAGCCACCACTCCTCGCCCAGAGACAGGAATAGATCACTAGTCTCCTTATTCTCAGTCTAGTTCCCTATCAACTAGATCACACTTCATGTATTAGGCAAGGTGTGCCTTTGGTTTTGGAGCTACCTTGTGGTAAAGTTGAGCTAACTCCCATGGAGATTCAGTGCTATCTACACTAGAAAGTTGCACCTTGAGGCATGATTTTTAAACTGGTTGACAGAAAGTTGTGCAAGAAAGACAAGTGGGTGGGCTTTAAACCAGGCTTATTTCTATTTCAATCTAAATTGGTTATGGACTGGTTTAAAGTACTTCAGAACAGGAGCGTCCACCCAGGACTTTGCACCAGTTTAAAGCCTACTTTAGTCCAGCATGGCTCGTGTGTGTGTGGGCAGTGCGAGGGCTCGGGGTGGGCATGAGATCTCTGGGCTTTTTGCCACCGTGGCTACTTCTGACATAAGCCTTTGAAACTGTATTGTGCTTTCTTTCAGGTAGCGTATTCTCGGGCGGACCCTCGGGCTCCCATTACACGGGAAAGTTTGTCCTACTTCCCCCATCATCCCGCTGCCTGCGACGGGTATTGGCTGCCTCTAGTGTGTTTATTTTTAATGGAGGTTCTTGTGTTTCAGTAAAGTTGTGACCCACTGTCTCTTAATTTTTCAATCCTTGAGCACCTCCCCACACTTGCAAGCATAGTTCCTTTCTTCCCCTAACTCCACATTGGCCCTGTTTGGGCTCAGGTTCTGCATGGGTTGGGATGGGGATTCACTGTCTTCCAGGTAACTTACTCATAGAGTTTACATCATTATTTCCTTTCTCTTCTCAGTGTTGGAGAATCCCAAGTCTCCTCTTTATTTATTTGTTGTTGTTGTCTTGGGAGTTGATCTGAATCCCAGTTCAAACCCACCTCCTCTGAGACTAGGCTGTGGCCGAGGTGTTTCCAAAGCAGCTAGTGCTTGCATAGAAGCTTATCTGTTAGAATCTGTTGTGGAGTTTTGACCACAGCTTTTCCAACAAAATAAAAATTTCCAACAGAGGGCCCTGGCTGTTCTTTCTTTCGGGGAAAAAAACCTTAGCCCCCGATGGGTTCATCACTTACCCCTAGCCGTGCCCAGAGCATTTGTGTCTGCTGCAACCTCATTGTTCAGCTTGAGCAGTAGAGGTTTGTTTTGAGGCCATGCTCTTCACTTCAATGCATGCAGGGGCAGGCTCCAGTCATGCAGGAGCTGGCTTGAAGGAGGGGCACTACTAGAGTAATGCCTGGAGGCTCCAACAGCCATAGTGAGAAAAATATATAATAATTTCGAAGCATGTCCTAGGCTCTGAGCCAAGCCATAAGGGGAAGCTGCAAATGCTGAGGAATGGGTGATAGTCTTATAGAGAGGGGTGGAGAGAGAAGATTAGGTTAAATAAGGCGTTCATGAGGAAATGATAGGGAAGAATGGAGTGGAGAATAATACTGAAGATATTACTCAGACCACTTTGTACATCTATTTTAGGTACTAATAGGCCCCTCTTCCCATAGTTTCTGCACATCTCACTCTCTTTAATGTAGTTATCATTACACCCCAGCAGGCAGGGCAGTGCTGTTGTCCCTGTGTTGCAGTGGAAGAGACTGAGGCAAAGCGAGCTTAATGCAACTTTCCCAAGGTCAGTCTGCAGTGGAGCAGAGAATTGAATGTTGGTCTGAGACCCCAGCGGCTGCCTGAACCACTGGACCATCCTTCCCCATCCTTCCCAAAGCAGTGGGCTGCCCACTTCTGAAATTTTGTGTTTGGTTCTGATCATTTCATACATTAAGCCTTAAGAGTGGATGTCTTTCTAAAGGACAAGCTCCAGTTCAGGTAGAAGGGAGGTGCCTGATCCAGGAATCGCTGGCTGAGAGTGTCTGCCCTGTTATAGACTTGAAGATCTCGTGGACCCTTCTGGGCTTAAACTGTATGAATCCAACTGGCTTTAGACATGGGGGGTGGGGGGGAATCTCCTCTTAAGAGAGATTGAAAAGACTGCAGTGGTTCATCTTTAGAGGAGACCTGGTGAATGACGATGCACTGGAGAAGGTAGGTGGGAGCTGCTATTCAGCTCATTTGATACAAGAACAAGGGTTGTAGGGAAACTGAAAAGTAGCAAATGGAAATACTATTTCACACACTCACCACACACTTCATCTGGGAAACTTGTTGCCACAAGATGTCGCTGAGAGCGAGAGCTGAGTAGACTCCAAAAAGGGATCAGATACTTATAAAGGTATTGGGAATAACTAGAATTAAACAACAGAGAATAAAGAAGCTTGTGAATGGGTCCAAGCCTGCCTCTTTCAGAGCATGAGCTGACCCTTAGCTAAGGGGGTCAGACGTTCACCAAATATCCCAGTTCTGCCTCCTCTGCGGATTTGTGCACCTTTCTCTGGAGCAGCTGGCAGAGATGGGATACTGGGCTAGATAGGCCACAGGTCTGCTCCATTGTGGCAATGGGAATGAGGTGCAGATTATATGGGATGGGCTGCCCCAAGCAGAGGAAGGTTGTGAAGCTCAGATTTTGTGCCAGCACTTGGAGTTAAAGGTATGGGCTCTGCAGCATTCACTTGTGCAAGTGGGAGCTGAGTCTTTAATTCCCTAGACACATAGGATGGCTAGGGAAGTAATTTCAGGAGGGCACTGTACCCGTGTCCCCTCTTATGACTTTCCCTCCTGGGTCAGAGATGCCTCATGTTGCTCCTGTGTATTCAAATCCTGCTCCCTCCCACTCCATTAAATGTGTGAAGTCCCTGCTGGCTAACACAGTCACCACAGCCTGGGTTAGGGATGGAGACAGGCTCCCCTCAGGCAGTGCACTGAAGATGAGACACCGTTCTTTATGGGTTTAAGAGTAGCAGCCGTGTTAGTCTGTATCCATAAAGAAAACGAGGAATACTTGTGGCACCCTAGAGACTAACCAATTTATTTCAGCATAAGTTTTTGTGGGCTGTAGCCCACTTCGTCGGATGCATAGACTGGAACACACGGTAGGTAAAATATATACACACAGAGAAAATATGTAAAGGTGGAAATTACCATACCATTTCTAAGAGGCTATTTAATTTAGATGAGCTATTATAGTTTACCTACCGTGTGTTCCAGTCTATTCATCCGACGAAGTGGGCTATAGCCCACGAAAGCTTATGCTGAAATGAATTAGTTACTCTAAGGTGCCACACGTGCTCCTCGTTGTCTTTAGCTCTTTATGGGAAAGCAGGAATTTCTCACCTTCCAACTTGAGCTTTGCAGCAGGGAAGCTGAGGAGCTATCAGGTAGCTAGGAGACCAACAGCCTGCAGTCACATCTAGCATATTAGCTAATTGCACCCACCCTCCTTCCAGACACAACTTACAGTTATGTGCAGTTTGAGATATGAGTAGCAGCAGCTCAGGGTCAACCTTGGTTTAGGTTGAATCATGTCTAAGTTCAACAAAAGGCAGCATCATACCACAGATGTGGTGGACTTTTCCCCTACTGCTGTTTCATAGTGCCCATTGGGCCACTACTCTGCTCTCTGGTGCCAAGAGCTCATCCCAGCCAGAAGCTACCAACCATTTTGTACTGCCCCATGTAGGATTGTGGGAATTGAGTGCATTTAACTCCCAGATGATGGTGCAATATCATCCACAATGTGCTGTGATTTGGAGTAGTACTGGGAACTCAGGCTGTACCCAGCAGGGCTGGATTAGGCCCATGCCCAGGTTCTGGCACCAGTGTCTGGAATTGGATTCATGACTATATCAGAGCCTCAATTTCCATTTATAGCCCTAGGCAGACAGAAAATTTTTATCTGCATCCAATCTGCAAAAAGGGTCTGTAGATATCTGGATTTGTAGGGTTCTATCCATTTCAAATAAAAAGTTCATTTCCAGCCCTTGTGGTTAGGGGGGAAAGCTTGAACATGTAATCTGATGCAGAAATGCCTGCTTAGTCTGCAGTGAGCCTCATCCAATCGCTCCAAGCAAGGGAAAGGCCAGTTGTAACCAACACCATGAGGCTTGCCTGAGGCTGTCTACACTTTTGTTGCTATAACTGCTGTCACTCGGAGGTGTGAAAAGTTACACTGACAGAAGTGCCGCTGTGGACAGTGCTATGTCAGCTACTGCCACTTGTTGCAGGTTGTTTATGTTGACAGGAGAGCTCTCCTGTAGGTATAGAGCAGTTACATGGGAAATCTTCCTGCAGCATAGCTGTATCGGTGAGATCACTAGTGTAGACGTGAGTCTGTAGAGATCATGAGACAATTACCTGAGAGAAGGAATTGTTTTGGGTCTAATCAATCCAGTGACACTAGCTCCTCTGCAGAAAACTTGAGCCGATTGCTTGGAGCAGTGTAACTAATGCAGTGACTCTGGCTGAGACTGCAGGGAGCCTGAGCTAATTGCTCTGAGCAGGGGTAACTGCTCTGTGCCTCAGGGTGGATGTTAATTACCAGTCCTGCCGAGAAGGGGGTCTCTGTGGGACAGAGGGCAGTGGGGCAAGCTCCTCCATGCAGACACCCTGGCTGCTGGGACAAGTGCTGAGGGATCTCTGCCACCAACAAGCCAAGTAGGGATGAGGCCATGATGCGGTGGCAGGGCTTTAGGCACAGCCATAGCGGGGAGCCCTGCTCCCCACACTGAAACCACCTCTCCCACAGCTGCCCCTTAGAAAGTACTTCCCCAAAACACAGAGCCCATCACCTCTGCAGCTGTTCCCCAAGCTCCTCCCAACATAGCCCCACCCTCGGTGTCTCCCTCACCACTAGAAACTGACATTCCTGCAGCAGGCACCCCACGCAATAGGAATCACCTCTCCCCACCCCATAGCAACAGCCTCCGGGAAACGACTCCACCCATAGCAACCGCCTTTCTTGGTGCCAAGCAATCATCCTCCCTGGCGTCCCCTCCCCATAGGAACTACCTTCCCCAGAGTGCTTTGCGACTTGCGAGAGCCTGAATATTTCCCAGGGTGCCTTGCAAGGGAAGCCACACAAAGGGGCCAGGCTGCGCTCTGCCTTCTTAGCTAGCGGCTGCTGCTGCAGGACCCCCCAGCCCCTGCCTTCATCTTCCTCCCGTGTCCCGTGGAGAGCCAGGTGAGTGCCCAGCAGGGGCAGCCCCAGAGGGGCCAGGGACAAGGAGCCCAGTCTTGATTGCAGGCCACAGGGCCCGGAATAGATCCACCCCCCTCCCTTATACACACACACTGTGCTGGGGCATCTCTGCCCTTGGCTGTAAACACCCCTGAGGTCTTACCGTATCTCAGCATTGGGGGGGGGGGGGGGGTAACCGTGTGTGAACAGCCTCTGTGCCCCATCCCAGAAGTGGCTGCATCTTAGCACCAGGTGAGGGATGCCTGTATAAACGTCCCCCTGCCTTACCCCAATGACGTGTGTATCTCAGCACTGGGTGAGAGAGTTTTGTATGAAATGCCCCATCCCAGAGGCTGTTGTATCTTCGTGCCAGGTGAGGGATCCCTGTATGAACAGCCTGTGCACCTCACTCCAGAGGTGGCTGCATCTCCGCTTTGTATGAGGAATACAGCTTTGTATGTATGTGCCACCTGTGCTGCACCCCAGCAGTGGCTGCATCAGTGCTCTGAAAAAAGAATCCTAGATAAACAATCCGCACCCCTAAGGCAACTGCATTTTGGTGGGTGCCGTGTGTGTACGGTTACCTCCAGTGTTCCAGACAAAAAAGGAGGTATGGCCTGTAATGTCCTTGGGGAGCTGGTTGTATGTGTGCCTAGGCCTGTGGGGATAGTCAAGGTAATTCCTATGTGCAGTGTTGTTGTAGCCATGTCGGTCCCAGGATATTAGCGAGACAAAGTGGGTGAGGTAACATCTTATTTAACCAACTTGGAGCGACAAACCTTTGAGTTTACACAGCGCTCTTCAGGTCTGGTCTTAAGCTTGTCTCTCTCACCAATAGTAATTGGTCCAATAAAAGCTATTCTCTCACCTGCCTTGTCAATTCCTGTCCTGCTGAGGGTGTAAGGGCAAGTTAATGCTCTGGGGTCTCTGGAAAGGGAGTAATTGGGATGTTGTGCATCATTGCAGGGTCATTGTCACAGAGATGGCATGGGCATCTGGGTGAGGGAATCTGCCACAAATCAGGAGTTGGGCTGAACCCCCCCCCCCTTGAGCACAGATCTTCACGTACAGCAGGTACTTACAGGGACTGATTACATTGGGGGGCCTGGCACCCCAAAAGATCCAATGAAGGGCAGCACAGGCCACTGGAGAGGGCAGTGGTCTGGGAGTCAGGACTTCTGGGCTCCATTCCCAGCTCTGGGAGAGGAGTGGGGTTTTTTGGTTAGAGCCAGGGGATTGGGAGCCAGGATTCCTGGGCTCCTTTCTCAACTGAGGGAGAGGAGTGGGGTCAAGTGGCTAGGAAAAGGGGGTGGTTGAGAGTCAGAACGACTGGTTTCTATTCCTGGCTCTGCCATTGACCCTTCCCCTCTTGGTGCCTTTGTTTCCCACCCCACCTTTCATATACACACACCAGTGTTTTTCAACCTTCCCAGGTCCGTCACCCCTTAATTGAAATCAATATTTGTTGTGATTTTTCCCCCCTCAGCTTTGCTATCAAATTAAAATCATCTATCACTGTCAACAGTGCCAACTGTAGATCTATAATGCAGTGTTTATTTTGAGAGGTTAACGGAAAATATTTGACCTTGAAGGGTCAAGGTACGTGAGGGAGGGAGTGTTGCAGAAAAGAGATTGTAATAACATTTGCAATGCCTCAGGACCTCTGAGTGGCCTTTCGTAGCCCTTCGGGGGGCTGTGAGAAGCATGGATTTACTGTGAGCTATTCAGGGAAGGGATTGTCTCTTGCTGTATGTCCTGGGGTCTCCTAGGGGAGCGGGGAGGAGAGCTCAGTGGTTTCAGCTTTGGCCTGCTAAACCCAGGGTTGTGAGTTCAATCCTTGAGGGGGCCATTTAGGGATATGGGGCAAAAACGGGGATTGGTCCTGCTTTGAACAAGGGGTTGGATTAGATGATCTCCTGAGGTCCCTTCCAACTCTGCAAATCTGAGCCTATGCAGCAGGTTCTGGTTTTTCAGTTTGCCTCAGGGCCTATCATTTTAAATGGACAAGAGGTGGGAAGGAAAATGGGCATCGAGAGAGGAAGGGACTTGCTCAAAGTCCGTGGCAGAGCTGAGATAGAACCCAGGAGTCCCGACTCCTAGTCTCTCCCCCCCCCCCCAGCTCTAACCACTAGACCCCACTCTTCCCAAGATAGGCTAGGACCCAGGAGTTCCAGTCCAGTGGCCTTCCCACTGGACCAGTCTGCCCTTTTGACTAATTTTAATAGCCAGTTAATGTTTGGGTTCTAATCTCTCCTGTCTCACTGACAATGATCAAAACTTCTGAAAGCTTTTCTGTCATACATACATACCCCCACACACACACATACACGCATGTCTACAATGCAGCCGCTTAGAGTGGGACTTGGTGTCCTCCAGGACACCCTATTGTAAGGTGGGTAGAAGTGACTTCTCACCATGATTTTGCTATCTACACTTGAAAGCTGATGCTCCAGGGCACTAGGGATCAAGAGAAGTTTGGGGGCTCAATTTCCCCTCATTCGGTGGGATTTTCTATCTGGGATTTTGGCCACAGTGTCCAAGAACCTGAGTGGTCTGGGCTGATTTTTCCCTGGGCTTCCTTGTATTTTCAGAGTGCCCTCACCTGGTTCCTGAACTAGAGTACCTGGAGCGATGGGTAGTCCTGGGTTCTGTCCGCAGCTCTGGAAGGGGAGTGGGACTAGGAGGTTAGAGCAGTAGAGACTGGGAGCTATGACTCCTGGGTTCCATCAAGGGAGTGGGATCTGGAGGGTAGAGCAGGGGTGGGGCCTGGGAGCCAGAATTCCTGGTTTCTATCCCTGCTCTGGTTGGGGAGTGAAGTCTAGTAGGTTAGAGTAGTGGGGGTTAAGAGCCAGGACTCCTGAGTTCTGTCCCTGCTCTGGGAGAGGAGTAGGGTTTAGTTCGTTACAGTGGAGGAGGGGCTAGGAGCCAAGACTCCTGGGTTTTATTCCCAGCTCACGTGCTGGGTGACTTTGAGCAAGTCCTACCCCTCTCTGTATCCCAGTTTCTCCTCTGTAAAATGGGGACAATAGTGACCTGCTTTATAAAGAGCTTTGAGATCATGGGTCAAAGCACTGTATGAAAGCTGGCTTTTCATTAGTGTTTTGGAAGTGATTTGCAAGGGGATGTGTAACATTTATGGTTTATTTCCAGTGAACAAACAGTGCCACCAAGTATTAAGAAAAACATGAGGCTGGCTTAGAAATCATGAGCATCTTTAAAATGATCTGTACAGGGTTCAGCTTTTAAGAACAAAAGTTGCTCAATCCCCTACCTCCAGGAGCTGGGCATTTAAGAGAGGTGATGTGATAGACTGGCAAATCCCTTAATAGCCAGTAAGGGGCAGCAGCAGGTGTTTTCCTCACTCTAATAAATTTCCAGGAGGGTTCCCCGATACTCTGTCTGGGGAGAAGGAGCTGGGGGTCAGCCCATGCAGATGGTCCCTGAAGGGATCTCATCTCACCCCTTTGCTTGCTCCAAACAGGGCTAACAGCCCCTGACCCAGACCCAGATGGAACCAGGGGAGGAGTCCAGTGTCCCGGATCCCCAGGGCTCGGAGGAAATGGAGGCCGGAGCAGGTGAGTGACTGGGTCAGTTTGTTCAGAAGCTGCCAGCGAGTGAACATAATACAGTAGACTCTCGATTATCCAGGATGATAGGAAAAAATTAATTCTGGTTAATAAAATCCCGGATAATCACCATCCATAGGAAATGTGGGGGGGGGAGGGGGTGTTGGTTCACTGGCTGCCCTGTGCCCTGGTGGGGGTTTTGTGTGTGTGTGTGCTTGGGGCGGCAGCAAAGCCAGAGCCGGCCCTGTGAGTTGCGCATATTTTTTTTTTTTTGACATCCTGGTTAATCCAATCCTGGATAATCGAGAGTCTACTGTACACAGCTGAAAAAAGAGAGAAGGGAGTCTAGTGTGCAGGGTACTGGGGTGGGAGCCAGGACTCCTGGATTCTATCCCCAGTTTTGACCTTGGGCGATTCCCTTTCCCTCCTGATGCCTGTTTCTGCTCGCACCCTTCTGTCTGTTTAGATTGTGAGCTCTTTGGGCCAAGGTCTTTCTCTCACTGTGTGTCTGTGCCGCACCTAACATGACAGGCCCCCGATGTTGGTCGGGAGTGAGTCTGTGCTTCTGCAGCACACGGTGTAACAGGCTCCCATGAACTTGGGCAGGCTGTGCAGTGCTAGTGCTCAGTGTGACAGGGCCCTGATCTCTGGACATGCATTATCTGGGCCCCATTGCCCACCCTCATACCCCAGAGCTCTCCTTCCCATACCCAGAGCAACGCCTACCTACATTCTGCTCTCTCCCCGCAGGGGACAATGCCGCCTGTCTCTCGGAGGGGGAGGATTCCAACCAGGAAGGCCCTGAGATGGCGCCATCCCGCAAGATGTGGCCAGGGGTCTCCAAGGGCGACGTCTCGCCCGGCTCCCCCTGGGACACGGCTGGCCAGAGCCCGGACATCGGGCTAAAGGTGCCGGATGACTCTGGTGATCTGGAGCAGGGGCTGGAGGAGTTCGGTGACATCATTGTGCACCGGGTGACGCAGATGGGCGTGAAGCCGTGCCGCTACATCGAGGGGGGGCGCAGCTATGAGCTGAGCCCGGGCCTGGCTCGCCGGCTGCTGCGGCTGGATGAGAAGCCGTACGAGTGCACGGAATGCGGCAAGAGCTTCAACCAGAGCTCCAACCTGCACCGGCACCAGCGCACGCACACCGGCGAGCGCCCCTACTGCTGCCCGGCCTGCGGCAAGGCCTTCAGCCGCCGCTCCAACCTGGCGCAGCACCAGCGCATCCACACTGGCGAGCGCCCCTTCCACTGCGGCGACTGCGGCAAGAGCTTCAGCGAGAGCTCCTACCTGATCCGGCACCAGCGCACCCACACCGGCGAGCGCCCCTACAAGTGCCCAGCCTGCGGCAAGGCCTTCTCCCGCAGCTCCCACCTGGCACGACACCAGCGCACCCACACTGGTGAGCGCCCCTACCTCTGCACCGACTGTGGCAAGTGCTTCGGGCTCAGCTCTGACCTGGCCACACACCGCCGCACCCACACAGGCGAGAAGCCTTTCCGCTGCACCGACTGCGGCAAGGCCTTCTCCCGCAGCTCCCACCTGGTGCAGCACCAGCGCACCCACACCGGGGAGCGCCCCTACCGCTGCGCCCAGTGCGGCAAGAGCTTCTGCCATGGCTCCAACCTGCTGCAGCACCAACGCACGCACCGCGGCGAGCGCCCCTACCGGTGCCAGCAGTGCGGCAAGGCCTTCAGCCTCAGCTCCAACCTAATCCGCCACCAGCGCATCCATACGGGTGAGCGCCCCTACCGCTGCACCGACTGCGGGCGCAGCTTCGTGCTGAGCTCTGACCTCCTGCAGCACCACCGGGTGCACACGGGCGAGCGGCCCTACCAGTGCCCCGACTGCGGCAAGGCCTTCTCCCGTGCCGCCCACCTGGCTCAGCACCGCCGCACCCACACGGGGGAGCGCCCCTATCACTGCCAGCACTGCGGCAAGAGCTTCAGCCATGGCTCCAACTTCATCAAGCACCAGAGCACCCACCTGCATGGCTGGCAGCCCTGCTGGCCCCTCAAGGAGGGCGGGGAGGGCTCCCAGGATGGGGAGGCTGGCAAGGAGGTGGAAGAGGGGCAGGCACAGCCTTAGGGCGTGGGGGTGCTTGGAGTGCAGGACCTGCTAAACACAGGAGAATCCATCATCGCCAGCCCCCAGCCAGATCACTTGAATGGAGTGAGAACCTACTAAACATCACAGAACCCTGCCCCGGACAGACCTGGGAACCCGGCCTACTAGCCGGGTGCCCCAGACATAGCCAGGAACCTATTAAATGTTGCAGACTGTACTGCTGCTTTAAGGGCACATCACTTGGCACCCACAATGCATCACACATCAGACTATGCTGTAACAGGGTTCATAGCCACCTGGCCCAACTCTCGCAGCCTATCAAGTATCCAGGGGATCACCGTAGTGTCTTCTGGCCTTGGGCTGTACAACCTTGTCCTATTCTGTCCTTTAACCCAGTCTGTGCTGCTTCCAACCATCCTGGTTCCCATCTCTTGCCCTGTTCTCTGGTATCTCTTGCCAGCACTTTAGCGATGAAGAAACCCCCCATTTCTGCATTGTAATACTTGTAGGGAGTGAGCCTTGGCTCAGCGAGGGCTACGTTATTGCTGAACAATCTCTCTGGAGCCACTTCCTTTCTCAGCCTAGTCCTCAAAATGCCCCTTGCAAAGGTACAGGTGACAGCCACTGGCTGTGCTCTTCCCATCTGGCTTGTGGGGGGAGGCGGGTGATCAAATCTGCCCCCAGTTTGGAGGAGCTCTGCTCAGAGGCCACTGCTGTTTCCTAAAGGCATCCTGCAAGGTGGATGAGCAGTGGCCTGTCCTGCCGTGGGAATACTGGGAAATGTAGCAGACAGCTAGCCCAAAACCGCGTGTTGCAGCAGGGCCACAGTGGGGCGTGCCGGTAAAACACATCCGAACATTTCAACACAACAGCTTTCCTTTGCTCTGAGCCATCCCAAGGGGCGGGCAGAGCCAGCACAAACTCTCCTGCCCTCCTAGAACCTCACTGTGTCTGTTGAACATAAATCTCAAGCATGATCCGTGTCAACCTCCAGCCTGACACTTTGTGTAGAAAAGTTTCAAAGCTGCCAAAGGGATTTGGGTGCCCGTGAGGGAGTGGTGTCAATGGGACAGCCGATCCAGGCCAGGGAGTGGAAAAATTGGACAGGGCTCAGGAGCGAGCCATGAGGCTGTTTGGAGGGTGGGGAAACCTGCCTTGGGAAGCTCAGCCCATTTCACTCAGTGGGGGCAAGGCTAACAGGTGACTTGATCCCAGCCTGTCGGGAGATTTCTGACAGTCAAGGGTGTGGGAATCCCCCAGACATGTCCAGCAGGGCTGGAGTCTGCCACACAAATTAACACTGGCAATGAGAGGTAAGTATTTCCCAGGGAGAGGATTCCCCCAGTAGAAGAATTGACCTGCAGAGAGGGAGGGAAGATTCTCCATTGCTTGGAGTCTTTTAGTCCAGATGGGTGCTCTCTGGAGAAGCAACTAGCTCAGCCCTAGGGATGACCTGAATGCAAGGACCCCTACAGGAGATACTAGGCAGGTGCAATGCTGGAGGTGGACCGAGACTTATCATAAAATGGCCTTTGAAGGGGAATGTGGTGCCAGTGGTGGCTTTGAAAACCTCAGGCCCACTTTGTGTGTTGGTAAGCAAGGGCCAGGCAAGGTGAGGGAGCTATCTAGTTCGGCTGCAGGGGGGAGTATGCTGCCAACCTTGCTGGTTTTCTTCATTGCACTTTTGTTACCAAGCAGCATTGTGAAGGCATGACAGTGACTCCACAGCAGTGCCTGGAAGTTCTCCCTATGAACCACCTCAACTGCTGTGGGAGCTGTCAAGGAGGATAAGGACACTGCTGACATCCTAGGTTTCTTTCCCTCAGCCCTCTGCACAGAGGATGCTGAGAGATACTTGCTCTTCTGTGGTAATAAAGATACCAGAGACTGGCAGCACCTCCTTATAAACAGCTTCTCTGTGGAATAGTAACAATTTTTGTGCCTATTTAAAAAAGTTCTAGAGAATCTTACTAAACTGCAAGAAACACAATCATCAAAGCCCTCAATGCTGGTGGTAGGAAGAGGTGACTGACCAGGAAAGTCAGGCTGGGCTTGTGTATTAGACTTTTTGGAGAATTAGTTTGGTGACAATGTCAGTGAAGGAGAATCAGCTCCTAGCATTCATGTGAACTCATAAAGGCCCTAGCAGAGTCCCTCCCAAGAGCAAGGAAACTTGAAAGAAGAAGAGAGAGAGAAACTTTTGCCATCTACTAGAAACCTGCTAGGAGACAGGAAAAAATGGTTAGCATTAAATACACGGTCTGCTTTGATCCTGGTGAAAAATTCAGAGCAGAGCCCCCGGTTCCACACCAGGCCAGTGTTTGATATATTTAATGATCAGGAAGTCAGGGGGGAGCAGTGAAATGACAACATTTGCAGGTGCAATGTGGTGGGTTGTAGCAGATGCCAAGTAGTGGCCTGCCTTGTGCTTTATCAGTTTGGATGTTGGTCCGTGGGCGTTCAGGGTCTCTTGCTTCCATGCTGTCAGTGACCCAGGAGCAGATTCTGCCCTGTCCTCCACCTGACCCTTCCGCAATAGGTCACGTCCGGTGATTTTGAACATCCCATCACGCCAATCATCCCAGCAGGTTTCAGAAACACCTACTGGGGCACATGACTCATTGCTCAATAAGCTGCAGTTCCTCTTGTTTATTCCCGAGGCTCCTAGCCTGGGTGTAGGGGCGATTAAAGAAATGTTTCCTGCGGGTCCCTTGTCTTGTTCTCACTCCATGAGCGCTCCTCTCCCCAGCGATTAGAAACGGGCGGGGAGCGGGGCCGGGCGAGCCGCGGGGACTGTCAGGTTGCCCCCGGCACCTGCGGAGCAGTGAAGTGGCCCCAGCCGCAGGTAACCCGAGGCGGGTGGGGGCGGCAGGCTGGATCCGATCCTGGGGAGGGAACCCAGGCGTCCTGGCTCGTGGGGGTCTCCACTTCCCGCGGCCGGGGCTGGGAGGGGAGGAGCGAGGCCGCCTCAGGTAGGGCCGGTCTCCCGCGGCGGGTTCCTCCGGCCGGAAGGGGGCGCGCTGGGACCCAGAAGGGTAGAGCTGCGCCTTGCTTCCGGGCCGGTGCTCGGCTTCGCACACGTCACTTCCGTCGCGGCACGGAGCCCGGGTGCAACACATGGAGACGCTTCCGGCCGGAGGGGGAAGGGGCTGGGACGGAGGCGGCGCCGCGGCAAGGGCGTCCCGAGCGAGCAGCATGGCCCTGAACGCGGCAGGTACCGCCTGGGGGCGGGGCAGGAGTGGCCGGGGATGGGGCAAGGGCTGCCCTGGCGGGAGGGGGAGGGGCGGGGGATGGGTTATGGGGATTTCGCCTCAGGAAGGGCCGCTGAGCCCTGATCTGGGAGCAGGAGTGGGGGGCGGGGAAGCAGAGGAAGGGGCAGCCCTGCGGGGTGAGGCTGGGGTTGGACATAGGGGCTGCGGGGAGGGAGCTGGCTCCCCGAGCAGTGCTTGAGCCGGTGACATCCCTCAGCAGGGGAGGGGGAAGCACAGACCCTATTTAACTGCTTCAGCTCAGCCTCTCATGAGCACAGTGGCACCGTCCCTTCTAGAGGGGCACAGCTGGCACCACTGCAGACAGGCATTGCGGTGGGTGAGGGGTCCCTGTACAAACATCTCCTGGATCCCGTCCCAAAGGTGGCTGCATCTCCGTGTCAGGCCTGGGGTCGCTGCTCTGACCGCTTGCAGCTGTGCGATGTCTCTGCCAACTTCCCATTTCCCCCCTCAGGCAACGATGATGGGAACTGGGAGCCACCTTCAGAGGCAGAGCTGAAGGTGATCCAGGCACGGAGGGAGCGGCAGGATAAAATCAGCAGAGTGATGGGCGACTACCTGCTCAAGGGGTACCGCATGCTGGGGGAGTGCTGCGAAGAGTGTGGGGTATGACCCGGGGCCTGCGCGGGAAGCCCAATGGAGGGCACTGTGCTCCAGGCCGGAGCAGAGGGCAGTGTGGGGGGCCCCAGCTTATCCATCACGAGCTCTGCAGGGAGTGTCCTAGGCCAGCTCCATCTCTTCTAGCTTGGGCCAATGCCTGAGTGTGCTGGGATCCAGCAGGGAGCAGGCTGGGGCCAGCCTTGTCATATGGATGGGCCTGTGGGTCTGATCCGGAGGGGTGGGGGCGGGGATACTGGTCTGGATAGGCCCATTGCTCTGATCTGAGAGGTGGGAAGGGTGGGATACTAGGCTAAGTGGGCCCATGGGTCTGATTGAGGGGAAAGGGAGGCATACTGAGCTGAATGGACTTCAGTGCCCAGGGGTTTTTGCAGTGGGAGCGTCCATCACTGAGCAGCGTGGGATCCTCCTCTTCCCATGTGGACTATTCCACCCACGCACCCTACTACATTCCCCCCCCCCCCCCAGCAGGATAGGCTGTAGGGAAAGGTGCTCTACTCCTGGGCCATGCAGTCTAGTCCCTCGTACAACAGGACACCGAGACCCCTGGGAGACAATTCCTGGCCTCCCCCCCTCCTTTTCCTTCCCCTCCTGTTGCTCCCTCTTCCTCATCAGAGGCCTGGGGGTGGTTCTAGTCTGCCCTTGAGTTAGAGCTGGGGAGTAGCTCTGGTGTCACTGCCCCCTCCACCCATGCTGGGACAACCCCCTTTTTCACTGCTCGGCCCTGAGGTCCCGCACCGGGCTGTCTCTCCCTTACAGACCATCTTGCTCCAAGACAAGCAGAGGAAACTTTACTGCGTGGCCTGCCAGGAGCTCAACTCTGACATCGACAAGGACAACCCGGGTACGGCCCTTCCCAGCATTGTGCTGTCTGCCAGGGAGGTGTTCGAGTGGCATGGGCATAATGGGGGACTGGCTTGCTCAGGGATCATGGAATGGGATATGGGGCGTTTCCCCTCTAGGGGCACTAGCTCTGATTTAGTGCTGGGCACCACATAGAACCTGTCTGGCATCCGAGCGCCATCAGGCTGGGCACTGTACACATCCATAGTGAGAGAAGGTCCCTGCCCCAAAGAGCTCACAGTCTGAGCGGAAATAGGCACCGAGAGGGGAAGGGACTTGCCCAAGGTCAGTGTCAGTGCTGGGAATGAAACCCAGGCATCCTGGCTTCCAAGGCAGTGCTCCATCGCCTGCCCTCCCTCAGTTCAGCTCTGCGTTGCACACTGCTGACCCCGGAGGCAGCTCTGGGACCCGCAGCTCTGACTCCATCTGCCCTCTCTCTCTTTCCAGCGCTGAACGTCCAGGCTGCCCTGTCCCAGGTCCGTGAGCGCCAGCTGGCCTCCACCTCAGAGGAGGCTGCACCCCTTGGCTACCTCCCGGACACCCACCAGCAGCCCCATGTGCCGCGCCCAGAACACTGTGAAGGGGCGGCCTCGGGACTCCGAGCTGCCGCCACTGCTGCCGCCATACCACAGGCCCGGCCTGCCCCCACGCCTGCCCTGCCTGCTAGCCCCCTGGCTGCAGCAGAGGATGCCATCCTCCGGAAGCTGGGCTGGGCCACCCAGGAGCTCCAGCACAGTGCCTCCATCGAGCTCAGCCTCCAGCTGTGCAGCCTCATCCGCTCCTGCGCCGAGTCCTTGAAAAGCCTCAAGGAGCTAACCCCACAGTGAGTCGCCCAGGCCAACCCCGGCCTCCTCAGGAGCAGTGGCCAGGCCCCAGAACACTGACGACATCTGGCACCGCCAGGCCGGGAGGGGGTGAGGACGCCTCCCAGAGATTCTGTTTCGCCAGCTCCCTTCGGCTGGACAAAGATCCTGTTCTTTGTCTGTAGCTTCCGATAAAAACTCCAAAATCTTGTGCAAGACTCAATCTGATAATTTGGGGTCGGGGTGACCCACAGCATCAGATCCATGGAGCGGCTGGGCTGGATCTGACCTGGAGAGGGGGGATTCTATGCTGAATGGGCCAGAGGTCTGATCTGGGGCAGGAGGAGCAGATGGGACCATCCCAGTTCTTCTTTGTTCCATTGTCCTGTGGTCTCACCCAGACAGCTGTGGCAGGGGCAATGGAGCAGGCATCTGCCAAGCCTTTTGTAATATTGAGACAACAGCTGTGCAGCCAGGATCCCGCTGGGCCGGGCTTCCTGCCTGTCATGTCCTGTCCACCCCCCAGTGGAACTCATGGCCAGCTGGATGCTAGGGAAGAAGAGGGGGATTCCTGACTCCAATGCCCCAGCTCACCACTAGGGGGTTGCTATGGGGGCTCAGTAGGGGGAACTCTCAAACTGTAGCCAGTACTGGTCCAGATGTCCTAGCATGGTGCGAGGGGATGCTTTGCTGCAGGGAGTGGGAAGGGGTCTGAGATGTGGACATTGAAACTGAGTAAGATCTGATGGTGAACTGATCTAGCCCAACTTCACAGTAAAATGGGAACACACCCTTCAATGAGCTTTTTCTCTGCTCTTTGTGATTCCTTAGTGCAGATTCCCAGACTGGTTACTAAGGTGAGCCACCAGCTTCCTTCTGAATTGTTTTGTGACTTGCCATCACATATCTGCACCCTCTCCCCAGCACCACAGCCCTTATTCCAGGAGGAGGTGGGGGTGGGTTGGAGAGTGAGCTGGCCCTGTAGAATACCCACAATGGCATAGGACCCCCACCCCATCAGCCAGACCTCACAGCATATGCAAGGTCAGGGGCAACATGGAGCACTGTTCAAAAGGGCATCCTCCAGCTGATACCGAATACAGCTGTGTCCAGTTTTGTCGCAGTACCAGATGGGGGACAAACCTCCCAGAAAGGGGACTGGCCCAGTTCAAAGCCAGATGAGTGGCCTCCCTGCACTGCAGGGGTGGTTCCCATACCATAGCTGGACTCTGCTTCCTGCTCTGCTCCAGCAGTTGCCACCTGGTGCACAGGGGCGCAATGCCACTCAGGTGTGGCCGAGTGCTGCCCAAACCCCGGGGGGAGAGTTGGGCTGAGCGCTCCCCAGACTCTGGCTGAGAGCAGGGGGAGGGGGGGGGCACTTCAAGCCAGATGCTCCCAGACTCTGAGAGCGGGGGGGGGGGGGAGGGAGAGACCCACTTCAGGCCGGGCGCTGCTCAGATCCACCATTGAGAGCGAAGCGAGGGGAGGGGGGGCATTGGGCTGGGTGCTGCCCAGGCTGAGATTGGGTGCCCCTTTGAGCTGGGCACAGTACAGACAAATGGTGGGAGACAATCCTGCTCCCCAAGAGGTTACTGTCAAAGCAGCTGAAGGAAGGATTATATTGCTATGTGACATGAGAAATGGACCAAGAGGCAAAGGGCCTTGACCAAGGCCACATTGCAGGTCAGTACCAGAGCCAGGGATAGAACCCAGGAGTTCTGCCCCCCATCCCTGCCCCTGCTCTCAACCTGGAGTTCCCTCCCAGAGCTAGGAATAGAACCCAGGAGTCCTGGCTGTCAGTTGGATTGGTGGGGGAAGGGGGGTGTAAGCGGGTTGGATGGGCCCAGCATCTGAGCTGGGGTGGAATCAGCTTTTGGGTTTGGGACATGTCCGATCTGCCCCCTCCCCCCAGCCCGCTACTAGCTGAGGCCGCTGTTTTTCTCCAGCTAAGCGGCTTTCCCCACCCCACCCCCCAGGCGTCTGGCCAGAGGATTAGCATCCCAGGGCCAGCCTTCCTTCCCTGACGATGGGCCCCACCGCAGCCCTGGAAAGAGCCTATTGGTGGTGGCGGGGGAGGGGGGAGATCTGATCGCACAGTCATGTCCCCACCGCACCCCGCCTCCCGAGGAGCCCCCTCTTTGCCCTCCAGAAGGGGTCGCCCTGTGCCCTAGCTGCTGTTGCCCCTTTAAGCGCGCGGCAGCCTGCTCCCTTTTGGGAGGGGGGTCTGGACGGGACCAGGTGGGGTGTGGTAGCGGCAGGCAGAGCAAACAAAGGGAGATCGGCGCAGGGAGAGCCGGCTCGGGGGCAGGGATTAGGGAGCCCATCAGCTGTTGTCAGGCTGCCACGCCCCCTCTGTCCGTCTGTCCGCTCCGAGTGGTGCAGGACCTGGGCGGAGATCCGGATTCCGGCCGCCCCGGGCCGCTGGGAGTGTGTCTGGCCGGCATCTGCACTCCTCCGCCTCCGGAGTCCTGCTCTAGCCCTCCAGCCACCCCGGCTCCGCAGAGGGGGGGCTCGGGGCCGGGAGCCCGCGGAACAAAGGGAGCAGGAAGAGCCACCAGATGGAAACCTAGAAAGGAAAAAGGCGAGCTGGGGAGCGGAGCAGCGCGGATGGCAGCGGGAGGCGCCTGCGCCGCAGGGACAAGAGGCTCGGAGATGAGCCGCCCTGAGATCCTGGGTTAGCCAAGGGTGTTGAGCGGGGCTCGGAATGATCCGCCCGGCCCTTTCCTAGCCCCCAGGGGTGGGGGAGTGCGGTCAGCATGATCCCCGCGCCCTGACTTGCTAGATCAGCCCTGGTCTGCATTAGACAGGGCGCTGCCGGGGCTGGCTGACAGAGGGGAATCGGCCCCTTAGAAAGCTGCAGGGGCGCAGCCACATTCCTGAGGGCATACGGCCCGGCGCAGGGGCTGCTGGCATCCGGGAGGGGCCTAGTTAGCTGGGCTCTGGCTGACCTCCATCGACATTGTTTGGGAGCCTAGTAAAAGAGCCCCGTCCCCCACCCCAGAGAATCAGGCTTTGGAAGGGAGATTCCTGTATACAACCCAGGGTGGCCCAGACACACCTCGGCCATTGGCTAGACTTATTTCCCTAGGAGCTCTTTCTTTCTTTCCCCATCTCCTGTCCACAATGAACGGCCTCCAGCCACCCCAGGACTGCCTGGGGGGCAATGTCTGCTCCATCGAAGGGCTCCCCCCACTTCCCAAGGGCCTCAGCGGGATCCTCAACTCCAGTGGCGGTTCGTGGCGTGAGATTGAGAAAGTCTACAGCAAGAAGACTCGGATCCAGGACGACCTGAGCAAGTCCCGGGCGGCCTCTGAGAAGCTGCTGCGGAGCAAACCGGCCAACCTGGACTCGGCGCTGGCCATGCTGCGCAAGGAGATGGTAACCTTGCCCCTGCCCCCCATAGCAAACTCCCCCTTGTGGCACAGCCCCTTTGCCCTCTCAGAAGGTTCCCCCTGCCTCTGCTGCTCCCCTTAAGTGGGCCTGCTGGGGTCCCTGGAGCAGCAGGCAGTTTATACGTGTTTGGGGGAGGGGGGAGACTTGCCTCCCAGAGCTCGGGACCTTTGCGGAGCTGGGGGATTTCGCCATGTCTCACCACGAGTCTCACCATTTTTGGTGTTGCTCTAGAAGCCCCGGGTAGGGAATTGTGGGAGAGTTGTCAGCTCTCCTTGATTGGCCCTTTGTCCACACCCCAAAGTGTCCTGCTTGAACAACTCTAGGTTAAAGTACAGCAATGCCTGCTAGTGTGGATGCAGCTATAATGGGATAAAGGTGCTAATCCCAGGATAGCTATTCTTGATTGAGAAGGGGACTAAACAAAACTAAGCTAAGGCACCTTTATCCCAGTAGAACTGTAGCCATGCTAGGTGTTGTCCTCCTACAGCTCTATGGGTATAAAATCACACACACCCCAACTGACACAGTTGCACCTTGACAAACAACACCACCAGACACGTCCAGAGGGGACCCCAGGGGAAAAGCTGGAGAATGTGGCCAAGCTACAGCTGTCCCCCCATCCCCACCCCAGGGCTCCAAAGCAGCAGGCAAAGAAATAGGGCCCACTATTATATATTCCGGGATGAGGGGGTGTCTGGCTTACAATTTTTCAACTGCTTGGGGTTGACATGTCTGAATGTGATTGGCAGAGGGGTCAAAGTATCTTTAATTGTGTTTGTGACCAACAGTCCGGTGGCACCTTAAAGACTAACTAAAGTATTGAAGTACTTCCACTGCATGCATCCGACAAAGTGGGTATTAGCCCATGAAAGCTTATGCTTCAATAGATAGTCTTTAAGGTGCCATAGGACTCTTTGTCACTTCTGCAATTCCAGACTAACAAGGCTACCTCTCGGATTCTTGATTGTGTTTGTGTCCATCTTCATGTGTAACTTTGTGTTGGCGTCTCTGTGTGTAGGTGGAGGGAGCATATACAACAGTGTATGCCTCACATGCGTGTGTGTATTGTAAATGCCTAGCATGTGGGGGGGTGTACACAGATGCATGTTTGTGTACCTGTGTGTGTAGCATTGTGTTGGGTCTGGGCACAAATGCACATGTTTCTGTGTACAGTGGAACCCCGCAATACCGTGCCCCGCTATAGCACGAATCTGCTTATAACGCGGGGCGCGCGTGTCTCCTGATGGTGGTGGTGCGTGGCACTTTGATGTCACGCGACCCTGCAATCCCGCGACCCCACGTTTACCGCGATGGGGTATTTTTGGATCCCGATCATCGTGGTATTGCAGGGTCTGACTGTATAAAGTGTATTCTGCACATATGGTGGACATTCTCTGGCCTGTGCTATACAGGAGGTCAGGCCAGTTGATCTAATGATCCCTTCTGGCCTTGAAATCTATACATCTCTGTATAATTAGTAGTAGTAGTAAAATTAGATTGTGAGGGGCCTAATGGGGGTTGTATTGAGGGAGGCCAGGCTGTGTTGGCATAGACATGTCCAGAGGGGACCACAGAGATACATTGGTAGGACAGCCCTTGCAATGATTGTGAATAGAAGACGACCCAGGGGGAAGCCAAAGACTTGGGACATCAGATACATTCAAGGAGGATAGGTCCATCAAAATGGTTATTAGCCAAGATCAGGGGTCTCAAACTCAACTGACCACGAGGGCCGCATGAGGACTAGTGCATTGGCCCGAGGGCCGCATCACTGACACACACCCCTCCCCACCCCCGCCCCCACTCCACCACTTCCATGAGAACCCACCCCTGCCCCGCCTCCTCCTCTGAGTGCGCTGCTCCCCACTCCTCCCCCCAGAAAGCACTAAACACTGCCAACAGCTATTTGGCAGTGGGAAACACCTGGAGGTATGCAGGGGGGCATGTGGAGCGTGGCAACTGCAGGAAATCAAGTGTGGGGAGAGAAGGGGCGCGGGGAGCTTGGTGGGGCACAGAAAATAACCCTGTGGGTCAGGTGTTTGAGACCCCTGCCTTAGGTGAACTACTCCACCGCCTACCACATTGGAGCCTCATATTCAGCCTGTGTTACACCTACAATGATACAAAAGTATAGCCAAAAATGAAGAGTAATATAGTGTGCTATTAAATTTACTAACTTTTGTTATTAACTTCTTTACTTCTGTTAAAGCTCACCCCTGCACTGGGCTGCACTCCTGCTCTGCTTCTTCCAACCCCTTCCTTGTTCCCTTCAAACTCCTTCCCCAAAGTCGCTGGACAGTGAGTCTGCAGCAGAATTAAGAGACTAGGATTCAGTTCCTGACAGTGTTCTTAGCTACCCACTGTAGGATCATGTTTGCTGCATTTGTTTTAGCCTTGTAACTATTTATCTGTTCCTCTCTTCCTTGGCACAAGGCTTTGATACAGCAATTAAAGCAGTGACATATGCAGGCACTTTAAAAAAGCACTTTATGCTGGCCCTAGGCTATGGGCTGCAGGGTGCCACTCCCAGAATCTCCCTCCTGCCAGGGGAGGGGAGGAAATCCCCTGTTCCCCCTCCTCCTCAGGCAGCCTCCTTTGTGAGGGCTCTGGCCTGACCTGCTGCTCTGCCGGAGCTACAGCCATGCAGGGGAGCGTCCAAGGGCTGCAGACAGCCAGGAAAACCCGACCCCCTCCCACCCCCTGCCAGGCAACTTGAGGGCTCGGCCCTGACATGCTGCTCTGCCCGAGCTGCAGCTGCACTGGAGAGTATCCGAGGGCTGCAGCCAGTTCTGGAGCCGACAGAGCTGCTGGAGGGGAATTGGAGCCTGCCCCGGGGAGAACATAAGAACGGCCATACTGTGTCAGACCAAAGGTCCATCTAGCCCAGCATCCTGTCTACCGACAGTGGCCAATGCCAGGTGCCCCGGAGTGAGTGAACCTAACAGGTATGATCGAGCGATCTCTCTCCTGCCATCCATCACCCCCCTCTGACAGACAGAGGCTAGGGACACCATTCATTACCCATCCCGGCTAATAGCCATTTATGGACTTAGCCTCCATGAATTTATCCAGCTCTCTTTTAAACCCTGTTATAGTCCTAGCCTTCACAGCCTCCTCAGGTAAGGACTTCCACAGGTTGACTGTGCGCTGTGTGAAGAAGAACTTCCTTTTATTTGTTTTAAACCTGCTGCACACCAATTTCATTGAGTGGCCCCTAGTTCTTCTATTTTGGGAACAAGTAAATAACTTTTCCTTATTTACTTCCTCCACACCACTCATAATTTTATATACCTCTATCATATCCCCCCTTAGTCTCCTCTTTTCCAAGCTAAAAAGTCCTAGCCTCTTTAATCTCTCTTCATATGGGACCCGTTCCAAACCCCTAATCATTTTAGTTGTCCTTCTCTGAACCTTTTCTAGTGCCAGTATATCCTTTTTGAGATGAGGAGACCACATTTGTACGCAGTATTCAAGATGTGGGCGCACCATGGATTTGTATAAGGGCAATAAGATATTCTCCGACTTATTCTCTATCCCTTTTTTAATGATTCCTAACATCCTGTTTGCTTTTTTGACTGCCGCTGCACACTGCGTGGATGCCTTCAGAGAACTATCCACAATGACTCCCAGGTCTTTTTCCTGATTGGTTGTAGCTAAATTAGCCCCCATCATATTGTATGTATAGTTGGGGTTATTTTTTCCAATGTTCATTACTTTACATTTATCCACATTAAATTTCATTTGCCATTTTGTTGCCCAATCACTTAGTTTAGTGAGATCTTTTTGAAGTTCTTCACAGTCTGCTTTGGTCCTCACTACTTTGAGCAGTTTAGTATCATCTGCAAACTTTGCCACATCACTGTTTACTCCTTCCTCCAAATCATTTATAAATAAGTTGAATAGGATCGGTCCCAGGACTGACCCTTGGCCCTGGGGAACACCACTAGTTACCCCTCTCCATTCTGAAAAAGTTCCATTTATTCCTACCCTTTGTTCCCTGTCTTTTAACCAGTTTTCAATCCATGAGAGGATCTTCCCTCTTATCCCATGGCAGCTTAATTTACGTAAGAGCCTTTGGTGAGGGACCTTGTCAAAGGCTTTCTGGAAATCTAAGCACACTATGTCCACCGGATCCCCCTTGTCCACATGTTTGCTGACCCCTTCAAAGAACTCTAATAGATTAGTAAGACACGATTTCCCTTTGCAGAAACCATGTTGACTTTTGCCCAACAATTTATGCTCTTCTATGTGTCTGACAATTTTATTCTTTACTATTGTTTCAACTAATTTTCCCGGTACGGATGTTAGATTGACTGGTCTGTAATTGCCAGGATCACCTCTAGAGCCCTTTTTAAATATTGGCGTTACATTAGCTATCTTCCAGTCACTGGGCACATTAGCCGATTTAAAGGATAGGTTACAAACCCTCGTTAATAGTGCCGCAATTTCACATTTGAGTTCTTTCAGAACTCTTGGGTGAATGCCATCTGGTCCCGGTGACTTGTTACAGTTAAGTTTATCAATGAGTTCCAGAACCTCCTCTACTGATACTTCAATTTGTGACAATACCTCAGATTTGTCACCTACAAAAGACAGCTCAGGTTTAGGAATCTCCCTAACGTCCTCAGCCGTGAAGATTGAAGCAAAGAATTCATTTAGTTTCTCTGCAATGACTCTGTCATCTTTAAGTGCTCCTTTTGTATCTCTGTCATCCAGGGGCCCCACTGGTTGTTTAGCAGGCTTCCTGCTTCTGACATATTTAAAAAACATTTTGTTATTACCTTTTGAGTTTTTGGCTAGCTGTTCTTCAAACTCCATTTTAGCTTTTCTTATTACATTCTTACACTTTATTTGGCAGTGCTTATGCTCCTTTCTATTTACCTCACTAGGATTAGACTTCCACTTTTTAAAAGATGCCTTTTTCTCTCTCACTGCTTCTTTTACTTGGCTATTAAGCCACGGTGGCTCTTTTTTAGTTTTCTGGCGTTGTTTTTTAATTTGGGGTATACATTTGAGTTGGGCCTTTATTATGGTATCTTTGAAGAGAGTCCATGCAGCTTGCAGGGATTTCACTTTAGTCACTTTACCTTTTAATTTCCGTTTAACTAACCCCCTCATTCTTGCCTAGTTCCCCTTTTTGAAATTAAATGCCCCAGTGTTGGGCTTCTGAGGTGTTATTCCCATCATAGGAATGTTAAATGTTATTATATTATGGTCACTATTTCCCAGCGGTCCTTTTATAGTTACCTCTTGAACCAGATCCTGCGCTCCACTCAGGACTAAATCTAGAGTTGCCTCTCCCCTTGTGGGTTCCTGTACCAGCTGCTCCAAGAAGCAGTCATTTAAAGTATCAAGAAATTTAATCTCTGCATTTCGTCCTGAGGTGACATGTACCCAGTTTCCCTGCCGGTGGAAAGCAGTGAGCCCGAGAGTGCCGGTGCTGAGCACCGCAGGGAGGGATGTTACGGGCTTGGGTGTCTGGGAGGGGACAAACTTTTTCCTCAGCCCTCGACCCTCCCCCCCCCACCCCCCCACGAGTTGTTTTCTGCGGCTGCCAAGCTGTGCTCACCCCACCCCACCCCCGCTTCCCCGCTGCTCTACCTACCACCAAGCAGTTCTCTGGCAGCATAGCAGTTCTCTGGGAGAGAGGGTCTAGGAGCGGCAAGCCACCTGCAGAGTGGGGTGGGGGGCCATGGGGAGTCTGGCGGGGCCTCCTCCCCTCTGCGTGAGACTTGCCACTCCTGGCCCCTCCCTCGTGGAAACTGCTGTGCCTCCAGAGAACTGCCTGGCGGTAGGTAGAGCAGCCGGAAGCAGAGCACCGGGAGTGTGGGGAGGAGACGGAGAGCTTAGCGGCCCCAGAAAACAACTGGGGAAGGGGGAGGGGGGCGTGGGGAGCTTCACGGGCCACAGGGAAGGGCTTGGTGGGCCGCATGTGGCCCGCGGGCCGCGTGTTTGAGACCCCTGGCCAAGATGGTCAGGGCTGCAACCCCTCACTCTGGGTGTCCCTAATCCTTGGATAGCCAGAAGCTGGGACTGGACGACAGGGGATGGATCACTCTGTAATGTTTTGTTCATTCCATCTGAAACATCTGGTACCAGCCATTGTTGAAAGACAGGATACTGGGCTAGATGGACCATTGGGCTGACCTTTTATGACCATTACGTTCTTATGACATGGACCAGCTATAAGCAGAACTTGGATCAGTTTGCACAGCAGCCAGATGTATGCTCATGGGGTTTGGAAGAAGAAGGCTGTAAAGCTCACTGACCCCGAATAGGGAAGGAGCAAGAAGGAAGAAGAGGAAGAGTAGTAGCATCTAGGAGCCCTCGTCCTGGAGCAGGCCCCCATTGCACTAGGCGTGCCCACATTGCCATGCTGCTGTGAATGTGCACTGTGATCATAGAATAAACATGTGAGTTAATAACAGTGCGCACGGGCACTGACACACACTAAATACATGCACACAGGCTGTAAGTGTCTATTTAGGTATGAGAACACACACTGAGTGCAGGTCTCATTCGTCCCAGCAGGGGGCAGCAGAGACAGCCAAGCTGTTGGTGGGGTGGAATAGCAGGCAGCTAAGGTGTGGATTGAGTCACCGGCTGAACAGTGGGGCTGTGGGTTGGGACTGAGTCTGAGGGGTACCAGGGAGCCATGACGGGAAACAGACTCAAGCGTGACAGACCCTCCCGGTCCCTGTCCCCCCAGGTGGGCCTGCGCCAGTTGGACATGTCCCTGCTATGCCAGCTGTGGTCGCTGTACGAGTCTATCCAGGAGTACAAGGGGCTGTTCCAGGACATGTCGTCGTCCCTGCACTCCGAGGGCTCCTACGCTGCTGAGAACGGCTTCTCCGATGAGGACGATGAGTTTGAGGTGGAGCCGCCGGGCCCCGACGTGCGCAAGGAGACTCCACTGCTGGGCCGGCTCAGCATGCCTCAGCCCCAGAACTCCCGGGACCAATGGCTGCAGGACTCCTTCCACATCACCATCTGAGCCCTGCGACCACCTCCCCTTCCGACGTAGTAGCCTATGTAGCTGGGAGCTTCCCACAGCGCTCCCTGCTGGGAAAGACCGGAGCTGCTGTAGCCGGGCCCTCCCTCTGCAGCCAGCGCTCCTGCTCTGCTCCCTACGGCGCCCCCTCTGGGAGAGACCAGGGCTAGAGTATCTGGAAGCTCCCTCTACAGCCAGCGTGCCTGCCCCACTCCCTATAGCGCCCCATGTGGGGAAAAGCTGGGGCAGTGAATTTTCCAGCATTGCTGCGGGTAGGAGGGTAGGATCTTGTTAGCAGCTTTTAGTGCCTCAGCCTTGAGCCAATAATGGCGACTTTTAAGATATTTTAAAAAATAAATTTTAAAAACATTTGACAGGTGGGGGGGGGGGGGGGAGGGGAACCCGACCCTTCCTGAAGTGGGAGAGGTGAAATGTAATATATACAGCGTGTCGGAACTAACCCCACCAGAGCTGTGAAATAAATCCTCACAACTGACGCGGCCGTGTATTATTCCAGTACCTAGGAGTGGGAGTCAGGACTTGGGTAACTAACTGCAGCATTGGTGTCGGACCCACTGGAATTCTAGTTTTGTCCCCTTCACCATCACTGGCCCCACAGAGTAACTGATAGGACCAAGAGTTAACTGCTTCCCATTCCAGTTTCCAGCTGGGCCCACTGGAGACTACAGGAGCGGAGGGGGATCGAGGACAGATCCCAGCAGCTGGGGAGGAGGGGAGCACAGGTCCTGGCAGTGGGGGAGGAGGGAAGCTTAGGACGAGCAGCCCAAGGGGAGGGATCCCAACAGTGTGTGGGGGGACATGGGGAGACAGACTCCAATCCCTGGTTTCATCTTTCCCTGTCACAGTGTGATTTTGGGGCTGATCTTGTGGTGTTTGAATGTTCAGGGTTGGTGACACCATGTTCTCCCCAAAATTCCCAGCGGTTGCTCCTGCCCCACCTGCTTGGGGACAGAAGGGGAAAGGGTGTTGAACTTGGGGGGGCTCTGTGCACTGCTTAATTTATAATGAAAGAGATGCCAGGGCTCAAGCAACCTCTTTACTTTCATACCTGACACGGCAAGCCCAGAGGTGCTGGGGCTAGGAACTGCTAAGCCAAGAGGCAGAGCCCTGGCAAAAACTGACTGAGAATTCTTGCAGGGATGGTTCATGGCCAGCAGGCGGGGCCATGGGTCTAAATTTTGACCCCCAGAGAGATGGGCTCATGGCTCCATTAGACTATGCGGGGGAGGGGGGGGAGGGAGAGGGAGAGAAATCCTACCCCTTCAGGCCCAGCCAATCTTGGTGTCTATCCCCCTCAGGCAGATGGAGGAGACTGCGGTTCCTGAACCCTCTGTCCCAGTCAGCAGGATCCCCACACACAATGGCCTTGTTGGCCCCACTTTCTCCTATTCTCGCCCAGCAGCTCTGGCAGGAAGCCCTCTGCAGGCCGGGGTGGGAGGGGCAATTCTGTGGGCCTGTTCCCCTTAGCCCCTCCCCATCCCACTCCAGGGAGGAATCCTGGCCTCACAGCAGGGCCTGGGCCTGGCTGGACTGTGGACTATACATCCCACCCCAACCCTTCTCCCAACTGGGGGGCAGCTGACTCTACAGCTCTGGGAGCATGTTGGGGTCTAGGGGGTGGTTGGGAGCCAGGACTCCTGGGTTCTATTTTCACCTCTAGGAGCACAGTGGGGGTTTGGGGGTCAGGTTTCTACTCCTCTTTTCCTTCCCCCACCCCAAATGAGCCCAGAGGTCTCCGCAGGCTCCAGGACCCCCATGGCTGAGTGCCCTTGGAGAACACAATGCATGGAAAATACCAGTCTGGTCATCTCCTGCCTCCTGTGCCCCCCAGTGTTCACTAGTATGTTCTGCAGCTGTCCATCCCTGCTCTGCTGTCAGCCCCCAGGTTTGTGCCCCCTATCGCGGAATGGGGGTGGTGGTGGTAGAGGCAGACTGGTGAGAAGGGGCTGACAGTTCTTCCCAAACTGACAGCTCACCCCCCTTTCGCCCTCCCTTCCCCACTGGGGAGGGCATGGCTAGAGGATCCCAGCCCTGAGACAGGATTGCTCAATGTTTGGCAAGAGAAACCACAATGGAAAGGGCCTGGGCGTGCTTCCCTGGGGCTGTGGGTCAGGACTGAGGGGCACCGGCAGGGTTGGGAGGAAGGCCCAGGGCTGGGGGACAGGAGTGAGGCCCAAGAGGTGACACCCTGGGTCAGACGGAGTTAACGTTGAGGTGGGGATTGGTGATTCAGCCACTGACTCAGAGGCGGCTGGTTTTGTATGGGGCAGCGGGGACCCAGGCAGAGATGGGGGCATTGATCCCACCACCACCACCACACACACACTTTGGAATGGTCATGTCGACCCCTGTGGGTGAGGGGTGGGGAAAGGGCTCATCACAGCTCCAGACCTGTGTTTGGATCATGGCAGGAGTCCAGGACTGTGGCTCCCTGAGAAGCAGCATGTGACATGCGTGTGGTTGCACACGGCGCACATGAGCTCACCATCAACCGCCCGTGGCTGTCCAGACGCCCTGACACACGTGACATGCACACAAGTGACAGGCAGACGTGTGGCCGCAGGCTTGTGCACCCGCCTGTGGCCGTGCTTGTGTAGTCACAGGGGAGCCATGGGGGAGGCCTATGTGCATGTGGCTTGTATGTGTGTGACCCTGCCAGGCAGAGATCCTTGTGCCACCACCTGTGCTGGCGTGTGCACTTTTGCAGAGGGCAGGAGGCCCCTGCCCGGGGCTGGGGGGACTGGCTGCTCTCTGGGCCTGGCAGGCCATTTCTAAATTTGGGGTGGTGAATTTTCCACCACAGAGCGCAGGCAGTTCAGATGCCAGGACCCAGCTCGGCTTACTGGGTATTTATACCCGCTGAGCCCGTGGGCAGCTATGTGAGTAGGGGGTGGGGGTGGGGTGTTCAGTGGGGGAGGGGCAAGAGGGCTGGGCTGGGAAAGTTGCAGGGAGAGGGAGGGTCTGTCTCCAGTTTGGTCTTAGTTGTGATCCTCTCCCCCCACCCATGCTGTGTTATCTCCCCGGCCTCGCCCGTCCCCCCACCCAGGACTGAGATAACCTAGTTCCTCAGGAAAATAACGATGGGGGGGGGGGGAGAGATATTGGGGGAGGTCCAGAGAAGGCAGCCTAGGGGTGCAATGGAAACCTTTTAAGCCGGGACCTCAGATCTATTTACCCCTTCTCCCACCCCCACAAAAATTGTGCCCCTCACTGTGAATACCTGGGTGTTTGGGGGCAGCTGCTGTTCACCTCCCAGGCTGCCCCCCCATCTGCACCTCCCCCACACCATGGATGTCCCACTCTTCCCATCCCCCCTTACTGGCCCCAGCTACCCCCCCCTCTTTTCCCATCCCCTCCATTTAGCCCCCCTTCCCTTCTCCCGTCTACCCTCGGCTCCTCACCCCCCATACTCCCCCACCCCCAATGGCAGAGCTCCTCCTTCCCCCAGGGGGGTGGCATTTCCAGTAAGGGCCCCATTTACCCCCAGCCCCGCCCTGCCCCGCACCCTGCTCCCTGGCTGGGGGGAGCCGGGCTCGCGCCTTTCTCTGCTTCTCCTTTCGCCTCCTTCTGCTTCTCCTTTCGTCTCCGCGCGAACTTCCTGCGCGGGGCGAGCCCGGCCCAGCCCAGCCCGGCCCGGCCCAGCGCTCACCCCCGGCACCCCGAGTCCCGGGGAGGGGCGTGCGGGATCCAGGAAGCGCAGCCACGGCCGGCCGACAGGCGCTGGCAGCCTGGCACGGCTCCCTCGGCCCCTCGTTCGCATTCGCCGGACTTTTCCCTCCTCTCCCCGGCGGACCCGGGCACGGGACCCGAGCTGGAACTGATCTGCCGGGAGGCAGAGAGCGGGACCGGGGAGACACCGGGGGTGAGAGCCAAGGCCCCCCTGGGAGCGTGGTGTCCGGGCCGGGGGGGCAGAGCCAAGAACCCCCCCAGGGATTGGGGTGTCGGGGGGAACCAAGCCCCCACAGGGATGGCGGGAAGAGTCCATCCCTCCAGGGAACGGGTGTCCCCACCATGTGTTGAGGGGGGGGGGGACGCCCAGAGATCGGGGTGTCCGGGGGGAGACCAGCCCCCTTAGGGATCGGGGTGTCCGGGGGGGGCAAGCGCCCTCCAGAGGTTGGGGTGTCCGGGGGTGAGCCAAGCCACCCGTGATTTTTCGGGGAGCCCCGTTGGCTCAGTGCCCGCATCCAAGCCGCTGCCGCTCGGGTGTCGTTTTCCGACAGCCTCGGGGTCTGGGACGATGAGCATCGCGGGGCATCGGCCGGGGCTGCGGGGACAGCCGTGACCGGAGAGGCGCCTGGCCCGGCCCGGCCGGGGGCTGCTCCGCGGGACCCCCTAGGAGCCGCGATGAGCTCCGCGTGGAAGAGACTCCAGCGCGTGGGCAAACGCGCCTCCAAGTTTCACTTCGTGGCCTGTTACCAGGAGCTGATGGTGGAGTGCACCAAGAAATGGTGAGTGGGGCCAGCCCCGCCCTGGGGCGGACACAGCCCGGCTCGCAGCCAGCCTGGAGGGCGGCACAGGTGGGCACGGGGACCCCAGGATATTTAACGGGGGCAGAGGTGCGCATGGGGGGACCCAAGTATATTCTATGGGGCAGAGGTTGGCTCGGGGACCCCGGATATCTAAGGGGGAGAGGTTGGCTCGGAGACCCCCAGATATCTAAGGGGGAGAGGTTGGCTCGGGGACCCCGGATATCTAAGGGCAGTGGTTGGCTCGGAGACCCCCAGATATCTAAGGGCAGTGGTTGGCTCGGGGGACCCCCGGATATCTAAGGGGGAGAGGTTGGCTCGGAGACCCCCAGATATCTAAGGGGGAGAGGTTGGCTCGGGGACCCCGGATATCTAAGGGCAGTGGTTGGCTCAGAGACCCCTGGATATCTAAGGGCAGTGGTTGGCTTGGAGACCCCCGGATATCTAAGGGCAGTGGTTGGCTTGGAGACCCCCGGATATCTAAGGGCAGTGGTTGGCTCGGGGGACCCCCGGATATCTAAGGGGGAGAGGTTGGCTCGGGGGACCCCCAGATATCTAAGGGCAGTGGTTGGCTCGGGGGACCCCCAGATATCTAAGGGGGAGAGGTTGGCTCGGAGACCCCTGGATATCTAAGGGCAGTGGTTGGCTCTGGGGACCCCCAGATATCTAAGGGGGAGATTGGGAATGGGAGGCTGAGGGGCTGTGTCCCCTGGAGGATTTAGGGATGGTTGTCACAGAGAGAGGGAACTTCAGCCTCTTCTTTTTGTTTATTAACATGAGTTAATTAATCAAGGAGACTTAAGGAGGAGCCAGATACCTCTGGCGGGGGTAGGGGGAATTTAACTCTTTCTCTAGGGACAGACCCCAATGGGGGGCAGTTCAGCCATACGGGGGGGGGGGCAGTTGTTTAACTTGGTTTCCCCCCTATTTTAGCCATAGGAAGGGAGACCCCAAAATACTGTTGGGAGGGGTGACTGAGTGAGAGAAGCCCAAGCTGTTGTCATGGAGGGGCTGTCAAGATTGGTCTGGCAGATGGGACACCCCCCTTCTGTACTCATGGTAGGGAAATTCGGGCATCTGGGGGGAACTGAGAATGGAAAGGGATCAATCTCACACTCAAGTTTATAGTGGTTGAGACTCCCCTCTCCTCCTCTGCCCCCATAGTCCTGCTTCCACCCCAATCCTCCCCATTTCCAAATCTCCCCCCCACACCCCATAATCTCCTGCTGAGCCCAGCCCCTGTAGCAGCTCCTGGGTCGGAGGGGGGTGCTCTGGGGCTGGCCTCTGTACAGAGATGTGAGGAGGCCTGGTTGTTGTGGAGCTGGGAAGGGTGATTCTACACTTGATGGGATGGGGGGCAAAGTCTGAGGGCCCAGCTGTGGGGCTTGGTTGATGCAGACTGCTCCTCAGGCCCAGGTGGAAAACCAGCCAGGGGTCTCCCCCATCATGCCATCTGTGGAGGTGTCCCCTAGCCCATGCAGGGCTTGTGGGAGAGGGGAAATCTAGAGCGGAACCTAGGACTCAGGGACTGTCAAGAAGTAGGGGTGTCCCTCCAGGATGGGGGGGAGGGAGGCAAAGCAGAAGAATCAAGATCATGCTCTAGAACACAGGGATTGGCAGAAGGTGGATGTCTCTCAAGGCCTGGAGGAATCTAACACATGCACTAGAAGACCATGGCAAGGGGCAGGTGGTGGTGGGGTTCCTCTAGGATTAGGATAAGGCTGGAGTCTAGAGCATGCTCTAGAACACGAAGATAGTGGCAATCTCTTCATTTCCTGTTTTGGTGGGTGAAGGGGGTGGCTAAAACTGGAGACATCCCCTGTGGTTTGGGTGGAATCTGGAAGTGGAAAGATCTCCCTCTCCTAGGCTCTGGACCATCTCCATGGAAATGGGAGGAGCCGGGGGGGGGGGGAGGGAGATCTTGGGATTTTTTAAAACTAAAATGACCTTAAAAGGGACTCATGGAAAAATGATAAATATTTAGTGACAGTGGCTAAAAAGAGAAACAGGAGGCAGTGGGCCTTGGGTGCAGGGGAGAGGGGCAGAGAGACTGTAGGAAGAGTGGGCCTATGGGGGATTGGGCAGGATAAAGGCCTCTCTGTGGGATTAGATCAGGGGCCCTTGCAGGGCAGAACTGTTCTGACGGGGTTCCCCAGGCCCTTCCCCTTTCCTTCAAATCCCCGCCCCACATACTCCTTCCCTGCTCTCACTCTCCGTGGTTCCTCCCCACAATCTCTCTCCCCCAGGGGCTCCTCCCCCTTTTCCCAAATGCCCCTCCCCTTTCCTCATTGTCCCTCCTCTTCCCCCAATGACCCCTTCCTGTTCTCTGGCCCCACCCTTCATGCTTCCTCTCCCACCTCTCCTGTTGCCATGCCCCGGGGATTTCCCCTGATAAGCCCCTCTCTTCCCAGCCTGGGGGGGGGTATCTTCCTGCCCCCCTGGGCTCCTGCTGCCCCACTCCAGGCCTGTGGAGAAGTTAGGGGGTATCAGATTTCCCTGCAAGACACCAATTTAGCTCAGCACCTGCACAGATGATCTGATCTCTGACCCCCTCCTGACAGAGCTAAATTTAGCCCCGTGGCCACAAGCTCAGGAGGGAGGAAGGTGCTTGTAAATTGGCCCAGGTCTCAGAGCAATGCACCTGCCCAGGGGCTCAGGGCTGGAGTTGCAGGGAGCTGCAGGTTGAGAGTGAAGAGTATTGGCAGCTGGAAGGGGAAGCCCAGAGCTGGGATAGTGTGGGGCTGTGGGCCAGGAGCAAGGGGCACCAGCCAAGCTGTAGGTGAGGGAGCCCAGGGCTGGGCTAGCAGGGGGCTGTGGGCTGGGAGCGAGGGGCACCGGCAGAGCTGAAGGTGGGGGAGCCCAGGGCTGGGCTAGCAGGGGGCTGTGGGCCAGGAGCGAAGGGCACCGGCAGAGCTGAAGGCTGGGCTAGCAGGGGGCTGTGAGCCGGGAGCGAGGGGCACCGGCAGAGCTGAAGGTGGGGGAGCCCAGGGCTGGGTTGCAGCTGAGCTGTGAGGGGGCTGTGAGCTGGGACTGAGGATTTGCTACAAGCTGCGTGTGTTTATATTTCCACCTCATACAAGAGCTAAGAATACCCCGCAATGGTCAATGTTATGACAGTGCTAAGAAGGGGGAGGGGTGCCTCCTGGGTGTCCTGGCAGGGCTCAGACATGCTGGCTAGCAGATTTAGAAACTCCTGGGTGGCTGGTTGTGAAGCTGCCAGGGTGGATGGGCCCATGGGTTTGCTCTGGGGCTGTCTGCTGACCTTGGGAGAGTGACAGCTTAGGGTTGGGGTGGAGGTGAAGAGTGTGGGGTGGAGGTGAAGAGCCTCGGATGAGATTCTGGGAGAGGGGGGACCCTGGAAATCAGTGACAGAATCGGGGGGGGGGGGAGGAGCGAGGCCATGACTGACACAGACAGCTGGGGAGCTGACCTGTAGACGCCATAGCATTGCAAGCCAGCCCAACCCCTCTGGGAGCCTAGGGCTGGGATGGAAAGGGGCTGCAGGTTAGGCCTGAGGGGGCAAAACTGGGCGGGGAGCCCTGGGGTGATGTGGGGGAGTCTGGGTCCTGTTCACTTGTCTCCACCTGTTGTCAGGCTGTTCCAAGAGTTTTTTCATGTTACGAGTGGTGATGCTGGGGGGTGGACTGTGTAAATAAACAGGGTGAGCTGCCATTAACCCCACCCATCTGGTCAGAAATCCCACCCCACCCCATTACCTCCCTGCCCACCTGTCCCAGCTCACAGTCAGCTAGAGCAGCAGTGACACCCCCCACCCTGCCTGCCACTGACCTGTGGCCAGAAACTCCCTGTACAGATGGTAAGTCGAATGCCGTTTCCAGTCGGCAGTGCTACCACGTGAAAAAACCCACTGGCAGCCTGTGCCCTTCTCAAAAGCTGGGCAGCACTCCACCTTAATAGCCCCTACACCCCACCCCAGAGGCAACTGCATCTGAGCCCAGGGTGGGGGATCCTTGGATAAACAGCCCTGTGCCCTTCCCCAGAGGTGGGTGCATCAGGGGTGCAGAGGAGTTGAGATAACCTCACATACAAGCATGCTTTGGAAGTGTGTCCCAGCCAGCCAGGGCTAGGCTGCATACGCAGAGTTTCCAGAACATCCCTTTGCAGTAACAAGAAGCCTTCAGCTCTTCAGCCTCCAAGCCAGGAATTCCAGTCTTTACAGCCTGTAATGAATTACACCACTTTTCAGCCCTGTCTGCATCCCTGCTAGGGAGTTAGCAAACTGGGACACACACAAAATCACCCAAGGTTGTGCCAAAGATCTTGGCACAGCCAGGAATGGAACCCAGGAGTCCTGATTCCCAGTCCCTTTCTCCCCTTGCTCTGTCCAGACCACTCTCCTCCCAGAGCTGGGGATAGCACCAGGATTCCTGACACCCACCCAACTCCCCCCCTCGCCCCTAGATGCTATTCCCCACAATGCCTGCTGCTCTGCAGCGTTTGGGGCATATGAGTGCAAGCACCAGCCGGCCCCACCCCAGGGTCTGCCCCACATGGCTGTTAAAGATACGGAGCAAAATGACTTGGAGCCAGAAGCTCTGATGTCAAGGGGTGAAGCAGAGGCATTGGGTGGGGGAGTGGAGGGTGCCCAGCACCTCTCAAGGACTACAGACTCCTGGCCCAGACAATGACTTGCAGAGAGAGCAGGGTTGGGATCCCACGCCCCTTGGCAAGGTGAGCCATGGCATCCACACCTCCTGAGTAAACACCCTGTCTGCCATGTACAGGCAAATTCAGCTTCTCAGATCCACCGACTGACTCACTGGTTTGTACCATGTTAGGGCTTGCTGCTCCTACCTGGACCTGGGAGACTGGGCAGCAGGGAGCAGTGTGGGGGCTCTGTGAGGGGCTCTCTCCCCTGGCAGTCACTGCTGACCCCAGTGCTCCAGTGTGGTGCTGTGCAGCAGGGGGTACATTCCCCTTGCAGTCACTGCTGTGACCCCAGTTCCTCAGTGTATTTTTTCTATCCAGGCTCCTTCCTCCAATACTTATCTCTTTCTGCCCCAGTGTCTCTCACTCAGTGTGGGGCGAGCAGGGGGTTCAGGCTGGGCCACACCCACCCAGCAGCCAGACGGGGAAGATAAAGAACCCTCCCCACCCAGCTCTGCAATGTGCTGCTCTGTCGGCAGCCCAAACTGGGAGCAGTGTTCCAACCTCTAGCCCCCACGCCCCTCCCAGAGCTGAGGTAGAACCCAGGAGTCCTGGCCTCCACTCCCCTCCCCGAGGTAGAACCCAGGTGTCCTGATTTTTGCTCTAACCAGGGGGGTTGCTGGGTAAAGGGGACCATTGTTCAGATCTGGGGGGTTGGGAAGTAGGGGATATTGGGTTAGATGGGCTCCTACTTCCAGGGACTGGGCAATGAACAGGAAAGTGAGTGGAGCTGCACAAAGGGGGGTAGTTCTGCGGGTCGGCAGAGGGGTGAGGAGGGAAACTTTTCCTTGGGGGTGGTGAGGGTCACCTGCTACCCTGATCCCAATGGGAAGGGTTGTGGGGTGGGTCCTTGGGAGCCTAGCTGCTTTTCCTCCCTTCCCCTTCTAATCTGTTCGTTTGTTCCCTCTGTCTCACCTCACAGGCAGCCAGACAAGCTGATTGTGGTTTGGACCAGGAGGAACCGACGCATCTGCTCCAAGGTGGGTGGATTCAGGATCCCCTCTCTGCAGAGGGGGCACCTCTGCTGCAGCCCCATGGTGGGGAGCCTGGCTGGCGTGGGGGGCAGGAAATGGGACACGTGGCTGTTCCCCTGGAGGTCCGAGCTCTGATCTGGCTGTGTGTGTTCTGCAGGCTCACAGTTGGCAGCCGGGGATCAAGAATCCGTACCGGGGGATGGTTGTGTGGATGGTGCCAGAGAATGTGGATATAATGGTGACGCTATACCGGGTATGGTAGCTGCCGCTCACACAAGCACGCGGTCGCCCTGTCACACATGGTCACGCACTCTTCACACTGACACGTGTGTTCTTACACTGGCCACGGCACTTCACCACAGGCACTCGCACCAGCAATGAACAGCTCTTACCAGATGAGTGGCTCTTCTGTGGTTGTGCTGGCGTGTGCACAAAAGCACCGAGGCGTGCTCCCCGGCTCATGGTTACACACCAACTCACAGCCTCCCGGGCGCCTGTCCGCTCCTCTGCGTACCTGTGGGTGCACATCGGGCATTCACATACACCCATCTGCACACCGCCGCGTGCAGTCTTGCAGGGCTGGCACATGCTCTTCCTCCCTTCGTACGATCCTGACAACACACACATGCTGGCATCCTTGCGTACAACTCCCCCTGTGCTCCAGTGCAACAAGCAGTGCAAAGCCCCTCTCACCTTCTGCCCCATCCCCCCCACAGGACCCCCACGTGGAGGAGTATGAAGACAAGGAATGGACCTTTGTGATTGAGAACGTACGTCCAGGGAGAACCGGAGTGCGGTAACTCAGGGCTGGATGACAGTGGCCAGCCAGGACATGGGATCTTCCATCGCAAAGTCATGCAGGGCTGCCAAATGCAGCTGCCTCTGGGGTGGTGTGACACTTCCTGGGGCGCCATGGCTAGGAGGCACCTCACCACCCGCTGTCCTTAGCATGAGGGACCCTTGTTTGTGCCTATTGGGCCCAGCTTCACCATCCACAGGCAGCATGAGCGCCTCCCAGCCCCAAGCTGTCCCTCTGCAGGCTAGCGACAGGACCGTTCCAGCCACCAGCCCTGCAAATGTCTCTGTGGAGTGCCCAGCCCCTGCTCCACTGGACACTCCCAGTGTTCACTGATACGCTGTTCCTGTGGGGACAGGACGCCCAGCTGAGATCACTGCTCTGTGTAACACAGCACTCAGTCATGTGCCTAGTGAAACCAGGCGTCGGTTTAATTAACAAAGACTAGAGCCTCGAGAAGCAGCACGTGAAGGTGTTGGGAACAAACGGCGACCAATAAACTCAGAACTTGCCTTCTCGAGCCAAGACTTACTTAACAAGTCACTTTCCTGTCTAATGAAGAGTAACTCCCCCAAAGTCTTCCTCCCAGTGCCTAACAGCCAGGCCGGCTGTGCCCCCTCTGCCCAGAAGAGAATGCCCCCGGCTGCTTGTCTTTCCCTGGCTGCATCTTTCTTGTAGAGTTTAGCAAACTTTTGGTTAGGTTCAGGCATAGTAATACTACTAGGGTATCCGCTGGGGGCCATGAGGATGCGCCGCACACAGGAACAGGCAGGGAAGAAGTGTCTCTTACCTCCTGCTGTTCGTCACGTGACCAGCCCCAGTTCCCAGACCCTAAGAACATAATTGTTACTGTAGATACGCAGCTCCTGAAGTAGTATCTTCATATGTGCATTTCACAGTGGTCATGACAATCAGTGGGCTACAGGCTTTCAGTAGAGACCTCACCTGCCACCCTTTGGTGAATTATTGTGCATGTAACAGACCCAGGGGATCACTGTAGCCCCAGGCACCTGCTCTGTGCCCTCTCCCAGTAGGCACCAAGAGCTTACGAGGTCACAGGAGGAACACCACAGCTGTTTAACAGCACATAGTCTCTAAAGGGGACAGCTGAGGGAAAGGTGGGAAACCAGGATTGCTGGGTTCTATCCCCATCTGTAACATGGCAGTGGTGTCTAGTGGTTAAAGTGAGCAGGGCCTAGGAGTCAGGACTCCTGGGTTCTCTCGCCAGCTGTGGGAGTAGAGTGGGGTCTAGTGGTTTTAGGGTAAGGGAGGCTGGGAGTCAGGACTCTCCTCTCTCCCCCTGCTCACAGTGCTCACTCCCTCTTCCCAGGAGTCCAAGGGACACCGGAAGGTGCTGGCCTCGGCCGATGTTAACCTGCAGCGCTTTGCCCGCCCCACGCCAGCCCAGGCAGAGCTGAAGCTGAAGCTGAAGCCGCGCTCGGTCAAGGTGGTGGCTGCCACGCTGCAGCTCACGCTGTCCAGCGTCTTCCTGCGCGAGGGCAAAGCCACGTGAGTTCTGTCAATAAAGTGGGGCCTACGGAAACAGGCTGTCTGGGAACAGCAGCGTCCCTTGGCGGGAGGGGGTGGGGCAGGGAGGACTCTGGCTTGCACTTCCCTCTCCATGCTGCTCCGGCGGGAGAGCAGTGTGGGCGGTTGGCCCAAAGAAGGGCTGGGCAAAGAGCAAAAGACTTGACTGAGGATGGGTGGTCTTGATGGCCATCTTGGTGCAGGAAGATGGCTGCCTGAGGGTAACTCTCTTGGCATGGCTGCAGGGGAAGAGGGTGCTGTAGGCAGCCATCTTGGCACGAGCGAGGAGGGCGGCAGGAGGCAGCTATCTTGGTTAGAGGGTCTCTGGGTGGCCACATTGGCACCACTGTTGAGGAAGAGGCTGGTTTAGAGAGGCCACCTTGGCAGTTTTTAATAGCAGGAAGTCCTGACACCTAGCCACAGCTGATGCATCGTTTAAACAGTCTCCCCCTGCCAGTAACGGCCCCAGAGGGCCTGTAGCTTAGGAAAGCCCCAGGTTTCCAGAGGGATGGTGTGAAGTTGCAAGGGTCATGTCAGGCTGGAGGGGGGAAGGGAAATGGGTCTGCACTTTCCCACCTTACTGTGACCTCCCCCGCCCTGCGGCCCCACAAAGGGGTCCCCCCCTTATGCAGTGCCTTGCCCCTCAGGGACGAGGACATGCAGAGCCTGGCCAGCCTCATGAGCGTCAAACCCAGTGACATCGGCAACTTGGATGACTTCGCCGACAGCGACGAGGACGACGAGGCAGCCAGGAGGGTGCGGCAAGAGGATGGGAGCGGGCAGAGCACAGCGCCAACAGGTGGGGGTCAGCCAGCCAGTCCTGAGACAACCCCCCCCCGCCCATCAGCCCTGCCAGTGCCCCTCCCTCCCAACCTGCAGCCACCTGCTATTCCAGCCCTGTGCTCCCCCACATACAGCTCTTCTGGTGCCCCTCAGTCCTGTCCCACAGCCCCCCGTTTTCCCACCCGTGTCCATTCGGAATTGCAGTTTGCCTTGGTTGCTGTTTGGTGGGGTTCCCTCGGCTCCACTATTGCTGCGGCTCCTCATAGTAGTTTCTAGTGTCTCTTTGCCTTCTAGCCGGGGCGTGCTTTTGGCTTCTCTTTGCTAGGAGGCCGTGACTGAAGTCCCGTCTGTCCCCTGGAATTGGCGCCTCTGTCCCCACTCCCCGGGGCAGCTGTGCTGTCTTGGGGTTAGTCATTCTCTCTCTCTCTCTCTCTCTCTCTCTCCTGTCTGTCTGTCTCCACCATTTTTTGGCTGTCCGTCTGTGTCCTGCACTGTAGGTTTCATTCAGACCATATTGCTGAGCTATTTCACAGGTAGGACCATCCTGCCAAGTGGGGTTCGGGGCAGGTGGGGCGCAGAGCAGGCAGCAAGCCGTTACATCTCTCTCTTTCTCTCCTTCCACATTCCCTCACTGCTCCTGCCTCCAGACACATCGCGAGAGCTCAACACTCTTGCTGAGGAAGAGGAGAATCCCTCGGCCCCGGGGACCAGCAGGGCAACAGCTGGGAGAGCAACCCCCCACGGGCAGTCCCGGGAGGCAAGTAAGTCAACAGTGGGTGCACGAGCCTGGGCTGGGCACCAGGATTCCTGGGTTCTGTCTGGGAGGGGCACGGAGTCTAGTGGTTAGAGTGGGGAGGGGGAGCTCGGAGTCAGGTTCTAGCCCACCTTTGGGAAGGGAGTGGGATCTAGTGACCTGAGGAGAGAGGGAGTCTGAGAGCTTCCCATCAACTCTCCCAGGGAAGGGATGAGAGGAAGTGCTGTATAGCTGTCACCCACTTCCATTGGCCTCAATCTCTGACTCTGGGGATCCTCTCCCCTCTCCTGCAGGCTCTGCCAAGGAGGAAACCGTCCGAGTGGCCATCACCCCAGATGCCCCCCTGAAGGACACCCTACGCCCAGCTCTGGAATTGGTCCTACAGGGAGCAGCACCCTCCCTTCCCCCGGAGCTGATGGGGCCCTCCCCAGTAAGTGGTGCAGGCCAGGCCGGGAGGGCTGGGCAGAACATGGCAGCCGGTGGGAACCCAATGGGGGCTGTGGAACCAGGTGCTCAGGGAGAGACGGGGGCCCAAGCCCCGGATCAGGCCCACAAGCCAGGCACAGGCCCCTCACAGGAGGCAGGAGGACGTGGTGGCAACCCCAGGGCTGAAGAGGAAAAAGCAGCAGCCTTGAAGAAGCGGTCAGCATCAGGGAGTGACACCAATGGCAGGTGAGTCTGGAGCCCTGGCTTCTCTCCTGGCTCTGGGAGGAGAGTGGGGTCTAGTGGTTAGAGCAGGGGGGGCTGGGAGCCAGGACTCCTTCATTTTATTCTGGCTCTGGGAGGGAGGGGGGTCCAGTGAGTGGAAGTAGGAGGCAGGGGGACGCGGGGGATGGCGTTGTGGTGGGGAAAGGTCAGTGCCCAGCTGCTTATGGATAAACCCAGCCACCCAGTGTTGGTTTCGCTTCTGCCTTGAGGAGGTCTGACAGTCCCCTCCCCCGCTCAGCCTGTGTTCCAACCCAAGGAGGAAGCTGCACTTCCCCTGCCCAGGAAGGGAGCTGCAGGCCAGGCTGCCAGCTCTGCCCCTTCCAGCGGGGTGGGGGAAGGGACGCAACTGGCGCTGCAGGAAACTGCTGTTCCCTACTGAGCCGAGCAGATTAACAAAGGAGGAAGTTTGGGGGGTGGGGCAGGGAATGGGACACGGGACCTGTCCCCTCTAGGGGGCGCTGGCTGTGATCGGGCCCCAGGGTGGGGCACTGGCTGGCTCAGAAGATCCCAAAGCTGCTCATCTGTGGTGAGGCACTCCTGTGCTTAGGAGATATTTTCAATATTCCAAGTGGAGTGTGGAGAGAGTGAGGTCTAGTGGGTTAGAGTGCGGGGTGGTGGGGTGGTGGTGGAGGCTGCACACCAGGACTCCTGGGTTCCATCCCTGGGCCTGGGGGGTGGAGTGGTTAGAGCAGAGGGGTTCAGGGAGCCAGGATGCCTGGTGTCTGTTTCTGGGCCTTTCAATCCCCATGCTGAGAAGATTGGGCTCATTGTCAAGTTGGGAGGGTGAGAAATCCCCCCCCGGACACAGTTCTGCCCTCACAATGAGACCAACTCCCCTTCTGTCCCATTTGTCCCTCCCTCCAGGCCCAGTGACATCTGGATGCCCCAGGCGGAGAGCCCTATCCCTGCCCCGCGGCGTAAGAAACCCCTCCTGCCAGAACCCTCTGCACCCACGGCTCCACCCCCCGAGGTACCCTCCATCCAGAGACGCCGATGGGAAGGTGCCAAGCCGCCTCCTTCCCAGCTCAAATTGGGATCAGCAAAGTCAGTGCAGGGCCCTCAAACTGCAGCCTCTCTGTCTGTGCCAGTGGTGCCCGCCAGGGCCCGGCTGGCCCGACCTAAGTCAGCAGAATTGCCAGATCAGCCAAAGCCGCTGCCCCGGCCCCAGAGGGACAGGCGGGCCCGTTCGGTGTCTGCGGACGTCTCTGTAGTGATGTACCTCGATGAGGATGCACCAGGACCTGCCATTGTTGCTGGAGAGGGTGTCGGCCTGGCCAGGAGCAGCTTGGGGGCGGGTGTGCCCTCCGCCGCTGCGCTGCTGGCTGTGTCATCTGTAGTGGGGCTGCCCCCGGTGCAGTGGGGCAGGCAGGGAGAGGAGGTGGAGGCAGCAGCAGATGCTAGTAGTTGGCCAAGCGTCGGGGGTGCTGTTGCTCTTGCAGTGGTACCCCGCAATGAGGAACGGGGCAGGGAGACAGGAGATGGTCACAAGGGGGCGTCCCATCTGGAGAGGCTGACAGCAGATGGGGCAGCCGGGAAGGATGCCGGGAGAGGTGCTGTGCAGGGTGGGGCAGGAGATGCAGCCTCTCTGGTGGCCCCCCCCAAGCCGTGGAGGTATCGATCGGAAGATGTGGTGGGAGAGGGTGCCAGGGGGACATCTGGAGGGGGGATGGAGGCGATCCCAGGCCAGTTGGAGAGGGGCAGGCCGGAGGAACGGGAGAACCACAGGGCAGACAGGAAGGCGCATGGGGGCGCTGCTCAGAGGGTAGCAGGAGTTGTGCCCTCGCTGGAGGGGCACAGAACAGAGTTGGCGGCACAGGAGGATTCTGGGCGAGGATTCTGGCCAAGTCAAGTACCAGACGCAGCTCCCGCAGCAGCGTCCCCCAAGCTGGAGTGGCACAGGGCAGCAGGAGAGAGACCCAGGGCGGCATCCCAGCCAGAGAGGCCGGGAGCAGAAAGGGCAGCTTGGAAGGATGCTGTGGGGGCTGCTGTGCAGGGCGGGGCAGGCGATGCACCCTCTCTGATGCCCCCCCGCAAGCCATGGAGGTGTCGGTCAGAGGACATGGTGGGACAGGGTGCTGGGGAAGTGCCCAGCAGTGTGACAAAGGCAGGAGTTAAAACTGGACTGTGGGAGGCAATCCCAGCCTGGCCAGAATGGGGCAGGCTGGAAGGGGCAGGGGGAGAGACGTCCGTCAAGCCGTGTGGCGGGGCGGTTTGCTCAGTAACAGCAGACACCTCACCTGTGGAGGCCCCAGCCCAGGCAGAGAGAGGCAGGCTGGAGGAGGCTGGGGGAGAGGACGCTGGCAGGCCGTGCGGAGGTGCGGCAGGGGGAGAGGCGGCCGGCCGGCCGTGCGGAGGTGCGGTGCACTCAGTAGCAGAAGACGCCCCATCTCTGGAGGCCTCTGTCCAGCTGGAGGGCGCCATGGAGAGCCTGGGAGCCGACGGTGGAGTGCCCGAGGGTGCCACCTCCAGCACAGCTGAGCCCCTGCTGGAGCGGGCAGGGCCGGAGGAGGCAGCGGGTTCCAGAGAGCGTGGTGGGGCTGTGAGCTCCCTGCCCAGCAAGGAGGACTCCAGTGGGACAGGGCCCGCCCCGGAGACGTGGCAGTCAGGGCCCTGCACAAACCAGCTGGCCGCCCGTGCCGCCCCAGGAAGGAGAAGCAGACAGGCTGCAGCCCTCGCACTGATGCCCCCCCAGGATGCGCCCAGCCTGGGGCCCCCATCCCCCTTCGCTGAGCCTTATGTCTCACAGTGCCGCCTCACCCTGAGCCTCCCGCCCACCTGCCCTGCCCCGAAGAGGAGTGCCAGCCAATCATCCAACGAGGGGACCCAGGCGTCCGGGCGGGAGCCATCTCCCCCGCCCTGCGGCGCTGCCCGGGATAGCTTAGGGCAGGAGGCGGCCCAGGTAGGGACAGCGAATGCTTGTGCCCCCCAGCCCTGCCAGCTGCCATGGCTGCCTGCCCACCCTTGCTTCCAACTAATCCTACAGGCTGTGTGTGTGTGGCGGGGGGGAGGGAGGAGGCGGCTGTGGAAAGACAGACGGACCCACAGCATGTCTACAGGGATAAAACCTTTAATTGGGTTGTGTGGAGGGGATAAAACTCATAATGGGCTAACTGCCTTCTCCTCTTTAATTGGGGTTGGGGATAACACCTGGAGATGGATCCCCAGGGCCCGCAGTCCTCTCACTAACTCCTCCCACCTCGCTTTGTGGCCCACAGACCCCTGCCCTGCAGCTGGCTTGCTCACTGTGATGCATGGGGGTAGCTGGATCCCAGCTGCCAGTGAACCCTGGGCCAAGGTCAGCCAGGAGAACACCCTTGCCCAGCAGGGGGAACAGGCAGGTGCAACAGCCAGGAGTTCACCCCTGGCTGCCATGGGGTAAGGGTGTGTTTGTGCCTGTGGGTGATCCCTCATCATGGGAGAGGTCCTGGTGATGGGGGTGGGGTGGGGTTATACAGGCATGAGACTGGGGGAGCCAGGAGGGCAGTATGGCTGGCCAGTGCTGGTGAGGGGGTGCTTTGCCTGGTGTGGGGTGATCCAGCACCTCCTGCACCCATATCCCACCCCATCCCCTGTTTATCTCCTAGGAGGAGTCCCCAACAACCAGCCCAGGCCTGGTCAGCTCCAGCCAGTCGCTGTTGGAATGGTGCCAAAATGTGACGGCTGGCTACCGGGGTGTCCGGGTCACCAACTTCACCACCTCCTGGCGCAATGGGCTGGCATTCTGTGCCATCCTGCACCACTTCCACCCAGAGAAAATGTGAGTCCTGGGGCTCAGGGGCAGAGCGGGGAGCCAGGGGCTGGGATAGTAGGGGGCTGCAGGTTGGGATTGAGGGGCACCAGGAGACGTGTGTGTTGTGGGGGAGGCCATGTCTTGGTATGGAGGGGGGGAGTGTCTCTGAGAGGCAAGTGGGGGTGGGGTGGGGGACTCAAGAGACCCCATTCACTAAGCAGGATCTATCTTTGTCATGTTCCCCCCCTCAGCAATTATGAGACCCTGGATCCTCTCGCTATCAAAGAGAATAACAAGCTGGTAAGTTGGGGACCCCGGCAGGTGGGGAAGGAGATGGTAAGAACATAAGACTGGTGATCCTGGCTCAGCCCAATGACCCATCTAGCCCAGGATCATGTCTTCCCGACAGTGACTGGTGCTGGATGCTTTAGGGAATGAACAGGACAATTTACCAAGTGATCCCTCCCTGTGTTCAGACCCAGAGCACTGGGTAGCCGCCCTGACCATCTTGGCTAATAGCTCTTGAGGAACCTGTCCTCCATCAGCTTATCAAATTCTTTTTGAGTCCAGTTATATTTTTGGCTCTCACAGCATCCCCTGGCAATGTGTTTCACAGGGTGACTGTGTTGTGGGAAGACGTTCTTTGTGTTTCTTTTATACTTGCACTCTATTGATTTCACTGGGTGACCCAACCCTTATTTGAAGGGGTAAATAACACTTCCTTCTTCACGTTGTCCATACCATTCATGATCTTATACCCCTCTGTCATGTCCCCCTTAGTCGTCTCCGTTCAAAGCTGAACAGTCCCAGTCTTTTAAATCCCTCCTCATATGGAAGCTGTTCCATCCCTCTAACCATTTCTGCTGCCCTTTGTACCTTTTCCAATTCTAATATATATATTTTTGAGACGGGGTGACCAGAACTGCACACACTATTCAAGGTGTGGGCATACTATGGAATTATATGGAGGCATTCTGCTATTTTCTGTCTCATTATTTATCCCTTTCCTAATGATTCCCAACATTCGTTTGCAGTTGTTTAACCAGTTATGTATCCACTGAGTCCGCATTTCTCCAGCTTATCTATCAGAATGTCCTGTGGGACTGTGTCAAAAGCCTTGTTGAAGTCCGGGTATATTATGTCCACCGCATGTCCCACGCCCACCAAATGAGTTACTCTGTCAAAGAAGGAAATCAAGCTGGTTTGGCATGATTTGTTCTTTGTAAATCCTTGCTGGCTGCTAGTGATCACCCCTTCATCCTCCTGGTACTCGCAAATTTAATGTTTTATACATTGGTCTAGTAGCTCTCAGGGTATCTAAGTCAGGCTGGCTGGTCTATAGTTCCCCAGCTCCTCCTTTTCCACATTAGCCCTTCTCCTGTCTTCCAGGACCTCTCCTGTCATCAATGAGTTTGCAAATATTATTGCAAGTGGTTTTGAGATTTCTTCAGCTAATTCCTTCCATACCCCGGGGCGAATAGCACCCGGCCCTGCTGATTTGAATTCAGCCAAATGTCATTCTCCTGGTCATCACCAGACAGCAAGTGTGAAAAATCGGGACAGAGGGTGGGGGTTAATAGGAACCTATATTAAAAAAAAGCCCCAAATACCGGGACTGTCCCTATACAATCGGGACATCTGGTCACCCTATCGCAGAGCCAGCCATCGATAGTTCTAATAATCAAATCCCCAGTTACTATTACCTGGCTCTTCCTACGAACAGGAGTCCCCTCCCCTGGAGAGGACAGAGGAGCTGTTCTGGGTTGGGGAGACTCCCTCTCCCTCCAGCAGGGGAGTATAGGCTCTGGTGTATGTGGCATGGTGATCAGAGCACATGGGGGGTAGGGGGATGACCACTGGATGTCAGGACTCCTGGGTTCTATCACTAGCTCAGGGAGGGGGCTGGATATTGGGGTTAGTCACCCTCCCCTTTTGTCCCCTCCCCTCCCCTCAGGCCTATGATGGCTTTGCCTCCCTGGGTATCTCGCGGGTGCTGGAGCCGGCCGACATGGTGTTCCTGACAGTGCCTGACAAGCTCATCGTCATGACCTACCTGTGCCAGATCCGGGCCTTCTTCACGGGCCAGGAGCTGAACGTGGTGCAGATCGCCAACCACAGCAGCCAGAGCACCTACAAGGTGGGCAAGTTCGACTCAGACCCTGCCTTCTCCATTGACCCCGCTCGCTTCTATGCTGAGCGCTTCCAAGGCGCTTCCAGGGGGTCTGAGGAGTCTGGGAGCACTGCCCCTGCTGCAAGGGACGATGGGAAAGCAGTGGTCAATAAAACTGTGACAGGAGGAGCTGAATTCACCAAGAAACTGGAGGCAGAACTCACCACCCCAAAGGATGCTGGGACTGATGCCAAGACAGGTGATGCAAAGGATGCTGGGAAAGTGACTGTAAATGGCGCCATATCCCAAACAGCTGTGCAATCAGAGGTGGAACCCTCTGTCACCAAGGATACTGGGAAGGTGCCAATCAATGGTGTGACCACCGAGCCAGCCATGAGTCCAGAGGCAGAGCCATCCACCCCAAAGGAAGGAGGGAGCAAAGCCATAAAGGATACTGGGAAAGCATTGGTCAATGGTGCAACGTCCCAACCAGCCAAGAAACCAGAGGCAGAGCCTCTTGCCCCACAGGATGCTGGGAAGGTGCCGGCCAATGGTGATGAGAAGCTGGTGCCCCCTCCACGGCTGAAGCGTCAGTCTGTGCGGAACGGGGAGGCGCCGGACCAGGCAGAGCGATCCCTGCAGCGCTCGCTGTCCACGGGCAGCCAGGGCCCTGTGGCCCCACCACGCTCCCATGGCAGCAAGTCAGGCTTCTCCCACGTGCGCGATGCAGACCTGCTCAAAAAGCGGCGCTCACGACTCAAGAGCGAGTCAATGTCGATGGACGAGGGCGAGGCAGGCAGCCCCCCAGGGGAGACCCCACGGAGGAGATCTGACTGGCTGGGACCGGTGAGTGGGGAACGTGGAGGGGCTGAGTTATTATAGGATTTCTCTAGGGCACTGCTTGTTGTTGTAGGGTCTGCATGCACTCGTTTATTATGGTAGTCTCCCAGGAACACTGGTTTGTTATTATAGGGTCTCTTCGGGGCACTGGGGTTGTTGTGCTGTGCAATTTGTTATTGTAGAATCTCTTAGGGCAGCACAGACTGGTTTGTTATGGTAGGGCCTCATGGGAGCTGGTTTATTATTCTAAGATCCCCTATCCCTTTTCTCCACCTCCCGCCACCAGGATGACCCTGACGGCATGATGACCCCCAAGGGGGGACCCCCTGCTTCCACCAGGACTCAGCAGCCCCCAGGTGAGCCCGGGCTTTCTGTAGCCTCTGCTTTATTTAGCAGCATCAGGTTTTGGGGCAGAGGGGCAAGATGGATCCTTAAGGGGAGAAGGGTGGTTGTGTTAATTTCGACACATTGAAGACCAAGAGTGTCGAAGGTGTTAGCAGACCCCTGTCACTGCACAACACTAAAGTGCTAACCCAGGCTCAGGGCATGGAATTCGTAGACCTCAGCCCGCTTATTCCCAGGGCAAATACTCCATTGAAAATCCCTTCACACTGTATTAAAGACACACAAAAAGAAGGGGAGGTAGAAAGTTGCGGGAGGGGGAAAGAGGGAGGTGGCTCACAAAACGGGGTGAGTGGGACACAAAATGGCAGATGAAATTCAGTACTGATAAGTGCAAGATAAGGAACACTAGCAAAAAGAACCCCAAGTACGCATGACTAATGGGGTGGGGGGTCCAAATTAGCTGTTACCAAGGAAGAGATCTTGGAGTCACTGGAGAGTTCTCTGAAAACTTCAGCTCAGTATGCAGCAATGGCCAAAAAGGCTAATGGCCTGTTGGGAATCCTTAGGAAGGGAAAATATCATAATGCCACTATACAAATCCATAGTATGGCCGCACCTTGAATACTGTGTCGGGTTCTGGTTTCAAAAATGATGAGTGCCACTGGAAACAGTTCACAGAACGGCTGGAAAGATGATCAAAGGGACGGAACAGCTTCCATAGGAGGAGAGGCCACAAAGATAAGAGCTGTTCAGCTTGGAAAAGAGACAACTAAGGGGGGATAGAGTAGAGGTCTAGACACTCATGAATGGTGAGGGGAAAGGGACTTGAGTTTTATTTACCCTTTCCCTAAATACAGAAATGGGGTCACCTGATGAAATTGATAGGCAACAGGAGTAATACAGCCAAGAGGAAATACTTTCACAATGCACAATTGATCCACGGAACTCATTGCCACTGGATGTTGTGGTGATCAAAAATAGATCCATTTTTAAAAACGAATCGGATAGTTCAGGGAAGATGGGTCCGGCAGTGCTATTAGCCAGGATGGTTGGGACCCAACCTCCTGTTTGGGGGAACCCTAAACCTCTGCTGGTAGTGGCTGGGATCAGCTGGAGCCAGCAGATGGCGATGTCGGCTGGGTCCCTCTCTCTGGCCTCCGGCGTCCCTCAGGATTAGGGTGAAGGAGGCACCATGGTGTTGTGCTGCCTCCTCCAGTCCCAGGAGACCGTGGGGGTGTCAGCCATAGTGTGGCAACGTGCTTCCCCTTCCCGGCCGCTGTCACCCAGACAGCTGGCCGCTGATCCCCTCTGTGTTTTGGCCACCACTTAGGCCTGATTTCCAACACCCAATGTTGGCCCACTGATTTCCAGGCCCATGCTCTTCATTTGCCAGACAGTAGTTCCTCTCTGCTTGGAGTAGGTGTGTCTGTATCCCTGCCGCACTTTTGCCCCTCAGCAGCTATTGTTCACACCCCAGTAGTTACAACAGGGCCTCCACCAACAGAGGGGGGGTGGGGCGGCTGGAGAATGGGGTTTAACTGCCTCTCGTGACCCCAATCTAACTGCCTTGCTGTCCTCTTCCCCACAGAGATAGCCCCACCCCCCAGTGCTAGCCCCCAGGAGCCATCCCGGGATCCCAGCAAGGAAACCAGCACTGCAGAGGAGGAGGTTCCGGTAAGGATGGGGGAGTGGGGGCAGGGACTGGGACACAGGGCCTTTCCCCTGGAGGGAGCGCTGGGTCTGACCTCCTGCCTCCCTGGCAGCGGTTCCAAGACACCAGCCAGTACGTGGTGGCCGAGCTGCAGGCACTGGAGAATGAGCAGAAGCAGATTGACGCCCGAGCAGCTGTAGTGGAGAAGGATCTACGCTTCCTCATGGAGTCAGGTGCTGCACCGGGACACATATAACAGCCCTGTAGGCGTTGGGACAAGTGAGCAGGCGCTGTCCTGTGCCCTCACCCCCTCCAGCATTGTGGCCTCAGCACCACCTGCTGGCGGCTTCTGGAACTGCTCAGGACCCCTTGGGGATGCAGTGGGAGCCCCTCATGGGGACATGAGGGGAGAGGGGAGGGATGTGCTCTGCACGGATGCCATGTCGCTACCCTGCCACCCCCAGCTGGGCTTGAAGGGTGCAGGCAGTTAATAGGGGTGGAGAGAAGTTGGAGAACGCACCAGAGAATGACCCCATCCCATCACTGGGCCATGCTCACCCCCCCCCCCCCCCCATCGGCATTCACCACGGCATTGCCACACAGGTGCAAATGCCACTTGCTGGTTCCTGCAGTGAACTCACACCCCACTCCTCCTCCATCCACCAATGCAGGCACAAACCGGGCCCAGGAGGAGGAGCTGATCCAGGAGTGGTTCACACTGGTCAATAAGAAGAACGCGCTGATCCGGCGCCAGGACCAGCTGCAGCTGCTGTGAGTGATCCTGGGGGGAGGATGGTGGTTGAGCTTTTGATGATCATCCAAACTCTTGTGGGGGAGAGAAGATGTAACCTTGGGACTAACCACACACCCCTCCCATTTTCTTTTTCCCCACCCCAGGATGGAGGAGCAGGATCTGGAAAGACGATTTGAGCTACTGAGCCGGGAGTTGAGAGCCATGTTAGCTACTGAAGGTGAAGGCTGAGGCCCTGAGAGCAAAGGGGACTGGGAGTCTTGGGCAGCGGGGCTTTTGCTCTGGGTTCTCAACTGAAATGTCTCTCACCCCTGCAGATCAGCTCAAGACGGAAGCCCAGCAGAGGCGGGAGCAGCTCCTACTGGAGGAACTGGTATCGCTGGTGAACCAGCGGGATGAGCTGGTGCGAGACCTGGACATCAAGGAGAGAATGTGAGTCTGGGCCTGGCTTTCGGGGGAGGGGGGGGGTTGAGGTCAGGCATGGCACCCTACATATTAACTTGCATCCCCCCATTCTCCTCATAGAGCCTTGGAGGAAGATGCCAGGCTGCAGCGGGGCCTGGAACAGCGACGGCGCAAATTCAGCCGCAAAGATAAGTGCAGAATCAGCTAAGGCAGATGGCCACTCCACAGTCCTTGTCAGTGTCCTATGGCTGGGATTCTACCCAGGATGCCTGTCTGCCTCTTGAAGGGCTCAAAGGTTTGCCTGCTGCTGCTGTTACTTCAGTGCCTCACTGTGTCACCTCTTGTACATTTTGCTGGTTTCCCTTCCAGTCTGGCCCCACTCTAGGACAGATGCAATTTCCCAGCCTTCTCCAATGAATGCCAAGGGGAGCACAGGGAGCCTATCTGTCCCCTATGGCAGAGGGAAACAGTCTCTTGGGGGTAGGGTGGGGCTATTTATTTGTGCGTGTGAGACTTTGTTCAGCTGGCCGTCCCTTCCCCACCCTGTCAACTGCCATTTCACAGCCAAGTTGTTGGAGTTTTATTATGGTACAAAAAGTTGATGTGGGTTTAGGCAGGGCAGAGAACAGAAGTGCCTTGACAATGCTGGCCAGCCATGGATTGTAATGGCAAGTTTCAATTCCTTGTTCCCAGGGTATTTGCACTAATTTGTAACTGTTTGAAAAATAAAGAGATGTGAAAGAAAGCCAACTCCTACACTGGTGCAACTGAGATGTGTATAACAACTGCACTCAAAAGTTTTGAGTCAAAATTTCCAGAGATCTGCTACATAGATATCTATGTAGCAAATCCTCTGCTCTATACGCCGTATAGTCACTCTTCTACCTACATTCTGTGGGCCACCAAGTCAACTTTGCCGTGATGCCTCTATGGAGGGGGTGGAGAGAGGAATAAGACCAGGCCATTGGCCCAAGGGATGTGTGTGTACACAAATGTTTTGGTGGCTTTAAAGAGGAATTGGTGGCTCTGACAATTTAACTTCAGGAATAACAAGGAAGTATGCACGTGCACAAATCACTGTCATTTATGTATGTAGTTTTATAACTGTGAAAAGTGATGTTCACGTACAGGTGACCCCAGGAACAAGTGTATGGGCATGTCCCCCACCCCCATTCTTAACCTTTTCCTTTTTCAGGCAGCAACAACATGCTCTAAGCCCCCCCCAATGCCACAAGGGCTCTGCTGAAGCCAAAGCCTTAGCTATGTAGCTGCTGCTTCAGCCCCATGCAGTGGGGCCTTGGCCTTCTAGCCTGGGCCCCAGCAAGTCTAATGCTGGCCCTGCCTGGCCCCCTGGTTGAGTACCCCTGTGCGAAGTCATCTGAAGAGACGGTGTCCTTGTCCCCTTTTCTCCCCAGGTGCAGTGTGTGCCCCTTGCTCGATCCCCCCCCCTCGCTGGGGGGGGTGTGTGAAAAGCCCAGGCAGGCTAACAACCATCCCCCCCCCCCTTTGGGGTGTTACTGGCTGAGCCCGCGTCCTTTTCAGTGGGTCACACGAAAGGCCACAGTATCCCCGCCCCCACGATGGTCAATGTGATGACACGGGAGGGGGGGGGGGGGCGACCCCGCTGCTGCTCCAGCGCCCGGGCCTCGAACCCGGGCACAGCGCCTACGTCAGTCCGCGCTGCTCCGGCCTCTCCTTCGGCTCCGGATGCACCCGCAAGCTCTGCCCCCTCGCGCGTAGGCCGCTTCCGGGCTTATAACCCCGCCCCCTTGGCCGCCGGCCCGACCAATCCGAGCTGAGCCCCCGTCTGGCTCCCCGGGTGGGCGGGCTGTGTTTCTAACAGCGCACGCGCCGGGCCTCGGTGTTTTTTTCAGGGCGCATGCGCCGCTTCGCCCGTCTTGCGGCCGGAATTCCGTTGGGAGCCCAGCGCTGCGCTGGGGGGTGCTGAGCAAGAGCGGGGCCGGCCTGATCCACTCCCCGGGGGGGGGGGGCGTGTAGGGAGGCCAGGACACCCCCCCGCCGCCTCGTGTTCCAGCCTCTGCCCCTTTGGGGCCAGGGCTCAGCGCAGCCTGGCTTCGTTCTCCTGCCCCGTGCCCAGAGGAGCTGGGGGGCGACCCCCACCCGCGCCAGCTGAAGGGAGGCGGCGCTTCAGCCCCCAGGGCAGATCCCAGCCTCGAGGAGCCAGGGGCCGGAATGGCTGCAGGGATCCTCCAGGCTGTGCCTCAGCATGGGCACTGCCCACCCTGCAGTCCCTCCTCGCCTCAGAGACAACCCGCTCCCTCGCCCCAGCTCGGAGCTTGGCCAGGGAAGAGCAGGAGCCTGGGGGCTGAACAATTTTACACACCTTCTGTTCCTTTACCTTCCCTGAGGCAGGTTTTGTCCCAATTTTATAGATAGGGAAACTGAGGCGAGACAGAGGGATGAGACACAGAGGAAAGTCTCTGCTCTTCTCTTCCCCCCCCAAAAAAAAAAAAAAGCGTGGGAGGGGAAGGAATACACCCTCACTCTCTCCAGAAGACATCTCCAGCCCCTACAATAAAAGATACTAAACCCAGCAAAAGCCATGTTTAGCACAAAAAAATATCTCAGGCACCAGCCCACAACAGCCTTATCCCATCAACTCCAAAGAGCATCCTATTGCTTTCACAGAGGCTTTTATACAGGGATCCTTTCCCATCATGCTCAGAGGTACAGCTAAGCCTGTCTCAAACACTACTGATGGGCAGGGACCCCAGCAAATTGCAGCTGCCCAAGCATTTCTCCCTTCTTTGTGTCCGAAGCCAGTAAGGGTGGGGGCTGGAAAGGCTGAGATGGAAGATTTTCTGACCCCACCCCACCCCCAGGAAGTCACTGAAGAATGCCTTTTACTGGGGGGAGAATGTATGCAAAGTAAGGAAAGAAGAGGAGTAGAAGCAAAGTCAGCTGATGCTATCAGCAAAAAACAAAGCTGAGGCAGGAAATAAACCAAAATGTTATAATGGCAAGATCCCTAGCCAAAGCAATTTGATTAGGTGTTAACCCAGTAAAAGTAGCTGAAGAAAGCGTAGGAGATCTAGTAGGAGCCAGGTTATGAGACAGGGGAATCTGTTAACTGGCTGGTGTAAAACAAACAACACACACACACACTTGGCTGGTGTAAAACACACACACACGGGAAAGTTACTGTAAGTTGCCAGGTACCAGGGTATTTTTTTACTGAGACAAAGGGGGTAATATATGACGTGCCAACAACTGACCACAGAGGCACTAAAAAGGCATTGGAGAAGAGAAATATACTAATTAAATGACTAATTAGTAAATGTGTGGAGTAAATTAGCAGAGGAGACAATAAGTCATCAACAGAAGTGCTGATTACATTGAAGCATGGGCATCTACCTGAGAAAATAACACTAGGGTTCAAATCTCTAGAACCAAGCCATATATTCTCCCCTCCCCTAAATTGTTGTATGTGCCAATAGAGTGAGCATTTAGCAAATGTTTGGCAAGGGAGAACAAGGGATGGTTAATGTAAGGACCAGCATGCCTATGACAGTTGCACAGAAAGGGCAGAGGCTGAGTGTAGTAACTGCCATGGTAATCACAGCCTGGCAGACAGAGAGGTTGGATTGCAGCAAAACAAGCTAAGAGGACACAAAAGTTGTTCACATACCTTATATGGAAGCTGTAAGGAGGCTCTGAAAACATCAGGTGGAGCAGGGAGAGAGAATCAGCACAGGAGACAACGTAGCCTCCCTCTATACAATACAACAAACACTGTGCAAGGAATAGGCGATGATGATATACTAGTAGTGAAAGAGGAAAGGGTTGCTGCATTTATGATAAAAGTGAGAAACTGCACATAATAAATGGGTGAAGGGTCAGACCAAAAAAAAATCTAATTACAGCAAGGGCCATGGAAAACTACTGGTGTGTTAGCAATTTGTCAGTGAACTATATTCATACAATTTTGAACGAGGTTAATGGTGAAATACGACCCATATGGAGATCACAATCTTTGGTTGGAGTGCACACAGTTTGATAGCATGGGGTCAAGAACTAAAAGAAAATAGCCAGGAAATGGATACACTGGACATCTAGGTTAGTTTCAAGTGGCTGGTTAAATTGTTTGCTTTTAAAATCCCAAAGTATATTGCCTTTAGACAAGACCAACAACGCGGGAGAGGAAGAGGTATTTGTACTTTCATAAGGGAACGATTATACTACATAACAGCAGAGAAAGAAATGTCTCAAATACAATGATGTTGAGATCCCAGTGCAGATCCTTCTTTAAGGATTTAATATCTTTAACCCATGTAGGAAATCAGAATGTTTGGAATTACAAGGAATAGTGAAAAATCCTAAAAGACCATGTATTATATGGGGTGACCTAAATAGTCACAACGTGTGGGGAAGACAGACAGCCGATACCAGTGACACACACTTGGAAAAGTTGATTGTTGAAAATGATCTAGTGGTTTTGCCGGATGCAGCAGATGGCACTTTCTTACTTAGCCCTGGGAATTATATCAGCAGATATTGCAAGTAGATGCAACTGGACAATATGTCAGGAAGAAAGAATGGGAGTGATCATTTGCCCACACTTATTCCTTTTCAAGGGCAAGGTGAGTTGAAGGTAATGGAAAATAACCCACTTGGTATTTTCAGAAAGCTACCTGGGAACTATTTACAAGTTACTGATTTTGTGAATGTTCATTGTGTGAGTGATGACAGAGAATTACAATGTAATAAAGGAATTATGGCTATTGTAGCTGTTGCTATTAAATAAGATGTTGACGTACGTATCCCAAAACTAAACCTTCCTTTCCATGGTAGGATGCAGGGCCGGCGACAGGAATTTTGGGGCCCCATACGCCGCCCGAGGGGGCCCCCCCCGGGCCGGTCTCCCACCGCCCGCGGGGGCCCCCCCCAGGCCGGTCTCCTGCCGCCCGCGGGGGCCAACCCCCGCATGTGCTCTGGCCGCGTGACCCGGCCGGGAGAAGCAAAAGGGGGTGGGGGGAGGCTGCTGGGTGCCGGGGGAGGGGACTGATGAGCGCTGCCCAGAGCCGCGCCTTGCTCAAAGGCCCGGCAACAATGGGGTACAGCTGTGTACCGGGCCCGCCCCGGATTTAAGGGCCCCCCCCCTTAAGTCCAGGGCCCGGTACAGCTGTACCCGTCGTACCCCCCTGTCGCCGGCCCTGGTAGGATGAGGTATGCAAAAGGATAATTATAGAATGGAACAAATCTTATAAAAAAGCAAAAAAGACAATCAATAGTATAGCTCTAACAAAGTATAAAAGTAATAAAAATAACTAAAGAACAAAGAAAAAGTTGGAGTCTGTGCTCTGGGCAGATAAACATGCCAAGACATCAGAAATATTCAGGCAAATTAGGAGAATGACTGGAATTCAGACTAAGCCCTGGTCAGTCTACACTATAAACTTTGCTATAACTACACTGTTCAGGAGTAACAAAGACTAAAGTATTGAAGCATAACCTTTCATGGGCCAATACCCACTTCGTCGGATGCAAGATGGCTTGCATCCGACGAAGTGGGTATTAGCCCCCAAAAGCTTATGCTTCAATACTTTAGTTAGTCTTTAAGGTGCCACAGGACTCTTTGTTACCTCTGCTATTCCAGACTAACACGGCTACACCTCTGATTCTTGTTCAGGAGTGTGAGAAATTCACACCATGGTGTGACACACTTATACTGACCCAACTCCCTGTGTAGACCGCGCAACATCAGCAGATCTTCTCCCATCTGCACAGCAACTGCCTCTCGGGGAGGTGGATTCACTTCACTGATGGGAGAAGTTCTCTCACTGATGGGAGAAGTGTCTTCACTGAAGCATTGCAGTGTTTTAAGTGTAGACGTGCTTAAGAGTAGTCACATCCCAGGTCTCACTGGGACTGACAAAATAGAAGTTCTGATCATGAGAAAGCAGCTAAAAATGTGGTATGAAAGGGAAGGCTTGCCACAGAAATGCCCTTGATTGCACAGGAATTCAAGTTTACTACAGAAGAATGTAAAAGTGGAATGGCAAAAAAAATGGGACTAATGAAAAAAGAAAGAAGATTTATTGATTTGTGCCCTACAGTTGAGGACAAGGACGTTCTTCAGGGCCTGAACTAGGACAACAAAGTGATTTTGTTTAATGTGTTAACTGGTTACTGTGGTTTAAAAAAAAAAATCTTTTTGAATAAATAGACACAAGGATGGACTATGCAGGCGCTATAGGGCAGAAGAAACTAACCACCACCTGTGATGGGTAATTAAGGGCTTTGACAGAGGAATTTGAATGTCTTGACTTAAGGTAACAAAAGTTGCATTGTTATTTAGTAAAAACAACAGGGAAATGAGGTAGTGACAGCAAGACATCGTTACATTACCTGAAGGGCACAGGGCAAAGCAAGAGTACAAACCGCTGAGTATTGAGGAATCATAATTGCTGGTGGCAATGGACTATTCAATCAAGTCTGTGTCACTGTTAAAAACAAAGAAAAAGAAACCCAGTGGCATCTAATACAGGAAGGGGAGAGGGCTGTGAGCCAGGACTCCTGGGCTCTATCCCAGCTCTAGGAGGGAAGTGGGGTTTTTTGGGGTGGGGTGGGGGTGGGGGAGGGGTCAGGCCTCTGACAAATGGCCCTCTCCAGAGACGATGAGTTGACATGAAATCCTCCCCCTACCCTCCTGAGGACAATGAACAGGCCCAGATGCCATGGAGCTGGATGGAGGTGCATGTGGGGATGGAGGGAGGGCTGATGCTCACTTGAGGCAGAGTAGAGGCCATGGCTCATGAACCTTAAGGCCAGAAGGGACCAGCGTGATTACTTAGTCTGATCTGCACATTGCTGGGCACAGAATCTCACCCCCCCCCCCAATCATTTGCCCCTAACCTCTGGCTAAGTTACTGACTGTGTTACAGAAGATCCACCATTTAATCTAGCAGCTCAAACCAGCAAGTGACCCATGCCCCATGCTGCAGAGGAAGACAACAAACAAACCCATGCACTCTACCTAACCCAGGGGAAATTCCTTCCCGACCCAAATCTGGCAGTCAGTCAGACCCTGAGTGCACGGGACAAGACTTGCCAGACACCTGGGAAAGAATTCTCTGTAGTAACACAGAGCCCTCCTCATCTAGTGTCCCATCACCAGCCCTTGGAGAGATTTGGTAGTATGTGTCATGGAGGGCCACATGCAGTTGTAAGCAGTTCCATTATACCATCCCCTCCATAAAATTAGCAAGCTCAGTCTGGAAACCAGTTAAGTTTTTTGCCCTCACTGCTCCCCTTGGTAGGCTGTTTCAGAACTTCACTCCTCTGATGGCTAGAGACCTTCAACTATTTAGGACCCAAACTTGTTGATGGCCAGTTTATAGCCATTTGTTCTTGGGTCCACATTGGCACTTAACTTAAATACCCCTCTCCCTCCTCTGATGTGTTTACAGCGAGCAATCGGGGCTCCCCTCATCCTTCATCTCGTTAGACTAAACAAGCCAAGCTCCCGGAGTCTCTTTTCCATTCCTTGGACCATCCTAGTAGCCCTTCTCTGCACCTCTTCCCATTTGAATTCACCTCTCTTACACATGGGAGACCAGAACTGCACACACTATTCCAGATGAGGTTTCACCAGTGGCTTGTACAAGGGTTCTAACACTTCCCTGTCTCTCCTGGAAATACCTCTTCTCGTGCATCCTAGGACTGCACTAGCCTTTTCCATGGCCCCATCATGATGGCAGCTCATAGTCATCCTGTGATCGACCAATACACCCAGATCTTTCTCTTCTGAGGGTACCAGGTGTCTTCCCATCCCCATCCAGCCCAGTATCTCCCCCTCCCCTGCCCACTCTAGGTCACACTTGTGGGCCCTTCCATGCCAATATCTCCCTCTCAGTTGCCCCAGATCCAACCCATGGGATCAGTCACCCCTGTATCCCTCCCTCCCATAATGAGACCAATGGACTCATCCAGCCCATAGTCCCCCATCCTGGGACAAAACAATGGTACCAGTGCCAGCCTGCACCCCCACTCCACATGCCCATGGTCAGGGTCTATTCTGTACAGCTTCATTTATTGATGCATGAAGGGGGTGGGGGTTACCCAGAGGGGGCATCAGGGGGTGCCGCTCTCCCATCTGGCTCATTGTCCACTTGGCTCCCAGAGGGGGGTGCCCCGCAGACAGTAGCCAGGCCTAGCTGGTCATGGCTCAGGATCTCCAGCCGGTCATCGTCCTCATTGGAGGGGGAGGCAGGTGCTCGCGGTGGGGCGAAGAATCGGACAAGGCTGCGGACCTCGCGCAGCTCGTAGATGGTCTCCAGGGCCAGAAGCATGGCCAGGAGCCCCAGGAGAAGGTAACCTGGGGGTGGGGGAGAAAGAGAGGAGGATCAGGGGGCTGAGGTGGGGCTTCTCCCCTTTCCTCTGCAGCGCAGAACCCTATGACACCCCTCCCCCTCTACACAGAGCCCCCATCCCTTCCTTGCAGCATAGCACCCACTACAGAGCCCCACCCCCTCTTTACAGCACAGTGCCCCCTAGGCCCCCACATCCCTCCCTATACCACAGGGCCCTCTGCTGAGCCAGTCCCCCCACTCCCTGCAGCACTGTGTCCCCTAGTGACCGCCCAGAGAATGGCTCACAGGTGATGCTGATTTTGTAGAGATGGCGCAGTGAGGAGGGGCTGCCGCGACCTGGCACGTAATCCCCAAGGCCGATGGTGCTGAGTGAGATGAAGCAGAAGTAGACAGACTCCAGGAAGGTCCAGCCGTTCTCCAGGGCCCAGAAGCAGAGGGCTGGAAGCAGGATAAAAAGCCCCAGCACGCTCAATCCCATGGTAGCTGCATGACCCAGCGCTGCATGGCCCAGAGAGATGCCCCAGTGGGTGTGGAGATACTGAACAGGCCGGTGGCTCAACAGCCCCACGAGTCGCTGCAGGAGACAGGTGGCCAGGAGCAGGGTGGCTGGGAGTCCCAGGAGGGTGTAGAAGATGCAGAAAACCTTCCCCCCATCCGACAGGGGAACTGTATGTCCATAGCCTGGGGGGGGGGGGGAAGAGTCAGTGGGGAGGGGGCCAAACTTAGGATGCCACACAGTGCCCCTCACTCCCAACCTACAGCCCACAGCTATCCCAGCTCTGCCCACCCATACCCCACCCAGCACCACTCACTCCAGACCTGCAGCTCCCTCCCTCACTCTCCCAGCCCTGGGGTCCCTTCATCCCTCACCAACAGCCCTGCTGGTGCCCCTCACTCCCAACCCACAGTCCCTCGCTCTCTCAGCCTGGGTCACCCTTCACCTCCCACTGCTGCCCCCCCCCCCATTCCCAACCCACAAACCCCTGTTCTCCCAGCCCTGCTCACCCTTCATCCCCCACCACTGCCTCTCACTCCCAACCCCCAGCCCCGCCCAGCCCTGTGTTCCCTTCACCCCCCACCACTGCTGGTGCCCCCCCCACTCCCTTCACCCCCACCACTGTCCCTCACTCCCAACCCCCAGCCCCTTGTTCCCTTCACCCCCACCACTGTCCCTCACTCCCAACCCCCAGCCCCTTGTTCCCTTCACCCCCACCACTGTCCCTCACTCCCAACCCCCAGCCCCTTGTTCCCTTCACCCCCACCACTGTCCCTCACTCCCAACCCCCAGCCCCTTGTTCCCTTCACCCCCCACCACTGCCTGTGCCCCCCACTCCCTTCACCCCCACCACTGTCCCTCACTCCCAACCCCCAGCCCCTTGTTCCCTTCACCCCCACCACTGTCCCTCACTCCCAACCCCCAGCCCCTTGTTCCCTTCACCCCCCACCACTGCCTGTGCCCCCCACTCCCTTCATCCCCCATCACTGTCCCTCACTCCCAACCCCCAGCCCCTTGTTCCCTTCACCCCCCACCACTGCCTGTGCCCCCCACTCCCTTCATCCCCCACCACTGTCTCTCACTCCCAACCCCCAGCCCCACCCAGCCCTGTGTTCCCTTCACCCCCCACCACTGCAGGTGCCCCCCCACTCCCTTCATCCCCCACCACTGTCCCTCACTCCCAACCCCCAGCCCCCCCTCAGCCCTGTGTTCCATTCACCCCCACCGCTGCCAGTGCCCCCCACTCCCTTCCCCCCCACTGCAGCCCCCCATTCCCAACCCACAAACCCCTGTTCTCCCAGCCCTGCTCACCCTTCACCCCCCACCACTGCCTCTCACTCCCAACCCCCAGCCCCGCCCCGTGTTCCCTTCACCCCCCACCGCTGCCAGTGCCCCCCCCCCAGCCCCGGGCTCCCTTCACCCCCCCCCAGCCCCGGGTCCCCGCCCCGGGCTCCCCTACCCGTGGTGGTGAGGACGCTGGCGGCGAAGAAGAGCGCGGAGCTGAAGTCCCAGTTCTCGTCGTCGGAGACGTTGCCCAGCGCGGAGACCCCGTAGCTATCGGCCTCCAGCACCCGCGCCAGCAGCCGCTCCAGGCCGGGCTCGGACAGGCAGCTCTGGTGCCGGCGCACGAAGCCGGCCCGGGCGCCCCGCAGCGCCTCCCGCAGCCCGGCCTCCCGCGGCGCCTCGACGCCCACGAAGACGGCAGCGCCCAGCAGCAGGAAGAGCCCGTAGGAGCCCAGCAGCAGCCAGTAGCGCCAGGGCGGGGGCACCGCGGGCAGCTCCATGGGGCGGCCGGGCCGGGCTGCTGCTTCCGGGCCGGGTCCCACCTGCCGCAGGTGAAGCCGGCTGGGCCCAGGGCCAGGCAGGTGCGGCCGAGCTGGGGCTGTTAACCCTTCCGGCGCCGGCCTCCCCGCTGGCCCGCCCCGGCCGCCGCCCCCGCAAGGGACCCCGCAGTAGAATCGACGCCCTCAGCTGGGCGCAGGGTGCCCCAGTGGGGAGGGGGAGGGGGGTCTAGTGGTCAGAGCAGGAGGCTGGCAGCCAGGACACCTGGGTTCTACTCCTGGCTCTGCTGCTGGCCTTGGACAAGTCTCCCTCATTCAGGCTCAGTTTCGCCTCCCATCCTGTGTCTGGTTAGACTGGGAGCTGCCCAGGGCAGAGGCTGTTTCTCCCTCCTGGTCTTCGCAGCAGTGGGGCCCCCAATCCCTGCACAGACCCCCCAGGGAGACCCGAACGACTCCAGTCCCAGTCAGATTAGACAACGACAGGATCAGGCCCTGTGTTCCCGGTGCGTGGGGTTGCCATCCCGACCAGAATCAGCATTGATCCCCGGTAACTATTGAAAGCAATGGGGGAGATTCTAATAGATAGGGTACAATTAATGAGATGACATCATGTTGGGGGGGTGGAGGGAATCTTCTGGAATAACTTCAGTCAGAGTTTGCATCCCTGCAGATGGGGGAAACTGAGGTGCAGGGGAGAGGCAGGGACCCACCCATGATCCTACATGGGTCTGCAGCAGAGATGGGATTTGAACCCAGGGGTGCTGCTGCAGCCCCCCAACCACAAAACCCTTCCCTCCTTCCTGATTATGGGCAAGGTTCTTCTGCACAAAATGTCCAGCAAATCTCAGAGACCTCAGCATACAAAGGGTTAACTCCTGAGCACTTCAAAGAGGGTGGGGAGGACTGACTGGGGGAGAGGGGGAGGGTCTGCTCCCAGCAGCTGCATGGGGGTTACAGGGGGTCAGGGCAGGCATGTGTCTGGCTAGGCTATTGAAAGTGGTTGGGGATGGGGTGGGGGTCAGTGTGGCATGAAGCTGCCCTCCACCCCCAGGGACAGGAATGGTGTGTGTATAGAACGGAAACCAACAGTGACAACCCCCACCCCCCCCCACCCCTACACACACAAGGGAGACAGCTGGGATCTTTTGCAATAATCATTGGCAAAGCAGCTGGTCTCTTTGGGCAGTGTTGCCTCCCCCCCCCCCCAATCCTCTTCCATCCTGGACCCAATCCAGGCCCTGGCATGCTGCATGCCCACTTGGCACCAGGGGAAGCAGCCCTTCAATGGGGAAGACTGGTGCTCCAGGAGCAAAATGAATGGGTGCAGTGATCCCATCCGGTCTCCTAGAGCAGCTATGCCCCTCCCTGCCCCGAGGGCCTTTGTCCCACACCGGGGACTGCAGAGGCCACTTGTGCAGACGGAAGGAGTGTGGCCGAGCTGGTAGCATTTCACACGAGCTACGCACCAGGCTTGGGGTGGATCAGACCACTGGGCCCATCTAGCCCAGTATCGCGACTGCTGGATTCAGAAACCTGGCAGCTCTGGGATAATTTAGCCCCAGGTAAAGGTTCCGCCAGACTCCAGAAAACTGAGGCATGGCTCAGTGTCACTGAAATTTAGACTCACACTCCCACCCAAACTGGGTGAATTGAGGCTGAAGCTTAGACTCCACCAAAAATTGGAGAAACTGAGGCAAGGCTCAGTATTGCTGTAACTAATATCTCAGCCAAACCCCAGGACTGGAGGAACCTTTTCCTAGGAACAAAATGTCCCATAGCTGAGTGGGTTTTAAGCCAGCCGCAGGACTGGGCTAGATAGAACCATTAATTATTTGTTACTTCCTCTAACTCTGGATATGGTGACTATATCCACCCCCTCTTTTTTTTTGTAAAAAGGCTGAATGGAAATCTAGTGGCAATGAGTCCCACAGGCAAAAGGTGAGTGTTTTGGCATGGTGGGTGGATTTCTCACAGGGCAGGGCCGAAACAAGAGGTTGGGATTAATATGATCATGGAGAACCAATAATGAACTGAGAATGAGGAAATGATACCTCGCTGGGATGTTGTGCTGGAGAATCCAGAGATGAAGTAACAAGGAACTGAAAGAATATTGTAATGAAATACACAAAAGAACAACCACACAATATCGCTAATGAATAGAATTAAATAATCAGTATATTAATAAAATAGTGATTAAATTATTAACCCATGACAAATCATACATAATAAAATTTACATATGCAATTAAACAAAGAATAAATATAACAGTAAAATAATACATAAAATCATTACTAACAAAATAAAATAATTATAGTCTCAATTACTAGTTACAAAATTAATGAAATAAAGTTATACTATGTTGTGATCAAGTTAAGCATAAAATAATATATTAATTATAATTATAATAATAAACACAAATAAACATAATAGAACATTTAAAACATAATAAAATACAATAACATGATAAATCAACAATAAAATAATTGTATTAATAATTATAAAATGTAAAACATAAAAGGATTTTTGCTATAAAATTAATACAATAAAATAATTATACCAATTAAGTATATCAATAAATATAATCAAAGAAAAACACTACTAATAAAATATAGCTAATTAATTTTAAAAACAATATAATAATACATCTGATAAAATTAAATGATAAAATGTAATGAAATATAATACATGATATAATTAATAAAAAATAGTACAATAGTACATGCGATGATCAAAATAATTAATACAATGTAATATATACAATAATAAAATCAATGATATATTTAAAATCAGTTGAAATAAATAAAAAACATTAACTACAACAGAGAAAGCAATAGAAAATATGTGGGGGAAAAATGAACCCAATAGAAAGGAAATATGTAATAAGAAAAAAAAATACAGGAGGACACATTTAATAAAGTAGAGCGATACTAAATTTTTAAAAAGTCAGTAAAGGCAAATGTAATGCTAAGAAACCATAAACAATCCATAAGTATAACAAAGAGCTCATACAGTGTATATTTAAAAAGAAATTATTAACGTAAAACATGATGACAAACAGTGACTGTGTGGATGAATAAATGACAACACATAGATACTAGACTGCAGGGGACAGGCCTACACCCGGTTTGGGGGTGGGGTGGGGAGACTGTAGTGGGGACGATTCTCCACTCACTGAGTGTGCAGGGGAAATAAATCTTAAGGGTAATCCTGCCCTACAGGCTGTGGGGGCTGGGTGAAATCTGGGTTTGATACAACTCTGGTATATAACCCCCCCCCCCCCCATGCCTGCCAGCCTGCCTGATCCCCTTTGGAAACTGAACCAGAGTTCCTTCCTTCCCCATGTGCATCTCGGGGTGCAGTGAAGGGTTAATTCTCCCCCCCCCCCCCGAGCCCAGCTCCAGTGTGAACTCTGTGTGTGTGTGGGGGGGGATGACTCATTGGAACCCCCCCAACACGTGCTGTGCCTATAAAAGGGGATCCTTTTTTGTCTGATGAAGGCAGGGATCACGTGTGGGGGCACCTGCCATCTGCCACCTGCCCCCCCACTCCCTGGGGATCCCCTAACCCTGCTGCCAGCCCCACGGCCATTGGCTTCCCCAGCCCGACCATCTGGAGCTATGGGGCTGCATAATAGGGATGGGGGCTTTATATACAGGGCTGGGGCTTAATGGGGCACAGACTGAAAGGAGTGGGGACAGTGCTGAGGTCCAGTCAGCCCCAGGGAGACCCCAGAACTGACACAAACGCTGGACAGGCCAAAGGAGCCCCAGAACCGACACCGAGGTGCGGGCAGGCCGAGGGAGCCCTCAGAACTGACACTGAGGTGCGAACAGGCCGAGGGAGCCTCCAGAACCGGCATCGAGGTGCGGGCAGGACGAGGGAGCCCTTAGAGCGGCGCCGAGGTGCAGACGGGCTGAGGGAGCCTCCAGAACCGGCATCGAGGTGTGGACGAGCCAAGGGAGCCCTAGAGCTGGCGCCGAGGTGCGAACGGGCCGAGGGAGCCTCCAGAACCGGCATTGAGGTGCAGACAGGCTGAGGGAGCCCCCAGAACCAAGGGCAAGGCTGGCTGCGAGAGCCTCCAGGGCTGAAAACAGTTCTTACAGGCAGAGGGAACCCCCAGACCTGGCACCAATATCCAGGCAGGTCAAGAGAGCCCTTAGCACCCACAATGCCCCGTGGTTTCCTGGTGAAGAGAACCCACAAGACAGGCCTGGCCTCCTGTCGCATCCGAGCCCCCTCAGCTGAGCCCCTGGGTGCCAAGCCCCGGCCTCCAGGCTGCCCAACACCACTGGCCCCCACCCAGGGGAGTCCCCCTGGTGCAAGTGGGATTCCAGCATCCTGCCGCCTGCCCCAGAATCCCCTTCTGCCGGCAGCCTCCCCCTCCTCCTCGGGGTGGGGAGCCATTGTATGCCAGCTGTGCCGCCAGGCCTATGGCGACCCACCCTCGCTGGCCCGGCACGGTTGCTCAGGCCTGGCCCGTGTGGAGTACCGCTGCCCTCAGTGCCCCAAGGCCTTCGGCTGCCTGGCCAACCTGGCCTCCCACCAGCGCTGGCACAAACCCCGTGGGCAGGGGGCAGCCAAGGAGAACCAGAGCCCCAAGCTGGGCACTGGGTCCAACTCCCACCAGGCTGACTTTGGCTGCACCCACTGCGCCAGGCGGTTCCGGCGCCGCAGCGACCTGCACAGACACCTGCAGCTACACCAGGCCAGGCCAGGGCTGAGGCAGAGTCAGCATCTCCATGACAACTGCCCCCCAAACTCCCTCTGCTTGCCAAAGGAGGGGGCTCTGGATCTAGCTGTTGGCTCCCAGCCCCTTTCACTGGGGGCGGCTGTCTCCCCCAGCCTTTCCCGGGGCAAGGGAGGTCTGATCAGCCCCCCCTAGTGAAGCTCTTGGCTCCTCCCCCAGCAGCTCAGCAGTGCCCCATAATCCTGATCTGCAGCCCTCAGCTATCCCAACCCCAGGCTTCCCCCCCTGCTCTGTGGGTGCCCCACAATCCCGACCCACAGCCCCTTCTAATCTAGCCCTCAATCCCTTGTCCACAGACCTACCAGTGCCCTCAATCCTGACCCACAACCCTCTGCTACCCAAATCCTGGGCTTCCCCCCGTCCCCAGCTCTGTCCGGGCCCCTTAATCCCGACCCACAGCCCCCAGTTATCCCAGCCCTCAGATCCCCCAACTCCAGCCCTTCCAGTGCCCTCAATCCCACCCCACAGCTCCTTGCTATCCCAGCCCTCAGCCCCCACCCCCTCCTCTAGGAGTGCCCCTCAGTCCTGCTTATTGTGTAACAGAGATTTTATCATGAAGATCTGAGAGCACAAAGAATTGTTTTCAAAGAAGAAAACTACCCAGGTCAGGCCGGCCCAGGGCTCCACCTTCCCTGAATCCTGAGCACCGGTGTCAGCCGTGCACTGGACAGATTCACGGACTGGGCGGACCTGGAGCAGACAGACCCCCTGTGGCTTTGCTCTTCTGAAAAATGGTGACGTTTGCCTTGAAGATCGTTTGCACTGTGGGGAGGGTTTTTGATTTGCAACAACTGCCCTGTTCTGCGTGGATCTCTGGCCGCCCACAGAGAGGCCCACGCCAGCACCACCGAGCCCAAGGGGTGCTGCCACGCTCAGTGTGGCACAGGAGCAGAGCTACACTGCCATGGTATGACTGGGCATTGCTTAGGAAGGCAATTGTACGTGTGCCTGGGGAAGGGCATGTCTATTCACAGAAGGGTTTGGAGCGAGGTGATTGTGTGGGCGCGGCAGTGGGTGTGTCTGCACCGGAGGAGTTTGTCTGAACTGTGTATCTGGGTCAGGGTGTGTGCGCCTATGCTGCCTTGGGGGGGGGGGGGGCGTGTTTTGTGTCAGCTTTGTGGGGAGGTTGTCTACTGTGTCTGGGTATCCGTGGACACATTTTGCAATGCCGTTGTGGTTCTGTTCTGAGGGGCCCAATAATGGCATGTTTCTGTATGCAACTAGCCCCCCCCTTCAGTCTCCACAGCTGGCCTGGCAGTAAGCCCCCCCCCCAACCCCGCCATCCTGGGCCAGCTGCTCCTGACATTGTTACATGTCATAAAAGCAACAAAGATAAATAAACTCTGCTCCCCAATTCCTGGGTGTCTCCAGCCCCAACCTAGCACGGGCACTACACGATGGGGAACATGCCCCAGAGGAATCTCCACAGTCTCTAACCAAGACTGGGGCTCCATCATGCCAGGCGCTGCCCTGACTGAGACCAAGAGCCCTTTGTTGTAGGGGCACTGCACAGACCCCCAGCCATGACCGAGGGCCCCCATTGAGCCAGTGCTGCAGAGCCAGTGCCCCCCCTCAGAGTGGGTACTGCACAGACCCTAACCAATATCAGGCCCCTGTCATTCCCGGTGCTGCACAGGCATACAATGAGAAACAGTCCCTGCCCCATAGAACTCACAGGCTAAATGAATGAAATCCAGGTGTCTGGGCTCCCAGCCCCAGTGCCTTACCCCTGTACAGTGCTGCCTCCTGGCTCTACATGTTACATCAGACACTTGACCAATCACTCTCCAAACTCAGGGCTGGCTCTTCAGAGGTGGGTTCATGTTCCCCCATAGTAGAGGTCTACTATAGACCACTAACACAGCAGGAGGAGGCATTTCTAGAATATGAAACCTGGGTAGGCAGGGGAGACTTTAGCTACTCAGACAGCTGTTGAAAAAGTAATGCGGCAAAGCATAAAATACGCCAATACATTCCTGGAAGGTGCTGGGGACAATGTCTTGTTTCAGAAGATGGAGGAAGTGACCTGCCCCTGGAGACAGGATTGTGACCACGGGAGGGATCGCTTGCGAATCTGGGTGAAGGTAATCCTGAAATGATACCATTTCATGACTCTAAGAAAAGGAAGGAGTCAGAGCAGCAGAATCAGGACAAGGGGCTTCACGAAAGCTTCACTTCAATGCCCTCAGACCTGGGAGCTAAGGTGCCAGGGGAAGAAAATTGAAGGGAAACAGGAATTCAGGAGAGCTGGGAGTTTCTCAAAAGAGACAAAGGTAAAAGGCACAACAGCAAACTAGCTTAATGCGAAGGAAAGACAGGAAGAATAGTGAAAAGCCAGCGTGGCTCCATCAGGAGCCCTTTAATGACCTGAAAATCCAAAGGGACTCTGACAAAAAGTGGAAACGTGGGTGAATTGCTAAGAATTAGTACAAAAGACTGGCACCCGCAGGCAGGGACAAAAGGAGAAAGGCTGAGGCACAGAATGAGTTACTCCTAGCAAGGGACACAAATAAGACCTTATGTAAATCAGGCATTCACAGAAACAGTGGAGTTGGTCCAAAGTGGTGGTGTTTGCAGAAGCAGGGAGGCAGAAGCATGAAAAAAAATCATGGTATTGGGCTAATTTGGCTGCTTGTGGGGGAGTACGGGCAGGGACTGGGGCTCAGATAGCTCCATCCTCAACTCTGGCCCAAGCTGCCCTCGTTGTTTCCTGTCTGGCCAGCTGGCAGGGAGGGGAGGGGGGATATTGCTGCCAATGCGCACCAATGAAGAGCCCTGGCTGGCTTGACCTATAGTGGCCCCTAGCAGACTGTGCGGGAGACCCTGCAGCATCAGCTGGTGAGGAGAGATTGGGGTGTAACACCTGGAGTAGGAACAGGGAGGTGAGGGGGTCCTCCCCTGGCAGGGGAATCTTGGTGTGAGTAGACCTGCCCTGGCATGGGGACCAGGGTGGGGGAATGGAATAGACCCCCACCTTCACGCAGCTAATCACGCTCCAAGCAGCAGAACCTGGTCTCACCCCGATCCCCTCGCCAGGACATGGCCCCTCACACATCCCTGATTCTCCCAGCAGGGCAGGGCCCTCTCCCCCTTTCCCCCGTCCCTGCCCCAGGCCAGATTTCTAGCATGATGAAGTGAGACATTCCCCCGGCCTACCACTTCACTACTCCCTAGGGTCGGACCGACCTGCCATATCCACGTCCCTGGAATGGGACCAGCCTGCGAACCCGGCATGGGCACCTGAGGCTTCCGTGGTGAGGTGGAAGCGAATATGTCGGTTTCTGCCTCCCAGCTGCTGGAAGAAATACAGCAGTGTGGGGATGTGGGGACTTGGCTACTGTGCATATTGCATGAAATTCAAACTCTTACCCATGACCCTGTTTGATTTAAAAAACAATAACAAAACAATAAAGAAAGCGAGGCATACTTGTAGCACCTTAGAGACTAACTAGTTTATTTCAGCATAAGCTTTCGTGGGCTACAGTGAGTTATAGCCCACGAAAGCTTATGCTGAAATAAACTAGTTAGTCTCTAAGGTGCTACAAGTATTCCTCGCTTTCTTTACGGATACAGACTAACACGGCTGCTATTCTTGAACCTAACAAAACAATGCAATTTTTGTAGGGCCTTAGACATAAAAAGGCAATAAGAAGAGGTTCGATAAACATTGGGAGGAAGAGAAAGATGTAAAGTGTAGGCCCAGGGCCGGCGACAGATATTTTGGGGCCCCCTACTCTGATCGTTTGGGGGGCCCCCCAGCCCAGCCGGCGCTTCACCCCACCCAGCTGACAGCGGCTGCCCCCCCCCTCCCCCGCCCATCCAGCGCTTCCCCCCCCCCCGGGCCTGGGGACCAGGGGCTGGGGACGCTGCGGGGGGTCCAAGGAGCCTGGTTCCCAGCCGGGGCGCAGGGCGCGGCTGGGCCAGTCCCGGGAGAGAGGGACACTTCCCCGGCCGGGGACACCAGCCAGGGACCGGAGCCCGGCCCCGCCGCTGCCGCAGGGTCTCGGGCGGGACCGATCGGGAGCTCTCCCGCCCGCCCTGGGACCCCTCTGCCCCCGGCTGGCAGCGCCAGGTGCGAAATGGGCCCGGCTCCCCCTTACCTCGGGCTCCGGCTGCGGCAGGCCCGGGCCTGGGTCCGCTCACATCCTCCGCCAGGCCTGGGCGGGCTCCGATCCCCCGGCGCCCCCGCTCCTGGGCCGGCCGCGGCCTCTCCGCAGCTGCCGCCTCCGAGCCCCGGGCTGCGCTGGAGGCCCGGCGACAAGGGGGGACGACTACGGGACAGGTACAGCTGTGTACCGGCCCATGGACTTAAGGGGGCCCCCCTTAAGTCCGGGGCCCGGTACAGCTCTACCCGTAGTACCCCCCTGTCGCCAGCGCTGTGTAGGCCCACTGCTTAGTGGGGAAGGAGAGCTAATAACAGATGACATCAAGAAGGCTGAGGTCTTTACTCCCTGTTTTGGTTCAGTCTTCACTAAAAAGGTTAATGGATCCCTGATACTCAGTACTGTTAATGTTAACAAAAAGGGAGAAGGAATGCAGGCCAAAATAGCGAAGAACAGGTTAAAGACTATTTAGCTAAAGAAAGAATATAACATAAGAATGGCCGTACTGGGTCAGACCAACGGTCCATCCAGCCCAGTGTCCTGTCTACTGACAGTGGCCAATGCCAGGTGCCCCGGAGTGAGTGAACCTAACAGGTAATGATCACGTGATCTCTCTCCTGCCGTCCATCACCCCCCTCTGACAAATAGAGACTAGGGACACCATTCCGTACCCATCCTGGCTAATAGCCATTAATGGACTTAACCTCCATGAATTTATCCAGTTCTCTTTTAAACCCTGTTATAGTCCTAGCCTTCACAGCCTCCTCAGGCAAGGAGTTCCAAGGTTGACTGTGCGCTGTGTGAAGAAGAACTTCCTTTTATTTGTTTTAAACCTGCTGCCTATTAATTTCATTTGGTGGCTCCTAGTTCAGGGGTCTCAAACTCAAATGACCACGAAGGCTGCATGAGGATTAGTGCACTGGCCCGAGGGCCGCATCACTGACACGCCCCCCCCTCGCTGCCCCCCAGCCCGACCTTCCATGAGGTCCCGCCCCTGCCCCACCTCCTCCTCTGAGCACGCAGCTCCCTGCTCCCTCCTGGGAAGCGCTAGGCACGGCCAACAGCTGTTTGGCAAACAAAGCAAGAGCAATATTGGAAGTCCAGAGCTGGAAACACAAGCAAACAAATCTAATTTAACAAGAAATTACCAGCCTCAGAAGATTCAAGCTTTTTTCAAATGTAATATGCTGATAAATCTGATAGAAATGTCAGCCCATCCCAGCCTAATACAGTAGACTCTCGATTATCCAGAATTGGGTTAACCAGGATGACAAAAAAAATACGCGTAACTCACAGGGCCAGCTCTGGCTTTGTTGCCGCCCCAAGCACACACACACAAAAAAACCCTCAGGGGGCAAGGCAGCCAGTGAACCAACCCTCCCTCCCCCTCCCCATATTTCCTATGGATGGTGATTATCCGGGATTTTATTAACCAGGATTCATTTTGTTCCCTATCATCCTGGATAATCGAGAGTCTACTGTAGCAATTATAATTTTATAAAGTCTCCCTCTCCCAAATTGATCCTCATAACCCGCAGAGGGAGGCGGGAGGGCGACGGGGAGCCTGGCTTACCGCTCCTGGCCGTCGCTGCAGAGGGCTCCTGGGAAGCGCCGCCCCAGTTCATTCATTGAAGCCGTAGCAGCAGTGCCTGGTAGCTGGGGATCGGCAGCAGCCCAGCCAGGCAGTAGAGAAGCCTCCGCTTCTGGCCCCTCCCTCCCGCAAATTGCTATTGGGGGAGGGGGGGGAAGGAGGAGACAGACATGCGGACATGCCAGGAAGCTTGGCGGGCCACAGGGAAGGGCTTTGCGGGCCGCATGTTTGAGACCCCTGCCCTTATATTATGGGAACAAGTAAATAAACTTTCCTTATTCACTTTCTCCACACCACTCATAATTTTATAGACCTCTATCTAGGCTGACCATACGTCCCGTTTTGAACGGGACAGTCCCGTTTTTTTAATGTTTTTTAACCGTCCCGTCTTTTTGACCAAAATATCAATTTTGTCCCGTTTTTGGGGCAGGACTCAGAAAAAACATGGAATCATAAAATGTCCCCCCCCGCCGCCGCCGCCGCCGGCTCGCTCGGGCCCCCGGCTGCGGCTCCTGACAGCTCTGATCTGCCGCCTCCTCCAGCCCGCCGCCAGCTGCAGCCTCCTCCTCTCTATTCCTCCTTCCCTCCCTTCTCTCCATCCCCCCCTTCCTCCCTGCTCTCTCCCTCTGTCCACTGCCTCCTCTCACTTCCTCCATCCCTTCTCTCTATCCCCTTCTCCATCCCTCCATCCCTTCCTTCCTCCCTTCTCTCTATCCCTCCATCCCTCTCTTCCTTCTCTCTATCCCCCTTCTCCATCCCTCCCTTCTCTCTCTCCCTCCGTCCACTGCCTCCTCTTCCATCTCCCTTCTCTCCATCCCTCCTTCTCGCTGTCCCTTGCCTCCTCCATCCACCCTGCTCCCTACCCCCATCTTCTCTCATCCATCCATCCTCTCCCTTTCTCACCTTCGTGCCTTCTCTCCCTCCGTCCCCTCCATCCTCTTCGTCCCTCATCCCCCCTTCTCTCTCTCTCCCTCCATCCTCTTCATCCCCCATCCCTGTTCTGCTTATTCCTCCATCCATCCCCCCCCAACCCCCCTCTGCCTCCCCCCCGCCCGGTGCTGGGGGGCCCAGGTGGGGCCATGCCCCCCCCCACACCCTGTCCCATTTTTGCCCTCCCAATGTCCCGTTTTTGTCTAAAGGAAATATGGTCAGCCTACCTCTATCATATCCCCTGTGGCAGGGTGGGCCTGACCCAGCCTGCCGCCCCTTTAAGAGGGAGAAAAACCCTCTGCAAACCTCCCTGTAGAGAAGGCCAATTAGCCACCTGGGCTGCAGAGGGATCAGCCTGATGGGCTGCACCTGGCAGCCTCCTCAGGGGGATAAAAGCCTGCCAGGCAGGAAGCCCAGGGCTGGCGACAGGGGGGTACAATGGGTACAGCTGTACTGGGCCCTGGACTTCAGGGGGGCCCCCTGAAGTCCGGGGCGGGCCCGGTACGCAGCTGTGCCCCCTTGTCGCCGGGCCTGCACAGCAAGGCACGGCTCCGGGCAGTCGCTGCAGCGCTCGTCAGCCCCCTCCCCCGGCCCCCAGCAGCCCTCCCCTCCCCCCCCGTTTGCTTCTCCCGGCCGGGCCATGCGGAGCCCCAGCGCACAGCGGCTCTGCACCCCCAGAGGGGGAGAGCGCATGTGGGGGGAGGGGGGCGTGTCCTGCCTCTGCCTGGGGCGGGGGCTGCTGGGCTCCCTCCTCCCCACCCAGCGGCATTAGCGGGCGCCAGGGAGCAAGCCGGTCACGCTGGTGGGGGGCACCGTGCCCCTTGCGCGGTCAGAACAGGGCCGGGGGGGCCCGCGGGTGGCGGGAGACCGGCCGGGGGGGGGGGCCCACAAATGATCAGCGTATGAGGCCCCAAAATTTCTGTCGCCGGCCCTGAGGAAGCCCAGGGTGGTGGTAGTGGTGGTAGTGTGGAGGAGTGAGATAGAGAGGGAGCTAAGCTGTAGAGCTGTGTATAGAGCTGTGTAAAGATCTAAGCTGTAGAGCTGTGTATAGTAGGTGGTGGGGTCCTGTGACGGTAAAAGGTGATGCTGGGATGTAACCTGACCCCAGCCAGGTGATGGGACGGTGGATGTCTGTGTGTTTCTAACAAAGGCTTGGGGGGAGGGGGCAGGAAGGAGGCAGGGAAACCGTTTTGGCTGGGCTTTTGTTCAGGTTAGGAGGAAGAGAGAAGACTGGGAACAAGGCCGGGAGCCCCAAAACCCTGGGCCTCATCTCCCGGTCTCCCAGAAGGGCCTGACTGAGGGGTCCTGTCTAGACTAAGAAGCTCTGAGTTGGATTGTGTTCCTGTCATCTCAATAAACCTTCTACTCTACTGGCTGCCTGAGAGTCTCTGTGAATCCCAGGAAGCGGGGGTGCAGGGACCGGACTCCCCACACTCCGTGACAGGTCCGCACAAGCTGCACTGTAAATAAAGAGCACTGTTTGGAGCCAAAGAAGAGTCTCCTGCCTGTGTTTGGAGCGGGGGCGAGAAGGCGATCTGTCACACCCCCCTTAGTCTCCTCTTTTCCAAACTGAAAAGTCCTAGCCTCTTTAATCTCTCCTCATATGGGACCCATTCCAAACCCCTAATCATTTTAGTTGCCCTTCTCGGAACCTTTTCTAATGCCAATATATCCTTTTTGAGATGAGAAGACCACATCTGTACGCAGGATTCAAGATGTAGGGGCACCATGGATTTGTATAAGGGCAATAAGATATTCTCCGTCGTATTCTCTATCCCTTTTTTAATGATTCCTAACACCCTTTTTGTTTTTTTGACTGCCGCTGCACACTTCATGGACGTCTTTAGAGAACGATCCACGATGACTCAAAGGTCTTTTTCCTGATTAGTTGTAGCTAGATTAGCCCCCATCATATTGTATGTATAGTTGGGGTTATTTTTTCCAATGTGCATTACTTTACATTTATCCACATTAAATTTAATTTGCCATTTTGTTGCCCAATCACTTAGTTTTCTGAGATCTTTTTGAAGTTCCTAGTCTGCTTTGGTCTTAACTGTCTTGAGCAGTTTAGTATCATCTGCAAACTTTGCCACATCACTGTTTACCCCTTCCTCCAAATCATTTATGAATAAATTGATTAGGATTGGTCCTATGGCTGATCCTTGGGGAACACCACTAGTTACCTCTCTCCATTTGGAAAAATTACCATTTATTCCTACCCTTTGTTCCCTGTCTTTTAACCAGTTCTCAGTCCAGGAAAGGATTTTCCCTCTTACCCCATGAGAACTTAATTTACGTAAGAGCCTTTGGTGAGGGACCTTGTCAAAGGCTTTCTGGAAATCCACTGGATCCCCCTTGTCCACATGTTTGTTGACCCCTACAAAGAACTCTAATAGATTCTATAAGTAGATATATTCAAGTTGGCAGGACCAATGGAATTCACGCTCAGATACTTAAGGCACTAGCTGAATCAATCTTGGAATCACTTATTTATCTTTGAGCACCCATGGAAGACGGGTGAGATCCCAAAGAACTAGCGAAGGGCAGACATAGTATCTGTCTCTACAAAGAGGAACAAAGAGGACCTGGGGATTATAGACCAGGCAGCCTAACTTCAATACCTAGAAAGATACTGGAACAAATGATTAAATACTTGGTTTGTAAGTACTAGAGGATAGCAGGGTTATAAGGAATAGCCAGCATGGGTTTGTCACGAACAATATGTTAAGGGCTGTTCTAAAGAGGACAGTGATCAATTGTTCTCTGTGTCCACCAAAGATACAACAAGAAGTCATTGACTTCATTTGCAGCAAGGGAAATTTGTTGGAAAAACTTTCTGACTCTAAGGATAGCTCAGCTCTGGGGCAGATTAGGATGCTCTGGACTCCACGCCACTGGAAATGATAAGGATAGGTTAGTTAGACAAACAGCTGTCAGGGCTGGTCTATGTATACCCGGTCCTGCTTCTGTGCAGGGCGCTGTATTAGAGGCCCTTTGAGGTCTCTCCCAGACCCACGTTTTTTCGTTTCTATGGAAAGCCCCCCACGAGCCAAACAGCCCCTGAGGCAGCCAGTCCCCATTCCCTGGGGCTGGTTCAGAGAGCCCCCAAGAGTGGAAAGGCCCCATGTCCCATTTCCACCCTCTGAGCCAGCCAGTCCCCCTGGCCCTGGGGCCAGATCACAGCCAGCACCGGCCTAGAAGGAAAAGGTGCCAGGTTCCCCTCCCAGCCCCCGGAGCCAGCATTCATACGTGCCCAGGGCTGAGTGAGCTCACACAGTAGGCAGGACAGTGTCGGACCCTGGGAGCTGCATATCAGTTCTTTATTGCACAGAGGGGCTGGGGGACAGACACGCCTGGGTTTGTACATTCATGTCAGACACAGATTCTCTGCTTCTAAGATGGGCAATTTTCAGTGTAAAAAACTAACAAACAAACAAATAAACCTGAAACAAGCACTTGTGTTCTGCTTGGTACTTAAAATATTTACACCCCAAAACAAGACATGACCAAAAAAACACCCCATGTCACAGGGGACCCCCCCTCCAGAAATAAGGGACACTCTCCCAGAAATATCCCCTAGCACCAAATGGGGGGCTGGGCCCTGTACCACCTCCCTCCCCCAGTACAGCACGGAGGCTATGCCCTGATGGAGTGTGGGGGGGAGGTACTGGGGGATGGGCTTGTGCAAAGGGAGGGGCACTGCAGGGGGGAGGGAGCAGATGACCAGAAGCGATGTTCCCATGCCTCCTTTCTGCTATGGGGGAGGCTGGGATGGGATGGGATGGGATGGGTGGGGTGCGGGGAGGGGGCATTAATTCACAGCTTGCAGTATCTTCACAGTTACCAGACGGGGCGGCGCCCTCTTGAGGCCGAGAGGTTCCCGCGTTGGCTGGGTCAGTGCTGGATGGGGGAGGGGCCCTGGACCCTTGGGAGTCTGGGGGCCGAGTGAAGGTGTTAGAGTGTGTGTTTGCATGGAAGCATGTGTCAGTGCATGTGAGCCTGAGTGAGAGCACACGAGTGTGAGTGTACATCAGTGTGAGCATGGTCTGCTCAAGCACGGGTGGGAGCACGTCTGCACGGGCATGGATCAGTGTGAGGGCGTGTGTGGGACTGGGAGCACTCTGAGCTGGTGTGAGGAGCACATGTATGAGTGTGTGCGGTCACGTGTGAGCGTGAGCATGTGTATGAGCGTGAGAGTAGAATCATCTCTCTCTCATGCCAGGGTTTCCTGAGGCCTGGATCGATGCAGCAGGATTGGGATCAAGGGAGTATTGCAAGTTGATTTTTTCCAAGGCGGTCGAGGTCAAACGCGCCATTAAGTCCCCACCTTCTCACTCCTGCTCAGCAACACCAGCCCTCCCTCCTGTGCCCCCTCCCCGATGACAAGGCTACGACCTCCCCCCATTACAGTCCGATTTACCAAAGAGTTGAGATCTGTGTGTGAGCTGAGCAAGCTGGAACTGGGGGTGTCACCCGTACCTCGATATCAGGGCCTGTTCCTGGCAGTAGCCTTTGGGCTTGTGAGTCTGTGCTGAGCTTCCCGACGGTAACAGTCTTGAGAGATGAGACGCCGTGTTCCGGGGGGTTGGTAGCTAGAATCATGGCAGTCGGAAAGTGGGCCCCCCAGAGTGCAGTTCAGACTGATCCCTCATGGGGGTAACAACAGTGCCCCCTGTGGACCAGCGAGGGGAGGAGTGGAAGTGGGGTTGATGGGGAGACAGGGGTGGTGAGGGGAAGACTGGGTAGGGGAGGCTGGAGGAGGCCCGGGGGCCCTAGAGGGACTGGCTGGGGGAGCCGCACAGCAGGCGGGTGACCTGGCTGAGCCGGGCAGCCGCACTCTCCTGCTCCTGCTGCAGCCTCTGGTTGTTCTGCCGCAGACTCTGCACCTCGGCCTGTAGTGCTGCCTTGGCTGCCTGCTCCTGGGAGAACATGGGGGGGGGGGTCAGAGGGCAGGGGCAGCGCCCCCACTTCCAACGCAGTCCCTTCCACTCACTCGCCATTGACCCTCCCACCCCACAGCCCTGCCCCCATCGGACCCTCTCATGGCACTTCCTTCTATAGCCTGCACCACACCTGCCCCATAACACCACGGCAGTGCCTTGCCCCTCCCTCCTTCCTGCAGTCTCCACCACCCTCTGCTCCCCTCCCCCCTTTCCTCACCTTCGCCCCATTCCCTCCGCACTCCCCCTGACCCCATTTCTCCTTCCCTTGTGCACCCCGCCACACACCTGCTGCAAGTCCTCCTGCAGCTTCTTTAGCATGGACTCCAAGTGAGAGACCTTCTCCGACAGTGACCGGGACGGATGGCCTCTGGGCGAGAGAAGGAAAGAGCGAGAGACAGAGGAGTGTGGGGATGGAGGGAGTCCTAGGAGGATGATATGCATCAGTCAGGCTGAGGTCAGATGGGGCAGGGGGAACAAAGCTCCCTCGTCCCGCAACAGCCCAGCCCTCTCAGTATCCGCTGGATGGCCAGAGAGCACCCCGAAGGTGCAGAGCCCGGGAATGTGTCAGCCTCCTACTGGGGGAGTGCTGTGGCCCAGCCACTGGAGTTCACTATTCAGCCACCAGATGCCCCTGGTGGCTTCACAGGCCCCACAAAGCTGGGACGCGAGCTGAGGGAGAGATGGTGTGGTGCTGTTTTCGCCTGCTATGGCTGCGTTATCATCCTGGAATATGCAAGTGGGAGGATGAGAGCAGGGGGGATACAATGAAATGGGGGCTGGTGGAGGAACCCCCCCCATCATTCCTCCCACCCCTCTGGGTAGCTTCTTACTCATCCTCGGGGGGCTGCTGGCCTGGGTTCCTCTGGCCACTCCCACCGGGGGGCTCTCTGCTCTCCAGCACGTGTTGCCCCGCTGCAGAAAAGAGGGGAGACAGAGTGAGATTCTCCTCCTCGGACTGCGGGTTTGCTGCTGCTCCTGGCCCCAGGCAACTCGAACCAGGCTCTTTGCCTAGGGATTTCCCAGCTTTAGCCCCCATTAATGAAGCTCTTTGCCTAGGGATCTGCCAAGTCCTGCCCCAGGAGCTCTCGGACTCCAGCCCCGCTCTGTGTATACGCAAGCTGGGCTCTCCCACCCACGATGCAGCCTGGGAATCTGTTGCTCACCTTCCTTCGAGAGCGCCTCTAGGATGCTGTTGCAGGTGGTAGCCAGGTTGGAGATAGAGTCCCACTCCTCCTCCAGGGACTCGCCCGCTTCCGACAGAACTGGAGGGGGCAGGGGCAGGTGGGCGGGGGCAGGAGAAAGAATGGCATGAATAAGGGCAAGGGGCCTAGCAGCTGTCCAAACCAAGACCCTTCAGACCCAGAGCCCAGGCCCCCCCAGCTTGGGCTAAAGTACTAGAAGGTTTTTATCCTCCAGTACTCCAGTACTAGAAGGTTGTTATCCTCCTCTGTTGACCTGAGATTCCCCCTCCCCACAAGCTCCCTTTGGTCAAAGGATTTGAGATTGTGTTACAGGCGTGGGTTCTGGACAAAGGAATCTGGAAGGAAACAAATAGGGGTCAAATCCTGATGTGAGAAAACCCGCTTTGGGGCCCCTCCCCCACACTTTAGTTCCATTTTCCCTTCCCCTCCCCCTGCTTCTTCTTTTTTTTTTAATTGGAGAAAAATCCCAGCACAAGGCACCCAGCTGGCACTTAGAGCTGGACCCTGTGCTTGGAAAAGGGGAAGCTCCCTGATGCTAACAGGACCGGATCAAACCGGGGGGAGCATGTGTGTGTTTGTCTTACTCTTGGTGATGGAATTTCGCAGCGACAGCGTCCTGGGTAGGAATTTCTCAGTGTCACTCATGTCCGAGGTGGGTGGGGCTGTCTCGCTAGGGGGTGGGGCCTGGCTACCCATGACCCCATGATCTGGGGGAGCCTGCTCCAGCGATGTGGGGTCTCCTGGATGGTCCTGGGACAAGACAACACCGTGATTGATGAGTGTGGTTCTATAAGCCAGGGGTCCGTCGCTTGGAGTTTCAGCCACCTCTGGGGTGGGATGCGGAGGCTGTTTACACAGGGAAGCCTCACCCAGTACTGAGATGCAGCCACCTCTGGGGTGGGGCACAGGGGCTGTTAAATAGGTTCACAGATTTATTTCACTAATAAGTAGTTGCAAATAACAGTGCACAGCACGGAACGCCAAGAATGACACTAGTGTACGTGAAACCTCCAGAGCTCCAGCACACCTAGCCGAGCGGCCTCGAGGACACACACACACTCACCATGTCGCGCTCAGGGGGCCCCTTGGGTGTGGCTGCCAGGATGAGGTCAGGTGTGGCGTCAGGTAACACGGAGATCTCCCTGCTCTGGGACCTGCAGAGGCAGAGGAACATTAGCCTGAGAGAAAGGGGGGAATGCGGAAGGGGATCACAGCTGATGTGGGGAGCCGTTGGGTGGGATTTGGCTCTGTATGGAGGCAGGAGTCCTAGGAGAGTGGGAGACCACTCACAGGAGGTTGGGGGCTGATAGGGGTGTGGTGGAAGCTGCGGTCTGAGAGGCAGGGGGCACTCATGATGGGTCAAGAGATTAGGGGGTAGGATGGACATGGGGGTCCCAGGAGGCAAGGGGTACTCATGGCAGGTTGGGGAGCTGGGGAGGAGAGTGGGGGGGGGGCAGGGTGGGATGGAGGCGGGGTCCCAGGAGGTGGGTTCACTCACAGTGGAGTGGGGGACCAGGATGGGATGGAGGCGGGGGTCCCAGGAGGTGGGGGCACTCACAGCAGAGTGGGGGGGGGGGATGGAGGCGGGGGTCCCAGGAGTTGGGGGAACTCACAGCAGAGTGGGGGGGGGGATGGAGGCGGGGGTCCCAGGAGGTGGGGGCACTCACAGCGGAGTGGGGGGGGATGGAGGCGGGGGTCCCAGGAGGTGGGGGCACTCACAGCAGAGTGGGGGGGGTGGAGGTGGGGGTCCCAGGAGGTGGGGACACTCACGGCAGAGTGGGGGGGGATGGAGGCGGGGGTCCCAGAGGTGGGGGCACTCACGGCAGAGTGGGGGGGGGATGGAGGTGGGGGTCCCAGGAGGTGGGGGCACTCACAGCAGAGTGGGGGGGGATGGAGGCGGGGGTCCCAGGAGGTGGGGGCACTCACAGCAGAGTGGGGGGGGGGGGGATGGTGGGGGTCCCAGGAGGTGGGGGCACTCACAGCAGAGTGGGGGGGGGGATGGAGGCGGGGTCCCAGGAGGTGGGGGCACTCACAGTGGAGTGGGGGACCAGGATGGGATGGAGGCGGGGTCCCAGGAGGTGGGGGCACTCACAGCAGAGTGGGGGGGGGATGGAGGCGGGGGTCCCAGGAGTTGGGGGAACTCACAGCAGAGTGTGGGGGGGATGGAGGTGGGGGTCCCAGGAGGTGGGGGCACTCACAGCAGAGTGGGGGGGGTGGAGGCGGGGGTCCCAGGAGGTGGGGCACTCACGGCAGATTGGGGGGGGGATGGAGGCGGGGGTCCCAGGAGGTGGGGGCACTCACAGCAGAGTGGGGGGGGGGATGGAGGCGGGGGTCCCAGGAGGTGGGGGCACTCACAGCAGAGTGGGGGGGGATGGAGGTGGGGGTCCCAGGAGTTGGAGGCACTCACAGCAGAGTGGGGGGGGGGATGGAGGCGGGGTCCCAGGAGGTGGGGGCACTCACAGCAGAGTGGGGGGGGGGATGGAGGCGGGGGTCCCAGGAGGTGGGGGCACTCACAGCAGAGTGGGGGGGGATGGAGGTGGGGGTCCCAGGAGGTGGGGGCACTCACAGCAGAGTGGGGGGGGGGATGGAGGCGGGGTCCCAGGAGGTGGGGGCACTCACAGCAGAGTGGGGGGGGGATGGAGGTGGGGGTCCCAGGAGGTGGGGGCACTCACAGCAGAGTGGGGGGGGATGGAGGTGGGGGTCCCAGGAGGTGGGGGCACTCACAGCAGAGTGGGGGGGGGGATGGAGGCGGGGGTCCCAGGAGGTGGGGGCACTCACGGCAGATTGGGGGGGGGGATGGAGGCGGGGGTCCCAGGAGGTGGGGGCACTCACAGCAGAGTGGGGGGGGGGATGGAGGCGGGGTCCCAGGAGGTGGGGGCACTCACAGCAGAGTGGGGGGGGATGGAGGTGGGGGTCCCAGGAGTTGGAGGCACTCACAGCAGAGTGGGGGGGGGATGGAGGTGGGGGTCCCAGGAGGTGGGGGCACTCACAGCAGAGTGGGGGGGGGATGGAGGTGGGGGTCCCAGGAGGTGGGGCACTCACAGCAGAGTGGGGGGGGGGATGGAGGCGGGGTCCCAGGAGGTGGGGGCACTCACAGCAGAGTGGGGGGGGGGGATGGAGGTGGGGGTCCCAGGAGGTGGGGGCACTCACAGCAGAGTGGGGGGGGATGGAGGTGGGGGTCCCAGGAGGTGGGGGCACTCACAGCAGAGTGGGGGGGGGGATGGAGGTGGGGGTCCCAGGAGGTGGGGGCACTCACAGCAGAGTGGGGGGGGATGGAGGTGGGGGTCCCAGGAGGTGGGGGCACTCACAGTGGAGTGGGGGACCAGGATGGGATGGAGGCGGGGGTCCCAGGAGGTGGGGGCACTCACGGCAGAGTGGGGGGGGGGGGATGGAGGCGGGGGTCCCAGGAGGTGGGGGCACTCACAGCAGAGTGGGGGGGGATGGAGGCGGGGGTCCCAGCAGTTGGGGGCACTCACGGCAGAGTGGGGGGGGGATGGAGGTGGGGGTCCCAGGAGTTGGGGGCACTCACGGCAGAGTGGGGGGGGGGATGGAGGCGGGGGTCCCAGGAGGTGGGGGCACTCACAGCAGAGTGGGGGGCCAGGATAGGATGGAGGTGGGGGTCCCAGCAGTTGGGGGCACTCACGGCAGAGTGGGGGGGGGGATGGAGGTGGGTGGTCCCAGGAGTTGGGGGCACTCACGGCAGGTGGGGGGGGGCAGTGCCCTCGCTGTGGCTGCGCAGGAACTCGGTGCGCTCCTCAGCCAGGCTGTGGGGGGGCCCGTCCTGCAGGGAAAGCGAGCGCAGCAGCTGCAGGGTGGCAGGTCTCAGCTCCCCCTCGGGCCCCGGGGCCCCGGCCAGCCGGGGGGCCTCGCGTGCGGGGGAATCACTGCGCCGCTTCTCCTGCAGCGACTTCACATAGAGCTCCGAGAAACTCCTGTCAGAGAGAGACGATGGGGGAGGGTCCCAGAGTCCCCAGACTTCCATCCCACTGAACCTCCCTCCACCCTGCCCCACAGCAGCCCCACCCCATCCTGCTGCACTGCACCCCCAACAGAGCTCTCCTTCCTGCCCCCCAGTGTTCACCACTACCCCCCATTCTACCCCATCGCACCTTCTACCCTGCCCCACAGGTCACTGCCACTGCCACCTACCCTCACTGTCCCCCCACCGTGCCCCTCCCCAAGGATTCCTGCCCCATTGCACCCCCACCCTACCATGACCCCTGCTGAGGACTCTTGCAGCCACTGCTTCTGCATCCTTCCCCACCAACACTCCTACCCTGTGCCCCACAGCAGCTTCTCCTGGAAGCTCCTGCCCCCTCCTGCTAGATTCCCCTGCTGACGACCCCCAACCCATATGCCTGAGCATCCCTGCCTGTAACCCATAGCCTGAGTGACCCTGCTGGGAGCTCCTACCCCACAGCACCCCTTGCTGGGGACCTTCCCTTCTCAACGCCCCTGGGAGCCCATGCCACGCAGTGCTGCATGGCTCCCCCCCCCCCCAGCTGGCGCTGTGCTCACCTGCGGGGCTTGCCATTCTCGTCAGGCGGCACCATGGTGATGGTGACTTTCTTGGCGGTGCGCAGCAGCTCGGTAGTCTGGGCGTGGCTGAGGCCAGGCAGCGCCCGCTCGCACACACGCACCAGCCGGGCACCAGGCTGCAGGCCGGCCTTCTCCGCAAAGGTGAAGCGCTCGACGTCGGTGACGAAGCCCTCGCTGTCCACCTGGAAACCCAGCTGGCCCAGCCCGTTCCGCAGCAGGGTCAGCTCCCGCGTCTCGCAGCCCCGTGTCACCAGCTGGGGGGAGAGAGAGCATTGGGGGGGGGGGGCGGCTGTGCCCCTTTTAGAGCACCCCTCCCAGCGCTCCTGCCCCACTCCCTGCAGTGCCCCCTGTGGCAGAGCCAGGGCTGGAGTAGCCGGGAGCTCCTGCACCGTTCCCCACAGCGCCCCCTGCTGGGAGAGGCCAGGGCTGGAGTAGCCGGGAGCTTCCCTGCAGTACCTCCCACGTGCCAGCGGCCCAGGCCCTACCTGCAGCCGCTGCACAATATCCTTGACCTCGTCCCCTTGGCCGTCAGGGAGCCGCACGGAGATGTAGTCCCCGGAGCCGTAGTAGAGGTCCAGGCCGCAGTCGGAGTAGGTCCAGGCCAGCATGTCACGGCAGGAGCAGTTGAAGATGACTCGCTTGCTCTTGGCCTCGATGAGCACCAGGAACTCGGCGGAGATGCCCAGCAGGCAGGGCAGCTCAGGGGCGGCCCGGTCTCCGTCCCGCGCTCGCACGCTCCACACCAGGGCCCCGGCACTCTGCAGCTCGCAGGCCTTGGCCCCCTTGGCCCGCTCCTTCCTCTTGGCGCCCAGGGAGAGCAGGGGCAGGCGGGAGGAGGAGGCCTCCAGGCTGGTGGTGGTAGCATGGCTGCGCGCCAGGTCCTGCAGGTATTCCTGGCGCGTGCGGGTCGCCATGGCGTGGAATTTGCCTGACCGCTCGGCCGCATTCTCGGCGTTGATGGCCTTGGCCAGCAAGAAGTCCCGGAAGGCGGGTGTCCGGGGGAAGCGGTGCCCAGCTGGGATGGGCGGCCCAAAGAGTGGGATGTCCTTGGTGCGGCTCACTGCCACACTGAGGGGAGAGATGAGAGTCAGGGCTTGGGGCAGCTGGGGGCAGCCATGGGCTCCGCCAGCAACAGGGGTGGCATGGCAAGGAGGCGGGTACAGAGGGAAAGACCTTGGCACATGCACCACCCTGTAATGGATGCACTCAGCACACGCGTCCCCTCTGCACTGTAGGTGGCACACTCAGAGCACACTACCCCCTTCCCCTGGAGGCAGCACACTCAGCACCTGCTTCCCCATCTCTTGTAGAGGGCACGCTCAGCGCACGCTTCCCCCTTCCTGATGGCAGCGTGCTCATGCCTCTCGTGTATGCGGTGTGCTCAGTGCACTCTCCCCTGATCGGAAGGTGGCACACTCAGCGCACACTCCCCCAGCCTGTAGGCAGCGCTCTTGGCACACGCTCCCCCATCTCCTGTAGGTGGTGCGCTTGGCGCATGCTCCCCTCCTCCCCTGCAGGTGGCACACTCAGCGCTCGGCAGAGCGCTCAGCCCTCACCTGTAGGTGGTGCGCTCGGTGCAGGGCTCATGCACGCGCACTATGATGAAGACGTGCTGGAAGTGTGAGCGGATGGTGCGGGGCGTGAAGGGCTGCGCGCCCGGCTCCTGGAAGATGATTGTGACAATGTCGTTGCCAATGTGACGCTTCCGGAGCAACTACAAGCAGAGAGATGGTGTTACTGTGGTGACGGGGAAGGGCGGGATCTGAGCTGGGCATGGGATGGGGATGGAAAGCAGGATGGGAACCCCCCGTTTCCAGGTCAGCCTGCCCTGCCCACCCTTTCCTGAGCTGCCTGGACTTTCAGCCACTCCCTGGTGCTCCCCCTGCCCCCCAGATTCTCTTCCTGCACTCTCTGGATTTCCCAGAAATCCTTCCCTCTGGACCCCTGGTGAACCCCAACACCCCCTCCCTCTGAGCCAGCCCCATCCCAGTGCCCTGGCCCCCCTCACCTGCTGGCGATTGTTGGGTGTGTAGGGAAGCATGGTGGAGACGTGGAACATAATCTCATAGTCCTGGTACGTGGTGTACAGCGAGTGGGTGCCTGTGGAGTCAGCTGGGGGAGACACAGGATGGGAGATGTCAGTGGGATGGGGAATGGGGGCGTTCTTGGGGCAGGGAAAGGCAGGGGCTCAGCAGGGGGTAGCAGGGAAAGCCTTTGACTGGGTTGAGTGGAGATTGCAGTCCCTTCCTTCAGAGCCTTCTCATCCCCTGCTGCCAATGTGTCCCCCTGCCCTGGAGTGAGGGAGGGACCAGGCTCCCCACCTCATGGGGTGGGCTGGGGGCTGGCAGAGGGCAGCCTGCTATGACAGCTCCCCAGTGTGTCTACTGGTGCCAAATGGGGCGGGAGGGGGGGCAGCTACCAATGCAGTCCAGTTCCCTTGCAGCCCTCAGTGCTCCTGGCCCCTTTCCCACCCCAGTTCCCCTAGCCCAAGGTCTGGCCTTGCATGGTGTCCACCCAATATTTCCTTGCTCCTCCCCCTAGATTGTCCTCACCATCCCTTCCACAGAGTTTAAAGGGACAATTGTGTTTTTCTAGTCTGACCTTCGGCATAACACTGGACCGCCCCCATTCCTGGTGGAACTAGAGAGGATCGGTTAGAAAAACAGCCAACGAGACTGGAAAATGTCCAAGGGTGGAGAATCCACCACAACCCTGGGGAAGCTGTAACAGCAGTTACTGACTCCCACTCTTAACAGACTGCATCTAGTTCCAGTCCGCATGGGTCTAGCTTCAACTTCCAGCCACAGGGTGGTGCTCAGCCTTTGTCAGCCTCCGTTACCCCAGCTCTGTTCCCTGTGTAGGTGTTTAGTGACCGTGACCAAGTCACCTGTTCAGTTCTCTTTGATAAGCTGAGGAGATTGAGGTCCTGGAGTCTCTCACTGTAAGGCAGGTTTTCCAACCCCTCAAAATCATTCTTGGGGCTCTTCTCTGACCCCTCCAATGTATCCACCTCCTTTGTGACGCTGATATGCAGGCGCCCGCACTGGACACAGTCCTCCAGTGGTGGGCGCAGCGGTTCAAATACAGGGTAACAGAACCTCCCCACTCCTAGAGATTCCCTTGTTTAGCCATCCAAGGAACGTTAGCCCTTTGGCTGCAGCGTGGTACTGGGAGCTCCTGTTCAGCAGGTTACTCCCCCCACTCCCGGCCCCCGTCCTTCTCAGAGGCCCCCATGCTGCGAGCACGGATCTGTTTACAGTTACCACCCCCGGTACCCACTCTCCACACTCACTCTTGGTGTCAAGCTGGGCACGGTACTTGGTGAAGCCGCGTAGCTGGACATGCTGGCCCAGCAGCTCCAGGAACTCCTGGAAGGGGGGCCCGGCCCCCTCGTTGTTGTACATCTCCTCCTCAGAGCCCTGCCCCGCCCGGCAGTACAGAACTCCCAACTTGCGCTGGAAACTCACCTGGGGAGGGGCACATGGGATCAGTTGATACAACACCCCCAAACTGCTCCAGTTCAACCCCCCAACACAGCAACCCTCAATGGGACCCCTAATCCCCCAAAATACCCTGAACCCTCCAACACAGCAATCCCTGAAGGGGGTCCCTGTCTCAATCCCCCCAAATACCTGGCCCCAACACAGAAACCCATGATGGGACCCCTATCTCAACCCCTCAAACTGCCCCAATTCAACCTCCCAACACAGCTACCCTAGTGGGACCCCTAATTCCCCAAATACCCCAACCCACCCAACATAGCAATCCGTGATGGGACCCCCTATATCAACCTCTCAAACTGCTCCGATCTCACCACCAGTGGAGCATCCCTGACGGGGTCATTGATCCAACCCCACAAACTGCCCAGACTTCTCAACACAGTGACCCCTGATTGGCCCCCCTTGTCTGACCCCCTCAAAGTGCTCAAGCCCTCCGACCCAAGCCCCGGACAGAAGACCTTGATCCATCCCCTCCAAAACAACCCTTCAGGACCCCCCATTCCCAAACCACCCTGCTCTAACTCTTCCCAAACTTCCCCTCCCACAGAGCCTGGCTTCTTCTTGGCCCATACTCCCTCACCACCCCCACCATGGTCCCGACCCCCCAGTGTGCAGGCCCATGGCAGAATCCCTGTGGCACTCTGTCACTCAAACACTCACCCCCTGCTCGTCCAGCTTGAGCAGCGTCTCGGGCACCTTGGGTGAGTTGGAGGCCAGGCGCAGCGCCTGGAGGTTGAGGTCGGGCAGCACGTGCTCCAGCAGCTTCTTGGGGGACAGCCCTCGGGCAGAGGGGGGGCGGGCGGTGGGAGGCAGCGCCTCCTCCAGCACTGAGCCACGCAGGGTCCGCAGCTGTGGGGAGAAGCCATGGGGGGGGGGAGAAGGTCAGGGAATTTTTGTACCCCTGCAACACCCCCCTGACCAGGTCTCCCCCCACAGCACCCCCTCCCCAGGCAGTGCTCTACCGCAGTATCCTGCTCCCCTTGGCAGTGCCCTTGTGCTGCAAGCGCCCCACAGGCTGTGAGCTCCCCCTGGTGGTGCCCACCTCGCTGGTGCGCAGGATGAGGCGGTAGTTGTACTGCAGGCTGGCACCCTCCTTCTCCTTCTCTTCGCGCCGCAGCGACACGGCCACCGCTCCCAGGCGCTCATCCACCCCGAAGAAGTTCTGGTGCTCTGGGCCAGGGGGTGGGTGTCTGTTAGAGACGGACATCGCCCAGACGGTCCCAAACCTTCCCCACACATTCCCCGATTTCCCCTGAATGCCAGCCCCACAGACCCCCACTCTCACGCCCCCCTGACTGTCAGCCTCCTCCGCCCCTCGGCATTTGCCCCCCCAGGACCATTCTCCTGCTGCCAGCTCTCCCTTGAGTAAGAGCTGGCCCCTTGCCCGCAGCTCCATGCTCCCTATGTCTGTGCCCCTTGCTCCTTCCTCCCCACACCCTGTCCCCCCCATGCACTCTGCCCCCAGCTCACCCTTGCCATAGAAGTATTTGCGGTAGTAGCTGGCGCCCAGGTCGGCATACTCAATGCAGTGGGTGGCCCGGCTGCCCCTGGTGGGGTAACTCTCCCGTGGCTCCTCCAGCACCGACACGGCCGCATTGGGCAGCTGCCCGGCGCCCCCTCCTGCTTCCTGGCGCCGGCCCAGTCCCCCCTCCTCCTCGGCCCCGACCTCATTGCGGAAGTGGGGGCAACTGAGCACCAGAGGCCCATCCTTGCCATCCCCTGGGTCAGGCTCCTCAGGGACTGGGGTGGGGGCAGGCCCTGCTGAGGCGGCCGAGGCCCCTGTGGTGATGTTACGCACCCGGCGCCCGGCACTGCCCTGGCACCAGGCCGCCTCGCTTGGATCAAAGAGGATGCTTTGCACGTCATAGTGGGCCAGCTGGCGCACCCAGACCTGTGGGGGGAACTTGGGGGGCTCTTCCCCCCTGTCCTGCTCTGACACAGCCGGTCCAGCCCCCTGGCCGTCCCCCTCCCACACCTCGTCTCCTGTGAGCCCCAGCAGCACCAGAGGGTCCCAGAAGCGCCGGGCGGCTGGGCTGCCAGCCCGTGGCTCCTCATGGCTGTGGGCGCGGGTGCGGGGGGCCCCCGGGCCTTTCTCGATGGAGCTCAGGCTACCATAGTCCCGGTGCAGCCCGCAATCCCCACCCCCCACCAGTGATGAGGAAGGGGGTGCCCCATCCACAGGCACCCCCTCCCCAAGGGTCACGTCACTGTTGCTGCGGTGCATGATGTGGCTGGCAGGCCTTACGGCCAGGCCAGGGGGGGTGCCATGCCCCCTGGGGAGCCCCTGGGTCACCTCACTCCGAGGGGGCCGCAGGAGAGGGGCCGGGAGCCCCTTGGCTTCAAAGGAGATGGAGGCCAGAGGGGGCCGGGTGGAGTGGCGCCGGATCTTGCGGACAAAGAGGTCATCTGACTGCATGGCCCTCCCCCCCACCAGCACGCCTCCTCCCGGAAAACGGGAACGAGACGGCCTGGCGGACGGAGAGGCGCAGCTGCCGATCACATGCACGCAGGCTTGGGGGAGCGAGAGTCAAGGAAACAATCCAATTGGCTGGGAAGGACAACTTTGTACTCCACTCCTTGCCAGTCAGCTTTCTCCTTTGTGGCCACCGGCCGTCAGTGGGCGTGGCCTGTCGTCTCACTGGATGAGAGCGTCATGGGGAGCCGCTGGGGAGGCGCCGCTGGGCTGGAAGGCGTCAAATCCTGCCATGGGGCGTGGCCAGTCGGCGGGCCACGCTGGGGGGTAAGGGCTGGTCTTGGTGCAGAGCCCTCTGCTCTCAGCTCCTGGCGAAGCGGCCTGTCCGATCCCAGATCCTGGCATAGGGTAGGGAGCTGCCTTCCTGCGAAAGGAGTTGAGGGGAGGTCTGAGATGGGGAGAGGCCCAGGCTGCAATGTTAGACCCTGTCCCCCCGGCACTGAGGCAGCCTGGGCTGGGTCCCAATCTCCCCAGCCGCCCCGAAACACCAGGAGCATTTCTGGCGACTGGTGGGAGACTCTTCTCCTGGTGCGATGCAGGCAGCACTGAAACACACCAGGTGCCAACCTGGGCTGCTCGCCAGGGAGATGACGGGGGCAAGGGCTTGAGGAGAGAGTATTTCTACAGCAATTTCTCTGTCAAACACTGAGCCATTCCCTCTCTGATACCCGGGTACTTTCCTTCTAATACTGGGGTACTTTTCTGGGCCATTTGTCTATCTAGTACCCAGAGTACATTTCCTCTTTGAAACCCCTGTGCTCCCCTCTCTAACACCCCGCACTTCCCTGGGCAGGTGCAATAATGTCTGGGTCACGGTTTCTCTCTACTACCTGGGTCCTGTTCTGGGACACTGATCTGTCACCCTTGCTCAGTGGGACTGCCTCCGACAGCAGACTGGCCCGATGGAGCCCTGATGTCAGGCAGCTTTGCCCCATCACAGGGAGATGGGGGGACGGGACGCAGGGCTATTGCTGCATACCCAGGGCAGTCTGGGGAAGAGAGGGCAGGTGCATTGTGGGAGGCTGATGTGACCATTGTGTGGGGCAAGTACATTGTCGGAGGTTGACGTGACTGGGGGATGTAGGTGCATTCCAGGAGTTTGACATGACTATTGTTGGTGGGAGGTGCATTCTGGGAGGCTGATGAGACTGATGGGGGGATGCAGGTGCACTCTGGGACACTGACATGACCATTGTGGAGGGGGAGGTGAATTCTGGGAGGTTAATGTGATTGGGGAGGCATGTGCATTCTAGCAGGTTGATGTGACCAGTGTGGGTGGGAAGGTGCATTATGGGAGGTTGACATGAACGATGGGGAGGCAGGTGCATTCTGGGATGCTGATGTGACAGGGGGATGGGGGCATTCTGCATTAGCAGCAGCTGCAGACGGGACAAAGCTCTGTGGTCAGGGCTGCAGGAAATCTATGTTCCCCTCTAGCTGCAGCTTCCTGCCCTCGCTCAGACGGGGGCAAGCTGTATGCGGGGGGGGGGGGGGGGGGGGGGGGGGGAGAACGTCTCGGCACTGAATGGGGGTGGGGGGTCAGGGACAAGCAGCTGCCTAACACAAGTACACTCTGTGACACATGATGGCTGAGGCAAAACCACCCAGATAGCAGGGGGCACTGGCCCTAACTTGCACCCAGAACTGGGGCTTGGCTGGCTTGGTTTGGGAGAGAGACAGGGCCAACAGGACCCTCACATGGAGGGTGGGATATGGGGCTCTGCCCAGATACCAGCAGAAAAAGCCAAAAACAGGAACTTGCACAAGTACCTGTTTTTGTAGCAGTTTCCTCCCGCAAGGGGGGGAGGGGGGTGGCACTGAGGACAAAGGACTGAGGCTCTCAGCCTGGAGGCAATGCCCTGAGTTGCTGCCCTGGCCCAGCTGAAGTGACACCCCTCTACACACACCTGCCCCCTGCCCCATCTCCTGACTCCCTGCACCCTCCCAGTACACCCCCCCCACCCGCCCCCCGTCACATTCTGCTTTCTCTGCAGTTTCTGAGCCCTGCAAAGTGGAATCTGTTGGGGAAAGGTCAGACCACGGGGGGGGGGGGGAGGGGAAGAAAGCAGCCAGGGGCAGGGAGAAGGTCAAAAGGACTCTCTCTGGTTCCCCAGACAGAGAAGGGGCCGCAGATCAGTTTCTGCCACAGTTCTGTGGGTGTCCCTCATTCAGGACCCGCACATCTCTGCTATCTCCCCTCCCAAGCTTTGCTGGTGCCCCTCACTCCCAACCTGCAGCCCAGACAATGCCAAGGCTAAGACCCGTCAAGCTCATTTTGCTGGTGACCCGATCTATATTGGAACTGAAGCACCCAGATATTCTTGTGGGGAAGGTGCATGAGTGGCCCCCACTCCCCATTTGTGGTTGCTCCGTAAATGTCAGATGAGCCACTGAACTCCCCCTCCCCTCTCAATATGCTACAGCCACGTCTGTGAGGTGAGGACGCATGGGGGAAGTGGGCATCTGCAGAGAGGTTCATGGTGGGGGAAGGTGTTGGCTCAGAGGCCCCAGCTCCATCCCCCTCTTGTGTGGTCCCAGATCAGGGAAGACAGAAGGGAGAGGCCCACTCCCCACTACTACTCCCCCCCACACATCCTTCTCCCCTTCCCCCCTTCCCCTACACCCTCTTCCTCTTCACCCCACCCCCTCCCAGGGCCCCTTTCCAAACACACAGCCCTCCACCATGTACACTCCCCATATCATAGAGGTGGAGAGGAAAGCATGGTCCCCCGAGCCTGTTCAGACTCACCCCTTGGGGCCTTTCTGCTAGACAGGTGTGGGAGGTGCCCTATTCTACTAGGGACGACTGGCCTGAGACCCAGTAAACTCGTCTCACAGACAGGAAGGATGTTCACTATGAACCTGGGGTCAGATCAGAGCTGGCACCCTCTAGATGGGAAAGGCCTCATGTCCCCATTCCCTGCCCCCTGAATAAGCCCATTCCCTGCCTTGGGGCTGGATCAGGGCCAGCATCCCCTAGAGGAAGAGGCCCCACCTCCTAGTGTCTGGTGCAGACGAGCTTGTTAACCTAAAAAAACGAGGAGTCTGGTGGCACCTTAAAGACTAACAGATTAATTTGGACGTAAGCTCTGTGGGTAAAAAAATAAACCTGTTTGCCTTTAAGGTGCCACCGGACTCCTCGTTGTTTTTCTGGAGCCAGACGAACATGGCTACGCCTTGATACTTGTTAAACTAGTTGCTTGCTGGAGCGTTAACAAAGGATTTGCCTGGCGCAGCCCCCTCCTCACCCCACCCAGCAGCTCCATCGTGCCCCATCACTGCGCTGGGGCAAACACCAAGCCCCACCCCGCCCTGGACACACATACCCCATTTACCCCGCCCTGGACACACATACCCCATTTACCCCGCCCTGGACACACATACCCCATTTACCCCGCCCTGGACACACATACCCCATTTACCCTCCCTGCCAGCTTGAAGGTCAGACTTGGGATGAGCCGATGTTTTTTTTCCCCAGAGAGTGGGGTGGAATTCCTGGGTCTCTATTTGGGAGCTGGGCAGGGAAAGGGTTAATGGAGCTGAATGCCTGGGAGAGGGAGACGGGGAGGGGGAGTGGAGGGGGGAGGTTGCTTGGTGTCTATTGGGGACCAAATGTGGGGCTGGTGACAGCAATGCCTGGTAGCTGAGCCAGCCCCCTTTGAGCTCCCATGTTACCCCCATGGCACAGTGCCCTCCACCCCACACACACATGGGTGAGGTGTCTCTGGGGTGACCAGATGTCCTGATTTTATAGGAACAGTCCCGATTTTGGGGTCTTTTTCTTATATAGGCTCCTATTACCCCCCCCCACTCCCGTCCTGATTTTTCACATTTGCTGTCTGGTCATCCGAGGTGTCTCCACCTCCCTCCCCACACTCAGGAAAAAGCAACTCACCCTGCTCTCCGGGCGTGCCGCAGGGGTGGGAGAGGGGGTAGGGCGAGAGAGGAACAGATGTCTCAGCCCAGGGGTGTCACATGGACCTGGAGAAACAGAGCAAGAAATCAGTATTTCCTCAGGGGAAAGGGGGATCCCTCCCCAGTGCAGAGATGCAGCCACCTCTGGGGTAGGGCGTAGTAGGGGCTCTTTGTACAGAGTTCCCGCGTGGGTGCTGAGAGTCAGTTGTGTCTGGTGCCTTGGTTAACAGCGGCAGATTGACAGTTCCCAAGGATTTAAGACAGGAAGTGGAAGAGAATCCTGCATCCTATCCGATCAGCAGAGCGGGAATCAGGAAGGTGTGGAGCTTCAGCTCGCTGGGACCCTTTCCTGGACATGGGGGTTCATTCCCTCTGTCTGGGGGGGAGGGGGAGGCTTAGGGACAGTGGGGGGCCTGAGGCTGGGGTGTCTGTGCAGGAGGGAGTTGCTCCAATCACCTCCCCTCTGTTTTGGATGTGGGGAGAAGGGACACGGGGGCGGGGGGCAGGGGACCCACGCTCAGGCAGGGGGCTGAGGGGGTTCAGTTTCGGGGTGTGATTTCAGGTCTCAGGAAGCTACAATGGCAGGAAGCACAAACATTCATCCGGTGAAACTGAGGAGATGGGGGCGGGGAGGGGGACAGACACATGGCTGCAGCCGCATGGCCATGGACACAGGGATTCGGCCAGAGCTCTGCTGGGACCTGCTGCCTGAGCTGCCGGTCACACTTATTTTGCCCTGGGAAATCACACCCTCTCTGGGGGAGCCTCCCCCCTCCCCCAGGAAGGATGGTTGAATATGCAGCCCCTTCCCATGCTACCCTGGACTGTTTCCTCCCACCGGCTGGGCCCCAGCCCACCCCACGATCCCCGGTCAGCCTAAGCTGCCCCCGCACCTGCCCCCAGACTTGCTTCATTGCTCCAGGGTAAGGGACTCCCCGACAACCTGCACCCCCGAACCCCCCATCAGCTTGAGAGCCGCCCACATCAGCCCCCTGACGCCCCCACCCGCCGCATGATTTGCCAGCCCCCTCCAAGCCAGGCGAAGGGCTCGGTACCTGGGGGGTCAGTACCTCGGGGTCCAGACGGGCTGGGCGGCGCAGACGCTCTGACTCGCTTCCTGCTGTGCGGGAAGTGATGGCGCAACCAGGAGCCTGAGCCACGTCCCCCCCCCCCCCGCCCCCCCCAACATCCTCAGGAAAGAGCCTGGCCCCGAGTGTGACCCGCCGATTTCCCACCCCCAAACCGGTGAGCAGCTTCCTGGCCACGCAGCTAGGCCTAACAACGCCGCCCCCTACCACCCCTCTGCCAGTGCCCCGAAATCCTGACCCATGGGGCCCTGCTAGCCCAGCCCTGCCTGTGCCCCTCGCTCCCAGCCCACACCCCTCTGCTAGCCCAGCCCTGGGCCCCCCACCTCTGCCAGGGCCCCTCACTCCTAGCCCCACGCTTCCTGCTTCACACAGCCCAGCCCAGAACCCAACCAACTGGCCTTCTGCTCCTTCCCCTGCCGGTTCAGAGTGGAAACCACAAATCGGTGCCTCATGCCCACAGGGAGATAAGATGGCCCCGTGGATCAGGAGTACTGCACAGCGGGGGAGGGGCAAGTAGGGGCTGTGGGTCAGGACTTAGGGGCACCAGCGGAGCTCTATGAATTTGGGGGGGGGGATCCCTATTACTGGTACCAAGACGTGCTGATCCAGCCCCCGACGCTGCCCCAGTGACGCTGCAGCTGGTGCCCTCCCCTGGTCCCTTAGGCAAGCAAATGCCCTCGCCTGGCCATGAATGGGTTCCCCACCCCCACAGCGTAGTGGGGGCGGATGCTATTTGGGCTGCGTCACCCCGAGGCTGCTGCCCTCAAAGGGGCCTTTCAGGGACATGCGGTGGGGGTGGGGAGACGGAGGACGTTGGCAGCCATTGAACAGAATGGTAACCCGTGTGTGAGGGACGCTGGGCATTCCCCAGGGTGCTCCCCTGTCCCAATACCCCGATCTCCAGGGCTCCTCTGCCTGGGAGGCTCCAGCGTGTCTGCAGTGACAGGGGAACCCTGCCTACCCCAACCATCCCCCTTCCTAGGCCTTCACTCCCCGCTGCAGCCGGCATCTGGCTCATCTTCCAGCTAGAGGGGTGGAATTTGACCGGCTTTAGAGTCCCAGGACAATGAAGCCTCTTTAGATATTCCCCCCCCCCCCCACTTCCCCTCCGTTCTTCACTGCCCAGGCCCCACACGTCTCCCTCCTTCCCCTCAGACTTCCCCTCACCCGCCACTGCGCTCCAGGCCCAACCCAGAGCTGGGATAGAACCCAGGAGTCCTGGCTCCCAGCCCCCATCTCTAATCACTAAACTCATCCTGCCTATCATAATTAATTATTTAGATTATAAATTCACCACCAAGTTATTTCTTTGAGCGATTGCATCAGCTTAATGCTCTGGCTACCACCTCGTATGTTTGTCTGTCTGCTCCTGCCTGGGATGCTGCGGGCTGCCACTGAGGGGCACCAGCAGAGCTGGGGGTGGAGGAGGGGTGGGGCGGCGAGTCAGGGCTGAGGGGCACTGGCAGAGCTAGGGGGCTGTGTATGTCTATTCAGATTTGCCTAATGGCAGGATATTGAGTCTCCAACTGTATCTAAAATCCCCACTGCTGTCCTGCCCCATCTCTCCGCTCCTCCCCCCCCCCAGCTTTCCACAACTCACAGCCCCAACATCCATCAGGGATTTCCGGGTCACTCAGAACAAAGGGGGAGGGGTGATGGTAGATGGATCAGAGCTGGACAGGTGTCCCAGGGCCTGGATCCCTGGTGTGGGGGCAGAGGGGAAGTATGAATCCCAGCAGTAGTGTTGCCCCTTTCCTCCCTTTCCCTCAAACCCCTCTGGTTCTGCAAAGCTGGCCTGGTGTTACTCAGAACACCCCCTCCATCCCATGACAATGCACGAGCCCCCTCCCCCTTAATATTCCCTCATCGATTCCCATTGTTCTATTACAAGTTTATTTCCTTCATTCTTTCATAAGCTCCCTTGTGCCCACCCCTCCCTGCTGACCCAGTTCCTTACTCCACCCTCTAATTATCCCATCAGCTCCTTCCCATCTCTTGATCTGGGCAATTCAGATTGGCAGGGGGAGACACTGGGGGCCCCTGTTTAAAAGCCCATCCCCCAGAGATTCCACCCCCAGCCCTACCCTGCTCTGCCAATGCCCACCTAGCCTGTGCTCTGCCACACAGGGAGTAGGGTCGAGGGGGCTACCTGAGTGTGGGCCATGCAAGAGTGGTGGGATGGTGTGTGTATTAGGGTTACGACGGTAGGGGTGCTGTGCTGTGGGCCAAGGGTGTTGTGTTGAGATAGTGGGGTGCATAGGAAGTGTGCTGGGAGGGGGCGACACTGAGCCTGGGTTGAGCTATGCTGCGTTTTGTGGGTGTGCTCTGGTGGGAGGAGGTGTCCACTCTGCGGTATGCAAGTGGGGTTGTGGTGTGTATATCAGGCCACAGGAGGCACTGAGTGAGGGGGCTATGGTGTACTGTATTGTGTTGTCTGTACTCGGGTCGCACCAGGCACCCATTGAAGGGGTTGGGTTGTATTGTGTATATTGAATTTCACCGAGCATTAAGTGAGGGAGTTGTGTTGTGTGTACGGGGTCACGCTGGGCCTGGAGTAAGGGGGTTGTGTTGTGTTGTGTGTATTGCATTATGGGTTATGCGTGGAATATTTTTGCTGGAGTTCGCCACCGATAACAGCCGTTCTTTGAAGGTAAAATGTTTTGCAGGAACTTGCCAATTCTGACAAAATTTTACATGGGGAGAAAAAAAATGAATTGTTTTGACTGCCCCGGTTCAATGAAGGAAAAATGGTCAGTTTTGACATTAATTGTTTTGGTTCTTTGGACTTTTATGTTTTATGAAAATACTAAATCTACTAGCTATAAATATCAAAATATTAGTATTGCTAGGACATTTGTCAAATTAAAATAGATGTAGATATTTAATATTGTAATATATGCACGGTGATATACAATATTGGAGACACACTATATTACAATCTTAATTCCAAGATCATTATTCTATATATTAATAGCTCATCTCCTCTAGAACAGATTGGATTTACTATTTCAGTACGCTGGACAAGTCAAAATGAAATAGACCAAAATGAGAAAATCAAAATGGCGAAACTTTTTAATCAAACCCAAGCAGGGCCGAGGCCCTAAATCACCATTTCGGGCCGTTCATTTTGGCCAAGATTCCAGCTTTTTGGTTCCGATTTGGAAAAACAAAATCCAAAATGTCAGAATTTCCCATTGCTTGTGGTTCTGAACCGGCTGTGGCTGGGTCATGGGCAAGGGGGTTGTGTTGTGGATTGTGCACGCCCTGTGTGATGAGTGTGGTGCCAGACGGGTTGTATTGTGTGGGTGCTGTGGGGGGAAAGGGGGGACTGCATTGTGTTGGGAGCAGGGGAGTTATTGTTTTGGGAGGTGGAGTTGTGTGGGCATTCGGTGAAGGGGGGCTGTGATGTGATGGGGGTTGTGTTGTGTGAGCATAGGGGGAGAGGGCATTGGAGCATGGGCAGCACTGGACAAGGGCTGTATTGTGTGGGCGTTACAGGGGGGCAGGATGTTGGGGGAGGGGTGGTGTTGTGTGGGTGCTGGGGGTGGTGTTGTATTAGGGGGCTGTTGTGTGGGCACTGTGGGATAGGGTGGTGGTGTGCTGGAGGGTTGTGTTACATGGACAGTGGGGAAGGAGTGGCATTGCGGTGGGGTCTGACTTGTGTGGGTGTCAGGGAAGTTTTCAAATATTATTAAAAGAATTTTTAAAAGATGAGAAATAAGCCCTACTGCTCCCTTTCCGCCCTCCAACCGCCAGCCCCCCAACCCTCAGCCCCTCCTGCCCTATGGCTCTCCCCAACTCCCGCCTCTCGTTATCTCATTCCTTTATAAATGGTCCCAGATGCTGCTCGGCTGGGTACTCCCTCCCCGCAGTGGAAGCAAATCCAGGATAAATGGGGGGCAGCCCCCCATAAATCCTTCCATTACCCCTGTGGGAGCAAATCCCTGCAACCCAGAGTCACCAACATCTCCCCTACACTGGAGGTTTGCCCTTCACCTGCAAAGTGGAAACCTAGTGCCTTTTAAGCGTGTGTGCGCGCATTGGGAGGCGCTAGGGAGGACAGCCGTGGAGGGGGGCATGGCCTTGCGTAGGGTTACAGGACAGATTGGTGGGTGGGGGAGTAGGAGGTGCAGGGTGCTGGGATGGGTGGGGGAGCAGGTGGATGAATGGGATGGGTGAGGATGCTATATGGGGTGAGGGGGCTGGAAGCAAGGGGATGGCTGGGATGGGTGAGGATGCTGTATAAATTGAGGGGGATGGCAGTGGAGATTGGGGGTGCTGTGTGCGTTGTGGGGGATGGGGGAGAAGGGGGTGGATGGGATGGGCAGGGGTGCTGTGTGGAGTGAACAAGATGGGGTGGGGAATAGGGGCACTGGGTGGGATTCAGAGGGGATGGGTGGGATGCGTTTGTGTGGGGTGGGGCTGGGGAGTAGGGGCACTGGATAGGATGGGCAGGGGTGTTGTGTGGGGTGAGGAAGATGTGGGGAGCTGGGATGGGCAGGGGAGCAGTGAGGAGATAGGGAGGATGGGGGTGTTGGGATGGGTGGGGAAGGGGTGAGGTGGTGGAGAGAATGGGGGCACTGGGAGGGGCGGGGGAGCGGTGAGGGGTGAGGAGGATGGGGCTCTGGGTGGGGGTGAGGAGGATGGGGATGCTGGGAGGGGCGGGGGAGCGGTGAGGGGGTGAGGAGGATGGGGCTCTGGGAGGGGGTGAGGAGGATGGGGATGCTGGGAGGGGCGGGGGAGCGGCAAGGGGGTGGGGAGGATGGGGCGCTGTAAAGGGTGGGGGAGTGGTGAGGGATGGGAAGAATGGGGGTGCTGGGAGGGGCAGAGGAGGGGTAAAGGGATGGGGAGAATGGGGGCGCTGGGGGGAGCGGGGGAGCGATGACGGGGCGGGGAGGATGCGGGTGCTGGGAGAGGCGGAGGAGTGAAGGGGTAGGAAGGATGGGGGTGCTGGGGGGGGGCGCTGGGAGGGGCACTGTGTCAGGTGAGGGGGTGGGGTGCCGGGGGTGCTAGGAGGGTATGGGGGGGAGGATGGGGGTGCTGGGAGGGGCGGGGGAGTGGTGAAGGGATGAGGAGAATGGGGGTGCTGGGATGGGTGGGGAGCAGTGAGGGGTGAAGGGTGAGGAGAATGGGGGTGCAAGGAGGGGCAGGAGAGCAGTGAAGGGGTGGGGAGGATGGGAGCGCTGGGATGGGCGGGGAGCAGTGAGGGGTGAAGGGGTGAGAATGGGGGTGCTGGGATGGGTGGGGAGCAGTGAGGGGTGAAGGGGTGAGGAGAATGGGGGTGCAAGGAGGGGCAGGAGAGCAGTGAAGGGGTGGGGAGGATGGGAGCGCTGGGATGGGTGGGGAGCAGTGAGGGGTGAAGGGGTGGGGAGGATGGGAGCGCTGGGCTGGGTGGGGAGCAGTGAGGGGTGAAGGGGTGGGGGCGCTGGGAGGGGCAGGGGGTGGAGAAGGGGTGGGGAGGATGGGGGCACTGGGATGGGTGGGGAGCAGTGAGGGGTGAAGGGGTGGGGAGGATGGGGGTGCTGGGGGGGCAGAGGGGCAGTGAAGGGGTGGGGAGGATGGGGGTGCTGGGGGGCGGAGGGGCGGTGAAGGGGTGGGGAGGATGGGGGCGCTGGGATGGGTGGGGAGCAGTGAGGGGTGAAGGGGTGGGGAGGATGGGGGTGCTGGGGGGTGGTGAAGGGGTGGGGAGGATGGGGGCGCTGGGATGGGTGGGGAGCAGTGAGGGGTGAAGGGGTGGGGAGGATGGGGGTGCTGGGGGGTGGTGAAGGGGTGGGGAGGATGGGGGTGCTGGGATGGGTGGGGAGCAGTGAGGGGTGAAGGGGTGGGGAGGATGGGGGTGCTGGGGGGTGGTGAAGGGGTGGGGAGGATGGGGGTGCTGGGGGGTGGTGAAGGGGTGGGGAGGATGGGGGTGCTGGGGGGTGGTGAAGGGGTGGGGAGGATGGGGGTGCTGGGGGGGCGGAGGGGCGGTGAAGGGGTGGGGAGGATGTGGGGCGCTATGTCGGGTGAGGGGTGGGGCAGTGTGGGGGGAGGGCGGCGCAGGGATGGGCGCGGGGGGCTCCTACCTCCGGGTCCGGCGTCCCGCGTCTCCCCCCAGCCTCCGCACCGGCCGCTCCCTCCCCTCCCAGCTGACAGGACCCCCCGTCCCCGTCCCCGCGGTGTCCTAGCGCCGCCGCACCGCTGCGGACAGAGGAGCGGGAACTGACAGACGGGGGGGGGGGCGGTAGACAGACAGGCGCGGGAGGAAGGAGAGAAGGACATGGGCGGGGGTGGGAAGGACAGAGAAGCAGGAGGGTGGGAAGGAAACAGACAGACGGAGTTGGGGGGGGGGGGGGAAGGACAGACAGGCGGGGGGGGGGGCGGGGAGGACAGACAGACCGGCGTGTGGTGCGCTAGCAGGAGAGTGAGAGGCTGGGTGGGCAAGGGGCGGACAGACAGACTGACCCGGCCCCTTACATAGCGGAGGGATGAATGGACAGACACCTTAGGGCGAGGGAAGAGGAGGGGGACAGCAGGGACAGGGCAGGGCAGGGTCCTTGCTGCCAGGACCCCTCCGGAGAGATCCACATATACAAAGAGGAGGGGGGGAGGGGCGCGTGACGTTGGCTTCCTGAATATTTAGGGTGGGGGCAGCATACCTGTCAATGGATGCCCCCAGACAAGCTGCACCCCATTCATTCCTTGACCCCGCCCCCAGCGTCATCCCTACTCCTGCCAATAACTTCCCTGGGCTTGGCAAGACAACTGGTTTCCTTCAGGCCCAGGATTCCCACCTGCAAAGGGGGCCCTTGACCCACAGAGGAAGCAGCCTTGGGGCAGACCCCTAGCCCTAGAAGAGACCCCCTCCTTCACAAGGCCTGCAGTGCTTGGGCTTTCCCTCTTGGGCCCACCCCACAGTCAGCCTTGCAGCATCCCCCCTCCCCCGCCAAGAACCTGTGCTCCCCTACAGCTTGGGGCCCAGAGGTTCACCCCTTATGGGGAAAGGCAGGAAGCCCCAGCTCCCCTCAGGGCTGGCTACCCCTTGTAGGAGGCAGGTTGTTGTGGGAAGGGGAGGGGGCTGCCCCATTGCTCTGGAGGAGTGCAGCTGGACAGCGGGGTCCCCTCCAACTCCCCCAGGAATGGTTGCTCCTGGAAGGATGTAACTCCATGGCAAAAGCCTGGGGGAGGGCAGGGTCCGGAGCTCTCCCCCCATCCCCGAGCACCTGGAGGGAAAGTGACCCCAGGTGGGATAAAGGGTGGAGGTGCCAAAGATGAGATTGGAACCTCTGTGTCCTAATGTAGCCCCCCCCCCTCGCTGTAACCCACAAGAGCCCTGTCCCCTCCCTGGGATAGAACCCCGGACCACTCTGGGCCTCAGGCTGCTCTAACCCCCCACCCCTCCTCCTCCCGGCACTAGGATAGAACCCCGGAGTCCGGGCCCCCTTGCCCCCCCAACACAGAAATGTTTTGAGGTTGAACAGGGGTGGACGGGGCCTTGCTTTTTTTTTTTTTTTTTGTATTTTTTTTTTTAATTTTTTGTATCAACCAAAAAATCCAGGATCAGAGAAAAATAAACCATCAAAAAAAAATAATCAAAAATAGTGTTATTCGCTTAGGCCCCATCCCCCCTTAAATACAGCGCCAGGGGAGCAGTGCTGAGACCGAGGGGCAGTCGAGTCTCTAGTGGAGGGGACCCCCAGTTTGCCCCCCCCCACTAGGGGGGGGGACAGCACTGTTGTCCATAGGGTCCCCTCTAGAGTCTGGTGGGGGGAGGCAGGGGCAGGTAGAGGAGGCATTAGCCCCCTTATTGCTGTCCAGGGTCCTGAAGGCGAGGGGGGTCACTGTGTGGTGGGACCAGCCCATTGATAGCGATGGGGGGAGGGGGGAAAAAGACAACAACTGCTCCCACTGTCCCCCCTCAGTACTGGTGCTCCAGGAGAGGCTGGGCGGCGGGGCTCTCCTGCTCCCGCTGCCGGCCCCACTCAGGTAGTGGGGCACCGGCACCGGGCGGCTGCTGCTCTGGCTCTGCCAGTGGGGGGCACTGCTGGGGAGAGTCAGCCTCCATGGTGTTGGCAAGAGAGCCTGGGTCTGGGGGCGCAGAGGGCTGTGGGCAAAGAAACAGAGAGGTTACAGGCTAGATGGGGGAGCGGCCAGAATGGGGCCGCACGGGGAATAGGTTGGGCTGCTGGGGACGGGGCCCCAAGGGGGACAGAATGGGTTGATGGAGCTGAGGAACATCAGAACTGCAACTAATCCCAGGTGCCCTTCAAATGGCTTCTTGTGGGGGCGGGGGCGTCACACGGGTGCCCCAAGCCAGCTTAAGGGCTTTCCATTAGCACTAAGCTGATCTGCCGGAGCTGGCCTGAGCCACCTGGTCGGTGGGGGCGCGGTGTGTCCAGGGGCGATCCCCCCACGCACACTGCACCAGCCCTGTCTGACAGGGAGGGGAGCTCGGTGCAGCAGGCACAGCCCCTGCGGAGGGGGGGGGGGAGCTCCCCCTAGCTGTGGAGGAGGGATCTCCCCTTGAAGGCAGGCAGAGGCTGGGGTTCCCCTTAGGTTCAGGGTGGGGGGCACCATTCTCACCTGTGCTCTGGCGCTGGCCCCGTGGGGGGGGGTGCCCTGGGTGGTGCTAGTGCTGGCGGGGGTCCCTGGGGAGGCATCTCCTTCACTCCCCCCCAGCCCATTGAGCCCCTTGCGGCCAGGCAGGCTCCACTTTCCGTACAGGCCCTCGTAGGCGAAGGTCGCTGAGGTGCCCAGCGCTGGTCGTAGGGGCAGCGGGAGCGGCAGGGGGGCCCGCCCCGGCCCTGTGCCCTCGAGCTGGGAGGCCATGGAGGCCAGTGAGCTGGTGCAGGACAGCTGGCTGCCGGAGAGGCGCTGGGCAGGCACCCAGGGGGCAGCAGGGGGGGCTTCACGCCGACTCTCCACCTGGCTCCCTGGCACCGGCCGCACTAGCCAGTTCTGGCCCAGCGGAAGGCTCTGCTCTGACCCTGCCGGGGAGATGGGAAGATTAGAGCTGGCATGGCCCAGAGACAGCTCTACCCTGAGCCCACCCATGGCCCTGGCACCCACCTCATCCCCCTGCTCCAGCTCCCAGTCCTCAGCAAGACCACCCCCACCACTGAGAAACAGCCTGGCACCAAACACCTCCCAGCACTGCACAGATGGACCCTGCCTGGGCCTACAGCCAGATGGTTCTTACCCAGGGAGGGGACACTTAGGCAAGGGGTCAGGGAAGAGAAGGGAACAGAACCCAGGAGTCCTGGCTCCTAGGACTCCCCCACACCCAATCTAACCCACTAGACTCCTTCCCACCCCCTGCCGAGCTGGGGAGGGAACCTGGGACTCCCAGCCCCCCCCCACTCCATCTCTTCCAGAGCAGGGGCGTTTGCTGCTGATGGTCTCCATACCTGGCTGAGGCTGGGCAGTGGTGACGGGCGGCTCCTGGGGGTTTGAAGCCCCCGGGATGGCCATGCCCATGCTCGGCCCGCCTGGGGCACTGCTCCCCTGCCCTGCAGGGTTGTTGCTAATGGACGAGGAGCCTCCGCCACAGTCCGAGTCCTCGATGTTCCCACCGCTGTTGCACCCGGCACCGCAGCCTTTCTGTAGCCTGCAGGAGATGAGGCACAGGGACATCAGTTCATGGAGAGCAATGCATCCCGGCTAGCTGGCCCCAGCCTCTCCAGCAGGGGACACTGTAGGGGGAGCTCCAGGCTACCTCAGCCCTGGCCTCTCCCAGCAGGGGGCGCTGTGGAGAGTGGGGTGGGAGCCCTGGCTGTAGGGGGAACTCCTGGCTACTCCAGCCCTGGTCTCTCCCAGCATGGGGCGCTGTGGGGAGCAGGGCAGGAGCACTGGCTCGGGGGAGCTCCAGGGCACTCACCTCTCCCAGCTGCTGATGAGCCAGGTGGAGATGTTGTGCAGGCTAATGGGGCCGCCCCAGAGAGAGCGCAGCTGGGGGTGGCTGCCGGCGTAGGAGGTGGTGAGGGGCGACACGTAGATGGGGTAGCCGATGGGCTGGTCGCAGGACGAGTTGATCATGTTGCGCAGAGCCTGCTTGGCGTTCTGGATGCTGCCCCGCTCTGGGTTGCGGTTCCGCAGGAACACCAGCTCCTGCTGCTGCCCGGCCCAGAGCCCTCGCACGCACTCCCGGTTCACCTGGCCAAGGAGAGAAAAGGGGGTGAAGGGTGGGCGGGTTCTAGCCCCAGCTCTGTGAGGGGAGTGGGATCCAGTGGTTAGAGCAGGAGGCTGGGAACTAGGACTCCTGGGTTCCATCCCAGTTCCAGGAGAGGAATGGGGGTCGTGGGGTCTCACCTTGATGACGCGGAAGCTCAGGTAGCGCTTGTTGAGCATGATGATCTTGTACTCGTCGCTGGCGTCATCCATGACGTGGCGCAGCGCCAGCAGGGCGGGCGTGTTGGTGAGGATGGCGCTGCGCCAGGCTGGGTCACCCTCATGCGAGATCACCATCTTCTCCTCGTTGGCTGTAATGGCGTCATACAGCACGGCCGGGTCCTCGTACTCGTCTGGTGACGTGAAATGGTCCTGGGTGGGAAGAGGATGGGGTCACGACCCTCTGACCTCCAGACCCTTCCTCTCCCGCACAGGGCAGGATCGTCCATCCCTCTCCCCCAGCCAGTCACCCCTGCCCCCCAGGCCCTCCCCTAGCATGCAGGCAGGTGACAGGACAAGCCCTCTCCCCTCCCCCTGGAGGCGGGGAACCCACTGCCCATCAGCCCTAGGGGCGGGGCCTGCGGGCAGGGGTGGTACCTGGTGCAGCTTGAGCGACATGCGGACGCCGGGTGCCACCACACGGTGCAGCAGGTCCATGTCAGCGAAGACCCACTCGTCGCGGGGTGAGGTGATGCGGAAGTCGCCCTTGAAGAGGGCGTGCAGGCCATACAGGAAGGGCTCCAGGCTGCGGGGATAGCACAGCTCAGCAGGGGGTGGGGGAACTGGTCTCCAGGCAGGTCCTGCCAGTAGGGTGACCAGACGTCCCGATTTTCTCTGTCTGTCCCGCCCGACGAGACTCTGGTCGGGACGCATTTTGTCCCGATTTTGGGAATTTGCAGATGAGCCCTGCTCGTGCAGGGCTCGTGAGGCAGCACGGCTCCACCCACTGCCCCAGGCAGACATGTGCAGTAAACCCTCGATTTAACGGACCCCGATTTAACGGACTTCCTAGGGGAGCCGGGCGGGGGGGTGGGGGGGGGAGTTGAGAGCTCCCGCCCGGCTCCCCGCAGCGGGAAGCCAGGCGGGAGCTGTCAAAAAAAAACCCCCCGCGCCCGGCTCCCCGCAGCGGGGAGCCAGATGGGGGGGGTTGAGAGCTCCCGCCCGGCTCCCCGCAGCGGGAAGCCAGGCGGGAGCTGTCAACCCACCCGCCCGGCTCCCCGCAGCGGGGAGCCGGGCGGGGGGAGGGGGTGGGGTGGGCTGACTCACGGCTCCATATAACGGACTAATTCGGGCGAGGGGGTGTCCGTTGTCACCTGAAAGTCCGTTATTAAATAACGGACTTTCGGTTTTAACGGACACCCCCTCGCCCGAATTAGTCCGTTATATCGAGGTTTCACTGTGCTGCCTCCATGAGCCCTGCGCAGGCAGGGCTCATCTCTAAAGTCCCAAATTCGGGACAAAGAGTGCTACAAGAGTAGCTTGCTGCCCGCAGAGACAGTGACTTCCCAGCCCGCTCCGTCCTTCCCCTGCCCCCCCCCCACCTCTGGCTGGCAGAGACAGGTGGGGGGGCCTCCCCCCTCCCACAACCAGCACCCGCAGGCAGAGGGGGGCGAGGCACCCCCTCTCGGCACCCCCCCCTCCCCCCCCCCCCGCAGAGACAGCACAGCATTTCAGGGATAGGTGGGCTGGCGGCAGCAATGGCCAGCCCAGGAGAGCGCTCTCTGCCCTGCCTCAGAAGCATGCTGCCTGTGGGGGGGGGGGAGGCAGCGAGCCCCCTCCCCCCCCTGTCCCCCCTTTTCCCCCCCCGCCGCTCACGGAGTGTGTCCTGATATTTCATTCTTCCCATCTGGTCACCCTACCTGCCAGTGGGGCAGGGTGTCTCACCAATTCATGGCGTGCCAGGCCAGAAGAGACCACTGGATGGCCTAGTCTGCCCTGCCATACAGCCCAGGCCAGACACTCCTGTGCTGCCTGCCCTGGAGATGGAGACTCCACCGCTGCCCTGAGGCATTTGTTCCAATGGGCCATCGCCCGCCCTGGCAAACACGGATCTTGTTTCTCATTGGAGAGTGTCTGGTCGGCTTCCAGCCACTGGTTCTTGTCCTGCTTTTCCCCACTAGCTTAAAGGATCTCTGGCACCTGGGGGTTCACTGGGGATGGTATCTATACAGCGATCAAGTCACCTCTCCATTGGCTTGCTGATCAACTCAACAGACAGCATTCTCTCCCTGCAGGGGTTTTCTCCAGTCCTCCAACCACTGCTGTGGCCCTTCTCTGCACTGTCCCCAGCTTCCCAGCTAAGATGCAGCCCCCAGAACGGGACATGGTACCTTAGTCCTGCTCTCGCTAATGTCGTAACCAGAGGTAAACCCCCTCCCTGCTCCTACTCACTATTCCTCTGCTCATCCGCCAAAGGGACGCATTGGCGCTTTTGGCCACAGCATTGTGCTGGGAGCATATGTTGAGCTGTTGGTCCCTCAGGACGCTGCCCCCATTCTGTGGGGCCGGGCCTGCACTCCTTGCCCCTGTGTATCTCTCTGCACCGGGCTGTATTAAAACAGTTTGGTTGTACAGGCCCAGCTTATCAAGTGATCCCGACAGCTCTGCGGGGCTGCCCTGTCCTTATCACTCCACCCATCTTTGTGCTATGGATCGATTTTCTCAGCAGTGATTTTATATTTACTTCCTGATCCAAGAGGAGGGCGACATGATCACAGTCTGTAGGTACCTACAGGGAGACCAAATACAGATCACAGGCTCTTCAATCTAGCGGAGAAATGTCTGACCCGGTCCAGTGGCCGGACACTGAAGCCAGGCACACTCAGGTGTGTTTTCAACAGTGAGGGACACTGGAACCTGTGTCCTGATAGATTCTTCATCACTGGCCCTTTAAAAAACCAAGACAGGATGTTTCCTCTAAAAACTCTGCTCTAGCAAGTATTTTAGGGAAGTCCTCTGACCTGTGCGCTACAGACGGTCAACCAAACGATCCCAACAGTTCTGCCTGACCTGGGAAGCTCTGAATCAGTGATTAAAATACTGACTCATGTGGCCTCAAACCGATCCCCAGAGAACCACCAGCACTAGGTGAGCAACCCCCCGGATGACTTCCTGAGAGCTGTCAGCCAGACAGAGATTCAGCCACTGAACGTGGGCTTTACGGATACTGCCCAGCGCTCGTGTGTGATCAGAACACCGTACGACAGTCTGTTCCCTCTGCACAGCATCCACCCAGCTCATCACCAAACAAACCCACGTTTCTTTGACAAGACCTATTTGACTAGCATTAATTATACGCCCCGCCTTCCATTTGTTGTTAAACAAACCCCATATCCGCTGTTCTATTATTTTGCCTAGCAGACAGGCTGGGGGTGGGCCTTGCTGGCACAGAGGGGGCTCCCTTGCTTGGTAGACAAGCTGGGGGGGGGGAAGAGATGAGGGAGGGGGTGTCTCACCTGGCAGACAGGCTATGGGAGGCCGTGCCCAGTGCCCGGCGCCCCAGAATGCACAGCCCGAAGCAGAGGGTGACCAACGGAGAGTCCCACTCCTTGTCCATGGGCTGCAGGGAGAGAGAGGCAGCTGTGAAGGGGAGGGAGGAGATGACAGGAACCTGACCCACCATGGAGCGCAATACCCTCTCCTTCTAACAGAGCCACAACTTCCTATGTAAGACTTGCCCCATGTCCTGGGGATAGAACCAAGGAGTCCTGGCTTCCAGCTTCCCCCTGCTCTGACCCACTAGATACCACTCCCCTCCCACAACTGGGAGGGTCCTGGCTCCCAGCCTCCCCATGTTCTAACCCACTAGACCTCACTCCCCACCCAGAGCTGAGCCTGATCCCAGGTGTTCTGGCTCCCTGGCTCCAGGGCCGGCGACAGGGGGGGTACAACGGGTACAGCTGTACCGGGCCCCGGACTTCAGGGGGGGCCCCTGAAGTCTGGGGCGGGTCCGGTACGCAGCTGTACCTCCTTGTCGCCAGGCCTGCACAGCAAGGCACGGCTCCGGGCAGCCGCTGCAGCGCTCGTCAGCCCCCTCCCCCGGCCTCCAGCAGCCTCCCCCTGTCCCCCTTTGCTTCTCCCGGCCGGGCCACGCGGAGCTCCAGCACGCGGCGGCTCTGCGCCCCCAGAGGGGGAGAGCGCATGCGGGGGGTGGGGGGCGTGACTGGAGCGGTGCGTGTCCTGCCTCAGCCTGGGGCGGGTCCACTGTCCTGCGTGGGGCAGGGAGCAAGCCGGCCACGCTGCCGTGGGGCACCGTGCCCCTTGCGCGCCGCAGGGTCAGAACAGGGCCGAGGGGGGGGGGAGGGGGAGGGCATGGGCGGTGGGAGACCGGCCGGGGGGCAGCGGGCGGCGGGAGACCGGCCGGGGGGGGCCCCCACAAACGATCAGCGTATGGGGACCCAAAATTCCTGTCGCCGGCCCTGCCCAGCTCTCAGGTGCAGGCCCTGGCATCCAGGTGCCTACCTTGTCCCTGCGGCCGGCGCAGTACTGGATCCAGTCCAGGTAGACGTTGCAGAAGGAGGACAGGGTGACGCCAGCCATGCGGGGGTCGTAGTCCTCATCGATGTTCAGGTTGAAGGTGGGATCGCTGTCGGCGTAGCTGGGGGTCGTGCAGGGGCGCAATGCCTCCTGGATCACCGTGTTCCCCAGCCACTCCTCCAGCTTGGAAGAGCACGTCACGTAGTAGATGATGCTCTGCCGGTGCACACAGAGTTAGACGTCCAGCGCGCATGTGCACACACACACACACACACACACACACACAACACACACACACCCCCCACCCCCCAGGCACAGACGACGGCACAGACCTCTGTGAGCCAGCCAGTCCCCTCCTCCCCCAACTGCAGCTTTCCCTGCCTCCAACCCCAGCTCCTCTAGCCCTTCTTACTGAGCCCCCACCCCCTCTTCTCTTGCCTGTGCCTGCCCCCCCACTCCGACTGGTTTTCCCACCCCCTCTAACCTTCAGCTGCACCCTCTCTGCCCCCAAACCCAATCCCCCACTCCTTCTGCCTTTTGCCTTGGGCCCCTGGCCTCATCCTCAAGGCCCTGCCCCCATGCCTCTTGCCCTGTCCCAGGCGCCCCCTCCAGCCCCGACCCCCTCACCTTGACGTAGTAAGTGATGAGGATCTTGCGCAGGTCGAAGACCTGCAGCATGGAGGCAGCGTTGTTGTCACTGATGCTGTACCCCTCCAGCACGTACTTGGTGGCCGCCACCTCCCAGGCCAGCCAGCGCTGCCCGAAGGCCGCATTGAATGACAGCATATGGGGCAGATGGCCCGGCTCACAGCAGCAGCAACCCTCATCCTCCTCCACACCCTCCGTGATGGCCTCCACCTCGCGCTGCTGGCAGTATGTACCTGTGGGGGGGGGGGGGAAGTGGGGAGGGGGTGAGCGGAGCTGCCAGGGACTCCCTCAGTGCAACACACCACACAGGATGAGAACAGGCAGACAGGACACTGGGCGGGCTGGGCTGGCACAGAGGCAGGGAGCGGGCGGGATACCACGATGGGTGGGCCCTGGAGTGGGCTATCAGGCTGGCTGGGCTGATGGAGACCTGGCCCATGCTATGAATGTCTGAGTGAGGTTACTAGAGGGCTGGGGATCAGTGGGAGCTGTGAGAATGGCCCTATCCAGAACGGCAAGACGCCCCACTCCCCGCAGCCAGGGCCCAGCCCTCACCCCGGAACTCCAGGCCGCGCAGCTGGAAGGTGACGAGGCCGTTGCCGATCTCGATGAGGTGCACCAGCGCGTTCAGGTAGTCCGAGGCCAGGATGAAGCAGTCACCGGTGGCATAGTTGCCCCAGCGGCCCAGCAGCAGGTCCCCACACAGCGTGTGCTGTAGGGAGCGCGTCAGGTGCTCGTAGAAGATGGAGTTCAGGTTGTTGTCGTCGGCGCCTGGCATAGAAAAGGGACCGGCCGTGAGGGCTCAGCAGGGTACGCTCTTCCCTCTCAGCCAGTGCTGATGCAGTGTGGCAGTAGGGGGAGCTGTGCTGCAGGGAGTGGGGGGCTCAGGACAGGCCCCAAAACCCCAACATTTCACTAGGGGGCACTGCCCCTCACACAGGGCTTAGCAGGGGGGGCTCTCCCCTTGCACCCATGGTTGGTCTTAGTTTCCTGTGTGGTGCTAGGGGTTGTTTTGGGCTGGGGAGCCCCGTCCCCTTGGCCTTTGGCACACAGCAGACGTGGGGGCTCAGTGGGCACGCTGGGTACGCACCTGGGTTGCGGTCGAGCTGGGTGGCCAAGCGGGTGTTGGAATGGTCGACCCTCTTTGTGCTGGGGAAGGAGGAGAGCCAGGTTAGCACAGTGCGTCACTGAACCCCCGCATAGGTTTCCCACCCAGGGTGGCTCCCTGCTGCTCTCAGGTAGGCCAGGAGGGGGCCAGCCTGGGCGGGGGAGACTGGCCTAGCATGTGTGTGAGTGGGGAACGGCCTGCTGACCCAGTGGGGGGGGCCCATGAGGGGGAGGGAAGCTGACTAGGTGAGGTGGGGGAGGTGAGGGAGTGGGGTGGGGAGGCGGGTGGCCCTGCCGGCTGGGGGAGATGGTCACTCACTCACTTGTAGTCACGCTCCCAGAATTTGACGGGGCGGGCGTACGACATGATGAACACAGCGCTGCCCAGCAGCGGGTTGAGTGGGGTGGAAAACAAGGCCGACAGCACGGCCTGCACGAACAGCATGGCTGAGTCTGGGGGCGTCAAGGCAACAACCCCTGTGGAGCCGCCACATCCTGTCCCACTGCCACAAAGCCCTGGCTCCCCATCCTGCTGCCACCCAGACACTCAAGTGCCCCGTCCCCCCACCGCCCAACCACCACAGAGCCTGGCTCCCCATCCTGCTGCCACCCAGACACTCAAGTGCCCCGTCCCCCCACCGCCCAACCACCACAGAGCCTGGCTCCCCATCCTGCTGCCACCCAGACACTCAAGTGCCCCGTCCCCCCACCGCCCAACCACCACAGAGCCTGGCTCCCCATCCTGCTGCCACCCAGACACTCAAGTGCCCCGTCCCCCCACCGCCCAACCACCACAGAGCCTGGCTCCCCATCCTGCTGCCACCCAGACACTCAAGTGCCCCGCCCCCCCACCGCCCAACCACCACAGAGCCTGGCTCCCCATCCTGCTGCCACCCAGACACTCAAGTGCCCCATCCCCCCACCGCCCAACCACCACAGAGCCTGGCACCCCATCCTGCTGCCACCTCGGTCACCCTGACATCCCGTCCTGCCGCCACCCACTCAAGTGCCCCGTCCCACTGCCGCCGAACTGCCACCGCCCGCCACCATCCAACCTCCCTAGTGCCCTGTCCCGCTGCTACCCAACAATCCTGGCACCCTGCCCAACCTCCGCAGTGCCCCATCCCGCTGCTGCCCCCCTACAACAAAGCCATTGCACTGTCCTGCCACAACCCAACCGCCCTGGGTGCCACGCCCACTCACTCCCCAACCACCACCCACTATTATCCCACTAGCACTCCGCTATCCCAGAGCTCCCCTCCCCAGACTCCCTCACTATCCCATAAGCCCCCTAAGTAATTCCCCTCTGCCCAACACTCCTTGGCTCGTACCCCCCCTCCAGTAGTTTCCTCCATGCGCATTCCCAGCAACTCTCATGCAGCCCTTGCCCTGCCCCCCAGCTTGGGGCACCTGCAGGCAGCTCCCCAAGGATACGGGGCACGGCGAAGGGCTGGGCAAATGCGTGGAAGGCCGAGCCCCACGTGATCTGCCAGGGGGCGATGTAGGTGAGTACGAAGCGCAGCTTGTAGAGAAGATCCCATAGCTGGGGCGGAATGAGGGAGGGAGAGAGAGAGAGAGAGAGAGAAATATGTCACACACCACAAAGCCCAGTTCAGCCACAGGGAACCAGGACCGCTGGGTTCTATCCCAGTTTGGGAGGAAAGGGACAGGGATGTAGTGGATTAGAGCTGGGGGACTTGGAGCCAGGACGCCTGGGTTCTATCCTCAGGCTCCCTGAGAGACTCAAATGCTGAGGGATCCTCAGACAGCAGGATCATGCTGGGCAGGGCAGTTCTGGTACCTACTGCACAGCATCAGCGGAAAAATCAGTCAGAGTGAGTGCCAGGGAGAGTGGGAGGCAGAATATTGCTGAGTAGGGGAAGCAGGGGATTGTGGGTCCATGAGGCAGAGCAGGGGGCAAAGTCACTGTGGGTACGTGGGGCCCGGCGGCGAAGCCGAGGGGTGCGTGGCACCTTGCTGAAGAGGATGGACATGACGAAGTAGTCGATGAGGAAGCCCTCCGAGAAGCGCTGATAATCGAAGTGGAAGAAGAGGACGGTGAAACCCAGTGCCACGTACTGCTGGGGCGGGCAGCAGAAGGAGCAGCGGAGCAGCTTCATGCCAGCCATGGTGATGAGGAGGGCGCGGCAGCTGGGGGCGAGAGAGAATGTTGGGTGGCACCAGAGGATGCAACCTCCAGCCCAGCCAGGTGTGGGACAGGGAGTCCTGCCCCCCTTCCTAGACTGGTTAGTTAGAGGGGAGCAGGACGCTAAAAATTAACCAAGAAGCAGCAGTTTCCAGACACCCCCCCCCCCCCCGCTTACTATTGTGAGTTTCTACTTCCAAACCTGTCTGTGTGAAGGGGGAGATTAGAATCTCTCCCTTTGTGAGCGTCTGCCACCCCCTGCCCAGCTGTTCCCGCTTCCTGCGCTGTATCCCGCTCTTGCTCCCAATGGCTTTTCCTGCTGGGTCTGAACAGCACCGTCACTAGGGGGAACCAGGCAGTGTGCTGCCGACTCAGCCACAGGGAGTGCGGGAGGCAGAAGGACCCTGCAGGGATCTTCTCCTTGGGAAAGGAAGGACCCCTAGAAGCAGCACTAGGGGACGCCGTAGCCAGGGAGGCTTGGCTGGTGCCCCAGAGGGTGGAGCCCCGGGAGGGGGCTGCAGGTACCTACTAGATGCAGATCTTGTCCTGGTGGGGGGCACTGACTGAGTGGGCATCCACGGTCAGGGCATTGAGCACCACGGCCGGGTAGATGAAGTACTTCTCCACGCACTGCAGCCAGGCGTACAGCTTCTCAAACCACATGAGCTGGGCCGCGCCTGCGGAGCACACGTGGTTACTCCCCGCACCCACAAGAAGACAGGGCCATGGGGACAGCCCGTGGTTCTAATGCACAGATAGTCCCAATCAACCCCGCACCCGACAGCAGGGATCCCTCGCCCATGCTGAGATGCAGCCACCTCTAGGGTGCGACATAGGGAGCAGCATTGAGGTGGGGCACGGGGAAATTTATACAAGGATCCCTTGCCTGCTCTGAGATGCAGCTGCTTCTGGGGTGGGGCACAGGGCAGCTCATAGCGGGGTCCCTCGCCCACACGGAGATGTTTTCGGTCACACCTCCAGAAGAACAGAACAGGTCACCCTACTAGCACTGCACTAGGACACTAGTGCCAGGAGGCCCTGTCCCTGCAGCACAGCGCCCCCTAGCATCATCATGGGGCAGCACTGAGGGGAGGGGAAAGCGCCTCTTGCCAGGCACACCCGGGAGCACTTACTGCGCACTTCAAATTGGCTGTACTCGCGCGACTTCAACACGGGCAGGGAGAAGCAGAACCATGGCAGCTGCTTGCGGAGCTGGGGCAGCAGGTAGTGGGTGAGCAGCCCGACCAGCCCAGCCAGGGCATAGAGCACGTAGCCTAGAACAGACTGAGCGCCCAGACGGGTCAGGGCACCTGACGGGATCCCCATCTGCCCCTAAACAGCCCACCCCACACACAGGTCTCCAGAGCCTCCCTCTCCGGAACAACCCCCCACCCTCTGCTCCACCTACCCAGCTGCCACCCACCACACTCATGGCAAACCCCTCGCCCAGGGCTCCCATCCCCACCCTGTTTGCTGTAACTCCCTCTATGGTCCACTCAGAGAAGCAGGCTGGCGTCATGGTCAGGACTCCTGGGTTCTACCCCAGCGCTGTCAGGGCAGTAGGGTCTGGTGGGTCAGGGCAGGAGATGCTGGGAATCAGGACTCCTGGGTTCTATCCTAGCACTGCCAGGGGAATGGGGTATAGTGAGTTATACCAGGGGGAGACTGGGCACCAGGACTCCTGGGTTCCTTGTTCTTCCTGTTCAGCCGTTAGCATCACCACAGACTACCAACAAGGGGCCCCTGACACAGCCTAGTCTCTGACCCCACCAAGCGGCTGTGCCCTCTGCCTGTCCCTGCGGTCCCCACTGCTGCCATGAGCTGCGCTGGCCCCACGCTGCCCGCGGAGCCCTATCGCTGGCGGCTCCCTCCCTCTCGACCCAGGCGGTACCTTGAGAGCGATGAAGACGGTGCTGGCGCTGATGGCGAAGGTGAGGACCGCGATGACCACGCACATCACCAGGTCCGAGTGCAGGATCTCCCGCTGGGGGGGAGAGGAAGCAGCTGGAGCCACCAGCCATGCACCCTCCAAGCAGAGCCATGCCTGGGCCTCCCCCTGCCCAGCCAAGGGCCCCCACCATCCACACCTAGTCCTTATTCACTCCCCCTAGCCAACCCCTCAGCTATTCATGTCCCCCCAGCTCCAGCCACGTGTCCCCACGGACCACATTAATCCAGGCACCAGCTGCTTCCATTCTCCCCGTTCTTCCCCCTCCCCCACAACCCTGTGCAGGCTGCAGTCCTCTACCCCGGCCCCAATCTTCCCAGACATGTGCCCTGCCCCCACATATCCAGTCACCTATGCCCCATCCTGCCCCATCCCCACCCATCCAACCCTTATCCTGACCCATAACCCCAGCCATGCATCCCCTCCCCCCACAGCCAGCCCCTACCCCCCGTAACCCCATGTGCCCCCTGCCCCCTATATCCCCAGCCACATGCCCCTTCCCCACACACACCTGCGCACCCCGTATCCCCAGCCACACATCCTCTCCCTCATCTACACCCCCAGCCATGCGCCGCCTCCCCTGTCCACACCTGTATCCCCAGCCACACACCCCCTCCCCCCCAAACTTGCCCCCCCTTCCCTGTAACCCCAGCCAGGTGCCCCCTCCCCCCCCACTCAGCCTCCCTCTCCCCGGTAACCCCAGAGACCCAGTCCCTACCCCCCTATAATTCAGTCACGTGCCCCCTCCACCACCCATCTAGCCCCTATCCCCCATAATCCCATCCAGGTGCCCCCCTCCCATTTATGCCCCATCCCCTGCCGTCTACCCCATCCCCCCTCACCAGGGAGTTGCGCAGTTTCTCAGGCAGTGGGTCCCGGATCTCGACTGGCGCATTCTCCACGTTTCGGTTCTCGAACTCGGGGAAGAGCTTGGTCCGGATCAGGGACCTAGGAGGTCATAGGAGTTTGTTCCCTCCTCACAGGAGCAGTTCCAGGGGTGGGCCCCGGACACCTCAGCCTCTCTCCAAGGGGCCCAGCCTGACATCCCCACAACAGAGCCTCCCCCGCCCCACTCCCCAGGACAGACTTTCCAGCCACGGGATGAGGACAAACCCTTGACCCCCAGAACTAGGGTTTCAACCCAGGAGTCCTGACTCCCAGTCCCGCCCCCGCTCTACGCCAGCAGAGCTGGGATAGCAGTCCCTGCAGTGGAAGATGGCCTGGCCTTCCCCAGCCCTGGGTACACACCACAGCACAGTGGGGTCACTGCTCTGGCGACTCAGGTGGTAGGACAGGGCGACCAGGAGGCCGCAGAAGACGGAGAAGAGGACGGGGACATGCTGGTCGCTCCACGGGGCCTGGAGAGGAGAGAGCAGAGAGCAGAGACCCCCCGGGCGCCTCAGAACCTCCGGCCCGTTGGCATTCACACATCACACTGCGCCTCACACCACAGCCCAGCGTCCCCCCAGCCAGTCCTCCACCCTGGGGTTGCCTATCGGGGAAAGGCCCCATGGTCCATTCACCACTCCCGTCCCACCACCACGGGGCCAGATCAGAGCTGGCGCCCCCTAGAGGGCAAAGGCCCCATTCCCCAGCCTGAGGCAGCCAATCCCGTGTTGGATCAGAGCCAGCGCCCCCTAGAGGGGAAAATCCCTGTGTCCCCCTCCCCCACGCACCCAGGTACCTTAATGGCTCCGAGGCAGAAACCATAGAGGAGGACAGCGACCAGGAGACTCCGCAGGAGACTGAAGAGGGCAGTGAGGGGGCTGGTAGCGGCTGGGAAGCAGAGGGGTGGCAGGGTCAGTGTCGCACAGGAATATTCCCCAATTGCCCCCTCCAGGCCCCGTGCACACACCAAGGTTACAGCACCAACTCCTGCCCAGAACTGGCACTCACATGGGGCAGCATCAGCAACACAGAGTCAAGCTAGAGAACCCAGGAGTCCTGGTTCCCAGTCCCTCTACTCCAGGGGTCTCAAACATGCGGCCCGGGGGCCACATGCGGCCCGCAAAGCCCTTCCCTGCGGCCCGCCAAGCTTCCTGGCGCCCCCCCCCCCGGTCCCCTCATAGCAGTTTGCAGGACGGAGGGGCCAGAAGTGGAGGCTTCTCTGCTGCCTGGCTGGGCCGCGCGTGTTTCTAGCTCTGGACTTCCTAGATTGCTCTTGCTTTGTTTGCCAAACAGCTGTTGGTGGTGCCTGGCGCTTTCCAGGAGGGAATGGGGAGCTGCGTGCTCAGAGGAGGAGGTGGGGCAGGGGTGGGACCTCTTGGAAGGGGCGGAGTGGGGGCGGAGCCAGGGCAGCGAGGGCGGGGTGTGTGTCAGTGGTGCGGCCCTCGGGCCAGTGCACTAGTCCTCATGGAAGGGGTGGAGTGGGGGCACAGCCGGGGCAGCGAGGGGGGGTGTGTGTGTCAGTGGTGCGGCCCTCAGGCCAGTGCACTAGTCCTCTTGGAAGGGGTGGAGTGGGGGCACAGCCGGGGCAGCGAGGGCGGGGTGTGTGTCAGTGGTGCGGCCCTCGGGCCAGTGCACTAGTCCTCATGCGGCCCTCGTGGTCATTTGAGTTTGAGACCCCTGCTCTACTCTAAGCCACCAGACTCCGCTCCCTTTCTAGAGCTGGGACAGAACCCAGGAGTCCTAGCTCCCAGCCCCACTCTGCTCTTACTACTAATCCCATTCCCCCCACAAAGCTGAGCCAGAACCCAGGCATCTGGGCCGTACCTGTGCCGCCAAAGATGTGCATGTCCACCTGCTCCAGCAGGTACATGAGGCAGGTGTTGACCTGGGGCAGGAGCCCGAGGAGGAAGATGACAGGGAAGCAGAGGGTGAAGACTGTGAAGGACACCACAAATGGGGGGGTTAAATCAGTGACCCCCTCTCCCCAATTCCCACTGCAGAGCGGGACTGCCCCCCAACCCCTACCTAGAGAGGGAGCCCCCCTCACACTGGTGAAGGGGGTCCACAGAGAAACCTGCAGAGCACCCCCTAGCTCCTGACTGCGGGACTTTGGAATCACAGAGCCCCTTCCCCATGGCGGGGGGGAGGGGGAAGCTGTACCAGGGCACAGGGAGGCAGTGCCCCACACTCACCTGTGGTGACATCCCGGGCACTGTAGAAGAAGTCTGTCGAGAAGAGAGTGAGCCCATAGAAGGTGACAGGTGGGACAGGCACAGCCCGGGCGCACAAGTCCAGCATCCAAATCAGCACACAGGCCGCGCAGAAGTAGACAGGCCGGCTATAGGCAATGATCCAGTTGTGCCCCTGCAAGAGAGCGCAGGGTGAGGGGCATGGAAGCAGCCAAGAGGCTGGCCCTCCCCACATCTCCGGGGCGGGGGGCCAGTCTAGCTCCTAGCTGGCACTAAGGGACTCCCACAGCTGACAGACCGGGCACTGCACAGGCCAAGGGGCCCGCACCCAACTCCCAGAAACCCCCAGCTCCCAGGAGTCTCAGAGGCTGCAGGGCTGGGCACCAACCCACATTGAAGACCCCAGGGCCCATTTATACATAGATCCTGCGCTCGGTGCCAAGATGCAGCTGCCTCTGGGGTGGGGCGCAGGGCTGGATAGAGAGGAACGGTTCACCCAGAGCTGTTATATCCCGCTCCCTGTAGCACTGCACTGGGGCACAGGGGCCAGCACTGATTGCAAGGGGAGAGCACCCCCTCCTGGCCATGCAGCCCCCCCAGGAAGGTCACTTACGTGCATGGGGGAAGCCGCATCAGGCTGGACACTCTGAAAAACAGAATCAAGGTGATCTTAGTGATGCCCGTTTCCCCAGTAAGTGCTCACCGGCGCGGGGCTGGGAAGTAAAATGGGCCCAGCCTCCCAGTAGAGGCAGAGGAGCTGGGATTTCTGTGACTAGCTGGTGTCTGGGACTGGATCTCACAGGGGAACAATTCACAAGGGCTGGGGTGCCCCTGTTAGCCTGCCAGAGAAGGGAGGGCTGGCACTGCCAGAGGAGAGCGCGCGAGTGGCTGAAAGGCCAGGGCTGTCCAGGAGCTGGCACCAGCCAGGCACAGGAAAGACTCCCTCACCCTGGAGGCAGGGGTACCCCGAGAACTGTAGGTCAGGATTAAGCGATCCCAGAGAGACGGGGCAGCGGGAGAGAGCCCAGAGCGGAGACAGCAGGGGACCGCTGGGCATGGCCACACAGGCGGGCTCTCACCTTGAGCAGCGAGTACTGGCAGCTGGCGATGACCAGGCAGAACTGGAAGACCCAGATGTCGCGGAAGAAGCCCTGCAGCAGCAGCAGGTAGCCCAGGAAGGCCACTAAGGACCCCAGAGACACCACAAAGATGTTCTCCATCACCCGCCGGTTCCTGGGGGGCCCAGAGCATGAGGCAGCATCAGCCACTGTGAGCAGTTACCAGCAGGTTCCCCAGGCACCCAGCGCTGCCAGGGCCCTGGTCTATACACTGTAACCCGGCAGCACGCTGGATGGGCTCACGGGGCTGGTTCTGGTGGGGGTGATAAACTGAGCTGCACGGGCCCATGGGGCTGATCAGTGTGCGTGGTGGGGAAAATCAGGCTGGACGGGTCCATAGGGTTGATGTAGGGGATGGGGGGCAGTCATCAGGCTGGACACGCCCATGGGGCTGATTAGGCGATGGGGGGGGAGTAATCAGGCTGGACAGGCCCATGGGGCTGATCTGGGGGGGGGGGGGGGCAGTAATCAAGCTGGACGGGACCAGGGGGCTGATCCAAGGGGTGAGGTAGGGGAGCAACTGACCGGTCGAGAAGTGCCAGCAGCGCCAGGCGGTCGTAGCGCACCCGCATCCAGCGCCCAGGCAGCACCCAGTACTTGTAGTACTGCCGCGGCTTGGACTTGTCCTCGATCATCAGCGTGTTCTCCTGGGACTCGTGCAGGGACTCCTGATCCAGCAAGTCAAACTGGGAGGGGGGGGGGGGGGGGAAGCAGGCTCAGTGGGGTGCAGGCTCCCTGCCCATAGACCACCAATAGCCAAGCCAAGCTATGATGGGGGAGGTGCCCCCTCCAGGCAGCACAGAACCCCCCAGCAAACCACACCCCATGCAGCAAACCCACCAAATTAATGCCCCATCCCCCAAGAGGCCCCCCCTCCAACAGATATCCTGACCCTCTCATGGGTAACCCACTCACCCTGAACCGGGAGCCCCCTACCACAAAGACCCTGCTCCATCACAAAGACTAGGCCCAAAGTCAGCCCCCCACATCAGAACCTCCCCCAAACCACCCCCCCACCTGCCCAACTCCCAGGGCACTGACCCCCCCCTTACCTCAGGGATCTCCAGGGGTACCCTGCGCACCTGCATGCCCTGCAGCACCACAGGGCGCGGCTGCAGCAGCGACAGGGCGGGCGTCCCCTCGGGCACATCGGTGGAGTTGAAGCTGGAGGAGTGCGAATGCCGGTCCCTGAAAGGGCGGCAGGGGGGTGAGAGAAGAGAGTGAAGGAAGCAGCCCCCTCCCCACCACAGCTCCAGAGCCTGGACTCAGGGCTCCACCACTGCATAATGAGCAGCACAGCGCCCCCTAGGGCCACACTGGGGCCAGCACTGCCTGTGAAGAGGGAGTGCCCCCTGCTGGCTCCCCAAGAACTGCAGCACCGCACCTCCTAGAGCCAGTATAGCCTGTGAGGGGTGAGCGTCCCTGCTGGCTCCCCCAGCCCTGCCTGGAAGAATGCCGCCTACTAGGCCCCTGCCCCGCTCCCTGCAGCTCCCCGGGTTTCCCCGGTGATCTGCCACCAAAGCGCTGACCTGGCCCCTCCCAGCTGAGCAGAGGGCAGCACAGACCCTACCAGTGATTTCTCCCGAGCCTCCCCCTCGTGCAGGGGACAGGGAGCAGCCATGACACGGGGATGTCACTCACCAGGCGCTGTTGGTCACGTGATCCACACTGACCTGCTGCCCCACTGGGTTCTCATAGCCGCCTCCTGCCAGGCCAAAGGTGTAGGAGCGCCGCACACCTGCGGGGGAGGCAGGGAGCCAGCTGGACGTGTAGTAGGGGAGGAGGGGAGACCCCACAGCCTTGGGGCTGGAAGGAACTGCCCCACGATGGGACCAGCTCCTGGCTACAGGTCACAATGTCAGCCAGGGGAGACCTGGGAAATTACAGTCCCCCCCCACCCCCCCGCAAGGACTCTACCTCAGGTGGAGGGTGCCCAGGGGACTGAACAGTTCCCTCCCACTGCAGACTATTTATACTAGCTGCAGCCCAGGGCTGGGATAGCAGGGGGCTGTGGACAGAGATTGGGGGCACTGACAGAACTGGGCAGGAACCCAGGGTTGGGATAGCTGGGGGCTGCGGGTCAGGACTGAGGGGCACCGGCAGAGCTGGAGAGAGCAGGGCAATGGCACTGTTACACTGCCACACTTTGAACCTCCCTGCGAGCCCCGAGGCCCCTGAGGGGAGGGGGCAAGCCATGGGCAGGCAGGAGGCCATCCCCTGCCCACCCACACTCACCACTCTCGTCGTAGAAGTAGTGCACGGCGCCCTCGGAGGTGTCATCGAAGTTGCAGGCCTCGTGGATGGCGCCACGCGGCAGCAGCAGGGAGCTGGCGAACTGTAGGGCCGAGGGCAGCGTGAGCGCCCGCGAGTGGGAGGAGGCACGGCCCCGCTGCAAGTCTTGCAGGCTGGGGAGAGAGTGGGACAGGGCGTCAAGCGTGGGCACAGGGGAGGAGGCAGCGTTAGCAAGACAGAGGGACAGGGCAGGGATAGCGGAGGGCTGCGGGTCAGGATCGGGATTCCCAGGCCAGGCTGGGGCCCGGGCTATGCTGTTAGCAGCCTCTGGGCTGCCCGGGGTGGGGCTGAGCGAACGCCTGCCTGGACCAGTACGTCAGTGTCTCATGAGGGGAGAAGGGTCACCTGGGAGGGGATCCCATCACTGAGGATGGGGGCGTGGGATTGCTGCCCGCATTGTGCCGCCGCCTCATGGCCTGGGTGCGTTTGACGCTGCTCGCTCGATCCCGCTTGCTCCCGTCTTCACCTGTGGCGGCTGCAGTGGAGAGAGAGAGAGAGCTGCCAACCGGGGCCTCCTCCAGCGGGGGCTGCCTCCGATCCAGCTCTAGGTCGATAATGATTACAAGTCAGCCCCATCCGTGAGATGAGCATGCTGGGCCTCAACCTGGTTCCTAATGGGTTGGGAGGGCCCTTCACACCAACCCAGCCCCCCCCAGCAGGGTGGCCAGTGACTGTACAGGCATCAAAGGCTAAATCCCACTACGTCCCTGGTCCTGGCCGGTCTCCATGCCAGCTGTGGGCTCACACACAGGACCCCGGGGCTGAAGGCTGGGGTGAGGCAGTGTGTGTGTGGGGCGGGAAGGGGCACGTCACTCCTCACCCCAGCTCCCAGGGTTACCAGAGCCAGGGCCCCCCTGTGGCTGCTCACCTCCCCCGACGGCCCCCTCCTCCAGCAGCTCCCCCCTCCAACCAGGCTGGTTCGCCGACTGGCTGCGGGTACTGCCCCCCGACTCCAGCCGGCGCGGCGGAAAGTGCTCCTGCTGCCCCGTTCGGGCCTCTAGGTCCGACTTGGAGACGGTGAGCACCGCAGTGGCCTTGCCGTCCCCGCTGCCCCCGTCCATGCTGAGCACACGGGCGTGGGTCTTGGCGCTGGCCGTACTGGCGCTGCGCTGGGCGTAGTGCGGGCGCTTGGGGGGCTCAGCGACCTCAGGGGCCGGCTGCGCCTTGGGGGTGCGGCGCGGGCGCTGGGGCGCAGCCTCCGGGGAGTAGCAGGAGGTGCTGGAGGAGGTGTCGGAGCTGTAGTTGTGCTGGGAGGGCAGGCTGGAGGCACGGCTCAGGTCACTGCCGTCGCTCGAGTCCTCGTCCTCGAAGAAGGTCTCGCTGTAGGCCTTGCTGTCCAGGATGGCCCGCCCGGGGGCATAGTCCCGCGGGTACCCGCTGTCAAAGCTGCTGCTGCCCCCACCGTGCTTGCGGGAGGGGCGCCGGCTCCCTGGTTTGTGCCCCGGGCGCAGCAGGGCCAGGTCTTTAGGCCGCACCACCTGCTCGGCCGGGCCCTCCCAGGGCTCCCCGTCGCCCCGCACCGTCTCCAGCGAGGCCAGGGTGTTCTGGGTATCGTCCGTGTGGCTGGTGAAGCTCAGCTCCCCCAGCAGGCCCTGCTCGGGCGAGCGCAGCAGCTCGCTGTCCGACAGGGCGTCCGTGTCACTGCCGTCCGGCAGGACCCCAGCGTCCAGGGCCGGCGCCGCGTCCCCGGCTGGCCCCAGCGAGGGGCTGTCCAGGTGGGTGGAGTTGGTCTTCTCGCTGCGGTAGCTGCTGAGGGTGCTGGGCGTCTCCTTGTCGGTGCCGCTGAAGCAGCTGTCGGAGGACCCGGCCTTGCGGGGGCGCTCCTCGCTGGGCTCCTCCCGCCCCTCCAGGGGCCTGTAGTCAGCACCCGAGCGGCGCTTCTCCTTGCGGCTGCTGGTGCGCAGGATGGTGCGCTCGGGCAGCGCCAGGCTCAGGAAGCTCTGGCTCAGCTCCTCACTCAGGCTGCTCTTGATCAGGGGGCTGAGGGGGGTGTCGCCCACACTCTCCGACTCGCTGGCATGCCAGCTGCCAGGCAGCTCACGCAGGGCCCCACCCCCCGGCACTGCTGGCCCCGCCCCTGACAACGATCCCATGCCCAGGGGGGATTGGTCGGAGGAGTCTGTGCTCTGGATGGACGTCTGAGCTGGCAGTGAGGGGGGTGGCTTCTTCCCAGCTGCATGGGACTCCGCCTTAGGAGGGGGCATTGGGACCTCACCACAGGACCCTGGGGGGAGAGAGGTCAGCTGCGAATCGCCAACTACAAGGGAGTGAGACAACATGGATTACACACATAGGAGGGAAACTGAGGCACGGGCAGGGCACCATGCTTACCCAATGAGCCAGGAGCAGAGGATAGACCTCAGGAATCCTGACACCCAGCCCCCCCCCACCCCTCCCCGCTCCGCTCCAAATCAGAGGACCCTTCTTCCCTCCCATCTCAGAGCTGGAGACAGACCCCAGAAGTCCTGACGCTGCACTCCAAGCAGTAGACCCTTTTCCGCAGTCACACACTGCCCCCGTCCCAGCTCCCAGGCTGTCTCCGGCACTGGAGGCTGAGATGCCCGGTTCCATTTTGTCCCCAGGAATCTTGGGAGCCAGCCTCCCACCAGGCTGTACAGCCCCACCCCCCACCCCAGGCACCTACTGACTTTCTCCTGGGAGCTGGGCTCCCCCCAGGCTGTACAGCTCCATCCCCACCCCGGGCACCTACCGATGTTCTCCTGGGAGCCGCGCTTGAGCAGCTCGCGGTCCGCCGAGGTGACAATGACGTTATTGCTGCCCTGCTCCCGCACTAGCTCCTTGATGTCTGAAGGGCGAATGGAGAGGGAAGGAGGCATTACCGGAGTGCAGGGGCTGCTGATCCCAAGGGGAAACCTACCTTCCCTGCTCCCTTCACACCCCACGCCACCCCAAATCCCCTACACTGCTGCCCTCCCCTCCCCTTACACCACTGGGCTCCCCGTGCAGGCAGTGGGGTCAGGGTTCGGGCTTTAATATCCACAATGGATCCAGCAACGAGTGGGGCTCAGGTCACCTTAAGGGACTCTGATAAACAGACATTGCAGCTGCGCCCCCTGGTACCTGAAGGTCCGAGTTTCTTTGGGAAACCTTGGATCAAGGAATGTGACATGGGGCCTTTCCATTCTAGGGGGCGGTGCCTCCGATCCAGCACAGGGTGGGGGGATGGCCTGTCCGTGGGGAAGAGGATATGGGGCCTTCCCTCTGTAGGGGACTCCAGCTCCAGTCTGGCCCAAAGGGAGGGAAGTCAATGGAATATCCACCCCCAACTCTATGGTTCTGGTTGCCGGGGGAGAGACAAGGCAGGATATTAAGGAGCAAGAGGTAATCAGGGAACACCCTGGATAGGGGCAATTCCCACAGCTGCAGCAAGGGCCAGGCACCCCAAAGGGTCAGGGACACTGGTGGGGGGCAAAACATTTGCATTGGGCAAGCCGGGCTACTGGGGGGTGGGGAGCCAGCCACCCACTCACCTCTCATGGCTCCCGTGTCCTCCAAGTGGGGCAGCAGCTCCTAGGAGGGGGAATCAGTCAGGGGGTTACATGCCCAGGACAGCCCAACCCCCAGCCCTCCTCATGCACCGATGGCGCCTGTGGGGCACGGACGGGGTTTTCTAGCCTCCCTGCTGCAGGGGAGCCACCTCCTCCCGCAAACCCCAATGCAAACGTAACTGACCCAAAAGCCAGGCTCAGGATGCAAAGAGCCTGCAGCAGTAGCTGTGGGAGGGACAGGTGCCGGACTGATTGCATCAGGGTGAGAAAAGACAAGTCTCTCTCCCCTCTGCCCCCCCAAACAGCCGAAATGCTTTATAAATTAGAGAGGACTCCCCACCACCCATATGCAGCCACCTCTGGGGTGAGGCAGAGGGGCTGGTTGTACATGGACCCCTTGCCCAGCACTCACATACCCACGCCTCAATTCCCCAGGCTGGGGAAGGTTGTAGAAACCCAGCATTCCCAGGGCGAGGTATCACCAATGGGGACCTCCCAGCCAGGAAGGCAAGAGGAAGCCCAGAGGATCCTCCCAGTACTCACCATGACTTGGTTGAAACCAAATACTGAGTGCTGGGAGCTGCATCTCACTGGGGGCGTGGAGCTAACTTTCCGAAACACTGTCATCTCGACCCCCCCACCCGGGTCTCTGCAGAGAGAGGAAGGGAGCATTGCACAGATACGCACTGACGGGTGAGCATAGTTAACGCAAGTACAGAGGAGAGCAGGGTGAACAGACCAGCTGTCCCAGATCAGACCAACGGGCCCCAATGCCCGATACCCCATCCACCCCTACAGGCAAGACCAATGAGCCAACCTGAGAAGCAGCTGAATCTCCATGCCTGATAAAGGATCCCTGTATAAACGGCACCCACACTCCACCCCAGAGGCAGCTGTATCTCAGCACCAGGTGGAGGACCCCTGTACAAACAGCCCTGGACCTCACTGCTTCCCCTATACCCATGCACACCAGATGCTAGAGACCGACCTGGCCAGGTTGCTGTCATCCCCCGCAGTGCCCTCCTCAGCCTTGGCCCCATCCGCCAGCACCGAGCCGCCCCTCTCCACAATCTCGCCCTGGTCGAACATGGTGTGCAGACGAAAATTGATGGTCTTGATGGTGGTGAAGAAGACAGCTATAACCGCGCAATATATGCCGGCTACCAGCATGCTGGGCGGCAGCACCTGGCAGAGAGAGACGGGACAGCATGGGGTTAGCACCAATCAGGGCATTGGGGGGTCTTCGTGTTCTCCACCTCAGCCTACTTCACCTGCTACACAGAAACTAAGGCACTGACAATGACTTGTCAGACTAAAGCCAGGAGTCCTCCCAGGCCCTCCTCCTCCTCCCCTCTAACCCCACTCCCTTTCCAGAGCCGGGGAAAGAACCCAGCCTCCCAGCATCCCCAGCCCTACTCTAACCACTGAACTTCACTCCACTCCCAGAGGCCGAAACAGAACCCAGGAGTCCTGCCTCACAACCCCTCCCCCCAACCACTGGGTAATACTTCTGGTTGCAATACATGGGCTCTATACACCCATCTCTTGGCCGCTTGGGGCAGCTGGTAACAAAGCTCTGGGGCAGCAGTGTTGGGGTAATTTTCTCTGCCATCGCATCTGTTAAACACCATCTCAACAAGCCGCTTTAAGTGTTTTCAGCTACCAAGGGACACTCAGGACCAGAGCCAGGACTCCTGGGTCTTATTGCCAGTGCTGGGAGGCCAGTGCAGCCTAGTGAGTGACAACAGGGGGCTGGGAGCCAGGACTCCAGGGTTCTATCCCCAGCTCGGCCCACAGACTTGGCATGCAACACTGTGCTCCCTGTGCCTTCGTTTTCCCCGACTCGAATGAAGCTGATTTTTATTTACCACCCATAACACCACAAAGCCAGGAGCCCCAGCCTTGGCCCAGCACCTTCTCCCCAACACAAACTGTGCGAGTTTCACAAAATATCCCCCTCTTCAATTTGGCTACAAACATCTGCCACACGCCCTCCCCGCCTTGAGTCAGAGGAGTGAAAATCACTTCCAATGCCTTTTGCAGCCAGGCTATTTCAATTAGTGCGGGCATAGGGCAGGGAATGGCATTGGGGGGGCCGGTACCAGGCCTGCTCTGGTTCTCTCCGTTTTCACTGCCTCGGGCATCACTTGTAACAGCAGCTCAAGTAACAGCTTTGTGTTATGGTGGCACCTACAAACTGCTTCCAAGCTCAAGGCTCCTCTTTCTCAGCAGTGTGCTCAGAGCACCCCAGCCTCCAACTAAAATTGGGCACCCTGGTCACACCAGGAGCTGCCTGGACCCCTCTACTGCTCTTTGCCAAGATCAGAGGCACTCTCATGCCACACAGACCACTCAACTGCCCTAGGCAGACCCCCTGACCAAGCCTGTGCCCCTTACGTAGCCCAGGCACTGTAGACACCTCTCCCCACTGAGACTGAGGGGCCCCCATTGTGCTGGGTGCTCCTCGGACCTCTCCCCACTGCACAGACCCCCTCCTCCAACTGAAGGCTGCAGCTCTGTTGTGCTATGAGCTGCACAGACAGTGACAGACAGAACCTGCCCCAGAGCACTCACAACAACAGGCAAAGGTGGAGTCATCTCCCCATTTTACAGATGAAGAAAGTGAGACACCCAGGCAGGGCAGAGGACTGAACACAGGCATCCTGCACTCCACACCAACCCCTACATATGAACTCATCACCCCTCTCTGAACCCAACATGCCAATCATCCCCTCCACCAAAGGCTCAGCACTCCATGGCCCCAGTGACAACAAGAGAACAAGAGTCCCATCTCGCCTAGAGTCCCTCATGCTGCTTCTAATTCCTGTGCCAAGTTCAGTGGTGAGGGTAGCTTATCTTCAGGGGAGAGTTAGCTCTGGGGATCAACCCCTTAGATTACAGAACAACAGCTCAGTGCAAAGCAGGGCCCAGAGAGACGGGGCGAGAAAGATGCAAGTTCTACTCCCAGCTCTGCCACTGACCTGCGAGGTGACCTTGGGTCACATCCTTCACTGCTCAGTGCCTCAATTTCCTCTCCCACCCTTTGCTTACTTAGATGGGGAGCTCTTCAGTGCAGGGACTCTCTCTCACAAATGGGGCAGAGGGCGACCTCAGTGAGGAGTGTCTTTAGAGCACCCAGAAGAACAGGGGCCCTGGTCAGAGTGCTAAGCCCTACAGAAATACATATGCTAAATCCTGCCAGGGCATGAATGTAAGGTCAGGTGTCTCAGGACCCCAGGTTGGGGCGTCAATGGCAGGATCCCACACCCCGGGTTACCAAGAATGATGTGCACGACTGGCACTAGTGTCAGGAGCCTAACTCCAAGTCTGCAGCGAGGGGCCTGAAGTGCACTCACCATGTAGAGCAGGAAAGGGAAGATGAGCAGGAAGATCCAGGTGTAGAGGTGGAAGCAGTTGGAGAAGGTGCTCTGGTGGGGATCGAAGAACCAGCCGCCCGTCAGCGAGGCCCAGACGCCCTGGCGCAGGATCTGCAGCACCTGTGAGCCCATGGCCACGGCGGTGCCTCTTCCTCCTCCCCCTCCACCCGTTCCTCCTGCTCAGGGAACGTGACTACCAAGCTTGAACCTGCAATATCCTTCATCAAGGCAACTTGAAGGCCATGATCTGCAGGCTGGGACCCCAAACACCGATTTCACCCCTTTCTCCCTGTTAAACCAGGCTGCCTTCCTCCAGCGGGGATGGGCACCTCACACACCCACAGGTGAGTACCTCAGCTACCGCTGCCGTGAAGTCTCATTAGCCATCCGGGCTGCCCTTCTCTCTCCCCGGCAACAAGCCTTCTCCCTCCCTCCACATTCAACCCCCACTTCCGCTCATGCCATTATGATTGCTGGGGAGGAGTGGTCTCCACTGTCACAAGGAAATTACAATTAAACAGTGGAGGGGCTAAGGAAGGAGGTAGGATGACAGGGAGCTAACTCTCCAGTGGAGGGGACTACAGGCTCAAGTAGAGGTGGGACCAAGTGGGGACATAGGGGAGCCGCACCCTGGGGAACAGGCTGGCACCTGCCTTGTTGCCACTGAACAGTAGTCCGGCAAGTGGGGACCCCAGGAGAGGGTGGGGCTCAGTGAGGTGAATGGCCCAGGAAGGGGAGTGGTAAGCAAGGTGGTGAGGGGGCACAGCTGGTTGGAAAACACGACCCTGTGAAGAGGGTAGCTGGTGTAGTGGGGGCAGGGGAGCAGGGCTGGGGGGCAAGCGAGGACCCAGGCAGGAAGGTTGAGGGGGGGGCAGGGGAGCCCAGGCAAGCAGGGACCTAGGTAGAGGGCAGGGGTGCGAAACCTCGCAGGTGAAGGGCCCAGGCAGCTGGGGGAACCCGAGGGTCGGGGTTCCCTGGGGTGGGGGGCCAGGAGGAGGGAACCCCACCGGTGAAGGGCCCAGGCAGCCAGGGGAACCCGCGGGTAGGAGGATCGGAGCCAGCCCGAGCGTCGCCCACCAGGCACCCAGGAATGCTAAAGGGGCCCACGGTCTTGTTCACTTCCGGGGTCAGAGGTCAGTTCGGTAGCCCCGAGCGGAGGGGGCACCCGGCCGCGGCACCTCAACCCAACTAGAAACTGGGGAGGCCGGAAGAGGAGCCCGGGGAGCAGCAGGAACAGCAAGATAAACACGCATGCGCCGATCACCTCCCCCCTGTACACACACACACAGAGCCAGGAAGCGGAAGTGAGAGTGCTTGGGTCAACTGAGAGACCGCTGACGGCTTAAGCATCACTGCGCATGCACTGAAGTGTTTCCTCTATATGCATGCGCACTACTACCATGCTCCCCGGCCCAATGAGAAATTTTCCCTGTGCGCGTGAGCAGATTTCGCGGAACTTCGTTCACGCATGCGCATCAGGTTTTATCTCCGCCATTCTCTCTCAAGCTGGGTTCATCGAGCGCTGAGGCGCTCGGATATGCGCATGCGCGCACAACTTAAGGGCCGTAGAGGGCAACCTACCCCCGAGTTGGAGGCATTATGGTGAACTGCACATGCGCGCGGTCCGGGTGTTTGCTTTTCTCTAGGTCTAAATTCCTATTGGACTGGGTAGTTTGATCGATATTTTAATCCCCCAATGAGAATTGAGAAAGGATTAACGGGGTGTGTTGGGGGCGCGAATGCTCCTTATCCAAATCCTAGGCTAGAGAAGGGACTGGCGGTGGTGAGTGGGAGAGGTGCGCTGTCTCGGGTTCCGGGTGCCCGCCCATGCGGCCCGGCTAACAGCACTTGCAGGCCTCATGGGGCTGGATTTGGTAGCCCAGGGTGTGGTAATGTCCATCCCGTCTCCCTTCCAGGTTCCCAGGATGATCTTCACTAGGATCCCAGGCTCCTGGGTAGGACCTGGGGCTCTGATGAGCACTGGCTGCCTCAGATGTGCGGAGCCCTCAGCCACTGTGACATTCCCACCCACCCCCAGTTGGACACTTGGATTCTTTGCCCCATCACAGGCTGTCAGTGGAGCTTGAACAACTCCACCCAGGCCTCCTGCCATCCTCAAAGCTACAGGTGTCACTCTGTGAGCCAGCTGCAATAGTAGACCAGTATTCCATATGGGGCTCCTCTTGTGTATTAGAGGTAAAAAACTGGGTCAGAGTGAGTGGGGTTAGGAATAAGCAGGGTGCATACCCCCATCCCCTCCCCCTTGATGAGGGGAAGTCAATGGAATGATGCCCAAGGATCAGGCCCCAATAGGAAGCAATGAGGGTTGACAGTTAATTATTATGTATGATATAAATTGCAAAAGCTTTCTGCACAAAGTGAGTGACAGTCCCTGATCCAAAGAGATATCACAGTCTCAACAGTGTGAGGGAAAGGACTGGGCTAGGGTCCCACAGCAGATCAATGGCAGAATAAAAAAATAGGACCCAGGAGTGCTGAGTGAGTCCCATACAAATGCTATCACCATGGGGTTAAGGTCTATACAGTGTGCAGTGTAATGGGGGCTCCGATCTTGGTTAAGGTTTATAAGGGGCCTGGCATGACAACATGGCTCAGTGCAGCATCCAGTTGGAGAGGGGCCATGATCTCTGTCAGTCTGCCCAGCTTGCATCTGACGAAGTGGGTATTAGCCCACGAAAGCTTATGCTTCAAAACTTTATAGTTAGTCTTTAAGGTGCCACAGGACTGTGTTACCTCTGCTATCCTAATACACACACTAACAGTCTGAGACAGGAAGCTTACCATGGCCCAGCAGTCAGGAAACCAAGAATATTTCTCCAAATCCTCTAGAAAACAGTCACTGGACTAAGCCATTCCAAAGGGAACTGCTGACTTTAGTGGGGATGGGTTTATGAATCTGGTAGTGAGTACCCACACAACAGTTCCCGACCACTTCCTGGTCAGGAACTGTCTCTGGGGAAGCTCACTGCACTGAAGCCCATTTTGGCTACTGCTATGAGGAAGCTGGCAACTCCAGAGTTCCAGGCTGGACAGTGGGCACTATAACAGGGAGCTTGCAGTGCCAGAACCCCCAGCTGGGCACTGCCATGGGGCAGTCCTGGGTGGGGAGCTCCACGGGGGAAATCACTGTTGCCACCCAAACAAGGAAATTCGGATCAATTCATGAATGAGCAGAGTCCGGATCAAGAAGGGTGCAGAGGAGGAATGACTGAGGAGCTCAGACAGTCTGTCTCCCAGCCCCCACCCCCGCCGTTTTAAGCATAACCCCCCCCCCCTCCCTTCCTCCCAGAGCTGTGGGCTAGAACCCGGGTGTCTTGGTTCACAGCTCCCGCAGCCTAACTCACTCTGCTGCGGAGAGAACCCAGGCGTCCTGGCTCCCAGCCCCTCCCCCACTCTAGTCGGACTCCTGAACTGTGTCTCCGCTCTTGTTCCTTTTCCTTTGTCCCGGTAACAATGTGACCCGCTCCGCCTTCCTGGTTCCAGACTCCACCCCAGAGCCTGTGCGGGGCGGGGGGGGGACGGGTCAGGCCAGCGGGCGCTGCACTGGGGGAGCCGGAGCATACCCCGGGAGAGGTGGGGAGACCGGGCCGCCGCCGCGGACGAGCGATCTTCGCGCCCGGAGCCCGCTGGCTTCCTGTGGGTGCGAGGGGTGGCCAGCGGCATTTCCCACGCCCGGACCGGCCGGACCCTGCCGGAGAGACGCCCCCGGGAGCGGCGGCTTCCAGCCGGGGAACTTCTCCAGCCGAGGCATTTCCTCCTCGCTCTGCCGCGGCTTGGGACAGAGCTCGGCCCGGGCCGGCTGGAGGGAGCGGGGGCTCGGCGCGAGGAGCTGAGGCCTCCGGGTGCTTGGAGATCGCCGGGGCCGTAGTAAGATCGAAGCGGAGGATCCTGCAGGCAGAGGGGGCGGCCCTGGTCCGTGTGCCGGGGGGAAGGGGGTCTGCCGGGGGCGGCCCTGGTCCCTGGGAGGAGGGGGCAGGCTGTATAGGGGGCGACCATGGTCCTTGTGGGCGGGGCAGGGTATAGGGGGAGATCATAGCTCCTGGGGGAGGGGAGTCGACTGTAGGGAGTGATCCTGGTCCCTGGGGGGGTGGGCTGTAGGGGGTTATCCCACCTCTTGGAGGGAGAATAGACCAGAGAGAACAAGTCTGTCCCCCCTGGGGGGGAGGGGAGAATAGACTGCAGGGATGATGGTGGCCCCTGGTAGGGGGAACAGATTGTAACTGGGATGATCCTGCCCAGCAAGGGGGGATTAAACTGTAGGGGCCAATCTGGATCCCCAGATGGTTGGGGACTTCTGTAACTGGGTGGGTTTCCCAACCCCATAATCACTCTGCTCCTGTGAGACCCCTGTGAGCCAGGCCCCCCAGCCTGGCCGTGCAGCACCTCTCTTGGAAGATGCCCGGGCCGTGAAGGGCCACTTCTGGGCAGGGTCTCACTGGAGGCTGCCCCCAGCCTCTGACCCAGGATGGAGCCACTGAAGAACCTGCTGCGGAAGGGCGCATGGGGGCCGGAGCGGAGCGGTGGGGCGGCCTACACCAACCCAGTGTGGACGGTGCTCTTTGACTACGAGGCAGCCAGCAGCGACGAGCTCAGCCTGCGCCAGGGGGACCACGTAGAGGTGCTGTCGTGGGACGCCAACGTGTCGGGTGACGAGGGCTGGTGGGCAGGTCGGGTGCGGAGCCAGGTGGGCATCTTCCCCTCCAGCTACGTCTCCCTGCAGCCCGTCAGCTATGGCGAGGCTCCAGTCCATGCCGACTTCAGGGATCTGCGCCTGGAGGAGGTGATCGGGGTGGGGGGCTTCGGGAAGGTGTACCGCGGCAGCTGGAAGGGTGAGCTGGTGGCAGTGAAGGCAGCACGCCAGGACCCGGATGAGGACATCAGTGCCACGGCGGAGAGTGTGCGCCAGGAGGCCCGGCTCTTTGCCATGCTGCGCCATCCCAACATCATCACCCTCAAGGCCGTCTGCCTTCAGGAGCCCAACCTGTGCCTGGTGATGGAATATGCTGCTGGGGGCCCGCTCAGCCGTGCCCTGGCCGGGCGCCGGATCCCCCCCCACGTGCTGGTGGACTGGGCGGTGCAGATTGCCAGGGGCATGCAGTACCTGCACTGCGGGGCCATCGTACCTGTCATCCACCGCGACCTCAAGTCCAACAACAGTGAGTGTCACTCCGCAGTCACGGTGCCCCATGGGATCCCCCCAGCTCCACTGGTGTCCCTCCAACCGCCCTGCAGCCAGTGGCAGAATAGCCATTTTGCCAATGGGGCCCGTGCCCAGAGCCCTGGCCAACTGGGCAGCCCCTGGAAAAATGGGCGCTTCGTGCCCTGGCCAACTCTGCCTGTCTGGTGCTCTTGCTGAGGAAAGCCCCTGCATCCCAACCTCGCTCGCTGGCAAGAGCGCGGGGGGAGGGAGGTCAAACCCCATCACCCCGATCCCATTTCCCTGGCAGGAGCGCTGGGATGGGGTAGGGGAACTGAATGCAGAAGAGGTGGGGAGGGGCCCCCATTTGTTCTGGCCCAGGGCCCCACAAACCCCTAATCTCCCTGTCTGCAGCCCCCCCATGATCACCTCAGGTCCACTGTTGTACCCCAGTCCCGTCCTGCAGCCCCCTGCTCTCCCAGCCCTACCCCTCTCCCCACACCTCTCACACAGCTCAGCTCCTGCATCTGAGTTCTGACCTCACTGACCCTGGGCAGCAGGAAGTGCTGACAGTTGAGGGACCTTTGAAAAATGTTTGATTTTAACATGTACTTAAAATGCAGGGGGTGGGGAATGGGATTCAGGCTTTGGCCCTCCCCGGGGCACTGGCTTTGATCTAGCCCGGGGTTGGAGACTTGCTGGCTCAGAGGGTTCCATTGGATTGAATGAGGTACCAGGAGTGTTAGGGTACGTCTACACTGCAATAAAAGACCACTGCACAGCCACAGCTGGTCCAGCTCAGCTGACGCGGGCTCGCCAGGGTCTCAGAGCCTGGGCTGCAGCCCGAGCCCGAATGTCTACACCACAATTTTACAGCCCCGCAGCCTGAGCCCAGTAAGCAGAGCCAGGCTCAGACGCGGTGCTGCGGGTTTGTCATCACAGTGTAGACATCCCCTTAGAGGCTTGAATGGTGAGGCAGCCTGGGCCAGACTGAGCTTGATTAGGAAGAGTGGAGATGAATAGTTAGAGCAGGGGAGACTGAGAGTCTATCCGCAGCTGTGTGTGTGTGTGGGGGGGGGGGGAGCTAGTGGTAAGAGCAGGGGTGGGGCTACAAGCCAGGACTCCTGGGTTCTATCCCTGTTCCTAACTAATAAATAAGGAACTGGTTAAGTGGAAGGTTGGGGTTGTGACTTTTGCCCTGGTTGAGCCTATCCCTGTTAGGATCCCACTGACTCCTAAGGAGCTGATTGGCTGACACTCCCTTGGCCTAGGCCACCTTTGAGTTCCCAGCATGCCCTGCTTCAGGGGGTGGGCAGGGGAAGGTTGTGGCTTGTGTGGGCCTGTGGTACTGGGAGGAGCTGGGGTGGGCAGCTGGGACCAGAGCGGGTCACGGGGGGGGCAGGGTAGTGAGGCTGAGGGGTACTAGACACACGCTGACAGGGGGGCACAGGGACACATCCCAGATGCTGCTTGTGCTCTGCTCTGGAGGTCCAGGCCCACAGCTGACTCTGTACAAATGGCCCCTCCCATGCTGACTCCCCAGGTTCCCTCCCCTTTCTAGGGCAGCAGCCAACCCCCAAGGCTGGGGTGATTAGGGACTGGGAGAGGGCAGCATTGCGGAGCAGGCTGAGATTGGGACCTTGGGGGATCTGGTTGCTACACAGATCATGACCCCCCAAACCAAGGTCAGGGCCCCATGGGGCTGGACTCCGCACAGACCCTGACCCCCATACCATTAGAGATCGGGGCCCTGTGGGTCCAGATGCTACACAGAGCCCCAACCGAGATTGAGACCCTGTTGCACTGGGCACTGCACACACCGAGTGAGAGAATCTCTACCCCTAAGAGCTCACAGTTTGAATTAACTAAAGGGTGGGAGGGGAAACTGAGGCACTAGGGAAGGAAAGGGACTTATCCAAGGTCAGAGGCAGAGCCAGAAATAGAACCCAAGAGTCCTGACACCCAGCACCCACTGCTCCAACCACTAGCCCCCACTAGGATGACCAGATGTCCCCATTTTATAGGGTCAGTCCCAATTTTGGGGTCTTTTTTTTTTATATAGGCCCCTATTGCCCCTCACCTCCGTCCCAATTTTTCACACTTGCTCCCTGGTACACCCTAGCCCCCACTTCCCTCCCAGAGCTGAAATCAGTGTGGTTGGTGGTGGGCGCAGTCATTAGCTCACACTATGGGGAGTGGGGAATGTGTCTGTCTCTCCCACCCACCCCTAATATGGTTGGGGGGTCTGTCCCCAGGCTGAGCCCCTCCCCCTCCCTGTCCGTTTCCTGTCTTTCTAAATTAGCCTGGTTCCTGTCTGCCCAACCAGCTCTAGAACTGGCTCCACTGGAGGTGCCTGTAGCTGGGACAGTGTTTGGAGGGGTGCAGTGCTGTCTATCCTGCCCCCTCACAGTGAGGGGCTCCCTTTAACGGAGGCCTGGCCTGCCTGAGGGGCAGTGTGGCTTTGGGGAACACTGTGGGGGGAGGACATTGCTTGGGCAGGGGTCTGATATTGGGGTGGCTGAGAGGGCCTGGGGCGGGAAGGCCACAGTATGGAGAGGAGATACTAGATGGGGGAGAGGAGTATTGGGGGGCTGTGGTGGGGGCATAGAGTACTGCAGCATAGCAGGGTCCAATGGAGTGAGTGCACAGCATGGGGGAGAGGGATAAAATGGGGATCGCAGTTTGGAGGCTGTGAGGGAGGGGAGGAGTTATTGGGGTGACTGGGGTGGGGCTATTATTGGATGCAGGCTGGGGGAGGGGTATTGAATGTGGGTTGTGGTGGGCATTGGGGGCTGTGGTCTGGAGAGCAGAGGGGGTGTGGGATTGGACAGTGGGGGGCTGTGATCTGGGAACCTCCAGGGTGGGGAAGGGAGTACTCGGGTGCTGCTGATGGGGCGGTAGGAGCTGTTGTCCAGCCATTCTCCCTGGCCCCTAGCTTTCGAGTGCCTGGCCTGTCCCAGGGCCTCCCTTCTCAGCTTCCTTCCGGCAGCTTCCTGCCCTGGCTTCCTGCCCCCCTCAGCTGGCAGTGGTGGGGGGAGCAGAGAGAAAACAGCAGCTGGGAAGGGACTGTAAGTGCAGAGGATCCAGGAGAGGGGGGAGCAGAGGTGAAAAGGGAAGGGACTCAGGGCTGTGGGGGGCAGCGGTGCTCTGGTGCCTGGGAAAGGGGTCCCCTATCTTGCTCCTTCCCTTCCCTCGTGGAGGGTCCCCGTGGCGGAGGGCTGTATTGGGGAGAAGGGCGGGAGGCAGTGGCTGCAGCGCTGGGGGGGCAGTGCTGGGGGAAATGGCAGGGGAGCACTGGGAGTGTGCCTGCAGTTGCAGGGAAGCTGGCGGGGACAGCATAGGGGGTGTGGCTGCAGCGTTGTGCGAGGACTGGTGGGGGCAGAAGACAAAGCACTAATTCTCCAGCCAGCCGTGTACAATGGGCCGCTTCGTGCAGCACAGTCCCAGGGAATGTTTCTCTTTCGCCTACGGGTCATGGGGCTGCAGAACCCAGCTGGGTGGAGCTGGCCGCCAGGACTCCATGGTTTTCTCTCCAATTCCGGGAGGCAAGTGAGGTCTAGTGGTTAGAGCAGGTGGGGGCTGGGAATTGGGGCTCGTCAGTTCTGTCCCCAGCTTTTCTACAGAGACTGTGCAGAGCTTGCCCAAGTCCCCCCTCCCTGCCTCAGTTTCCCCAGCTGTGAAATGCTCTTGAGCCAGCTTTGCCAAGGAGCAGCTGCCGGTGACCTGGCTCTGCCTCAGCATGATCTAGCCCATGAGCCCTGGGAAAGGGGAAGTGATACCAGGCCTCTAATGTAAGAACGTAGGTCTCAGGCTCGGTTCCTACTACAACAGAATCCCCAGGAAAACGTCACAGGAAATGTGCTGCAAACAGCACGTCAGCCGTGGCTGGGAGGCCTTAGGGTCTGTCCCCTTTAGGGAGGATGGGCTCCGATGTGGCCTTGGGGCGGAGGGAATGGGACATGGCGCCTTTCCCCTGCGGGGGCACTGACCCGTCTCTCTCACCCCCCAAGTCCTGTTGTCCCAGCGCATTGAAGAGGAGGACATGAACGAGAAGACACTGAAGATCACAGACTTCGGGCTGGCACGAGAGTGGCACCGCACCACCAAGATGAGTGCAGCTGGCACCTACGCCTGGATGGCACCCGAGGTCATCAAGTCCTCCACCTTCTCCAAGGGCAGCGACGTCTGGAGGTGAGGCTTCCATCCCAGCACTCGGGGGGAGAGGGTCTCGCATTCTTTTCCCTCTTTCCTGCCCCCCTCCTTGGGTTACCCGAGGATGAGGGATGCTGGAGACGGTCTCCCCCCCACTAACGCTCTCTCCCCTCCCAGCTATGGCGTGCTGCTGTGGGAGCTGCTGACTGGGGAGGTCCCGTACCGCGGCATCGACGGGCTGGCTGTGGCCTACGGCGTCGCCGTCAACAAGCTGACACTGCCGATCCCCTCCACCTGCCCCCAGCCCTTCGCCCAGCTCATGGCAGGTAAGGGCAGAAGTCAGGACGCCTGGGTTCTATCCCAGCTCTGGGAGGGGTACGAGGCCTAGTGTGTAGAGACGGCAGGAACTGTGTCTCACCAGATCCTGGGCAGAGTCTGAGCAAGGCGGAGCTTGCCCCACCCCCGCTGGATGAGACAGACCCTGACTTGTCCTGTTTCCCCACCCCCAGAGTGCTGGGACCAGGACCCCCATGGGCGGCCCAGCTTTGACTCCATCCTGGCCCAGCTGACGGCACTGGAGGCCCAGGTGCTGGAGGAGATGCCCCAGGACTCCTTCCACTCCATGCAGGATGACTGGAAGCTGGAGATCCAGGGCATGTTCGATGAGCTCCGAGCCAAAGAAAAGGTACAGCTCCCCCTTGCCCCTCTCAGCCCAGCCCCCCATTCTGCACTGAGCCCCCACGGCTGGGCCCCCACAACCCCACTCAGGTCCCGCACTCCCCACTGATGCCCTGCAGCCCAGGACAACCCCCCCCACACACACACACACAGCCCAGCCCCCTCCCACAGCCCCTGCAACCCAGCCCCTCACTTAGCCCCCATGACTTTCCACTGAGCCCTCACAGTCCAGCCCCCCCCCAGCCTCTACAGCCCAGTTCCCCCCTCCCTACTGAGTCCCCAAAGTCCAGCCCCCCCACTCAGCCACTGCAGCCAGGTCCCGCCACTCATCCCCCAAAGCCCAGCCCTCCTCCCCCACCCCACTGAGCCCACATTACTTCCCACTCAGCCCCCACAGCCTTGACTCCCACTCCTTACTGGGCCTCCCGACTGGTCCCCACAGCCTGGCACTCCCATTTCCCCCTGCAGCATGGCACCCCCTGCCGAATCCACCCCACCTCCCTCTCTGCAGCACCGAGCCCCCTCCCTGCTCCCTCTCGCCCCCTAACGGTGCCCAGGGGCATTGCGGTCAGTGCTGCCAGCCAAGCACGAGCCCCCTGCCCTCCCCCCAGCGGCACGGTGACCCTGTCCTCACCCCACGGCAGGAGCTGCTGAGCCGGGAGGAGGAGCTGCAGCGGGCGGCGCTGGAGCAGAAGTCCCACGAGGAGTTCCTGCGGCAGCGGGAGCACCAGCTGGCACAGTGGGAGCTGGAGGTGTTTGAGCGGGAGCTCACTCTGCTCATCCAGCAGATGAACAAGGAGCCCCCCAATGTGAAGCGCAGGAAGGGCACTTTCAAGAGGAACAAGCTCAAGGGGCGGGACAGCGAGCGGATCAGCATGCCCCTCGGTACAGGCCTCAGGGCTGCGGGCTGGGACGCACCGAGAGCTGGAGGGAGTCCAGGCCGGGATGATGGGCTAAGGATTGGGGTTGAGGTGCACTGGCTGGGCTGAGGGGTAGGGCCACCTGGGGCTCATAGCAGGAGGCCTGCTCCCACATCCCTTGCTCTGAGCCCCCATTTCTGCCTCTGCCACCCTGCTCCCCTCCATGGGAAGTGCAGGCTCCTTCTCAGGGCTGCCCAGCCCACGCCCCGCTCTGGGCTTTGGCTGAGAGTATGGAGGGCTGCAAGCTGTGGTTACTCAAGGTTAATTACCTTGTTTACTCTCCTTTCCCAGCAGGGGCGGGTGCGGGTAATGCTGCTAACGGAAACACCCGGTGTAAATCCGGAGTGTCCAGGAAGACACCAGTGCGGAAACTCTCCGGGGAGCTGAGATCAGAATCCGGACCCGACCCCAGTGCAGTCAGGGTGTCACTCCAGATTGACCCTGGGGAGCTGAGATCAGAATCCGGCCCCGACCCCAGTGCAGTCAGGGTGTCACTCCGGATTGACCCTGGGGAGCTGAGATCAGAATCCGGCCCTGACCCCAGTGCGGTCAGGGTGTCACTCCGGATTGACCCTGGGGAGCTGAGATCAGAATCCGGCCTTGACCCCAGTGCTGTCAGAGGGTGACTCTAGATTGACCCTGGGGAGCTGAGATCAGAATCCGGCCTTGACCCCAGTGCAGTCAGAGTGTGACTCTGGATTGACACTGGGAAGCTGAGATCAGAATCCAGCCCCGACCCCAGTGCAGTCAGGGTGTCACTCCGGATTGACCCTGGGGAGCTGAGATCAGAATCTGGCCCTGACCCCAGTGCAGTCAGGGAGTGACTCTGGATTGACCCTGGGGAGCTGAGATCAGAATCCGGCCTTGACCCCAGTGCAGTCAGAGTGTGACTCTGGATTGACACTGGGCAGCTGAGATCAGAATCCGGACCCGACCCCAGAACAGCGGGGGGCAGTGATCTTTTGGAGGTGGTAATTCTGGGGGAGGGGCAGGAGGCTGTTCTCACCCATCTTGTTTTTCCTCCCCCTTAGATTTCAAACACCGCATCACAGTGCAGGCCTCCCCCGGACTGGACAAGAGGAAGAATGTCTTCGAGGTGGGGGCTGGGGGCTCCCCAACCTTCCCACGCTTAAGAGCCATCCAGTGTGAGTGAGACCCTGCAGCTGTAAGGGGTCAGGGGCTGGATTAAGCAGGATCTGTGCCTGCACCATGCCCCCCACCCTAGGGAATAGTGGCTTGGGGCGCCCCTGAACTTATTTATTTGGGGTGTATCCGCTTGAGGAGCAACAACTGTGCTGTCATCACCTTCTGGCCAATCAGAGAGGCACAGATGATGACATCATAAGTATTCACCCATGATGTCATTGTCAGTCAAAGAAGCACAAACTATGATTAAGGCTACGATTATAACGGAATCGGTGACTTTCAGAGACCTCTGTGACATTTTCTGCTTTAGCCCCAGGGCCGTGAGGCTGGAGCTGTCAGCCAGTGGGGACACCAGAGCTCTCAGCAGCCAGGGCCCTGGAGCTCCAAGATGTGGCGGGGGACCCCCCAGTTTCTAGCCCCCGTGGGCGGAGTGGGATCTTGCCGCTCCCAGGTGTGTGCCCAGAGCTCTAGACTGCCAGAGCTTTGAGCTACAGCAGAGGCCTCCACAGGTCTGAGTCACTATAGGCGGCCCCTGAAGCTCCCAGCCCCCATGGGCAGTGGGGGGCCGGCAGCCCCCAGCCACTGTGAACAGCAGCGGTGGATGCTGGATCCCCCCCCCCTCCACTCCCCATTTTGTGAGGGTTATTTTTAGTAAAAGTCGTGAATTTTTGGGTAATGCCCGTGACCTGTCTGACTTTTACTAAATATTTCCATGACAGAATCTTAGCTGTAACTATTACGTGATAACTATTTGGCTATGATATAATTTTGTATAAAAAGAGCCGCCCCAAGGGTTGGTTGCACAGGGTATAATGATCCATGGGTCGCTTTGTATTCTCCCCTCTCCCCACACACACACACACATCCCTCCCCTCAGCACTGATTAGCCAGAATTAAATTACATCACTGCTGTGCCTTTAGCACAGGGGTAGGCAAACTATAGCCTGCGGACCACATCTGGCCCACGGGATCGTCCTGTCTGGCCCCTGAGCTCCCAGCCGGGGAGATTACCCCCATCCCGTCTTCCACCTTCCCCCTCCCCTGGAGTTGCGCCGCTGCGTGGGCAGCACTCTAGCCCGTCACTTCTGCCGGGCAGTACTGCAGCAGTGGGGCTGACTCTGGCGGGGCCTGAGCTCCAGCCACTGTGAGCAGCATGATGAGGCGGTGGGGAGCGGGTGGGGGGAGAGGGGGGGGTTGGATAAGGGACAGGGAGTCCCGGGGGGAAGTTAGGGGAATGGGGGAGGTTGGATAGGCGTGGGAGTCCTGGGGGATCTGTCAGGGAGTGGGGGTGTGGACAGGGTTCAGGGCAGTTGGAGGGCAGGGGGAGGAGTCCTGGGGGGGGCAGATAGGTCGGAGGGGAGTCTCAGAAGGGGTCAGTCATGGGGACAAGGACCAGGGGGAGTTGGATAGGTGGTGGGGTCCCGGGGGGGGCAAATATGGATGAGGAGGTCTCTGGATGGCACGGTCAGGGGACAAGCAACGAGGGGGGGGGGTTGGATGAGTTAGGAGTTCTGAGGGGGGAAGTCAGGGGACAGGAAGTGGATGAGGGTTGGATGGGGGTGGGGCCAGGCTGTTTGGGGAGGCACAACCTTCCCTACCTGGCCAGTCATACAATTTTGCAAGCCTGATGTGGCCCTCGGGCTGAAAAGCTTGCCCACCCCTGCGTTAGCATGTCCATTCTTATGCTGATTGGATGGAGTGAAGTGACATCACCTGTTTTTGGGTCTGATAACTCAATGTAGTATTGACTTGGTGGAGAAAAACAACATCACAGGAAGTTGCTTGTTTGGAGCGGAGCCCGGAGCTGGAGTGCGGAGCACTGGAGCTGCAGGTTTTTGCCTGGAGCTGGAGCGGAGCCAGAGCACTGCTCCAAAGCCCTGACTTGTGTTATCACTTCCTGTGGCTAGCTGTCATTGGACCGGAGTAAATGACACTGGGGGAAGAAGTTAGTGGGGGAGGACACAGGGATTTGCTCTTCCATTATGATCTGTGCTTTGTGCTGATTGGCTGACAAAATGACATTGAAGCTTATGACATCATTACACAAGTTGATCAGAGAGAATTCAATTTTATCTGAGCATGTGACATCATCTCTTGGGCCTCCCTGGTTAGCAGGAAATGACATCACAAGTGATTATATGCTACATAATGCTTGTGATTTCTGATTGGTCGGAATGAAATGGTATCACACCAAGATTGTGTGCAATTTAGTTATGTGTGTTTTTCTAATTGGCCAGAAAGAAATGATGTAATTAGGATTATATGTGACAGCAACACTTGTGCTTCTCTGATCAGAAAGAAATGATATCATGGGGGACATGCTGACATCACAAAATATTCACCCACAATGTCTTTTCTTTCTGACTGGCATGACGTCGTCCCCCACTGAACCATGTGCTTCCTCCCATGCAGTGGAGCCCGCCGAGAGCAGCCAGAGCTGGGGCAAACAGGCACCACGCCGCTCAGACGAGGCCTGGAATGGGGAGCGCCGCCCTGGCAAGAACTGGGGTCCCGGATCCCCCAAGCCCTGGGAGGGCAGCACCCAAAATGGCAGGTAGGGGATTCTGCTTCCCCTGCCCCATACATCCTTCCTCTCCCCTCCCTAAGCCCCTCACCCTGGTGTTTGGGGAGAAATCCTTCTCCCCCCCTCCCCCCCCCCCGATCACTAACTATAAGTTTAATAATGCTGAGTCTGGTACTGAGATGGGAGCCAGGACTCCTGGGTTCTTCCCCAGCTTGGGGAGGGGAGTAAGGTCTAGTGGGTTAGAGCAGGGGGGCTGGGAATCAGGATTCCTGGGTCTCCATTGTCCCTCCTGGCTGTCCCCGCTCCCTGTCCCTCTCAGGCTTCTAACCCCCACCCCCATCCTCTGCAGGAGGAGGTCCCGGCCGGAGGAGACGACCTGGTACGTTGAGCCAGAGGAGCCCAATCCTGTGGAGCCGACCCCACCCCAGCCTGCCCTGAATGGTGAGTCCCCAGGGGGGAGGGAACATGGGCTGGCTCTGGTGTCAGGCCCAGACTCCCCTGGACAGGGCCTGGGGAATTCAGCACCCGGAGAGGGTGTCACTGTGTGTCCAAGAGGAGCTCATGCTGACGGGCTGGGCACCACATGCTGCCCTCAACTGAGGTCAGGGCCGGGCAGCACATGCTCCCCCTCCTGAGATCGGAACCTCCCTCAGGCCTGGCACCACACAGACCCCCTGGCTGTGAGCAGGGGCCCCCTCGCGCTGGGCACCACACAGACCCCCGGCTGTGAGCAGGGGCCCCCTCACGCTGGGCACCGCACAGACCCCCGGCTGTGAGCAGGGGCCCCCTCGAGCTGGGCACCGCACAGACCCCCTGGCTGTGAGCAGGGGCCCCCTCGAGCTGGGCACCGCACAGACCCCCTGGCTGTGAGCAGGGGCCCCCTCGAGCTGGGCACCGCACAGACCCCCTGGCTGTGAGCAGGGGCCCCCTCGAGCTGGGCACCGCACAGACCCCCCTGGCTGTGAGCAGGGGCCCCCTCGAGCTGGGCACCGCACAGACCCCCCTGGCTGTGAGCAGGGGCCCCCTCGAGCTGGGCACCGCACAGACCCCCTGGCTGTGAGCAGGGGCCCCCTCGAGCTGGGCACCACACAGACCCCCGGCTGTGAGCAGGGGTCCCCTCGAGCTGGGCACCGCACAGACCCCCTGGCTGTGAGCAGGGGCCCCTCGCGCTGGGCACCGCACAGACCCCCTGGCTGTGAGCAGGGGCCCCCTCGAGCTGGGCACCGCACAGACCCCCCTGGCTGTGAGCAGGGGCCCCTCGAGCTGGGCACCGCACAGACCCCCTGGCTGTGAGCAGGGGCCCCTCGCGCTGGGCACCGCACAGACCCCCTGGCTGTGAGCAGGGGCCCCCTCGAGCTGGGCACCACACAGACCCCCTGGCTGTGAGCAGGGGCCCCCTCGAGCTGGGCACCGCACAGACCCCCCTGGCTGTGAGCAGGGGCCCCCTCGCGCTGGGCACCGCACAGACCCCCCTGGCTGTGAGCAGGGGCCCCTCGAGCTGGGCACCGCACAGACCCCCTGGCTGTGAGCAGGGGCCCCTCGCGCTGGGCACCGCACAGACCCCCTGGCTGTGAGCAGGGGCCCCCTCGAGCTGGGCACCGCACAGACCCCCCTGGCTGTGAGCAGGGGCCCCCTCGAGCTGGGCACCGCACAGACCCCCTGGCTGTGAGCAGGGGCCCCTCGCGCTGGGCACCGCACAGACCCCCCTGGCTGTGAGCAGGGGCCCCCTCAAGCTGGGCACCGCACAGACCCCCCCTGGCTGTGAGCAGGGGCCCCCTTGGGCCTGGCACTGCACCGACGCAGAGAGAGAGAGTTCCTGGCCCGAAGAGCTCACAGTCTGAATAGCTGAGTGTATGAAGATGGATGGGGCGGGGGAGGAGGGAGGGATGGATGTGAGGGATCTAGGGGAGGGTGAATGGACGGAGGGGAATTCACTGGGGACATGCTGGCTGTGTGTCCTGTTCCCTGCACTACCCCAGGCAGGGGATTCCCAGCACGGGCGTTGTTGCTTATGGCTCTGTCTCTTCCTTGTAGGTGATGTTCCTTCTCTAGGCCCCAACGGGACCCAAGAGTCCGAAGAGCAGCGGGCAGCGGCTCCAGAGCGGATCAGCACCCCCAAACTCATCCAGAGAGCACTGCTGAGGGGCACAGCCCTGCTGGCCTCTCTCGGGCTGGGCCGGGACCTGTCACAGGCCCGACGGGAGGAGAAGGGGGAGCCCCCGCCCGTGCCCACCCCCCCACCTTCTCCTGAGCTCATCCGCTTCTCCCCCAAGGACACACACTGCCCCGCCCTGCTGGTGGAGCTGGACCAGGGGGCGCCAGCCCAGACGCCAGGGTCCATGGAGAAGGGCCAGGAGGGGCTGGCCCGGACGCCAGGGTCCACAGAGGAGGACCAGGAGGGGCCAGCCTGGATGCCAGGGTCCATGGAGCAGAGCCAGGAGGGGCCAACCCAGACGCCAGGGTCCACGGAGCTGCTCGTCCACCTGGTCCCAAGTGGCGATAGAGGGTCCCTGGCCCCCTTGTGGGGTCAGAGGTCACCAAAGAGCCCACAATGTGAGGAGGAGTGGAGTCCTGGCAGCAGGGCGGATAAGTGGGGTAAGTGAGGAGTGACAAAGATGCAGAGACTTTTCCCACTTGGGGGTGCTGGCTCCAACCAGCTCCTGGATGGGGGATGGGGAATGAGGCCTTTCCCCTCTAGAAGGAGCCGGTTCTAACCCAGCGCCAGGGCAGGGGACAGGCTGGTTCAGCTTCGGGGATGGGGTTCAGGTTTGGTCAGTAGGTGCCCTCTTCCCCCCCTCCCCCCGTTGTTCTAATTTCCTCTGTTCTCTCTCACTGTAGGTGGGATCCTCCCATCACCCTCGTCCCCCTGCAGTCCCCACTCACCACGCCCCTCCCCACACACCAGCATCATCTCCCGGCCCCGCCCCTCCCCTGTGCGCAGCCGCATCGACCCCTGGAGTTTTGTGTCGGCTGGGCCCCGTGCCTCCCCAGCCCAGTCCCCCAAGCCAGAGCTGCGCCGGCGGCGGGCAGGAACCCCCGACTCCAGCAACCCCTTTGTGACCTCCGACCCCTTCTTCCGCCCTTCACCGGGACCTTTTGACTCTGAGACCTTCGACCCCTTTGCCTCGGCATCCAGATTGACTGGTCTCTCCTGCCGCCTGGACCATGGCCAGCTCAGTCCCTACCCCTCGCCCTCTCCACATCACTCCCCAGGCTTTCCTGCCCCCCTGGAGCAGACCAAAGAGACCCAACCTCTGCCATGGTGGTTGGCCAGATCCCCGCAGGAGGAGAGCAGAGTCCCAAAGTGAAATGAGTGATACGGGAAGTTCTGCCCGCTTTGGACAAATGCACACAGGAAGTCCTACAACAAAAGTGGGTGATACTGGAAGTCCCACCCTCCTCAGACTTTGATTGGAGGAAGTCCCGCCCTCTTTGGACAATTGCACACTGGAAGTCCTTCCCTCCTCAAGTTTTGAGCAAAGGAAGTCCCATCTTGCATGGATTATTGTATCAGATACGAGGCTCAGGTTGGGGAGGTCTCTGTTGGATGTTTGCGGGATGGGGGAGCTTTCACTATACACTGGAAAGGTGGGGGAGTTCTGGGGAGCTCCTGTGGGGTAACTGGGGTACCTCCCCCTGCCTTAAAGAAGAGACTAATAGTGGCTTGGACACCCTCTGAGCCAGGTGCCATGGTCTCTGTGATCCGCAATCCCCAGCCACACATGGCATGAAGTTGTTGGATCTCTGCCAAACTCCCACCCTGATCCTCAGAACCACTACAAAGGTAGTGATCACTGCTTGGGTGTGAGGGGTGCTGGCGGAGCTGGGGGAGCTCAGGGTTGGGATAGGAGGAGTGAGGGGCACCGGCTCAGCCCATCTTTTTCATGAACACTAATAGTGGGGCCCCCTTGTTCCTAGCGTGGGGTCCTGGTGTCTGAGTTGGGGACCAGTCACCCCTCCTCCAAGGTAGCAGCCCCTTTTGCTGACAGCAAGGGTGTCTTGGGGATATCCCTGGGGGAGGAGGACACAGGGAGGGACCGAGACAAGATCACCCCCCCCTTTGCTACATTCCTGAGCACGGACTGGCTGCAGGTGAGTGTGTGCCTGGGTGTGCGAGTGTAGGTGTGCGTACAAGGCTGGGAGTGCTGTGTACTTGGGCGAGTGTGCAAAACATCAGGGGGAACGTGTGCAGCTGCCCCAGTGCCTTTGTGCTGGGGTCTGTGGGCATGGGCGAAGCCGGAGGGGTGGGAGCGCGTGTGAGGGCTGACCTAGGCGGGCCGGGCCTGTTTGCAGCCCACGAAGCTGGGCCTGCTCGCCCATGCACGGGCAGGCGACAGGTGTGCTTGGGAACAGCTGTGCCATCTCCTGCACTTCCAGCATGGGAGTCTGCTGCTTCCCTCCCCCATCCGTTAACTCCGTCCCTTCCTCTTGCTGTGAGTTCCTGCCCTGGGGGCAGGGATGGGGGGCCAGGCCATGTCAATACCCCCTGTAACTGCACCGAGACCCTGGCTGGGGAGCAGCCAAAGCTGGGGCTGCATGTGACTGAGACCAAATAAACTCCCAGCTGCCTCCAGCTGCTGCCTGCTGCTTCCATTCTTGCCCCTGCTTTGGTCCCTTCCCCCCCCCCCCCCCCCGTTATGATCTCAGAGCACCAGTAGGACAGAGGCCCCCCAGGGTCGGCCCTTGAGAGGCTTGGCCACTGTTGCACACCTGCCCAGTATGAGCATGACCCTGGGGAGGGGGGAGTGAATGTGGGTGTGCAAAGGCCTCTGGGTGCAGAAAGGACTTGCTGTGTGCATGCCCCTCACATGCTTTCCTGCAGCAGTGCCAATCACTACTGCCCAGGGCACATGGCTCTGGGGCCCGTGCGTGGGCATGCATGACTTGCAGGTGCCATGTTCCGTTCCTGGCTCTGTTCAGGTTGACCCTGAATCAAGCCCCAGCCTAGCTCAGGACACCAAAGCGGCTCAGGCTCATTTGCATGCCCGTGAATGTGCATGTCCCTCGCCGGCGGAGATGCCAAGTGTGAACGTCACTGGGAGCTCAGCCCGGACCCAGGGACGCTGCGTGCCCGCGCTTGTGCGCGTAGACACCTCACGTTTGCACATGCGGGTGCCACACAGCCCCGGCATATGGCGGGGAAGAGGGGCACAAGTGAATGCGGCACACGTGTGCCAGTATGACCCTTAACACAGTGACCTTCCCTGTGCAAGGGGATTCCAACCACCCACCGCGAGCGTCTGTGGGGCGGGAACTTCCTAGAGCAGCAGTAGCTGCAGCCTCAGCAGGAGTCTCCCAGAGCTGTTAGCCCATTGATCCCCAAAGTGGGGGTCGCGACCCGATTATATGGGGGTCATGAGCCCCTGCTGCCGGCAGCCGACCCCTGCCGGCAAAGGCCCGAGCCCCAGACCCGGCCCCTGCTGTGGCAGGCTGCTGGCGGCACCCCAAGCCCTGGACCCAGTCCCTGCAGTGGTGGGCTGCCAGTGGCGCCTGGAGCCCCGGGCTCTTGCCGCGGCAGGCTGCCAGCAGTGACCCAGACCCAGCCCCTGCCGTGGCAGGCTGCTGGCAGTGCTCTGGGCCTTGGCCCCTGCTGCGGCGGGCCGGTGGTGGGCTGCCGGTAGCACCCCGAACCTCAGACCTGGCCCATGGCATGGCGGGCTGCCGGCGGCGCCCAGAGCTCCGGACTTGGCCCCTGCTGCAGCGGGCTGCCGGCGGCACCCTGGGCCCTGTCCCCTGTCCTGGGAGTTGGCACCCTTACACCCACACACACCCAGCTCAGCCCCTGCCCCGGGGTGCTGCTGGCACCCCCCCTCAGCCTGGCCCCGACCCCTAAGGGGGGTCGCGCTTAGAGGCCTGTTGTCTGAAAGGGGTCACCAATAGAAAAAGTTTGAGACATGCGGGAGCAGCTGGGACTATGTCCAGCAGGGGGCAGGAGAGACAAACAGAGCAAGGCTCATTTTCCCCAGCAAGGGGACGGACACTCCCAGATCACCTCTGACACACGCAGGTGTAGGAGGTACCTCCCCTTCCCCATGTACACACACTTCTGACAGGAGCAGCATACCCCCCATGACCTGTGCAGGGGCCCAGCCCTGGTCTGAAGAGTTTCTGCCCCAGGGGGCTTTTGGAGGATTGGAGCACGGGAAGAGAGGGGGAATCACTTCTGATTGCAAGAGATTGGTTGTGCTGCGATTATGTGTACAACTGTCGAATCAATACATGCCCCCCAACTAAGATTGGGGCCACGTCCCCCCAGATCAGGCCCCCATCAAGCCGGGCACCACACAGAGCCCCTGGTTTATTTAGACTGTGAGGGACCACTGCACTCAACTAGTCTGACCTCCTGCATAGCATGGGTCATAGGACGTCCCTGGATGAGTTCCTGCTTCAGCCAGAGCGGCTGTGTTAGAGAAATATCCCCGGGAGATTTTAAAGCGGGTAGTGATGGAGAATCCAGCACAGTGGGTATGGTGTCCCACAGACTAGTGACCCTCCTATTTCCAGTCTGATTTCGTTTCGCTTCAACTTCTAGCCACTGGATCTGCTTAGCCATAGCCCTCCCTGGGTTATCTATCTATCTATCTATCTTGTCTGTCTGTCTGTAGGAACAGAGGCTAATAGGGAAAGAACAAGTTAAAAATTACTTAGACCAGTCAGATGTCTTCAAGTCACCAGGCCCTGATGAAATACATCCTAGAATACTCAAGGAGTTGATATCTTTGAAAAGTCATGGAAGACGGGAGAGATTCTATTGGTGGTTCTCAATCTGTGTCCCGCGGCGGCCCCTTTTCTCATTTCAGCGCAATCTCGTGACTCAGGTATGTCTGCGGAAATGCCGCCTAATAGAATCCTTCCGCTTTCAGTGGCAATTCGGCGGACATGCTGTGCGCGTCTGTCCGCTGAAACCGGAAACTTTCACTTTGGCGGCTTTTTGGCGAACACACTGACGCACGCGGCATCTCTGCTGAATTGCCGCCGAAGGCGGAAGCATCCTATTCAGTGGCATTTCAGCGGCATCGGAGGCTTGCGACCTCCCTGGAATCGGCCCGATAGCCCCTGGGGATCGCAGCCCCCCAGTTTGAGAACCTGTTCTAGAAGACTGGAAAAGGGCAAATATAGCACCAATCTATTAAAAGGGAAATAAGGACAACCCTGGGAATTACAGACCAGTCACCTTAATTTATGTATCGGGAAAGATAATGGAACAAATAATTAAGCAATCAAGTTGCAAATATCTAGAGCAGTGTTTTCAGTCCGTGGGTCACGACCCAGTACAGGGTGGTTGCTCTGGTCAGCACTCCTGAACGGATTGTTAAAAGTCCTGTTGGCAGTGCTGCCCAGCTAAGGCAGGCTAGTGCCTATCTTTTCCAACACTGTGCTTTGCCCCGGAAGTGGCCAGCAGTGATCCAGCTTGTGGGGGGGGGGCACAGAACTCTGCACGTTGCTCCCACCCCAAACACTGCCTTCCCAGTCAATGGGAACTGGGGGGGGAGGAGCCACTTGGGTGCCTCCGCCTAGGAGCCAGACCTGCTGGTGGCCACTTCCAGAGCACAGCACGGTCCACGGTGCACCCTGGCTGTGCCATTGACTGGGAGCTGCTAGAGGTAAATCCGTGCCCATGCCCCAATCCCCTGACCTAGCCCTGAGCCCCCCAAACCTGGAGCCCCTCCTGCACTCCAAAACCCTCAGCCCCAGCCTAGAGCCTTGACCCCCTCCTGCACCCCAACACCCAGCCCCGAGCCCCCCAAACCCAGAGCCCCTCCTGCACTTCTCAGCCCCAGGCTGAGCCCTGACCTCCTCCCATACCCAATCCTGCCCCCAAACCTGGAACCCCTTCCTGCACCCCAAAGCCCTCATCCCTGGATCCACCCCAGGGCCTGCGCCCCCAGCCCAGAGCCCCTCCAACACCCCAATCCCCTGCCCCAGACCTGCCCCCAACCTGGAATCCCTTCCTGTACCCCAAAGCCCTCATCCCTGGCTCCACCCCAGAGCCTGCACCTCCAGCCCAGAGCCCTGACCCCCCCCCCATACCCCTGTCCCAGCCCAGAGTCCCCTCCCATACCCTGAAGCCCTCATTCCTAGCTCCACCCCACAGCCCTCACCCCAAGCCTCTGCCCCAGCCCTGAGGCCCTCCCACACCCCAAAGCCCTCATCCCCAGTTCCGTTGAGTGACGGGGGCATCAACAATTTTCTTTAACTGGGTCCCCAGACAAAAAAGTGTGAAAACCACTGATCTAGAAGATAATAAGGTGATAAGTAACAGCATGGCTTTGTCAAGAACAAATTGTGTCAAACCAACCTGGTAGCTTTCTTTGACTAGGATGTCAAAGCATTGTTGGTGAGGGGAAGCAGCAGAAGTGGTATATCTTGACTTTAGTAAAGCTTTTAATAGTCTCACATGATCTCATAAACAAACCAAGGAAATGCAACCTAGATGGAGCAGTATAAGGTGGGTGCATAACTGGTTGGAAAACAGTTCCCAGAGAGTCGTTATCGGTGGTTCACAGTCAGGCTGGAAGGGCATAACGAGTGGGGTCCCGCAGGGGTGGGTCCAGTTCTGTTCAATATCTTCATAATGATTTAGATAATGGCATAAAGAGTACACTTATGAAATTTGTGGATGATACCAAGCGGGGAGGGGTTGCACATGCTTTGGAGGATGGGACTGACATTCAAAATGATCTGGACAAACTGGAGAAATGGTCTGAAGTAAATAGGATGAAATTCAATAAGGACAAATGCAAAGTACTCCACTTAGGAAGGAACAATAAGTTGTACACATACAAAATGGGAAATGACTGCCTAGGAAGGAGTACTGGGGAAAGAGATCAGGGGGGTCATAGTCGATCACAAGCTAAATATGAGTCAATTATGTAACAGTGTTGCAAAAAAACCCAAACATCATTCTTGGATGTATTAGCAGGAGTATTAGAAGCAAGATACAAGAAGCAAGTTTTCCATTCTAGTCTAGGTTGATTAGGCCTCAACTGGAGTACTGTGTCCAGTTCTAGGCACCACATTTCAGGAAAGATGTGGACAAACTGGAGAAAGTCCTGCGAAGAGCAACAAAAATGATTACAGGTCTTGAACACGGGACCTACAAACAGGGTTGACTCCAGGCACCAGCGCTCCAAGTGCGTGCCTGGGGTGGCAAGCTGCATTTCAGCAGGAGGTCCGCAGCTGCCACGGATTCGGCGGCATTTTGGTGGCATGGACAATGAGGCTGCGGGACCCATGGACACCCCACAGAAACGCCACTGAATCCATGGCAGCCGCGGACCTCCTGCAGGTGTGGTGCAGAACTGCGCTTGGGGCAGCAAAAACCTTAGAGCCGCCCCTGCCTATGAAGGAAGATTGAAAAAATTGGGTTTGTATAATCTGGAAAAACGAATACAGATGGGGACATGATAACATTTTTTCCCAAGTACATAAAAGGTTGTTACAAGGAGGAGGGAGAAGAATTGTTCTTAACCTTTTGAGGAAACGACAAGAAGCAAGGGGCTTAAATTGCAGCCAGGGAGCTTTAGGTTGGACATTAGAAAAAACTTCCCCACTGTCAGGGTGGTTAAGCAGCGGAATAAATAGCCCAGGGAGGATGTGGAATCTCCATCACTGGAGATTTTTAAGAGCAAACACCTGACAGGGATGGTCTAGATGAGAATAATTAGTCTTGCCTTGAGTGCAGGGGACTGGACTAGATGACCTCTCCAGATCCCTTCCAGTCCTACCATTCTATCTGCCCAGCCCCTAACATTCTATCTCCATACACCTCCTCCTCTATCCATCCCCCCACGCGGCTCCGATTGGGGTGCTGCCCCCCTCTGTCCATCCCGCCCCCTTGTGGCCGTGTGGTGGGTTGGGCTGCGAGGCGGGGAGTGGGACAGCCCCTCGGAGCCGCCCTGCTGCCCGGAGCCAGCCCTGGCTCTTGGCCCCCGGCCCAGATTCCTGCCCCCGGCCCGGGATTGGCTGAGCGCGGCACAAACAGCCGGCCGGCCAGCCGCCCCGTCTCGCTCCTCGCTCCGCCATCCCGGCCCTGCGCCTCGCTCCCCTGCTCCCTTCGCCTTCGCTCCGGCCGCCGCAGCAGCAGCGGCGGGGAGGAGACCAGGCGCCGGCCGGGGGGGGGTCTCCGGAGCGGGTCCGTCTTTCCTTCCCTCGCTGTCTGCCCGGGGGGAGCGAAGGAAGGAGAAAAGGCTCCGGAGGGAGGGCGGGGTGGCGGCTCGGGGAGGGGAGCGAGGGTTCCTTCCTCGCCGATCCTTTCCCCTTCCCTCCATCCTCGGCCTCTTTGTTTCCCTCTGCCCGGCCAGAGCTGGAGGCGCGTGGAGGCGGGCCCTGGGCGGCTGAGCTGTCTCCTGCTTGCTCTTGGCTGCAGGGGCTCCCTCGGCCCCTTGACCGCCTGCCAGGCGGCTGGTGCCAGGGTGGGGCTGGGGGAGGATGTGAAGATGCCCCGGGGGCTGGCACTCTGGGTGCTCCTCTTGCCTTGGCTCTGTGCCCCTGGGGCACGGCCCGCAGCGCCCGCGGCCTCGGAGCGGGCGGCCATGGCGCGGGAGCGCTTCAAGGTGGTCTTCGCCCCGCTGGTCTGCAAGCGGACCTGCCTCAAGGGCCAGTGCCGGGACACCTGCAAGCAGGGCAGCAACATGACCCTGATCGGCGAGAACGGGCACTCGGCCGACACCCTGACCGGCTCAGGCTTCCGCGTGGGTGAGCACGGGGCGGGGGCCGGGGCATGGAGGAGGGACAGCAGGGGTTGGCAATGGTGTGAAAAGGGGGCATTGGGGGCTTTGGTTGTCCAGGGAGGGGACTGAGCTGCACTGGGGATGGGGGAGGTGTCTGGGGGAGGCCGCGCACTGGAGAGCCTCTCTGGGGCTGGAGGGAGGTGCTGGGGGCAGATCAGGGGCACGGGATGTGGGGCTATTGGAACACCGCTCTTCGCCAGCATGCATGGCTCTGCCTGTGTGGCTGCACTCACCTGTGTGGCTCACACCTATCTCACCAGCAGGGGTTGCACGCAGGCTTTTGCACACTCGCCCTGGCACACCTTGGACGTGGAGCTGCTCACACGGCTCCGTTCCACCCGTCAGGAGCTTCTCTTCACATGTGTGTCCCTGTTTTCACTTGCTGATACCAGTGGAGGCCCCCAGCCCCTCACCTACAGACGGTGCATGGCCGGGCCCCTTGTCTGCGCACTCCCAAATCTCGCATGTTGTGCCACTGTCATGCTCAAGTGGGCACGTTTCCTCCAGTGGGCACTTGCCGGCGCAGTAACTGGCACTCAGAGGCTCACACCCTTGGCGTGCACTTAGCTGTGTGCTCACTCTCCCCTCTCCCCTGGCAGTTCTTCCAGCAGCAGATCAGGGCTGGAGGAAAATCTCGCCTCAGCGAATGGCCCCATCCCAGCTCCCGTCCCCCAGGGCCCCCTGACGCCTGCACCTCCGGCAGCCAGCCTCCAGTCTAACAGGGACATGCGTATGCACACACACACATGGAATTCAACACACACACACAATCTAACACTTGCACACGCAATCTCATGCACACGCACACACCCACACCATCTACTGCATGCACAAGCTAACACACTCAATCTAACCCACGTATGTGCACACACAAACACAATCAAATGCACATGCCTACATCTACACACACAATCTAACACAGGGGTGCAGTCTCGCTTGCCCATACACACACATGCAGGCTCCCCCACACACTATCCCCCCCCCCGCACACTGGCACACGGACATGTGTTAGCACACGCACACTCCTTTACACTCGCAGCAGCCTGGCCCAGCTCTGGCTGTGAATTCCCTGGTTGTAACATTCCTCAGCTGATGCTGGTGCCCCTCCCGCCAGGCACCGTGGCAGCCCTCCCCCCAGCTGGGGGAAAGATCCCTGGTGCCCCTTCATCCTCCTGCCGGGGGGCTGGGGGGGATGTTGTTGGGGGCGGAGTGATCTCTGGGGCTAATGGAATCCAGAGCTGGGCTGAACCCATCCCGGAAAATCTCCTCCTGGCCCAGGGCAGGCCCAGCACCTGGAGGGTTTGGGGGAGGAGAGGGGTTTTTTTTGGAGGGGGTGGAGGGTTTGGGGGAGGAGAGGGGTTTTTTTTGGAGGGGGTGGGAGGTGGAGGGTTTGGGGGAGGAGAGGGGTTTTTTTTGGAGGGGGTGGGAGGTGGAGGGTTTGGGGGAGGAGAGGGGTTTTTTTTGGAGGGGGTGGGAGGTGGAGGGTTTGGGGGAGGAGAGGGTTTTTTTTTGGAGGGGGTGGGAGGCAGGGCTTTTTTTTTTTTTTAATCCTTGCTGAGCCAGTTCTACCTCCCCACTGTGGGTCTGGCCCAGACCTCACCCCTTCCAATCACCCAGTCACCGACCGCTGGGGAACCCCTGCCTCTCAGCTGACCCACCCCACACTTCCCTCCCCTCCATACTCCTCCCCCCATGCTTCATCCTCCCCTCAGCACCCCTCCCTTCACTGTCCATTCCCATTCACCCTCACGCACCCCTGCACCTCGCCCCGTCCTCCATCCAGCCCCACTCACACCGGCTGCTCCAGCCACACACACCCTGCTCCCCCCAGCCTCCCTGCCCCCCTACTCAATCCCATCCCAGCATGCTCCCCCCCCCCCCCCCGCCTGTTTTGCCTCAGTGACACAAAGAGACTAAAAATACCTCCGGCTCCAGAAACCACGGCCTTTATTGACTTTGCACTTGGGAGGGAGGGAAATTGAGTCAGTGCTGGAAGTGAGGGGGCTGAAGCAGGCGCCGGGTGACTCCCCTTCACCCACCAGTGCCCTTCAGTCCCGACTCACAGCCCTCTGCCATCCCAACCCGGGGCTCAGCCACACAATCCCTCAGTCCTGACCCACAGTTTTCTCGGTCCCTGAAATCCCTCTCTCACCCCAGCACATTTTTTCAACTGGACACCCCAGTTCTCCTTCACTTCCTGTCCTAACATGGCGTGCGACTAATCAGCCGCCCTTCACACCCCACCCCAGAGGTGACCGCATCTCAGGCCGTGTGTGTCGGCCTTTCCGACGATGGGGCTGCCGCAGGAGCCATTCGCTGTCTTTTTGTTATTGTCCTGAGTGTTTGGATAATCCCCGCTCCAACACTGAGTCACCCGCCCTTGAGCCAGGGCAGCTGGCTGGGCCTGGGAACTGGGGATACACACCACTCCCTCCCCTGTGCCCGCAAACTCCCCAGCCAGGGAAATAAATCAAAACAGCTGGAACCCCAGCCGGAGCCTGGGAGTCAGTAAAGATGGTGGGGCTTGCTGGGACTGCTGGCTCTGGGAGGAGAGTGGGGTCTAGTGGCTAGAGCAGGGGGCTGTGAGGAAGGGCTCCTGGACTCTATCCCCAGCTCTGATTCACTCTGTGACCTGAGGGATGTCACTTCCCGGCTGGATGGCCTCAGCTGGGTATTTCACCCTGCGTGGGTTTGCAGGGAAGGATGTGGGGGAGGAAGGGCTTGTGGTTAAGGCCCTGGGGCCAAGAGACCTGGTTTATTTTCCTGCCTCTGCCACAGACACCCTGTGTGACCTCAGGTGAGCCCCTCCCCCCCCCCCCAGGCCTGTGTCCCTGCCATCCTGTGTCTATTTAGGCTGTAAGGTCTTTGGTCTGTCTCTCACCATTGGTTTGTGCAGTGTCTGGCACAATGTTCTCGTGTGTGTACAGTGCTCAGCGCACTGGGCCCTGATCTTGTGTGTGTGTGTGCGCACAGTGCTCAGTACACTGGGTGGCTGTGATCTCGTGTGTGTGTAGACGGCATATGCACACACACACATGCAAGGAATCTAACACACACACACCCGCACACACCAATCTAACACTTGCACACATGCAATCTCATGCACACGCACACACCCACACCATCTACCGCATGCACAAGCTAACACACCCAATCTAACCCACGTATGTGCACACACAAACACAATCAAATGCACATGCCTACAACTACACACACAATCTAACACACTGATGCCCCATCTCGGGTGTGTGTTTACAGTGCCCAGTGCGCTAGGCCCTGATCTCAGTGTTGTGTTTGTGGGTAGCGCCCAGCTTGCTGGGCCCCAGTCTTGGTCAGGGACCTCCAGGTGCTGCCCCATACTAACAGGGTTGTTAACACATGAGGGTTACATTAGTCCCTGGAGGCCCGGCTGAGATCACAGACTCACACAGAGGAAGAATTTCTGCCTCTTGTGCGCAGGCCATCTTCCCCCTCACCTTGTGTGGACCCTGGCGTGCCTGCTGGCTAATGGGGGCACTGCCACAGGGAGGCTCGCAGCGCTGGAGTCCCTGTCTAGGCCACTGCCACAGGGAAGCTCGCAGCACCAGTGTTAACCTGTCTCCTCTCCCATCTGGCAGCTGCCTTCAAGATTTGCCCAGCAGGGAAGGGCTACCACATCCTCACGTCCCACCAGACCCTGACCATCCAGGGGGAGAGTGACTTCACCCTGCACACACACACCCCCCCGCCCCGCGTGTGCCCTGGCTTGCCTTGCTGGCTCCCCCTAAACCTGTGCCCTGGCTTGCCTGCTGGCTGCCCCCACCACATGTGCCCTGGCTTGCCCGCCAGCTCAACCCCATGTGTGCCCTGGCTTGCCTGCAGGTTCCACGCTGCATGCGCCCTGGATCAGGTTGGATGAGGCAAGGTGGGGGCAGGGGGCAGGGGGCAGGGGCAAGGTGGGGGCAGGGAGCAGGAGGTGGATGGGGTAGGTGCAGGGGGCAGGAAATGGATAGGTTGGGGGCAGGGAGCAGGAGGTGGGTGGGGAAGGGAGCAGGGGGTGGGGGCAGGGAGCAGGGGGTGGGGGCAGGGAGTTGTGTGGGTAGGTGCAGAGGGGCGGCCGCTGGGTGGACACAGGTGGTGCAGCAGTGGGGGCAGGGTGGGGGTCCCTGTTCTAACCTCACTCTCTCTCCCCCCAGTGGTGTGCCCCCTGCCCTGTATGAATGGCGGGCAGTGCACATCCCGTAACCACTGCCTCTGCCCCCCTGAGTTTACAGGGCGCTTCTGCCAGGTGCCGGCAGGGCGCCAGGCCCAGGGGGGACAGCAGCCGGCAGTGCTGGGGCCCCTCGAGGGCCCGGCAGGTGAGACGGGCTCCAGCAAACACGCCATCTACGCCGTGCAGGTGATTTCCGATGCGCACGGTGCTGGGGAGCCACCCGCTGGCCACAGCCCCAAGGCCACCGTTAGCCATTCCACCTTCATGGTGCCCTTGGGGCCTGGGCACCACTCGTCCGAAGGTACCGCTGCTGGGAGTGGGGAGGGGGGCCTGGGGAATGTGATGGGGATGGAGGGCAAGGGAGGGAGTGATAGGGTGAATGGGGTGACAGGGATGAGGGGACAGGTGATTGGGTGGGGGTGCTGGGGACAGAGGTTGTTGGGGGTGAATGATTGGCCGGGGGGATGATGGGGCAGGAGATGGGTGACTGGGAGGGGGGTGCTGGGGGCAGGGGTTGTTGGGGGCGAATGATTGGCCGGGGGGTGATGGGGGCAGGAGATGAGTGACTGGGAGGGGGGTGCTGGGGGCAGGGGTTGTTGGGGGCGAATGATTGGCCGGGGGGGTGATGGGGGCAGGAGATGGGTGACTGGGAGGGGGGTGCTGGGGGCAGGGGTTGTTGGGGGCGAATGATTGGCCGGGGGGTGATGGGGGCAGGAGATGAGTGACTGGGAGGGGGGTGCTGGGGGCAGGGGTCGTTGGGGGCAAATGATTGGCCGGGGGGGTGATGGGGCAGGAGATGAGTGACTGGGAGGAGGTGCTGGGGACAGAGGATGTTGGGGGTGAATGATTGGGCAGGGGGATGATGGGGGCAGGAGATGGGTGACTGGGAGGGGGGTGCTGGGGGCAGGGGTTGTTGGGGGCGAATGATTGGCCGGGGGGGTGATGGGGGCAGGAGATGGGTGACTGGGAGGGGGGTGCTGGGGGCAGGGGTTGTTGGGGGTGAATGATTGGCCGGGGGGGGTGATGGGGGCAGGAGATGGGTGACTGGGAGGGGGGTGCTGGGGGCAGGGGTTGTTGGGGGCGAATGATTGGCCGGGGGGGTGATGGGGGCAGGAGATGAGTGACTGGGAGGGGGGTGCTGGGGGCAGGGGTTGTTGGGGGCGAATGATTGGCCGGGGGGGTGATGGGGCAGGAGATGAGTGACTGGGAGGAGGTGCTGGGGACAGAGGTTGTTGGGGGTGAATGATTGGGCAGGGGGATGATGGGGGCAGGAGATGGGTGACTGGGAGGGAGGTGCTGGGGGCAGGGGTTGTTGGGGGCAAATGATTGGCCGGGGGGGGTGATGGGGCAGGAGATGGGTGACTGGGAAGAGGTGCTGGGGGCAGGGGTTGTTGGGGGCGAATGATTGGCCGGGGGGGGGTGATGGGGCAGGAGATGGGTGACTGGGAGGAGGTGCTGGGGGCAGGGGTTGTTGGGGGCGAATGATTGGCCGGGGGGATGATGGGTCAGGAGATGGGTGACTGGGAGGGGGGTGCTGGGGGCAGGGGTTGTTGGGGGCGAATGATTGGCCGGGGGGGTGATGGGGGCAGGAGATGGGTGACTGGGAGGGGGGTGCTGGGGGCAGGGGTTGTTGGGGGTGAATGATTGGCCGGGGGGGGTGATGGGGGCAGGAGATGGGTGACTGGGAGGGGGGTGCTGGGGGCAGGGGTTGTTGGGGGCGAATGATTGGCCGGGGGGGGTGATGGGGGCAGGAGATGAGTGACTGGGAGGGGGGTGCTGGGGGCAGGGGTTGTTGGGGGCGAATGATTGGCCGGGGGGGTGATGGGGCAGGAGATGAGTGACTGGGAGGAGGTGCTGGGGACAGAGGTTGTTGGGGGTGAATGATTGGGCAGGGGGATGATGGGGGCAGGAGATGGGTGACTGGGAGGGAGGTGCTGGGGGCAGGGGTTGTTGGGGGCAAATGATTGGCCGGGGGGGGGTGATGGGGCAGGAGATGGGTGACTGGGAAGAGGTGCTGGGGGCAGGGGTTGTTGGGGGCGAATGATTGGCCGGGGGGGTGATGGGGCAGGAGATGGGTGACTGGGAGGAGGTGCTGGGGGCAGGGGTTGTTGGGGGTGAATGATTGGCCAGGGGGTGATGGGGCAGGGAGTTAATGGTGTGTGTGTGGGGGGGGTACCTCCAGGGCCTCTCTCATTTAGGGGAAGTGCCAGCTGTTATTTCCTGGGCAGCTGGGGGTCAGTGTCAGGGGAGGGTCGATGTGCTGACTCCCGCTTGGGCCCCCTTCCAGTACAGGTCCACCCCCCTTTGCTGAATGTGCGCGTCCACCACCCGCCCGATGCCTCCGTGCAGGTCCACCGCATTGACAGCATCAGCACCGAGGGCACCGGGCCGGGTGCCCAACACCACCTCATCCAGCACCCAGCCCAGAGCTCCATGGGCCAGAAACCCCCCACGCCCCATGTCCGGCCCCACACGCACAAACCCCTGGGACGCTGCTTTCAGGAGACCCTGCCCAAGCAATCTGTGAGTTGCCTACTTCCCTGGGGCGGTGTGGTGCAGGGAGAAGGGCAGTGTGGTGTGGGGAGCGGGGTTGGGCAGCAGGGGGCGTTGTGTTGCAGGGAGTAGCGTGGGGTCAGCGGGGGGGCGGTGTGGTGCAGGGAGTAGCGGGGGGTCAGCGGGGGGGCGGTGTGGTGCAGGGAGTAGCGGGGGGTCAGCGGGGGGGCGGTGTGGTGCAGGGAGTAGCGGGGGGTCAGCGGGGGGCGGTGTGGTGCAGGGAGTAGCGTGCGGTCAGCAGGGGGCGGTGTGGTGCAGGGAGTAGCGGGGGGTCAGCGGGGGGGCGGTGTGGTGCAGGGAGTAGCGGGGGGTCAGCGGGGTGGGCGGTGTGGTGCAGGGAGTAGCGTGGGGTCAGCAGGGGGGCGGTGTGGTGCAGGGAGTAGCCGGGGGTCAGCGGGGGGGCGGTGTGGTGCAGAGAGTAGCGGGGGGTCAGCGGGGGGGCGGTGTGGTGCAGGGAGTAGCGGGGGGTCAGCGGGGGGGGCGGTGTGGTGCCGGGAGTAGCGGGGGGTCAAGGGGGGGTGGTGTGGTGCAGGGAGTAGCGGGGGGTCAGCGGGGGGGCGGTGTGGTGCAGGGAGTAGCGTGGGGTCAGCGGGGGGGCGGTGTGGTGCAGGGAGTAGCGGGGGGCGGTGTGGTGCAGGGAGTAGCGGGGGGTCAGCGGGGGGCGGTGTGGTGCAGGGAGTAGCGGGGGGTCAGCGGGGGGGCGGTGTGGTGCAGGGAGTAGCGGGGGGTCAGCGGGGGGGGCGGTGTGGTGCAGGGAGTAGCGGGGGGGTCAGCGGGGGGGCGGTGTGGTGCAGGGAGTAGCGGGGGGGGTCAGCGGGGGGGCGGTGTGGTGCAGGGAGTAGCGGGGGGTCAGCGGGGGGGCGGTGTGGTGCAGGGAGTAGCGGGGGGGTCAGCGGGGGGGCGGTGTGGTGCAGGGAGTAGCGGGGGGTCAGCGGGGGGGCGGTGTGGTGCAGGGAGTAGCGGGGGGTCAGCGGTGGGCGGTGTGGTGCAGGGAGTAGCGGGGGGTCAGCGGGGGGGCGGTGTGGTGCAGGGAGTAGCGGGGGGTCAGCCGGGGGGCGGTGTGGTGCAGGGAGTAGCGGGGGGTCAGCGGGGGGGCGGTGTGGTGCAGGGAGTAGCGGGGGGTCAGCGGGGGGGGCGGTGTGGTGCAGGGAGTAGCGTGGGGTCAGCGGGGGGGCGGTGTGGTGCAGGGAGTAGCGGGGGGTCAGCGGGGGGGCGGTGTGGTGCAGGGAGTAGCGGGGGGTCAGCGGGGGGGGCGGTGTGGTGCAGGGAGTAGCGGGGGGCGGTGTGGTGCAGGGAGTAGCGGGGGGTCAGCGGGGGGGGGCGGTGTGGTGCAGGGAGTAGCGGGGGGTCAGCGGGGGGGGCGGTGTGGTGCAGGGAGTAGCGGGGGGCGGTGTGGTGCAGGGAGTAGCGGGGGGTCAGCGGGGGGGGCGGTGTGGTGCAGGGAGTAGCGGGGGGTCAGCGGGGGGGCGGTGTGGTGCAGGGAGTAGCGGGGGGTCAGCGGGGGGGGCGGTGTGGTGCAGGGAGTAGCGGGGGGCGGTGTGGTGCAGGGAGTAGCGGGGGGTCAGCGGGGGGGGGGGCGGTGTGGTGCAGGGAGTAGCGGGGGGTCAGCGGGGGGGCGGTGTGGTGCAGGGAGTAGCGGGGGGCGGTGTGGTGCAGGGAGTAGCGGGGGGTCAGCGGGGGGGGGCGGTGTGGTGCAGGGAGTAGCGGGGGGTCAGCGGGGGGGCGGTGTGGTGCAGGGAGTAGCGGGGGGTCAGCGGGGGGGGCAGTGTGGTGCAGGGAGTAGCGGGGGGTCAGCGGGGGGGCGGTGTGGTGCAGGGAGTAGCGGGGGTCAGCGGGGGGGCGGTGTGGTGCAGGGAGTAGCGGGGGGTCAGCGGGGGGGCGGTGTGGTGCAGGGAGTAGCGGGGAGTCAGCGGGGGGGCGGTGTGGTGCAGGGAGTAGCGGGGGGTCAGCGGGGGGGGCGGTGTGGTGCAGGGAGTAGCGGGGGGTCAGCGGGGGGGGCGGTGTGGTGCAGGGAGTAGCGGGGAGTCAGCGGGGGGGCGGTGTGGTGCAGGGAGTAGCGGGGAGTCAGCGGGGGGGCGGTGTGGTGCAGGGAGTAGCGGGGAGTCAGCGGGGGGGCGGTGTGGTGCAGGGAGTAGCGGGGGGTCAGCGGGGGGGCGGTGTGGTGCAGGGAGTAGCGGGGGGTCAGCGGGGGGGCGGTGTGGTGCAGGGAGTAGCAGGGGGTCAGCGGGGGGGGGCGGTGTGGTGCAGGGAGTAGCGGGGAGTCAGCGGGGGGGCGGTGTGGTGCAGGGAGTAGCGTGGGGTCAGCGGGGGGGCCGTGTGGTGCAGGGAGTAGCGGGGGGTCAGCGGGGTGGGCGGTGTGGTGCAGGGAGTAGCGGGGGGTCAGCGGGGGGGCCGTGTGGTGCAGGGAGTAGCGGGGGGTCAGCGGGGGGGCGGTGTGGTGCAGGGAGTAGCGTGGAGTCAGCGGGGGGGCGGTGTGGTGCAGGGAGTAGCGGGGGGTCAGCGGGGGGGCGGTGTGGTGCAGGGAGTAGCGGGGGGTCAGCGGGGGGGCGGTGTGGTGCAGGGAGTAGCGGGGGGTCAGCGGGGGGGGCGTGTGGTGCAGAAGACGGTGGCGATCGCGGTCTCACTTGCCTGTCGTTTCTCTCTCCGGGGATGGGGGGCGCTGTTTCTCAGTGCGGGAGCAACCCCCTGCCAGGCCTGACCAAGCAGGAGGATTGCTGCGGGAGCATCGGCACCTCCTGGGGGCAGAACAAGTGCCACAAATGCCCCCACCTGCAGTGTAAGTAATGCCTGCGGCCTCCTTCCCTGTACAGCAGGGGTAGGCAACCTATAGGTGCCAAAGGTGGCACGCGAGCTGGTTTTCAGTGGCACTCGCACTGCCCGGGTCCTGGCCACCGGTCCGGGGGGCTCTGCATTTTAATTTAATTTTAAATGAAGCTTCTTAAACATTTTTAAAACCTTATTTACTTTACATACAACAATAGTTTAGTTCCATATTACAGACCTAGATAGAGACCTTCTAAAACCGTTAACATGTATCCCTGGCAAGAGTGAAGAAATGAAGACCCCGCACACCTCGTCTGACAGGTTGCTGACCCCTGCCGTACAGCTTCACAAGCCCAACCTGCCTGCCCCCTGCCAGCGCAACTGCCTCCACCCCACAGCGCCCCCTGCTGGGAGAGTTTGGTCTAGAGTATCCCGGAGCTCCCCCCAGCCAGTGACCCTGCAGCCCTTCTGCTACCCAAGTGAGGCTGCCTAGTAGTGAGGAGCCAGGACTGACCCACTGGGGGTCTGTGAGGGCTGCCCTGGCCTGGTGCCAACCTCTCCCAGCCGGGCACAGGGTTTACGGGAAGCCTGGGTGGGGCCTTTTGTAGCCAGTCTGTGGCCAGCTGGGCTGCCACATTCCAGCATGTTGCCCTGGGAGCTGGCTGGACAATGCCCAGCCCACCGATCCCTCCCAGAGCTTCCAGGGCACCGTGGTGGGGGATGCGGGGCACAGTACCCTATGCTCAGCCGGCTAAGATGGGGAGGGGAGGGGATGGATCAGGTGGCAGATTCCAGCCTCCTTTCTCCCCCTACCCTACTTCCTGGCGCTCCCACTCAATGGCTTTTCCAGCTCCCGAGGATCTGTGAGCCGCAGGGTGTTTGTGTTAGAGGTAGCCAAGAATGTGCTTCATGGCCTGGCTCCTTGTTCTCCGGCTGGGCAGGCCCCCCCTCCCCCCTTTCATCTCTCTCTGGCTCTTCTGGGCGACTTCCTGTCTGCAGCCGCCACCCACCCACCCCCGTGGGAAGTGCTGCCCCCACCCCTGGGGCGGGGAGAGAGGTAGATGTGGGGCAGGAGAATGGAACCATTTGTTACCTGAGGGGGTGCATGGGTGCTGCACCCTGGCCTCTCTCAGCAGAGGGCACCGTGGGGAGCTCTCAGCCGGTCAGTATGAGTTAACTTGCCCCTGGGGGCAGTTTCTCCTTACGCGTCAACCAGTAGCCGGCTGTGCCTTGGGGGTGGGGGGGCTGCCCTTGGTCCCCCTGTCTCTCAATGCCTCTGCTGCCCGTGTGAGTTGTGCTAATGCCTCACCCTTTTCCCAGCCCTGCCCTCTGCACAGTCCAGTGGTGGAGAGTCCCTCAGGTTAACAAATTCCCATGGTCCCTTGGAATTCTGTTGTCTTTTGAATCTCACTGGGACAACCCCCCTTCATCCCCAGTGTCCCCCCAGCCCCTCTCTTTCTTCTCAGTCTTTCTTTCCATCGCTTCCCCTCCACCCCCACATTCCCCTGCTTGGCCAGCTCTGGAGCAGCCTGGCTGCACACGCCTGCTGGAATGAACATCGGCCCATGTCCCCGCCCCCCGCGCCTGCTAGCGGTAGTGAGACCGGCGCAGGGCTGGCTAACTGATCACTGCTTCCCCCGGCGGGGCCGCTGCTGAGGGGGGGCGAGAGCCAGAGTCCCTGGGCCAAGAGGCAGCTTGTCCAAACCGCCATCTGTGCAAGCGTCTGGCACCCATGCTGGGCAGTGTCTGTCTCTGCTATTGCAGTGGAGATGCAGACCCTCCCAGCAGGAGATCGGGCCATGTCTGGCCAGGTGCCGGGCAGACCTCCATAGCCCCCCCTGCCTGAGATCAGGGCCCTGCCCCAGGCTCTGCACAGATACTAGAGACACTATCTGGGCTCAATGTCTAGACAAATGAATAGGAGGGGAAGGAAAGGCACCGAGTGGGAACGGGACTTGGCAGAGCTGGGCTAGAACCCAGGAGTCCTGAGTGCCAGTCTCCCCCGTTCTCACCCACTAGGCCATACTCCCCTCCAGGAGCCCAGGTTCGACCCCAAGAGTCCTGCCTCCGAGGCTCCCTGCCCTCGCCTGTACGCCACACTACGTCCTCGCTCCCGCTTATGGCTGCTCTGGGGTTTGTTGTGTGTTGCAGACTCGGGGGTGCAGAAGACAGGCCCGATCCGAGGGGAGCACGGGGGCGATTGCCCTCAGGGATACAAGAGACTGAACAACACCCACTGCCAGGGTACCCAGCGGGCACGCGCTGGGTGGGGGGACTGCAGACCCTCTCCTGTGTGTGTGTTGTGTCCTTGGGCATGTGTCGTGTGTGCGGCTGTGGTGTGCTGCTGACCCATCTCTCGCCAAACACACTTTAACTAATGTGCCATATGGGGAGTGTGCATTGTGATGTTGTGTTGCATGCCCTTGTGTTACTGACCCCTCTCTCTCCCTCTGCAGACATTAACAAGTGTGCCCGGTGGGGTGTGCGTGTTGTGTTGTTTTATTGGGTGTTGTGTTGTGTTGCTGACTCTCTCTCTCTCCCTGTGCAGACATTGACAAATGTGCCCTGTAGGGTGTGTGCGTGTTGTGTGTGCATTATGTTCTGTTGTGTGTCACTGACCCCCCTCTCTCCAGGTAGACATTAATGAGTCCTCTCTGTGGGGTGTGTGCATCTTGTGTTGTGTGTCATTGTGTTACTGACCCCCCCTCTCTGGGCAGACATTAGTGTGCCCTCTGGGTGTATGTGTTCTGTTGCTATATTGGTGGTGTTGTGTGTCGTTGTGTTGCTGACCCTCCCTCTCCCTGTGCAGACATTAACAAATGTGCCATGTGTGGGGGGGTGCGTGTTGTGTTGTGTTGTTACGTTGTGTGCCATTGTGTTACTGACCCCTCTCTCTCCATGGAGACATTAATGAGTGCTCTCTGTGAGGTGTGGGCGTGTAGTGTGTGTTGTGTTGTTGTGTTGTGTGTGGTGTTACTGACCCCTCTCTCTCCCGGTGCAGACATTAACGAGTGTGCCATGCAGGGCGTGTGCCAGAACGGGGAGTGTCTCAACACCCAGGGCAGCTTTCGCTGCGCATGCAAACCTGGCCACATGCTGGGCCCATCCCGCAGCCAGTGTGTCCGTACGTAGGGGGTCGGGGCAGGTGGTGGGGGGGGGTCCGGGGAACTGGGAAGGTTGGGCTGGGGACTTGGAGCTGCGCTGACCCTGTCTCCTGGGGGGGATGGGGGCTCAGTGTCTCTCCGGGGTGCCCAGCTGGGGGCAGGGCGGGAGGGTCTCGGAGCTGCGCTGACCCTGTCTCCTGGGGGGGATGGGGGCTCAGTGTCTCTCCGGGGTGCCCAGCTGGGGGCAGGGCGGGAGGGTCTCGGAGCTGCGCTGACCCTGTCTCCTGGGGGGGATGGGGGCTCAGTGTCTATCCGGGGTGCCCAGCTGGGGGCAGGGCGGGAGGGTCTCGGAGCTGCGCTGACCCTGTCTCCTGGGGGGGATGGGGGCTCAGTGTCTCTGCGGTGCCCAGCTGGGGGCAGGGGAGTGGGGGGAGGGGCTCGGAGTGGCACTGACCCTGCCTCTCCCGGGGCTGCAGCAGAGAAGTCGGGGGAGAAGAGCCTGTGTTTCCGCCTGGTGAGCCCGGAGCACCAGTGTCAGCACCCACTGCCCACTAAGCTGACCCGCCAGATGTGCTGCTGCAGCGTTGGCAAGGCCTGGGGGGCCCGCTGCGAGCGCTGCCCGGCTGATGGCGCAGGTAAGGAACCGCAAACTAGTGGGGATGGAGTATATGTCCCAGCACTGCTATGAGGACGCTCGCAGCGCTGGAGTCAGCAGCTGGGGGCACTGCCACAGGGAAGCTCGCAGCGCTGGAGTCCCTGTCTAGGCCACTGCCACAGGGAAGCTCGCAGCACCAGTGTTAACCTGTCTCCTCTCCCATCTGGCAGCTGCCTTCAAGGAGATTTGCCCAGCAGGGAAGGGCTACCACATCCTCACGTCCCACCAGACCCTGACCATCCAGGGGGAGAGCGACTTCACCCTGCACATCCACCCCGACGGCACCACAGACCTGCAGCAGCAGCGCGAGCTGCCCAGCCTGCCACCCCCCGAGGGAGACTCTCAGGAGAGCGAAGGTCAGAGACACCGGGGAGGAGGCTGGACTGGGCACAGGGGATGTGTCACTGGCGCTCTGCTCACCAGTGCATGGGGGTTCCCTACCTTTCCCCCTAGTGAACCCCAGTAATAGCAGGGGCTGTACCCCACATTGCCCTGTGGTGAACCCCAATATTCTCACCGGCTGTAACCCAAATTCTCCCATTGTGAAACCCTGTCTGAGAATGTGGGGTTCACAGAGAGATAATTTGGAGGTCCCTGCATTATCTGAGGGACAAGCCAACATTCCCCAACAATGAACCCCATGTTCTCACAGAGGTGTCCCCCACATTCTCCCATGGCAAACCCCACGTTCTCTGGAGCAACCCAAATTCACTAAGGGTGAACCCCACTTTCTCAGAGCTGTTACTCTCTTCTTCGTTGGCAAACCCCCAAATCTTGGGGGCAAACCCCATGTTGTCAGAGCTGTTACCCAAAAGTCTCTGAGGGACACCCCCGTTCACACCCTGTTATCTAAGAACCCAGAAGCCCAGAGCCGGGGGACCCCGCTCTCAGAGGTGAACCCCACATTCTCAGCCTGGCATGGCAGGATCTGACCCGGGCCCTGTGTTTGTCTCTTGCAGCTGTTACCACGGCTATGGTGAGTAGAGCCCCTGGAGCAGTGGAGGAGCAGCGGAGGGGTGATGTGGGAGTTGGGGGGGGAGGGGGGAGGATGGAGGGAGTGGGAAAGGAGCGCTGGAGGGTGGCGGGTGTAAAGGAGGGAGGAGAGGAATGAATGAAAGAACGAGAGCAGGGAGGAGTGAAGCGAAGCAGAGGGAGGAATAGGACACCTGGGTCGTGGAGAGGAGCAGGTGTCCCCACCGTTTAACCCCTCCCCCTCCAGCTGCCGGCCTATCGGACCAACTCAGAGGAGCAGTCAGTGGACCAGTTCTATGCCAGTGCAGCCACCCCGGGCGTCCGCTACCCTGGTGAGTGATGGAAGACAGGGCACTGCTGCGGGGAAGCTCACAGCGCTGGAGCCCCCGGCTGGGCACTGCTGCGGGGAAGCTCACAGCGCTGGAGCCCCCGGCTGGGCACTGCTGCGGGGAAGCTCGCAGCGCTGCTAACCCTGTTCTGTCTCCATTGGGTCCCAGAGGTGGTGGCCCGTCCCACGACTGCCATGGTGCAGAAGGTGCTGCCGGACCAATACACACGTAGCGCCGTGGAGATGGCACCCACGCAGGTGACAGGTGAGAGCCTCGCAGCGGGGGTGGGGGGGCTGCGCGCCAGGAGCCTCCCCCCTTCCCTTTGGGAGACCTTTCCCATTCATGGACCAGACTTCTCTGCTGGGGCCCCCCTTAATTCTCGGGGGTGAACGCCAAACGTTCCCCAGTGACGTGCACGTTCTCGGGGGAGGGACCCCCCAGTCCTTTCTGGGCTGGCGATGGCTCCTGAGTGCCCGCTCCAGTGTGGTCCCTGCGAGCGGCTATCACAGCCGCCCTACAGGCGGGGGAACCCCTGGCTCTCCTGGGGGTCTGTGAGAGAGATCTCTGGGCTCCTGTGCCTGAGCCATTCCCCCCTCCCCCGGGCTGCGTCTGTCTGTCCCTGCAGAGACGGACGAGTGCAAGCTGAACCGCAATATCTGTGGCCACGGAGAGTGCATCATGAATCTGTCGGGCTACACCTGCATCTGCTACCCGGGCTACCGCTTGCACACCCAGCGCAGGTTCTGCACAGGTAACACGCTGCCCCGCCCTCCTCTGTGAGTGTGTGACACACGCAGAGGGACACGCTCGTAACTGTCTGGGGGCACGTTACACCCCCCCCCCCCTGCATTCACGGAGGTGTCAACGCCCTGGAGGGGCCCACCCCGGAATGACCCCCCGGTACGCCTGCATATCCAGGTCTGTGACGCCCCCCCCCCCATTAGTCTATATGCAAGGGTGCGACACACGTGTGTCTGTGCGACAGGTGTGTGACACACCCACACAGCTGCACAAAAATTGTGTGACATGCCCGCACATCGGTAAAGCAAGTGTGTGACACTCCTGCCCATGTACAACAGATGTGGGACATGCCCACCCAGCTGGGATGCGACATACCCGCACGCTGGTAGCTAGGCCTGCAAAAACATGTGCGAGAACACGTGGAAACCTGTGGCTGCCCAACGTACGCGTGTGGCCAGGGCTGTGACAGGCCTGTGTCCCGGCATGGCGGGGGTCACTCATTCTTCCTCCCTCCCGCCCCCCACCTGCCACAGACGTGAACGAGTGTGAGGCAGAGCCGTGCGGCATCGGCAAGGGCGTCTGCATGAACACGGGCGGCTCCTACAACTGCCACTGCAACCGGGGGTACCAGCTGAAGGTGCACAAGGGCGTGCGGTCCTGCGTGGGTGAGCACTCTGGGGGCAGGGGCTGGGGGAGGGGCTGCTGGGGGATGCACTGGGGCATGGGGAAAGGGGGATGAAAAGGAGGGTTGGGGGATGGGAAAGAGAGGTAGGGGAAGGGGAGCTGGATGGAAAGGGGGCGTGGGGGATGGGAATGGGGGATGGAAAGGGGGCGTGGGGGGAAAGAGGTGATCAGTAAAGTCCTGTCCCCCACCTCTGCCCTATTCACACCCACCTCTCTGGCAGACATTGACGAGTGCTCCAAGCCCCACATCTGTGGGGACGGGGGAGCCTGTGTCAACTACCCTGGGCACTACAAGTGTGAATGCCACCCTGGCTACCGTCTCAAGCCTTCCCGCCAGCCCCTCTGCGAAGGTAAGGACTGGCCAGGCTGGGGTGGAGAGGGAGAGGGTGGGGAGAGCCCCAACAGCCGGGGAGACAGAGACCCTACAATAACAAACCAATGGCCCTGAGAGACTCTATCATAACAAGTGGGTGTGCACAGCCCGAGCAGTAGTGAAAGCCAGAAATTTCCAAAGACCCAACAAGAACAAACAGGTGCACACAGCCCCAGAGTTAGAGAGAGAGACCCTACGATAACAAACCATGGCCCAAGAAACCCTACAATAACAAACCAATGTCCAGGCCCAGAGCTTGCACCAGACCTGAGAACAAGAAGACCGTGTCCCTGAGCAACCCGTCAAGTAGAGCTGTCAGAGACCCTACAATAACAAACCAACTCCCCACTTGCCAGAGGCTGGCTGAGTCCTCAAGGGCCCTGCCTGTGCTCTGCCCCTCCTGGGACTCGCCCAAAGCCCCCTCACTCCTCACCTTTCCTCTCTCCCTGCAGACATCGACGAGTGCCTGAACACCGGCATCTGCCCGGACGGGAAGTGTGAGAACCGCCCAGGCACCTACAAATGCAGCCCCTGCCCTCCGGGTTTCCGGGGCCAGCATGGGATTTGCTATGGTAAGCGCTGGCCACAGAACCCAGGAGTCCTGGCTCCCAGTCCCCGGCTCCAGTAACCCCCCCACCCCCCTAGTGCTGGGGTTGGTACAGTGTCTGGGGTGAGACGCTCATGCCCCCATGGTGGGAGGTGCCCTGTGCAGCCCCCAATGAGCTGGGGGACATTTAGCCCGGGCCAAACTGGGCTGCAGGGGAGTGGGTTGCAGGTCCAAAGTTGCGAGGGGGACAGGATTGGGGTTCAGCATCTGTGTCCCCCCAGATGTGGATGAGTGCTCCGAGGAGACCCCCTGCAAACACGGCTGGTGTGAGAACCTGCCCGGCTCCTTCCGCTGCACCTGTGGGGAGGGATTTACACCCGCACCTAATGCCCGGAGCTGCCTCGGTAACTAGATCCCGTGCTCTCCCACAGCCCACCCTCTTGAACCACTGCACCCACTGGCCTCCCAGAGCCCCCTGCTCTAACCACTGCACCCACTGGCCTCCCAGAGCCCCCTGCTCTAACCACTGCACCCACTGGCCTCCCAGAGCCCCCTGCTCTAACCACTGCACCCACTGGCCTCCCAGACCCCCCTGCTCTAACCACTGCACCCACTGGCCTCCCAGAGCCCCCTGCTCTAACCACTGCACCCACTGCCTTCCCAGAGCCCCCTGCTCTAACCACTGCACCCACTGCCTTCCCAGAGCCCCCTGCTCTAACCACTGCACCCACTGCCCTCCCAGAGCCCCGTGCTCTAACCACTGCACCCACTGCCTTCCCAGAGCCCCCTGCTCTAACCACTGCACCCACTGCCTTCCCAGAGCCCCCTGCTCTAACCACTGCACCCACTGCCTTCCCAGAGCCCCCTGCTCTAACCACTGCACCCACTGCCTTCCCAGAGCCCCCTGCTCTAACCACTGCACCCACTGCCTTCCCAGAGCCCCCTGCTCTAACCACTGCACCCACTGCCTTCCCAGAGCCCCCTGCTCTAACCACTGCACCCACTGCCTTCCCAGAGCCCCCTGCTCTAACCACTGCACCCACTGCCCTCCCAGAGCCCCGTGCTCTAACCACTGCATCCACCGCCTTCCCAGAGCCCCCTGCTCTAACCACTGCACCAACCGCCCTCCCAGAGCCCCCTGCTCTTAATCTCTGCACCCACCGCCCTCCCAGAGCCCCGTGCTCTTAATCACTGCACCCACCGCCCTCCCAGAGCCCCCTGCTCTAACCACTGCACCCACCGCCCTCCCAGAGCCCCCTGCTCTAACCACTGCACCCACTGCCCTCCCAGAGCCCCGTGCTCTAACCACTGCACCCACTGCCCTCCCAGAGCCCCGTGCTCTAACCACTGCACCCACCGCCTACCCAGAGCCCCGTGCTCTAACCACTGCACCCACCGCCTTCCCAGAGCCCCGTGCTCTTAATCACTGCACCCACCACCTTCCCAGAGCCCCGTGCTCTAACCACTGCACCCACCGCCCTCCCAGAGCCCCCTGCTCTAACCACTGCACCCACCGCCCTCCCAGAGCCCCCTGCTCTAACCAACTGCACCCACTGCCTTCCCAGAGCCCCCTGCTCTAACCACTGCACCCACTGCCCTCCCAGAGCCCCCTGCTCTAACCACTGCACCCACTGCCTTCCCAGAGCCCCCTGCTCTAACCACTGCACCCATTGCCTTCCCAGAGCCCCTGCTCTAACCACTGCACCCACTGCCCTCCCAGAGCCCCTGCTCTAACCACTGCACCCACTGCCCTCCCAGAGCCCCGTGCTCTAACCACTGCACCCACTGCCTTCCCAGAGCCCCCTGCTCTAACCACTGCACCCACTGCCTTCCCAGAGCCCCCTGCTCTAACCACTGCACCCACTGCCTTCCCAGAGCCCCCTGCTCTAACCACTGCACCCACTGCCTTCCCAGAGCCCCCTGCTCTAACCACTGCACCCACTGCCTTCCCAGAGCCCCCTGCTCTAACCACTGCACCCACTGCCCTCCCAGAGCCCCGTGCTCTAACCACTGCATCCACCGCCTTCCCAGAGCCCCCTGCTCTAACCACTGCACCAACTGCCCTCCCAGAGCCCCCTGCTCTTAATCTCTGCACCCAATGCCCTCCCAGAGCCCCGTGCTCTTAATCACTGCACCCACCGCCCTCCCAGAGCCCCCTGCTCTAACCACTGCACCCACTGCCTTCCCAGAGCCCCCTGCTCTAACCACTGCATCCACCGCCCTCCCAGAGCCCCCTGCTCTAACCACTGCACCCACCGCCCTCCCAGAGCCCCCTGCTCTAACCACTGCACCCACCGCCCTCCCAGAGCCCCCTGCTCTAACCACTGCACCCACTGGCCTCCCAGAGCCCCCTGCTCTAACCACTGCACCCACTGGCCTCCCAGAGCCCCGTGCTCTAACCACTGCATCCACCGCCTTCCCAGAGCCCCCTGCTCTAACCACTGCACCCACCGCCCTCCCAGAGCCCCCTGCTCTAACCAACTGCACCCACCGCCTTCCCAGAGCCCCCTGCTCTAACCACTGCACCCACTGCCCTCCCAGAGCCCCCTGCTCTAACCACTGCACCCACTGCCCTCCCAGAGCCCCCTGCTCTAACCACTGCACCCACTGCCTTCCCTGAGCCCCGTGCTCTTAATCACTGCACCCACTGCCTTCCCAGAGCCCCGTGCTCTAACCACTGCACCCACCGCCCTCCCAGAGCCCACACTCTCTAACCACCTCACCCCCTTCCCCTCCCAGAGCCCCCTGCTCTAACCACTGCACCCCCTGTCCTCCAGAGCCCCCTATTCTAACCACTGCACCTACTGCCCTGCCAGATCGGAGGATAGAAGCCAGGATTGTGACTCCCAGTCCCCCGTTCTCTCTCCCTGCAGATGTGAATGAGTGTGAGGAGGGGGGGCTTTGCCCGAATGGGGTCTGTGTCAACACCTTGGGCTCCTTTAAGTGCCAGTGCCCAGCTGGCTTCCAATCGGTGAAGGACAGGCCGCGCTGCGAAGGTGAGGGGCTGGGCCATGCGGTGGAAGGGTGAAGGGGGCTAAGCTGGTGGTTGGGGGGCGTGCAGGGTGAGGGATCTGGGCCAGGGTGCTACCTGGGGGCAGTGGGGCTCAGTGGGGGGTGAGTGGTTTCGGGGGCCTGCCTGTGGGAGTAGAGAAGTTGTGTGAAGGGGCTGGGGCGGGGGGGGGTCTGTGATCATGGGAGCTGTGAAAGGCTTAGGCTGGGTGATCATGTGTGTGGGGCTGGCTGGGTGGCCATGTCAAGGGGGTGGTTGGGAAGGGGCTGGGTGATGGTGTCTGGCTGGGTGGCCATTTCAGGGGGAGGGTTGGACGGGGGGTCTGGGTTGGGTGGTCTTGTGGGGGGGGCTCAGTGAGGGAGAGGGTGGGTATGTTGGGGTGGCTTAGTGAGGGGGCTGGGCTGTGTGATGGGGCTGGGCTGGGTGGGCATGTGGGAGTGGGGGCTGGGTGACCATGTCTGCAGGGGGGCTGGATGAGGGGGCCGAGTTGGGCAGGGGTGGGGGCTGAGTGGCCATGTCCAGCAGGGCGCTGGGCGGCCATGTCTGGGCGGTGGTGGATAAGGAGGCCAGGCTGAGTGGCCGTGTCGATAGTGCGGGGGGAGGGTTGGTGACTACGTCCACAGGGGGCTGGGGGGGGGGGGGAGGATGCACAGCCACATGAGGTGTGGACTGGGATTGGCCCCCTCACCCTGCTGCTCTGCATGTTGCAGACATTAACGAGTGTGACTTCCCGGCCGCCTGCATCGGGGGCGAGTGTGTCAATTCTGTGGGCTCCTACCGCTGCCTGTGCCACACCGGGTACAAGCTGGTGAACGGCAGGAAGTGCCAAGGTGAGGTGGGGGGTGTGGCACAGACAAGTGTGAACATCCGGGTGTGTGTGGACACGGCATGCCAGGAGGCTGGTGTGCCACACATGGGAGCGTGACACAGTGAGGACTGTGTGTTGCACCAAGTGTGAGCAGTTGTGTGTGGTGATACAAGGACATGGCACACGGGGGTGGGGGTAGGTAGGAAAGTCTGGGCATGGCGGGGTATGAAGGCACATGAGACACTAGGCTTCAGGAATGCCTCGTGCCCAAGTGTGAGCAACGGTATGTTGCAAGCTGGGCCTGCCACGAGGAAGAGCGAATACCAGGGTGTGTGTGGAGTTGCACAAGCAGTGCAAGGACCCATGCATGTGTCTAAGTGAGTGTGGCACACTGGAAAAGGAATGAGCACAAGCTTCTATGTGTGTGTGTGTGTGTGTGTATAACTGGGTGTGAGTGTCCGTGAGTGTGAGTTTGTTTACTGTAGGGTGACACATGGGACACCGGTGTGTGGCGGGGGTGAGTGTGTATCTGTGCGTGGGCACAGGTGTGGTTGTGCAGCAAGCGAGCCATTGCACACCCCCTGCCTCTATCTCCTACTGGTCTCCCCTCAGATATTGATGAGTGCGCACTGGACCCCAGCTTGTGCCTGCCCCATGGGGCTTGCGAGAACGTGGTCGGCTCCTACGTGTGTGTGTGTGATGAGGGATACACCCCATCTGAGGATCAACACAGCTGTGAGGGTGAGAGTGGGACACGGGGCCTTCCCCTCTGCGGTGGGTGGGGGGCACTGGTTTTGATCTGGCACCAGGGAGGGGAACTGTGGGATTGATTTACTCTCTGCCCCCCAGATCTGGAGCCCCCCGACAACAAGAAGGAATGTTACCTGAACTTCGATGACACCGTCTTCTGTGACAGCGTCCTGGCCACCAACATCACCCGCCAGGAGTGCTGCTGCTCGCTGGGCGCTGGCTGGGGTGACCACTGTGAGATCTACCCCTGCCCTGTGCCCAACTCAGGTGGGACACACCCTACCCTTCATCCATGCCACCCTCTGCCATTCTCACTGCCACCAATGAATCGTGGAACTACCTGCTACTGGACATGGTGTGACTGTGAACATCCAACCCCCAGGCTCCAAGGCACCTACTAGAATCCAACAGGGGGGGGGGGGTCAGGAAGGCATGGAGGGAGTGGGGGGATACCGGGCAGGATGAGACCATTGGTCTGATGTGGGAGCAAGGAGGAGGAATACCAGGCTGGATGGGCCAAAGTTCTGATCCGTGGGGCAGGGAGAGGGAATATCTGGTTTAGACATTAATCCCTCTTCCCCAATGTGCATGTCACCCCCTCCCCTGCAGCTGAGTTCCACTCCCTCTGTCCTGACGGGAAAGGATTCATCCTGGATGACAACATCCTGAACTATGGCATCCCCGCCCACCGGGGTGAGTGCCAGGGCCCGCGCCCTGATCTGCTTGGCACCTGCACTTGAGGGCTGGGGGATCAGGAGCCAAGGTTACACCTTCCCCTGCACGCACACCCCATGAGTCACAGGGATTCCAACCCTCCTACCTGGCCATTACAGCCCTCCACACTCCACCCCGGAGGCAGCTGCATCTCAGCGCTGGGTGAGGGATCCCTGTCTACACAGCCCCCGCACCCCAGAGGCAGCTGCATCTCAGCGCTGGGTGAGGGATCCCTGTCTACACAGCCCCCGCACCCCAGAGGCAGCTGCATCTCAGCACTGGATGACGGATCCCTGTATAAACAGCCCCTGCACCACCCCAGAGCCAGCTACATCTCAGCGCTGGGTGAGGGATCCTTGTATAAACAGCCCCTGCACCACCCCAGAGCCAGCTGCATCTCAGCGCTGGGTGAGGGATCCCTGTATAAACAGCCCCTGCACCACCCCAGAGCCCGCTGCATCTCAGCGCTGGGTGAGGGATCCTTGTATAAACAACCCCCGCACCACCCCAGAGCCAGCTGCATCTCAGCGCTGGGTGAGGGATCCCTGTATAAACAGCCCCCTTCCCCACCCTGGGGCTCCTTGCAGACATTGACGAGTGCAGCCTGTTCAGGGAGGAGATCTGCAAGGAGGGGAAGTGCGTCAACACACAGCCAGGCTACGAGTGCTACTGCAAGCAAGGCTTCTACTACGATGGCAACCTTCTGGAGTGTGTGGGTGAGGAGGGCGAGTAGCATCAGCCCGGGCGGGCAGATAGCCTGGTCTAGAACTGGGGGGGACGGGACACAGGCAGGAACACCCCTCTAAGGGGTGCTGCTGTGATCTGGCCTTGGTGTGGAGCATGTGGGGTGGGGAATGGCACATGTGCCTTCCCCTCTAGGGGGCGCTGCTGTGATCTGGCCTTGGCAGAGGGACTGGCTGGCTCCGGGGGGTGAGTGGGGAATGGGACACATGGGTGCTGCTGTGATCTGGCCTTGGCAGAGGGACTGGCTGGCTCCGGGGGATGAGTGGGGAATGGGACACATGGGTGCTGCTGTGATCTGGCCTTGTCTGGGGGACTGGGTGGCTGAAGGGGGTGGGGGAATGGGACACAGGCCTTCCTCTCTAGGGGTGCTGGCTGTGATTGGGGTGGTGCTGAAAGGCGGGGCTGGGCTCTGAGCTGTGCCCTTTCCCCCCAGATGTGGATGAATGCCTGGACGAGTCGAACTGCGTGAAGGGGCTGTGCGAGAACACGCGGGGGGGCTACGTGTGCATCTGCCCTGCCCCTGCCGTCTACGACCCCACCCACAAGAAGTGCCTGGCACCCAGTGAGATCGGTCAGTCCCCTTCACACATGACTCGAGCTCACTGAGGCTGAGTCTTGGCCCTGGCCGGGTGGGCAGCCCCATCACAGCCCTCCCTCCTCCTGGCCCCTTTGCAGGTGGGATGCTGGGGACTGAGCTGCCCTCCCTTCCCCCCACTGGGGGGCACATTGGTGGGGTGCGGACTAGCAAGCAAAGGTGCCCCTTGCTGGCCTTTTGGTGTCCAGATGACCAATTTGGGATCCTTGGTGCCATGACAACCCATTGTGCTTGTGACAGTACAGCCTATAGTGACTCCTGCTGGCCCCTAATGTCATAGCAACTCCATCAGGTGCGGTGTTACCATGAATCAGAGAGGTAGCCGTGTTAGTCTGGAATAGCAGAGGAAACAAAATCTTGTGGCACCTTAAAGACTAACTATAAAGTTTTGAAGCATGAGCTTTCGTGGGCTAATACCCACTTCGTCGGATGCAAGCAGTGGAAATGTTTAGAGGCAGGTCTGGGAAAGTAGGTAAGAACCAGGTGGGAGGTGAAAAGGTTAGTCCAAATAAGCTGAACCAGTTTGTTATCTCCGATCAGGGAGTGTGGATTATTCTTCTAGCATTTGAATGGGGTGTGTGAACATGGAGAGAGGAGAAACAATGTCTGTAATGAGCCAGCCATTCTAGATCTTTGTTCAGTCCTAGAAGGTGTGTGCTGAATTTGCAAATGAATTGAAGTTCTGCAGTTTCCCTTTGTAGTCTGGTCTTGAAGTGTTTTTGCTGCAGGATGGTGACTTTTAAATCTGCTAATGTGTGTCCAGGCAGGTTGAAGTGTTCCCCTACAGGTTTGTGTATATTGCCATTCCTAATATCTGATTTGTGTGCATTTATCCTTTTTCGTAGGGACTGTCCAGTTTGGCCGATGTACATAGCAGAGGGACACTGGTGGCATATAATGGCATATATGACATTGGTTGATGTGCAGGTGAATGAACCAGTGATGGTATGATTGATCTGGTTAGGTCCTGTGATGTTGTTGCTGGTGTAGATATGTGGGCAGAGTTGGCATCGAGGTTTGTTGCATGGATTGGTTCCTGAGTTGGAGTTATTGTGGTGCAGTGTGCTGTTGCTGGTGAGAATTTGTTTAAGGTTGGCAGGTTGTCTGTGTGCCAGGACTGGCCTTCCTCCCAAGGCCTGTGAAAGTGAGGGATTATTGTCCAGGATGGGTTGTAGGTCGCTGATGATGCGTTGCAGAGGTTTTAACTGAGGACTGTAGGTGATGGCCAGTGGTGTTCTGTTGTTTTCTTTCTTGGGCTTGTCTTGCAGCAGTAGGCTTCTGGGTACACGTCTGGCTCTGTTGATCTGTGTCCTTATTTCCTTGTGTGGGTATTGTAGTTTTGAGAAAGCTTGGTGAAGATCTCGTAGGTGTTGGTCTCTGTCTGAGGGGTTGGAGCAAATCCGATTGTACCTCAGTGCTTGGCTGTAGACAATGGATCGTGTGGTATGTCCGGGATGGAAGCTGGTGGCATGAAGGTAGGCATAGCTGTCGGTAGGCTTTCGGTATAGGGTGGTGTCGATGTGGCCGTCATTAATTTGCACTGTGGTGTCTAGGAAGTGGATTTCCTGTGTGGACTGGTCCAGACTGAGGTGGATGTTGGGGTGGAAGCTGTTGAAGTCATGGTGGAATTCTTCCAGAGTTTCTTTCCCATGGGTCCAGATGATGAAGATGTCATCAATGTAGCGTAGATAGAGAAGGGGTGTGAGTGGACGAGAGTTGAGGAAGCGTTGTTCCAGGTCTGCCATAAAGATGTTGGCATACTGTGGGGCCATGCGGGTGCCCATAGCAGTCCCGCTGGTCTGGAGGTATATATTGTCACCAAATTTGAAATAGTTGTGTGTGAGGATAAAGTCACAGAGCTTAGCAACCACCTGTGCTGTGGCATCATCAGGGATACTATTCCGGACAGCTTGTATTCCATCTTTGTGTGGGATGTTGGTGTAGAGAGCCTCTACATCCATGGTGGCTAGGATGGTGTTTTCTGGAAGGTCACCAATGCATTGTAGTTTCCTCAGGAAGTCAGTGGTATCACGGAGATAGCTGGGAGTGCTGGTGGCATAGGGTCTGAGTAGAGAGTCTACATATCCAGACAGTCCTTCAGTGAGAGTGCCAATGCCCGAGATGATGGGGCGTCCAGGGTTCCCAGGTTTATGGATCTTGGGTAGTAGATAGAATAACCCCGGTCGGGGCTCTAAGGGTATATTATTATGTTACCATGGTGACCCCGGCTGCCTCTGATGCCATAGCTACCCTCCTCAGTCTGGTGGTGCCTGACTAGTCCCCAATGCCATGGCAACCCTGTCAAGCCCCTGATGCCCTGTGACTGTGCCCTGGCCCTACAGATGTGGACGAGTGCCGGGACCCTGGGGCCTGCCGGCATGGGCGTTGCATCAATACGCTGGGCTCCTTCTACTGTGAGTGCAGCCTGCCCTTGATGCTGGATCCCAGTGGCAAGGAGTGCCAGCTCCCCGACATGCAGGCAGGTGAGGGGCACGCAGGGCTGAGTGCTGCTGCGCAGGCCCAGGAGAATAGGGGGGCTTGGGATTGTGAACCTGACTCTGAGTGAGCAGAGGGGTGAGTGAATGAGTGAGTGTGAGTGTCCCTGATTGTGAGCAGGGGTGAGTGTGAGAACATCACTGACTGTGACCATGGTGGTTACGAAGATTGTGAGTGTGTAGGTGTGCATCTTCCTGGGCGTGCAGTGAGTGTGGTGGTATGCACGAGGGCCTGTCAGGCATGCCAGACCCTGTGGGAGAGTCGCTGGCTGGGACGGTGCCATGAGCTCCCCCTCCCTCTCTCTCTGCCCTGGCAGACCGGGCGGCCGACCGGCGCGACATCTGCTGGCAGCACCGGGGGGAGGACAGCATGTGCGCCTCCCCACTCAACGGCTACCATCTGACCTACGAGGAGTGCTGCTGCCGCTACGGCAAAGGCTGGGGCTTCCAGTGCCGCGCATGCCCCCCCCGCAGCCCAGGTAGCACGCATGCCCAGCCTGTCCTCTGGGGGTGCTGGCTCCAGTCTGGTCCCAGGGTGGGGGGACTGGCTGGCTCAGGGGGGTGGGGAATGGGGTACAGAGTCTTTCCCCTCTGTGGGCTCTGGCAGGCTCAGAGGGGCGGGGAGTGGGAATGGAGCCTTTTTTCCTCTAGGGGTCGCTGGCTCCAGTCTGGCCCCACAGTGGGGGACTGGCTGTCTCAGGGGCAGGGAGTGGGGTGCGGAGCCTTTCTCCTTTGGAGGCTCTGGCTCTGGTTGCACTGGGCAGGATCTGATTGGATGTGATTCACTGCTAAGTGTCCCAGGATGGTCGTTGTTGTTCTTTGCAGGGCAGCAGTGTCAGCCATCTCAGAGCGAGAGCAACTCCTTCTGGGACCTCAGCCCCTTGTTCCTGGGCAAGTCCCGCAAAGGTTAGTGACCCTTCTATACGCAGCCCCCATGCCCATCCCAGAGGTGGCTGCATCTCATTGCAGGCCAAAGGGTTCCTGTATGAACAGCCCCCCGCACCTCACCCCAGAGTTAGCTGCATCCTTGTGCCAGACAAGGGATCACTCTTCCACATGCCCCCTCCCTCAGTTTCAGCTGCATGGGAATGGGCTCCCTGCCATTCCCATGGTCTCATGTGTCCCCCCACCTCTGTACCGCCCGCCCCCCCAGAGGATGACACCTCAGAGGAGGATTCAGACGAATGTCACTGCCTGAATGGCCGCTGCGTCCGGACCTATCATGGTGCAGTTTGCGAGTGCCCTGCTGGCTTCCAGCTAGACGCCACCCGCATCCGCTGCCTGGGTAAGAGTGCCAAGCCCCCGGGAACTAGCACGCAATGCAAAAGGATGTGCTGTCCACACCGCTAGGACTCCTGAGCGCTATCCTGGGATGGGAATTTGGTCTAGTGGATTGGAGCAGGGGTGGGGTTGGGAGCCAGGGTTTGCTTCACCTTTCACAAACAGTGCTGCTTCCTGTCTCTCCGTGCTGATCTGTTGGGGGATGCAGGTTCAAGACCCATACTAGCGCTCCACAGCCACTCCCTTAACCCCTTCCCTGCCTCTCCCCACCCACAGACATCGATGAGTGCCGGGAGCTGAACCAGCGAGGCCTGCTGTGCAAGAACGAGCGCTGCATCAACACCAGTGGCTCGTACCGCTGTGCCTGCAAGTCAGGCTTTGTCCGATCCCGCCACCATGGGGGCATGTGCATCCCCCAGCGTCGCCGATAGCCCTCTTGTCACCCACCGGAGACGCTGCCAGCTGACATGAGAGAGACACTCTGTTGCTAAGGGTTTAGATCCTGTTTGGAGGGAATGTAATATTTTTAATTGCTAAAAATGGGGCATTTTATTGGGTTTTCCTCCCTCTGCAAGATTTTTTTATTTTTATTAGCATTATTTTAGGGCTGCATTATTTGCACTCGTTTCTGTAGGAACCAGGTATACAAAAGCCAACAGCCCTGTACATAATGAGACGGAAGCTAAAGAATTAATTAAACTGCGGGAGTGGATCCTGGGCTAGGTGTTTGTGTGCTCTGCTGTCCGCATTGGTGCGGGAGGGAAGACGCTACAGCTGCTATCTGGCCTGCAGGAGCTACAGCTGCTGCCCCCCAGCAGTGGGTGCTATGACAAGGCAGGCAAGGCAGCCTGCATCTTTGCAACCTCGCCCAACCCTGCCCTCCTAGTGGCCTCCCTGTGGAAAGCCTTGGCAGAGCTCTGACATCATACAGTACAGTTTTGATATCATAGCCATGTTCCCCTAGCCAGCGGTGTCCAATAAAAATCCGATGCTAGCCACACTTGTGGTTTTGAATTTTTCTTATTTGCCACATTATAAAAAAGGATTAAAAACCATACTACAAACAACATTTTAAATTATTTTTTGTTAAAATAAAAAATAAGTAGATATTACAAAAAATATGAATAGGTAAAACTTACACAAAATTACTTCAGCGGGACACTTCACATTATTTTTCTTGTACCATAACCCTGAAATCTGGTATATAATTCATACTGACCACACATCTTAACGCAGCCTCCAGATTTTCATCCATAATACTTCATCTGTACTTGGATTTTATAAAATTTACTGCAGAAAAAGTGGATTCACAGCCCCACGCATTGCTCATGCATTAGCCACAATTTAGTAGCCTGTTCACCACATCTGGCTAGTGGCGAGAGTATTGGACACTGCTGCTCTAGGCTGTAACTCTCACTTTGCAGGGCTGGCTCAGGCACTGCTGCAGGGAAGCTCACAGCACCAGGGTCAGCTGTTGGGCCAGGGCTGTAGGGGAAGGTCAGTGACATCATTAAAATTCCCACAAGGCCTTGGAGGGCTCAAACGGTCTCAAGGTTTAAAAAAGTACTGGTGTTGGAGTGGACAGCCCTAGAGCGCAACCGGCTGGGGGAGACCGTGTGACTACAATGCCCAGAATTCCTTGGGGAACTACAAGTCTCAGAATGCACAGCCTGAAGAACTACAGCTCCCAGCATGCACCACGGCACGCACCTTCCCCTTGGGCACCAAACTTCATTTCACCCAGAGGTAACAGAGTCCTGTGGCACCATAAAGACTAACTAAAGTATCAAAGCATGAGCTTTCGTGGGCTAATACCCACCACTGCTTGCATCCGACGAAGTGGGTATTAGCCCACGAAAGCTTATGCTTCAAAACTTTATAGTTAGTCTTTAAGGTGCCACAGGACTCTGTTACCTCTGCTATTCCAGACTAACACGGCTACCTCTCTGATTCTTAACAAAGTCCTGTGGCACCTTAAAGACTAACTATAAAGTTTTGAAGCATAAGCTTTCGTGGGCTAATACCCACTTCGTCGGATGCAAGCACGGCTACCGCTCTGATTCTTGACATTTCACCCAGGAGGTTTTGGCCTCCTCAGGCATCAGACTACATTTCCCATAAGGCACCGGGGTTACTGTAATCTATAACTCCCAGCATGCTTCGGGGACACGGTGTGATTTGCTGGCCAAGCGGACTACAATTCCTATCGTGCCATGCGGAACTGTGGCTCCCATGGTGCTTTGCGGTCCAACATGGCTGCTGCTGTGCCTGTGCTGGGGGAGTGAAGCTGGTGGGGGGAGGAGGGGCTGCTGCCTCTGGGAGAGGGTGAGCGTCATGGGGGGGGGGGGGAACCAGAGCGCTAGTGTGAAAAATAGGGACACCTCTTTACGCGGGGGGGGGGGGGGGAAGGGGATAGTTGTGTAAGACAAAGCCCCTAATAGCTGGTCACCCTAGATGGGGGGGGGGGAGGGAGGGTCCCCTTCAGTGGGCAGCGGGGGCGAGAGGAGAGGCCGACGAGCAGCTCCCAGCCCACTCACAGGCCCTGGCCCATTCCTCAGCCATCCCTGACGCGCTCTCCTCTCCCCAGCGGCCCCGGGGGCCCACCATGGGGCTGAAGCCCTGGCAGAAGGCCCTGTTCCCGCTGCGCTCGGTGGAGGATGTGGTGCGGCTGTTCGAGGCCGAGCTGCAGCAGGAGCAGCCTGATCTGGTGCTGCTGTCGCTGGTACTGGGTTTTGTGGAGCATTTCCTGGCTGTGAACCGTGTCATACCCACCAACGTGCCGGGCATCAGCTTCGAGCCACGGCCGGGCCCCGAACCCGACAGCCTCACCTACTTCCCGGTGGCCGAGCTGTCCATCGTGGCTGCGCTGTACGCCCGCTTCACCGCCCAGATCCGCGGCGCTGTCGACCTGTCCCTCTACCCCCGGCCCGAGGGCTTCTCTTCCCGTGAGCTGGTCAAAAAGGTGTCCGATGTCATCTGGAACAGCCTCAGCCGCTCCTACTTCAAAGACCGGGCCCACATCCAGTCGCTCTTCAGCTTCATCACAGGTAGGGGGCCCACTAGCATGGGGGTGAGGACTGTGCCACCCTGGCCCAGTGTGGGGAGCTGCACTGGGGCAGCCTGAAAATACTTAGCGCTGCTTTTCCTGTTGCCTGCTTCCTGCGGCACAGCCCCCTAGTGATGGTGCATTGAAGTTGGGACTGTCTGAGAGCAGAAAACCCCCTACTGTGCTCCACCCTTCTCTTTGCGCACAGTGCTCCCTAGCACCACACTGGTACAGGGGTCAGCACTGACTGCAATGAGAGAGCACCCCCTACTGAGCCCCCTCCCCCTGTTGCTCCCTGCAGAACAGCACCCCCTAGTGCCATGTGTTCCTTGCAGGCACTAAGCTGGACAGCTCAGGGGTGGCCTTTGCTGTGGTGGGGGCCTGCCAGGTGCTGGGGCTGCCAGATGTGCACCTGGCGCTCTCAGAGGACCATGCCTGGGTGGTGTTTGGCCGGGACGGTGAGCAGACGGCCGAGGTGACCTGGCATGGCAAAGGCAATGAGGACCGGCGCGGGCAGACCGTGAATGCTGGCGTGGCTGAGCGGGTAAGTGAGGGGACGCCATACGTTTTGAGCGGTTAGGGGGTTGCAGTGAGATGTAGCTGCAGGAGGTGGCAAGGTGGGGCAGTGAGGGGATGGGAATGGGGCTTGGGGTCTGTGCAGGGCTGGGGCTGTCTGCTTGCATCAGAAAGCTGCTGTGTAAGATCCACTGGGCTTTAACCTTAGTAGATGGTGCATCTGGTAACTAGTGGCAGCAATTAATACAGATCAGTTAGTAAAGTATCTGCCACACTGAGATAAGGGGCCAGGTGCTGCTCAGACTGTGGGCAAGATTTGGGGGGCTCTGTCACATTTGGGGGTGTGAGGGGTGTATCACCACGTGCCCTGGGTGTCACACAATGCTTTGCTGCTGTAGCTCCCACCTGGGCTTCCCACAAACAGCCTAGGAGCGTGCAGGTCCCATCCTGAGCATCTGTGGATAGCTGCAGTCCTGGTCCAGCACTTCTGACCCCAGCAGCCTGTCCACAAACTCCAACCTTGCTCTAGCTTCCAGCAACTTTAGTTACCACCCCTAGGGCGACCCCAACACACTCCTGGTCCTGAATTCTCTGCTCTGTCCAGCCCATCCCTCAGATATTAGAGGTCGGTGTGCAGCTGTTTGCTATTTTAACTGGAGTTACCCAGACGGCTCCGTTGAAACACAGCACGGGATTAGACTTGATTTAAAAAGAGTAAAACCAGTTGAAGTACAGAGAGAATGTGAGTGAGAACAAGTACATGGTGTAAAGTCAAAAACAGTTACAAGGGAAATCCCAATAAAGCACATTCTAGCAACTAAACCTAACAAACTGGACTTGGTTCAAGGTAAAATCCTTAGCATGTGCTCCCAGCAATGGGACATCCCCAATTCCAGAACCCCTCGCAAAGGCAGGTTCTTTAATCTCCTCAGGTGAGAGAGAGCCAGCCAGTGAGCCCCTTCCCCAGTGTGTTTGCCCCTCATTTTCCTAGTCCTGTCTTCCTTTGCCATGCACTGCCCTGAGGTTACCCCTAGATCAAGTTCCTTCCTGTGGTGAGGATGGAGCCACGGGGGGCTCATGGTAAAAGAGGTTCATGCTGTTTGCTAAAACCCAGAATGCTCTGTTCCTTCTCCAAAGAATGGCCACTTGCCCGGTGGTTGCCAGTTAACTCTGGTGACACTTGGCTAGAGGTGCCAGTTTATCTTGAGGAACAGTCCTCTCTCCCTCTCCCTTCTCCCCCACCCGCCTTGTCTGGTAAACACATTTCAGTCTTAATGGCTGCTTATGTTTGTTACTCTCCATATAGGGATGCTCCACACATCCCATGAGGATATTACTGAGCAGGGAGTTGTTATTTTTCAAGTGATAGCTCACAGGACATATTTGGTACAAAGATTATTACAGAGGTGTGCAGGGTGTGAATACAGGAGTGCATTCCGTCACTGGCCCCCATCAGACCAGGCCCCACGGAGACCCTGGCTAGATCAGCTCCCCCGCATTGGACCAGGTGCTGCTTAGATCCCAGCTGAGATTGGGGCAGGGGCTGCTCAGACCCAGTGAGAGATGGTCCTTGCCCTGAAGAGCTCACAGTTGGAATAGAGGCACTGAGAGGGGAAGGGACTTGCCCAGCATCAGAGGCAGAGCTGGAAATAAACCCAGGAGACCTGGCTCCCAGCCCCACCCCTATGCTCTGGGCCAGGAGCAGCTCCGTGGGGCTCAAGAGTAGCCTGGCCTAGCTCCCTCCCTCACCTGCCGCTGTCCCCCGCAGAGCTGGCTGTACCTGAAGGGCTCGTACCTGCGCTGTGACCGGCACATGGAGGTGGCCTTCATGGTGTGCGCCATCAACCCCTCCATTGACCTGCACACTGACAGCCTGGAGTTGCTGCAGCTCCAGCAGGTGGGACATACCCCCTCCCCATGTGTGCGGCCAGTCCCCTTCCCCCTGTGCAGACCCCCCCCCCCCATGCCTACCCCATCCCCAGACCCATATACTCTCTCTCTCCCTCCCCACATGGCCCCCTCTAAGTTGTTCCAATCTCCTCTACTCTACATCCCTCCAGTGTCGCGTACACCCCATATTACTCCATGTTCATCCAATGGTTTGTCCGTCCACCACACACACTCCTTCCTTCCACTGGGACCTTCCAGGGCTCTCATCCTCCCGCTCCCCGCCCACCATGGCTCTGTGTTCTCAGTAACCCACCCTCCCCTTTCCTTGCAGCGGCTCCTGTGGGTTCTCTACGACATGGGGCACCTGGAGAGGTCAGTATAACTGGGCTTTTGAAACCACAGCTCGGGGAGGGAGGTCTAGTGGTTAGAGTGGGGGGCTGGGAGCCAGGACTCCTGGGTTCTATCCCAGTTCTGGGGGCAGTGGAGGGCACCTGGTGGACTTGAGCAATCACCTCTGATCATTAGTTTCTCCATCTGCAAGTTGGGGATCATTAGGCTTGGCAGACGCAGGTTTGTATAGTTTTGACAGTGAATAGGTTTGTTTTTAAGTGTTTTTCCTGTTTTTAAGCGTTGTATCAATTTCAAATGTTCACCTCTGGGGGACATTCTCGGGGTCAGTGATGGGAGTGGTTGAGATGGCAAAAGTTGGCAGATTTGTAACCGGTAGCACCAACTGTCTCCATCCCATGTCCAAGTACGCCAAGGAGACGCCCTTCAGCCGGCCACGTCGGCCGCGCTCTGCTGACTTTGCCTGGCTGTAACCGTTGGCTTTTGTGACTGAAGTATGTTTTCACCATGTGTGTGTGGTGAAATAAACGATCGGAATCCCTTCCAGTCTAGGGCTGGCGGCCCCCGGCCTCTCTTCGAAGAGACATGGAGCTCAGGCTGGGAAGCACTGGCTGGGGCCTAGGCAGGGTTGGTGGTGATGGAGATGTTCTCTAGCAGAGCCCAGCTCTGGGGCAGGTTGGCTCTCCTCCTCCTGCCTGCGGGGCTGGCCCGTGAGCGTGTCCTGCTGGCCACCGAGGTGTGTGCGCCAAGGAGTCGCGGCACAGCACACGATGGCACTGGCAGGAGCCAGTGGGTGAGTCTTACCCAGAGCCTCTTGAAATCAATGGGTCTTTTGCCATCTGCTGCCTTGGGGTGCCCCGCGCCCAAGTGCCGCCTGTGGTGAGCAGAAGTCAGGATAGAGGGTCCCTCCCCCCCATTCCAACTGCCTAACCCCCCAAGGTAACTCCCCTGTCTGTTCTGCTGCCCTGGTAGGTACCCGATGGCGCTGGGCAACCTGGCCGACCTGGAGGAGTTGGAGCCAACACCAGGTAGACCAGATCCCCTCTCCATCTACCATAAGGTAAAGGGGTACAAGGCTGAGATCGCTGGGGCGGTGGGTTGGGACCGAGGGGCACTGACAGAGCTGGAGGTAGCTCAGGGCTGGGATCACAGAGGGCTGTAGGGAGCCCGGGGCTGGGATCACAGAGGGCTGTGGGTCTGGACTGAGGGGAGCCCAGGGCTGGGATCACAGAGGGCTGTAGGGAGCCCGGGGCGGGGATCACAGAGGGCTGGAGAGAGCCCGGGGCTGGGATCACAGAGGGCTGTGGGGAGCCCGGGGCGGGGATCACAGAGGGCTGTGGGGAGCCCGGGGCGGGGATCACAGAGGGCTGTGGGGAGCCCGGGGCGGGGATCACAGAGGGCTGTGGGGAGCCCGGGGCGGGGATCACAGAGGATGTGGGGAGCCCGGGGCGGGGATCACAGAGGGCTGTGGGGAGCCCGGGGCGGGGATCACAGAGGGCTGTGGGGAGCCCGGGGCTGGGATCACAGAGGGCTGTGGGGAGCCCGGGGCGGGGATCACAGAGGATGTGGGGAGCCCGGGGCGGGGATCACAGAGGGCTGTGGGGAGCCCGGGGCGGGGATCACAGAGGGCTGTGGGGAGCCCGGGGCGGGGATCACAGAGGGCTGTGGGGAGCCCGGGGCGGGGATCACGGAGGGCTGTGGGGAGCCCGGGGCGGGGATCACAGAGGGCTGGAGAGAGCCCGGGGCTGGGATCACAGAGGGCTGTGGGGAGCCCGGGGCGGGGATCACGGAGGGCTGTGGGGAGCCCGGGGCGGGGATCACGGAGGGCTGTGGGGAGCCCGGGGCGGGGATCACGGAGGGCTGTGGATCTGGACTGAGGGACACTGGCACAGCTGGGGGAAACCCAGAGCAGGGATCTCTGGGGGGTTGCGGTTGGGATGTAATTTGTAAAACCCAAATGTTCCTGAGTCGTTTGGCTGCGAATGTCCTTTTATTCTGTGCCTCCTTCTCCACCCTCCCCTCCCCGACTTCCAGGGCATCAACTCAGCCAGGAAGTACTACAACAATGAGCACATCTACCCCTACATGTACCTGGCTGGCTACCACTGTCGCAACAAGAATGTCAAGGAGGCGCTGGAGGCCTGGGCTGATACAGCCACCGTCATCCAGGAGTGAGTGCCCCAGGAGTCTGCCCTGCTGCCCCAGACCCTTCCCTCTGGCTGGTAACCAGCCCATGATTCATGTCTGGAAGGACATGGGGCCTTCCCCTCTAGGGGATGAGGGCTCCGATCTGGCCCCAGCTGCTCACTGGCCCCCTTGGTCCTGTCCTTCCCCAGCTATAACTACTGCCGGGAGGATGAGGAGATCTATAAGGAATTCTTCGATGTGGCCAATGACGTGGTTCCCAACCTGCTCAAGGAGGTGGCCAACCTGACAGAGCCATTGGAGGAGAAAGGAGCCGGGGAGAGGGGAGAGGTGAGGGGGATCCTGAGTTGGATGGGCCCCTGGGATGAGTGTGCGGGGGGAGTGATGGAGGGGACACTAGGCTGGAGGGGCTGTTTAGTCCCTGGCGCATTGGGCCCCTGGGAGGCACTAACCCCTCTCTCCCCATGCAGGGGTCCCCGGTGCAGGCTGGGGGCTCGGCCCTGCAGGACCCCGAGTGCTTCGCCCACCTGCTGCGCTTCTATGATGGCATCTGCAAGTGGGAGGAGGGCAGCCCCACGCCTGTGCTGCACGTGGGTTGGGCCACTTTCCTGGTGCAGTCGCTGGGGCGCTTTGATGGACAGGTGAGGGGGGGCCCTGGCAGGGGTGATAGGGGCAGGGCTGGGTCTGGGAAGCTGCACGCATTGGGTGGTGAATTATCTGAGCTGGGGGGCTTGTGTGGGTTTGGGGGATTTGGGGGGGTCCCTGCTGGATTTGGAGTCTCAGGGCTGGAGTTGTCAGGGAAGGGGGTTTAGGGTTGGGCTTTGGGGGGTCCCTGCTGGATTTGGGGGGGGAGATTGAAGGCTTGGCAGTGGCTGTGGGGTGCAGGCCTCTCCCCTGACTCCCTTCCTCCCCCAGGTTCGCCAGAAAGTGACAATCGTGGCCCGGGAGGCGGAGGCCAATGAGGACGATGAGCAGGGCAGTGAAGATCCCCGTGAGGGGCGCCGGCGTGGACCCCGCCGGGAGTCCAAACCCGAGGAGCCCCCACTCCCCAAGAAGGCCCCCGAGCGCCGGCGCCCCAGCTCAGGCCAGCGGCCAGACAAGCCCCCTGCGGTGGAGAAGGAGGAGGGGGGCCCCCCTGCCCCAGGGGTTCCCCCTGCTCCCCCACCTGAGGGGCCTGTCCTCAGCTTTCAAAGCGAGAAGATGAAGGGCATGAAGGAGCTGCTAGTGGCCGCCAAGATCAACTCAAGTGCCATCAAGCTGCAGCTCACAGCCCAGTCCCAGGTGCAGATGAAGAAGCAGAAGGTGTCGGCCCCGAGAGACTATACCCTGGCCTTCCTCAAGCGCCCCCGCAAGTCCCTCTGAGCCCTGTGGAGGGCACCGGGGCACAGTGTTGTCCCCTGCCAGGCTCTGCCAGGCTCAGCTTCATGGGGCAAGGAATAGTTGCCTTTAAATAGGGCATGGAGAAGCACCCTGCCCCCGTCTCTCCTAGGTGCAGGGGCTGCCTCACCTCTGCTGTAGTTTTCTTGGGCTCCCCACAGCGTGGGGGAGGGGGCTCTGTGGATTCGATGTGGGGGGGGGCAGCTCTAATATTAACACCCCCCCACACCCCCAAGAGACAGGAGCTGTCATGGCCTCAGCCACCCTGGGTTCAGGGGTGATGAGTTCTGTGTGTTCTCCATGTATCGGGGAGAGCTCCAGGAATTGGGTGGAGGGGCCTTTGGAGCCTGGTTATGGGGATTCCCTCTACCTTGCACTCCTGCTGCTGAGGGGATATGGCCCCCTCCCCTCTGACATACATTGGGATGCATCTGAGTGACATGTCTCCAAAATACAGACCCGCCTGAGCCAGCCCATGCCCTGCCCAGGGGCCGGTTTGGAGCCCACGCCCGCTAGAGGAGAAGGAAGCTGCATCCCATTCTGTGCCCCTGAGCCAGCCATGGGGGGGGGGGGGGGGGGCTGATCTCTCTTTAGGCTGGAGGGGGGGAGGGGCTTGGCAGCTGACTTTGATCTTTTCAGAGTCCAGCTGCTGTGTCCTGAGCTTCCAAAGGGTCTTCCGGCCCTGCACAAAGTCCTGGGTAAAGCCGCAGCTGTTCGGCATGGGGGATGGGGGACTTTGTACCTTCCCCCTCCCCCCCCCCCCTGGAGTTTGTAATGTAAATGGCTTCCCCAGTCATGTTCCCTCCCCCCATCTGTCCCCTCTGGGGCCATGCTCCTCCCCCCTCCAATCTCTCTCCTTTTCTCAACGGAGGCCTTTCTGTTGAGAGTGCTGGATGTGCTGTAGGGGGCAGGGGCAGACAGCAAAGAGGGCTGGGGGAAATCTGAGCATGCCACCAAGCACAGGGGAATAATGGGGTATGCCCAGCCCCTGGGAACGCAGTGGGCTTTCTGCTGGGCCGTGATGGGTCCCACTAAACAAGCCCTAGCACAGCCATGGCAAATGCATCCGTAGTGGGTGTTGCCTTCCTGGTGCAGCTTAGGCAGAGAGCTCCTGAGGCTGTGCTAACTGGGGCAACCCACAGACTCCCAAGCACCATGTGCAGCTGGGCCCCACTGTCTCCCTCCAGTGGCTGACATGGGAGTTGCATTGGAGGGCCATGGGGCGGGCTGGGCTTTGTACACTTAGAAGGGGGGTGGATGGTGCTGGGGTGGGACAGCTTTGGCAGGACTGAGATAAACAGCCTGCGGGTTCCCACAAAGCGGGGGGGAGGAATGGGACGTCTACATGTCTTTTTTTAGTAGCATGAAGGATTAATAAAAAAAAGTTGTTTTTAAAATAGCCTGCCCCTAGTGGCTGGTTTGTTTATTGCAGATGCTGGTTCCTCCTTGGGAGCAGGACAGAGCCCCCCTGCAATATACTCCCCTCCTTCCTCCCTGGTCCCCCCCCCCCCCCCCATCGCTCAGGCCCAGAGAGGCTAGTTTCCTTGCTGCCTTTGCTGGTCTGTGTCCATTGGGTGCTAGGTTTGTATAATTTTTGGGGGTGCCCAGAATGGCTCCAAGCGGAGCTATCCCAGCCCTAGGCCGGACTGGGGCTGCTCCCCTGGGCCTTGTGCTTTGGGGAGCCCTACGCTTCAGGGGGGTGTGGGGTCCAGCAGGGTAGCCTGGCGCTTGCAGCAGCAAGTGACCTGGCCCCACGCTGCTTCCTTCCCCCCCTTTCCCCCAGCATCACTTGGGGGTGGGGGTCAAAGCTGGAAAGAGGCAGGGCCCAGGCTGGGGGGAGAAGGAGAGGGGAGGTGGGGCGGGCCAGGCCTGGTTTCTTTTCTTTTCTTAGTTTTGTTTGGGGAAAAAAAACACCACTACACGTCTATAAAGACAAACACTTTTCAGTAACATGATGATATTTAATTGTGTTCTTCCTGTTGGGTGCCAGGCCCTGCGTTATCCCCCCAGCCTGCCCTGGACCCCATGTCCCCCTGAAGCACAGGGACCTCCAAGTGTGGGGCAGTAGCCCCAGTCCGTCCTAAGGGCAGGACAGCTCTGGAAATACAAGCCCAAATGTTGGTGGAGCTGAGCCCACATTCCTGAATATTGGATGGACCACAGGCCCAAATAACTTGCTACCTATGCCTGTGTCTGGTTCTAGCCTGCGGTGGGGCTCCCTGCAATGCCCAAGGGGGTGTGTGGGGAGAGGGGGCTCTTAAGCCAGCCCTGTGCAGGGTGCTTGGCTCAGGCTGTCACAAGCGATCAGTGATGTTTGCAGCAGAGGAGGATAATTTGGTGCTGGCCCCAGGCGGGGAAGGGGGTTGGGAGGTGCCACTGCTCATCTCAGAGCATGGCTGGATTTTCCTGCGTGTGGGGGTGGGTTATGGGGGTGGGTACATGGCCTTGCTCTGGATCTACTGTGCAAATGAGCTCAGAGGGGGGTACAAAACCCAGGAGTCAGGCTCCCAGCCCCTCACCTGACCAGGCCCCGCCCCTCTCCCAGACTGGGATAGAACCAAGGAGCCCTGCCCCCCCCCCCCTGCTTTGCCAGCCTGTCCCAATCGGCCTAAAGCCAGGGGGAGGGGGTGGCTGTGCTCTTTGCAGGCTCCTGATTGGGGGGGGGGGGGGTCCGGTCTCCAGCAGAAGCAGCGTGTGACCCCTGTGCCCTGCCTGCTCCCCTTGGCAGCAAAACTGATTTTCCCTCCCCTCCCCCTTTAGGGGATGTGACCCCAACTCCCTTCCCCGTCCCATCAGCAGGGCCTGTCCCCTCCCCTGTTTGGGGGTGTGACCCCCTTCGTTCTCCCCGCCCCCAAGGGGGCAGGGCTGGCTCCGCTTCCCTCCCCGCTGGTTCCCCGGCCAGCCGGGCCGCGCCGTACCCTGCTGCCCTGCGGCTCCCCGGGGACCATGAGCCTCTTGCGGGACGTCTCCCTGCTGGACCCCCGGCTCCGCTACGAGCTGATCCAGCGCATCGGGGCGGGCACCTACGGCGATGTTTACAAGGTGAGGGGGCGCCGGGCGCGCAGGCCGGGGGGGGAGGGGGCCTGGGGAGCTGGGGCAGGGACATGGCAGAGAGCACAGGGAGTCTTGGGGAGCTGGGATGCGTGTGGGGGGCATGGTGGGAAATTGGGGTGCGTGGGGGGCATGGTGGGGAGCCAAGGGCTGAGGGGAAACGGGCATGGGTGGCAGGGGGCATGGTGAAGCACAGAAGGGGTCCAGGGGCATGGGGAGCTGGGGGCTGTGAGGGGGGCAAGGTGGGGAGCTGAGGGGAGCGTGTGGGTGGCAAGGCAGAGGCATGGGGAGCTGAGCACTGGTCCCCTGGAGCAAAAGAGCATGTATGTGGGCCTGGCGTGATGAGGTGGGGTGCATGGCAGCCCAGGAAGATGAGCATTGGGGGGGGCACATAGGGAATTGGGGTCAGAGGATCCCTGGGAGATTCAGGAGGACCTAGGGGCTATATGGGGGCTGGGGTGTATGGGGGGCAGGGTTGTGTGGGGTTGTGCTAAGGGCAGGCGTGGGTGCATAGGGAAATCCAGGGGCTGGGGGTGCCTGGCGGGGTTTTTGTCCTGGACAGTAGAGCAGGACAGCAGTGGCTGGCAAGACCAGCTTGATGCATGGGGGGCATGACCCAGATGACTGCGGTGGGGTTGCTGTGGGGTGCCCTGGGTGGAGGCTGTCTTTGGAGTGAGGGGTGGGGGAGTGTCCTGGGCATGGATGGGGGAAGTACATGGGGCATTCTGAGGAAGGGGCTGATGTTCAGGTCAGAGGGGTGCATGGGGGGGGTCAGTGGGGGGAGGTTACAGGCGTGGGGGGGCTGGTGAGGAGTGTGAAATGTGGGGGGGAGCCTCTTGAGGGGTCCCTGGGGCACTGTCATAAACTCAGACCTCTGCAACTGGTACTTCATTGCCAGGCCAGGAAGTTGTGAGGGGATGGAAGGGAAACTGCTAAGCCAGGGAGCCCCGCCCCCCACCATGGGTCCAGTGCATGGAGTGACCTGTCCTGGGTTTGAGCAGAGGGGCTGGGGACCAGGTCTCCTTGGTTCTGCCCCAGGCTCTGGGAGGGGAGCGGGGTGTAATAGTTGCTGGGGTGGGGGGCGGGGAGCCTGGACTCCAGGGTTCTAGCCCTGGCTCTGGGAGGGGAGTGGGGTGTAATAGTTGCTGGGGTGGGGGGCGGGGAGCCTGGACTCCAGGGTTCTAGCCCTGGCTCTGGGAGGGGAGTGGGGTGTAATAGTTGCTGGGGTGGGGGGCGGGGAGCCTGGACTCCAGGGTTCTAGCCCTGGCTCTGGGAGGGGAGTGGGGTGTAATAGTTGCTGGGGTGGGGGGCGGGGAGCCTGGACTCCAGGGTTCTAGCCCTGGCTCTGGGAGGGGAGTGGGGTGTAATAGTTGCTGGGGTGGGGGGCGGGGAGCCTGGACTCCAGGGTTCTAGCCCTGGCTCTGGGAGGGGAGTGGGGTGTAATAGTTGCTGGGGTGGGGGGCGGGGAGCCTGGACTCCAGGGTTCTAGCCCTGGCTCTGGGAGGGGAGTGGGGTGTAATAGTTGCTGGGGTGGGGGGGCGGGGAGTCTGGACTCCAGGGTTCTAGCCCTGGCTCTGGGAGGGGAGTGGGGTGTAATAGTTGCTGGGGTGGGGGGCGGGGAGTCTGGACTCCAGGGTTCTAGCCCTGGCTCTGGGAGGGGAGTGGGGTGTAATAGTTGCTGGGGTGGGGGGCGGGGAGCCTGGACTCCAGGGTTCTAGCCCTGGCTCTGGGAGGGGAGTGGGGTGTAATAGTTGCTGGGGTGGGGGGCGGGGAGCCTGGACTCCAGGGTTCTAGCCCTGGCTCTGGGAGGGGAGTGGGGTGTAATAGTTGCTGGGGTGGGGGGTGGGGAGTCTGGACTCCAGGGTTCTAGCCCTGGCTCTGGGAGGGGAGTGGGGTGTAATAGTTGCTGGGGTGGGGGGCGGGGAGTCTGGACTCCAGGGTTCTAGCCCTGGCTCTGGGAGGGGAGTGGGGTGTAATAGTTGCTGGGGTGGGGGGGCGGGGAGTCTGGACTCCAGGGTTCTAGCCCTGGCTCTGGGAGGGGAGTGGGGTGTAATAGTTGCTGGGGTGGGGGGCGGGGAGCCTGGACTCCAGGGTTCTAGCCCTGGCTCTGGGAGGGGAGTGGGGTGTAATAGTTGCTGGGGTGGGGGGCGGGGAGTCTGGACTCCAGGGTTCTAGCCCTGGCTCTGGGAGGGGAGTGGGGTGTAATAGTTGCTGGGGTGGGGGGCGGGGAGTCTGGACTCCAGGGTTCTAGCCCTGGCTCTGGGAGGGGAGTGGGGTGTAATAGTTGCTGGGGTGGGGGGGGCGGGGAGCCTGGACTCCAGGGTTCTAGCCCTGGCTCTGGGAGGGGAGCGGGGTGTAATAGTTGCTGGGGTGGGGGGCGGGGAGCCTGGACTCCAGGGTTCTAGCCCTGGCTCTGGGAGGGGAGTGGGGTGTAATAGTTGCTGGGGTGGGGGGCGGGGAGTCTGGACTCCAGGGTTCTAGCCCTGGCTCTGGGAGGGGAGTGGGGTGTAATAGTTGCTGGGGTGGGGGGCGGGGAGCCTGGACTCCAGGGTTCTAGCCCTGGCTCTGGGAGGGGAGTGGGGTGTAATAGTTGCTGGGGTGGGGGGCGGGGAGTCTGGACTCCAGGGTTCTAGCCCTGGCTCTGGGAGGGGAGTGGGGTGTAATAGTTGCTGGGGTGGGGGGCGGGGAGTCTGGACTCCAGGGTTCTAGCCCTGGCTCTGGGAGGGGAGTGGGGTGTAATAGTTGCTGGGGTGGGGGGCGGGGAGCCTGGACTCCAGGGTTCTAGCCCTGGCTCTGGGAGGGGAGTGGGGTGTAATAGTTGCTGGGGTGGGGGGCGGGGAGTCTGGACTCCAGGGTTCTAGCCCTGGCTCTGGGAGGGGAGTGGGGTGTAATAGTTGCTGGGGTGGGGGGCGGGGAGTCTGGACTCCAGGGTTCTAGCCCTGGCTCTGGGAGGGGAGTGGTTCTGTTCCTGCCGGTGGTGCCGACTTAGTTCTGCTACACTTGGGGAATAGCCCCCATTCAGCAGCCTGTGCAGCCAGCGCCAACACTGGACATTGCCAAGCATGAGCTGGCATTTGCATCAGCTAATTAGGGTTCATTCCCAAGGCTTCCTTTGCCCCCTCCCCCCAAAGTACTATGGCTTTGGCTGGCCAGATCTGAACTAATGTCAGGCCATTTGGGGGGATCTAATGCTCACCCTTTCCAGGCACCCCATGCTGCCAGCTGTTTCTGTGCCACCATTGTGCCGACTCACATGCAGCTGGGGTTGTGTGAGGTAGACGGGCTGTGTGTCCCTTGCCTGCTGGGCCACCCATTACACCCCCCTCCCCCCAGAGCTGGGCCTGGGAGGATACCTCCGGGGCTGAGATCTGGCAGGGTCAGGAGTGAATGAGTGGGACCAAGAGGCAGCCGCTCCATGCTCAAGTTTTTCTTTGATGGAGGGAATGGACGAGGGCGAGAATGGGGAACCTGGTACTTAGGGGAAGGAGAGGCACAGAGCCCCTGACATGGGGGGCACGGGGTAGCTGGCGTGAGGGAGGGGGAGTTGCAGGGAGTCCCTGAGGTGGAGGGGCTGGGAGGGTGGCCCCAGGGAGCTGGGGTGGGCAATGTGCTGGGCCAACAGTCGCTGTGAAGCCTGCGCCCCCTAGTGCTCTCTGGTTTGAGAACCACAAGGTCCCAACATCCTGCCCAGCCTCCTACACAGCCTGGGTGCAGACTCCCCCCTGCAATGCCTGCCCCAGCCCAGGTCTGCGAGCCAGGTGGGAGCAGAGCCTTCAGAGAGAGAGACGTCCAGGCTGGGTCCATAGAGACCAAGTGCTGGCAAGTTCATTGCACTGTGGTGCATGCGGCTGGGAGACAGGACTCCTGGGTTCTATCCCCAGCTCTGGGAAGGGGGTGGGGTCTGGCAGGTTAGACCAATGGTTCTCAATCAGGGGTACGTGCACCTGTGGGGATATGCTGTGGTCTTCCACGGGGTACATCATTTCATCTAGATATTTGCCTAGTTTGACAACAGGCTACATAAAAAGCACTAGAGAAGTCAGTACAAAATTCAGACAATGACTTGTTTATACTGCTCTGTGTGCTATCCACTGAAATGTAAACTCTCGATTATCCAGGATGTGGATTAACCAGGATGTCAAAAAAATATGCGCACCTCGCAGGGCCGTCTCTGGCTTTGCTGCCACCCCAAGCACACACACAAAAAAACCCCACCAGGGCGCAGGGAAGCCAGTGAACCAACACCCCCTCCCCCCAGCACAGGGTGGCTGGTGAATCCAACCTCCCCTCCCCATATTTCCTATGGATGGTGATTATCTGGGATTTTATTAACCAGAATTAATATTTTCCCTATCATCCTGGATAATCGAGAGTCTACTGTACAATATTTATATTCCAATGAATTTATTTTACAATTATATGGTAAAAATGCAAAAGTCAGCAGTTTCTCAGTAACTCTACTATGACACTTTTGTATTTTTAGGTCTTATTTTATAAGCAAGTAGTTTTCAGGTGAAGTGAAACTTGGGGTACGCAAGACAAATCAGACTCCTGACAGGGGTACAGCAGGCTAGAATGGTTGAGAGTCACTGGGTTAGACAGGTGGGAGCCAGGACTCCTGGGTCCTATTCCTGACTATGCCATTTAACTTGGGCATGTCAATTCCTCTCTTGGTGCCTCAGTTTCCCTTCTCATCCTGTGTCTAATTAAATCATGTGTTCTTTGTGGCTGGAACTGGTGCACACTGTCTGTGCAGTGCCTGGCCTGATCTCAGTCAGGGGAGCTGTGCAGAGCATAGATAGGTAGATTTTAGGAGAGTATTATGGCCTACAGGTCCCTGGGATTGGGGTTGGAGGGGGCGTTTCTGGGAGTCAGGACACCTGGGTTCTCTCCCTGGCCCTGGGAGCCTGTGGGGGTCTAGTGGTTTATCATGGAGAGGGTGACGGGCTGGGCATCAGAACTCCTGGGTTCTATTCCAGCTCTGGAAGGGGAGTGGGGTCTAGAGGTTAGAGCATTTCCCTCTCCAGTGCTCTTTATAAAGCTGAAATCATGAATTCTTCTCTCCCTCCCCCACACAGCTCAGGCAGGTGCAGGGCTCAGTGATAGACTGAGCTGGAGACATGGGGAGAGTGAAAAGGAAATTGCTTAATGTCAGGGTGGAGATGGCGTCTGTGCTCTGGCGTGGCTTAACTTGTGTCTGTGAGCTGGGGTGGGCATCTGGCCCTGTCATGTCTGTGCCCTGGGGAGGGGGCTTCAGAGCCCCCTGCCCCCACCCCAGCCCTGGGCTGCTGGCACAGGAAGTTCACATCCTGTCTATCTGTCTGGGCACCGGCACAAGAATGCTTTGTAACATGCCCTACCTGCCGCAGGGCTGGGTGTTGGAGAGCTCAGCTGGGATGGGGAGGTATCTGTCTCTCCCCCCACACACACCATCTGCAGCTAGGCCCCAGGATGGGGTGGAGTTGGCGACAGGAAATGTTGGGTGGGGCGGCTGGGGGGATCGGCACCGGAAAATCTCCTGGAACAAGGCTGTTTTGGTGTCAGAAACCAAGAGTATGAGCAGAGAAGAGACCCTGAAATTGGGAGGAGGGGGAGAATGTGGGAGTGTGTGTGTGTGTGGGGGGGGGGACGACAGGACACCAGGGGCTCCAGATCGGGGGTGAGGTGGGCGGAGAGAGATACCCTCTCCTCAGTGGGTACTGCGCTGGGAGAGATGGGCCCTCAGGTTGATTGGAGAAGTGGGGCTTGAGCTGGGGTATCCCAAACTCTGGGGTTCAGGGTGGGGTGCAAAGTGGATTCCAGGCTCCTGAGCCTCAGGCTCAGAAATGGGATTTGGGGGAGCTCCTTGGGGGTGTATCTAGACACAGGACCATTTGGGGAGTGGGGATCCTTCTGCACTAGGAGGCTGGAGGCAACTTTGGGCCCTGAGAACTGAGCCTGCCAGGCAGAAGGGTATGTTGTGGGGGGGAGGGGTCGGGTCTGGACTGGTAATGGGGGGATACCAGCGGGGGGAGGGGGGGGGAATGCATCTGGGAGACAGCCCTCCCCCTGCAGCCCAGAGGAGGATTGGGGGCCCTGATCTGGGAAAAGCTGGATCCCGAGCCACCCATCCTCCACCGCAGATGCGTAGGCAGCTAATGCTGAGGCCCCTGCGAGTGATGGCTCCTTCCCTGTTCCTAGGCCCGGGACACCCAGACAGCAGAGCTGGCTGCCATAAAGATCGTCAAACTGGACCCAGGTAAAAATTCCCCCCAGAATCACTGCTCCAGTGTCCCCACATTACCCCCAGGGCTCACTCAGAATCACTGGCCTAGTCTACCCCCAGATTGGCCCTGAGACTCACCCTGGTGCATCCCCAAATTACCCCCAGTAAACTTCCCCCCTGCAAAGTGCTTTCCTATGGTCCATAAGGAACAATCTGATACCCCCAGACCTGCCCCTCCCTTAGCCTGTTTAGCCCCTGGTGCTGCCTGGGCCCTCTGTGGCAGGGGATTCCACGGTGAATGGGGGGCACTGCAGCCAGCTTGCAGGGGTTAGCTCTTGTGGAGCCAGCTCAGTCCCTGACAGCTCCGCTGGAATGATGCCCCCAGCTCCCTCCCTGACATACCCCCAACTCCTCTCATTCCCAGGGGATGACATCAGCTCCATCCAGCAGGAGATCACGACGCTCAGGGACTGCGGGCACCCCAATGTGGTGGCGTATTTCGGCAGCTACCTCAGGTGAGACACGCCGGGGGCGCTGTGCTGCAGGGAGCCGGGTGGGGGTGCATTCCCCACCCACTCAGTGCAACTCTAGGAACAGCGCCTCAGATAACTCCAACACCCCCAGACTTCACATGATTTCCCTTCACTTCCTGTGCAAAACTTGGTATCAACAGCTCCACCCCAGAGACGGCTGCATCTCAGCGCTGTGCTGACATCTCCTCCCTTGCTCCCTCAGGAATGACCGGCTCTGGATCTGCATGGAGTTCTGTGGAGGAGGATCCCTGCAGGAAATCTACCACAGTGAGTCCCTGCCCTGGTGTAACTAGAAGCAGCGAGGGAGGGAGGGTGGCGGCTGGGAGTCAGGATTCCTGGGTTCTTTTCCCCACTCCTCTTCCAGGAACAGAAACCAGGACTCCTGACTCCCAGCCTCATTGCTCTAACCCACAAGGTCCCATTCGGCTCCCAGAGCCGGAGTCCTGGTTCCTGTGTGCTCTGATACTGGGGTACAGAATTCTCTCTCATCAGGATGTTGTAAAAAGAGGCATCTGTTTCACTTTCTTGTCAGTTTCCCTTCCTGTTTGCAAAATACCTCTGGTTCCTAGTCCTGTGGGGGTTGGGGTGGCTAGGAGGAAGTGAGGGGCTGGGGGGGTAGATAGGAAGGGGGGTGGATGGGAGGAAGGGGAGGCAGTGTTAGAACATGGGGAAGGTGATGAGGCAGAAACCAGATGTGTTGGGTTGTGGGGGGGGGGATATTTGGGGGGCTGTGAGGGTGGGGTAATGGAAGGGGTTGTGGGGGTGTATTTGGGATTGATTGGATTGTGGCAGGAGAATAGTGACCCCCCAGGTGTGTATCTGTCCATGTCTGTACGTCTCTTCCAGCCACAGGCCCCCTCTCTGAGAAGCAGATTGCCTATGTGTGCAGAGAAACGCTGCAGGTGAGTAAACAGGGAGCTGAGGGTTAGATTGGGGGCTTCAAAGCCTCTGCTGGGCACCCCACATTTGGGGGCACATCAGATTGGGGATAAGTGCCTGAGGGAGACCTGGGCTCTGTTCCTAGCTCTGGGAGGGGAGTGGGGTTTGAGGGTGGTGGAGAGGTGGGCTGGGAGCCCGGACACCTGGGTTCTCTGTCTGGGCCAGGCAGGAAGTCCTTGTTTCCCGTCGATTGCTCTGCAGCTTCCTCTGTCCCTGGCGGCAGGAAGAGCTGTGTGAGTTGCAGCACAGACACTAGCCTCGTCACCATGGAGAGGGGGGTACAGGTGGCTGACGCCTCCTCCCTGAGTGGACCAGCATCTTCCCCAGGGGCTGAGAGGTCAGTCTGGGGGTGGTGGGGGTGGCAACGTGCATGGATGCGGGGTGGGATACTCACAATACTCATTCCTCCTCCTCCAGGGCCTGAGCCACCTACATGCCAAAGGCAAGATGCACCGGGACATAAAGGTGAGACTCCCTGGGCCCATCCAGCCCCAGATCCCGCTCTACGCCCCCAGATCAGACCCAAGGGTCCATTGAGTCCCAGCTCCTGTCCTACCCTCCCCCGCCCAAATCAGACTCATGGGCCCATCCAGCCCCAGATCCCCACATACCCACCTGAATCAGACCCCTGGGCCCATCCAGCCCCAGATTCAGTTCAAACCCCCAGATCAGACTCATGGGCCCATCCAACCCCAGATCCCATCCTTCCCCCCCCCCCCCCCCAAATCAGACCCATGAGCCTATGCTGAGGATCACCTTTGCTTATTAATCCCCTTTTCCCAAGTTAACATCAATAGGACCCAAGCAGCTGACTCTGTTCACCATCCACACTTGGTCCTTCACTGTGGTAACATGCTGCAGCATTTTGTTCCCAGGGTTAACAAGGGTAGTGGGAGAATCCCATTGGCCTTGAGGAGAGGAAGGATCAGAGTGATGTTCTCCTCCCTCTTTCACCAGCCCCTTGGGTTCATCTCCAGAGCAGGCTGTGTTAGCAGGGGAGGTTGCTCCGGTGGAGCAGTGGTTCCTCTCTCACTGACACTTTAACTTTTCTGCTGCAGGGAGCCAATATCCTACTTACTCTCTTTGGAGATGTGAAACTGGGTGAGTTACCTGCTCTTCCTCCTTCCCCATAGAAACCCTGGATCCCTATGTGGGTGCAGAGAGTCCAGAGCTGGGACACCAGGGATGGGGGTGTCAGGACAGAGGGGCACTGGCAGGATTGAGGGTTGGGGAGGAAATCCAGGGCTAGGATAACGAGTGGCTGTGGATTAGGATTGAGGGGCTCCAATGTGGGGTGGGGAGAGCCCAGGGATGGGGTAGTAGGAAACTTGGTCAGAATTGAGGGGCACCAGTGGAGCTGTGTGTGCCCACCTGTCTGCCATCCTTGGTCATGACCAATGACCCATCGTGCCAGGCGCTGTACAGACCCACAATATGCACATGGGGTCCCTTCCCCATAGTGCCCCCTAATGAGGGTTCCTGTCATTCCCCTCCCCCACCTCCTGTCTTGCAGCGGATTTCGGAGTCTCAGCTGAACTGACCGCATCAGTGGCGAAGCGGAAGTCCTTTATTGGGACCCCATACTGGTACCATCACACCCCCAACCTCGCCCCCGCTACCTGCCGGGGAACATGGTGGGGGTAATGGAGTGAACTGGTCACCCCAGCCTATCTCACCATTGGGACACCCCATCTAGGGCTGTCTTGGAGCCTGGGGTGTCTCTGGGGGAGGGGGTTTGGAGTGGGGGATGGAGAAGGATGTGGAGCGTGGGTAAATGGGGGGTGCTTTGGGGTGCCCAGCAGCTGGGGAATTGGGCAGAGAGGCAGAGAATAGCTTGTGATGGGGAGGCTGGTGAGCTGAGCCTGATGCCTGGGTACCGGGGTGGCTTGGCAGGTGTGTGTGTGTGTGTTTGTGTGTGCAGGGGGGGATGTCTTGGGTATAGCTAGATGCCTGGGTCCCCCTGAGTGGGAGAAGCTCATGAGTATAGCTGGATGCCAGAGTCCCATTGATATGCCCTGGTGTTGTCTGAACCCCTCGTCTAGGATGGCCCCTGAGGTGGCCGCGGTGGAGAAGAAGGGCGGCTACAACCAGCTGTGTGACATCTGGGCCATCGGCATCACGGCCATTGAGCTGGCCGAGCTGCAGCCCCCGCTCTTCGACCTTCACCCCATGAGGTAAGAGGGCAAAGAGCGGAGCGCCCCCTTGGCCTGGGCCCAGCTGGTCCCGTCCGTGTCTGTCCCTCTCTTCCCCCCCCCCCCCCATACAGAGAGAGGAGAATCGGGTCGGGCTGCTGGAGGAAGAGTCGATGCATGGGAAGATCTGAGATCGAGCCCCCCTCCCATCCTCCCAGCTCTGTCTCCCTCCCTTGCAACCCTCCACGTTCTGGTTCTGACTGTCTGGTTCCCCTGCCCCCCATCTCTCTCTCTCTGCAGGGCCCTGATGCTCATGTCCAAGAGCAGCTTCCAACCCCCTAAACTGAAAGAGAAAGCTCATTGGTGAGTGTGGCTACTGGCCTCTCCCAGCAACTGGTGCTGCAGGGATCAGGGTAGGAGCTGGTTGGGCGGGGGAGCTCCCAGCTCCTCCAGTCCCGCCCTCTCCCCACAGGGGGCGCTGTGGGGAGTGGGGCAGGAATGCTGGGGTTGGAGGGTGTGGATTCTGTTTTAAAAGTGATGGAGAATTTGGGGGGCTTGGCAGGGCTGGAGGTCTCCTGAGGGACCTAGGGGGTTTGCTGATTCCCCCTTTGCTCCCCACAGGTCCCCAGAATTCCATCACTTTCTCAAACTGGCCCTGACCAAGAACCCCAAAAAGCGACCCACCGCGGAAAAGCTGTTACAGGTGAACCGGCAGAAGGGGGTGACGGCTGAGCAGGAGGGTAATTGGAGTGAAGAGTGTGGGGGGTATTGGGGGTGGTGTGGGAGAACCTGGGGGCTATTGGGGAGGATTGGACTGGAGTTGGGGGCAGGGCATGTGTCAGGGAGATGGGGGTTCAGTGTGGCAGGGTTGGGATGTGGTGAGTGGGGTGCAGAGCAGGGTGTATGTGTGGGGGAGCTGAGGCAGCAGGGCTGTGAAGTGTCGGGAGGAGGGAGCTGGGGCAGTGTGTGTGGCTGGGGGTTGGGATGTGGTGTGTGGTGGGGGGGGTGTGGGGATGGGGAAATGGGGGAAGCTGCATTGACAGTAGGAGGCTGTCTGGGGGGACCATTTGTCTCCCAGTTTCAGCGCCATGACTCCTGTCCCCCCAGCACCAGTTCACCAGCCAGCCCCTTGCCCGCACCCTGGCCATTGAGCTACTCGACAAGGTCAACAGCCCTGACCTGGCTGCCCCCTCCCTGGACGACGGAGACTTTGAGGTACCTGCCCTGGGGGAGACTCCAGGCCCACCCATTATGCCCCTGTCCCCTGCAGCCTCCCTGGGCACTGACCCACCACCCCACAACCAGCTCAGCTGAGTCACTAGGCCTGGTTACCATGACAACCAGCCAGTGGTGGGGGTTGATAGAAATGGCCCTGTCCTGGGGTGGAGTTTGACCAGCGGCCGGGCTGCCCTGTGGACCATGCAGCTCCCAGTGATGCTGCCCCGCTCTGGGGATTCATAGGACTGGGCGTGTTCGGTCTCTGGGGGCTGCCGAGCTGGCACTTCCCCCGATCAGCCCCCTCCACTATTACAATCCAACCCCACACCACAAAACCAGCTGGGGGTGAAGCGGGAGAGTTGGGGACTTGAAATAGACTATAAATAACTGTTCCCCATCTCCCTCCCCTCCCCGTCCTGTCTGTATGTGTGCCCCCCACATCTCTTTGCCCCCTTTCCCCCTTCCCACCGTTTCCTGTAAGGTTTACGACATCTTCCCAGACAAAATCCATTCTCGTGGGGCACATGGCCAGGCAGAACGGACTCTCTCTGAAATCCAGTGTAAGTCATCCCTGACTGGGGACCACCCCTGCTGCCCTGAAACTGGTGTGCCCAGATCCAGGCACAGTCACCACTCACCCCCGCATGCCGTTTATTCAGGGGTCCATTGCCTGGTGCTGAGATGCAGCTGCCTCTGGGGTGGGGTTCGGGGACAGTTGAACAGTCACACAGAAAGGCTACACAACAGCTTAGGGAAATGAAGATGAATCCAGAATCCAACTGGAATGACGGGGAAGGATGGGCAAAAAGAATGGAATCTCCCGGATGTCTGGGTTCAAAGGATCTTCAAAAAGCAGGAGTGGTTAGCAGCAGGGCTGTTTGCCTCACCCCTGAATTACTTGTCCTAGTCCGCGCTTGTCCTAGCTGCTCTGGAGCCCGGGGGAGGGATGGCGTGTGTATCAATCAGCAGATGGGACAATTTCTATCATTTGATTTTCAGTTAATCAAGTTAAATTCGGGCCCCCACTGAGAAAAGAAACAGAACCTTATTGTGGTCTGGTGAGTGGAAATACCATTTAATTCTTTGCCTCTCCCAGCAGGGGGCACTGTAGGGAGCAGGGCAGGAGCTCTGTCTGTAGGGGGATCTCCTGGCTACCCCAGCCCTGGCATCACCCACCAAGGGGCTCTGTGAGGAGTGGAGCAAGAGCTGGCTAAGAGGAGCTCCCGAATATTCCAGCACTGGCCTTGCCCAGCAGGGAGCGCAGTAAGGAGCGGGGCAGGAGGTGGCTGTGAGGGGAACTCCCAGCTACTCCAGCCCTGGCCTTGCCCAGCAGGGAGCGCAGTAAGGAGCGGGGCAGGAGGTGGCTGTGAGGGGAACTCCCAGCTACTCCAGCCCTGGCCTTGCCCAGCAGGGGGCACTGTAGGGAGCGGGACAGGAGCTCTGTCTGTAGGGGGATCTCCTGGCTACTCCAGCCCTGGCCTCGCTGTGAGGAGCAGGGCAAGAGCCGGCTGTGAGGGGAACTCCCAGTCACTCCAGCCCCAGCCTCGCCCAGCGGGGGGGCACTGTAGGGAACAGGCAAGAGCTCTGTCTGTAGGGGGATCTCCTGGCTACCCCAGCCCTGGCATCACCCAGCAGGGGGCGCTGTGAGGAGCAGGGCAAGAGCCGGCTGTGAGGGGAACTCCCAGTCACTCCAGCCCCAGCCTCGCCCAGCGGGGGGGGGGCGCTGTGGGGAGCACATTCCACATGAGTTACAAGTCTTGTCCTTCCCCAGAGGGAAGAGGAGGATGATTGGGCGTTGCTAGGAGCTGAAGAGTAAGTATCTGTGGCATGGGGAGGCCTGAGGGAGTCTTGGGTTCAAAGTTCAGCCTCTCCCTGTCCCACCTGGAAGTGTTGCGTCATGGGGGAGGGTGGGGGGAAGGGGAACTGAGCAGCGCCCCTACTGGATAATCTGGGAGCAGGGGAGTTGATGCCTCCAAGTGCAGGAAGGGGGGCAATTTAGTCAGCTCCAAAGATGGGGTGGCTGTGATCCTGGGTTTTCAGTGTTGAGCATTGGGTTCTCGTGGATTACAGTGGGGGAGGCTCAGAGCCGGACTCCTGGGTTCTATCCCAGCCCTGGGAAGGAAGTGGGATCTAGTGGGTTGGAGGGCAGGTAATGTGTATTCCGACCCCCTCTCCTTGTCCTTAGGAGTCTCTTGCAGTCTGTGGAGGAGGCGTTGGAGGAAAGGTAAAGCTGAGACTCAGGGTGGGGTTGGGGCAGACAATGTGTGTGTGTGTGTGTGGGGGGGTCCCATCACCTTCCAAGAAGCTGTAGAGATCAGGTCATTTCAATGGAGTGGGGTCAGTACTGCAGAGTCCCTGCCCCCACACAGTGAGTTTCACAAGCATCTTTGCCCCTCCGCCTCACAGAGATGTGCCTGTTGTGTGTGTGACAGGGGTTGACACATGGGCTGTTTTGGGGGGTAGGACAGAGTGTGAACTCGGCTGACCCTGCTCTCTGCAACTGTTTTGTATCTCCCTCTCCTCAGTCCCGGGTCTAAACCATGGCAGGGATGAATGTCGGAGACCCCTGATGTCCCCTTGGAGACTCCCCGAAGCAGGGAGCTCCCCCACCCCAGGGCTCCCATTTTTGCTCACATGAGGGGCTGCTCCTCTCCGAGCCCTGCCCCTGACCCTTGTCTCTCTTTCCCTTGCAGGAGTTTGACCATCCGCCCAGCGTCTGGACAGGTGAGTCTCCTACATGCATCTCCCCAAGCAGCTGCCTGCCTGGCACAAGTCCCCACCCATTCTGTAACTGTCTCTCTGCTCAGGTCCCCACGGCAGTGGATCAGCCTGTGGATCTGTGTTGCATCCCTGAGAACGAGACGGGAACAATCAAGAGATCATCATTCTGGGACCTGACGAATTGGGAGCTGGGGGGCATGGAACCTGGGGGTGGCTCAGGGACCATGAGGAGACAGACCCCAGCAGGTACTGGGGTTTGACATGTGGGGACTGGCTGGCTTAGAGGGGCAGGGAATGGGATATGGGGTCTTTCCCTCTAGAGGGTGCCAGCTCGAATCCAGCTCCAGGGTGGGGGACTGGGTGTCTCTTGGGTTGGGTGTGGGACCCAGAGCCTTTCCGCTCTAGGGTGCGCTGGCTGTGTTCAGGCCCCAGGTCCATAGTGAATGAAAGTTGTTCCCACCTGTGCGATGAGTTGGCTGGATCTCAGCCCATTGGTCACTAGACGGATGGGACCTCCCATCACATTGACCTTCTTCCTGGCAGAGAAGCCAGGGAGCTGACCAGCCTGCTGGGGCCTCTGCCTCCCTCACACCATGACCCTAGATCGGGGGGCAGAGGGATGGGGGAGGAGACCAGTGTGCATGTGACACTCTGTGGAGATGCCCAGAGGAGCCCCTGCCATGACAATTGCAGGGGATAACAGGGCTGTTTAAGCACCAGCGTCTAACCCAGGTGAGGAGCAGGGATCTCCAGTGGGACTGAGAACTGCGAATGGAGGGAGCCCCTGGGGAGTGGAGGGGTTGTTGCAACCTAGGAAGGAGGCTGCCAGGGCAGAGCTGTCTGTGATAGGTGGGTGCTGTGTGTGTTCCCCACCTCCAGGCAGCCCAGAGTCAGGGGACGTCCCACCCACACTGCCCACTGGCTCCCCAGAGCCTGGAGCCTCCCTGCTATCTACCGAATGGGCCACTATGAAGAGGAGGGAGGAGACAGAGGTAGGTGCGAGTTGCTGGAGGAGCAGGCCTGGGTAGAACGTGGGAGTAAGAGATTATGGGGAGGCCTGGCGGTCATGGTGCGAAGGCAACAATGCAGCAGGACTCCTGGGTTCTATCTCTTGCTCTGGGAGGGGAGTGGGATCCAGTGGTTAGATCAGGGAGCTGGGAGTTAGGACTCCTGGGTCCCAGTTTGATGTCTGGGTGTTGGCTGGTGCCCCAGTGCTCTTGTTGCCTCTCAGCGAGGGTGTGCAGCTCAGCATCCTTCTTTTGGTGGTGTCTGGTGTTGATTGGCTTTCTCTCTCTTTCAGAGATCCAGCTGCCATGGGCTGCCCCCCACCCCCAAGGTCCATGTAAGTGCCTTCCTCAGCATCTCCGTTCAGACAGCGGGGTGGGAGTGCTGCCTGTTGGGGTTGCTCTTGGCTACTCCGGGCCTGGTCTCTCTCAGCAGGGGGCGCTGTACAGAGTGGGGTGGGAGTGCTGGCTGTGAGGGGAGCTCCCGGCTACTCAGGCTCAGCCTCTCCCCTGGTCTCTCCTTCACAGATGGGTGCTTGCTTTTCCAAAGTCTTTAATGGCTGCCCTCTAAAGATCAACTCAGCTGTGACGTGGATCCACCCAGAGACACGAGGTAGGACCCCCCCCCTCCTGCCCCAGCTGCCTCCAACACAGCCCTCTTCCCCCCACAATGTCTGTAGTAACCCCATCTCCTCCCAGCTGCTCCATTTGGGGCTGGTGGGAGGACGCTGATTCTCCTCCCATATTCAATTTACCGATGCACTGGTTCAGTTTCACCCTATGCCCTCCTGCTTCCCCACCGCCCTTGCCACATCCTCCAGCCTTTGTCATACCTGAGCGGATCTGGGGACTTGATTCCCTCTCCTTCCCCCCAGCCTGTGGGTACCAGCTCTGAGCTCCCAGCCTTTGGGCTGAAAAGGGGCCTGTGGGTAGGAGGGGAGCAGGCACACTGCTGGCTTCTAAGGGGTCCTGGGAATCCACCCCGCCCCCCAAACCCAACTCTGGCTGGCCTTGTTTCAGATCAGTACCTGGTGGTAGGGGCTGAGGAGGGGATTTACACACTCAACCTGCATGAACTCCATGAGGACACCATGGAGAAGGTGAGATGCCTGGATATAGGGGTTTAGCTTAATGCTGTGGGAGCTCCTGTGGGGAGCGGGGCAGGAGCTCTGGCTATGGGGGTGGGGGGAGCTCCTGGTTACTCCAGCCCTGGCCTCTCCTAGCAGGGGGTGAGGTGGGGAGTGCTGGCTGTCGGGGAGTGTCTGGCTATTCCAGCCCTGGTCTCTCCCGGCGCTGTGGGGAGCAGTGAGCAATTAACTCATTAAACGATGAGCAATATGGGCAGAGGTAATGGCAGCACTGCATGGAGTTTCCTGATTAAGCTGACTGAAGAATTAACCGGTGAGGTGTCTGTCTGTGTCCCCCAGCTCCTGCCCCACAGGTGCTCCTGGCTGTACTGTATGAACAACGTGCTGCTCTCCTTAGCAGGTGAGTGAGTAGGAGAGGCACCGGATCTGGGCTTCCTCCTAGTCTGAAAACTGTACATTCCTTTGGCTACAGCTACTGTGAGGGACACAGAATATCACACAAGTTCTCAAGGGGCATCAGCCAGGGGTGGAGGAGCTGGGATAGCAGGGAAATACAGGTCAGGATTGAGGGGCACTGACAGAGCTGGGTGTTGAGCTAGGGTGGACGGGGCTATGGATCGGGAGAGGGGCACCAGCAGAGCTAGGTGCAGTTCCCTGAGGATAGCACGTTGGGATCCACCATCCCAGTATCTAACGCAGCTCTCTCTCTCTCTGCAGGGAAATCCTCCCAGATCTCCTCTCACAACCTCCTGGGCCTCTTTGAGCAGCGGAGGCAGCTGCAGAAGCGACAGGTCCCCCTCTCCATTGCCACCAACCGGCTGACCGAGCGCATCATCCCCAGGTGCTGGGCTTGGCTCCGCATCCGAAACTACCGAGCCGGGGGGGAGTGAGGGTCAATCCCCGGATGGAGCCGGGTATCCTCATGGCCTTGTAATTGGCCATTTAAGGCTGAGATCCCCTCATGTTCCCTTAGGGCCCAGTATCCCCTTGGATTAGCTCAATGGGCCCCTCTTCCTCACTGCCGCCCTGGGTCCATCTGGGCCAGCATCCCCCATCCCATGCCTGCCATCCTGAACCAGATCAATGGGCCTATCTCCCCTGGTCTCCTGTCTTCATTTGCAGCATCTGCTGGATGCTTCATTTTCCACTGCTACTTTGGGTGGGGAAAGCTCCTTCCCGACCTCCCTGGTTGTAGTCAAGCCCTGAAACCTGACCTTGGTGCAGTGTACGATTAGCCTGTGGTACACTCTGCCTCTGGCTGGCGCTGAGGTGAACAGTGTAGTGAGTTTCCCAGAGAGACTGGGTGCTCGGTGGAGAACGAGAACAAATAGATTTAGACTAGCTCATGGTAACACATTTGGACGGGAGCTAAATCCTTCCGCTTGAAGGTTTAAGAAGATCCCTGTTAGAGATTAGGATGAGACCTTCATGAGGGCAGATTACCCCAACTGGCCTGATGTGGGGCTTCCTCTGAAGCCATTGTGAGGGACGGGACAGTGGGTTAGAGGGCCATGGTCTGATCCAGTCTGGTGGCTCTTGTGTTCCTAAGAGTCCAGAAGAACCGTCAGTTATGATGGGTGCACGGATCCATCTCACAATCCTACCAGCAGCTGTGCTCTTCTCTCTGAAAACTCCCCCGTCCTTCCATCAACCCTCCTCCAGTTCTTTGCTTCTCCACTATTTTGTAGCGGAGAGTTCCATGGGTTAACTGGCTGACAGTTCTCCTCTCAGGGTAATTGAGGGTGGGTTTGCATCATTCCTGGCTGTAGAATCCCCTCTCCATTCAGCCCCTCATCCTGCCCCCTTTTGTCCTCCGATGTCAGCTCATTCCTTCCTTCCTGTTCTGTTCCTCCTCCCTGCAGGAAGTTTGCACTCTCGTCCAAGATAGCAGATACCAAGGGCTGCCTCAAGTGCCGAGTGGGTGAGTGTGATCCTGACACGCCGCCAGGGTGCTTCCTGTAGGCGGGATCGCTGTCTCCCTGGGGACAGGGGAGCCCCTCAGCTGATTGATCTTCCCCCAGGGGAACCTATTCACCTGCCTTGGTTGCCTTTCAGTTCGAAACCCCTATTCCGGCAACACCTTCTTGTGCGCCGCTCTTCCCTCGAGCCTGGTGCTGTTGCAGTGGTACGAGCCTTTGCAGAAGTTCATGCTGCTGAAGGTAGGTCCGGGATGGGGGGGGGGGGGGAAACGGGGTGCTGGAGCCACTGGGGAACCCAAGAGCCTCATTGACTCTGATGTAGGCCTGCATGGAGCTAAAATCTACAGGGCACTGCTCTGCAGGGACGCAACACTTGCCATAGATTGGATGCTGCTCGGGTGGGGGAAACTTGCCAGGTCCTTTTCACTGGCGGCACTGCCCTAGGGAAGCTCACTGTATGAGAGAACCCATCGCTGCTAAGATCTCAGCCTCCCCTCCCTCACCCCAGCACTTTCCTGTGGCCCTGCCCATGCCCCTGAACCTGTTTGAGCTGCTTGTGGTGGAGACAGAAGAGTACCCCCAGGTGTGTGTGCGTGTTGTGGACCGAGATTGGCCGGGCCAGGAGCTGGAGTTTAACGTCCTCTCGCTCAGCACCAACTCCAGCCTCAGCACCGAGCCCGCTGCAGGTAAAAGACGCCCAAGTGGGGAATGGGACATGGGGCCTTTCTCCTCTAGGGGGTACCAGCACACATGGGCCCCAGGGTGGTGGGGGGATGAATGACTGGCTATGGGGAGGCAGGGAATGGGACTCAGAGCCTTTCCCCTACAGGGGGTGACAACTTGAATCTGGCCCCGGGGTGGGGAATGGGACTCAGGGCCTTTCCTCTCTGGGAGAATTGGTAGGCTCTGAGGGGAGGGAATGGGGTACAGGACCTTTTCCCACGGGGGGTGCCAGCTCCCTTAGAATCTCTCCTGCTGTCACTGCAGATGGGGCCTCCAGTGTGGCCTGTCACGTGACTCAGATGGACAGAGATACAGTCCTCGTTTGCTTTGAGCGTAAGTCCCTCCTCTGGCATGGCCCTCTCATTGGCTGTCTTGGCCACAGCGGGTGCCGACTGCCTCACTCTTTCTCCCCTGCAGGCTATATAAGACCGGTGAACCTGTGTGGGGCCCCCAAGAGAGCCCTGACCCCAGAGCTGACCTTCCATTTCCCAATTGAGACAATAGGTGAGTAGAGGGAGGTCTCTTGGAGAGAGAACTGCCACTGGCCTGCCCATCTCCCAGCCCACACTCCTGCCTGGCCTGGTGACCTCAGGAGCTGTCCAGCCTTCCCTTCCTCCGGCACCCCCCCTGCCCTGAGTGCCCTCCACCTGCCAGCTTCCCCAAGGTGGGGGTCGTCCGTACCACCTGCCGCTCACCCTCTTCTTTCTGTCCCTTCTACCGCAGTGTGCCTTCAAGACAGCGTGCTGGCCTTCTGGAAACATGGCATGCAGGGCCGCAGCCTTGAGGGGAACGAGGTGAGTGCAGGTCGGGACTTGGGTGGACGTGTCTCCCTATTTTCCCCAAAGATAGGGATCAGACTCTGCAGGGGGGATTAACTTGGAGATGATGCATGGAGTTGGCATTGCTCCTGATGGAGACTTGAATAGGATCTGTCCCCTTCTCTCCCACCACCCTAGTTTGGGAGGGGATGGAGATGCACTGACCCATCAAGGAGCTGGGCTGGGAGAACTGTGCGCTGATCTGACTCTTCTCTTGACAGGTGACCCAAGAAATCACAGATAAATCCAGGGTGTTCCGGGTGCTGGGAGCCAACAGGTGAGGCCCCAAAGTGAGGATATGGTCAGGGCAGGTGGCAGCAGGGACTGTACCACCAACAGAGAATTCTTGTTCTGCTCTCTCCACTCTCTGATCAAGGAGCATGGCTGCCCTGCTCTGGCTGGCTACCCCCAGTCTGACTGTGCCATTGGTAAAAACTTGTTGCCGGGCTGCAAGGCTGGGAAAATTATCTGGGGACAGGGAGACGAGGAGCTGTGAACTTCTTTTCCTTCCTCTTGCACGGGCTGGGTCACTTCAGTAGCCAGTCACCACCCTGACTCTCTATTGTGTCCATCCTGTGCCCCTGTTCCTGCCGGATGTTGCATGGATTTGCAGGCCTGTTTTGAGGATGCCTGGCACTGTGTCAGGGTTGGGGCTGCATTCTGGAGGTTAGGTGAATGTGCCGCACTGGGGGCTGGGTTTGCATGGCTGAGATGAAGTTACTCTGTTCTATATAGAATCTTATACTGTGCTTATCACTGCAGCATCAGAGCACCTGCTAGTAGCACATGAGACATAGTGATGGTGGTTCTCTCATAATCTTGCCGGGGAGAAGCATGTGCAGGGCGTGGCGTTTGGTTGGGGTTTATATAATAAAATGCTGCTATGTTTATATTCCAAATGGTGAAGTCAGAGAAATGTGCCCAGCATTTGAACCAAGAGTTGATTTTGCATGATTGGGTTGGAGAGGCTAACCCATGGTGGCCAGGGCGGCGTGGCTGGGTTGGGGGGCTGGAGTTACATGGTGGGTTTGGTTTTGTGTAGGGGGTGGATTGCATTCATGGCTGTGGGACTGGATTGGGCGATGGGGTACAATCATGACTGGGGCTGGCTCTGCTGAGTTGCATTCCTTGCTTGGGTGAGGCACCTCTCAAATCCGGTTTGGGTTACCAGTCCTCCTGTTCTGCTCAAAACATGCTCTGACCATCTCTCTCCACATTCACTTACTGCTCTTGCCTCTACCCCTCCTTCCAGAGATGTCATCCTGGAGAGCACGCCCACAGACAATCCCTTGGTTCACAGCAACCTCTACATCCTAACGGGACATGAGAGCAGCTACTGAACGTGTGGAACTGCCTTTCCAACGTCCCGTGTAGACTGATGCAGAGTGGGTAGAAGGAGAAATCCTGCTGTGATGCTGAAACTGCTGATACCTGAGAAGCTCAGTGGAGGCGTACAAGTAGCGGAAGCCTTGGGGAAATATTCCCATGACCAGGGCCTGTCTCCAGCAGCGGGAATCCATGTCCGATGAGTTCTACTCTATAAACTCTACAATCCACTTGTCCTATTGTCCAAAGTCTTCCTGAGATACCCCTGCTTTTCAGAAGTGTATGGAGAGATTCCCTCTCCCCTTTTAGGGCCAGCATCTCCTGAGACCCTTATGTCTGCAATAATTGACTACCAGCCAGTCCAAAGACACCTCTGAAGTCTGTCTTGACTGATACCTGTGCCTGACGAATGCTTCCCCCCCTTCTTAACCCTAAGAAGATGCCTTCTGGAGCCACAGGATGTGAACGTGTCCTCCTCCTCCTCCTCCTCCAGCTTCAATGTGAAGACAATCGGTTTTCTAGTGGGTGCATTGTGTTCCCTATGTAGCACTTAAGGTCCTGAAATCTGGCACATGCCTTCCACTGCATAAGGAGTGGGAAAGCAATTCTGTCTCGTCATTCAAGGTGTGAGCAACAAGCAATGCCTGAGGTGGGACAAACCTATTGAATTTAATCAGTGGCTGGGATACCTATTGGAGTATTTTGGTAATTGTTTGGGTGATTGCTTGGCTGGATGGGTTCTTATGGGGGATGAGTGGGATGGCTAGTTGGGTGTCCAAATTGACTGGTTTGAGAGCTAGCTGGTGGCTTGATTGCCGAGAGCTTGAGTGCTTGTTGGCTGGGTGTGGTGGTTATTAGGATGAGGTGAGTCCATTTGGTCGGCTGGGTGGGTTTAGAAGTGGCAGGGGCAGTGTTTGGGTTGAATGGGGGAAAACATGGGTTTGATTGATGGGGCAGGTACAGTAGCTAGGTGAGGGACTTGGACTTGGTTACTGAGCAGGCCAATCGCTTGGTAGAGTGGGTGGCTGATTGGTGTGAGAGGTTTGAGTGTGTCTGTTATGGAGGGGCTGGGTGCATGGCTGGCATGACTGATATTCCGAATGTGAAAAGATGAACAGATCACTGCTTTGAAATGAAGCCGAGTGTTACATACTGACACGCAGTATGTTGCATTTGCTGACTGCTGGGATGCCTTATTCTTTTGCTACCTTGGAAACCAGTGCCAACCCCAAAGGCCAATGTGACAGAGACCAGGATCCTGGGGCCGATGGCTCTACTAACTCAGGCAGTGGAAGCTTCCCTTTCCGTTTTGCTAATTTCGCTGTGTTTTTTAACTGAAAGTTGGAATTTATGGATATAAAAAACCAAACTTGAAAAAATATGCTATTTAAAAGATAAAGAGATATTGATATTAAATCTTTCGTTTATTTGGTGTTAAGTGGATGGATCACTCAGAGAGAGCCACTAGACTAGGACCTCTTTGCCTGTTCAGCTCCACTGCTATTTTAGCTGTCCTCCCTAATCTTTAATACTGTCACCTCCATTAGTAAGGACTGGTCTTCAGTCCAGCCTGAAACCTCCTGCCCTCTGTGACAACTGGGGAGGGGCACAGAGCCCCACCTAATATCACTGGAAGCTGGGCAGGGAGAAGGAAACCGGAGAACTGATGTTTGTTTTGGAGCTGGTGCTATGCTCTCCCTGCAACAACCCCAGAGCCAGGCAGTGGCTGGAGACGGGGGTTCTGAGAAGGAGAAATAGCTGCTGAGCGGGGAGCCGGAGAGGAGAGGAGTGCACTAGTGCTCAGTTACTCCTGTCCTGGGCCCCTTACTGCGGGCGGGGGGGGGGGGGCAGGGAGTGCCCCCCCGTCCTGTCTCCATGGTACCTACCCTGGCTCTTAACCTGCTCCCCTGCAGGCCCTGCCAGGGGCAGGGGGTGAGATTGAGCCTGCGCACGCGCAGTAGCAACTGCACGGTGTGGCCCGGGCCCCCCTCCTGCTGCGCACAACCCCCGCCCCCGTCTTCCCTTGGCCAAGCTCCCCTCGAGCAGCGTGAACGGGGATTGGCTCCCAGCAGCGTGAAACACGGTGCTTCCCATGAGCCCCTGGGGCTCCCAGCATGCCCGGGGGGCGGCGTCTACCATACGCCCAGCACTGACAGGGCCTCGGGTCACCACGCAGCAGCCTGGATCGCGCCTGCCCTGTCACTCACCAATCAGAGACAGGAGGCTCCGTTAGTTGAAAGGCCTCATTCCCCAGTCATGACCACCGGCCCGCCCTGCGTATCACCCAATGAGAGTGACCCTCCGCATTAACGTCACTACCAAACGCCCCCGCACAGTACGGGGTCTTCCAACGACCTTTCCAAAATCTCTAAGGCGCGCCGCGCGTGTGGCAAGACTCCCTCAACCAATCCTGACGCGGCTCGCCACCCCGAGCACCCGCCCTCCGTGTCTTCATCCAGTACCAACACGGATACTCACCTACGCTCCCGCCCACCGTGCCATACAGCTAGTTCCGCGCCTTACGTCCCTAGTCAACCAATCATAACTTGTCTTTCCCCTATGCGGCTCACCATCCTGCTTCTCAACCATTCCCACCTCAGTTCGCTGCGGAGTGACATCTCAGCTGACCTATGCGCGCTGCCTCCACATTCGACAGCTCTCCTCCAATCGCTTTCTTTCACTGGAGCAGCTTGACCAATGGGCCGCCGCAGAAGGCCAATGGACATAAGAGTCTACCAATGGAAGGATGCCCGAGTGTGATTGACATTTTCGCGGCCAATGACTTTTGAGCAGCTTTATGAGGTGCAGAGGCTGGAAGGTTCGCGAAACGCGAACGCCGCGAGCTGAGGAGACTCTAATGGCGGCGACTGGAGCCAACGCCACGCCGCTAGGGAAGCTCCATCCACCCCCACCGCCGGGGAAGCCGGGCTACCCAATGCCTCCGCCAGGTCCTCCAGGGCTGGTCCTTCCAGGCCCTCCCCCTCCACCACCCCCAGGCCCGGGCCAGGCTCAAGCCGCTCTGCTAGGCCCCATGGCGGCTGCTGCCTACCCCTTCGCCGCGCTGCCGCCGCCGCCCCCTCCTCCACCGCCGCCCCCTCCGCCGCCCCAGCCTCAGCCCCCGCCGCAGCAGCCGCAGCCCCCACCACCCCCACCCCCGCCTCCTCCCCCGCAGCAGCAACAGCCGCCGCCTCAGGCTGGGGGGCCTCAGCCCCCTCCTCAGTACGGGCAATACCGGTACCCGTCCCCCCCGCCGCCGCCGCAGGGCCACGAGCAGCAACAGCAGCCACCGCCGCCCCAGCAACAGCAGCAGGATGAGAGCGGCCCGGGAGGGGGCAGTAATCACGGTGAGGGGCAGGGCGGGGGGTCAGTTGTATGGCTAGGGTCGAGGCGGGGAGGGAGAGGAGCTCTAGGGCAATGGGGGGGCTATAGGGCAATGGGGGGCTATAGGAGTAGAGCTCCGCACAGTAGGGAAGAGATGTGGAAGTTACGTGGTCGGGAATAGACTAATGGGACAGTGTTAAGGGGTGACGGGGCAGGCTGGGGGCTTTTTGAGGCTAGTTGGTAGCATAGCCTGAGGGGGTGAGTTTGGATGACGTTGACCTAAAAGCAAAGGAATGGGGGGGGGGGGGGGGCGCTTGAGATTGTCCATGGGAATTGAAGGGGCTGAAACTTAGGGGTGGTTGTAGTTTTGGCGATTGTGGGATGGGATGGAAACAGCAATGGGGTGAATTTGGGTTTTAAGGGCTTATGGGATGGGAGATGGCTAAGACACTACGTTGTAGAGGTATTTGGAGTGATGAGAGATTTGAGAGTGGGAGGAAGTGATGATGTTGGGTGCTCTCGGAGCAGAAAGAGTTTGGGGGCAAATAAAGGGTTGGGTGGGGTGGGGGTAGTATAGTAGGTGTAGTTAGAGAGTTGACTGGGAAAGGCGGGAAATGAGGTGAGGTAGGAGAAAGGGGTTGGAATTATGCCAGATATGGGGGAGGGTGCCAGTTATGGGGTTGAGGTGGGGGCTGCTTTCTTTTTCGAAGGGAGGGAGGGAGTGAAGAAGAGAACATGCTTTTTAATTGGATGGAGAGACTTGGTTGTGGGTAAGAAGGGAGTGAAAACTGATCTGGGGGCTGGTAACTTAAATGGGGGTTCCAGTTAACACATGTGAGCATGTGCTAGTCTGGAACTTTGGACACAAAATAACTGCAGTCCGCAAGGCACCGAACAGCCTGAGATGGGTATTCTTGGAAAAGACAAGGCCTGGTGTTGTCTGTAAGAGTTAGCAAATACTCAATACAAAATGGAGGTCTCTGTAGAATTGGGAAGAAATGGGGGATAAAGGGCTGCCCTGGTATCTTTAACTTCCTATTTTTATTAGTTTTCCTCTTTAGTTAGATGATTAGGGATAGTTAATCCTATTAAGCTTCTAATGTTTTCTATAAGAGCACTTTTAAAAAATGTGTTCAGATCATACAACAAAATGTTCTTCTGGCTGTACCTGTGTGAAAGCAAGTCGTAGATTAGTATAATTTTAAAAAAAAAAGAGTAACAATTTCCTACACTACTGTTAGAGGAAAACTGCTGTGGTGTTTTAATAGTTTCTTATCATCCAATGTAAATATCCCTAGAACACTTACTGTTACCTTAAGAACACTTATTGTTACCTGCTATGCTTGTAATGTTAGAGAGGCTGAATGTGAAATGGTGCTGTTGGGAGGCAGCCATGTTGCTTTGCTGAGGGAGATCAGAACTGCAGCGTTCCCTTTAAAAATGGTGGCTGAGGAGACTAGAAAAATGTTAGTTGGATTTGAGAGCAGTTATTTTGGAGAGGTGATCTTGAAGCAGCTTCCTGTTTTCATGTTTGTCTTGCATTATGGAGGGGCATAACTTCTTAGTTGATACCACTGTTATATTGAATTTCAATCTCACTGCTGATCCTGCCCCTTGATGATTTGCCGATAATAAATAAGTCTCAATGTGGCAACCTTTGCTAATTAAATTCTGCTCTTGCTGCTATTATCTATATTATGGTTGCACCCAGTGGCCTCATCAAAGGTAGACCTCCCACTGTGTTAGGTGCTGTGCAGACATGGTGACAGTAAGATCTTAAAGGCTAAATAGACAAGGAGTGTACAGAGAGGTGAAGTGATTTGCCCAAGTCCCATGGCAGGTCAGTGATTAGAATATAATTTTGTTTGTGTGCTAATCACTTGACCTTACTGCTTTTGTGTGCAGCTCTCCTCTTCCCAGTGGGAGATTTGGTATTGAAAGAAGTAACTAGCTTGACAGTATTTCTGACTTAAGGAAATTCTGTGTGCTCAGTGTTGCAGCTATTGTTGTTTATGTAAGATGTATGTATTAAGTTCAGATGGGGTATGTATGAAGGTGTTTCTACAAAGCGTGCCTAAAGAAGGATGCTTGCCCTTAGATTTCCCTAATAAGAAGCGGAAGAGAAGCAGATGGAACCAAGACACCATGGAACAGAAGACTGTCATCCCAGGAATGCCCACTGTTATCCCTCCTGGACTAACTCGTGAGCAAGAGAGAGCTTATATAGGTAAATACACGTTTTCCACTTTTTCCATCTGATCTGCTATCAGTGGTGATCCTGAGACTATTGCTGGTTGCTGAGTGTTTTGAAAGTTAACTGTGGTTTTTTCTAGACTTCAGGTTATTGTGGCCTTATTTCATAACTTCAAATCAGTAATTCACACATTTTTGCTCAGTCATGTACTATTGCAGCTCCGCTGTCCTGCTTGTGACAGGAGTAGTGTTCTTCACAGGTGTGGTGGAAGTGGAATGGCTAGAATCATTTTTGTAGGGATGGGGTGGACCTTTCTCTGGGTATATTAAGCCCCTATTCTTAACATCTGTTTAGTAATCTCATTACAGTAAGTGGGGGACCTCTAGGATTACCTCTCCAGTAGAGAACACTGCCTCCCAGTCCCTCTTCAAACTGAATGTATTATGTGGGAAGCAGGTACCTCTTTCACAGCACAGCCTTGCACCAGAAATCCCCTCAAACCTAGTCTCTGACTTGCTTTTAGGCTGCTTAATTAAAACAAAAAAAGACACCTGTAGAAGTTTTTTGTGTTCAAGGTGGTATTAGTCATGTTGGTTTTGCTCTCAGAGGGAAATTGAGAAACTTTGCTTCTGTTCTTTGGAAAGAAATCTAAACCTTCAGCATCTCTTCTAGTTTAGAGCTCTGCTAAATGAGCTCTGTATTCACATGCACACAAACTGCTGGGAAAGGGATACTGCTCTGTTCTATGGGAATGAAGGATTTTGAAATGTTAATTGTGAAATCAGGGAATTTCAAAGGTAAAGATTTGTCTTTGGAACTACATCATTCCAGTATGGGAATAAAAATGCTTAAGTAACTTGGTTTATAAATACAAGGTTTAACATTAACTTTGCTTTCAATTGCAAACAGTGATGCTAAATTTATTTTTTACGAACTACCAAATATAAGCTAGGAGGGTGAAAAGGGGCAAAAAAGTCCTCCTAATGTGTCTGAGACTTTGCATTGTCACATGTAATTCTAGTCCTTGCATTTTACATAAAGCGAGCTCTTCTTCACAAGACAATGTGACCCAGTTCATCTCCCTGGGGTTGGAAATAATCTTTAGTTTCTTTCTTCTGCATAACCACTGAGAATTTTGACTTGCTTTGTAACTAGTCTTGTTCATCCACAGCAGTGCTGAGAGCTGCCTATGGTTACTACTTAAGTTTGTTAATGGTTTACTGTCAAGGTTGCTAGGTCAATTTCTAGACAGTGTGGGCTTTGCTCTTGATTCTGTCAGTTTCTGTACCAGAAGATCTTATCTAAGCAGAAATTTTAAAGCTAATTTTGATCCAATATCATAAAATGAACATTTGATATTTAAAGGAAGAGCCAGGTGTTAGCTGCATTGACAACTGCTCTACAAAGGGAAATATAGACTTGAATAGTCTGACTTCCAGATTTTCTGAAGTTGCTGTTTTGTTACTTGTGTAGAACCTGATGTGTACATGCTATTTCGGTAACAAAGCTAAGACCTGTATCATGCCCCAAAGAAATAATATGTGCATAACTTAAAATACAGGGTACAAGTTTGGAAGAGGGAAACATGAGGGATTAAGGAGGAGCGAAGTAAGGTTTGGCAGGGTAGACAGAGCCAGGATTGTTTGAAGAACAGTTTAAAGAAAGGAAATGATTGGTAGGCAACAACAGTGTGTGTCCAAGTTTCTCGTGTCTCAATATTATTTAAAGAGAGTTAGAAATGCAAGACGTATTGCATTCAAAAAGAAAGCAAGATTCCTGTGCCAGTGAGGCAATCTTAAACTTCTGAAATTGGAACTAGCATAAAACTACTGCCAATTGGATGAAATAGCTGCGGCTCAGAATTCTCAGTCTATGCTAAGGTAAGAAGCAAATGCAACACCCCCACTTTTATTTAAAAATAACAATGGGGGAGGGATGTTGAGGAGAAATAGTGTGGACCAGGTTAGTACTCCTCTCCCCCACGTGTGCTATTCAGCTTCTCCAGAAATTAAACAAATCACATTGCTCAGGGTTAAAAGATCCTGATTTTTCTTCTTTTGTACAGCATCAGGCATCCAGAACCTGAATCAAGCTTGGCTGCTTGTACATTTTAGTAATTTACTGTCTGAAAATCAACCCCGAATCTTTCTAACCTACCTTGTCTGTGACCTATAACAGCAGCAGGCCTTTTGAAGTCTGTACGTAGTATGGGTTAGCTAGCAAGGTACAGTGCATGCAGTTTCCGTATGTTTGTTTTCATTTACCTTAAGAAAATCTATTAAGAATAAAGACATGAACAGGTGCATGGCCCATGTGCTTTTGCCTTGGGAAAATAAATGAGACCTTTTCTAAACTGGTATGTCTGACTTAATTCAAGTCCAATCGTTAAAAAAAGTTAATTGGCTCTGAAATCAGCAGTAAAATTATTTTGGTATTTAACAAAATTGTTACTCTGCTATGGAAAGAAGTAGTCCAGTAGGACAATGGAATTGCTTGCAAAGGCATCTTCCATTAGGCCTAGATCAAATACCAGTTTTAGCAGGTCAGAGTTTTGGTTTCCAGTGACTTGCTGGTTGTAGTCTCCGAGATCAGACAGTTCTTTCTGCTAACCCCATTTCAGTTGAGCACTTTGCTTTCTAATTAATAATCCTCTTTGAAGAAGGCTAGCTAGATGTAAATAAGATCAATGTGGGTCTTTCTGGATTCCTGCTGACCTTAGCTGGCTGACATAACATTGTGCGGGTCTCCTTCGATTTATTCACAATAACAGTCGTCCATTGCAAAGTCTCCCGTTCTTCATGCTTTGATGTTAAGATTTGAGATGTTTTTTGGTAACAATGTCTTTTTTCCATCCTTTTTTCTTTCCTAACCTGGTTTCTTCCAGTGCAACTGCAGATTGAAGACCTGACTCGTAAACTGCGCACAGGAGACCTGGGCATCCCCCCTAACCCAGAGGACAGGTTGGGAAACAGTTTTAACCAGCTGACAGTAACACTTTTACCTTTTTTAATACATTTTTTTGGTGGCATCATAATGTGTCAGTTCAATACAATCCTGCTCTAGTCAGATGACTGCAATGCTCTGTGACAGTGTTGTGGAGGAGAGCTGGGGTTTTTCTGTTAGGGAAGATGGAATGGAACCAATTCTAGCCCTACAAAAGCCACAGGGAAAAGGGTAATAAGGGTATATAATTGTGTTTGATTTTCTAAGCATGTAGATTTAATTAACCTGACTTATTTTAAGGGAAATTAAGGTAGCCAATTAATGTACTTTTTCAGGCTGACTTGTGCGCACATACCCAGTATCTAGAGGTCTTTCTCACAGGTTCACCTTGCAAACCGTTAAGCACTATTTCATTTTATTTTTATTTTTGCATCATTGAGTTTGAGCAGCCTGGAAACATACTCTGATCAGCTTATATGGCAGAGCTTTCTGCTTGGTTGTTGAGGATGATATTTTTAAAAGCCAGATGAGTTTTCTAACCAATTTCTTTGCTGCCAGCTATTGTACAGCATTGGCCAACATCGGGGAATTCTGGGGACTCAAGGTGGTGGGAGTAATTCCAGCCTTATTTTTTCTTTTTGAAGTGAACATGTTGCAGTAGGTTTTTGGACAGCTGTGGCTATGTTGGTCTTCAGTGACATTCTGAAAAATAACAGCATTTAACCACTTTATTTTTGTAATTGGGTTGTTAGCATGGAACAGCAGAGTCTGGTTTGTTTACCGGAGGGGAGTAAACACCCCCTCCCCCCAAATCTTCCAGCTGGAATTTGTTGTGTTACAGCATTTAGCACAACTGACATAGTTTTGCTTTAAGTGGGAGTGAAACCTTCTTTGGCTTGAATTCTACCAGCTGAAGGTGTATTAGATCAGTAAGACGGTGTCATGGATGTTAAAAGCCATTCACTTCTGCGTCTTTGTTTAGCCTTGCTAGGAGTCAAATTATTATGCCTTATTTCCTTGCAATAACTCTAGTTTTCTTTAGCGCACAAATTTTGCACTCCCATTGCACTTTTTACATTACAGGGTACCACTGCATAGTGTCTTTTTGGCTATTACCGTTAACCATTATTATAAGTTACTAGGTGATTTTTTTTATCCTTTCATTGTCAGGCGGGAATAGATGTAAAATCTATCCTTTTTCCCTTGCTCTTGGTTTTTAAGATTGAGTTGGGGCAGTTGGTCCTAATTTGTCTGACAGCTTGATATTTCTTATGTGAACAATAACCCAGACTGATGAAGGGAGAGTTACTGGTGTCTTAATTTTTTCTTGTGAAGGTGAGGCATTGCTGTAACAGTCTTGAACATTTTTAATGATCAGTTTAGCAAAAGAGCCCAAAGCCAGAGTCATCTGATCTGTCAAATATCAAACCTGTTAGTGGTTTTAAAAGAGAACCAATTTATTGGAGTTTCTGATTCAGTTACAGAAGAGACTAACTCTTTAATTGCTCCTCAGCAGTTCAACAGAATCAAATGCATGAAATGACTGTTGTAGCATTAATTTTCTGAAGGTGTAATCTCAAAGTTAAGCCATTTAATTCATTGTTACTTGAATTCTTTAAAATGTTTCTAAACCACCTAACGAGTTTAAGATGCTTAGTAAAAACAAGCTGGGAGGGTGATACCTTGTATTGTGTTGCTCTCTCTGCTATTGGACTGTGTTACATTTATTCAAATCCTAGAAATGGAGGTGTAATTTAGACATTAGTCCTGATCAAACCTGACCTTTTATTCCATGTGTTGATGGTTCACTTTAGGCTCAGAAGACAGTGGGATCAACTGATTTTAATCCTTGCTCTAACCCGCTAGAAAAAGTTTTCTCTTAACCTAAAACAAGGGTGTAGGTTTCTGATTACTTCCGGGATGTATTTTTTTAATAACCTGATCCACATAATCTCTTCCCTTCTTGCAGCTAATCCTAAATTTTCCTTCATGTTTTAAAAAAGGTCCATAACTTAATCAAATTTCTAGGAGTGTGGCTTTTTTCTTACCGCAAATACAGCTGTGGTAAATCAAACTGACTGACTTTTATTTTAGCTTTACAACATTTTGCTGTTAAAACAAAAAACTGCTTTCTGGGCATCTAAACCCGGTGGAGAAAACAGGGTTCTCCATAGAGGTTTACAGGTCCAGACTGTGGACCAAGAAAAGGCGGTTTGACCCAGCCTCTAAGCCTTAACACAGAAAACTGGTTGAGAGTCGGCCTTGAAGCTGCCAGCACAATGATGGAAAAGCCAGGACAGAAGCCATGACCGTCTCTCTACATTGTGGCAGTGAACTAGACTTAATGGGTGTTGCCAGCAGGATTAGTCACCTTTCATTAAAGACTAATCTCTCTTGTTACTCTGTTATGGTGTTAAAAGTCCACGTTTAACCTGCATTACCTCCTGCGTTAAGAGTCTCTGTAAACTCATGGCTGCATTGCCTAGTGAAGCTGGAAAGTGTGTTCTCTGTGCGAATTAACTCTCTCCACCTTCCCCTTTAAAAAACATGAGCACACTCATGGCAGAGTTGCTGTCATTGTTGCTGTTTACAGCCTTGCTACCCCCATAAAGCTCCTCATTTTCCCTTTCCTCGTGGCATACAGTGTTTTGCTGCAACCTCCTTATCCATGTAGCAATAAGACAGGCATGAATGAACTTACACCTTCCTTTCCTGTGGTCTTAATAGCACATTTAGCTCTGATTTGCCTAAATTATGCTAGGGTTCAGGGGAATCTGTACTTGTAAGTGGCCACTCAGGTTTGAACACAGGAAGAATAACCATGGGTGTTTTCTGCAGGTCCCCTTCCCCTGAGCCCATTTACAATAGCGAGGGGAAGCGCCTGAATACCCGCGAGTTCCGCACCCGCAAGAAGCTGGAGGAGGAGAGGCATAACCTCATCACAGAGATGGTGGCCCTCAACCCGGACTTCAAGCCACCAGCTGATTACAAGTAAGTGGAGGGAGAAGATCCTGGCAGATGTTATGGATAGGCCTTTGCGCTGTCATTCCTGGAGGGTTTCAACCTGTCCTAAAATCCAAATTTTAATATTGCCCTATTACAGATGGTCACAGCTTCCTCTGCACAACTGCTGCTGTGTAAATAACTCTTTGGGATCTGCCTATAAACCAGTGATCACCAGCCAGTTGATCGCAGGCGCACACACCCCGTGATCATAATCCCCGGTGGTGTAGCAGGGCTGCCACTAGACTTGCTCCCTGCCTGTCCCGGCCCCACTCTGCTCCCAGAAGCAGCCAGTGCAGCCCCTGAGGTGGGCGGGAGGTCTTGGTGCGCTGCTTCTGCCTACCAGCCAGCACTGCCCCTGCAGCTCCCGTTGGTCGAGAATGGGGAGCTGTGGCTAATGGGGGCTGAAGGGGTGGTGCTTGCAGAGAGGGGCAGTGTATGGAGCCATATGCCTCCTGCCCCCCTCAGGGGAATGTTGGCCCTTTCCAGGAGCAACGTGGGGCCAGGACAGGCAGGAAGCCTGCCTTCACCTCGCTGCGCTGCCAGTCAGGAGTCACCTGCGGTAAGGGCTGCCTGGTGGGAGGCCACACTCCAGCCCTCTCCCAGAACCAGCACCCTGAACCCCCTCGTGCATCCCAGCCATGAGCCCCCTCCCAGAGCTTGCACCCCAAACTCCCTCTTGCACCCTGAACCTCTTTCTACAGCCCTGAACCACCTCCCAGACTTTGCACCCCTCATCCCTCCTTTATTTCAACCTCCTGTTCCAATGTCAGCGTGGAGCCCCCTCCCACACTGCAAACCTCTCGGCCTCAGCCCAGAACCTGCACCCCCTCCCAAACCCGCACCCCAGGCAAGTGAAAGTGAGTGAGAGTGGAGGAGAGCAAGTGATAGGGAAAGCGGGGGAGATGGCGTGGGTAGGGCTTTGGGGTAAGGGATGGGGCCTTTGAGAATGGGTGGTGTAGATCCAGGGTTGCCTTTAAATTTGAATACTGATTTTTGGGATTTTAAAGTTGTGGACCACTACTATAAAGCATATAGCCATTGTGTTTTCCCTGGACTGCCAGTGCATTCTGAACTGTGGAAAGAGTTCTGACTCGGGTTCTCTGTGGATGTCTGCTGGATAGCTATATGCATGTCTTGATGTTCACTTCTTGATTTTTTTTCAGACCTCCAGCAACCCGAGTGAGTGATAAGGTGATGATCCCACAAGATGAATATCCTGAGATTAACTTTGTGGGGCTTCTGATTGGACCCAGGTGAGCTGCTGCTACTCTCTGTGAAATGAGGGCAGTTCAGAGGTGATCAAATTTGGAGTCCAAGAGTTTGGCAGTAGTGGACAGTGCTGACTTCTTTGCTTATGCTTGAGAGATGGTGCTGGGAAAAGCACATCAAGACTCTAGTGGTAGCTGGTGTGACATCAAGACCAGAGAGGAACTGATAGCCTTTTAAAATGGTTCAAAGTGTGTGTCTTTGAGAGCCAGGCTGAATGTCCTATGGGATTTCAAAGTAGCTTTACTTCCTTGCAGCCCGCTAAGCACTTGAAAGCTATTCCAGTTCTAGTCTCTACCCTGCAAGCCCCTGTATCTTTCTGTAGGGCTTCATGACACTGAAACAGACTGTCATGTTATCTTCTGACAGGACATCCTTGATAGCATGTCTGACCTAGAATGTTTATGCCTTCACTGTGAATGCAGAAATACTCCTGTATTTGAGGAGTGCATGCTTGGCATTGACCTAGTGCTGGATCTATGCTGGGAATTTACACCCGCATAGCTATATCTCTCAGGAGTGTAAAAAAATCCATATCCCTGAGAGATTGGTTATGCTGATCTAACCCCTGATGTAGACAGTGCTGCATCAACGCTAGAATTCGTCCAGTGACCTAGCTAATGCCTTTTGGGAAGGTGGATTACTTATGCCAACAGGAGACTGCCTCCTATTGGTATAAGTAGTGCCTATACTGAAGTGCTATAATTGCAGTTGTGCTGCGCTAACAGTTTAAGTGTAGACATACCCCTAGAAGTGTTCTAAACAGGGTGTTGATTGCGGTAAAACTGACTTCCCATGAAGAGAGTACTTGGGGCAGTGATACAGTCATATTGGGAGTGAAGTAGCATCGAGGACAGAGTGGAGAAATCCCCCAGTTGGCATAGGAATAACAATACTATTTGTTCTACAGAGGTAATACACTGAAAAATATTGAGAAGGAATGCAATGCCAAGATCATGATCCGGGGCAAGGGGTCAGTGAAGGAAGGGAAGGTGGGCCGAAAAGATGGCCAGATGCTGCCTGGAGAAGATGAGCCTCTTCACGCTCTGGTCACTGCGAACACCATGGAGAATGTGAAGAAGGCTGTGGAACAGGTATAAATGCAAAGCTCGGGGTGGTCAAACCGAAAACATCTGGGGGAGTCAGTCTCAGTGATGGTAAAAGATCACATCATGGAAACTCAACTCCAGCTTGCCTCCTGCATTGTAATCCACTGCCAGCCTCTTGCTCTGCATACTTGCGTTATTCTTTTTAAGAGACACGGTGATGCAATAAATAGTACCTGTCTAGGTACTTTGGAGGAAGATTCAATCTCAGCACTCCACCCATAGAAATGAACTGGAATGGGGGTGGGGAGAAGGGGGTTGGCGCTATTGTTGGCCTGTAGGGAAGCTGGAATTCTAACAGTGGTGTAGACCTGGGTTTGGTAGCTGAATTTCTCCAAGGAAGATAAGGGTTTGAGCTTGATACCACTAACCAACATGTCTCTTCCAGATCCGGAATATTCTGAAGCAAGGCATTGAAACACCAGAGGACCAGAATGACTTGCGGAAGATGCAGCTGCGTGAGCTGGCCCGGCTTAATGGGACGCTGCGGGAAGATGACAACAGGTAAGTTACCTGCCTGTTGGAAGGAGCAAAGTCAGTGCAGCTGCATATGTTTGATGCTGCTTGAGCGTCAAGCTGATCTAATTCTGCTTTATCCCTGAGGATCCTGCGGCCTTGGCAAAGTGCAGAGACCCGCAGCATTACCAACACCACTGTGTGTACCAAATGTGGAGGAGCTGGACACATTGCCTCTGACTGCAAGTTTTCTAGGTAAATCTCCCAGGCCAGCTTGTTTAAGCAATCACTGCTACAGATGGAGGCACTGGCCCAATCCATGGTAGCAGTTTTCTGTATTCATATGGCGCAAGCTGTCAAGCTAAATGAAGCTGAGGAGATGAGTGATGTAAATTTGGATCCATCTGTCCTGCACAGTGGACACTGCTCCCCTCCCATAGCACTGGTATCTGGTGTGTGTGGCTTAGAGCAGTGGTTTTCAGCCTCTGGCCCCACAGACTATCTAAGGCATTGGTTCTCAAAGTGGGGGTCGGGAGCCCCTGCAGTCGGCCCCGACCCTTGCCACTGTCGCAAGCTCAGTCCTGGTCATGGTGGGCTCCAGGCGCTGTGTCCGTGTGCGTCTCCTCTTCCCCCCCCCACCCGCGCTCCAGGCGCCCCCCGTGAGCCGAGCCCCGGTCACGGCCGGCTCCTGGCGCCCCTGTGACCCCGGCTAGCTCCAGGCACCTCTGTGAGTTGAGCCCCCGCGAGCTCAGTCCCTGTCGCGGCAGGCTCCCCGCACATGTCTCTTCTCCCCTCCCCCGGCTCCAGGCCCCCCCATGAGCTGAGCCCAGTGGAGGCAGGCTCCCAGGCGCCTCTGCAAGCTCGGTACCGGGCGCCCGGTGCCCTCGCGAGTTCAGGGTGGTTGTGGCGGGTGCGCCTCTCCTTCTCCCCCCTCCCCCCCCCCCCCCAGCAGGCTCCATGCGCCCCGTCTCCAGCCCTGCCCTAGGGGAGCTGCTGGAACCCCCCTGCCCCAGGGAGCTGCAGGCACACACACACACACCCCAGCCTGGCCCCTAAGGGGGGGTCGCGCTTAAAGGACTGGTGTCCGAAAGGGGTCACCATATCAAAAGTTTGAGAACCACTGATCTAAGGGGTGTGTGAAAGGTGACTAATTTTAAAAAAAATCCAGATCCTAGGAAAAGGTATTCTGTTTTTCTGATCAATCAAAAGTATGTGAATGCCCCCCTCTACAGGTCAAACCCCCAAATTGTTGTTGTTACCATAGAAGCCAACAGTTTTGCGCCCTTTCTCATGCTGCATCAAATGTTGTGCCAAGCATGTGCAACTTTTATAATTCTGTTAAGTTAGACTGAAAACTAACTTCTATGATGGGGATCTGCGGACCACTGGTTGAATTTCCAGCGGGGCTTGCACTTCCATTTGAAATTTTTTAGGGGTCCACAAACGGAAAAAGGTTGAAAAACATTGGCTTAGTGTCATGTGACTTTTTGCTTCCAGACCTGGCGACCCTCAGTCTGCTCAGGACAAAGCCCGCATGGACAAAGAATATCTATCCCTCATGGCAGAGTTGGGAGAAGCTCCAGTCCCGGCATCTGTGGGATCTTCCTCTGGCCACACCAATACACCTCTCTCAAGCGGGCCCAGACCCTCGGGACCAGGAAACAACCCACCACCTCCTGTGAGTGATTTGGCCTTTTCACCTGCTAGTGTTTGGTTGAAAGAAAACACCCTACAGTAGGCCCCTTTTCTCCATCTCCATGCACTGTGGTGTCCATCCAGAGATTTTCAGTGGTGGTGTCTGGAATCTCAATCTCTCTCTCTCTCTCTTTCTTTCTCTCTCTCTCTTTCTTTCTCTCTCTCTCTTTCTTTCTCTCTCTCTCTTTCTTTCTCTCTCTCTCTTTCTCTCTCTCTCTCTCTTTCTCTCTCTCTCTCTCTCTTATGGCTCAGAGGGAGAGACACAACTGTGCAGTCAGCTCTGGGTTTTATCCTATTTTTGAGTGCCCCAAAGGATGTTGGAGTGGTTGGATGCATCTACAGACATCAAGAATATCCAGAGCTGAAGTAGTAAATGTTAACATGCTTTGGCAGGGGTGTTGCACCACCTGCTTTGGAGCTTACACCAGTCTGTAACTATTAAAGCAACAGGGTGAGAGCTAATGTCAGGCAGGTTATTCCACATCTGCCTGATGCAGGGTATAGTTTCTCACACCTTCCTCTGATGCATCTGGGTCTGGGCACTGTTAGACAGGATATCACACTAGATGAACCCTCTGAGTCTGGTCCTCTCCTGTAGTTCCCGTAATACGACCATTAATAGTTAGCAATCTGGTGCCACCTTTCCCTCTGAAGTACATAAGATGACTTTGATTGTATTTAAAGGCATGTCTGAATATCTCCTTTCTCTCCCCCCACTCTAGAACCGTCCGCCATGGATGAACTCTGGCCCCTCTGATAACCGGCCCTACCATGGCATGCATGGAGGACCTGGGGGTCCAGGTGGACCTCACAGCTTCCACCACCCCATGCCCAACATGGGAGGGCATGGTGGCCATCCAATGCAGCACAATCCCAATGGTCCACCACCCTGGATGCAGCCACATCATCCACCCATGAACCAGGGGCCACATCCTCCAGGTCACCCAGGCCCCCACCACATGGGTAAGTACATTCCAAGGCACTGCGGGTACATGGGGGTTGGCTTGGGCAGGACGCTGTTGGGGTTTGGCCATGGGGGACTGCTCTGTAGTTGTGATGCACTCCACTAGGGTTTATCCTTACAGCCTCCGGGTTTAGGCTATTGCAGTGATACTCCAACCTCAGTGGTTCAGGAGACAGGGTAGTTAGTGATCAACGTTACCCAAGAGAAGTATTTAGTGTTTACACATATATACATAGTCTCTCTCAGCAAATAAGTCATAACTTAGTGCAAGTTGATAGGTTAATTGGTTATTAACCTAGTAAAAGCATCCTGATTGGTTGTTAATCAGTGTTTTAATTTGATTTGCTGCAGAAGGCACAATAAAGAGCCACTCGAGACTGGAGAGCCATAGTTCAAGTGTCAGTGGGCTACAGTGTCTGCATGGGCTCTTCTCTGTGAACAGGGCTATTGGCTAACGGATAGGCTTGTGTGGGGAGACAGGGGGAAGAATCTGAGTCATTAACTGGCACTAAGGCTACGGTCTTTCATTCCCTCAAGATCAGTACCTGGGAAATACGCCTGTGGGCTCTGGGGTCTATCGCCTGCATCAAGGAAAAGGTGAGTGTCTTGTGTCACAAGCCCTTAACCAAGTCCCGATTCAGTGTCGCCTCGATGCCCAGCCCCTAATCGGCCGCCCCTCTCCCTTGCAGGTATGATGCCGCCGCCGATGGGTATGATGGCCCCGCCGCCCCCTCCGCCCAGTGGTCAGCCTCCCCCGCCTCCCTCTGGTCCTCTCCCCCCATGGCAGCAGCAGCCTCCGCCGCCACCTCCCAACAACAGTATGGCGTCCAATACTCCCTTGCCATGGCAGCAAAGTGAGTAAGAGCAATTCTCTTACCTTTATCCCCATCCCGCATGCGTGCGAGAAAGGGACACTACCCCACTCACCCATATGGTTACATGGGTGTAGAAGGAGGGGTAGGGAGGTGGGAGCACGGCAGCATGTTTGCAGAGCCTGGGGTGGTACAACTTCCCCATTCCCATTCCCATTGCTGCTCTCCACTGCCATAACAGTTAATTCCCCCCGCTGCTTTTGGGAGCTGCACTCCTGTGCCCCACTTGGCACTCAGCTGTGCCAAAGCAGAGAGAGAAATAACTCTCTGCAAGTACAGGTCTCCTTAAGACTCCCTTGCCCTGACTGGCGCCAGAGAATGCTCCTTACGCTCCCAGGACCCGTAGTGCCCTCTGTGAATGTGGCGGGCCTGCATCCCATGACAGTCCAGTCCCTTTAGTGAGGCTGACACTTCCCATACCTGCAGTTACTCTGAGCGTTACCCCTGATCCTTTCCAGTGACCTTGTTCTTCTTTAAATCCCAGATACGACGACCACCACCACCACGAGCGCTGGCACCGGGTCCATCCCGCCATGGCAGCAGCAGGGGGCTGCGGTGGTGGCTTCTACGGGGGCCCCGCAGATGCAAGGCAACCCCTCCATGGTCCCTTTGCCTCCAGGGGTCCAGCCTCCGCTGCCGCCCGGGGCCCCGCCTCCTCCGCCGCCGCCGCCGCCTGGCTCCGCGGGCATGATGTACGCCCCGCCCCCTCCCCCGCCCCCCATGGACCCTTCTAATTTCGTCACCATGATGGGGATGGGGGTGCCGGCTTTGCCACCATTCGGCATGCCCCCTGCGCCTCCGCCACCCCCACCACAGAACTGAAGGATGGATTTTTTTCTATTCAATTGTCTCATAAAATGCTGAATCTCACCTTATGGAGCCAGGAATCGGAGGGGAGAGGCACGTGAAGCCAGGCTGCTGGGAACGTGCCAGAGATGACATCTTGCATCCTCCTCCTTACTCTATTCAGAATGAAGGCTCGGGGCTTTGTCATGTCCGATTCCTGTCCGACTGGTGTGTTTCGGTAGCAGAATCCACACTAGCTCTCAGGGCACTGTATCACGGAGTCTCTCTTCTGAAGCAGGGGCTGCCGGGGCTCCCACAGTGAGATTGGAGGACTCTGGGAATGCAGTGAGGACACTCCCTCAGGAGGAACCTGCCTGTAGCTGGCTGGTGGCCATGTTGGGAGAAAGGACAGTTCTGTGAAGCGACACAACTCTTCCCTTGAAGAACGTGGTCGGAACGCTGGCTCCATATTGTGAACCTGTTTGTTATTTTATTTCCTTTCTTTCTCTGCGACTTAGATTTTAAATCCATCTGAGGAGAGCAATGCTCTCAGAGTCTAGACTCTTTCCAGCACTACTAGTGCCTGTAGGTTGGAATGCGGGCAAGGGGCAAGCAAATGGATTTTAGAGATCTCCTTGGACATGACTTCATACCAGAGGAAAGAGAGGCAGGAATGTACCATAGCTGATCTTTGGGCCTTGTGAACCCCAGCTGTAATACACCAAGTCAGGGCTATGACTTGGTGAGGGTTGTTTCTGTCAAGGGGCTACTACCAGACGACAATGGTAATCATGCTGGAGGGGTGGGTCCATTGTCCTCTTAACTGTGGGTATTGGAATGCCCCACAGGGGGCAGTAGCGAGTTTAGTGGTTAATTGGGTAGTTAAGAGGTTTCAGTAGGCACTGAGAAGGCCCTGCTACTGCATACACTCAAGATCCATTTGCTTTTCTCTTGCCATGTGCCTAGAATCTTTTTTTAACATCTGAATGTTTTGTGGTCTGGGGTCCCCTTGCCCCCCAAATTGGAGCGATTTCTGTTGATGATAATGTGTAAAACGCTCCTCCGTTCAGTCACCCGCAGCCATTTCTTACTGCTTTTTTGTGTATGAATAAAACTGCATTAGAGGGGAGGTTCCAGTGAATAAAAGCAGTTTTTTATAAAGGCCTAATTAATTCTCAGTGGACTTGGATGGGGGAGCCCGTTCCCATTTGCTGCCAATAAGTGGTGCTATGCTCCACTACAGGAGTTGGGCAATATTTCTTAAAGGTGGAGTTTGGCGGTATGATCCCTAGCACATTTGTATGGAAAGTGCCTTCTCCTGAAAGCTCAGCTCTTCTTGAGGCCTTCAGCCTTACAAACAGGGTTCTTGCTGTGCTGGGAGGTCAGTGCCACAGCAGCAATCCAACTGCAGGATATTTCTGACACCCCTGTTGCTTGGAGAGGGTTGGGAGGGCTGCCTGATCTGCTGTCCTATTGTCTGACTCAAATAACATTTCGTGGTCTGTAGTGCTACCCCCTCCTTAAGCCAAGAGCTAGCTAAAATGCCAGTTCTTGCATGGCAATTGTGGGTGGCATGGTTTGTCCAGTCACTGCTACCACAGTCTCCATGCCCATGGCAAATGTGAGCAGAGATGACTGAACCTCTCAAACTAGTCCTCTAAGGAGCATTTCTTCCACTTCACTGCAGTGTGCTGTTCCTCCTCCAAGCATTGCACATAATTTCTGTTTGGATAGAGCCAGCAGAATATCCCTGCATTGTTCCACTTTCCCTAGTGGATTTGGGTCAGGAAAAGCATGCAGTGGCTGCATATAAATACCTCAGTTGATCATCTTGCTCTGATGCAGTGTTTCAATGGTACTTTGGCCACAGCTGACTTAGAGGTGTAAAATGGAGATTTAGATTCCCCCTCACTTGTGTAAAAAGTGAAGTGTGAATGGACAGAATAACATCTGCTCAGGTCTGTTTATTGGCCGTCTCTGCTGTAAGAAACTGGGTGTTGGTGATGGTTGAAAAGTTACCAAACAGCAGCTGCTAGGTCTCTTGCTCTGATCACATGGCTGTCACTTGAATCTCAGGGCACTTTAACACTCAGGAGTTGGGTCTCCCAGCCCGCCCCCCCACCCCCCCATGTAGGGAGGCAGATGGGTGCTTTTCCAGCAGTAAAATAGGGATGATGTGTCTGGAGTACTTATCCACAGGATCACATGTACGAGTGGCAGAGTTGGGGTTGGGACTGTCCTCTGGTGCTCAGTCCCTTTCTCTGTCCTCAGTGAAATCGGCCAAGAGGCAGGAGCTTGGTAATTAATGTCACTCTTGTCACTGGGCCCATGTACTGTCATGCTGTCTCAGGGCCAATAGGAAATAACCTGTTGGGGTCGTTCCTTCACAGCCTGCTGTAACTCTATGCCCTTATCAGGGTCTCAACTTGTTTTTAATCCTTTTTCAGCTATTGGCCTTACTGATTCTGTAAAATAAAACCCAGTTTTCTGACTTCTAGTCCCTTACTCCCCTCCCAGAGCTGGGAAGAGAACACAGGAGTCCTGACTCCCAGTGTCCCTGCTCTCAGCATCAGCCCCCACTCTTCCCAGAGCGAATAGAGCCAGGGGTCCTGGCTCCCAAATTTGTCTCAGCCACCCAGATCTCCATCAGAAAGGAGATAGTCTATCAGTTGCTGATCATCTTTCTTGAGCTCCCAAGACCCTTGAACCTGGAAAAATTTGGAAGCAAAACAAAGCTGAAACAGGTGCCCAAACACCTCTCTTCTTCCTGCTTTACAAGAGGAAGATGATCTGTGGGGAGAGGTGGTGTGGCCCATGGGACAGACAGAGGGCTAGGACTTGGAACACCTGGGTTTGATTCCTGGCTCTGCCAATAACCCACTACATGACTCTGATAAGACACTTATTTGTGCCTGTCACCTTTACCACCTTTTTGTCTGCGGCTCAGGAAGCTACAGACTCCCCTTGTTACTGGAAATAGGGGGATCCTGCCTGGGTCTAGGCTGTAAACTTGAAGTAGGGATTTTCACCATGTGCATGGTCCCTGGGATGACAAGCCTCCCCCTTTCAGTGGGGCCTATGCTGCACCTTGTGTGATGTGGGGGTAGGGATGTGCCATATCGCTCAGGGCCTGTAGGCCTACCTGAATCTGAAGTGTCTTGCTCTTATCTGCTGGACCTTTTTCAACTCCAGGTAGCTTGGCTTAAGTGCAGGAGAGTGAAAGCTTGTCTGCTCCTGCAGTTCAGCTGCTTCAGAGGCAGTGAACAGTGGAGGAGTTTGGTATAGGGGCCAAGGCAATACCTTGATTCACCCGGGCCATTGGGAAGGCTGGGATTGTCATGACATGGTGGCTGAATGATGGGGTGCTGCGAGCAGCCCCATGTCCCACCCTGAAGCCACTGCTGTGCCAGCACTGACTCCCACTGTCCACAGCCCCTGGTTTCTGCTGAAAAGTGGGAGGCTGGCAAGTAGAGCCTTGCAGACCAGAAAACAACCGTGCAATCTACTCATGCACTGGAAGTTCCTGTAGCTCCGTGTATGGCGGAAATGTCCCCTTCCCATTGTCCCTGCTCTGTGACCTAGTGATGTATGAAAAGCGTTGGTGAAGGAGCCCTTTCCTGAGTACGGCCGTGCTTGGAATACAAATGAGGCCAGCAGAGATGGTTCTGGTGGCAGTCTAGGAGATGGGTTCCACTCCAGAGGACTGCCAAAGCCCTGCAGAGAAAACAGGCTGTTTTATTTGATCAGCAAAACAACTCCCTTCCTAGTGGGATTCAAAACCTGATGCAGCCCCCTCCAAGCTCTGTTAAAAGCAGGGTGATCCTGGCATGCTGTAGATCCCCAGGTTTGAGGCATGCAATCCCCGGGAGCCAGCTGTCTCCCAGTACCTGATGTGACCTGAAGGAGGACGGACAACTAGTCTCTCTCTAAGGTTCCTCTCTTCCCTGGGGCTGCAGGACAGGATTCAAGCTAGTGCAGTCTGAGGAGCTACCCAGTCACCTGGATGTCAGGTCTGGTGGTATCCAAGCTCCCCAAAGGGCTTTAGCTTCTATGGTGGCTTGATTTTAATAGAAGTGAAATGTACAGATTGCCTGGCACCACTGTTTCACCTGAGCCCTCTTGAGGTTGGTGTGCCTGAGAGCAGTCTTGGGTGTGAGGCTCTTGTCATTCCTGGCTTTGCCAGAGCCTCCCTGGGGGCCTTGGGCAAGTTGCTTCATTATTCTGGGCCTCAGCTCCGGTCTGTAAAATGGGGATAATGCTCCTTCCTTTCTCTCTCTTTCTGCTCTCTAGACTGCAGTTCCATGGGGCCTGAGACTCTCTTGCTATGTCTGTCCAGCACCTGGCATGACAGCTAGTTGTGGGGAGGCAGGGGCTGGTGGAACCCCTTCCCCCCCCCCCAACACACACACTTTACAGATGGAGAATTTGCACTCAGCCACGAATGTGACTCTTGCCCCCATTCACACAGGGAGCTTATGGCAGAGCTGAGAGTGGACCCCAGGAGTCTCCAGTGCCAGCAAAGAGAGGCACCTTTGCAGTGGGGAGGGGGCAACACATTTGACTATTGAGCGATTGATTTCCCCACCCCACACACACCCCTGGGCTCCTCACAGGGCCTGCTCCTTACATTTCCCCCACAAGTATCTTGGTGCTTCCTCCCCTAATGTCTGGGAGAAGCCACCAGGCCCCCCTTTAGGTGCTATTGCTAACACTAAAAGCAATGGCCACGTTGACTGGAAGCTCTTTGGGGCAGGGCCTGGCTGCTTGTGTGTGTGAACAGCACCTGGTTCAGGGGGTTTCTGGCCTGTACCTGGGGTGCTCTACCATCCAAAGGACTGTGGGAGAGCTGGACACAGGCTGCTTTTATTGAGCATGGGGATACCTTCCCCTCAAGGCCTTGGCTGGTATTTCAAAGGCTAGAAGGGACTGTTCAGATCAAGTCCCTCTTTCTATGCAAAATCCCACATGCTGGGTCCTGCCTCCAGGTGGTTTCAGGTGGTTGAGCTAGAGTGGGGCTGCCAGAGCAACTCTGTGCTGGAGAATCCTCCACATCTCAAAGTAAGTTCCCATTGATAACTGACCTTCACTGCTCCTCTTTACATCCCTCCACTGACTTCCCCCTTCTCCATCCTGTCAAACGCAAGCTGCTTCTCTTCGTTGTCAAAACTCTTCACTGCCTATCCCTGCCCCATCTTCCATTCACTAGAGAGTCGTCAGTTTCTGCCTCCGATCAGCCTGTGATGTCAACCACCACTGGTTCCATTTTCAGACAAGCTCCTTGGTGCTCTCTCTTGTCCTTGGGAGAAGATCCCTGTAAACACCTCGTTCTCCTGCTTCCCCCTCAAAACTTTCCTTATAGTCCTACAAAAAACTTGCCTGGCTGTGCTGCTGGTGTGCAGAGATCACAGCCTAGTGTGCTGACCAATGTTGTCTCATTGCTCCTGGTGCTCCCCTGGCTTTCTGTACTGAATTCTCTTGTCTTAGTGTTAGGCTGTAAGTCTTTCGGTCTCTCGGTACAGCACCTCATGCGATGGAGTCCTGGTGCATGACTAGAGCTCCTACCTGCTCCCCCCACTACAAATCATCTACCCCTCACACTCACTGTTTCCTCTCTGCTGGGTGCATGCACACACATCCTAAACCCTGTGCACATGGCGAACACTGCCTGCACAAAAATTTGCACAGAAGAATTTTTTTGTGCACACGGCCTGTCAAACATTAGAGGGAACATTGCTCACAGCCTATCCTGATTCCCCACAGAGCCTATCCTGATTTCCCACAGATCTCACACCAGCTTCCAGTCCTCTAGTTCTTTGGACTCTTGTCAACATCAAGCCAGCAAGGTTTTCTACCTGCTTAACAGGCTCAGATAACAGCTGGGATTGGTTCCCTTTAAGGCTTGCTCTGGATTCCTAGTGGATCGGGTTTCCAGCCCTGTAACCAGAGGTTGGTTCTGTTTGACCTCTGCTCTGGGTGCTCTGGGTTATCTTTCTCCCGCCTCCCCGCTCCGCCCAGCATCATGCCCTACTCTGAAATCACCCAAGCAGATCATTATGGGAAATGTCAACTGAGCTGAGGGTGGGGGAGGCTTGGAAGAGACTAGGACCATCCCTATGCCAGTAAACTAGTTGGTAGAGCCTGTGTCCCTAATCAAGCTCTAATGAACCTGGGTATTAATGGAAACAATGGGCTAATAAGGTTGTGTAGGGTCAGTGCTTCTAATTTTATGCCCACTATAAAAAGGGCAGGGTCACCTCGCCTCTGCTAGTCGGGACTCCTAGGTTCTACTCCTAGCCCTGGGAAGGGGGAGTGGGTTATAGCACCTGGGGGAGCCAGGACTCTGGTTTCCCTTCCTGCCTTGAAAGGGGCATGGGGAAGGGGCTAGAGCAGCTGAGAAGCAAGACTCCTGGGCTGTATTTTCTAGCGCTGGGAAAAGGGTGAAATCTAGTAGGTTAGAGCAGGGGACTGGGACACAGGACTCCTGGGTTCTGGCCCTGGCTCTGCTGTGGGACCTTGGGCAAATCTTTTCCCTTGTCTGTGCTGGAGTTTCCCGCTTTGTGACACAGGATGGTGATGCTCTGAAAGCTACAACTGCAAAACTGCAGGCCAAGAGCCCCAAAGGAAAAGTGAAGAGTTCTGGCTCTGTCATCTGCCTCTGAGGGCTCTAAAACACAGCGATTGTCTATAGGACGCTGCACCTTGGCCCAAGTTGACCAGGGATTATGGCTGTGGGCCTTTAGCTGGTTCCATAGTTGCCTGGTTGTTCCCCTCTGTGCCTACTCACTAGCAGGCATGAAAATGGGCATGGCCCCAGGAGTGGGTGTATGCACTAGGCCTGCACCTCACATCTCCCCACGCCGCTCTTTTCCTCCTTTCAGCCAGGGATGAACTTGCTAACGGTGTCACTTGAACTGAAACCTAGTGGTGGTATTTTTGAGGCCTAGCCGCCCTTTAAATCTGTGGGTGTCAGCATGAGCAACCCCCTCCTGTTTAATTTCACATTAGATTCCAGAGTGAACACGTGACTGACATTTGCACTGCTGCCAGTGACCCCCGTCAATCACATCTCAAATTGGTGCCAGGAGGTTCCAGTGTGAACACTCCCTTTACAGGAGGTGGAGCAGTTCATGCTGTCAGCAGAGCTGCAGCCTCAGGCAGATCTCAGCCTCTAGCTGACCCTCCCCTGGTGTTTTGAGGAGTGTCCTTACCACTGAAAGCATGAGGGCCTGGATTCTCTTTTCAATTAAATCCCAGGGTCAGAAGCACTAGGAGCCAGGGCCAGTACCTGGCTGGGCTCTGGGGGATGTGCCCTGCTATGCCCCAGGTGAGGCCTGGGCAGGCTGCTCAATTGTGTTTCTACATCAATCACACTCAAGCCATTATCTTCTTAAAGATGAGTCAAGAACAGGCCAAGCCCCCTCCCCCACCCACTGCCAGGTGCATTAATCCTGCTGCTTTAATCTCCGCGGCCGGCTCGGTTAATCTGGCTCGCCGGGAGCCGGCTCACACCTCAGGAGTCCAGGGAAAGGGATGAGTGTGGAGAGCTGTGACCTCCACACCTGCATTGGAGAGACGTGGCCTTCTCTGGGCTGGGAGGCCAGAGCCTGTGCGGGAGGTGGGGTGGGCCCAGTGCCCCAGCCTGGTGCAAGGGGGCGCGCTGCTGCAGGGAGCAGACTTGGGGGAATGTTAAATGGTGCAGTCCCATTAGTTGGTGCTAATGCTGGCCCTGTGCTAGGAGGTGCTAGGGAGCAGATAGGGGATCAGTCAGGGGCATTCTCCCCTTGGTCAGTGCTGGCCCCATTGTGGCAGTAGGGGGTGCTGTGCAGCTGGAAGGTGCCACATTGCAGGTGAGAGGTACAAAGAGGGTGGGCAGCCTTGACATGTGAAATGCCCCTAAACTTCATGAATGCAGAGTTAAGGCTGCCTAATGTGCCCTGGACCAGTCTACAATATGGAGAGCAACAGAACTTAAACCTCTGACACCTGGAAAGAACCTTAACTGTGCCCTCTGTGTTGGCACTCACCAGTAGTTTGATGATTCAGGAAGGGTACTGCAAGGGTTAACCTGCTACTGCCATAGAGGGTGGGTCATATGCAAGTGAGGGGGCTGAGTGCAGGTGGAGCAAGGTGACATGCTCTGAGCTGGGGGGCAGAGTGGATGATCTATCCACCCCCTGGCCTTCCCACTCTCCCCTCAGCAGTGCCAAGGAAGGCATCGGAAGCGGTACCATTGTTTGTTGTGTGGACTCAAATTCCAGCCGTTCCCTGCCTGCCCTCCAGCAGCGGGCTCTGCGGTGGGTGTAGCTGGGCTGAACTGGGAGGGAGTAGTGGGGCACCAAAAAAGCAGGGCACCAGCAAAGTAGGGGGGGCACCAAAAATTTTTTTAAAAATTGATATTTGATATTTCAGAAAAGCATCGAAGTCATCATGTGAAAAATCAGAACTTTGTTAGACTTCCTTACACTCCACTACACACTCTTTCCCCTGTTTTCTGTTCTCTTTTTATTACTTATCCCCACCTAAACCAGGGGGCATCCTACTAACAAAGTGCAGAGGTCAATCTTATGACAACGCTGCCATCATGTTAGGGTGTTATCAAGGAATGCAGAAGAAGCTTTTAGAACAGAATATGCCATATTCATACCATGTGCTGCACACTCTCAAAACTTTATAGTTAGTCTTTAAGGTGCCACAGGACTCTTTGTTACCTCTGCTATTCCAGACTAACACGGCTACCTCTCGGATTCTTGACTCTCAATCTTGTTGGCCGTAGTGCTGTTGATTGTTGTCCAGTGGCAGTAAGTTTTTTCTCGACCGTCCAGTTACTTTGTACATTTTTCTCTGCCTCAGCACACCGGTGGGCAGCTCTTAAAACATATTTGGGCAACGACCATGTGTTGAATTCTCTTTCTAACACTTGCCAGGAGGCACATGTAGTGACAACAAGCGCAATTCTGGAGTTCTACTCGAAGATTGTGGATGCTTTAGAAAGTATAGATGAAGACCAATAACAAAAGGGAGAAACTATACGAGAGGCAGAAAACATTGCAAACAAGATGCAAGAACTAGGGTTTGTATTCATGTTGACCATGTGGAATTAAATTTTACAACACTTTTACCACACAAGTAAAGCTCTCCAAGAAAAAGAATTGGATTTGAAAACGTGCAGATCTCTGTCAGTCATTAGCAGATCAAATACACTTTGAGGAATGATTTTGAAGATTTGAAGTCGTATTGAAAGATATCTTGCCTGGTACTAACTACGAAGAAGTCCAGTCCCACAAGTGAATCAGGAAAAAGCAAGCAAATGATAGCAGTGCAACAGAAACAACATTTAATCCTAGAGACAAATTTGACGTATCTACTTACTATGCTATAATTCATACACTTGAAGCTCATATGAAGAAGAGAGGTGAAGTGTACAAAGAAGTATCAAATAGGTTTTCTTTTCTAAACGATATGGACTTATCTGATGAACAACAGTCACAAGGTTCCCAAAAGCTAGTTGACTCATACCCTGTTGACTTGAACTTGAATCTCTGTGGAGAAGTACAGCAGTTCCACTGTTATATGTATGCAAAGTTTAACGAAACAGGAAAAATGAAATTCGGTCACAGTGATCTTCATGATACAATATTGAAAGACGGAATACAATGTGTATTTCCAAATGTAGAGATCACACTACGTAATTTTCTAACATTGATGATTACTAACTGCTCCACAAATGCTCTTTTTCTCAGCTGAAAAGAATAAAAAACCCTCAGAGACCAACAATGTGTCAGGACAGACTTGATTCACTTTCCCTATTGTGTATGGAAGCTGTCACGGAGCGCCCGGGCAATGGTCTGGAACCGCTCCCTAGGAAGCCAGACCGGACTCCGGGTGGAGGGCCCCTTCTCCGTACACAGCCTGTTTTCTAGGCCAGGAGCTTCAGGGGTCCCCACTTCCACCTTCCTGGGTCTGACCTTGGAGCATTCAGCGCCTTCTGCCCCTCCATGTGCTTCCCCCAGCAAGCCCGCCTGGGCGGGGTCCTGGGGGAGCCCATGGGTTCTGCACCCCAAATCCACAGTCAAATGTGACTCTCAGCCAGCCAACAGAATAGACGGTTTATTTGAGATGTCAGGAACACCATCCAACTCACAGCTTCTCAGTCTCAAGAGGGTCCCTGAGTCAGGCCTTTCTGGGGTGCCAGGAGGTGAGACCCAGATTCTGAGCTCCTGCTTCTCCCCCAGGTTTATTCGATGACTTCCATCTGGTCTAACACAGACCATGCAGCGAGCGAGCGTGAGCCCTCAGCTGGATCCATCTTGGGGCTAGAGAGCCAGTTGGCTTCTCTCCCTCTTCCCAGCTAGACCCAGACCCCCCCAACCTCCTCCAGCCACTTCCTGCTTTCCTTTGTTCCTTTCGTCTGGTTTCCCAGGCTTCAGGTATCACCTGACCTCCCTCCCCCACTTGGGGTCAGGTTACAGCTTCAGGGATGCCTCCTTGAGAGGGGAGGGCGTTGTGCGTCAGCCCCTATCCCTTCACATAGACACTTAAGAAATGCATAATAGACACTTAAGAAATGCATAGGGGAAACTGAGGCACACACACACAGTACTCCCACTTCATCACAGAAGCGGACATGCTTAGTCGAGTCAGCTTCGATGAACTTATCCAGAATTTTGCAATCAGAAAATCTAGAAAGAAGCTATTTTAATTTCAACACACATGTAAGTTTTGTGTCATTTTGAAAAATAAAAATATATTTTACTGTACAGTATTGTTTTTATTTTGAATTACATATGGGGGGGGCACCATAATCTTTTCAGTGCTTAGGGCCTCTCAAGGTCTTAATCCGGCCCTGCCCCTGGGGATGGGGGAGAATGGTTAGTTTGAGTATCGGGAGTTGATCCTTCTGTTACTCCACAGGGCTGGAGGCCAGGCTGCGGAAGCCCCAGCCAAAACCCTCCCAGGGCCTGGGAAGCCATGCCCGGGTATGAGGGAGTGCCCCTCAAGGTGAGCTTACTTATGTACCACCCTGGCATGTGGGTGGGGATCTTCCCCTCAGGGGGAGTCTAAACCCCTCTCCTGGCTCCCATGTGTGAAGCAGGATCTGTCTAGGGGACCCTGTCCCTCTGGAACGGCATGAGCCTCTCTCCCTGGGCCCGCAGGAGCTGAGGTCTGGGGCTGTTCTGCCCCTCTGGGAGGAATCTGATCCCCTGCCCCAATGTGTGAGCCAGGATCTGGGGCCCCCAGCCGCCTGTGCAGGTCTGAGCCCTTCTCCTCACCCTCCCTGGTGTGAGGGCGTATGTAGGGGGCCCTCCCCCTCTGAGGGGCTGTTGCATTGCCACAGCTATTGCAAAGGGAACTCCACCCATTACAAGTGAGGCAGCATCCTGGGACCAGAGCATGGGAACTGCTGCCAGAGAGCCAGGGTGCTGCAGGATTCTCCCGTCCAACACGCAGGGCCCTTGGGATTCAGGAGAGCCCTGGCAGCATTCAGACAGAGCCCTGCTCAAAGCCCACTGGGAAACCAAGACAATGAGGAGGTGGGGGGGGGGGGGATGGATCCCAGGGTGGGGTCTATGAATCACTTAAATCCTATCTCAATCCTGGAAATAGGGATTTACAGCGTGCACGGGGGTGACTGTCACCCAGCGGCAGGGATTAGGGGATAGGGGGATTAGACCGATAATGAGACTGCGGAGCTAGAGAGTGAAATTAGGGAGATCAACAGAGAGTTTAGCGGGAAGGAGGGAGATTAGACTGGTAGGTAAAGAGATAAAGAGAGATTGGGGTGGGGCTGAACTGTCGGAGATGGAGGGGGGTGTATGGGGATGGATGGATGGTTACATATAAGGATGGATCAGTAACTGGGGAGGTCTATGGGGATGGATGGATAGGTGTATGGGGATAGAGAGAGACAAGACAGGTAAGCTATATCTTCCATAGGACCAACTTTTGTTGGTGGAAGGTACAAGGTTTTGAACTACACAGCGGTAACCTTCAGGTCTGGGGAAAGAAATCGGAGTGTCTGAGCAAAAGACAAGTCAGGACAGATAGTTAAGCACAAGGAGTCCCATTGCAGGAAGCCATTTAAGGTGGCGTGGCCCACCATGGTGAGACTGTGAGGTAAAAGGTGTTTGAAATGCACCATTAAGAGTTAGCAGGCAGGTGTGTGTTTTACATTGTTGTAATGAGCCATGAAACCAATCTCCCACTTTTAGTGTCTAGTGGCACTATGGAGTTATGCTCCCAGGCGCTGTGCGGGTTTCATTTGAGGATGTGGCCAGCGAGGTCTAATACGGAGTGCACATTTGGTGAGAAGTGTTTGCCCCCAAGTGACAGCGTGGTTTTGTCTATTGTTATTTTTCTGTGTGAGTTCATTCAAGAGCATAGGCTGGTGCTGCTTTGATTTGGTGAGTCCTTGTCTGTGGGAAGTTTGTGGCAAGGCCAGAAAGGGGGTTCAGGAAAGACTAATTCCAGGACGTGGTCCCCATCGAGTATAGGTTGAAACTGTTTGATGACCACCCATGCAAGTTCCAGTGTGGGATGGTAAGGGGGTGTGGACAATTTTTTTTTTCTGTATTGAAGCAGATTCTCTTGGGGTGTAGGGTGGCGCGTTCCATGATGCAATCTACTTCTCTGGTGGAGTGGCCTTGTTTGGTGAAGGTGGTTTTAAGTTTGATATGTATCCCAGACTTTCTCCTCAGCATAGTCTCTGGCATCTGAGTGCCTGGCTGTAGAGAACAGATTTTTTGGGGTGTGAGGTGGTTGCTGGATCAGTGGAGGTCAGTGTGGTGATCTGTGGGTTTCTTGTACATAGTCATGTGTAGGGTTCCGCTGCTGAAGCTAATTAGACTCCAGGAAGCTGATGTGGTAGTGTTCTAGAGAAAGTTTCATAGATAGAGGCTGGTTGTTTAAGTCATAGGCGCCAACTTCCTCTCTACCTGGGGGGTGCTCAGCTTCACCCCCCGTCTGCCCCCACTCCACCCCTTCTCCCTTGTCTTGTCTCTTCCTATCTCCCTCTGCTCCTACTCAGCCTCTCCTGCCCTTTACCCAGAGCACACCCCATCCCCACTCCTCCCCCTCCCTCCCAGCACCTCCTGCATGCCCTGGAACAGCTGCTCTTGCAGTGTGCAGGAGGTGCTGGGAGAGCGGGGGATGAGTTGATTAGTGGGGCACCTGAGGGCAGGAGGCACTAGGTGAAGGGGGGAGTTTGGCTGCCTGGTGGTTGCTGAGCATCCACTATTTTTTCCCCATGGATGCTCCTGGAGCACCCATGGAGTAGGTGCCTATGGTTGAAGTTGTGGTGGAATCTATGAAGGAGTCCAGAGGACAAAAATATAATGTCCCTCAGGTCTCTCGTTGATTCATGGCACATTTTTTTCAGAAATTCTTCCTTGAGGTGGCCCATCAACAGGTTGGTATATTGTGGAGTCATCCTAGTACCCAGGACTGGTCCCATGGTTTGTACTAAGAGTTTGTTAAATGTAAATTATGATGGGAATGGATGAGTTTGGGGTGGATTTCTGAGCATTGTAGACTATCCTGTGGGTATCTGAGGCAGGCAGTGATGCTGTCTTGGTGAGGGGTGTTGCTGTTGAGGGAGATGTTCTGAGGGAGCTGGGGGAAATCGGTAGTGTTTTGGAGGAGGCCTTTGTGTGGTGAGTGGTTTGAGAAGGGTTTCTATGAGTCCTGATATTCCTTAAGAAAGAGGGCCATGGCCAGATAGGAGAGGTCCGGCTGGGTCCTTGGGAAGCATGTAGATTGTAGAAGATCCCTGGGGAGGGTTCATGGTGGATGAGGGTTTTGGGAAAGGATTTGATGATCTCCTTAAATACCTGGGTGAAATGTGGTCTTTGAATTCTTTAGAGTAGGTGGTGTTGAAATGTTGTTGGCTGGTCTTGTTCACATAGTCATTGCAATTGAGGACACTGATGACACCCCATTTATTGTCCTGTTTGGTCACTCTCGGGAGGTTAGATATCAGGGACTGTACTGTTGTCCTCTTGTGGGTGTGATGTTTGTTAAAGATTTCACTGTTGATTGTTTTCCTGAAACAATTGATATAATGATACAGGTTGTGGTTTTGTCTGATGGGTCATGGTCAGTCAGATGATTCTTCTTTCTTATGACTATCAGTGGGGGTGTGGTAGTTGTGGGTGATCTCATCTTTGTGAAATAATTCCTTGAGGTGGAGTCATCAGAATTCTTATAGTTCGTACGGTGTCAGGTTCTGTGGTGGGGCAGACGTTCAGTCCCTTGGAGAGTACAGATCCTGTATTTCAGTTCAGCTGATTGTGTTGGGGTGTTGTGTCCATGTGCTGGTGTCATGGTTTCACTAACAGGTGATTGTCTGTTGGTCGTTGCAGTAGGTTTCACTTTTTGTTTGTGTTGTTGGATGGCCCTCATCAAGTGTTTTTAGAGAGATGCTTTTGATTTCCTGCATGATCTTCAGGTAGGTTCCTGATTGTTTCCTTCCAGTGCCTGGGAGCATGTGATCAGTTCTGGTTTGAGCTGGTCTCCTCTGCAGTAGGTAAGGTGCAGGAGATGGTTCCTCAGTTTTTCTGAGGATGGAACAGCCAGATAAAATAATGGGGTGGGAGGGATGGGTAGATTAGCCAATGAGGGTGCATGGAGATGTGTAGATTAGCTGACAGCTGTTTGGGGATGGGTGGATTAGATGATAGGGTGCATGGGGATGGACAGATTAGATGATGGGGTGTATGGGGATAGGTAGGGGGGATACATGGGGTAGGTAGATTAGTTGATGGGGTGTGGGGAGTATGGTGGGGTATGTTAGCTGATGGGTTCATTGGTGAGGGGGTGCATGGCTGGGGGGCTATTAGCAGAGGGTGTGTTGGTGGGGGTGGGTGGGTACATTAGCAGATGGGGTGCATGGATGAGGGTGCGGGGTTCGTTAGCTGATGAAGTGGGGGGTGAAGGTGGGTCCATTAGATGGAGGGGGTGGGTAGCTCAGATAAGCACGCGACACGCTCCGCTGTTCCCCTGGGACTGCCCGTCGAGGCCTTTATTGCCATGACCTTGACACGGGTCAAGTTACCGACCCAGCGGCTGCAGCGTCACACGCGCACTGCGGCATGGTCCGCGCAGCCGCTCGCTCGCGCCGCGGGGGGGGAGGGAAGCTGCTCAGTGCAGGGCATGCTGGGAGTTGTAGTCTTTGCTAGCCTGCCGGGGCAGAGATTTACACAGGTCCCTCCCTCTTCCCCCCCCCCTTACAAACACTGTCTGGCTGCTTGCCCCACCCCCTCTCCGCGCCAAGCAGTGAATGCCAGGCGCCATTCATACTCATTCACCCCCCTTTGCGTGCCCAGGTGCAGAGCTGCAGTTAGCTCAGTGCAGGGGCTGGGAGAAGACCTATGGGAGGCACATGGGGAGCTGCCAGCTGGGAAGGAGGTTGAGGAAATATTGTCGTTCAGCAACTCGAGTGCCAAGATGCCAAGAGCTGCTTACAAACGTTCCCTGCCTTGGGTTCTATCCCTGGCTCCGGGGGGTGGGGTCCGTTGGTAGAGTAGGGAGGGGCTGAGATTCAGGATTCAGTGTCACTCCACTGAAGCCAGGCATGTCACTCGACCATCTCCCATCACCAAGCCTCCCACCCAGCCCCTTCTAGCTTCGTGTGCCTGCATTGAACCCGTGGGGCTGAACTGAGGCCCGGGCTATGCTAGCAATGTCCCAGACGAGGGTGATTTTTTTGGGTGACATTGCTATATTGACAAAAGAAGCTATATTGCGTAGAAGCAGCGACATTGGCAGAAGAGTGCCTGTGCTGGTAGAGCCTTATTTCACTCAGGGATCAGGCATCAGCTCCACCCGCCAAAGATTATTTTGCTGGTAGAAGCTACGTCTCCACCAAGAAGGTTTCCTGCGATAGTTATACGGGTTTACGTTTATATCATCTACATCGCACCCCCCACCTTAGCTTTCACCATAATGCGTTGAAGTGAGGCCCCACCTGTACTGCACTCTTATGAAGGAGGAACTTGGTTCTGGCTGAGAAAAATCCTGGTAACTGTGGAAAAAGGCAATATAAAATGGGGGACCAGTAGTTAAGAAGACACACACATCCTCCCACTCATGGATGCACAAACACACCATACTCTCACTTGTGCACACACAGAATAAGGATCTGAGAGCTGAGGCCCCTGAACTGCATGCCAGAAATAGAAATGAATATGACAGGGCAACCTTCCCTCGCCTGATCCCTTCTTAGGGGTGAGGGGAAAAAATAGCACAAGGTTAGCACACAGCTCTTTTCATAAGGCAGTTCTTCAGGGGAGGGGTTTGCTTCATTGATTATTCATGAGGGGGTGGGGCACACCGATAAGGAGATCTGGGGCCTTTCAACTCTTGGGCAATGGTTCTAATCCTGGACTGGGGGACTGGCTGCCTTGGGGTGGGGCTGAGGGGAAATGGGATATGGGGCCGTTCCCCACTAAGGGATGCTGATTCCTGTATGGCCTCAAGCTGGATACTGATTGGCTCATTGGGGAGCAGGAAATGAGATATGGGGTTTTTCCTTTCTATGGGTCACTGCCTGTTCCAGACCCAAGGCAGGGGACTGGTGGGGTTAAGTGAGGGAGGATTGTGTTATGATGTCTTTCCCCTCTAGGGTCACTGGCTCTGATCTAACCTGAGTGCAGGGCCCTGGTTGGATGGGGAATGGAAGTAGAGGTGGACTCTTGAGTTTGCAGTCATCTAAGCGTGCAATTGTGTGTGCCAGGTGCACACTGGGTTGCCAATGTCGTGTTGTAATCCTGACAGTGGGTTACTGTCCTGTCTAAGGACCTGACTCCCCTGCAGCGGGGACCGAGTGGCCCAGCCCAGCCAGCCAGACTCGTAATAGTGGAGGTCAAGCTCACACAATGGAGACTTGCACTAGGCACCTGATCTGCTGCCCAAGCTGCAATGTCCACATGGCTATTTTCTGTGCACCAGCACAAGCCTGTTGGTCCAGGCTGCTGCCTGCAGCAGTGTAGACATACCCGCCGTGACCAGGCAGGCACCCGTCCTGTAATCTCCTCCTGGCCCCAGCGTCAGGAGTTGGTGTCATGGTGCTATGAAATGGAGACAATTCTTGCTCAGCACAGCGGGTTTGGGGGCCTTTTCCTGGGTTTGAACATTTTGCCAATAGGAAAACTAGGGCACAGAGAAGGGAAGTGCAGGGTGTAGGCCAGGGAGAGAACCCAGCCATCTTGCTTCCCAGCTTTCTCCGCTCTAATCCACTAGATCTCGCTCCCCGTCCGGAGCTGGAATAGAACTCAGGAGTCCTGGCGCTTAGTCCCCTCCTTCCGAAACCATTGGAACAAAGTCCCTCGATCAAGCCATTTATAAAAAAACTAGCAACAACAAATAGATTAATAATAGTTATACAGTGATAAAAACCTCAAGTCCCCCCGGATTGTCTGAGTGTCTAGGACACAAAATGTTCTGAGATAGCCACAGCTCTGGGAATGTAGAATTCTTCCTCTATCATTTATTTGACTCCATCTTTAATCTAATTGCATCCTAGTCTAATTACATCTTATTGCTTTATGATTATTTCCATTCATTCCCTTCTATTATTATTCTAATTTCTCAATAACATTCTCAGCCTGCCTTCTTGCTGTTCCATTGCCTTCTGCTAACTGAATTACTCTGTTGTTCTTACCCACTAATTTTCATTGTCTTGGCTGCTAATTAATTTGAAAATCGTTACACAACAGTAAAAATTAATATCCCAGCCACCAAGAGCAAAGAAGTGATGCTTAGAGTATGTATATTGCTGCAGCACTCTAAATCGGAGCGTGGGTTGAGGTTTGAATTGAAGGCCTCCTTCCATTTATGCATAAATCAGTCAGATTTTGGTCAGTAACGAATCAGAACCTGGGTTGTTGGCCTACTTAGAGGTAGGTCACAAAACCCCCAAATTCTGCTGTGACTCCGGTTACCAAGCCCTGCAATTTTGCAGTGTGGATGTTCATATGCAGGGTTGGAAACACTGGGTCTACAAAGACAGTATTACAACGCAGGGTAGTGTATGCTCAGATACCAAGGGGGTGAGGACAGGGAGATAGATATGTATGTAAGGGGATAGACTGAGGTTGTGTATGGGGATGAATACATAGATGGTTATAGATGTAGCTAGTGAAGCCTATTCTGGGTGTGAAGGTTAGATGGCTAGAGAGTGTGTATGGAGATGGATATAGAGAGGGAAGGTTTCACAGCGAGACAGATGAGTCTGGGGCTGGAGAGATTAGCTAGAGCACTGCTTAATATTTTATTAGTCCCAGTAATGACAATAGCAGGAGCCCTTAACCAGCACGTCCTACTGCTGTGATTAGCCCCTCTGGCAGTGCCTGTCCTAGCCCAAACTGGGTCCAAAAGTAGGAACATTTCTCTCCCCTTCCCCCCATTTTCACCCTTACAACTCTTCAGCCAAGAGGGCGCACAATGAAGGGGGATTCCCAACGAGGTGCGGGCAGGATGAGACGAATAATGACAAACCAAGGGGAGGAGCCTCAGGAGCCAGGAGGCGGGGTGGGAGGAGCTCATGAATAATGCACCAATCTGGTTGGGTTAATAATGCATGAGGGGCGGGGCTTAGGGCGCACTGCTGCAGCGAGCGGGCTGGGCAGAGCAGCGATCCCGGCTCCCCCGTGTCCCTCCCTCCCGCTCGGCCGGCTCCCCGGTGCCGCAGTGCCAGGGCCTGTCTCCCCGCGCCAGAGCCGCCCGTGTGCGCCCAGCCCAGCCAGCGCCCGCCGGAGGCTGCAGGATGTCTCGGCCGCTGTCGGATTACGAGAAAAGGAAGCAGATCAGCGTGCGGGGCCTGGCCGGGGTGGAGAATGTCACCGACCTCAAGAAGAACTTCAACCGGCACCTGCACTTCACCCTGGTGAAGGATCGGAACGTGGCCACCCCCCGGGACTACTACTTCGCCCTGGCCCACACCGTGCGCGACCACCTGGTGGGCAGGTGGATCCGCACCCAGCAGTACTACTACGAGAAGGACCCCAAGGTGAGGGGGGTGTTGGAGAGGGGCGCCCGGAGAAGGGGGGCGGAGCGGTGCCAGTGGGTGCTGGATGTGTGTGTCCGGGGCTAGGGGAGAGTGCACTTGGGGGTGCCGGCTGGCTGTGTGTTGGGGAGAGGGGTGCTCAGGGGCAGGGAGGGATAATGCCCAGCAGCTGAGCCAGGGGAAGAGCAGTGGGGCACTGGGGAGGGGCTGCCAGGGAGCCCCGACGGGAGAAGGGTCTGGGCACAGCAGCAGCCCTATGTGAGAAATTCCAGGGGGTAAAGGATCAGGCCGGAGAGGTGCCAGAAGGATCGGGAGCCGGGGGGTCACTCGGGCAGGGTCTGCAGCCAGCGGGACCACCAGGAAAAGGAATAGCAGGTGGGAGGTGTCTGGCTGTTGGACAGGCCCCTTACTCTAGGGCGATGGGGAAATGGGCTGTGGATGGCTCACAAACCAACACTCCCCTCCCGTATGTGAGCCAAGCTGTAGTTTCCTCCTGACACCTGGGAGCCAGACTCCAGGGCTGGGATCGTCCCCACCTATGCCAGGCTGGCTTGGCATGTGCTCCACAGGGGGTATAAATACCAGCTGGACTGCTGCCACCAACTGCCCCAGAGCCTTCAGCTCAGGGAGCAAAGGCCTGGGCTGTTGGCACTGAAGAGCTTGGGATCAGACCCGTGGGCCCATCCAGACCAGTACTCTCCTTCCCTGGCCCCCGCCAGACGACCCATGCAGCCCAGTGCCGGGTGGTTCACAGGGGTCGGACAGCACCCCTGGCTAGTTGTGGGGGTCAGTGGGAACTGAGCAGAGCCTGGAGGCAGGGATGAGTCCTGCCCCTCTCACCTGAGCGTCCCCAGTCCAAGGCTAGTGTCCTATCCACAGGGACAGTGTGCTCCGGGCCTGCTCTGGCTGGCAGGTGAGGAGGGCTATGGGAGGGTGCACTGTCACTATTTGAGCCTGCCCCCCCACCAGGAAGTTGGCAGGGGGGGCTCTAATTCATGGGGTGGTTCCTCCAGAGACCCATGCGGGACCCCAGACCCACTTTCCTTCCCCCAGCCACCTCTGCTCCTTCCCTTTCCCCACTCCCTCTGCTGCCCCTGCCCTTCCCCCTCCCTCCACATCACCTTCAAGCCCTTTGCTTGTTGCTCCCCCAAGGTTTTCTGCCCCCCATGTATCTCCACCACTCTCCCATAGCATCCTCCTCTCCCATCATCCCTCCTTCTTTCCCTCCCCGGGTCCCCCACGCCACCCTGCGAGCACCTTGGCTGTGATTCACCCCTCCCAGCTGCCCTCCCCCAATCCCTGGCTAGCCCCCAAGTCCTGGGTGTGTGTGAGCCAAGGAGTCAGCACAAATTGCCTCTCAGAGACCCACACTGGGGGCTGAGCAGCTGGGCTGTGGAATCGCAGTGGGGGATGGGGCAGTGTGAGGGGATTGCAGGCCATTAATCCCCTGGGGGGGGGGGGGCAAAGGTAGCAGTGGCTGGACATTTGAGCTAGTATGGGCACATATGAAGAGTTGGTGGTGCCGCCTGGCATGCTGGGAGATGGGGGACCTGCAAGGGGGGAGGTAGGGGTGTGGGAAAGGTTTAGGGGTGATACATTTGAAGGAAGCAGGTGTTGGGAAAACAGGGCCTTTCCCCTCTAGGGAGCTCTGACTATGACCCAGCACCAGGGTGCGGGGGACTGGCTGGCTCAGGGGCTGCGGGGAGGAGGGGGGCAGGAATGGGACATAGGGCCTTTCCCCTCTAGGGAGCTCTGGCTGTGACCCAGCACCAGGGCCGGGGGACTGGCTTGGGGAGTAGGTGGTGGTACACGGGGCCTCTCACTAGAAGTGACAGGTAATGGGGGGTGAGGGAGGAATCCCAGCTCTAGACTCCTGGTTCTGATCCTATCTCAGTGTTCGGGGGGGGGGGGGGGGGGAACAGTCTGGTTAAATTTAGCCCAGCCTGACATTTGCTGTTGACTTTTGCCATTTAATCTGGGAAAGAGCCTGTGTCAGCCCCTGGGGTGGGGGAGTGGTGCAGGGGGGGCTGGGACACTGGATAGGGCCGTGGCTGCATACCCGAGATGGGCTGACAGCCTGGCTGATGACAGCCTGGCTGATGCCCGCCTGCCCTCCCCCAGAGGTTAGCTGGGCAATGAGTGCCTTTGAATGGCCTGCTGTATTCAGCAGCAGGGGCTTGATCCATGGGCCCCAGCAACCAGCCACACGCACCCTGCACCCCTGTGCCCCCCATAGAGTATCCTGACCAAGTAGGGTGGCAAATGAAACACTCCATATCCCTCCTCTAGGGGATGCTGACTCCAGTCCAGCCCTGGGGGAGTGGGGGGGGGGGAGGAAGGACACTAGTGTACTTAGTGGGCCAGGGAATGGGGCATGGGGCCTGTTTCCTGGGGGTGGGGCTGACAGGCTCCCCAACCCTCCCCCCATCCCCATCTCTGCCCCCTCTCTCTGCAGCGTATCTATTACCTGTCACTGGAGTTCTACATCGGCCGCACCCTGCAGAACACCATGGTGAACCTGGGCCTGCAGAACGCCTGCGACGAGGCCACCTACCAGGTATCCCCGTTATGGGCCAGCGGGCCGGGGATCAGGGAGGAGAATGGGTGGAGCAGGGAGAAGCAGTGACAAGGGAATGGGGGAGGGGAGGGGATGGATGAGGGGGAGCCGGCTACTCTTCCCTAACGTCCCATTTTTCCTCTCCCCACAGTTGGGCCTGGACATGGAGGAGCTGCAGGAGATTGAGGAGGATGCTGGGCTGGGGAACGGGGGTTTGGGGCGCTTGGCAGGTGAGGGGAGCCAGCTTGGCAACCACGGACCCCAACTGCCCTGTGTGCCTAGGGCCAGGAGAGCCCCCACCCCCAACACACACTGGCATCTGACACTTGCCCCCAATCACCAGGGCCGGCGACAGGGGGGTACAATGGGTACAGCTGTACCGGGGCCCAGACTTAAGGGGGGCCCCCTTAAATCCAGGGCGGGCCTGGTACACTGCTGTACCCCCTTGTCACCGTCCGGGGGGGGCCGTGGGCGGCGGGAGACCGGCTGGGGGGGGGGGGGCACGGGCGGCGGGAGACCGGCCGGGGCGGGGCCCTGCACGATCTGCGTACGGGGCCTCCAAATTCCTGTCGCTGGCCCTGCCAATCACATAAGGCCCCCCAAGACTTCCCCCCCCCCCCGACAAAACAACCTGCGATACTGCCCCCCAGGCACTCACCTGGCACCCCAATACTCTCCAACCCACAAAAACCTCTGACATACACCCAGCCCTCCAACCTTCCCCCCAGACATACACCCAGCCCCCAACAATCCCCCCCAGGCACACACAGTGCCCTGACACTGCCCCCTCCAGACATAACCACCCCAACACTGCCCCCTCACTGACACACACCCAGCCCCCCGACACACATTGACCCCCCCCCATCCAAGACATGACCACTCCCAACAATGCCCAACTAGACACACACCGAGCCCACCCAACCCATGGCTCTGCCAAACAGTCAAGGAAGACAGGAATCCAGGGGCCCCGTTCAGCATCTGCCCAGGCACCCCACCCCCATCACTGTTGACCCCACTCTCTTGCCTCTCCACCACCCCCATTACGGTCATCCTATTGCCTGTCCCCCTCCTTTACCCCCATCACTGTCACCCCACTGTCTTCCCCCACCCCCATCACTGTCACCCTATTGCCTGTCCCCCTCCCCCACCCCCATCACTGTCACCCTATTGCCTGTCCCCCTCCCCCACCCCATCACTGTCACCCCACTGCCTGTCTCCCTTCCACATCTACCTGCCCCCCATTCCTAGCCATTTTCCTGCCCCCCTGGTCTGGCTGTTTCTGTGCCCCCCCCTTCCCCCCTTGATCTGGCTGTAATGCCCAACCCCTGCCCCACTTTTTCCCCTCAGCCTGTTTTCTGGACTCCATGGCCACCCTGGGACTGGCCGCCTATGGCTACGGCATCCGCTATGAGTTTGGCATCTTCAACCAGAAGATCTCTGGGGGCTGGCAGGTGGGTTGCACCCCCCACGGTGCGGGAGGCTGGAACGGGGCTCCTTTCCCTCAGGGGAGCAGGCAGGGCACTGGGGGGATGGGATGTGTGTTGGGGGGCTGGATGCATGTCCGGGGGGGCAGTGTAGGGTAGGAGAGGCCCACAAGTTGCCACCAGTTTGGGGTAGGAGAGGCCCATCAGGGAGGTTGTCCAGGGGCCAGCGTGGGGTATGTTGGGTGGCGAGGCAGCAGGTGCTGTGGGGCACAGGTGATCTCAGCAGGAGATGGGGTGCTGGGTAGGTGGGACGCCCCGGGTGCGTATGTGAAGAGATCCCAGCGGAGGGGCAGGGAGCAGGATGGCACTAACGCATCCTCTTCCCGCCCTCCCTCGCAGGTGGAGGAGGCTGATGATTGGCTGCGCTATGGCAACCCCTGGGAGAAGGCCCGGCCCGAGTACATGATCCCGGTGCACTTCTACGGGCACGTGGAGCACGGGCCCGAGGGCAGCAAGTGGGTCGACACGCAGGTGAGTCTGGGAGGCCTGGGCAAGGCCGGAGTGAGTGATGAGTGTGCATATGCACAAGAGAGGCAGCGGCTGTATCTGTATGTCAGGGCCTGGCAGCCGTGCATGTACCCCTGTGTAAGTGAGTGGTAACTGTGCGTTCTTGGGTTGCAGGAGTGTACGTTCACATGCAGGGCCAGCGGTGCACAAGCCGTCTGCGTGGGGGAGAGGTGCATTCACAGGCCTTTGCATGTGGTAGTGTGAGCGTGTAGGTATGCCGGAGGGGGAGGGTTTGCAAGCACACAAGTGGGTATTTCCAGGCAAATGTGAGATCTCTGTGCACTCAGGGCCTGGCGTACTCAAATAGACCTTTGCACAAGTGCCTCCACGCATGTGTGATTGCCCAGAAACATGGGTCCGTTGCACGAGTGCATCAGCACACTGGGTGTACGTGCCCCTAAAGCCAGGACACCTGGGTCCTCTCCCTGGTTTGCTGTGGGATCAGTTCCCCTGTTTGTTTTTTAGTTTCCCCACCTGTAAAAAGGGGGAGGGGAGGGTATTATGGGATGCTCTTCATGCTCACCAGGGTGTCATGGCCGGCATTAACCCTGCTGTGCTTTGGCAGGTGATCCTGGCTCTTCCCTACGATACACCCGTACCTGGTTACCGCAACAACACTGTCAACACCATGCGCCTCTGGTCCGCCCGGGCCCCCAACGAGTTCAACCTCAAGGACTGTGAGTGAAGGGGGGGCCCTCGGGCCGGGCGAGGGTCTGTGCCTGCTGCATTCACTGCAGCAGCCAAGGGCCGGGCATCCGCCCCCTTCTGCTGAGCAGGGCTGGGAGACCACTCCTGAAAACCAGGGGCGGGGGCTCAGTAAGAGGCAGCATCCCCTCCCCGTCAGTGCTGCTGACCCCAATACCCCACTACGAAGGATCCCTGTATAAACAGCCCCTCCCATGCCCCACCCTGGGGCTGGCTCCAGGGATGTTGGGTAAAGGATCCCTGTACAAAAAGCACCTGTGCCCCACCCAGAGGTGGCTGCACCTCATCACTGGGTGAGATCCCTGCATAACCAACCCCCACCCCAGCAGTGGCTGCACCTCATCCCTGGGTGAGAGATCCCTGCATAACCAACCCCCACCCCAGCAGTGGCTGCACCTCCGCCCCTGGCGAGGGGTCCCCGTGTGAACTAAGGCCCCTCTTTCTCTCTCTGCCTCAGTTAACGTTGGGGGTTACATCCAAGCCGTACTGGACAGGAACTTGGCCGAGAACATTTCTCGGGTGCTGTACCCCAATGACAATGTGAGTAGCCCCCTGCCCACTCCAGTGCCCCCTGCATCCACTGCAGGGTTTCTTGTGGGGGGAGCCAGTCCTTTAAGGAACATCTTAGACCTGGGGTGTGGATTATACATGGCGGGGGGGGGGGCTGTTCTGCTTCCACACCCAGCCCCTGATTCCAGCAGCAGCGCCAGGGTCAGGTGGGTCTAAATCTCACTAGCAAGGAGGGTTCACATTTGGGCAAAACTGGGATTTCCCTCCGCCCCAGATCCCTGCCCCCGTGATGTGTCCCAAATGTTGCCCCCTTCAAGATCTCTGCAGCCATGTGGGAGATTAGGTGGGAGAGTGACACCCCCTGTCTACTGCTTGAGGAGGCTGGGAGTCAGGACTCCTGGGTTTCATCCTCTGCTCTGGAAGGGAAGGGGGATGTAGTGGTTAGAGCAGGGACTCCTGGGTTACATTCCCGGGTCTGCCACTACTTTCCCTATGCTGTGAGCAGGGGCTGCAGAGAGCCCATGCTGCATCTGAAGGCACTGGTCCATTCTGTGGTTTGGTGGTTGCCCCATCCTCACCTGCCCCTCCTCTCTGCAGTTCTTCGAGGGCAAGGAGCTGCGTCTGAAGCAGGAGTACTTCGCGGTGGCAGCCACCCTGCAGGACATCATCCGCCGCTTCAAATCCTCCAAGTTCGGCAGCCGGGACCCCGTCCGCACCTCCTTTGATGCCTTCCCAGAAAAGGTACCGGCCTCTCCCAGGAGAGGGTGCTATAGGGAGCAAGGCAGGAGCTCTGGTTATGTGTGGGGGGAGCTCCTGGCTACTCCAGCCCTGGTCTTTCCCAGCAGGGGGCGCTGTGGGGAGCGGGGCAGGAGCTGGCTGTGGTGAGGGAGCTCCCAGCTACTCCAGCCCTGGCGTCTCACGTCTAAGCTCATGCATCCTCTGTCCCTGGTGGTCTGAGCTCTGCCCCTTTCCTGTAGGTCGCTATCCAGCTGAATGACACTCACCCCTCCCTGGCCATCCCTGAGCTCATGAGGGTGCTGGTTGATATTGAGAAACTGGACTGGGACAAGGTACGTGTGACATCGGGGGCTCTGTGCTGTAGGGAGCAGTGGTGTTTTTCTGTTGAACAGCCCTCATGTCCCACCCCAGAGGTTGCCGCATCTCAGCGCTGTGCTGGGGATCCTCATGTGCTGTGTCTCTCCCAGGCCTGGGACATCACGGTGCGGACCTGCGCCTACACCAACCACACGGTGCTGCCTGAGGCCCTGGAGCGCTGGCCCGTCCATCTTTTGGAAACCCTCCTGCCCCGGCACCTGGAGATCATCTATGAGATTAACCAGAGATTCCTTGATGTAAGCCCTGCCCCCGGGAGGGGCTGGGGTTAATCCAGTGGTGAAGTCCCTTTCCCTCCAGAGGTGGCAGGAACTGGAATGTGTTAGTCTAGGACTCCTGGGTTCTGCTCACAGCTGGGGGGGGGGGGGAGAGAGAAAGGGGAGTGGGGTCTAGTGGTTTAGAGCTGGAGGGTGCTGTCAGGACTCCCAGGTCTTTTCCGTGGCTCTGCAGCTGATTCACACATGCTCTTGCTAGGGTGAGGTTGGGGAGGGGGTGGAGAATCAAATTTGGGGTGCGTGGCTTGGGAGGGAACCATGGGCATTTGGGATTGGCTTTCACTGGGTGGCAGGGTGGATGCTGGGGGGGGGGGGATGAGTGTCCTGGGGCTAGGATAGTGGGGACCCCCCATTTTTCTCCTGGGTGGGGTCAGTTGCGAAGCCTCTCTCTGAGATGCCTGCTGCATCCGGATTCTGCCGTTCCCTCCCCCCCCCAGAGAGTCAATGCCATGTTCCCTGGGGACTTCGACCGGCTGCGGCGCATGTCCTTAGTGGAGGAGAGCGGCGTCAAGAGGATCAACATGGCGCACCTGTGTATCGTGGGCTCCCATGTCGTCAACGGGGTCGCCCGCATCCACTCCGACATCCTCAAGAAGACGGTGTATGTGCCCTGCCCCTTGCCATGCTCTGCTCTCTCGCTGTCCCTCGCTCCCCTGCACCTCACTGTCCCTCACTCCCCCACTCCTTTCATCCGCTCTGTCCTCTTTTTCCATCCTGCATTTTTTTCCCGTTTGTCTTCCCTCTTTCCCACTCTTCTCTCGTTCATTTGATTTTTCCTCTTTCCCTTTTTCATTCATTCTCTTCATTCCTTTCTCTTGTTCCTTCCTATTTCATTATATCTTACCCTCTTTTCGTTCGTTTGCTTCTTTCTGTTCCTGTTTTCCTACATATTTCATTTTGTTTGTTCCCTTATTTCTTTTTCTCCACCTTTGCCCCTTTCTATTTTTTTCCTGTTTCGTTCATTCTTTTCCCTCTTTTTCTGTTTTTCTCAACCTTCATTTTTTCCTACTTCACTTTCCTTTTTGTTCTTTTATTCTCTTCCTTTCATTCCCCTGATTCATTCACTCTTCTCTTTCCCTTCTTTTCTCTCTCATTGACATTTGCATTTGTTCTCACACATTCCTCCTTTCTCTTCCCACTCCTTTGCCCTTTTGCCCTCTAGTTCGTTTTTGGTCCTGCTTTGATTCTTTTCTCCTTGGTCCTCTCGTTCATTTGTTTCCTGTTTCGTGCCCCTCCAGCTTCAAGGATTTCTATGAGATTGAACCACACAAATTCCAGAACAAAACCAATGGGATCACACCTCGGCGCTGGCTGGTTCTGTGCAACCCAGGGCTGGCTGAGGTCATTGCTGAGGTGAGTGTGTGGGGGGGGGGTCTATGGGGTTCCTGCGGGAAGGATCCAGGGTGGCTAAGTGCAGGGGTGGGGTGGGGGAGTTGGAGGATGGACAAGGGTGGGATTTTGGGGGCACCATTCAGTGACTGTGGGGTTGACAGGGAGGAGAGAGTTGGGGGGCAGGCTGCCATTTGAAGATGTGGGTAGGGGGATGCTATACACAGTAATGGAAGGTGACCATTCTGATATGGGGGGGTCTCTATGGGATGGGGGGATGCCAGATACAGACAGGTTTGGGGGGGCAGGCTGCCATGCAGAGTTTGGGGGTCATTCATAGGCTGGACCCCTCTCCTCTGCTTTGCCCCGAGAAGGGCAGAGTGACGGGGTGCCTGCTACTCTCCTATGCCAGGCTGGGCTCTGACCCTCCTCTCTCCCCAGCGTATCGGGGAGGAATACATTTCTGACCTCGACCATCTGAAAAAGCTTCTGGCCTTTGTGGACGATGAGGGATTTATCCGGGACGTTGCCAAAATTAAACAGGTACCGGGGTGGGGAAATGGGACCTGGGGCCTCTCCCCTCTAGGGGGCGCTGGCTGTGATCTGGCCCCAGGGCAGGGGATGGGAAGTGAGGCCTAGGTTCCCATCTCTGCTCTCCCACCCATGCCAGGAGAACAAGCTGAAGTTTGCTGCCTATCTGGAGAAGGAGTACAAGGTGAAGATCAACCCGAACTCCCTCTTCGACTTGCAGGTGAAAAGGATCCATGAGTACAAGAGGCAGCTGCTCAACTGCCTCCACGTCATCACCCTCTACAACCGTGAGTGCTGAGCCCCCAGCCCCATGCCACAGCTAACGGGAACCCAGGTGTTCTGACCACCAGCCCCCCTGCTCTAAGCACTAGTATCCTCACCTCTGCGGTGGCACCGTCCGTGACCAGGACATGCCTAGAGTTGGAACAGGAGTCGGGCCCAGGGTCTGCGGCAGGAGTCGTTAGCCAGGGATTGGAGCTGAGGGTCAAGATTAGGTCACCTGGAATGGGGCAAGGCCGGGGCTACCACTGCCAGGGGCAAAGGCTTGGAGCAGCTGCTGCTGGCCTTCAGAGCTGCTCTGCTGACTCTTCCCAGCCATGAGGCCAACCTCCGGGCCAGCTGCGCTCGCTGGGGGGCCAGGGACCGGCCAGCTCCCGGCCCTGCTCCCTGGCACAGCGGCCCTGACCCTGCTTCTCTCCCCGTCCCCCTGCAGGGATCAAGAAGGAGCCCAACCAGCATTTTGTGCCACGCACCGTCATGATCGGCGGCAAGGTGAGACCTGGGGGCCAAGGCCCACCCCCTCGGTGCTGCTCTCCCTTGGTGGGAGGCGGGGTGGGGGTTAAGCTGCAGTCTCACCCTCTTTCCCCCCCCCGCCCCGCAGGCCGCCCCTGGCTACCACATGGCCAAGATGATAATTAAGCTGGTCACGGCCATCGGGGACGTTGTCAACAATGACCCCATCATCGGTGACCGCCTCAAGATGATCTTCTTGGAGAACTACCGCGTTTCTCTGGCTGAGAAGGGTAGGGGGGCCCATGACCTCTGACCCTGTTATCCTCTCCTGCCACCACTGCCCCAGATCAGGCTAAGGGCCCATCTGCCCCATGCAGCAACTTCTGACCCCACTATTCTCCTACCAGGAGCGGCAGAAGATCCCGAAAAGTTGAGGGGGGGCCATCAGCTCCTGAAGTGGGGCTCTGCCCTCCCATGCTGCCTCTTCTCCTTGAGGCCCTGCCCCTGTACTGCCTCTTCCCCCTCCCCCCCGGCCCTGCTAAGACCACACCCCACGTACTCTTCTCTGCACCTCACCCCCCATTGGTTGCCCTAACGGCTGGTAAAGAATGGGGGGGCATGGCTCCCCAGACCCCTCCCCTCATTTCCCCCCATTCTGGTACTACTGACTCCCACCCCAGATTAGGCCAGTGGGGCTGTCTGCTCCTTGCAGCCTCCTCTGACCTCATCCCTTCCACACTGGTTCAAGGCTGGATCTAGCCCACATGGCAGATTCTGACCCACATTACTTACACTCCCCTCCCCCCCCAGCTTCCCCGCCCCCTGCAATTGCCCCGGATCAGGCAAATGGGCCCATTCACCCAACATGGTGACCTCTGACCTCCCACCCCCACCCTCTGATCCCCATCTCTCCCGCAGTGATCCCAGCGGCCGACCTGTCCGAGCAGATCTCTACGGCCGGCACAGAGGCCTCGGGCACTGGCAACATGAAGTTCATGCTGAATGGGGCGCTAACCATCGGCACCATGGACGGCGCCAACGTGGAGATGGCAGAGGAGGCAGGCGAGGAGAACTTCTTCATCTTTGGCATGCGGGTGGAAGATGTGGAAGAAATGGACAAGAAAGGGTGCGGGCCAGACCCCTGCCCCTCTATCATGCAGAGATACCCCCCCCTCCCACCAACCTCCCCCTCCCATGCCTCTAGATTCCTGCTTCACCTTCTTTACACACACACACACACACCCCCGCCCGCCTCGCTGCCTGGATCTCCCATCCATGGTGCCCCCTAACCCACTGCCAGATTTTCCCCCATCACTCACTGCCAGGACCCTCCTGATGCTGCCTGAATCCCCTGCTGCTAGGATCCCTCCCTGATTTTCTCCCCGCCCCCACCTGTGCTCCTCACACCATTTGCCTGCCCTCCTGTTAGGATCCGGCCCCCATTCCCTCAGCCTGCCATCCCCATGCTGCTGGGGTCCCTCTTGAGGACTGGTGGGGGAGCCAGGTTGGGCAGGGGGCTTGTGGAGTCCCCTGTAGGAGGCCAGGCTGGGTGCTTCTGGTTTGGGGGCACCCCTGAGGCCACACTGGGCTGGGGTGGAGCCATGATCCTGAGGTAACCTGCCCCCCTTCACCTTCCCCCACCCCAGCTACTGTGCCAAGGACTATTACGACCGCATCCCAGAGCTGAGACAGGTGATGGACCAGCTGAGCAGCGGCTTCTTCTCCCCCAAACAGCCCGAGCTCTTCAAGGACATTGTCAACATGCTGATGAACAATGACAGGTGGGGGTCACTGGGGGGAGGGAAGAGGGGACAGAGGCAACTCTGCCTGGGGTGGAGTGGGGAAAGGGGGCTCTACCCAGTGATTAACTTGCAATGCAAGAGGTGCTGGGGATCAAGCAATTTTTTACTTCCATAACTGACCCGCCCAGCCCAGAGATGTTAGGAACTGCCCAGCCCAAATCAAGCTCTCGCCCTATCCCCAGCTCTGGGAGGGGAGGGGCGTCTAGTGGGTTATGAGAAGGGGAGCTGGGAGCCAGGACTCCTGGGTTCTTTTCCCACGAGTGCACCCATATTGAGGGGTAGCTGAGGCAGCAGGGGAAGGGTTTCCCCAGAGCTTTGGGTGTCTGCGGCTGGCTATGTTCTTGGGAGAGGCTCCCGATGTCGATCCCGGCTGTGGGCAGCAGGTGGCAGCATGGACAAGGACCCCCAGCCTGACACCCTCCTGCTTCCCTTCCCTCCAGGTTCAAAGTATTTGCAGATTATGAAGCCTACATCAAATGCCAGGAGAATGTCAGCGCCCTCTACAAGGTGAGTGTGCACCTCTAGTGGCCTCTTTGCGGTACTGCACCCAACCCTGGGAGGGGACTAGGGTCTGGTGGGTTACAGTGGCCAGGGGAGGCTGGCAGGCAGGCAGGACTCCTGGGTTCCATTCCTGGGCATCCTGGCTCCGTTCCAGACTCCTCAATCCCAGAGAAACACTGTCCAGCTCAGGTGAGAGCTGCAGGGGGCTGGAAAGGGGGCAGTATGGAACTTCATAGGGAGAAATGGAAAGATCAAAACCCAATGCTCAGCCCTGCGGTGTGCTGACGACCGGGGGAAGAGAACCAGGCACAATGCTAGAGGTAAGTAAAGGGGAGCTCATGGGGGCTAGGGTGTCTGTCCTTCTACTCACTTTTATTTCAAGGTATTTACATTTTATGAAAGTCAGCGGTAATCACTTGGATTCACCAACCGTCCCTGTACATGTTCTTTTACCTGTTCATCCATCCCCTCGCTCTCCCCTCCCCTATCCATCCATCCCCTCGCTCTCCCCTTGCTCACCTCTCATCTGCAGACACCCATCTATCCATACCCACTCCTCTGTCTAGCGTCCATCCCCTCCCCCCATACACGCCATCCCTCCATCTATCCCCCACCCTCGGCCGGCCTGCCCACTGACAGTCATCCAGCCATCCCATTGGCCTCCCTGGCCCAATCCTCTAGCAGTCCATGTGTGATTGCCACTGACCTGTGTCTCTCTCCCCAGAACACCAAGGAGTGGACCAAGAAGGTCATTAAAAACATCGCTGCTTCGGGCAAGTTCTCCAGCGACCGCACCATTGCGCAGTATGCCCGTGAGATCTGGGGTGTCGAGCCCACCCACCACAAAATTCCTGCACCTGACGATCCCCGTGAATAGCCCCCCTGAGGCTGCCCGATCCTGCCCCACCCCACCCCCCCGGGTCACCAACCAAGAGCCACCGGGTGCCAGCAAAAAACAGACGCTGTGCTGGCTTCCCCCAGCTCAGCATGTCCTCCATTGTGTGTGGGGACCTTCCCCCTTCCCCCCCCCCCCCACGTGGGGGATCCCCCCCTGTACCCTGCCCAGGGAGAACGGGCCACTACCTCCTGCCTCTGCCTGGCTGAGGATAACCAGAGGGATATTTGGCTTCCTGTCTCTCCCCCCTATTCCCAAATTCCATGGGGTCGGTGGATGAAGAAGCCCAGATACATGGGATGCAGGGGGTTCACTTCCCCTCTCTTCACCCCCCATACCATGCTATTTATTTAAGGGTGATAAATCTCCCCCATTATAACCCCGCACTGAACCCATGCAGTGAACACCCAGCTATGTTTGGGGCACACCTGTTCTGTAGGTTAAAATCCCATGCCCCCCCCATCTATTAACGAGGCAGGTGTCAGTTCCCTAGGGGAGGGAGGAGAGGTGTGGGAGTTGTCCTTCGCAGGCCCCCAGCACTGTGACCCTCTTCCTAGCACACCATTTTTGCTCCCCCCCCCCGCTTTGTGTGTGGTGATTCGGGGTGGGATACCCTGCCTCTGCTACCCTAATGTGGTTTTAAATTTGGGGGGAATCAGTCCCCACCCACTGGAGACTTAAAATAAGCAGTCACTCCACCTGCTCCCAGCTTCCACCTCTGTCCATGCATCCATCCCCCTGCTCCGCATCCACCCCAAGATGGTCTCAGTGCCCAGTGCTAACCCCCACATAGTCCATTGCTACCACTTGGAGCACTGTTATTTTTTTCTTCCGGGTTTGGGGGAAGCTGGCAGGTGTGGGTGTCAGGACTCCTGGGTTCCATTCCCAGCTCTGGAAGGGGAGTAGGGTCTCTAGTAGTTAGACCGGAGAGGGAATCAGGATACCTGTGTTATATCTCTAGCCCTATTGCTGTACTTCTGTGAATACTGTTTTTCCTGGGCCATGAGACTCTTGTCTCAGAGCCAATAGAACCCAGGTGTCCTGTAACCTACTTGCTGGCCGTTTAGGGGACATTTTTGTTTATTATTTTTAAGGGTCCTTTATAACACATGGCAGGGAGCCTGTGCAAATACCCTGTGACGTTCACCTCTTACCGTGGGGCAGGTGGAATGGAACAGGCTGGGGATGTTTGTAATTTTAATGATGGCCCCATATGTGTGTGTACCAGCCACCGCCTGCACAGGGGGTGGGGGAAGTCCTAGGAGCTGTGGGGTTTGCCGCTCTACCCCCTGACTTTCTCTGGCTGGGGAGGGTCTGGGGCTGTGAGCCAGCAATAAAGATGACCCTCAGCACTCTCTCGCTGTGTTGCTTTTTTTCCCCCCTCTGGGTCTTGCCCCAAATCCTGCACCTGTCCATGCCTGGTGCCTCCTGAGAGGCAGGACTCCTGGGTTCTCTCCAGCTCTGGGAGGGCAGGGGGGTAGTGGATTAGAGCTGGGGGGGTATATCTCCAGCACTGTCTCTAGCCTTCTCTTGAGGTTGGGTCAGTCCCTGCCCCACCTCCCTGAGCTGTCATCCCCAAGAGTGAGTGAGGGGGACCTAGAGAGGAGATGGAAAAGTATGTGACCCCTCCCTCCCCCAGGCCACAGCAGCTGCTCATTACCACACAGACGGGGGAATTGGTGCTAAAAATAGCTTCCCCCAACACAAACCCCCAGGTGGGGAGAGGGGGGGATTGAGATTCCTAATGGCAAGAGGGAAGTGGGGTCCTAGTGGGTTAGAGCAGGGGCCTGGTGCCAGAACTCCTGAGTTTTATCCCCAGTTCTCGGGGGGGGGGGGGAAATAGCTTGGTGCCAGGACTCCTGGGTTCCTTGGTTTATGGCATTTTTATAAACCACAGATGTAAAGGATTGTTCTTTTTTTATCACAACTCCAGTAGCATCCCCTCAGCATTACCCCCTCTTCCGCCCCCCCCCCCCCCCGGCTCGGGGTGAGCGAGCTGGCAGGCACTGACACCCCCCTTCAGGCAGCAGGCGCTGCACTTACCATAATTGGTTCCAAGGCTGCTGGGAGCCGCAGTGATTAATTGGCATCTCAGCAGGGCAGTGAGCCCACAGAGATAAACACAACCAGCCAGCGGCCCTCCCACCCACTCACCCAGCCAGTGTGTGTGCGCACACACAGAGCTCCCCCCCTGCTTTGCCATCTCACACACTCAGCTGACTTGTGCATGTGCACACCCACTGGGAGCTGGTGCACACAGAAAAACACACACTTGTGCACATGCTTTGCCAGCTCTGCCTGTTTAAGCAGCATACTCCACCAATTCCTGATGTGCACATAAGGGGGTGCCAAAGAGCAAGGGAATAACTAGCAGCGACCCCACATGCCCTCTCGCTGCAGAGCTGGGACCCAAAGGGGCTTGGCCCTATTTACAAAGGGGAAACTCAGCCATCGGCTTGCCCAAGGTCTCTCAGACATTTGAAAACAGAACCCAGGAGTCCTGGCTCCCAGCCCCTGCATTCTAACCACTAGACACCACTCCCTTGTCAGAGCTGGGGAAAGAACCCATTGTACATAGTCCGTCCATCACCTCCCCAGTCTCCTCTCCTGTACCTGGGGCCCAACAAATGCTGCCACTGCACAGACTGTACAGTCCTTCTAGGGGGGGGGGGGCTCAAGATCTTAGGACAGCCCCCCCAAACCCACTAAGGCACTGCAGTTGCACCTACACTTCTAGGTTAGCGAGCGAGCAAGTTTTGAGGCTTGGGGAGACATGCACCCAATCCAGGAGGGGGATGGGAAAGGGGTGGGGGGGTGGGGTGGGAGGAGAGGGTGTTCCCCACCCTTCCCTAGAGTTTAGGCCTGTTTGCCAACGACAGAAACGCGCATGGCCTTTCTGTTCAACCGCAGACCACTTCCCCCCCACCCAGCCTGCTCCACCCTGTCCGGCCCGGTGCCCCAGCAAAGGGGTGGGGACTGTTCTCCATGATCACGGCTGGGCTGGGTGCTAAAATTGGGTTCCGGGGTTGACAATCTGGGCCTGAAGGGGGGAGGGGTGGACGATGCTGCAGCTGGCTGGGCCTGAGGGGGAGAGAGTGACACTGAAACTCTTTGAGCTGGAGGTGGGGTGCAGGGCTGAGACCAGCTCTCCCCATCCCCCACCTACTCAGCCCAGCACCCACACCCATTGCCAGGGTCCCCATTCCCCCCTCCTGGGGGGGCTGGTTGCCATGACAACGGACTATTGTTTGAGCTGGTTGCAGTCTCATGCTGCCCCCTCCTCATGAGTGGGGAGTCCTGGTCTGGGGAACTTCCCTCTCCATGGCTGAGCAACATAGGACCCAGCAACCCCGCCCCCCCCCCCCGCGCTGTGTGTGCCCCTCAGTGTGGGGGGATGGGAGCCTTCCAGTCACCCCCTCTCCTCGCTCTGTTAACCCCCAGGTTAAGTCATGCACATGAGCCCGGGGGAGAAGCTGGGGGTCCCCAGAGATGCTCCCTCCCAGAGTAACCGGTGCACATGGAACGGGGGGGGGGCTGCTCCCCGCTTTGCTCGGAGCCCCCCTCCCCAGTGGCGCAGCGCACCCGGCACAGGAGGGGTTAAGAGTTCCGCAGTGGGCTCTGCCTCTCCTGGGGGGGGGGCGCGGGGTAGGACGGGGGGGGCGAGGGGGGAAAAGCAGCCGTCGGCGTGAACGAAGGGTGTGTGCGCCCCCCCCCGGCGCGAGGCGCCCCCCAGCTGCGGGGCAGGCGGCCCGGCCGGGGCGCTCCGTGCGGCGGGCAGAGCAGGCGGCGTTTGGACCCGCACGACCCTCCCCGAGCCGGCAGCGGGAGGAAGTCGGGCGGGGGGGGGGGCTAAGGAGACACAAGCCGCATTGTGCAGCCCGGTCGCGTTTGAATATCGCCCAGCGCAGGAGCAGAGCGGAGCCGGGTGAGCCGCGCGGGGGGACCCGGGCCTGCCCCTCTAGGGGGCGCCGCCCGGGCGGGGGGAGCGGGACAGGGCCTGCCCCTCTAGGGGGCGCCGGCCCCGGGGAGTGAAAGTCACTCCCACCTGTGAGACGAGTTGACCGGGGCTCAGCCCCCTGTGTCTCTGGCCGGGGGGGGGGGCGGTCACCCCGATTTCCACCCCCTCCACACACACCATCCCCCTGCCCCCTCACACCGACCCCGCTTCACCCATCACACTGCCCCCCTCACACCAGCCTTGTCACACCGCTCCCCTGCCCCCTCACACCCCTGCCCACTCCCCCATCACACCACCCCTCCCCTGCCCCCGTCACTGCCACACCAACCCCCTGGTGCCCTGGCTGGTGGGGGAAGGGACTGCACTTCCCTGTCTCCCCTCTCACACACACAAGGGAGGACTATGGGGGCTCTCCATGCTGCCACCCCCACCCCCACCCACACTTTGGGGACAGTTGAGCTGGCGCTACCCTGGGTTATAATCCCCACTTAATTGGGGGGGGCTGAATGGGGTTGGAAGGGTGGCAGGTGCACTGTGGGGGGCATAATGGGTGGCTAATGAGAGGGCTCTAAAGGCAGTGATGGGGCAGGGAGCAGGTGCCTCAGAGCCATAGCTTAGTGGTGCTGACCTAAGTGTGGGGCCCACATCACTGGGGTGGGGTGACTCCCTGCTGTATTGTGGCTAATAAAAGTTTGGCGGACTGGCTGAGATAGGAGAAGAGGATAAAAAAGGTCTTTGTCCCCCCATGCAGCTGGGACCCACAGCCCAGGTGGTGCCAACAGGCTGTGCAATGATAGGGTTTCATTTGGGGTTCAGCATGGTTGTGTGTGTGTGCGCACAGTACACGTTGGGCCAGGTGTGTGCACTGCAGCATAGTGCATACAGCATGGCTGTGTGTGTCTGTGCACACAGTACACTATGGTCGACGTGTGTGCAGTGCAGTATAGTGCATGCAGCATGGCTGTATGTGTGTGTGTGTGTGTGCACAGTGTACTATGGAACAGGTGTGTGCAGTGCAGTATAGTGCATGCAGCATGGCTGTATGTGTGTGTGCACAGTGTACTATGGAACAGGTGTGTACAGTGCAGTATAGTGCATGCAGCATGGCTGTATGTGTGTGTGTGTGTGTGCACAGTGTACTATGGAACAGGTGTGTGCAGTGCAGTATAGTGCATGCAGCATGGCTGTATGTGTGTGTGTGTGTGTGTGCACAGTGTACTATGGAACAGGTGTGTGCAGTGCAGTATAGTGCATGCAGCATGGCTGTATGTGTGTGTGTGTGTGTGCACAGTATACTATGGAACAGGTGTGTGCAGTGCCGTATTGTGCATGCAGCAGAGCGGTGTCTTGGCAAAGCTTTATGCCACACACAGTGTGATAGTGCATGTGCATGCAGTACGACTGTGTGTTTATGCTGCATACACTGTGTGTTCAATGTGTGTGTGGTGGTGTGTTTATCCCAGAGGTGACTGTGAGGCAACTGACATTTGGCAACAATGTATTTTGATTGATATTTTGCAACATGGCTGGTGTGTATGTGAGAGACATGCAGTTAGTAGGAGGTGCTGTGCAAACAAACAGCCAGATGGAAAAGAGGGACCCTCCCCCCAAACGCCTTTCCTTCAGTCCTCCCCCCTCAGCTCACTCACTCATTGCTGCTTCTATTCCTCTCCTAACTAACCATGAACAAAAAGCCGCCTAAAAATAACACCGCAAGAAACCCCAACCCGCAATTTACAGCGTGGTAAGTTGCACATACAAAAGCTTGTCTTAAAAGATTAATAATAATCTTGTCTTACTACAGAGCAATTACACAAAGGGATTCCTTGCCTGGTGCTGAGATGCAGACAACTCTGGGGTGGTACGTGGGGGCTGTTTATACAGGGATCCCTTGCCTGGTGCTGAAATGCAGCCACTTCTGAGGAGGTGCTGTTATGAAGGGATTTACAACACAGATCTAAACTCATTCCCACTGGATCCCAGATACGGATGCCACCACATCACCTTGTGTACCAGGCCCCTGATCCCCACCCCACCCCGATTGCTAATCCATCAGGAGCAGTTCCCTAGATTCCAGCTCCGCACAGTGCAGCTCGAATTCCCGAGATGTGAGCCCTTGTCTAAATTAATCTCCCAGCCTGAGTCATTGTGGCCGGATTCCTGGGTCCTTCATCTCTCTCCAAACATTCCTTGCCGCTGGATCTGACCCAATCCCCTGTTGTCATGTTTAACCCTCGGATACCTTTACTGGATATGGGAGAGAGCCTGGGAACCTGCTTTCCACCTAGGATCACCCCCTCTTGACAACCCCCAACTAAAGAGCAGACAGCTCCCCGCCTCTCCTCTCTCTCCAAGCCATGTTACTATGCAAAAGGTCACTTATAAATTCCATCCCGGTCCTTTAACAGCCACAGGGCTCAGAATAGCTCAGTGGGCCCCAGCTGCAGGGGCTGTTCCTTTGGGCTTTGTGCAAGGTCAGAAGAACTTGGGGCTGGGTTCCAGGATGCCTGGGTTCTGTCCCCAGCTCTGTGTGGAGAGCAGGATCTAGTGGGAGACAGCGGGAGGGGGCTGGGGAGCCAGGACTCCTGGGTTCTATTTCCCCACTCTGTGATCATGGGCTAATCTCTCTGCTGCAGGTTTTCCTGCTGGGATGTTGTGAGGTTGCACATGCTTTGTGTTTGCAGGGTCAAATTGGGAGGCTGTAACTTAGGGAAGCCCCATGTCTCATTGCCCCCCATCTCCCAGACAGCCAGCCAGTCTCCCCACCCCGGAGCCAAACTGGAGCATGGAGGGGAAAGGCCCATGTCTCATACTTCTACACTCCCAGGGGCAAAGCAGGGCCGGTCTCTGACCTGGGCCAAGGCAGGAAGCCAGGAGAGAGGAAACATTTTGCAACTTTACCCGAAATTCTCTAGCTGTTTTGTTTTGCAACAAACTCTCCCTCCCACAGTGTTCGCGACGTCAGGGCGAAGGGGACAGAGACACACTAGACCCTGGACGGCTGATCTCTACAACTACCCCTCTGGGACCCCAGGGCACCTGAGGCCTCAGGCAAGTGATGTCTGTGGAAACAGCTGCCCCGCCCCAGAAGCGGCTGCATCTCGGTAAGAGTTATAACTCTAGCCCCATCTCCTCTTTCCGTGGCAGGTTCTCGCTAGGGATCCCTGATCTTCGGGGGCCGCTGACACATTGCCCCCGAGCCGGGCTGCACCTGTCTGCAGTGGGACTCCAGGCTGGCAGAGGGGGAGCAGAGATGAGCGAGACGCTGGATCTGGACAAGGGCTGTACTGTTGAGGAGCTGTTGCAGGGCTGCATTGAGGCCTTTGGTAATGCGGTGGGGGGAAGCTGTTTTTTTGGAGCATGTGTGGGGAGAAGGGATTGGTGCAGGTGACTGGTCAGGGGTGAGGTGGGGGGTGAGCTTGGGGAGGGGTGAGGTGGGGGGTGAGCCTGGGGAGGTGGCATATGGAGGGCTGGGGATGCCCAAGGGGCTGGGGTCAGGCTGTGACCTAAAGGGTCAATTGTTCTGACCATTAGTGGGTGCTGTGCTGCAGGGAGTGGGGTGGGGGCTCAGCAGGGGGCGCTCTCCCTTGCAATCAGTGCTGATCCCAGTGCCCCAGTGAGGGGCCAGGGGCGCTGTGCTGCAGGGAGAGAGGTGGGGGCTCAGTAGGGGGTGCTCTCTGCTCCCAGTCTGTGCTGACCCCAATGAGGGGCTGGGGGCACTGTGCTGTGGAGAGCGGGGTCGGTATGGGTTGCTGAGTGGTGGGGGCCTGTGTGTGGGTCTCTGTGGCTGCATCCACATGGTGAGTGACAGCCACGCAGTGAGTCTCGGAGCCTGGCACAATAGATACAAGGTCCTGGGGCTCGTGCCCGGGGGCTCAGAATAGCTGTGTAGACACTGTGTCCTAGCTGGAGATCCCTGCCCCCTGCCACAGGGTCCACGCAGTGATGTCTGCCCAGCAATGTCTGCAAGTCTGAGACCCAGGCTCTGAGCCTCACTGCCAAAGGCTGTGCAGATGTACCTTGAGTGGGTTGGGGGGGCCAATAGGGGGTGCCGAGCAGGGGAGGGGATCGCTGGGGTCTCTGGGTTGGGGAGTCAGTACGGGTCTCTGAGCAGGTTGAGTTTCTGAGGGGGTGGGAGGTTGCGGGGCGGGTGTCTCTGAGGGGGTGGGAGCTTGCAACGGGGGGGGGGGAGTCTCTGAGGGGGTGGGAGGGTGCAGGATCTCTGAACAGGACCTACTCTGTCTTGCAGACGATGAGGGGAAGGTGCGGGACCCCCAGCTGGTGCGAATGTTCCTGATGATGCATCCCTGGTACATCCCCTCCTCCCAGCTGGCTGCCAAGCTGCTGCAGATATATCCTTCTGAGCCCTCCACCTCCCTTCCCGCACCTCCTTCCCTCCTGCCCTCATTCACCCCCCCCCCCCCCCGCCTTTGGCCACCCTATTGGGCAACCCCTCCCTTCCCAATGCACATAGGCCTGGCTGGTGAGGACAGAGCTGGCTTGTTCTGCTAGCTGGCTGTCTCCCTGGGCTGGGGCTCACCGGGGGACCCCTGCAGGGCCTGGGGGCTCCACATACATTTCAGCCCAACAGGGAGGAATTGTGCATGTGAAGGCAGAAGGCAAGGTGGGGAAAGTGACCCTGAAATGACACATTCTGTGACTGTAAGGGAAGGGGGGGGGGACAACAGAATCAGAACAACGGGCTTAAAAAAACGGACTTCACCAGATCAGAGAACTGGGAGCGAAGGTCCCGGGGGGAGCAAATCGAAGGGAAAAAAAGCTGGGAGTTTCTCACTGCAAGACAATGTAAAAGGCACAACAGCAAACTAGCCTGATGCGAAGGGAAGATGGGAAAAGGCCAAGGTGGCTCCCTCAGGAGCTCTTTAACAATCTTCAAAGCAAGGAAGAATCCCTCCAAAAGTGGAAACGTGGACAGGTTGCACAGAGGAATTGCACCAGCCGGTAGGGGCAAAAGCCGAGAGGCTAAGGCACGTCATGAGTTACAGAAAGGCAGTTGGAAGAGGTTCTTTGAATACATTGGGAGCAAGAGAAAGATGCAGGAAAGCGCAGGTCCAGAAAGCTGGGGGGTTTAATGCCTGTTTTCCTTCAGTCTTCACTAAAACGGTTAATGGTGACAGGGACTCAGCACAATGAACATTACCAACAAGGCAGGAGGAACGCAGGCCAAACAGGGAAAGAGAGCTAGAGTATTTAGAGAAGTTTGATGTATTTGAGTTGGCAGGGACTGGTGCAATTCACCCTCGGATACTTAAGGAAGGAGCTGAAGCAATCTGGGCGCCATTAGCGATTGTCTTTGAGAAATGGAGGACGGTGAGGTCCCCAGGGACTGGAGAAGGGGAAATGTAGCACCTGTCTCTAAACGGGGGATCTAAGAGGACCCCGGGGATTATAGACCAGGCAGCCTAACTTCCATACCTGGCAAGATACCGGAATAAATGATTGAACGATCAGTTTGTAAGTCCCTGGAGGATAATGGGGTTATAAGGATAGTGGGCGTGGGTTTGTCAAGAGCAAATCCTGCCAAACCAGTCCAATAGCCTTCTTTGACAGGGTCACTGGCCTAGTGGCTGGGGGGAAGCAGTAGACATGATAGATCTTGATTTTTAGTAACGCTTTTGACCCAGTCCCCCATTCTCATAAGAAGACTAGGGAAATATTGTCTAGATTAAATTGCTGTAGGGTGGGTGCAGAATGGGTTGAAAGCTGCTCTTGGAGGACAGTCTATCCATGGTGCTCTGTCAGACTGGGAAGATGTATCGAGTGGGGTCCCAGAGGGGTTAGGCCTGGGTCTGGGGCTAGTCAATATTTTCATTAATGACTTGGATGATGCAGTGCAGAGCAGGCTTATAAAAGTGGCGGATGACACTAAGCTGTAGAGGTTGTGAGCACTTTGGAGGACAGGATTAGAATTCAGAGTGACCTTGAGAAATCGGAGAATTGGTCTGAACTCAACAAGATGAAATTCAATAAAGACAAGTGCAGAGGACTGCCCTGAGGAAGAGAAATCACAAAACGGGGAAAGACTGACGAGGTGAGAGTCCTCTTGAAAAGGATCTAGGGGTTGGCTCACCGAGGGAATCTGAGCCATCAGTGTGATGCTGTTGTGGAAAAGCCTGTTAGTGTCTTGGCTGTGTTAACAGGAGAGGCGTATGTAAGACACAGGAGATGTTACTCGGCACGGGGGAGGCCTCAGCTGGAGTACAGTGTCCAGGTCTGGGTGTCAGGCTTTAGGAGAGCTGTGGAGCCATCTGAGAACATCCAGAGGAGAGCAACAAAAATGATAAATGGTCTAAAAACCTGCCCTGAGAGAAAAAGCTAAAAATCTGGGCATGTTTAGGCTTGAGAAAAGTTGGGGGTAAGGGGACACCTGCTAACAGTCTTCCTCTACGTTGAGGGCTGTTCTGACGGGCACAGTGGTCAGCTGTTCTCCACGTCTGCTGGAGGTAGGACCAAATGTCATGGGCTTAATCTGCAGCAAGGGAGAAGTAGGTTAGATTTTAGGAAATACGTTCTCAGGCTAGGCAAGCTCTGGAACAGGCTGCTGGGGGAGGCCGGACATTCCCCATCATGGGAGGTGGTAAGAACAGACTGGACAAACACCTGTCAGGGATGCTCTGGGTTAGCTTGGCCCTGCCTCAGCTCAGGGGCTGGACTCTGGAGGTTCCTTCCAGCCCCGCCTGGCTGTGATTCTAGAACACTGACTCCTCCCAGCCTGGTCCAAGGGCCCTAAATCCATGGCCCAGCTCCACCCCCAGCTCTTCCCCCTTTCTCCTCCCTCCCCCAGTCTCCAGTGCCTGCAATGTGGAATTCACCTTAACTCCGCCCTTGCACCTACCAAGAGTCTCGGAGCTCAGAAAGCAGCTCCCTGCAGGTGAAAACCTGCCACCTGGTGAGGTGAGTCTGGAGGAGCCCCACATTTCAGTGCAGCATCCTCAGACCTCATGGGCAGAGCTGGCCCAGTGCAGCATTCAAGGGCACAGTGCTGCAGGGAGCAGCAGGGGGCTCAACATAGGGCATCTTTCCACCGGGTGAGGGATCCCTGTATAAACAGTCCCTGTGCCCCACCCTAGAGGTGGCTGCATCTCAGTGCTGGGTGTGGGATCCCTGTACAAACCGTCCCTGTGCCTCACCCCATAGGCGGCTGTATTCCGGGTGTTGGCTGACCTTCCCCCTCCCCAGGTACTGGATCTCGGCATTCCCGGCAGAGTTTGATTTGAACCCGGAGCTAGCGGAACAAATCAAGGAGCTAAAGGAGGTTCTGGGCCGCGAGGGGAACCGGCGCCACAGCAACCTCATCGACATTGAGAATGTGTATGTGGTGGAGGGAGGGGAGTTGGGGGATCTGAGGGGGCAGGGGATGGGGGGGGAGGTGGTGGGAGGCTGGGGGAATGGGAGGGTCAAGGGTGGGGAGGAGGTGTCCCAGAGCAGCTGTCACCCCAACAGCACCCTGTGTGTGAGCAGGGGGCTTGCACGGGCTGAGGAGGACTGAGGAGCAGGTGTGAGCTGGGGCAGAAGTGTGTGCACAGGGGTATTCCAGTGCATGCTTGTGAATATCTGTTGTGTGTGTGCACACAGTGCATGTGTGTGTGGGAGTGCATGGGGCATATTTGTGTGGGCATGAGCAGGACATGCACATGGGTGTGCCCAGGACATGTGTGTCGTGTGTGTGGGAGTACACAAGATATGGCGTGTGTGTGCACGAGGCATGTGTTTGCACACGGTGTGGACGTGTGTGCATGGTATGTGTGTGGACGTGCGTGAGGTGTGTATTTGCACAGGGGGGGTGTGTGTGTGCACGGGGCATGGGAGCATGCAGCGGTCTCTGGGCTGTGCATGCGTGTGCAGGACGAGCGTGTGCAGATGGTTTGGGTGCAAAGACGGGCTTGGCTCTGACATACCCCCCCCCCCCCGCTGTGCCCCCCCAGCCCTACGTACAAGTGGAAGCGCCAAGTGACCCAGCGCAACCCGGTGGCCCCGAAGAAACGCAAGATGTCGCTGCTCTTTGACCACCTGGAGTCCTCCGAGCTGGCGGAGCATCTCACCTACCTGGAGTACCGCTCCTTCTGCAAGATCCTGGTGCGGGGCGGAGCCCCTGTGGCAGGCAGGAGGGGCTGCCAAGGGGTTGGGGGGGCTGCCTGAGGGTGGAGGACTGTTTGGGAATGACCTTTCCTCCTCCATGGGGCAGGCACTTCCCCACCCTGTGTTCCCCCCTCCCGTGGGGCAGGCACTGAACCCCCCATGCCCTCCCATGGGGCAGGCGCTGCCCCGCCCCCTGTGTTCCCCCCTCCCGTGGGGCAGGCACTGAACCCCCCATGCCCTCCCATGGGGCAGGCGCTGCCCCGCCCCCTGTGTTCCCCCCTCCTGTGGGGCAGGCACTGACGCCCTGTTTCCACCCCAGTTCCAGGACTATCACAGCTTCGTCATGCACGGCTGCACTGTGAACAATCCCATCCTGGAGCGGTTCATCACCCTTTTCAACAGCGTCTCGCAGTGGGTACAGCTCATGGTGCTGAGCAAGCAGACAGCCCATCAGCGGGCGCAGGTCATCACCCGCTTCATCCTGGTGGCGCAGGTGAGGGACCCCTCAATCCCGACCCGCAGCCCCCTGCTGGCTCATTGTACGCTGAGCCCCGGCTGGGCTCCAGGTGCAAATGTCCCCGGCCCCACTTCTTGGAACTCATCCGGCCTCTCTCTCGCCCACCGCTCTCCACCGCCCGTCGGCTGGATCCCCCTCCGCCCGGCATCCCGCAGAGACTCCTGCAGCTGCAGAATTTCAACACGCTGATGGCCGTGGTGGGGGGGCTGAGTCACAGCTCCATCTCCCGCCTCAAAGAGACCCACAGCCACGTCAGCCCTGAGACCACCAAGGTACAGGGTGCAGGGCCGGGGGGAAGTGGGCTGGGGCAATGCTGGAGGGTGGGATGACAGTCAGCGGGTTGGGGAGGGGGTCTGGGGTCTGGGGCAGTGTTGAGGGGTTGGGGGAGCTCTGGAGCGGTGTTGGGGTCTGGGGAGGTGTTGAGAGGTTGGTGGAGTTCTGGGGTGAGGTGGGGGCAGAGTTGGGGGGGCAGGGGAGGTCTGGGGCCATGCTGGAGTCTGGGCGATCTGGGGCAGGGTTAGGGGAGCTCTGGGGGATGGTTGGGGTCTGGGGCGGTGTTGGGGGGGAGTCAGGGGAGTTCTGGGGTGGTGTTGGGTTCTGGGGGTTCTGGAGAAGGGTTGGGGTCTGGGGCAGTGTTGGGGGGTCTGGAGAGCTCTGGGCGAGGCTGGGGATTCGCTCTGGACCCAGCCCCTGACCCCCATCCCTCCCAGCTGTGGGAGTCCATGACGGAGCTGGTAACCTCATTGGGGAACTACAGCCGGTACCGGCGCCGCCTGGCCGAGTGCGTCGGCTTTCGCTTCCCCATCCTGGGCGTGCACCTCAAGGATCTGGTGGCCGTGCACGTGGCGCTGCCCGACTGGCTGGACCGGGCTCACACCCGCGTCAACGGCACCAAGATGCAGCAGCTCTTCGGGATCCTCAACGAGCTGGTGCTGGTGCAGAGCATCAAACCCCCCTTCGAGGCCAACATGGACCTCATCAACCTGCTCACGGTGAGCCCCTGCCCCCCCATAGCACCCCAACCGCCGGACCTCTCACCGCACCCCCATCGCACCTCCTTGTACTCCCCCAGCACCCCAACCCCATCACCTCTCACTGCATCCCCATCGCACCTCCTTGTACTCCCCCAGCACCCCAACCGCCGGACCTCTCACTGCATCCCCATCGCACCTCCTTGTACTCCCCCAGCACCCCAACCCCATAACCTCTCACTGCATCCCCATCGCACCTCCTTGTACTCCCCCAGCACCCCAACCCCATAACCTCACACTGCATCCCCATCGCACCTCCTTGTACTCCCCCAGCACCCCAACCCCATAACCTCTCACTGCATCCCCATCCCACCTCCTTGTACTCCCCCAGCACCCCAACCCCATAACCTCTCACTGCACCCCCATCGCACCTCCTTGTACTCCCCCAGCACCCCAACCCCATAACCTCTCACTGCATCCCCATCCCACCTCCTTGTACTCCCCCAGCACCCCAACCCCATAACCTCTCACCGCATCCCCATCGCACCTCCTTGTACTCCCCCAGCACCCCAACCCCATAACCTCTCACTGCATCCCCATCGCACCTCCTTGTACTCCCCCAGCACCCCAACCCCATAACCTCTCACTGCATCCCCATCCCACCTCCTTGTACTCCCCCAGCACCCCAACCCCATAACCTCTCACTGCATCCCCATCCCACCTCCTTGTACTCCCCCAGCACCCCAACCCCATAACCTCTCACTGCATCCCCATCGCACCTCCTTGTACTCCCCCAGCACCCCAACCCCATAACCTCTCACTGCATCCCCATCGCACCTCCTTGTACTCCCCCAGCACCCCAACCCCATAACCTCTCACTGCATCCCCATCCCACCTCCTTGTACTCCCCCAGCACCCCAACCCCATCACCTCTCACTGCATCCCCATCCCACCTCCTTGTACTCCCCCAGCACCCCAACCCCATAACCTCTCACCGCATCCCCATCGCACCTCCTTGTACTCCCCCAGCACCCCAACCCCATAACCTCTCACTGCATCCCCATCGCACCTCCTTGTACTCCCCCAGCACCCCAACCCCATAACCTCTCACTGCATCCCCATCCCACCTCCTTGTACTCCCCCAGCACCCCAACCCCATAACCTCTCACTGCATCCCCATCCCACCTCCTTGTACTCCCCCAGCACCCTAACCGCCGGACCTCTCACTGCACCCCCATCGCACCTCCTTGTACTCCCCCAGCACCCCAACCCCATAACCTCTCACTGCATCCCCATCGCACCTCCTTGTACTCCCCCAGCACCCCAACCGCCGGACCTCTCACTGCACCCCCATCGCACCTCCTTGTACTCCCCCAGCACCCCAACCCCATAACCTCTCACTGCATCCCCATCGCACCTCCTTGTACTCCCCCAGCACCCCAACCGCCGGACCTCTCACTGCATCCCCATCGCACCTCCTTGTACTCCCCCAGCACCCCAACCACCGGACCTCACTGCACCCCGACTCTCAGACCCCCCCCACTGCACCCCTCATTACGTTCCAGACCCCCCGCACTCCCTTCACCCCAGACCATCAAATCGCTCTCTGAGGCCAATGCCAGCCTTGTCAGCCAGCTCCCGGTGAACCGGGATAAGAGGGAAGATCCTTTCCTGGACTGAGAACTGGTTAAAAGACAGGGAACAAAGGGTAGGAATAAATGGTAAATTTCCCGAATGGAGAGAGGTAACTAGTGGTGTTCCCCAAAGGTCAGTCCTAGGACCAATCCTAATCAACTTATTCATAAATGATTTGGAGGAAGGGGTAAACAGTGAGGTGGCAAAGTTTGTAGATGATACTAAACTGCTCAAAATAGTTAAGACCCAAGCAGACTAGGAACTTCAAAAAGATCTCACAAAACTAAGTGATTGGGCAACAAAATGGCAAATGAAATTTAATGTGGATAAATGTAAAGTAATGCACATTGGAAAAAATAACCCCAACTATACATACATGGGGGCTAATTTAGCTACAACTAATCAGGAAAAAGATCTTGGAGTCATCGTGGATCGTTCTCTAAAGACGTCCATGAAGTGTGCAGCGGCAGTCAAAAAAGCAAACAGGGTGTTAGGAATCATTAAAAAAGGGATAGAGAATAAGACGGAGAATATCTTATTGCCCTTATACAAATCCATGGTGCGCCCACATCTTGAACACTGTGTACAGATGTGGTCTCCTCATCTCAAAAAGGATATACAGTGAAACCTCGATATAACGGACTAATTCGGGCGGGGGGTGTCCGTTAAAACCGAAAGTCCGTTATTTAATAATTTTTTTAAATTATTAAATAACGGACTTTCGGGTGACAACGGACACCCCCCCGCCCGAATTAGTCCGTTATATGGAGCCAGCCCACCCCACCCCCTCCCCCCTGCCCGGCTCCCCGCTGCGGGGAGAGGGGCGGGGGGGTTGACAGCTCCCGCCTGGCTTCCCGCTGCGGGGAGCCGAGCGGGGGCTCTCAAACCCCCCCCCCGTCCGTCTCCCCGCTGCGAGGAGCCGGGCGGGGGGGTTGACAGCTCCCGCTCGGCTCCCCCCAGCGGGGAGCCGGGCGGGAGCTCTCAAACCCCCCCCCCCCGCCCGGCTCCCCGTTGCAGGGAGCCAGGCGGGGGGGGGGGGGTTGACAGCTCCCGCCCGGCTCCCCGCAGCGGGAAGCCCGGCGGGAGCTGTCAAACCCCCCCGCCCGGCTTCCCGCTGCGGGGAGCCGAGCGGGGGCTCTCAAACGCCCCCCGCCCCGCCCGGCTCCCCGTTGCGGGGAGCCGGGCGGGGGAGTTGACAGCTCCCGCCCGGCTCCCCGCAGAGGGGAGCCGGGCGGGAGTTGTCAGCCCACCCGCCCGGCTCCCCGTTGCGGGGAGCCGGGCGGGGGGGCGGGAGGGGGTTTGACAGCTCCCGCAGGGGTCCCCGCTGCGGGGAGCCGGGGGGGAGCTGTCAACCCAGCCGGCTCCCTGCGGCGGGAGCCGGCAGCCCCCAATAACGGATTTCGGATGCATCGGAAATTTTGTCCGTTGCATCCGAAGTCTGTTAAATCGGGGTCCGTTAAATCGAGGGTTTACTGTACTGGCACTAGAAAAGGTTCCGAGAAGTGCAACTAAAATGATTAGGGGTTTGGAACGGGTCCCATATGAGGAGAGATTAAAGAGGCTAGGACTTTTTAGCTTGGAAAAGAGGAGACTAAGGGGGGATATGATAGATAGAGGTTTATAAAATCACGAGTGGTGTGGAGAAAGTGGATAAGGAAAAGTTATTTACTTGTTCCCATAATATAAGAACTAGGGGCCACCCAATGAAATTAACGGGCAGCAGGTTTAAAACAAATAAAAGGAAGTTCTTCACACAGCGCACAGTCAACCTGTGGAACTCCTTGCCTGAGGAGGCTGTGAAGGCTAGGACTATAACAGGGTTTAAAAGAGAACTGGATAAATTCATGGAGGTTAAGTCCATTAATGGCTATTAGCCAGGATGGGTACGGAATGGTGTCCCTAGTCTCTGTTTCTCAGAGGGGGGTGATGGACGGCAGGAGAGAGATCACGTGATCATTACCTGTTAGGTTCACTCACTCCGGGGCACCTGGCATTGGCCACTGTAGATAGACAGGACACTGGGCTGGATGGACCGTTGGTCTGACCCAGTACGGCCATTCTTATGTTTTTATGTAACCCCCCCCCACTGTCTGATGGGCCGTGCCCCCCAGGTGTCGCTGGATCAGTACCAGACGGAGGAGGAGATCTACCAGCTGTCGCTGCAGAGAGAGCCCCGTGGCAAGTCGGCCGTGAGTGCGTGCGTGAGTGACCACGCTGTGTGACCTGTGCCCCATCCCCACCAGGGCCATGACCCCTCTGTTGCTTCCTGGGGGGACCTGGGGGGAGCTGCAGGCCATGATGTGTCTGTCCCATCCAGCCCTAGCAGCTGGTTCCCAGGTGCATTCGCAGCTGCCTTCTGCTCTGCTCCCTGGGGGCTGAGCTTCCTGTCCAGAGAGAGGGGGCTGCTGGGACCCACACGTTCACTAACACCCCCTCCAGCTCCAGCCCCTGGGGCCGCAGCATCGGGCAAGGGATCCTGGTATGAACGGCCCCTGTGCTCCACCCCAGAGCTGGTCGCATCTCAGCACTGGCCAGGGGATCACTCACAGGCTATGTCTCTGTCTGTCCATCCAGCCGTCCAGCCCCACCTCCTGTTCCCCCCCAAGCCGACCGGCTGACATAGACGAGTGGGCCTCGGCTGTGAAACCCAAACCGGACCAGAGGCTGGTGCTCACGCACATTGAGAAGATGGTGGAGGTGAGAGCAGGGGCCGTGGACACCGTGGTCTGAGTTTCTGTGGGTGGGGCGCCTCTGAAACTGTGTTAGGGCGGGGTACCTTGAACCAACACCCCCCCCAAGTCTTTGCTGCCCCCTGTGTGTGTGGAGGGGTGGGGGCCCTGGGGCTGCTTAGGGCGTGGCATACCCCTAGGGAATGACCCTCCCTCTGCTCTCTGCTGCCCCCTGCAGTCCATGTGCGGAAGTGGGGTGAGTGGCACTGGAACACTGTTACTAGTGGGGGTGCTGGAAGCCAGCCCCTGTCCACCCCCACCCATCCCCACCACAGAGCTGAGGCCGGGATCAAAGCCCTGGGCGTGGAGTTGTCAGCCAGGAGCCTGGGGGTGCTGCAGCACCCCCCTCTGCCCCCCGCACTCCTAGTTCCTGTGCCTGGGGTGGGCTGTCGGGGTCTCTGACTCTCCCGCCGCTCTCTGCTGCCCCCTGCAGTCCGTGTTCCGGAATTTCGACGTGGACGGAGACGGCCACATCTCCCAGGAGGAGTTCAAAATCATCCGCAACAACTTCCCCTACCTGTGCAAATTTGGGGACCTGGATGAGAACCAGTGAGTGCCCAGGAAGGGGGGACCCCGTGGGCCCCTCACACCAGAAGGAGGGGTGAGGTCCCGGGGCCAGGCCTCCTCCTAGAAGCCTCATCCCCCATAATGCTTTCTTGCTTTGTTGGAATTTGTTGGAACCCCCCAGCTCTACCCCCTGGCCCCCACTCCCCACCCAGAGTCGGGCACAGACCCGGACGCCCTGACTCCCAGCCCCCCCCCCCAGCTCCCTCTCCTTGCCCAGAGCCTGGCACAGAGCCCAGACCCCCTGCTCTACCCCACTGGCCCCCACTCCCCACCCAGAGTCGGGCACAGACCCGGATGCCCTGACTCCCAGTCCCCCCCCCCAGCTCCCTCTCCTCGCCCAGAGCCGGGTGCAGACCCCGAGTGCTCTGATTCCCAGCCCCCAGCTCTACCCCCTGGCCGGCCCCCACTCCCTGCCCAGAGCCTGGCACAGACCCCAGACCCCCTGCTCTACCCCCTGGCTCCCAGAGCCGGGCACAGCCCCGGGCGCCCTGGCTGCCAGCGTGACGCCCTGTGCCCCCAGGGATGGCTGCATCAGCCGGGAGGAGATGATCTCGTATTTCATGAAGTCCAGCGCTGCGGTGGACGGCAAGATGGGCTTCATCCACAGCTTCCAGGAGACCACTTTCCTGCACCCCGTGTCCTGCCGTCACTGCAAGAGCCTGGTGAGCCACTGCTGGCCCCCGGGAGGGTGCAGGAGGCTGGTTCCTCTGGGGGCTTCCCTCTGTGTCACTCCCCCCCCCCCTTGAGAACACAGGACCCCCAAGCTGCCATCCTCTATAGATTAGGGGCTTGTTCTGCAGGGGCGTCCCCTTTTCCCTTCCTCCCTAATGACTGGGGGGGGGTCGATTCCGTGAGGGAAAATCACACCTCACTAGTGGGATGTCCTGCGGCCACGGAGAGGGCAAAAGGGGGGTCAGACCCCTGGGGCTGGGGAGACGACTGAAGAGACGCAGACCCCATCTCAGCACACAACAGCTCTCCAGCTCTCCCTGTCCCGGCCTAGGTATCCCAGGACAACGCCCTCACCCAGAGAGGGCCCAGTTACACTGGGGTGAAGGGGCTTTGCTGTTCTCAGAGGATGAGTTCTATTTATCCTGGGATCCCTGTGTAAGCAGCCCTCCTTTCGCCCTAGAGGCAGCTGGGTGAGGGATAGCGGAGTAAACAGCCCCACCCCCATCCCAGAACTAGCTGCATCTCAGTACCTGGTGGGAGAATCCCTGTATACACAGCCCCCGTGCCCCACCCCAGAGGCAGTTGCATCTCAATGCTCAGTGCGGGATCCCTGTATAAACAGCCCATGCGCCCTATCCCAGAGCCAGCTGCTTCTCAGCAGGGATAAGTGTCCCGGTGTCAGCTCGGCTCCCTCATCGGCGCTGGATGCTCGGATTGTCTGTTCTGTGGGAGATCCCAAGAACCAGACACTTGGAACTGGGACAGAAAGTTGAATTGAAATCTGGTGAAGTTCGCTCAGTTCAACTGCTGTAGTGTAACTGAGTCTGCCCCCTTCCCCCTCGCTGACCCCATCCCCTGGCATCTTTCTCCCCAGATACTGGGAATCTACAAACAGGGGTTCAAGTGCCGCTGTGAGTATGGGGGGCAGAAGGGGGAGGGTGTTGCCTGGGGAAATTTATGGGTTATTGGGGGGAGGCTGGGGCTGCACCTTGGGGGTATATAGGGAGGCGTGGGGCCATGGGGGTTGAGTTGTGGGGGAGCTGGAGGTGCTTTGGAGAAGGTGGAGGGGTGCATTGGGGGCACTGGGCTGTGGGGGTGCACCAGGGAACCGAGGAGCTGGGCTGTGGGGGTGCACCAGGGAACTCAGGAGCTGGGCTATGGGGGTGCACCAGGGAACTGAGGAGCTGGGCTGAGGGGTGCACCAGGGAACTCAGGAGCTGGGCTATGGGGGTGCACCAGGGAACTGAGGAGCTGGGCTGAGGGGTGCACCAGGGAACTGAGGAGCTGGGCTGAGGGGTGCACCAGGGGAGCTGGGGTGCTGGGCTGTGGGGGTGCACCAGGGAACTGAGGAGCTGGGCTGAGGGGTGCACCAGGGGAGCTGGGGTGCTGGGCTGTGGGGGTGCAGGGGGAGCTGGGAGTGCAGGGGAATTAGGGAGCTGGGGCCGTAGAGGTGTGTGAGGGACCTGTGCTACATTAGGGTATATGGGGAGGTGTGGGACCATGGGGGGTTGCAGGGACCACCCCTCCCGACCTCCCTTGTTGCCCCCCAGGCTGTGGTGTGAACTGCCACAGGCAGTGCCGGGAACTCCTCTCCCTGGAGTGCCGCAAACGGACCAAGAGCTTCAGCCTGGCCAGCCCTGCCCACGTCCCCGCCCGCTCCTTCAGCTTCTCACTGCCCCGCCCGGCCTCCAGATCCCTGCGCCACACAGGTAGGGCCACGGGGGCAGCCGGCCCAGAGTGGGGGACACACCCCAGCCCCTCCAGCACTCCTCTACCAGAGCTGGGAGAGAACCCAGGAGCCCTGTCTCTAGCTCCTCCCCCACTCTCCCCATGGCCCCAGTGTTGTGCCGGAAGCCAGCTTGCAAGCCCGATAACAGTTCCTCCATGCGATTTCCTGACCCCGCTGAGGCCTCGGTGCAGGCCCATAATACTGCACCATGCTGCTTCCTGTTTGTGTCGCCGCAGATGGTGCGGAATGGTGCTCTGAGCCCTGGCAGCTATTTTGAGACACCCCCATCCTGGGCCCCTGACAACCAACACATTGTGTTATCCATGCCTGCTTCCGCACAGGCTTCCTGCCTCCACAGTCCCTGCATCCCACCCCAGAGGCAGCTGCATCTCAGCGCTGGGTGAGGGACAGCAATATAAACAGCCCTCACCCCAGTGCCAGCCGCATCTCAGCCCCAGGTCAGAGGTCCCTGTATAAACAGCCTCTGTTTCCCACCCCAGAGGCAGTTGCATCTTAGTGCTGGCTGAGGGATAGCGGTATAAACAGCCCCCTTGCCCTCCCTTCTCCAGGGCCAGCCGCATCTCAGCACCAGGGGAGGGATCCCTGTACAAACAGACCCCCTACCCTCCAGGAGGCTTCATCTCAGTGCTGGGGACGGGTTCTGGTACAAACAGCCCCTGTGTCCCACCCCAGAGTCAGTTGCATCCCTGTACAAATAGCTCCCCACCCTCCCCCAGGAGACTGCATCTCAGTGCTTGTCAAAGTGCATTGGGAGTACTGGCCCTGGTGAATCCTAGCCAAGGGGCTCCCCCGTGTGGTGGGAGTTTGGGCTGCTCCGCTGGGGTTTGCAGCCACAAGGTGCTGTGTGTGTCTCTGCAGATATCCAGGAGGAGGAGGTCCAGGATGTGGAGGATGGGGTTTTCGACGTCCATTTATAAAGACAAACAGGTGAGAGCTGTGAGGAAGGGAAGGGGGCCTAGTGGGTAGAGTGGAGGGGGGGTCTAGTAGGTAGCGTGTTGGGGGGGGGGGCGGGCTGTAGGGTTTTGTTCTGGGCTCTGAGGGAGGAGTGGGCTGTAGTGGTTAAAGCTAGTCTGACCCCTCTGCTCTGTGTTTTAGGGTCTGCTCTTCCTCACCAGCTGTGGCTCTTCCTCCCACTCCTCCCAAACTGGGATTGCCTGTCCCCCCAAATCTGCCAGCTGACTTCCCGGCTCCCCCACTGTGGGGTGACACAGAGACGAGCAAAGGGGCGTCTGAGGAGAGGGCGTGAGCCAAGGGGGACAGACAGGCCTTCCCGTGGCTGCAGAAGCTGCTCTGGGGGCAATTGGGTGGATCCTTTACTGGTTGAGGGGGTGGGGAGGTGGCTGCCTGTCAGGACTCCGGGGTTCTATTAATGGGGGATGGAGACATGAGTTAACACAGGGAGGGGCTTGTGAAATTAGTAAGATCTTGCCTGACGTCCCCCAAACACATCCTCATGCGCTCCAGCGTCAGGGTTCAGTGTGGGGCCACCGGGCTTGGGGGTAGGGGGCAGACCTCCCCTACTCTGGGAGGAGCTACCTGGGATATCCCGCCCGCTCTGCAGCATGAGGAGGTTGCCTGGGGGGCTTATGATGGAGGGGGAGGGTGGGGTGTGGGTCACAGTCAGGACACCCCCCTTCCCGTGTGAGCCTGGCTGTACAGATTCCTTGCTGTGTATATTTGTACCTAACAACAGGATCAGAGATGTAATAAATCTAATAAAACCAATGGTCCCAGTTCCTATCTGTCCCCCACTTGGGTCTGTCTGTCCATCACACAGTCCCTCCCCCAGCTCATGCTGGGAGCCCCCTGCCGACCCCTGCCCTATCTTTATCTCTTTCCCATCCCGTGCATATCCTGGCCTTCTGGAGCTGAGGGATGGCTAGGAGGGGAATGGGGTCTAGTGGTTAGAGGGTGGGGGTCAGGACTCCTGGGTTCTATTCCCAGGTGTGGGAGGGAGCCCTGCTGTCTGTCCTTGGAAGATTTTAGGGGAGAGAACTCATTGCAAAGCTGGAGTTTTAATGTGTTACTGGCCGAGGGAGGGGTCAGAGACTGGGTCCCCCTCCCCCTCTGCTGAATCTAATGTCTGGGTATTTGCTGCCCCTGCTGGACGAAGGGAGACTTACGCTGTGTGTGTCCTTGCTGTGCCTAGCGGAGGAAGGACTGTGTCCCTGTCACTCTCACCTGGAGGGAAGGAGCCCTGCTCAGTGGAGCTGTGTCCCTGCTGCCCCCTGCCAGCGGGGTGAGCCCTGCTATGTGTAAGTGTCAGAGCGGGAACATTCCCCCAGCGCCCGTTCCCAGGCGCCTGCCCCTCTCCCATGCCTGCTGATTTGTGTCGCACTGACCTGGGCAGAGGAAATCGCTCTGATAAATACGTCAATAACAGCCAGATCATCCTGGCCAAATCCGCCCCAGAGTCAGCACATTCTGCTCCAGCCAGCCAGTGCTTCCCCAGGAGACAGACATTTCGGTAATGCCCCAGCCCAGCCCCAGAGAAATGGCTAGCAGTGTGCTGAACAAAGGAGATGCAGCTGCCTCTGGGGTGGAGCGCAGAGGATCCCTCTTCTGGTGCTGCGATGCAACCACCTCTGGGGTGGGGCATCTCTTTAAACAGAGCCCAGACACTAGAATAGAGGTGGGGGAAAGCAAATCTGTTGCATTATTTTTTTTTCCTAAATGTTGCTTGTCAAATCATACATGAGCCAGAAAAAAATAAATAAACCGCTATTGATTTTGCCCGGTTGACATATTATATTTATCATTCTGTACTGCACGTCACAGCTGCTGTCATACCGGCTTCAGATGAGGAGCTGGGCCTTAATATGCTGCCACAAGCCCCCTCCTCGCCCCCCACAACCCAGACATGTTAGACATATTCCCCCCTCCCCCCCCCCCCGCTCCCATCTGACAAAGACAAGGTTAATGGAACAATCTCGTCTCTGCACATAGATTTTTGTTGCCTTTATCTATATATTTATTTCCAGGGGCGTGTGGCTAGCTTGGGATCACTGCGGGTGCCTCGAATCGGACTGACATCCCTGGTCCTGGCACCTGCCCAGGACTCGAGGGTTCAAACTGCAGCTTTGCGGGGTGGGGTGGGGTGTTGCCCCAGGAATTGTAACGCCTGGGCGGGTTAGACCATCCGTTTTAGTTCTCCTCCAAAGCCAGCAGACACTGCAGCAGTGCGCCCTCTAGCACCGCGCCGAGGCACTGGGGTCCGCACGGGCTGCGAGGGGAGAGTGCCCCCGACAGGGCCCCCACCCTGCTCCCTGCCGCACCGTCCTTGCTTACAGGGCAGGGCATGTCCTTCTGCTGCAGGACGCCTGGGTCCCCCCCTGACCGAGGGGGGCATTATGGAAATGATTAATATCCCTGCTACAGTCGATGGCTGAGCAGGGTGGGTGGGGGAGGTGTCAGCTCCTGGTTGGCCAATAGGACCCGTTCCTAAGCGGGCCAGATCCTTTTAGCAGCAAAGCCATCGGAGTCAGTGGGAGCCCCCTCTGCAAGAGTCACAGGATGTGTGGGGGATGGGAGGGGGGGCTGGACAGGGATAAGAATCACTTTACACCCATAAATGAGGTGCTCTGGCTGTGGGGGAGCTCCCAGCTACTCCAGCCCCAGCTTCTCCCCGCAGGGCCTGCTTTGGGGGTTGGTGTGTGTGTGTGTGGGGGGGTGCTGTCTCCTTGTACTGTTCCCTTCTGACCCACTGGTGCGGGTCTCCCCCCCACACACACACACTTGAAATGCTGGGCTGGTGTCCACCGCACGCCCCAGCGTCTGCCATGGTATCAAGTTCTGAACTGTTGTGTGAGCTCCCACTTTGCCACTCCCCTTCCCCACCCCGCCAGGCCTCTTCAAGCCTGGCACCCAGTGCAGCTTCCTCACTTGGTACACAGGGGGCGCTTCACAATTGCTACATGTGTTGGGGGGGCTGAGATGCAGCCCCCCCCCCCCTCCGCTGCAGCTTGTCTGCCTGCTAAGCTGACCCAGTGGCAGCTGCCTGGGGAGCTAATCCTCTGCTCGCAGGAGAGAGGCTGCTCCCCAGATGCACTCGCAGCCTCTGCAGTGAAACAGATGCAGGGTGTTGCAGTACCAGACTACTCCACTAGGGGATGCTGCAGTATCTGACAAAAAGGTGCAGCCCCATCCTACAACACCAGGCGATGCTGCAGTACCTCCAGTGTATACCCAGGGAATGTAGAGTACTAGCCCCCGCATGCGAGGGGACACTGTAATACCAGCTACAACCCTACTACAGGACACCAGAGTATCAGTCACCAAAAAATAGGACCTAGTCCAGTAGCAGTCCAAGCGACTCAGTCCCAAAGCAGAGCCAGGCTAAAAATACTACAGTATCATGTAACTATACTACAGTATCATGTAACTATACTACAGTATCATGTAACTATACTACAGTGCTAGCCGTCTAAGACAAATGCTAGGTGCTCCTGCAGTACTAGCCAGGAATACTAATACGTGCTTGAGTACTCGCCTAAAAATTGTGGCGCTGCTACAGTAGCTGGTGCTGTTGCAAGGCCACCAGCCACAGTCAGGCATGAAAAACATGGGGTTGTGCTAGTGAGTAACCCACAAAAGTACTCAGGTACCAGCCTCTAGTAATGGGGGATACTGCAGTGCCATTCAAAAATCCCAGCGGGTACTAGTGTAGCAACCAAACTACTACTAGCGGGGGGGGGGGGGGGGGAATATAACACTCAAGCTGCACCACTGTCAGCGGACAAATGAAAGCAGCAACAAGAGAATACTAGGACACACCATGGCAAAGACTCAGTAATGCAATCGCAGGAACTAACAATTCTAGGGGCTGCTACAGTATAATTAGATACACCAGGGAACGCCAACCTATCAGCCTAAATATGGGGTGGGGAGAGGCAAGGGCTACAGTAGCAACTAAAAATACTGAGGGAGCCCACACTTCCCCAGCTGTAAAATGAGAGTAATTCTGCCATTTGTCCTGCCTGTATCTGTGGAGCTGTTGAATTCTTGGGGACAGCACCTGTCTTGCCCTGTGCGTCTGTGCAGCAATGGGGGGGCTCACTCTCTATCAGGGTCTGTGCAGAGCCTGGTACAATGAGGTCTCTCCCAGCAGGGGGCACTGTGGGGAGCGGGGCAGGAGCGCTGACTGGGGGGGGGGGGGGGTCGGGGCGGGGAGCACCAGGCTACTCCAGCCCTGGCCTCTCCCAGCAGGGGGCACTGTGAGAAGCGGGGCAGGCATGGTAGCTGTGAGGCCGGCACCTGGCTGCTCCATTTAAGGGCGTGGGGAGGTTATGAAGGAGCGGGAGTTGTTCCCCAAAGCTGGGGCAGCCGCCAAATTGAATTATGAAGGCATTGATTGGGACTATGGATCGCAGAGGCAGATAAGTGCTATTGGGTATTAACCAGACAGGTAAACACGAGCCATTGCCTCCCCTGTAAGCGGATTAGACACAGAAATCAGACGTGACCTTTAACTGCACCCTGTCAATGCTCTCACCCAGCTCTGGGTAGGGAGTGGGAGCTGGTGGCTCTGCGTCAGGACTCCTGGGTTCTCTCCATGTTCCTGGGTGGTGATGCTGCCTCTGGAAAGCCAAACAGTAACCGTGCCAGTTGAGATTCCTGTCTCATTGCTCCCTGATCTCAGACCCAGACGTGTTACAGGGGATGGGAGCAGCACAGTGGAGCCAGATAGGAGTGGTGCCCTCCTTGTAGGAAAAAGCCCCATATCCTATTCCTGTTCCCCACCCCCAGGCAGCCAGTCCCCCCACTCTGGGGCTAGATAAGAGCCAGTGTCCCCTAGAGGGGACAGACCCCAAGACCCATTCCCTGCCCCCAGACTCCCCCAGTCCTTTGCCCTGGGGATTGCGGCTGGCGCCCCCTAGAGGGGAAAGACTGAGTTTGTATAAGGAGTCTCAGCTGTAGGTAGATAAATAAAACCCTTTGAACTCTCTCTCTAACCCACCTGCTGCCCCCCTCATGCTCTCCCGGGAGACAGGCCAGTAGTGATGGAACAAGACAGTGAGATGGAAAGAAAGCGCCAGCACAGCCCTGTACTGAATCCACCAGGCAATGCACCAGAGGCAGCTCCCATAGCATCGGCTTGACTGAGCCTGCCGTGCCCAGGCTGGGAAAGGGCTGTTATGGATTTGCAGGGGTATCATTATCCTTGTCCTTGTCCCTAGATCCCAAGTCCTGCCCCTGATTGCTTCCTGCAGCGCCTGGTGCCTTCTGGCTTGTGGAATGGCTCTGAGGCCCAAGGGAGGCAGGGGGGCAGGGTCCTGCTGTTACCAGGATGGGCCTGAGATAAATGACAGCTACTAGCGGCGCTCGTAATTCAGTGTGAATACAAATTAGAAACCAATGAGCAATAATAGCAAACGGTAATCCAGCCTTAAGTACTGGCCCATGTCCCATCCTCCACCTCCTCAGCCACCCAGACCCCATCCTGGGGCCAGATCGGAGCTGGCACCCCTAGAAGGAAAGGAGCTATGTCCCAGTCCCCATACCCCTGAGACAGCCACTCTCAGCCCTGGGGCCTGTCCTTCACTCACTCAATCTGGGTTTAGCACCAAACTCAAATATTATTGTAACCTTGGTAATGGCTGATGAATTTGGTATATTTGTAGAGCCCAGAGTCCAAGAACGGGGGCGGGGAGAAGGCAGTTCATAGACACAGCACTAAAGCCCAACAAGGAAGTATGATTGCAAGGCCTGATATGAGGTCTGGGGTGGGGGGCTGGAAATCAGGACTGTAAAATGTTATGGGTAAGGATGAAATGAATGAGTTTGGGGTGGATTTCTGAGCATTGTAGACTATCTTGTGGGTATCTGAGGCAGGCAGTGATGCTGTCTTGGTGAGGGGTGTTGCTGTTGAGGGAGGTGATATCCATGGTGGTGAGGGAGGTGTTCTGGGGGAGCTGGGGGAAATTGGTGGTGTTTTGGAGGAGGCCTTTGTGTGGTGAGTGATCTGAGGAGAGTTTCTATGAGTCCTGATATTCCTTAAGAAAGAGGGCCATGGCTAGATAGGAGCGGTCCGGCTGGGTTTCCTTGTTTGTGTATCTTGGGAAACATGTAGAAGGTCCTTGGGGAGGGTTCATGGGGGATGAGGGTTTTGGGAAAGGATTTGATGATCTCCTTAAATACCTGGGTGAAATGTGGTCTGGGGTGGTCTTTGAATTCTTTAGGGTAGGTGGTGTTGGAATGTCAGCTGGTCTTGTTGACGTAGTCATTGCAGTTGAGGACCATAATGATGACACCCCTTTATTGTCATGTTTGATCACTGTCGGGAGGTTAGATATCAGGGCCTGTACAGCTGTCCTCTCGGTGGTAGCGAGATTGTTGTGGGTGTGATGTTTGTTAAAGATTTCACTGTTGATTGTTTTCCTGAAGCAATTGATATGATGATACAGGTTGTGGTTTCGTCTGATGGGTCATGGTCATAAGAAAAAAGAATCATCTGACTGACCACTGGGGATGTGGTAGTCATCAGAGGTGGAGTCATCAGAATTCTTATAGTTCGTACGGTGTCAGGTTCTGTGGTGGGGCAGAAGTTCAGTCCCTTGGAGAGTACAGATCCTGTATTTCAGTTCAGTTGATTGTGTTGGGGTGTTGTGTCCATGTGCTGGTGTCATGATTTCACTCACAGGTGATTGTCTGTTGGTCGTTGCAGTAGGTTTCACTTTTTGTTTGTGTTTTTGGATGGCCCTCATCAAGTGTTTTTAGAGAAATGCTTTTAATTTCCTGCATGATCTTCAGGTAGGTTCCTGATTGTTTCCTTCCAGTGCCTGGGAGCATGTGATCAGTTCTGGTTTGAGCTGGTCTCCTCTGCAGTAGGTAAGGTGCAGGAGATGGTTCCTCAGTTTAAATAAAATAACGGGGTGGGGGGATGGGTAGATTAGCCAATGGGGTGCATGGAGATGGGTAGATTAGTTGATGGCTGTTTGGGGATGGGTGGATTAGATGATGGGGTGCATGGGGATAGGTAAAGGGGTACATGGGGTTGGTAGACTAGTTGATGGGGTATGTGGGTGAGTGCATGGGAGTGGGGTACATTAGCTGATGGGGTGTGGGGGTGGGTAGCTCAGATAAGCACATGATACTCTCCGCTGTTCCCCTGGGACTGTCCATGAAGGCCTTTATTGCAATGACTGTCCATGTCTGGGTGGAGAGTGGGTTTGGAAAAGACTGAGGTGGGGGATGGGAGTCAGGCTGCCTAGGTTCTACCCCTAACTCTAGGAGGGGAGTAGGGTGTAGTGGTTAGAGTAGGCCTGAGAATCAGGACTCCTGGATTCTAGCCCAGCTCTGGGAGGATAGTGAGACTAGTGGTTAAGAGTGCAGGGCGGGAGACTGGAATCTGTTACTTCATGTTCCTGGTTTGGACTCTTTTGGGATCACACTTCCCAGGTTTCTCTTCAGCCATGAAGGCATCTTTGTTTGAAGCCAAACCTGAGACTCTCTTTATCACATGACTCCAGCAGCTGGGAGCTTCACCAAATCAGCAAACCTCATCAGACTTGGCACCTGTGGGAATCACTTCCCAGTTCTGGGACCCAGCTCTAGTGGGTTGGAGCAGGGGAGGGTGGGTGCCTGGACTTCTGGGCTTCACCCCCAGGGCGGTGTGGGGAGGGGCTAGTGGCAGTGCTTAGTAGGAGAAAGAAGCATGGGGAAATGATCAACATTTGGAAGCAGAAGCTTTAGTAAAAGAGCACTTAAAGGGCAACCCAGCTTGATTTTTAAAAATCTTTTATTTGTGTGTGGGGGTGGGGGGCAGAAGGGCAGGTGTGTGACCCTGCATGACCCTTCCTCCCATATTAAGCACTGTTTAGTGGGTTATAATAGGGGAATCAGAACTTCTGGGTCCCATTCTCAGCTGGGGGAGGGGAGTTTAGGGGCTTAAGGCAGGGGGGAGAGCCAGGAAGGACTCCTAGGCCTTGTTCCTAGGGAGCGAGGTGGAGTGGGGAAAGGCTGGACTCCTGGGTTCCCTGGGCGGCCCTGCTGGGACTGCCTGGGATGTGGTTAAGTGGGACTTGCTGGGTACAGGCTCTGCCCAGAGCACTGGTGGCTGCAGATGCCCTGGCACCGGGGCCTGCTTTGCCCTGTTGGTTTGGGGGCACATGAATGTGCTTGTAACCCCCGACTGAGAGCTTCAGACCTGCTGACACAACCCCTGGAGTGGCACCATGAGACTGAACTGGGCCAGCGCCAGCCACCGCCGGACAGGACTGGCCCATCTGGGTGGAGTGGGGGCCGGCAAGGTGAGGTGGAGCAGTGCCCTGTTGGCTACTGGCTGGGGAGGCAGAAGGGGGCCATGTGAGTACGGGATTGGTGGGGGACTCAGGACAATGGGGTTCAGTTCCTGGCTCTGCTGCAGATACCCTGTGTGACCTGGGGCAAATTGCATCGTTGTTCTGTGCCTCAGTTTCCCTGTCAGACAGGGAGAAGAATGCTTCCTGCATCTTGCCTGGGTGCCGCTCAGTCAGGGCCTGGCTCCTGCTGTGTGTCGGTGCAGTGCCAGCACCAGGGGCAGCCCTGACTTTGGTCGGGGGGGGGGGGCGTGCAGCATCTGGTGCAGCGAGGCCCCAGATCTTGGTCCCCACCTGGCATGGTGGTGAGGGGCCGGTCTTGGCCAGGGGTTGTCACAGTTCTTGGCACAACAGGGCACCCAAACATGGTCGGGAGGGTCCCCAAAGCGCCCAGAGTGATGAGGGATCACAGTGGGGGGTCTGTGTGATGAGAGGGACAGGAGGGGCTTGTGCCGTGCCCAGGGTGACGTGGGAGCGGCGGGGCGGGAGGGTGGGGATTGTGTGACACCCAGTGCGATGCGAGGGCCGGGGTTGTGTGCGTGGTGCCAGAGCTGTTTGCTGGCACTAGGCTGATACTGACGTGCTCAAGGGACAGATAAAGGCCCCCAGGTTTTTTCTTTTCATTCTGTTGCCCGGTGGTGACTGAGGATGCTGGATTTTGCTGTTTTGCCCTTGACCACTGCCATGTTCCAGCAGCTTGCTGTGCTTGCAGGCCTGGGCAGGGGGCAGTGGTGGGGGATTGGCATCCTGTGTGTAAGGTAATGCAGCACCTGGCAGGAGTGTGCATGTGTGTGCCTGCGATAACAGCACAGTGCTCCCTACAGGGGGTGCTGATGGGGGGCAATATACAGGCCCCCTCTGTGTGCCAGGCAAAGCCATTCCCAGAATGTCCCGGGAGGGTGATGGGCTGTGGGCTGGAGCCTAGGGGAGGCTCAGGTGGGCGTCAGTGCTAAAGGGGGACTATTCCAACTCCTCCTGTGCATGCAGGATTTGAGGGGGGAAATTCAGATCCCCTCCTTGCCCCATGTGTGGTAACAGTGTAGGGCTGGGGCACCCTGGAGGGGGTCCTCTGCTCCTGTTTTGGAGGCGGTGAAGAGCCAAGTGATACCCTGGGGCAGCACGTCCAAGGCCTTGGCAGAGGAGGGATGGGAGCTCCATTAATATTTAACCAGCCTGGGGCGGGGGGAGGGGGGGATATGTGTGTGAGAGAGAGAAACAAACAGGGAAAGGTGGCATCGCAAGGTGAACAAACCAATGCCCTGCCGGCCAAGTCTGCAGCCCACCAACACCCCCAGGAAAGACATGGGAAAGATCAGAGAGCCCTGGGCTGCGGGGTCCGTGCACCAGCCAGCGACCGGAGCTGCGTGGGGAAGCACTCTCACGTGCGCAGGTGGGAGCACTATTGGGATACAGTGTTAGTAGGTGGTTGTGGTGCAGTACAAGTGAACACTACCGCTCACAGCAGTAGGGAGGGGTCTTCTGGGAGAGCAAGTAGCGTTAACAAGGCTGTTTCTGTCTAGATGGGACAATTTACCAGCATTATTGTACTGGTCTATTGATATCGGATTAACTCCCTGTGTGGACACTTTCGTTTGGAATTAAGTGGCCTGACTCCAGTTTAGCTTTAAGGTTTGTTTACAAATGTGTTTATTGCTGATGAAACTCCATAGGGAATCTCTGTCTCCAGACCTAGAGCATCCACACCCAGAGTGAATCAGCGATGGTCAGTCTGCTCTACGTTTGCCACCTCCCTGATGCCAGATTAATTACCTACCCTTGAAAAAGCACAATTCCAAATTCAAGACCCTTTTATTCCAATGAGAGTGTCAACACAGGGCTTTAATCTGCATGAGCTCTTCCAATTTCGCATCACCCGTTCAGTTTTTCCAGATGATTTTTCCTTGGAGACGATGCGTTGGTGATGTTTGTAGGAAGGGGTGTTAGTAATAGGTAGCGTTGTAAGGCGTATCCTAGGAGGCGGATTAGCAATCTAGACTAGTAAATGGAGTAAGCAGTGGGCAGTGTTAGTAAGTGGTATTAGTAGTTAGTGGGTAGTAGTAATTGTAGTATTAGTGAGGAGCATTAGCAGGCATAGATAGCGTTAGTAAGTGATCCCTGTATAAACACCTGTCATGTCCCATCCCAGAGGCAGCTGCAGCTCAGCACCGGGGGAGGGAGTGCTTGATAAATCCAGGAGGCAGCGTTCGTGCTTACAGGACGTACCACGTTCCTGGCACCGGGCAGTGGGTGGGAGGGACCCGCATGGAATGAAGCTGTGTGAAGAGATCCCCTCAGCCTACTGCCTGGGCTGCCTCCCATGGCTTGGCCCAGCCGAGCTCTTCCTTCCCTCTGGGCCATTTTGTCCTGTTCTCATTCATTCATTCTCCTTGTTGCTCTCCTGCATTCCAGCCGTTCGCTTCTTCGTTCATCCTCCGGCTTTCACGTTCTGTCCATTGTTCGCTCGTTCTTCAGGCTGGTTTTCTTTCTCCGCTTTCCAGCTGTCTCTGGCCATGTTTCTAGTGATCTGCCGTCCATGTTCCTCCCTGTGCTTTCATTCAATCCCCCTCATTCCAGCTCCACTCCTCCGTCTCTCTCCCATGATAACCATACAGCTGCTGTTCCTCTCACCCCGTAGCCCTGTGCTCCCACCATCCTTGACTGGTAGCTGGGCACCCTGGGCCCTGCAGAGGGCACTAGATGGCTCTTGTCATGCTTGTACTTCTCTGAATGTACCAGTCTGAGGACAACTCCCGCACTCACCCACATGCTATGTCCTGGTGGCGGGGGAGGGGGGAGAGGTCAGGGCAGGACCCCCTAGATGTGCCGTGGCTTGGATTCCTAACGAGGTCTTGTCTGTAACCCTCTGACCCGCTTGTCACACTGGAGCTGAGGTCTCAGCTCTGACAAACACACAGACTTTTCTGCTTTGTCTTTTTTTAAAATGTTTTCTGCAATTTTATTAATTTACAAATTTTACAGGGATCAGCTCAATTTTCTGGACTTAATAAGTAAATCAGTTTATTTATACAGGAACCCCTTGAAATGAGGCCACCTCTGGGGTGGAGCACAGGGGCTGTTTACCCAAGGTTCCCTTACCCAGCACCAGATGCAGCTACCTCTGGGGTGGGACTCGGGCAGTCAATGCAGGGGTCTCTTGCCCATGCTGAGCTGCTGCTGTCTCTGGGGTGGGGCATAGAATCTCTTAGAATGTGTCACAATGCCACTCAGCAGTTTAAAACAGGAAGTATCTTGCATCCAATTGAAGAACAGAGACTATTCAGGGAGTCAGATTGGCATCCCTGGCACCAGCCCAGGACTCGAGGGGTCAAACCGCAGCTTTGCAGGGCAGGGGGCAATGTTCCCTCTAACTTTTGACAGTCCGGGAGTGCAAAAAAATTCTTCTGTGCAAATTTTTGCGCGCGCAGTGTTTCTCCGTGTGTGTGGGGTTTAGGATCTGTGTGCACGTGCACACGCGCACCGCTTAGAGGGAACAGTGGCAGGGGGGTTGCCCCAGGAATTGTAACGCCTGGGCGGGTTAGACCATCCGTTTTAGTTCTCCTCCAAAGCCAGCAGACACTGCAGCAGTGCGCCCTCTAGCACCGCGCCGAGGCACTGGGGTCCGCACGGGCTGCGAGGGGAGAGTGCCCCCGACAGGGCCCCCACCCTGCTCCCTGCCGCACCGTCCTCTCTTACAGGGCAGGGCATGTCCTTCTGCTGCAGGACGCCTGGGTCCCCAACCTGACTGTGTGTGTGTGAGGGGGGGGGGGGGGGGCTCTGCAGGGTCCCCACAGTTCTCAATGGAGAGCAGGGGAGGCGGCAGCTCAGGATTGGCCCATAGGACGTGTTTCCGGGAGGGACAGATCCATTTAGCAGAAAAGCCATTGGCGTCAGTGGGAGCCCCCTCCATGGGAGCCACTGGATGTGGGGGGGCCTGGGCAGGGATAAGAATCACTTTACACCCATAAGTGCGATTGCTCCAGGGAGCCCTGGCTGTGGGGGGTGCTCCCGGCTACTCCAGCCCTGGCCTCCCCCAGCAGGGGGCGCTGTGGGGAGTGAGGCAGGAGTATCATTGAGGGGGTGTTGGTGTCTCAGGCCCTGGGGCAGTTCGTACCAGTCCAAAGAAGGATTCTGCCCCGGGATCACCCTCCTCTCTCCCTCCCTCTTCTCTGCGCCTGTCTCATTCCCTCCCTCCGCCCTGGGGGAGGCTCCCAGCTGCAGCCCATGCTCCGTTGTCGTGACACCCCCCCCCCCCCCCTGGTTCTGCATTCACTGATTTAATTGCTTCTGCCATGCAAGGGCAGGAAAGGTCGCTCCGTAGTCCCCCCCCCCCGTTTCTCCCCCCCCCCCCGGGCTCCCCTAGCAGCCGCATGTGCTCCAGGGCTGCTAAGCAACCAGTGGCTGCGCCATGCCCAGCCTGGGGGGGGGGGGGGAGCGGCTGGCACCACAAGGCAGCCCTGCATGCTGGGGGGCTGTAGTGGGGCACAGGAGGCGGCAGCACAGTGCCCCGGCCTACCTCCTTGCTGGGGAAGATTCAGTGGGGCCTGGAGGGGTGAGGCGGTGGCTGAACACACCCTGGGGGCTGCAACAGGGCCTGTGGGGGAGCAGCATGGCACCCCCATCCCATCGCTGGGGGGCTGCAATGGGGCCTGGGGGGGAGCAGCCTTCCTGCTCCAAGCCACGGGAGCTAATTGCTCAGTTAGCTGGTCCTGGCCATGCAGCCGCAGGCGCTGCTGGGGATGAGCTACTGGGCATGAGTCAGTCTGGTGAGTAACTGGTTCTGTGGGTGCTCGTCTTACATCCTGCAGATGGGGGGCGGCTTGGGGGGCAGACAAGCCCCCTGCAGCTTGGGCGCTGCCCATCAGCTACACAGTATCTGCATGCAAGGATTGGTCTGTGTGTGCCCCTCCTGGGACACTTACTCCTGACCCACAGCTCCCTGCTAGCCCAGCCTTGGGCTCCCACTCCAGTTCTGCTAGTGGCCCCCTCAGTCCTGACCCACAGCCCCGTTAGCCCAGCCCTGGTCTGCCCCCAGCTTTGCTGGTGCCCTTCACTCCTGACCTGCAGTCCCCTGCTACCCAGCCCTGGTCGCCGACTCAGCAGACAGTCTGTTGTTGTGTGTGGTGTGTGATGGTTTTGCAAAGAAGCTGACTGGGGGCGGGGGGGCAATTGGCTCCGGGCTGCCCACACTCCGCTCCGGCTCTCGATTTGTTGGATTCCAGGGTGAAGGTTACCCCACGGAGCCCTTTCCCCAGCAGACCTGAGAGATAGACAGTGTACCAGGACAAATGACCCCCTAGCCCCCCGCCATTAGCTGTGAGGGGCTCCTGACCCCCTGGACCGATGCTGCTTCTGTGGGGCTGAGGTGACTCCATTCTTAGCCCTTCAGGGCCCTGTGTGTGGAACGGGTATGTGCCTGGCAGCTGGCACGACCCCCCCCCCAATCATTTGGGTTGGCGAGGGGTGAACGGACCCCAGCGAGAGGTCCCTGTGGACGGGGGGGGGGGGAGGAGCGGTACGGTGGGGGGGATGGGTCAGCGTTGAGGATGGGAGGCTGTGTTCGTGGGATGGGTTGGAGGAGTGGGGAGGCTCTATGGGAGTCTGGGGGGCAGGGAGGCTGGAGGGACCTGTGAGACCTGCTGAGCTGGCACTGTCACCCCTCCCCCCACATTGAACACATTGCACTGTATGAGAGGAATAAAGTCTAGAAGCTAACAGAGCATAGGGGGCTGGTTTGGAGTTGGCTCTGGCTCGTCTCTCTTTCCCTGCCCTCCCCCCTCCCCCCCAATCCAGACGGACCCGGCCCTGGAGTCGAATCAGAGCTGGCGCCCCCTAGAGGGGAAAGGCCACATTTGTGTCCCATTCCCCACCCCCGCCGGCCTGCTCTTCCTTCTATCCCTGGCCCACAGACCTTTCTTTGGTTGGGGGGGGGGGGGTAGCTCGGCTGGGCCCAGGTGCTTCTGGTTTTCGGTTGTTATTGGCAAGTGGGGGATGGGCTGGGCTCACTCTGACCTTCCTAGGTCACGCTAGGGCAGGGGTGGGCAAATTATTTGGCCCGAGGGCCACATCGGGGTTCAAAATTGTATGGAGGACCGGGAAGGGAAGGCTGTGCCTCCCCCAAATAGCCTGGCCCCGCCATCTATCTGGCTCCCATCCACTTCCTGTCCCCTGACTACCCCCTCCCCAGCCCCCCCGCCACTAACCACCCCCCAAGAGCTCACCCCCCCATCTGCTCGCGTGGTGCACTGAGGCAGGGGAGGGAGCAGAGAAGTGGCTGGAAGCACTGAGCTTCACCCAGGAGCTCAGGAGCTGGACGGGAAGAGCCCGTGGGCCATAGTTTGCCCACCCCTGTGTTAGGGGCTCCTCTTAGAGCCTTGTAGTCAATGCTTCCCCCCTCCCCACCCCGGCCCTGCATTGCCCCTCAGTCCTGGTCCCAGAGCTGTGGGGGGAGCTCCCAGCTACTCCTGCCCTGGCCTCGCCCAGCAGGGGGCGCTGCGGGGAGTGGGACAGGTGGTGAAGCAGTGAATGCAGCAGGGGAGAGGATGGCAGGGAGTGTTTGAAGTCTGTCCTGTCCCAGGGGCCCGGCTGTGGATTCGTTGCCTGTAGGTGTAGTGACGGAGTCCCCACTTGGAATCCATCTCCGCAGTGGCTGTTCCTTTAATTTGAAGTGTGGCTTAAAAGAATTTCAAATAGAGGCGTGAGTGGGGGTGGGTCTCTTGGGGGCAGGGGAATCCCCTTCTCTTCCCCCTCCCCCCAAATCCCCTGCCTCTGCTTCAAACCAGAGCGCCTGGGCGATAACCCTGAGCTTGCAGCCGGCTGCGGTTGTCCCCACCAGGCAGTGTGCAGCAGGGGTCCACAGCCACTGAGAGCTCCCGCTTCTAGATCTGGGCCATTCCCCGGTTCAGTCCCAGTGCCTGGGCCAAGAGGTCGGCCAAGGCACGTGCAGTGGGGATGGGAGACCTACAGGAAGGTATGTGTGGGGCTCAGGGGCGCTCTCCCCCCACAGTCAGTGCTGACCCCAGTGCTGTGGTTAGGGGGTGCTGTGCTGTGGGGAGTTGGGGAATCAGTAGGGGGCGCTCTCCCCCTCACAACCAGTGCTGACCCCAGTGTGGTGCTAAGGGGACTGTGCAGCTGGGGGCTCACATGAGACCTAAAGCCAACTGCTGTAATCACTAGATCCCCATCCCTCCCAGCCTTGGGATATAACCCAGGAGTCCTGACTTCCAGCCCTGCTCTAACTGCAAGATCCACTCCCCTTCCACATTGCAGACATGCAAGAAGCCAGTGAGAGCTAGGAGTCAGGACTCTGGGAGGGTTGTGGGGTCTAGTGGGTTAGAGAAGGGGGTGGGGGGGAGTCAGGACTCCTGGGTTCTATCCCAGATCTTGGAGGGTGTTCAGGGGTCCCTAAGGGAGGATATGTAGCTCTCCCTGTGTGTGGAGCAGGGCTGAGATTGATCTGACTGTACAGATCCTTTGGGGGCTTCCATTGTGGCCCTGAATAGGCTGCACCCCTGCCCCCCCCCCATTCTCCCCACCCTGCCTGCAGTGGGTGAGCAATGGTGTCAGCACCTGGCCAGGTTCCCGGCCATCAGGCGCCCATTAGCGCTGCCTGCCGCTGTAATACAAACGACAAGCAGGGGGGTCCATCTGTCTGGGCTGATGGCGGGGGTGGGGTGTGTGTGGAAGGGGACTGAGCGGAGCAGTGTGGTCAAAGCAAGCTCAGCTGCGGGCTGCTGGTGAAGTAGCTCAGGGGTGGGAGAGTGGAACTAGGGGGTGCTGTGCTGCAGGGGGTGGGGTGGAGTGGGGGGCTCAGCAGGGGTGCTGTGCTGAAGGGAGGGATCAATAGGGGGTGCTGTATGCAGAGAGTGCGGACAGGGTCAGTAGGGGGCGCTGTGCTGTGGGGGGCATGGGCTCAGTAGAGGGTGCTGTGTGCAGGGACTGGAGTGGGGGTTAAGCAGGGGGCGCTGTGGTGCGGGGAGCGGGCTGGGGGCTCAGTAGGGGCACTCACCCCTCACGTCCCCGCTGGCCCTACCACAACAGCACTTTCTGTTACTTGTACATTTTCAAAGGCCTGCAGCAGCATCTCACCTGTCATTTACAGTATCTGTAAATCCCGATCCCTCCTGGGGCCCCGGGCTGGTTGACTAGCAGAATGGCAGGAAAGTCTGGTAGTTTCCTGCCTCTCAGGGCACCTGGGTTCTATTCCTGGTTCTGCCACTGACCTTGGACCCCCCCCCTCCCCCCCGGATGGGCCATTTAGCCCAATATCTTCCCCCCCCCTCCCTGCCCCACCTCAAATCAATGGGCCTATCTAGCATGAGTCCCTTCCCCCCCCCCAGTGCCTCGGTTTCTCTTCCCGCCCTCTGTCCATTCAACTGTGAGCTTGTTGTGGCAGGGCAGGTCACCATTCTGACCTCTGAGAGAACCTGACTCCCAGTCATCCCCCTTCTATAACCCCTTGACCCCAGTCCCCTTCCCACTTGAGAGGGATGCAGGAAATCTGGGTCCCTGTCCCCCAGAGTTTGCAAATGTATCACCCCCCATTTTATCGTGTGTGTGTTTGGGAGGGAGTTCAAGTGGTGGACAAATGCAGCATTGCAAAACTAGGATCCTGGCTCCCACCCACTAGGCCAGGCTGCCTCGGCATTGCAACAATGGAGTCCTGGGTTCCAGCCCCACACTCCACCCACTAGGCCAAGCTGTCTCGGCATTGCAATAATGGAGTCCTGGGTCCAGCCCCATGCTCCACCCACTAGGCCAAGCTGCCTCGGCATTGCAATAGTGGAGTCCTGGGTCCAGCCCCATGCTCCACCCACTAGGCCAGGCTGCCTAGCTCTTCATGTCTTGGTCCCTATCCCGGTGCATGGTGGTGGTAGGAGAAATCCAGCTCCCAGGGTGTGCTGGGGTGGATTCCCCAGCCTGGGGCTGCATTTGCTCTGTGAATGCCCCCCCCCCAGTGCCGAATTGCCTGCACAAGCCCCCCCCCCCCCCCGCTGGGGAGGGAGGGGCAGCGGGGCGGCGCTGTAGCTGTGGTGCTGATGCTGCCACTCATATTTGCAGGCGGATTGCGGGAGCAGCATCCAGCAGCATCTCTTGTTGCAAGGGAGCCAGGCGGGGTGGGGGGGGGGGCAGAGAGAAGAGGAGGAGGAGGGTCCACCACCTTTCTATTGTCTCCTGCCTTCCTCTGCAGCAGCTGGACGTACAAGGCCCCCCCCCGGAGCAGGTACCGGGATGCTGTGCCCATCGCTGCCCTTGGGGGTGGGGGGCGATGGGAGGGGGTGGGGGGTAGCGTACCGCTGCATCCATTTGTACTAGCCTCCCCCCCACACACCCTTTGCAGCCGTGGCAACCGTGGGGGTTTCCATAGCATTGCAAAGCAGCAAGGTGCTGTGGGGGGCATCACTGCAAGGGGATGGGGTGTGGTGGAGCTACAGCCGATCCGTGCACGTTGCACGGGAGTGGTGGTGGGGGGTCACCCCCTTCTCACCCCGACATCTATTTTAAGGATCTATGTGCGGGGGCTGGGGGGGTTACTTCCCTGCTGACACAGAGCCGGCAGAGGTGGCACTGGGGTGTGTGGATGGCGGGGGCAGCAGGGGAGTCATTGCTGCATTGGGGTGGGGGTGAGGGGATATCGGGGGGAGGGAGGGTGTAACGAGGCGAGCTGAGGACATTTTAGCTTTTTCTGCACTTCTCCAGTGGGGGTGGGGACCTGGTGAAATATTTTTTCCCTGGGACTGTCGTTTATATATTTATTTTACACAGTGTGTGTGTGTGTGTGTGTGTGTTTGTGTGTGTGTGTGTGAACCTTATCTATAAGGTTGAGGTTATCTCTCTGAAGCAAGCAACTGGCATTTGGAGTTGATATCTTTGCATTAGGAGGAACGCTGGCAGATAGATCATCTGAAATGCTGAGTTAAAAAAATACATCTTGCCCAGACAGAGGCAGGGAAGGAAGCAGTGTGACTATTAGCCGTATGTTGGTATTATTCTTTAATTCCAGCATGGTTTGAAGAAAAGCACTACTGCTGCGATTAGACTAGGATTAACATATTCGTAAATAGCGATATTCTGCTTCCAGATGGGTCTGGCTGAAGATTGGTGATTGTTATTAAGGCTTCACATTATTCTTTAATATTAATGAGATGGTTTCATTCGGATTGGAGCAGATGGGGGCTTCCATGAATTGTGCATCTGGTGTGTGTTCGGTAGCGTTGTTTCTCACACACATACACAACACCCCAAAGCTTATGAAATTACCCGGGGGGGGGAGGGGGGATTGGTGGGGAAGAGGAAAGCACAATCTGACAAAATGTTGCTGGCATCGGCTCAAAGCTCTGAACCCCTCTGTCCAGAGTTAACTGTAGTGTCTGTATCTTGCAATGTTTTGATGTGGTCTGGGGAGCATTTCTCTTAGCAAAGTGGGGGTGGGGGGCTGTCTTGTGCCCTTTAAGGGGAGTTTGTCTGGAGAAAGGGAGAAGATTAATTATATTGGAAATGAGCGGAGGGTTCCCAGAAGAAACGAAAGGCATCCTTGGAAACAAGTGGTGTGTGAAGCCCTGTATAACAAGATTTTAAAGAAAATTACCCCCCCCCCCATGGAAATAGGAGTCAGTTGCCAAGCTCCTGGCTTGTGTTCCAGAGAAGGGGCTGTTAGTTAGCGCAGGCTGGCTGTTAGGTGTCTCTGCTGGCATGTTGCAAACATTTATATTATTAATTTTGTGCGTTAGATTATTCCAGCCCAGCACCTTATCGCTTTTCCAACCCTCTGTCAGACACTATCGCAGCATCAGGGGCAATGTACCGCTGCCTTTGGAAGAGGGAGGAATTTTTCCTAGATAAATCAAACAATAGCATCTCCGTTTCCGCAATTTTGTATGTGGCTGGCGCCCAAGGGCCTTTCTCCCACCAAATTCAATGAATGTCTGATTTCTACCCTGAAAATAAGCCCCCACCCGACAAAATCTCCCTGTGGAGGGGCGGGGGAGGGGTATCTACTCAATTCAACGACTCGAATGAATTTTATTAGGAAACCAATGGCAAATCTCCCAGTGTGAACGGCCCGGTTCTGTTGTGTCTGCTCAGCCCAGATCTGGTCCGTCAGGGCGAGGGAATGATGAATATTGTTCTGAGGGAAACGCGCCTCTGTCTATCCGTCTCATGTAGCCATGTATTTACATCCCACACTCATTATGTCTCAGGTGTTTGGCTTTGATTTACAGACACCTGCCACAGTCTTTCGCCCCAGGGAATGGACTCCAGGATCAGATACAAATATGCAGCGCGTCTGTTTTATGCCTGTCTTTTAATTCTGGCCCTAGCCACAGGCCCGGCACTCGCTCTGGGGGGCGGAGGGGAATCCAAGCAGATTTTTAGCGTGGCCCTATGCCCACGTGAGCAGTTCTCTCTGTCTGGCTGCAGAAGCCAGGTGTTGCAGTGGGGTTGTAGGTCAGTAGGTTTTTCTAACCCCCTGCAGCACCCAGGCCCTCGCTCCAGTGTGTCCACTCAGTTAGGGGCTGGCTCTGTTCTGCCAAATGATTTTTGGAGACAGGGCGGTGAAAATATTCATATGAAATCAAGTTGGGTGGATCCAGACCCACGGCCTCACCCCTTCTTGCCCCACTGAGGTTGAACTGAGGCTCCCGCAGCCATGCAAAGAACAGGAGGGATGGAATCTGATCCAGACAGGGCTTCCCCACATACCACGGCACACGGGCGGTGTTTGACACCCCAAATGCAGCCTGGACTAGTGGCGAGAGCCCTGCTGTGGCACTCAGGATGCTGAGTCCTGCCTGCTGGGTTACCTGGGGCAAGTCACTGCTCTCCCACCCTGTGCCTCAGTTTCCCCATCCATAGAAGGGAGATGATGACACAGGCCTGCTTTGGAGAGTGCTTGGAGATCGCTGAATGCAAAGAGCTGGGGATGCTCTCAGCCTGGTGCCTATGGAGCCAAAGATTGGGTGGGCCAAGTGGGGTGGTTTCAATGTTGCGTGAGACATATCAGCGCTGGCTTAAAACGGGATGAAGCTGGCGGCTGCTGGTCTCGAACCAACGCAATCCGCCCCCCCAGTACCAATTTCTCAGGGTCTATGGGAGGTTTCCAGCCTGGATTCCTAGACTGAAAACCCAGAAGGGACCATTAGACCTTCTCGTCTGCCTTGCTGTGCAACAGGCCAAAGAAGCTGACCCACGCACTGAGCTCAAGCCCTTGTGTTTATTTAGAGCCGTGGTATCAGCTTTTTCAGGTGACTGTCCCCCTTGTGGGGTGACCAGACAGCTAATGTGAAAAACTGGGGGAGGGAGCGGAGGTAATAGGAGCCTATATATAAGAAAAAGACCCAAAAATCGGGACTGTCCCTAGAAAATCGGGACATCTGGTCACCTTGCTCCCTTGCAGGAGTCTGATTTGTCTCATGTATCCCCAAGTTTCACTTCACTTAAAAACAACATGCTCACCAAATCAGACACAAAAATCTAGAAGTGTCACAGCTCACTGTTCCTGAGAAACTGCTTCCTTTCGCATGTTGTCTGTATGAAATTTTAGTTTGTACTGACTTCGCTAGTGCTTTTTGTGTGGGCTGTTGTAAAACTAGGCAACTATCTAGATGAACTGATGTACCCCCTGGAAGACCTCAGTGTACCCCCAAGGGTACACGGACCCCTGATTGAGAACCACCGGTCTAAAGCATCTTGCGGAAGGGCAGCCGTCTGGCCCGAAGATGAGAACCTACCCCTGCCCTTGGGGGGTTGTTCCAGCGGTCGGTCCCCCTCCCTGTTAAAAACTGGAGCCTTGTTTTTAATTAGAACGTGTCTGGCTTTCCGCTTCCAGCCATTCTTGTGCTGCCTTCCTCCGCGTTAGCGCCTCTACCTCAGCGTAGCCTAAACCCATTCCCGACTGGCCTAAACCAAGCCGAACTCCACCTGGACTTCCAGGTGTGAACTGATGTGCGATTGGGCGCAGACACAGCGCCTGTGAGACAGAGAAAAGAACCTACTGAACAGTTGCTTTCCCTTCCTCCCCCTCTTGTGGTGAACAGTTGAGAAGGGTTCTCCTTGGAATATTTCACTCGAGGAGTTTTATCACTTCAGATAAAACAGACCCACAAAAGCCCTGGAGAGCATTCTCCTTCTGTTGCTTTTCCTTATCGTCTCGCTACAACGTTCCACCCAGGAGTTCAACTTTCTTTAATTCGCTCCCAATTTTGGCATGTGCGCCTGCATGTTTATAAACCTGCGCACTCGGCTATTGCTTTTTCCCCTTTGGAATTTCCTTCGGCTGCCCCTTTCCTCCAATTATAAAACAAAAGCCGGGGCTGTGACTAATTGATACATTTGAATGTTGCCGTAGAAGGGAAGAAAACCCTTCCTTCCCCCACGTCTTGTGCAATCTCTCTCCTTGTAGTTTTAATTTCTTTATAATTTTCCTTTCTTTAAAGTGGTAGCCCAGATAAATATGATGGATCATTTCTGTCCCTGCAGCCAAAAGAAGGAGGAAAAAATATAAATCCCACAGACCCTTTCTGGCCTTAATTCAATAGCTCCCCCCAGCCACCCCCTAAAGCACCAGATTGGATTTACAGTAGTTTGTGCAACCATGGATTTGCACCTGATTTTGCAAACTGGCTTAAAAAGTGATCCTTTATTTGTAAAAAAACCCCAAACCCTCCCAGTTGTACACAGCCTTGTAATCCAGCATGATTGCTTTCCTGTGTGCAAGGCATACTGCCAAATAAACCCACCCCTGTTATTTATATGAGTGGCATGCAGATGCTTTGACCAAGATTGGGGCTCTCTTATGCCAGGTGCTGCACAGACCCACGGTGAGAGACTCTTCTGAGGAACTCACAGGCTATTTAGACAAAGAGTGGGAAACAGAGGCACGGAGCTGGATTTATCCAGCGTCGGTGGCAGAGCCAGGAATAGAACCCAGAAGGCCTGACTCCCATCCTCCCCTGCTCGAACCCATCAGACTCCAGTCTCCTCCCTGAGCCAGGGCTTGAACCCCAGCTTTGGAGTCCCCTCAGACCACTGACTTCAGGGGGTTCTGCAGAGCTGGGGCTGGAATTAATGTAATGTGCCTGGCTCTGCCCTCCTCCCCTGCGAAGGAGAGGGACCCAGCTCCTTTGATTCCCCAAGACCTTGGCAGAGTCACTTAAGGACCAACTCAGAGCGGTGCGACCATTTTTGCCCATGTTCATGGCCCTGGCAGAATGTGGGGCCTGGTGTGAACTGGTGGCTGAGGGGGCAGGAGTCATGGGGGGCAGGGCTGGGCGAATCATCCTAGGCTCCATCCTGTGGCTGCACCAACGGGAGAGTGGGGCTTGGGTGTCTCATGCCCTGGGGGTTCCAGATGGCATGGGGGGCTGTTGCAGGGCAGGCTGGCTGGATTGATGGGTGATTGTGGGCAGCTGCATTGGAGGTGCATGGGCTGCACCCTCAACTCTGGCACCTCGTGGCCAGGGTGTGGAGAACAACATGTTGGTAGAACCTGGCCCATCACCCAGTGTGAGACGGGAGAACTGGCAACTGGAAGGGTATGAGGGAGATTTTGTTGCTGGGTTTATCTGGCACTGGTGGAGCAACACAGTGAGGAGGAAGGGCACTGCAGGGGGGGGTTATGGCACTGGAATAGCAGCTGACACTGGAAGGACACTGCAAGGGGCATCATGGTACTGGAATGGATTGCAAGAAGCTGCCTATTTCACTAATGGGGAGGTTCAGGGGGCTTTAGAACTGCCCCATCTGGAGGAGTATAACCTCCTGGGATCTTCTTACAATGAAGACGCTACATCTGAAGGGGAGGTGCATGGAGGGCTGGAAAGGCATTGCAGTGTGTGTGTGTGGGGGGGGTATAATCCCCCATCATTGCAGTGGAACGGAGCTGCAGTGTGTGTGGGATTATAATCCCCTGGCATTGCAGTTGGCACTGGAATGGGCCTGCAATGTGTGGGGGATTATAATCCCCTGGCATTGCAGTGGGCACTGGAATGGGCCTGCAGTGTGTGGGAGATTATAATCCCCCTGGGACATAGGAATTTTGTGTCACCTGAAGAGATAGGCCTGTTCCATGGTTGTATGCTGGGGGAAGGGGGCAGACTGAATGGTGGGGGTGGGGGACAATGGGGCAGAACAAAGGGGAAGGGGACTAGCAGGGACCCCAGGAGTGGGTGAATACAAAGGATCACAGAGTATCTCCCTCCTCTGTCTGTCAAGGCTGGCTGTGGAGAAGCCAATATTGCCCCCTCAGATTCACCTTGCCCAGGTAATGGGGATGCAAATGGAGTGGCTCCTGCCTAGACCTGGGGTTAAAAGCTGCTGGTCAACATGGGTTTAAATCCCACTTTTGATCCTAGTGGGGCAGGTCCTTGGAGCTGTGACCCCAGGGGGTCTGAAGTTGGGGGTTATTTTAAGGGATTCCCCCCAAAACAACTTTTTAAGTCATAGTCTGACCTCTGTAGAACCCAGGAGTCCTGACTCCCAACCCCATACCCACTAGACCCCATTTCCCTTCCCAAACTGGGGCTAGAATCCGGGCATCCTGACTCCCAGGCCTCTCTGCTCTGACCCACTAGACCCCACTTCCTTCCTTGGAAGGTTTGGTGTAAAGGCATTCCCTATACCCACACACTTTAACTTACTATCCTAGTGCTCAGTCAGACACCAGGGGGATGCTCTGGCAAAGTAATGTTACCCTTCCTGGGGTTGGGGGTTGGGGCTGTAGACTGTGCATGTCTCTTTACTTCCTGGAACACCTGAGTCAATTTATGGACCTGTGTAAAGCCAGTGTATTAAACAGCCCCCTGTGCTCCACCCCAGAGGTGGCTGCATTTCAGCCCTGAGCAAGGGATCCCTGTATATACAGCCCCCATGCCCCACCACCCCAGATGTGGCTGCATCTCAGTGCTGGGCAGAGGATCCCGGTATGATCAGTCCCCCCGCTGAACCCCAGAGGCAGCTGCATTTCAGCACCCGCATCCCAGTGTTGTTTGGAGCCCGGAAGGCAACTGCAGCAGTGGTGAGAATGGATTGTGATTGTGTGAAACAGCGGGGGAGGCAGTCGGGAGCTGTATTGGGGGCAGTTGTAGGGAGGAGAACAGGGGGGCCATGTGTGGGGAATCCCCACTAATTCCATCTGTTGCCTGCAAGGGAGCAGTTGCTGGGCTCCGAGTTATTTCGAGGCGGTTAATTACACACGCTGCCTGGATGGAAGGGATCCTGCTTGCTGCTCAGACACAGCTGATGCGTTGGCGTTTCTCCAGTAAGGTTTGCACGGGGCAGCGTGGAGATGGAGTGGGGAGCGGAGACTGGGCTCACTCAGTGCCTAGCACGGGCCCACCCTGGGGAGACCAGGCATGCTCAGTGCCCGGGCTCTGTGGCTCCTCTCCTGGGTCCCACCAGGGTCACAGAGGAGGCCTGGCTGGTAAGCGAGCAGGTGCTCCTGCATGTCACCCAGGGTGCCCTTGCTGTGCCCTCCCCACCACCCCTCTCCCCCTCAACGAGGGAAATTGGCCACTCAGAACCTTGGTGACGGCATCGAATGCAGAGCGACTGTGGCACTTTCTCTGCCATTTCCCTATCCCCGCCAGGGCCCGAGGGCCGTGTGAAGAGGCCACGCTCGTGGTATGCCCTTGCCTGACTCACATACTGGTCGTTGGCTGAGCCAGCAGCTCATGCTGCCTCTTTGTGGCTCCAGACTAGTCACTTGGTCTTAAGCCCCATTTGCTCCTCGTTGGACTGGGACTTCCCTCTGCCCCAGTGCCAGCTCCAGGGGCTGCCTTTTGTGGCCTGATGGACAGGGCTCTATCCCCAGCTCAGCCACAGTCTGCTGGGTGACCGGGGACAAGTCACAGCCCTGCTCTGTGCCTCAGTTTCCCCCCTGTACAAACTGCTGTGGGGACAGCGCACTGGGAGCGATAACACAGCACTGGGCAGCGATGGGCACTGGGGGCCAGCCTGGCTGCATCTCTTGCTGGCCACTGCTCCAGCTTCGTACAGCGACACGGACCGTGCTACGTGCCCAGGGAGCCTGCAGTCCGAGGCCTGGCCTATGCTACAAATGTCTGTGGCACAAGTGTGATCCCCGACCGACACCTCTGTGCCAGCAAGAGCCCCCAGTGCAGAGGCGGGGGCTGGGATATGCCAGTGTGTGTTGGGCTACGCTGGGTCCACGCTGGGAGGGCTTTGCTGGCACCATACCAGGGCGGTGCTCCCGGCACGGCACTTCTGGGGTGGACCTGGCCTTAGCGTAAGCCCAGCGACAACAGGCGGAGACAGCTGGACAGGCCTGCCCAGTGCCAACAGGCCGAGATCTCTGCACGCCAACAGCCTCACTGTGCTCAAGTCTTGGGTAGCCACCGGGACTCAAGAGGCGGTGTTATGGGGAGCTCGGCCCTGGCGGGTGGGGCGGTGGGGGTGGAAGGCCTAGCGCAGGGTGGGGGAGGAGGGCACAAAGCTGTTTGGGTCTGTGTCAGTCCAGTCCCGGGTGCAGTAGGATCCAGGGCAAAACAGCCACCAGGACGCACAGAATTGTGCTTGGCGAGGGCAAGGTGTGTCTCAGTTCTGCTGCCAGCAGCAGGGGCAGAGTTAAGGCTGCCGTGCAGCATGGGTGGCATAACTCTTAACCCTCCCATAACTCCAGGAAATGGGTCTAGCCGCCCTCCCTGGGGACCCTGACCTCGGTCAGGTGTGTATGTAGCTGTGCAGTGCCCCGAATGGCGGGGGCCACAATCTCAGTGACGGGGTCTGTCGGTGCTGCCGTCAGGCGGGAAGCGGTTAAGACGTGCCTTCCTTTCCTCGCCCTGGAGACTGATCTGGACTGATCTCGTTACCCTGAAGGCCCGTCTCTCTGCTCGGCGCTTGCTGGGGGAGCTCAGGGCTGGATTTAAAGGCCTTTCATTAAGAACCCCTGAAGCCCTCCCGTACGTCTGCGCTAGCCGGTGATATTTTATTTATTCCTGATCCCGGCAGGACAAGCTAAGTCCTAATCTGAGCTGACTGCTGCTGAATTATTGAGAGAGCCTCGTGTGTAAATATAAAAACAGGCGTCTTCCCCTTTCCACGCTCAGGAGCCGGCCAGGCAGCATGGGGGGTGGGGGTGGGGGGGATCACCTTGCTTTGGGCCTGTGATAAGGGCATAAAAGAAGAGGAATTGGTTTAAAGGCAGCGTGGCGCGCGCGCGCGGGGGGGCAGGGTGCAGGACTCCTGGGTTCTATTCCTGGCTCAAGTCCTTTCCCCCTCTCCAGCTTTGTCCGTTCGGACCGGGAGCTCTTGGAACAGGGACTCTGTGTGTTTGTGCTGCGCCTGGTGTGGTGAAGGTCCCATCTCAGTCATTCGTGGTCTGTGTAGAGCCCAGAACCATGCGGGCCCTGATCCTGATTGGGGTGGGGACCTGTACAGTGTGAGGGGTGGGGGGCATTTCAGTCGGATCTGCGGGCACCTGCTTGTCAGTTGCAATCTCAGTTGGAGGGGTCAGTCTGTACAGTGCAAAGGGGCCCCAATCTCAGGCAGGGGGTCAGTGCGGCACGAGGGGGCTCATCTTGATTGGGGGGGGCAGGGTCTGTGCTGGGACCAGCGGTGGGCCCTGATCTACGTCAGTGGGAGGAAGGGGTCTGTGCTGGGGGTCGGTCTCGGTCGGTGGGGGGGAGGGGTCTGTGCTGGGGGTTGGTCTCGGTCAGTGGGGGGGAGGGGTCTGTGCTGGGGGTCGGTCTTGGTCAGTGGGGGGGAGGGGTCTGTGCTGGGGGGGTGGTCTTGGTCAGTGGGGGGGAGGGGTCTGTGCTGGGGGGTGGTCTCGGTCAGTGGGGGGGAGGGGTCTGTGCTGGGGGGCTGGTCTCGGTCAGTGGGGGGGAGGGGTCTGTGCTGGGGGTCGGTCTCGGTCAGTGGGGGGAAGGGGTCTGTGCTGGGGGGGGTCTCGGTCAGTGAGGGGGAAGGGGTCTGTGCTGGGGGGCCGGTCTCGGTCGGTGGGGGGGAGGGGTCTGTGCTGGGGGGCCGGTCTCGGTCGGTGGGGGGGAGGGGTCTGTGCTGGGGGACCGGTCTCGGTCGGTGGGGGGAGGGGTCTGTGCTGGGGGGGTGGTCTCTGTCGGTGGGGGGAGGGGTCTGTGATGGGGGGTGGTCTCGGTCGGTGGGGGGGAGGGGTCTGTGCTGGGGGGGTGGTCTCGGTCGGTGGGGGGGAGGGGTCTGTGCTGGGGAGGGGTCTGTGCTGGGGGGGTGGTCTCGGTCGGTGGGGGGGAGGGGTCTGTGCTGGGGGAGGGGTCTGTGCTGGGGGGGTGGTCTCGGTCGGTGGGGGGGAGGGGTCTGTGCTGGGCGGGTGGTCTCGGTCGGTGGGGGGGAGGGGTCTGTGCTGGGGGCTGGTCTCGGTCGGTGGGGGGAGGGGTCTGTGCTGGGGGGAGGGGTCTGTGCTGGGGGGTGGTCTCGGTCGGTGGGGGGAGGGGTCTGTGCTGGGGGGAGGGGTCTGTGTTGGGGGGGTGGTCTCGGTCGGTAGGGGGGAGGGGTCTGTGCTGGGGGGGTGGTCTCGATCGGTGGGGGGGAGGGGTCTGTGCTGGGGGGGTCTTGGTCGGTGGGGGGGAGGGGTCTGTGCTGGGGGTGTGGTCTCGGTCGGTGGGGGGGAGGGGTCTGTGCTGGGGGAGGGGTCTGTGCTGGGGGGGTGGTCTCGGTCGGTGGGGGGGAGGGGTCTGTGCTGGGGGAGGGGTCTGTGCTGGGGGGGTCTCGGTCGGTGGGGGGGAGGGGTCTGTGCTGGGGGGAGGGGTCTGTGCTGGGGGGGTCTCGGTCGGTGGGGGGGAGGGGTCTGTGCTGGCTGGGGCGGTGGGGGGGGGCTCTCTCAGATTCTCTAGGTGCTCTTGTCATGTAGCCTGACTTGTGTGTGTGTCCCCAGAGGGGGACAATGGCAGGGGAGGCCCCCCGGACGGGGACACACGTGCACGCACACACACAGCTCCCCCCACGCGTCTGAGTCAGTCCTAAACCCTGGATCCCCCCAGGGAGGACTGGGAAGCGCCGTCTCTGTGGCTGACTCAGTCCTGCTGCTGAGATCCTCATATAGGAAAGTGGGAGGGTGGGGGTGGGGGCGGTGTAACTAGGAGATGGGAGTGCAGGGGGCTGCTGCGATGGGGGACGGGTGGGCCCTGTCCTGCTAGGGACCAACCAGGCTGAGACCCAGCAAACTGGTCTCATGAATGGGACAAGGATGGGGAATGGGTCAGGATCAGTTCTGAGGCCTTGGGGCATTGGCTGGACAATTCTCTTTTGGTGAATGTAGGACAGTTGGGAGCAGAGGGCAGAATGTGTGTGTGCGTGAGAGAGAGGGGGTGAGAGAGAGAGAAAGGAGGGAGTGTGAGGAGTGTGTGTGTGTGTGAGAGAGAGGAGGGGGTGAGAGGAGTGTGTGTGAGGAGTGTGTGTGTGTGAGAGAGAGAGGAGGGGGTGTGAGGAGTGTGTGTGTGTGTGTGTGTGAGAGAGAGAGAGAGAGGAGGGGGTGTGAGGAGTGTGTGTGTGTGTGAGAGAGAGAGAGAGGAGGGGGTGTGAGGAGTGTGTGTGTGTGTGTGAGAGAGGAGGGGGTGTGAGGAGTGTGTGTGTGTGAGAGAGAGAGGAGGGGGTGTGAGGAGTGTGTGTGTGTGTGAGAGAGAGAGGAGGGGGTGTGAGGAGTGTGTGTGTGAGAGAGAGAGGAGGGGGTGTGAGGAGTGTGTGTGTGTGAGAGAGAGAGGAGGGGGTGTGAGGAGTGTGTGTGTGTGTGAGAGAGAGAGGAGGGGGTGTGAGGAGTGTGTGTGTGTATGAGAGAGAGAGGAGGGTGTGTGTGTTAGAGAAAGAGAGAGAGGAGGGGGTGTGAGGAGTGTGTGTGTGTGTGAGAGAGAGGAGGGGGTGTGAGGAGTGTGTGTGTGTGAGAGAGAGAGAGGAGGGGGTATGAGGAGTGTGTGTGTGAGAGAGAGAGAGAGAGAGGAGTGTGTGTGTGAGAGAGAGAGGAGGGGGTGTGAGGAGTGTGTGTGTGTGTGTGAGAGAGAGGAGGGTGTGTGAGGAGTGTGTGTGTGTGGGAGAGAGAGAGGAGGGGGTATGAGGAGTGTGTGTGTGAGAGAGAGAGAGAGAGAGGAGTGTGTGTGTGAGAGAGAGAGGAGGGGGTGTGAGGAGTGTGTGTGTGTGTGAGAGAGAGAGGAGGGTGTGTGAGGAGTGTGTGTGTGTGGGAGAGAGAGAGGAGGGGGTGTGAGGAGTGTGTGTGTGTGGGAGAGAGAGAGGAGGGGGTGTGAGGAGTGTGTGTGTGAAAGAGAGGAGGGGGTGTGAGGAGTGTGTGTGTGTGAGAGAGAGAGAGGAGGGGGTATGAGGAGTGTGTGTGTGAGAGAGAGAGAGAGAGGAGTGTGTGTGTGAGAGAGAGAGGAGGGGGTGTGAGGAGTGTGTGTGTGTGTGTGAGAGAGAGGAGGGTGTGTGAGGAGTGTGTGTGTGTGGGAGAGAGAGAGGAGGGGGTGTGAGGAGTGTGTGTGTGTGGGAGAGAGAGAGGAGGGGGTGTGAGGAGTGTGTGTGTGAAAGAGAGGAGGGGGTGTGAGGAGTGTGTGTGTGAGAGAGAGAGAGATGGGGGAGTGAGGAGTGTGTGTGTGTGCATGAGAGAGAGGAGGGTGTGTGTGTTAGAGAAAGAGAGAGAGGAGGGGGTGTGAGGAGTGTGTGTGTGTGAGAGAGAGGAGGGTGTGTGAGGAGTGTGTGTGTGTGAGAGAGAGGAGGGGGTGTGAGGAGTGTGTGTGTGTGTGAAAGAGAGAGAGAGAGGAGGGGGTGTGAGGAGTGTGTGTGTGTGTGTGTGAGAGAGAGAGAGAGAGGAGGGGGTGTGTGTGAGAGAAAGAGAGGGGGAGTGAGGAGTGTGTGTGTGTGTGTGTGAGAGAGAGAGAGAGAGGAAGGTGTGTGAGGAGTGTGTGTGTGTGTGTGCGTGAGAGAGAGAGAGGAGGGTGTGTGAGGAGTGTGTGTGTGTGTGGATATGCTTGCATGGGAAGGTGGCCTAGCAACACCCCATATCAGTTCTGGGCCCAACATGGACAGGCTGGTGGTAAAGTGATTGCGGGGGGTGAGGGGGGCACAGTTCCTCGTTCCCTGAAATGAGATCTGGTGAATCTCATTTGCACCCAGACCCGACTGCTGTGTGTTTGCCCACCAAATGGGCTGTACCCCGGGGGAGTGAGGGGGTGACTCTCCCCTCACCCCCATGCCAGGGCACAGGAATGAGATGGGGGGATGATGAGCCTATTTCCTGGTTCTACATGGGTGCAGGGGGTTGGGAGTCCCAGGCTGGGGGCTCTTAATTGCGGGGAGCAGATTGGAAGGTGGGGAGCACTAGGGAGAGGTGGGCAGTGGGAAATAGCTGAGACGGGGTGTTTATCTCGGGGGCGGGGGGGAAATGCCGTATCCCAGTTACCCCAGGCAAGGATGGACTTTTCACAGCCACTCCTTTAATCTGAATTATTGTGACACATCAGATTTCCTGGGGTGGGAGGGGAGTGGGATCTAGGGGTCTAGTGGGTAAGAGCATGCTGGAGGGAGGAACTGGGAGGCAGGACTCCTGGGTTCTATTCCTAGGTCTGCCATGTACTCCATAAAATGGGGTGTGACTCAGCTAGTTTCTAACAGCCACATTGTATGGAGGAATTTTAAGGGCCTGTCAGGGGCTCAGTATGGGGCACTCTCCCCTGACACCACTCCCTGCAGCACAGAGCCCCCAATGCCAGGCTGGGTCAGCATGGATTGCAAGGGGAGAGTGCCCCCCTACTTTGTAGCACAGCTCCCCCTAGTGCCATGCTGGGGCAGTGGGGCCAGCACTGACTTGCGGGGGGGGGACGGGACACTAACTCTTCCCCTTGCCCTTGGTGCGATGGCCTGTGCATGCTGCATAGGCTGGTGTCTTGGCCTGTGATGGGAGCGATGACAGCTGCTGATTGATCGGCCAGGGCTGCTCCCCCCGCTGCGCCCGCTCCCCAAGGGACTGCACTGATTAGTATTTATATTTTCTGCCTTTGCTGCAAGCTCTGTCTGTGAGAGTCAAAAGCAGTCACCTCCCTGCTTGGAAACCAGCTCTGGGAAGGGAGTGGAGCCTAGTGGTTAGAGTGGGGCGGAGGGGGGGGGGGCGTTCAGGACTCCTGGATTCTACTCCTGGTGCAGGGCTCTGCCTGCTAGAAGTCACCCCAAGGTTGCAGAGCCACTGGGTCTCCCCTCCCCCAGGTGCCAGTCTGGCACCGTCTGCCCTGGCTGCACTGCTAATTCTGGTGCCGCATGGCAGGATCAATTCAAGTTGCCGACCTCAAACTCCCTGGCTTCCGTTCCCCACCCTGTCTGCGCCATGGGCCTAGGCTTTGCCCAGAACACTGAGGAGGGATTATGGAGTGGGGTAGGGTACCTCAGTTCTCACCCACATATAGACAACCATACAACCCCCCTCCAGGGGCACATACAGCTCTCAATTTTGACTCCCCCGAGGGGCAATGGCTTTGAACCTGGGTAGCTGGGCTCATGCCACAGGGGTGCCAGACTATTTAATGCCTTCTCTGCATTGATGAGGTGAAATTCATCCCCTGTACTGGGGCAGCCCAAGGCCTGTGCACCCCACCAACATCCCCCTAGGGCACAGGAGTCCTGAGTCTCCGCTCTGCCCCTGCTCTATCCTACAACCCTCCCAGAGCCAGGGATAGAACCCAGGAGTCCTGGCTCCAACCCCCGCTTATCCCACTTGACCCCACCTGCATCCCAGAGCCAGGGATGGAACCCAGCAGTCCTGGGCCCTAAGTAAAGAACAGAAGTGGGAGCCAGGACTCCTAGGTTCTGTCCTCAGCTCCGGATGGGGAGTGGGGTCTAGTGGGTTGGAGCCAGGACTCCAGGTGATTATAGTTTCATGCATCTCCTATGTGGGGTCTTTGTGCTGCCGAGTTCAGGATTTGGATTTCGGAGTCACCCTGGCTCAGAGTCCAGTCGGGGGTGGGGCTGAGGGAGGCAATTCTGTTACTGCCATAAACATAATGTGAGGTGAGTTTAAATTAACAGCATAACTCAGTGCCTGACGCTGCCCCCTCCACTGCCCCTTCCAGCCCCCATGATCTGCATCCTCCAAAGCTGTTTAATCCCCCCACACTCCTGCCCCCATTTCACAGAGCTCCGATTCTTTGTTGAGAGAGAAGGTGGTGGTTAAATCCCTCCGGGGATGGAATTGATGATGCCTAGAGGAGAAAGCCTCCCCCCTCTGCATTTCCCAGCCCCTGACCAGCCTATCTCCCTGCGGCCAGGTCGGAGCCGGTGCCCCCTTGGAGGGAAAGGCCCCATGTCCTGCTCCCCCATCTCTCTCCCAGGCCGCAGGGATCCCCGTGTTGCTGTTGGGTGTCCCGCTTGCTTCGTATTCATAGACGGTGGAGCCCCTGCTCCTCCTCGAGTCAGGGCACGCGGGTGTGAAAGCAACAGCTTGGTGCTTAAATATGGAACAGGCAGCTGGGAACTCCGGCACCCTCGCCCGTCTCTCACCACAGGGCCTGTCACGCACAGAGCAGGCGGATTCAGAAATGCACGTTGCTGGATGGATGATGGTTGTGCCAAGAGGCCAAGGGCATTGCACTGATTCCCCCCTCTGCCTGCATTGAGATTAGGGCCCCCTTGGGCATTGCCTGGACCCCAAGTGAGATCGGAGCCTTGTCGGGCTGGGCACTGCACGGACCCTGACTAAATTCGGCCCGGGAGCTGCACAGGCCCTGACCCAGAGTGAGGGGCCCCATGCGGCTGGGTGCTGTATAGACCCTGACTGAGATCGGCCCGGATGTTGCATGGTCTGAGGCAGAGCAGGAAGTGGGGGATACTGGGGCCTGGGGGGTTCTTAGCTTTTAGCAGAGACCTGGGGGATTCTTAGCTCTCCCCACCCGGGTCTCCTCCTCTGCTTGACCTTCAAGGCACCCTGCAGTGGCAGCCCGATGGATGCCTGCCCTGGCTGGGTGTGGGATTAGTGAGATGCTGCTGCTCATGGGGCTTTAGCCTAGGTTGGGATCCCTCCCTCTCTACTGCCCCCTCGCTCCCACCCAGCATTCCCCTCCCCTCTTCGCTCCCTTCCCACCCTGGGCTCGGGCCCTGTTAGTGACAGAAAATAAATGAAGAATGTCAGTACTTCTGGAGGGCCCAGAAATATCACCTTGAGCTAGGAGTCCTGGCTCCCTATCCCCCTTCTCTAACTGGGAGACTGGCTCCCTTCCTAGAGCTGGGGAAAGAACCCAGGAATCCTGTATGAAGTGGTCATCATGGGTTTAACTGGGTTATTCCCCACTGCCCTGGTTGGGAGCCAGGCTCCACTCCTCCCATGCTTCCTGTTTAGCTTGTGAGTGTTTTCCTCCCACCCTGGGGTTTAGCTGAATAAAGCATCGCCATCCTCAGCCTGCAGTGCTGTAAGTACAGTGTGTGTCTTGTGCACTGAGCCATCTCTTCTGATTCCCTCTCCCCTCCAAGAACCAGGAGAGAACCCAGGAGTCCTGACTCCCACCCCCTTGCCCTAACTACTGTACCCCACTGCCCTCCCAACTGGATTACTTGAGAGCATCTGGCCAAAGCAAGACCCAGCAGACCATGGTGTTTGCCCAGTTGTTGAACGAGGAGGGGGAGGTCCTGGAAACTGGTGTTGGGGGCTGGCAGTTTGGGGTTGAGGTTAGGTCTGGGGGCTTGTGTGTGGGTGAGGGGAAGACCTGAAGGGGGAATAGTGTGTGACGTGGGGATGGGATTGGGGGGGAAGACCTGAAGGGGGAACAGTGTGTGACGTGGGGATGGGATTGGGGGGGAAGACTGACAGAGGGTCAGGATGTGTGGGGAGGATGGGATTGGGGGGAGGCCTGACAAGGTGTGTGTTTGGGGGATGGGATTGGGGAGGAGGTCTGGCAGAGGATCGGGGTGTGTGAAAGGGGGGATGGGGGGTGGTCCAATGGGGGTAAGTGTGTGGGGAGGGGGAAGGGGGGGAGAAGACCAGCAGGAGGTTGGAATTGGAGGGGGGAGAAGGAAGGGGAGAGGCCCAGTGTGGCTCGGTGTGTGTGTGAGTAGGGGATGGGGTGCTGGGCGGGGCGGGGTTTGGAGGGGATGGGGTGCGATGGAAGCAGAGGGATTTGGGGAGGCAGCATGTCCAGGCATGGTGCTCGCCTGGGTCGGGGCAATGTGTGGCTGGCAGCACTCGGGGATCTGGGGGGGGGGGGGGAGGCGTCTCTTCACACATGTCTGAACAGCCTGTCCGCCTGCCCTAATGCAAGGAGACACCCTTGGGCCGGAGACAGTAGACTGAAGCGAGTGTGTGTGTGTGTGTGTGTGTGTGTGTGTGTGTGTGTGTGTGTGTGTGTGTGTGTGTGTGGAAACAGGGGATGTTGGACCCCTGGGTTCCTGTCTGTCTCCCCTGTTGGAGGTGGCTCCCCCGAGGGCTGAGAACTCCTCCAGGAGCAGGTTCTCTGGACACTGCTCCTTGCCCCTCCTCCCCGCTCGCAATCCCGCAGGCCTCAGGTGTAGCTATTTTTAAATGATTTCTTTGCTCTGGACAGGACTCCTGGGTTCCATTCCCAGCTCTGGGAGGAGAGTGGGGGCCAGTGGGTTAGAACAGGAAATGAGATGCTCTAGGCTGGGGATGGCCCCGTGCTCTGTGTCCCTCAGTGTAGGTTCTTGCCCCTATGGTGGAAGCCAGTGGAGGTCATGGCATTGGGCTGGCATGACAGCAGCTCTTATTAAGAGCTGCCTGGTAAACCTGTAGTGTGCAGGCCACTCGCTGTGCTGGGTAAAGCTGTAGTGTGCAGGCCACTGTTTCCCCTCCCCTCTTTTGTCTGTTTAGACTGTGAGCACTTTGGGTTGGGGACTGTTTCTCAATGTATGTCTACATGGCCCCTGGTGCAGCCGGGCCCTGGTCTCAGTTGGTGCACCACGTGGCATGTCTGGGCTCTGATCGCTGACACCACTCGCCACGCCGCCTGTTCTCTGTTAACCCCCTTCCAGAAGAGCCAGGAGGGCAGGGTAAATAAATTGGCGCAGGTACTGGTAGGCTGGATGGTCCCTGTGTTAGGTAGCCTTAAGCATCAATCCCTTCCCCCTTCGCACTGGTGTGACACGTTTGTGTGTGCCATGGATAGCATGGTACATAATGGAGTCTGCTGGCGTGTTCTGAGGGATTTGTCTTGCTGAGGCACGTGTGTGTGTCCTTGGGGGGTGTGTGTGTGAATCTGGATGTGATGGGAGGGGGGCCTGCTGTTTTTGTGCAGGCATGTGCTTGCACAAGGTCCTGGCCGTGTTGCATGTGTGTGTCCTTGCACAGGATGACAGGACTTCAGGGGGAGGGAAGGGTGGGCTCACATGAGGCTCCGGCCATGTGTACCTGCGTGTGAGAGCACGTCCCTGCATGGGGTGATGTGGCTGTGGGAGCACAGCAGGCTCTGGCAATGTGCACTCATGCATGTGTCCTTGCATGAAGCAACGTGGCTGCATGTGCACGTACCTTTGCACGCTCCCAGGGCACTTTTTGAGCCCATGCATGTGTGCTCGCACAAGACTGGCCCTGCTCACAGTTGCTTGTGCCCCACAGCAGCCCCTGTTGCAGGATGCTGCCCTCCAACCCAGCTCAGGAGCAAGGATGCGGGGGGAGGGAGAGAAATCCCTGCCTGTGGGATCCAAAGGACATTGCGTCCTCTGAACTCCCCACACTGGCCTGGCTGCCCAGCACAGAGCCCGGCTGGCAGAGCCTGCGGGGCTGGCAGAGTAGAGCTCATGAGCACGGGGCCCTTCGTACTTGTCTGCACACGCTCGGCGACACGCTTAATCGGAAGCGACACCCCGGGGCTGCCGTGCCATGCTGGAACTGTGATACTGAGGATGGGAGGGGGGCAGGGACTCATGCCTCTCCGAGCAGATCCATGAGGATGGGAACTGGTGTGGCAGAGTGGCTCAGGGGCTCAATCTTCGACTCCCAGGATCCCCGCAAGGGACAGCGCCCCCCGCACTCGCTGCAGTGCTGCTCACCTGTGGAACCTCCTGCTACATGATTTTGTCACAACCATCCTTGAGATCTTGCCACTTGGAGGTCAAAGGGTAGTGTGCTGGACTGGGTTTTAGGACTCCTGGGTTCTAGCCCTGGCTCTGCCACTGAGCTTGGGCAAGTCCCTTTGCCGCTTGGAGCCACTGTTTCCCCTCCCCTCTTTTGTCTATGTAGACTGTGAGCTCTTTGGGGTGGGGACTGTTTCTCAGTGTATGTGTGTGGCCGGGCCCTGGTCTCAATCGGTGCATCACGTGGCATGTCTGGGCTCTGATCACAGCTGACACCAGAGCTAATAATAAAGCATCAACTCTTCTTAGCAATTTACCAGCCCGGGATTTAAGTGGTGGCTGTTCCTGGCTCAGTGGTGTAATTCGACTTATTGTGCTGTGCTTAGACACCCAGGGTTCTATGATCTGGAGAGGAAGAATGAGAATTGTTTGATCATTTTCTTGTAGCAGGGAGTACCTCAAGTGAAAAATGCAGCACTGAGAGCCTGTTAGACCAGGGCCAGTATGGATTTCACCCAAAGTTCATTGGCTGTTGCTGCTGGCACCAATCTTGTTTTGCATCTGTGTACATAGTGGGGTGTTTAGGGGAGCGCACCCTTGATTTGATGTGCCTTAAACTTAATCAAGACCAGGCTGCTCTTGACCCTGATTTGGGGTCAGGAATATATTCCAATTCAACCTTCATGGCATGAATCCTAGTTGTGTTTCTCAGTTCCCCAGAAGAGCTGGGTGAAAGGAGGCCTTTGTGGGCACTGGGACTCAGGACTCCTGGGTTCAGTTCCAAGATCTGCCACAGACTCCTCCCTGAACCCAGGAGTCCTGCCTCTGCCTCCCCCTCCCTGCTCTAAGCCACTGGACCCCACTCCACTCCCAGAGCTGTGAATAGAACCCAGGTACCCTGATTTCCAGCCCCGCTCGCCCTAACCCAGTAAACTCCACTCCCGTCCCAGAGGTGAATATAGAACAGAGGCCTCCTGTCCCTCCCCCGATTCACTGTGTAAAACTAGCCGCCATGTTCATTCTTCCTCATCTGGTGTTTATGATTGCCTTGCTGCAAAGCCTGGCTGCTTGGTGAACCCACATCCTCTTTAGCTTGATCCCCTTCCAGCTCCCTCTATCTCCCCACCCGCCCGCCCCGCAGAACACCACCTGGCTGGTGGGAATGTGACCCCATCACTCTGGGTGGCAGGAATCAATAGTTAATTAATTTCCTTCTCTAAAATAGACAAGGGGAGGATGGTGAGGGGGGATGGAGGGAGCTTGGAGTAGAGATGGGTGCAGATGGTAAGGGGGGACAGAGGGTGTGGGGGGTGGGGATTGTAGGGGAGGAGTGGGAGGGAAGGAGGTAGGATGGTAAGGGGGAGGGGGTGCAAGGGTGGGGAGAGATGGGGGTTGAGGGGATAAGTTGGGGCAGTGAGAAGTCAGGGAGGAGGTTTGACTGAATCCAACCCTCCAGTACAGTCTCATCCCTTGGTGCAGTCTGCTGGGATTTGGCGGGGACAGGAAAAACTCCCCCTCGCCCCCACCCCCCGAGTGACCCAGAGGGGACAATGGCACTGAGGAGGGAGAATTATGGGGCTCAGAGCCCAGCCCCCCAGCACACTGCTCAGGCGTCAATCAGTGCTTCCCTTGCACAGGTGCAGCATTTAATGTGATTGGCTAATTATGCAGCGCATGCTAATGGCCCCCATTACCCAATGAGGGGCACAGACGAGGCACAGTTATAAATAACCTGCCGTACCTCATTTGCATGATGCCATATCCCCAGTGCCGTGTTACCGCAGAAACCGCCCCTTCCCCCACCCCATTTACATTTGTTCTTTTAATAGATTTTTGGGGTGATGGGGTGTTAATGAGGGTTGGTTGCCATGGTCGCTGGGTAGGGGTAACAGGTTTGACCAATGGGCTCACCCACCCCAGTATCTCCCCTCCTCTTGCTGCCTTGCCTCAGACCCAGGGGTCCATCTAGCCTGGTATTCCCTGCCCACTCCCAGCTCAGACCCCTGGGCCCATCCAGTTCCTGCTGCCCCGAATCAGATCTACTCTCTGTTCCCCTGTACCCCGCCTCCTCTTTCTGCTCCCTTCGCCCTCTGCCTGTAGCATGCCAGCGGTTGGTGGGTTATAAATAATGCCTAAGTGGCAGCGCAGTGATGCAGATTGTCGCGGGGGAAGGCCATAAATGGCACATGGCTCATGGGGAGGGTCTGATCAAATAACATGGTGGTGGGGAATGGTCTGTGCAAATAACGGGGCAGACTGGGATTGTTCCTGTGCAAATAAGCCAGTGTGTGTGGGAGGGCTGGCAGCAGCTGCCCCAGTGCCCTGGGGGTTGGCATCAAGGGCATCTGCTCTGGTCACCTACCCCTGGAACTACTGGGGGCTGGGGCCCTGTGCAAAGAACACAGGGTGTGGGGCTGGGAGAGCAGTTGGCACTGGGTCCTCAGAGTTTCTTGGGGGGAAGATAGGGTGACAAGACAGCAAATGTGAAAAATGGGGATGGGGGATAATAGGAGTCTATATAACAAAAAGACCCAAAAATCAGGACTGTCCCAATAAAATCGGGACATCTGGTCACCCTAGGGGCAGATGTCAGGACAAGTCAAAAAAGCAAACAGGGTGTTAGGAATCATTAAAAAAGGGATAGAGAATAAGACGGAGAATATCTTATTGCCCTTATACGAATCGATGGTGCACCCACATCTTGAACACTGTGTACAAATGTGGTCTCCTCATCTCAAAAAGGATATACTGGCACTAGAAAAGGTTCAGAGAAGGGCAACTAAAATGATTAGGGGTTTGGAACGGGTCCCATATGAGGAGAGATTAAAGAGGCTAGGACTTTTTAGCTTGGAAAAGAGGAGACTAAGGGGGGATATGATAGAGGTTTATAAAATCATGAGTGGTGTGGAGAAAGTGAATAAGGAAAAGTTATTTACTTGTTCCCACTAGGGGCCACCCAATGAAATTAATGGGCAGCAGGTTTAAAACAAATAAAAGGAAGTTCTTCTTCACACAGCGCACAGTCAACCTGTGGAACTCCTTGCCTGAGGAGGCTGTGAAGGCTAGGACTATAACAGGGTTCAAAAGAGAACTGGATAAATTCATGGAGGTTAAGTCCATTAATGGCTATTAGCCAGGATGGGTAAGAAATGGTGTCCCTAGTCTCTGTTTCTCAGAGGGGGGTGATGGACGGCAGGAGAGAGATCACGTGATCATTACCTGTTAGGTTCACTCACTCCGGGGCACCTGGCATTGGCCACTGTAGATAGACAGGACACTGGGCTGGATGGACCGTTGGTCTGACCCAGTACGGCCATTCTTATGTTCTTATGTAAGTCCAAAGGCTCTTCACCCCTCCCTGCTCTGGTGTTGGAGGGAGGGTGGAGGAGCAAGGAGTAGACTGAGGGGAGGAGGGAACAGCATCTGCCCCTATGACAACAGTATGGCCCTGTGAGAATAATATGACCTGCTCCCTCCTCCCCCTTATCCTTGCTGTGAGAATGGTATAGCCTGCTCCTGCCTCTCTCTTTCTCTCTCCCCCCTGTGAGAATGGTATAGCCTGCTCCTGCCTCTCTCTTTCTCTCTCCCCCCTGTGAGAATGGTATGGCTTACTCCCACCTGAACTGCTCCCTCCTTATCACCCAGCCTTGTTGTGAGAATGGTGTGGCTGGCTCCCTCCTTCCCACCCATCCTCACTATGAGAATGTTATGGCCTGCCCCCCTACCCCAATCCTTGCTGTGAGAATGGTATGGTCTGCTCCTGACTCTCCCTCCACCCTTGTTATGAGAATGGTGCAGGCTGCACCCGCCTCTCCCCAGTCCTTGCTGTGAGAATGGTACAGTCTGCTCCCGCCTCTCCCCTCCCTTCACTGTGAGAATGATATGACCTGCTCCCTCCTCTCCTCCTCATCCTTGCTGTGAGAATGGTATGGTCTGCTCCCACCTCTGCCTCCTGCCTCACTGAAAGAAAGGTATGGCCTGCTCCCACCGCTTCTCCCCTTGCTGTGAGAATGGTATGATCTGCTCCCGCCTCTCCCCTCCATCAATGTGAGAATGGTATGTCCTGCTCCCACTTCTCTCTCTCTCTCCCCCCCCCCCCCTCCTGTATTGCTGTGAGAAGTATCCTGCCTCTCCTCCTCTCTCTCTGAGAATGGTACGGCCTGCTCCCTCCTTTCTACCTGTCTTACCTGTGAGAATGGTATGACCTGCTCCCCCTCCCTGTGAGAACGGTACAGCCCTCACTGTGAGAATGGTATGACCTGATTCGTCTTCCCTCTCCCCTACCCAAATTCCTGTTGAAGTGGGGGGGGGGGGGGGGGGGAACACTACTTGGCCTCCTGCGACAGCTCTGATTGGCCACCTTCTCACAGGAGGTGGGGAAAGTGTGGAAGAGCAACCAATCAGAGGAGGTTCTGGGCTGGCACTACTGTGAGAAGGGGAATTTCTGGTGAGGGTAGCCAGCTCTAGGGTTTGGGGGGCGGGAGTTCCCCGAATGTCTGGGCGGGCGGGGTGTAGTCGGTCAGAGGGGGCTGTGTTGTATTAACCTTTTGGTGCACGTGGCCTGGCCTCACACATCTCTCTCTCTCTCTCCCCAGCTCTGCTCTCCTGTGACGCGACGCCAGAGCCGGGCCGAGCACCCACTGTGGGCGCGGCTGGCTCTGCACCCCACCGGAGGAGGATGCTGTAACTTGCTGGAGCCAGACCTGGAACCTGTGATTGGTGGAGGCTGGGTGGGGGGAGGGGGTTGACTTGGTGGGGGCCTGGATTTGTTCTCTCTGACTTCTGGATATTTGGATCCCTTGTCACTGAGTGGCAGTGAAAGCTCCCCATCCTCCCTCGGAGCGGAGCCCCCCACCCATCTCCACCTGCTTCCTGGCCTCCGAGGAAGCCACCGTACCTCAACCCCTCCTGCCCCTCCCTCCCTCCCTCCCTCCAGCCGCCCGCCCCCCCCATGAGGATCTGAGGCTGTGGCAGGGCGGCGCCCACCATTTGCCTTGAGGGGGGGGCAGGGACAGATGCGACTGGACGCCATGGCCAGACTGCTGCCCTTGGCCCTGCTGTTGGGTGCCCTGCTGGGCCCCGGGGCGGGCGGGGCGGCGCTGGAATTTGGTGGTGCCACGGGGCAGTGGGCCCGCTATGCCCGCTGGGACGCCAGCTCCTTGGGGGAGCTGAGCTTTAGCCTGAAGACAAACGTCTCCCGGGCATTGGTGCTTTACCTGGACGATGGGGGGAACTGCGACTTCCTGGAGCTCATGATCGCCGAAGGGCGCCTGCGCCTGCGATTCACCATCTCCTGTGCCGAGCCTGCCAAACTGCACCTGGAGACGCCCGTGGACGACGACCGCTGGCACATGGTGCTCCTGACCCGCAACTACCGGGAGACCATGCTGGTGGTGGATGGCGAGGCCAAGGTGGCCGAGGTCAAGTCCAAGCGGCGGGACATGGCGGTGGAGAGTGACCTCTTTGTGGGGGGGATCCCGCCCGACGTGCGCCTCTCGGCCCTCACCCTGAGCACCGTCAAATATGAGGTGCCCTTCAAGGGGCTGGTGGCCAACCTCAAGGTGGGCGACACGCCGCCGGCCCTGCTGGGCAGCCAGGGCATCCGCAGCGACACGGAGTATCTGTGCATCAAGCAGAATCCCTGCGCCCACGGTGGGCTCTGCAGTGTGCTGAACGGTGAGGTGCAGTGTGACTGCAGTATGACCGGCTTCCAGGGCAAGTTCTGCAGTGAAGGTGAGACCCTGGGGGGGCAGGAGTGGAGGGCGAGGGGCTGGAGCAGGGGTGTGCCCCAGATGGCTCACTGTCCCTCTCCGGAGTGGGGGCATTGCCCCAAGGACAGGCTGGGCAACAGCAGAGAGAGCTCACCCCCTGATACCCTCAGGCGTGCTCTCCCCTTTCCACATAGTGGTGCCAGGAGAGAGAGGCTTGGATTGTCAGTTTCGTCAGCCCTTGGTCTTTGCTTTGTGCTACCAGGAGCCTGGCTGAGCTGTCATGGCCGTGGGGCGTGACTGGCTGGGATGGGCTCTGTGCAATCCGGGAGAGTGTTTGGGGTGCCAGCTCTCCAGGTTTGGGGTGCTGGCCCCTTGCTCGTGCTGTGGGATCTGGACCCAGATTTGGGCCTGGCCCCATCTCTTCTTTGGGAGCTTCTAGCAGGGGATTCGTAGGAGGGGACAGGGATGGACAGGCTGCAGGCTGGAGCCTTTGAGGGTGTCGCTTTGTGGGGATCTTATTTCTTTTATTATCGGGGTGTATTTGTGGGTCTTGCTGTTCTGTGCTCGTTGTTGAGGCTTACAAGGTTAGAGCACAGGGCTGGGAGCCAGGACTCCTGGGTTCTGTGTCAACTCTGGAAGGGAGGTGGGGTCCAGGGGTTATAGAGGTTGCGTTGCTGGAGTGGGGGAGTCCCTGGCTTAGGCTGGTGGTTGAGAACTGGGTTATACTGGATTGAGGAGGACATTTTACCAGCTTAGCCTAAAGAAGTTCGGTCCCTGGGCTACTGGGTGTGCTGGGGCAAGTCACTTCCCTCCTTTGCCGCACTTCCCTTATCTGTAAAATGCAGGGAATAATCTGACCCTGTGTGTCTGGGCAGCACCCGGCCTGACGAGGGCCCTGATCTCAGTGGAGGGGTCAGGGGATTGCCAGGCTGGATGGGGGCCCCAAGCTCGGTTGGGGTGAGTCAGTACAGCACCTGACCCAACAGGGGCCCTGAGCTCAGTGTGGGGTGTGGGTCACTGCAGTGTCTGGCCTGACTGGGGCCCTGAGCTTGGTTTGGGGGTGGGGAGGGTGGGGTCAGTGCAGTGCCTGGCCCGATAGGGCCCCCAAACTCGGTTGAGGAAGGGTCAGTGCAGCGCCTGGCCCGACGGGGGTCCTGAGCTCAGTTTGGGCTGGGGGCGGGGGGGTCAATGCAGCGCCTGGCCCGACGGGGATCCTGAGCTCAGTTTGGGCTGGGGGCGGGGGGGCGGGTCAGTGCAGCGCCTGGCCCGACGGGGGTCCTGAGCTCAGTTTGGGCTGGGGGCAGGGGGGTCAATGCAGCGCCTGGCCCGACGGGGATCCTGAGCTCAGTTTGGGCTGGGGGCGGGGGGGTCAATGCAGCGCCTGGCCCGACGGGGGTCCTGAGCTCAGTTTGGGCTGGGGGCGGGGGGGTCAGTGCAGCGCCTGGCCCGACGGGGGTCCTGAGCTCAGTTTGGGCTGGGGGCGGGGGGGCGGGTCAGTGCAGCGCCTGGCCCGACGGGGGTCCTGAGCTCAGTTTGGGCTGGGGGTGGCGGGGTCAATGCAGCGCCTGGCCCGACGGGGATCCTGAGCTCAGTTTGGGCTGGGGGCGGGGGGTCAGTGCAGCGCCTGGCCCGACGGGGGTCCTGAGCTTAGTTTGGGCTGGGGGTGGGGGGTCAGTGCAGCGCCTGGCCCGATGGGGATCCTGAGCTCAGTTTGCGCTGGGGGCGGGGGGGTCAATGCAGCGCCTGGCCCGACGGGGATCCTGAGCTCAGTTTGGGCTGGGGGTGGGGGGTCAGTGCAGCGCCTGGCCCGACGGGGATCCTGAGCTCAGTTTGGGCTGGGGGCGGGGGGGTCAGTGCAGCGCCTGGCCCGATAGGGGCCCTGAGCTTGGTTGGGAGACTTTTAGTGCTATTGTGAGCTCGGGCAGGTTCCCGGGTACCAGGCTGGCCTGTGTGTTCTCCAGCTTCCTCGAAAGCTGAGTGAGTCAGACAGATCGGGACAGAAAACCTCACATTTTTAGGTGGGAGATTTTGAAAAAAATCTTTTATTGCCCGTGCAATTTCCTGTGACTTCTTTTTAATGAAAACCCACCTGTCTTCCTCCCCAAAATCAGTTTTCAAATGAACATTTTGGTCCCCAACTTATTTTTTCCCGCCTCATTTTCAGTTTTTCAACCAGCAATCAGATCATTTTAAAGGGAAGAGCCTTTTTCTGGGAGGATTTCCCATTCCTTCAGTAAAAGGTGTTATTTCAATAATCAAGTGTCGGTGAACACTTCCTGCCTGAACCCTGAACTCCAGTCATGGTCGTGCTACGTGGCCCATGAGTTTGCGTGGGTGGCTACTGTGTTTTTAAGTGGTCCAGCAGGACCCGCCTTGAGCCTGGCTTTGTGTCTCCCAGCACTTTGGCCAGCCATTGTCACCAGTGCTCTGTGAGTGTGACGTGCACAGAGGGTTTTGCACCAGTGCATGGGAGGTGCACTCTAGCTTAGCCCCTGCCCTGGAGAGTTTGTTTTCTCAGTTGATGACAGAAGGATGATTAGCCTGTTTTGCAGGTGGGGAAACTGAGGCACAGGGTGATGACAGTTAGGAATTGAATGTAGATGTCCTGAGTCCCTCCTCTTTCCCTAAGCCCAAGTGCCCCTGGAGGTCGCTGTGAATGTGTGAAATGGGCCAGCGTGCCTGAAGTCAGGATCTGCTTTGGGAATGCAGTGGCCAGTCGCTATATAGAGAGGGGTGAACTGGTGCTCAGCTGGCCCAGCTGGCAACAATGTTGGGGCGGGTGCATTCTAATGGGGGAGCAATCAGGTGACCAGGGTCAAATGGCTGCGTTTGATGGGGACAGCAAATTGTGGCATCATTGTTACCAGGCTGCTTGGAAACAAGCTACCCAACAGGGCTCTGCGCTGTGCTGGGCATGGTACACACCGTCCCCCCACGCATGTGTACTCTCCTTGTACCAGTTGGTAGAGACCCCCTTCTCTGGGACCAAGAGTGAGGTCCCCATCACCCTGTGCAGACACGCACTGACAGGCCACGCCTCAGAGAGCTCCCAGGTGAAACGGACAAAAGGTGGTGAACAGGGAAACTGAAGTGTTGAGTGGGAGAGACTTGTCCAAGGTTGGGGCAGAGCTGGGGATAGAACCCAGGAGTCCTGACTCCCAGTCCAGTGCCCAGCCGCTGCAGTCTGCTGTCTCCCCAAAAATGGCAAAAGAGGGCTTACACTGGTGAGAGCAGAGATCACAGGGTTGGGGAGCATTTGACTGGGATGGGGTGCTGGAGGGATAGAGAGTGAGGATAGGACAGAGAAGGCAGACAGGATTTTAGGAACAACCAGATTGGATCAGATCCATAGGCCCATCCAACATAGTCTTCCCCCACCTCCTCTGCCATCCCCAACCAGATCTGGGGCCTGCTATCCCCCCCCTTGACACCCTCAGTTGCACCTGGGACCTGTCCAGCATGGTATCACCCCACCTATCAAGGCTGATTCCCTTTGGACTCAGGCACGTTGAGTGCAGAAGGTGAGGGCCCACAAAAATTCTAAAAATTAATACTTGTCACTCCAGGCTGGTATTAAACTCCCAAGGTCACAGCTTCTTTCTGACCTTGGATGGGTAGATGCTGCCACCACCCAAGTGTAACCCCCCCCTTTGGACCCAGAAAGGCACACATGGGAATTCCTCCCCATGGGGGACCCTCAAGCCTTTTCACCCCTCCTCCAGGGAAGAACTGAGAAAGAAAAACAAAGAAAATCAGCTGTTGCCACCAGCTAATTAAACAACATGTGCACAAACCCCTTAGGACACAAAAAAACCCAATCCTGTTCTTAAAAAAGGTAAATTTTATTAAAAACAAAAAGAAAGAAAATACATCTGGTACTTAGGTTATTGCTAGATTTCATGAGGTCCAGCTTAATGGTTACAAACAAAATTAAAAGCATTTGGGGGTTAGGACAGAGGAGTCCACAAGCCAGTAAAGGGGGAAAAAAGAGAGAAACCTAATGATGTCTTCCTAGACATTCCCTGAGCCACTTACAGATCTGTGGGGTTCAAATAAATAATCTCTAGGTATGAGCTGATCATTTTTCATACCTGGCTTAAAGCTTCACAGCATAGTTTAGCCCTGTTCCTGCTCTGTCTCTCCTCTCCCTGGAGAACAACAGACAGACAGACAAAGGGAAAGTTTTTTCCCAGTTTTAATAAGTTCTAGCCCTCCCATTGGCTCTTTTGGTCAGGTGCCAACTCCCTTCCTTTTACCTATGGGCTTTTTTAACCCTTTACAGGTAAAGCAAGTAGAGAACAGCTCCTAACAGGGATTTTATAGCTAACTGGCTGGCAGGGTACATAAAATGGAGTCCCCCCCCCCTTTATTTATCACACCACCCTCTCTGCCATCCCAGATCGTACCTCACAGCCCATGCAGCCTGATTCCCCCCCCCCCCTCCCTGCCACTCCTGAGCAGATGCAGGAGCCCATCCAACCTGATCTCTGTCTGCAATAGTGGCCAGTCCCAGTTGCTTCAGAGGAAGGAGCCAGAACCCCCCATTGATGGGATAACCTGTCCCCAGGAGGTCTCCCGGCCTCTCATGGAGATCAGTTTAAAGCCTGAGGCAGTGCCAGGGTTTGCCCAGGGTAACTGTGGTGGTGCCAGATCACGCCCTTCACCTGCATGGTTACACCAGGACCAGCACTGCGTGTGCATGGATGAGAGTTCCACTGGGAATCCTGGGTGTGGGATGGGGCCCCAAAGCCCCTGGCATGGGGGAGCCCCAGAGCCCCAGGCATGGTCCAGCAGGACCTGCCTTGGGCCTGGCTTTGTCTCTCCTAGGACCTTGGCCAGCCATTGTCACTAGTGCTCCCCTGGTGGAGGGGTGAGGGGGAGCACATAGCCCCAGCCTGGAGAGAGAATGGGGTCCCTGGAATGGGGGGGAATGGGAGACCTGGACACAGAGTCCCTGGCATGGGAGGGAGGGGAAGGTGTACATACAGCCCACGGCATGCAGGGGAGCCAGGAACTGGGGGGAAGCAGGGTTACAGTGCCTCTGGCATGGGAGGAGAATGGGGAACCTGACATGGGGGGGCACAGGGTACCTGGTGTGAGGGAGTGGGAGTTGCAGGGAGTCTCTGTGATGGAGGGGCTGGGAGAGTGGCCCCAGGGAGCTTTGGTGGGGCTGGAGGGAGGCAAGGAGCTGGGGTGGACAATGTGCTGGGCCTACAGTTGCTGTGAAGCCTGCGCCCCCTAGTGCTCTCTGGCTCCATGGGGTTTCCCTGTTGTCACCCACCAGGTGAGGGAGCTGCCGTGCTGTGTGTCTGACTTGGAGGGGGAGGAAGAGGCAGGGCAAAGGTGCAAAGAACCGCTTGCATCCGACGAAGTGGGTATTAGCCCACGAAAGCTCATGCTTCAAAACTTTATAGTTAGTCTTTAAGGTGCCACAAGATTTTGTGAGCCCCCTAGGGGGCATCTGGGGATGTTAAACACCTAAAATCCTGCCAGTGCCTCTTCATCTGCAGTGATTCCAGCACTTCCAGAGAGACACTGCACAGAGAGACACGGGGGCCCAGTGGTTAGAGTGGGGCAGGGGGCCTGGGATTCAGGACTCCTGGGTTCCCATAGACTTTAAGGTCAGAAGAGACCATTATGATTATCTAGTCTGACCTCCTGCACAATGCAGGCCACAGAATCTCACCCACCCACTCCTGTCATAAACCCCTAACCTATGTCTGAGCTACAAGTCATCAAATCATGGTTTAAAGACTTCAAGGTGCAGTAAACAGTGCCCCATGCTGCAGAGGAAGGCGAAAAACCTGCAGGACCTCCGCCAATCTGCCCGGGAGGAAAATTCCTTCCTGACCCCAAATATGGTGATCAGCTGAACCCTGTGTATGTGGGTAAGACTCACCAGCCAGACACCCAGGAAAGAATTCTCTGTAGTAACTCAGATCCCACCCCATCTAACATCCCATCACAGGCCATTGGGTTTATTTACTGCTAAGAGTCAGAGATCAGTTCATTGCTAAAATTAGCCTATCCCATCATACCATCCCCTCCATAAACTCATCAAGCTTAATCTTGAAGCCAGATAGGTCTTTTCCCCTCACTGCTCCCCTTGGAAGGCTGGTCTAGAACTTCACTCCTCTGATGGTTAAAAATGTCGTCTAATTTAAAATCTAAACTTCCTGATGGCCAGTTTATATCCATTTGTTCTTGTGTCCACATTGGTACTGAGCTTAAATAATTCCTCTCCCTCCAGGGTATTTAGCCCTCTGATATATTTATAGAGAGCAATCATATCTCCCCTCAGCCTTCTTTCGGTTAGGCTAAACAAGCCAAGCTCTTTGAGTCTCCCCTCATAAGACAGGTTTTCCATTCCTCGGATCATCCTAGTAGCCCTTCTCTGCACCTGTTCCAGTTTGAATTCATCCTTCTTAAACATGGGAGACCAGAACTGTACACCGTATTCCAGATGAGGTCTCACCAGTGCCTTATATAACGGTACTAACACCTCCTTATCTCTATTGAAATACCTTGCCTGATACAACCCAAGACAGCATTAGCTTTTTTCATGGCCATATCACACTGATGACTCATAGTCATATTGTGATCAACCAATACTCTGAGGTCCTTCTCCTCTGTTACTTCCAACTGATGAGTCCCCAGCTTATAACAAAAACTTGTCCCAGCTCGGAAAGGGGAGTGTGGCCTACTGGGTTAGAGAATCAGGACTTCTTGGTTCCTTCTGTGACTGACCAGATGTGTGATTTTGGTCAAGTTCCTTTTCCCGCTAGGTCAACTGGGGACTTGTGTGGGGTGAGATCAGGCTCTGTTTGGAGAAGCAATCCCATCCCAGCCATGCGGTGTTCATTTAGCCAAAATGTGTGTGTGTGTTCATGGCCATGTCTGCTTGGCTGTGATCCCGTGCTGGGTAAGCTGTGTCTGTGAGTTGCCCCAGCTAGCAGAGCAGGGGCGCTCCCAGGCCGGTTGGGGGTAGGGGGGGGGAGTGTATGTGTGTCTGTATGCACACACACACATTTACTCATGACACATCACCCCTCATACACTCTCTCAAAACCACACACAGACAATACCCAGGCAAACTCACACAGCATATGCGTGCACACACTCAGTACACAAAGGCAGATGTGCAGTACACCCACCCAGATAGCACTCACATACATAACACACAAAAACACTCACACAAAACATACATGTGTACAGACACATGGAGCATGATGCAGCAGGCATCCAGTAACACATAGTCATGCAGCACAGACACATGCTCAAATGCAACACTCATAGATTCATATATACACACAGAGACACTTTCTTAAACTCACAGATAGAAACAGGCACTCTCAAAAACCCTCCACACAAACGCACACACTATTTATAGATGCAAAACAAATGTACTGACAAACACACACATCCGACATACAAACACACCTGTACAGACACAACCACGCAGTCCCACAACACACCATCCCGACTGTCACACAATACACCCACCTCCTCACACAACACACACAAACACGACAGATGCACACAAGACAGCCAGCTACTCACTTGTCCACCCACCTATGCACAATGCACTCAACCACACACAGACACACATCTCCCTCCCTCTGTGCACAATCCACCCACACACCTGCCCACACACTCTCAATCCTGGGTGACAGTTGTCTAGGTTGGTTACCATGGAGAGAACTGAGACAACTATTGACTGCTTGGTGATTGTGTTTCTTGCCCATTTGCTATGGAGACAACTGGGCCAACCAAATCTTCATTGGCTGTCGTCTATGGCTGCTTGCCAAGGATAAGATTGCACTGGCTAGCATCTTGGCGGCTGTTGTCTAGGCTGGTTGCTATGGAGACAGCTGGTTGGGCTGGCTGACTCTTGGCAACTGTCCATCATTGCTGCGGAGATTGTGCTGACTGAATTCTTTGGCTGAGGCCAGTTGCTATGGACAAGTGTGGTGATTCCTCAGTGACTGTTGCTTAGGCTGGTTGCCCAGGGGACAATTTTGCTAACTACTTTTCAGTGATTGAGGAGGATGTAATGGTGGGAGGTTGCTGGGTACAATGAAATGGTGTTGGGGGAGGTCACTGCCTGCTAGGGTGTGTGGGGTTGCTTGGCTATGTTGCATGTAGGAAGACGAGGTCATAGGGGTGTTGTGTACTGGGGTGTTAGGTTGTGTGGGTGAAGGATTATGATGTGTGTGTCTCTGCACAAGGGACATAGGGTGTTGTGCACTAGGGTGTATGGGTGAAGGGTAGACCTACCAGGAATGTCTGGTCCAGGTGTCTGGTTGAAGGAATGTGTTGTTTGGCAGCGTGCAGAAGGTGTTGTATGGGTGAAGGATTATGCTGTGTGAAGGAATGAAAATATGGATATTGTCTTGTGGTGTGTTGGGACCTTGTTGTGTGACTGTGCAGAAAGTATTATGTATGAATGGAGGATTACACTGTGTGTGTGTGTTTGAATACAAGGCTATGATGCTGGTGTGTTGTGTAGTGGGATGTTTATTGTATGGGTAAAGGATTGTGATGTGCGGATGTGTTTTCAGATGGTTTAGGGTGCTGTGTACTTGGGTGTTAGATTGCATGGTTCTTTCTGTGTGTGTGAATACTACATGTACAGGAGTGGTGTGTACTAGGGTGTTAGGGTATAGAGTTGAAGGATTATACTCTGTGTATATGTACGCAAGTGGTAGACAATGAGTTTTGGGGTGTTAAGTTGTATGGGAGAATTGTGGTATGTGTGTGAGTACAAGCATTATAAAGTGTAGGGATGTCAGGTTGTATGGGTATGCTGGGGTGTGTATGTATAGAAGGAGTATTGAGGTTGTTTGGGAGATTCATGCCATATGTGCATACAATGGACACGGGTCGTGGAGCGTTGTGTACAAAGTTGTATAGGTGAAAGTTTATGCTGTGTGTACACAAGTATATGGGGTTTTGGTGTGCAAGTGTAGGGTGGGATAGGGTGTCAGTTGTATAGACAGCATAATCCTACACATACAACCCTACAAGTGGGATAGGATGTTGGGGTGTTAGATTGCACACTCGTAGAATTATGCTCTCTGGTAGTGTAGGATGTTGGGGCAGTGTGAGGAGGTGTTGTGGGATATCAGTCCTGCGGTGTGTGGAGGTGTTGTGGGATGAATGGCATGATATGGGACTGGTACCTGCATGCTGTGTGTTAGGCACGGGTTAGGGGTACAGCAAGTGCCCTGGTGGGTGTATGGTCAAGGGCCCTGCTGTGGCAGGGTTGCTGGCTGGAGGGGGTGGGTGGGTGCATGTTTTCTATAAGAGGGGCTGTCCCAGCTTGGCACCTGGACCCAACCACATGGGGAGGTACCAGCCTGCCTGTCCCTCCCATCTCCTCCCACAGTGCAGGGTCAGGAGCCCCAGGGTGACCGGTCTGGAGAGGGTCTGGGTGTGTTTGTGAGAGGGGGTGGTGGTGGTACAGGGTGGATCACATTCTGGATGGGGGGAGGGGACATTTGTCATCTCTCCCCCTCGTTGATCACTGAGCCTGTTACCCTGATCCACATTATGTCACAGCCAGGCAGGGGCAGTAAAGGGGCTGCAGGGCTAGGACAGGGTGCTAAGTCCTTGAGGTATCTCCCTTTCCCTGTCCTCAGTCCATGTTCCTGACCCCCTGCTCTGCCCCACTTCCCCTGCCTGACCCCCCCAACCCCTGTTGATTTTTCTTTATTTTCACTTTTCCATTCATTCTTTTCTTCATTTCCCTTCCTTTCTCATGCTTGCATTCCTTAGTTCTCTCTCTCCTTCATTATTTTGTTTCTCTTTCCATCTTTATTTGTTTTTCCTCCTTTTTTCCATTCATTTGTTCTCTTTAATTCTTATTCTTTCATTCCTCGTTTCTCTCCTTTTTAGCCTTTCATTCGTTTGCACTTTTCCTTTTTCATTCCCTCTGTCATCTTTCCTTTCTTTTCCCATGTTTCTGTTTTCCATTCTTACTTGTTTTTACATCCTTTTATTCTCCTCCTTTTTGCCCTTTTTCTCATTCATTCACATTTTTCATCCTTTCTTTCCCCTCATCCTGCTTTTTGGGTGTTCCCATTTTTTCATTCTTTTCTTTCGTCCCCCTTGTTCTCTCCCCCCACCAGCCCCGATGTCCCCTCCCCGGTGCCCCCCACCTGCTCCGATTAGCCTTGTTCACATGTGGGGAGCGCTGACAGCGGAGCTGTGCTGCCGCCTGGTCTGGATCCCCCCAGTGTGTGTGTCTCCGGAGGGCTGGGGAAGGCTCTCCAGGCCCAGCCATCCGCGCTCAGTCTCTGCCTCTGCAAGGACAGCCCAAGGTCAGCTGGGAAAGAGCTGCCAGGAGACGGGATGTGGAGAGAGCTTGCCCATCCCCGCCTCCATGCCCCCCGGGAGGATGGCTTTTCCGCATGGCTTGTGCCGCCTGAACCCTGTGCTGAACAGCTGGGCACCACCAGGTGGTGCTAAGGAGTCCTCCCCCCCCCCAGCTGTGCCACTGCCCGCAGCCGGCAGGGAGTGTGAAACTCTCCCCATGGAACCAGTGTGGAGAGCAAGGGGTGTCTGTGCACGGGAAAGCCGGGCTCTGCCTTCGCATGTAAGTGGGGGGAGGTGAGGGTTGGGTTCCCTTGGGGTCAAGCACAAAATACCCAGATTTGCCTCCCGGAACCCTCAAGTTGTTTTATTGGAATAGTGTCTGCCTGCCCTGGCTGAGATCAGGCCCCTAGCAGACTGGGTGCTGCTTGAACTCTCCTCCCCCCCCTGCTGAAATCAAAGCCTCTGGAGGACCAGGTGTCACCCCCCCACACCAGGCTGAGATTGGGCCCCCCGACTGGTCAGGTGCTGCACAGACCCTCCCCGCTGAGATCAGGGCCTCTGGAGGGTTAGGTGTCACACAGACCCCTCCCCCCCATGGCCGAGATCAGAGCCCCAGATGGTCTGAGTGCTGCACAGACCCCCCCACCCTGGCTGAGATCAGGGCCCCCAGCAGGCCAGGCACTGCACAGATCCCACAGAGCTGAAATTGCAGCCCCTGTTGGAGGCTGTGCAGACATATGGTGAGAGAGGGTCCCTGCCCTGAAGAGTTGACAGTCTGAACAGACAACAGGTGGGAGGGGAAACCGAGGCACGGAGGGGGGGGGAAGGGACTCTCACAAGGTCAGTGGCAGAGCTGGGATACAACCCAGCTCAGTGTCTGAACCACAAGCTCCCCGCCCATGTTTGTGCTGCATCATCGCTCTGATCATTGTGCACGGTGGAGAATTCCCATGGCGCAGGCATGGGGGCGGGGGGGGGGCCTGTGGGGAGGGGCTGTGGTTCCTCATTTATTTGAAGCTTCTGTAGTCTGGGAATCCAATCCAGTCAGAGTCTGGCCTGAAGTGGGTTTTCTTAGGATGGTCTAGATCAGGGGTGGGCAAACGTTTTGACCCGAGGGCCACATCTGGGTTGTAAAACTATACGGAAGGTTGAGTAGGGAAGGCTGTGCCCCCCCAAACAGCCGGGCCCCCACCCCCTGTCTGGCTCCATCCCATTTCCTGCCCCCTAACTGCCCCCCTCAGAATCCCTGACCCATCCAAACCCCCTGCTCCTTGTCCCTTGACCGCCCCTTCTGAGACCCCCCCCATCCTAACTGCCCCCCCCCAGGACACCACCCAACCCCCCTCCTCTCCCTGTCCCCGTTCTGCCCTATCCACTGTCCGCCCCACCCCCGGGACTTCCACGACTATCCAACCCCCACCCCGAACCCCACAGGAGCGCGCAGCCCCATCCCCCCAGAGCGCTGACCGTGCGGTGTGCTGAGGCTACAGGGAAGGGGGGACAGCGGGGGAGGGGCCGGGGGAGCCTCCCCAGCCGGGAGCTTGGAGGCCGGGGGCCAGATGTGGCTCTCGGGCTGTAGTTTGCCCACCCCAGTCTAGATTCAGCCCTCGTGGGGGCTCTAGCACAGGGCTTGGGCACAGTGGAGCGGTTTGGATTCAGCCCTGGGGTGGCAGTTTAGAACAGAGCTTGAGCACACTAGAGTGGGTTGGATTCGGCTCTGGTGTGAGGGCTCTAGAATTGGTCTCGAGTGCACTGGATCTTGCGTTTGGCCCTGGTGTGGGGGCTCATGAGCAGAACTCAAGTGCACAGGGAGGGTTGGATTTGGCCCTGGTGTGGGGACTCTAGAACATGTTGAGAGAGGGTCGGGCCAGTGTCCGTTGTTGCTTGGCTGGCTGCCCAGGGAGCTGTGTGCCTCACTAGGGCACGAGTGTGGGGACTGCACATCCTCCCCCTGAATGGGCCCTTGTGCACTATTAGTGAGCAATGTGTGCCACTGCTCTGCCTGTCTCACCACTAGTGAATGTGCTGCTGTCCTGATGCTCTCCCCGCCCCTGGCCGTGCAGCGTCGTGCCCTGCTGATGGGCTGCCTGGCAGCCGCCATGTGAGGCATGTGCCAACCCCATGTTGGGGACAGATTGTCTGGGAGCCCAGAGGCCAGCTCCTGCCCAAGGCAGCCGGGGGTTGCCCCGCAGACAGACGTGCAGGCATTCTGCAGGCCCACAGAGAGACCCACATACATTCCACACTCCCCCCCCCCCCCCCCACAAACCGACGTGTGCACACCCTGCAGAGCCACAGGCAGACAGACAGACCCACGCACACCCCACAAACCAACCCATGCACGTATGGCATGCACACCCCGCAGACCCACAGATGGAGTGAGGTAACTTGACTGGGGCAGGGGGTTGGAGTGCAGAACGGGTTGTGGGGGAGGGAGCAGGTTCTGGGAGAAAGTTTGGGTGCTGGGTGCGGGCTCTTGGCTGGGGTAGGGGGTTGGGGTGAGGGAGGGGGTGAGGGGTGCGGGCTCTTGGCTGGGGTAGGGGGTTGGGGTGAGGGAGGGGGTGAGGGGTGCGGGCTCTTGGCTGGGGTAGGGGGTTGGGGTGTGGGAGGGGGTGAGGGGTGCGGGCTCTTGGCTGGGGTAGGGGTTGTGGTGTGGGAGGGGGTGAGGGGTGCGGGCTCTTGGCTGGGGCAGGGGGTTGGGGTGTGGGAGGGGGTGAGGGGTGTAGGCTCTTGGCTGGGGTAGGGGTTGTGGTGTGGGAGGGGGTGAGGGGTGTAGGCTCTTGGCTGGAGTGGGGGGTTGGGGTGAGGGAGGGGGTGAGGGCTCTGGGAGGAAGTTTGGGTGCTGGGTGCAGTCTCTTGGCTGGAGTGGGGGGTTGGGGTGCCTGAGGGGGGTAGGGACGGTGCTTTCCTCGGGCGGCGCAGCTCCCAAAGCAGCAGGCGCGCACACACCTCTGGCAGCTGCGCCTAGGCGGGGGGGGGTGGGGGGTCACAGGGTGTCTCCACGTACCGCTGCCCGTAGGCGCTGACCCCGCAGCTCCCATTGGCCGCAGTTCCTGGCCAATGGGCACTGTGGCCTTGGCGCTCAAGGCGGGGCAGCGCATGGAGACTCTTCCCTCTCCACTCCCGAGGAGCTGCAAGAACATGCCAGCCGCTTCCAGGAGTGAAGCAGTGTGGGGGGAGCCGCCTTAGCCCCACTGCTGGCACATCTCTGGGGAGGGGGCAGAGGGTCTCCGTGCACTGCCTGGGGTGGGGTCGGTGCACGGAGCTGCCTCTCTCCCCTCCACTCCCCTGCCAGCGGTGCGCAGAGACGTGCCAGCCGCCAGCTGCTTCTGGGAGCGGCGTGGGGCCACTGGCCACGGCCTGCGGCCTGCCTGCCTGAGCCCTGCTCTGCCCCCGGCCAGGACGCGGCGTCCGATTGTCGGATATTTGTCCTACATTTTGGGGGCCCCGTGCTACCACAGGGTTTGTTTCATGGTTAATCTGCTCCTGAACTGGCCCATTCACATGTGGCATGCACACCCTGCAGCCCCACAGACAGATACACGCCCCCTCCCCGCCCTCCAGCAGACCTACAGGCAGAGGTCGCTGTCTCCTCCTTTCTCCTTCACCCCAATGTGCCCCATTTCCCCACCCCGGCCTTCCACATTCAATGGCTGTTTCAAGCCCCCAGACTCACTGGTTATCCCTGCTGCTCTCCCCAGAGTTTCCCCCTTGCCCAGCAGGGCATAGGGGGAGACAGGGGGCAGAGTCTGAGGCTGGTACAGAGCCTGCAGGGGCTGACCCATTGGAACAGCCAAGCTTCTAGGGGCAGGGGACGCTGGTCTCCCAGCTGGGGCCGTTCCCCACAATGCTTGGCCCTCATGGGGGGAATGGCTCCTTCCCTCCCCCAGCACATCCTGCACAGCATGGAGAGGGGAAGGGTCTCATCCCAGGTCCTGCTGGGATCCAGGTGTCCTAGGTCTCAGGTGCCTGTGTGGCAGGGGAGGAGTAGGTTTGATTGGGGGCACCTCCTTTTTTCCATCCCCCTCCCGCCATGTGTTAGAGCCCACCTCGTCCAGGCCAGCCTTTTGTTTGGGGTTTCCATGGAAACCAGCTCTTGCCACCCGCCCAGCTCATTTTGCTCAATTATCACTAAGGAGGATCCAGAGGGGCCTAGTAGTGCCTCGGCACCCCTCCCCCACCCGGCTGTGCACAGAGTTAGGGGCACTGGGGTCTCTAGTGGGGGTATGTGGGGTGCATTGGGGTGTCTGGTAGGGTGTACATGGGGTGCATTGGGATGTCTGTTGTGGGAGGTATTTGGGGGATGCTGGGGGGTGCATTGGGAGACTCTAACCACTTACTCCACCCCAGCCTCCCCTTCGCAGGGGGGTCTGGAAGAATGTCCTCTCCTCCAACACACTGACCCAATGGGTGTCTTGTCACAACCCCAGCACCTCGCTGTGGGGGAGGAGAGCAAAGAGCTGTGTATGAGCCTCCCCCTATGCCCCCGCTCCCGAACATTTGCATACTGAGGTAAGGATGTTGCCTGAGGCAAAAGTTGATCAGTCCCTGGGAACAGCTGGTGGGAGTGCAGCCATTGGAGGGGGCAAAGGCAGATGCGGGGAGACCTGGGCAGCACATTCCTGACTCCACCCTGTTCTATAGAGAGCAGAGTGTGTGTGTATTGGGGGAGCGGTGTGTGTGGGTCAGGACTGAGGGGCATCAGGAAAGCTATGGGGGGGAAGCGCAGAGTTGGGATCACAGGGGGCTGCAGGTCAGGATTGAGGGGGCTAGCAGGGCTGTGTGGAGGGGGGAGCCCAGGCCTGGGATTGAGGGTCACTGGCAGGGTTCTGGCGGATGAGTGCTAGTCTGGGATGGAAGGGGGCTGTGGGCCAGGATTGAGGGCACAGGTGGAGCAGCTATTTTGGCTGCTGTCCCTGTTCCTGATGGCTGGAGGGGGGCGGGTTTCCCTTGGTGCCAGCGTGGAAGGGGGGTGGGCTCTGTGGCACTGTTTCGGGGTCTCGAACTCAAATGACCACAAGGGCCGCATGAGAACTAGGGCAGTGGCCCGAGGACCACATCACTGACACCCCCCCTCGCTGCCCCCACCCCCACTCCACCCCTTCCATGAGGTCCCGCCCCTGCCCCGCCGCCTCCTCTAAGCACCCAGCTCCCTGCTCCCTCCTGGGAAGCGCTAGGCACGGCCAACAGCTGTTTGGCAAACAAAGCAAGAGCAATATTGGAAGTCCAGAGCTGGAAACACAAGCAAACAAATCTAATTTAACAAGAAATTACCAGCCTCAGATGATTCAAGCTTTTTTCAAATGTAATATGCTGATAAATCTGACAGAAATGTCAGCCCATCCCAGCCTAATGTCAATTATAATTTTATAAAGTCTCCCTCTCCCAAACTGATCCTCATAACCCGCAGAGGGCAGGGGGGAGCCTGGCTTACCGCTCCTGGCCGCCGCTGCAGAGGGCTCCCGCAAAGCGCGCTGGCTGGGCTTCTGCCGAGCCCTGGCTTCCAGGCGCTGCTGCTGCGGCCTCAGTTGACAAGCTGGGGCTGCGCTTCGCAGGAGCCCTCTGCAGCGGAGGCCAGGAGCGGTGAGCCGCCCGCAGTGGGAGGTGGGAGGGCGACGGGGAGCCTGGCTTACCGCTCCTGACTGCCGCTGCAGAGGGCTCCTGGGAAGCGCCACCCCAGTTCATTCATTGAAGCCGTAGCAGCAGTGCCTGGTAGCTGGGGATCGGCAGCGACCCAGCCAGGCAGCAGAGAAGCCTCCGCTTCTGGCCCCTCCCTCCCAAAAACTGCTATGGGGGATGGGGACGCCAGGAAGTTTGGCGGGCCACAGGGAAGGGCTTTGTGGGCCGCATGCGGCCCCCGGGCTGCATGTTTGAGACCCCTGCTCTAAGCTGTGCATGTACACACACATCCTAAACCCCGTGCACACAGCAAAGCACTGCGCTCACAAAAATGTGCACAGAAGCACAAACATTTGCACAGAAGATTTTTTTGTGTGCACGCGGCCTGTCAAAAATGAGAGGGAACATTGCTCTGCGGTTCGCCTGGTGGTCTCAGTTGTTGGCTGTGAGCTTCTTGCCTTGGTCGTTGTTATGAATTGCTTCACTTGGTTTGGCTCTGTCTGTGGGAGGGGAAGGGTTGTGCTGAGGGGTGGGAGCCTTGGGCCCTGCCCCATGTGTTGTTTCTGGGGGGTGTGGCTGGTCCTTAAGCAGCCCCCCAAACTCCAGCCCTCGTGGTCACAAGGTGAGGCCTGCCTGAGTCTGCAGCACCTGCTATCCCAGCCCTGGGCTCCACCCCAGCCCTGTTGGTGCCCCCTAGTCTTGACCCTCAGCCCCCTACTAACCCAACCCTGGGCTCCCCTCCAGCTCTGCTGGTGCCCCTCACTCCCAACCTTCAGCCACCTGCCATCCTAGCCCTGGGCTCCCCGCATAGCCCTGCCAGTGTCCCCCCAGTCCTGACCCACAGCTCCCTACTAATCCAGCCCTGGGCTTCCCCCCAGCCCTGCCAGTGAGTCTGGGAATGGTAGTAAGGGTCTAAAGAAATAATAAAGGTTGGGCACAAAACATTTTAGTTACAACAGGAAGTGTCCATCCTGCATTGAGCTCTGTGCAAACCCCAAGGGTCAAACCCAGGCCTGCTTCCAGACCGGGCCCTCTACACTCACCCACCGGATCCTATTCCCTTCCCAAAGCTAGAGAGAGAACTCGGGAATCCTGGCTCAGCCCCACTCCTGCTTTAACCCAGTGGACCCTGACTCTTAGCCCCTTGCTCTGCCCACTGGACCCCACTCCCTGCCAGAGCTGGGAATAGAACTCAGGGGTCCTGGCCCTTTCCCATGGAGGGCACACGTGAAGATGAGTGAGCTCATGGCTTCTGCCTACTGTGTAGCCCACCTCATCAAAGGGCCCTTCTGAGCAGGGCTCACATCCCAGCCAAGGAGAAGGGCTCCTCCCACAGATCAAAGGCTGCTTCTGAAACTAGCCAAATCAACCTAGCTCCTTCAAAAAACCCTCCCCCCTGCTCCGTGGGCTCCCAGGCTGCCATGTGGGGCTGGCGTGGGGGAGTGGGAACACCAGCAGGGGCAGGGTTCGCAGCCTGGGAGGGAAGGGTGAGTGGGAGCGGGAATGGGTCCATGTTGAGAGGGTGAGGGGCACTGGCAGGGCTGGGTGTGGAGCCCAGGCTGGGATGGCCGGGGATGTGGGTGGGGGTGAGGGGCACTGGCAGGGCTGTGTGTGGAGCCCAGGCTGGGATGGCCGGAGATGTGGGTGGGGGTGAGGGGCACTGGCAGGGCTGTGTGTGGAGCCCAGGCTGGGATGGCCGGGGATGTGGGTGAGGGTGAGGGGCACTGGCAGGGCTGTGTGTGGAGCCCAGGCTGGGATGGCCGGGGATGTGGGTGAGGGTGAGGGGCACTGGCAGGGCTGGGTGTGGAGCCCAGGCTGGGATGGCCGGGGATGTGGGTGGGGGTGAGGGGCACTGGCAGGGCTGGGTGTGGAGCCCAGGCTGGGATGGCCGGGGATGTGGGTGGGGGTGAGGGGCACTGGCAGGGCTGTGTGTGGAGCCCAGGCTGGGATGGCCGGGGATGTGGGTGAGGGTGAGGGGCACTGGCAGGGCTGTGTGTGGAGCCCAGGCTGGGATGGCCGGGGATGTGGGTGAGGGTGAGGGGCACTGGCAGGGCTGGGTGTGGAGCCCAGGCTGGGATGGCCGGGGGTGTGGGTGGGGGTGAGGGGCACTGGCAGGGCTGGGTGTGGAGCCCAGGCTGGGATGGCCGGGGATGTGGGTGGGGGTGAGGGGCACTGGCAGGGCTGGGTGTGGAGCCCAGGCTGGGATGGCCGGGGGTGTGGGTGGGGGTGAGGGGCACTGGCAGGGCTGTGTGTGGAGCCCAGGCTGGGATGGCCGGGGGTGTGCGTGGGGGTGAGGGGCACTGGCAGGGCTGTGTGTGGAGCCCAGGCTGGGCTGGCCGGGGATGTGGGTGGGGGTGAGGGGCACTGGCAGGGCTGGGTGTGGAGCCCAGGCTGGGATGGCCGGGGATGTGGGTGGGGGTGAGGGGCACTGGCAGGGCTGGGTGTGGAGCCCAGGCTGGGATGGCCGGGGGTGTGGGTGGGTAAAGGATGCCAGGGGGCATTGTCTTGCACAGATCTTGTCCTGTTATGATTGGTTTGGCCTGTCACCCCTCCCCCCCACTAACTCCTCCCCCCAACATCTCTGGCTCTGTGGTGGGGGGAGGGGAATTTAGTGTCTAAACTGGGACTGCAGACCCTGCCAACCCCATCCTGAGAAGTCTGGGGGCCAGAGTGAGGGCTCTGCATGGAGATCCCCACCATGGTCCTTTGGCTCCCGTCCTTCCCACTGCCCTGGGGAAGCCCAGAGTGGGGAAACCGTGGGGCAGGACTGGGGGATTGGAGAGGTCAGCACACCGTGTTCCTCCAGCCTATTTTCCCCTTTCCCTGGGGGAGAGTGGCCCCTACAGTCTATCCCCACCACCCAGGGGCAGTGTGACCCCCTACCGTCTATCTCCCCCTGGGGGCAGTGTGACCCCCTACCGTCTATCTCCCCCTGGGGGGCAGTGTGACCCCCTACCGTCTATCTCCCCCTGGGGGGCAGTGTGACCCCCTACCGTCTATCTCCCCCTGGGGGGCAGTGTGACCCCCTACCGTCTATCTCCCCCTGGGGGGCAGTGTGACCCCCTATCGTCTATCTCCCCCTGGGGGGCAGTGTGACCCCCTACCGTCTATCTCCCCCTCGGGGGCAGTGTGACCCCCTACCGTCTATCTCCCCCTGGGGCGCAGTGTGACCCCCTACCATCTATCTCCCCCTGGGGCACAGTGTGACCCCCTACCGTCTATCTCCCCCTGGGGGGCAGTGTGACCCCCTACTGTCTATCTCCCCCTGGGGGGCAGTGTGGCCCCCTACCGTCTATCTCCCCCTGGGGGGCAGTGTGGCCCCCTACCGTCTATCTCCCCCTGGGGGGCAGTGTGACCCCCTACCGTCTATCTCCCCCTGGGGGCAGTGTGACCCCCTACCGTCTATCTCCCCCTGGGGGGCAGTGTGACCCCCTACCGTCTATCTCCCCCTGGGGGCAGTGTGACCCCCTACCGTCTATCTCCCCCTCGGGGGCAGTGTGACCCCCTACCGTCTATCTCCCCCTGGGGCGCAGTGTGACCCCCTACCGTCTATCTCCCCCTGGGGGGCAGTGTGGCCCCCTACCGTCTATCTCCCCCTGGGGGGCAGTGTGGCCCCCTACCGTCTATCTCCCCCTGGGGGGCAGTGTGGCCCCCTACCGTCTATCTCCCCCTGGGGGGCAGTGTGGCCCCCTATGATCCCTACCTAGTTATCTGTAAGTGTGTGTCTTTGCTGGTGGCCTGGCCCCCCCTCACTAACTCCCTCTCTTTCTCTCTCTGTGTGTCCATCTGGCTGCGTCTATGGGGGTGTCGATGGCAGAAGAGCACACGATGGAAGGTGAGTGACCCCTTTGCTTTCTCTGTCTATGCTGGCTGTGGATGGCGTGGGTTGGGGCCATGCTACAAGAAGCAAATGAATGTCTTGCTGTGGAGGCGGGGCTGTTTCCTGCTCCCTTGCCCTGTGGTGGTCCATTGAGGAGTGCCTGGATTTGGGGGGCTCCTGGGTGACTGGGTTGGGGTTCCCATGTGTTCCAGCAGCGCTCTAGCTCTGTGCTCCAGCTCTGTGCTCCCCATACATGATGGTGAATTGGATCCCAAGGGGTCACTTACTGCTGAGCTGTCTCTCTTGGGGTTGCCCCTACAACCAGGCATTGCCAGTTGTCTTGGGATCCCCCCAAGCCCCTAAAGGTTTTCCTTGTCTTGGTGTGGGGGGGAGAGCACAGGTATAGCAGTCTGCTTCTGTGGCTGTTTGCCCCACGTGGGGAGGGGTCCTACACCGCTTTGTCACTGGGTTGGGGTGAGGGCACGGGTTGGATCCTATGCGTGACTGAGGGGGTTGGGGAAGGACTGGATCAGAACCGAGATATTGGAGTGGAGAACTTCCCCACAAACAAAGAGCCCCCCACTGCTCTCCTAGACTGGAATAGTGTGTCCGGGTGATCCTGCCCTGGGGGTGGAATAGATTGCACCCCACATATTAGAAAGCACCCCCACTTCTGTGGCCTTCCCAGCCCCCATGCTCTCCTTCCTGCCCCCAAATCCCTTCTCTGTGGACTTTGGCCTGTCCCCTTTCTCTCTACTCCCTGAGGGGTTGTCTCGCTTGTGGATGTAGCCTTGGCATTTGGGGACAGGGTTCGGACCTTGATTTGATTCTGATTTTTGTGGCGCTTATCTAAGAGAGCAGGGAGCGGGGTGGCATGAGGAGGGGGTGTTGCCCTTGTCTATCCCCCATGCAGTAATTGGGGGATGGGTTGCACGGGGAATTAAAGGGGGCAGGGAATGTGATTTCCATGGGGGATTGTTGGGTGGGGGTGCTTTGGTGTGTCAGTGTAGTGTGTATGTGCTGTGTTGTGGGGGCAGTGCATGGAGGTGAGTCCATGGGGGTTGTGTGCAGATGGGAGGTGTGGGGTGGGTATGTGGTATGTATAACTGCATTGTGAATGTGTATACAGTGAGCATGCATGAGCATGTTCAGAGTGCATGTGTGTGTGTATATATGCTCACTGTGTGTGTTTGTGTGTGTGCATGCACTGAGTGCATGAGTGGTGTGTGCATGCTCAGAGTGCAAGATGTGTGTGTTTGTGGTGTGTGCGTGAGTGGTGTGTGTGTGCACAGGGTGTGTGAGTGGTATGCGTGAGTAGTATGTGTGTATAAGTACAGTGTGTATGTCTGCTCTGTTGGATGTTGATGTGTGTTGCATTGCTTTTAAATACAAGTTGTGTGTGTGTGTTGTATATTTGATTTCCCAGTTGTGGTCCTAAATGGGAAAGGCACCTGATCCGCATGGGGGAGCCTGGCCCTCCCCATCCCCTCACCTAGTTACCAGGGCCAAGAAAGCGTCCCAGAGTATCCAGGGCAGGGCCGGCGACAGGGTGGTACAACGGTTACAGCTGTACCGGGCCCCTGAAGTCCGGGGCCCGGTACAGCTGTAACCGTTGTCTCTGGGGCTGTGAGCGAGGCGCGGCTCGGGCAGCCGCTGCCGCGCTCACCAGCCCCCTCCCCCGGCCCCCAGCAGCCAGCCCTGACCCCCTTTGCTTCTGGCCGGGCCACGCGGCCGCAGCACATGCGGGGATTGGGGCCCGCAGGAGGTAGGAGACAGGCCGCGGGAGATCGCTGGGGGAGGGCCGCGGGAGATCGCTGGGGGAGGGCCGCGGGAGATCGCCGGGGGGGGGAGGGCCGCGGGAGATCGCCGGGGGGGGGGAGGGCCGCGGGAGATCGCCGGAGGGCCGCGGGAGATCGCCGGAGGGCCGCGGGAGATCGCTGGAGGGCCGCGGGAGATCGCCGGGGGGTGAGGGGGGAGGGCTGCGGGAGATCGCCGGGGAGGGAGGGCTGCGGGAGATCGCGGGGGGGGGGGGAAGGCCGCGGGAGATCGCCGGGGAGGGAGGGCTGCGGGAGATCGCGGGGGGGGGGGGAAGGCCGCGGGAGATCGCCGGGGGGGGCCGCAGGAGATCGCGGGGGGGGGGGGAGGGCCGCGGGAGATCGCCGGGGAGATCGCCGGGGAGGGCCGCGGGAGATCGCGGGGGGGGGGGGGGGGGCGAGGGCCGCAGGAGATCGCCAGGGAGGGGGGCGCGGGAGGCAGGAGACCGGCTGGGGGGGCCGCGGGAGATCGGCTGGGGGGGGGGCCCCGGGGGAGGTAGGAGACTGGCAGAGGGGGGGCCCTCGGGCGGCGGGAGATCGGCCGGGGGGGGGGCCGCGGGAGGCAGGAGACCGGCCAGGGGGGGCCGCGGGAGATCGGCCGGGGGGGGGGGCCGCGGGAGGTAGGAGACCGGCGGAGGGGGGGCCCTCGGGCGGCGGGAGATCGGACGGGGGGGGGGGGGGGGGCGGGAGGCAGGAGACAGGGGGGGGGAGCGCAGGTGGCGGGAGACTGACCGAGGGCGGGGGAGGGCATGGGCGGCGGGAGACTGGCGGGGGGGCCCCCGCGGGCGGCGGGAGACTGGCGGGGGGGCCCCCGCGGGTGGCGGGAGACTGGCGGGGGGGCCCGTACGGTCTGCCGTACGGGGCCCCAAAATTCCTGTCGCCGGCCCTGATCCAGGGAGTGCAACTCCAAACCCTGCCCCCTCCCCCACAGAATCCCCATCTGGACAATTCCTGTGTTGGGGGCTCTATCTCAGTGCTGGGCAAGGGATCCCCGTGTAAATGGCCCCGCAGCCTACCCCACAGGCATCTGCATCTCAGCGTTCGGTAAGGGATGCCTGTATAAATATCCCCAACACCTCACCCCCGCACACTGCTCTCCACCCCCACGCACACACACTGCCCCTCACGACTCTTTTCCCCCAGAGCTTCCCAACCAGTCCCTACACACACACGGGACTGGATCGTAGCAGGTGCCCCCCGCCCAGGGGGGAAGACCCCCTATCCCATTCCCCTCCCCCTGCACTGGACAGTCCCTGTTCTGTCGCTGATCTGCCTGCTGGGTAAATTTGTTTTTTCCATTCATGCTGAACCTCAGCTGGGAGCTCAGGGCAGCAATCATTTCCCTCTCCAAATCCCGTAGGGTCTCCTTGGTGTGCTGGGGCTGGTATGTTACTGTCGGGTCTCCTGAAGCACTGTGACGACCCTCCCAGGTCTGTTACTGTCGGGTCTTCCTAGAACCCAGGGGCAGTGTACCATGCGGAATGGGTGCTGTGCCGGGGAGGGGTGTGTATGGAGGGCAGGGGTGTGTATGGAGGGCAGGGGAGATTTGTGTTTGGGAATGGAAGGGCTCTGGGCCCATAGGGGGCTAGGCTTGGGAGGCTGCCCCCCAGTGGGCTGGTGTGCTCCAGGGAGGAGAGTTTGGGGCTGGATGCTTCGGGCTGTAGCTAGCACCTGTTTTGCAAGCAGACCCAGGAGTCCCCAAGGATGGGGGGAACTCAGCCAGTGACTCCCTGCTCCTTTCCCACAATCCCCCTGGCAGCTGTCTGGCTGAGTGCCGCAGTAAATGATGGGCAAGCGAAAGGGGTTGGCAATTGCGGGGTTTCCAGGCCCTGAAGGGAGCCGTGGGTGTGTGTGTCTGGGAGCTTAGTGGGGCTCGAGGGACCTGTGAGGGGAAGCCTCTTGCCTGTATTTTCCCTGCCCCTTCCCCCCACTCGCTGTGTGAGACTGGTCCCTGATCAGCCATCTCGAGACACACCAGCTCAGAGACCGTGCTCCCCTCTAACACGCTCTCTATCGCCCCCATTGCAGAAACCCTGCATCCACCCATGGAGACCATGCTGCCTACCCCATCGCAATCCACACCCCAGGGAGACCATGTCCCCACCCCCCACTCCATTGCAAGAGCAGATTTAGAGCAGGGAGGGGGCTGGGAGTCAGAACTCCTGGGTTCTAGTCCCAGCTCTCGAAGGGGAGTGAGTGGTGCTGGTTGGTGGAGCAGGTTGTTTCACTGGCTGGGCACTCTGGAGGCTGCAGGGGGACGTAGTGTATCTCTAGTGAAGCCTGGATGCAGAGTGTGTGTGGGAGGGGAATGGGACTAACTCTTTGGGGGGACGGTGTGTGTGTGTGTGTGTCTCTGCTTGAATCTCCCACTCCGCTGCTTCTGTTCTGCTGCTGTGTTGTTGCACAGCGCCTGTGTGAAGTTTGTGTGTGTGGGTGTTTGTGTGTCAGGCTGCCCTTGTACCCTGTCACCATTTTGTCCCTCGGTGGCCTAATGGGGAGAGGGTGATTGGCTGTGTGTGCATGTGTCTGTGTGTGTGTGCCTGGCTGTCTCCCTGGGGTTGTGTAGGGGCGCAGCTGTCTGTGTGTGTGTGTGTGTCTTTTGAGGGGTTACAAACTGTGTGTGTGCACTGACTTTATACGTGTGTGGGGCTACAGACTCTGTCTGTGTGTGTGTGTTTGTGTGTGTGTGTGTGTGTGTATTTGTCAGTGTCCCGGCACCCCCTAGTGCTGTGTGCTGCAGTGCGGGGGATGGACAAGCGTCTGTGCCGGGGAGATAAGATTTAGCAGCATGGTGACTTGATGTCATGTCTGCTCTGAACGGTAATCACTGAAGAGAGGGGTGGGGACTTGAGTGCTGCAGCCTCCCCCTCCCACTGGGTGAAGAGGCAGGGGCATCATGGGGGGGTGATTACATTATAGGGGAGGTACTTGATTTGCACAGACAAGAGTATGGGCACAGCAGCCTGGGTATTGTGTGTGCAGGGATGTAGTCCCTGTGCCACTGGGCATGGGGGTCTGCACACACATAGTCAGTGCACACAGACACTCGCCTCCCATAGAATAGATGTGCAAATGTGCCATATGGAATATAGCCCTCCTGCATGTTTTCTGTGCATTGCCCCCTGCTTGTGGGTGAATGTTTTGCATAGAATGTGCCTCTCCCGTGTGTTTGGCTTGTGTCACATGTCTGTGTGTAAGCATGTTGGATGCATGATGTGTTTCCTGAGTATTCTGTGTGTGTATATGTGTGAGCATGCCATGTGGAACATGCGCCTCCGGTAGTCTCTGTGTGTGGAGAGTATGGTTGTGGGTGAATGTGTTGGAGCCACTCCCCTTTCCTGTGTTCCCCACGTGTGGGGTGAGAACATGTATATAGTTGTGCTCTGCTTAGCTGTACATGGACACACACAAAACACATGCCACCTGTGGAGCCTGCATATGTTTGCATGAGAAATGAGATGCCCGTCTCCTCTGCATGTATTATGTTTGGAGTAGGTGCTGCCTATGGGGGTGTGCATGTGTCTGTGTGTGCTTGTATGTTCATGTCTGTGTGAGTGCGTGTGTATGTTGCCTGTTTTTTGAACCCACACCATCTATGTGCAGAGTCTGTACAATAGGCCCTACCTTTCCCTTGCATGTGCAGAGAAAGCAGTCTGGCACATCACTGGCAGGAAAGATGTGCACATGCTTGTGCACACACACCTCTGCCATGCCTCCTCTGGCTCCTTGCACCTCTCATCCATGCCCCACGTGTCCCACACAATGAATTTCCCTTTCCTGGCTCTCCCCATTTGAAGGCTGGGGCAGACAGCTTCAGCCCTCACCCCAGTAGTCCATGACTCCCAGTCCCCCTGCCCTTATTCCCCCCCCAGCATCCAAACTCCTGAGGGCCAATGGCCTTGTGGTATGCAAATGAAGGGAGGCATTGGAACCAATGGGCTGGTGTTTTGCTAGTGAAAGGGACATTAGAACCAGTGGGCTGGTGTCATGCTAAAGAAAGGGGCCATTGGAACCAATGGAGTATTGATATGCAAATGAGGGAGATTGGAACCAATGAGTTCGTGTTATGCAAATACATGATATGTGATTTGCATTATTTGGGGCCCTGCACTGTTATTAATCTCCCGAGCGGCGGCTCCATGTTGATTACGGACCTGTCATAAACCGACATGATCCGAGACAAAGCAGGGCATGTTATCTGGGCGCCTGGGCCAGGCCAGTGGACGGGGCCATTAATCACCTCCCACCCCACTAGCCAGACTGCTGTGGGCAAGCACAGGCTCCCGTGTACGTGAGCAGGGGGGCACGTGTAGCATGCACACACGTGTGAGTGCGTGATGGTGTGAAGGATTGGGTCAGTGTGTGTGTGCGTGTGATATAGATGTATGTGAATGGTGTGTAAGGGCACGAGGGAGGATGAAAGGATGTGAGCTTCACAGGGTTTAAGGCAGGAGGAGCTGCCTGATCTGTATAGCACAGGCCAGCACCCGCACACCATACCCAGCACCTGCCATGAGACCAAAGCCCATGGGAGACTAGGTTGTTCTGTGTCACAGGCAGAGAAGAGGAGGGACCAGAGTGTGCTAGGGCCTGAGGCCAATGAAGTGCGAAATACCCAGATGATTTTGGCAACCGACCTGCGCCTGCGCACTGCAGAGGAAGGCAAAAAAGTTCCCAAGGTCCCTGCCAATCTGGGTAAAATTCCTTCCTGACCCCACATGGGCCACCAGCCAGAGCCTGACCACGTGAGCAAGAGTGAGCCAGACAAGACTTGGGCAGAGAATGCTCAGTGCCACCTCACAGTCCTGGTCCTCCCACCCACTGTCCCGTCTCCAGCCATGTGGAAGACTGTATGGTATACTCCAGTGGTCCCCAACCCCCGGGCCGCGGACCGGTACCGGGCCGTGGATCGATCGCTACCGGGCCGCGGACGCGTTCCCGGAAGTGTCCGCCGAAAAGCCGCAGTTTCACTTTTAGGAGTGAATTCGGCGGCTTTTCGGCGGACATACCGCCGGTCCGCGGCGATGAAGAAAAAAAAAAATCCGGTCCGTGCCGCAAAAAAGGTTGGGGACCACTGGTATACTCAACAGTGCCTGTGTCACGCTGTGACTGTACTGGTGCATGTGCATGCTGCAGATGGTGAATGTTGGGGCACATGCAAGCCCATGTAGGAGCATTTTGTACATGTACTAAACTGTCCTGGTGTGTGTGTGTGTGTGTGTGTGAGAGAGAGAGAGATACCCCAGTATGTCACCATGTTCTGTTGTGTGTGTGTTTGGCATGTGTTGGCATGTTAGAGTGTGTGACTGAATGTTTGTGTCCATAGGCAAGGCAGGTGCACATACATGAGGTGTGTACTATGTGTGTGTCTGCACGGGGGCGTGAAGGGAGGAGTGTGCAGGGTCTGTGTAAAGAGAGTGTGTGAGGGAGGGTTGTGTGGCATGTGTGCAGGGGAGGCCTGTGCAGTGTCAGGAGGGCACAGGTGCTGGGGGCCTGGTAGCATTGGCTATCTGTGCTCACACAGCTGTGAGCAGTTGCCAGTAAGGAGGCTGGGGTTGGACCCCGGCGGGGGGCTGGGTGTGATTTATAGCCTCCCAACTGCCAGAAGCAGCTGCATAATAGAGCTGGGGTCTCCTGGTTGGTGTTGGGGGAGGGTGGCTGGGAGAGCAGGGTTGTGGGTTGGGACTGAGGGGCACCAGATTCATCCTTCCTCCCCAGGGTGCCAGTAGACACTGTCCTCCCCCCATGGCTTTTTTTCCATGGGGCCCTGTCCTGCCAGGGTGTTGGGGGAGGCTGTAGTATTGAAACAATATGGCCGCCACCGTCATGCCTGAGGGATCCTTGGAGCTGGTCTCCATGGTGACAGGAGGAGAGCAGACAGCATCCTAATGTGCCAGGCTTGGGCCTATGGAGGGGGGTGCTTGGGCCTGGCCTCAGTCTCCATGCAGCTTCCACCCCCATCCTGCCTTCCCCTCCCCAGTCCTCCCCCTCACTGCAGCCCCTATATCTGCAGCGAAGCCTGCTGCAGCTCCCTGCCCACCTTCCCAAGCTCCCCCCACCTGTGGCCATTAACTCTTCACCCATTGTAGCTCTCACAGCCCCAAGCTCATGCCCCATACAGAGACTCCCCCTGACAGTGTGTCCCCAATGTGCAGTCTGGGAGGGTCAAGACTCTGGCTGCAGTCGGCCCCCAGTAGCTGGTGGCCAGTTGGGATGTCACTGAGCAGCACGGCCTACTGGGAGTCAGGCTGATATCCAGCAGACTTGTTTCACATCACCCTGTGGAAAACGGTGAAAGATTAGCGGTTTTGTATCACCCCCACTGCCACCCCCCAACCAGCCATCCCCGCCTCGCATTGGAGTTGGCGCTTTCCAGAGGGGTAAGGCCCCATATCCCATTTCCACTCCCATGAGCCAGGGGTTAGGGTATGAGGATTCCTGGGTTCTATCCCTGGCTCTGGTAGGGGAGTGGGGTGTAGTGGTTAAAGCAGGACTGCATGAGGACTCCTGTCTTTGAAGGTCCAACTCTCCTGCCCTCGCCCTACAGGCTGCAAGAGGGTGTGTTTGGGCTGGGTGGGAGTGGGGGTGGGTAAGGGGGAGCATGCGTCTTGGGGTGGGACATCTGGGTATGGGGCAGAGTGGGCTCCATGTCATTTGCATGAAATTGCCTGATGTCTTGGAAGCAGCTGCCTGGCGCGAGGAGAGGAGTGCACACGATGATTAATGACGCGGGAGGCACTGAGGCAGGCGGGAGAGGAATATTAATGCCTCCTGCTCCTGCCTGCCCATCTTCATCCTCACCCGCAGGGGCGGGGTGGGAGAAGAGCAAAAGGAGGGGCTGTTTGGGGAATTTGTTACCCTCTGATCCTGGCCTCCCCACACGGTGGCTTCATACAGTTTCCTCCACTGGAGACAGAGGGTGGGGATGCTTGGCCTGGTGGATTCCCTGTGATCTATGCCCCACATCCCAATCTATCAGGAGGCAGCATGAGGGCTGGGCAAAGTGGATCCCAGCAGTTGATCCAAGGAGCTCTACCCCCCACACCCTGATCTCTCAGAAGGGAGCATGAAGCCTAGTCTGGGTGAGTCCCAATGGTTGATCCCAAGAGATCTATCCCCCCAATCTGTCAGAAGGCAGTGTAGGTCCTGGGCTGAGTGAATCCCAGCAGTTGACCCCAGGAGATCTATCCCCCACACCCTGATCTCTCAGGAGGGAGTGTGGAGGATGGAGTGGGTGGGTCTCAGCAGAGGATCCCAGCGGATCTTTTCTCACTCTTTGGTCTATTGGAATGGAAGGTACCATAGGAACTGGGCCCAGTGGTCGATCCCAGGGGATCTAGCCCCCCAATACAGTGTATTGTTAGGCAGTGCAGAGGCTAGGCTTGCTGGATCTTAGCAGCTGATTCCAGAAGATCTGTTGATTGCCACACACTGATCTATCTGGAGGCAGCACATGGTCTGGTCTGGGTGGATCACAGAAGCTGGACCCCAGGCATCTATCCCCACAGTCTGTCAGGAGGTGGTATGAGGGCTGGGCTGACAGACACATGCAGCACCCCAAGTTGAGTTTCAGTGATCGGACAGGAAGTGGGATGTGATATGGGGAATCTGCCCAAATGCCATGAGCTGCCCCGTTTCTTTTCCAACCCCCTACCTCCATAAGTAGCCAAACTCAGATGGGAAACCAGAGCAGCCATAGCAATGGGTGGGGCCCCAATCCTGTCATGCAAGAGAGTAGGGTAGAGGAGGCAAGACTTAGAGCCAGGACTGGTGGGTTCAGTTCCTGATTCTGGGAGCGGAGAGTGGTCTGATGGTTGTGGGGTAGTGGTTTGGGATTCAGGACTCCTGGGATTCAAAGGATCCCTGTCTATTCTAGCAGCCCCTGCTACTCCAAGTAGGGACGGGCAATGACCTGGGTAGCGGGAAGCTCATATGGGGTTGTACCTGACCTTACCCCTTGTTTGGAGTCTCCCACCCTTCAGGGTAAGTGATGACTCTGAAGTATTGTAACCGCTCCCCTCCCCCCCCCCCCATTGCTGTGCATGAGGGTCACATCTCTTCAATCAGTGTTAACTTTCTCTTTGCACTGGGGGGTGCCAGGCTGGGATGGCAAAAATGCCCAGGAGTAGCAGGTGTCAGAGGTGCAAGGGTGCTTGGCAGCGAAGTGTTGGTGTTGAGTGACTCTCCACTGGTGCCGGAAAGCCACTTGTGTTCCTGTGGGGTGACGCTGATCTGCCCCCGGGGGAGGGGAACCCGTGCCATGGAGTTACTCGGGGTCTAGGCTGGGTGGGCGAGAGGGGAGCCTGCACTGGTGGCTGTAGCAGAGTTACTCGAGATTTTCACTGTGTTTGTAGCTCCTCCGGCTTTGGCGGTGTTCCTGTGTCAGACTGGGGGAGGGGAAGAGCAATCAGCGCTACTGCCTTCCCTGGAGTGACTCCTGGTTTACACCAGAGTGACCAGCACAGCACATCCAAATTACACCAGTAATTTGCTCCACTGCCTTCCCTGGAGTGACTCCTGGTTTACACCAGGGTGACCAAAAAGGAAACTGGTCCACTGACTTCCCTGGAGTGACTCCCGATTGACACCTGTACCTGGCTCTTGTCAGTGTGGTGCAGCTAGCTCTACTTCCAGCTGGGCTGCGGGAGGGGAAAATCCTCCCCACTGACTGCCGGGGAGTTTGTTCCTCCTGATTTACACTGGGGCAGCTTCTCGCCTGACTGGGCTCCCTCCTGACTCCCTCGGGGGGTGCGAGAGGCAAGCCAGTCCCCAGCTAGCCCTGGTGACATCCCACCACTAACCCCCTTGCCTCCCAAAACAGCAGTACGCTCCAGCTCTTCCTGTGGGATCCTCCGGCACCAAAGGCAACATCGTCCCCTACATGCCTTCTCAGGCCTTGGTTTGTGTCTCTTTCTCCATTGTTATTTTCTCTTAATTTTATTGTTTAACCGGAAAAAAAAGAAGCATTTCCCCGTCTCTCTGCCGCAGAGGGGCCACGAATGCTTTTTTTTTTTTTAAGAGACTAATAAAGACCCCTCCCAGACTCTCTTCTGTTGTCCTCTTTCAATTTCAGTTCGATCTGTCCGGGCTTTTGAGTTCTCTCTCTCTTTTTCCTTCCCTTTCTTTTTTTGGTTCACTCCGTTTCGGCATCCGAACCCCTTTTCTCTCTCTCTCCCCCCACCCTTATTCTCTCCCCCTGGGGCCTGGATGTCTGTCACAAGTTAAAAACAGCTTTTAAATTGTGGCAAAAAGATTAAACCCTCCTTTTTTCTGTGCGTTTATATGACTAGTCTTTTTTCTTTCTTTCTTTTTATCTTTTCCTCTCCCCTCAAGGTCCTGCTCATCTGACGTTAAACAGCCAAGGTATGACACTTTACCTTTGTTATTTTCACCCCAACAAACAGAAGTTTTAATTTCCGCTCCTCCCTTTTGATCTTCCCACCGTCCCTTCTTCATTTCTCTCTTCCGGTTATTTTTCTTCCCTCTCTCCCTCCCTCCCATCCGCTTGATTCATCTCTCGACTCGCGGTGGTTTGCCATGGTCCCAGATGTTTTGCTTGGCCAGCCGTGTTGTACAGCCGGGTGGTGGAGAGTCAAGCATGTGCCAGAGCCTAAAGGATAAAACTAGATTTCCTGCACTATGAAGCTGGGGCAAAAACAGCATGTGGCTCAGGGCGATGCTCTGATTGTTAGCAGCCATGTCTGTGGTGATGGCTGTGGGGGGATTTTGAAGGCAGAGCGTGGACCTGTGAGCCAGGAGGAAATCAGCATAGCTGAAGTGTGCTGGTTTGCACCAGCCTGGGATCTGGACCTCTGCTTTTTAACGGGTGTTTGCTTAGCATTGCTTGTGCGCAGTTAGTGATGATTCACAAGGATGCCTATGTGGCGCAGAAGGGGAAATTGACCTTAGCACTGAGACAAGAGGGGTGTGTGTGTGTGTGTGTGTGTGTGTGTGTGTGTGTGTGTTCCAGCAGTGCAGACTTTCGCACTCAGACCCAGGGATGTGCAGGTGTGTCCTGGAGCTATGGAGTCTTGCACTGATACACAAGGGTGTCTGTGAGTGTCCCGGCAGTACAGCCCCTCGCACTGAGACATGAGGGCATGTATGTGTTGACTGGCACTACTGATCGTAGGAGTGAGACATGAGGGTGTGTGCGTGTCCTGGCAATACAGACCCTTGTAGGGAGACACGTATCCTGCCTGTATCCCTGTTGGTACAGCCCCTCATACTGAGACACACGGGGTGGTGTATGTTTGAACTGGTGAGATGGTCCGTGGCAGTGAAACATGAGGGGTGTGCCTGTGTGTCCTGACTGTATGGAGCTTGAAATGACACATGAGGGTGTGTACGTGTTCTGTGGTACAGATCCTCACACTGACACCCACGGTCATGTGTGTCCTCCAGCAGAATAGACCCTTTCACTGAGACCCGAGGGCATGTGGTGCCCTGTTACAGACTCTCACATTCAGATGGGGCGGGTGGTGGTGTCTTGGTGGTATGGACCCTTGAGATGTGAGGGTATGAGTATGTGCATCTCAGTGGAACGGAACCTCGCACTGAGACACATAGGGGTGTGTATGTGTGTTTCTGTGTTACAGACCCTTGCACTGAGAAATGAGAGTATGGATATATACCAGTCTGTGGTATGGACCCTCACACTGAGACATAGGATTGTGTGTGTGTCATGGTGTGCCCAGGGCGATGCTCTGGAACTGCTCCCTAGGAAGCCAGTCAGGACTCTGGGGGAAGCTTTCCCTCTCCATAAACAGCCTGTCTCCAAGGCTAGGAGCTTTAGAGGTTCCCGCTTCTACCTTCCTAGGTCTGACCTTGAAGCATTCAGCACCTTCTGCCCCTCCATGCGCTTCCCCCAGAGAGCCCACCCGGGCGGGGTCCTGGGGGAGCCCATGGATTCTGCACCCCACTCCACAGTCAGACGTGACTCTCAGCCAGCCAGTAAAACAGAGGTTTATTCGATGAGAGGTACCTGGTCTAACACAGACCATACAGCGAATGTGAGCCCTCCGCTGGATCCATTTTGGGAGCCAGAGAGCGGGGCAGCCAGCCTGAGCTCTCTCCCTCTTTCCAGCCTGCTCCAGACTCCCCCTTCCTCCTCTGCCCCTCCCCTGCATTCCTTTCTCTGTCTTTCCTTCCCCAGGCAGGTCAGCTGACCTCTCTCCAACAGGTTCAGAGGTAGAGAGGTGCGGGGAAGGGACAGGGAGTTGCCTGCTTGCTTACACTGTTTTTCTGCTTTACACTATCAGCCCCTATTCCTTCACATAGACACTTAAGAAATGCATAGGGGAAACTGAGGCACACACACAGTATTCCTACTCCGTCACGGTGTGTGTGAGTTTGGTTGAATGGACCGTTGAAATAAAGCATGAGTGTGTGTGAGTACTGGGGGTACGAATCCTCCCACTCGGACAGGAAGGTGTGCGCGTGTATCCCAATACTTTGGAGCCTCACACTGAGATGCGAGGGTGTGCATGTGTGCCCCAAGTACAAACGCTTCCACTGAGTCAGGAGTGTGTGTGTGGGGGGGTATGGTTAGACTGGCGCTTTGCTGCGCTAAAACCCTCCATTAACGCTATAATTATCTGACCATACACACTTGAAAGGCACATTTTGCGCATTTACTCAGGGTTTAAAGCGCTAGTGTTAAACCACCTTTTCAAGAGGCAGAAGGCTTTTAGCGCTACCGTTGTAGCGCAAGGTTGGGAATGTGTACACCCATTGCGTGATAATGAGCCTCCAGCATCCTGGCCCAGAATTCCCATTACATCCTCTCTGGACAGCATTTAAAACTCTTCTGTCCGTCCTCAGGTGACCCCACCTAAGACCCTCCCCCACATTCCCTGGGAAATGTGAAACACTGGCCCCGGTCCCGCCATTGCGGGTGGGTGGGCTGCCGGGTCCCCAACCTAACTCTTGGGGTCAGGTTACAGCTTCACCTATTAACACCTGCAGTGGCTTTGCTTTGCATCAGCTCCTTTCCCTCCACATAGACGCTCAAGAAATGCATAGGGGAAACTGAGGCACACACACACAGTACTCCCACTTCGTCACACATCTCCCCTCTTTGAGAACGAACTGAGCAATGGTCACTTTAGCCAGTGACCTGGGGAAGTTCGACCTCCCCAATGGTTTGTGGGTGCCCCATTATCTTTCCCACTCCTTGGTAGGAGTCACACCAGGCCCTGGATTAGCGCCTCCCTCGGGGCACAGAGAGCCCTCTGTCACCCTTGTTCCCAGACCACCTTGTCTGGGTCACTCTCCTTCCCTAGCTCTAAAATTGGGGCAGCTAGGTAGCTAACCTGGGGTACAACCCGCCTTGTGGTACCTCGCTATCTCAAGAGAGGCCTGGAGAATGGCCAATCTCTGATTCCCTCCACCTCTTGACAGACAATTACCAGGCTGTGAGCTCTCTGCTCTGATCACAGCCTCAGAGACAGAAACAAACTTTTCTCTGGTGTGTAGGGGGGAGGGGACCATCACTCTGTCCCACCCCGCCCCAGGGCTCTGCTAACATTTTAAGCCCCCGCCTTTTTCTTCCTTCTTGAGTTGTGATTACAATGACCATCTTCCTCTCCGCCGATTGGTTCCCCGGATTCAAATTCAAACCCTCGGCTGTTACAGGAGCAGGGTTTGCATCCTGCCCCCAGGAAGACACCTTTCTCCCCCCAACAGGATTTCACAGGCAATATCCTGCAGATTTCCAGCAGCCTGCCAGCCTGACCCCTCCTGTGTTTGCACAGGGGTCTGGGCTCTAGGCAGGGTGAATATCTTCCTCCCTGTGACCCTCACCCAGGTCACACCGCCCCCCAGCGTCCGGTGACACTGCACCATCGGGGCCCAACAACACTTCTCCCCGTCCCAGGGTTTTGCTACCCCAGGACTGTCTCCCCATTCACCACTTCCCTTTGCTCCCTCTGGGTGTCCACATGACTTGAACCCAGGGGACTCCACACAGACATACTGGTCAGGGACAGGGGTGGGAGTCTGTCCACCACCCCACCCATCTGGCGAATGGCGTCCTTAGCCTTGGGACCCAGCGGGGAGCTGGACACCAGGGCTTGTCCGCAGGGTTCCCCTGGTTCGAATTGCCAGCCTGCTCAACAGCAGTGAGGTGGACGTTCCCTTCCCCCCATCCCTTAACCAGGGACCCCAATTTAGTAATGAGGCTCCCTGCGGAACTGGCATCCAGGGGTCTATCCCCACTCACCCTTCGGAAGTCCCTTGGGTCCCTTGGCATCACCGTTCCCAGTTCACACTGCTGCTGCTGCTGCAGCACTTTTTCAGGCTCTTGCTGCCTCTCACAGTCCAAGTTGTCTCTTGGACTCTGCTCCACTCTCCTCCATCTCCGGTCCCCGGATGGGGAACCCAATCGTGAAGACCCCCGTCTGGTCAGGGACAGGAGTCTTGGGGATGCGCCATGACCACTCCAGATGCTCCCAGATTCTCCTGCAACCACATCCTGGATCAGGAATCTTGCAACTGTCTCAGAGGGGCCAAATCCTCCAGCTTCTCCTAGCTGCACGATTAACCTGTGCTTCGCAAAGCACAGGGTCACGAAGTCTCATCACTTCGCTCTGGACTCACAGGCCTGTGTGCTCTTTGCCCCACAGTGTCCAGGGGGAACTCCTTGTGTGCCAGCTCTTTCCAGGTCACCGCCTCTTTGCCAGGGTTGAGCGTCTGCTCCTGCGCCCCTGGGACCGCTCACTGCATACCCCAGGGGTACCCTGATACTGCAAAAATCCTTCTCCCTCCTAGGGCCAAGCCACATGCTTCTCCTCCCTGACTGCTCCTTGCAGTTTTCAGGGGGACTCTGGATCCGCAACAGTCCTTCTCTCTGGTCACACACTCTCAGGGGTTAAGCTGGAGCTTTTCCACCCCCTGTAATTGGCATTCTCTGGGCCTTCAACATGCCTGCTCCCCAGCGATCCCACAATCACTTACTGCAGGGTGCGCCGTCCATGGGGTCCACGGGATGCCGCACATCCCACCGCTGTGCCACCAGTTGTCACGGAGCGCCCGGGCGATGGTCTGGAACCGCTCCCTAGGAAGCCAGACCGGACTCCGGGTGGAGGGCCCTTTCTCCGTACACAGCCTGTTTCCCAGGCCAGGAGCTTCAGGGATACCCACTTCCACCTTCCTGGGTCTGACCTCGGAGCATTCAGCACCTTCTGCCCCTCTCTGTGCTTCCCCCAGCAAGCCCGCCTGGGCGGGGTCCTGGGGGAGCCCATGGGTTCTGCACCCCAAATCCACAGTCAAACGTGACTCTCAGCCAGCTAGCAGAATAGACGGTTTATTTGAGATGTCAGGAACACCATCCAACTCACAGCTTCTCAGTCTCAACAGGGCCCATCCAGTCAGGCAGGTCTTTCTGGGGTGCTAGGAGAATGAGGCCCAGATTCTGGGCTCCTGCTTCTTCCCCAGGTTTATTTGATGACTTCCATCTGGTCTAACACAGACCATGCAGCGAGAGAGCGTGAGCCCTCTGCTGGATCCATCTTGGGGCTAGAGAGAGAGTTGGCTTCTCTCCCTCTTCCCCGCTAGACCCAGACTCCGACTGACCACTCCCCCACCTCCAGTCCCTCTGTCCTTTGTTTGGTTTCCCGGGCTTCAGGTATCACCTGACCTCCCTCCAACAGGTTCAGCTGACCTCCCTCCCCCACTTGGGGTCAGGTTACAGCTTCACCTATTAACACCTGCAGTGGCTTTGCTTTGCATCAGCTCCTTTCCCTCCACATAGACGCTCAAGAAATGCATAGGGGAAACTGAGGCACACACACACAGTAGTCCCACTTCGTCACAGCAGGGCTGCTGGGTCCCGCCGCGGCCAGGCGGCCAGCTGCACGTGGGCCCCCCGGCCCGCCACTGCGAGTTGCGGCGGCAGGAGCTCACGACCCCCTGGGGAGTGCTCGGCGACCCCCCGGGGGTCTCGACCCCAAGTTTGAGAAACCCCGAATAAATGGTTGCGGAAGGGAGGTGTGTGTACAGAGCCTGTCAGTTTTGGAAAAGTAACTGACAGCCGAAGTTCCCTCCCTACGCACAGGTTCCCAGTTCCCCCTCACCCCACTCCTTTGCAAAGCAGGTTGCACCCAGCTGAATGCTGGGATACCTGCCCTATCCCGCTACTCTCACTGCCGCCAGAAGCTCTGCAAATGTGTGCATTCTTTGGCGCTACAGGGATTAAATGTGTACAGCCTCTAGCGCAAAACCTATTGCGCTAAACTGGGAAGCGCTATAAAAAAACGTGCTACAATCTGTAGTCTAATCATACCCTGTGTGTGTCTGTGTGTTGGGTATATGAAGGCTCACACTGGCACAGGATGGTGTGTGTGTGTGTGTTTGTCTCAGGTGTATGAACACTCACATTAAGACAGGAGGGTCTGTGTGTGTGTCTTGGGGATACGAATGATCACACTGTAAGAGGACGATCTCAGGAATATGAACACTCACATTGAGATAGGAGGGTGTGCGTGTGTGTCTCGGGTGTATGCACCCTCCCACTGTCACAGGAGGGAGTGCTTGTGTGTCTTGGTGATATGAACCTCTCACTGGGACAGGAGGATTTGTATGTGTGTGTGTGTGTGTGTGTGTGTCTGTCATGGACTCAGAGGAGGTGTCCACTCTTTGCCCTGTGCGGTCCCTGTGGGGAACCCCCTTCAATGAGGCAGCCCTTCTCAGGGGTCCACTCTCTTGGGTTAAGCCCCTCTGCCTCCTGGAACCCCACCTATCTGAGCCTTAGCAATCCTGTCTCTCGAGGTGGGCCCCCTCAGGGAGTCCACTCGCTCTGGACCCCTGGGGCCTCCACTCCCAGAGGGAATAACGCAGCCTTGTTCTCCAGACCAGCGTAAAACAGGAGGGTTTATTGGGCGTCTGAACACAGCATAGGAAACGCTCAGATCCCTCAGGCCTGGCCTCCCTCAGCACAGCACATCCAAGTCTCCCCTGCATCCAGATAGGCTCTTCCTGCTCTCTCTCGCCAGTCCAGAGCCCCCCTACTTCCCAGCTGGGCATCTGCTATCACCTCCCTCAAACGCCTTCTCTTTCCATTGTCTTCTATCCAGGTAAACAGGGTCACGGAGCCTCCTCTCCTCTCTTCTGTCCCCTGCCCCCCTCCTCCCCCTCTGGAACTGGAACCGATGGTTAGGTCACTGGGCTCATCTCTTCACAGCCCATTGTCCTCCCACTGGCCAGAACCGGCTCTGACCCCTGAGCTGGGCCTCCGGGTCACCAGGTCATCAGTTGCTAGGATATATGTTTTCTAGGCCATTGGCTGTGGTCCCAAGTTCCACGCTGGTCCTCTGCAACAACAAACTCCCTCTCCCATCACCTCATTAAACCAGTAACATCCAGGGAAACTGCGTCCCGTCCCCTCTGCATGCAACCCATTGGAAAAAACAAGAAACTCCCCCACTTTGTCACAGTGTGTCTCTGGGGTATAAACTCTCCCATTGAGACAGGAGAGTGTGCGTGTGTATCTCAGGGGTATGAACACTCACACTGATAGAAGGGTATGTGTCTCGGGGATATGAACCCTCCCACTGAGACAGAAGTTTGTGTGTGTGTCGAGTGTATGAATGCTCACACTGAGACAGCAGGCTGTGCACATGTGTCTCGGGGGTATTAACTCTGCCACTGAGACAGGAGGGTGTGCCTAGGGTGTATGAACTCTCACTGAGGGGAGGGGGGTATCGGGTGTATGAAGGCTCACAGTGAGACAGGATGATGGGTGTGGGTGTGTCTCGGGGCTGTGAACCCTCTCACTGAGACAGGATGATGTGTGTGTCTGTGGTTTATGAACGCTCACACTGAGACAGGAGGGTGCACATTTGTATAGTTGGGGTATGAATTCTGAGACAGGAGTGTGTGTGCATGTGTGTCTTGGTGATATGAACCCTCTCACTGAGACAGGAAGATGTGTGTTTGTGTTTGTCTTAGGGCAGGGGTGTGGAACCTCCGGCCCGGGGGCCTTATACGGCCCGCCAAAGCCTTCCATCCGGCCCGCGCGCGTCCCTGGCCGGCGGCTCCCCGAGGCGCTTCCTGGCCCCTTCGCCGAGCCGCCCCCGCCTGGGGCGGCTCCGCGCTCGGCGAAGAGGCCGGGAAGTGCCTCGGGGAGCCGCCGGCCAGGGACGCGCGCGGGCCGCCAGGTGGGAGCGGCTGCGCAAGGCGCTTCCCGGCCCCTTCGCTGAACGCGGAGCCGCCCCCGCCTGGCGGCCCGGGGCGGCTTCGCGAAGAGGCCGGGAAGCGCCTCGGGGAGCCGCCGGCCAGGGACGTGCGCGGGCCGCCAGACGTGGGGGGTGGGGGTGGGGGGGAGGGCTTCCTGCAGGGGGGGGGGGGGAGGAGCGGCCCCCGAATGACATTGTAAATCTCCAAATGGCCCTTGGCAGGAAAAAGGTTCCCCACCCCTGTCTTAGGGATATGAAACCTCCCACTGAGACAGAAGGGTGTGCCTCAGCATATGAACCCTCTCATTGAGACAGGAGGGGTGTGTGTGTGTGTTTGTGTCATTGGCTGTGAACCCTGACACTGTGACAGGATGGTGTGTGTGTGTGTGTGCGCCTTGGGGGTATGAACCCTCCCACTGAAACAGAAGGGTGTGTCTCAGGCATATGAACCCTCTCACTTTAAGATGAGGATGTGTGTGTTTGTGTCTTGGGTGTATGAATGCTCACACAGGAGTTATGCACATGTGTCTGGGGGATATGAACCCTGCCACTGTGACAGGAGGTTGTGCCTAGGGGGTACGAACCCTCTCACTGAGACAGGAGGGTCTGCGTGTGTGTTGGGGGTATGAATGCTCACACTGCAAGAGGATGGTCTGGGGAATATGAATGCTTACATTGAGATAGGAGGGTGTGCGTGTGTGTCGCGGGGGTATGAACCCTCTCACTGAGATAGGAGGATGTGTGGGTGTGTCAGTGGTATTAACTCTCCCACTGAGACAGGAGTGTGTGTGTATCTTGGGTGTATGAATGGTCACAGGGAGAACGGAGGTTGTGTGTGTATATCTTGGGGGTATGAACCCTCCCACTGAGACAGGAGTGTGTGGGTGTGTCGAGTGTATGAATGCTCACACTGAGACAGCAGGCTGTGCATGTGTCTCGGAGGTATTAACTCTGCCACTGAGACAGAAAGGTTTGCCTAGGGGGTATGAACTCTCACAGAGACAGGAGGGTGTTCCTCGGAGATATAAACTCTCTCACTGAGAGAGGAGTGTGTGTGTGTGTCTGTCTGACAGGCACATGAACCTTGACACAGAGAGAGGGGTGTGTGTGTTTGTCTCGGGGGTACGGATCCTTTCAATGAGGCAGGAGGGTGTATTTGTGTGTGTTGGCGCAAATGAACCCTTTCACTGAGATAGGAGAATGTGTGTGTGTCTCAGGGGTATGAACGCTCACAGTGAGATAGGAGGGTGTGCGTTGTTTCGCGAGGGTGTGAACTCTGACCTTGACACAGGAGGGTCTCTGTGTGCCTGGGGGGTGTGACTGTTCACACTGCGACAGAACGGTTTGCATCTCTGTCTTGGGGATATGCATGCTGACTCTGAGACAGGAGGGAATGCGGGTGTGTCTCGGGGGTATAAACCTTCACACTGAGACAGGAGGGAATGCGGGTGTGTCTCGGGGGTATAAACCTTCACGCTGAGACAGGAGGGAATGTGGGTGTGTCTCGGGGGTATAAACCTTCACTCTGAGACAGGAGGGAATGCGGGTGTGTCTCGGGGGTATAAACCTTCACGCTGAGACAGGAGGGAATGTGGGTGTGTCTCGGGGGTATAAACCTTCACCCTGATGTTGCAAAAACTGCTTTACCTTTGGAGCTCAATCCCAATATACTCACAAAGAACAGGCATTACTCAGTAGGTTTTTGGAAAACAAGATTTATTGCAAGCAATAGGAGTCAGAGGGGTTATTATCCAAACAACTGGCTCAGCTCCATGCAAGGCTGAGGCCTTTCTTATACTCAGGTGTGAATAAGGGAGAGGGGCTTTCAATACACTTACACAGGTGATAACACTTAATGGCTATCACATCCATTGTTCAGTATTAATCTATGCCATTTACATGTCTGGTAAACAGGAGGCCAGGACTCTTAGGGGTACTCCTGCACAGCTGTGGCAGGGTAAACATGAGTTTAAGATGCATGCCAGGCTAGAGGTTGAGAGTTCATATACAGGGAGTGAAAGTACAGTTTGAGACAGTTTTTAAAATCATACTACACAACATTCATAATACAGTTGTTTCTAAATTGCGTTATTCCAACACTGAGACAGGAGGGAATGCGGGTGTGTCTCGGGGGTATAAACCTTCACCCTGAGACAGGAGGGAATGCGGGTGTGTCTCGGGGGTATAAACCTTCACCCTGAGACAGGAGGGAATGCGGGTGTGTCTCGGGGGTATAAACCTTCACCCTGAGACAGGAGGGAATGCGGGTGTGTCTCGGGGGTATAAACCTTCACCCTGAGACAGGAGGGAATGCGGGTGTGTCTCGGGGGTATAAACCTTCACCCTGAGACAGGAGGGAATGCGGGTGTGTCTCGGGGGTATAAACCTTCACCCTGAGACAGGAGGGAATGCGGGTGTGTCTCGGGGGTATGCACCTTCGGTGACATTCCCCTGGTGTTATCTGGACCAGTGATCCGCTAGGTCACTCCAGTCCTTGACTCTGGGAGCCAGTCTTACCCAGCTCTGCTGTGAGAACCCCCACTCCGGGGATGTTCACGCACAGCCTCTGGGATGTCAGCTGCTCCCAGCTATGTGAGTGAGCACTTTTGGCCAGCCAATCCAGTGCTTGGACTGTGCAACTGAATGACACTTGCCAATATCTCTGGTGCCAGACACAATCCTAGGATCCTCCGGCTTGCAGTGTTCAATTATGCCTGCTGGACACTGAAAACTTATGTGAGTGTGTCCGTTTAAGAAAGAAGTTGATATGTATCAGGCTTGTTATCCCAAGGGGTGTCTGTGACCCATTCCCAACCAAACATACTGTTTCAGGTAGAATAAGCAAACACATTTATTAACTACGAAGGATAGACTTTAAGTGGTTATACATCAAAGCATAAGAAGTCATATTTGGTCAAATGAAATACAGTAGACTCTTGATTATCCAGGATTGGGTTAACCAGAATGTGGATTAACCAGGATGTCAAAAAAAATATGCGTAACTCGCAGGGCCGGCTCTGGCTTTGTTGCCGCCCCAAGAACAAACAAAAAAAACCCCACCAGGGCGCAGGGCAGCCAGTGAACCAACACCCCCTCCCCCTGGCGCAGAGTGGCTGGTGAACCAGCCTCCCTCTCCCCATATTTCCTATGGATGGTGATTATCCAGGATTTTATTAACCAGGAAAACATTTTTCCCTATCATCCTGGATAATCGAGAGTCTACTGTAAAAGCAAAACACATTCTAAGCTGATCTTAACACTTTCAGTGCCTTTACAAACTTAGATGCTTCTCACTACAGGCTGACTGGTTGCCCTTCAGCCAGGCTCTCCCCTTTGATCAGCACTTCAGTCACTGGGCGGTAGTGTCTGTAGATAGAGGTGGAAGAGAGAGCAGCTCCAGTCACCAGCCTAGCAAGCAGGTGCCTGGGGCAGCAAATGGCAGGGGGCGGCATTCCAGGTGCTGTCAGGGCGGCACTCCGCCACTCTTCCCTCTTCGGTGGAGCTGCTTGGGGTGGCAAAAAAGGTAGAGCTGGCCCTGAGAGAGAGGAAGAGCATGGCAAACTCTCTCCCTTTTATCATGTTCTTTCTTCCCTCTTGGCTTCCCCCTCCCCCTCCCGACTTCAGGGTCAGGTGAGCAGTACCTCATCGCAGTCCCAAACTGACCAAGGGAAGGGGAGTGACTCACTGGAGAGTCCAGCAGATCCTTTGTTGCTCATTAGGCCAATGTCCTTTGTTCCTGTGAGACTGGGCTGGGTTTGTCCCATACATGCCCTGATGAGGTGTGAACTGCCCCTCTCTTCCTGGGGAGTTTAGCTTGGGCTTGTTTTAAGCCATGAAGATACATTTACAGCCTCATAACTATATACATAAAATTACAACCAATAACATTACTATGACAACAATACTCAGTGCATCATGAGCCTTCTGAAGACACCTGACATGGCAAACTTTGCGTTGGATGCCACACAGTCATATTATGAGGATGAACATGGGGGTGCAGGGTGTTCCCCCAAGATACAGTGTCACACCCTCCCACTGAGACAGACAGGTGTGTGTGTGTGTCTTGGGGGTATGAACACTCTGAGATAGAAGGGTGTGCATGGGTGTCTGGAGTTATGCACCCTCACACTGAGACAGGAGGGCGTGTGTGTGTGTCTCAGGGTTATTCTCCCTCACACTGAAACAGGAGAGTGTGCGTGTGTGTCTTGGGGGTATGAACCCTCACACTGTGGGAACCTCTGTGCTGCCGTTGGGAGCGTTCTTCCTAGCTTAGATGGACAGGTGCTCTAGCTTGAGCCAGTGTGCTAAACATAGCAGCCTTTCTGGTTGTAGCATGGTGGCATTTCAGGCCACCTGCCAGACTACAAACCTGCCCTGGGCAGCTAACCCAAGCTACTGTCCCCAGATACCCTGTTTTTATCAGGCTTGTTCTAGCAGGACTAGCATGTGTCTGACTACCCACCCTGGGAAGCACCCTCCCAGCAGCTGTGTAGATGTACCGAGACACGTACGTGTACGTGTGAGATAGCAGTGTGAATCCTCATACTGACACATAGGCAGGTGTGTGTGTGTCCTGGTGGTACCAACCCTTGAAATGAGACGTGTGTGTGTCCCGGAGGCGCGGATGCTCATAGTGTGACACAAAGGCATGCTGTGTGTCCCTGGCATACAGACCTGGGAAATGAGAAGTGAGTGGGGAGGGTGTACCTGTTCTGACGGCAGGGATCCTCACAGTGAGACGGGGGGGTTGTTTCTGGGAGGTATAGAGCCTTGTACAGAGAAATGGAGGTGTGTGTGGGGCATGAGCATGGGGGTCTGTGCATTTCCCAGTGGCATGGACCATCACACTGAGACAGGAAGGGTCCATACTGACGGGACACTCGGAGCATTAAGACACAAGGGCATACACTTGTTGGGATCAACAGGAAACATGCACACACTTCCTGTCTCAGTGAGAGGGTCATACCACTACTAGAACACAATCATAGGCCCTTATGTCTGACTGTGAGTATACACACCACCAGGAGGCGCGCACACACTATCACTACAACAGGCCGTACAGCCAGGATACACACACATGCCTTCATGTCTTAGTGCAAGTGTCCATATCACAGGGACACACATACGTGCCCACCTGTCTGAGTGTGAGATTCTCTGTCTCCAGGAATGACACCCCCTCCCCCCCTTCACATCTCATTCTGAGGGTCTGTACTGCCAGGAGACACATGCACTTCCTCGAGTCTCACTGTGACTGTCTGTACAGCCAGGGCTGTATGGATAGTCACAGTCAGACTCAAGGGAGTGCATGTGTGTCCTGGCAGTACGAACCCTCAAAATGAGATGTGAGGGTATGCATGTCATTCCTGGTGATAGAGAATCTCACACTTAGATAGGAGGGCATGTATGTGTGTCCCTGTGATATGGACACTTGCACTGAGACATGAAGGCATGTTTGTGTATCTTGGCTGTATGGGCTATTGTAGTGATACATGAGGATGTGTAAAAAGAACAAGGAGTACTTGTGGCACCTTAGACTAACCAATTTATTTGGGCATAAGCTTTCATGGGCTATAGCCCACTTCATCAGATGCATAGAGTGGAACATACAGTAGGAAGATATATATACACCTACACATAGAACATGAAAAGGTGGAGGTTGCCATACCAATTTTAAGTGACTTAATCAATTAAGGTGAGCTGTTATCAGCTCAGAAGAAAACTTTTGTAGTGACAATCAGGATGGTCCATTTGAAGCAGTTGGCAAGAAGTTGTGAGTAACGGTAGGGGGGATACTTAATATGGGGAAATAGATTGCAAACATGGGCAAATAGATTCAATTTGTGTAATGACCCAGCCACTCCCAGTCTTTATTCAAGCCCAATTTAATCATAGGAGGATGTGTCTATACTCGCAGTCAGACATAGAATCATAGGACTTGAAGGGAGCTTGAGAGGTCATCTAGTTCAGTCCCCTGCACTTGTGGCAGGACTAAGCATTACCTAGACCAACGGTCTTCAAACTTTTTCCTCTGTGGCCCCTTCTCATGAAGGAAAAAGTCATGCGGCCCCCGGGGGGGCATGTCCGTCAAAATGCCAAAAGGCATTTCAATGGTACTAAAATACACTGCCCGGGAGTTTGGTCGTCTCCCGGGCAGGATCGGTGGCGGCACCGGGGTCTCGTGCACCCCCGGGGGTGCGTGCACCCCAGTTTGAAGACCAGTGACCTAGACCATCCCTGACAGGTGTTTGTCTAACCCAGGGGTGGGCAAACTTTTTGGCCTGAGGGCCACATCAGAGTTCAAAATTGTGTGGAGGGCCGGGTAGGGAAGGCGGTGCCCTCCCAAACAGCCTGGCCCCGCCCCCTATCAACTCCCACTCACTTCTGGCCCCCTGACTACCCCCTCCCTCTCAGAACCCCCAACCCATCGCCCCCTTATCACCCTATCTGGAGATCCCTTACTCTAATGGCCCCCCAAAGCCCCACCCCCTATCTAAGCCCCTCCCTGCTCCCTGTCCTCTGACTGCCCCCTCCAGAGACCCCCTGCCCCTAGCCACCGCCCCAAGACCCCACCTCAAGCCCCCCTGCTCCTTCGCCCCTGACCACCCCCTCCACAGGTCTCCTTTTCCTTACTCACCCCCCAGGACCCTATCCACTTATCCAAGCTTCCTTTTCCCTGACACCTATCTATACCTCCACCCCCAACAGGCCCCCTGGGACTCCCATGTGCCATCCAACCTCCTCCCTCCCCCCCACCACCTTCTGCCCCTTTAGGTAACCTGCCTGGCCCCGGTCCTCTTACCTCGCCGCTGCCTAGAATAGCGTGTCTGGCCCAAAGCCAGACACACGGCTGCGCTGATCTCCCAGAGCGCGCAACGTGTCTGGCCAGGAGCTGGACACGCTGTCGCGCAGCCCCGCCCAACAGCGCTGCTCACGCGGCCCTCTGGGGCCGCGGGGGAGGGAGACAGGGCAAGAGGGGCTGGAGCAGTTTCCCTACCGTGTCCTGCCGAGGCCACGCGGGAGGGGGCCAACGGGGGAACAACTTCCCCAGTGCAGCAGCTGAGGCCGCGGGGGAGGGGCAAGAGCAGCCTCCCCAGCCAGACCTCGGGGGCCGGTTTGGAGGAGCCTGCGGGCCGGATCTGGCCCGCGGGCCGTACTTTGCCCACTTCTGGTCTAACCTGCTCTTAAAAATCTCCAATGATGGAGATTCCACATCCTCCTTAGGCAATTTATTCCAGTGCTTAACCACCCTGACAGGAAGTGTTTTCTAATGTCCAACCTAAACCTCCCTGGCTGGAATTTAAGCCAACTGCTTCTTGTCCTATCCTCAGAGGTTAAGAAAAACAAATTTTCTCCCTTCTCCTTGTAACTTTTTACATAGTTGAAAACTATTATCATGTCCCCTTTCCATTTCTCTTTTCCAGACTAAACAAACCCAGTTTTTTCAGTCTTCCCCCATAGGTCATGTTTCCTAGAACTTGAATCATTTTTGTTGCTCTTCTCAGGACTTTCTCCAATTGTCCACATCCTTCCTGAAATGTGGTGCCCAGAACTGGACACAATACTCCAGTTGAGGCCTAATCAGCGCAGAGCAGAGAGGAAGAATTACTTCTTGTGTCTTGCTTACAGCACTCCTGCTAATACATCCCAGAATGATGATTTCTTTTTATCCAACAGTGTTACACTCTTCACTTACACAGGCTCTAGAGACCTTTGCTGTGAGACAAGAGGGTGAGTGTGTGTTCTGGCTATAAGGATTCTTGCCATGGGACACAAGGGCAAGTGGCTGTGTGTTCTGGAAAGATGGACCATTACCAACACACACAAGAGCTAATATATGTGTATGTTCTGACTATAAGGACCTTGCCGTGTGATACTATGCTGAGTGTGTGTTCCAGCTATAGGACCCTTGCTCTGAGGCTCAAGGGCGTGTGTGTGTGTGTGTGTGTGTTCTGGATATATGGACCCTTCATGTGAGACAGGATGGCAAGTGTGCATTCTAGTTATAGGGACCCTCGTCACAAGAAACAAGGGTGACCGTGTGTTCCTCCTATAGGAATGCTGCTAGTGGACATGAGTGTGTTCTGGCTATGGGGACCTTTGGCATCAGATTTGAAGGTGTGTGTGTGTGTCTGTGTGTGCGTGTGCTGTAAAACATTAGGGCGAGTGTGTGTTCTTTATATATGGACCTGTTGCGTGAAACATGAGGGTGAGCGCACGTGTGTGTTCTAGTTATAGGGACCCTTGCTGCAAGAGAAGAGAGAGTGAGTGTGTGAGTGATTTGGCTATAGGTGACTCTTGCCATGAGACATGATTGTGTGAGTGTGTTTGTGTGTATTCTAGCTATAGGGACTCTCGACCCTGGGCACAAGGATGCATGTGTTCTGGATATATGGACCCTGGCCAATACACATGAAAGCAAGTGTATGTGTGTGTGTGCTGGCTATCGGGACCCTTGCCATAATGCATGAGGGCGTGTGTGTGTGTGCGCACATTCCAGCTTCCAGAACCCTCGTTGTGAGATAAGAGGCCTGGCTATAGAGGCCCTTGCAGTGTGATATGAGGTGCGGGTGTTCTGGTATATGGATCCTCACTGACACACATGAGGGGAGATGTATGTGTGTGTTCTGGCTGTATGGATCCTTGCTCTGAGACACGAGGGCAAGTGTGTGTGTGTTTTGGCTATATGGACCCTCGCCATGATACACAAGGGTAAGTGTGTTTGTATGTTCTGGCTATATGGACCCTTGCTGTGAGAGAAGGCAGCAAGTGTGTGTGTGTGAGTGTTGTGGTTATAGGGATCCTCACCATGGGACTGAAGCACCCACTGGCAGCTCCCCCACCCCCTCGCCCCAGCTCATGTCCGCTCCACCTTCTCCTCTGAGCTTGCCACTGCTCCACTTCTCCCCCCTCCCTCCCAGGTTTGCTGCGCCAAGTTTGACATGGCAATTCTGGGAGGGAGGGGGGTGGAGGAGAAATGTGGCATGCCCGGGGGAGGAGGCAGGGCTGGGGATTTGGGGAAGGGGTTGGAATGGGTCAAGGAAGAGGTGGAGCTGGGGACAGCCCAGGGGCTAAAATCGGCACCTATGCTCCAGTTTACATCCACCTCACCCAAGCACCCTCCGCCCCTGTCCCTCCTAGGGGACCCTCTCATGAGGCTCCGCTCGAGCAGGCGGTGGGGTGGCTCCTGGGCCTAGGGGCAGTGGAAGTGGTACTACAAGGGCAAGGGTATTATTCCCAATATTTCCTTCTCCCGAAGGCCAAACGGGGGCTCAGGCCCATCCTGGACCTGAGAGGCCTGAACCAGTACGTGGTAAAGCTCAAGTTCCGCATGGTCTCTCTGGCCTCCATCATCTCCTCCCTGGATCATGGGGACTGGTACTCCACCCTCGATCTGCAGGACGCGTACTCCCACGTCCATATATTCACCGTTGGGCACGAATACTACCAATTTACGGTCCTCCTGTTTGGCCTGTCCACTGCTCCCAGAGTATTCACAAAGTGCATCTCTATTGTGGTGGCCTGCCTCAGGCATCGTGGGGTCTGGATCTTCCCTTATCTGGACGACTGGCTGGTCAAGGGCAGCTCCCGGTCACAGGTGCGGGATCACGTGGTGCTCCTCCTGCCCACGTGCGTCACTCTGGGCCTGTTGGTGAATGACACCAAGTCCACGTTAGTCCCGGTACACTGCATAGAGTTTAGTGGGGAAGTCCTGGATGCCGTGTCGGCCAGAGCCTCCTTCCCACTGGACAGGTTTCAGACCCTGAACGGGTTCATGGACATGGTCACAAGGTTTCCAGTGACAACAGCCAAATCATGCCTCCAGCTCTTGGGTCACATGCTGGCATGCATGGGTGTGGTCCGTCATGCCAGCCTCCAGCTCTGGTTGGCCTCAGCGTTCTCCCAGGCCAGAGACAGGATGGACAAATTCCTCACCATGCCCGAACCAGTGATCGCCTCCCTATGGTGGTGGTCCTCTCTGGGGAACACACTCCATAGCATCCTGTTCAGCATCCATTGCTGAAACTGGTGTCCGATGCATCGGACCCAGGGTGGGGAGCCCATGTGGGGGACGTTCAAACCCAGGGACTATGGTCTGTGCAGGACCTGGCCCTCCACATAAACCTCAAGGAACTCAGGATGGTCTGGCTGGTGTGTATGGCCTTCTGCTTGCACCTGGAGGGCCAGGTGGTCACGGTTCTCACGGACAACACAGCCTCAATGTTTTACATCAACAGGCAAGGTGGGGCCCAGTCCTCTGCCAGGATGCCCTCAGGCTGTGAGACTTTTATATTGCCTATGACATTTGCCTACGGGCCTACCACCTACTGGGCGCCTGGAACTTGCGGGTGGATTGCTTGAGCAGGAACTTCTCCTCTCAGCATAGGTGATCTCTTCACCCAGAGGTGGTGCACAGCCTTTTCTGAGAATGGGGAACTTCCCAGGTGGACTTGTTCACAACTCGGCAGCACTGTTGTTGCCCCGATTCTGCTCCGGGGAGGAGGGTGCTGGGATGGAGTGCTATCTACAATGCCTTCATCCTGTCCTGGTCGGGTCAGTTCCTCTATGCCTTCCCGCTGATAGGCAAGGTCTTGGAAAAGATAAATATGGACAGAGCCTGGCCCAAGCAGCATTGGTTCGGGATCCTCACAGGCCTGACAGTCGCCCGGCCATTGCCGTCCTGCCCAGACCTACTCACTTAGGACATGGGGTGCCACCTCCACCCCCAACCTAGCAGCGCTCGGTTACCTTTTGTAACTGATGTTGTTCGAGATGTCTTGCTCATGTCTATTCCACATCCTGCCCTCCTTCCCATCTGTCAGAGTTGTCTGGCAAGAAGGAACTGAGGGTAGGGGGAGCGCGCAGCGCCCCTTATACCACTCCATGGAGGTGCCACTCCAGCGGTCGCTAGGGACGCTCCCCTACAGGTACTGCTAGGGGGAAAACTTCCAGCACCAGTGCATGTGGCGAGCATGCACACCTACTGTGGAATAGACACGAGCAACACATCTCAGAAACACCAGTTACGGGAAAGGTAACTGTCTTTTCTTTGAGTGCTTGCTCATGTCCATTCCATGCCACATAAACTGTTGCTGGAGATTTTTCTCTTGCGGGTCCCAGCAGCCTATTTCCCCAGAACAATTTCAAGGCCTTCCAGGACCTTCTGAAATGGATCACTTCAAACTTTGGTTTGGAAATTGAGGAGTTCAAAGAGACATTGCACAGCCTTAGTGATATCCTGGCTGCAGCAGCTCCATCCAAGGTGGCCTTACCCATGTATGAGGCAGTGATGGGGCCAGTCAAGGGCCTATGGCAAACTCCTTCTCTGGCCCCCACTTCAAAGAGGGCAGAGAAAAAGTAGTATGTGCCAGCAAGCAGGTTCAATTAACTGTACTGGGAACAAGGCCAGCCGAGTGCTACCCTGCTACAAAAAGATGCTAAGAAACCAGGCCTTGTTGTTTATTCCATGGGTAGCCTCCAACTGTGTCACCAATCTGCAGACTCCGCTGGGGAGATGTGATTTTATTCAATGGGACTCCCTGAATAAATTGAAAGATGCCCTGCCTGCCCCAAGAGTCGAGACAGGAGCTTGCCAAGCTCTTAGAAGAGGGTAAGAACCTGGCCAGGACTCTCTTCAGACAGCTCTGGAGGCTGCTAACTTGGAGGCCCAGACAATGGCCTCGTGCTCACCATGAGGCACAGTTCCTGGCTCCAGTCGTCTGGCCTTGATCCAAGAGTCCATCCAGGATCTCCCATGAAGGCTCCTTACTATTCTCGGAGCAGACGGACACGAGACTTGCTGGACTGAAGGACTCGAGGGCCACTCTATGACCTTTACACCTGTATGTGCCATCTGCCTCCAGAAAGCGCTTAAGGCTCCAGCAGCCTCCTTGGTTCTCAGGGTCTGCAAGACAGGAGCCTTACAAAAGCACAGGCAGAGGTTATAAATGGTGCCAATGATGCCCATCCACCTCAGCCTCCCTGTTGGGAGTGCAAAGATACTCCGGTGAGCCCAAGCAAGTCCTCTGAAGGAGTCCCCGAGGGCGCTGTACCAGTCACCCTTTCATATCCCACCCCCTTCATTTTTGGACCATCTGTCGCTCTTCAGCGCAGCTTGGGCATCCATAACATCAGACCAATGGGTCCTGAGCACAGTGACAGTCAGATATACCCGTCAGTTTCTTTCAACACCTCCCTCCCACCCCCCATCCCTGTCGCTCTTCAGGGACCCTTCTCATGAGTAGCTTCTTGTCTAGGAGGTACAATCCCTCCTACCTATGGGGGAAGTTCCTCAAGACTTGAGAGGGGAGGGGTTTTACTTCCGGTATTTCCTAATCCCAAATGCCAAAGGGCAGTTCCGACCCATCCTGGACCTGTCTCATCTCAACAGGTATCTCAAGAAACAGGTTTCTCATGGTCTTCCCGGCCTACATCATTCCCTCCCTGGACCCAGGAGACTGGTACGCTGCCCTCAACTTAAAGGACACATACTTTCACATTTCTTTCTGCTGGTGATCACCTTGGACAGAAGGGTCTCAGGTCAGGGCCCTCACCTCAGAGCAACCTCACACAGTGTTCTTCAAGGACAAGATCCAATTGCTCCCCCATTCAGCCTTCCTGCCAAAGGTGATGTCACCCTTCCACAACACCTAGGTGATTTTTCTAATGTCTTCTTCCCAAAATCTCAGAAAACCTCTGAGGAATGTTGGCTTCATATGTCTGATGTTATGCGGGCCCTCACCTTTTATACTGAGAGGACTAAATCCTTCGGCAAGTCCACACAACTCTTTGTAGCAGTAGCAGAAAGACTGGGAGGGCTACCTGTGTCAACCCAGAGAATCTCATCCTGGATAACTGCCTGAATTTGGACTTGCTACGAACAGGCCAATGTCCCGCTGTCACAGAGTGCCCTGAGCAAGTCTGGAACTTGCTCCCTATGAAGCCAGTTAGGATTCAAGGAGAAGCGTCCCCTCTCCGTACACAGCCTGTTTCCAAGGCTAGGAGCTTCACAGGTACCCGCTTCAGCCTTCCTCAGTCTGACCTCGGAGCATTCAGCACCTTCTGCCCCTCCGTGCGCTTCCCCCAGCGAGCCCGCCCCGGGCGGGGTCCTGAGGGAGCCCGTGGATTCTGCACCCCAAATCCACAGTCAGACGTGACTCTCAGCCAGCCAGTAAAACAGAGGTTTATTCGATGTCCTGTGCCTGGTCTAACACAGACCATACAGCGAGCGTGAGCCCTCAGCTGGATCCATTTTGGGGTCCAGAGAGCTAGCTAGCCCCTCTCCCTTCCCTGCCTGACTCCAGCTACCTTCAGACTCCAAACTGAAAGTCACTCTCTCCAGCTGTTCCTGCATTCCTATGTGTTTCCTTCCCCGGGCAGGCCAGGTCAGGTGATCTCCCTCCCCCCCCCCCCCGGGGTCAAGTTACAGCTTCAGGTATGGCCACCTTCACACAAGAGTCAGAGGAAGGATTCTACTCCGTCACACCCGCCACCAGCCATTGTGACTGCTCATTCCACAGGAGCCCCGGCTTCGTCAGCAGCCTTCCTCCTGTAGGTCCCAATCCAGGACATCTGCAGAGCCCACGACCTGGTCATCAGTCCATACCTGTGCGTCCTACTAGGCCAGCACCCAGTATGTCTGTGACGATGCCCATTTCGGTAGAGCAGGATTGCACTCAGCATGTCCATGAACTCTGAGCCCACTTCATGGTGTACTGCTCGTGAGGCACCTAGCATGGAATGGACATGAGCAAGCACTTGAAGAAGGAAAACTGGTTACTGATCTTTCGTAACTGTTGTTCTTTGAGATGTGCTGCTCATGCCCATTCCGTGACCCGCCCTCCTACCCCTCTGTCCGAGTTGGCAGCAAGAAGGATCTAAGGGGCTGTGTGGAGCCAGCAGCACCCCTTATACCAGTGCATGTGCACATGGCTCCAAAGGACACTAGAGCCACCCCAACGGATACTACTAAGGGAAACATTTCCAACCACAGTGTACACGGTGTGCACACACCTAGCATTCAGTGGACATGAGCAACACATCTCAAAGAACAACAGTTATGAAAGGCTGGTAACCATTTTTTCTTCCATGAACCCAGCTACCTCTGAGACTCCTATATATCTCAAACCTTCAATATGCAGGCTAACTCACCACTGGGGTAACACCATCTTATGGAGAGCTTGGGATGGTGGCAGAGTGGCTAATAACAATGAGGATACGCAGGTAGAAATTGCCACATCCAAGGTGGAAGTCAGACTCAAACAGCTTAAAGGGACTAAATCCGGGAGTGGGGGAGAGAGAATCTCCATCCAAGAGTATTAAAGGAACTGGGACATGAAACTGCAAGCTTAATAAGAAGGAGTGTTGTACAAGGAGCTGGTGAGACCTCATCTGGAATAGTGTGTGCAGTTCTGGTGCAATCCTCGGGGGAATGGGATCTCTGGCCAGGGGGATTGTGTGTGTGTGGGGGGGGGGGGGGGGGGGGGCGGACGACGACTCTGGCTGAGGGAAGGTGTATTAGGCAGCAGTTTAAAACAAACACAAGGCAGTGCCACTTCACACAATGCACAGTCCGCCTGTGGAACTCGGTGCCAGGGGATGTTGTAAAGGCCAAAACTATAACAGGGTTCAAAAAAGAATTGGATACGCCCCTGGAGGACAGGTCCATCGGTGGCTATTAGCCAAGAGAGTCTGGGGTGGAGCCTCATGCTCAGGTTGTCCTAGGCCTCCAACAGCTAGACCCTGGAACTGGACCACAGGGGATGGATCACTGGATGCATGTCCCTGTTCTCTTCATTCCCTCTGAAGCACCTGTCATCAGCCCCTGTCGGCAGACAAGACACTGGGCTAGATGGACCATTGGTCTGACCCAGTATGGCTGTTCTTATGGATTGTGGGGGGCTATGTCTGGCCAGGGGGATGGAGTAATACCAATGGGATGGTGTAAGGGGGTCTCTGGTCAAGGGATGGTGTAATTCCAGGTAGACGTTGTAGGGGGGTTTCTCGCTGTGCGGGAATGGTGTAATCCTAGGTAGATGTTGTAGGGGGGTTTCTGGCCAGGAGTGGACGGTGTAATCCCAAATGGACGGAGTAGGGTGAGTCTCTGGCTGGGGGATGGAGCAATCCCAGGCAGAGGGAGTGTGTTGGGGGGGGGAGGGGGTCTGGCTGAGGATGGTGTAGGAGGCGGTGGTGGGGTAGTTAGTCTATATCGTGAAGGTCTGAAGTATGTAGGAGTCTGTGGGAGCTGGGTCCATAGTGTGAATAGTTCTGGGGAAGGAGCATTCCCTCAGCATTCCCCGATGCGTGGTCCGTGCTGGGGAGCAGTATCCCACAGGGCTGCAATTCACCCACTCCCTGCCCCACTTCCCCCATCTACTCTCCCTCACTGCCCTCAGGATGGGGGGAGGGGCAGTCAGAGCACGGTCCTGTTTCTTTTTGTATCTCTCTCTCCTCTTCCCGGGTCTCCCTGCCCCACCACACCTGCTTCCCCACTCTGAGGGATGGGATGGGGGAGTACCCAGGGCCCCGGCACAGAGCCCAGTCTCTCCCCGTCATTCCTAAAGCCAGATCCCCCCTCACACTGTTCTGAACTGGGATAATCCAATGTGGTTACTCCTGAATTACCCTGGGGAATCTGTCACTTTGACTAGGGAGTTAGAGCAGGGGGCTGGGTGTCAGGACTCCTGGGTTCTATCCCCGGATCTGAGAGGGGACTGAGGTCCAGTGGGCTGGAGCAGAGAGACGGTGGGGGGAGGGCGCTGGGAAGCAGAATTCCTGGGTTCTTCTTCAGTTGTTGCACTTGGTTGCTCTGGGTCAGTCCCTTCCCCTCTCTACCTCCCCCTTCAGGTCTTGCTGCCCATGGAATGAGCTGGGCAGGCTTGAGCAGATGAGTGGGGTGAGGAGTCTCCTTGCTCCCATGAGGGAGCTGTTGGGGATCCCAGCAGGGTGAGGAGCCCCCCTGGTCACATTCAAGGGCAGGCAGTGCCTCATCCCCAGTCTTCAGGACTGCGGGGGCAGTCTGACCCCTCGGAGCTACTCAGGTTAGCTCCACAGTCCCCTGATTTCCTCCCCTTGCTTGCATGTGCCTCTGCCATTTGCTCCTTCCTACCCCAGAGCACCCGGCTACCCACGCGGCCACAGGCATCTCTGAGTTTGGCCTCCCTCTTCTTTCTGATTCATTCTTTCTTTCATTCCTTCCTTTTCTTAGATTCACTCTCACATTCCTTCTTTGTTCTTTGATGCACTTGTTTACTCCTTTCTTCTGCCTTTACAGTGTATCCATTTGATTTTTGGCTTAGTTCTTTCTTCCTTATTTCTTCATTCATTCTGCGTTTCTTTCCAATCCTTGAGTCATTCGTTCATTCTCTCTGGTCTTCCTCATTCTTTCAATCTTTCTTTTTTTCTGATTCTTATTTTTCTCCACCTCGTTCCTTCCTGCTCAAGCCCCTTGTCTTCCTGAAACCCCCCTCGCTTGTGCCCTGTCCCCCATCTCCCTGAAACCCTCTGTCTTCTTCCTCTCCTTGAATCCCTCTCCCCCCATCCCTCTGTCTTCCCCCCTCACACCCTCTCTTTCATCTCCCTGAATCCCTCCCCCCCACTTGCTCCCTCATCTTCCAGAAACTCCCCCCACCCCCACTCGATCTCTGTGTCCCTGAGCCCCCCATCACACTCTCTGTCTCCTTCATCTCCCTGAGCCTCTCCCTCCTGCTCACACCCTCTGTCTCTTTCATCTCCCTGAACCCCTCTCCCCCACTCATATCCTCTGTCTCCCTCATCTTCCGGACACCCCACCCCCATTCCCCTACTTGCACTCTCTGGCTCCTTCATCTTCCGGAAATTCTGTCCCCCGCTCATGCTCTTTGCCTCTCTCAGCTCCCTGAACCTCCACCCCACTCATGCCCTCTGTCTCCATGTCCCTGAGCCCCCCCATCACACCCTCTGTCTCCTTCATCTCTTTGAGCCCCTCCCACCACTCGCGCCCACTGTCTCCTTCATCTCCCTAAGCCCCAGCTGCGCGCGCCCTCTGTTTCCCGAATCCCCCCTCGTTCATGCCCTCTGTCTCCCTCATCTCCCAGAAACCCCTGCTGGCACCCTCTGTCTCCTTCATCTCCCTGAGTCCTCCTCCCCCTGTGCCCCTTCTCTCCTTCATCTCCCAGAACCCTCCCTGCTTGCACCCTCTGTCTCCATCATCTCTGTGGCCCCTCCGCGCGCACAGTCACACTGACCTTCCTCTGCTTGTTCTCTCTCCCTCTGACTCCCTGCTGGCTTTCACACTCTCATGCTGACCCCCACTCAGGCTCGCTTTCTATCATACCGAACTCCGCGCTCGTGCTCACTGATCCCCCAACTCAGCAATTTTTCCTCTGGCTGCTGCTGCTCTCAGTGCCAGATGCCCCACATCCTGGTATGAAGGGGCAGACCCACCCGGGGAATTGGCCAACATGAGCCACGAGGGGGATAGGAAGCCGCGGAGACTGTTGGAGATGGGGGCTGTTTATACAGGGAGGTGGGGGTCGGAGGTGGGGGCTGTTTATACAGGGATCTCCCACCATGCATGGAGGTGCAGGAGCCTGTGTGCCAACCTCCTCTGAAGGATCAGCACTCCCCCTTTGCCGTCTCTGAGCAGGGTGATGGGGTGATGGTTTGGGAATTACACAATATTCCCAAGTGACCTGAAGTATCATTTGGTGTAGCAGGGTGCCCCAAAGCTTGGGTGGGGACTGGAGGGGGAGGGGCCAGTGCCCCCTGGTTCCCGGGCCTTGTGACTCTCTGTATCCTGCCCCGAGGGTCGCAGGGAGAGGCGGGGGTGGGACAGAGGTGCAGTCTAATCTTCCCCTCCCTCTATTTGTTTGTCAAGGGGCAACCTGGGAGGCCTGGGAGACCTGGGAGGCCTTGCCCTGCAGTCCCTAGCCCCAGTCCCAGCTTGTGACCGTTCAGTAACCTCCTCCCCCCTCACTCAGGAAAGGCTGATGAGGTGGGGTGTGTGTGTGTGGCAGGCGGGTTAGCTAAGAGTGAGAGCTGGGACCGGGGGAGCTGGGTAAGGGCTGGGCCTGCTGCGGTGCTGTTCTGTGGGGTCAAAATGGGGCTGAAATCCTGAGGCTCTTGTGAGTGGACTGGTTTGCCAAACTCTACAATAATAAACCAGTGTCCAGTGCTTAGGAGAGACCCTACAATAACAAACCCACTGACATTTCCCCAGCCCTGTGGCCATGTGGGGGTATTCTGCCGTGGCTGGGGAGGATGTCTCAGCAGCCGCAATGAGGTAATGGGGGTATCGGCAGCTGGTGGGAGGGTTGTTAGTACCTATTCCCTAATCCTGTGGTTCTGCTTTTCCAGTAGGGTCCATTCTGTACTCGGAAGGGGGGGAAGGGAGAGGAGCCAGTGAGGTGCAGCACACATCGAAAGGTCAGTGCAACCCACCGCCCCCAGAGAGACAGCTCCCCACGCCTCCCCGTCATGCGTCTCTGCAGTCAAGTGTTCCACTCGCCTGAGATGCAGCTGCCTCTGGGGTGGGTCGTGAGGGCTGTTTATACAGGGACCCCTCCCTGACACTGAAATGCAGTTGTCTCTGGGGTGGGGCACGCGGGCTAGTTAAAAGCAACATTACAGGCTAGTTTAGCACAGGAACTGAATGGGGGAAACTTTGTATCTCATAGAAAGCACAGGAGGGAATTTTGGGGAGGCAGATTTCTCTGGGCTGGGATTTAGCCAGGAAGCTAGGGGTTTGCAGCAGGACTCATGGGAAAAGTGCTAGAGGATATTTAATGACCCAGAACAGTCAGGTCCTTGGTTTAGATCTCATGTGAAAGAAAGACCCTTCCAGCAGCACAGCGCCCCCTAGTGCCATGCTGGGGTCAGCACTGACTGTGAGGGGAGAGCGCCCCTATTCAGCTACTTTTCCCACTCCCTGCATTACTGTGCCTCCTAGCACTGCCTCCAAGAACAGAATGCTACCTAACGATTCTCTCCTTGATGGGAGGATGATAAACACCTGGTGTGCCCCACCCCAGAAGCAGCTGCATCTCAGCTCTGGTGAGATATCCCTGTTTGTATGTCTCCTAGCCAAACAATTTATACCTCGATTGTGTAAGAGAAGGTAGGATTATTTAGTAGTTAGATTAGTGGTGACTGGGAGCCAGGATTCCTGGTTTCTATCCCTGGCTCTGGGAGGGGAGTGGGGCCTAGTGGTTAGAGGGTGGGGTGGGGTGATTGAGTTGTGTGTCAGGGCTCCTGGGTTGTATCCCCATCTCTTCCCCTGACTTGCTGTGCACTTCCCCTCTCCATGCCCTTGTCCTAGTCACCTCTGCCATATCCAGGCCAGGGGCTTCTACTCCAGGCACCCATGGAGTAGAGGCAGTTATTCATACAGGGATCCCTCATCCAGAGCTATGGTGCAGCTGGCTCTGGGGTGGAGCATGGGAGCTGTTTCTACAGGGATTTGTTGGCTGGCACTGAGATGCGGCTGGCTCTGGGGTGTGGGGTGGGTGCTGTTTATACAGGAATCCTCCAAGCAGCTGACTGACCCAACCCCCCTGGTGGCTACATGCCAGAGCTGAGCATACTCTGGGTATTCTCTCCTTCCGCTTCTTGTTTCCCCCTGCTCCGTTGCAGGGACATTGTCTTAGTCTCGCTCTAGGGAGCATGAAGCACATGCTGATCCGGCTTTGTTTCAGCTCCTTGGCCCTGCTGCCCGCAGTCACGTCTTTCTGGCCTGAACATCGAAAGCTGTGTGATGAGCCTGGTAGTGAGAGATATACCCAGAGCCGGGGATAAAACCCAGGAGTCCTGACTCCCAGGCCCCCCTGCTCTCACCACTAGACCCCACTCCCCTCCTAGAGCTAGGAATAGAACCCAGAACTCTTGGCTCCCAGCCCCACACTTCTTAAGCCCCACTCCATTGGTTGGCAGGCTCTTTGTCCTCCACCTATTTGGACTGGTTTTCGGGGGAGGAGGGGGTGGGTGTCGCTCTGGTTTAGTGTCTGGAGGGGGTGTAATTCAGGGGTCATGGTGACACGGAGCCAGAGGCTGAGTCCTTCACTGTGGGAGGGTAGTTGGGAGAGTTTGTGTGTGTGTGTGTGTGAGAGAGAGAGAGAGAGAGAGAGGCATGCACATGTGTCCCTGTGACTGTCCCTGTGGAGTGTGATAGTGCATATCACTGAGTGATACGTACATGTGATTGTATCTCAGGTTTGATAATGTGTATAAGCATGGGTGACTGTGCATGTGGGAGACTGTTTTCTTATGTGTGAGAGCATCATGCAATTGTCTCTAATATGATAACGTATTTGTGTCTCTCGGCTTGTGGGTGTGATTGTGAGTGTATGCTTTTCTCTCCAGTGTGTCTGTGGGTGTGACTGTGTGATTGTGGATGTTTGTGGGTGTGACAGTCTGTGACTAGGACTGTCTTGATATGTGTCTGTGGGATTGTCTCTCTGTGGGAGATTGTGCATGTGGCTGATTGTGAGGTTTTGTGTGTGCATCATTGTGTGACTGTGTGCTATGTGATAATGTCTATATGATACTGATTGTGTGTTTGTGGATTGCAGTTGTGTAGCTCTAGGTGGTTGTGAGTGTGTGTTTATGTGATCGTGATTATGTGGTTGTGCGATTGTGGTTGCGTAGCGGTGGACATACTGCTCGGCAGCACCCCGTGCCAGTCCCTGCATTGCAATCAGCCTCCCCCGGCCTGTTTGGAAAGAGCCAATTCCCAGCCTCAATATTTAATTAGGACGTGAGCAATTAATACGTCCCACCCGGGTGAGGGGAGGGGGGCTCCCGGGGATCGTTAACATTAATGATGCATTCAATACAAACGAGAGGCCATTAATATACAAAAGGCTCTGATTGATTTTAATCAGGAGGTTCTGGAAGGAAAATGGCTATTGTGGTTCAGGCAGGGCTGACAGATGACACTGCCCTGCATGCAGCTGCCTCTGGGGTGGGGTGAGGAGGCTGTTTATATAGGAACCATGGTCCTGTGCATAGATGCAGCTGTTTCTATAGCAGCTCCGTATACAGAAATTGCTCACCCAGTGCTGAAATCCCAGACCCAGATCAGGACGCGTCGCACTGGGCACGGCTCAGGCACGCAGTGGGAGCCAGGCCCAATCTGCTCAGACTGTGGATGTTTTATTCTCTCCCATTTCCCGATGGGAAAACTGGGGTCAAAAGAGGGGCAGTGCAATGTGGTTTCTCGGGGGCTTGCAGTCAGCCCCCCGATTCCCAGTAGGGGCTGCACCTTGTGGTCGTTCAGTCTATGTAACACCCAGGTAGCGGGGAACCTCAATATGACAGAAGTGGGGGAAGGGAGGGGAGGGCATTCCATGGCAAAATTATTGATAGGGCGTGTGGCTGGGTGAAATCTGTGGATCTCCTGGGAGGCTCAGAGTGTGTGTGTGTCTATGCACAGGGACAGGCATGAGGTGTGTCCAGAGAGATGGTGTGTGTGTGTGTGTGTGTGTGTGTCTAGCGTGTATATGTGCTGTGGTGAGTATCTGTTGATGGGCTCAGCTCTGCAGGGCTCCAGCGTCTCCATGTGACCATGATGACTCCCTGGGCGTCTCAGGCTGCGGGAGGGATTTGCTATTTCCTGGCCATGGCAACAGCGGAGGGTTGGGGGATATGCAGGGCCCTCCTAACCACACTGCCCTGTCACCCAAATGCCCACAGGAAACTGCTGCTCCAGTGGTGCATGCCCCTGATTGGGCTGTGCCTATGCACCTGGAGACTGCCAAGAGCCAACCGCCGCAGCCGTGCAACCACAGGCGCTGGGACTAGGGGGGTCCTGCCACACCCCCGGCTTGCAGTGGTTTCCATCACATCCAGAGTTTACGGTTTAGTTCAATGGCTCTCAGCCCCCCCATTCTACAGGTTGTTCCAGAGCCCCAGCCTGCGATGAGGTCCTGGAGCTGCGCTAGCACGTTCAGGGCGTAGCTGTAGCACCACATGCAATTCGGATTGCACGACTGCATCCCCCCACGCCTGCAACTGCACAGCTGCCAGAGTCCATGCAGCTGCACAACTGGTAGCAGGAGCAGCACAGCTTCAGCCAGCCAGTCATGCAATGGCCACTGTGCCCTGTGCGCACCCCACAGTGTCCTGGTGCAGCTGCAGCAACACACACACACACACACACACACACACACACACACACACACACACACACACTGCTGCTGCAGAGGCAATCACACATGCAACTGAACAGGCTGGTAGACAAAACTATTCCCACACCATTATCAGGGCACATGCATGTGTTCACACACCCACACCGGAACGTGCCCAAATGCACATTGTCTCACTCTTACACATGCACACAATTGAGCATATGAAAATGCACAATCCAAGTAATGTGCACCTACAGGAGGCACACAGCAGATGGCACAGCACACACAGGAGCCGGCCTGTCCCCTGGGGAGGACCGTTGTGTGTGTGTGTGTAAGATATCTCCTGCAGACACTCACCTCATGCTTTATCTGAATTGCCGCACACTTGAAAACTCCCTCCCATCTGTCTCCTTCCGTGCTGGGGTTGGGGCGTATGGCTGGGGAGCTGGAGTGCTGGCAGGGAGACACGACGCTGGGATTGCTAGCTGCTGGGATTGAAATCCTGCAATGTCAAAGAGGTGTGTAAAGAAGGAGCCCAGAGCACATAACTGCAGAGCATCACCCACAACACATCACAAACACACCCTCCACACAGCCCCCTCCATTCTACACAAACACACTCGCCACCTTGTATGCACATATGCCTCCTCCCCCAGCTCAATCCGCATACACGCTCAGCGCATCTTGTACAAATACACACTCACTCGGGCTCCCAACAGTGGGCACCGGCACACGCCCTGGTGGCACATACAAATGGCACAGCCTAAAGCATAGAAAACGGTTGCGTGCCGAAAACAAGCTCACAGCCCCCGAACCACGCCCGCGCCTCGCACGCTGTCTAGCCTGGGGATGGATGTCCATATACACTCAGCTTCACCATCAGTCAAAACAGCCCTGCGGAAGAGATTCGCTGTTGTGTGTGCAAGTAGAACAATGGCACAAGAGTACATGAAACCATAGCGCGCGCACAGCTGCAACAGGGAGCAGGGCAGGAGCGCTGACTGGGGGGGGGGGGGAGCTCCCCGCTGTTCTAGCCCTGGCTTCTCCTCGCAGGGGGCGCTGTAGGGAGCGGGGCAGGAGCGCTGGCTGGGGGGGGAAAGCCAGTGTTGCTTGTGGAAGTGGGCTTATTTCCATCCTGTGCTGTTAATTTTGGGGAGGTTAATGGAGGGTGATGGGTAGGAACCTCTGTGGTACGAGGGGAGGGAGACCCATGGTGCTTAGAGGCACCGCCCCTCGGTATTCTTCCCTCATGGTGGTGGTCGCTAAGCGATGTTGAAGAGACGATAATATCCCTGGATCAGGCCGCAGGCTAGTTGCCATGCCAACTGGACTCCGGGATGCTGGGGTGCTGGGTCCCTGGGGAGATGGGGGGGGGGTGTGTATTAATTGTCCTGGTCTCTTGTGTCAAGGAGCCAATGTCTTAACCTGTCTGTGTGCCAAGGGGGGCAAGGATGGATGTGCCACAGTGTGACTGGGGTCTCAACCCCGCCGCTAGTGCCCCGGAGCGCGGATCCCGCGGAGTGGAATCCTGCCACTAGCGCCCCGGGATGTGTGGTTTTCTGTCTCTAACCAGCTCCTGGGTCCGGTGGGGAGGGGGTTGTGGTGTGTCTCATCTTTCTAGCTGGCTCTGGCGGCGCCCAGTATGTGTGTGTTGGGGGAGTCGTCTCTCTAGGTCTTTGGTGTGTCGGCTACAAAGTGGCCCTGAAGACAAAGGTTGGCAGACTGAATTCAGTGCTTGGGATTGTGGGGATTTAACTCTGGCCCATGCGATCTGACTCCCTTCCAGGCAGGGGGGTCGGGAGGGAAATTCTGGAGTGGCAGCAGGGGGAAGTGTGAACACAGCATTCACACCCATACACCCTCCCCATTGTACAGCCGGTGTGTGCTGCATGCTAAAGGCCCGTCCAACTGCAGCTTCAGAGGGGACATCAGTGGAGGTGAGAGTGCCAGCCTTGTGTGTGTGTGTGTGTGTGTGTGTGTGTGTGTGTGCGCGTGCACATGCATGTGAATGCATGCACCAATGAACGGGCACACGAGGGAGAAGGTTGTACACAAGTGTATGAGTGTGGGCACAAGTGGAAGTGAGTGCACGAACATGTGTTTGTGTGTGCACATACAAGGGAGTGTGGGCATGCCTGTGTGCAGAGTGTTTGGATGAACGTGAATGTTCATGGGTGTGCATAGACACATGTATGTGACACTGCAAATGAAAAGGCATGTTTATATGAACATGGGAAATCCATCCCTGGCCCCAGTGCAATCAGTGGGTGACTCTGGATTGACCCCGGGGAGCAGAGATCAGAATTCGGTCCTGGCCCCATTGGGTACATGTTGACTCTTCTTTCTGTCATTAAGGGGCTCTTGTTTTCTCTTAGGGTTTTCTCTCCCGGCAATAAACCCACCCCACCCCCAATGAGCAGTGATAGCCTTGTTGCTGAAGTGCTGTCTATACTGGCGCTTTTGTCTCTTGGGGCGGGGGGGGGGGGGGGGGGGTTCACCCCCCCGAATGCCTAAAGTTTTAGAGCTGAAAGTGTCAGTGTAGACACTACCTTAAAGGTGTGGGTGTGGCCGGGGGCAAGGGGAGAGCAGGGAGAGCTTTAGGGAAATCTTTAAAGCAACTAGACACTCAAATTGAGCCCTGGTTGGGGGAGGGGGAGGGGGAGGGGCGGTGCCAGCCGGCAGGGCCCGGAGGCGTTGTGTAGGGTCCAGATGGCTGACATGCCCATGGGCATGATGCATTGTGTCTGCCGCTCCAGATGGACCTGAGTGTGTTTATAGCAGCCCTGAGCATTGCTGGGATGGGGGGCATTCTAGAGGGTCGCCCCCTCGCCCCTGCTCCTCTCCACAGCTGTGCCAGGGTCCATCACTCTGTTATTGGGGGGACCTGCCAGTCCCAGAATGGGGTGGGTCACCCTCCTTGGTCCCCCCTCTGAGCTGACTGCAGCAACGTGTCCTTTTGCAGAGATCCTGCAGTTTGAAGTGGGAGCAGTGCAGGGTTGCAGGCCCCTGCATCCCACCTGTCAGTGCTGGACAAGGGATCCCTGCATAAACTGCCCTTCGTCTCACCCCAGCATGCCCCAGTCGGGGGCGCTGTAGGGAGGAAGGCGGGAGCACTGGCTGTGGGGGGAGCGCTTGTGTGCTCCAGCCTTGGCCTCTCCCAGCGGGGGGTGCTATGTGGAACAGAGCTGGAGTCCCAGCCTAGGGTGTTTGTTTGACCCAGAGGCTGTTTCTGTCCCTAATCGCTAGAGTCCCACTGGGGTGGAACTTGCAGGAGCAGAGCCAGGAGGTGGATGGGAGAGGGGGCAGGGTGGTCCCTTCCTCTCTCCCAGTTCTGGGTAAGAGCTGTCCATGTGGGGAAGGTGCTCTGGGCTCTGAAGTCATGTTGGGAGTCAGCCTGCTCCATCCCAGATCTCCTCCAGCCCTCAGATCCCACAGCCCCATGTCACTTCCAACAAGGGAAGACTGGGGGAAACGTGCTGATGACCGGAGGGGATAAAGGAGGGAATTAATTTAATCTGTGAGCCTCCCCAGAAGCAGCTGACACATCAGCTGGGGGAGATGACATCCCCCTCCTGTGTATACCCCGCTTACCCTCAAACCCGGAGCCCGGGAAGGAGTTGGGGATGACAGGCAAGAGAGAGAATCCCATTCTGGGTCGCTGGTTACCTGCCAGCCCTGGTGGGAAATATAGAGAATGGATTTCTTACCCAGTCCCAGAGATGCAGCCAGCTCTACGGTGAGGTGTTTATACAGGGATCCCTCACCCAGCGCTGTGGGCTTTAGTAACCACACAACACCAGGACTAGAAGCAGGGAACAAAAGAGGATCCCAAAGCCGACTGCTGGGGCAGAGGTGGGTGGGGAATGGGCCGAGTTGGGATTTGTCTGGGACAGAGCGAGGATTGCAGGGTGCCCTGGCTATCCGTGAGGGGCAGGAACGAGGGGAGTGTGGGTGGATACTGGGGGGTGGATGGGAACGACAGTCGCTGCCGCTTTGCCTTGGGATGTTCCAGGCTGGCCGGAGGAGGCAGGGATGTGGGGAGAGCATCATGGGAGCGGGGGAGAGTGTTTGTTTTCCTGCTGCAGGCAACGGGAAAGGAAAGAAAATAGCAAATTTGTTCCATTTAAAACGTTCTGCTCTCCACGCCTGCTTCGAGGTGTGAACGTTTCCCCAGGACTGGCGTCGATTTTCATTCTCTCTGCACAGGCACAAACATATTTGTACGATAAAAACGTCAGGTCGGAGTGGGGGAAATATTCTGGGTTTCCTGCAGCCTCGCCCGCCTACGGGAAGGCCGTTCCAAGCTCACTGCCAGCCATGGGGCAGAACTGGGCCCGGAAGAATCAGGATGAGTTGTCTCAATAGCTTGTGGGGCTCGTTATTGTGATGGCAACTACAGGAGACTGTCACGCTGGGCACCGCGCAGGCCCAACCTGGGATATGGTGGGCCCTGTCGGGCTGGCCACTGCATAGACACACAGTGAGAGACAACCCCTGCCCTCAAGGGGAAACTGAGGCACCAAGAGGGGACTGAACTCTCCCAGTCTCTTCTTCCCTGAACTACAAATCTCTGTTGCCTTCCCAGAGCTGGGACAAGAGCCCAGGACTCCCGGCTCCCAGTGCAGTTCTCTACCCACCTCACCGCACTGCCTCTTTGCTTTAAGCTTAGAGCTATTGGCATGTTTTTGCTAAAGGTCCATGTTTGCATTGCAGCGAGTAGGGTGAGTGTGTGTGGGGGGGGGCATGGAGGGAGGTTGGAGGATGGTGTTTGGCTTCTAGGCAACATAGTGCGTGCCCTCTGCTGCGGGCTCCCTGCTGCAGCCAGTTGTGGCCAGGGCTACTGGAAATGGGCTGAGTGCAGGATGCTGACATGACCATGTGACTTGCTCCTGGCTTTGGATGGCGGGTGCTGCCCCAGGCCAGGCCAAAAGGCTGGGGATGGGGAACTCAGCACAGGGGGCTGGGGGTCTTATAGCCCAGCCCCCTCCCTCCCCCATACACTTTTGCCAGGACATCGTCCAATTGGGAAGTGGAGGCCACAGACTCCTGCGGGGTGTTAGAACATAGGGTGCAATTGGGTTGGGGGAGGTGGTGAGGAGGAGAGGGGATGGGGGCTGAGCACAGGCAGGACAGCATCTTGCCACCTTCAGGCCCTAGTGGGGATCGCTCTGGCTGCCTGGCTTGCCAGGTGGGTTTATGGGGAAGGAGCGATCGGTCAGATAATCGGGGCTGGTGGGAGTCTAGAGCCAGAGCACGAGGCAGAACAGGGAGTTATGGGAAAGGCTAAAGCAGTGTGGGTCACTGAGCCAGGGGAAACACTGTGGGGGATAAAACCTAATAGTCCCTCTCAATACACTCCTGTCTGCCCTGCTCTGCCTCTCCCCCAAGCACCCAACACATCTAGCTGTTTGAATGGGGAAACTGAGGCATGGAGCAGGGTGAGTGACTTCCTCAAGATCACATTGTGAGTGAATGGCCAAGCTGGGGATAGAAGCCAGGAGTCCTAACTCCCAATCCTCCTCCCACTGTAACCCACTAGACCTCACTGCCTCACCAGAGCTGGGGTTAGAACCCTGGAGTCCTGACTCCCAGCTCCCCTGCTCGAACCCATTAGACTCCACTCACAACTTGATTCTTAGCAGAGGAGTGATTGCTTCAGACGTTTTATCGGCCTACCATGCAAGCAGGTATTACTGTGTCCCTTGCACTTGGGCGGCTCTCCCCTCGCAGCAATTGGCTCAGGCTCTCTGCACACTCAGGCAGGCGTTGCTGCATTGGTCAGCTACTCTTGTTGCTAGGGTTATTGCAGTGACTAGAAACATTCTGGCTCTGGGGTCGTGGGGCTCTGGGGAGTGGATCTGGGGTCGTGGAACTGGTCGGACAGCAGGGAGGAAGTGGCGGTGCTGAAAGAGGTGGGCAAGGGGGATGTTCTTAGCTTTGGCCGACTTCTTTGGAAAGCAGCTTTGCCAGCAGCTGCAAGCTTCAGCTCGGAGCAGGGCATGGCCCTGGGCAGAGACCACGACCCGTGGGGGTCTTGATACCAGTGGGTGGGTGCTGTGCTTGTGGGGAGGGGGAAGGGTGAAGATTGGCAGGCTCTGATGGCTGTTGTCAAATGCAGGCTGCTGTGACTGGTTGGGGGATGCTTCAGCGGGAGGCACTGTGCCGCCCGGGCTAACAGGGACTCTCGTCATCCCTGCACAGAGTGTGTGAGCCCACCCGGCTGCCTGCTGCGGGGGAGGCAGGAGCATGTGAGCAGGACTCAAGCCCTCGCTCTGCACTGGGGGTCACCTTGGCCTGTTCCCTGCCCCTCCCTTCTCCCCCCTGTACCTCTCCTGTGGCCCCCGCCAGAACTCCTCCCCCATTGCCCCCCCACCGGCCCCAGCCAGAATCCCCTTCCTTCCCCCATATCCGGCCTGTGGCCCCAGCCAGAACCTGCTCCTCTCCACATCCCTTCCCCACACATCCCTGCAGCCAGTGTCCTCCCCCCTACGTGCCTCTACCTCTGCTCTCCCCGGTCACATTTATCTATTCATCCGTCCCTTCAAGGCTTTGCCTCTTTCCCTCCCTTCCTGTTTCATTCCCCCTTTCCCCCCCTTCCAGGCTGTCCCTTGGGGTCACCCTTTCTGAGCTCCTCTCTCCCAATCATTCCTCTCCCTCGTACCCCAGGCAGCTGCTCCATATGGGGTGCAAGCAGATGGGATGAAGAGGGATGGATCCAGTCCAAGATCATGGAGTTTCACCAGAGAAAAGTGCTTACGGAGGGGCCGAGAGGTGGGCAGGGGGATTGGGTGGGAGCCAGGCAGCGTGGCACTGGGGTTAGCAAAGACGTAATTGCTCCCCCAGCTCGTCCCTGCTGAGGTGATTTATATCCTGCCAACACAGAACCCTGAAGAAGCAATTTAGGAGCCTGGCTGCTGTGGGGAGGCCAAGGGGTCGATTTGACTGGCTACTTAGCACTCCCTTGTGCTGCTTGGGAGCAGGCTAGGACAGCCATGCCCCGCAGGGGGCGCTGTGCTGCAGGGAGCAGGCAGGAGTCCAGTAGAGGGCGTTCTCCCCTCTCAGGCGATGCTGACCCCAGTATGATGCCGTGCTGTGGTAAGTTCTGGTTTTCCCATGGGACACAGGGCTGACGTGAACCCTTGTGTTCATTAAATCCTCGGGCGTTGAACCTGCTGTCTTGGCAAAATCCCGGAGGGTGAGTCCATCCTGTCTTGCTGCAAAAACTGCTGTTTGAATTTGATCCGGGATTTCCTGCACTCCATGTCCACAGAAGTCAGGCTGTGTTGCTGTGTGGGGGGTTAAACAACACTGCATCCCACCCCAGAACTGGCTGCATCTCAGCGCCAGGCCAGAGATCCCTATGTGAACAGCCCCCTCTCCTCATCCAAAAATGTCTCCCATCCCAACCTTATGCTCTTCTGAATGCACCTCGCTCACAGTCACCCACCCCAGCTTTCAGATTGGCACATGAAGGTCTCATCCTAGTTCCTGTGGATATAGGTACCAGGAGCCTACTGGTAAGCTAAGGTGTGATCTGTGGCTGGCTGTGGGTTTTAACCCCTTCTTGGAGCGAAAGAATAATTTGTTTCATTTAGATTTTATAACCTTTGCCATACAGAGAGGGAGGAAACGGAGAAGCCGGGCCGGCAGTGCAGAGTCCAGGACAGAGTTATAGAGGTACCTGTGTGACCCGGGTCTAGTGGGTCAGGGGAGTGTGTTTGCTTGAAGGACATGCTGTGGTGGGGTTAGACTGATCTGAGATGCACCTTCCTCTGGGGTGATGCAGTTCCAAGCAGAGGGAGAGTTTGCTTTGGGCCTAGGGCTGTGTCTGAAGTGTAGAGGCGAGGGCTGGGGAGGCAGTATGACCTACTGGGCACTGGTCTGGGAGCTGCTGACCTCCGCTGGGTTCCAGTCCTTCTGCGGCCACTCGCTGCTGGATGACCTTGGGCAAATCACATCCTTGCTCTGTGCCTTAGTTTACCCCTCTGCAAAGGGGGTTAATGATGCTGACCTGGTCTGTAAAGTACTGTACTTTGAGTTCTACGTATTATTATTGTTTTATACTGAGCTAGGTATGTGATGTCCAATCCGAGGGGAAACAAGACACCGAAGTTTTCATCAGGATGGTTAGGGTCAATCTTGGTGTGCGGCAGCATGTGGAGTGGGGTGAGCGGCTCTCCCCTTGCAGTCAGTGCTGACCCCAGTGTGTCACTAGGGGGCGCTGTGCTGCAGTTTGTGGAGTGGGAGGCTCATGGGGGGTGCAGTGACACTGATGTAAAAATGCCCCACGTTTTGGCCCAGGCCACTCTAAGCGGAGTTGCTCCAAAGTGCGACGTTACTCCTGGCGAGCCAGGTGTTGGTGTTGGGCTGAGCTGCCCGTCTGTGGGCAGATTTCATAGCACAAAAAGCCGGCTCTTTAGGAAATTGTTTTCCCAAGCAGGGACCGGCCCCCCTGGTGTCCCCCTGCCCCATGTCCGGGTGGGCTCTGATCGCTGCTGTGAACGGCTGGAGCTGATACTAAGGCGATGTTTGTGCGGGCTGGGCACAGGCGAGAGAGGCAAATTTGTTTCCTCAGCATCACCAGATGGCAAGTGAATTGTCAGGTGCTGGCAGCGGAGGGGTACTCCCCTCCCCGGAGGTGGGGTGTCCACACTGCCAGGGCGATAGCTGCTCGGGGAATGGGAGATGGGGAGGGAGAGCACACTCAGACAGACAGACACATGCACACACAACAGACCCTAAGCCCCCTTACTACCTTTAGGTGCTACCTCGCTTCTCTCTGAGGGGCCCCGTACTTCTCACTATTGTTTAATTCAAGCAGGCCCCTTGACAGGCAGGGCCCCCCTCTTCTCTACTTTGAGCACTGAAAGAGACACATGCATAGACACACACAAAGTGCTTTAGCGTAGAGCAGCCTAGGGGTTGGCAAGGGGGGGGCCAGGCCTCCTGGGTTCTGTACCTGCCTCTGGGATGGGAGTGGGTCTAGAATGGGGGGGGGGGGGGCTGGGAGCCAGGACTCCTGGGTTCCTTCCCCAGGTCTGGCAGGGGAGTGAGGCTGCTGGATTACAGCAGGGGCAGGCTGGGGTCTATTTTAAGCCATGCCACTGACTTGAATGAGTCACTTTCTTTCGCTTGTTTCCTCAGTTTCCCCACCCACCCTTTATCTGTTTAGACCATGAACTCTTTATGATGTGGATTGTCTCTCTCGATAGGTCTGTGTAGTGCCCAGCAAAAAGGGGCCCCCAGTTTTGGTTGAGGGATCTATGCAGCACTTGGCACAATGGGGCCCTGATTACAGTTGAGTCCTCTGGGCTCTACAAATGAATAATGTAGAAACAAAGCAATGATGATATTTACACACCCCTTGTGCACCTGCCCTCTTCTCACACGCTTTCATCTCACGTGCACACACACTCCTCGCACATCTGTCCCCTTCTCGCACTCTCATCCCGCCTTGTGCACACACACTCCTCGCACACCTGCCCCTTTCTTGCACTCTCTCATCCCGTCTTGTGCACACACACTCTGCGTGACCCTGGCCCCTCCTTACATGTTCTGTAAATCGTGAGTGGACACCCCCTGTGTGTACCTGCCCCCTCTCACTGTGCCCCTTTCTCTCCCTGCAGGGAAGGAGGAATACGTGGCGACCTTCAAGGGCAACGAGTTCTTCTGCTACGACCTGTCCCACAACCCGATCCAGAGCAGCACTGATGAGATCACGCTGTCCTTCCGCACCCTGCAGCGCAATGGCCTTATGCTGCACACAGGGAAGTCGGCCGACTACGTCAACCTGTCGCTCAAGAGCGGGGCCGTGTGGCTAGTCATCAACCTGGGGTCGGGCGCCTTCGAGGCGCTGGTGGAGCCCGTCAACGGCAAGTTCAATGACAACAACTGGCATGACATCCGGGTGACCCGGAACCTGCGCCAGGTATGCACCAGCGCCAGCTGGGACCCGCGTGGCTGGTTGGGACAGAGGGGCGTCCACTAGTGATCCTCCCTGGGCAGCATTGTCTGTGGTGCGCCACCACCCCATGGCGTTGCTGGTGGGATGTGCCCCAGTGATGTCCCTTCCAGGGTAGCATTGTCTGTAGTGCCCCCCGCTCCACGGCATTGCTGGGTGACGTGTCCCAGTGATGTCCCCCATGGGCTGTGTTGTGTCCCCGCTCCATGACATTTCTGGGGGGACATGCCCCAATGATGCCCTCTCTGGACAGCGTTGCTGGGATGGGAATTTCCAGCGAGTCAGAATGCCCTCCCCCAAATATTTCATGGTGCCAAGGGTGGGGGCGGGTGCATGTGCCGGGGTGCCAGTGGGCAGGGGGTAAATGGGCTGGGGGCTGGGAGCTGGGCTTGGTTCTTGTTTACTTTTCTGGTCCCTGGCAGTCCAGATACCAGCAAGAGGATGTGTCTGAAACAAATTCACCTAGGGTCCCCTCAGCCCCCTAAATTTCCTCCCATCCCTTCCCCAGAAGAGGAGCATTGCCTCCTAAAGTCTATCCCCCGTCCCGTCCAGAGACGAGCTAGCGTGGAGAGGGCCACAGTGAGCTAGTGACACGTCCACTAGGTGCCTTCAATTCCATGCACTCAGCTCAGGGCACTGTCCCATTGCCCCCCGGGGGTCCTGAGCTGCCCCCAGTGAAGACAAGGGGTCAGGTGTTGCAATTAGCCACCACAGCTAACAGGAAGGCTGCTCTGTGACTGACTGAGGGAATGGGACGTGAGATCTATCTCCTCTAGGGGGTGTTGGCTCCGATCCAGCCCCAGGGAGGAAGGACTGGCTGGCTTGCGGGGGAGGGCAGGGAAAGAGCTGCAGAGCTGGGGAAAGAACCCAGGAGTCCTGATTCCAAGTTACCCAACTCTAAAGTACTAGACACCACTAGACATCACTCCCCTCCTGGAGCCAGGCAGAGAGCCCAGGAGTCCTGACTCCCAGCCCCCGCACAGACTGATATGGGCTGCACTCTTCTCATGCATCCCTCTCGGCCGGGCTGGCCAGGTGTGTCCTCGGTGTGGGTGCTGTCCCTCCCCCCCTGTGGGTCAGTTCCCCTCTCTTTGGCTGGCACGGCTGAAAGGAATTGGTGCTTGGGGGCATCGTGGCCCATGCGCTCTGCACAAATCCACCTGTTGCACTGATCAGAGCTAGCAACTCCCAGAGGCTTTGAGTATCTGGACCTGCATGGTGCTGCAGCGCAGGAGCCAAGGAGAAATGGCTGGGTGCCCCCTACCCCTCAGGGCTGGGCATGCGCCCCCTCCCCCTTCAGCCAGCCACTCCTCTCACTGCTAAACACCCACCGATCTCCCAGCAGCCTCATGGAAGGGACTCCTGGGTTCCATCCCAGCTCGGGGCGGAGGCTGGGGTCTAGTGGTTAAAATGGCGGGGAGCCAGGACCCTGGGGGATTTGGGGAATGGACAGTGCATTGTATTGGGGAAGTGGTTATGCACCACGATATCCCCTGGCTTAGATTCACCCCACTCCTCTCCACGGTATCTGGACTGCAGGGCCCCTTTCACCCCACGGGACAGAGATCCCTGGGTCTGACCGACCAACGGACTAGGCTGTTCTTATTACTGTGACTCTTTGGGGGGAGCCTCATTCTTAGGCACTGTCTGGTGACTCACGGAGGGCTCCAGGGGCAGGGACAGGCTACACTGAGGCCTGGGGGGCAGGGGGTGAGGATGCGATGGGGAGGTTGGGAGAGGCTGGGGTGAAGTAAAGGAGGTCGGAAGGGCGGAGGGAGTTTCAGGAGGAATTGGGTCGGCAAAGAGGGAAGGCTTTGGGCAGTAGGAGGAGGAGTTGGGGTGGAGTGAAAGCACAGGGAGGTAGAGGAGTTGAGGTGTGGATTGTAGGTGAGTATTGGTCAGGTGGGGAGAGTTGGTGTGAGGGGAGGTGTGTGGGGCTGGTGTGTACAGGGGAAGTGGGGGAGGTAGAGGAGGTTGGGTGGGGGGAGGGGGAGGTTGGGTGGGGAGGTGTGTGGGGTTGGTGTGTACAGGGGAGGGGGGGAGGGGGAGGTTGGGTGGGGAGGTGTGTGGGGTTGGTGTGTACAGGGGAGGGGGGGAGGTAGAGGAGGTTGGGTGGGGGGAGGGGGAGATTGGGTGGGGAGGTGTGTGGGGTTGGTGTGTACAGGGGAGGTGGGGGAGGTAGAGGAGGTTGGGTGGGGGGAGGGGGAGGTTGGGTGGGGAGGTGTGTGGGGTTGGTGTGTACAGGGGAGGTGGGGGAGGTAGAGGAGGTTGGGTGGGAGTGGGGGGAGGTGTGTATGGGGGAGATTGAATGGAGTGAGGGGAGGTTGGGAGAGGAGGTGTGGGATTGGTGTGTATGGGGGAGGTGGGGGAAGTAGAGGAGATTGGATACGGGTGAGTGGGTGTGAGGGGGGAGGTTGGATGGGTGTGAGGGGCAGGTGTGTGGGGTTTGTGTGTGCTGAGGGAGGTGGGGGAGGTAGAGGAGGTTGGGTGGGCATTAGGAGGAGGCGGGTGTGGCTGGTGTGTACTGTGGGAGATGGGGAAAATGGGTGGGGGGTATAGCAGAGATGGGGAAGATGGGGGGGGTAGGAGAGATTGGGTGGGAGTCCAGAGAGGGGGTGCATGGGGTGCATCTGGCTCACCCTTCCCCATCCCTGCCTGCAGACTGAGGCTCCCCCTCCATACTGGCTTCTCCTTCTAACCTGGTTTCTGATTCTTTCCCTTTTTTGGACTAAAGTTAAGTAAGAAAAGTAATTAACAAAAAGTAGGACAAATTTTTAACAGTCTCAGGAACTGGAGTGGGGGAGCTGGTTCCTCTCCCCACCCCAACTTGCCCCCAGCACTCCCCCAATAATACACTCATCCCCACACAACATACAAGACAAAATGCGGACTCCCCTGGCTGGGGATACAGTCTACTCCCCCACTCTCTGCTGACCCCAAAGCCAGCTACTTAGGAGCTACTAATCCTGCTAACACAGGCCTTGCTTTTCCTCCTTCCCCCTCCCCACCCTTCACCCCCCAACCCCCCACCTCGTTAGAAATTACGTTGACAACTTTTTTGTGTGTGTGTTACTAACACGCTTCTTGAAAGACTCCAGCTCTCAACCAGAGACTCCAGAACTAACCCTCCTTGTCTCATCCAATGGAATGTCGGTCATTTCTTTTCAAGTCTTTAATTTAAATAGTCTCTTTTCCTTTCTTTTATTCTTACTAACCAAGATCTCTCTCTATAATACTTTATGGTTGGGAGGGGGAGGAGTTTGGTCGGGGAGCGGGATGGGCGAGGGGAAGGTGGGCGGGGTCATTTTTTTTAAAAAAAACACCCAATCGCCCTTCTTGCGATGGGAAAATTGATTTTTTTTCCCTCTTTTATCTCTCTTGATTTTCACGGTTGGTCATTTTTTTCCTTTTCTTTTCTGTTTTTTATTATTCCCCCTTTCCCTCATTTATTTTATGTTTTTAATACATATAGCACGCAGGAATTGGACACGCTATGGTAAACAAACTGCATTACCTGGTAGATATCACTCTAATTGTCTAATCGTTTGGTTTGCCGTGGGTTTTATCTTTTCCCCTCCCTCCTTTTAGTTTTTACTTAATTAATTGGGCTTTTAATTATGATTATTTTAATTTCTTAATTTTTTTTAAGTACTACACAAAGAAAGTTAAATGTAATTTTCAAAACTTAAAGGTTGAAATAAACGACCAACACACATCAAATTAATAACTAAATAATCAAAGTGTGATAAGTCTAAAATCAAGAACTGGAAATGAACTGGTCAGCTACTCTGGAGTCAGTGCAGAATCAATCCTGCTGCCAGAGCAGTGTTGGCATAAAATGAAAACAATCAAATACTCACCATACCATCAAACTTAGGTGGGTGTAGATTGAAAATCAACCAATCGACCAAACCAAGGTTGATATAAAATTGACATGAACCAAAAATCAATGGCAGTATAAAATTGACGATAACCAATAACCCAGGTTGGTATAAGATTAAAACCAATCTATTTAATGTGGTATTAAAAAAATCCATTGTTTTTGTACCGCTCAAGTGTGTAATTAAATTTTTTTAACCAAAAACATTTTTAAAAGTCTTCTTTTTCTTTTCCAAAAGCAATTTTTTAAAAATTTATTTATATTTTTATTTATATTTTGGGGAATTTTTTTCTTTTCTAAAAGCAAAATTTTTTTAACTTTATTGGATTTTTTTTCAAAAAATAAATAAAAAAATATATTATTTCTTTATTTTTACTCTTTTGGTTTTACATTTTTTTAATTCCTTTTACCTCCCCCGCCCCCGAAAACAACAACAACAAAAAATCCATGGAAAACACCATCCCATGAAGCAACTTCTGTTCGCGTCACATCTGCTCCATGGCGGCGAACCTGCCAGGGATTGTGGGAAATGGGCTAATGGCAGCCAGTGGGGTCAGGACCAAAGGTTGCTTAGGGGGTGGGAGCAATGGGAGCAGCGAAAGAGGGGCCATTAATTTGGGTGTTTTGGGGGTGCAATCCGCATTTCCCCCGCACCCTACCCCTCTGCACTATGCATCTGGGGTAGTTCCACGGGGTTATCCTTCTCCAAAGCTGAGTCTCTCCGTCGCCCTTAGTGGGCTTTGGACCAGGCCTATAGGGGATGTCCCCCAGCCCCATTGGGAATCCCACCCCATGGGTGTGGCTGGTTGCAGGCTGGCCCGTTAACCCCACTGGATGTCCTGGCTGTCATCCCCACTCCCGTCACGGGTAGCGCCACTGGCCCTCCATACCGCATGGCATGCTGGGACTGACTGGGGCATGCTGCTCTTGTGTCCGGTTTTTATTTTGAGAGCGACTCTCTGGGGCTGAACTAACACTGTGTCTGACACCATCCTTCCCACCCTCCTCCCTTCCCCTTCCCTGGTGTCCCCCAGCCCACTCCTCCCACAGCTCTGACTGATTGCCAGTGCCTTTCTAATAGGAGCACCGTCGTCTGGGCCAGTTCAGCAGGGATGTGGGGCCAGGGGATAGGGACCATAGCTCCAGCCTGCGTGTGATTTGGGAGTGTGCACGGGGTGGGGGGAAGTGAGCACATGGGGTATGTGCATTGGGGGGGGGGGGCGAGTGTGTAGGGCGAGTGCACTGGGGGGCTGTGAGCCTGTAGGATATGTGCACTGGGGCAGGGGACAGTAAGCCTGTGTATAGTGGAAGCCAGGCATTCGGTGGCCAAGCAAGGAGGCACTGCTGCATCCCCAGCCCCCCTTGTTCCAGTGCCCTGCCCGGGGGAGGGGGGTGAGCCTGTAGGGAATGTGGAAGGAAGCATATCCGTGTGAAGGGTGTGTGCATGGGGGTGCAAGCGTGCAATGATGTGAGCGTCAGGGTGGAGTGTAGGGCATGTGCGTGGAAGCATATGTGTGTGTAGGGTGAGTGTGTGGAGAGGTGTGTGTGTGAGGGTTTGTAGGAAACTTGAAATGAGGTTTGAGTATGTGAATGTATAGATCTGTGCAGCTCTGCCATGCTCTGCCCCAGAGGTGGCTGCATGCAGTATCACTGTTAAGGTCCCAGTGTTAAGGTCCCAGGCGAACCCATGGAATGTGTGTGCGGGCATGTGGAGAGGTTCACAATTGACTCTGGTCAGTGAGTATTACACATCCCTCCCCACTGGTCTGGGGATTGTGGCAGCTGCCAGGGTGAATGATTCCCTGGGATGGTGCCAGCCACCTATAACCTGCCCATTCCCCTCCATCAGGGCAAGGATAGCTCTCCCTTCTGATCTCACCAGCTGGAGTGTCCTAGGACTCCCTGTGTGAGCAACTGTCCTGCCATATGAGTGTCTCAGGGTGGGGAGGGGGCCTGTGACCCCTTTGCATACATAAGTGGGTGAGGGATGATGGGGATCCACTAGTGTGATGTGTGTGAATCAATCACATCACATTGCTGTCAGTGCACAGGGATGTGTGACTACAGAGGACTGGTGGCCTCTCATGCTTGTGCACACCTAGGGGGTCCTCTGGGGGTGGGTGATGGTGCAATGGATGTATTGCCCCTGCTTGTGCATGTGTGTACAAGCTGATTGCCGACTTAGGAATGATTGTGTACGGACATTGCCCCTGAATGTGCAACACTGAATGTGGAATATAATACGCAGTTCCTTTAGTATTCACACGTGTGTGCAACCGACACTCTTCCGCTCTGTGTCTGTGCAACACACATTGCTGCTGAGTGTGTGTGTTTCTGTGCTTAATTGTACAATTAAAACCTTGCTCCTTTCTGCTTTTGTGTGATTGTGTAACATACACACTCCTCCTGGTAGGTGTGGAGCAGTGACATCTGACTCCCTTGAGTAGGCATTTTGCCCATTACTGAAAAGCCAGCACCCAGAATCCATGCCCAGAGTTTTAGGATTCATAGAGTGCTCTGGTGTGTGTGTGTGTGTGGGGGGATAGCTTTGGGGTATGGTAGGTGGAATAGCTCTGATGCGTGTATGCAGGTGTGGGGAATAGCTCTAGTGCCCCTCTGTGTGTGAGTGCGCGCATGTGTAGGTGGAATAGCTCGGGTGTGCGCGATAATAGCCCTGGTGCCTGTGTGTGTATGTGCAGGTCAGATAGCTGTGGTGCGTGTATACAAGTGTGGGGTAATAGCTCTGGTGCCTGTGTGTGTGTGTGTGTGTGTAGGTGGAATAGCTCTTGTGTGTGTGTGCAGTGCCTGTGTGTGCATGTGCAAGTGGAATAGCTCTGGTGCAGGTGTGTGTGCATCTGTGGGGTAATAGCTTTGGTGCATGTGTGTGCGGAGGGAGTGCACGCTGGTGTGGGGGGGAATAGCTCTGGGGTGTGCGTGTGTGTATGTGTGGAGTAGATCTGGTGCATGTGAGGGGACAATAGGTCTACGTTGCACACCTGCATGTGTGTGTTACAATAGCTCTAGACATGTGCATGGGGGGCTATAACTCTTGGGGCGATAGCTCAGGTGTGTGTGTTGGGAACAGCTGTGATGTGCGTATGTGGAGAATAGCTCTGGGGTGTGTTGGGGAGGGGCTGGGAATAGTTCTGATGTGTATGTGGGGAGGACAATAGCTCTGGTGTGGGTCGGGGGTGGAAATAACTCTGTGTCAGGGACTGGGAGTCCGAGCCAGTGTCGGGATCAGGGCTGGAGCAGACCGGAGCTGGACAGGAACTAGGCAGGAGGAGGTCTGTAGCAAGGGTGGAATGAGGCCGGAGCATGGCTGGAGTAAAGCTGGGAACAATTCATGCGCAGTCCAGCAACCTGCTGCTGCTGAGGTTAAATGCAGACCTCTTGGCTCTTTTCAGCCAGTCAGGTGGGCTGACCAGTCAGGCGCAGCTGGGCTCATTAACCTGCCTGAAAGCTGAACAGGCCAACCCTCAGGCTTAGCTGAGGGAACATAAGTCCACAGTTCCTGACAGTTCCGACCCCTTTCAAGGGTGCCTTCTAGGGGCCCTCAGCCCATGCTACTTGGGATGGGCCTGATGAAAGTCCTGTAGTCCACGGTGAATGAACTTTCTCTGCCGCTTCTCATGACTGGTCATCAAGACCATGGCCCTCCCATTTCACTAACTAATGACGCTTGCCCTTTACTTGCTGGGAGTCAATAATCTGTTGGACAAGGTATTTTTCTTACCCAGGGAATGCAGCGGGTAGCAACGACCGATTGTATTGACCTGGGAAGGGGTCCACAAGAGGGAGCTATGGAACACAGGATGGGTCTTATTGACTTTGGAATAGAAACATGAATATAACCTGGTTGATCTCCTTGAGAATCTTGAATGGGCCTAGCTGGGTTGATCTGAGATTTCAAGTTGATAGCCAGACTCTGTCCCCAGTGCTAAAGTGAGGTGTGGCATGGCATCCCTGATCAGCATAACACTTGTAGGTTTCCTTGGAGGCGTCCAGATGTTCTGTAAGTTCTTGTTGTATGTGATTCAGATGGGTGAGCGGTCCACCGCTGCAGGGACTGAGGAGTTTGTGGGCAATGCTGGATGAAAACAGAGATCAAAGCCATAATTTGTGTGGAATGAGCTCTACTGGGTTGAGGCGTGGATTGAATTGTTGTAGGTGAACTTGGCTTCTAACAGGAGGGAGATCCAGTTATCCTGGTGACAATTTAAGAACTACTGGAGGTATTGCTCTATGATCTGGTTTATTTGTTCTGTCTGCCCATTGACCTGAGGAAAAGAGCTCTATATGCAGGAGTTTTAAAAGCCTGTGTCAGAAATGGGAAACAAATTGTGGGTCTTTATCTGACATAGTGCCAGTTGGCAGTCCATGGAGCCGGAGTTGTAGGAAATGTATGAGAAGGGACAAAGTGGGCCATCTTAGCTAAGAAGTCAACGGCACCTATCACCACTGAACAACCATGGGAGCAAGGTAATTCCACGATGAAGGCCAGATGACTCTGTATTATATTTCCTGATGGTCTAACTATGGAACTATGCATTTATGTCCGAAGTGGTCAGCCCTTTTGGAAAGGGTTTGCCAGAATTATCTCATTGTTAAACTGGAGAAATGTGAATTTGATCACATTTTATCCATGACACTTTCAGAATACACCACGATGAAGGCCAGAGACCAACAGGTCTCTGAAAGTGTTGGAACATTGCAGGAGCATTTCACAGCCTGAAGGCCATTAATAAGTATTCCAAGTGCCCTTCTCAGGTATGGAAGACAGTCTTCTACTCATCCCCTTCCCAGATATGGACCAGGAGAGCTAATCCCCTGTTAGAGATTCTTTTGTAGATACTCTTGGAGCATCCGCAACTCAGAAACTGAGAGTGAGTAAATGTGTCCAAAAAGGATGTCGGTTCCTGGCTGAAGACCAATGGGACAATCATAGTGACCATGAGGCAGGAGGATATCAGCCTTCCTCTTGTCAAGGAATTCTGCAAGGTCACAGTATTTCATCAGTATTGTTGAGACAGGTGTTGACTGAGAGTCTGTTGGACTCAGCCTTTCTGTCCCAGAGAAACTGAAAAGGTCAGGGTTTCCTTGGAGCTATACTACAAATTAGCCTCCAACTTGAGACCTGGTTCAGGGTGACAAGTCTATTGACAGTAGGACAAGAGGAAAGGAATCATTCCTGCCCTCCAGCGGATGTGTGGATAATGAGTTGAGTACACCATGGATGTCCAGGAAGTGTGAGAATAATCCAGACCCAACGGAACGGTTTTGCGATGCCGCTGAAGGGTTGTGACTTTTAAGGGCGCAGTCTCAGAGGTGATGGCAGGGCCAGGCACCAGACGAGGAAGCACGTGCTTGGGGCGGCACAGTCTAAGGGGCGGCATTCCGGCCATTCTTTTATTTTTATTTTTTTGCTTGGGGCGGCAAAAAAGCTAGAGCCGGCTCCGGGTGATGGGACCTGATGGAAGGAGTGATCAGTCAGTGGATTCTGTTACATTGGGTAAATCCTTGTGCTGTGCTGGGATCCTGTGTGTGCGAGTCCATAAAGCTTCTGGAGGAGCCAGAGTCAATCACTGCTTTTAAGCTGACCTCCGTCAGAATAGGATGCCGTAGACAGAGTGGAAGCAGAAGGTGCTGATTGGATGCCATACCAGTGGGGAGGTCCGGGGGCTGTGGCCTGGTGTTTCCCAATTGAGATGCGGAACTAGCCTTTGCTGGACTGGTCAAAGCAAAGTGCCCAGATGCCCCACAACAGAGGCAGAGACCCGGTACCTGGCATCAGACCTTCTCCGCCATGACCACCTCCACAAGTTCAGACTGCTGGCGGGCACTGGATATTGGCTGACAGGTGCTGCTGAGACATGTGTGAATTGAGAAGCCGCTCTCCTTTCTCGGTAGTGTTCTAATAAGTGATTGTCAGCCTTGATGCATATGTTGCTAAATGTGTCCAGAGCAGTGGGGAATTCTATCCATGCAAGCTCATCTTTGATTTCATCATTTGGATCAAGCCGGAAGCGATAGCGCTGAGAGGCCTTATTTCATTCTGTGTCCGTCACCCAGCAACCGGCTGGCATCATTGCCTCAGGACCCAGAGCGTGGCTTCTGCCCTGTGCATACAATTTGGGTGGTCAAAGATCACTCTAACTCCTTGAACTGACTCAAGAGGGGACTAGATTTCTCAAGCAGTTGAGAGGGCCATGCCAATGCTTCCCCAGTCAGCGGAGTGTCGATGAGTTCCACCCTGGTTCGGTCTGTGGGACAACGGCAAGTCCAGCAGGAACAGGAGAAGGCACTGATTTTAGAACCCATGGGATTTTGTGTGGTCACTGTCAAAATGTTCAGGTATTGGGATCTTTGGTTCTAGAGGGGCTTGAGTCACTGACTACGTGGCTTGCACCCGCAGCACTACATTATGTGCCTACAGGGCATCAACCTGGGTTTGTAGGGGTCCATCCCTGCAACCAAATCAGGTCTCTGTTCTTTGGGCTGCTCAAACTATCAGGGACCAGGATGTGGGCAGTCTTACCTAGTGGTTAGAACCAAGGGTCAGAGCTGAAATCAGAAACCAGGAGACAAGTCAAGGGTCAGAGCCAGAGTTAGAAGCGGGGCAAGGGAGCAGGGCTGGAGTAGGTAGGAGCAGGGCTGGAACAAGGCAAACACAAGGGAGATTGGAGTTGCAGGTATAAAAACATTGAGCAACCATGGACTGCTGCCACTGCTGAGCTTAAATGCAGACCTGCTGAGTCCTTACAGTCAATTTAGTGGGCTGGCCAATCAGGTGAGCCAATTGAGTGGGCTCATTAACCTGCTGGAAAGCTGAACTGGCCAGCTGCAAGCTCAGTTGAAGGATCTTAAACCCATAGTTCTTGACCTCTGGAGAAGGGAGGAATAGCACTGCTGTGTATGTGTAGAATATGAGCAATAGCTCTGCTGTGTGTGTCATGAACTGGGGCAGGAGTGGTAAGATATAGTGCTTAGAGCAGTAGTCAAGAGGCCAGGAACAGAGCCCAGGGTCAGAGCTAGAGTCAGGAACAAGGCAAGGGAACAGGGCTGGAGCAGGACAAGAACAAGGCAGAAGTGGGTCTGGAGTAAGGCAGGGAACAAGGCAGACACAGAAGTAAGTGCAGCTTCAGCCTTAAGCATTGAGCAGCCACTAGCCTACTGCTGCTGATGGGCTTAAAAGCAGTCCTGGTGATGCCTCTCAGCCAATGAGGAAATCTGCAGGTCAGCTAGCTGGTCTCAGGCTCATGATTTCTGACAGTACCCCTCCTCTTTGAGGAGCACCTCCTAATGGCTTTAGGCTAGGGCCAGGCATCTTGGTATAGTTTGGTGGCAGTCCCATAGTTGATCTGGGACATAAATGTTCTCTATTGGTTCCCAGGACTGATGGTTTGGCCCATAGCCCATTCAGTCCACCAGATACTGGAGTTTTTCCTAATTCATTGGGGGGAGGGGTCAAGAATTCACATCAAGTATCCTTCCTGCCCTCTAATGGTTATGGGTAGTAGCAGTGTGTTGGAGCGGTTCGGGAATGAGTTCTCAGTGTAAAGTTTTAGAAGGGAGACATGAAATATAGGATCAGAGGGGTAGTCGTGCAGCGGTGAGCTGCAGGGCCCCGCTCGGGCTGGAGTGCCTGCCTGAGCATGGTAAGCAAAGGGGGGCTTAGGTGGTGGGGTTCCGGGTGGGTGGATCTTGGGAGGGGGCCAGTTAGGGAACAAAGAGCAGGGGCTTAGATAGGGGGTGGGGTTTCTGGGGATGGTGGTTTGGGTGGGTGGGTCTCGGGAGGGGGCAGTCAGGGAAGAAAGAACAGGGGACCTAGAAAGGGGTGGGGTCCTGGGGAGGCGGTTAGAGTGGGGGGGTCTCCGGAGGGGACGATCAAGGGACAAGGAGTGGGCAGGGGGTTGGATGGATCGGGGATTCTGAGGGGGGCAGCGGGGGTGTGGGAAGTGGGTGAGAATCCTAGAAGGTGGGCCAGGCTGTTTGGGGAGGCACAGCCTTCCCTACCCAGCCTTCCCTACCAGCCTTCTGCACAATTTTTAACCCCAATGTGGCCCTTGGGCCAAAAAGTTTGCCCACCCCTGTTATAGACTAACAGATGTATTAGAGCATATTGTGGATTAATACCCTCTTCATTGGATGCAACTTTCATCCACGAAAGGTTATGCTCTCTTACAGCTGTTAATCTATAAGATGCCACAGGACTCTTTGTTGTTTATGAAATATAGGATGGATCTTTAGGGACTTGGGTAGCTGTCACTTGAATGTTACTGGATTCTCCTGGTCTGAGACTGTGAATGGGGCCAGGTACCATTGATCTAGCGTGGCTGATAGGTGAGCTAATTGAAGATTCTGTGTGGCTAACCAAACCAAACCAAACCCCATGGCAAGGGTGGGGGTGACCTGACACCCTGGCTGGCGTGGTGCTTGCAAGCTTCTTTAGCAGATCACTACTATTCCTTGAGTTATTGGTGCACTTGGTGTAGGTGGATGGTGAAGTCCATGGCAGGAGGGCCAGTGCAAGGATATTTCATGCCCTAGGCAAAACTTCCACCTTACCCACCCCCCTGCGCCCCAGCTTACCTCCCCTCCGCCTCTTCCCCTGAGGACGCCACCGACGCTCCACTTCTCCCACCTCCCAGGCTTGCGGCGCCAATGAGCTGATTGGCGGGCAAGCCTGGGAGGAGACGAGAAGCAGGGGACGGCATGCTCAGGAGAGGAGGCAGAGTGGAAGTGAACTAGGGCGAGGAGCGTTTCCCTGCATGCCCCCCGTTACTTGCTGCGGGGGGCCCTCCCTGCACTCCCCTGCCCCAGCTCGTCTCCACTCCACTGCCTCCCCTGAGCGTGCTTTTTGGCGCCCCCAACCACTTGGTTGCACCGGCCCTGCATGGCAGCAGGTACTAGAAACTCATGGATGTGTCTGGATGGCAATGTGGATAAAAGCTGTCGTTACCAAAGCATGGGCTTTGTTGAGTGGAAGTCTGCGTTGCATTCTGTAGGAAAATTCTGCACAGGAAAGCAGGGAAAACCAGTTATCCTGGTGGTAATTCAAAAAACAGCAGAGATACTGTCCCAGAATCTGGTTGACTCGTTCTATTTGCCCATTAGTTTGTGGGTGATAGGCAGATGAGATAAGAGGCTCAATGCCAAGAAGTCTTAGAAACTTCCGCCAAAAATGGGAAAAGAATGGGGGACGCCAGTCTGACATGGTGCCGGTTGGTAATCTGTGGTAATGGAAGATGTTCTCTAAGAAGAGATGTGCCATTTTCAGGGTGGTAGGGATGGTATGGAACAGAACCAAGTGTGCCGTCGTAGTTAGGAGATCAGCCATGACTAGGATCATTGTGTGCCTATGAGAGTGAAGCCTCTCCCCAGTGAAGTCAATAGATACAGTTGACCAAGGCTGGGGTGGAATAGGCAAGGGATGGAGGAAGCCAAACTGTCTGGAGTGTGGACTCTTGGTTTCAAAGTGGAGGTCTGCAGGACTTTATGTATTTCTTGATATAAGTGCATAGACCCAGCCACTAGAAAGTTAGCCAAACCGGGCTCCTGGTCTTGGATTGACTGAAGTGACCAGCAAGCAGCATGTTGTGCCATAATGTAAAGACTCGAAGTCTAGGCTGGCCCTCTGGAACACAAATGAGATCACTGTGATAGAGAACACCATCTTGTAGTCTGAACTTTGAATCAGCCTGGGCATCTGCACCTCCAAAGGTCTGGCGGATCTGGGTTGCAAACACATTGGTGGGCAGCAGAGAATGAATGCAGGGCCTCAGACTGCTGTCTACAGACCTGTTGACAAAAAATGAGCACTTTAAGATCTGTGAAAGGAGGTTCTCCACCAGGTTCAAGATACTCATCCTTGGAAGACAGAGCATTCGCCTTTCAATATCCTGTCCCCGGACAGTAGGTTACACCATGAACTCAAATCAAGCAACAAGGAGGGACCAGCGGATCTGGCGTTGATTGCAGTGTCTGGCCATTTGGAGGGATTCCAGGTTCTTGTGGTTCATAAGGATCTGGATTTGGAACTCGGATCCCTCTAAGGGATGACGCCATTCCTCAAAGGCTACCTTGTCCTAGATATCATAATTTCTTTCCACTGGAGTTAGTTTACAGGAATGAAAGGCACAGGCATGAAGTTGGCTATGGAGGCCCACTTGTTTTGATAACACCGCACCTATGGCAAAGTTTGATGCGTCAGCTTCCACCATGAATGGCTTAGTGGGAACTGGATGGATAAGGAAGGGTGCTGTGGTGAATGCCTTTTTTAGCGGATCTAAGGCAGGGTGGGCTTCTAAGGACCAGATGAACCTGGATCCTTTTCAAAAAGCATTGTCATCAGAGCGACCAGGCTAGGAAACCCCATTAGCTGTTGGTAAAGTCACCCAAGCCCTGGAATCACTGTACCTCTTGTATGTCCTTTGGAGAAGCCCAGTTGGATATGGCTATCCATTTATGTGAGTCCCTTTGGGGAAACATTATACCCAAGGAATTTGACTGTGCCCCAGTCAAATTCACACTTCTTAAGGTTGGCATATAGGTTCTGGCAGAGTTTCTTTAGGGGCTTGTCTACACTTACCAGGGGATCAAAGCACTGCAATTGATGCATCAGCGAACCACAGATCGCTCACCTGTTGACTCCTGTACTCCACCTGAATGAAAAGCACAAGGGGAGTTGATGGGAGAGCATCTCCCGTCGACATAGCATACTGTGGACCCTGGAATAAGTAGATCTAAGTATGTTGACTTCAGCTACGTTATTCACATAGCTGAAGCTGTGTAACTTAGATCGATCTCCTCCTGTCGTGTAGATGCAGTGTATACGTTGGTCGTGGAGACATGGATCTGCAGATGAAGGTCCTCAGAGGATGTCATTGAGGTAAATAATCACAGACTGGCCCAGCATGTCCCTAAAGATATCATTAATGAAATGCTGGAGAGTCAACAGAGCATTCCACAAGTCAAATGGCATAACCAGCTACTCCAAATGTCCATACTATGTGCAGAAGGCAGTCTTCTATTCATCTCCTTCTTGAATCTGAACCGAGTTATGACTTCCACAGAGGTCCAACCTAGTGAAGACCTTGGCAGAGCAAAGTCTTTCAGAGAGCTTGATGAGGGGTAAGGGGTACTGGTTCCAGATAGTAACATTGTTTAATGCCTGGTAATCCACACAAGGCTGCAGGGAAACCATCCTTCTTACTCACAAAGAAAGTTGGAGCCCCAGCTGGGGACATGGAGGGACGGATGAACCCCTTTTGCAGATTTTCTTGGTGATAACTCTGGAGAACTTGTAACTTGTGTTCTGAGGGAGAATAAATATGCCTGAAAGGTCCCTCTGCTCAATCTGGAGGTCGATGGGGCAGTAAAATGTCAGATTCCTTTTTGTTGAACACATCGGCTAAATCTTGATATTTAGTGGCTATTGGCTATTGGAAAGGCAATGGGAGTTGCCAAGTTTCCCTTTGGACTAACCCCCTCCCATCCACCCCCCGGAAGCAGGCAGAGCTGCAGAGGACATTTGCTCTGTGGTTGGATTTCGGGAGACAAGATTACTAGCGGTATGGTGAGCTAAAATGCCTCATGCCAGTCATCCAGCGGATATGTGGGTCATCGGTGATGGGCTAGGGAATGCGGTTTATGAATCAACCCTCATTGAAGGATTTCTCGATAACCTTGAAAGGTAGTGACTTCTAAGGGGGCAGACTGGTGAGTGACTGAGTCCAAAGAAAGGAGTGAACCATCAACGGACCCTACCAAGTATGGGGTAATTTTGCACTGGGTGGGGACATTATGCACACAGGCTAATTCCATGTCTCTGAAATGACATGAGGAACTACAATACACATGTGCTTCCAGGCAAACCTCCGACATTGTGGGGTGCCATAGCTGGAGCAGAAGGGGGTGTGTCAGGTATCCAGAGTACCGACCGTATTTTTCGTCTTATAGGACGCTCCGGCCTATAAGACGCCCCCTCGTTTTTTAATAAAAAATCCGGACAAAAAAAAAAAAAAAAAGCGCCTCGCTCTCCCGTCCCCGCGCGGCGGGGAGGGGGGAACCTCGGCAGCCTGCCCGCGCGGCGGGGACGGGAGAGCGAGGCGCTTTTTTTTTTTTTTTTTTTTTTTTTTCCCTATAAGACATTCGCCCTATAAGACGCACCAACTTTTTCCCCCCCGTTTTGGGGAAGAAAAAGTGCGTCTTATAAGGCGAAAAATACGGTACTAGCAGAGAAATGTTTCTGCAAGGTACTAGAGGGAGAGGTAGAACCACAACCTGTGTCTGCAGGTTGTGCAAGATGAGACAGGAAGATGGCCTTAGCAGGATCCATCCAGTAGTGGAACCTGCCACTTCGCCATTCTTAGGAGAGTTACTCAAATGGGCACGAACCTGGACATGAGTAGTCACATCTAGTGGTTGGAGCTATGGCGGTCAGACCTAGTGATTGCAGTAGGGGTCAGAGCCAGAGTCAGGTACCAGGCAAAGGAGCAGTACTGGAGATGGGCAGGAACAAGGCAGGAGTGGCCCTGAAGCAAGGCTGGGGACAAGACTTAGAACAAGGCAGGCACAGGAGCAATCGCAGGAGCAGATATGTGTTGGTGGGGGCGACGGTTCTGGTGCTTGTGTGTGTGTGGCAATAGCTGTGTTATGTGTGTAGGGTGAGTAGCTCTTGTGTGGGAGAATAACTGGTGCGTGTGTGTGAGTGGGTAGAAATTGCTCTGGTGTGAGTGGGAGGGCAATAGCTCTGGATGGGGAAGCAAATAACTGATGTATGTGGGGAGGGGAGAATATCTCTGGAGCGTGTGTGCGCAGGTGGAATCTCTCTGCAGTGTGGATGTTTGGAGGGATAGCTCGTGTGTGCATGTGAATGTGAGAAGTAACTCATCTAGTGGGGAAATGTCTCTGTGTGTGCATTCTGGTGTACGGAGGAGGAGAACCAGTGAATGTTTGGTGAGAAAGGTCTGGTTTGTGTGTGTATGGGACTCTGTTGTGTGTAAGGGAAAGAGCTTTGGTGTGTGTTGAGGATACTGTGTTGTGACTGGGGGGAAAGCCCTGGTCCATGTGTATTGATGGGAGTTCCAGTGTATGTGCACGGCAAAGGAGAGCTGGGGGTGGGGGGTGTTTGAGAGAGAGAGACCGCTGGTGGGTGTGTGGGTGTGTGTGTGTAGGGATAGCTAATATAGGCGTTGGGGTGGGGACTGCTGTGGAAGGGGGAGATAGCTCTGCTCTATGTGTGCGGGAGGAGCCTTTCGGGGGAGGAAGTGTGTTTTATGTGCGTGTTGATGGCTCTGGTGTATGTGGGTGTAGGGAGGGTTTTAGAGTGTGTGCCGAAGGGAGATAGCTCTGGGGGTGTGTGTGTGAGAGAGAGGGTTCTGCAGTGTGGGGAAGAGGGATATCTCTAGTTTGTGTGGGGAAGGCCTGGTGTGTGTGTATGTATGTGTGAGCTGTGGGATGTATGTGAGGGAGGCTCTGGTGTTTGTGGGAGAAGGGTTCTGGGGTTGTAGTACAACCCACACTCTTGTTTACCAATCACACAGGTGCTCCCGTTACAAACCACCCCCCAGCCTTCCCACTCCATCTCCATCATTTTAAACCCTACCCCCTTCCTTCTCCCTCCCTCTGCATGCCTCAGCCTGCATCTCTCTCTTTCTCTCTCTCTGCCCCCATTGGTCTGTGACCCCCATTGAAACCCCTAAACCTGTCTAACATGCACGGCTCTTGCTATCACTCATTCTGCCTTTCTGCCCTGCATGGCTTTCCTCTCTCTCCATCCGAGTCTCTTTCTCTTCGCCGATCTCTCTCTCTCTCTCTCTCTCTCTATTTGATGATTAATTAATTAATTAACCAAGAGCCATGATTAATGCCAGCTGATAATTAACTCCTGTGGTACTAATACTGTGCTAATGAAGATTGTCTTACTGTTCCTACTAACTGCCATTTTTCTGTCTGAACTTTTAAGTTTGTCTGAGGAAAACAGATCCCCAAATTCTTTTACTAATCCAAAACATCCCCACTCCCTTCCCCACGGGGTGCTCTGTCCTATGCAGGGCCTGTCTGAACTGGGATCCCTCCTTTTAGATTGGAGTTTTCATGAAGGCAGTTTGTCCACCGATGAGATTTATGGTGTTTAACTAACAGATTTCTGCCTAGCTCTGACAGAGGAGTGGTGTCTAGTGGTTAGAGCAGTGGGATGGGAGAAAGCTGGGAGGCAGAACTTCTGGGTTCTATGTAGGGAAGTGGGGTTGAGTGTGAGAGAGGTGGGGTGGGAGCCAGGACTTCTGTCTTTTATCCCCAGCTCTGGGTGGGGAGTGGTAACATGGAAGGTTTGGAAGTCAGGACGCCTGGGTTCTATGCCCAGCTCTTGCAATGATGTGGGGTCCAATGGGTTAGAACTGGGGGTTGGACTAGGAACCCCCCAGAGCTCCTGAGTTCTCTCATGGGCTCTGAGTGGGGAGTGGGATCGGGTGGTTAGAGTAGGGAGGGCTGGGAGTCAGGATACCTGGGTTCTATCTCCAGCTCTGGGAGGATACTGGGGGTCTAGTGATAAAAGCAGAGGAGCTGGGAGCTCCTGTTTAGTCCCAGTTCTAGGAGTGGGGGCTGGAGAGGGGAAGACTGTTGTGTGTGGCAGAGTCTTCCCTGACTCCTTCTGTCTGGCAGCTCCCTCTGCTGTTTTCACCCTGGGGCTTGTAGCCAGGTCAGGATCCTGAGTGACTTCAGCTGCTGCATATTCCGTTAGCTGGAATGTCATAGGGCTTGTCTGAGTGCCGCCCCCCATGTGGTGGTGTGGGTCTTCATTGGCTTGGTGCTTAATGGAGCCTCTTCCAATCCCAGGGTCAGTCTGTCTAGCAGCTGAAGGACAGTTCCACTCCAAGGCTGTAGCCTTTGACACAGCAGGACTTGAGGAGGGACACTGTCTACAAGGAGGGACTCCAGCTTGGACTATACACCTTCCTGCCCTTCCCTTCCCCTTCCTATTCTAACTTCTTTTGCATGTTGTTGTACTGACCAATACTAATGTGACCCCCCCCCCCACAGCTTCCCCTCCTCCCACCCATCCCCTGCTTTATGGGGAAGAGGAAACGGACCAACTGAAAGGAGTTTAACAAATCACAATCACCCCCCCCCCCCCAAAATTCCTTCCCATAAACTCCCACCCATGCACTCCTACTGGGTATCAAGAAGTAGCCCCCCAACAAACAGCTCCACAACAAAGAATAACACAACTAGTCCTCCTGGTGCTCTTTCTAATCCCCCAATAAACACAATGGTTCCCCCAGGCCAGAGCCCTCATATGCACAAGATTTGATGGGTTGAAACAAGTATTGGGAGGATGGGTACAAAATGCAGCCCCATGCTTTCTCCCCCATACCGCATGACAAGGGGTTAACAATTTGTGCTAGGGTTATTTTGGTACCTATATACCAGGGGAAAATGCTTCCAGGAGAGCCTGACTTACCTCATCCCACTGCTTCAGAGATCAAGCCTCGATCAGAACCAGCACCCAAAGCGGTGGGGTGGACTTTGGATCTGAACTAGAGCCAACACTGTGATCCGGTTAGTGAGCATTGTGGGGCAAAGCCCCCATTTGTGCTGCAAGGGGTTGCTGTGGCATTGGGGTTCAGGTCTTCCCATTGCAAACCGAATGGATGTGCAGGGCATCACAGAGGGCTGGTGGGGTAATAGAGGAGTTATCTGTGTACTGATACACCCTTGGTGTGTGTGTGTGTGTGTGTGTGTGTGTGTGTGTGTGTGTGTGTGTGTGTGTGTGTGTGTGTGTGTGTGTGTGTGTGTGTACTAACACTGGAATAGGATCAGAACAGCCTATATAGCCTGTGTATGTGCATACTGCCCCCTACTGGACAGGTTCAGAAATGCCTGTGTGTGGTTGTATATATGCTGCTTCATAGTGAATATACAGAGGCAGTTCTGATTTTGTTCTGGTGTGTGTGTGTGTGTGTGAGAGAGAGAGAGAGCGCGCACTCTCTCTGTGTTTCTACTGGATAGGATCAGAACTACCTATGTGTGCATGTATACACTGCTTGGTCCTGGGATAGAATGAGGGCTGCCTCTAGGTTTGGTGGTGCACTGCCCCCTCCTAGACAGGAGCAGAATGGCCTCTGTGCGTGTATACTGCTCATTAATGTATTGTTCAGAACTGTCTGCATGTGTACTTGTGTCCTTCTCAATACTGCATAAATGGAGGACTGCCTGTATGTGTAATGCTCCCTACTAGATAGGATCAGAAATGTGTGTATGAACATACATACAGGTGTACTACTCCTACTGGAGATGATCGTAACTGTGTGTGCATGTATACTGCACCCCACTGAACAGGATCAGAACTCCCTGTGTGGGTATATGGTTCCATACTGTATAGAATCAGAACTCTGTGAGTGTGTGTGTGTGTGCAGGCACATATACTGCCCACTATTGGACAAGATCAGAACTGCCTGTGTCTGCAGCTGTGTGTACTACTCCATACTGTATATAATCAGGACTGCCTGTGTTTGGGCATGTTTGTATGTACTTCCATATACTAATCATGGTCAGATCTGTGTGTGTGTGTGTGCACGCACATGATGCTCCCTACTAGATAGGATCAGAAGTGCAAGCGTGTGTGCAAATCAATCACTGCCTTCTACTGGAGGTGATCATAATTCTTTGTATGTACTGCCCCCTTCAGAACAGAATCAGAACTGCCTCTATGTATGTGTGTAATGATATACCGTAGAATCAGAACTGCCTATATGTGTGTGCTTATGTGTACTGCCCAATCCTGGACATGATCAGAACTGCCTCTGTGTGTGTTTATGTGTATGTGTGTCCATTGCTAGACAGGTTCAGAAATGTGCATGTGTTCATGTATGCTTGTTGCCCCCTATGGCAGATATTCATCATAACTGCTTGGGTATGTGTATGTAGTACTCACTACTAGATAGGATCAGCACAACGTGTGAGTGCGAGTGTGTGTGTGTGAGAGAGAGAGAGAGAGAGAGAGAGAGAGAGAGAGAGAGAGAATGAGAACTGTCCCCTACAAGATAGAATGAGAAGTTCCTGTCTCTGGTGTATGGACTGTTCCTGGATAGCTAGGATCACAGCTCTGTGTGTATGCGTGCGTGCAAGCAAGCAGTGCCCTCTACTGGACAGGATCAGAAATACCTGTCTCCCCACACACTGCAGAGAGGCTCAGAACTGCCTTCTCTTACCCCAACCCATGCCAGTCTGAACAGCCATTACCCTCAGACTATCTGATACCTTCCCTCCCTGTATCCCTCCATGGGCTGGCTCTTACCTTTCCCGCAGCCTCCCACTGACCATCTGTTTCTCCCTTCCTACTCCTCTCATGGACCAGCCATTACCCGTATACATCCACAGACACACCCTCCCCATGGACTGGCTGTGCCACAGGCCATTGGTTATCTCTTTCTAACCCCTCCTATAATGACTGTTAACTGCCCCCAGCTTCCCTTAGAACAGTTGTTACCCCAACTTCTGTCCTCTCCACATACCAGTTGTTACCCCTCCCCCCCCACAACATTATCACAGAACAGCTGTTCCCTACACCCTTGCCACAGTGGCTGTTGCCTCCATAGCCGCCTCCCGGAACGGCTGTTCTCCTTGTCTCCTCTCAAAGCAGCAGTTACTCACTGTCCTGCCCCAGACTGGCTGTTACACACCTACCCACAGCCTGCTCAGGGAACAGCAGTTATGACCTCACTGAATGGCCATTCCCCCTCCAACAATCTCCTCACAGAATGACCATTCAGCCCCTGAACAGCCTCTTCACAGAACAGCCATTCTGCCCCCCTCCCTAGCCTCCTCGCACAATGGCCATTTCCCCTCCCCCTAGCCTCCTCATGCAATGGCCATTCCTCACCCCCTCCCCTCCAGTCTCCTCATAGAAGGGCCATTGGTCCCTGCCTGCCCCCCAGCCTCCTTACAGAACTACCATTCCCACCCCAGTCTCCTCACTGAATGACCATTTCCCCTTCCAATAGCCTCCTTACACAATGGGGATTTCTCACCCCCAGCCTCCTCACACAATGGCCATTCCCCCTCCTCCCCCAGCCTCCTCAGAGAGCGGTCCTTCTCCTCCGCATCCCCTATCAGCCTCCTCTCAGAACAGCCATTCTCTCCCCGCAGCCTCCTCACACAATGGCCATTCTCCCCCACCCCCAGCTTCCTCACACAACGGACATTTGCCCTTCAACAGCCTCCTCACACAACAGTCACCCGCTCCAGTCTCCTCACAGAACGGCCATTGGCCCCCGCCTGCCGCCCAGCCTTCTTACAGAACTGCCATTCCGTCCCCAGCCTCCTCACTGAACAACCATTTCCCCTTCACCAGCCTCCTCACACAACGGCCTTTCCCCTTCCAACAGCCTCACACAATGGCCATTCCCACTCCAACAGCGTCCTTACACCACAGCCATTCCCACCCACCCCAGTCTTCTCACACAAGGGCCATTCTCCCTCCAACAGCCTCATTGCAGAATTGCCATTCATTCATCTTCCTCCCCCCAGCCTCCCGACTAACAGCCATTGTCACCCATTCCCATACATTACCCCTCCCACAGATGTGCCTCTACATCCCATACATTACCCCTCCCCACAGATGAGCCTGTACATCCCATACATTACCCCTCCCCACAGATGAGCCTGTACATCCCATACATTACCCCTCCCCACAGATGAGCCTGTACGTCCCATACATTACCCCTCCCCACAGATGAGCCTGTACGTCCCATACATTACCCCTCCCCACAGATGTGCCTCTACGTCCCATACATTACCCCTCCCACAGATGTGCCTCTGTCACGGAGCGCCCGGGCGATGGTCTGGAACCGCTCCCTAGGAAGCCAGACCGGACTCCGGGTGGAGGGCCCCTTCTCCGTACACAGCCTGTTTCCCAGGCCAGGAGCTTCAGGGGTCCCCACTTCCACCTTTCTGGGTCTGACCTTGGAGCATTCAGCACCTTCTGCCCCTCCATGTGCTTCCCCCAGCAAGCCCGCCTGGGCAGGGTCCTGGGGAAGCCCATGGGTTCTGCACCCCAAATCCACAGTCAGACGTGAGACTCAGCCAGCCAGCAGAATAGACGGTTTATTTGAGATGTCAGGAACACCATCCAACTTACAGCTTCTCAGTCCAAACAGGGTCCCTCAGTCAGGCCTTTCTGGGGAGTCAGGAGGTGAGACCCAGATTCTGGGCTCCTGCTTCCTCCCCAGGTTTATTCGATGACTTCCATCTGGTCCAACACAGACCATGCAGCCAGCGAGCGTGAGCCCTCTGCTGGATCCATCCTGGGGCTAGAGAGCGAGAAGATGGCTTCTCTCCCCCTTTCCAGCTAGACCCAGACCCAGCCTGTCTCCTCCCTCTAGCCACTTCCTGCTCTCCTTAGTTCCTTTGTCTGGTTTCCGGGGCTTCAAGTATCACCTGACCTCCCTCCAACAGATTCAGCTGACCTCCCTCCCCCACCTGGGGTCAGGTTACAGCTTCACCTTTGAATACCTGCAGTGGCTCTGCTCTGCATCACCCTTACATTCCTTTCCCTCCACATAGAGGCCCAAGAAATGCATAGGGGAAACTGAGGCACACACACACATTACTCCCACTTCGTCACAGCCTCTACATCCCATACATTACCCCTCCCCACAGATGAGCCTCTACGTCCCATACATTACCCCTCCCCACAGAGGTGCCTGTTCGTCCCATACATTACCCCTCCCCACAGATGTGCCTCTACGTCCCATACATTACCCCTCCCCACAGATGTGCCTCTACGTCCCATACATTACCCCTCCCCACAGATGTGCCTGTACGTCCCATACATTCCCCCCCCCCCAGATGTGCCTGTATCCCATCTTTCTTTGGACCTGCCATTACCCCTAGTGTGTCACAGGTCCCAACTGCCCAAACTAAGGCAGGGGAGATGTGTAATACACCCTATGCCAACCGGGGTGGACAGTGGGAGGTCCCAGCTTGGTTTAGGGCAACACTGTCAGCTTTGCACCCCAACCTGGACCTCGGTGAGGAGCTGCAGCTGTGGTGAGTGGGGTGCAGCCTGGGGGAGTGGAGGGCAGATTGGGATGTGATGTATAGCACTTAATCCATCACCCAACAGGTCTAGCTGCCTATAATATCATTAACCTCCCTGGCAGGGCTAGTGACAGGCCATCATAACTGGTGCACCCTTCTTCCCAGCCCCCCACCAAATCTTGTGCAGATCCTCCCCAACAAATCTGCGACAATCTCCGCCCCTCCCCCCAGTCCTCTTCCCCCATTAAATTTTGTAAACCACCCTCCCTTGGTCAAATATTATATCCCCCTTTTTCCAGCACCTCCATTAATTTTTGTCCACTCCCCTTTTCAGCCCATCAAATATTATGAACAACCCCATTGCAGTCCCTCTCCCATATAAATTTTTGTGCCGCCTCTTTCAAGCCCCCATCAAATTTTGGTCAACTCCCCTTTTCCCTAAGCCCCAAATACTGGCATTCCTCCAAAGAGACAACCAGACATAAAAATGGCTTAGCCACCTCTCCCCTCATCACCCCCCAGCCCCTCACCAACCACAGGTGGTTAATATTCTGTTGTCTGCTTGTTTTTCCCCCTCCCAAACTCCTCCCCCTTCCCTGCCACTGCCCCACCCCACCCCTGCAATCATGATGGACAGGTGACCATTTCCGTGGATGGTATCCTGACAACGACGGGCTACACGCAGGAGGATTATACCATGCTGGGCTCAGATGACTTTTTCTACATTGGGGGCAGCCCCAACACAGCTGACCTGCCAGGATCCCCTGTCAGCAATAACTTCATGGGGTGCCTCAAAGATGTGAGTATCCAATGACATGCAGCTGCCCCTGGGGCTGGGTGAAGCGTCTATATCTATGGGGATCCCTTGACCAGTGCTGTGATGTAGCCACCTATGGGGCTGGGGTGTAAGGGCTGTTTAACATACCGTAGCAACGCTGCCCAAAAGTTTAGGGCAGGAAGTGCAGGAGCATCTCTCATCAGCGGCAACTGAGGACCGTTCCCACAGGATCATTGTTTGGGGGCTGACAGGGATGGAATTTGGTGTGTGATGCAGACAATAGGAAGCAGAAGGTGACCCAGGAAACTCATTACACACAGCAGCCATCAGATAGGAACAGCTCTAGATCACTGTTTACTTGAAGCCAGATTGGAGCTGGCTTTTCCCCTAGAGGGAAAAGATCTGGTATTCCACCCCCTACCTCAAAGCTAGCCAATCTCCTTACCCCCTGAGCTAGCCAACAGGTCCCTGCTGGGGGCCAGATCGAAGTTGGCACCCCCTGGAAGACAAAGGCCTCGTATCCCACTGCAGATCTCCCCACCAGGTCGTGTACAAGAACAATGACTTCAAGCTGGAGCTGTCACGCCTGGCAAAGGACGGTGACCCAAAGATGAAGATCAATGGGGACTTGGTGTTCCGCTGTGAGAATGTGGCAGCGCTGGACCCAGTCACGTTTGAGTCGCCTGAGGCCTACATCTCCCTGCCCAAGTGGAACACCAAGAAGACTGGTTCCATCTCCTTTGACTTCCGCACGACTGAGCCCAATGGGCTGCTGCTCTTCAGCCATGGGCGCCTGCAGCCCCCGCGGGAGGGCCGTGCTGAGCGTCCACACAAGGCTGACTACTTTGCCATGGAGCTGCTGGATGGCCACCTTTACCTGCTGCTGGACATGGGTTCTGGCGGCATCAAGATGCGGGCCAGCAACAAAAAGGTCAACGACGGCGAGTGGTGCCATGTGGACTTCCAACGCGATGGGCGTAAAGGTGAGAGGGCTCCCTGCCCTGCTTGCAACACCCCAGCCTATGGGTAACCCCATGCCCACCTCTGTCCCCTCATCCCCAACCTATCGATGGAGACCCATGTCCCACCTCTGCCTGCTCCCTGTGCCTTTGCTGCCTGGAACTCTGCACACCCACAGGGAGTGCCATGCCACCTCTGCCCTGCCTGCAAGTCATCTGCCTACAGGGATCCCCTCTGCCCAGAACAGAGACCCCATGTGCTCACCTCTACCCCCACCCGTGGGGAGCCCCCAGCTGGGGAGTCAGGAGTTATGCAGCAATGTGGCACGGTCACGGTGCCACGTGGATGCTCTGCTGTGCATTAGGAGCTGTCAGGGCTGCAGTTGGGCTTTGGATGAGGGCCAGCAAGTGGGGTGTTGAGGTGGGGGGGAACCTGCTGAGTCACAGAGCTCAGAGGTGGCAATCAGGCTGAACTGTGCTTTGCACTTTGAGGTCAGGGAGCAAATTTGACCTTATTATAGTCCTTGCCCAAGGACCTGCCCAATAGAGAGCCCAGAGCTGTCTGCCCCCCCCCCCCACCATTTTTTCCCCCTCACCGCTGATTGGCATAATGAATTGACTGCTCATTAGCGTCTCATTAGAGAGGTGAGAAAATAGGTCCAGGAGTGGCAGGGAAAAGAGACACAAGCATTTCCTGTAGCTCCCTGTAAGTGGGCTGGAGGGAGAGAGATAGATGAGGTGCTGCCCCCTGCTGGTTGAAATGTCTCACAGCCTGTCTAAATCGATATAGGTTCTCATTTTGACCGTGTTTATGCAGTTCCTTACTGATAGGGACATGTCAGCACTGTCCCTAGGGGCATATCAGGTCCCTCTGTGTATGTGTGCATTTATGTTCAACCCGTGGAGCTCTTTGCCAGAGGATGTTGTGAAGGCTAAGACTATATATAACAGGCTTCAAAAAAGAACAGTTCATGGAGGATGGGTCCATCAATGGCTATTAGCCAGGATGGACAGGGATGGTTTCCCTAACCCCTATTTTCCAGAAGCTGGGAATGGGAGACAAGGGATGGATCATTTGATGATTACCTGTTCTAGTCATTCCCTCTAGGGGACATGGCATTGGTCACTATTGGAAGACAGGATACTGGGCCTGATGGATCTTTGGTCGGACCCAGTATGGCCGATCTTATGTTCATGCATATGCATGTATGTGTGAGAATCATGCATGTCTGAGTGAGGGTGTGTGAATTAGTGTGTGGGTGGGTGAATTAGTGTGTGGGTGGGTGTGCATGAATGCATGGGGATGTGTGAATCATTTTGTGAGTGCATGTGTGTGAATCAGTGCATGTATGTACAGTAAACCCTCGATTTAACGGACCTCGATTTAACGGACTTCGGATGCAACGGACAAAATTTCTAAGCAAGTCTGATGCATCCGAAATCCATTTGTCGTGGGCGGGCTGCTGGCTCCCGGCTCCCGCCCGAGTCCCGTCAGCAAGCGGGCTGGCTGCTGGCTCCCGCCTGCGGGCGGGCTGGCTCCCGGCTCCCGCCCGAGTCCTGCCTGTGGGCGGGCTGGCTGCCGGCTCCCGGCTGCCGCCCTGCTCCCAGCAGCAGGAGGGCTGGCTGGCTGCCGGCTCCCAGCTGCCGCCCGGGTCCCAGCAGCAGGAGGGCTGGCTGGCTACCGGCTCCTGGCTGCTGCCCGGGTCCCAGCAGCCGGGACCCCGGCGGGCTGGCTGACGGCTCCCAGCTGCCACCCGGGTCCCGGCAGCGGGCGGGCTGCGGAGCTGCCGCCCCAACCCTGTGGCGGGCGGGCTGCTGCTCTGACAGCTCGGGTTTTTTTTAATTATTAAATAACGGACTTTTTCATTTAACGGACACCCCCTCGCCCGAATTAGTCCATTAAGTGGAGGTTTTACTGTATTAGGACCTTGTTTTTGACCCAAGCAGTAAGCCAAAGATTCAGAGTCTTGAAGGTTGTTCCAGTTAGGAGGAGAAAGTGATGGTGGATGCAAACCTATTTATTTACAAAGAACGGACAAAGTCCTGTTTCTCTGAACAAGGAAGGAATCAAACAGAGTTTCTTTGCTCATAGCTCCAAGCTCCTCTGTAGCCAGCGCTAGGCTTAAAAGCTCTCTCTCAGCTTTTTCCAAGGGCTATGCTCCCAATGCTTTTGTGACTGCATGTGGTGTTTCCTTGCTGCCTCTTCCCTTCCTTCCTCTGGTCTGTCTGCCTCTCTCTCACAAAGACACACACACCTACAAATCAATAGCCAGTGAAACCTCTCCATCCATATGTGCCTTGCATGTGCCTTTGTTTTGAGCAGCAACACCCTGTGTTTTTGTTGGAGGGCCCTATTGTTTCAGCTGCCTGGGTCACTAAAGGATCTGTAATGGCATCTTACAACTACCTTAAATGAAGGGTGGTGTTTCCCCTGAATAGTAACAGCAAGGTTACTAATTCACCCTTCATCTTATCTTCGGCCATCATTTTGATGGAGTCCAAAATGGTGACATCCTGAGCAACCCATCCCAGATAGAAAGAAAAGCAATTATTTAACAAATTACATATGATACAAGCTTAACTATTTACATATTGACAGTGTCTTTCTGTCTGGAATCAGAGAGGTAGCCGTGTTAGTCTGGAATAGCAGAGGTAACAAAGAATCCTGTGGCACCTTAAAGACTAACTAAAGTATTGGAGCATAAGCTTTCGTAGCCCACGAAAGCTTATGCTCCAATACTTTCTGTCTGGATATTTCACGTAACCAACCCCAAACGATTTTACTTCCATCCAAATCTTCATAGAGCTTTTCTTTCCCTGCCCCATTTCTTTTCATCCACAGCCAGGAATTCCTTTTGAGTGGTGCAGTAATTTCACTCCAGAGAACTTAGACTTTTGCTGTAATAAGCAATCATGTTCTCAAGTCATTGATGTTCTTGTATCAATACTGTCCCCGATCTGTAAGCGCTGGTATTTGTGTCAGTATGAAAGAAAGGTCTTTTGAATCATGGGCAATCCAAGATAGGAATAGTCAGAAGAAAAATAAATAAATAAATAATAATAAAAAAAAGAGCCTGTTTGAACTCTGAAAATGCTCTGCTGACCACTGAAATGGTTTCCCTTTCTCTCCCGACCTCTGCAACATTTTTGCAATAATTGGCAAACCCACAAATAAACCTTCTATAATAGGAGCAGAGTCCGATAAAACTCTGCACATCTGTGAGTGTCTGGGAAGTTTGCCAGGTCTGCACAGCCTCAATTTTCTGATTGTCAGTGAAAATTCCCTCCTTCCTGATTGTGTGCCCAAGAGAGATGATCTTTTTTTGAAACAGCTCACATTTCTTTGGGTTCCGTTTCAGATTGGCATCCTTCAGTTTACCGCATACCATTTGTAGATGTATCAGTTCCTGTTCAAAAGTTTTAGCATGCACTAGGATATCATACAGGTGTAACAGACAGGCTGAGAGAGATGCAGTATCACACCCTCTCTATTAACCTCTCATATGTGGTTTGTGCACTGCATAAACTGGCAGCCATCCCTTTTACTTGCCACTGGCCTTGTCCTTTTCCCTGTCCTTTAGATCCTCTGCCACTTGCCAATACTCACTTTTAAGTATGTGGAAAACCAGACTGAACCTGCCACACCACCCAGGGTATCATCTGTTCATGATAATGGATAAGAATCCTTTAAAATGACTTCATTTAGTTTTCTATAGTCCACACACAATCTGGTGCTGTCATCTGTTTTCTTAATTAGTACTGTGAGTGAAACCCAAGGAATGGTTAAAGGGTCAGTTATGTCTTCCACATTTCCTCAGTGGCCTTAAGGCCTCACCCCTCTTTGTTACCGGTAGCCAGTGAGATGGCTGTTCAATGGGCCATTTCCCCTCATTTCAATCTTATGCTGGATTAGTGCAGTACAGTTTGTATTTTTGTTGGATGAGGAGAAAAACTCCTGATTCCTAGCCAGAAAGTCTCTCAGATTTTCTGCTGCCTTTCATTTAAATATATTGCACTGCACTGGAACAAGTCTAGGAAACTCTGGGAGCTCACCTTTCCCCACCCCCAGTAGATTTCTTCTATATCAGCAATTACTAGATCCACTGGTGATGGCCCCGATGGAATACAGATTGGGACCACACATCTCAAAGAACCTCTAGTTATAGGTAAATAACCTTCTGTTCACATTTTGCAACTGCGGTTCCCTTTGTTACTGTTTACTGCTTGTCAGAAACATGTAGCAGATGAACTGGTATCCATCCATTCCTAATTCAGCTCCACAAGAGCTTTAGCAGCTAAGATTCCCCCCAGACCCTGGGTCTCAAAACAGGTTTTAGCTACCCCCATCTTTCTTTGCTGGAAAGCTACCGCTTGATGTAGCTGTTATAATGGTTTCTCCCCCTAGGGGTAGGATGACTCCTTCACTGCAAACTAATTGCCTACAAATCATCTGTCTCACCTGAGCCAAGTATTTAAAGGGAATTTCCCCAGACTGACACTTTTCCTGGCATTTATTACACAGTTATTAGCCATAAAGAAATCCAAACTGATGATTAGCTCATCCACTATCTTGGGTATCCAGACTTCTTACTCAAATTCCGGAAGTCTGACTTTTAAACCTAATTTTCAGATGGGTGCACATTCAACCCCCCCTCATCCTGCCACTTGAGACCAGTGAGGCAGGTCAGATTTAGATCTCCTATTCCTAGCCTTTTTAGCATGTCTGATCTAATAACTATTATGTTTTGAGTCAGTGTCAGTTACCTCAATGCATTTCACAGCTCCTATTATACACTTAATAGCCAATTCCTATTGTTGTTTAACTGCCCAGATCTAAACAAAAACGGTGGGGCTGATCCTTGTACCCCCAGGCTTTGCCCCTCTGGCGTGGTGTCTCCCTGTTTACCAAACTGGGTGAGGAACTTTCACTAGGAGTTTGTGATGCTTTGTTCTGGCCTGCCTTATATTTATAACTGCTTTTTTTTTAATAGCCAGATTTTTCACAGTGCAAACGTTTAACTTAACTGCTTCTCTTAATTTTTATGTTATTGCCAATTTCCCTTGTTTTACAAAGTGAATTTATCACTTTTTCTGATCATTCCAAAACATCACAAACCAGATAAGGATCTCTTTTTCCACCATGAATATTAGGCACAGCTGTACTTATAGTGCTCCTGGTGATCAGCTTCCATCTTCCTCACTAGGCAAGCAGCTGCTTCCTATTTTGGTGAGCTGCTGCAAGAAAGATTCAGGTTCTGTTGTCAATTCCACAGTCTCTCAGAGTGTCTTTGGCCTCTTTTCATTGATCTTGATCTGCAAGTCCAAGTTCAGCTGAGCATCTGCAAATTGATCTGATCTCAATTTATCTTGGAAGTCCTTTTCAGTATCTAGATATGCCAGAAACATGCGTCTTTTCAGGTCCTTTGCCAATTGAAGTGTGGTCTCCTCTTTCCTATTCCAAGGCTCTGTCTCCACTAGTGAGCTAACAGTGCACAGCTGTATCAATGCAGCTGCTCTGCTGTAAGATCGCTCACGTAGCCGCTCTGTGTTGGAAGGAGAGAGCTCTCCCATCAACATAATAAAAGAAGAGGTGATATCTGTGTTGGCGGGAGAAGCTCTCCCACTGAGATGGCGCTGTGCACACTACCACTTATGCTGATAAAATGTATGTCACTCAGGGGTGTTTTTTTCATACCCTGGAGTGACATATATTTTGCTGACTTAAGTGTTAATGTAGACATGGCCTAACTCTTGGCTGTGCCTTGGATGAATTGTATTTCAAAAATAAGGAACTTTTTTCTTAGAACCCCACTCCACCTCTCCTCCCAATACTGTTATCATCATTATTACTTATTAATAATAATAATTAATAAGTAGCAGTAACCTATATTTACAGGGTATGTCTTGCTGCTTTTTGCAGCACTCAGCAACTTCCAATCTTATTGTTCAGAGGTGAAAAAATAAGGGACATCCCTTGTAATAAGTGACTTTTGGCAACCCTTCTTGGACATCTCAGAATGATGTCTGGCTTCAGTGGTGGAATCTCCATCCTTAGA